>CM040118.1:155578330-158110530 GCA_022559845.1 Amorphophallus konjac | reverse complement strand
ACCCAACGACTGTACCTTTCTACCTTGTCTATGGGTCGGAAGCTGTAGTGCCCATTGAACTTGAAGTTCCTTCATTGCGAGTTGCCATCCAGCACGGACTAGTTAGTGGTGAGCAGACCAATGCAGAAAGAAGATTGGAGGAGCTCGCTGAGCTCGAAGGAAAACGCCTCCGGGCACAGCAAAACATCCAAATCTACCAAGCTCGCATGGCCCGTGCTTTTGACAAGCTAGTCAAGGGTCGAGAATTCAAGAAAGGAGACCTGGTAGTGGTCAAAAGAAAAGAAGTGATGGCCTCCAACCCCAAAGGGAAGCTGGTCAAAAATTGGGTCGGGCCGTATATCGTCTACCGAGTATATGAAGGGGGTGCCTACGTCCTTGTAGACCACAAAGGAGTCATTCAGTTCTCTCCCCTCAACGGAAAGCATATAAAGCTGTATCATGCGGCGCAACCGACATTCCCCGAGTGATCGGTCGGAATACCCTTTTCTTGGTTTAGTGGCACTCCGTCCTGACCAAGCTACCCTTTACCTCGGTTTAGTTGCACTCCACCCTAACCGAGCTACCCTCCTCCTTGGTTTAATGGCACTCCGCCCTAACCGAGCTACCCTTTTCTTGGATTAGTGGCATCTCGCCCTGATCAAGCTACCTTCCCTTGGTCTAGTGGCATTCTGCCCTGATCGAGCTACTCTTCTCCTTGGTTTAGTGGCACTCCGCCCTAAACAAGCTACTCTTCTCCTTGGTTTAGTGGCACTCCGCCCTAACCGAGCTACCTTTTCCTTGGTTTAGTGGCACTCCGCCCTAACCAAGCTACCCTCCTCCTTGGTTTAGTGGCACTCCGCCCTAACCGAGCTACTCTTCTCCTTGGTTTAGTGGCACTCCGCCCTAACCGAGCTACCTTTTCCTTGGTTTAGTGGCACTTCGCCCTAACCAAGCTACCCTTTCCTGGGTTTAGTGGCACTCCGCCCTAACCGAGCTACTCTTCTCCTTGGTTTAGTGGCATTCCGCCCTAACCAAGCTACCTTCTGTGATTTAGTGGCACTCCGCCCTAAACAAGCTACTCTTCTCCTTGGTTTAGTGGCACTCCACCCTAACCGAGCTACTCTTCTCCTTGGTTTAGTGGCACTCCGCCTTAACTGAGCTACCTTTTCCTTGGTTTAGTGGCACTCCGCCCTAACCGAGCTACCTTTTCCTTAGTTTAGTGGCACTCCGCCCTAATCAAGCTACCCTTTCCGTAGTTTAGTGGCACTCCACCCTAAACAAGCTACTCTTCTCCTTGGTTTAGTGGCACTCCGCCCTAACCAAGCTACCCTCTCCTTAGTTTAATGGCACTTCGCTCTAACCAAGCTACCTTCCGTGGTTTAGTGGCACTCCACCCTAAACAATCTACTCTTCTCCTTGGTTTAGTGGCACTCCGCCCTAACCGAGCTACCCTTCTCCTTGGTTTAGTGACACTCCGCCCTAGCCGAGCTGCCTTTCCTTGGTCCAGTGGCATTCCGCCCTGACCGAGCTACCATTCCCTTTGGTCCAGTGGCATTCCGCCCTGATCAAGTTACCCTCTCCTTGGTCTAGTGGCATTCCGCCCTGATCAAGCTTCCAAAAGAATACGCCACACCGCCATTAAGAGCCTTACGTTCGGATTGGCACGAAAGCCCTTCCTTGCGTTAGCATTATCTTCCCGCTAACGAATAAACTCGAGTCGGCTAAAGGCTTTGTGTTCTAGCTGGCATTCTCACATTGTTGCCACTACGGGCCATCTACTGTCGACCAGGAGTCGAACATCACACTTTGACCTGCCACCCTATACATATCAAAAAGAACAGAAAAGAAAAGAAAATGGGGTTAAAAATAGAGATACCCCGCCAGACTTGCTCCTATATTAAGACAAGTGCAAAAATGGCTATAACCCAGCTGTGGCGAAAACCCGAAGGGGAGCTGCAGGTAAAATCGGGTACCCCGCCGCATAAAAACCCGAAAGGGCGCTTGAGTCAGTAAAGTGGTAATTTCTAAATTCCTCTCCTTGATGCGGGACGGACACGGGAGACGACACTATTAGGTGCCACCCTCGGACTCTAGATGAAGACGCGACCAGCAGCACACACCAGGGAGACACTAAGCCCGACACTACGAGCTCCTAGTGGCAAAACGTCGCTAACAGAAGTGGAAGCTCACTCGTCGTCCCAAGCGAGGGAAAGCACAGACCGTGCGCGGTTAAGGAACCGACGGAGGTCAAGGGTAGTCCGACTCAACTTTTGGACTCGGATCGAGTCGCGGGACGGGTCACTCTCACTCTCATAGCGGTGACATGGACACACGGGCTAGTACCTACGCTCTCGGCAGCGGCAAAAGACCGTATACTAGCTAAGCAAATGAACGCCAAGAGGTTCGGACCATTACCTCCATGCACCCGGCGTGGCGAAGACAACCCCAGCCGAATCACGGACCCCCGGTTAAACAATATCACAGCAATACAAAGATTTGACCCACTCCACGCAGGGAGGTAAAAGGTCACATGTGGAGCCCGGGAATCACGCAACTCGGGTTGACGGGCAGCATCTTGATGTCGCCCGGCGGTGCCGAACTCCGCGTTTTCGTGCTTTCCGAACGGCGGGTTCTGCGGGCCCGCGGGGCCCACGGATGGCGCTGTCCTCCGGATCTGCGGGGGTGGGACCCACTATGATGGGAACCCCTGGTGGCGCGCCTCCACGGACGGCGGTCGGCCGGGAACACCGATCGGGGGTCGATCGGTCCCGATTCCCAAACTTTGAAGTTGCTGCCCACGGATTTTTAGTTGCTGTTTTCAGACGCGCGCTCCGGCGAAAACAGCCGCTGTGATCAATCCCGACGTTGGATCGGGACGCATGAGCTATCGTTGGAAAGCTCTCTTCAAATGCTTCGATCTAGACCTAGAGAGATCTGCTGGATCTGGTCGGATCAGAACTTTAATGCATTTACAAGCCCCTGTTGTATAGTAACCGAAACCTCAGATTTGTAGGGTACTTATCTGAGAACCACCATTGACCGCCTAGTAAACCTCCGATTCAGCTCTTGCGCTCTTCTTCAAAGTTGTAGGGTATCCAACCATGGAACGGGGACTATTTTTGAAATTTGATGTGGAGGTGGTGGTGATTTACTATGATTTTTGGGGTGACTGGTGGTCGGATCTGGGAACAGGGGGACAGAACTGTAGCTGGGACTGAGAACGATTTTTAGAAAATATGAGATGGACGAACCAAAAATTGAGAAACATTGTGGATGAAGGTGTGGATGGGTGGAACCTCCAGTAAAATTGGGCGAACCAAAAGAGATCAAAAAGTGGACCGAAGACATGAATCTCAGGGCGGGGATGAATCTGGACAGATTTCTGGCAGAACCAAAATGGAAGAGTGGACGAAAATCAAAAAATATGAAACGAGATCTGAATGGCAAACCAAAATTTGTGGGATGTCCTTGACACCTCTGGAACATCCACTAAAATCCCCAGATCTATCTGAGCTCGTGGCGGAGACAAGAAATTCGTGGAAGCTTCTGTGGTACTGCGCGGGCAGAACTCCGTTGATGGCGAAGGCGGTGCGGTGGCGGCGGCGGCGGCGACCAGAACTGATAGGGTGGAGTCTCACCACCAGAAGGAAGCCTTCACAGCTTCAAGGGGGAGAGGGAGAGGAGGAGGGGGCGCACCAAGGCTAGAGCTTCAAGCTTTTCTTCAATTCAAATGGCATTAATCCTCATCAAATGAAAATACAAGGTATATGTATGAATTGGCAAAAGACATAAACTACCCTTGGACCTAGGATTTGTGGGAATATAAAAAAGGAGTAGAACTAATTAGTTCTACTCACATTTTTCAAAAATTAAAACCTTGATGGTGAGAGGGGGGCGCCCCCTTGACTAGGGGTGGCGGTAGGTGGAAGGTTGGTGGCCAACCTTGACAAATTAGTCTAATTGTCCCCCCCACTTGGCCCACCCTTCTAGAAGCCCACATTAGAATGTTGACTGACCCCACATGGGGCCCTAGGCTGAGGTGGATCAATGGGAGGGGTCTGGGGGGGCCCGTGGGACCCGGGGGTCCCATTTTGCAAATAAACCCCTCTTACAATCAAAATTACAAACCGAATAAAATGAAACACACACACATTACACACAAATAAAAATCCCCAAAAAATATGATAAATGCTATGACTCAGTGGGGAACCTCCAGACTGTCTCCGAGCCATAGGGATGCTGAGGTGGCTCGAGTCGTGCTCCTCGTGCGGTACCGGTGGCTCGCCGGCTCGTGTCTCGCATGCGCTCGGGTGTCCGCACCAATTCTCCCCGGGTGGGAGAAACTCGACCCTGTCGAGTAAGGGTCTGCATCGCTCCGGTATCGCTCCAGAAGATCCGGATCAATCCGCTGTAACTCTCCATGTGTGATCCATGTGTCCTCAGTAGCGGGCCGTCCTCTCCATCGCACTAGGTAGCGCGGGTATGATCCACTCCTGGTAACTGTCACTTGCTCGTCCAGTATACGATCTATATGCTCACGCTGCCGTAAAAAAGGGGCTGGAGGTGGAAGTGGACACTCAGGTGTGGGATCACTCTCAAGGGGAGGAGATAGCTCAAAAGGCTCACTAGGGATCACCGCTGGGTCCCTATATGCAACAAGATCCTATACATTGAAGGTAGAGCGTATACCATATTCCTCGGGCAGGTCCACAACATACGCATTGGATCCAACGCGTTTCAACACTCTAAATGGACCGACTCCGCGAGCTTGCAACTTCATAACAGTTCCAGAGGGAAACCGTTCAGGTCTTACCCTGATCATGACATATTCACCCTCTTGGAACTCTCGGTGGTGTCTATAGGCACCGGCTAACTCCCTGTACCATGCATTGCTGGCCTTACTGTGACGATGGACGTCGTCATGCAGACTCCTAACATGCCTAACACAAAAAAACACACAGATGCACACACGACCCTACACAAACCTAATGCTAGTCCGACACAATCATATGCAAGGTGGTCCAGGACATCCGAATGTGTGCCATGCATGCATTTGACATAACCGGAGGTTAATGGCATGGTGGATTCCTAGACATCCTACGATGCACCAATCATGAACATTGGGTTTGGATGTGGGATGTCCGGGAGGTTTGGGTGGTTTAGGTGGGCCGGGGAAACCAAAGTCTTCATTACCCCCAAATGACAGTTCGGACCTATTGCCATGTAAAGGTTGCCAGGCCCGAGTAGGAGGGGTGTGATAGTGGACTTCCTTAAAGAGGTGGAATGGAGGTTGTGGGCCAAAGGGCCCATGAAGAAAGGGATCGAAGGGATCAAAGAATGTGTGACCCCTCGATATGGATTCCCTCATTTCAAGGTCCCATGTGTGGAATTCTAGAAGGTGTTGATGGTCACCTTCATCCGTGAAGGGAGATGAGACGGTGGGGGTATGATGGTGGACTCTCTCGAAAAGGTGGAGTAAATATGGTGGGTCACGGGGTCCACAAGAGAATGGGTCAAAGGGATCATAGAAGGTATGACCCCTCGGACTAGGCTTCCACAATTCATTGTCCCACATTTGGGAATCTTGGAGGTGTAAATGATCACCTTCATTTATTGTGAGAGGTGGGACGGCAGTCATAGGTAGAAAGTAAGATTCCTCCCTTGGGCAAATGGGAATGAAATCGGGCTCGGCCGGCATAGGGAGGAGTAGAAGAACCTCCGTGGTAACATGACCCACGGTGTACATTGTAGCACCCCGTATAAAAAAAATTTATTATTATCAATATTTTTCAAATAAAAATAAAATAAAATAAAATAATATTAGATAAACTATTTAGGTAGTTTATGTAAGAAGTAGGAACATGGAGTTATCATATATAAAGGTTATTCACTTAACAAGTGGCTTCCTAGTGTAGTTGGTTAAGTAACTTGCCTTCTAATCCAATGACCAGGGTTCAAATCTTAGCATCCTAAAGACTCATTATTTCAGATCTTGTCCCCTATCCGTTCATACTAGACCCTATAACATCCCCTTTTGCTACCCCCATTCCCATTCTAGGCTAGCTGAGGTTGGGGCAAAGCTTTGCTAGAGGGGTTCTGCTGCTACGAACTTCACAGAGGTAGGTGTTCTCAACTTTTAACTAAATTAGTAGCTAATCTAGGATGATTAGTCAAGGCCTTTAGTATTAGGCTCATTTCCATGCGATTTTAGTGTTTTTAAAGCATGTGTTGACTTAAGTCTAGGATGATTAGTATGCCTTAGCTTCACACCTAAGATAATTAGCACGTATTAACTTTATACCCAGAATAATTAGCAAGTATTAGCAAGTATTAGTCTCATATCTAGAATGATTAACATGTGTTGGCTTAAATCTAGGATGATTAACATGCATTAGCTTCATACTTGAAATGATTAGCATGCATTAGCTTTATATCTAAAATAATTAGCAAGTATTAGCAAGTATTAACAAGTATTAGTAAGTATTAGTCTCATACCTAGAATAATTAGCATGTGTTAGCTTAAATCTAGGACGATTAGTATGTATTAGCTAATATCTATATTTGATATAGTTCATGCTTTAGTAAAGGGCCTGTCATTTGTCAATTTCTGTGAAACTAAAACCACCATGTTAAAAATGCTATATAAGAGAAACTAAAGCCTGAAAATAGTGAAAGAAGAAATTGTAGTCAAGAGGATGAAAAATGTGGAAAAAGACCAAGTTGAAAGAGGCCAAGTGGAAAAGGACCCAGTTGAAAGCACAATGAAATGATATTGAAAATATAGGGTTATAAGAAGGAGAATAATGAAAAATATAGAGAGAATGAGAATGTGTGCAAGAAGAGAAAGTCGTAGATTGGAAGGTTAGGAAGAAGTTTCATGAAGAGTGCAGAGAGAGAAAATGAGAGGAAGAAGGTGAAAAATGTGAAAAAACGAGATCTATAGGCGTAGGTGAACAGTTACTGAATAAAAAATCAGAACCGTAGAAAATTAATTATAACTTAAAAACTAAGAAGAATTGGAGGATATGGTAAAATAAGAAAATCTGTATCTACAAGAGGGGAAGAACTTTTGTGAAGAACTCAGAGTGAAAGGAGGATTGGGAGGGCATGAAAACTAGGGAACAAAACTGATGAGTCGACTCTGCCTGATGGATGAGTTGACGCAGTACTGTTCATATGAACTGATGAGTCAACCCTGTGAGCTGGAAATTGAACTGATGAGTCGACGTAGCCTGATGGATGAGTTGACGCAGTACTGTTCATATGAACTGATGAGTCAACCCTGTGAGCTGAAAATTGAACTGATGAGTTGACGCGGTGAACTGATGAGTTGACGCGATGAGCTGATGAGTTGACGCAATGAACTATTGAGTCGACCCAGCTAGCTCATTACGTTAACGTGATCATTAGGCTTTCACTTTTGCCATCTCCACTGATAGATGACAGCCGGAGAGGTGATTTTTAACTCCTGACAGGGTCCTCTGAACCCTGTATAATTCCCAGGAAGGGCATCCCACAGTAAGGATGTCATTTCTAAAATTGTCAGGTGGCCCATAAGGCACCTCTCTTATCTAGTTTTTCCGTGTATCAAACGTTACTGGTTTCCACTCCTAGTTCATCCCTACACATCAATGCGCCCTTGGATTCCATTCCATAATTCCACCTTATATATCATACTGGTCAAACCTTGAAATTTCACATTGGCTATAAATGAGAGTGGATGTCAACATACATGATAAATGCTGTGCATATAGGGCCCGGTCCGGTCCTGGGGGGAGCACCCGAAGGTACTTGTGCCCATAGGAGTTTAATGACCACGGTGTTTGGCATTGCACCGAAGTACTTGCTTGCTAGACTTTAGACATTCCACTCATTCTCATGATATTACTTGATTGATTGACTTGAGACCCGCAAAAGGGTAAAAGTGCTTACTTGAATGCATTATAAATAGCCAATTCCAGTTATACACTTGAAACTACTTTGCTTACTATTACTAGCTTGAATAACATGTTTCTACTCAGTTACTAGCTTGAATAACATGTTGCTATTCAGTTATCACTGACTTGACATCATTTACTATCACTTGCCACTGCTGCTTGAAATTGTGAAATCTATATACTCTCACTTTCTACTTCCGTCGATTTTACAATTCTTTGATATCTATCTGTCTGCATGCATAGGTTACGTACATTAAATGAATGTGTAATTCACTTAAAGCATGTTAAAATTTGAGATGTAAATCCTACTGAGCGATTCGCTCATCTAGTTGTTTTCTAACCTTTCCAGGAAATTCAGATATCAGCCAGAACTCGGAAGGGAATGAGTCGGAGTGATGAGTGTAAAAATAGAGTTATCTTGTTATCTTGTAAATTATACTTGTGTAAATTGTGTTATTGTAATTTCATTTATGTCAGTCATATCAAGTTATGTCAGACGTCAGCTGTGTTAGTCCAATAATTGTAATAAGGGCTTGAAGCCTAGTAGTTGGACTTGGATATGTATGTAATTGTCATTGGGTTAGTTGTATCAATTGTCAGCTCATCCTAATTGTATTAACTTCGAGTTAAATCCTAGTCAATTGTGCACTCTGATATTTACATGATTGACACGATCTATATAGGCGCATCACGCCTCCGGGTAATCTTCCGCGCTCGGGGCGTGACAGTCTTCGTGGTATCAGAGCCTAGGTTTTCAAACCTAGAGAACTAGAAAAAATAAACGGTTAGAAATTGAAATCTAAGTAAAAAAAAAAAAACTTGAGTCCAAGGATAGGTAAAACCTAAGTTCAAGGATAGATATACCTTACCCGGTGAGATGGATAGAGCCATGGGTTAAGATTTCTAGTGACTTTATCCTTATAAGTAAAACCTACCCTTATCTTACTTAAACACTTTTGTAGGATCATGGCTGCTAAAAGAGCATAATGGCGCGAGATGCAGCGCACCGTGCAGGGCCTTACACAGGCACTACAGCAAGTGGCCCAAGGCGGAGCTAACCGTGGAGCAGGTGACCTCCACAGGAGTTTCCGTAACATGAACCCACCAAGATTCACGGGTTCGTCCGACCCCGAGGACGCCGAGAATTGGTTAAAAGAGATGGAACGAATCTTCCGTGTGATGCAATGCGCGGACGACGAGAAGGTTTTACTGGCCGTATTCCAACTGGAGCGGGACGCTCGATGCTGGTGGGAATCCATAGAAGCAACACTACCAGAATACCATGTCACATGGGATGAATTCACGGAGCATTTCAACAACAAGTACTTCTCCGATCATATCCAGGAAAAGAAAGCCACGGAATTCGCCGTTCTAAAACAACGGGGCTTGAAAGTGGCCGAGTATGAGGCCCAATTTTCTAGATTATCTAGGTATGCACCTACTTGGTGTGTACAGAAAAGATGAAGGCGAGAAGATTCCTTAACGGGCTTCGGCCCCATTATATCACACAATTGGCCCCGATGGACATCCAAGTCTATTCGGAGATGGTTCGGCGTGCTCAACTGCTGGAAGACGCCACCGAATTATCTGAGAGAATCCGAGGAAGAGACAAGAAGGAACCCGTCACAAGCCCGGGAAAATTCAAACAATCCTTCAACAAGAAGCGATTCTTCATGGGAGGGGAGCCCTCTAAGGCGATGAAATTCCAGAAGAATGATCGGCCATTCTCCACCACCACACCATCAAAGGAGATTTACAAATATTGTGATAGAGCTGGTCATAGGACCGAGGAATGCTGGAGAAAGTTAGGAGCTTGTCTTCGATGTGGGAGCCGTGAGCATCGAATCTCAGACTGCCAACTGATGAAGGAGCAGGACATCAAAGACGAGAAGCGTCCGATAAAGAAACAAGGCCGTCTACAAGCTCTCCGAGAGACGGAACCCACTGAAGGTAGAATTGTGGAAGGTACTCTCACTATTTGTTCAAAAACTGCTCAAGTTTTATTTGATACCGGAGCAACTCATTCATTCGTTTCCAAGAACTTTGCTGCTTCATTTTCTAAGAAACATGAACTGTTAGATTTGGTCATATCTACACCCCTTGGGAATGAGTCTGATGTCACTTACCACTATCCAAATTGTGAAGTGATGATTAAGGGAAGCAATTTACCTGCTGACCTGATATGCCTAGATATGAAGGGTTATGATGTTATACTAGGTGCCGACTGGCTATCCACATACCAAGCAACTGTAGATTGTCGGCATGGCAAGGTAACTTTTGTAGATTTCCCAGATCTAGTTTACAATAGCCCTCGGAGTAAATCACTTCTTATATCAGCACTCCGAGCTAGTAAACTTATGAATAAGGGATGCATGGCTTTCATAGCATTCGTGACTGCCACGGAAGTCGAGAAGGTTAAACTTGAAGACATCCGTGTAATTCGGGGTTTTCTCGATGTTTTTCCAGAAGATTTAACCGGCTTACCCCCGGAAAGGGAAGTGTCGTTCACAATCGACCTTGTCCCTGGTGCTGGTCCTATTTCCAGGGCACCATACAGAATGTCCCCTGCTGAGCTGAAGGAACTAAAAGAGTAGCTAATGGAATTATTGAAAAAGGGTTTCATCAGGCCGAGTACTTCCCCATGGGGAGCACCTGTGCTATTCGTCAAAAAGAAGGACGGATCGATGAGATTATGCATAGATTATCGGCAGCTAAATCACCTTACAATCAAGAACAAGTATCCACTGCCAAGGATTGATGAGCTGTTCGATCAACTATCTGAAGCTTTATATTTCTCCAAGATTGATCTTCGTTCTGGTTACCACCAATTGAAGATCAAAGAAGAAGATATTCATAAAACTGCATTTCGAAGCAGGTATGGGCATTACGAATTTACTGTTATGCCTTTCGGACTAACAAATGCCCCCGCAGCTTTTATGCAGTTAATGAACAGCATATTCAGGCCCTATTTAGACCAATTTATTGTGGTCTTTATTGATGATATTCTGATCTATTCAAAGACTGAAGAGGATCATGAAGAACACCTCAAGAAGGCATTACAGATATTAAGGGAAAACAAGCTATATGCCAAATTCAGCAAATGCGAGTTCTGGCTCGAGGAAGTATCCTTCTTAGGCCATATCATTTCGAAGAATGGAATTGCTGTTGACCCATCAAAGGTCGAAGCCGTGAAGAACTGGGAATGACCCACAAATGTAACTGAGATTCGGAGCTTCTTGGGTCTAGCTGGTTACTATCGGTGTTTTATAAAGGACTTCTCCAAAATTGCTGTTCTCATGACCAGGTTAACCCGCAAGGAAGTGCCTTATGAGTGGAAGGAAGACTGTGAAAAGAGTTTCCAAACTTTGAAGGATCTCTTGACCACTGCTCCAGTCTTATCATTACCAATGGAAGGAGAAAAATATGAGGTATATACCGATGCTTCTGGTATTGGCCTCGGATGTGTATTGATGCAGAATGGGAGAGTCATTGCGTACTCTTCCCGACAATTGAAGAAACATGAAGAGAACTACCCAGTTCACGACTTAGAACTGGCCGCAGTAGTATTCGCTTTAAAGATCTGGAGGCAATATCTCTACGGAGAATAATTCACTGTGTACTCTGATCATAAAAGCCTCAAGCACTTATTCTCCCAAAAGGAGCTAAACATGAGGCAAAGGCGTTGGCTCGAGTATCTCAAGGATTTCGACTTTACTATACAGTACCATCCTGGTAAGGGTAATTCCGTAGCTGATGCCCTTAGTCGAAAGCCGAGAACAATATTGGCCAACTGCATGATACAAGAATGGAAACTGCTGGAGAAATTCTCTGAGCTTGATATCAGCACAGATGAGAAGAACATGTGTATTACTCTATCTCATATGAGCCTACATCCAGATTTGCTACCTGAAATCAAGAAGTTACAAGAAGAGGATCCCTCGCTAGTGGAGATAAAGAGCAAGCTGGACGAGAGACTAGATTTCAAACTGACACCTGATGGCAGATTACTATTTCATGAACGGACATGTGTGCCCGACTGTCCCGAATTGAAGAAGAAGATTCTTGAAGAAGCTCATAGATCGAGGTACACAATCCACCCTGGAGCTACTAAGATGTACCAAGACTTGAAAAGAACTTTTTGGTGGCCTAACATGAAAAGGGAGGTAGCAGACTTTGTGTCTCGTTGCCTCACATGCCAACAAGTGAAGGCGGAACATCAAAAATCCGCCGGAAAGCTACATCCGCTGGATATTCTCAAGTGGAAGTGGGAGGACATTGGCATGGACTTTATCATGGGTTTGCCCAAGACTAGGGGCGGATATGATGGAATTTGGGTAATTATCGACCGGTTAACTAAATCGGCCCATTTCTTACCCATCAAAAGTCGATGGTCAGTCGACGTACTTGCTGCCCTGTATATTAAGGAGATGGTTAGATTGCATGGAGTTCCCGTCTCGATCGTATCTGACCGAGACCCACGCTTCACCTCTCATTTTTGGAAGGGTCTACAACACTCTCTGGGGACGAAACTTAATTTCAGCACTGCTTTCCATCCCCAGACAGATGGTCAGACTGAAAGGACAAATCAAGTTGTTGAAGATATGTTAAGGGCATGTATTATAGATTTCTACGGAAGCTGGCATGACCACTTACCACTAGCCGAATTTGCATATAATAACAGCTATCAAGCTAGTATTCAAATGGCTCCTTTCGAGGCGCTTTATGGCATGAGTTGTCGTTCTCCAATATGCTGGGAAGAAGTCGGTGAAAGATAAATTCTAGGCCCAGATATGGTTAGAGATTCAACTGAGAAGATACACCTTATCAAAGAGAGACTCAAGGTAGCTCAGTGCAGGCAAAAATCTTATGCTGATAACAGAAGGAGAGATTTGGAATTTCAAGTGGGTGACCATGCATTTCTCAAGGTATCTCCCGGCCGAGGTATTAGAAGATTCGGTGTTAAGGGAAAGCTTACACCAAGGTTTATCGGTCCATTTGAAGTATTGGAAAGAGTGGGCGAGGTGGCTTACCGCATTGCCTTACCTCCTCAACTCTCGGAAGTGCACAATGTATTTCATATATCTATGCTAAAGAAATATATGCACGACCCTTCTCACATCTCAATCATGCTGAATTGGTGATTCAAAGGGACCTTACTTATGAGCAAAAGCCGATGCGGATCCTCGACCGCGAAGTTCGAGTTCTAAGGAGCAAGACGATCCCTATGGTAAAAAATTCAATGGAATCGATGCTCGGAGCAAGAAGCAACTTGGGAGACCGAGGAATCTATGAAGAGAAGATACCCAGAACTATTCGGCAAGTATCTTATACTTTCTACAGTATCCTTATGTAGTTGAATTTATCCTTATACAATTGAATTTGGGGACCAAATTCTTTTAAGTAGGGGAGGGTGTAACACCCCGTATAAATTTTTTTTTATTATTATCAATATTTTTCAAATAAAAATAAAATAAAATAAAATAATATTAGATAAACTATTTAGGTAGTTTATGTAAGAAATAGGAACATGAAGTTATCATATATAAAGGTTATTCACTTAACAAGTGGCTTCCTAGTGTAGTTGGTTAAGTAGCTTGCCTTCCAATCCAATGACCAGGGTTCAAATCTTAGCATCCACCATGTATCTACCCTTTTTGCCAAATAATTATATGATATAAGCTAATCTTGCACTTACGAATAGGGCCATGGGTTAGATGTCCAAACAATTGTCTCTTATCTCTCCAGCCTGTACAAGCTGTAAAGACTCATTATTTCAGATCTTGTCCCCTATCCGTTCATACTAGACCCTATAACATCCCCTTTTGCTACCCCCATTCCCATTCTAGGCAAACTGAGGTTGGGGCAAAGCTTTGCTAGAGGGGTTCTGCTGCTACGAACTTCACAGAGGTAGGTGTTCTCAACTTTTAACTAAATTAGTAGCTAATCTAGGATGATTAGTCTAGGCCTTTAGTATTAGGCTCATTTCCATGCGATTTTAGTGTTTTTAAAGCATGTGTTGACTTAAGTCTAGGATGATTAGTATGCCTTAGCTTCACACCTAAGATAATTAGCACGTATTAACTTTATACCCAGAATAATTAGCAAGTATTAGCAAGTATTAGTCTCATATCTAGAATGATTAACATGTGTTGGCTTAAATCTATGATGATTAACATGCATTAGCTTCATACTTGAAATGATTAGCATGTATTAACTTTATATCTAAAATAATTAGCAAGTATTAACAAGTATTAGTAAGTAATAATCTCATACCTAGAATAATTAGCATGTGTTAGCTTAAATCTAGGACGATTAGTATGTATTAGCTAATATCTATATTTGATATAGTTCATGCTTTAGTAAAGGGCCTGTCATTTGTCAATTTCTGTGAAACTAAAACCACCATGTTAAACATGTTATATAAGAGAAACTAAAGCTTGAAAATAGTGAAAGAAGAAATTGTAGTCAAGAGGATGAAAAATGTGGAAAAAGACCAAGTTGAAAGAGGCCAAGTGGAAAAGGACCCAGTTGAAAGCACAATGAAATGATATTGAAAATATAGGGTTATAAGAAGGAGAATAATGTAAAATCTAGAGAGAATGAGAATGTGTGCAAGAAGAGAAAGTCGTAGATTGGAAGGTTAGGAAGAAGTTTCATGAAGAGTGCAGAGAGAGAAAATGAGAGGAAGAATGTGAAAAATATGAAAAAACGAGATCTATAGGCGTAGGTGAACAGTTACTGAGTAAAAAATCAGAACCATAGAAAATTAATTATAACTTAAAAACTAAGAAGAATTGGAGGATATGGTAAAATAAGAAAATCTGTATCTACAAGAGGGGAAGAACTTTTGTGATGAACTCAGAGTGAAAGGAGGATTGGAAGGGCATGAAAACTAGGGAACAAGACTGATGAGTCGACTCTGCCTGATGGATGAGTTGACGCAGTACTGTTCATATGAACTGATGAGTCAACCCTGTGAGCTGGAAATTGAACTGATGAGTCGACGCAGCCTGATGGATGAGTTGACGCAGTACTGTTCATATGAACTGATGAGTCAACCCTGTGAGCTGGAAATTGAACTGATGAGTTGACGCGGTGAACTGATGAGTTGACGCGATGAGCTGATGAGTTGACGCAATGAACTATTGAGTCGACCCAGCTAGCTCATTACGTTAACGTGATCATTAGGCTTTCACTTTTGCCATCTCCACTGATAGATGGCAGCCGGAGAGGTGATTTTTAACTCCTGACAGGGTCCTCTGAACCCTGTATAATTCCCAGGAAGGGCATCCCACAGTAAGGATGTCATTTCTAAAATTGTCAGGTGGCCCATAAGGCACCTCTCTTATCTAGTTTTTCCGTGTATCAA
This sequence comes from Amorphophallus konjac, assembly GCA_022559845.1. Classification (NCBI taxonomy): domain Eukaryota; kingdom Viridiplantae; phylum Streptophyta; class Magnoliopsida; order Alismatales; family Araceae; genus Amorphophallus; species Amorphophallus konjac. Next base: position 158,095,245 of record CM040118.1, on the reverse strand, counting down.
ACGTTACTGGTTTCTACTCCTAGTTCATCCCTACACATCAATGCGCCCTTGGATTCCATTCCATAATTCCACCTTATATATCATACTGGTCAAACCTTGAAATTTCACATTGGCTATAAATGAGAGTGGATGTCAACATACATGATAAATGCTGTGCATATAGGGCCCGGTCTGGTCCTGGGGGGAGCACCCGAAGGTACTTGTGCCCATGGGAGTTTATTGACCACGGTGTTTGGCATTGCACCGAAGTACTTGCTTGCTAGACTTTAGACATTCCACTCATTCTCATGATATTACTTGATTGATTGACTTGAGACCCGCAAAAGGGTAAAAGTGCTTACTTGAATGCATTATAAATAGCCAATTCCAGTTATACACTTGAAACTACTTTGCTTACTATTACTAGCTTGAATAACATGTTTCTACTCAGTTACTAGCTTGAATAACATGTTGCTATTCATTTATCACTGACTTGACATCATTTACTATCACTTGCCACTGCTGCTTGAAATTGTGAAATCTATATACTCTCACTTTCTACTTCCGTCGATTTTACAATTCTTTGATATCTATCTGTCTGCATGCATATGTTACGTACATTAAATGAATGTGTAATTCACTTAAAGCATGTTAAAATTTGAGATGTAAATCCTACTGAGCGATTCACTCATCTAGTTGTTTTCTAACCTTTCCAGGAAATTCAGATATCAGCCAGAACTCGGAAGGGAATGAGTCGGAGTGATGAGTGTAAAAATAGAGTTATCTTGTTATCTTGTAAATTGTACTTGTGTAAATGGTGTTATTGTAATTTCATTTATGTCAGTCATATCAAGTTATGTCAGACGTCAGCTGTGTTAGTCCAATAATTGTAATAAGGGCTTGAAGCCTAGTAGTTCGACTTGGGTATGTATGTAATTGTCATTGGGTTAGTTGTATCAATTGTCAGCTCATCCTAATTGTATTAACTTCGAGTTAAATCCTAGTCAATTGTGCACTCTGATATTTACATGATTGACACGATCTATATAGACGCGTCACGCCTCCGGGTAATCTTCTGTGCTCGGGGCGTGACATACACGGAGGTGATGGACCCTAAAGCGGGATGAGTGAAACTACGACCTGTGGGTCGGTCGAAGTCTGGAGCCAACAAGTGCGTAAATGTCCACTGCCGGTCTAACCCTTTAAGAAGGTCATCCAATGTATCCACATAGTGACTAGACCAGAAAGTGGTGTGAAATGAATTGATTGGCACCAGAGGTAGGATAGGGTCCATAGATGGGAGGGGAGATGGGGCCAGGCCATTCTTAAGCCAGCTAAGGAGTGGCTCGGCTATAAGTAGCTTTCTCGTTAGAAACACGGGTAGCTGTGGCTGAGGTGGCTCCGAATAAAGATCGAAGAGTGAGGTTTCTCCAACCCCTTTATCCCCTAGGGCTAGAGATGTCTGAGTGGGACACTGTCTGACAAAGTGGCCAAACCCCTGGCAGCGATAACACTGTTGTCGTGATCCTCTACGCTCCTTGATAAGTGGACCCTTACCCTTATCCTCTTGACGGACAGGGGGTGTAGGCAATGGAGCTCTCATGGGTGGGGGAAGAGGATCCACCAAGATGGGGAGAGGTCCTTGGGATGGCACTCTAGATGACACTGGATTGGGACTACCGATTGCTACCTCCTTAGGGTCATGCTTGGTTCTATCTCGGTTAGGAGGTAGGCAAGGGGGAAGCAGGGACTCAATATAATCACACTTCCTATCCACCTTATCCAAAATGATTTGGAAGAGTTTGGCAATGGTGGGGTTTGGAGTAGGAGCGATGTGATGGACTCCCCCATATGAAGTCGGCTTAGTCGTGGACCTAGGCTCTTCTACATGCGCGGCGCGTTGCCTCCGATTATGGCCCACTTTGGTGGAGGTGATTGGGTGGGGTTGGTTGGAGGTGACCGGGCCGGGTAGGAAGACCTTCCTAAGTTCGTCCTTCATCTCATGCCATGACTCAATGGGCCTTTGCCTCCTAACCTCTCTCATGCGCTCAATGCTATCCCATTTCCAGGCGGCTTTGTTGACAAGCCTCTCTCGGGCAAAACTAACTTGCATGGCATCGGACATGGTGTAACATTCAAGATATTTGTCCATGGCAGCCTCCCAATTGAGGTAGTCGCCCGGATCATCAGAGCCATAAAAATCAGAGGCTTCGGGCCTACGAAAGGGGAGAGGATGGTTGCCAAGCCCATGAGTAGACCAACAGCCATATGGCCCGGGTGATTGGGAATCCATGGGAAATTGGGGGGAACTACATGTTGAACATGCCGACTCTTGGACAAGACCGACTGACTCTTATTGGACTACACATGAACTAGGAGACACAAACTGATGCAAACACTCACAAAAGGATGCACTTAGACCTAACCAATATCTGGTACGTGGCGGAGATAAGCGACCCGAAGATCACTCGCGCAAGTACGCTACCTTCCCGATAGGCATAACCTAATGTTCGGGCAACGCCTTTTAATATACCGGGCTATTGGGTGAAATGCAATTTGAAACACCTTTTTTTTTTGTTTTGAAAATAAGGATGATCCTAGACTCGACTTAGACCATGATGCATGACTTATGCAATGACTACCCTAGACTCGACTTGCTCTGATACCAAACTGATGCAGGACGGACATGGGAGACGACACTATTAGGTGCCACCCTCGGACTCTAGATGAAGACGCGACCAGCAGCACACACCAGGGAGACACTAAGCCCGACACTACGAGCTCCTAGTGGCAAAACGTCGCTAACAGAAGTGGAAGCTCACTCATCGTCCCAAGCGAGGGAAAGCGCGGACCGTGCGCGGTTAAGGAACCGGCGGAGGTCAAGGGTAGTCCGACTCAACTTTCGGACTCGGATCGAGTCGCGGGACGGGTCACTCTCACTCTCACAGCGGTGACATGGACACACGGGCTAGTACCTACGCTCTCGGTAGTGGCAAAAGACCATATACTAGCTAAGCAAATGAACGCCAAGAGGTTCGGACCATTACCTCCACGCACCCGGCGTGGCGAAGACAACCCCGGCCGAATCACGGACCCCCGGTTAAACAATATCACAGCAATACAAAGATTTGACCCACTCCACGCAGGGAGGTAAAAGGTCACATGTGGAGCCCGGGAATCACGCAACTCGGGTTGACGGGCAGCATCTTGATGTCGCCCGGCGGTGCCGAACTCCGTATTTTCGTGCTTTCCGAACGGCGGGTTCTGCGGGCCCACGGGGCCCACGGATGGCGCTGTCCTCCGGATCTGCGGGGGTGGGACCCACTATGATGGGGACCCCTGGTGGCACGCCTCCACGGATGGCGGTCGGCCGAGAACACCGATCGGGGGTCGATCGGTCCCGATTCCCAAGCTTTGAAGTTGCTGCCCATGGATTTTTAGTTACTGTTTTCAGACGCGCGCTCCGGCGAAAACGGCCGCTGTGATCAATCCCGACGTCGGATCGGGACGCATGAGCTGTCGTTGGAAAGCTCTCTTCAAATGCTTCGATCTAGACCCAGAGAGATCTATTGGATCTGGTCGGATCAGAACTTTAATGAATTTACAAGCCCCTGTTGTACAGTAACCGAAACCTCAGATTTGCAGGGTACTTGTCTGAGAACCACCGTGGACCGCCTAGTAAAACTCCGATTCAGCTCTTGCGCTCTTCTTCAAAGTTGTAGGCTATCAAACCACGGAACTGGGACTATTTTTTGAATTTGATTTTGAGGTGGTGGTGATTTACTATGATTTTTGGGGTGACTGGTGGTCGGATCTGGAAACAGGGGGACAGAACTATAGCTGGGACTGAGAATGATTTTTAGAAAATATGAGATGGACGAACCAAAAATTGAGAAAAATTGTGGATGAAGGGGTGAACGGGTGGAATCTCCAGTAAAATTGTGTGAACCAAAAGAAATCAAAAAGTGGACCTAAGACATGAAACTGAGGGCGGGGATGAATCTGGACAGAACTCTGGCAGAACCGAAATGGAAGAGTGGACGAAAATCAAAAAATATGAAACGAGATCTGAATGGCAAACCAAATTTGTGGGATGTCCTTGACACCTCTGGAAGATCCACTAAAATCCCTAGATCTATCTGAGCTCGTGTCTGAGACAAGAAATTCGTGGAAGCTTCTGTGGTACTGCACGGGCAGAACTTCGTTGATGGCGAAGGCGGTGCGGTGGCGGCTCGTGGCGGCGACCGGAACTGATAGGGTGGAGTCTCACCACCAGAAGGAAGCCTTCACAGCTTCAAGGGGGAGAGGGAGAGGAGGAGGGGGCGCACCAAGGCTGGAGCTTCAAGCTTTTCTTAAATTCAAATGGCATTAATCCTCATCAAATGAAAATACAAGGTATATGTATGAATTGGCAAAAGACATAAACTACCCTTGGACCTAGGATTTGTGGGAATATAAAAATGGGGTAGAACTAATTAGTTCTACTCACATTTTTCAAAAATTAAAACCTTGATGGTGAGAGGGGGGCGCCCCCTTGACTAGGGGTGGGGGTAGGTGGAAGGTTGGTGGCCAACCTTGACAAATTAGTCTAATTGCCCCCCCACTTGGCCCACCCTTCTAGAAGCCCACATTAGAATGTTGACTGACCCCACATGGGGCCCTAGGCTGAAGTGGATCAATGGGAGGGGTCTGGGGGGGCCCGTGGGACCCGGGGGTCCCATTTTGCAAATAAACCCCTCTTACAATCAAAATTACAAATCGAATAAAATGAAACACACACACATTACACACAAATAAAAATCCTCAAAAAATATGATAAATGCTATGACTCAGTGGGGAACCTCCAGACTGTCTCCGAGCCATAGGGATGCTGAGATGGCTCGAGTCGTGCTCCTCGTGCGGTACCGGTGGCTCGCCGTCTCGTGTCTCGCATGCGCTTGGGTGTCCGCACCACTCCTATTCTCCACCCAATGAAACTCCGAAAGGGACAACCATCAAAGTCCCACCGAAAATCCTTTAACAAACTCACATTCGACCTTCGTCATCATCGGCGAGGTCGGGTGTTCTCTATCCTCAACTTGGACCTTACGTCCCTGTTGATAATCCCATCTTTGCTTCGGCATGTGACCTATGTTGATGAATAAACCCATGGTCGACCCTCGTCATCATCGGCGAGATCGGTCTATCTCTACCCTTAACTTGGACCTTCCGTCCCCGTTAATAACCCTACCTTTGCCTCGGCATGTGGCCCATGCCGATGAATAAACCCACGTTCGACCCTCGTCATCATCGGCGAGACCGGCCGATCTTTACCCCTAACTCGGATCTTACATCCTTATTAATAGACCATATCCTTTGCTTCGACATCTAGCCGGTGTCGACGAACCGAAGCAGGATCCAATCCTTGTCATCATCGACAAGGCCAGCCAACACTTTCGTGGTCCAGTTCTTCTGCATCCCGAATTCAAAAAAAGAAAGAAAGAAAAGAAAATGGGGTTAAAAATAGAGATACCCCGCCAGACTTGTTCCTATATCAGGACAAGTGTAAAAATGGCTATAACCCAGCTGTGGTGAAAACCCGAAAGGACGTCGCAGGCAAAATCAGGTACCCCGCCGCGTGAAAACCCGAAAGGGTGCGCGGGCAAAAGCAAGAGGGGGCTGGCCTCGGTGAAAACCCGAAAGGGCGCTTAGGTCAGTAATGTGAATAAAAAAAATTGAATGATGAATAGTGATGATTAATTCTCTGTCCGGAAGACCCCTTACGAGGTCGACGGGGAATTTTCATCCGATATCCCGCCTATATACATCTTTTCGACCCTTGTCACCATCGGCAAGATCGGTCGCTACCCTATCCGGTTTTTGTCACCATCGGCAAGACCGTCTACCCTTTTCAACCCTTGTCACCATCGGCAAGATCGGTCGCTACCCTATCTGGTTTTTGTCACCATCGACAAGACTATCCACCCTTTTCGACCCTTGTCACCATCGGCAAGATGGGTCGCTACCCTATCCGGTTTTTGTCACCATCGGCAAGACCATCTACCCTTTTCGACCCTTGTCACCATCGGCAAGATCGGTCGCTACCCTATCCGGTTTTTATCACCATCGGCAAGACCGTCTACCCTTTTCGACCCTTGTCACCATCGGCAAGATCGGTCGCTACCCTATCCGATTTTTGTCACCATCGGCAAGACCGTCTACCCTTTTCGACACTTGTCACTATCGGCAAGATCAGTCACTACCCTAGTCCGGTTCTTGTCATCATCGTCAAGGCCGTCTACCCTTTTTAGACCTTCGTCATCATCGACGGGACCGGTCGCTACCCATTCTCGAGTCTTGCCATCCTCGGTAGGACCGCTTACCTGCCAGTTTTGATATACCCTCTTGAGTCCCCCGGACTCTCGGCTGGCATAGGCCGTTGTTAGTCTCGAGAAAAGTCACGGCGCGGTGGAGCGAACACCTCACCCCTTTGCTGAAGGCGTGAGCGCTCTCCTGCCCTAGTGACTCATACACTCGGATTAGATACAACGGGCGAATGGAAGAGAAAAGAATAATGACAAGAGGGAGTCTTCATTCAAAAAGCACGATGGAGATTTTCCATTACTATGAAGTAAAAGGTACATGTTACACGGGCCATCCCTCGGAGTACATGAAGTGCGTCAAAAGGGAGCAAATAAAGAGAAAAAAAAAGACTACTGTAGAGGGCGTCGGAAGATGTCCTCCAGTGCAGGAATACCCAGGGAAGGATGGTGGGTCAGTTCTTGCAATCGGAACTCTGTGGCCTCCAGCTCAGATAGCCTCTCCTCGAGGGAAGCAGCTTGTCCCTCGGCCATCTCTGCATCCTCCACCCTCTGGACTCCCAGACGGTCTACTTCTTCAAGTTCTGCCTCTACCCTTGAAAGTTCAGCCTGTAATGCCGCCATCCGGGCCGTCAAGAAGCTTCGGCGCTATAAAGAGGCATTGGCTTCATCCCTCATCCTCGCCGCAGTCTCTTGCATAGAAATAAGAGATGCTCGGCTTTCAGCCCGCTCCAATGATATGGCCGCCAGCTCGTCAGCTGCATCCCGGCCTAGAAATTCTCTCCTGTTTACATACTTTAGGAGCAAGATCACCCGTGGAGTCTAGTCGTCCATGGGACAACCAAAGGCCAACAGCGAGCGGGATAGATGCTCTATCAAGCCCCTCAGCTAAACATAAGTTAAATCCTTGCTGGCCGTTACGGTCTGCTGGAGGGTCCCCAGAAACTGCCACACAAAGTCACTTGAAGATTGAAGACCAAGTGGTGACGTCTCGGGCAGTTCAAATTCCACTCTGCTATCCACGGTAGCCCAGATATCATCGGCCGTCCCGGAAGATGACGATGGCATGAGCTGCAGTCCACTGCTGTGAGGAACAAGCGCGCTGGCAGATACGGTGGCCGGAGCCTCAATAACAGCAATCTCTTTTCCTGCCCCCTGGGATGGAAGTGCAACAGAAACATCGAGAGCCGAAGACATCTGCTCTTCAATGATCTCTCCGGCTTCTATTTCAGGAAGACCATCCTTTTCCAGAGTTGATTGCTGTGTAGCCTCCATTGGCTGAGAATCCCCGGCTGCCGCCGAACTACCAACATCCACAAGTGCTCCGGGTCCGACTGGAACCATTGCCGCTGCATAGTCCTTGGGGTATTGCAATGCGATAGGCCACAGGACAGACGGAAGAGTTGCATGGCCCGTTCCCAGAGCCAGGAGTGGTATCTGCACCGTCATGGTTGGCAGCGCCACCCCAGCCTGCATCAAAAATATATATACATTAAAAAAAATGAGGCTGGAGGGAAGATAAAGAAGAACAGCAAACACCGACCCTGGGTAGGTCCTTACCTCAGCGGGTACTAAGCTCAAATCTTTAAGAGCAGCTTCCCCGGCACCGGCCTCTTCACTCTCAAGCGATAATGACGGCTCGGGACCGCCCCACGATAACCGGGCCGGGCTGAAAGTCAGATAATCACTTTCATAGGCCGAGGACGCCCCGACGTCATCGGTCTCGAGATCAATTAGTGAGAGCTCCTCGTCATTGGAGCCGCCACCATAATCTACCTGCTCAGAGGAAGAGGATCCCTCTGCTCTCTCAGGACGCTCCACCGTCGGAGCAGTAGCCTCGCCAGCAAGAGCATCACCCTCGGCAGGAACTTCCTAGGTGCTCTCCGCACCAGGGGCAACAATAGATGATACCTCAAGAGCAGGTCCGCCCTGCCCCGAGGGGATTGCCTCCTCTACACCCTCCGAGCCCGGAAGCAATGACGGTTGTATATCAACTGCAATTTACGGCAAGAAGGGGTCAAGCTAGCTAAAGACATGAAGATTTGCGGTGCTATCGTGACTAAACTATAGATTACCTTCCATCTCCTGCCTGGGTGTTGGAGAGGGCAGATCCCTTTCTACGGGAGCAGTAGGGACTTCCTCTGCCCCGTCCCTAGTCGCTACATCTACCGTCGCCTCCAGCCCGACGACCGCGGCAACTATGTCAGCAACCGTCAGCATGGGCTAGCCAAGGCAGTCGAAACAAGCTAATTCACTTGGAAGAGAAAAAGAGCCTACCTTCAGCCTCTAGCCCTTGTGTGCGGGAAGCTTCAAACTCTTCAAAAGATACAACCGAAGGAAGGACGGTTGCCGATTCCTTCTTTGCAGCCTTCTTTCGACGTGCCCGTGTCACCTGGGTTACCGCCTCTTTTGCCTTTCCGATGGCCTCTCTCAGCTGGGACCGAGTCCTCTTCCTTGAATCCCCAGGAGGCAGTGGCGTCGTGGTCGGGGCAGGCTCAGGAACTTCAAAATATGTTGGCTTTTGGGCCTTTATGATCAGCTCCCTGAAGTGTCGGGTCTCCTCCGAAGTCGGTCGGACTGCACATGCACAAAGGTGAGAATGACACACCACAATGTAAAGAAGAAGCTGGCCAAAAGGCCTGAATGAAGAAATGGAACATACTTGCCGGTCCCGTATAAAAGGGGAAGAGAGGCCAATAAAATAGCGATGGCGTTTTGTCCCTCGAAGCCGCCTCGCGAATAAGCCAGCATAGATCTCCAATCTTTCGCTCGGTTCGGCCAGCAGTGCCAGATCCTCATGACCACCAGAGGATAGGAGATAATACAGGCTCAGATGGTCCATCCCCCACCTGTCTGCATATTTGATTGAAATCTGAAGAGGATGGTCCAGGATGGCTTCACTCGAACCGCCCACCGACAGGCCATGCGACCGAAGGAGTGCAAATAGCCAGGGAGTGTTGTCGTACAAGGCATCCTGCCTGTCTTCCTTGCGAATGAAAGTCCGATAGGGATACAACCTATCCACCTCAGGATGCCAGTCGGCCACAGCCGCGATGGGCTCCTCTACCGGTAAAGGGAGTTGTTGGAGAATCACCCTCTCACTGCTTACCCGGCATAAACCCCAAGGGTCTTCACATAATCATCCTTGTTGATCGGGGGCAGCTTCGGTTCAACTTTCATCTTGCGGCCTTTCACAATCTTGCGGGCCTCCATATAGGCCTTCACTTCTGTATTGGTCCAAGACTTCAACTTCTTCAAATAAGAGGCTTCAATGTCGAGAACTGGCTCCGGCTGGGAAGCTAAAAACCTGTGCTCCGCCACGGCCCAGCACTCTCTCCGAGAGTTCCTGTAAAATCCCGTCCACGCATTCCACCACTTGACGTATTCAGGCGTGACGCGAGGGAAGCGCGCAGGGGCGGGCACCCGAAAAGAAATGTCTTCACGATGATGGAAAAAGTCCCACCATATTCGGGCATCGTCATTTGAAACCTGCCCGGCCCTATGCCTGTGGGGCAATGCAAATTGTGAAGAGGAATGTGGAATCTGCTAGTCGTAGCCAAAGTTCCGACTGAAGCGGAACGGGTAATACGGCTCCAACCACAGAATGCCGCTCTTGTGAAATACAAGGACACTAGGCCTGATGGCCAGTGCCCAATCAATCAACTCCGGCTCCAGAATAGGCTTGGTATATTTGGCCTTGGAAATCGGATGGATGTACTCCTCAGTCTCAAACAGCTTGCACTGCCTCGTCCTGTTCGTCAGCGGGCTCGAATGGGCAGCTAAGCTCCAGAAATGAAGAGCCCCAGGCGAATCCATGGGAATACAGGCCAATTTACCACGAATGGCGTAGAGTTGCTCCGCTAGTAAAGATGGCTCAGCACTCGCAAACTCTATCATACGCGGGACCAGAGGAACCGCTTGTAATGCCCGAGGAGCCGCTTCCGGAAATAGGGTGCAGACCCAAGCATTAAAGAAATGTAACGGACCAACCGTCCGAAGGCTTCTAGGGAGACGCGTCTTGTGCAAGTCTCCCAACATCTTGTAAATGAGGCACAAATCCACTGGGCAAAGGGACAGCTTGATGCCCCAAGCCATAAGACAGGCCGGGTAAATGGCCTCTGCCCTAATCACGCTCTCGTCACCTTGAGGAAGAGCGAAAGAACAAAGCCAATAAACCAGATATGCAGCACAGTGAGTGACTGTATCAACACCAGTAGGGTTTGGGTTTTCCCCCTGCCCTCCTTTCGAAGAAGATGATGAAGCGGCCTGCGTCGCACCCTCTTCTTCCGCTTCTGGGCCACGGGTGCTATTGGAGGAAAATCTTCATACTTATTCTTCCCCTGGAAGAAATATTGAAGCCAGGCGCCCATCCGCACTCTTCGCTTCTCGCCCGGCATTCGAGCTTCCCTCGTATCGTGCGACGAATGAAAAAGGGTGCGATACGCCTTTATCAGATACCGATAGGCGTAGCCCGCCATATACCGACCGTCACCGTCGGTCTGGTCTTTCAACTAGTCAGGCCAGCAAACTTCTTCATACGGTTCCCCGTCAATGGGTAGGCCGCTGAGCTGCGATAGACTCCACAAGTCTAAAGAGGTCTTCCCCTCTGAAGTGTAGAAAGTGTTATATTCGGGGCAAAATACCTCGATCATTCCACAACACAAGCTCCGTGAGATTGGGTACCGGTACCTTGAAGCGTACACGCTGTGATATATGCCGGCCGTGGTCAGAAGAGGAGCGTAATGATGCAGTACGTAGTCTGTGAACTCCACTGCTCCGGGCCTGAATGCATGAGCGTCTGTAGCTTTCAGCTCAGCGAACCACCCCACTGATATCTGGTGCTTGAAGCGAACCGCCAAGCAGTCCAGCAAGAACGATTCATCTCTATATCCCCATCTCAACGAGGCAAGGAATAAACCAAAGATCGGCTTCTCACGATCCACTCTGCCCGCGGAGTCATTCCACCGAGCGGGTACGAACTCGGGAGCTCTAGTCAGCAATCCGTTTGCCGGAGCGAGGTCTTGCAGCCCCAGCACATCGCTCCATTTCCTGACCTTCCCGGGGAGATAGATGGGTCTTCCCCGCATCACACATTCGGCCAGGCTGTCTCTCTCCACCAGCAAGGCCTGCTCGACCTTCCGAACGGTGAACACATCCCTCTTCCCCTGAAGGTTGAAGCGTTGAAGAAGGGACATCAGGTGCTTGTCCTTGGGATAATCCCTCCTGGTCACGCCCTCTCTATTATAATGAAAGGAGTCACCCCCCAGGATAAGGAGACGGCTGGTGTCTACAGTGTCTGTCTCTGAATCCGAAGACTCCGCAACTATGGCCACTTGGCCGTGCCCCCAGTCGAGGGAATTGACGTTCTCCCATGTCACTACGGCACGAGAAGAAGAGCTGGATGCCATGATAGCTGCAAAAAGGCATATCAAACAAAAGTAAAGTCAGAAAATAGCTAATCAAAGGTGAACTTCTGACAAAATTTCGGTAGAGTCTCCCCGGCACAGGGGATTGCCAAAGAAAAGTGGGAATGCGTCCACCGAGGAACGGTCCCTTAAAGGCAGCCATCGGCATGACACCGAGGCCAAAGGGAACACCCGGGGAAACAGCTCCAAGGGCAAGCCCTGCTAGAAGCCTCCCGGGGCCCAAAGAAAGGGTTTTGAAACCCAAATGGACAACATCTCCACTCACCCGAAGGAAAATCACCACTCTTGGCGCCGGAGAAAGGGAAGAGAGGGAAGAGAGAGAAAAAGTTTGTGCGAATGAGGGATGAAGAAGAAAAAAACAAAGGCGAAAGCCTTATATGGAGGTGGTCCCGGATGTTTAACCTGGCGCGCTATTTAGCGCGTCGGATTAACGTCCAAATAGATAAAAGGCGCGCCGTTTCTACCCGCGCCGATTTAACATGGCAAAAGCAAAACAACGCGCTGGATTAGTGGCCGAAACGCCCGGGACCACGTCGAATTAAAAAGCCTAAGGGCCATGTGCGCGTCAGGTTAAAATGTAAACGACGTCGGTTTAACATCCGTGTCGAATTAAGGGCCATCCAGAGCTCCTGTCAGCCGAAGAAGAGATCCGTCCAAATGAAATTCATCCGTGGGTCTTGCTACACTCGTGCCTTGCTCACAACACCCACGTCTGGGGGGCATTTATTGGCACCTACAATATGATCGTCGGCGACCAAGCCATAAGGATGAATGACCCGGCCCACCGAAGCGCGGGAGCCGATAAAGATCAACACATCGAGGATTTCTCAAGCTGCCAGAGCCTCGAGTCATTCCGTATGGATGTGGGGACTTCACCTCAGGAGAGCCGAGATGAATCCTCAACCAACCGGCAGTGCGACCAAGCCTACCCAATGAACCAGCATCGACTTTGTCGTGCTGCATCCACTACACCCGTTGTCCGATCAAGGACGATGGTCTATCCGGTGGTCCCCCACCACATGAAAAGGCTCTCCTGAAGACAAAGGAGTTTCCCCCTGGCTCTCCGAGACGGAGGACCGAAAGCTCTAATGGCAGAAGATCCCGATCACCCGGCACGGGTACGGCTTCCTGACAAGATGGGCCCGTTAGTGGCCGAATGATCACCCAGCGCAGGCGGAATTATCCCTGGTGTCATCCAACCCCCTAAGGAGCTTGGGTACAAGCCAGACCGAGCCAGTAGCACGAGTCACAAAGTCGCAGGCCGTATTAGCGGAAAACCCGCGTAATTAAGCCAAAGCTATCTGGAGCCTCGTGAACGGCCGCACGTCAGCCGAGGGGCTTCACAAAACACCTCGTCAAGGTTTCGATGGGCATTGGCGAGATAAATGTTCACGATGACCTCCGGGATCGTCCCCGGATTCATCGGCTAACCTGTAATGCGCGGGAAATGCTAATACGGCACGCCCTTATACGGCGCGCCCGTTAAACCGGCGCCCTTCAAGACCGGCGCGCTAATTTGCTGAGGCTTATTCCCGGCGCGCTAATCTCACGCCGGATTAAGATTCGAACCCGCCCCCTATATAGGTGGCTGCTCTTCGAGAGAAGAAAAAGAGGATACACAGAGAAGGGGATAGAGATCGACTGAGAAAAGATAGAAGAACGAGGAGACAGAAGAGGGTTTTTGGGAAGAAAGAAAAGAAAGGGAGCCGAGAGAGAGAAGGGTTCCTTTGGAGGAGCTTCCGCCGGTCATCTTCCTCCTCTACGATACCCTATTCTCAGAACAGGTGGGCGCCGGTGCTGATCCTTTTCCTGCTTTCCGCAGATTTCTCCTCTGAGTCTTCCACCCATCGAATGTAAGCGAGGGGGGGAGGAGCGACGATGATATGAGTCAATTCTCCTCCCCCTTCTATGGGATTTTCTCTTTTTTTTTCTTCCCCTGGTGTTGTGCTATGCACGTCCTCTGCCCCCGCTATTGTAGAACGGCGGCCGAGCAATGGTGCCGGCGCTGTATTCTCACCATGTAAATGCTAAACCATTCCCGTTTCTGGGATGGTAATATATATGCGCATGTGAATGATCAAATGAATAGATTGAATGAATGATCTTCAGCCTCCCCCCTTTCTATCTATGCCAATGCGTGTGTCGGAGTTCTTCTCTGCGTAGTTCTAATTCCGGTTTCTTCGAGGTCTATAGCGTGCCCTGAATCATCGTGGGCTTCATAAACACCCCTCCCCGGGGGCTTTTCCTTCGATCATTTTTATGTTTGATTCAAGGGTTTTCGCACCTCCTTCTCTCCTCGGATGGAGCCGTGCTTCTGCGCGTGTGTCTCTCCGCCATGTACAGGGTCCATCCCCTGCACGTTGCTTTCCAATTGTTCGAGCATATGCCCCTGCAACGAGCCCGTCTCGTTTATGCATTTACTGCATCTGTGCATCATGATCATCCAAACTGTTCCGAGGTTTCTCGCCGTTTCTATCACCCGGGGAGGGGGACATCCCCCTGCTGCTTCTTGAAGTTGTTGGGCGACCGAGGGGCTCTATCTCTCGATGGTAGGTGCTTCCTCGAAGCCATTGCAGACAATGATAGGGGTCCTGGTTCAACGAACTCAGCCCCAACAAATTAAGACCCGATCGAGACCGAGGGGATGTGTGCTCCTTGTAGGCTAGCCCTTGGAGTCCCATTCTCCCAATGGTCAGTTCCTCTAAGGATAAGTCATACACTGTGGGTCATCCACCCTTCGCAGGCTAGCCCTCGGGGTGCGGTTCCCATCGTCAATGGCTTCATCTCTCCGTTTCTTCCCCCTATGGAACCTTGGTGCCCCTAGCAGGCTAGTCCTCGGGGTATCCTATCCAATAGGGTTTGCTGGCTGCCTTCGTGTAGACCGGCGGTTTAGGGGCTTGTTCCATAGGTGAGCATGACCCCACTTCTCCCCTGTAACTCTTCAGGTTCAGGGGAGATGCTGTCCAATTTTGGACAGATTAATAATGAATAAACCATAACGAAATACTCATTCTGGACCCAATTATCCCGGTGCTTGAGTAGGAACCTCGCACTGGCCTATCACGTCATTCTTGGAGGGTTCTGGACTTCAATTTAACAAAAAATTGGCCTCAAATGGCTTCAAAACCCTCAACATAAACTTAACAAACTCAAATGATTTGAAATTCATCGAAAATAAGCTAAAACGGCGCGGCCTTAACCCGGCGCACCCTAATCCGGCGCGGTACCCCCCCGCGCCGGATTAACGTTAGACTCATATTCATTTTTTTCCCTTTGCGCCTTTTCGGCACGCCCTAAACCGACGTGCCCCAATCTTTTCCGCGCCGTCTTAACCGGCTATATGGCCGCGCCGTATTAGCCGCTATACCTACATTTCTTCGCGCCGTATTAACATTCATGATGGCCGCGCCGGATTAAGATGCTAAGCCTACGCTTTATCGCGCCGTATAAACCTTCCTTATATGGTCGCACCGGTTTTGAAACCTCTTGTTGCTTTAATCGCTCATTTGCCCCCGAGTGGATCTCGTCCCTCGGGGTTGGTGTTAATAAATCACAATAGGTAATAAATTGAATAAGGGAGGGGCCAAGCAAGCCTAAACTATGTTGTTATCATATCTTCATTACCATGTCCGTTAGCACTTTGCTTTCGCTATCACACTTGTGTTGCCTTCCCTCTTCTCGATGGGGAGTAATAAACGTGGTTGATCACAATTTGCTTCCATAATTCCATTATCATGCTTAATATAGTCATGAACGTCATGTGTGCATGCATGCATAGATCCTCGAGTATATCAAATGGTGTCGACAGAAAAGCCGGATTACGTCTGGTCGGAAGTCTTCGCTATGCGCGACGGTGGTCTTCGGACCTACGTCCTCCGCCACGTACCGAGGATCCATAATTCTATGAACTATGCATCTTCTGCACGATAAATATATGCATCCTGCATGTCTTCGTCATGATCATAATGTAGCTCTTTTTAATCCGGCTTCGACAGCCCGCTATCTCGGTAATTAATAAAAGGTGTTCCCTCCTCGTGGGGGATGTAATTAACGCCATAGCCTTTATGGTATGGCGGACTGCTGGTCCCGATCGAACCTCACATTCGCCCGACATGGGTCAGAATGAGCGCATCACAAATTCGTCACTCATGTGACTGGCACGCCTGCGTCGTCAATCGATCATTTGACTACCAGTTAGTCAGTTGGTCGATCGACCCGCGAAAGAAAGAAAAAAGGTCGCGAACAGATCTCCACACGCCGCACCGGGGTAGCTCGACCTGCCCAAATGATTACACTACTACACCTCTCACAGGAGGGGGATCTTGGGGTGGGGGTTAAGGTATATTACAACTAATACTACCTCCACACAGGGAGGGGCCTTCAGCCGGCCAAGCGGGGAGGGGAAATTGAGAAAGGAACACCGAAGGTGGAGGTTGCCGATTCTGCTCACATTCTGTGGGTGCTGACAGCTGAGTGGAGATCTGACTTCTGCAGCTGCTAACAATTTTTGTTGGGGACGAAACCACCTGGAGAAGCTTCGTAGGAGGCCAGGGAAGTCGTCCAATTTTTGTTGATTTCTTCTGATGCCGATGCTGAGCAGGATGGAGGCCCGAACAGGGAGGCAGACTCCCGGACTGGTAGCTTCTGATTCTAGCAGTAGGTTGCAGAGGGTGCCCCGACAGCTCCCAAACTCGGAATCAAGCACCGTCAGAGTCGTTGGAACCGTGGATGAGTCATCTTTGCAGAAAAACTGACAGGGAAGCCAAGAAATGCCAGAGAAGATCAGGGGGCTCTGAACAATGCTGACAGGTCGGTGAAGACTGTGGGTAGCAGATCTGCGTAGCTGAGGGAGAAAAATGATAACTCTGGATCACGAATGCCAAATGAAGTCCTGTTTCTTGATTATGGAATTAGACTGGGCGATGAAGAACTTTGAAGAAGAGCTCTTGGACTGATTCCTCCCGGGGTTCGTCGTGGCAGAGCTTCTAATCCGGCTCAGGTCCTCAGCAGAGGCAGAATTGTGTGGTTGTGGGAGAATGGATCTCCCGGGCATCATACAACTCGGATGAAGATGAAACCACTTCTGTTGCGAAGGAGACTGGTAGATGCTTCCAACGATAGCTCTTGGGTCTTTAAACTCATTCGGAGGAAGTTGTGGTGGCCGCTGCAAGTTGTTGATTCACCTGCAACTTCTGGACTGCCAGCAGCATCTTTGACATAGCCTTCAAATGACCCCTAAAGAAGAAGAGGGGGTGGTATATGGTGAAGGGGTGGATGAAGAATGGTGGAGGGGAGGTATGGGAGGTGTGGAGGAGTGCTAAAGGTGGAGGGGAGGTGGAGGAAGAGGGGAGGTCACAGGTTTTCAGCTAGAGAGAGAGGGTAGGGGTGTGCAAGGGGTGGAGGAGAATGGAGGGGGAGAGGGGCGAACTAACCTAATGGAGATGGAGGGGGGCGGCCAAAACAATTGGAGGGAAGGTCATTTCAAATTCAAAATGGCCTTGGAAGTTGGGAGGTTGTGTGGGGAAGAGGAATGGGTGTGTTGGAATGGGGAAGATAGTGTTGGGATGTGGAAGATAGTATTGGAATGTGGAAGATTCTTCCTTGGGACTAGGGGGTGGAGTAATGGTGGCTATGGGAAGTGGAGGGGCTTTAATGGGGTAGGTGGGGGTTGGAGGTGGTTGGGAGGGGAGGAGAGAGAGAGGAGGGTGAACCTAGGAGAGAGAAAGAGGGATAGAGAGAGAGGTGGGGTGGGGAATCACTCCCCTAGGGCTTCTCACCCAACTATAGAATTCACTCCACTAGAACTAAGTTTGAACACTCAAATGGAAATCTTTTGTCTTGAATCATTCATTAGTCCAAAATGAAGGAAATGGGGCCCTATATATAGGCAACCCACATTTTACAATAAGACCCTGACAAAAGACTCAATGACAAATAACCGAGGGGTAGGGGGGTGCTCTTGGGCTAAGCCCAATGAATTGGGCCCAATAGCAACCTAATGACACACAAACTTAGGAAAATAAACATGAGACCTAGGGACATGACTCAAATAAAATGAAAATTACATCAAATGACTCAAATAGAAAGCACAAACAGGATAATTGGGCCTTTATAGAGAGAGGCCCGAACTCAAACGACGCCGGAGTGTGAAGACGACCCTAGCCAAAGGGAGTTGTGGATGATGCCTCCATCAACTGGCCTCGGCGAAAACCCGAAAAGGGCGCTTAGGTAAGTAAAGTGGTAATACAAAAGTTTCTCTTCATCCTCCTCTCAATGAGATTCCCAAGGGATAACCATCAGAAGTCCCACCGGTGATCCCCTAACAAACCTGTGTCCGACCCTCGTAATCATCGACGGGATCGGTCGACCTCCATCCTATAACTTGGACCTTTTGTCCTTGTTAATGAGCATGTCCCTTGCTTCGACATGTAGCCCATGTCGACGAACAAACCCGTGTTCGATCCTCGTCATCATCGGCGAGACCGGTCGACCTCTATCACTTAACTCAGACATTTCATCCTTGTCAATAATATATCCTTTGCTTCGACATGTAACCCTGTTGACACCTTGAAAATGAACAAGGGTGGAAGCAGATCATACCCACAGTGAAAGACCAATGATGAGGCTCGTCAACCATTTACCCGGCTGAAGCCTTTGTCGGCCGAGCTGACGTCCTGTGCCGATGTCACTCAGATGGCAGCACTAACGAAGCAGTAGTCGTTTGACTAATGAGACCTCCCAGCACACTTTAATAAGAGCTGTGTTACTGCCTCATCCAAGAATCCACAGATGACATGTCAGCGTAAGTCAGATGTCGGCTTATTGACAGATGTGATGTAAGATAAAGATGAAGCCGGTACCGGCAGATGAAGATTGTAAGGGCTTTTGCAAAGTCAGAACACAAGAAGAATCGTCTCCACAGATTATACACCCGGCTGAAGTCTTCCCAGACTAAAGCTGATGTCCGATCTCGTCACCATTCAGGTGACGATATCGATAAAATGATGCCCGGTTTTATCATCATTCAGATGGCAATACTGATGAAACCCCTGTCCGTGGACTGATGAAAACCCTGCTAATGATCTCAATACAAACTATATCACCAACGGAGGACCCTCTTGGGTACTGATGTACGTGAAGGGCCTATCAAAGGCCTGGTCAAAGAGACCTAAATGGGCCTTTAATGGTGGCGCCGGGAGCCACTTTGTCAAAGCCCAAATGCTGCACAAGGTTAGAGTCCTGCGCGCCGGGAAGCCTTCAGCTGAGGCGCGCCGTGAGGTGTCTGCCGAGAAGGCAAGGAGGGACGGCTATAAAGCCCCTTCCCTTGGAAAGGCTGATGGTCGGTCAAAAGTCAGAGATAGGAAGAAAAAAAGGAGCAGTAGAAGCGAAAACCAGATAAAAAAAAAGAGCCATAAGAGAGACCGAGAGGGAAAGAAAGAAGAAGCTTAGAGAAGAGGAAGAAAGGGAGACTCAGGTGGGTAGCCCGGGGAGGGAGAAGAGTCAATGCTCCGCCCTCCCCCCATGCTTTCCTCTTTTTATTTTCTTTTTCTGATGTAATCTGGCGAGGCTTTCTCGATGTATCAATGTAGCCGGAGGATTCCGGTCTCGATTTCCATCTCTCTGTCTTTCGTTTACCTTCTACGATCTGTACAGGCTTGGGATGATGCAATAATATGAAAGATGAACATGGCTCGTTTGGGCATTCGATCGATTGAAATATCTACTGTATTTCTCCCCTTCTTGCATCGGCTGTTCTTCTGAATGTCGTTTTGCCTAGATGTTATAGCTTTCCGATCCATATTTCGACCTCCCCTCCCTAGCATGTCCTCTGGTGGAAGACGAAGACGGAGTCTCAACCCTCATCCGGTGGGTTATTAGGCTGTGTCCCTCCTTTTCCTCCCCCTCGAATCATGGTTTCCCCGGATATCACAGATGTCTGTCGAGCTCCCATCTCGTTCAGGGTCAGAGACATCAATCTCTTGACCGTCTGAGCAGCAGGTGAGTATAGAAAATGCCATACGTCCCATGAGGATTCGATAATGGATGATTTGCCCTTCGACTAATGCTAACCCCCGCGTAAACCCCTTCTGCGGTCCAGATCTTGACTCAATTCGAGCCAGAAATCCCAGAAATCTCCTGAGCAGAGTATCGCAGCCAAGTCAGAAACCCCTTTTAGCCCCTTCCCGACGTGGCCATTTCCCCACCGAGAACTACTCTGCCGAGAGATCCCCCTTGCTTTAGCCCCTTCGGCAAGGCAAATAAAGCCTATCTCAATACAGCCTTCCCGGCCCGGGGGCCTCCCAGCGCCGGGTTCCCGGCGCGGTCATTACCGCGTCGAGAACCCTTGCGCCGAGAGCATTCCCCCTTGGCCAATAAAACCCACGCCGGGAACCATGCTTCCTGCCACCCCTGCTTTACGTTGTGAATCCTCCATTCCTTGAACCCCGGAGGAAAGCCTTCCTGCTACAGGCCAAGGAACCACATAGATGCCCTCTGAAGTCCGATCAACCAAGCCTTGCATCTTGTCGAAGGATACTCTAGATCATCATATGTGCCTAAGGGATAAACATCATTGGGGATAACTCCCCTACATAACCTTACGAGCCAGAGAAACTCTGCCACTGCATAAGTTTCAATGGCCTTAAAGGGATATTAAGTTGGTGCTGTGATCACATACACGGGCTAGGGGTCCCATACCCCCCTTATTCTGGCTTTCATCCCGGCACTCTGTGGGTGATCATCTATTACTCCCTGGCATACACTAGGTACGGGGGAGGTGCTGCTGAAATCCTCCCAGCCGATGAAAAATAATACTGAAGCTGTCCTCTGGGCTCCGTATGGTGATGGTGAAAAGGACCTCTGTGTGGGGCTCTTCCCCTCCAATCCCTCTCAATTCTCGGCCTCCTTTGAAGCATATACAACTAAAACCAGTTGAACCCCATCTCTAGTCTCCAGAGCCAATCTACTCTGATATAATTCCTAGAAAACTCTCAAAATCCTAAAAACAGGGTACCGTAAAGTCCTAAACCCCCCACGGCGCCCAAACACCCCTTCTCGGCCAGCTACCTCTCGGCGCCACCAGCTCCCGGCGTGGCCTTCAGCGCGCCGGGAACCCCCAGGCCGAGATCTCCTCTTCCCCCTTTAGCCTACGCCGATAACCCCCTTGGAGAATCTTCAACGCGCTGGGAAGTCGGCGCCGGGAGCTTCCTGGATTCTTCCCTTTGGCTACGCCGAGAACCTCCATCTTCTTGCTACTCACGCCGGGAGCCTTAGCCTCCCATCTGTGGTCATGCCGAGAGCCTAAGTTGCCACCCTGTGAGCCCAAATGCCCAGAGCTAACCTACACAGAGATATTCATGGATCACCAGATGTGTCCCGAGGATAAAGTTAAAGGGAGGTAGACTCCCTTATGTTCCATCGATTCGTGTCGAAGTCACAACGTCGCGCCTCCCTCTTAGCTCCGGTGAGCCATGCCAATGCATGAGTGCCACCAGCTCCTGTGAGGGAAGAATCAAACATTGCCTTACGGCATACGTGTGTAACGTGGAGAGGCCCGACCTCTCTCTTTCTTTCGGCTTTCACCCCGGCACTCCGTGGGTGATAGCCTATTTCCCTCTGGGCATGATCCAGACCATGGGGAAGTGCCGCCGAAATGTTAACCGAGGCTTTAAACCTCCGTCATGATCGCGGCTGATCCTGTCCATGATTGATATCCTCTGTTTTACCTTTCCCCTGAGTCTGATTGTTTTTCGAGCCGTCGATTCAGCGATATCGTCTGTTTCTACAATCGATGTTATTATCTTGCCCGCCTTCCTGGCTCTGGTATGAAATTCAAACTGCGCTCATAAAAAGAATATCCTTTTTATTATTGCCTCTCGAGGCCTCTTATTTTGGCGTTTAATCAAGAGTTGTCCTTCCTTGGAAGGGCGTAATTAACGTCATAGCCTTTATGGTATGACGGACTTCTGGTCCCGACTCGGACTTCACAATCGACTGACCAAGTCAGATCGAGCGCACAATAAAATCGTCACACACGTGACTGGCACGCCTAATAAATCAATAAATCGAAAATCCAAATAAAAATAAATAATATAATGAAATAAAATAAAATCCACGTTCCACAAACCCATGTCGATGAACAAACCCAGGATTCGACCCTCGTCATCATCGGCGAGATAGGTCGACCTCTACCCTTAACTTGGACCTTTCGTCCTTGTGAATGAATATACCCTTTGCTTCAGCGTGTAACCCACATCGATGAACAAACCCAGGTTCGACCCTTGTCATCATCAGTGAGGTAGGTCGACCTCTGTCCCTTGGCTTGGACCTTTCGTCCCGGTCAAGAACCATATAGCCTTTGCTTCGGCATTTAACCAATGTCGACGAACCAAACCAGGATCCGACCCTTGTCATCATCGACAAGGCCGGTCGACGTCCTAGCAAACAAGCTCTCCTGTGTTCCGGATCCGCCGGGGAATTAAAAAAAAAGAGAGAAAAGAAACAGAAATGGGGTTAAAAATATAGATACCCCGCCGGCTTTATTCCTAAATGGGGACAAGGGCAAAAATGGCTATAACCCGGCTGTGGCGAAAACCCGAAAGGGCGTTGCAGGAAAAATCAAGTACCCCGCCACATGAAAACCTGAAAGGGCGCGTGGGCAAAAGCAAAAGGGGGCTGACTCCGGCGAAAACCCGAAAGGGCGCTTGAGTCGGTAATGTGGTTTTTAAAAAAAATGATGATGAAATGAATGAATAGAAAAAAAATGATGATAAAAAAATGATGATGAAATGAAAAGATGATGTAGTAACGGGGTTATCCTCGTTCGTCATTCCATCCCAAACAACCTTTTCGACCGTTGTCACCATCGGCAAGATCGGTCGCTACCCTTTCCGGTCCTTGTCACGATCGGCAAGATCGTCTACCCTTTTCGGTCCTTGTCACCATCGGCAAGACCGTCTACCTTTTCGACCCTTGTCACCATCGGCAAGATTGGTCGCTACCCTTTTTGGTCCTTGTCACCATCGGCAAGACCGTCTACCCTTTTCGGTCCTTGTCACCATCGGCAAGACCGTCTATCTTTTCGACCCTTGTCACCATCGGCAAGATCGGTTGCTACCCTTTCTGGTCCTTATCACCATCGGCAAGATCGTCTACCCTTTTCGGTCCTTGTCACTATCGGCAAGATCGTCTACCTTTTCGACCCTTGTCACCATTGGCAAGATCGATCGCTACCCTTTCCGGTCCTTGTCATCATCGACAAGACCATCTACCCTTTTCGGTCCTTGTCACCATCGGCAAGACCGTATATCTTTTTGACCCTTGTCACCATCGGCAAGATCGGTCGCCACCCTTTGTGGTCCTTGTCACCATCGACAAGACCGTCTACCCTTTTCGGTCCTTGTCACCATCGGCAAGACCGTCTACCTTTTCGACCCTTGTCACCATCGGTAAGATCGGTCGCTACCCTTTCCGGTCCTTGTCACCATCAGCAAGACCGTCTACCCTTTTCGGTCCTTGTCACCATCGGCAAGACCGTCTATCTTTTCGACCCTTCTCACCATCGGCAAGATCGGTCGCTACCCTTTCCGGTCCTTGTCACCATCGGCAAGACCGTCTACCCTTTTCGGTCCTTGTCACCATCGGCAAGACCGTCTACCTTTTCAACCCTTGTCACCATCGGCAAGATCGGTCGCTACCCTTTCCGGTCCTTGTCACTATCGGCAAGACCGTCTATCTTTTCGACCCTTGTCACCATCAGCAAGATCGGTCGCCACCCTTGCGGTCCTTGTCACCATCGGCAAGATCGGTCGCTACCCTTTACGGTCCTTGTCACCATCGGCAAGACAGTCTACCCTTTGCGGTCCTTGTCACCATCGGTAGAACCATCTACCTTTTCGACCCTTGTCACCATCGGCAAGATCGGTCGCTACCCTTTACGGTCCTTGTCACCATCGGCAAGACCATCTACCTTTTGCGGTCCTTGTCACCATCGGCAGGACCGTCTACCTTTTCGACCCTTGTCACCATCGGCAAGATCGGTCGCCACCCTTTGCGGTCCTTGTCACCATCGGCAAGACCGTCTACCCTTTCTGATCCTTGTCACCATCGGCAAGACCGTCTACCTTTTCGACCCTTGTCACTATCGGCAAGATCGGTCGCTACCCTTTTCGGTCTTTGCCACCATTGGCAAGACCAACAACCTTTTCGACCCTTGTCAACATCGACAAGGTCGGCCAGTATTTCCCCAAATCGGGCGTGAGCAAAAACCCGAAAGGGCGCTTGGGTCAGTAATGTGATTACTATAAAGTATATGCTATGCCTCTGAGTGGCACTCCCAGCAGTTGTCCCACCGGTAATAAAGCCTATCTCGGATGGACCTCTCATCAGCCAGCAGTCGTATCTTCAACATTTCTTGTCGGTAAGACTTACATCTGCACCAATCTGGCAACCTCTGGAACCCCGGCACGCGGTGGAGCGAGGCCCCCATCCTTTCCTTGAAAGGGTGGTCGCTCTCCTGCGGCGCAGATATGGCTATACTTCCAAGCAGGTCACCAAAGTTGCCACAAGATATGATAGAATACAAGTGCAAAGGTGGACACCTAAAACAGTAAAGGAAACTTGTATTTCATTGCAAAAAGGAGGGGAATGAATACAAAAGGGGCCCTTCGGAGGGGACGAATTACAAAGGCAGATCAGCTAAGACCGCCTGAAAATATCTGTAAAGTCAATGAGCCCAACATGTGGGGCCGCTCCATGTTCACGGAGTAGCATTTCTTCCTCCTGAACGCGAGTCACCTCAGTCTCTAGGGATGTGACTCGGCCCTCTAGTAAAGAAGTCTCCTCAATGCCTTGGACTTCTGCAGCCTCCAGCCGTGGTATCTAAGCTTCAATAGTAGCCAATTCAGCCCGGAGTTCTTCTTGTCGACTACGTAGAATATGTGCCCGAGCAGCTGAAGTTTCAACATAGGCCTTGCTCTTCTGAAGATCAGAGGTCAGAGACGTCAGCTCCGCCTGACAGTCAGCTTTCTGTAGCTTGAGGGCCGCTAGCCGATCGTTCATCACCCTCCCAAGAAAGTCCCGGCGGTTCACAAATTTTAGCAGGAACAGCACCCGCTGGGTCCAGGTGTCCAAAGGACAGCCTAATGCCTGCAGCCCGATCGTCAGTCGCCCGGCCACCTCTTCAACTGGGGGTAAGATAGTGTCGGCTGAGACTCCACAACCTGGCGCAACATCTCTAAATACTGCCAGAAAAAGTCCTCCGATGAAGTAAAGCCCAGGGTGATGTGATACACCCTAGGACTTAGACAAGCAAGCACATTCACAATCAAAAGGGCCAATTTGGGCCACCGCTCTCCCGTCGCTCACCCAAGTCCCGGGGTAACTTGGCAATGCCAAGGTGAGGTTGAGAGGTTGGACCCTTGCTGGTAGAGGGCCAGCAAGGCCAAGATTTGATTCCCAATGGATGTGGATGCCCAATTCAATGGGGCCGACAAAGTGCCAATGGCACCGGTTACTCTCTTCCCATGGTGATCACTCAAGACAACGGGGCTTGAGGATCAAGCTCTCACTCTCACAGCCAGCGGAACTATGAACTAATATTAAAAGACAAGCACTAAAGGGAGTGAGGTTTGAGCACTTACTCGACCGGTTTGAAGAAACCGGTCCCGCTTGGAGACGAGGGCGAGCGGGGAGGCGAGTGGATCCCCACACGCTGCGGCGGTGTAGCTTGACCTGCTCAATCCAATTACAACACTACTCCTCTCGCAGGAGGGGGACCTTGGGGTGGGGGTTAATGGATATTACAACAAAAACTACCTCCACGTAGGGAGGGGCCTTCAGCCGGCCAAGCGGGGAGGGGAATTGGAGAAAGGAACACCGAAGACGGGAGGTTGCCGATTCTGCCCGGTTCTGTGGGTGCTGACAGGTGATTGAAGAGTTGACTGCTGCAGCTGCTACCAAATTTTTTTGGGGGTGAAACTACCTGGGAAATTCTCTTAGGAGGCAGGGGAAGTCGTGCAAATTTTGTTAATTTATTCTGTCGCCGGTGCTGGTCTGGGTGGAGGCCCGAACAGGGAGGCAGACTCTCGGACTGGCAGCTCCTGGTTTCCAATAGTAGGTTGCAGAGGATGCCTCGACAGCTCCCGAACTCTGAATCAAGCACTGTTAGAGTCGTTGGAACCGTGGACGAGTGTTCTTCGGAGAAAAACTGACGGGGAAGCCAAACGATGCCAGAGAAGATCAGGGAACTCTGAACAATGATGACCGATCGGTGCAGACTGTGGGTAGCAGAACCGCGTAGCGGAGGGAGAAAAATGATAACTCTGGATCACGATCGCCGATTGAAGTTACGTTTCTTGGTTATGAAAGTAGACAGGGCGGTAAAGAACTTTGCAGAAGAGCTCTCGAACTGATTCTTCTGAGGTTTGTCGTGGCAGAGCTTCTACTCAGGTTCAGGTCTTCAGCAGGGGTAACACTGCACAGTGGTGGGGGAACGGATCTCCCGGGTAGCTCGGAGCTTGGATGGGGACGAAACTGCCGCCGTTGCGAAGGAGACCGGTAGACGCTTCCAACGATAGCTCTTGGGTCATCAAAATCATCCGGAGGAAGTCATGGTGGCCGCTGCAAGTTACTAGTTCACCTGTAACCTCTGGACTGCAAGCAGCAACCTAGGTCTAGCTTCCAATGACTAGGGAAGAAGAAGGAGAAGGAGGCATATGGTTAAGGGGAGATGGTTGAGGGGTGGATGGAGATGGAGGGGAGTTGTGGAGGGTGGCTAAGGATAGTGGAGGGGCTGGAGAAGGGGGTGGCACAAGGGGGTGTTCTGGTTCAGCCAAAGGG
The DNA here is from genome assembly GCA_022559845.1 of Amorphophallus konjac. NCBI lineage: Eukaryota > Viridiplantae > Streptophyta > Magnoliopsida > Alismatales > Araceae > Amorphophallus > Amorphophallus konjac. Next base: position 158,068,703 of record CM040118.1, on the reverse strand, counting down.
AAGGGTGAGTGGAGGGTGGAGGTTGAAGTGGGTGGAGGAGGGTGGAGGGAAGGAGAGGGGCGAACCTAATCCAAGGGGAGGAGGGAGGGGCGGCCAAAGCCCATGGAGGGAAGTGTTTTCAAATTTGGAATGGGCCTTGGGAGGTGGAAGGTTGCATGGGGAAGAAGGAAAGGGGTATTGGAAAGAGGTGGGGTGGTTGGGGGTTGGAGGGTGGAGTGGTGATTGGAGAGTTCACCCTTGGAACTAGGTGGGAGGAGTAAAGAGGGTGGTGGGAAGTGGAGGGGCTTTAATGGGGTAGGTGGGAGGGTGGAGGTGGTTGGGAAGTGGAGGAGAGATAGGGAGGGGCGAACGAAGGAGAGAGAAAGAGGGGGAGAGAGAGAGAGGGAGGTGGGGTGGGGAATCTCTCCCCTAGTGCTTCTCACCCAATAGTGGAATCACTCCATTAGAACTAAGTTGAACACTCAATTGGAAATATTTGTATTGATTCATTCATTCATTAGTTCCAAATGAAGGGAATGGGGCCCTATATATAGGCAACCCACATTTTACAGTAAGACCCTGACAAAAGACTCAATGATAAATAACCGAGGGGGTAGGGGGGGCTCTTGGGCCAAGCCCAATGAAATGGGCCCAATAGCTAACTAAACAACATAATGACACTCAAACTTAGGAAAATAAACACAAGACCTAGGGACATGACTCAAGAAAATGAAAATTACATCAAATGACTCAAATAGAAAGCACAAAAAGGATAATTGGGCCTTTATGGAGAGAGGCCCGAACTCAAATGGTGTCGGAGTGTGAGGAAGACCCAAGCCAAAGGGAGTCACGGGTGATGCCTCCATCAAATCCCCTGGGCTGCGAAGAGCTTGACTCCATCGAGTAGGGGTCCATCCGGCTGTAGTACTGCTCGAGAAGGTCGGGTTCGAACTGCTGGAGATCCTCCCGACTCACCCATGAATCCTCCGAAGGAGGCCGATCCTTCCACCTGACGAGATAGCGCTCGTATACCTTGCTCCGAGTGGTAGTGACTTGTTCATCCAATATTTGTTCTATGCGTTCACGCTGGGCTCTCTTGGCTGGTGGTCTCTCCTCACAGGTGAGTGCTCTCTCAAGGGAAGGAATATGCTCAATCTCCTCACTGGGTACCACCGTGGGTCCCTTATATGGCACTAAGTCGGTGACATTGAATGTGGGACTTACCCCATATTCCTCTGGGAGATCTAACTCATAGGCATTTGCACCAATGCGCCTCAGGACCTGGAAGGGACCAGCCCCACGTGGCCTCAATTTGGAGGTGGCTCCCAGGGAGAGCCTCTCCGTCCTTACCATCACAAAGTCACCCTCATGGAATTCTTGGTGACGCCGATGAGAGTCAACCCGCCTCTTATAAGCCTCATTCTTTTTGCTTATGTGCTTACAAAGGCTTTCATGCAATTTTGTGAATGTTGACATTCTAAGGGTGATGGGTGGACCTGGGCAACCAAAAGTAGACCAATCATGCTTTGACGCCAAGAAGACTTTGATGGAATGGGGAGGACCGGGGCATCCATAGGTGATCCGATCATGCATGGGGGTGACAAATGCTGGGGGACCCGGACATCCATGAATACTCCTATCATGCCTACAACTCTTGATGAGTGAAGGTGGACCACTACATCCGAATTTGGACCACTCATGCTTTCTACTTGACATGTGGGTGATATGAATGAATGGACCCAACATAGTGTTCATGCCAAGGGGTGTGGAAAGCCTAGACACATGCATACTTTTTCCAAAAGTGACTTCCATGTGTATAGGTGTGGGACAACCTTTGAACTCCCATTGGAAAGGATCGAATGGATCTAAGAAGGTGGTCATCATGGGGTGGGGCACAACCTTATTACCTAGGGATATGTGGTCCAAGGTCATGGCTCCCAATGTGTAACCGGGGTCTAGGATGGGGTGGATTTGGTCAAACATGGTTGGTTGGGATAGGGAAAGGTGGGTGGTGGATAAGGTGGTTGGGTCCCATGGTTTCTTTGACCCCCATTGGAAGGGATCATAAAAAGGATTATCGAGGGGGAGGGGCCCTATATCCTCAAGATCCTCAAGTGGTGGTGGGTCATCCTCCTCTAATGAGATAATTGGGTCGAAGTTCTTTTTGAGTGGGTCGGCCATGAGGGGAGGGCTTGACTTTCCACCCGATATAAGAAGCTCCAAATTGAGGAGAAGGTTGGGCTCATCAGGTGTGGGGAGGAATAGAAGGAGGTCGCTAGTGTAGCAACCAATGGAGCAAACCGAGGTGATAGACCCGACACAAAGGTGTAGGAGGTCAAGGCTCCTAGATTGGTGAGCCATAGGGGTCAACAAGCCGGTCAACTCATATTGCCAAGCTAAGACCTTGAGAAGGTCCTCTAAGGTTTCCACTTGGTAGGATGTTTGGATTATGGTGTGATAGGAGGAGATGTGCACTATGGGAAGGTTTTCCTTTATGGGAAGGCAATCGTGGGCCGTGATCTCTCTTATTGGGCTCTTCTTTAGCCAACTAATACGGGACTCTTCCAAGATGAATTCGACCTTATCTAGAGGGGGTGGTGGAGGGTGAAGATCCTCGTGCGAGGCTTCCTCTTCAATTGGGACATGGGTGCTCTCCATGGAGGGGATAGATTCCCGAGAGGTATTTGTCTTCATGTGGTAAAGTGGGTGGACTACTTCTTCCAAAGCTAATGGAGTGGGAAGGTTCTTTGATGGTAGGGTGATGATGGCCGGAGTATGGTGCACCCGGGGTGGTGAACAAGGGCGGGATTCCCGCGGGTGGAAGAATACAAGGTTGTTGAATTTAAAGGTTCCCGAAAGGTGTGGCAGATGCACTAGGCAATTCCGACGTGTTGGGTCGATGTCAGCATTCCTTTCATCTAACCATTTCTTACCTAGGATTATACATGGACCCGCCAATGTTCCCTTTTGACACCAAGCCCCATCCAAATACTTAGTTTTCCCGAACCATTTATGGAATTCAATAAAGACTTGGTCACCATTGCGCACAATTTCTCCGGTCCTACAAAGAGAGGTAATGATATCGGGGGACACCCAATTTTCAGATTCTAGGTCAATGAAATCAATTTCTACGGGCTCTCCATTAGGTAAGCATGCATGGGATATGAATGGGAGAGGGGCCATGTGACCCAAGACTCAATGTTAACAATGATGGGTTTGACAAAGCACGGTTCAGACAAGAATGCAAGCATGACCTAGGACTTGACTTGTAGAGACAAGTCAATGACTTGCTCTGATACCAATTGATGTGATACACCCTAGGACTTAGACAAGCAAGCACATTCTCAATCAAAAGGGCCAATTTGGGCCACCGCTCTCCCGTCGCTCACCCAAGTCCCGGGGTAACTTGGCAATGCCAAGGTGAGGTTGAGGGGTTGGACCCTTGCTGGTAGAGGGCCAGCAAGGCCAAGATTTGATTCCCAATGGATGTGGATGCCCAATTCAATGGGGCCGACAAAGTGCCAATGGCATCGGTTACTCTCTTCCCACGGTGATCACTCAAGACAACGGGGCTTGAGGATCAAGCTATCAGTCTCACGGCCAGCGGAACTAAGAACTAATATTGAAAGAGAAGCACTAAAGGGAGTGAGGTTTGAGCACTTACTCGACCGGTTTGAAGAAACCGGTCCCGCTCGGAGACGAGGGCGAGCGGGGAGGCGAGTGGATCCCCACACGCCGCGGTGGTGTAGCTTGACCTGCTCAATCCAATTACAACACTACTCCTCTCGCAGGAGGGAGACCTTGGGGTGGGGGTTAATGGATATTATAGCCAAATCTACCTCCACGCAGGGAGGGGCCTTCAGCCGGCCAAGCGGGGAGGGGAATTGGAGAATGGAACACCGAAGACGGGAGGTTGCCGATTCTGCCCGGTTCTGTGGGTGCTGACAGGTGATTGAAGAGTTGACTGCTGCAGCTGCTACCGAATTTTGTTGGGGGCGAAACCACCTGGGAAATCTTCTTAGGAGGCACGGAAAGTCGTCCAAATTTTGTTAATTTCTTCTGTCGCCGGTGCTGGTCTGGGTGGAGGCCCGAACAGGGAGGCAGACTCTCAGACTAGCAGCTCCTGGTTTCCAACAGTAGGTTGCAGAGGATGCCTCGACAGATCCCGAACTCAGAATCAAGCACCGTCAGAGTCGTTGGAATCGTGGTCGAGTCTTCTTCGTAGAAAAACTGACGGCGAAGCCAAACGATGCCGGAGAAGATCAGGGAACTCTGAATAATGATGACCGGTCGGTTCAGACTGTGGGTAGCAGAACCGCGTAGTTGAGGGAGAAAAATGATAACTCTGGATCACGATCGCCGATTGAAGTTTTGTTTCTTGATTCTGAAAGTAGACAGGGCGATGAAGAACTTTACAGAAGAGCTCTCTAACTGATTCTTCTTAGGTTTGTCGTGGCAGAGCTTCTACTCAGGTTCAGGTCTTCAGCAGGGGTAAAACTATGCAGTGGTGGGGGAACGGATCTCCCGGGCAGCTCAAAGCTCGGATGGGGACGAAATCACCGCCGTTGCGAAGGAGACCGGTAGACACTTCCAACGATAGCTCTTGGGTCTTTAAACTCGTCCGGAGGAAGTCATGGTGGCCGCTGCAAGTTACTGGTTCACCTGCAACCTCTGGACTACAAGCAGCAACCTAGGTCTAGCTTCCAATGACTAGGGAAGAAGAAGGAGAAGGAGGCATATGGTTAAGGGGAGATGGTTGAGGGGTGGATGGAGATGGAGGGGAGTTGTGGAGGGTGGCTAAGGGTAGTGGAGGGGCTGGAGAAGGGGGTGGCGCAAGGGGGTGTTCTGGTTCAGCCAACGGGAAGGGTGAGTGGAGGGTGGAGGGTGAAGTGGGTGGAGGAGGGTGGAGGGAAGGAGAGGGGCGAACCTAATCCAAGGGGAGGAGGGAGGGGCGGCCAAAGCCCATAAAGGGAAGGGTTTTCAAATTTGGAATGGGCCTTGGGAGGTGGAAGGTTGCATTGGGAAGAAGGAAAGGGGTATTGGAAAGAGGTGGGGTGGTTGGGGGTTGGAGGGTGGAGTGGTGATTGGAGGGTTCACCCTTGGAACTAGGTGGGAGGAGTAAAGAGGGTGGTGGGAAGTGGAGGGGCTTTAATGGGGTAGGTGGGAGGGTGGAGGTGGTTGGGAAGTGGAGGAGAGAGAGGGAGGGGCGAACCAAGGAGAGAGAAAGAGGGAGAGAGAGAGAGAGGGAGGTGGGGTGGGGAATCTCTCCCCTAGGGCTTCTCACCCAATAGTGGAATCACTCCATTAGAACTAAGTTGAACACTCAATTGGAAATCTTTGTATTGATTCATTCATTCATTAGTTCCAAATGAAGGGAATGGGGCCCTATATATAGGCAACCCACATTTTACAATAAGACCCTGACAAAAGACTCAATGACAAATAATCGAGGGGGTAGGGGGGGGCTCTTGGGCCAAGCCCAATGAAATGGGCCCAATAGCTAACTAAACAACATAATGACACTCAAACTTAGGAAAATAAACACAAGACCTAGGGATATGACTCAAGAAAATAAAAATTACATCAAATGACTCAAATAGAAAGCACAAAAAGGATAATTGGACCTTTATGGAGAGAGGCCCGAACTCAAATGGTGCCGGAGTGTGAGGAAGACCCGAGCCAAAGGGAGTCACGGGTGATGCCTCGATCACAGGGAGGCTGTCGGAGCCACCTCAAAGGTCACCTCCCTGTCTATAGAAGCCCATAAGCCAATATCTGGTTCGGAAGAAGAAGATGGAATGGCTACCAGAGCCGAAGTAGCAGGTACCACGGCAGCATGCTCTTGCTCCGTCGGGCTCCTTGAAGAACTCTCTTCTACAGGTGCTGGAAGAGGCGGAGTTTCCAACTCTATTTCTGGCACGGATGGAGCTGTAGGGTCAGGCGCAATAGTCATTATGGCCGCTGGGACAAAGGCAGAACCCCTTGACGGGTCAGCTTCAGCTCTCAATTCTATTACTGGCACCGGGGTGAGACTCTCTCCCAGCGGGCTCGGCTCCATTGATGATACTTCGGCGGCTGCGTGTATTCTTACTGGCACAGGGCGAAGTATGGTAACTGTCTCTGAAGAAGACACGGTGGCCAGTGGTAGCATATCCAAAGCCTCCGACGAAACCACGATAGCATCAGAAGATGATACCAGAGGGTGATTGGCTGCGTCAGGCTCCTGGAGTAAGATTTCAGTAAGCACCAAGATGGCAGAAAAGAATGAAAAGATATGCGGCTCTGCAGAGGGGCAGGCAGAACTTACTATGGCCGCAACATCCATCTCTTCAAGTGCCTGTATGGAAGAATCTAACTCTGCAGATGAAGCAACAAAAGGAGGGGTTATCTCCACCACCATGTCTAGCCCGGCGAATTCCTCCGGCAACATTCCCTCAGATGATGTCACCGGTAACCTCAGAAGACTAAAGATCAAAGGACCACTCAACGGTATGAGGGGTGTCGCTACCCCTTTGATGGCTGCCGCAGGTGCTCGTTCGTCACCTTCTGAATAATAATAGTTAATTTCTTCGTCAAAAGGGGTGGCAGAGCTACTGGAGGAAAGATCTATGCTGATGTCGGGTTGGCCCGCTTCCTCTGTTGCCTGTCGGGCCGCCGAGCGGGTGATTACACGCCGCCATGGGATAGCACCTTTCTTTAGCGCAGTCTTATGTCCTTCGGGCTGTGAAGGAACATCCACGGTAGGCGTCTCAACCACTGTGCTAACCACTCCTGCCGCTACAACAAACATATACATAAGGCGGAGCAAAAAGATCAATAAGAAAGAAGAGTCAGAAGGATGGCAGTCACTTGGCTCACCCTCAGCCTCACTGGCAGGTGTGGGAGAAGGGAGTCTGACATCCTCCTCAACAGCGGGGAGACTCTCCCCTGTGGCTTCAACTGTTTTGGTCGCCCCTGCCGTGGCTATGACAGAAGACCCTATGTCTCCCGTCTCCAGGACGACCTCCTCAGCACGTGTGGTGGTGCCAACCGCTCCTTGAGCTGAGGTCAAACAAAGAAGACGTCAAAGGAGTGAAGACGTCATGAAGAGAACACTCCTTTAGACCGCGAAGAAAAGTGTGTTGGGTTCGATGCAGTATTCAGAGGGGGGGTGAATGAATATAACCCTTTAAAAAACTTTCACCCAATTTAAAACTAGAATACTAACAAGACTTTCACTCAATATAAAATTTCACCCAAACTAGAACTATGATGCTAACTAGACAGATTTACCAAATCTGAAAGCTAATCAACTATTCAGTTCTACCAGTTAGCAAACACATGGAGTGCCCCTATGCATTCATCTAGCGGAAGCACAAATGAACAAATCAAACCACAATGCACAAGGGGTTTTTAGGTGGTTCGGTCCTCCAGACCTACATCCACCCCACACTCAAACCGAGTGTGGCTTCCACTAGCTCACGCTAGAAACAGCAGACTCAGTCTGCAACAAACGCTGCCAAACAGCTTGACCAGGGGAACAACCTCCCCTCTTCCTCCCAACCGGAGGGAACCACTAGTGACACCAGTCACTAGCAAACCAGAGACACAAGGTCTCTCTTCCTCCAGACCTGGAGGGAACCCCTGGACTTGAATCCACAAGCCCAGAACCGGAGACAAGTCTCCCTTCCTCCAAACCGGAGGGAATCAACAAGTAGCACCCAGCTACTTGCAACCGGAGATAGCAATCTCCCTTCTCCTGAACAAACAGGAGGAACCCACAAGTGACTCCAGCCACTTGGAAACCAGAGACACACGGTCTCTCTTCCTCCACACACGGAGGGAACCACCGGGCTTGCTACTCACAAGCCCAGAGCCAGAGGAACAAGCCTCCCTTCCTCCAACCCGGAGGGGAACCTAGAGACCCAAGTCTCTCTTCCTCTGAACCCCAGAGGGAAGCACAATCGGAGATAAATCACCCTTCCTCCAACCCGGAGGGAAACAACCGATGACACCCTGTCAAAGGCAACCAGAGACGCAAGTCTCTCTTCCTCCACACGGGAGGGTACCAACCACAAGTAGCACCCAGCTACTTGCAAACCGAAGACACAAAGTCTCCCTTCTCCTGAACCCACAGGAGGAACCCCGACCTCTCTACAGAGGATCGGAGTTACAGTAAATGGATAAAAACAAAAACGAAACCAGCAACAGAAGGCTGAAAAGATAAAAACAAATGTGGCTCTCGCAGGAGCTGGCTGGCCTGGATTTGATGCACGGTTCAGCAAGAACAGATCTTCTGTTGAAGCTTCTATCACTCTATCTCTCTCTTCTTCTCTATTCTTCTTCCTCTTCTTCTCTTCACACTCTGCTATCTCGATCTCTTACTCAATCTCTCTTTCTTTCTCTTTCTCACTATCTTTCTCTTCTTCTTTTCTTTTTCTTCTTCTCTGTCTGGATCGTGGCTCTCTGTATAGAGTTTTCTTCTCGCCAACTCGATCGACTTCATCTGTGGATGAAGGTCTCATATATATAGCAGCAGCAGCAGCATCAGCCACGACGTGTGACCTCCACATTTCCAGCCCTAAGAATTCAGACCACGTGGCAGTCTTTCAGCAGGCTTTATTCCAGCCTCGGATCACGTGCCCTCCTTAAGCATCACGATCAAAGCACCTGTAAAACAGGGTATCGGATAAGTCATCAGTTTAAAGAACAACTCTGTATAGACTTATCAGAAGAACAGCGTTTTAGAAGAAACCTGGACGAGGTTAGAACGAAACAACACGAGCTAACAAACGGCAACAACACGGAGACAACACGAAGACAGAATAAGGAAACGACACGAGGTACATACGATGACAAGACAGAAACCAATCATGAAGTATGGTTTCAACAAACGAAAGACACAAGGTGGTGGCACAGAAAGCAACACGAAGTGCTGCAATGTTCTGCACGCAGTGGAACAAAGACGACACGGAGTAAAAAACGACACGAAGATGAAAACAACACTTAAGACGAAGTTGACACGGAGTGAAAATGACACGAAGTCTGGGAGACACGACACAAAGTCACAAGAACGACAGTAACCAACACGAAGTGTGGTTACGAAACATGAACGACACGAAGTGTGGAAACATGACACGAAAACGACACGTAGACATGGAGACAACAGTAACCGACACGAGGTGAGGTTACTAAAGGGACAATGACACGTGGTGTGGAAAACACGACACGAAGTCGAAATTGAAATCGACACGGGGTGAAGACAACATGAAGACGAAATACAAAGAGACGACACGAAGTGAAGTTGACACGAAGTGAAAACAACACTAAGTGAAAAACAATAATCGACACGCGGTGAAAACAACACGACGACAGTGAGAACAGCACGAGGTGAAATGACACGGGGTGTAGAAAACCAAGAATCGACACGAAGTGTGGTCAAGGCGAGAAAGACACTAAGTCAAAAACGAAAGACCAACACTCAGACAGAAACATAAAAACAACACGGAGACGTAGACACTAAAACAACACGAAGATGAAGACAAGGGAAACGACACGAAGTCTAACCTCATACAAGCTTTCCTGTCACGCATGGAAATCAACACGAAGTGTTGTATGCTCATACAACACGAGATCTTTTTGTGTTAGTGAGGGGAAACAACACGAAAACTCAAGTACAGAAACAGCACGAAGATGATGTACAATCTGATGTACAGACATGAAGAACAGTCCAAGATATAGACTTGCACGAGTAAGCTACAGTGCCAAAGTATAGACTTCACGCTGTACAGACTACATGACCAATGCATGATTGTACTTGACAATGTAAACACTTAGCCTATGCAGACCAATGTACAGACTTTGGCGAAGCAAAAGGCTGTATAGACTTGGAGACCCAAATCCATTGTATAGACTTTGTCTAAGACAAGGCATGAGCTGACGTTGTATATACTTAGCCAATGCAAACCAGTCCGATGTATAGACTTTAAGGAAATGCATGCTACAGTGCAATGTCTAGACTTGCGATGTGTTCGCCAAATGCACACTACAGTCCAATGTATGGACTTGGACGAATGATGCATGTGCAGTGAATAGACTTAGGGCATAAACCCCACGATGCACTGTATAGACTATGCACATAACATAAGTCTAACATAAACAATATATCAGTTGTACCAGTCACAGTCATGATGCAATCATCAAGGCACAATGTCATGAAAACACTATATCATTGCTATCATCAAAATACAATATCAATCATCAAAACCACAGCAATGAATGCTTTATGCATCAGTTTAACATGTAACAAGACTGAACATCAAATATGTTAATCTAAACTGAGCAGCAAGATGACTGAACCTTTGATTAACTCACATCAACAACCAATCATCAAAGCCATCATTAAAACCATCATCAAAACCAAAACCACATGCATGGGCACAACAAAGTGATGTCACCTTCAGCTGCTTGCTGAGTGGCCTCTTTCTGAGCGGCAAACTGCTCAAATGATGGCACTTCAGGTAGAGGAGCCTCAGCCGCATCAGTCGAAGACAGCTTGGAAGAAGTTTTTCGAGCTTTCTTCGCTCGGCCTATTGCAACTTTCAGCACGGAGGCCTCTCTCTTTTTACCAGGTGGCAGTGGAGTAGTGGTCGGCACCGGTGCGGGAGCCTCAAAATATTCCGGCTTCTGGGCCTGGGAGATGATCTTCCTATAAAGTCCCTGCTGCTTTATATCTGGACGGTCTGTCAAATGAAGCACATGTCGTTATAAAATAACTGAGCAATAAACTACTCTACATGTCAACTGAAGAAGACTTTACCTGCCGGGCCGTTGTAAAAAGATGAGAGGGGCCAATACTGATAAGCCACCTCCTTGCTTCGGGATGCAGCCTCCCGAATGAGCCAGCAGACGTCGCCAATCTTCTTGCACTTCTCAACTAGGTCGGCCAAGTCCGCATGACCACGGGAAGCTATGCAATGGTATAATCCAAGGTGCGCGAAGCCCCAGCCATCGGCATAATGAAAAAATACAAACAAAGGCTTGTCCAAAACACTTGCTACAGAACTGTCAAGGGTCAGTCCATGGATATTCATCAAGACGAACAGCCAAGACGTGTGCTGATAATATGTCAGGGTTCTGTCTTCTTTATTAAGAAACGCCCGGTGCGGGCAGAAGTGGTCAACCTCACACTTCCAGGAAACTGCTTTGTAGAGTGGCTCCTTAATGGGGAATGGGTACTGCTGAAGTTCCAAGCGGGAACCACCAATCTGGCATAGATGTTCTAAATTTTGCGTGAAAGTATCTTCATCTATGACAACAAGCACATGCACCAGTTGTTCAGTTGCTTCCTCTTTTGCGGCTTTCCTGCGTGCTATGTATGCCTCTACCTCCTTCGGATGTTGGGAGAACAGCCTCTTCAAATGGGCTTCTTCAATATCAAAAATTGGCCCAGCCTGCTGGGTCAGAAAGGTGCGCTCAGCTACATCCCAGCATGCCACCCTGGCATTGCGATAAAAGCCCGTTCGAGCATTCCACCACTTTATATACCCTGGAGTGACCCAGGGAACGTGGTTCGGCACCGGCACTCTGAAAACATTGGCGTCCCGGCGGTGAAAATAGTCCCACCAGGAGCGACCCTCAGCTACAACAGTCGAGCCGTGCTTCGACCAGCTATCCAGAGAAAACAGGGCAACCGAAGGTGAGATGTGCTGATCATAGCCAAAATTTCGGCCAAACCTAAAAGGATAGTAGGGTTCTAAATGAACCACGCCCCCCATTCTAAACACTAAGACACTGGGGCGAATTGATAAAGCCCAGTCAATGAGCTCAGGCTCCAAGATTGGCCGGGTCACGGTGTTGCCTGAAATGAAATGTGTGAAAGTCTCCACTGCCTCAAGCTTACATTCACGCTGGCGATTCACCAATGGAGCGGAATGTGTGGACAAATTCCAAAAATGGATAGTCCCTGCTGAATCCATCGGAACCCTTGTCATCCGGCCTCGGATGGAGAAAAGCTGATGAGACACTGGACCGGGTTCAGCACTAGCAAATTCCAGCATCCTAGGGTACAATGTCACTGTCTGCAGAGTCCTGGGAGCCAGCTCTGGGAACAAACTGCACACCTAGGCATTGAAGAAATGAAACGGCCCCACTGTTCTAAAAGAGCGGGGGACCCAATGCCTATGAATATCCCCAAGAGATTTGTAGATCAGGCAGAGTGCTGCTGGGCATAGTGCAAGCCGCATGCCCCAAGCCATCTGACAAGCCGGGTATATTGCCTCAGGCCTAATGACTGTCTCATCTCCCTGTGGGAGGGCAAAAGTGCACAGCTAGAAAGTGAGGTAAGCCGCACAATGCGTAAGGGGATCTGCCCCAGTGGGATCCAGTCCTCTGCGACTAATCCGTCGAAGGGAAGCAGGCAGCGCCGACTTGAACTTGGGTGGTTTGCTGGGCTTACCTGCAACAGGAGCTACATGGGGAAACTCACTGTACTTTAGAGGGCCGCCGAAGAAATACTGAATCCAATGTCCCACTCGGACTCTCAATTTGTTGCTCTTCTCTCGGGCCTGATACCCCTTCGAGGATCCCCTATTCAGCGCCAAGCAGAGGGAGCGATACACTTTCATCAAGTACCGGTATGAGTAGCCAAAATAGTACTGGCCCTCACCGTCTGTCTCATCCTTAATAAAGTCATGGAGGCATACCTCCTCATAGGGCTCTCCATTGATCGGCAGACCCGACAGCTGTGACAGGCTCCAGAGGTCCAGAGAAGTTTCGCCCTCCGCTGTATAGAAAGTATTGAACTGTGAGCAGAACACTTCGAACATGCCGCAACACAACCCTTTCGAGATGGGGTACCTGAAACGGGACGCATACACACTGTGATACACCACGGCCCTGACCAGCAACGGCGCATACTCCTTCAGAACATATTCTGTGAATTCTGCCGCTCCTACGCGGAAGAGATGGGCGTCGGTCACTTTCGTGTCGGCAAACCACCCAGCAGCCAACTGGAATTTGAACTGGACAACCAAGTAGTTCAGGACGAATGGCTCGTCTCTATAGCCCCACTTGATGGGCACCAAGAATAAATCATAGTCGGGTTTCTCTCTGTTGACCCGACCTGCAGTGGTGTCCCACCTAGCTGGTGTGAATTCTGGAGCCCGTGTCTGCATTTTCTACTCTGCCTCCAGCTCTATTACCCCCAAGACGGCGTTCCACTTGCGCCGCTCTCCCGGAAGATAGATGGTGTCTCCACGATACACGGAGCCTTTCAAGCTGTCCCGGTCCACCAACATGGCCCGTTCCACCATTCGAGCCAGCATGACGTCTCTCTTCCCCGAGACACTGAAAGTGCAGATGAATGGTGCAAGATGACGGTCCTTCGGGAAGTCCGGGCGATAACAGTCATCGCGATTGAAGTTCAGCCCTCCCTCGATGGTTACAACGTGAGAGGAGGATAATGTGTCTGATTCGGAGTCAGAGGATTCGTCGACTATGGCGATCCTCCCAAGACCCCAGTCCAGTTGTCTGACATTCCTCCAAGTCACAATAGGGCCAGATGCCCCGCCCTGGGAAGAAGCGTCGACATCAGCAGTGCCAGAAGCAACACGGCTGGAAGAGGAGGCCATTTCAGCAGCTGCAGGCAAAATCAAGGGAAAATAAGACAATATGAAGACAAAATGGAAAAGAAAATTTCAATAAAAATTTTGACAGCACCTCCCCTTATCCGGGGTATGCCCAGAAGTCAAATAGGAGAACACCCACCAAGAGGGGGTGACTCCGTAATGAAGAGGGACATAGTCCCGAATGAGAAGAAACAGAGGAAAACCTCGCGGTGAGGATGGAAGAAGCGGGGAGCAAAAATCCCTCACGCCGATCACCGCCGCGGTGAAGATGGAGAAGAGAAGAGAGAGAAGGCTCAGGGTAAAATGAGCCTTCTCCTCACCCTCTCGACGCTAAATAGGGTGAAACCCTAAGGCGCGCCGAGAATCCTCCGGCGCCAAGAGCGCTAGGCCAAGAAAAGGCGCGCCGACGCCATCGCGCCGAGAGCCCAAAGTGGAAAAGGCGCGCCAAGACTATTTCCGCGCCGAGATGGGCGTGCCGAGATCATCAATGGCACCGTTTGACTCACCCAGGGGTGCTGCAATCAGAAGATCAAATCAAAAAATGCTGGTATCCGTCCGAGTATACTTACAAAGTACTGGGATTATATAAGCAGAACAAAGACTCAGAGTCATAATAATGAGTAATGAATAGGAGCAGACCTGAAGAAATTACAAGGTGCGGTGCAATGTAGACCCGCATGTCCCGTGTCACTCATCCTTCGCTTATGCCACCTGCGGGTGGGGGGCATTTGTTGACACCTAAAATATGCCAGAAGAGACCGAAGCAGACTCAGGGCTCTGAAGGTCGATCAAAGGTGTGGCTCCTGTACCATCCCTGGAAGTTCTGAGAATAAGAATAGAAGAGATCCACTACCCCTAACACTCTGTCCGGCTAAAGCCATCTCTGGATAGGCCGCTGTCCAGCACTGCTGTCATTCAGATAGTCGGGCTGATAAAATTATAACAACATTCAGGCAACCATCTGCATGCTAAAGAGGATCTTCAGACAGTTCTGATGCTCGTAGAAAGGGATTCACATAGCCTCACAGCTGGTCGTAAATGCGAGATGTTGAGCAAGCCTTGAATGGAACATATATCTACTCTGAAAGCCCACTAAACCGGTGAGGAAGGCCCTTTAGGCGAACCCTCACTTGGCGCCGGATGATGAAGAAATGGGCCAAGCCCAACACATGTTGAGGCGCGCCGAGAAGCTTCTTGCTGGCTCGCCGGGGAGCTCGTGCCGAGAGGCTGAGGGCCATCCCTCTATAAAGACTACCTACTGCCCTTCGAAACAAAGAACGAGGAGACAACGAGACGGAGACAACAACAACAACAGAAGAGAGAGGACAGAAAGAGAGAACAGAAGATAGAAGAAAAGGAAGAGGCAATAGAGGGAACAGGGAGCAGTAGCCACCGAAAGGAAAGGGAGCTCGAGAGCCCTCTGAGGAAGCTGAGGAGAAGAGAGAGTTGCAGAGATTCGAAGGAAGAGTCAAGGTGGGATCGGTTTCAAGATGCCCTGAGGGGCTACAGTTTCCCTTTCCCCATGTCTTTTATTTGAATATCCCTTTCTTCTTTTGTGTCTATTTTCGAGCATCCTCGCTCCAGTAGTATCAAATGCTAATGTAGCCCCGTTATCAGAGATAGAGTCTATGTATGTTTTTTCTCAGTTGGATTTTCTTCTGAGCTAGATGCGTGTATGCTGTTTGGATGAATAGTTAATAAAAGAGGGCTGAAGCTCGCCCTTTCCTTTTTCTTTCTTCCTCTGCATCCACGGTTCAATGTATTCAATAGCTACTGCAAGCGTATCCCATCTGCACGAGCATGTTTTGCCGTAGTCCTTCCCAACCTCACCTCCACATCGAGAGCCGGAGACAGTCTATCTCCTGGCTTCTCGATTGTGAAACTAGGAGGAATAGACTCAAACTGGAATTCACGATGATCAGTATGTGATCAGGCTCCCAGTGAGGTCCCTGAGGGAAGGCCATTTTCTCCCTAGATTACTTTCTCCAGATCCATCTCCAGTGTTCACCATAAATCCTTGAATAAACCCCCATTATAACCCCCCAAAAGCCCTCCGAGGTCCTCACCTCAGAAACCCCTTCAAACCTTACTAAAACCCTTGTTTCAGAAATCCTCCCAACCTCCCGACGTGACCCTCCCTCGGCGTGAGTCTCGCGCCGAGTGCTACCTACGCCGGTTGCTCTCGTCCCATCGCGCCGAGACCTCTTGGACTATTGGTCACGCTGAGGCCTCCATCCCCCCTTTGTGCCAAAGCCGGCCATGCCAATAGCTTCGTGCCGACACCCTTTTGAGCCATGCCATCCTTGGTCATAATACCCTGTCCTTCTGGGGAGAAATATTATCCTTCTCTCAACACCCATGGGAGCTATATCAACGGGGTTAATCCCCCCACATTCTGCCTCCCCATCAAGTCAGGGAGTTCTGCCGCTGTATGTTCTCCATTGGCTATACAGGGGATATCAATAAATCCCACAATAAGTGGATAACGTCCCATAAGATTGAGATCCTTTTGGGATCTAGGGCTACGCCCGCCTCTTTTTTTGGCTTCCACCCCGGCATTCCATGGGTGGATGACCTATACTCTCCTTTTGGCATAGTCCAAAATGAGGGGAGATGCTGCCAAAATTCATCCACGAGCTTTACTTTGTCGTGTAGTGCAACGCTTTCACTGAGATTTTGAATCTAACCCCAGCTGTGTGGCAGAGATCTGAGCTACACCATCTCATGATCCTCTACTCACCACCGTCAGAGGGGAATATAACCATCATAGTCACGTGGTCTCCTTAGAATTTCTATGGATGAGCCTACCCTCACTCTCTATCCCACTCAAATACAACCATGGACAAACTCATGAAACCCCTATTGAACACAAAGGACCCCTTTGAATTCATAAACCCCTCATAATACTTGAAAACTTAGAAACACCCTTTTATCGGCGCCAAACAACTCCCGTCACAGCCTCCTCTCGGCGCCAATTTCACGCCGGGTGATGGGCGCGTCGGGGAGCTTGTCGCACCGACCCCCTTCATTCCCAGCCGTGCCGAAACCCCAGTCACGTCGGTTCACTCTAATATCAGCCATCACTCGAACATCTAACTTCTCAGCAACTTTACTGAGCCTGGAACCAATCTAGACTTGGTACCCTAGCCTCCATGGACCATCATACTAGTCCCCATCATATCATGAGGGTTTCATGGTTCTTCATCCATGTCTAAACAGAGCTATATTAATGGGGTCTTACCCCGATATTCTACGCCATTAACTGTCGGGTTTTTCTTCCAACCCTACCGACCCTGGGAGTCTTGCCATTGCAAGCCCTCCAGTGGTCTCTAAAGGGGAACATCAACAAACACCGTGGTAACAGACACTGTCCCGTCACACTCAAATCCTTCTGGATCTCGGGCTATGCCCGACTCTCCTTTCGGCTTCCACCCCGGCATTCCGTGGGTGGATGACCTATATTCCCCGTTTGGCATAGTCCAAAACAAGGGGATATGCTGCCGGATTTGCGCCACAACACTGTTATCATGTCCCGCGTAGCATGGTTTTCTATGCATGTTTCGCATCCCGTTGGCGGGGATAGCGTAATAGTCTTATCTTGTTTTGCCCCCGAGGCATCCTTTCTTGGCAACTAATCAAGGGTTATCCTTCTTTGGAAGGACGTAATTAACGTCATAGCCTTTATGGTATGGCGGACTCTGGGTCCTGACACGAATATCACAATCGACTGACCGAGTCAGATCGAGCGCACAATAAACTGTCACGTCAATGACTGGCACGCCTAATTAATAGACCAAAGGAATCAATAACAAAATATCCTAATAAAATCCCTTCCCCACAGGCGGGTTTTCATTCAACCACCATTTCTTGCAGCATTTTAATTCAATCAAGTTCAATTAATTATGCGTTCTGCACTGCATAATTGCCATTTTAGCATATTCAATTATTTATGCAGTTAATTATGAAATAATTACCATATTTAACTGTTATCATAAATTATAGCATGTTTTTAGATCCCAATAGAATCATATTCTCTTTCCTACTGATGGAACCGCCAGTCGTAGCCCGACGACTTTTAGTGTTGATCCCACCCGGGAGAGGTGGCGGGGTATCCCAGTTTATGGTTTTTAAGCTAGTTCCATGGGCCCCAGTCCAACCGTAGCATCCTACGGAGGGGAATACTAGCTAGAGGCTTGGCTCTAGGCACGAGCCGGTGTGTGCACACGTGGTCAGAGGCTTGGACTGACACTGACGAGTGTTACTCTGACTAGTTACTTGTTTCTGGTACTGTTACGTGTCTCGCTTGCTATGATCAGGCTTGCGTAGATGCTTGAGACGCAGTGTAAGCCGTCAGTGGACGCTTCTGGTTTCTTCTTCTGGTGGATCTCCTCTCCTTCTCTCTCATGTCACTTGGGAATGGTTGAGTTATTGTCTATTGCTAGATTTTGAGTACTCGCATTTAAATTACAATTGGCATATTAGTTAGCAGTTCTTAAATTGCTTAGATAGTTTTACAACTTTACTAGATTGTCTTTTATTTAGGCCAATGCATGCTTTACTGCTTTCCTTTAGTTAGTTGTGAGTTAGGGATCCCTGTGAACCCTACTGAGTCTCTGTTGTGAGACTCACCCCTTCCTTTTTCAGGTGAGGCGGAGCAACTGGCTGCAGGATTCTCTCGTGCTTTTGGCGAAAAGTCTTAGAACCAACAGTGGTCTGTCAGTGGTCGGTTAGTAGTCAGTCTCTCTTATTTCTTCTTTTGGCCGGGGTATGCCCCGTGTAGTTCTTTATTTTAACCATTGTACAGTGTGGGACTTATGATATATGGATCTAGACTACTTGTATAAATTTACCACTCTGATATATTTAATTGAATCCGCTTAAAGTTCAAATGAATGATTTAATTATATTGCGCGTGTAATTTCTATTCGTTATGCATCCCCTCGACAAACACTCACTAACCCTTACGGGGCCTCATCAGCCTCTTGGGTGGCCTCCCCGAGCTCTTGGTATCGATAAATCGATGATATCGGTTTATCGGTATCCGGATCTCCTGGGTTGTCACAGTTGGTATCAGAGCGGTGTTGAGAGTTTGTATAAGGAATTCGAATTGCATTAGTCCAGAACAGGTCCATGTGAGTCTACTGCTGGCTTAGGATGTTTTTCGTGTTTACTGATAGATTTTCTATTATTGCGTGTTTTCTTCTAGATCAAAATGCCGCCTCGTAGAAGGGCACGCGTCCCGAGGGAAGGAAGTGGTACTTCTCCTTCGGCTAATGTGCCAGCTCCAATTCAAGCTGATCCTGCTCCTCAAGCTGATTTGCCTACTGGTGGCCGTGGCAGAGCCTTGAAGGAATTTTTGTTGTTCCACCAATCGACTTATGAAGGACAGGCAGATCCTGATGCAGCCAGAGTGTGGCTTGATGCAACCGAGCGTGTATTCCGTTCTATGGAGTGCACGGAGGATGAAAAAGTCATGCTGGCCACATTTCAATTTCAGGGAGCAGCACTCATGTGGTGGACCACGGAGTGGGAGGTTGCTTTCAGATCCCGTCCACTTCGTCAGATCACATGGTGGGAGTTTGTTACAACCTTCGAGCGCACTTACAGTCCAGCTTACCTCAGAATGGACAAAATGCATCAATTCATGGAGCTAGCTCAAGGTGACATGACTGTACTACAATATCGGAACAAGTTCGTGGAATTGGGTCGATATGCGCCTCATATTCTTACTGATGAAGGTATGAAGACCGAGCAATTTATGCGTGGGTTGAAAGCAGAATTAAGGTAGCCTCTGATTACGACCAGGGTAGCAGAAATGAACACAGCATATCAGGCAGCTGCAGCTTTAGAGTTTGACATGGCAAGATCTCGAGGGCGTCTTCCAGTTGACTCAGTCCAGCCGAATGTGCAGCATCAACAGTTCAGTCAGACATCTGTGGCAGGAGTTCCATCTGCTGTACCTGCTGCCAGTGGTATTTCTTCTTCTGAACCCAAGTTCAAGAAGTTTAAGAAGCGGTATGACCAGCAAGCATCTTCTGATCCCGAGCAGCAGCAATCAGCACCTTCTTTCCAGCGTCAGGGATCAGTGGCTAGTCAGCCGAGACCGTGTCCGAGATGTGGTGTTTATCATCTGGGCAAACCGTGCTCGATGCCAGTGATTTGTTTCCGTTGTGATCAACCGTGGCATGTGGTTCGAGATTGTCCTCTGAGGCCGCAACCGATGTAATTTTCTCAATTTTCTCAACCACAGCCGTTTCAGTTCAGACCTCCTCCACCACCTCAACAATATTATCCTGAAGCTTCAGTGTCTTCTTCCCAGCAATCTACCGCAGCGGGCACGAAGCAAAAAGGAAAGGTCTCTCATATTACTCGTGTTGAAGCTGTGGCATCCCATCTCGTGAAAGGTACGATTATGATTTATGGCCATGCAGCTCGTGTTTTTTTTATTCAGGTGTTTCTCATTTAGTTCTTTCTGAAGACTATGATTTCTTTCAATTCGCTCCTTATTCTTCCTTTTAAATTTCGAGGACAAAATTTTTATTAGGAGGGAGGGACTGTGAGCCCTGTTCTTTAACGGATCTTTACCGATATTAAAATAGAATTAATTCTGTGAATTTTGGCTATTTTTAGGGATTTATTGGGCCTAGTTAAATGGGCTTTGTGTATATATATAAGAGTTTTAGAAATCAAATGGGTCATTTACACAATTTTGCTTAACTTAGGGGTTTCTAGCATTTAAAGGTTTTTTTTGAAAAAAAACACTATATCAAAATTCTTTCGTGAGTTTCCCTAACCCTCATTCGCCCCTTTCCCCTTTTCCCCCGAAGGTGACCGAGCGCCCAGGAGGCGGACCCGCGAACCGGCCCCCTTTCCCCCCCTTCTCGGCGCGGCGACCGATGTCCACGATGGAGGAGCACCGGAGGCCTCGTCGGCGACTTGGCAAGGAAGAGGACCGCGAGCGTCGGCCTCCCCCTCTCGCCCCCTTTCTCCCTTCACGGCACGCGGAGGCGGAACGAAACCGGCAACTCCCCTCGCCCTTCCTCGTCTGCTCGGCGCGCGGCGACCCAAGGCCGGAGGAGGAGCCGGAGGCTCACCAGCGAGGCTGCAAGGGGAGGCACCGCAGCGACGCCCTCATCGGAGTGAACCCGCGGCGGCATCAACGGCTCTTCTCTCTCCCCGCCTCGCGATGAATCGGCATCCTCGGCTTAGATCCAGTGGGGGGACGGCCTTCTAGCCTCGTTTGGAGCTACGAGAGGTCCCCCACGCCGCGAGGAACACTGTGGCATCAACCCTGAGTCGAATCGTGAAGTGGAGAGGCGGCTGGGAAGGGCGAACCTCGGCGACCCTCGGCTTGCTCGCTATCGGAATAGAAGATTTCGGCACGATTAAGGTAGGGGGATCGTTGCCCTAGCCCATTAAATTGTTCCTAATGCCATGCTCATCGTCATTATGTTTTAATCAGCATGCCCATCGTCTTTATGTTTTTGAAGCATGCCCATCGTCTTTATGTTTTTGGAGCATGCCCATCGTCGTTGAGTTCATAGACGATAAACTGCCGTATCTCATCGTCGCTGAGTTCATAGATGATAAATTGTTGTATTAAGATGATGGATTGGCAGGGAACAGGTTAAAAATTATAATTCTCATTGATTTGAATCGACCGGGAAGGGATCTGGTTATGATTCCCGTGGATCTGGTTCTCCAGTAAGGACCATGTTTATATTATTTCAAATTTTGTAACGATCCGCCATAACCCGTTTATTGACCCGAGCGGCAGACATCTCGACCGCGTAAATATTTTAAATCTGAATGACGGTAGAAATTTCACGGCCAGTCCGTTTAGCGACACACAGTGGTTCGTTGTTCGACCGCCTAAGACTATGGCGGTGCTAGTTCAACAGCTTGTTCTGCAAATTATGCATGTTCATTTAATTATGCATTTAATATTGCATCTTCGCCATGTGTAGGTTATTTTATAGATTGAGGCGGGTTTTCATTCAACCGCCATTTCTTACAGGATTTTAATTCAATCAAATTCAATTAATTATGCGTTCTACACTGCATAATTGCCGTTTTAGCATATTCAATTATTTGTGCATTTAATTATGGAATAATTGCCATATTTAACTATTATCATAAATTATGGCATGTTTTTAGATCCCAATAGAATCATATTCTCTTTCCTAATGATGGAACCACCAGTCGTAGCTCAACGACTTTTAGTGTTGATCCCACCCGGGAGAGGTGGCGCGGTATCCCAGTTTACAGTTTTTAAGCTAGTTCCGTGGGCCCCAGTATAACTGTAGCGTCCTGTGGAGGGGAATACTAGCTAGATGCAAGGCTCTAGGCACGAGCCGGTGTGTGCACGCGTGGTCAGTGGCTTGGACTGACACTGACGAGTGTTACTCTGACTAGTTACTTGTTTTTGGTACTATTACGTGTCTCGCTTGCTATGATCAAGCTTGCGTAGATGCTTGAGACTCAGTGGACGCTTCTGGTTTCTTCTTCTAGTGGATCTCCTCTCCTTCTCTCTCTTGTCACTTGGGAATGATTGAGTTATTATCTATTGGTAGATTTCGAGTACTCGCATTTAAATTACAATTGGCATATTAGTTAGCGGTTCTTAAATTGCTTAGATAGTTTTACAACTTTACTAGATTATCTTTTATTTATACCAATGCATGCTTTACTACTTGCCTTTAGTTAGTTGCGAGTTAGGGATCCCTTTGAAATCTACTGAGTCTCTGTTGTGAGACTCACCCCTTCCTTTTTCAGGTGAGATGGAGCAACCGGCTGCAGGATTCTCTCACGCGTTTCACAAAAAGTCTTAGAACCAGCAGTGGTCTATCCGTGGTTGGTTAGTAGTCAGTCTGTCTTCTTTCTTCTTTTGGCCGGGGTATGCCCCGTGTAGTTCTTTATTTTGACCATTGTACAGTGTGGGACTTGTGATATATGGATATGGACTACTTGTATAAATTTACCACTCTGATATATTTAATTGCTTCCGTTTAAAGTTCAAATGAATGCTTTAATTATATTACGCGTGTAATTTATATTTGTTATGCATCCCCTCGACAAACAATCATTAACCCTTACGGGGCCTCATTAGCCTCTTGGGTGGCCTCCCTGAGCTCTTGGTATCGGTAAATCGATGATTCGGTTTATCGGTATCGGGATCTCCTGGGTCGTCACAGTTGGTATCAGAGCGGTTTTGAGGATTTGTATAAGGAATTGGAATTACATTAGTCCAGAACAAGTCCATGTGAGTCTACTGCTGGCTTAGGATGTTTTTCATGTTTACTGATGGATTTTCTGTTATTGCGTGTTTTCTTCTAGATCAAAATGCCACCTCGTTGAAGGGCACGTGTCCCGAGGGAAGGAAGTGGTACTTCTCCTCCGGCTAATGTGCCAGCTCCAATTCAAGCTGATCCTACTGCTCAAGCTGATTTGCCTCCTAGTGGCCGTGGTAGAGACGAGAAAGCAATTTTTGCTGTTCCACCCACCGACTTATGAAGGACAGGCTGATCCTGATGCAGCCATAGTGTGGCTTGATGCAACCGAGCGTGTATTCCGTTCTATGGTGTGCACGGAGGATGAAAAAGTCATGTTGGCCACATTTCAACTTTAGGGAGCAGCACTCACGTGGTGGACCACGGAGTGGGAGGTTACATTCAGATCTCGTCCGCTTCGTCAGATCACATGGCGGGTGTTTGTTACAACCTTCGAGTGCACTTACAGTCCAGCTTACCTCGGAATGGACAAAATGAATCAATTCATGGAGCTAGCTCAAGGCGACATGACTGTACTGGAATATCGGAACAAGTTCGTGGAATTGGGTCGATATGCGTCTCATATTCTTGCTGATGAAGGTTTGAAGACCGAGTAATTTCTGCGTGGGTTGAAAGCAGAATTAAGGCAGCCTCTGATTGCGACCAGGGTAGAAAAAATAGACGCAGCATATCAGGCAGCTGCGGCTTTAGAGCTTGACATGGCAAGATCCCGAGGGCGTCTTCCAGTTGACTCAGTCCAGCCGAATGTGCAGCATCAACAGTTCAGTCAGCCATCTGTGGCAGGAGTTCCATCTGCTGTACCTACTGCCAGTGGCATTTCTTCTTCTGAACCCAAGTTCCAGAAGTTTAAGAAGCGGTATGACCAGCAAGCATCTTCTGATCCTGAGCAGCAGCAATCAGCACCTTTTTTCTAGCGTCAGGGATTAGTGGCTAGTCAGCCGAGACCGTGTCTGAGGTGTGGTGGTTATCATCCGGGCAAGCCGTGCTCGATGCTAGTGATTTGTTTCCGTTGTGATCAACCAGGGCATGTGGTTCGAGATTATCCTCTCAGGCCACAACCGATGCAATTTTCTCAGTTTTCTCAACCACAGCTGTTTCAGTTCAGACCTCCTCCACCACCTCAACCTCAGCAATATTATCCTCAAGCTTCAGTGTCTTATTCCCAGCAATCTACCGTAGCGGGCACGAAGCAAAAAGAGAAGGTCTCTCATATTACTCATGCTAAAGTTGTGGCATCGCATCTCGTGAAAGGTACGATTATGATTTCTGGCCGTGCAGCTCGTGTTTTATTTGATTCAGGTGTTTCTCATTCATTTCTTTCTGAAGACTATGATTTCTTTCAGTTCGCTCCTTGTTCTTCCTTTTAAATTTCGAGGATGAAATTTTTATTAGGACGGAGGGACTGTGAGACCCGTTTTTTAACGGATCTTTACCGATATTAAAATAGATTTAATTCTGTGAATTTTGGCTATTTTTAGGGATTTATTGGGCCTAGTTAAATGGGCTTTGTGTATATATATAAGAGTTTTAGAAATCAAATGGGTCATTTACACAATTTTGTTTAACTTAGGGGTTTCTATAGTTAAAGGGTTTTTTGAAAAAACATAGTATATCAAAATTCTTTCGTGAGAAAGAGAACCCCTTTTCCTAACCCTCATTCGCCCCTTTCCCCTTTTCACCCGAAGGTGACCGAGCGCCCAGGAGGCAGACCCGCAAACCGGCCCCCTTTCCCCCCCTTCTCGACACGACGATCGACGGCCATGACGGAGGAGCGCCGGAGGCCTCGTCGGTGACTTGGCAAGGAAGAGGACCGCGAGAGGCGGCCTCCCGCTCTCGCCCCCTTTCTCCCTTCATGGCGCGAGGAGGCAGGACGAAACCGGCGACTCCCCTCGCCCTTCCTCGTCTGCTCGGCACGCGGCTACCCAAGACCGGCGGAGGAGCCGGAGGCGGGCCGGCGAGGCTGGAAGGGGAGCCACCGCGACGGCGCCCTCCTTAGAGCGAACCCATGGCGGCATCGGTGGCTCTTCTCTCTCCCCTCCTCGTGATGAATCGGCATCCT
This sequence comes from Amorphophallus konjac, assembly GCA_022559845.1. Taxonomy (NCBI): domain Eukaryota; kingdom Viridiplantae; phylum Streptophyta; class Magnoliopsida; order Alismatales; family Araceae; genus Amorphophallus; species Amorphophallus konjac. The sequence goes on along the minus strand of CM040118.1, from coordinate 158,043,768 downwards.
CAGCTTTGATCCAGTGGGGGGACGGCCTTCTAGCCTCGTTTGGAGCTACGGGAGGTCCACCACTACGCGAGGAATGCCGTGGCATCAACCCCGAGTCGAACCGTGAAGTGGAGAGACGGCCGGGAAGGGCGACCCTCGGCTTGCTCGCGATCGGAATAGAAGATTTCAGCACGATTAAGGTAGGGGGATCATTGCCCTAGCCCGTTAAATTGTTCCTAATGCCATGCCCATCATCGTTATGTTTTAATCAGCATGCCCATCGTCTTTATGTTTTCGAAGCATGCCCATCATCTTTATATTTTTGGAGCATGCCCATCGTTGCTAAGTTCATAGACGACAAACTGCCGTATCTCATCGTCGCTGAGTTCATAGATGATAAATTGTTGTATTAAGATGATGGATTGGGAGGGAACATGTTAAAAATTATTATTCCCGTCGATTTGAGTCGACCGGGAAGGGATCCGGTTATGATTCCCATGGATCTGGTTCTCCGATAAGGACCAAGTTTATATTATTTCAAATTTTGTAACGGTCCGCCATAACCCGTTTATTGACCCGAGCGGCTGACATCTCTATCGCATAAATATTTTAAATCTGAATGACGGTAGAAATTTCACGGCCAGTCCATTTAGCAACACGCAGCGGTTCATTGTTCGACCGCCTAAGACTATGGCGGTGCTAGTTCAACCGCTTGTTCTGCAAATTATGCGTGTTCGTTTAATTATGCATTTAATATCGCATCTTCGCCATGTGTAGGTTATTTTATAGACTGAGGCGAGTTTTCATTCAACCGCCATTTATTGCAGAATTTTAATTCAATCAAGTTCAATTAATTATGCGTTCTGCACTGTATAAATGCCGTTTTAGCATATTCAATTATTTATGCATTTAATTATGGAATAATTACCATATTTAACTATTATCATAAATTATGGCATGTTTTTAGATCCCAATAGAATCATATTCTCTTTCCGAGTGATGGAACAACCAGTCGTAGCCCGATGACTTTTAGTGTTGATCCCATCCGAGAGAGGTGGCGGGGTATCCCAGTTTACGATTTTTAAGCTAGTTCCGTGGGCCCCAGTCCAACCGTAGAGTCCTACGGAGGGGAATACTAGCAAGAGGCCTGGCTCTAGACATGAGCCGGTGTGTGCACACATGGTCAGAGGCTTGGACTGACACTGACGAGTGTTACTCTAACTAGTTACTTGTTTCTGGTACTGTTACGCATCTTGCTTGCTATGATCAGGATTGCGTAGATGCTTGAGACGCAGTGTAAGCCGTCAGTGGACGCTTCTGGTTTCTTCTTCTGGTGGATCTCCTCTCCTTCTCTCTCTTGTCACTTGGGAATGATTGAGTTATTGTCTATTGGTAGATTTCGAGTACTCGCATTTAAATTACAATTGGCATATTAGTTAGCGGTTCTTAAATTGCTTAGATAGTTTTACAGCTTTACTAGATTATATTTTATTTATGCCAATGCATGCTTTACTGCTTTCCTTTAGTTAGTTGCGAGTTAGGGATCCCTGTGAACCTTACTGAGTCTCTGTTGTGAGACTCACCCATTCGTTTTTCAGGTGAGGCGGAGCAACCGGCTGCAGGATTCTCTTGTGCTTTTGGCAAAAAGTCTTAGAACCAGCAGTGGTCTGTCAGTGGTCGGTTAGTAGTCAGTCTGTCTTCTTTCTTCCTTTGGCCGGGATATGCCCCGTGTAGTTCTTTATTTTGACCATTGTATGAAGTCCCACGATCAATGACACCCAAGAGGGGAGTGAATTGGGTGATTACAAATTTTACGAAAACTTTTATCCTTTTCAAAATATGTGATACAATGCTAATCAAAAGGTTCAAATCTATTTGTTGACAAATTATATTTATCAAACTTAATTAGATGATGATATAGATTGTGCACGATATTCGAAGATAAATCCAGATCAACAATAAACACTAACACTCACTTAGAATGGACGTAGAGGAAAAGGACCAAACCACACAAATCAAACCATAGTGCACAACAGATTTTAAGGTGGGTCGGATGCAACGACGGCAATCCTACGTCCACCCCTCACCAAAACCCGGTGAGACTTCGCTCGTGGACAAATCCCCAAACGGAGACGATGCTCCAACCACACACGTAGGACGGCACCTGCCTACACACACACACACACACACACACACACACACACACACACACACACACACACACACACACACACACACACACACACACACACACACACACACACACACACACACACACACACACACACACACACACACACACACACACACACACACACACACACACACACACACGGAGACGAGGTCTCCAACATGATCCAACAAGCAGATCAACATGGCACACACACGCTACGACAAGTGCAGCACTCCACACACAAACAAGACCGGATCAAAATAGATCCACACACACACGTAGATCTAGGAAGCTCTACGCACACACACACGTATAGAACACAATGACCACACATGACCACGGATCCGCAATGATCCACACACACACAAATGTTTCCAGATTATAAAGAACACAAATATAAAGCTCAAAACATAAAAATAATGAAGCATAGTTTAGAAGACTCCTGATTTGGCTTCCACTGAGTGTATGATGTAGAGCTTGGAACGATGCTTCCTACTTCACTTGAATGGCTTTGAATGGAGCTTGAAAGGCTTGTGTAGGGATGAAGAGATCTTCCACGAGGTACTGTTCACGGGTATAGTACAGCTTCTTCTTCTTTGGACAGCTTTCTTGATCTCCTTGATGTTCGCTTGCTTCTCCTCTTCCTCTTTGGTTGCTGGCTTCAGATGGAGCTTGAATACCTTCAGATGGATGAAGAGGCTGCTGGACGGAGTACTGTTCACGAAGGGTTGTAGCAGCCTTCTTCTTCCTTTGATAGCTCTCTTCCTTGATCTCCCCTTTGATCTCTTGGATAGTTAGGGTTTCTAACCCTCTTGTGTGTATTTTATAGACTTGGAATGGTCCATAGACATCCCCCAGACCAGATCCACGTTTTGTGGGTGATTTGGTGTCTTTGGGATTAAATAATTACAATGGAAGAGGCTCTTCTCGAAGTGGAAAACAAAGTCAACTTTTGTTGGCGCGGGGCTGGCGGTCGACCGGAACCTTCTGGCGGTCGACCGCTATTGAGAAATGCTGTAGAAATTTAGTCCCTGGTATTTCCAGTCGACCGCTATTGGGCTGGCGGTCGATCGCCACTGAGAGTTCTATAGACAGTGGACTACTGGCTGGGGCGGTCGACCGCCCCTGGGCTGGCGGTCGAACGCCAGCTGAGTAGACCCCGGGATTCCCCGGGTCAGTCCATTAACCTCGTTAGCTCCGTCGCTTAAGTCCTTTAGCAGCCCGTTCTCATCGTGGCATCAACCTTGACAGTCTTGAAGGTGTCAACTGAATCTTTGACCTTGGGTTCTCTTGGCTATGCTTCATTGTACATTGGCATTGGCTATGTAAAGTGCCAAATGTGAAGACCTAGTCCTACAAAGTTGAAGTGTTAGCCCAATGAAATACATCCAAATAATAATGACTTTAAGTAGATGTTTATTTCATACATTTGGGGGTTGGATTTCACTTGGTTTATGCATTAGACCATTTGAGCATTTCTAAAATTTGTTCCGGGGTCGATCCGTGGGCGAGGGCGCACGATGGCTTCAAGGGTTTCAGGTTTAATGTGCATGAATGAGGTGTATTAAGGAGAGGTATATGAGATACACATGGTGAGATCGATGCTAAGACAAGGTAAGAGTCTCACCAATAGTTCTTGATAGTAAATGACATATACCACCTATTTTGGATTGTAGAGGAGCAGAGTTTTGGTTCACCAGGTGACTACCATGAGTTTGATCCTGCATGCAAGATAGTCAGGGTTAATGCCATGCTTGTTGACATTAAAGAGGTTATGAAACCTCTTGACACTTGTAAAACCAACATATGCAACTAGCATAAAAAATAAGATGAATGAACGCAATCATCAAGAACATGTGTAATCAACCATAAGTTTAGTTATCATCACGTAATCACACATTAAGTTTAGTTATCATCAAAACCATAACTTAACAATTACAACAATCATCAAAACCATAACTCAACATTCTACAGTGTGGGACTTGTGATATATGGATCTGGACTACTTGTATAAATTTACCACTCTGATATATTTAATTGCTTCCGTTTAAAGTTCAAAAGAATGCTTTAATTATATTGCGCGTGTAATTTCTATTCATTATGCATCCCCTCGACAAACACTCACTAACCCTTACGGGGCCGCATCTGCCTCTTGGGTGGCCTCCCCAAGCTCTTGGTATCGGTAAATCGATGATATCGGTTTATCGGTATCCGGATCTCCTGGGTCGTCACAGTTGGTATCAGAGCGGTGTTGAGGGTTTGTATAAGGAATTGGAATTGTATTAGTCCAGAACAAGTCCATGTGAGTCTACTGCTGGCTTAGGATAGATGTTTTTCATGTTTACTGATGAATTTTCTATTATTGCGTGTTTTATTCTAGATCAAAATGCCGCCTCATAGAAGGGCACACGTCCCGAGGGAAGGAAGTGGTACTTCTCCTCCGGCTAATGTGCCTGCTCCAATTCAAGCTGATCCTGCTCCTCAAGCTGATTTACCTCCTGGTGGCCGTGGTAGAGCCTTGGAGGAATTTTTGATGTTCCACCCACCGACTTATGAAGGACAGGTAGATCGTGATGCAGCTAGAGTGTGGCTTGATGCAACCGTGCATGTATTCCGTTCTATGGAGTGCATGGAGGATGAAAAAGTCATGCTGGCCACATTTCAACTTCAGGGAGCCGCACTCACGTGGTGGACCACGGAGTGGGAGGTTACTTTCAGATCCCATCCGCTTCGTCAGATCACATGGCGGGAGTTTGTTACAACCTTCGAGTGCACTTACAGTCCAGCTTACCTCAGAATAGACAAAATGCATCAATTCATGGAGCTAGCTCAAGGCGACATGACTGTACTGCAATATCGAAACAAGTTCATGGAATTAGGTCGATATGCGCCTCATATTCTTACTGATGAAGGTTTGAAGACCGAGCAATTTCAGCGTGGGTTGAAAGCGGAATTAAGGCAGCCTCTGATTACGACCAGGGTAGCAAAAATGGACGTAGCATATCAGGCAGCTGCGACTTTAGAGCTTGACATGGCAAGATCCCGAGGGCATCTTCGAGTTGACTCAGTCCAGCCGAATGTGCAGCACGAACAGTTCAGTCAGCCATCTTTGGTAGGAGTTCCATCTGCTGTACCTACTGCCAGTGGCATTTCTTCTTCTGAACCCAAGTTCAAGAAGATTAAGAAGCGGTATGACCAGCAAGCATCTTCTAATCCCGAGCAGCAACAATCATCACCTTCTTTCCAATGTCAGGGATCAGTGGCTATTCAGTCGAGACCGTGTCCGAGGTGTGGTGGTTATCATCCGGGCAAGCCGTGCTCGATGCCAGTGATTTGTTTCCGTTGTGATCAACCGGGACATGTGGTTCGAGATTATCCTCTGAGGCCGCAATCGATGTAGTTTTCTCAGTTTTCTCAACCACAGCCGTTTCAGTTCAGACCTCCTCCACCACCTCAACCTCAGCAATATTATCCTCAAGCTTCAGTGTCTTCTTCCCAGCAATCTACTACAGCGGGCACGAAGCAAAAAGGGAAGGTCTCTCATATTACTCGTGCTAAAGCTGTGGCATCACATCTCGTGGAAGGTACGATTATGATTTATGGCCATGCAGCTCATGTTTTATTTGATTCAGGTGTTTCTCATTCATTTCTTTTTGAAGACTATGATTTCTTTCAGTTTGCTCCTTATTCTTCCTTTTAAATTTTGAGGACGAAATTTTTATTAGGAGGGAGGGACTGTGAGACCCGTTCTTTAATGGATCTTTACCGATATTAAAATAGAATTAATTCTGTGAATTTTGGCTATTTTTAAGGATTTATTGGGCCTATTTAAATGGGCTTTGTGTATATATATAAAAGTTTTAGAAATCAAATGGGGCATTTACACAATTTTGCTTAACTTATGGGTTTCTAGCAATTAAAGATTTTTTTTTGAAAAAAAAATAGTATATCAAAATTCTTTCATGAGAAAGAGAACCGAAGGTTCTCTTTCTCTTTCCTTAACCCTCATTCGCCCCTTTCCCCTTTTCACCCGAAGGCGACCGATCGCCCAGGAGGTGGACCCGCGAACCGGCCCCCTTTCCCCCCCTTCTCGGCACGGTGACCGATGGCCACGACAGAGGAGCTCCGGAGGCCTCGCCGGCGACTTGGCAAGGAAGAGTACCACGAGCGGCGGCCTCCCCCTCTCGCCCCCTTTCTCCCTTCACGGCGCGCGGAGGCGGGATGAAACTGGCGACTGCCCTCGCCCTTCCTCGTCTGCTTGGCGTGCGGCGACCTAAGGCCTGTGGAGGAGCCAGAGGCTCACCGGCGAGGCTGGAAGGGGAGCCATCGCGGCGGCGCCCTCGTCGGAGCGAACCCGCGGCGGCATCGGCGGCTCTTCTCTCTCCCCTCCTCGCGATGAATCGGCATCCTTGGCTTAGATCCGGTGGGGGGACGGCCTTCTAGCCTCGTTTGGAGTGACGGGAGGTCCCCCACGACGCGAGGAATGTCGTGGCATCAACCCCAAGTCGAACCGTGAAGTGGAGAGACGGCCGGGAAGGGCGAACCTCGGTGACCCTCGGCTTGCTTGCGATCGAAGTAGAAGATTTCGGCACAATTAGGGTAGGGGGATTGTTGCCCTAGCCCATTAAATTGTTCCTAATGCCATGCCCATCGTCGTTATGTTTTAATCAGCATGCCCATCGTCTTTATGTTTTCGAAGCATGCCCATTGTCTTTATGTTTTTGGAGCATGCCCATCGTCGATAAGTTCATAGACGATAAACTACCGTATCTCATGGTCGCTGAGTTCATAGATGATAAATTGTTGTATTAAGATGATGGATTGGCCGGGAACAGGTTAAAAATTATAATTCTCGTCGATTTGAGTCGACTGGGAAGGGATCCAGTTATGATTCCCGTGGATCTGGTTCTCCGGTAAGGACCATGTTTATATTATTTCAAATTTTGTAACGGTTCGCCATAGCCCGTTTATTGACCTGAGCAGCTGACATCTCGACCGCGTAAATATTTTAAATCTGAATGAGGGTAGAAATTTCACAGCCAGTCCATTTAGCAACATGCAGCGGTTCGTTGTTCGACCGCCTAAGACTATGGCGGCGCTAGTTCAACCGCTTGTTCTGCAAATTATGCGTGTTCGTTTAATTATGCATTTAATATCGCATCTTCGCCATGTGTAGGTTATTTTATAAACTGAGGCGGGTTTTTATTCAACCGCCATTTCTTGCAGCATTTTAATTCAATCAAGTTCAATTAATTATGCGTTCTGCACTACATAATTATCGTTTTAGCATATTCAATTATTTATGCATTTAATTATGGAATAATTGCCATATTTAACTGTTATCATAAATTATAGCATGATTTTAGATCCCAATAGAATTATATTCTCTTTCCTAGTGATGGAACCACCAGTCGTAGCCCGATGACTTTTAGTGTTAATCCCACCCGGGAGAGGTGGCGGGGTATCCAAGTTTACGATTTTTAAGCTAGTTCCGTGGGCCCCAGCCCAACCGTAGCGTCCTACGGAGGGGAATACTAGCTAGAGGCCTAGCTCTTTGCACGAGTCGGTGTGTGCACACGTGGTGATGGGGCATCAAAGGTGATTTCCATACACGGGTGAAGTGTATTTGTGTGTTATGGCTTGTATGAGATTGTAATTGTGTAATTTCTTTCATTTGGGCTCCTTGTAAGGCTTATATCAAGCCAATGGGCCATTTGCAATGTAGAGTCCATGGCTAGGTTGCCATTAGTAGAGTCCATTAAGGAGCTTATGCCATATTGGGTCATTAGGATTCTAATGGGTCATTAATGCACTTAAGGCCCAAATTGGGTTACACTCCCTCATGGGCCAACTAAGTTGGAAGGGTCCAAGTCTAGTATGGGCTTGTGGATGGTTCATGGCCCATGAATGGCCCTTGGCCCATGAAGGGGGGCGCCCCCTCTTTTGGCTCCATTAGGCTAGGTTGTTTAGTTTTTTTTTCTTTCCTTCCTTTCTTTGACCACATGTTGTAAAAATTAGGAATTGGCTTCCTTTAAATATGTTATTTTTGTGGTTGGTCACATCCAATCCCAGCCATCCTTTCCACCATACCTAGATCTAAGGGTGGATATTGGCTTTGGCATATAACCTATAAAGAGTTGTAATTTCTCATTTTAGTAGAATTAATGCATGAAAAATTAGAAAATTTGTGAGTCTCTTGGAGCTTGGTGCGCCCCCTTCCTCTCTCCCCATGGTTTCCTCTTCCCCAACCCAAGATCTAGAGTGTATCTATCTCCCTTCATCCCCTCTCAACCTCCGGTGATCGTTTGTGCCGCCGCCGCCACCGTTCGTGCCGCCTTCGAGCCGCCACGGGATCGTCTTCGATTTTCTATCCTGCTGGACAGAGGTGTAGTTCGAGAATTCCTGAAGCCAGCCACGAGTTTTGATCGATTTGAAATTTTGAGGCTCAAATTCCAACAACTTTTTTGAAGAACACAACCCCTGATTCGAACGTCTCCCTCGCGGTCAAAGGCAATCCACAGGGAAGTTCTCTGCTGACCTATGATTTCAGGAACTGTACAACATAAGATTGAAAATTCCATAAGTCAAGCTCCGAGCAGATCCAGGCCAGATCTTTAGGCCTAGGTTGAAGAACTTCAAGCTAGCTTTCCAACAGAGCCAGTCTCGTGTCGATCCGACGTCGGGGCTGATCGCAGCGTCCATTCTCGCCGGAGCGCGCGCTGCAAAACAACAACCACCAGTCCATGGACAGCAAACCCGACGGGTGCCGATCGGAACCGCCCGACCCCCGGGTGATGTTCCGGTGTGCCGCCAGCCCCGGGAACACTTCTCTAAGTGTCCACACTATAGCGGTGCCACCGGGTCCCACACGGCCCCTCCAGACAGCGCGTGGGCCCCACGGTCGTGATCACGCGTGTAGCCGAATCAACACACGAAGCTGCCCGTCATCCCGAATTCGGCCCTTCTGGGCCCATTGTGTCGCCCTTTACCTCCCTGCGTGGAGTGGGCATATTTCCATTGCTGTAATATTCATGTATTAACTGTCCCGGGAGCACGAGTTCGGCCGGGCCCGTCGTCCCCACGCCGAGCGCGTGGAGGTATCGCATTCGCTCCCTTACTTGGCATTTTGCTTAATTTTCATATATACTTGCTTATGCCACTGCTAGAGAGCATGATAGGGTAATTAGCTCGCTTTCTATTTATATCACCGCTGCTGCGAGAGAGAGCGTTACCATCCCGTGACCCGATCTGGGCACGAGTGAGAGCCGACCACCCTAGCTCACAGCCGGTTTCTCAACCGCGCACATCCGACGCTTCCCTCGTTAAGGGGCAGTCACGAGCTTGTCGTGTCCGTGTCTCGTCCCGCATCAATTTGGTATCAGAGAGAGTTTGAGTCTAGGGTGTCCAAAAGAAAAAAAAAAGAGTGTCATTTACGTCTAGTCATTAGTCATTGTCTACGTCGTGTTTAGGATCATCATTGTTTTAAAACACAAAAAAGAGTGTCTTTTCACATTGCATCCCTTTACTCGGTATATCAAAAGGTGTTGTCCGAACGTTAGGCCATGCCTATCGGGAAGGCCGCACACTTGTGCGAGTGATCTTCGGATCGGTTATCTCAGCCAGGTACCGAGTCTTGGTTTACGTCTAGGGTCCTTAGTGTGCATGCATTCCAAACTTGCATAGTCGGTCTAGTGTCTTGTCACCGTGTGTATGCATGTCCATGTCCACTACCCATGGCCGATCCCCAAGACCATACGTCCGAGTGGTCAACTTTTGTGGCCAAAATGAATGTCCTCATGGACCGAGCCTTTAGTTTTGCCCCTCTCATTATGAAAGCCGCTCTACCCAACGGGTCCACAACGGAACTCCATTTCACCGATAGGGAGTCGGATAATTGGGTTTCTCTTGACATCGTGGAGTCTCTCTCCAAGACAGGCGAGATTGTCTGCGATGGTGATTTTGCTTGTGTTGAGTTCTATAAGAGGATCGGCTCTGTTCTCTACACCGATGGCGCATGGTGCAGGATCGGCACACTTGTTGGTTCATGCATCATTTTAGGGCAAAAGTGGTTAGGAGAGAGAAGGGCCAATCTTGACTGGGACAAGAGGACTTGCACCTTATGCCCACCATACCTACCCGGTAAGATCACCCTTAGGGACCCCGTATGTCCAGCCACCCAGCCCCAGCGGCCCACTCCACCTTCGGATTCGCGCTTGGAGCCACCTCATCTCGAGCCACCCGTATTTCTAACGGGTACATTATACATAGCCAAGCCGCTTCTTAGTTGGCTCAAGGATGGCTTGGTCTCACTCACTTACCCGTCTATGGACCCTACCCTACCTTTAGTGCCCGCCAACTCCTACCATACTACGTTCCGATCTCGTCACCATGTTGACACATTGGGTGACCTTATCCTTGGTTTAGGTTGGCAATGGCAGTTGACACATATGTTGGCCCGAGGTTTCGACCAACCCACGAGTCGTAGCTTCACCCATCCGGCCTTCGGGTCCATTACCTCCAAGTGCACCGTGGGTTGTGTCACCACGGAGGTTCTTCTACGTCTCCCGCTACCGAATGAGCCCGACTTCATGACTTTGCTTCCGAGGGAGGAGTCATATTTTCTATACACGGTCCCATCTACCATGATGGAGGAAGGTGACCACCCGCACCTTCAAGAATTTCACGATTGGGACCATGTCATGTTGGAACCCACCATAAGGGGTCATACCTTATTTGATCCCTTTGACCCCTTCCCTAGTGGATCCCTAGACCCTTCATATTCCCTTCACTTCTTCGGGGAGGTCCACCTTCATACCCCTTTCCTACGGGTCGGGTCCTCCATACCCACCAAGCCCGTCCACGATACACCTACACCCAGCTCTTCCACACCCGGCTTTCCTAGCCCACTCAAGTCTCCTAAATCTAAAGGGCCGTCCATGCATGACTGGGTCATACTTGGATGTTTAGGTGTTCCCCATACCACCCATCTCCGGTTACATAACATGCATGCATGGCACACATTCGGGTGTCCTGGTCCGCCGTCACCTATGTACGGGTCGGACTAACAATAGGTGTGTCTAGAGTCAGGCATGAGTCGGTTTCTTATTTGTGTTGTTTGTTTGGTTTGTGTGTCGTTTGTTTGTCTGCATGCGTCTTGTGCAAGCTCGTTGTCGTTCTCTTATGAGTAAGAGGCGAGTAGACTCACTTGATGAGTATGGGATCGGTTCCGCATCTATACCCGGATCAGTCATCTATAGGGACTCAGCGGTGATTCCTAGTGAGTCTTCGAGCTGTTTTCTTCCCTTTTGAGAGTGTCCCTTCGGAGTGACCACCTTTAGCCCATAGCAGTTCGCATATCGAGTATATATGGAATGAGCAGGTGACGATCACTTGGAGTGGAGCATACCCGCGCTACTTGGCACAGTGACGGATCTGTCAGAGTACCGGAGCAGCCATACCCCTACTCGACGGGGTCGAGTTCCTCCCACCCGGGGAGAATTGATGGGGCATCAAAGGTGATTTCCATACACGGGTGAAGTGTATTTGTGTGTTATGGCTTGTATGAGATTGTAATTGTGTAATTTCTTTCATTTGGGCTCCTTGTAAGGCTTATATCAAGCCAATGGGCCATTTGTAATGTAGAGTCCATGGCTAGGTTGCCATTAGTAGAGTCCATTAAGGAGCTTATGCCATATTGGGTCATTAGGATTCTAATGGGTCATTAATGCACTTAAGGCCCAAATTGGGTTACACTCCCTCATGGGCCAACTAAGTTGGAAGGGTCCAAGTCTAGCATGGGCTTGTGGATGGTTCATGGCCCATGAAGGGGGGCGCCCCCTCTTTTGGCTCCATTAGGCTAGGTTGTTTAGTTTTTTTTTCTTTCCTTCCTTTCTTTGACCACATGTTGTAAAAATTAGGAATTGACTTCCTTTAAATATGTTATTTTTGTGGTTGGTCACATCCAATCCCAGCCATCCTTTCCACCATACCTAGATCTAAGGGTGGATATTGGCTTTGGCATGTAACCTATAAGGAGTTGTAATTTCTCATTTTAGTAGAATTAATGCATGAAAAATCAAAAAATTTGTGAGTCTCTTGGAGCTTGGTGCGCCCCCTTCCTCTCTCCCCCTGGTTTCCTCTTCCCCAACCCAAGATCTAGAGTGTATCTATCTCCCTTCATCCCCTCTCAACCTCCGGTGATCGTTTGTGCCGCCGCCGCCACCGTTCGTGCCGCCTTCGAGCCGCCACGGGATCATCTTCGGTTTTCTATCCTACTGGACAGAGGTGTAGTTCGAGAATTCCTGAAGCCAGCCACGAGTTCTGATCGATTTGAAATTTTGAGGCTCAAATTCCAACAACTTTGTTGAAGAACACAACCCCTGATTCGAACGTCTCCCTCCTGGTCAAAGGCAATCCACAGGGAAGTTCTCTGCTGACCTATGATTTCAGGAACTGTACAACAAAAGATTGAAAATTCCATAAGTCAAGCTCCGGGCAGATCCAGGACAGATCTTTAGGCCTAGGTTGAAGAACTTCAAGCTAGCTTTCCAACGGCGCCAGTCTCGTGTCGATCCGACGTTGGGGCTGATCGCAGCGTCCATTCTCGCCGGAGCGCGCGCTGTAAAATAGCAACCACCAGTCCGTGGACAGCAAACCCGACGGGTGCCGATCGGAACCGCCCGACCCCCGGGTGACGTTCCGGTGTGCCGCCAGCCCCGGGAACACTTCCCTAAGTGTCCACACTATAGCGGTGCCACCGGGTCCTACACGGCCCCTCCAGACAGTGCGTGGGCCCCACGGTCGTGATCACGCGTGTAGCCGAATCAATACACGAAGCTGCCCGTCATCCCGAATTCGGACCTCCCGGGCCCATTGTGTCACCCTTTACCTCCCTGCGTGGAGTGGGCATATTTCCATTGCTGTAATATTCATGTATTAACTGTCCCGAGAGCACGAGTTCGGCCGGGCCCGTCGTCCCCACGCCGAGCGCGTGGAGGTATCGCATTCGCTCCCTTACTTGGCATTTTGCTTAATTTTCATATATACTTGCTTATGCCACTGCTAGAGAGCATGATAGGGTAATTAGCTCGCTTTCTATTTATATCACCGCTACTGCGAGAGAGAGCGTTACCGTCCCGTGACCCGATCCGGGCACGAGTGAGAGCCGACCACCCTAGCTCATAGCCGGTTTCTCAACCGCGCACATCCGATGCTTCCCTCGTTAAGGGGCAGTCACGAGCTTGTCGTGTCCGTGTCTCGTCCCGCATCACGTGGTCAGAGGCTTGGACTGACACTAACGAGTGTTACTCTGACTAGTTACTTGTTTCTGGTATTGTTACGCGTCTCGCTTGCTATGATCAGGCTTACGTAGATGCTTGAGACGCAGTGTATGCTGTCAGTGGACGCTTCTGGTTTCTTCTTCTAGTGGATCTCCTCTCCTTCTCTCTCTTGTCACTTGGGAATGATTGAGTTATTGTCTATTGCTAGATTTCGAGTACTCGCATTTAAATTACAATTGGCATATTAGTTAGCGGTTCTTAAATTAATTAGATAATTTTACAACTTTACTAGATTGTCTTTTATTTATGCCAATGCATGCTTTACTACTTTCCTTTAGTTAGTTGCAAGTTAGGGATCCCTGTGAACCCTACTGAGTCTCTGTTGTGAGACTCACCCCTTCCTTTTTCAGGTGAGGCGGAGCAACCGACTGCAGGATTTTCTCATGCTTTTGGCGAAAAGTCTTAGAACCAGCAGTGGTCTGTCAATGGTCGGTTAGTAGTCAGTCTGTCTTCTTTCTTCTTTTGGCCGGGGTATGTCCCGTGTAGTTCTTTATTTTGACCATTGTACAGTGTGGGACTTGTGATATATGGATATGGACTACTTGTATAAATTTACCACTCCGATATATTTAATTGCTTCCGTTTAAAGTTCAAATGAATGTTTTCATTATATTGCGCGTGTAATTTCTATTCGTTATGCATCCCCTCGACAAACACTCACAAACCCTTACGGGGCCTCATCAGCTCTTGGGTGGCCTCCCCGAGCTCTTGGTATCAGTAAATCGATGATATCGGTTTATCGGTATCCGGATCTCCTAGGTCGTCACACCGGTTGTGTGAGACGTGTTGTTGCCATGCCGATGCTTGAGGTATTGTGGGTTGTGGCACTGGCAGGTAGAGAGTTAGGGAAACATGTTGGCAAGTTTGCCACGTGAGTACCCGGTTCATTCGTTGGAAGCCATGTCAGGTGTTTTGGTTCTAGACCTGGATAAGGTTTCTAAGGAAGTCACCTGACAGTGGTTGAGGATACGAGTCTGGAGTCGGTCGCTTGGTGCCTGACTTGCATTGGAAGCTGTGTCCTCAGATGAGATCGTGGTTCACGAGAAGTGATCTTTGAGAGATTATGGGTCGCAGTTGGTAGCTGTTAGGAGCGGGTAATGTTGAGTCAGATAACTATCATATCTAGAGGGTGGGTGAATAGATCTACCCCAAATTAAAATTTCTACAGTAGTGAATAACAGTGTGGAATTAACGTAAACTACTGTGAACAGAAACACTGAGATCAATATGAATTATTAGCAAGATAATCTACTATGAAGTTGCTGCAGATCACAGTAAACACCAAAGCAATTGATCACTCAACTCAGTATAGTACCTGGCGGAGGGTCGATTAGAAAATCTCCTCACGCAAAGGTCAGTTTTCCAGATAGATGAAATCTATCCTTCTAACTGAACCAATTTTATATACCATTGAGTTGAAGAAGATAGATAAAGAAAGTAAGTCTATCAAGTAATTCACAGCAATGACAGTTTAAGATGAATCAATGCAGTTAGATTCAGAATATGTTCAAGCAGACAGATGTAGAATTTGAATGAATGCAACAGATGAATCGTATGAATTGGTTAGGAAATAGTAGTTGATGATCCTAACCATTCATATATTCGTAGTGATGAAAAATTCAATCACACACAAGTCAAATCAATTTTAAGGTTGTTCGATCTCAACCTTGAGATCTACTTCCACCCCTTACTCAATCGAGTAAGGCTTACAGCTGACTAACAGCTTAAACTTCTGATCCACAGCTTTGGGGATCGAATCCCTACAAATCACTGAGCATTATAGCTTGCTAAGACCGCTGGTTCACTGCTTAACCTACTGAGCTTCACAGCTTGCTGACCGCTGATACACAGCTTATGAATGATGTCAAAAACAAACAGAAAACTAAAATGATAATGAAAAGAAACAATATAGCTCACTACAGAGAAAATTGACTCTGGATCTGATCCAGGAGTCAAGATAGCAACATCTCCACTCAAACTATCTTCTCACTCAAACGATCTTCACCATCTTACAGCACTCTATTTTTCTCTCTATACTTTGCAGCATGCTCTTTCTCTCGATCTCCTCTCTGACTCTAACTCTTCTCAGCCTCTTTGAACTCTTCTGCTCTTCTGCTGTATTGTGCTGCTTCTTCTTCGTCTCGATCTCCTTTTTATAGGCGCAGGCTGATACAGGTGGTCCCCTAAGCTTTTTGAATTTTGGGCGCGTGGAAGACACACTCACGCTCAAAACAGATTTATCCAAAACTTGCACTTCGAGGGGCCACGTGTCAGTTGTGGAAGATGTGATGATCCACATGGCAGGATATTTATTCTTCTCCCTACCTTGGATCACATGCCTTTAATCTGACACACTTTAAGTTCCACGTGAGATTGATACAGACTGCCTTTATGCCACCCAGGTGTTCGATCATAGAACTGGGCTGGTTCTTCCTTTTTCTATTCAAAACATAATCCAAGATTTATGAGTTTAATAAAGCATGTAACAGTTGTTAGCAAATGCAATTTCAGATGCTTCATGAATTTAGGCAATTTATCTAAGTGTCTGCATAAGATACTTCAAGAGCATCGATGCATAAACGATATATATCAGACTGTATAACTAACATATGTAGCTGGTCAGAATAACAACATCGACCTTAGAGATATATATGTAGACTTTCAATGTCAGACGCACTGACTTGAAATGAAGATGCATCAACCTTACCTTATGGTAAATGCGCAAGGTGCATCGACCTTGAGAATAATAACTAACAAGCATCGACCCAATTTTAACATGCATAGACTTATGCTGCAGTAGCTAGCTTAATAGCATCGACCTTACTGAGACATGCATAGACTTGACCTTCAGTTGCTATCTCACTAGCATCGACCTTACTAACACATGCATAGACCTACGCAACAATCCTTTTGCACATGCATCGACTTATGCAGTAGTCGCTGACTTACTAGCATCGACCTTATTGAAACATGCATTGACCTATGCTACAAACCTTCTACACATGCATCGACTTGTGCAACAGTTGCTGACTTACTAGCATCGACCTTATTGAAACATGCATTGACCTGTGCTGCAAACCTTCTACACATGCATCGACCTATACAAGAGTGGCTAGCTCACTAGCATCGAACTTCTAGTGCAGGACTTCACATGTGCATCGACCTTCTAGTGCAAGACTTCACATGTGCATCGACCTTTCAATGCAATACTTCTACATGTGCATCGACCTTTCTAAGCGATAACTCTGTGCATGCATCAACCTTCAGAATTGAAATGGACATATGCACTGACCTTTATATGCAACACTATGAGCATGCATCGACCTTGATGAGCAACATGCATCGACCTTCATATGCACAAAAACTCATTTTGACTAAAGTAAAAGCTTTAAGGTAACAATGTTGCCAGAGTCAAACTAAGATCAAAAGCACTATTGCCATCATCAAAACTAGACATCAAAATTAGAGGAGACACAACATTCTCCCCCTTTTTGATGATGGCAACGCTACTATATTTTGATGGCAACACTTATTACTTTATGAGTCAGAATATGCAAATATCACAGTCAAGTGCAATAAGTGACAGATATGCATTGACAGACATGCAGACATGCATATGCATAGACAAACAAGGCAGACTCTCCCATAGACAGAAACAAGGTAGACTCTCTCAACATCTCTCCCCCAGCCAGAATCAAAATTAGAAAATCTAATTCTGCCATCAAGATCTCTCCCCCTTTGCCATTAGCAAACAAACAGTGATAGTGAAAAGTTTTGCTTGACAGGGAAATGACATAAATTTGAGATGAAGGGAGTAAGACAAAAAAGAGAGGAGCAGAAGATGAATATAAACACAATCTGATTCATCCTTCATTAGCTTAGCATAGAAAATGTAGATTCTTCTGTCTGTAAGATGTCACAGAATGCAACTCTGATAGAGATTTGGTTTAAGAATGATGAAAGTAGAATTCAATATTCGAACTCTTTGACTAATGTTGCATTTACATTTAATAGCTATAAATCAGACCTACATAGTGATGTTATGTTCAATCTTACTTCATCTTACTCATTCAAACCCAATGAAATTCTTAGGAAATTCTCATAACATGTATTGAGATTAAACACTTTTGACATTTCTATTTTCTATTAACCACAGGGTGACAACATGATTTTCATTTCCTTTCAGCTCATAATTTTTTAGAACAGTCAAGTGTAATTCATACCTTTTGACATAAGGGTACACGTTGATTAGACGCCAGTACCTCTAGTTACTTAGTAGAATTAACCATTCTGTGACATTTTGAACAGAGATAACATTAGAGTGATTTTTGACATGAGGCACAACACGTCTCAGGTGAAGTGATCTAATTACTCACCACATATAATGTCATTGCTCTGCCCATAAAATTTTCAATCATTACTGCAATCTATTGAATCAGAGATAGCAGTACTCTTCATGACATAGGTTATCTTCATTTCTTTGATGAAGAGCCTAGTTTCTCAGTGTAATCTGCCATTGCTCTACCTTCATGGATATTGATTCATAGTTTTTAACATAGATGCCCTTTGATTTTGCTGAAGATTTTATGTTTAAAAATAATACACAATTCAAGATTTCGACCAAGATTATCATGAATGTTAAATTTTTAGATTTAGAGAGACCTTACAAAACATACCATGGAAGATATGGTTGAATACTATAAAATGTGAACTGCAGCCGTTTCATTGAGTTCAAACTTTAGATTCTTTGATTCATTAGACTTAAACCAAACAAATTTTATGGTGCATTAAAGATTCTTATAGGAGAAGATTTTTTAATTTCAGAGCTCAGAATAATGAATTGAAGACCAGATTGTATTATATTCAGGTTGGATCAGAGAGCAGTACTAAAATACAGCGGACAAAGATGTTGCCAACCAAATAGGGCACATAACTGACAGAATATTTTTTTATTTTTTTGACACAAGCTCCCCCTGTCTATATGCACTACTGCTAGACACAACATTGAATACACAGACTCATGGACAGGTATGTCAAACATGAACTCCCCCTTACTACATGCATAATGGAATGATATGCAAAATATAGATGTATGCATTATTGACCCATGGTACTAGGTGGAGGTGAACCTCTACACATGATGTTGGTTTCCAAAAAGACATAATCTGTCTTTCTCCCAGTGTATCATTTGATATACCTATGGGTTAGAGAGTGAAGAGCAGCACACAACCATGTAGACACTGACAGTACCATATACAACATTTATAGACAAAAGCATGTGTTTAAGCAAATAGAGACTGTCATTTATGCTGAGAATTTACACATACCAAGTTCTCTTCTCAAATATTTAAACCTTTCATTATTAAGAGGCTTGGTGAAGATGTCAGCAATCTATTTTTCAGACTCAATAAAATTTAATTCAATTTCCTTTTTATTAACTTCATCTCTAAGAAAGTGGTATTTTATTTCAATATGCTTAGTCCGGGAATGGTGAACATGATTTTTGGTTAGAGATATGGCTCTAGTGTTGTCACAGAGAATAGTAATACAACTAAGTTTAATGTGATAGTCAATAAGCTGGTGCTTAATCCAAATGACTTGGGCTGCACAGTTCCCTGCAGCAACATACTCTGGCTCAACTATGGAGAGAGCAACATTATGCTATTTTTTAGATGCCCAAGACACTAGAAAACCACCTAGATATTGACAATATCCACTAGTACTTTTCTTATCTATCCTACACCCTGCATAGTCTGCATCCGTGTAAGCTACAAGGTCTAACTCACACCTAGCCAGATACCATAGACCTAAATCCAAGGTGCTAGATAAATATCTAAAAATCCTTTTGACTGTATTCATGTGTGAATCCTTAGGACTAGCTTGAGATCTAGCACCCAAATACACTGAGAATTGAATATCAGGTCTAGATGCAGTTAAATACAACAGGGATCCGATCATACCTCGATAGGTTTTGGAATCAACCAATTTACCTTCTGGGTCAGCATCAAGACTGGTTGATGTACCCATTGGTGTAACAATTTCCTTGAGATTTTGTAGCTTGTATTTCTTCAGGAGATCCTTGATGTACTTTTCCTGTGTGATGAAGCTTCCTTCTGAGGTTTGACAAATTTGCAGTCCAAGGAAAAACATCAACTCACCCATTAAACTCATTTCAAAATCGTCAGTCATTAGATTAGAGAATTCCTCAACCATAGATGGTTTGGTTGAACCAAATACAATGTCATCTATATAAACTTGAACAATAAGAATATCCTTGTTATCTACTTTAGTAAACAAAGTTTGGTCAACCTCACCTCTTGTGAAGCCCTTACTTGTGAGGAATAATGTCAGCATGTCATACCAGGCCTTGGGAGCCTGTTTCAGTCCATATAAGGCCTTATCCAATTTGTACACATAATCAGGGAAATCAACACATTCAAAGCCATGAGGTTGTTTGACAAAAACTTATTCTTTTATTAAGTCATTTAAGAAAGTAGATTTGACATCCATCTGCTGAAGCTTTATTCCTAAGCTACATGCAAATGCAAGAAGAATCCTAATAGCTTCAAGTCTGGCCATAGGGGCAAAAGACTCTTCAAAGTCTACCCGAAATTCCTGATTATACCCTTGAGCCACTAGTCTAGCTTTGTTTCTAACAATTTTTCCCTGTTCATCTATTTTATTCCTAAAAACCCATTTTGTACCTAGGATGGAGCCATGTGTAGGTTTGGGAACAAGGTGCCATACTTTGTTTCTTTCAAACTGACTAAGTTCCTAATGCATGGCATTTATCCAATGATTGCCTTTTAAAGCATCATCAATATTTCTGGGTTCTATTTGAGAAACAAGAGCAAAAGAGTTAAGCTCATTTTCAATCCTGAAGTGAGACCTAGTTCTAGGGGGTTTATTAATATTACCAATGATATTTTCTAATGGGTGATCTCTAAGATTTCTAATATTGATAAGCTGATTACCTGAGTCCTCATTTACCTCCCCCTGAACTTATGGCTCTTCAACTTCATCTTCAATTGTAATGCCCCGGATTTTTCGGATATTTTTTAGTGTGTCTCGGAGTGTATTTTATACTTTACACGTGTTTTCCCTAATGTTCCTTCAGAACTCTGTGCAGGGTGAACCGTTGCGTTCTCCGACGCCGGGACGTTACCACAGCGATCAGCGTGTTTTGAGGATCGCGGGGGTGTATTTTTCTATTTTTGGTATTTTATGGAATTTCTAGATTTTCTATATAAACCCCCCTCCCCTTTTTCTCTCTCTCCATCTCTCATTTCTCACCCTCTCTCCCTCTCTATTCTCTCACGCTCTCTTTCTCCCCTCTTGTTGAGCTATGGTTTTGATGATAACTAAACTTCATGTGTGATGATAATGGTTTTGATGTGTGAGTGATCTATGGAAAATGTCTTCATGATAAATGAACTCGTCGTCATGACAAATGAACTCACATGTTGATATCTTGCTTTGCAGGTACTACTACTGGGCTAGAATGCATGCGCCTTCATGCACATTTTAGTGTGGGAATGTTAAGACTAATGTTCTTGTTCTTTTTGCCCATACTAATGTAGATTCATTGAGTATTCATTGAGTATTCGTTGATATGAATTGGTTGCTTGTCATTGTGTAAAATCATCTCCACTTCATTGTTTGTCTTTGTTGAAAGGATCATCATCTCCCTCTCACTCATACAAAATCATGACTCAATGATGATTGGATACATGTTGCTCTGGACTGAAGTTGGAACTCATATGAGGTTTGATTGATTTGTATTAGAAATGCCCCTTCAAATGCATGATCAATACTCTGATATAATGTGTAAGTTTCACTTTGCCAAAACTTCTTTGGAGTCAATGGTAAGCTCCCACTCTTGGTTACTACCCTTGAATCCATGGTAAGTATCCATGAGCTGGAAATGAATTTTCATGTGCCTAGATTGGGAGTGATTTATTAGTCGTGCTCTCAATTGACTTCATTGGATAGTGAAAGACTTAATGGTTTCAAAGTGTCTTATGCATATTCTTGGGGAGGTTCTTAAAATGAAAATGTTATCAAAGCATCTATGCGTCTCATGCTAATGCTTTCATAATCATACTTCATGTCATTTGGGTCTCGGTCTCAAAGCTAGCTTCATATGTTAATGCATAACCATATATTTTGATTTTGATCTAACCTCTTGCTTTATCATGTTTTTAAGGATGAAAAATCATGGTTGATCTTCATGGGATTATGGTAATATTTAATTAATTATTTCCCATTGATTTGATAGAGGTTTTAGCTATTTTTCAGACCCAAACAAGAAGGGGTCGACCCCATGGGTCGACCCTCTTAGGTTCTGTCCAAAACAGAACAGTTTTTCAGCACCCTGCCCAAAGGGGTCGACCCCTGGGGTCGCCCACTGGAAGGGTCGACCCCAGTAAACCAGAACCAAAATTTGGTTCTGTTAGCCCGAGGGTCGACCCCTGGGGTCGACCCCTGTAAAACAGAACATGAAAATGGTTCTGTTGGGGTTCTGTTTGCCTGAGGGTCGACCCCAAGGGTCGACCATTTCTGGTACGGGGCGGCGTCGTCAAATACGACCTTCGTATAAGCGCGCCAAAAGTATTCTAAATCCGGTCCAAAATCCCCAAATCACTCCAGGATATGTGGATCTGGTCCCTAGGCTGTCTCTTGACCGTCCTAAACACATAAATACATCTTAGTGGGTTGTAAACCCTAAGGAGGAACCAAGTGAGATCTGAAAACTATTTTTTCTTCTATTCTTGTGTGTGTAGGTCGCAGGTAGCAGCTCCAGGGCTTCTTCCACCATGTTGTGAGCGTGAATGTGAAGGGAACAAGCTGTAAACAAGTTTCCAATCGATCCCCAACTGGAAGCTGCGTGGAGAATCAAGCCATCATGTCATTTGAGCAAAGATCGTTCATCTATCTCCAAGGTGATTCAAGGAAGATCTAAAGCCAACCTCCTCCCAAGAAGAGAAAGCCAAGCAAACTAGAAAGAAGAAGAGCCAATCAAGCACAGACAGAAGCTCCAATTAAGTGAAGATTGAAGCTACGTTCTAAATCAGCAGCATACATTCAAAGAGAAGCCAAATCAGGGGATTTCTAAACTAAGCCTCGCTGTCATCATGCTTTGAGTGTCGTATTTGTATTTCTCATAAACTCTAAGCATTTGTGTGTGTGTGGATCATCTGGATCCATGGTCATGTGTGTGTGTCACGTCTGATTCATGTGTCGGTGCGTGGATCTTACTAGATCTACGTGTGTGTGTGTGTGTGTGTCTTCGTTCTTAGTGTGTGGATTACTGCACTTGTGGCAGCGTGTGTGTGTGTTGGTGGATCCATTTGTTGGATCGTGTTGGAGACATCGTCTCCGTGTGTGTGTGTGTGTACTGGGGCACGTCCCCGTGTGTGTGTGCAGGCATCGTCCTGCGTGTGTGGTTGGAGCGTCATCTCCATTTGGGGATTTATCCCCGAGTGAAGCCTCACCTAGTTTGGTGAGGGGTGGACGTAGGGAGCCCGTCGTGGTCCCGAACCACCTTAAAATCCCTGTGCATTGTGGTTTACTTTGCGCGTTGGCTTGGTTTGATTGTTGAATCTTTTTATATGATCGTGTGGGAATGGTGAGATTGAGAGAATCTATTTCTTGACTTAATCAACTTCCTTAATCTTGTTTTAAGGAGTTTAATCCACCACGCAACATTCGTCTTGTCTTCTAGTGTGGGGGTTAGTGTAGGTTGTAATCTAACTTGCCAGTTCAACAGATTTGATGTTTTAATTATTGTTTCATTGCACTTGTTAAAAGGAAAGGAGTTTCCTTAAAATTTGTAATTACCCAATTCACCCCCCTCTTGGGTGTCATTGATCGTGGGACCCAACAATTGGTATCAGAGCTAAGGCTCTAATTTCATAGATCTAACGATCTAGAGTGATCCGGATCAATGAGTACCATGATGTACACTTTGACTTCTCCACCAGTGTTTGATGGCTGTAACCTTGATTTGTGGTTAGGTAGAATGTTTAGTCTAGTCAATTCATATGACCCTAAGCTATGGAAGCTTATTTCACATGGTCATCATGAATTGCCTAAAGACAAAAATGTCTGGACTGAAAATCAAAAATGCAAACATGATCAAATTTGCTTGGTTTTGAAGTTGCTTATTACTGTAGTTGATTCTAACTATTTCCCCTTTGTATCCCATTGCAGATCCGCGAAGGAAATACTAGATGGATTGGCAGACATCAAGGAAGAGCACAAAGACAGATGCCTTGTAGAAGGCACGAGTGAACAAGGGAGCGATCAGCAAGTTGAATCAAGCTCAAAGGTAAATTCTGATTCTGATAATGAAGATGAATTTAGCTATGAGTAGTTATTGATTGCATATGATGAGCTTGCTGATAAATATGAGAGGGTTAAGTCTGAAAATAAAAAATTAAAAAAGAATGTTGGACAAAATAAATGCGATTCTCCATGTAAAGAATGCTCACACTTGAAGAAATTGATTGATGGTCATGTGTTCGACATTGAAATTCACAAAGATCAAATTTCTTCTTTGAGAAATGAAAACGAAGAGTTGAGAGAGAGAGTAAGTCTTATGAACAATGGTCAAAATGAGTTTTCTCATGATAAAAATCTTGAAATGGAAAATAAGAAACTGAAAGAATTGAATAGAACCATTTCTGAAAGATTGCTTACTTTTGAAAAAGGAAAATTTGTGAATATTGATGAATCTGAAAAAGTATATGCTTTGTTGCAAGAAATAGAAAGTCATAAAACCATCAATGCTACCTTACATGAACAAGTCAATTCGTGTGAAAATAAGGTGGCTTCCTATGAATTGTATGTTGCATCTCTTGAATCTGAAATTCTTGACTTGAATGATTCGCTATCTAAATTTGTAGATGGCAAAGATAATTTGGACAAATTGCTGGGAATGAAAGTGAATTTTTAAAAAGGACTGGGATATAATCCTGTGAAGAAAAAGAAATTTGAAAATAAGTTACATACCTCATTTGTCCACATCACATGTATACCTAGTACCTCCACATCTCACACCCAGCAACACACCATGTCTAGAACTCAACCAAATCTGAAAAAGAGTGTGGATGTCCAAAAGGTTCGTGCTAAAACCATTCATGTGAAACCCCATGCATCCAAGAAAAGAAATTCTACTTGTCTCTATTGTGGAAAACTTGGACACATGATGCATAATTGTTTCATTATGAAAAATGATGATTTAAGAACATGTAGAAATCAGGCTGGTTTGAAAAATGTAAAGAAAGCATTCACCATAAAATCTTCCATACATTGTAATCATTGTGGTAAAAAAGGTCACACAAAGTCACAATACTGGTCACTCATGAAGAAAATGAGTTTTCACTCAACACGTCATGCTCTCATACACAAACCAGTAGAGCCAATGAGACAGAAAATTATAATGCCACATGTTTCCCCCCATCACTTTGGCAAATCTGGAAATGTTAAGTATGATTACTTTTTTGTGAAAGATGATGATTTGAATGTTGTCAAAAATTAGAAATCACATGCACATGTTGCTGCTAACCCACAAGGACCCAAGATGGTTTGGGTACCTAAGAAGACCAAATGAGAAATTTATTTTGCAGGTGTGCCTTGGGAATGTAAAGCATGAAATCTGTTTTCATCAAGAAGGTAAGGCACACGGGTCAAGTGGCATAAGTCAGGTTGGAAGAAAAAATCAAAAACGTAACTTAAAGATCAGGTGATATCTCTCCTACCTTCTGTAGTGATTGTGTCATATTTTAATTGACTTTCTGTTATGTAGTCATGCAATCTTGCATATGTCCGTACATGCATTTAATTCATAGTTGTTTACATATTTGTGCATATATCACTTGTCATATAGCATCTTTGTTTAAAGAAGAGCTTGAAGATTCACCAAAGCATGATCTCACTACATATATTGAGTTTGCATACACTTTCATACTCTATCATGTAAAAGTTGAACATTGTAAATTCATATCATAATGCATAGCAATCCTCCTACCTTCATCATCCTTGATTACATAGTATATCAAATGGTGACATGTGGAAGGGCAGGTTAAGCCTGTCTGAAAACTATCACTATGCGTGAGGTGATCTTTAGATCTAAGTTCTCCGCCTGGTACTATGAGTCATTTACTTAAAAGGCTGCATATGGTATTGGATTGTTACTGAACATCTTGCATTCATGCACACACACTAAGGGGGAGCAACCACATTCACCATATGAGCTTAATGTTTAGGTTCACACATTAGTCATGCATTGCATCTTGAGCTATTTAGGGGATGTTGGTTGTTAAAATAATTTTTGATGCCATTGTTAATAAATCTGAATCATAATTGACAAATCAAATCTATTTTTATCTTTGGATGCAGAGTACACTCCCCAAGTCCAAGTAATGCTGGCCATTCATAGTCAAGCTTGCATCAACTAAAGGAACACCTTGCAAGGATGAAAAATGATGAGAATCTTCTCAATTGCCATAAGGAGATGGGATACCAAAACTTGAACAATCTCTAGAATCGACTTAAGCACAAGTTGGTGAAAGTCCTTGTACGTGCTAAAGCAAGTACCCAAGGCATGGTGAAAGCCTTAGAAGAAAATGGATTCTCAAGGCAATGTTAAGAATGCAAAATCTGAAATATCAACCTCCATGAGGTTGGTGATCTTAGTGATTGAAGACGTCCAATCTTGTCTCCTGAACCAAGGTAATTCATCCTTATCAACTCATGCAATGGCCTTTTTATCCCTTGGTGATACCTTTAGATGACAAGTGTTGATTCTAAAAACTTGAGTTGTCATTTACTAGCATACTGTGACAAATTGGTTGAATCTAGTTTGATGTGATGAGCATAGTTAATTGATTGAACAAAATGAAAACCTTGAGAGATGTGCAGGAAGTTGTTGCTTATTGAATGACACTCAATCTGAATTGTATCATCACACTTGAGTTGAATTGCATATCTGGTATATCAAATGGCATTTGTGAAAGAGTGGATTATGTCCACTTGAAAGCATTCCCTATGCGTTGAGTTGGGTCTTTGGACTAAAATCTCCGCCTCGTACCAGATCTTGACTGGCTTGTGATTGATTGATTTGTGAATGAATCCTTGAGCTGAGTTATGTAAATTGAAAATATGTTTGTGATTAAATGATCCATACATTTGACTTTTGGATGAATTCTCATTTCAAAACTTGTGAAAGACCTTTGAAAATCTATTTTTGAACAATTCTGAAATTTGGGTTGCATTACTTAATTTTGATCATTTATGCACCCTTATTCATAAAAGTCTTGTCATAAAAAATATTTGTAGATTCATGGATAGAATGTGGATGATCTCAATAAGATTTTTGTCACACTGGCTTGAAAATCAAAGCTCTAATCTTATTTTTACATCTTGTCTTTCATTCTCATACAGTTATAGGTTGCATGCATCAGAATCCAATGCATTAGGTGCATTTAGTTCACTCAAATGAAAAACCAAAAACACACACTTTCCACCCATGTTAATTTATGCATTGCATTAGTCGCACTTAGTTCATTCTGTTGGCATCAATTCAATTGGTATCAAATTATCCATTCAATTGGTATCAAATTGATATCACATTGCTCGTATGCATGTCATAGTGTATTTGCATAAACTCCCAATGTGTGCTTGTGTGTTATTACATGCTATTCACCCCCATCCTTGTAATTTCTATGACCTTATGTCTTCTTGATAAATAATATTATAATTGAGTCATTATCGGTGTGCTTCATATTGTACACTCTGGGGGAGTAAAAGTGCATCTATTTAGGGGGAGTTGTATTGTTATGTATTCATGATATTTTCGGTATACATGCTGGATCAAATTCGCACAATTCATGTACAAAATGTGAAAATGAGTGTTAAAGATAATGATATATGAATTTCTTTTCAACACTCTCAAGATGTTAAACTTGATGCATGTATGTTGAAGAGACAGTTGAGGAAAAAGCTGCCCACCTATCTTTATTGAAAAATCTGAAATGAAAATGAACCGCAGAGCAATGCTCGGTCTCACTGAGTAAACTAGGCACATGTCACCTGAGACGTGATGTGGTTCATATCTGAAAAGTGTTGACTAGTACCTCTGTTCAAAATGAGGTGAAATTGTTCAGTATTCTAGGTAACCGGGAATTTTGGCATGAGCTCCATGCGTCTACTCGTGTAAAAAGGAATTATTTGAACTTGATCATTCTTAAAAAAATTCTGATTATCTGTGCAAAATTATTGAGGTAGAACGAAGCCTCCAATACGATGTTCTCAAAATTGAAGTGCAGTCTGTAAAATGTCTCCATGTGTTGATCTGAAAATCTAAATATCCATATTGAGACTATCGTTTTTCATGTTACTCACTTACACATCTTAAAATTTGATTTAATATGTATTCATAAAGTTGATTGACCGCATTAGTAATTGCATTAATCTCCTATATGATTGCACAATCTCCCATGTGCTACACATGTGCATTCCAGTTGTCATGACTCTCTTGCATCTTTCCTATATCCATCCCCTCTTAAATATGTACGGGGGAGCTGTGTTGCATGTATTTATACGTATCTATTTGTTAGCTTGTGCATGCATGTTACATGCCATTACATGCATAAGTTGCATCTCATGTATTTCAAACCACAAATCAAAAATTAAAAATCTGGAATATATTGAAAACCAAAAATTGAGTGGACTTCCCATGTTATTCACTTGCTCAAGAAATTTTAGGCTTTGCATGGCCAATGGGGAGAAAGATCAGAATCAGCTCTACTCATCTTGGCACATCCAAGTAATCAACAATTGGTGTTCTCTCTTGTCAACGACTGGTATCACAAAACAAATAAAATTCTCCAAACATATCAGTCAACAAGAATATGATTTGGTCCCTTATTTACACTTTGCTCATGCTCCATCAGAATTTGAAATGTGGGTTATTATCCCTTGCTCATTTATCATGCTACAATTTGCACCTCTTTTATTTCTTCCCCTCCTTTTGATCATGTTCACTAGGGAGAATGATTGGCATTACCCCACTTTTTGCTAATGTCAAAGGGGGAGAAAGATTTCATGTGATTCATGATTACCTGTTACATGGGGAGAAAAATCATTCGTTTGCCATCATGGGGGAGTTTGCCATCATCACTAAGGTTGTCATCATTCATCACTAAGTTTATCATCATCAAAAAGGGGGAGATTGTTGAGCTATGATTTTGATGATAACTAAACTTCATGTGTGATGATAATGGTTTTGATGTGTGAGTGATCTATGAAAAATGTCTTCATGATAAATGAACTCATCGTCATGACAAACGAACTCACATGTTGATATCTTGCTTTGCAGGTATTGCTACTGGGCTAGAATGCATGCGCCTTCATGCATGTTTTAGTGTGAGAATGTTAAGACTAATGTTCTTGTTCTTTTTGCCCATACTAATGTAGATTCATTGAGTATTCATTGAGTATTTGTTGATATGAATTGGTTGCTTGTCATTGTGTAAAATCATCTCCACTTCATTATTTGTCTTTGTTGAAAGGATCATCATCTTCCTCTCACTCACACAAAATCATGACTCAATGATGATTGGATACATGTTGCTCTGGACTGAAGTTGGAACTCATATGAGGTTTGATTGATTTGTATTGGAAATGCCCCTTCAAATGCATGATCAATACTCTGATATAATGTGTAAGTTTCACTTTGCCAAAACTTCTTTGGAGTCAATGGTAAGCTCCCACTCTTGGTTACTACCCTTGAATCCATGGTAAGTATCCATGAGCTGGAAATGAATTTCCATGTGCCTAGATTGGGAGTGATTTATTAGTCGTGCTCTCAATTGACTTCATTGAATAGTGAAAGACTTAATGGTTTCAAAGTGTCTTATGCATATTCTTGGGGAGGTTCTTAAAATGAAAATATTATCAAAGCATCTATGCATCTCATGCTAATGCTTTCATAATCATACTTCATGTCATTTGGGTCTCGGTCTCAAAACTAGCTGCATATTTTAATGCATAACCATATATTTTGATTTTGATCTAACCTCTTACTTTATCATGTTTTTAAGGATGAAAAATTATGGTTGATCTTCATGGGATTATGGTAATATTTAATTAATTAATTCCCATTGATTTGATAGACGTTTTAGCTATTTTTCAGACCCAAACAAGAACGGGTCGACCCCATGGGTCGACCCTCTTAGGTTCTGTCCAAAACAGAACAGTTTTTCAACACCCTACCCAAAGGGGTCGACCCCTAGGGTCGACCCACAGCAAGGGTCGACCCCAATAAACCAGAACCAAAATTTGGTTCTATTTGGGTTCTGTTAGCCCGAGGGTCGACCCCTGGGGTCGACCCCTGTAAAATAGGACATGAAAATGGTTCTGTTGGGGTTCTGTTTGCGCGAGGGTTGGCCCCAAGGGTCAACCCTTTTCGGTACGGGGCGGCACCATCAAATACAATCTTCGTATAAGCATGCCAAAAGTCTTCTAAATCTGGTCCAAAAGCCCCAAATCACTCCAGGACATGTGGATATGGTCCCTAGGCTGTCTCTTGACCGTCCTAAACACATAAATACATCTTATTGGGTTGTAAACCCTAAGGAGGAACCAAGTGAGATCTGAAAACTATTTTTTCTTCTATCCTTGTGTGTGTAGGTCGTAGGCAGCAGCTCCAGGGCTTCTTCAACCATGTTATGAGCGTGAATGTGAAGGGAACAAGCTGCAAAGAAGTTTCCAATAGATCCCCAACTGGAAGCTGCGTGGAGAATCAAGCCATCACGTCATTTGAGAAAAGATCGTTCATCTATCTCCAAGGTGATTCAAGGAAGATCTAAAGCCAACCTCCTCCCAAGAAGAGAAAGCCAAGCAAACTAGAAAGAAGAAGAGCCAAGTAAGCACAGACAGAAGCTCCGATTAAGTGAAGATTGAAGCTACGTTCTAAATCAGCAGCATACATTCAAAGAGAAGCCAAATCAGGGGATTTCCAAACTAAGCCTCGCTGTCATCATGCTTTGAGTGTCATATTTGTATTTGTCATAAACTCTAAGCATTTGTGTGTGTGTGGATCGTCTGAATCCGTGGTCATGTGTGTGTGTCACGTCTGATTCATGTGTGGGTGCGTGGATCTTACTAGATCTACGTGTGTGTGTGTGTCTCGTCGTTCTTAGTGTGTGGATTGCTGCACTTGTGGCAGCGTGTGTGTGTGTTGGTGGATCCAGTTGTCGGATCGTGTTGGAGTCATCATCTCCGTGTGTGTGTGTGTACTGGGGCGCGTCCCCATGTATGTGTGCAGGCATCATCCTGCGTGTGTGGTTGGAGCGTCGTCTCCGTTTGGGGATTTATCCCCAAGTGAAGCCTCACCTAGTTTGGTGAGGGGTGGACGTAGGGAGCCCGTCGTGGTCCCGAACCACCTTAAAATCCCTGTGCATTGTGATTTGCTTTGCGCGTTGGCTTGGTTTGATTGTTGAATCCTTTTATTTGTTGGCTTAATCAACTTCCTTAATCTTGTTGTAAGGAGTTTACTCCACCACGCTGCATTCGTCTTGTCTTCTAGTGTGGGGGTTAGTGTAGGTTGTAATCTAACTTGCCAGTTCAACAGATTTGATGTTTTAATTGTTGTTTCAATACACTTGTTAAAAGGGAAAGAGTTTCCTTAAAATTTGTAATCACCCAATTCACCCCCCTCTTGGGTGTCATTGATCGTGGGACCCAACACCTCTCTTCTCCGGCGGCTGACGGAGTGAGGCGGGGGCGAGGTGGAGGCAGCGCG
Organism: Amorphophallus konjac; assembly: GCA_022559845.1. Taxonomy (NCBI): domain Eukaryota; kingdom Viridiplantae; phylum Streptophyta; class Magnoliopsida; order Alismatales; family Araceae; genus Amorphophallus; species Amorphophallus konjac. The sequence goes on along the minus strand of CM040118.1, from coordinate 158,012,468 downwards.
GGCGTGGATGGGCGAGGATCGAGGTGGTGGAGACACGTGGGAGCTCGTGGCACGGTCGTGAGCCGGCGAGGGTTTCACGGCGTTTCTTCATTGATCGGCGTCCACGACACGTCATTTCTTCGGTGGAGGTAGGGAGATGGACCCCCAGCTCGTGCATTCCCTTTCCCACAAGTTTTGTAGGCCGTGGTGAGCCGAGCGGGCGTATTTGGGGAATTTTGGGAAAATTACATGTTTTAGGGCTCGTGAGCCGATCTACCATTTCATCGCATTTTTGACCGATCCGAGGCCGTAGATGCATGCTAGGGGCTATTTGGGGGCGTCCCCCTTGTTTTTCCCCTCTCCCACGGAGGTATGGGGGCGTGGTTTGTGTTTTTGGTCATTTCTCGCCATTCCACCGTCGAGACGGTGTGGCGGTCGTTCTAGTGACCGCCACAGCGTGTGATGCCCCAGGGTGGGTGCGTCACAGCCTACCGTTTTGCCAACTGGGTGGTCAGTGGGCATGATAGTCCCACGATAAACCGCCAGGGCGTGTGACGCGCCTAGGTTGGACTGTCAGAGTGACGACCCGACCGTTGGCAGTCGACCGTTGTGGTTTTGACCGTTGGGGGTCAAGGCCTCTGACGCACACAAGGTGGAGCATCAGAGCCTTGTGACGCCCCTGTGAGGGAGCGTCAGAGAGGACGCACCCCCACCTTCTAACGCACCGGGGTTCAAGCGTTAGAGTTTGTGATGCCCCGAGGGGTGTGCGTCACAGCCAGTTTTGTCCCATCTTCTAACGCACCAGTGTTGGTCTGTCAGAGACCGTGATGCCCCGGGCGGTGTGCGTCACGGTTGGTTTCTGCTCATCTTCTGACGCACCAGGCTAGGCGCGTCAGAGACTGTGACGCACCAGGACTGGCGTGTTACAGCCGGTTTTGCACCGAGTGTCTGACGCTATTGAGTTGGACCATCAGGGTGCTGTGGCAGCATATCCTTGGACTGTTACTGCTGTGACGGCCCAAAGATAGACCGCCAGGCACTGTGTTATGCCGAAGTGGTTCTTCGTGGTTACCGCGATCGTTTCACATTGTGTAGGTTCTTGGTCAACCCGGTTGGGACCCAGTGGTCGACCTGCGGTCTTGTGAATGTCTCAGACACCCCGAGGGTTTTGTGTCCATGGTTTGAGGGTGTCGAAAGGACCGTGCTATCTCGTTTAGCATGCCCGTGGGTTTGAGAGTCCGGGTGACTCCCCGTGTTTCGGGCTTTATGTTACGCTTGACTGACTCGCCGTGTATCGGTGTGTGTGTGGTGGGGTCTCCCCCGTATGTCGTGAGTTTTCCTAGAAGGTGATTCTAGAGTGGGCCGTGTGTTTGGCCTTGGACTGTGAGTCCAGTTATCGGTGTGGCGGCTTGTGCGCTGCCCTGGGAATCGTGCTTCTGTTCTTTCCATGTGGGCCATGTGTGTAGCCTTGGACTATGAGTCCAATTGACCAGCCTGGGGCCGGAGGGTTCCTACTGTCCCCTAAGAGTGGGATCCGGTTTGGCGGCCGGTGAGCTACCTTGGGAATCATGCTTTCACGTTTGTGCGTGGCCGGGTGTGCGGCCTGTGGACTATGAGTCCCGTTTCTTCTCCGACCGTGGTCACCATTCGACGGTGCAGGTACGTGGGACGGTCCCCGTACTTCGTCGGGTTCGGACGTTGTTTTACGTTAGCTTGAGAGTCTACTCCTTCAGTGACCCTCCACTAGTCTTAGCATGCCTGCACGCGTGTGGACCCACCAAGGAGTGGTGGAGAGTCTACCTTGAGGATGGTTTTTAGACTAGTTTCCGTCGGGCCCCTCGTCTGTAGCCAGAGTCAAGCTCAAGGGGAAAACCAATTAGAGGCCAGACCTAGGACGCATGGTCTGTGTGTGCACACGTGGTTGGGGGCAGTTGGACACACGCTGACGAGCGTGACCCCAGCTAGTCACTTGCTTTGTGGTTACTTGTTCGGTGTCCGTGCCTCTGGTAGGCGCTACCACGTCAGGTAGTTCACTTACGGTGCGGCGTAAGACATCAGGGGATGCTACCGACTGTGCTTCTAGTGGGATGTACTCCTGTCGAGTCGGGAGTGACAGACTGTCAGCTTCAGTGACTTCAACCTGACATGAACTACCTTGGACAGTGTTGATCGTTTGATCGTTGAGTTCCGATTTTTTTGCTGTGTTGATCATGCTGAGCACCAGCTTCAGTGACTTCAACTGTAAGCCTTCGGGTTTTGGTCGTGTTGATTGTTGAGTTCTGGTTGATTTGCTGTGGCGCGTGTGCCGGTTTTTATACCGTGAAGCTGGTGCTAGTAGCTTTACCGAGGTTGCGTCTTGTTGGTGCGGTGTCCACGACTGGGTGGTCGGGGTTGCACCTTGGACAGCGTGTCCAGGTTGGCCGTGTCCTGGGAGACAGGCTTCTACGGCTGGGTTACCATATGTTTTACTTCTGTAAGTGGTACTAGTGTGGTTTGGTAGCCCCCCGACCTTGAGATCGGGGTGTGTTTCTTGTACAGTAGGAGTAGCTGTAGTGCCGAGTTTTGACCGGCCATCGGTTCGCTGTTCCTGCTGTAGTTGTAGCTTTCCTTTCCGCTACCGCTGTTGTTTCCGGTTGGGGTTCCACGGGACCCCTGCTGAGTCTCTGTTTTGGAGACTCAACCCTGCTTTTCAGGTGAGGCGGTTCTTCCTCGAGGTTCGAGGGTGCTGTTCGGAGGTTCTCAGTTGCCAGCTCGCCGGGCCGAGCGTTCACTCGGCATGTGGTACGTTTTTACTACTTTAGACTGTACTTTTTATTGGACTGGACTCTGTTGTAGCTGTAGTTGTTTTTTATTTCTATTAATTGTTGAATTGTCTTGCCTTATTTCCTATTTCTTTGTGCCTCCACACTCCTTTTAGCCCTTCCGAGCCCTCCCGACTCATGGGCGGCGGTTCGAGTCTCGGGTTATCGGGTCTCTCCCGGTAATAGGATTCTCGGGTCGTTACAGTTGGTATCAGAGCAGAGGTTGTGGACGTACATAGGAATTTGAATTATTGCAGTGATTAGAGTCCATAAGGTCCAGTAAAGTGGGCAGCTGGCTTAGGATTTTGTGTTCACTTTCCACCTAGTTTTTCGCTTGTGAGCTTGAGTGCGCGGTGTGGCGCTGTGAAGTTGGTTGTTGTTCGCGGCTTTCATGCCAGCATGGGGCCTAAGGATCAAGGTAGAGAGCCTTCTCCCTCATCAGTGGTGGCCCTGGTTATGCTGCGTTGGGCAGAGGTTGCTGGCAAGCGTTGCTGTGGTGCTACATTCGAGGTGTTTGTAGCGAGGTCAGGTGGCTGGAGAGGGTTGTTCATGGTTAAGTGGCCGTGAGCGTGCTCTGAGGGAGCTGCCGTCAGTTTTTGGCCACTTCAGTTTGAGGTTTATCCAGCCCCTAATGTGTTTAGATTATGGTTTGAGGTGACAGAGCGGGTGTTCTGATCGAGAGGTGCGCTCGGGTGAGCGGAGGATCTTCTCGGTGAGTTGCTGTTTCGTCGAGCCTGGTGTTCCTTTTGTGCCCTGTGGCGTTAGAAATGACGTGTTGGTCCCGATTATTCTGTAGATTTCGAGGCAGGATTGGGTTGTGGTGTCCCAGTAAGTCTTACTCCTGTGCTCTTGTGTGCGAATGGGTTGTGTTCACCTTGGAATTGGTTTGAGATGTGAAGGCTCCGTGGTGAGTTCGGGACTCGAGGATGAGCGTTGATAATTGTCGATTATGGCTCGTGTGGTGGCTCTTGGCGTAGGGTGTTGCAGTTTGAGGAATTGCAGAAGTGGTGCATCGAGAGATGCTGTGATTGTGGTCCGACGTGACACTTGCTAAGTGTGTTAGAGGTGCTGACCTGATGGAAGCGATGGCTTTCCTTGGTACTGGATGGTGCTATTTCTAGCGTGCGCGAGGTTTGAGATCAGGTAGAGCATGGAAGTTTTCCATTGGTCAGAGGCGTGATCAGTTTCTCCATGGGTTGGAGAGATTGTGTTTGCCTAAGGTTCCTCATCTTGCAGTGTGTTCCCATATTTGGTTGGCCTCGCGTGCCATGAAGTCCGTGCGAGACGTGACCCGTCTTTGGGCAAGGTGGTTGCATGTGTGATGTCGTGCCCATTTCTCATGATGTGTAAGGGTGCTGGCGCTGTTCTGGAATGACGAGTGCTGGTTGGGTGGTGTTCACATTCTTGGCTGTGCGCGCGTGGATCAGAGTGCACAGTGGAAGCCTGGTGGGCCTGTGACCGACTGGTTCTGGATCGTAGCATTGGTTGCTACGGGCGGATTCCTGAGTTTGCGTGGAACATCGGAGGATTGGTTCCTCGGTGTGAAACGTGTTGTTGTCGGGCCATTGCTCGAAGTATTGTGGTTCTTGGCACTGGCAGGATGGAGTATTGGAGAATGTGCTGGCAAGTGCACCGCATGAGTACCCTGTTCCTGTGATGGAAGCCGTGTCAGGCGTCGGCGTGAGCCTGGATGGGGTTATTGAGGACGTCGCTTGACGGAAGTCGAGGGTTGTGATGAGACCAGATGGAAGAGTGACGCCTATGGGCGGAGGCCTTTTATTGAGGTTGGCGTCGGATTGGTGGTCCTTGATGGGACATTGGTGTCGCAATGGTTATCCCTGGTTTGGTGACCAGCATGGGATGGTTCCCCTGTGAGTCTGAGTCGAGTGAGGTGATGACCGAAGACGCCAATATCTTGTCATTTGGTTTCATCGTGCTCCCCTGAGAGGGTCGAGTTGGAGCGCTGATTGAGTTCGGGCGCGGTAACCGAGAGGAGTGCAGCTCGAGATGTGGTATCGGTCTGTGTGAGAGTCAACGGATGGCTTGCCGAGGTTTGGAATGTTCCCTTCGGATCCGGTGGAGAACCAGGAAAGAAGGAAGAACCTGAGCAAGCGGAGGTTTCCCGTTGACGAACAGTTGGTGACCGGTGTGTGGTCTTTCACGGACAAAGGATGTGGGTGGTTGTGCATCGAGATTGGTGAGAGCTGCATATCGGTGAGACCTTGGGTGGTCTTTTCTGTGATGTGCCTTTCCGGACGAGATCTGGGCTTTGTCGAAGTTATCTTCTGACAGAGTTGGCACAGTGATATGTCTAGCTTTCAGCTTGCCATGTGTGAGGTGATTCCTGGCGCTGAGCCGATGAGCTGGTTGTGGTCTGTTGAGATGGCTGCGTGAGCCGGTGGAGGCTCTATATTGGTTGTTCCCTTGAGAAGGGTGTGCGACCTGTCAGCTGGTTGTGAAGCTGATGTGTAATTTGTCCACCGACCATAGGATGGATCGGTGGCTGTTTCTCGTGCCGAGGACTGTGTCTCCTCGGTGAGCGAGTCAGTGGCTACAGTGCCATGATTGAGTTGGTTGTGACTGATGTGATGTCAGACTGTGTCCTTTGGTGTATTCCTGCTCGGATGGACGGTGTGTGCGGCGTGCGGAGTGAGGTGTTGTTCGTGATAGTAGTCTGGCTGTGTCCCTCAGGTTGAGAGCTTTCGTGAGAATTGAGGTTTTTGTGCTGGGGCTCTGGCAACGTTGTCAATTGGTTCGGCGTTCTTCCCCTGTGGCTGGTTGCTAGTCCTGAATTTCGAGGATGAAATTCCTTTAAGGGGGGAGGGCTGTAATGCCCCAGATTTTTTCGGATATTTTTTAGTGGGTCTCGGAGTGTATTTTGTGCTTTACACGTATTTTTCCCTGATGTGCATTTGGAACTCTGTGCAGGGTGAACCGTTGCATTTTTCGACGCTAGGACGTTACCACAGCGATCAGCGTGTTCCGAGGATCGCGGGGGTGTATTTTTTCTATTTTTTGGTATTTTCTGGAATTTCTAGATTTTCTATATAAACCCCACTCCCCTTTTTCTCTCTCCCCATCTCTCATTTCTCTCCCTCTCTCCCTCTCTCTTCTCCTATCCTCTCTTTCTCCCCTCTCTTCTCCGGCGGCTGATGGAGCGAGGCGGGGGCGAGGTAGAGACGGCACGGGCGAGGATGGGCGAGGATCGAGGTGGTGGAGGCGCGTGGGAGCTCGTGGCACGGTCGCGAGCCGGCGAGGGTTTCGCGGCGTTTCTTCGTGGATCAGCGTCCACGGCGCGTCGTTTCTTCGGTGGAGGTAGAGAGATGGACCCCCAGCTCGTGCATTCCCTTTCCCGTGAGTTTTGTAGGCCGTGGTGAGTCGAGCGGGCGTATTTGAGGAATTTTGAGAAAATTCCATGTTTTAGGGCTCGTGAGCCGATCTACCGTTTCATCACGTTTTTGGCCGATCCAAGGCCATAGATGCATGCTAGGGGCTATTTGGGGGCTTCCCCCTTATTTTCCCCCTCTCCTATGGAGGTATGGGGGCGTGGTTGGTGTTTTTGGTCGTTTCCCTCCGTTCTGCCACTGGGACGGTGTGGCGGTCGTTCCAGTGACCGCCACATCGTGTGACGCCCCAAGGTGGGTGCGTCACAGCCTACCGTTTTGCCAACTGGGTGGTCCGTGGGCCTGACAGTCCCACGATAGACCGCCAGGGCGTGTGACGTGCCTAGGTTGGACCGTCAGAGTGACGACCCGACCATTGGCAGTCGATCGTTGTGGTTTTGACCATTGGGGGTCAAGGCCTCTGACGCACCCAAGGTGGAGCGTCAGAGCCTTGTGACGCCCCTGTGAGGGAGCGTCAGAGAGGATGCACCCCCACCTTCTAACGCACCTGGGTTCGAGCGTTAGAGTTTGTGACACCCCGAGGGGTGTGCATCACAGCCAGTTTTGTCCCATCTTCTAACACACCAGCGTTGGTCCGTTAGAGACTGTGACGCCCCGGGCGGTGTGCGTCACTGTTGGTTTCTGCTCGTCTTCTGATGCACCGGGCTAGGCGCGTCAGAGATTGTGATGCACCAGGACTGGCGCGTTACAGCCAGTTTTGCACCGAGTGTCTGACGCTCCTGAGTTGGACCGTCAGGGTGCTGTGACGGCATATCCTTGGACCGTTACAGCTGTGACAGCCCAAAGATAGACCGCAAGGCACTGTGTTATGTCGAAGTGGTTTTTCGTGCTTGCCACGATCGTTTCGCGTTGTGTGGGTTCTTGGTCGACCCGGTTGGGACCCAGTGGTCGACCTGCGGTCTCGTGAATGTCCCAGACACCCCGAGTATTTTGTGTCCGTGGTTTGAAGGTGTCGGGAGGACCGTGCTATCTCGTTTAGCGTGCTCGTGGGTTTGAGAGTCCGGGTGACTCCCCGTGTTTCAGGCTTTGTGTTACGCTTGACCGAGTCACCGTGTATCGGTGTGTGTGCGGTGGGGTCTCCCCCGCATGTCGTGAGTTTTCCTGGAAGGTGATTGTCACGCCCCGACGCGGAATATCGGGGGCGCGACGAGTCGTAAACAAGCGTGTCGATCAGAGCATGTATAATTTTATTTCCAAAGATAGAAATGAATGGGAAAATGATACTTTTATTCCATCAAAATGAAGTTTACATTGCTAATTCATAAGTTATAAAGGCAAATTATAACTTCCAATCCTAAATACAGCATTCCTGTAAAAACACTAATGATCTACATAACCTAGGTAAAAAAGAAAATCACTCTCTTACTCTTGTCCATTCCCTTGTTCATTTGCATTTCCTGTAACAATTAACCAAAATGTAGGGTGAGTAATAAGCTTAGTATGATTTTATATCTCTAAGAACCAGGCAATCTTAACGTATTTAGCATGTTGAACCATTTTCCAAGTTGAATCGGGGAATGTTTAATCATGAAATTCGAGTAGAATTCCGTATAAGAAATTTCAAGTAACAACAAGATAACAAGATATCAAGGGAAGTTTTCAAGTAATAACCTTTGAACAAGTAAGAATTTTACGAATTTGGCCATTTCACGCATGTCAAGTAATTCATGTAATTTTTCAAGTAGTCGTGTAAACAAGTAAGCTAGTACGAGTAGTGGAATGCCGTATCAAGTAAATCTATCATGCACTTCGGTGCAATGCCACACCATTGGTCAATCAACTTCCATGGGCACAAGTACTTTCGGTCGCTCCCCCCAGGACTAGACCGGGCCCCATTAATGCTAGGCATTGAGTCATATGGATCCGAAGATCCCAAGTACGTTTAGACATCCACTTTAATGTATATGGGCAACGATTTTCAAGAAAATGATGTTTGTAATAAGCACAAATTTGACAAAATTTTAGAAGTTGCAAGAAAAATAGATAACAATTTAAGGCATCATGTTTAACGATATTAAGTCGTGGAATTCAAAAATGAACGGTAAGTAGGAAGAAAATTTAAGATAGTAATTTTATTAGAATTATTTTAAATTTCTAAGCTTAAATCTCAAAATCATAAAACATCAATTTTTAGTAAAGAATAATTCTTTTGTAAAGAAATATATATATACTTATGAATTAAAATCATGAGTTTAGATATTAGTATCTAATCATACATTAATTAACAATATGACAAAAAATAGGTTTATCATGTTGAAAGTAGTTTTCATACATTAATATGATAGAAAATAGCTTTCTACATTCAGAAATAATTTTTATACATCAATATGATGGAGAATATAATAATTATAGGATAAAGAGACATTTAATGTCTGTGAACGCGCTATAGCTCAGGGTCGCGTTCATACAGCATATATAAGATAGTATAAATATTCAAAATATTATATTTTGATCGTCAGGAATTTCGAAAAAAAATTTATGAACGCGCTATACTTACCTGGCGTGATCTTTAAGAACGCGCTGGTCAAGAGTGGCACGTTCAGGAACATATATATATATTTAAAATTTTTGAAAACTAAATGAAAGAGATAAGTTCTATAAAATTATAATAGATATAGACACCTGATATATATGTAAACACCTTATGTATATGTATTTATATTAGAGGTATTATACTTTTGACCCCTGGACATTCGGGGTTAAGGGTCTGAACGCGCTAGTAGAGACTAGCACGTTCATGAAGAACGCGCTAGTCAAGTATAGCGCGATCAGGAAAGTATGATTACATTATTTTATATATATTTTGAAAATTTGGTCAAAGGGACGGGGTCTGTCTGAACGCGTTGGGTCGGGCTGGCGCGTTCAGAACGCGCTTCTGAGGTATAGCACGTTCTGGACCTGATGAAAAAATGGGAATAGCCCTCCAATCAAATGACCATAACCTATTCGTTTCTCAATGAAATTTAATAAATGAGATATCAATGGAAAGAGCCTTGAAAGATACACAAGATAGCATGTTTTAATTGAAATTTAGCCTGAGAGACACCTACCTTTAGACGGATCTAAAGAAATATCCCCAAATAATAGAAAACCCTTCGATCTTTCAAATCTTCTTTCAAATCCTCACCAATCTTCGCAGCAGCGTAACCTTAACCTCCAATGATGATTTGAGGGTCGAATGTGGTTCTATTTATAGTTAAAACTTGGCCAAATTTGTCAAGATTCCTTGCCTAACAATGTCAAACTTTCCAACTCTGAATTAGAAGAAAATTCTAATTTTTCTTCATAACGTAGCCTCCATTTGGTGTGAAACCAATGTAAAAACGGATGGTCCAAGGTGGGATGTTAGGTAAGAGTCGATTTTTATGTCAACCTTCTAGAAATGGGATTATTTTAATCCCTTAAATTGCATATTAAACATGTGTTACGAATTTAAGGTTAATTATCCTTTAATAAATCCTTTAATCCATTAATCCAATCCATTATGGATTATCCAATGGACCAATTGTGACCCTAGTCCATTACATGGACTTTTATTGGGCTTACTATAATTTATCTAACGTTTAAAGCATTTAATCTCTATTTACTTCTAGTTAATTCAAGTAAATTCAATAAACTAATTTATTTCATATAGTAAAAATGTAATTTAATTATTTCATGAAAATTTTAATTACATAATGAAATTGGAAAAAATTTATTCTCATTTTTAATTATCGGGTTTCTACATCCTCCCCCACTTAAAAGAATTTGATCCTCCAAATTCATATTATACAACTAAAATTCAAAAATTCGAGTAGAAAGGTCGAATTTCTAACCTGAGATTAAATCTGGGTATTTCTTCTTGATGGATTCTTCCAATTCCCAGGTTGCTTACTCGAATCCACGCTTGCTCCATTGGACTTTCACCATTGGAATGGCCCGATTCCTCAGTTGGTGTAATTTTTGATCTAATATCTTGATCGATCTTTCTTCATATGATAAGTCCTTTTGTAGCCTCAATTCATGAAATTGAATCACATGTGAAGGATCATAGACGTATTTCCTTAGCATTGATATGTGGAAGACATCGTGTACACCGGCCAATTGAGGAGGCAAAGCTAGTTTGTACGCCACCTCGCCGATTCTCTCCAGAATCTTGAAAGGGCCGATAAATCTCAGACTCAGCTTTCCTTTGATGCCAAATCTTCTAATTCCTCGTGTGGGTGAGATTTTTAAGAAGACATGCTCCCCCACTTGGAATTCAAGGTCTCTCCTCTGGTTGTCGGCGTAGCTCTTTTTCCGTGATTGAGCGACCTTTAGCCTTTCTTGTATCAACTGGATTTTGTCAATTGTATCTTGGACAATATCGAGACCAAGCAATCCCTTCTCTCCAACCTCGCTCCAGCATAGAGGCGATCTGCAACTTTGGCCATATAATGCTTCGAATGGTGCCATTTGAATACTCGACTGATAACTATTGTTGTAAGCGAACTCAGTCAATGGTAAGTGTTCATGCCAACTTTCGCCGAAGTCTATCATGCATGCTCTCAACATATCTTCAATAATTTGATTCATCCTCTCGGTTTGTCCATCCATTTGAGGGTGAAAAGCCGTACTAAACCTTAGTCTAGTACCCATAGACGATTGTAAACCCTTCTAGAAATGATAGGTGAATCTCGGATCTTGGTCCGAAATAATAGAGCTTGGAATTCCATGCAGCCTTACGATCTCTTTGATATATAAGGCGGCTAGAACATCCACAGTCCATTTGGTCTTGATAGGTAAGAAGTGTGGGGACTTAGTCAACCGATCAACAATTACCCATATAGCATCAAACCCACTTCGGGTCTTCGGTAAACCAATAATGAAGTCCATACCGATACTATCCCATTTCCATTCCGATATTTCGAGAGGCTTGAGCTTGCCAGCCGGTTTGAGGTCTTCGGCCTTGACTTGTTGACAAACCAAACATTGGCTTACGAACTCGGTTACCTCTCTCTTCATATTAGGCCACCAGAATGTTCTCTTGAGGTCTTGGTACATTTTTGTAGCACCGGGGTGAATAGTATACCTTTACCGATGTGCTTCCTCCAAGATTTTTCCCTTGATAGTAGAACAATCGGGTATACAAGTTCTTCCTTTGAATAATAGCCTTCCATCATCAGCCAGAAGGAAATCCGGTCGTTGATCTAGTTTCTCTTGAATTTCAACGATCATCGGATCATCAACTTGCCGTTCCTTGATTTCCGAGAGTAACTCGGGTTGGAGTCGAATATTTGCAATAAAGACTCCACCTTCCTTCTCCTCCATATTGAGGTTTAAGTTAGCCATTTGCTCAAGTAGATGCCATTCTTTAACCATCATGCTCGATAATAAAGCCATCGGCTTCTGGCTAAGTGCATCAGCTACGACATTGCCTTCTCCGGGGTGATATTGTATAGAGAAGTCAAAATCCTTTAAATATTCCAACCGCCGTCTTTGTCTCATATTGAGCTCCTTTTGAGAGAATAAATATTTGAGACTCTTGTGATCAGAATACACCGTAAAGGCTTCACCATAGAGGTAATGTCGCCAGATCTTCAAAGCAAAGACCCCAACTACTAGTTCTAGGTCATGTACGGGATAATTTTCCTCGTGCTTCTTCAATTGCCATGAGGAATAAGCTATGACCTTGCCATGTTGCATTAATACGTAACCTAGGCCAATTCCAGATGTATCAGCATATACTTCGAATCCTCCTCCTTCCGTAGGTAATGTAAGAATAGGAGCAGTCGTCAGACAATCCTTTAAAGTTTGAAAATTTTTCTCGCATTCCTCGGACCATATAAAAGGATTCTCCTTCCTTGTCAATCTTGTTAAAGATACTGCGATCTTTGAGAAATCCTTGATAAATCTTCGGTAATATCCAACCAATCCCATGAAGCTTCGGATTTTCGTCACACTAGTAGGTCTTTCCCAGTTCTTTACGGCCTCGACCTTTGAAGGATCAACGGTGATACCGTTCCGAGAAATTATGTGAGCGAGAAAAGAAACTTCCTCCATCCAGAAATCACACTTGCTTAATTTGGCATAAAGCTTGTGATCTCTCAATAATTGAAGGGACTTCTTGAGATGTTCCTCATGTTCTTCATTTGACTTGGAGTAGATCAAACTGTCGTCAATGAAGACAACCACAAATTGATCGAGGTATGGCCTGAATACACTGTTCATTAATTGCATGAATGCGGCAGGCACATTTGTTAAGCCGAAAGGCATAACGGTGAACTCGTAATGTCCATACATACTCCGAAATGCCGTCTTGTGAATATCACTTTCCTTGATTTTCAACTGATGATAACCAGATCGAAGATCAATCTTTGAGAAATATTGAGCTCCAGAAATCTGGTCGAATAATTCATCAATTCTCGACAATGGATATTTATTCTTGATGGTGAGTTGATTCAATTGTCGATAATCAACACATAATCTCATCGAACCATCCTTCTTTTTAACAAAGAGGACCGGGGCTCCCCAAGGTGAAGTACTTGGTCGGATAAACCCCTTTTCCAATAACTCCAATATTTGTTCCTTTAATTCCTTCATTTCAATGGCAGACATCCGATATGGAGCTTTAGAAATTGGTGCAGCTCCCGGAATTAAATCAAAAGAGAAGACAACTTCTCTCTCTGGAGGAATACCAGACAACTCGTTTGGAAATACATCAGAATAATCCCAATGATAGGAATGTCCTTTAGAACGGGTTCCGTATGCTCGGTCATAGTGATAGAAACTAAGAAACCGTCACAACCCTTCCTTAACAATTTCTTGGCTTTGAGGGCCGAAATAAGAGATATATGCTTGAAATGCCTAGTGCCAGAAAATAGAAGGTCGGGGTAACCAATAAAAGTTACCATACCCAACTTGCAATTGACACTAGCTCCATGTGTAGATAGCCAGTCGGCACCCAAAATAACATCATATCCGTCCATCTCCATGCATACCAAATAAGCGGGTAAGTTATAACCGCTAATTAGAACTTCACTAGCAGGATAGAAATGTTTAATCTCCGTTCCCGTTCCAATAGGGTAGTAATAGTGAGTGTAGAATCTAATGGAACAGGCTTCATAGGTAAAAGATCAACAAATCTTCTAGATATAAATGAATTCGTAGCTCCGGTGTCAAATAAGACAGAGATAGGCTTGGAGTATATGAAAAGAGTATCTTCCACGACGCCTCCTTCCTCGGTAGGTTCTGCATTCATAAGAGCTTGAAGTCTTCCTTACTTTTTGGCAAGAATAGGAAGCTTTGCCGGTGATGGAGCTTGCTCGTTGAGAAGAGGGCAATTCGGGATCCTATGCTCTCGACTCCCACATCGAAGACATGCGCCGAGCTTTCTCCAATATTCCTCGGCTTTGTGCCCGAGCTTCTCGCAATATTTGCATAGTTCCTTTGATGTTGCCGATATTGGGACAATTTGCTTGTCAAAGGTTCTTGGCATCTTGTTCCCTTGAAAATTTCATCCACCATTGTTGAAATTACGCCCGTCCATCATGAAGTTACGTCCGTCATTGGGCCTTTTCTTCCCGAAGGAAGGTTTGAAACTTCCAAACCCAGTAACTTGCTCTCTCTTGGCTTCCCTTCCTCGGATGCGATCCGATAACTCCATTGCATCTTCTAGGAGTTGTGCTCTCCGTACCGCATCAGAATAAATTTGGATATCCATCAGGGTGAGTTGAGTAATATATTGAGGCTTAAGGCCGTTAAGAAATCTCAGTGCCTTCATTTTGTCGGTACCCACGAGATGTGGAGCGTATCGAGATAATCTTGAGAATTGAGCTTCATATTCGGCTACCGATAAACCCCTTTTCTTCAAAGCAGCAAATTCGGCGACCTTCCTTTCTTGTACTCGGTAGGAGAAGTACTTGCTATTGAAGTGTTCCACGAGCTCTTCCCATAGAATTTGGTCGTGCGGTAAAGTAGCTTTGATCGATTCCCACCAGGCACGTGCATCCCTTTCTAGTTGAAAAGTAACGAGTAGGACCTTTTCCTCATCAGCACATTGCATGACTCGGAATATCCTCTCGATCTCTTTAATCCAATGTTCGGCCTCATCTGGATCCATAGATCCTGCGAACTTGGGAGGGTTCATGCTCCGAAAATTCCTATGCAAATCTCCGGCTCCTCAGTTTGCTCCTCCATGAGCAACCTGTTGGAGGGTTTGGGTTAAGCCTTGAACGGTGCACTACATCTCGCGCCATTGAGCTCTCTCGGCGGCCATTTGCGAGAATTATCCTGAAACCATAACTCCAAGGTTTATTATTTTAGTTTTGGTATTTATTTCCTGATAATTCCCTTTTTCTTAAAACTTAACCCGTGTTTCTACCCAATCTTACCGGGAAGGTTTTAAGACCTATCCAATTTCTAGACATTGATCTTAAACCTAACCTAAGTTTAAGAATGAACCTATACTTGTGAAACCTAGGATTTTATGTAACCTAGGCTCTGATACCACAAAGACTGTCACGCCCCAACGCGGAATATCGGGGGCGCGACGAGTCGTAAACAAGTGTGTCGATCAGAGCATGTACAATTTTATTTCTAAAGATAGAAATGAATAGGAAAATGATACTTTTATTCTATCAAAATGAAGTTTACATTGCTAATTCATAAGCCATAAAGGCAAATTACAACTTCCAATCTAAAATACATCATTCTTGTAAAAACACTAATGATCTACATAAACCAAGTTAAAAAGGAAAATCACTCTCTTACTCTTGTCTATTCCCTTGTTCATTTTCATTTCCTGTAACAATTAACCAAAAAGTAGGGTGAGAAATAAGCTCAGTAGGATTTTATATCTCTAAGAACCAGGTAATCTTAAAGTATTTAGCATGTTGAACCATTTTCCAAGTTGAATCGGGGAATGTTTAATCATGAAATTTGAGTAGAATTTTGTATAAGGAATTTCAAGTAACAATAAGATAACAAGATATCAAGGGAAGTTTTCAAGTAATAACCTTTGAACAAGTAAGAATTTCACGAATTTGGCCATTTCACGCAAGTCAAGTAATTCATGTAATTTTTCAAGTAGTCGTGTAAACAAGTAAACAAGTACGAGTAGTGGAATGTCGTGTCAAGTAAATCTATCATGCACTTCGGTGTAATTCCACACCATTGTTCAATCAACTCCCATGGGTACAAGTACTTTCGGGCGCTCCCCCCAGGACCAGATTGGGCCCCATTAATGCCAAGCATTGAGACATATAGATCCGAAGATCCCAAGTACATTTAAACATCCACTTTAATGTATATGGCCAACGATTTTCAAGAAAATGCTATTTGTAATAAGCACAGATTTGACAAAATTTCAGAAGTTGCAAGAAAAGTAGATAACAATTTAAGGCATCATGTTTAACGATATTAAGTCGTGGAATTCAAAAATGAACGGTAAGTAGGAAGAAAATTTAAGATAGTAATTTTATTAGAATTATTTTAAATTTCTAAGCTTAAATCTCAGAATCATAAAACATCAATTTTTAGTAAAGAACAATTCTTTTGTAAAGAAATATATATATACTTATGAATTAAAATCATGAGTTTAGATATTAGTATTTAATCATACATTAATTAACAATATGACAAAAAATAGGTTTATCATGTTGAAAGTAGTTTTCATACATTAATATGATAGAAAATAGCTTTCTACATTCAGAAATAATTTTTATACATCAATATGATAGAGAATATAATAGTTATAGGATAAAAAGATATTTACTGTCTGTGAACGCGCTATAGCTCAAGGTCGCGTTCATACAGCATATATAAGATAGTATACATATTCAAAATATTATATTTTTATCGTCAGGAATTTTGGAAAAAAATTTATGAATGCGCTATACTTACCTGGCGCGATCTTCAAGAATGAGCTGGTCAAGAGTGGCGCGTTCAGGAACATATATATATATTTAAAATTTTTGAAAACTAAATGAAAGGGATAAGTTCTATATAAATCATAATAGATATAGACACCTGATATATATATAAACACCTTATGTATATGTATTTATATTATAAGTATTATACTTTTGACCCCTGGACATTCGGGGTTAAGGGTCTGAACGCGCTAGCAGAGACTAGCGCGTTCATGAAGAACGCGCTAGTCAAGTATAGCGCGATCAGGAACATATTATTACATTATTTTATGTATATTTTTAAAAAATTGATCAAAGGGACGGGGTCTATCTAAACGCGCTAGGTCGGGCTGGCGCGTTCAGAACGCGCTACTGAGGTATAGCGCGTTCTAGACCTGATGAAAAAACGGGAATACCCCTCCAATCAAATGACCATAACTTATTCGTTTCTCAATGGAATTTAATAAATGAGCTATTAATGGAAAGAGCACTGAAAGATACACAAGATAGCATGTTTTAATTGAAGTTTAGTCTGAGAGACACCTACCTTTAGATGGATCTAAAGAAATATCCCCAAATAATAGAAAACCCTTTGATCTTCCAAATCTTCCTTCAATTCCTCACCAATCCTCGCAACAACGTAACCTTAACCTCCAGGGATGATTTGAGGGTCGAGTGGGGTTCTATTTATAGCCAAAACTTGGCCAAATTTGTCAAGATTCCTTGCCTAATAATGCCAAACTTTCCAACTCCGAATTAGAAGAAAATTTTAATTTTTCTTAACCTAGCCTCCATTTGGTGTGAAACCAATGTAAAAATGGCTGGTCCAAGGTGGGTTGTTAGGTAAGAGTCGATTTTTGTGTCAACCTTCTAGAAATGGGGTTATTTTAATCCCTTAAATTACATATTAAGCATGTGTTATGAATTTAAGGTTAATTATCCTTTAATAAATCTTTTAATCTATTAATCCAATCCATTATGGATTATCCAATGGGCCAATTGTGACCCTAGTCCATTACATGGACTTTTATTGGGCTTACTATAATTTATCTAAGGTTTAAAGTATTTAATCTCTATTTACTTCTAGTTAATTCAAGTAAATTCAATAAACTAGTTTATTTCATATAGTAAAAATGTAATTTAATTATTTCATGAAAATTTTAATTACATAATGAAATTGGAAAAAAAAAATTCTCATTTTTAATTATCGGGTTTCTATAGTGATTCTCGAGTGGGCCGTGGGTTTGGCCTTGGACTGCGAGTCTAGTTATCGGCGTGGCGGCTTGTGCGCTACCCTGGGAATCGTGCTTCTGTGCTTTCCGTGTGGGCCATGTGTGTGGCCTTGGACTGCAAGTCCAGTTGCCCAGCCTAGGGCTGGAGGGTTCCTACTTTCCTCTGAGAGTGGGATCCGATTTGGCGACCGGTGAGCTACCTTGGAAACAGTGCTTTCGCGTTTGTGCGTGGCCGAGTGTGTGGCCCGTGGACTGTGAGTCCCGCATCTTCTCCGACCGTGGTCACCGTGTGACATTGCTGGTACGTGGGACGGTCCCCGTACTTCATCAGGTTTGGATGTTGTTTTCCGTTGGCTTGATAGTCTACTCCTTCAGTGACCCCCTACTAGTCATAGCCTACCTGCACGCGTGTGGACCCACCAAGGAGTGGTGGAGAGGCTACCCTGAGGATGGTTTTAGACTAGTTTCCGTTGGGCCCCTCGTCTATAGCCAGAGTCCGGCTTAAGGGGAAAACCAATTAGAGGCCAGACCTAAGACGCATGGTCTGTGTGTGCACACGTGGTTGGGGGCAGTTGGACACACGCTGGGGAGCGTGACCCCAGCTAGTCAGTTGCTTTATGGTTACTTGTTCGGTGTCCGTGCCTCTAGTAGGCGCTACCACATCATGCAATTCACCTGCGGTGCGGTGTGAGATGTCAGGGGATGCTACCGACTATGCTTCTAGTGGGAGGTACTCCTGTCGAGTCGAGAGTGACAGACCGTCAGCTTCAGTGACTTAGACCTTTGGGTTTTGGTCATGTTGACCGTTGAGTTTCGATTATTTTGTTATGGCGCGTGTGCCAGTTTTCGTACCGTGAGGCTGGTGCTAGTAGCTTTACCGAGGTTGCGTCTTGTTGGTGCGGTGTCCGCGACCGGGTGGTCAGGGTTACACCTTGGACAGCGTGTCCAGGTTGGCCGTGTCCTGGGAGACAGGCCTCTACGGCGGGGTTACCGTAGGTTTTACTTCGGTAAGTGGTACTAGTGTGGTTCGATAGCCCCCGACCGTGAGATCGGGGTGTGTTTCTGGTACAGTAGGAGTAACTGTAGTGCCGAGTTTTGACCGGCCACCGGTTCGTTGTTCCTGCTGTAGTTGTAGCTTTCCTTTCCGCTACCGCCGTTGTTTCCGGTTGGGGTTTCGCGGGACCCCTGTTGAGTCTCTATTTTGGAGACTCATCCCTTCTTTTCAGGTGAGGCGGTTATTTCTTGAGGTTCGAGGGTGCTGTTCGGAGGTTCTCAGTTGCCAGCTCGCCGGGCCGAGTGTTCACTCGGCATGTGGTACGTTTTTACTACTTTAGACCGTACTTTCTGTTGGACTGGACTCTGTTGTAGCTGTAGTTGTTTATTTATTTCTGTTAATTATTGAATTGTCCTGCCTTATTTCCTATTTCTTTGTGCCTCCACACTCCTTTTAGCCCTTCCGAGCCCTCCCGGCTCGTGGGCGGCGGTTCGAGTCTCGGGTTATCAGGTCTCTCCCGGTAATCGGATTCTCAGGTCGTTACATCAGTCCCTTGTTCTGCTTTTCCATCTTCTTTATTCTCTAAAATTTCTCCTTCATCCTTATTCCTGCAAAAGTCACTTTCAGACCTGTTAATTGTTTCATCTAAAATCATATGAGGTGTCTCTTCAACAGTTTCAGATCTCTTATTGCAGACTCTATAAGCTCTTGATACTTCAGAATATCCTAGGAAAATTCCAGGTTCACTATTTGCCTCAAACTTATCAAGATCTCTTTTAGAGTTAACATGAATGAAACATTTTGATCCAAAAACTTTAAAGTAAGCTAGTGAGGGTTTCTTACATTTTAGTAAGGTCTTACCAAAGCCCTGCTGATGATGTAACATGAAGTATTCACGGCTTCAGCCCAAAACCTTCTTGCTAATCCACTCTCAACTAGCATAGTTCGAGCCATTTCTACCAAGGTTTTATTTTTTCTTTCAACTA
The DNA here is from genome assembly GCA_022559845.1 of Amorphophallus konjac. NCBI lineage: Eukaryota > Viridiplantae > Streptophyta > Magnoliopsida > Alismatales > Araceae > Amorphophallus > Amorphophallus konjac. The sequence goes on along the minus strand of CM040118.1, from coordinate 157,993,203 downwards.
CTCCATTTTGTTCTAGAGTCCTTGGTGAAGAGAACCTATGTTTTATTTCATTTTCCCTGCAGAAAATATCAAATTGTGAGTTTTCAAACTCACCACCGTGGTCAGACAGAATATTAGATATGAAAAACTTACCATCCTGTTTTATTTTGTAGAAGAATTCCTGAAATTCACCAAACGCTTCATTTTTGTGAGTTATAAAGAAAACCCAAGTAAACCTAGAGAAATCATCTACAATGACAAAACCATATCTTCTACTAGTTAAGCTGACTGATCTAGTTGGTCCAAACAAATTCATGTGAATCGGTTCAAATGGTTTAGAAGACATGCTTTCAGTTCTGGATTTTAGAGATTTCCTAGTATGTTTTCCTTGAGTACAAGCTTCACAGATTTTATTCTTTTCTTTGAATGATATTTCAGGTAATCCTTTTACCATGCAAAATTCATTCAACTTATGCAAAATCCTATAGCTAGCATGACCTAGCCTACGATGCCAAAGGAATGCAAGGTCATCTTTATTTACAGACAGACACATGTTTATGTGGACCTCATCATCCAAGTCAACCATGTACATGTTATTGACTCTTTTTCCAGTGAATTTTATAATTTCAAAATTAGGTTCAAAAATGGTGCAAACAAGTGAGTCAAAAAGAAGTTTATACCCCTTATCGCACAGTTGACTGATACTAAGCAGATTATATGCAAGTCCTTCTACCAATAAGACATTATCAATGCAACATGAAGAACATTTACCTACCTTACCTGATCCTATGATTGTTCCCTTCGTGTTTCCACCAAAAGTAACATGACCAGCATTCTTTTTAGTTAACATACAAAACTTTTCTTTGTCCACAGTCATGTGCCTAGAGCAGCCACTATCAAGACACCATCTGTTGTGGTGGGCTGCTAGGCATACCTGTAAAATCAATTAAATGGAAAGTTTTGGAACCCAAGAATATTTGGGCCCCATTGCAGCAGTCAACTCATGCAAGCAAGATAGTAGATATTTTAGGATCCACATTTGTTTTGTTGACTTAGTTGTTTTTGTAGAATTTTTATTTTTCTGGTTATTGTGCTTATTCTAGAGATTGTTTGGCTTTTGAGCAACTTTCTGAGTTTTTAGAATATTTGAATTTTTGTGCCAGTTGTTGGTCTGAGAAGCATTAGGATGTATGTATGCATCATAGGGCCTAGATTGAGTATTTCTAAGATGACCATAGAAATTCTGGTTTCTAGATGACCAAGGCCTAGGCTGTGTTGAAGTACTCCAATGATTGCGTCGATGCACCCAGTGACCTGAAGTACTCTTGCTCTGACATTTGTGTGCAAAGAACTGGAGTCCAGAAGGAATGTACATCGGTGCAGTATGGCTAGTGCCTCGACCTTTCTATTGAGGCTGGGTTATCTTGGTCTTGAGACCTCCTTGGACTTAAGTTCTAGTAGCTTGACTCTGACCCTGACCCTTGGGTTTAGGTGCAATGAAGTGTGTGCTACTTTCCCTAACAACATTCACTTTTCCTTTGCCCTTGTCCTTGGCACTTATTTTGTTTTGTTCAATGTTCATTTTTATCAAGGGATTGTATTTTCCTTTTCCCTTTTCAGCAACAAATGAAATTATTTTAGCTTTAAAGCTTTTCTTGCCAGTTGGATTAAATCCTAATCCCTCTTTCCTGAAATTCACTTTTGTTCCAAGAATGGCATTCAGATTTTCAGTGCCTTGTTTCATGGCCTCAAGAGATTTTCGCTTACCATTTACTTCCATGTTCAGATTGTTAACAGTTTTCTTCAATTCTTAATTCACACATTTCACAGCCTCATATTTCTCATTAGCTGTCTTTGTTTCCTATTCAAACATTTGCATTCTAATTTTCAATTCATCAATGACATTATTCGAATTTTCGTTTTCACATCTTAGTTCTTTCAAAACATCTTTATATTCATCTTTTTCAGCAATAGAGTTTTGTAAATCAGAATTTTCTTTTTCTAAGCATACAATCCTATCATTTAACGAAGTATCACTAACAAGAGAATTAATTTTCTTTTTGAGATGGTATGTTCTCCCTACATACATTATCATATTTATCTAGGATTTCAGCATATACGTCTTCCCAATCACTATGAGTGTAATCTTCAAAGGGAGAACTTACCTCATCATCAATTTTCTCTTCATCCTCTTTTCTAGCCATCATACATAGCTTATCTTCTTCATTACTGTCAGAAGAGCTACTATTACTGTCTTCTTCATCGTCGCTCCAGGTGCTCACCATAGCCTTTGCCTTCTTATTTTTCCATCTGGGCTGATTCTCTTTTTGCAGCTCTGGACAGTCTGCTTTTAAATGTCCTGACTTCCTGCAATTATAACAAACTATCCTGTCAGACTTTTTAACATTCTCAGATTTAAATTTAGAATGTCTTCTACCAGATGAGTATTTGCGTATGAAATGTTTACCTTCTTTCTTCAGAAATTTCTTAAACTTCCTAGTCAACATGGCAAACTCACTTGAATCTTCTTCAGAACTAGATGAGCTTTGTTCGCTAGAAGACCCTCTACAGCTGGAGTTTATCTTAAGTGCCAGTGGCTTCTTCTTCTTCTCAAAGTCATCTACCCTATTGAGATTCAGCTCATACGTCATGAGGGATCAGATTAGCTCGTCGACACCAGTAGTCGCCAAGCTCCTAGACTCTTCAACTACAGTGGCCTTTGTATGCCAGATTGGTGTTAAGGACCGAAGAATCTTCCTGACAAGCTCGTACTCATTGTAAACCTTGCCCAAACTCTTCAAATTGTTAGTAAGTAACATTAACCTAGCATACATCTCAGAAATTGTTTCATCAGGTTTCATCTTAAAAGCTTCATATTCAGAAACGAGCATGTTTGCTTTAGTCTCTCTTACCTGAGATGTTCCCTCATAGATTACTTGAAGTTTGTCCCACATTTCTTTTGCTGTGGTGCAGGAGGATACTCTCGAAAACTCGGTGGGATGTAGATCACATTGTATGGCATTGATTGCACTCCAATTCAGAGTTGACTTTCTAATATGCTCTCGAGTCCAGACATCTTCATCTTCAAGAAGCTCGAAAGGACCTCGACTGACCACCTTCCAGATTTTATAATCCTTAGCACTTAAGAAGACCTGCATACGATTCTTCCAGTATACGTAGTCAGTTCCATTAAAGAATGGAGACTGACTTATAGAATGCCCCTCAACTGTTAGACCTCCAGCTTCCATTTTGCCAGATCTCTCCGGGATGTTAAGCCTTTAAGGAGAGTTAGGCTCTGATACCAAGTGTTGAGTCGGATAACTAGCAGATCTAGAGGGGGGGTGAATAGATCTACCACAAATTAAAATTTCTACAGTAGTGGATAACAGTACGGAATTAAAGTAAACTACTGTGAACAGAAACACTAAGATCAATATGAATTATCAGCAAGATAATCTACTATGAAGTTGCTGCAGATCACAGTAAACACCAAAGCAATTGATCACTCAACTCAGTATAGTACTTGGCGGAGGGTCGATTAGAAAATCTCCTCACGCAAAGGTCAGTTTTTCAGATAGATGAAATCTATCCTTCTAACTGAACCAATTTTATATACCACTGAGTTGAAGAAGACAGATAAGGAAAGTAAGTCTATCAAGTAATTCACAGCAATGACAGTTTAAGATGAATCAATGCAGTTAGATTCAGAATATGTTCAAGTAGACAGATGTAGAATTTGATTGAATGCAACAGATGAATCATATGAGTTGGTTAGGAAATAGTAGTTGACGATCCTAACCATTCATCTATTCGCAGTGATGAAAATCCAATCACACACAAGACAAATCAATTTTAAGGTGGTTCGATCTCAACCTTGAGATCTACGTCCACCCCTTACTCAATCGAGTAAGGCTTACCGCTGACTAACAGCTTGAACTGTTGATCCACAACTTTGGGGATCGAATCCCTACAAATCGCTGAGCATTATAGCTTGCTAAGACCGCCATAGTTTAAAAGGTCTTGAGGCGGTTGTGAGGTACTTTCTATAAGCCTCATGAGACGTAAGCCTTAAGGCACAATGATGCGTAAGCCTTAATAGAGGAGAAAATAATCTTAAACCATAAAAATGCTAAAAATAATAGTGATTTTCATGTGTTAATGCTATATCAACTCAATGATAAATTCATATTATTTCAAAAGTACTAAATTATGAGCCAGCTGTCTAGTGCAGTTGGTTCGTCATCCTTCCCCATATGGGGGAGGGCCCGAGTTCGAGCTCGATTATCCCCTCCCTGTTAAAAAAAAAGTACCTACCAAGAAAAAAAAGTATTGGATTATGTTTTAAGGACAACAAAAGAAACGTAAATCTTGGGAGTATCCTATAACACCTCATTACATCATCTTCTCAAGTGATGTACACGTCTCAATTAAAAACCTTGAGACGATGAAGGCGGTGAGACATACCACCTCAATCAAAAAAAGATGTAAGCCTCAAGTAAAAGACATGAGGTGCATGCCTTAAGGCGTTTTTCTAGTGCCTCACCTTGAGGCTTAAGCCTTAGTGCCTTGAGACGCCGCCTTTTTAAACAATGAAGACCGCTGGTTCATAGCTTAACCCGTTGAGCTTCACAGCTTGCTGACCGCTGATACACAGCTTACAAATGATGTCAAAAACAAACGAAAAACCAAAATGACAATGAAAAGAAACAATATAGCTCACTATGGAGCAAATTTACTCTAGATCTGATCCAGAAGTCAAGACAGTGACATCTCCGCTCAAACTCTCTTCTCACTCAAACGATATTCACCATCTTACGGCACTCTATTTTTCTCTCTATACTTTACAGCATGATCTTTCTCTCGATCTCCTCTCTGACACTTCTCTCTAAGACTTTAACTCTTCTCAGCCTCTCTTCTCTGCCTCTCTGAACTTTTCTGCTCTTCTTCTTTATTGCGCTACTTCTTCTTCCTCTCGATCTCCTTTTTATAGGCGCAGGCTGATATAGGTGGTCCCCTTAGCCTTTGAATTTTGGGTGTGTGGAAGACACGCTCACGCTCAAAATAGATTTATCTAAAACTCGCACTTCGAGGGGCCACGTGTCAGAGGTGGAAGATGTGACGATCCACGTGGCAGGATATTTGTTCTTCTCCCTGCCTTGGATCACATGCCTTTAATCTGATACACTTTAAGTTCCACGTGTGATTGATGCAGACTGCCTTTATGCCAACAAGGTGTTCGATCATAGAACTGGGCTAGTTCTTCCTTTTTCTGTTCAAAACATAATCCAAGATTTATGAGTTTACTAAAGCATGTAACAATTGTTAGCAAATGCAATTTCTGATGCTTCATGAATTTAGGCAATTTATCTAAGTGTCTGCACAAGATACTTCAAGAGCATCGATGACTGTATAACTAACCTATGCAGCAGGTCAGAATAACAGCATCGACCTTAGAGATATATAGGTAGACTTTCATTGTCAGACGCACTAACTTGAAATGAAGATGCATCGACCTTACCTTATGGTAAATGCGCAAGGTGCATCGACCTTGAGAATAATAACTAACAAGCATCGACCCAATTTTAACATGCATAGACTTATGCTGCAGTAGCTGGCTTAATTGCATCGACCTTACTGAGACATGTATAGACTTGACCTTCAGTCGCTAGCTCACTAGCATCGACCTTACTAACACATGCATAGACCTATGCAACAATCCTTCTACACATGCATCGACCTATGCAGCAGTCGCTGACTTACTAGCATTGACCTTATTGAAACATGTGTTGACCTATGCTGCAAACCTTCTACACATGCATCGACCTGTGCAGCAGTCGCTGACTTACTAGCATCGACCTTATTGAAACATGCATTGACCTGTGCTGCAAACCTTCTACACATGCATCGACCTATACAAGAGTCGCTAGCTCACTAGCATCGACCTTCTAGTGCAGGACTTCACATGTGCATCGACCTTCTAGTGCAGGACTTCACATGTGCATCGACCTTTCAATGCAATACTTCTACATGTGCATCGACCTTTCTAAGCGATAACTCTGCACATGCATCGACCTTCAGAATTGAAATGGACATATGCACTGACCTTTATATGCAACACTATGAGCATGCATCGACCTTGATGTGCAACATGCATTGACCTTCATATGCACAAAAACTCATTCTGACTAAAGTAAAAGCTTTAAGGTAACAATGTTGCCAGAGTCAAACTAAGATCAAAAACACTGTTGCCATCATCAAAACTAGACATCAAAATCAGAGGAGACACAACATGTAATGCTAGTTGTGTAATCAGCTACGGCAGGGTCTGTGTTATCAAGAGGCCCAGTTGAGTCTGGAAGTTTCAGAATGATGTGGAAGAGGACTCAGCGGTGGTGTGAATCTACGATGGTTACGGACCCATGTGCATTGGTCGTGGCGTAGTCGACCAGGATGCGGTGGTGGCATGTGGCACTTGTCTGTTCGGGAGACGTGTGCTGAGGATCGTTTGGGTGTTGTCGTGTGGCTATGTGATGAGAGCGGAGCCGAGGATTGGCAGGCGTCCATTTGGACTAATAGAGATGAGATCGAATTCGATGAGACAGGATGATGGACGGTGCCTACGTGCGAGATCCCTTGAGGAAGTTGTCGTTGGATGGTGATCCTTGGTCTTGTGACCAGCATGGGAGGATTTGCCTGTAAGTCTGAGTCGAGTGAGTAGAGGACCAAGTTCGGATGCGGTGTCCAAGTAAGGATCGGCTCGAGACACAGTGATGGTTTGTGCGAGAGTCAGTGGATGGCCTCGAGAATTGTAATGTTCCCATCGAATCTGGTGAAAGACCAGGAAAGAAGGAAGAGGTTGAGCAAGCGGAGGTTTCTCGTTGATGAATCGCTGGTGACCAGTGGATGGCCTTTCACAGACAGAAGATGCTGGTGGTTATGCATCGAGAACGGTGAGAGCCGTGTGCAAGCAAGGCCTTTGGTGGCCATTTCTGTGATGTGTCTTTTCCTAGATGGCATCTGGGCTTTGTCGAAGTTTGAATTCTGACATAGCTTGTCCAGTATTAGGCGTTCGGCTTGTCAGGTGTGAGATGGTCCATGGCGTGGAGCTGACAGATTTCTTGTAGTCAGCGGTGATGACTGTATGAGCTGGTGGAAGCTTGTTGGCACCCGAAATATGATCAATGGCAATCACGCCTGAACGACAAAAAGAATGTGACCCGCAAAAACGCAAAAGCCGAAGGAAATCAATGCCCAAGGGTCCTCTAGGACCGTTGAAGCCTCATGTCATCTGACGAGAGCGTCAGGGACTCCACCTCAGGATGGTCAGAAGAAATCTATAATAAACTGGCAGTGTCGTGCAGCCTGCCCAGCGAACTGGTATCGACTCAGTCATGCCGAACAAACCCCGTCTGTCATCCGGTCAGGGTAAGAATGTACCTGGTGGTTCGCCACCTGACAAGAAACCCTCCTAAGGTGAAGAAATGTCTCTGGTCCCTTGGTACAAGATGCCAAAGGTTATATCAGTGGAAGACCCGTGTGACCCAGCGCGGGTATGTTTGCTTATCAGATAGGTTTGTTAGTGACCAAATAGCTACCCGGCCAAGGCAAAAGTACTCCAGGTGGTGACCCACTCCCTGGGAATGTTGCAAATATAGACAAAGCCAGCCCGGCAGCACAGATCGCAATACCGAAGGCCATGTCAGCGGAGAACCTGAGTTACCGAATTAAGGGCACAGACAGCGCCGGAATTGGCAGTCAGCGGCCTAAATGCTTCCCCGATACTGTTGTATTTATGTGATTTTGATGATGTCAACTATTATGCAACTATATTTAACATTGATGATAAAACCCTGCTGAATGAATTAATAATCTCATTTCATAATAAAGGTATGAAATATATCAGAATAAGCTTTAAAGAACACTCAAAAAGTCAACACATGTCAAGGTCAACACCATTGGTCATAATTGTTAACTGGTCAACCGCCCAATAGTGTAAGTCAGCCATCTGTCAGAAAAGGACTGAAGTCTTACAGGTCAGTGCACATCTCTATATATGGTTCATAAAGTCAGTGCACATTTTAATGTATGCTTCACAAAGTCTTTACACACTTTCATATGCCTCATACGAGGTCTGTACATATTTTTATGCTTAGTCTGCATACTTGCACATTTGATTACAAGTCCATGCACAACTGTCTTCTTGCTTTAGGCAGTCGATGCACATTCGCTTTCATGCATTGGATGGTCTGTGCACATGTCTATGTTGCATTGACATTCCATCTAACAGGTTAAGTGCACATTCAGTTTATCAATCAAGTCAGTGCATGTCACTGTTCATTCATATATTCAGGTATGTGCATGTTTTCATCGAGTACTAACCAAGGTCAATGCTAGTTGTGGTTTCTCATAGCTAAAGTTGATGCTAGCATTTCATATAGTGCATACAGGGTCGATGCTAGTTCTGCTAAGGTCGAAGCTAGCACGATGAGGTCGATACTAGTGAAGCATGTATTGCACAAAAGGTCAGTGCAAGTTCCTGTAGTACTGTGCATACGGTCGGTGCAACTTTTCGCACCATGCAGACAATGTCAGTGCATGTCTTGTTTATTCATGCGTAAAGGTCTGTGCATATTTTTCTCTTAATGCATATAGGAGACCAATGTTTTTTTTGCATTATGCATGACAAAGTCCGTGCATGTTCTCACAACAGCATAAGCAAGTCTGTGCATGTTTTCAGGCAGTAGCATAATCAAGTCTGTGCATGTTTGCACACTGCACCATCAAGTCCATGCACATGCATCATGCAAGTCAGTGCACATGTGTTAGCAATGCACTTCAAGTCCGTGCACATTTGGCCTTCACAAGATAAGGTCTATGCACATGTTTGCTTGCAAGCATATGAAGGTCGGTGCACCTTCTACCTTATGCATATAGGTATGAGCATATATGCTCACTAAGTATGTGCATGTTTTAGTCTACACTTAACTGAGTCAGTGCATTTTGTGACATACGCATACAAGGTCAGTGCACTTCTTGCATTCAACATATATAAAGTCAGTGCATGTCCGTGCGTGATGTTGAACCTAGTCGGTGCACATCTCTCTTACTGCATATCTAAGTTAGTACAAATTTGCTAGCCATATCAGAACCCTTGTGCTTAGGGTCTTATAGTCTGTGCACACGTTTAGTTGGGATATCTTATGGTATTAATATTCAGTATTCTATCATATAATTATAAAGTGTTTGATGAAATGTTTTCACTCTGATGATAGGGACTCTACAGTAAAAAGGTCCAAACGAACTAGGATCAGATTCTCGTGAGACTTAAGTGAAGCACGTTGTTCCAGATTTCTCTATGCTTATGATTGGGCACGATTTCCAAGACAAAGCTCAAGAAGGGTGATCCAGCCACGTGGACTGCATGCCTCAAGATTCTGACACGAGAACCTCCTGTGGAACCCCAAGCTTGGGCGGGAACGTGCTCCCCACACGCCGGTCTCCTACGACTATATATAATAGAGAGAGAGTGCTCCAAAAAAGGGTGATTACGAGATGTCTGAGAAGATCAGAAGAAGAGAATTGAGAGAGCAACAGGAATAGGGAGAAAAAGAAAAGAGAGAGTGAGCGAGCTGCAGAGAGGAGAAATATGAGAGAGTAGCAGAGAAAAGAAAAATTAGAGAGATTGAGCTGTAGAGAAAAGAGAGAAGAAGAGATCAGAGAGAAAAAGAGAGAGCTAGCAAAAGGAGGACGAAGAAAGAGAGATGTGTGTCTAGATCTAGATATGCTTTTGATTTATGGATCAAATTCAGAATCTGACTGCTCCTGCGTGAGCTACATTCTGAGCTTTATTTCCAGCTTTCAGTTGCTGAACTTTGTTATTCTTGTTTTTCCATTTTTCATTCTATTTCAGAAGCTATGAATCAGCGGTGGCATAAGCTGTAATGCCCATCGGTTTGAAGCTGTGAATCAGCGGTGGCTTAAGCTGTAATGCCCAGCGGTTTGAAGCTGTGAATCAGCGGTGGCTTAAGCTGTAATGCCCAGCGGTTGAAGCTGTGAATCAGCGGATTGTAGGCAAGCTGTGAGGCCCATCCGTTTAAGTTGTGTGACAGCAGTAAGCCACACTCAGGTCTGAGTGTGGGGTGGATGTAGGTGAAAACCGAACCACCTAAAATCTCTTGTGTCCTATGTGATTGACTTGGTATTTTCAGTTCTGATAGATGTATGCTTAGGACTGGTTCAAGTAATTTTCAGAATTGCTATCTTGGCAGTTTCAGTTCTTAGTCTCTATCTGAAGTTTACTTGTTGCCTGAAGGTCTGTCAGTAAGTTCAAAGCTATATCAATGCGTGTGCATGATTAGTGGTTGATACTTTGTGTGGCGGAAGTTCAGTCTAGTGTGAGTTAGTATTTTATGCATTTACTTTTATATGTTAACTGAAGAGAGTTTACTCTGAGTAAGCCATCTGAAGTTTTAATTTGAACGAAAGTTTTAAAGGGGATTCATTCACCCCCCCTCTGAATCCGTCCATAGCACCTCAACAATTGGTATCAAAGCAGGTCTCTGATTCATCATATCCAACGATCTGCAGAGGATCCTGCTAGTTTTTCGGTGCATTATTATCTTCAGCATAGTGTTTTGAAACTGTCTGTTGCTTAGATCCATGGCTTCTCCACCTATTTTTGATGGTACTAGTTTTGACTTATGGCTTAACAACTTGCACATGTTTGTCAAGTCTGTTAATCCTAATCTGTGGAAGATCATTACTCACGGTCCACACAGACTACCAAAGAACAAGTCCAAATGGACTGACAGTCATAAATCCATGAATAGTGAAAACCAGAAAGCCTTGGAGATGATGAAGGCATCTACTAATAGGGTATTCCATTCTTGTTTTTATGATTGCAGATCTGCAAGAGAGATACTGGATAGACTGAAGACCACCGATAAAGGAAATGAAGGCGAATGTCTAATGGTGGAGAAAGGTAATCAAAGTAGCAGCCAAAATGAAGAGGAGGATGATGATCAGGTAAACCTCTTTGAGAATTATACTTTACATGATTGGCAGGATGCATATGGTGAGTTATTAGGGTCACATGAGATGTTAAGAAAATAATATAAAAAATTAAAAAAGAAAATTGATCTGAATAATTCAGAGTCCTTATGTAAAAATTGCTTAAAACTGAAACAGTCCTATGATACATGCTTGTCTAATGTCCAAATGCTTAAGAAATAAATTGGCTCATACAAAGAACAAAATCAAGAACTTGAATGTGAAATTTCTGAACAAAAAGAAAATTTTAACTCTACTGATGATGATCAGGTTTATATCAATAATTTAGTTCAGAATGAAAAACTGTTGACAGATTTTGAGTATGTTAGCTCTGAATTGAATGCTCTAAAATCTGAGAATGAATGTCTTAGGAAACAATGTAAAAAACACAAAGCTGAAACAACTTCCTCTGATAAAGTAGTTTGTAATAAATGTGAATTTCTGAAGGAAATAAATGAAAGCCTTCACAGTGATTTAGAATGGCATCAAAACTTAATTACATCCTTGGGGGAAGAGAATAAAAATTTGTTGGATGAAAATTGGAAACTGAACAAAGAAGGCTGAGTGAAGAGTTGAATTCCAAATCTGATAACAATAGTGAACAGGTTGAACAATTAAAATTAGAAAATGAGAGACTCAAATATCTCAACTCTACTATTTCTGAAAAACTCTTAACCATAGAAAAAGGAAAATCTGTCTGTATAAAAGAGTCTGAAAAACTGCACAATCTGGAACAAGAAGTTGAGAACTATAAAACTGTAAACAAAGTGCTAAATGAGTGTGTGAATTGTAGTGAACAAGAAATTGCTGGTGATGAGTTACATATTGCATCCCTGGAAGATGAGATTAAGGACCTAAAGAATTCTTTATCTAGATTTGTTGAAGGTCAAGATAATTTGGATAAGCTACTGGGGATGAAAGTGAACTTTCAGAAAGAGGGGCTGGGGTATAATCCAGTAAATAAGAAGAGCGTTGGAAACAAAATTCATACATCATTTGTAAGTAGCTCAGAACAAACCAGCATCAAAACTCCATTGATTTTTCAGTTCACAACACAGAAAAATCAAAATCTAGCTACTATTCAGAAAAGTTAGAAACCCACTGAAAAAGCTGAAGGGAATGGACATTTGTAGAACAAGCCTACACACACTCATGATAAAAATGTGCATGCTGTCGACAACACCAACACACGTATTCATGGACACAAGAAGAGAATTTCATGCCATTATTGTGGTAGGCTCGGCCATTTGATGAATGACTGCAAATTGATGAAAAAGGATGATCTAAATGCCAACACAATGCATTCTAGGAACTTAAATGCTTAATCCCATTATCTAAAACAAACTCATGCATTTCAGAATAATAAAATTCATTGTTTTCATTGTGGCAAGATGAGCCACATTGCTGCCCATTGTTGGCATGCCCGGGAAAGAAAATTCAATTCTAAGTTTGTTAAATTCCCTGCAAATAGAAATGCTTTTGATAAAACCAAACCTATCCTTAACAGAAAATCTCTTGCTTGCTTCAATTGTTGGAAGCCAGGCCATCTGGCTAGTGAGTGCTGGTTTGTCATTAAAAGAAGAAATCAATCTTCTTGTTTTAATTGTGGGAAGTATCGCCATACAGTCAAGAATTGTTGGCATGTCCCAGGAAGGAATGTGAATTCTAGATATCCTAGATTCCCTGTGAATGAAAATGTGTTTGATGGCAATAAAAGAAAAAAATTCCATGATAAACACAGAAACTTTCATGAACATGTACATAGATTCCATATTAATGCTAGTGTGCATAAAAAGAATTTAAAATCTGGTTCATCATGCCATTACTGTCGTCGGTTTGGGCATTCCATGAATAATTGTCATCTTATGAAATATGATGATCTGAAAGCCCAAAGATTTTAGATAGGCTCTTTAAATAGTGGTGGTAACATTTCAGGACCCAAGAATTCTTGGGTACCTAAATATGCAAAATAAGAATCTGATTTTCAGGTGTGCCTTGGGAGTTGATGAATAGAAAGGGGTTAATAAGCCAAGGCACCCGAATATGGTAAAACCCCAATTCTGCACTTTACAGGTTTGGCTATTTGAGTTTCAATAAGCTTCGTCAGATAGATGTATACATATATCTTGCTTGATTTGTTAGTCAAGATCTAGTTCCTGCATGCTCACATTTGAATTTGATAATCTACATTGTTTCTCATGAGCATATGTTGAGCAATCAGTGCATATATTAGATTGATAATGAATTGCATATCTTGTCTGAAAATCTGAGCCACAAGTGTTTTGCATATGTCAACTACATCTGTTTCCATCTACACACATACATGCTCAGCAAAATTATCATGCATATATAAGTGCACTTGCACTGCATTGTTATGCATGACCATTATAGTATATCAAATGGTAAGTTACTAAAGGGCAGATGCAATTTGTCAGAAAGTTCTTACTATGTATGAGGTAGTCTTTAGACCAAGTCCTCTACCCAGTACCATTGGTCAAAATTTTGCACATAGGGCAGTCCAGTCAGAAGACCCCATGCTTAACTTTCATTACACATGTTGCATATAGTCAGAGGGTGTTAATTAGGAGAATTCATATGTCACATACATGTGTGTTTAGATTATTTCTCATGCACATGCATTTGTGATTATTGGTATCAATATGTCCCCTGCATGATCTTCATGTCACATTTAATGGTTCACTGCATTAAGTTAGGGTGAGTTGCATACAGATTTCATTGCATATCATCATAATGAAAAATTCCAAAAAGATTGTTTGATTGCTTGCATTTAGGGGGAGCATCAAAAAAATTCCTGATCTGTTTGGCTAACCTTGGCCATACTGCTTGTCTCTACTCCTCCAGCAATTTCTTTCAAACATTGGTCCCTCTTTTGCATCCACCTGATCTCAATTTTTTTCTGGAAAATTCATCTATCTTTGAGAACTCTGCTCCTGGATTTGCTGAGGGAGAGATTCATTTGAAACAATCATGTGCCTTCTTGAAATAACTAAACAGTATATAAAAAGGGTTGTCTGGAAAGATAGGTCAGGCCTATCTGGAAGGCTAACCCTTGCGTGAGTTGATCTTTGGATCTAATCTCCGCCAAGTACTGTTACTAGTTGTAATTCTTAGTATCAGATTATTTACCAGCTCACCTTGCAATCTAATTGTTTTGTTGACATTTATGTCAATTCTGTCTTAAGCTGGTATGTCACTGATTTCAATTTACTGAACTTACTGAACATTGAGCATTCGCCTTGCTCCCAGCTCACTGATTTCAAAACCCTCTGAATCTATTATTCTGCTGAACAGTTTGTATCAAGTTTCATTGGCTGCTGCTGACAACTACTGAATGCTTTCTGAAATTTCCTGACAGACTTGAAATTCATTTTGCTATTCTCTACACGAAATGTCTTGAAATCTCTGGTCATGTGTTTGGAATTCCTGCCATTCCTATTACTGTTTCTGAACTATCTGAATTTCAGGAAAAATTTCAATCTATATACCTTGCTCATAAATCTGAAAAATCAATTCAATGATGAATCTTCTATTATACATATTTATGAATGTCTGAAAGATCAAATTTGTTTAAATTTAATGTATTCATTTAGGTTGGTTATAAATGCCTTGAAAATATCAGAATCAACTTTAATAAACCTTAACCAACTGGTTCATGTTAAGTCTTGTCAAATCTTCTAAAATATGAAAATGTTGAAATCATGACTTTATTTGGTTGAAATACATAAAATCTGTATTATTTTTAAACATTTGAACTTTCTGAAAATGTCCAAGGATCAAATCTGGAAAATCTTGCAAGAGCAATGACTTTAATAACTGAGAAACACATGTCCAAAGGAGTGTGTCATGAGGTGTCTTAGTTAACTCTGCTTAAAATCATTGAAAAATAGGCAGAGAAATGGCTGACACACTGAGAAACATTTCTCACTCATCAAAGAAATGAGAAAAGGTATGTCGTGAGGTGAAAAGTTAACTCTGTTTAATTTTTAAAGCATGACTGTTAGTCACACTAAGTACTTAGGGATATTATCATCTAAACAATGTATATCCTTTAGCTAGAAGGTGTGTACTGAACTAGATTACTCGTAAGATTTAATAGCAAAAGTTATCCACTTGATTAAATGAAAAATCTAAAAAAGAATGCAAAGGATAAATTGCAATAACCCTTGATAAAATCAAATGGTTTCATGATTGTTTAACCTCAATACTTATGAGTGTAATTCCTAAAAGAAGTCATTGAAATTGATTGAGTAAGATGAAGGGAGGTTAATCAAGATGTTAATATGAGTTTTTGGTTCATTTTTATTAAATCTTGATTTCAGATTTGAGTACAGAACTTTATCGTCAAAACTATGTATACATCATCTTTAAACCATGCAGTTCAATAAAGCTCATTCATAAAACTCTATAATGGGAGATTCTGAAAAATTCATATTCTTGGATTTATGAAACTGGTATATCTTTGAAAATCTCATTGAAATTCTCCTGTGTTTCAAGATCTCTTGGGAATTTTGTGCTCAGTTTGCATCCTCTGTTGAAATTCAATTTGTGTCCCTGTGGATCACATATCATTATCTCATTCCACTCCATCTACCTTTTAGAAAGGAAGCATCTGTCAAGGGGGAGACAAAGAGAGGAGATCTTTCTATCTGCGTTTTTTTGTAAAAAGGGGGAGAATTTGTGTTATATATTCCTATCAAACCTTTTATGCTCCTTCCTTTTTGATGTTGTCAAAGGGGGAGAATTTTTGGTGAGTGAGTCATTGCTTGTTATTCATTTTTGGAAGCATGTTGGTTGCATTGATTGTTCATACATTGTTCATACTTGCCTGATCTCTATGTTCATACTGGCTTAATCATCATGTTGAATTTGCTGCAATGTCTCATAATATGGCCATTATCAAAAAGGGGGAGATTGTTGTGTTTCTATGGTTTTGATGATGTCAACTATTATGCAACTATATTTAACATTGATGATAAAACCCTGCTGAATGAATTAATAATCTCATTACATAATAAAGGTATGAAATATATCAAAACAAGCTTTAAAGAACACTCAAAAGGTCAACATAGGTCAAGGTCAACGCCATTGGTCATAACTGTCAACTGGTCAACCACCCAATAGTGTAAGTCAGTCATCTGTCAGAAAAGGACTGAAGTCTTACAGGTCAGTGCACATCTCTATATATGGTTCATAAAGTCAGTGCACATTTTAATGTATGCTTCACAAAGTCTGTACACACTTTCATATGCCTCATACGAGGTCTGTACACATTTTTAAGCTTAGTCTGCACACTTGCACATTTGATTACAAGTCCATGCACAACTGTCTTCTTGCTTTAGACAGTCGATGCACATTCACTTTCATGCATTGGATGGCCTGTGCACATGTGTATGTTGCATTGACATTTCATCGATCAGGTTAAGTGCACATTCAGTTTATCAATCAAGTGAGTGCATGTCACTATTCATGCATATATTCAGGTTTGTGCATGTTTTCATTGAGTACTAGCCAAGGTCAGTGCTAGTTATGGTTTCTCATAGCTAAAGTTGATGCTAGCATTTCATATAGTGCATACAGGGTCGGTGCTAGTTCTGCTAAGGTTGAAGCTAGCACGATGAGGTCGATACTAGTGAAGCATGTATTGCACATAAGGTCAGTGCAAGTTCCTGTAGTACTGTGCATACGGTCAGTGCAACTTTTCGCACCATGCAGACAATGTCAGTGCATGTCTTGTTTATTCATGCGTAAAGGTCTGTGCATATTTTTCTCTTAATGCATATAGGAGACCAAAGTTTTTTTTGCATTATGCATGACAAAGTCCGTGCATGTTCTCACAACAGTATAAGCAAGTCTGTGCATGTTTTCTGGCAGTAGCATAATCAAGTCTGTGCATGTTTTCACACTGTACCATCAAGTCCATGCACATGCATCGTGAAAGTCAGTGCACATGTGTTAGCAATGCACTTCAAGTCCGTGCACATTTGGCCTTCACAAGAAAAGGTCTATGTAGATGTTTGCTTGCAAGCATATGAAGGTCGGTGCACCTTCTACCTTATGCATATAGGTCTGAGCATATATGCTCACTAAGTCTGTGCATGTTTTAGTCTACACTTAACTGAATTAGTGCATTTTGTGACATATGCATACAAGGTCAGTGCACTTCTTGCATTCAGCATATACAAAGTTAGTGCATGTCCGTGCGTGATGTTGAACCTAGTCGGTGCACATCTCTCTTACTGCATATCTAAGTTAGTACAAATTTGCTAGCCATATCAGAACCCTTGTGCTTAGGGTCTTATAGTCTGTGCACACGTTTAGCTGAGATATCTTATGGTATTAATATTCAATATTCTATCATATAATTACAAAGTGTTTGATGAAATGTTTTCACTCTAATGATAGGGACTCTACAGTAAAAGGTCCAAACGAACCAGGATCAGATTCTCGTGAGACTTAAGTGAAGCACGTTGTTCAAGATTTCTTTATGCTTATGATTGGGCACATGATCCAAGACAAAGCTCAGGAAGGGTGATCCATCCACGTGGACAGCACACCTCAAGATTCTGACACGAGAACCTCCAGCGGAGCCCCAAGCTTGGGCGGGAACGTGTTCCTCACGTGCCAGTCTCCTGCGACTATATATATATATAGAGAGAGAGCTCCAAAAGGGGGTGATTACGAGAAGTCTGAGAAGATCAGAAGAAGAGAATTGAGAGAGTAGTAGGAATAGGGAGAAAAAGAAAAGAGAGAGTGAGAGAGCTACAGAGAGGAGAAATATGAGAGAGTAGCAGAGAGAAGAAAAATTAGAGAGATTGAGCTACAGAGAAAAGAGAGAAGAAGAGATCAGAGAGAAAAAGAGAGAGCTAGCAAAAGGAGGAGGAAGAAAGAGAGATGTGTGTCTAGATCTAGACCTGCTTCTGATTTATGGATCAAATTCAGAATCAGACTGCTCCTGCGTGAGCTACATTCCGAGCTTTATTACCAGCTTTCAGTTGCTGAACTTTGTTATTCTTGTTTTTCCATTTTTCATTCCATTTCAGAAGCTGTGAATCAGTGGTGGCTTTAGCTGTAATGCCCAGCCGTTTGAAGCTGTGAATTAGTAGTGGCTTAAGCTGTAATGCCCAGCGGTTTGAAACTGTGAATCAGCGGTGGCTTAAGCTGTAATGCCCAGCGGTTGAAGCTGCGAATCAGCGGATTGTAGGCAAGCTGTGAGGCCCAGCCGTTTAAGCTGTGTGACAGCAATAAGCCATACTCAGGTCTGAGTGTCGGGTGGATGTAGGTGAAAACCGAACAACCTAAAATCCCTTGTGTCTTGTGTGATTGACTTGGTATTTTCAGTTCTGATAGATGTATGCTTAGGACCGGTTCAAGTAATTTTCAGAATTGTTGTCTTGGCAGTTTCAGTTCTTAGTCTCTATCTGAAGTTTACTTATTGCCTGAAGGTCTGTCAGTAAGTTCAAAGCTATATCAGTGAGTGTGCATGATTAGTAGTTAATACTTTGTGTGGCGGAAGTTCAGTCTAGTGTGAGTTAGTATTTTGTGCATTTACTTTTATATGTTAACTGAAGAGAGTTTACTCTGAGTAAGCCATCTGATGATTTAATTTGAACGAAAGTTTTGAAGGGGATTCATTCACCCCCCCTCTGAATCCGTCCATAGCACCTCAATAGATACTTGTCATGTCGGTCTCACAAGGCCACGATGAGATGAAAACTCAACTTGACTCTCGGAGCCAGTCTGAGATCCACAAGCCGAAACCCGGCTCGAACAAACGCGATAAGTGGATTAACCCGGCGCGCCCCCAAACCGGCGTGCTCCTCCTAAACCGGCACGCATATGGCAATACACTTAACTGGCACGCTCTTCACTTTCTCGCGCCGGATTAAGTCGACCTTCACTTGAGCCTATAAGAGAAGATCATTCGAAGGGTAGAAAGGCAAGAGGGAAAAAAGGGGGGCAACAAAAAAAGTAGGTGAGAGAAAAATCAGAGAGCAGAGAGGCTTAGGGAGAAAGAAAAGGCGAGAGAGGTCCTCCTGAGTCGTCGTCTGCCATTCGTCAACAGAGGAGAGAGGTCCGGAGCGAGGGGAGAGAGGGGGCTTTCTGATACTCTATTTTCGTTGTGAAGAATAGAGGTGGGTGTGTGAAAGTTTTGGTTTCACCCTTCTCCTCCCCCGTTCTTATAGATATCCCTTCTGCGATCTAATGTAAACGGGCGATGATATGAGCCCGCATCCCCTTTCATTTTCTTTCTTAGTTTAGCCCTTGGGTCCTTTTTTTTCATCTTCTGATGCATGGATGTAATCGGACGGTTCTATGCGACAACGCCAGGCCGCATGCAATATTTTGTTATTTCCTAAGCAATGTATGAATTCCTCCTCTTTCTCTATGGCATTCACTTTCGTACTGTCCATCGTCGTCTGATTTCTTCCGTTGATGCCAAGCACGCCCTGGGATAACCAAGGGCTAGAGTAATATCACCCCTCCCCGGGGCTCTCTCAATGTGGTAGCTGCATCGAATGCATCGTATATTCCTTGTGGGTTTTATCACCGGAGACACATGTATAGGTGCATCTCCATTCACCCCCTCGGGATTGGCCCCCCCATCCTCTCTCCGTTCACACTCATGAACCGGAGAGAATAGGGTCACCCCTAAAATCTGGGCGCAGTGCCTTTTAATATGGGCAATTTTCTATATACCACCCGCCAGTTGCTCGAGCATTTGCTCCTTACATTTTCAGTGGTTCATCGGCTCCTGGCTGACTCCTAAATGTTAACTAATTAACCTTGTTTTGCGCCTAACCTATCGCCAATGGTACAGTGGATTAACAATCTATCACTATGATTTCTTTATCCCGAGAAGGATGAGGGAAAGGTCTGCCTAATGTGGCCTATGCCCCGTTGTGGACGCGGATTTTATTTTTATTTTATTATGTTATTTATTTATATTTTATTTGGATTTTTGATTTATTAGGCATGCCAGTCACCTGGGTGACAATTTTATTATGCACTCGACTTGACTTGGTCAGCCGATTGTGAGGTCCGAGTCGGGACCAGAAGTCCGTCATACCATAAAGGCTATGACGTTAATTACGTCCTTCCAATGAAGAACAACCCTTGATTAAACGCCAAAATAGGAGGCCTCATAAGGCAAACATATATTCATGTACATAACTTTGAACTTCATACTAGGCCCGGAAGGCAGGTAAGAGAATAACATCGACCACAGAAACGAACTATATCGCTGAATCGACGATTCAAAAATAATCAGACTCAGGGGAAAGGTGAAACAGAGGATATCAATCGCGGACAGGATGAGCCACGATCATGACGGAGGTTTAAAGCATCGATTAACATTTCGGCAGCATCTCCCCATAGTCTGGATCATGCCCAGAGGGAAATAGGCTATCACCCACGGAGTGCCGGGATGAAAGCCGAAAGGAAGAGAGAGGTTGGACCTCTCCACGTTACACATGTATGCCCTAGGGCAATGTTTGACTCTTCCCTCACAGGAGCTGGTGGCACTCATGCATTGGCATAGCTCATCGGAGCTAAGAGGGAGGCGCGTCGTTGTGACTTCGACACGAATCGATGGAACATAAGGGAGTCTACCTCCCTTTAACTTTATCCTCGGGACATATCTGGTGATCCATGAATATCTCTGTGTGGGTTAGCTCTGGGCATTTAGGCTCACAGGGTAGCAACTTAGGCTCTCGGCATGACCACAGATGGAAGGCTAAGGCTCCCAGCGTGAGTGGCAAGAAGGTGGAGGTTCCCGGCGTGGCCGAAGGGAAAAGTCCAAGAAGCTCCCGGCGCCGACTTCCTGGCGTGACGGAGACTCTCCAAGGGGGTTCTCGGCGTAGGCTGAAGGGAGGAGGAGGAGTTCTCGGCGTGAGGGTTCCCGGCGCGCTGAAAGCTGCGCCGGGAGCTGATGGCGCCGAGAGTTAGGTGCCGAGAAGGTATTGGTGTTTGGGCACCGTGAGGAGTTTAGGATTTTACGGTACCCTGTTTTTGGGGTTTTAAGAGTTTTCTAGGAATTTATATCAAAGTGGATTGGCTCTGGGGACTCAGAGATGGGGTTCAACTGGTTTTAGTTGTATATGTTTCAAAGGAGGCCGAGAGCTGAGTGGGATTGGAGGAGAAGAGTCCAACGCAGAGAACTTTTTCACCATTACTATGCGAAGTCCCGAGGACAGCTTCAGTGTTATCTTTCATCGGCCTGGGAGGATTTCAGTAGCACCTCCCCCGTACCTAGCGTCTGCCAGGGAGTGATAGACGATCACCCACGGAATGCCGGGATGAAAGCCAGAAAAAGGGGGGTATGGGACCCCTAGCCCGTGTATGCGATTACAGCACCAACTTAATATCCCTTTGAGGCCATTGAAACTTATGCAGTGGCAGAGTTTCCTTGGCTCGTAAGGTTATGTAGGGGGGGGTTATCCCCAATAATATTTATCCCTTAGGTATATATGGTGATCTGGGGCGTCCTTCGACCGAATTCAAGGTCACACTGAACGGACTGTAGGGGCTATCGGTGTGGTTTCTCCATTGGTGGCAGGAAAGTTTATCAGGGGTTCGAGGGGTATATCTGTGTGGTTTACAGTTCGAAGGGGTGGAAGGCACAAGGGGTGGTCCCCGGCGTGGGGGATTTCTCGGCGCGCCCGTCACCGCGCCGAGAACATGGCGCCGGGAAGCCCGGGCCGGGAAGGCTATATTGAAGGGCTTTATTGACTTGATGAAGGGGCTAAGGAAAGGGGCCTCTCGGCGGCGTAGCTCTCGGCGGGGAAATGACCACGCCGGGAAGGGGCTAAAGGGTTTATGGCTTGATTGCGATACTCTGCTCAGGAGACTTCTGGGATTTCTGGCTCAGATTGAGGCAAGATCTGGAGTGTAGGAGGGGATTACATGGAGGTTAGTATTAGTCGAAGGGCAGATCATCCATTATCGAATCCTCATGGGACGTATGGCGTTTTCTCTACTCACCTGCTGCTCAGACGGTCAAGAGATTGATGTCTCTGACCCTGAACGAGATGGGAGCTCAGCAGAAATCTATGATATTCAAGAAAACCATGATCCGAGGGGAGGGAAGGAGGGGGGACATAGCCCAATAACCCACTGAACGAGGGTTGAGGCTCCGTCTTCGTCCTTCACCAGAGAACGGGCTAGGGAAAGGGTCGAAACATGAGTCGGAAAGCTGGAGCATCTAGGCAAACCAATATTCTGAAGAACAATCGATGCAAGAAGGGGAGAAGGACAGCAGATATCTCAATCAATCGAATGCCCAAACGGGCCATGTTGATACTTCATTTCATTACATCATCCCAAACTTACACAAATCGTAGAAGGGAAATGAAAGACAGAGAGGTGGAAATCGAGACCGGAATCCTCCGGCTACATTGATAAATCGAGAAAGACTCGCCAGATTACATCAGAAAAGAAAAAAAAGAGGAAGCATGGGGGAGGGCGGAGCATTGACTCCTCTCCCTCCCCGGTTACCCACCTGAGTCTTCCTTTCTTCTTCTTCTCCCAGCTTCTTCTTTTTTCCCTCTCGGTCTCTCTTCTGTCTTTTTCTATCTCTCCCTATCTCTATCTTCTGTCTCTCTTTTTTTCTAGTCGTCCTCCTTTTCTTTTCGAAGGGAAGGGGGTTTTATAACCGTCCCTCCTTGCCTTCTCGGCAGGCATCTCACGGCGCGCCTCAGCTAAGGGCTTCCCGGCGCGCAGGACTCCAGCCTTTCGGTGCAGCCATTGGGCTTCGATAAGGGGCTCCCGGAGACACTATTACAGGCCCACTTAGGTCTCTTAGATTAGGCCCTTTATCGGCCCCTCAAGTACATCAGCACCCAAAAGGGTCCTCCGTTGGTGATATAGTTTGTATTAAGATCATTAGTAGGGTTTTCATCAGTCCGCAGACAGGGGTTTCATCAGTATTGCCATCTGAATGATGACAAAACCGGGCATCATTTTATCGATATCATCACCTGAATGGTGACTAGATCGGACATCAACTTTAGTCTGGGAAGACTTCAGCCGGGCGTATAATCTGTGGAGATGATTCTTCTTGTGTTCTGACTTTACAAAAGCCTTTACAATCTTCATCTGCCGGTACCGGCTTCATCTTTATCTCACATCACATCTGTCAATAAGCCGACATCTGACTTACCCTGACATGTCATCTGTGGATTCTTGGATGGGGCAGTAACACAGCTCTTATTAAAGTGTGCTAGGAGGTCTCATTATTCAAGCGATTACTGCTTTATCAGTGCTGCCGTCTGAGTGACATCGGCACCGGACATCAGCTTGGCCGACAAAGGCTTCAGCCGGGTAAATGGTCGACGAGCTTCATCATTGGTCCTTCACTGTGGGTATGATCTGCTTCCACCCTTGTTCATTTTCAAGGTGTCAACAAATGCCCCCCACCTGTGGGCAGCGTAAGCGCAGAATGAGCGGCACGGGGCCTGCGGGTGACTTTCATTATTCGAGGGTATCTTCCTCAATTTCTCTTCAATCCGGTCCTTAGACCTGATCATTTCGTTGCAACAACATTCTGCACACGTATCTTTTCTATCTTCGTATTTTCTAACTTTATTTTAGCACTTTGGAGCTTCTCGGCACGAGGCCATAGGCTTCTCGGCGCGCGAAGACCTCTCGGCGTGGAGACGGGGGGTCTCGGCGCGCCTAGCTTCCCGGCGCGGAGGACTTCTCGGCGCGCCTAGTTTCCCGGCGCGGAGGACTTCTCGGCGCGCCTTTTGGCCGAAGGGGGCTCTCAACCTGGGGGTTCTCGGCGCGCGTTTTACCGCACCGAGAACCTTTCGCTTCGGGCTTCTATTTGAGGCGCCGAAAGCCTCTTTCCTTCTCATTATTCACAGCTCGTTCTCTCTCTTCATTTTCTTTTCTCTCTCGGCGGTGGCGGCGAGTTCCTCCCCTCCGACCGTCTGGCTTTCTCCCCGTCTTTATTAGATTTCGCCGGGGTATGACGATCTTTGGGGATTCAATCCCTTTTGTTTCCGGGATCACCCCCTCTTGGTTGGTGACTCCCTATTCTTCTTGGGCAGACCCCAAATAAGGGGAGATGCTGCCGAAATTTTCATAGGGTCTCATGTTACAATCTTTATAAGACTGCCCATTGTTTCAGGACTTTTAATTTACTTTTCTTCTTTGACTGCAGACACTGCAATGGCTTCAGGCTCTGCTGCTACATCATCTGGAGTCATCGGAACAAGCTCGTCAGCCCAACCAGATATATCACGGGCCACAGTAAACTGGCTGAACGTGCACAGCTTGGACTTTGGATACGACAGGATTGCTTCAGTTGACGAATCGTCTGATTCTGAAACTGACACAGTGTCAACAGCCTGGGTATACTCCACGGCGACCGAGACATGCTTCAGACGGGATGATAGCTACCGGCCAGACCTCCCGAAGGACCGTCACTTGATGCCGTTCATTCGAACTTTCACAGTGGGTGGCATGCGAGACTACTGGATAGCCCGCGTGGTTGAAGCTGCCATCCTTGCCGAGCGAGATAGCCTGAAGGGGTCAGTGTATCGCGGCAAGGCTATCTATCTTCCCGGGGAGAAGCGTGACTGGGATGCAGTCCTTGGCATATCGGAGCTGGAGTCGGAGAAGAAAATGCTGACCCGGGCCCCGAAATTCACACCCGCTCAGTGGGATAATGCTAGCGGCCGAGTTCATAGGGAAAAGCCCGACTATGGTTCATTCCTGGCACCGATAAAGTGGGGATACCGTGAAGAACCCTTTGTGTTGAATTGTTCGGCCGTTCAGTTCAAGTATCATTTGGCCGCTGGTTGGTTTGGAGATACCAAGATCACTGACACCCACCTATTCCGGGTAGGAGCAGTAGAGTTTACTGAGTTTGTTCTGAAAGAATATGCCCCTCTGCTGATCAGAGCCGGGGTATATCATAGTGTCTTTGCTTCGAGATTTCGCTACCCCATATCCAAAGGGTTATGCTGCGGAATGTTCGAAGTATTCTGCCCTTTGTACAACATATTCTATAAAACAGAGGGTGAGACGTCTCTTGATCTCTGGAGTTTATCACAGCTCTCTGGTCTGCCTATTGATGGAGAACTGTATGAAGAAGTCTGCTTGGTAGATTCTGAGAAGGATAGCTCTGATGGCGAAGGCAGATATTCCATTGGCTTCTCATACCGGTACCTGATGAAGGCATATCGCTCCATCTGTCTGGCGTACAGTAGAGGGTCCTCCAAAGGTTATCATCCCCGAGAGAAAGGCAGCAAGCTGAGGATCCGGGTAGGGCAGTGGATTCAGTACTTCTTTGACGGTCCCCTGAAATATGCAGACTTCCCTTCCGTGGGTCCGACTGCTAGCAAGCAGATAAGGGCTCCTCGTTATAAGTCGGCGCTGCCATCTTCATTGCGCCGTGCGGGCGAAGGAGGTCCCAACCCAGCAGGGGTAGATCCCATCACACATTGTGCGGCTTATTTCACATTCTGGTTGTGCACTTTCGCTCTCCCTCAAGGGGACGAGACAGTCATTCGGCCAGAAGCTATATACCCAGCCTATCAGATGGCCTGGGGGATGAGGTTATCGCTTTGCCCAGTGGCCCTGTGTTTGATATACAAGTCTTTGGGGGATCTGTACAAGCACCAGACTCCCCGTTCTTTGAGGACCGTGGGTCCTTTTCATTTATTCAACGCCTGGGTTTGTAGTCTATTTTCTGAGTTGGCTCCCAGAACCCTGTAGGCAGACACAGTATTGCCCAGAATGGTTGAATTTGCCAGTGCTGAACCTAGTCCTTTCTCTGATCAGCTATTCAAAATAAGGGGTCGACTGATAAAGGTGCCGGTGGATGCCCCTGGCAGCATTCATTTCTGGAGCTTGGTGGCAGGTTCAGCTCCTTTGATTCACTTTCAGAGAGAGTGCAAGCTGGAAGAGATAGAGACCTATATCCATCCTGTCTCAGGGGTTAACACTGCTCGGCCAATCCTGGAGCCGGAGCTGGTCAGATGGGCCATGGCCATTCGGCCCAGTGTTTTAGTCTTCAGGAAGGGTGGCCTGCTTCTTCTGGAACCATACTATCCATTCCGCTTTGGGAGGAACTTTGGCTATGACCAGCACATCCCTACATCAGCTGCTCAGTTTCCCCTGGACAGCCGGGCCAAGCATGGGTCCACCATTGTTGGTGATGGCCGGTTGTGGTGGGATTTCTATCATCGCCAGGATGGCGCAGTTTTCAGAGTTCCCACCGTTTCCAACCGTGTTCCCCGGGTTACATCAGAATATATCAAATGGTGGAACACTCGAACCAGCTTTTACAGGGATGGTAGGGGTGCTTTCTGGGATGTGGCTGAGTGCTCTTTTCTGAAACAACAGCCCGGGCCAGTATTTGAAATCCCCGAGGCCCACCTAAAGAGGCTTTATTCACAGCATCAGAGGGATGCGGAGAACTATCTGGCCCAGCGTCGGGCTTTGAAGGAAAAAAATTCTGACCCGCCTGCTCTTGTCTTCGCTGCTATTAACGAGGACACTTTCATGTAGAGCTTGAAACATCTGAGCCATGTAGGGGGCGCTCGTTTGGAGGCGTAGCAATACCCATTCCCTGTCGAAGAGCCGCTCCCGGCAGTAGTCCCTTGGAGGGGTCCGACAGATAGATTTCATCCATATAGGATGTTTGTGCGTAGGGAGGACAGGACTCAGATGAACTACCAGCAAACGTCTTGGTTGTTCATTCTGCTGAATTTACATGGGTTGCCTGTGGAAAGCCCGCTAGCCGGCATCTTGAATAAGCCACTATTCATCTCCTTTCATTATGTCGACGGTTGGGGTATGGACCACCTCGATTTATTTCGATGCCTTGACTCACGTGGTCATAGTGATCTAGCAGCTTTAGTGGAGAAATGCCAGACATTTGGTGATGTCTGTTGGCTTATCACGGAGGCTGCTTCCCGCTCCAAGGAGGTAGCTTATCTGTACTGGCCGCTTTCTATCTTTTACGACGGCCCAGCAGGTATGATCTCTTCTTTTCTGACTGCAGTGCTTTCTGCTCAGTATTCACACTCTACATCCACTGATCACATTACCTCTCTGACATCTTCAATAGACAGGCCTGATATAAAGCGACAGGGGCTTTACCAAAAAATCATTGCGCAGGCTGAGAAGCCTACTTATTTTGAAATCCCTGCAGCAGCACCGACTACTACTCCCTTGCCTCCTGGCAAGAAGAGAAAGGCTTCCGTAGTTAAGGCTGCAGTTGGGAAGGCCAGGAAGGCCAAGAAGGCTCATGCTGAGCAGTCGGCTTCGGTAGCGATGGACACTGGGACCAGTCTCCCTGATATTCCCTCATTTGACGAGTTTGAGTCTCAAAGGGAGGCTGCTCAGATATCGTTTCAGGGTAACATCAGAAGCTTGCATTTGCGTTCTTCATCATCTTTTGCAGGATCTCAAAGGAGTCCTTGAATCTGACCCCTCCCTTTTGCACAGCTCAAGAGCCAGTTGTGGCACCTTCTGTGGTGGAGACCAGGTTGCCTTCTCCCACGCCGGCTAGTGAGGCGGAGGGTAAGTGTATTTTCTCATCTGTTTCATGCTTGCATTGTTTTCTTTGCTATATTCCTCAGAGGTCCCTTTTTGTAGCAGTGGCAGGCGAAGAGCAGACTGAGGCCATGATGACAGAAGAATTGCTTCAACCACAGGAGGGTCACAAGACTCAGTCGAAGCAGAGTACTGTTCCGGCCAGGCGCATAATTACCCGGTCTACATCCCGACATGCTTTAGAGGTGGCCCCACCGCATATAGCTAGTGTGGAAATATCCTCAGGCATTTCTAAGACCGTCTCTGATGAGGAGGAAGCGACTTTCAGCGGCAGTGAGGGGGATGCTCCTGAATCAGAGGCCCCGCTTGTATTTGCAAAAGGTGTTCTGCCTTTTCAGCCTGCTAAGCTACTGGTGCTATCTTCTGAGGAGGAGTTGCGAGAGGAGTTTGCCGGGCTCGACACCGAGATCGACATAACTCCACCGTTTGTTACTCCGACTACGGAGCTTCCTCCTCTTTCACCCCACTTCGAGGGTGTGGACCCTGCTTCAAAGGTGGGTTCCTTTTCATGTTTGCTGCTTCATCTGTTTCTTTTATCTAGTGCTGAAAGTTGTATTGCTTTGGTCTCAGGGCATTGTCACTGCTAGCTCAGACACAACCGTAGCTTTCATGGACATTTCTTCTACAAACTGGGCTATTGTCCCTTTTCTGCCTTTAACTTGCATGGGAGTTCCTGAGGTAATTCGCCCTGTGCCAGTGCGGATACAGTCTTCGACGGATTTAGCATCATTGGACTTGGGGGCCTCATGAGAAAGTTGCATTCCTATCAGGGCTTCAGATTTCAGAGCCGAAGCCGATCCATCTAGAAGCTCCGCTTTTATACCGGCTGCAGTAATGTCAATTGCGCCCGAGTCAGCAGTCCCTGCCATAGTGGCTATAGAGACTGGACTTCTGCCTCCTCCGACTATGGCAGCTCCCTCCCTGTCACAAGAAAGAGCAGCTGAAGATGAATCCCTTATTCAAGAGACTCATGAAGAGGCAGCTCCCTCCTTCATCGATTCTCCCCCTGTGGGTGTTCAAGCTATAGCTTCCGATACAGCGATAGGGGAGGAATCTTCAGCTCAGCAGGAGAGCACAGAGAGGGACTGGCCAGCCCCTACAGCAGATTTGCCATCTTCGTCCTCTCAGCCGGACGTTGCATTGTGGGAAGATATCGATGGCGAGGTGACCTTTGAAGTCATCCCCTCTGCCTCCTTTGGCTTCGCTTCCTCTGACAACTTTGTCTGGCAACATTTGGACATGCTACGTCAGCTGGTAGAATCCCAGCCTGGCTTGACGTATCTGCAACTGAAGGAAATCGCCAATCGCTTCACCGCTGGCCTGCAAGCCATGGGCTACCCTTTGAACATATGGGCTCAGTGGGTGCTGCTTCTACTGAAATTCGTGCATCGGAGAGACTTCCTAGCACGGACTATGGTTGATAAGCTAACGGCGTTGAAGTTGCAGAGGTCAGAATATAAGTCTGAGCTGGGGAAGCTGACGCTTATGCTTGATGGACGCCGAGCCGAGCTACAAGGTGCTATTCAGTGGGAGGAAGCTGTGCGGGACCGGATAGCCATCCTGGAGACGGAGCTCTCTGGACTTCGAGCCGAGCTGCAGCAATTATCCTTTATCTGGCCGCAGTCTGTAGAAGAGGTGGCCTCGCTGGAGGGACGAGTGATGTCTCTCCAGGACATGTCCATTGGGCTTCAGGAGGAGGAGGCGCGCCTTCATGAGTTAGGAGCCGCTCCTTATGTGGGTCTTCTGGCCTTCGAAGATATATTCCGGCGACCGTGAATTGTCTGTCCCTTCTTTTTCTTTTTGTTCTCTTTTGTGATATGATGTCCCCTCGGGGCCCTTTATGTACTCCCTTTTTAATGGAAAGGAATCTCTTGGCTTCATGCGTATCCATCTTATTCTGCATGTGGTTTTATCACTTTGGGAGGTGGGGTAGCGGTTTTAACAATCCCTCATGCGAATGGCTCGTACCTTGGCAGGAGAGCGTCCACCCCTTCAGAGAAAGGATGGGAAACTCGCTCCACCGTGTGACGGCATCCGAGGAGGTGCTTGAACCGAATTTTGTTGGTGGCAGCAAACGTCCTATTGGCCATGTGTGCCGTAAGGGAGACGATTTGCCGGAATGTAAATGAGGAGGTCTCATCAGAGTAGACGTATGGTCTAGGCTGGGTAGAGACTATTGCAGGTGGGACATCGAAAAGGATATGTGGTTCTCATCAGAACGGACATAAAGTACGAACTGGACAGATTTTATCATTGGCCGGGCGATGTACCGATCGGCCAACGGTTGGCTTCATCATCGATATTGAGTTTATATCTATGCAAGGGGGATTTTAGAATAGACGTAAGGTCTAAACTGGATAGGGTTTCATCATTGATCGGGCAAGGTGCTGGTTGATCAATAGCGGGTTTCATCATCGATATTGGGTTTATATCGACGCAAATGGATTTCATGAGTTCCATCAGAATAGACGTAAGGTCTAAACTGGATAGGGTTTCATCATTGATCGGGCAAGGTGCCGGTCGATCAATAGCAAGTTACAAGTAGAGGTGTAGGTCTCATCAGGATGGACGTAAGGTCTATTCCAGCAGGTTTAATCGCAGGCGGGACTTTGCCAAAAAATATGTAGGTTTCATCATGATAATCTTAGGGTCTCTCCTGGTAGGGTTTTATCGTTGACATGGGAAGGAGCCGATCGATCAAGGGAAGGTTTAAGAGTTTCATCAGGACAGACGTAAGGTCTGAGCTGGTGAGGCTTTATCAGAATGGCGATGGGTTTCATTGTCGGTGGGACGTTTGAAAGAGGGTATGTAGATTTCATCAGGGTAAACGTAAGGTCTACCCCGGAAGGGTTTTACCATCGGTGGGGGATGGAGCCAGCTGACCGACGGAAGGTTTCATCAGTGAAGGGGAGGTAAAGGCAGCGTGCCGGTTGGCATGGAACTTTGAATTACCACATTACTGACCCAAGCGCCCTTTCGGGTTTTCACCGGAGCCAGCCCCCTCTTGCTTTTGCCCACGCGCCCTTTCGGGTTTTCACGTGGCGGGGTACCCGATTTTGCCTGCAGTGCCCTTTCGGGTTTTCACCACAGTTGGGTTTTAGCCATTTTTGCCCTTGTTCAGAATGTCCGAACAAGTCTGGCGGGGTATCTCTATTTTTAACCCCATCTTTTTTATTTATTTATATGTATATATATATATATATATATATTGAATTGGGACTTTAGCACGGATCAGGCGATGTGCTGCTTCATTAGTGGCTGCTCTTATCATCGGTATTGGGTATATACCGCTGCAAGGATTTCATAGGTTTCATCAGGATAGACGTAAGGTCTAAACTGGGTGGGTCTCATCATTGATCGGGCAGTGTGCCAATCGATCAACAGCAGGTTTCATCATCGGTATTGGGTCTATACCAAAGTAAGGATTTCATAGGTTTCATCGGGATAGACGTAGGGTCTAGCCCAGACAGGTTTCATCGCTGATCGGGCAGTGTGCCAGTCGATCGGCAGCGAGTTTCATCATCGGTATTGGATTTATACCAATGCAAGGATTTCATAGGTTTCATCGGGATAGACATAGGGTCTAGCCCGGACAGGTTTCATCGCTGATCGGGCAGTGTGCCAGTCGATCGGTAGCGAGTTTCATCATCGGTATTGGGTTTATACCAATGCAAGGATTTCATATGTTTCATCGGGATAGACGTAAGGTCTAAACCGGACAGGTTTTATCATTGATCGGGCGAGGTGCCGATCGACCAATGGTAGGTTTCATCACGGGGGGACGTAAAGAGACATGCAAATTTAATCGGACGGGTTTCTTTGTCGATCGGGCAGGGTGCCCATCGACCAAAGGTGGGTTTCATCATTGATATTGAGTTTATACCAATGCAAGGATCTCATGAATTTCATCAGAATAAACGTAAGGTCTACACTGGACTGGTTTTATCATTGATCGGACAAGGTGCCAATCGACCAACAGCGGGTTTCATCATCGGTATTGGGTTTATACCAATGCAAGGATTTCATAAGTTTCATTAGGATAGACGTAAGGTCTAAACTGGAATGGGTTTCATCATTGATCGGGCAGGATGCCGGTCAATCAACGGTGAACTTCACCATGGTGGGACTTTGGACAAGGTATGAGGGTTTTATCAGGACAGACGTAGGGTCTATACTGGGTGGGTTGGATCGTTGATCGGGCAAGGTGCCGGTCAATCGACGAGAAGTTTATGGCGGGAGGCGAGGCTTCTTTAGGATCACCACATTACTGACTCAAGTGCCCTTTCGGGTTTTCGCCGGAGCCAGCCCCCTCTTGCTTTTGCCCACGCGCCCTTTTGGGTTTTCACGTGGCGGGGTACCCGATTTTGCCTCCAGTGCCCTTTCGGGTTTTCACCACAGCTGGGTTTTAGCCATTTTTGCCCTTGCTCAGAAAGCATGAACAAGACCGGCGGGGTATCTCTATTTTTAACCCCATCTTTTTTATTATTTATTATTTATTATTCTTTTATTCTCTCTTCCCCTCTTTTTTGGGAGGGTGACAAGTCGGAATGTCATTAGATCATGATAAGGGATGGCTTGGTTAGGGCGGAGTGCCGCTATACCAAGAAAGGGTGTAGCTCGGCTAGGGCGGGATGCCGCTAGACCAAGGAAGGGGTAGCTCGATCAGGGCGGAATGCCACTAGACCAAGGAAAGGGTAGCTCGGCTAGGGCGGAGTGCCACTAGACCAAGGAAAGGTAGTTTGATTAGGGCAGAGCGCCACTAAACCAAGGAAAGGTAGCTTGATCAGGGCGGAGTGCCACTGGACCAAGGAAAGGGTAGCTCGGCTAGGGCGGAGTGCCACTAGACCAAGGAAAGGTAGCTTGATCAGGGCGGAGTGCCACTAGACCAAGGAAAGGGTAGCTCGATCAGGGCGGAATGCCACTAGACCAAGGAAGGGTAGCTCGGTTAGGGCGGAGTGCCACTAGACCAAGGGAGAGGTAGCTCGGTTAGGGCGGAGTGCCACTAGACCAAGGGAAACGTAGCTCGGTTAGGGCGGAGTGCCGCTGGACCAAGAGAGAGGTAGCTCGGTTAGGGCGGAGTGCCACTAGACCAAGGGAAAGGTAGCTCGGTTAAGGCGGAGTGCCACTAGACCAAGGAAAGGTAGCTTGATCAGGGCGGAGTGCCATTAGACCAAGGAAAGGTAGCCTGGTTAGGGCGGAGTGCCACTAGACCAAGGAAGAGGGTAGCTCGGTTAGGGCGGAGTGCCACTAGACCAAGGAAGAGGGTAGCTCGGTTAGGGCGGAATGCCACTGGACCAAGGAAAGGTAGCTTTTACCCGATTACTCGGGGAATATTGGTTGTGCAGCATGATACAGCTTGAGGTGTTTACCGTTGAGTGGCGAGAATTGAATTTCCCCTCGATGGTTAACAACTACGTAGGCCCCTCCTTCGTAGACCCTTTGTATCACATAAGGACCTTCCCAATTAGCATTCAGCTTTCCTTTTGGGTTGGACGCCATGACTTCTTTTTTCTTGACCATGACGAGGTCACCTTTCTTGAATTCTCGTCCTCTTACGAGTTTGATGAATGCAGTGGCCATGCGGGCCTGATACATTTGGATATTCTTCTGAGCTTGGAGGCGCTTCCCCTCCAATTCAGTCAGTTCTTCTAATCTTCTTTCTGTATTGGTCTGTTCGCCACGGGCTAGGTCATATTGGACTGCCACTCGGAGTGACGGGACTTCCAGCTCCAGCGGAACCACTGCCTCTGAGCCGTATACCAATGAGTATGGTGAGCACCCTGTAGGTGTCTTGAAGACGGTGCGGTATGCCCACAGAGCTTCATACATTTTCTCTTCCCAGTCCTTTTTATTAGAACCAACGGCCTTGGCCAGCAAAGTGCAGAGAGTCTTGTTAAAAGCTTCTGCCAATCCGTTTGCCTGCGGATTGTAAGGAGTGGAAGTCCTCCATTCGATCTTATACTTTTCGTCAAGCTGATAGACTTTCTGATTTCTGAAATGACTTCCATTGTCAGATATTATTCGGCTGGGGATCTCGAACCGGAAGATGATGTTCTGCTTGATGAATCTGGCGACCAGTTCACCAGTCACTTCTCTTAAAGCTATAGCCTCCGCCCATCTGGAGAAGTAATCTGTTATGGCTAGTATGTACTTATGTCCGGCCGAGGAAGTCGGCAGTGGCCCGACTACATCAGTTCCCCATTATGCAAACGGCCAGCTAGGGACTGTGGGGTGTAGAGTTGTAGGTGGCCTTCTAGGCATAGCAGCATGCTCCTGACACTTCTGGCATGACTTTGCAAATTTACAGCAGTCTTCGAACATGGTGGGCCAATAGTAGCCCAGCTTCTTGATTTCTATCTTCATCTTAGGACCAGGCTGGTGGGCACCTGCTGTCCCAGCATGTATTTCTTTCATCGCTTGCCAAGCTTCCTCAATGGACAGGCAACGGAGTAGAATCTTCTTGCGCGCATCCGCCATTATTCGGAACAGAGTCCCATTTCTGAATTCATAAGAATCTTTGATTCTCAAGAGTTTCATCTTCTCTTCTCTTTTCTGCGGTAGCTGTTGGTGCAGGAACCACTGTAGCAAGTGCTGTCTCCAGTCAGACGCCTGTACTGCGCTGATAGTGGCAACTTCTTCTTCCTCGGGGCACCCTTCTAGCATACTGGGGACTTGCCGTCGGTTCATAACAACAATGTTCAGTGTTTCATTTGGCGGGACTGCTAGTGAGCTGGCTAGCTTTGCCAGTGCATCAGCCCGGGCATTATGTCCACGGCCCACATGTTTGAGTTCAATATGATAGAACTTTGCCATGAGGCGTACAACTTTCTGGTGATAGGGATTTAGTTCTGTCTTCCACACTTCGAACTCCCCTTGGACTTGTTTTATTATCAACATCGAATCCGCGAATACCTGAAGCATTTGGATACCCATGTTGAGACTGATACGTAGTCCGATTATCAGAGCTTCATATTCGGCTTCATTATTGGTGCAGGGCTTGTTTATAGAACAGGAAGTATGCACAACCTCCCCCTCTGGTGATTTCAGCACAATACCGGCCCCAGCCCGTATCCTGGTCTTTCCATCGGAATCTGTCTCCGTTCTGGATGCTCCATCAAAGAATAGTTGCCACATAACTGGCTGAGCTTGACAGGCCTCGAGTGTCTCATCATCGGGTAATTCAGTCCCCAACATATCATTCTCCGACACAGGATGCTCCGCAAAGAAATCAGCCACGGCCTGTCCTTTTATTGCCCTCTGGGGTATATATGTAATATCGAATTCCATCAGAATTACTGCCCATTTGCCCAACCGTCCTTTCAGTACTGGCTGAGTCAATATGTATTTGAGTGGATCTGCTGCAGATATCAATCTGATTTCATGTGACAGCATATAGTGCCGGAGCTTTTTGACAGCAAAGACTAGTGCCAAGCATGTCTTTTCTATATAGCTGTAGCTTTCTTCGGTTCTAATCAGCCTCCGACTTAGGTAGTACAGGGCCTGCTCTTTGCCTTCTTCATTTATCTGTGCCAGCATTGCCCCCAGGGAACAGTGTGTGGCTGAGATATACAATATCAAGGGTCTACCCTTAACCGGTGCCCCCAGTACTGAAGGGGTTTTAAGATATTCTTTCAACTTTTCAAAGGCCTCCTGACATCCATCGTCCCAGAGGAACGGTACATCTTTCATCATGAGCTTGTGAAAGGGATGGCATCTTCCCGACAGATTTGATATAAATCGTCGGACGTAAGCCAGGCGCCCTTGCAGAGATCTCAGCTCGTGCAGATTCCTTGGTGGAGGGAGCTCCTGGATAGCTTTAATCTTGGATGGATCAATTTCAATACCCCTATGCCAGACAATAAACCCGAGGAATTTTCCACTGGACACGCCAAAGGCGCATTTCATAGGATTCATCTTGAGTTCATATTTGCGCAACCTTTGGAATACTATCTTTAGGTCTTGCAAATGGTCTTCTCTTTTGCTGGTTTTTACCACCAGATCATCAATGTAGCATTCTACTTTTTTGAAGAGCAGGTCATCAAAGATCTTTGTCATGGCTCTTTGATAGGTAGCGCTGGCATTCTTGAGGCCGAACGGCATCCTTTTGTAGTGGAATATCCCCTTCGGGGTGCAGAATGCAGTGTGCACTCTGTCTTCTTCAGCAATCCAGATCTGGTTGTATCCGGATGACCCATCCATAAATGATAGGGCCTCATGGCCAATAGTTGCATCGATCATCACCTCAGTGATTGGCACCGGGAAATCATCTTTTGGGCAAGCCTTATTAAGGTCCCGAAAATCAACACATATTCTGATCTGCCCATTCTTCTTCTTTACGGGCACTATATTGGCCAGCCATGTAGTATACTGGTTTTCTTCGACAAAGCCTACATCAATCAGCTTGTCAACCTCTTTGTTAATCTGATTTATCAGTTCAGGACGCATTCTCCTGGAAGGCTGCTTTACAGGATTAACCTCTGGGTTTATTGCCAATCGGTGCTGTGCCACATCAGAGCTCAGTCCCGGCATTTCATCATATGTCCATGCAAAATAGTCTCGGAATTCTTTCAAGAACTGTATATATTGTTCCCTGACATCTGGCTCCAGCAGTGCGCTGAGGAATGTCGGCCTTGGCTCATCTGCGGATCCCAAATTTATTTCTATCAGCTCATCGACGGTGGCTTGGCCTCCGTCTTCGACTTCGGGCGGGGCTTCTTGCAAATCAATAAAGCCTCCCGGGATATAATCTTCTTCAGTTTCATGCTCTTCTGTTTCATCATACTGGTCATCAGCGGATGCTGGCGCATCATATAGGGCCAATATTACCGGATTCTGTTCAGTCTGCCCCGAGGACGAGACTGGTTCAGCAGGAAATTCAGAAGTGGACTCTTCCGCCCTTAGAGGCTCTTCTGATGTGGGCTCCCTTGAAAGGTCATCATTCTGTAGAGCCCGGAATTCTTCTAGAATGCGCTCGAACTCCAGACACTCCTCCAGCTCTCTGGCTATTTGATCCTCATCCGGGGTTCCCGTATCAAATTTTGCTTCAGCCTAGAACAGATCCTCTTTGGAAGATAGGTCCTCCCAGTACCAAGCTTTCTTTGTCTCATCAGATGTCTCTGTTTCTGGCAGGTTGTCTGGGGCTTCATTGTCTGTTATGGATTGATAGATAATTTCTTCATCTTCCAAAGGGTACTGGTCATATCCAACCCCATGGGAATTTTCATGCTGGTAGAGAGTAGAGATGACATCCACTTCGGCTTCATAGTATTCTTGAAGGGTATAGCCCAGTCCCGGGTGTTGTGTGACCTTCCTCAGTTCTTTACTATCTCGAGGCGGATCCCACATCTCCTTGAATGCCTTCTTCTGAGCAGCAGGCTGCATTGATGGCATTTGCATCTTGGAGAACATTTGTGAAACCCGTTGGGTAGTATAATCCAAGCCTGTAATCGGTACCATCCGGTTTGCAGCTTCTTCAGGGGCCATACAGTCTTGATCATCCTCTTCGACTGGCTCCCCGGTGTAGAATACAATAGGAGGCTCGCAGAAGCGAGGGATTTCCACAGTCTTCAGTGGTAGCACCGTTTGGTACTCTAGGCTGGCGATGGGCTTGACTAAACCCTGCGGAACCTCCACCTGAGTGTACTTTTGTTTCATTTTTTCATCGGCATCATCTGGGTGGATGCTAGGAGGGGTAATCCGGGCAAAGTCACCGGCATAGGAGATGTGAGATACTTCATGCCTTTTGATGTAGCCCTCGGGTGGCGGTGGAGACCAATTTCTTGCCTTGGCCGCCGCTTTCTTATGACTGACCACAGCCTCTTTCCCTTCGCACTTTTGCGACACCTCGGTGTAGTAGGATGCATCGAGCATATGGCACTCGAACACTTCAAAGGGATGCAGATCCGCAAACACCCTTTCTTCTTTTCCTTCATGGCAGTATTTGATGCACTGATGTAGCGTGGATGGCACTATTTGATATTCGTGCAGCCACGGTCTCCCCAGCAGGGCTTTATACGTGGTATTGGAGTCGATCACATAGAATCGTACCACTGTAGTGAGGTCTCCGAATGTGAGGTTGAAATCAGCTACCCCAAGAGGTGTCTCACACTTTTGGTTGAATCCTGCAATCTTCATGTCTCTGACCTTGGTAAGCTGCAGATCAAAGTAATATTTCTGATAGATGCGGTATGGAAGAATGTTCACAGCAGCCCCGGGATCTATCAGTATCCTGCTTATCGACTGACAGTTCAGGGAACCCCTCATATACAGCGGTCTATTATGGCCGGAATTTGGGATTAGCATATCATCCTCTGTGAATGTGACTGATGGACCAGAATTCACTTCTGTCAAGAGTGCTTCATACTGTGCCGGCAACTGCAAGGCATCAATAATGGCTTGGCGAGCCTCTTCACTCAGAGAAAGGATTTCCCAGATGGAGAACCTGGTAGGGAGCTTCTTCAGCATTTTCATGATCCGGCTGCCCACCCGGACATTAGACAGTCTCATCTCCTCCACCCAACGGGGTCTTGGAGGTTCACGTGGTGCCTGTGGCCTTTGCTGCCCAGTGCCAGTTTCATCCTCTTCATCGACTTCCCGGGAGGCTTCTTCTGTAGTAACGACCCCTGTTTCTGCTAGAGGGTTACTTCCTTTATTTTCTTCATGCTGCTTCTGCTTCCTAACTGCAGCCTGCTGGCGTTTATTGCTTTTAACTGGAGCAGTGCGAGCCAGTTGCTCATTTTCCAAACTGGACAAGAATTCCAGGAATGAAGGAGCCTCTTCTTTTTCTTGGTACAAGCTGGCAGGGGGAGGAACCTGGACACCTCGTACCTCCAGTTTTGGGATTTGGTATGGTTGTTCTCCTTTGAACATAATATTGTGATTAGCTGGTGGCGGGCGCCCCCATCTTTTCCCAGAACGTGTTGCATGGGCTGAGGTAGAGGCTTCAGCATGGTTGGCTTCTAGCGGGGCATTTGATGCTTCATCCTCATCATTCTCCCCGGGCAAGGAAAAGAGTACCGACAGAGTGTTGCATTGTACTGTCGCGACTTTCTTTCCCCTTTTGGACTTGGGCCGTCTCTTCTTCTCCTGGGAATTTGGCTTTGCTGGCTCCTGCCCCCAGAAGGGCTCATTTTCAGCTTTTTCTTGTTCTGCCTCTGGTTGCTCTTTAATTTTCAATTCTT
Organism: Amorphophallus konjac; assembly: GCA_022559845.1. Classification (NCBI taxonomy): domain Eukaryota; kingdom Viridiplantae; phylum Streptophyta; class Magnoliopsida; order Alismatales; family Araceae; genus Amorphophallus; species Amorphophallus konjac. The sequence goes on along the minus strand of CM040118.1, from coordinate 157,954,408 downwards.
CGAGCTGCTCCCAGAGTATACAGTCTTTTATCAGCAGGTGTTTGGGCTTTTTCTGCTCATATTCATCGAGCTCATTGATATACCGCTGTAGACGCCTGGCTGCAGGACTTACTTCTTTATGTGCAGGTAGGGGAGTTTGTCTCCTCCGGTTGCGAGTAGGGATCCGGATGACTGGTCCGGTCTCAGCTGTATGCCATACTGGCTTTACTGGAGGCAGCTCAGGCCTTGGGGTGACACCCCGGATAGTTGCCCCACTGGTGCTGGCTGCGAGAGTCTTTTTTCTGTTCTTTATGGGCTTCGTCTGCCATCCTTCCTGATCTTTCAGTGGGGTGAGGAGGCAAGCTTCATAAGTATGTCTGGTACATTCTTCAGCGGCTTCCTCAGGCAGCTGCTGATAGACTGAAATCATATTGGCGGCCATCTTCCAGGGCGGAGGCTCATACGGATGAGGTGGCTTCACCTGGTAATCACCCAACTGTAGCTCACCCTTTTTGACCATTCCTTCCATGATATCCTTGAAGACATAACAATCTTCAATTGCGTGCCCCAGCGCACGGTGAAATGGACAGAACAGTGGATCATCTTTCTTTGTTGCATCCGTAGGTCTCTTCGGTTCAGGCAATGTTACCTTGTTGAACTTGTATGCCCAGTTAAATAGTGCTGATGTCTTATCTTTGGGAAAAGAGTAAGCCTTTCTCATTTTGTCTCTCAGAGAGACCTTATCTTTTCTTTCTGTTGCACCCTCAGGCGGGGGAGCTTCATCTGCCTCTTTTTTCCCTTTCTGTTGCTCGAAGGTTCTAAAATCGACGGCGTTAGCCACAGTATGTGATGGCCATCGATCATTGGTTTTACCCTTCGGCATAGTGGGAGCATTGGCGGTCGGACGCTTGGACAAGAACGTCTCGACTTCCGCCACTATATTGTTCAGCCGGTCAAATGTTCTGACATCTACACCGATCATCTTTTCTAGAACCTCTCTCTTGAGGCTCTGTTTACATATCTGCACTGCATCTTCCTGATGAGGAGGTCTTCGACATCTCATGGCTAAGTTTCTCCACCTTTTGATGTAGTCCAGTGATGTTTCCTCTTGCCTTTGCTTGGTTGCATATAGCTCCGCTATTGTAATTTCTCTTTCCGTGACATGAAATCTGTCGCGGAACTTTCTTTGCATAACAGGCCAATCAACCACTGATCCAGCGAGCAGGCTTGAATACCATTCAAAGGCTATCCCAGTGAGGGACGAGCCAAAGAACTTAAGCAGATAGGCTTCATCAGCTGCTAGGTCGCCCATAATTGTGGTATAGTAAGTAATGTGCTCCCTGGGAGAGCCCTGGCCATTGAATTTCTCAAATTTTGGCGGCTTACTGACGCCTGGGGGTAGTCTTTTAGTAGCATACTGGGGAGGATACGGTACTTTGTACACATCATAGGTACTTACACCATCACCGGTCTTCTCAGACAGCTTCATCTCCACAATTCTTTCAATCATCAGCTTGTGGGCTAGGGCTGGATCTATCTCTTCTGGGAAGAAGTGAGCTTGTTGCTGGCTGTAGGGAGTCGCCGTCACAGTCGCGCGCAAGGTGGGTGCGGCGGGCTGCGTGTCACACCCCGAGCGCGGAAGATACTCGGATATGCGCGACGAGTTTATATCAATCATGTCAATCAGAGTAGTAGTGTATTCGACACCAAAACAGAGATGCGCAAATAGAAAGGTAACCCAATCCTTATTATTAATAGGCTATTACAAATCCAATACTCTATTTAATAAAAAGAAAAGTACATAGTTGACTCAAGAAAATAGGAAAAAGACTAGATGACACTTGGACAAGCTCTAGCTCTTTCACTCGGGACTTTCCCCATCCGTTTGAGTCTCGTCATCGGACTTACCTGAAAAGTAAGGGACAAACACGGAGTGAGCGAACGCTCAGTAGGAAATTATATCTCAAGCACTAGCAAGGGGTTTAAGTAATTACATCTTTCATGAATGTACTATAGCTATGCATGCTCGCATGAAATGACAAGATAGAGAGAATATCAATAAGGTAACAAGTTGAACTAGTCATGAACTCTCAAGAAAGGATAACAAGATATTCAAGCAAGTACTTTTATCATGTCAAGAACTTTGGCTATCATGTATCAAGCAAGCAAGTAATTACCCTTTTTCGGGTCACGCAAGTCATGTCATGTCAAGTACGATTCAAGTACAAGATTTTGTGTGGAATGTCCAATCAAGCTAGTCATGCACTCGGTATAATGCCAGATACCTTATCATTAAAACTCCCATGGGCACAAGTACTTTTGGGTGCTCCTCCCAGGACCAGATCGGGCCCTATATGCGCAGGCATTTATCATGTATTTCGACATCCACTCTTGTATATATATAGCCAATATGGAATTTCAATAATCAAGCTCCTGTAGGATAACTTTGAGAGAATAGAGTCCAAAAATATGACATTGGACATAGCTAGACGATAATCACGGTAGAATCACGACGATCGATAAACTAGGTGGAATTAGGTTCCCTTACTCGGGTACCATGACAAGTATGGACTATCCTTCTTTATATAGAATTGTGGTCCACATGAATAGCACATCAAAGGCAAGATACCCTCATTCTTATCATAGAATTGAGGTCCACAAGAACATCAGAATATGGCATGATATCATCATCCCATTGGGAGATTCCCATGATATATACTTTGTATAATCATAAGGGCCGGTATACCATGTTTCTTTAGAGTGACATGGCAAAAATTGTGTAACGGGTTTTTAGGGTACAACCAGCTCAGTCGACCTTGAGGGAATCCAAGGTACGAGGAGTCTTACGGAGGTCTCTATGACTAACTCGCTAGTCCAAAGGAACAGAATGTCTAATGGAGAGCTTGTATGTCAATGAGAGTTGAGGGTGATCGATAGAACAACATGAAAACGTGGGACTATACTCACGGAGTGGAGATATAGTGCCGATATACATATATATAAATATAATGAAAACCCTCGGTTAGCAGTAACGGGTAAAAACATTTTTACAGAAAATAAGGACTTTGATTAAGTCACTACTTAAGTAAATAACGCCTTAAATAAGGGCGTTTACATGCATTTCCAATTTTGCAGAAATTTCCATAATTCTGTGTTTTATCAAAAACACGCCCTGGGCAGGGGCGTTTTATATAAATTTGACAACATATACAGTGGTCGTCTATTTCTTAATTTTCATTTTTGTAAGATATCAATTTCTATAATTTAACATGAATGCGCCCTAGGAAGGGCCGTAAATTTTTAAAATCACGCCCTACACAGGGGCGTTATCACCGTGAGAGACGGCCTAGTCCAGGTCGTGAATTCAAGGAATTTACAATATTTCAGGAAATAAAATTTCAAGAGACAGGAGACATGGTCATGACAGGAAAATTAGCAGGAATTCACAGGTAGAGTCATGCTATATATTAGAATCGATATTTCATATTTATTGAATTTTAAACAGGATCAATTATTAATTACAAGCGATTTTCATGAAATTAACGCCTATAGGGCAGGGCGTCAAATCTTAAATTGACGACCTTGTGCAGGTCATTTCTAAAAGTAGCGCCCTAGACATGGGCGTCTCTTTCAAAAAATATTACAGAAAACATATTAAAGCCAGCAGAAAACTATACTACATGCATGTAATGCTGGTATATATATTAAATCACTTGTTTGGGCTACGTTGCTTGAGAAAACCTACCTTTAGTTGATCTGAGAGTTTTTGATTGAAGACTTTCTGAAGAATCGGACAGCAGCTCTAGTATATATATATATATATGTTCCTCCCATGAACCGACTTGCACCAGAAGCAGAGATGTCAAAGCGAAGGACTCAGAGGAAGAGTTGAACTGAAGAAGATCCACGTTCTTCACTTGTCAACCTGCCGTAGGACCCTATAGAATATACGGAAGATATTAGCTCCTTTGCAATGATCATCTAGAGGCAAAGGAAGAAGAACTTACACCCGGATGAAGAACCTATGTTCTTCAATTGACCTGCAGGTTTCCTACAAAAAGAAGAATCATTTAAAATTCTTCATATCGAGAGGAAAGCAGGAGGAAGAATCACGGTTTATTACTTAGCGTAGCAGAGGGGATCGATCAAATGGATTTAGGGTTTGGTAATCAAAGGTATTTATAGGATTTTGGGGGTCCTATTAGGGTTAGAGTTCTAGTGGAAGTAATGCTTCCAATATAGAGTCCTTACCCTAGTAGATACTTACTAGATTAGCTTAATCCTTCCCCGGATAAGCTCTTGGTTCGAACGGAACCGGAATGTAATTAACGACCTAGGTCAGGGCGTCGCATTTTAAATTGACGCCTTGTCATAGGGCGTTGCTTAAAAGGCGCCTTGTATAAGGGCGTTTCGTGTTTGAAAACACGCCCATGAAAGGGGCGTTTCTTTTACTTGCCCAATTTGGTCGCGTGAGAATTGACGACCGTTCGTGTGGGCGTCCTTTCTTTAGGCACGCCTTATATAAAGGCGTTTGTTTTAAAATTAACGCCCTACTGAGAGGCGTTATTTGGTTTTGGGTTTTAATTTATCCGTTTAAGCTTCTTCCCATTATCTTTACTAATTCTTTGATTCATTTAGAGAAATTTTAATTTATTTTAACCCTTTATTTATCTGGGTTGCTACACCCTCCCCCACTTAAAAAGAATTTGGTCCCCAAATTCGACTGTATATATATAAAATGTGGAGAGTATAGAGTATATACCACTTAGAATAATTCGGGAAATCGTTTCCTCATAGACTCCTCGGTCTCCCATGTTGCTTCGTGTTCAGCGTTCTTATTCCATTGCACCTTAAGCATGGGAATAACCTTATTCCTGAGAGCACGTATTTCACGTTCTAAGATCTTCATAGGCTTCTGTTCATATGTGAGATCCTTCTGTATTACCAGGTCTCCATGTTCAATAATATGCGAGGGATCGTGCACATACTTCTTCAGCATAGAAATGTGAAACACATTATGTACTTCAGACAATTGAGGAGGCAATGCGATGCGATACGATAAGCAACCTCACCAACTCTTTCTAGAACTTCAAAAGGTCCGATAAACCTTGGCGTAAGCTTTCCCTTAATACCAAATCTTCGTATTCCGCATCCAGGTGATATCTTAAGAAATACATGATCTCCGACTTGGAATTCAAGATCTCTTCTTCTTGTATCAGCATAAGCCTTTTGCCTGGTCTGAGCAACTTGCAATCTTTCTTTGATTACTTGTATCTTTTCAGTTGTATCCCTTACCATGTCTAGACCTATCAGTTGTTTCTCTCCAACTTCGTTCCAGCATAAGGGTGATCGGCAACTCCTTCCGTATAAGGCTTCGAAAGGTGCCATTTGAATACTTGCCTGGTAGCTGTTATTGTATGCAAATTCAACTAGAGGCAAGTGATCGTGCCAGCTTCCTCCAAAGTCAATGATGCATGCTCTAAGCATATCTTCAACAACTTGGTTAGTTCTCTCGGTCTGACCATCCGTTTGAGGATGAAAAGCTGTACTAAAATTTAGTCTTGTCCCCAACGAATGTTGTAATCCCTTCCAAAAATGAGAAGTAAATCAGGGATCTCTGTCAGACACGATTGAGACAGGAATACCATGTAGTCTGACTATCTCTTTGATATATAATGCAGCTAAGACATCAATTGACCATCGACTCTTGATTGGCAAGAAATGCGCCGATTTAGTCAATCGATCAATAATAACCCATATTCCATCATGTCCTCCTTTTGATTTAGATAGACCCATGATGAAATCCATACCAATCTCCTCCCACTTCCATTTGGGAATATCTAGCGGATGTAGCTTTCCAGCAGGCTTTTGGTGTTCCGCCTTGACCTGTTGGCATGTGAGACAGCGCGATACGTAGCTCGCGATTTCCCTTTTCATGTTGGGCCACCAGAAATTCCTTTTCATATCTTGGTACATTTTGGTTGATCCAGGATGAATCGTGTACCTTGATCTATGAGCTTCATCTAAGATCTTCTTCTTTAATTCGGGACAGTCCGGTATACAAGTTCTGTTCCTAAATAACAATCTTCCTTCAGAAGTTATTTGGAAATCGGATTGTCCTTCTAATCTGTCCTTTATTTCCACCAATGCTGGGTCATCACCCTGAAGTGCCTGTATCTCAGATAATAAATCTGACTGTATACTCACATGAGATAAGGTGACACTATTGCAATCTGTGTCCATGTTTATATTAAGCTTTGAGAATTGTTCCAGTAACTTCCATTCTTGTATCATACAATTGGCTATCATTACTCTCGGCTTTCGACTAAGGGCATCAGCAACAAAAGTACCCTTTCCGGGATGATATTGTATATTGAAGTCGAAGTCCTTGAGATATTCCAGCCAACGTCTTTGTCTCATGTTTAGCGCTTTCTGGGAGAAGAGATATCTGAGACTCTTGTGATCGGAGTATACAGTAAACTGTACTCCATAAAGATAGTGTCTCCAGATCTTCAGTGCAAATACCACCGCGGCCAGTTCTAAGTCATGGACGGGGTAGTTTTCTTCGTGTTTCTTTAGTTGACGTGAAGAGTATGCTATAACCTTCCCTTGTTGCATTAGGACACATCCGAGGCCAATGCCAGAAGCATCAGTGTAAACCTTGAATTTTTCTCCTTCTATTGGTAGAACAAAGACCGGAGCTGTAGTGAGATGATCCTTAAGAGTTTGGAAGCTTCTTTCACATTCCTCGCTCCATTCATAACGGATCTCCTTACGAGTTAATCTTGTAAGTGGTACGGTGATCTTAGAGAAATCTTTGATGAATCGCCGATAATAGCCTGGAAGGCCTAAGAAACTTCTGATCTCGCTAGCATTGGTTGGTTTTTCCCAGTTTCTAACAGCTTCGACCTTTGACGGATCTATTGATAATCCATCTTTTGAAATCACATGTCCTAGAAAAGCCACTTCTTCAAGCCAGAATTCACACTTGCTGAGCTTTGCATATAATTGATTTGTCCGTAATATTTGTAAAGCAATCCTCAAATGTTCCTCATGCTCTTCCTTAGTCTTGGAATATATCAATATGTCATCAATAAAAACCACCACGAATTGATCTAGATAGGGCCTGAATATGCTATTCATTAACTGCATAAAGGCAGCAGGGGCATTTGTTAGTCCAAAAGGCATAACAACGAATTCATAATGGCCATACCTGCTTCTGAATGCGGTTTTATGAATGTCATCATCTTTGATCCTTAACTGATGATATCCTGATCTGAGGTCAATCTTCGAAAAATATTTGGATCCAGAAATTTGATTAAATAATTCATCGATTCTCGGCAGTGGATACTTGTTCTTGATAGTGAGATGATTCAACTGTCGATAGTCGATGCATAGCCTCATGGATCCATCTTTCTTCTTTACAAACAGTACAGGTGCTCCCCACGGGGAAGTACTTGGTCTAATGAACCCTTTTCGAATTAGTCCCATCAATTGTTCCTTCAACTCTTTGAGTTCAGCAGGTGACATCCTATAGGGTGCCCTTGAAACAGGACCAGCACCAGGGACTAAGTCAATGGTGAAGGCCACATCCCTTTGAGGGGGTAATCCCGGCAACTCTTCCGGAAACACGTCCGGGAATTCTTGTACTACTGGAATGTCTTCTAGCTTAGTGTCCTTTGTTTCCTTAACTGTGACAAATGCAAGGAAAGCTTCACATCCCTTCCTGACGAGCTTGCTAGCTCGGAGGGCCGAGATAAGAGGGGAATTGCTCCGACTCTTGGGGCGAGTAAAGACTAATTCTGGAAAATCTTTGAAAGCAATTTGGCTATTGCGGCAATCAACCGTTGCCTGGTATTTGGATAACTAGTCCGCTCCCAGTATAACATCATACTCCTTTAGATCAAGGCATATGAGATCTATAGGTAAATTCCTACCTTGAACCATTACCTCACAGTTTTGGTAGTGATGAGTAATATCATTTTCACTTCCAAGAGGAGTAGTTAGAACTATTTTTATCCATTCTGGTTCTAACGGTAACAGGTCGGCAAACTTCTTAGAAATAATGGAATGCGATGCACCCGTATCAAATAAGACATAAGCACTTTTGGAACAAACTGTTAATGTACCTTCTACCAGTCCACCTTCTTCTTGCTCGGTCTCCTTTATTGCATGAAGTCGAGCGTTCTTTGTCACCGGGCCCTTACCGTCTCCGGCTTGGTCATTAAGTAACGGACAGTCGGGAATCCGATGTTCGCGGCTCCCACAACGGAGACATGCTCCTAATTTCCTCCAGCATTCTTCGGTCTTGTGACCAGCCTTGTCACAATGCTTGCATACTACGTTTGAAGGTGTAGTGGTGATAGAGAAGGGCTTGGTCTTCTTGAATTTCTGATCTTGAGAGGAAGAACCTCCATTACTAGGCCTTTTCTTGAAGTTGGGTTTGAAAGAACCCGAACTTGTGACTTGCTCCTTCTTATCTTTCCCACGGATCCTATCAGATAGTTCCGTGGCATCTTCAAGTAGCTGAGCTCGACGTACTATTTCCGAATAAACTTGGATATCCACAGGCGCCAGCTGAGTGATGTACTGGGGCCTGAGCCCATTAAGAAACCTTTTAGCCTTCATTTTCTCCGTGCTAATCAAGTGTTTGGCATATCTGGACAATCTCGAGAACTGTGCCTCGTAATCAGCTACTGATAGGGATCGTTGCTTTAATGCAGCAAACTCAGCAGCTTTCTTCTCCTGGACTCGGTCTGAAAAGTATTTAGCATTGAAATATTCTACAAATTCTTCCCATGTAACTTGATTAGGATCGATGGTTGCTTCAATAGACTCCCACCAACATTTAGCATCCTTTTCTAACTGGAAAGTAGCTAATAAGACTTTGTCCTGATCCGTGCATTGCATAACACGGAATATACGTTCAGTCTCCCGAACCCAATGCTCGGCATCATCCGGATCGGTCGATCCCATAAACTTCGGGGGATTCATGCTCTTAAAGGCTTGGTGTAAGCTTCCAGCTCGTGGAGCACCACCATGTGCTACCTGTTCTAGCACTTGAGTCATTCCTTGAAGGGTACGCTGCATGTTGCGCCATTGAGCACGTTCGGCAACCATTATCCTACAATTACAATAACTATATTAGTACGTGACTACATTTAGAAACCAGTACTCTATTTTCAACTTTAACCCTTGGTTCTACCCAATCTCACTGGTAAAAGGTTTATACTTATCCTTGGACTTGGGTTTTTTTTCCTAGGAATTGAATACCCTAGGCTCTGATACCACAAAAACTGTCACGCCCCGAGCGCGGAAGATACTCAGATATGCGCGATGAGTTTATATCAATCATGTCAATCAGAGTAGTAGTGTATTCGACACCAAAACAGAGATGCGCAAATAGAAAGGTAACCCAATCCTTATTATTAATAGGCTATTACAAATCCAATACTCTGTTTAATAAAAAGAAAAGTACATAGTTGACTCATGAAAATAGTAAAAAGACTAGATGACACTTGGACAAGCTCTAGCTCTTTCACTCGGGACTTTCCCCATCCGTTTGAGTCTCGTCATCGGACTTACCTGAAAAGTAAGGGACAAACACGGAGTGAGCGAACGCTCAGTAGGAAATTATATCTCAAGCACTAGCAAGGGGTTTAAGTAATTACATCTTTCATGAATGTACTATAGCTATGCATGCTCGCATGAAACGACAAGATAGAGAGAATATCAATAAGGTAACAAGTTGAACTAGTCATGAACTCTCAAGAAAGGATAACAAGATATTCAAGCAAGTACTTTTATCATGTCAAGAACTTTGGCTATCATGTATCAAGCAAGCAAGTAATTACCCTTTTTCGGGTCACGTAAGTCATGTCAAGTCAAGTACGATTCAAGTACAAGATTTTGTGTGGAATGTCCAATCAAGCTAGTCATGCACTCGGTATAATGCCAGATATCTTATCATTAAAACTCCCATGGGCACAAGTACTTTCGGGTGCTCCTCCCAGGACCAGATCGGGCCCTATATGCGCAGGCATTTATCATGTATTTCGACATCCACTCTTGTATATATATAGCCAATATGGAATTTCAATAATCAAGCTCCTGTAGGATAACTTTGAGAGAATAGAGTCCAAAAATATGACATTGGACATAGCTAGGCGATAATCACGGTAGAATCACGACGATGGATAAACTAGGTGGAATTAGGTTCCCTTACTCGGGTACCATGACAAGTATGGACTATCCTTCTTTATATAGAATTGTGGTCCACATGAATAGCACATCAAAGGCAAGATACCCTCATTCTTATCATAGAATTGAGGTCCACAAGAACATCGGAATATGGCATGATATCATCATCCCATTGGGAGATTCCCATGATATATACTTTGTATAATCATAAGGGCCGGTATACCATGTTTCTTTAGAGTGACATGGCAAAAATTGTGTAACGGGTTTTTAGGGTACAACCAGCTCAGTCGACCTTGAGGGAATCCAAGGTACGAGGAGTCTTACGGAGGTCTCTATGACTAACTCGCTAGTCCAAAGGAACGGAATGTCCAATGGAGAGCTTGTATGTCAATGAGAGTTGAGGGTGATCGATAGAACAACATGAAAACGTGGGACTATACTCACGGAGTGGAGATATAGTGCCGATATACATATATATAAATATAATGAAAACCCTCGGTTAGCAGTAACAGGTAAAAACATTTTTACAGAAAATAACGACTTTGATTAAGTCACTACTTAAGTAAATAACGCCTTAAATAAGGGCGTTTACATGCATTTCCAATTTTGCAGAAATTTCCATAATTCTGTGTTTTATCAAAAACACGCCCTGGACAGGGGCGTTTTATATAAATTTGACGACATATACAGTGGTCGTCTATTTCTTAATTTTCATTTTTGCAAGATATCAATTTCTGTAATTTAACATGAACACGCCCTAGGAAGGGCCGTAAATTTTTAAAATCACGCCCTACACAGGGGCGTTATCACCGTGAGAGACGGCCTAGTCCAGGTCGTGAATTCAAGGAATTTACAATATTTCAGGAAATAAAATTTCAAGAGACAGGAGACATGGTCATGACAGGAAAATTAGCAGGAATTCACAGGTAGAGTCATGCAAGATATTAGAATCGATATTTCATATTTATTGAATTTTAAACAGGATCAATTATTAATTACATGCGATTTTCATGAAATTAACGCCTATAGGGCAGTGCGTCAAATCTTAAATTGACGACCTTGTGCAGGTCGTTTCTAAAAGTAGCGCCCTAGACACGGGCGTCTCTTTCAAAAAATATTACAGAAAACATATTAAAGCCAACAGAAAACTATACTACATGCATGTAATGCTGGTATGTATATTAAATCACTTGTTTGGGCTACGTTGCTTGAGAAAACCTACCTTTAGTTGATCTGAGAGTTTTTGATTGAAGACTTTCTGAAGAATCGGACAGCAGCTCTAGTATATATATATATATATATATATATGTTCCTCCCATGAACCGACTTGCACCAGAAGCAGAGATGTCAAAGCGAAGGACTCAGAGGAAGAGTTGAACTGAAGAAGATCCACGTTCTTCACTTGTCAACCTGCCGTAGGACCCTATAGAATATACGGAAGATATTAGCTCCTTTGCAATGATCATCTAGAGGCAAAGGAAGAAGAACTTACACCCGGATGAAGAACCTACGTTCTTCAATTGACCTGCAGGTTTCCTACAAAAAGAAGAATCATTTAAAATTCTTCATATTGAGAGGAAAGCAGGAGGAAGAATCACGGTTTATTACTTACCGTAGCAGAGGGGATCGATCAAATGGATTTAGGGTTTGGTAATCAAAGGTATTTATAGGATTTTGGGGGTCCTATTAGGGTTAGAGTTCTAGTGGAAGTAATGCTTCCAATATAGAGTCCTTACCCTAGTAGATACTTACTAGATTACCTTAATCCTTCCCAGGATAAGCTCTTGGTTCGAATGGAACCGGAATGTAATTAACGACCTAGGTCAGGGCGTCGCATTTTAAATTGACGCCTTGTCATAGGGCGTTGCTTAAAAGGCGCCTTGTATAAGGGCGTTTCGTGTTTGAAAACACGCCCATGAAAGGGGCGTTTCTTTTACTTGCCCAATTTGGTCGCGTGAGAATTGACGACCGTTCGTGTGGGCGTCCTTTCTTTAGGCACGCCTTATATAAAGGCGTTTGTTTTAAAATTAACGCCCTACTGAGAGGCGTTATTTGGTTTTGGGTTTTAATTTATCTGTTTAAGCTTCTTCCCATTATCTTTACTAATTCTTTGATTCATTTAGGGAAATTTTAATTTATTTTAACCCTTTATTTATCTGGGTTGCTACACTGCGTCTGAGATGCAGAGGGCTGAGCTGCTGCTTGCTGCAGAACAGGCTGGCTTGGAGCTTTGCCCTTATCAGCTGGAAGAGGATTAGTTGGGACAGCCATTTCTGCTGAGCTGGAAGTTTGCCCCACAGGTTCGGCTTGCTTGGAGATCGGTGTGGCTTCATGCCTATCATTTAGCTGTCTTCTGAGAGCACTGATCTCCTGTTGATATCTTCTAAACATCATCTGGATCATGGGATCCAGAGTCGATGGGATCTGTATATCTTCTGAAGTCCCTTCAGCATCATCAACGAAGGGATTGTCTTCTTCTTCCGCTGTCACCACATTGACTGTCATGGTGGTGATCTTGCGGGTTTCATCATCATTCTTCATCTTATCTTTTGCAGCCTGACCTCTTCTTGTGACGGGGCCTGGTCTGGTAGCCAGCCTGAGCAGTTCATCTGGCTGAGTTGGCAGCATATCCTGCCCCCTGGCGATTCCAGCCATGTTACAGGTGAAGATTTGCATTCTTCCCTTCTGCCTGCAAACTTTTCTTTTTGCCTGGTCAGGGTATTTGAGTCGGTCGAAGACCGATACTCTTTCTTCAGCTTCTTCCCTACACAGGTCTTCTTTATCATATCCGGCCTTGCGGCCTTCTTCATAATCATTTGAATCGGAGGAGGAGACTCCGAGCATCACTTCTTGAAGGGCTTCTCCTTCTTCTTCATCCACGGTGCCCAGAGCACGGGATAATCTTTGCTGACCGAGGGCAGAGTTCCCCAGGTAGTGGAAGTAGTCTTGGATCACTTGTTTCATCTCCTCTGGATTGTGCCTTCGCGGCTCTGGTCGGAGTATCAATCTTTCCTAGCTTTTCTGCTGATGAGCCAGTCTTGTCATCTGAGCATTCAAATGCTCAGCTTTGGAATATCTGAATATGTCAGCCTGTCTGGCATAGGCTCTTGGTCTTCTTGGAATGGCAACCGTGACTGGTTCGCTCATTCCCATATCGCCATCTTGGCAGCAGTTGGCAGTGTCAGCATAGTCCCTCTTTTCCCATCTTTTGCCTTTGGCCCTGGGATGGGTGACAGTAAGGTCTTCCTTCTTCTCATATCTTCTGCCCCTCATCACGGGGCGAGTAGTAATCAGATTCCTTCCTTCATCATTTTTTTCATCTCTCCTCCCCCGAGCCTTGGGGTAAGCAGCAACAACATCTCTTCTGTAGTTTCTTTCTTCTCTTCTGCTTCCTGCCCTGAAGCGGGCAACATCATCCTCGGTAGCTTTCTCCTCATATCGAGCTGGGGCCCAGCTCTGAATCTTCTTTGGTCGCCAGACCTGTTTATATCTTGCTGGCTTGGGCGCCAGCGGCTTCCTCTCATCAGCTTCCCAGTTGGCCCTCCTAGTGGCCAGAACACGGAACCTGTTGTCGGTCTGGACAGTCGGGACAATCCTGTCCGGCCGGACTTCTCTGGGGCGACCGTTGAGGTTCACCCTAACATCACCCATCATCATTGTCTTTCCAGAATTGGAAAGACGACGCTCAGCAGCAGCATACCGGCTTCTCCGGTTATTTCTCTTTCCCCTCTGGGCAGCAGCGGGGACCGTGTCCCTCCTTTGAACTTGGTGAACATAGCAGGCGACGGCCGTCGAGGTCGTCTTCTCTGGTAAGCCAGCCTTCTCACCAGCAGTCTTCATCGGGGCACTTGCAGCAGTGCCTTGCTCGTTGTTGTTGACCTGCAGAAGGTCGATGAAGACGAGGCCCAGACAGTTGGGCAGCCCGACAGCAGGGGGCATTGATCCGAACGAAAGAGGTACCGCCAGGTAGCGCTCTCGCACATGCATATTGATCAGTTGCTGGTCGAAACATACAAACATGATCCCGGCCGTCATTGTAGCTTCCTGAGGATAGAGAAAGCGCACAGGATCAGAAATTTGAGGGGGGCCCGCTGGGCCTCCTATTTTGGCGTAGAGATGAAGGGAGACTCGGTCCCACCGGGCGTGCCAGACTTGTGGACGCGGATTTTATTTTTATTTTATTATGTTATTTATTTATATTTTATTTGGATTTTTGATTTATTAGGCGTGCCAGTCACTGGGGTGACAATTTTATTATGCGCTCGACTTGACTTGGTCAACCGATTGTGAGGTCCGAGTCGGGACCAGAAGTCCGTCATACCATAAAGGCTATGACGTTAATTACGTCCTTCCAAGGAAGGACAACCCTTGATTAAACGCCAAAATAGGAGGCCTCATAAGGCAAACATATATTCATGTACATAACTTTGAACTTCATACCAGGCCCGGAAGGCAGGTAAGAGAATAACATCGACCACAGAAATGAACTATATCGCTGAATCGGCGGTTCAAAAATAATCAGACTCAGGGGAAAGGTGAAACAGAGGATATCAATCGCGGACAGGATGAGCCACGATCATGACGGAGGTTTAAAGCATCGATTAACATTTCGGCAGCATCTCCCCATAGTCTGGATCATGCCCAGAGGGAAATAGGCTATCACCCACGGAGTGCCGGGATGAAAGCCGAAAGGAAGAGAGAGGTCGGACCTCTCCACGTTACACATGTATGCCCTAGGGCAATGTTTGACTCTTCCCTCACAGGAGCTGGTGGCACTCATGCATTGGCATAGCTCACCGGAGCTAAGAGGGAGGCGCGTCGTTGTAACTTCGACACGAATCGATGGAACATAAGGGAGTCTACCTCCCTTTAACTTTATCCTCGGGACATATCTGGTGATCCACGAATATCTCTGTGTGGGTTAGCTCTAGGCATTTGGGCTCACAGGGTAGCAACTTAGGCTCTCGGCATGACCACAGATGGAAGGCTAAGGCTCCCAGCGTGAGTGGCAAGAAGGTGGAGGTTCCCGGCGTGGCCGAAGGGAAAAGTCCAAGAAGCTCCCGGCGCCGACTTCCCGGTGCGACGAATACTCTCCAAGGGGGTTCTCGGCGTAGGCTGAAGGGAGGAGGAGGAGTTCTCGGCGTGAGGGTTTGTGGACGTCGAAAAATGTCGATGATGATCATACGGCATGCACGTCTCGACACTCGAGAGCAAGCCGAAGATGAAAATGCCAAATAAACCTCATGCCTCCCCGATCAGGATGAGGACTTGCTTGGTGGTCCGCTAGCCGATGAGGGAGCCCCCCGGGCGGAAGATATGGCCACAACTCTACAGCCGGCCGTGCCGAGAGCTGAATCAAAGAAGATTCGGGGACTCCGACATAGCCCGACGTGCACCGAAAGTCACGCAGAGTCTGTGACCGGGCCCCAAAGGCTGCGAATGGAACATTGTAGAGGTCATACATAGCAACCGGAACCTTCTGGGAATGTCGACATTCACGTAAAATGGCCGCGACTTCGAGAAGAATCCGTTTAGTGCTTAAAACGGCACGAGGGGGCTTTAAAACGGCGCGCCTTAAAACGGCGCGCCCTCCCTTTAAAACGGCGCGCCCCCCTTTGGGTGTGGCGCCGTTTTAACCTCTTTTATGTTCATTGGCTACACGGCGCGCTCGAAGGGGCCTCCATTTTGGATGCTTAAAACGGCGCGCCCCCCCTTTGGATGCGGCGCCGTTTTAACCCCTTTCTCTGAAGCACTTCCTGGCGAGCAACCAAACCATCCCATCGGCATTACGGTCCCCTGTTTCCTGGGAACTGCACGACGACGAACAAGCCTTAAAATGGCAAAAGGTATGCTTCGACCCGTTGGGCATCCAAGCATGTTCTTCAAATGGAAACCCTCGAGCCCTGCACCGTCGAACGCCCACTTCGTCCGTCGGCCACCCATGCTCCTGCAAATGATGAAAGCCGCGTGTCTCGCGGTGGATATGCCAACAGAGGAGGAGGCCATGCCTCTGCCCCTCTCCCGATCACACTGTAGCCGCGGCGGAGGTGACGTCCACGACAACGGCTCTCGACACGGCGACACGGTAGAGGCGTTGCAGGCGAAGCAAGATGGAAAGAAGAGGAAATAAAGAGAAATAAGGGGGGGGGATCTCCCTTCGACAGGGCCACTGGCCCCTATAAAAATCCCACCACGAGGAACTTTGATCGCGCGGAAGAGGAGGGACAACTCTTGGAAGCTTGAAAGGCAGAAGCTTTCTTCTGAGAGAAATCCCTTGAAGCCCGAAGCCTGTGCGAAGAAGAAGAGAGAAAGAGTGGGAGAGAAAGGGGAGGAAGAGTGAGAGCCAGCCGTGTGAGGGTGGGTCATTGTCTTTCCCCTCTCCCCTTGTATTCCGCTCGGCGACGTCCAGCCCCGATGTAGCTCTTCTGTTTAAATGGAAATGAAGCATGGGGCCTTCAACCCCGATCCTCACTTATCTCCCTCATGAAACCCGATTTTGATGCTCGCTCATCCCTTCCCTTTTGCAAGTCTATATGTTTCCGTCGGATCATATATGCATAGATATATACATATGTATCTGTAGATAGATATATACGTATGCATGCGTTAACTTCATTTTACTGCTGTCCCTTGGATCTCCCTTCCGCCGTGTTCTTGTGCCGACTTCGGCTCTCACGCGGTCTTCAGCCACGCGATCACGGCAACCCTCGGGTCGTCGGAGTTCCTTTGTAGGTTGGCCCTCAGGACCTCCGGCCCCGAACGGGGGAGTCGATACGATCGCAACAACCCATGGGTCACCGGTTTCCCTTGTAGGCTAGCCCTCGGGATCTCCGGCCCCTAATGGGGTAATTTTACTGGTGTCGTTGCTTATGCACACACCGGGATGTTTCGGGGCCGTCGGAGTTCTCTCCGCATGGCGCGCCCCATCTTTTCCCCCAGACCCTTCCGATCTAGGGGAGGTGCTGCCCGATTTTCGTCAGGGTCAAGAACATACAAGAACACCAAGAACAATGAATAAATGTATCATAGAATTTGCCCACGGGTGAAAGAAAAGAAACACACAGTAAAACTCTGTGAACTGAACCCCCCGAATAAAACACTTAAACCTCTTGCTCATTCACCTTAACAAACCATCAACGATGCTTAAACCTTCATCCTATTGATCTAGGGTGTCAATTGAACAATTAATCTAACTATTGATCCTTCTGTAGGCTATAGAATCAAGAACAGAAAGCAAAACAAGTCCACAGAACGAAACGATGTCCCGGCGTGGCCTAATCCGGCGCTGTCACCCCTCACCGCGCCGATTTAACACCTCTCTCGTACCCCCCCATCTCCATTTACACCTTAAAACGGTGCCCCTTATCCGGCGCGCCCCCCGTCTCCATTTACATCTTAAAACGGCGCCCCTTTACCGGCGCGCCCCACCCTTGAAACCCCTTAAACCGGCGCGCCCCAACCGGCGCGCCCCATGGGTACCTCCACCCGGCGCCCCCCCCCCCCCCTTTACTGCCTCTATCCGGCGCCCCCCCCCCCCCCCTTACTGCCTCTATCCGGCGCGCCCCCTTGACTCATTCTGCAACCGGCGTGCTTCATTAAAAAAAAGGGGGGAGGGAATTAACTAAGTAGGAAGAAAAGGCTTGAATTGATGAATAAAGCGAAGGAAGAGAACTAAACCCAAAAAAAAAAACGAAAGGAATTCTATTACCCGCGCCTTAACCAAATTTTGTTCCGGGGGCGCTGCCCCCGAAAACCCCCGCAAGGGGCGTTGCCCCCTTGACCCCACGCCTGACGGCAGGTCGACCTGACCGCGCAGGTCAATCCGCGTGCGAGGGCGCACATTGTCGAGTTTTGGCCTTACACTTAACGACCCGCTCCCCCGGACTGTGTGATGATGCCCCGTGGTATCGGACATGGACCTCGGGATCCCCGACATGGTCATGATCCGTGCACCTCTTGAGCCGATAGTTCATCAAATTGACCCACTTCTTCCGGGATCCGATCCCGCACCCACATGAAACGTGCCGTACCTACGGTAGATATCCGAATGTCTTTGTTGTTACCTTCGATGCTTCGAATATGAACTCTCGACCGAATACTGGATGGTCCTTAGTGACTGATATATATATATATATATATATATATATATATATATATACCGGGATCTAATCCCGCACTTTCATTAAATTCGCCGCACTCGCAGCAAGTATTTGTACGGTTTTTGAACACCGTTTTACATACCGACGCGGAGGGTTTAAATCATGTCAACCCAACTCGCATGCTTTAATGAAAAACGATCTTTAGGTCATTTGACCCCTTTTCTTGGCGATTAATCAGAGGTCTTTCCCTCTCTGAGGGGATGTAATTAACGTCGCGCCCTTTATGGCGCGGCGGGTCTCCAGTCCCGACCCGATATCCACAATCATCTGATCAGTCAGATGGAGCGCACCCCGGGCTTCGGACCACTCCAGTCTTGAAGCCCGAACACATTGTCACCTAGGTGACTGGCACGCCCTCGCACTAGATAAACCGATAAAAAGACCACCGATATCCCGATACTTTCACACACGAAACCTAGTGCGTTCCACAGGGTTCCCGGCGCGCTGAAAGCTGCGCCGGGAGTTGATGGCGCCGAGAGTTCGGTGCCGAGAAGGTATTGGTGTTTGGGCGCCGTGAGGAGTTTAGGATTTTACGGTACCCTGTTTTTGGGGTTTTAAGAGTTTTCTGGGAATTTATATCAAAGTGGATTGGCTCTGGGGACTCAGAGATGGGGTTCAACTGGTTTTAGTTGTATATGTTTCATAGGAGGCTGAGAGCTGAGAGGGATTGGAGGAGAAGAGTCCAACGCAGAGAACTTTTTCACCATTACTATGCGAAGTCCCGAGGACAGCTTCAGTGTTATCTTTCATTGGCCTGGGAGGATTTCAGCAGCACCTCCCCCGTACCTAGCGTCTGCCAGGGAGTGATAGACGATCACCCACGGAATGCCGGGATGAAAGCCAGAAAAAGGGGGGTATGGGACCACTAGCCCGTGTATGCGATTACAGCACCAACTTAATATCCCTTTGAGGCCATTGAAACTTATGCAGTGGCAGAGTTTCCTTGGCTCGTAAGATTATGTAGGGGGGGTTATCCCCAATAATCTTTACCCCTTAGGTATATATGGTGATCTGGGGCGTCCTTCGACCGAATTCAAGGTCACACTGAACGGACTGTAGGGGCTATCGGTGTGGTTTCTCCATTGGTGGTAGGAACGTTTATCAGGGGTTCGAGGGGTATATCTGTGTGGTTTACAGTTCGAAGGGGTGGAAGGCACAAGGGGTGGTCCCCGGCGTGGGGGACTTCTCGGCGCGCCCGTCACCGCGCCGAGAACCTGGCGCCGGGAAGCCCGGGTCGGGAATGCTATATTGAACGGCTTTATTGACTTGTTGAAGGGGCTAAGGAAAGGGGCCTCTCGGCGGCGTAGCTCTCGGCGGGGAAATGACCACGCTGGGAAGGGGCTAAAGGGTTTATGGCTTGATTGCGATACTCTGCTCAGGAGACTTCTGGGATTTCTGGCTCAGATTGAGGCAAGATCTAGAGTGTAGGAGGGGATTACATGGAGGTTAGTATCAGTCGAAGGGCAGATCATCCATTATCGAATCCTCGTGGGACGTATGGCATTTTCTCTACTCACCTGCTGCTCAGACGGTCAAGAGATTGATGTCTCTGACCCTGAACGAGATGGGAGCTCCGCAGAAATCTATGATATTCAAGAAAACCATGATCCGAGGGGAGGGAAGGAGGGGGGACATAGCCCAATAACCCACTGAATGAGGGTTGAGGCTCCGTCTTCGTCCTTCACCAGAGAACGGGCTAGGGAAGGGGTCGAAACACGAGTCGGAAAGCTGGAGCATCTAGGCAAACCAATATTCCGAAGAACAACCGATGCAAGAAGGGGAGAAGGACAGCAGATATCTCAATCAATCGAATGCCCAAACGGGCCATGTTGATACTTCATTTCATTACATCATCCCAAACTTACACAGATCGTAGAAGGGAAATGAAAGACAGAGAGGTGGAAATCGAGACCGGAATCCTCCGGCTACATTGATAAATCGAGAAAGACTCACCAGATTACATCAGAAAAGAAAAAAAAGAGGAAGCATGGGGGAGGGCGGAGCATTGACTCCTCTCCCTCCCCGGTTACCCACCTGAGTCTTCCTTTCTTCTTCTTCTCCCAGCTTCTTCTTTTTTCCCTCTCGGTCTCTCTTCTGTCTTTTTCTATCTCTCCCTATCTCTATCTTCTATCTCTCCTTTTTTCTGGTCGTCCTCCTTTTCTTTTCGAAGGGAAGGGGGTTTTATAACCGTCCCTCCTTGCCTTCTCGGTAGGCATCTCACGGCGTGCCTCAACTGAGGGCTTCCCAGCGCACAGGACTCCAGCCTTTCGGTGCAGCCATTGGGCTTTGACAAGGGGCTCCCGGAGCCACTATTACAGGCCCACTTAGGTCTCTTATACCAGGCCCTTTATCGGCCCCTCAAGTACATCAGCACCCAAAAGGGTCCTCCGTTGGTGATATAGTTTGTATTAAGATCATTAGTAGGGTTTTCATCAGTCCGCAGATAGGAGTTTCATCAGTATTGCCATCTGAATGATGACAAAATCGGGCATCATTTTATCGATATCGTCACCTGAATGGTGACTAGATCGGACATCAGCTTTAGTCTGGGAAGACTTCAGCCGGGTGTATAATCTGTGGAGACGATTCGCCTTGTGTTCTGACTTTGCAAAAGCCTTTACAATCTTCATCTGCCGGTACCGGCTTCATCTTTATCTCACATCACATCTGTCAATAAGCCGACATCTGACTTACCCTGACATGTCATCTGTGGATTCTTGGATGGGGCAGTAACACAGCTCTTATTAAAGTGTGCTAGGAGGTCTCATTATTCAAGCGATTACTGCTTTATCAGTGCTGCCGTCTGAGTGACATCGGCACCGGACATCAGCTTGGCCGACAAAGGCTTCAGCCGGGTAAATGGTCGACGAGCTTCATCATTGGTCCTTCACTGTGGGTATGATCTGCTTCCACCCTTGTTCATTTTCAAGGTGTCAACACCCGTCCCAATCACATGGGAAAAATGAAGGGTTTAATGCGAATATCATCTTTTCTCTCGACATTTATGGTTCACTGACCGGGGAGGGGGGACATCCCCATCAAACGCTCATGCTACTTTCCTTCTGAATCACCACAAGGTTATAGGATTCCGCCCTCCTGTGGCGTGGAGTCCTTCAAGCCATCTATGGTGAATAGGAATGGGTCTTTTGACCCGACACTAAATCCACGTTCCTTTGGGAATGGTGGTGGATGTAGGTGAGGAACCTCTTGTAGGCTAGCCCTCGAGGTTTCCTCCCATTCTGGCCATCCCTTTGAACAGTACCTTTGGCCCATGGACCATTGGTGCCCCTCGTAGGCTAGCCCCCAGGGTCCATCCATCTGGGTCCGCCGATCACCGTTTGGCCTCCCGGCTTTAAGGAGCTTACCCCAGTTTCTGTGGGAATGTATCCACTTTCCCCCCATAACCCTCTGGGTATGGGGAGGTGCTGCCAAAGTTTTGTCTGAATATTCAGGCTGAATCATCATGGAAGCTTAGCTCTGAGAGCTGTAAATCGACTTTGAACTGAGAATGTAATGTGCTTGAGTAGGAACCTTACACAAGTCTTGATTTGACATGTCTGTAGGGCAGTTAGACTTTGAATTCATTCACTGATCAACCTTAATTAACATCAAAAGGCTGAACAAAATCACAATGCAACTCAACAATTCAAAAATCAGAATTCTACTCCAAACCGGCGCACCCCAAATCCGGCACGCCCTAATTCGGCGCCTACCCCCTCCGCGCCATTTAAACCCTCAATGGGACCACAACGTTCAACCCCATTTTCCTACGTTTCACCGCACCGGATCAGATGCCAAGTCCTCCCTCTGCGTTGCTTTAAACACCCGTTCTATTCTCCATCTCCCCATCATACTCAGCTCCGGGGTGCTCTCCAATTAACCAATAAGAATCTCATTTAGCTTTAATCTATTAGCTTCTTTGAAATCAATTCTATCATACATTTATATATGCGCCTGCATGCCTACTATGTATTTGTCGCTGTTTCAAACCCCAATATATTAAATGGTGATCTGCTGAAGGTTAGACTAGCTTTGACTGAAAGCTCTCACTACGCGTGATGGTGGTCTTCGGACCTACGTCCTCCGCTATGTATCGAGGGTTTCAGATAGTGAATGGAATTGAGCTGCATGTCTGAGCTTGTATTTGGTTCCCGCATTGTGAATTATCATTCTTTCTGGTTTACCTATCCCTGCATATCTATATAGCCCCCGGTGGCCCGTTATCTTGGTAATTAATCAAGGGTTTTTCTTCTTTGGAGGATGTAATTAACGTCATAGCCTTTATGGTATGACAGACTTCCGGTCTCGACACGGACTTCACTTTTTTCTGACCAAGTCAGATCGAGCGCATAATAAACTTGTCAGTTAGTGACAGGCACGCCCACGTAATAAATGAATAAATCAAACAAAAATCAAATTAAATAAATAATTCTAATCCCCACAAGCTGGCACGCCCGCTGGGACCTAGTCTCCCTTCATCTCTTTGCCAAGATAAATGGGCCCCACGGCCCTCCCAAGGAATGCTGATCGCTTCTTTGTTTCTGTCCTCGCAGGAAGTAGCGATGGCTGCTGGATTTGCTACGTTGACTTTAGGCCCCGCGATCGTGGCCATCCATGGTTCTTGTGGGTACCTGGCGGTACCGACCGTTTTCGACACCTTCCTACCAGTGGTTGGCTTCCCCAACTTCTTGGTGGTAGCCTTCACCGACATGCTGAAGGTCGAAGCTCTGGAGATGACTGGGGAGAACGTCAGCGAGAAGCCTCGGGTAGTCGATACCCAAACCTGCAGAGGCCTGCCATCAGGCCGGATCCAATTAGCAAGCTGCATGGTACACCATGTAGCTTACAGGGCTCGCCCCGCCTATCACAACAAGCCCGGAGGTCGCCACCATGAGAACTCCCGAAGAAGAGCCACTGCTCCCTGTAGATATATTTTCCTATCGTTTTAAAACCCTTCTTAACCCTCTACTAAATCAGTATGAGAAATAAATGGAAAGTAGAAGGGGACAGAAGTATGTGAGCTTGTGTGATCGCCACCAAGGTACCAAACGTGATGAACACGCCCTACCTTGGAAAAGAAGGGAGACACTCGCCTGTAACCAACACTGCAGATATGCACGGTTGTGGAAGAACCGCTCGGACGACGCACGACCGCTCGATAGATCGTCGAATAGTGCTGGGGGTGGAACGCGAGACGAAGAACGATGGCAGAAGAACAGTTTGGAGATGACCACAGGAAGAAGATGAACGGCAAGAATGAAGCTGCTTGACTCCTCAAACGGACAGTAAATGACCGCTCGACGCCACCACCTCCCAAAACGTAGGAGCTCAACCTCCACTCCTTCCGGCCGGACAGAAGGAGTGGGCCTCGTGCTAGGATGCTGCTGACCTGCAAGACAAGGTGTAGAACATGAAAATAAACCAAAAGTCAGAACTGTGAAGTGTAGAAACTATAGACGAACATGGAAGATAAACTAACCAACATGGAATGGGGGATACCTGGGAGTTTTTAAACCCCTAGGGGCGTCCAAAGGTATGGGGGGTGTGTGTAATGCAGTGAAAAGAGTAGGAAAAGCGTGGATGAAGGAAGAGGAATCAAGCGTGCAAATGAGAAGAAAAGAACGGTGGGACTAATGAACTAATGACACAAAAACATGCTACTCCCTGAAACCGGAGGTCTGGACGGACGTAGAAGGCCTCCCTCCCTGACTTAGGGTCACTCCAGAATCCGGTAGGGCTTCACCGTGACCTTGAAATCTCCCCCCCTTTTCAAGCTTAGCCTTTAGGGTCTATTTAGAGAGCCCCTAAGTCCTAGCTCGAAATTAGGGTTTTCAGCCATTTTTAGGTCGAGATAATAACATAAAATGTGTAGATAATTGAATTATCTCTCAACCAGGGGAAACGGCACCCCATTTGGTGGAGTATCCGTGGAGAAAATGATGGGAGAAGTTGGGGATAAAACCACGAGAAGAGGGAGAAAAAACCATTAAAATATCCGGAATCCAGCTGTTGAACGGTCATACGATAGACCACTCATCTTGTTGAGTGGCTATATCTAGGTCATCCATTCCTGTCGGTGGAAATTCAATAATTCAGAAAATAATCAAATTATCCATCGAACTGATTACACGGCTATAGATAGACCGTTTAACACTAGAGCGGCCAAGGGACAACCGTTCATGACCTTGTCGGTGATAAATCCAAAGAACTGATATAAATAGATAATTATCTGAAAAGACTATCAAGCTCAGGACTCTGGGACTTGAACGGCTAAGGATACACCGTACAATGTATTTGGGCGGCTAAACTCAGGCCGTGTGTCAGCTTGTCGGTGAAAATTCAGCAAATTAACTAAATATCCAAGAAATATATGGACGGCCCAAGAACGACCGCTCACAGGATGAATGGCTGGGAGACTGACCGTGTGTGCCCTGGACGCTTGAAATACATAAAAAAGATAGATTAAACAAAATCAAGGCCCATTAAGCCCTGAATTGAAGATGACCTAGCCAGGGAGGGAGGCTACCCATAAAATAGGCCCAAAGATGTGCCCGAAAAATAGCCCAACGAGTAACGGACAACTCGAGGCATCAACAAATGAAAGTAAGAGAAATAACTCAACTTATCGGCAAAAAATGGGTGTCAACACTCCCATCACCGAACGGCTGTCAGTGTCTGGTAAATCTACTCTGATCGATAGTGTCTGCATTTTCCTAGATGGACGCGATGCCCAAGTGATCCCGAATCTCAAGTGCTCTCTGTGCCAGGATTGGAGCCCATTTCTTACTTTCCAGACCTGCCTGCAGCACATGCTAGTTTTGTTGGCCTCGCTCCTCCTCCGACCCCAGGTGATCGTGGTGTTCGCCCTCCGCCTCGTCCGACAGTGGCCATCGTGTCCTTCCCCCCGGCAGCTCACCCTTCCGGGAAGGGCGATCCCCCTCGGTGTTCAGATGTGCCCGCGGGTGTCCCTCCTGCGGCCCGAGTGTCCTCCTCTTTGGTCCTCGACCTCGCGGCGCCGGATGCTCCCCCTCTTGGCGGCCTTTCCCAGCCTCGTGCTGGGCTTAATGCCGGTGCGGTAGCTTGGTCCCCAGGGGTGCAGCCCTCCTCCCAGGCGGCTACCGTTGAAGGGTCCTTGGCTTCCTCCTCTTCTCCGATGGCCGCCCCTCATCTCTCCTTCGCCCAAGCTTTGAAGAAGAAAATCAACCGGGCCCCGCCCGGGCCGATCGTCGACTCCGCCCCGCCTCCTGCTCCGGTGCTTCCCGTGGGTGTAGTGCCCCCCTCGGATCTTGGCATGCCTCTCTAGTTCCCTCTGCTCGTCCAGCCTCTCCACGTCCCTGGGGTTGAGCCTATTTCGGGGCATCGTGACCTTACGGCGGCCCATACGGCTTTCGTGGGCACCTCTGGCTTGGACCGCTCTCGGCCGCCCTCGAGGATGGAAGGTGGAGCTCCTCGGCGCTCCTTCCGGCGTTCCAACTCCACTTCCTCCACGCGTGACCGACAGTGCATGTTTGAGGACGCTGCCCTCCCTCCCCGTCGTTCCCTTCGGCTCCAGTCTTCTTCGATGGCGCCTCCGCCTCCGGCTGTCTCTTCTCACACGGACGTGCTTGATACCGACGGTTCGGAGGTTGATCCCCATGATTGGCCTTTCTCTCCAGGTCGTCAGGACGGCGTCCATTCTATCTTCTCATTCGACTCTGAGGGGATCTTCGATGAAGATTCCTATTTGTAGGGGCTTTGTTTCTTCTGTGGGTTCTTGGGTTTTTGTTTTGCCCCTCGCCTGGGTTTCCTTGGCCTTGCTTTCTTGGGCCTTTGGCCTTGTACGCCTCTTGCCCCTCTTTGGGCGCTTCCCCCCCCTCTCCTATACCCCTTTCTTTTACTGCTCTCTTATATGAAAATTGCTTGCCTGGTGGCCAGGATAGTGTTTTCATCTTCTTCCGCAATGAAGAGATGAACCCCCTCTCCCGTCTCCCCCCTTGCAAGTATAACCTTTAGTTAAAAAAAAAAAGTGATCCCGAATCGGGTGGTCCCTGCTGTGCTGTCCGGAAGAAGGGCCGAGAAAGAAGAAGTCGGTTGCCAAGGCTGAAGAGAGTTGGCCCCAAGGCCGAAAGCTTTCAAGCAAGCGTGGGTTCCTAAGAAGATCTAGCCGGCCCGCCAAAATGTGCCTGTTCGCCACTGCCCCAATTTTGTTGGGACGGAGAGGATGAATGAGAGGGGCTTGGCCCCAAGAAGAGAAGAGACGGTCGTGGACCCTCCATGACCTGCTACCTCTAGGGCCTGTGCACGACAAGCCAATATCCCTTCAATTGGGAGAAGATTTGATCAACTTGTTGGGAGAGCCTGACTAGCTTACATCCCCCCAATAGGAGGTCGACCGTTGTCCCCGGTCCTCCACCAAGGACGGGGTCAAGAAGAGATGACCAATATGGTCAGAAACTACTTCAGGGGTCTAGGCAACCCCTCATTGGGCCAGCAGTGACTGCTCCAAGTAGCCGTGGTCGAAGAAGAGGACTGCTTGCCAATGGCAGTCGAAGAGGAAGAAGAAAAAAGAATGACATCGTCTGTTGATGACAACGGATCTGAAGACGGCCTGGATTACGAGGTCGATGAAGCCCCTCCCCAGTAGGAGGATAGAATAAGAATTTCTGTATTTGAAAGACTAACCTTCTCCGGGCATACAAAGAGGAGGGTCTACAAACAAAGAAGAGAAATGCGAATCTTCGCTTGCAATATGGCCGGGATGGCCAGCAGATACGGGTGTCTGCCTAAGGAGCCCCAAGAATTGGTCCCATTAGTCGAGAGGCCAGGGCCGAACACCAGGAGAACTGAAGCCGCGAGGGAAATGCTGAGGACGGCAAGAGGAAAGTAAATGATGTCTGAAGAAGTCACTACCCTCACCGCAAATGTGATAACAACTGAAGAGGAAGAGGTTTTGCTGAACACCTCGCCTGAAGGCACTTCAGGGGAAGCAGTGGAAGCCATCACCAGCACAGCAACTATGGACCTATCGGTGATGATGCTACTACAACAATACCGGCAGGACATAGAACTTCTGAAGAAACAACTGAATGAGAGGACAGAGCAAACCTCAGCCTCCAAACAACCCGAGATGCAGGGTGAATCATCGCAAGGGGTTGTCAACCCACGTGACTTTCCAACAATATACACTCTGCCTCAGCCGGTAGAGCATAACCAAGCGGCCACCCAGTAGCGCCCACTTCAGCCGCGGTTGCCACCGGTACTGCCTCAGGTGCACCAGGCACCACCATTGCTGCGTCCTCCGCTGCAGGTGACCACCCTTGTCACCCCGTACCTACAGCCAACGCACTTCTACCCCGAGCCAGTCGATCCGACCACTGTGAACAGATTGATGGTGGAGAGGATGATTGAATTAAAGCTCTCTTAGCAAAATGAAGGTGACTATGTCACGTTTGATGCTTATCGGGTACCATACCCGCCTCATCATGCAGCTAAGCAGCTCCGCCCGGGGATTAGCAAGCCGCCCAAATTCGACAAGTTCAACGGGAAGGGGTCCCCGAAAGAGCATATTGCATACTACATGACCGTCATGGGCGACCTAGCCATAGATGAGTCATATCTGCGGAAATTTTTTTGGTCCTCATTAACCGGGCTCGCATTTGAATGGTACTCCAACCTTTCGACTAGGTCAATCAGCGACTGGCCGAATATGTAGAAGAAATTCAGAGAAAGATTTCATGTCACCGAGAGGGAGGTCACGGTGGCTGGACTTTACTCAACAAGGTAAAGGGCAGATGAAACAGCTCTTGAATATATTAAGAGGTGGAGGAACCTCGGAATGAGATGCAAGCGGCCCCTGCATCAGGAGGACGATGTACAGATTTACAAGCAGAACCTCAGGAGGGAGGTCCTGGAAAAGATGATTGGTATGGAAATCCGGTCGTTTGATCGACTGAATAATGTGGTGGCCGATGTTGAAGCTTTTATGGCAAGGCCTGTCCCTACATCAACCACTGCCACCACGCAGAAGGCAAAGGCAGCAGATCGACGCTCAACGCCTAAGGAAGCAAACACCTTTGACATCAAGGCGTTTGAACATCAGAGAGATAAAGGCAAGAAGGCAGTTGAGCCCCAGCCCGATGAAACAGAAGAAAAGGAGGGTCCCTCACTTAGGGATAAAATGAAGAAAGCCTACTCTTTCCTAAAGGAGAAGACTAAAGTTCTCTTTGACTGGGCCACCCAGTATGACAAGGTCACCCTGCCTGAGCCCAGAAGGCCGGAGGACCTGAAAAGAAGAGACAGTCCAAAATTCTGCCCTTACCATCAGATGTTGGGGCATCCAATTGAAGACTGCTATATATTCAAAGATGTCATTGAAGGCATGATAAGAAAATAAGAAATAGAGTTGGGGGAGTACAAGGTTGACCCTCTGCAACCCCTGTTGTGACCCCTCTATGTTGATGATGTTGACACTTGCTCTATTCTTTGGCAACACCATTGTTTTGATTGATTGGCAACTGAGTTTGATTTGATGAAATTGCTCCATCAGATTGACTATGTGTTCTTTTCTTTTAATACACTGCTGTCTGTAATTCTTACTGTCATAAGTCCACACACTGCATCTCAATTAAAGTGATTATGTGTGCACAGCGTCAACGCATCATGTTACAGCGTCAACGCATAAGTCCACACACTACATCTCAATTAAAGTGATTATGTGTGCACAGCGTCAATGCATCATGTTACAGCGTCAACGCATAAGTCCACACACTGCATCTCAATTAAAGTGATTATGTGTGCACAACGTCAACGCATCAATGTTACAGCGTCAACGCACCGCTGGCTTTGAACCTCAGAGTCTGTACATCCAAATTGCCCTTGATCTGGTGAAATGTATACACTCATTCACTGTAGCCTTCACACATTCAAGTCCATATATTCATCAATTACTTTTCACTCAAGGCAAAGTCTATACACTGGGGTCTTTTCCCTACGTGTCTTAGGCGAAGTCTGAACATTCGATTCTGAAGCCTGAAGTCTATACAGTCCAGCCTAGTCCTACGATCAAGGCTTTAGCTACACTCAACGCTATACATTGGCTTCGCTTCATGAAGTCTGTACACTGCTTCAGGAGTTTCAAGTCCACACATCGCTCAAAGTCTGTACAGAGTCCAGCGTCTCAGTTAGCGTCTCATACACTTGAGCAAAGTCTGTACATCCACAGTGTCACTCAAAGTCTAAACATTAATCTTCTAATCCAAAGTCTCTACAATGGTCTTCACACTTGAAGTCCATACATTCGATGTGCAGAGTTGATGTCTATACTGTGTCCTTGCTGTTCAAGTCTATACACTGACGGCTGAACTAAGAACCCTATACATCGTCTGTCTGCACTAGAGCCTCATGGAGTCTATACATTGCACTCGTCTTCTAAAGTCTATACACTGAAGTCTTCACATTCGCGTGCATAACATGAAGTCCATAAGTGGGCAAAGTCTGTACACTGTCCATGCTTCATGCAGCGTCAACTCATCCTTCATGCTGCGTCAACTCCTCAAGTATATACAATGCTTTCCTTCGCATGAAGCCTTTAAGTGCATTATGTCTATACAATGCCACTAGGATTTAAAGTCTATACAGCCGTTTGCCTCCCTTGTTGAAGTCAACACTTTGGGCAAGTCTGTACGTTGCATTCTGCCTTTACAAGTCTATACAATGATGTATATATAATGCAATGTACATACTTAACTCTTATGTCTTTATTCTTGTTGCTGAAGGGACAGGGTCGACGCCTGGAGCTTAAAGCGTCCACGCATCAGTAGACGAAGCTTTCACGATGTCTTCTATTACGTCAACGCCACATGAAAGCAGCGTCGACGCAGCAGTTGAAGAAGCATTCATCTTCACAGGCCATTCCACTGCGCCAACGCCACATGCAAGCAGCGTCGACGCAGCAGCTAAAGAAACGAGGCAAATGGCTACTGGAATGCCTCACTGCGTTAACGCCATTAAGTGAAAGCGTCGACGCAGCAAGTCAGATTGATGTCTTTGAGCACGTGAACGGAGAACTCTATACATCGGACTGAAGAAGCTAATGAGGGGCACGTGACCCCAGGTACCTGGCTCGTGATCCGAAAAGGACTAGGTATCCAGATGAGGACACATGTACTGACACTCCATTGCATGCTGCCACGTGGTCCAAATTGCTGGGCGGGAAACGTGGAGAGCACACGCCTGCTGCTGTCGCTGCCATATATACAAGCCTTCTTCCACAGAAGAAAGCTGATCGACGAAGAAGAAGAAAAAGTATATACACTCAGCAGCAGTGAGCCTTCGATCCATAGAGAGAAAAGAGAGAAGAAAAAGATACAGAGAAGAAGAAGAAGAAATAGAGAAGAAGGAGAAAAGAGAGAGAGTGAGGTGAGAGAGAGCTGATCGAGAGTGAGAGTGTTTGTATCTCAGTCTTGTGGTTCAAAACCAGAGTTGAGCTTTGCTCTTTAAGAGCTACATTGCTTTTGGGTTTTTGTTTTTCGTTTTGATTCTGTCTTTCATTTCTGAATGCTATTTCTTCAAGCTGTGTGTCAGCGGTCTTGCAGTGGTGGTCTCCACTGGACGGGTTAAGCTGTATTTCCCCAGCGGTTGCAGAGGATCAGATCCTCTGGTCGGCAAGCTGTAGTGCCCAGCGAAGCTGTGTATCAGCGGGTTGTTTGGCCAAGCTGTGAAGCCCAGCAGACGCAAGCTGTGCTGCGCAGCAGGAAGCCATACTCGATTGAGTGTGGGGTGGACGTAGGTCGTTGACCGAACCACCTAAAAATTATGTGTTCAGTGTGTTTGTGTTTTTGTGTGATCTGTGTGCGATGGGATTTCTTGCTTAGCTTGTTTGATTGCATCGCTTATGATCATGTCTAGCTTTCTACCTTTTGCTTAGCTCTTTTCATTTAGATTTGTTGATGCTTGTCTAAATTCCGCTCTAGAACTTACAATAGTTTTAAATTAGGCAAGTTGATCTATTCACCCCCCTCTAGATCCACACTTAGTGGAGATAGACTGCGTCCATCTAACCCAACACTTGGTATCAGAGACTAACTCTTCTGCAGGGACTCATCGCCCAAAGAGAATAGGCAGAGATGGATGCTCGAGGGATGACTGCCGAAGGTCACTCAACAACAAAGCCCCCATTCTTTGATGGATCAAACTACGCATACTGGAAGAATCGTATGCAAGTGTTCCTCAGGGCTAAGGATTACAAGATTTGGAAGATTGTCAGCAAGGGACCTTATGAGTTGTCCCCGAATGAAGATGTATGGACCAAGGAGGAGATCAGAAGGTCCACACTGAATTGGAGTGCTATTAATGCTATCCAGTGCGCTCTGCATCCTACAGAATTCTCCCGTGTGTCTGCTTGCAAATCAGCTAAGGAAATCTGGGATGCGCTGGAAGTAATTCATGAAGGTACATCTCAAGTAAGAGAGCAGAAGGCCAATCTTCTTGTATCTGAGTATGAAGCCTTCAAGATGAAGCAGAACGAGTCCATTAGCGAAATGTACGCTCGGCTGACTGTAATAACCAATGGCCTCAGAGGTTTTGGGAAACCTCAGGCAGAGTATGATGTAGTGAGGAAAATTCTGCGCTCCCTGACTCCAAATTGGCACACCAAAGCAACTGTGATGGAGGAGTCAAGGGACTTGCGTAATACTAAATCTGATGAGCTAATTGGCTCACTAATGGCATATGAGATAAACATGCCAAGGATAGATGAAGCCGAGAGGAAGAAGAAGCCGATAGCGCTGAAGGCTAGTTCCAGCAAATCAACAAGATCCAGCTCCAGCAGCTCTTCATCATCAGAAGATAATCTAAATGAAGAGGAAGATGTGACTCGATCTGAGATAGCCATGATGACTAGAGAGTTCAGGCGATTTCTCAGAAAGGGAGTAGGACGGTTCGGTCAGAAGAAATACAGTGGTGACCGAAAGGATAAAAGGTATAAATCTAAACCTGCAAAGAAAAATGAAGCTAATGTTTGTTATCAATGCAGGAAACCAGGGCATCTGAAAATTGACTGTCTAGACATTCAGAAACATAAGGACAGGTCAAAGAAGAAAATCAAGAAGGGAAGAGCTATGATCACCACATGGAGTGATGAAGATGAAGGCTCTTTCAGCAACAGCTCAGATAGTGAAGCTGAATCTGAACAGCCCATTTGCCTTATGGCAACAAGTTCCGAAGATAGAGAGGAGGATACAGATGAGGTAATCACTAGATTTGAAAACTTCACAATTACTGATTGGGTAGATGCTTATCATGACATAGCTGATAGAGCTGATGATATTAGAAAAGAGAATAGGCATCTTAGAAGAAAAATCAATTCCATGTAAAATGATAAAACACTAACTGATAAAATTGCATGTTTGGAATCTGAGATTGATGAATTGAAACTCACATGCTCTGAAGAAGATGAAATCAAAAATGAGTTAAAAGCTTCTAAGGAAGATAATCTAAGGCTTGAAAATAAAATTGATGAATGGAAGCTGAAGATTCAGAAATGTGAAAGTGAAGTCAAAATTATCTCTGAAAAATATGAAGCTGTCCTCAATGTCAACAATGAGCTGAAAAAGGCTATTGAAGAACTTCAGAAAGACAATGAAGATAAAATGAAAACCATTGAGAAAATGACCCAATGAACAGATAACTTAAATGCTTTGTTAGGGTCAAAGGTTAATTTCAGAAAAGAGGGCCTAGGTTTTAATTCTAGTGCAACAAAAACATTCGGAATGAAAAAAATTTCATTTGTTGCTCAAAAGGAAAAGGGACCTCTAATTAGCATGAACTCAACAAATTTGATGAACAAAACTGCTAATCTGAAAAAGCCCAGTGCTGAGGAGAAGGGCAAACGAAAGGTTAATGAGCCTAGTAGAGCTAGCACATCTAAGCAGAATCCTAGGGCTCAGACTCAGGTTAGGGGTCAACCTACACAGTCTGGTAAACCCCAGGTCAAGGTAACCAAGTCTCCACCAACACCTCCACCTCTGAAGAAGACCCAATACAAACCTGTGTATAGGTCAGCAGGGTCCAAAGTACAGGGGAGACAAAGTGCTGCTAGGAGTCAACCTAATTATTTTTATCAACCCAGAGCTCAGACCCATTACAATGCACAGCCAACCTACTTCAATAGGTCGAATTGGTCTAGAACTCAGGATAGGTTTACAGGTCTTGGACACCAGAGTGCTAAATATCAAAGACCTCACAGTAGAAATTGGGTCAATGGGTATGGTTACTGGATATCTAGAAATCAATATTTTCATAGCCAGCCCAGGAACTACTATGGCCAAAATTTTGTGAACACACCCTGGCCAAGGCACTGGCACAGAAATAACAATACTGTCAATAATTATGCTGCTGCCAATAAGAAAAAGAACAACAGAAGAAAATCTGTAGGATCCACTGAACAAAACACATTTAAACAAATGTGGATTCCGAAACATTTGCTTTCCTGTTTTGCTTCTAGTTCATTTACATTGGAGCCCAATCAGTCTTTGGTTCCAAACTTCTCTACCTAATTATGTATGCAGGCATGCCTGGCAGCCAAGAACAACTTGTGGTACATGGATAGCGGCTGCTCCAGGCATATGACAGGAGATAAGGCCAAATTTTGCATACTGACTGAGAAAGTAGAAGGCCTTGTCACCTTTGGAAGCAACACAAAGGGTAGGATTATCGGATCAGGTAAGGTAGGTAAGTGTTCTACCTGCTGCATTGATGATGTTATGCTGGTTGAAGGCTTAGTCTATAATCTACTTAGCATTAGCCAGTTATGTGATAAAGGTTACAATGTTTTATTCAATTCCCAATGCTGCAAGGTTTTTGAACCTGATTCTGATATTGTCAAATTTTTTGGAAAAAGAATAAATAATACTTACATGATAAATTTAGATGAAATTCAACACACTAACCTTTGCCTTACTGCCAGTAGAAAAGACATAGTATTTTTATGGCATCGTAGGTTAGGTCATGCTAGCTACACTGTTTTGCACAAATTAAATAAGCATGGCATGGTTAGAGGACTTCCTGAAGTCTCATTCAAGAAAGAAAACAAACTCTGTGATGCATGCACTCAATCAAAGATAACTAGAAAGTCATTTAAGTCTAGAACTGAAAATCTATCTTCCAAACCCTATGAGCTGATACATATGGACCTTTTTGGGCCAACTAGATCTGTCAGCCTATCAGGGAGAAGGTATGGGTTTGTCATGGTAGATAACTTTTCTAGGTATACTTGGGTTTATTTCTTATCTAATAAGAGTGATGCTTTCTCAGAATTTCAGGAGTTCTATGTTAAAACAAATCAAAAAATTGAAAACATTTTGTCTGATCATGGAGGTGAGTTTGAAAACTCACAATTTGATGAATTCTGCAGGTCGAATGGAATCAACCACAGGTACTCCTCTCCAAGGACACCTGAGCAGAATGGAGTTGTGGAGAGAAGGAACAGAACCCTAGTGGAAATGGGTCGTACACTTCTCGTCGAAGGGGGTCTACCAAGGAAGTTTTGGGCTGAAACAGTGAACACTGCCTGTTATGTAATTAACAGAGCCATGGTAAGACCTTCTACCCAGCAAACACCATATGAGATATTAAAAGGTAAGAAACCTTCTATTGCTCACTTCAAGATTTTTGGTTGTAAATATTTCATTCACATAAATGATAAAAAGGACCTTGATAAATTTGAACCTAAAGGAGAACCAGGAATTTTTCTTGGTTATTCTGAAAACACCCGAGCATACAGAGTGTACAATCTGAACTCTAAAACTGTTGAAGAATCTCCACACATAATTTTTGATGAATCTTTGGCAAATTCTAATGCTGGTAAATGCAGGAATGAAACCAATGGTGAAATCCTGAAGGAAGGAGATCCTGCAGACAAATCCGAGGATGAAGAAGAACATAAAGAGCTTAATGAAGAGGAGCCTACAGTTCAGGGGGAGGTAAATCAAGTTCATGATAATCCAATTGCAAATATTAGATATCTCAAGGATCATCCTGTAGATAATGTTATTGGAAATCTGCATGACCCCCCTAGGACTAGAGGCCACTTAAGAATTCAACATGAATTGAATGCGTATGCTTTTGTATCAAACATAGAACCCAAGTCCAGTGACTGTGCTCTCCAAGATGTGCATTGGATTAATGCCATGCATGAGGAGCTCAATCAGTTTGATAGGAATAAGGTGTGACATTTGGTTCCACCTCCTGATCATGAAACA
This sequence comes from Amorphophallus konjac, assembly GCA_022559845.1. Lineage (NCBI taxonomy): Eukaryota > Viridiplantae > Streptophyta > Magnoliopsida > Alismatales > Araceae > Amorphophallus > Amorphophallus konjac. The sequence goes on along the minus strand of CM040118.1, from coordinate 157,918,833 downwards.
GTCATAGGGACTAAATGGGTATTTAGAAACAAAACTGATGAAGCGGGGAATGTTATTAAAAATAAAGCCAGACTTGTAGCTCAGGGGTACAATCTGGAATTTAGAATAGACTTTGAAGAGTCTTTTGCCCCTGTAGCTAGATTAGAAGCAATAAGAATTTTATTGGCTTATGCATGTTCCCTAGGAATAAACCTTCAGCAGATGGATGTGAAATCTGCTTTTCTAAATGGGGAAATTAATGAGGATGTCTATGTGAGATAGCCTCCTAGGTTTGAATGTTTAGATTTTCCTAATCATGTTTACAAGCTCAATAAAGCTCTCTATGGGTTAAAGCAAGCTCCTAGAGCTTGGTATGACAGGTTAAGCAAATTTCTCACCGACAAGAACTTCACAAGAGATATAGTGGATCAAACATTGTTTACCAAGGTAAGCCATCCAGATATTCTTATCATTCAGATTTATGTGGATGACATTGTGTTTGGGTCAACTAACCCCAAATTATGTGAGGAATTCTCTCAAATAATGACTGATGAATTTGAAATGAGCTCAATGGGTGAACTCAAACTATTTCTTGGACTGCAGGTTACACAAACAGAAGATGACATCTTCATCTCTCAGTCCAAGTATGTAAAGAACTTATTGAAGAAGTACAAAATGGACAACCTCAAGGAAATAGCTACTCCAATGGGTACATCAACCAGTTTGGATGAAGACTCTAAAGGTAAACTTGTGGACCAAAGACTATACAGAGGTGTGATCGGATCTCTTCTCTATCTTACAGCATCTAGGCCTGATATACAATTTGCTGTGTGTTTATGCACTAGATTTCAGGCCAGTCCTAAAGAAAATCACTTTAAGGCTGTGCAAAGAATTTTTAGGTATTTACTAGGCACCCAAGAACTAGGTCTCTGGTATCCTGCTAAGTGTGAGTTAGAGCTTCTAGCCTACACTGATGCAGACTATGCTGGGTGTCGAGTAGATAGAAAAAGCACTAGTGGCTACTGTCAATTCCTTGGTGGCTGTCTAGTGTCTTGGGCATCTAAGAAGCAACACACTGTAGCATTATCCACAGCTGAAGCTGAGTATGTTGCAGCATGCAATTGTGCAGCCCAAGTACTTTGGATTAAGCACCAACTGGCTGACTATCAGATAAATCTGGGATGTATTCCACTTTTATGTGATAATACTAGTGCTATTTGCCTTGCTAAAAATCCTGTTCACCATTCTAGGACTAAGCATATAGAGATAAAACATCATTTTCTTAGAGATGTTGTAAATAAAAAGGAGATTGAAATGAACTTCATAGAAACTGAAAAATAAATTGCTGATATTTTTACTAAGCCTCTTGGGAATGAAAAATTTAAGTTTCTTAGAAGAGAACTTGGCTTATGTAAATTTCAGCATGATGAGTGATTGTTTAATTGCTGTGAATAAAATCTCTGATGTGGACTTGTTTTTGATTGCTGGGATAAATCATGTGGATGTGAATGTGGATGTAGAACTGTCCTGCATTGCATATATTCAGGGGGAGCTTGTTGTGTCTTTGCATGTCTTTGCATATCATTCATTCATGACCGATGCATAAGCTCTCTCTCAATTAATTCTTGCCATGCTGCATGCATATAGACAGGGGGAGTATTGCTAAGAAAAATCAGAGTGGTTTCAACTTTCTTGAAGTCATTCAACCTTTAACTCTGAATACTTGTCTCTGACATTATGGCAATCTGTTGGTCAGTTCTGATTTCTAAGCAGTAGAAAATAGACTTCTTCATTTATAAAAATTTGAATTGTTCAAAGACTGATGTAATGGTTTAAATCTTATAATGGTTGGAGTTTAAAGATTGCAATCAGTATATAAGTAAGTTGAAAATTGATAAAACTCTAAACCTCTTTCTTATTTCATGTCAGACAAAGCTATTCATATCTGAAATCTGAAAACTCATCTGAAATCATGTCGGAGAGATTAAGTATGTGTATAGTTCTTAAACAAGTCATTCTGAAACATAAAAAGGACAGCTAAGAAAGATACTGAAAAACATTGAGAATCATTGAAAATATATATATTGGCAGAGCAATGACTGGTAATCACTGAGAAACTGAGTGATCCATCAAAGAAGTGGACAACACTCATGTCATGAAGTGTATCAGCTATCTCTGTTTAAAATATTCAAAACAGCAGGCTGGTTTCATTGAGTACCTGGGGGTAACTGGCGTCTGATAAACGTGTACCCTCACACAAAAAGGTGTAACTCAGCTCTGTTGAATTTGATCATAAGCAGAATGGTCCATCTTGTTGAATATCTAGGGGTATTGGCGTCTTATAAACGTATACCCTTACGCAGAAAGACTTGTGGTACCTGAATGCTCACAATGATCTAATATTGATAATGCTGCTCCCTCAAAAGAAAAGTTCATGAGTGTCAATTTGTTTAGTTTCAATACATGACTTGGGTTCTCTCAAATTTTTTAGACTATGAAAGTAAGATATCATGAAACTGAATCTTTCATGCAAATGTGATTCTGGTTTTTTGTTTTATCATGCACAGTGAACTTATCCATTGGTTGTAGTGCATGAACTCTAAATTTTATCATATTTAAACCAGCACTCTTTCTGACAGCAGTTTCTAATTTCATATGACTGAAGACCCTATGCTTTAGAATGCTTATTCATGAACCACCTGTTCAGAATGCCAGTCAGTTCTTCTCTTGATTCCTCCATTGTATTTAATTTTTTTCCTCCTCTTTGTTGATGGCAAAGGGGGAGAATATTGTCTAGAGGATGTCTAGTGGGAGAATACATATCTGTCTGAATTCTGAAGTCATTTCTGAATTAATTCCAAGGGAGAGTTTGAGGTAGTGAGTTGCATGCATTCATAGCATCTACATGTCAATCTGCATAACACATCATATCTTTCATTAAACATATATATCTATGACAGGTTGTTGCTACTCTACATCATATGGGGTTGCCATCATCAAAAAGGGGGAGATTGTTGTGACCCCTCTATGTTGATGATGTTGACACTTGCTCTATTCTTTGGCAACACCATTGTTTTGATTGATTGGCAACTGAGTTTGATTTGATGAAATTGCTCCATCAGATTGACTATGTGTTCTTTGCTTTTAATACACTGCTGTCTGCAATTCTTACTGTCATAAGTCCACACACTGCATCTCAATTAAAGTGATTATGTGTGCACAGTGTCAACGCATCATGTTACAGCGTCAACGCATAAGTCCACACACTGCATCTCAATTAAAGTGATTATGTGTGCACAGCGTCAACGCATCATGTTACAGCGTCAACGCATAAGTCCACACACTGCATCTCAATTAAAGTGATTATGTGTGCACAGCGTCAACGCATCAATGTTACAGCGTCAACGCACCGCTGGCTTTGAACCTCAGAGTCTGTACATCCAAATTACCCTTGATCTGGTGAAATGTATACACTCATTCACTGTAGCCTTCACACATTCAAGTCCATACATTCATCAATTACTTTTCACTCAAGGCAAAGTCTATACACTGGGGTCTTTTCCCTACGTGTCTTAGGCGAAGTCTGAACATTCGATTCTGAAGCCTGAAGTCTATACAGTCTAGCCTAGTCCTACGATCAAGGCTTTAGCTACACTCAACGCTATACATTGGCTTCGCTTCATGAAGTCTGTACACTGCTTCAGGAGCTTCAAGTCCACACATCGCTCAAAGTCTGTACAGAGTCCAGCGTCTCAGTTAGCGTCTCATACACTTGAGCAAAGTCTGTACATCCACAGTGTCACTCAAAGTCTAAACATTAATCTTCTAATCCAAAGTCTCTACAATGGTCTTCACACTTGTAGTCCATACATTCGATGTGCAGAGTTGATGTCTATACTGTGTCCTTGCTGTTCAAGTCTATACACTGACGGCTGAACTAAGAACCCTATACATCGTCTGTCTGCACTAGAGCCTCATGGAGTCTATACATTGCACTCGTCTTCTAAAGTCTATACACTGAAGTCTTCACATTCACGTGCATAACATGAAGTCCATAAGTGGGCAAAGTCTGTACACTGTCCATGCTTCATGCAGCGTCAACTCATCCTTCATGCTGCGTCAACTCCTCAAGTATATACAATGCTTTCCTTCGCATGAAGCCTTTAAGTGCATTATGTCTATACAATGCCACTAGGATTTAAAGTCTATACAGCCGTTTGCCTCCCTTGTTGAAGTCAACACTTTGGGCAAGTCTGTACGTTGCATTCTGCCTTTACAAGTCTATACAACGATGTATATATAACGCAATGTACATACTTAACTCTTATGTCTTTATTCTTGTTGCTGAAGGGACAGGGTCGACGCCTGGAGCTTAAAGCGTCCACGCATCAGTAGACGAAGCTTTCACGATGTCTTCTATTACGTCAACGCCACATGAAAGCAGCGTCGACGCAGCAGTTGAAGAAGCATTCGTCTTCACAGGCCATTCCACTGCGTCAACGCCACATGCAAGCAACGTCGACGCAGCAGCTAAAGAAACGAGGCAAATGGCTACTGGAATGCCTCACTGCGTTAACGCCATTAAGTGAAAGCGTCGACGCAGCAAGTCAGATTGATGTCTTTGAGCACGTGAACGGAGAACTCTATACATCGGACTGAAGAAGCTAATGAGGGGCACGTGACCCCAGGTACCTGGCTCGTGATCCGAAAAGGACTAGGTATCCAGATGAGGACAAGTGTACTGACACTCCATTGCATGCTGCCACGTGGTCCAAATTGCTGGGCGGGAAACATGGAGAGCACACGCCTGCTGCTGTCGCTGCTATATATACAAGCCTTCTTCCACAGAAGAAAGCTGATCGACGAAGAAGAAGAAAAAGTATATACACTCAGCAGCAGTGAGCCTTCGATCCATAGAGAGAAAAGAGAGAAGAAAAAGATATAGAGAAGAAGAAGAAGAAATAGAGAAGAAGGAGAAAAGAGAGAGAGTGAGGTGAGAGAGAGCTGATCGAGAGTGAGAGTGAGAGTGTTTGTATCTCAGTCTTGTGGTTCAAAACCAGAGCTGAGCTTTGCTCTTTAAGAGCTACATTGCTTTTGGCTTTTTGTTTTTCGTTTTGATTCTGTCTTTCATTTCCGAATGCTATTTCTTCAAGCTGTATGTCAGCGGTCTTGCAGTGGTGGTCTCCACTGGACGGGTTAAGCTGTATTTCCCCAGCGGTTGCAGAGGATCAGATCCTCTGGTCGGCAAGCTGTAGTGCCCAGCGAAGCTGTGTATTAGCGGGTTGTTTGGCCAGCCTGTAAAGCCCAGCGGACGCAAGCTGTGCTGCGCAGCAGGAAGACATACTCGATTGAGTGTGGGGTGGACGTAGGTCATTGACCGAACCACCTAAAAAATTGTGTGTGCAGTGTGTTTGTGTTTTTGTGTGATCTGTGTGCGATGGGATTTCTTGCTTAGCTTGTTTGATTGCATCGCTTATGATCATGTCTAGCTTTCTACCTTTTGCTTAGCTCTTTTCATTTAGATTTGTTGATGCTTGTCTAAATTCCGCTCTAGAACTTACAATAGTTTTAAATTAGGCAAGTTGATCTATTCACCCCCCTCTAGATCCACACTTAGTGGAGATAGACTGCGTCCATCTAACCCAACAACCCCATGCAGCGCCTCCAAGGAGGGCTGCAGCCAACATGATCTCCTTGTATCAGGCATTGCCCGAGGAGGTGGCGGAGGCCAATACTCTTCACACTTATGAAGCATGCTTCCTGACGCCAATAAAAGAACAACAGGGATGGTAGCAGGTCCCTACAAAGATCAAGAAGAAGGCTCTACCTCACCCGAAGGTGAGGGCACATATTCGCGGCATCATGCCTCGGCCTACCCCTCCGACGCCAGCATTAATCTGGACTAGCCCGCCTGCGGTAATCAGAATACCCACCCACAAGCGGAGGAGACAAACTCCGTTACCGATGATCAAATAAATTAGCCCCGAGGCTCAGTGGCTCCAAGACAACATAAATGGGCTAGATGAATATGAACAACCCGAATTGAAGCCTTTGCTGATAAGGGACCATGTCCCATGGCGAGAGCTGGAATAGCTCTCACTAGAGCACAAAGAAGAGACCAACAAAGCAACAGAAAGGGATGATAATCTATTCTGGGGGCAGGTGCCAGCCAGAGACAAGAAAAAACCAAAGAAGAAGAGAAAGTCCCACATGACCAAGAAGGAGACAATGCTCTCCTGTAATACCCTGTCTGCCATTTTCAACCTACCTAGTGAGGAAGACGAGGAAGAAATATGCTTTACACCCGCAACTGAGGCGGGCCAGGACGAAGCCATGACCGCTACCCATGCAACCCGGTCAGGCCGAAAATGGGGGTGCTAGCTGCCCGCCAACCACAACATTATTTTTAGAGGGGAGAAACCCTATAAAATACCTCCTCCGCCGGGGCTATACAGTCAGAGTGGGGGCAGCAGCGGTGCCCCCTCCTACCTCGAATTTTTGAAGATGTCCAAGGGCAAGCAGCCATGTCAGGATGCCAGCCCTGTAGCCGGGGGCACTCTACCGCAACTTCAGCAACCCTCCGGTACTCCAGATGAAGATAGGCCCGGCTCGACTGTGGGCGACAGGGGACAACAAGAGGATGACACCCAGCAGAAAGTTGTAGACTCGGAATCCGACAAAGTAGGTCCATCAGGGGCTACGGTACAAGGCTCTTCCAAGCCAAGATGGGTAGAAGAAATGAAGTTATACAATGTCCGAGTAGGAAGCCGGGTAGTTAAATTGCTGAAGAAGCTCCCGGTAAGATTCACTGTTTGGGAAATCCTCTCCTTGAGTGAAGAGACCCCGTAGGCGATTATTACCGCCTTGCAGACGCCAGCCTAATACGAGGCTTGTCTGGCCGAGACACTGCCAGGGGTGAATGTAGCCTTCACTGAAGAAGATATGCTGCTGCCTACCACTAGCCATAACATACCCTTATATATGAGAGGGCAACTAAATAGCCAACAACTTAACAGAATTCTAATAGACCCGGTGACAGCTGTTAACATACTTCCCTACAGGGTATACCAGAAGTATTACTTCAATGTTCACCTTGATAAGGTCAGAGATATGCGTATCGCTGGCTTCAACCAGAAATGCGAAGTCCCACTCGGGGTGGCAGAATTCACCCTCACCATGGCAGACCTCACTACTAGGGTTCAATTTCATGTTATTAACTCCAACACCTCATACAAGGCGTTACTTGGCCGCCCTTAGCTACATGAAAACTTAGTGGTGCCATCTACATTGCATCATTGTATTAAGTATGATCATGATGGAAAGGAGGAGAGAATATTTGTTGACCTCCACCCATTTGAGGTATTTGAGTGCCAATTGCTGGACGCCCCCTTATATGTGGATCAACCACGAAAATCTTTCAAGACAAAGGCTCCTGCCAAGTGGATAAAAGGAACCTATGGTGATGACTGGTTCCCGCCGCCACCGCCAGGATACGTGAGTCCCAGGGTAGTATCACACATTGCTGTCATAGGGGACAAGGGCAGAATTGCACCTCCTGCCATTTACCCTGAAGCCAATGAAGCCAAGATCGACCAACATCATGGCCATATCAAGATCCCTGAGGGTCTCATCAAACCAATAGCTGGCCTTGACCCCCTCACTGTTGAACCTCTCAAGACATTGGAGGTGGCACAAGCCGAAGGCCCTAGCAGCATATTCTATACAGCTGAAGAACACCTTGCACAAGAGGATACCGATTGTCATCTCCCTGAAGACATTGAGAATCCGTTAGTCCCCATTCAAGGGCTAACATTCACAACGGATCGAGTGGCTAAGATGTTCCGGAAGCAACACATTCCCTCTAGCCAGCCTCGTAAAGAGAAGGAAGCATTCAAAAGGCTTTGGCATCCTGCCAGCCCAGACAAAGAATTAAGGCGTGTCTCCCAGCACCATGGATTGGGCTTCACCCTTGAAGAATATTATTACAGTGGGTGCTATGAGGTGGATACCATTTCTGCTATCTTCCCAACAAAAGATAGTCCACCAGGGGCAACTTATGATGAATACCCGGTGGAGACTGAACATCCTGGGCCAGCTCAGTTGAGGGACCCAGAATCAGAAACCATAGCTCCTTGCAAGTACTGGGAGCAAGTTTATCTTGAAGAAACGGCCCTTCAAGCCAGACTTGACATGGCCAGCAGCAGCGAAGCCGAAGACGCTGAAGAAACATGATTTTCCTTCTCCTATAACCCTCCTCTGGCAACAACATTAGCACCCCTTGGGCCGATCAGGGAAGTTGTTGTTAATACCGATCGGGAAATGCCCGCCAGAAGAGAACAAGCCACCTCTATTGAGAGTACGGCGATTCAAACTGATGTGAGGATGGAATCATGTTGACCCATTGTAAGGCTGGAACACCATCCCTCTGAACCAACAATGGATAGATGTCAACCTCTCCAGACCGCTAACTCACTAGCTGAAGCTGGAACTGCAAAAACCCGCTAGCGAAATAATGCACATAGCCGTCACTGGTTGAACTAGAAGCTCCCAACAGGGTCCGGGAGCGACACAATGAGGAGGTTGAGGTTTTTGAACTTGAGGATGATGTTCCAGACTTCATCGACCTCCAGCCGGCTCCCCTGAAAATAGAAGACGGAGGCCAAGCCACGGTCGATGAGCTACTAGAAGTCAATTTGGGAAGTGAGGATGACCCCAGGCCAACCTTCCTCAGTGCTCAACTGTCTTCTGAAGAGCAGAAGTTGTACGTCCAGTTGCTGCAAGAATATCAGGATTGCTTTGCCTGGAGTTACAAAGAAATGCCAGGACTTAGCCCCGCCGTTTCATAGCATGAGCTGGCCATAAATCCCAAAGCAGAGCTAGTAAAGCAGTCGTCACGGCTCATGAGACTCGAGCTCATCACTCGAATATGTAATGAAGTAGACAAGCTCATTGATGTGGGTTTTGTTGAAGAGAATCAATATACCACGTGGATGGCCAATGTTGTGCCCGTGAAAAAGAAGAATGGGCAGATCTGGATATGTGTAGACTTCTGAGATCTAAATAAGGCGTGTCCTAAAGATGACTTTTCGGTGCCAATAATGGAAGTCATGATTGATGCTACAATCGGTCACAAAGCCCTGTCATTCATGGACGGGTCGTCTGGTTATAATCAAATATGGATCGCGGAGCATGACCGGGTCCACACTACCTTCCGAACCCCCCAAAGGCGTTTACCATTACGAAAGAATGCAGTTCGATCTAAAGAACGCTGGTGCAACTTACCAGCGAGCAATGACCAGAATTTTTGATGAGCTACTCTACCACAAGGTCGAGTGCTACATAGACGATCTGGTGGTCAAGACCAGAAGAAAAGAAGACCATCTGCACGACCTCCGAGTCATATTTCAGAGGCTCAGGCAGTATGAATTAAAAATGAACCCCATGAAGAGCGCCTTCGGAGTGTCAAGTGGCAAGTTCTTGGGCTTTATTGTCAGATATCCGGGGGATTGAAATAGACCTCACAAAGATCAAGGCAATCCAGGGATTACCTCCACCAAGGAATATCTCTGAGCTGAGATCTCTTCAAGGCCGTCTGGCTTATATCCGGCGGTTCATATCCAATTTACCAGGACGGTGCCACCCCTTTCACAAATTAATGATGAAAGATGTTCCCTTCTACTGGGATGGAGAATGCCAGACAACTCTGGACAAGCTGAAAGAGTACCTAAAAACTCCTCCAGTGCTTGGCGCACCAGTCAAAGGACGACCACTGATTATATATATAGCAGCCACCTACTACTCAGTAGGGGTAATGCTGGCTCAGAATAATGAAGAAGGAAAAGAACAAGCCCTCTACTATCTCAGTCGAAGACTGGTTAGAACTGAAGAAAAATATACTTTCATTGAGAAGGTCTGCTTGGCGCTGGTCTTCGCAGTCAAGAAACTCCGGCACTATATGCTATCGCACGAGATAAGGCTGATATCCAAGGCAGATCCATTGAAGTATATCCTATCGCAACCGGCGCTCAAAGGCCGTTTAGGCAAATGGGTGGCAATTCTCATGGAGTTTGACATCTCCTATATATCGCAGAAAGATGTTAAAGGCCAGGCCATCGCAGATTTCTTTGCTGGGCACCCAACACCTGAAGACTATCCGCTGGAGACAGAACTCCCTGAAAATGAAACCTTGGAGGCGAACCAAGTGCAACACACTTTGTGGCAATTGTATTTTGATGTTGCATCCAGAATTGATACTCCAGCAACTAGATCAGCTAGGGTCAGAGTCGGCGTAGGCATAGTCCCAAAGTCTCCTGAGGGGGAAGTCATATATACCTCCTACTCAATAAATAAGCCTTGCACGAACAACAAAGTAGAGTACGAGGCTTTGGTTATCGGGCTGCAAATTACTCTGTCTATGGAGATTCGAATGCTTGAGGCATTCGGGGATTCCATGCTAGTTGTAAAACAAGTGGGAGGGGAGTTTGATATGCGGAAGCAGGAACTTCTCTCTTACCACCAATTGGCGCTGTGCCTGATGGCAAAATTCTACTTCGTTAAAGTGGAGCACATCAATCGCTGACAGAATGCCCAGGCAGATGCCCTCGTAAAGTTGGCTAGTTCCCTGTCGGTCCCGTCGGACACAAGCCTGAATATAAACGTCATCAATAAACGCCAGGTCCCAAGCATGACAGAGGTCCTGTCTAATGAAGAAGAGGACGAAGTGGCGATTGTGGAAGAAATCCAACGGTCCGATTGACGAGAGCACCTCCTACGCTAGTTCCAGCACCAGCAGCTCCCGAAAGAGAAAGAGCAAAGAATGAAATTGCTCCGAATCAAAGACTCCTACGAGTTAAGGAATGAAACTTTGTTTCGAATAATGACAGATGCCCAAAAGAAGATTCTACTTTGTTGCTTGTCTACAGAAGAAGCATGGCAGGTGATGAAAGAAGTTCATGTCGGGTCAGCCGGGGCTCACCAGGTTGGTCCAAAAATGAAGATCGAAATAAAGAAATTAGGATACTATTGGCCCACTATATTTGACGACTGCTGCAAGTTTGCCAAGTCATGTCAGAAATGCCAAGAGCACACCACCGTGCCAAGGAGGCCTCCAGTGCCTTTACACCCTACTATCCCAAGTTAGCCGTTTGCCCAATGGGGCATAGATGTAGTGGGACCTTTACCAACATCTTCATCAGGGTACAAGTATATTTTAGCAGCCATGGACTACTTCTCCAGATGGGCAGAGGCGGTGGCATTAAGAGAAGTGACAAAGGAGCTAGTCGCCAGGTTCTTCCATCAGAGCATAATATTCGGGTTTGGTGTCCCCAACCGAATTATTTCTGATAATGGCAGCCATTTCAGAAATCAGAAGATCTACAGGTTAGCTGATAAGTATAAAATTGATTGGAGGACATCATCCCCCTACAATCCACATGCCAACGGACTTGCGGAGGCATTTAACAAAACTCTCTGCACCCTGCTTGCCAATACCATCAACTATAGCAAGAGAGATTTGGAAGAGAAGATGTACGAAGCACTATGGGCTTATCGTACAGTCTATAAAATTCCAACTGGCTATTCACCATTCTCCCTGGTATACGGGTCAGAGGCAGTGGTACCAATAGAGCTGGAAGTGTCGTCACAGAGAGTCGCCATACAACATGGCCTGACGAACGGCGAACAAACGAATATATAAAGAAGACTAGAAAAGCTCGTTGAGCTCGATGGAAGACGCCTCCGGGCGCAACAAAACATTCAACTATATCAAGCTCGCATGGCCCGTGCCTTCGACAAGCTTGTCAAAGGGCAAGAATTTAAGAAATGTGACCTAGTGATGGTCAAAAGAAAAGAAGTAATGGCCTCCAACCCCAAAGGGAAGTTGGTTGAAAACTTGGTTGGACCATATGTTATCCACTGAGTCTATGAAGGTGGTGCCTATGTTCTCGTAGACCACAAAGAGATAGTGCAATTCTCCCCGCTCAATGGGAAACATTTGAGGCTGTATCATTTAGCCCTGCCGACGCTCGAATAATGTCCAAAATCTACCTTGGTCTAGTGGCACTCCGCCCTGGCCGAGCTCTCCAAAAAATACCCACTCAGCTCATATCGATTCCGAGGCCGTTGGCTCATAATTATAGAAGCCTCCCCGGTGCGCACTAATCCCAGGGCCTCTTGAGAACCCCTACTGAACTACCACTATACACATCATCACTATGTTGGACCTTACGTCCACACTGGTGCATAAACCATTTCCTTTGCACTGGCGTTATCCCCACACCTGCGAATACACAGTGTCGGTGCAAGGCTTTATGCCCTAGCCGATATCCACACTGATGGGTGCGAAGAACAGATCTAGAGGGGGGGTGAATAGATCTACCCCAAGGATAAACACACAATAGCAGTGTAAAAGAACTAGTGCGGAATTTAAATAAACTACTATAAACTCATACACAAAATCAGAAGATGAATGATCCTACAAGTGCGTTAAATCGACCAGCAGTAGTGACTTAGTTGAAGGCGCAAGGTGGAGAGAGACAGATGAACAAGGCAGACGAATGTCAATCCAATCAAACACATGCTAAACCATCAGGCGAGCCTAAGCATTCATCTACTCGGAGATAAAATAGTAAATCATTCACAAGACAAGAGAGTTTTAAGGTGGTTCGATCACTATCCAGAAATCTATGTCCACCCCTTACTCAACTGAGTAAGGCTTCCTGCTGCCACACAGCTTGAAAACCACTGATCCACAGCTTTGGCGATGGAAATCCCTACAACCGCTGAGGCTTACAGCTTGCTGTCCGAGGAACACCCTCGCCCGCTGAGCAATACAGCTTAGCTCTGCTGATACATAGCTTAAAGTAGATTTGAAAAGAAAGCAACAAATTAAACGAAATACAGATAGAATACCGAAATGTAGCTCTTTGAATAGAGCAATCTGACTCTGGATTTGATCCAGAAGTCAGGAAGAGTCAGCCTTGCCCAGACTCTCTTCTTCTCAACTCTCTTCTACGATACTCTATTTTCTCTCCTTTTTCTAAACTCTCTCCTTCCTCCTCTTCTCTCGTGGTTCTCCTGCTTTTCTTCTCCTTGGCTATTCTATGGCCACCTCTTATCCTAGCCTGCCATTTTGGTCGCAGAAGATGCCTTCTTCTAGGGCTTCAGGCTGGGTTCTCACGACCTCATGCGTCCAGCATGTGGAAGGCTCGTTCCCACCTTTTCCAAAGAGGCCACGTGTCGAGTGCAGATAGGACAATGATCCTCGTGGCAGAAGGTCCTTGGATCACGTGCCAATCATTGGTTCTGTTATCCCCTCACGAGCTCATGCTTCAGGTGTGATTTTGAGTGATCACGTGACATGCGATGATATCTGCCCTCACGCGGTTCAGATGCTCAAGAGTATGCTAGGTTGGAGGAAATGCCTTAGCCTATGAAGAAAAGTGCAAACACGATTAGACCTTATATATGTAGCACAGACAATATGCACTGACTTCATACACTAGTGACAACAATGTGCATCGACTTGATATGCATGCAGCAAAGTGTGCACCGATCTTGTATCGCACAAGGGCAAATGTGCATGGACCTTGTGTCGCTCAAATTAAAATGTGCACAGACCTGAGTAAACATATTTGCATAGACCTATATGCACAAGGAAAAAAATGCACCTACCTTCATATGCTTGTATGCAAACATGCACCGACTGGCTACATTGTATGCACCGACCTTCATATACATCAAGCAGTAACGTGCACAGACCTTATGCATTGCAGTAAGAACATACATCGACCTTTATGTATGCATGTGAATAATGATATGCACCGACCTTGATTTGTGCAAAGGACAACATGCACTGACCTGTTTTGCACAGGGTAGTCGTGCACCGACCATCAATGTGCGTAGGGCACAATGTGCACCGACGTTCTATGCTTAACAACATGCACAGACCTTAGATATGCATACTGCAAGTGTGCTACAGTACATGCACAGACTTGTATACACAAGGCAAAAAGGTGCACCGATCTTTTATATGCATGAGGCAGAAATGTGCACCGACTATATGCAACCGTGTTTCTACAGAGACGTGCACTAACTATATGCAAGCACAATGCAAAATCTGCACCGACCTATATGTAGGCAAATAGAATGTGCACTGACTTTGCACACAAAAAATGCATGAGCTTCGACTATGAATGTGCATGTGAATAGTGATGTGCACTGACCTATATGCGAGACAAAGCATGCATCGGCCTTACTCTACCTTAAGATGAAACATGCACCGACCTTCATTAGCCTAGATATGCAATAATCTTACTATGCACTGACCTGTAACAGCTAATGTGACATATTTTGCCTTATAAGAAGATGATGTTGCAAAAGTCTACAAATGGTCAAACTACTGTTGCCAATCATTAAAACTAGACGAGAATGACATCAAGTCAGGGGAGACACAACATTCTCCTCCTTTTTGATGATGGCAACGTTGAAATGCTTTGATGGCAACACTAATGCATTATAAGTCAAAAAATGCAAGGGTCACAGTGTTGTGCCAGGATGAATATAATCAAATCAAGAATAATCTCACCTCACCACCTGCAGAGACGGCAATCAAACTCTCAAACTCTCCCCCTTAAATAGAATATCATATCAAGAAGTTCAACCTCTTCATCAAAGATCTCTCCCCATCAAAAGAAGGGATTTCTTCATCAAAGATCTCTCCCCCTTTGCCATTAGCAAATAGGAAGCTGGGATAGATAGAGTGGATGGAGGCAGTGAGGAGAATTCTGAGTGACAAACTAAATTATCGTTCATGAGACAAGCATACAGAGTTCATAATCTATTTAGGATAAGAGTTCAGTGAATGCAACCTTTATAAAGTCTGATTTATGTGTAATGAAAGTTAGAGTGTAGCAACTTTACTATTTGAAAAGGTCTGTATTAGCCATTAATAGCAATAAACCATACAAACATTAATCATGTTAGAGCCGTCTAACTTCAACTTACAAATTCAAAATTCAAAGAATTTTTTAGGATGAACTTGAACATGTATTGAGATTTAAACACATTTTAAAAACATTCTTTAGGGAGTCAGCTGGATTCTACATTTTTATCCACAAACAGTTGAATAGGCAGATATGATCCATACCTTTATACAAAGAGGTACACGTTGATCAGACGCCAGTACCCCTAGTTTACTCAATAGGATTGATCATTCTGTTTCATTTTTGAAGAGAGGTAACTGAACCACATCATGACATGGGTTCACCCTATTTCTCAGATAGAGGACCCAGTTTCTCCCTGTATTTAGCCATTGCTCTGCCAATTAATTTTGGCTCAAAAATTTTATCCTCTTTAAACGGAGGTAACTAAAGCACTTCATGACATGAGTTAATCCGCTTTCTTTGATGGAGGACCCAGTTTCTCTGTGCATTTAGCCATTGCTCTGTCTACTATTTTGACTCAAGAGTTGCACTCAGCTGCCCTTTATTTTTTTTTTAAATATACAAGTCTATAGCTTTTCAACTAAGAGTTCTTGAGTTTTTAGACTTTCAGTTTTAGAAAGATAGAATCAGACACAACATGTAAAGGATGGTTGAGAGCTATTAACAGAAATGAACTATCCTTTTCATTAAGCGAAACATTTAGACTCTAAAGTTCATTAAGCATAAATCATTGGTTCATTCAAGGTGCATTCAGATTCTTACAGAAGTAGATATCTGATTTTAGTAGCTTACAGTCGTGAACGAATTATCAGTTTTTCATTCTTTTAGATTCTCAGAAGTGATGAGTATCAACTTGATACAGAGGGATAGCATGTGAAATTTTCTCAAGGGAAGTAATCTGAATATCAAGAATACTCAGAGACATTGACCTTAAGAGATTTTGGTTCCGAGAAGTTCAGAGATGAGAATAAGAATTGATAGACAGTTTATGAACTCTCAAAAAAAATTATACATGCTTCCCCTGTCTCTATGCAACACTATTGGACACAGCATGTTGACCTATCATATTGTAAAGACAATGCTAGACACAAATGCATGTTTCAACATATGACACTTGACTCAAGGTACCAGGCGGAGGACTAGCCTCTACACATGATGTGGGTTTCCAGATAGAAGATATCTGCCCTTCTCCTAACTATCATTTTATATACCTTTGAGAACAAGATGGGTATGATGCAAAGTATGCAGTTATGCTACATACAGACTAACTCAAATGACGATCTGAAACATGTGCAAATGAAGCACTCAGGAGAGAGCATTTATTCAGAACATATAAGGATAAAGCATTACGGATCATACTAAAAATTACATAAGCCTAGTTCCCGTCTTAAAATTTTAAATCTATCATTTCCAAGGGGCTTAGTAAAGATATCAGCAATCTGTTTTTCTGATTCAATTAAATGAAACTCAATTTCATTCTTACTCACCTCATCTCTCAAGAAATGATGTTTAATCTCAATGTGCTTAGTCCTAGAGTGATGAACATGATTTTTAGTTAATGAAATAGCACTGGTGTTATCACACAAAATAGGTGTGCATCCTAGATTGATGTGATAATCAACAAGTTGGTGCTTTATCCATAAGACTTGGGCTGCATAATTTCCTGCTGCAACATATTCTGCTTCAACAGTGGAAAGAGCAACAATGTGTTACTTCTTAGATGCCCAAGATACTAGACAACCACCAAGAAATTAACAAAATCCACTAGTGCTTTTTCTATCTATCCTGTATCAAGCATAATCTACATCAATGTAAGCTACAAGGTCGAACTCACACTTAGCAGGAAACCATAGACCTAAGTCAGGGGTGCCTGATAGATACCTAATGATCCTTTTCACTACACTCATGTGTGATTCTCTAGGACTAGCCTGAAATCTAGCACATAAACATACTGAGAATTGAATATCAGGTCGAGATGCAGTAAGGTATAAAAGGGATCCGATCATACCTCTATAAAGCTTGGTGTCAACCAATTTACCTTTTGGGTCACCATCAAGACTGGTTGATGTGCCCATAGGTGCAGTTATCGCTTTGAGATTTTCTGGTTGATACCTTTTCAGCAGGTCCCTTAGGTATTTGGGCTGTGTGATGAAGCTTCCCTCCATCGTTTGATTGACTTGCAACTCAAGGAAAAACTTCAATTCTCCCATTGAGCTCATTTCGAATTCATCTGTCATTAGTTTAGAGAATTCCTCACAAATTTCAGATTTAGTTGACCCAAACACTATATCATCAATGTAAATTTGAGCAACAAGAATGTCTTTGTTACTTACTTTAGTGAATAGAGTACGGTCAACTTCACCTCTTGAGAAACCCTTACCTGTGAGGAAGGAGCTCAGCCTGTCGTACGAGGCCCTGGGAGCTCGCTTCAGTCCATACAATGCCTTATCTAATTTATAGACATGATCAAGAAAACCAAGGCATTCAAATCCTGGAGGTTGTTTAACAAACACTTCCTCCTTTATTAAACCATTCAAGAAAGCAGATTTAACATCCATCTGCTGCAATCCTATTCCTAGGCTACATGCAAATGCTAAAAGTATTCGAATAGCTTCTAATCTGGCAACAGGGGCAAAAGATTCTTCAAAATCTACCCCATATTCTTGGATGTAACCCTGTGCCACTAGCTTAGCTTTATTTCTAACTACCTTTCCCTGCTCATCAGTTTTATTCCTGAAAATCTATGTAGTGCTTATAACTGAGCCATGAGAAGGTTTAGGGACTAGGTGCCATACCATGTTCCTTTCAAATAGGTTCAGCTCATCATGCATGGCATTTATCCAATGCACATCCTCTAAGGCACTATCTATATTTTTTGGTTCTATTTGTTAGACTAATGCAAAAGAATTCAACTCATTTTCAATCCTAAAATGTAATCTAGTCCTAGGGGGTTCATTCAGATTACCAACTATATTCTCTAAAGGATGATCTTTAAGGACTCTGATATTGGTAAGCTGATTACCTGTTTCAGCATTGTCCTCCCCCTAAACTCTAGACCCATTTGTCTCACCATCTTCTACAGGACTCTGATATTTGGCTCTTCATTGCCCTCAAGAATATCACCATCATCTTTGTCTCTGTAAAAATCTATTTTAGATTTATTAGCATGCTCATCAAAGACAACATGTGGTGAGTCCTCAACAATTTTTGAGTTAAGATTATATATTCTATAGGCTCTGGACATTTCAGAATAACCTAGAAAGATTCCAGGTTCACTTTTAGGTTCAAATTTATCAAGGTCCCTTTTTGAATTTACATGAATAAAACACTTACTACCGAAGACCTTGAAATGTGCTGGTGAAGGTTTCTTACCCTTAAGAATCTCATAGGGAGTCTTTTGAGTTGAAGGTCTTACCAAGGCCCTGTTGATAATGTAACAGGAAGTGTTTACAGCCTCAGCCCAAAACCTCCTAGGCAAATTTCCTTCAACTAGCATTGTCCTAGCCATTTCCACCAGAGTTCTATTCCTCCTTTCAACTACTCCATTCTGCTCTTGAGTTCTTAGAGAGGAGAACCTATGGTTAATCCCATTTTCCCTGCAGAAATCATCAAATTGTGAGTTTTCAAACTCACCTCCATGATCAGACAAGATATTCAGAATTGAATGCTCACTAATCTGATTTATTTTATGATAAAATTCCTGAAATTCCTCAAATACATTATTTTTATGAGTCAGGAAGAATACCCAGGTAAACCTAGAGAAGTCAGCTATTAAAACATAACCGTATCTTTTACCAGATAAGATGGCTGATCTAGATGGTCCAAATAAATCCATGTGTATCAGCTTAAATGGTTTAGAAGATAAGCTTTCAGTTCTTGACTTAAATGACTTTCTAGTTTGCTTGCATTGAGTGCATGCCTCACAGATTTTATGGTTTATCTTGAATGAGATTTTAGGGAGACCTCTAACCATGCTATGTTTATTTAATTTGTGCAACACATGATAGCTAGCATGACCTAACCTACAGTGCCAAAGACAGGCTAAGTCATCCTTATTGACAGTGAGGCATAAATTTGTGTGTGCTACATCATCTAAGTCTATCATGTAGATGTTATTGATTCTCTTACCAGAAAATTTGACAGATTCAGAATTAGGTTCAAAAATTGTGCATGCAAGAGAGTCAAAAACGACTTTATGACCTTTATCACACAGCTGGCTAATGCTAAGCAAGTTATAGGCAAGGCCTTCTACTAACAGCACTTCATCAATGCAACAAGAAGAACACTTACCTACTTTACCTGATCCAACTATTTTTCCCTTGGTATTACCTCCGAAGGTAACATGACATGCATCCTTCTTCACCAACATGCAAAATTTATCTTTATCCCCGGTCATGTGCCTGGAGCAGCCACTGTTAAGATACCATCTGTTTTGATTGGCTGCCAGGCATACTTGCATGGAAGATCAAGTGGAATGGTTTGGAACCCAAACCTGTTTGGGCCCCAGAAAAGTATTTATTTCATGAAGACTAGAGACTAGATGTTTTGGTATCCACATTTGATTTAGCTTCTTTATGACATTTATGGATTTCTTATCATTCAGTTCAGTCTGCTTTTTCTTGCCACTTTTAATTTTGGAGGATTGCTTTTGTGATGTGGCTTGTTTCTTCCTTTTAAAACTACTCTGAAAATTTCTTTGCCAGCGTTTAGTCCAATGGGCATTGGGAGTAGTAGGTGCACTGTAGACCCTAGGCTGACTAGGCATGGAATTGACAAAGCCATAGGAATTTTGGCTTCTAAAATTATTACGCCTAGTCTGCATATAGGAATTCCAAGGGTGAGGCTGATGCATCTGAGTGGAATATGTATTCTGAAAATGCTGCTGCATTGGTCTCATGTAGAAGCTACCTAGACCTCCCTTACTAAAGTTGTGGTTATACGAGTTGTGAAATGTAGAATAGGTCGGAGTTGTATTGTAGTAGCCTTGACCTGTGGTACTTCTACTCTGCCCTTGATTCCTAGAGGACTTATACCCAGAAGAGGTAGAGGTCGATGCACATTGATGGGTGTCTTGACCATTCTGTGGTGACTAGGTTGTTTTGGCCTTGGGGCTTCCTTGAACTCTAGCCTTAGAAGACTGACCCCTAGCATGTTTCTTGGTCTGAGGTGTGGGAGTGTTTGAGCATGATTCCCTAGACACCTCTATCTTCCCTTTGCCCTTGTCCTTGGCACTGGGCTTAGTTTTCTCAATATTCTTCATTTTGTTCTTATTCTGACTTTCTCCAGAAGTCATTTTTATCAGGGGTTGAAATGCCCCCTTTTCTGCCTCAAAGGAGATAGTTCTCACGTCAAACCTCTTCTTATTAGTTGGGTTGAAACCCAAACCTTCATTTCTGAAATTACTTTTTGTTCCCAAGATGGCATTCAGATTTTCTATACCTTGTGTCATGCCTTCAAGGGAGTTATGTTTGTCTTTATTTTCTTTTTCTAAATTTTCTATTGTCTTTTTCAATTCAACATTCACACCATTGACAACTTCATATTTTTTAGTGGCTATCCTTGTTTCTTCATGAAATTCATGAATTATAAGTTTGAGTTCATCAATGGTGTTCATCAGATTTTCATTTTCAGTTCTTAAATCAATCAAGATGACTTTATCACACTCAGTTTCATCAAGATATTTTTTCAAATTGAGATTTTCAATTTCCAGACATGCAATTTTATCATTCAGAGATGTATCATGAATTACAGAATTAGTTTTCCTTTTCAAATGTTTGTATTCTTTTCTCATATCATCATATTTATCAAGTAACTCAGCATATGCTTCTTCCCAATCATCATGAGTAAAAGTTTCAAAAGGGGAAGCTACCTCATCATTGTTTTCTTTGTCTTCATCACTTTTGGCCATAAAGCATAGCTTGTCTTCTTTTCACTGTCAGGGGAGCTGCTCTGACTTCCTTCATCTTCATCGCTCCAAGTGTTAACCATAGCCTTTCCTTTCTAGCTCTTCCACCTGGGCAGTTTGTCTTTCAACTCCGGACAATCTGCCTTGAGATGTCCTGCCTTCCTGCAATTATAACAGACATTGCTATCAGTTTTCTTGGCAGCGCCATATTTATGCTTTGGCTGCCTTTTGCCAAAAAAATACTATTTCCTAAATCCCTTTCCTTCCTTCCTCAAAAACCTTTTGAAATTCCTAGTAATCATAGCAAAATCATCATTGTTTTCATCTGAGCTAGAGGAGCTGTGTTCACTAGATGACCCTTTGTTATTAGAAGTAACTTTTAGAGCTAGGGGTTTCTTCTTTTTCTCAGACTCATCTACCCTCTTAAGGTTCAACTCATAAGTCATAAGAGAGCCAATGAGCTCATCTACTGTCATGGTAGCAAGGTTCCTTGACTCATCTACTACGGTGGCCTTGGTATGCCAAATAGGTGTTAGGGACCTAAGGATTTTCCTAACCATTTCGTACTCACTATACACTTTACCCAAGCTTCTCAAGCCATTAGTTAGCACCATCAGACGGGCATACATTTCAGGCATGGACTCATCAGGCTTCATTCTGAACACCTCATACTCAGAGACCAACATG
Organism: Amorphophallus konjac; assembly: GCA_022559845.1. Classification (NCBI taxonomy): domain Eukaryota; kingdom Viridiplantae; phylum Streptophyta; class Magnoliopsida; order Alismatales; family Araceae; genus Amorphophallus; species Amorphophallus konjac. Next base: position 157,897,320 of record CM040118.1, on the reverse strand, counting down.
TTGGCTTTGGTTTCCCTAACCTGAGAAGTCCCTTCATAGATAACCTTCAGCTTGTCCCACATCTCCTTGGCTATGGTATAGGAGGAAATTCTGGAGAATACGGTGGGATGGAGTGCACATTGTATAGCATTAATGGCCGCCAAATTCAAGGTGGACCAACGGATATGCTCCTTGGTTCAGAACTTTTCGTCTGGAGGTAAATCGAAAGGATGTTTACTGACAACCTTTCAAATCTCAGTCCTTAGCACGAAGGAATACCTCCATGCGATTCTTCCAGTAAGAATAACTAGATCCATGAAAGAAAGGTGGCTTGCTAGTGGAGTGGCCCTCAGTAGTTAACCCTCCATCAGAGCATAATATTCGGGTTTGGTGTCCCCAACCAAATTATTTTCGATAATGGTAGTCATTTCAGAAATCAGAAGATCTACAGGTTAGCCGATAAGTATAAAATTGATGGGAGGACATCATCCCCCTACAATCCACAGGCCAACGGACTTGCGAAGGCATTTAACAAAACTCTCTGCACCCTGCTTGCCAAGACCGTCAACTCTAGCAAGAAAGACTGGGAAGAGAAGATGTACGAAGCACTATGGGCTTATCGTACAGTCTATAAAACTCCAACTGGTTGTTCACCATTCTCCCTGGTATACGGGTCAGAGGCAGTGGTACCAATAGAGCTGGAAGTGTCATCACTGAGAGTCGCCATACAACATGGCCTGACGAACGGCGAACAAATGAATATATAAAGAAGACTAGAAAAGCTCGCTGAGCTTGAAGGAAGATGCCTCCGGGCGCAACAAAACATTCAGCTGTATCAAGCTCGCATGGCCCGTGCCTTCGACAAGCTTGTCAAAGGGTGAGAATTTAAGAAATGTGACCTAGTGATGGTCAAAAGAAAAGAAGTAATGGCCTCCAACCCCAAAGGGAAGTTGGTTGAAAACTTGGTTGGACCATATGTTATCCACCGATTCTATGAAGGTGGTGCCTACGTTCTCGTAGACCACAAAGGGATAGTGCAATTCTCCCCGCTCAATGGGAAACATTTGAAGCTGTATCATTCAGCCCTGCCGACGCTCGAATAATGTCCAAAATCTACCTTGGTCTAGTGGCACTCCGCCCTGGCCGAGCTCTCCAAAAAATACCCACTCAGCTCATACCGATTCTGAGGCCGTTGGCTCACAATTATAGAAGCCTCCCGGGTGCGCACTAATCCCAGGGCCCCTTGAGAACCCCTACTAGACTACCACTATACACATCATCACCATGTTGGACCTTACGTCCACACTAGTGCATAAACCATTTCCTTTGCACTGGCGTTATCCCCACACCTGCGAATACACAGTGTCGGTGCAAGGCTTTATGCCCTAGCCGATATCCACACTGATGGGTGTGAAGAACAGATCTAGAGGGGGGGTAAATAGATCTACCCCAAGGATAAACACACAATAGCAGTTTAAAAGAACTAGTGTGGAATTTAAATAAACTGCTATAAACTCATACACAAAATCAGAAGATGAACGATCCTACAAGTGCATTAAATCGACCAGCAGTAGTGACTTAGTTGAAGGCGCAAGGAAGAGAGAGACAGATGAACAAGGCAGACGAATGTCAATCCAATCAAACACATGCTAAACCATCAGGCGAGCCTAAGCATTGATCTACTCGGAGATAAAATAGTAAATCATTCATATGACAAGAGAGTTTTAAGGTGACTCGATCACTATCCAGAAATCTATGTCCACCCCTTACTCATCCGAGTAAGGCTTCCTGCTGCCACACAGCTTGAAAACCACTGATCCACAGCTTTGGCGATGGAAATCCCTACAACCGCTTAGCCTTACAGCTTGATGTCCGAGGAACACCCTCGCCCGCTGAGCAATACAACTTAGCTCTGTTGATACACAGCTTAAAGTAGATTTGAAAAGAAAACAACATATAAAATGAAATACAGATAGAAGACCGAAATGTAGCTCTTCGAATAGAGCAATCTGACTCTGGATTTGATCCAGAAGTCAGGAAGAGTCAGCCTTGCCCAGACTCTCTTCTTCTCAACTCTCTTCTACGATACTCTATTTTCTCTCCTTTTTCTCAACTCTCTCCTTCCTCCTCTTCTCTCGTGGTTCTCCTACTTTTCTTCTCTCTGGCTATTCTATGGCCACCTCTTATCCTAGCCTGCCATTTTGGTCGCAGAAGATGCCTTCTTCTAGGGCTTCAGGCTGGGTTCTCACGACCTCATGCGTCCGGCGTGTGGAAGGCTTGTTCCCACCTTTTCCAAAGAGGCCACGTGTCGGGTGCAGATAGGACAATGATCCTCGTGGCAGAAGGTCCTGGGATCACGTGCCAATCATTGGTTCTGTTATCCCCTCATGAGCTCATGCTTCAGGTGTGATTTTGAGTGATCATGTGACAGGCAATGATATCTGCCCTCACGCGGTTCAGATGCTCGAGAGTATGCTAGGTTGGAGGAAATGCCTTAGCCTGTGAAGAAAAGTGCAAACACGATTAGACCTTATATATGTAGCACATACAATATGCACTGACTTCATATACTAGTGACAACAACGTGCACCGACTTGATATGCATGCAGCAAAGTGTGCACCGACCTTGTATCGCACAAGGGCAAATGTGCACGGACTTTGTGTCGCTCAAATTAAAATGTGCATAGACCTGAGTAAACATATATGCATAGACCTATATGCACAAGGAAAAAAAATGCACCTACCTTCATATGCTTGTATGCAAACATGCACCGACCGGCTACATTGTATGCACCGACTTCCATATACATCAAGCAGTAACGTGCACAGACCTTCATATGATGAAGCGAGAGTGTGCACCGATCTACAAATGCAATTTTAGAAACATGCACCGACTTATATGCGAAAATGCAAAACGTGCACCGACTTTAAATGCAGACCAACAGAGTCTGCACCGACCTTATAACAGCTAGCATAGAAGCGTGCACAGACCTTATGCATTGCAGTAAGAACATGCACCGACCTTTATGTATGCATGTGAATAATGATATGCACCGACCTTGATTTGTGCAAAGGACAACATGCACCGACCTTGTTTTGCACAGGGTAGTCGTGCACCGACCATCAATGTGAGTAGGGCAAAATGTGCACCGACGTTCTATGCTTAACAACATGCACGAACCTTAGATATGCATACTGCAAGTGTGCTACAGTACATGCACAGACTTGTATACACAAGGCAAAAAGGTGCACCGATCTTTTATATGCATGAGGCAAAAATGTGCACCGACTATATGCAACCGTGTTTCTACAGAGACGTGCACTGACCATATGCAAGCACAATGCAAAACCTGCACCGACCTATATGTAGACAGATAGAATGTGCACTGACTTTGCACACAAAAAATGCATGAGCTTTGACTATGAATGTGCATGTGAATAGTGATGCGCACTGACCTATATGCGAGACAAAGCATGCATCGACCTTATTCTGCCTTAAGATGGAACATGCACCGACCTTCATTAGTCTAGATATGCAATAATCTAACCATGCACCGACCTGTAACAGCTAATGTGACATATTTTGACTTACAAGAAGATGATGTTGCAAAAGTCAGCAAATGGTCAAACTACTATTGCCAATCATTAAAACTAGATGAGAGTGACATCAAGTCAGAGGAGACACAACACACACATCATCACCATGTTGGATGTTACGTCCGCATCGATGCATAAACCATTTTCTTTGTGCTGGCGTATCCCCATGCCTGCAAATACATAGCTGATATCCACACATCGTCACCATGTTGGACCTTATGTTCGCATCGGTGCATAAACGATTTCCTTTGCGCTGGCATTGTTCCCATGCTTGTGAATACACAATTTCGGAGCTATGCTTTATGCCCTAGCCAATATCTACACATCATCACCATGTAGGACCTTACGTCCGCATCGGTGGATAAACCATTTCCATTGCGTTGTCATTATCTTCTTGCCAACTAATAAACGTTCTTCTGGCACAAGGCTTCTTTCCCTAGCCGACAGCTATATGTTGTTACTATACAAACGGACCAAACAATCAAGATCGATCCCTATACGCCGGCCCGATATTTCCATTAAAAAAAAGAAGAAAAAAATGGGGCTTAAAATGGAGGTGCCGCACCAATCCTGTTCAGACATTCTGGACAGGGGCAAAAATGGCTATAACCCGGCTGTGGTGAAAACCCGAAAGGGTGCTGCAGGCAAAATTGGGTACCCTACCACGTGAAAACCCGAGAGGGTGTGTGGGCAAAAGCAAGCAGGGGATGGCCCCGGTGAAAACCCGAACGGGCACTTGGGTCAGTAATGTGGTAACTAAAAGTTCCTCTTCGCCCTCATCCCTATGAAACTCCGGATAGGACTTCCATCACTAGTCCTACCAGAAATCTACTTCTCTCAAACTGTAACCCAGACCTTTCATCCTCGTTAATGACTAAACTTATCTTTTGCTTCGACATTTATCCAATGTCGATGAACAAACCAACGCTGATTCTTGTCATAATCGGCAGGATCAATCAATGAACCGTTAACCCGGACCTTTCGTCCTTGTTAATGACTAAACCTATCTTTAGTTTTTGCATTTACCCAATGCCGATGAACAAATCAACACTGACTCTTGTCATACACGGCAGGATCAGTCAATGAATCGTTAACCCGGACCTTTCATCCTCGTTAATGACTAAACCTATCTTTTGCTTCGGCATTTATCCAATGCCGATGAACAAACCAACATTGATTCTTGTCATCATCGGCAAGATAAGCCAATGAACCATTAACCCGAACCTTTCATCCTCGTTAATGACTAAATCTATCATTTGCTTCGGCATTTATCCAATGCCGAAGAACAAACCAACGATGATCCTTGTCATCATCGGCAGGATCAGTCAATGAACAACTAACCCGGACCTTTCATCCTCGTTAATGACTAAACCTATCTTTTGCTTCGGCATTTATCCAATGCCGATGAACAAATCAATGCCGATTCTTGTCATCATCGGCAGGATTAGTCAATGAACCGTTAACTCGGACCTTTCGTCCTCATTAATGACTAAACTTATCTTTTACTTCAGTATTTATCCAATACCGATGAACAAACCAACGCTGATCCTTGTCATCATCGGTAGGATCAGTCAATGAACCGCTAACCCGGATCTTTCATCCTCGTTAATGACTAAACCTATCTTTTGCTTCGCATTTATCCAATGACGATGAACAAACCAACGCTGATTCTTGTCATCATCGGCAGGATCAGTTAATGAACCGTTAACTAAGACCTTTAGTCCTCGTTAATGACTAAACCTATATTTTGCTTCGGCATTTATCCAATGTCGATGAACAAACCAACGCTGATTCTTGTCATCATCGGCAAGATCAGTCAATGAACCGTTAACCCGGACCTTTCGTCATTGTTAATGACTAATCCTATCTTTGCTTCGGCATTTATCTGATGCCGACGAACAAACCAACGATGATTCTTGTCATCATCGGCGAGATCAGTCAATGAACTGTTAACCCTGACCTTTCATCCTCGTTAATGATTAAACCTATCTTTTGCTTCGGCATTTATCCGACGTCGATGAATAAACCAACGCGGATCCTTGTCATCATCGGCAAGATCTATCAATGAACCATGAACCTGGACCTTTCATCCTCATTAATAAATGAACACGTCTTTGCTTCGGCATCTGGCCAATGCTGACGAATAAACCCTCGCTCGCCTTAGGCATCAGTTCTGCAAATCAACTCATTGCCAAAAGCCTTGGCAAAGGCAGGCGATTATGTTTCAAAAAAAATAAAATAAAAAAAATGATGATGAAATGAGGTTTAAAATAGAGATGCCTCGCCATACTTATCTGGATATTCTGGATAAGGGCAAAAATGGCTATAACCCGGTTACGGTGAAAACCCGAAAGGGTGCTGTAGGTAAAATTGGATACCTCGCCACGTGAAAATCCAAAAGGGCGCGTGGGCAAAAGCAAGAGGGGGCTGACTTTGGTGAAAACCCGAAAGGGCGCTTAAGTCAGTAATGTGGTTCAAACAAAAGGAAAAAATGATGATGAAAAGGATGATGTTACCTCGTTTATCATTCATGTCCCACAGTGTAGAAACCCGATAATTAAAAATGAGAAATAAAAATTTCAATTTCATTATGTAATTAAAAATTTCATGAAATAATTAAATTACATTTTTACTATATGAAATAAACTAGTTTATTGAATTTACTTGAATTAACTAGAAGTAAATAGAGATTAAATGCTTTAAACCTTAGATAAATCATAGAAAGTCCAATAAAAGTCCCTGTAAAGGACTAGGATCATAATTGGCCCATTGGATAATCCAAAATGGGCTGGATTAATAGATTAAAGGATTTATTAAATGTTAAATTAACCTAAATTCGTAGCATATGTTTAATATGCAATTTAAGAGATTAAAATAACCCCATTTCTAGAAGGTTGACACAAAAAATCGACTCTTACCTAACAGCCCACCTTGGACCAGTCGTTTTTACATTAGTTTCACACCAAATGGAGGCTAGGTTAAGAAGAAAAATTAGAATTTTCTTCTAATTCGGAGTTGGAAAGTTTGGCATTGTTAGGCAAGGAATCTTGACAAATTTGGCCAAGTTTTAGCTATAAATAGATCTCCATTCGACCCTTAAATCATCCCTGGAGGTTAAGGTTACGCTGCTGCGAAGATTGGTGGAGATTTGAAGGAAGATTTAGAAGATCAAAGGGTTTTCTTATATTTGGAGATATTTTTTTAGATCCGCAAAAAGGTAGGTGTCTCTCAGGCTAAACTCTAATTAAAGAATGTCATATTGTTCATTTTTCTGTCCTCTTTCCATTGATAGCTCATTTATTAAATTTCGTTATAAAATGAGTAAGTTATGGTCATTTTACTGAGGGGTATTTCTGTTTCGGTCTCGGAACTAGAATGCGCTACTCTTCAGGAGCGCGTTCTGAACGTGCCAGCCCGACCCAGCGCGTTCAGACAGACCCCGCCCCTTTCACCAAATTTTTAAAATGTACATATAATAATATAAAGATATGTTCCAGATCGCGATATATGTACATAGCGCATTAGTCAAGATCGCGCTAGTCTATGCTAGCGCGTTCAGACAGCTCTTTCATCTAGTTTTCAAAAAATATAATATATATATATATTCTAGATCACGCCACTCACGGCCAGTGCGTTCTTCAAGATCGTGCCAGCAACCTATAGCGCATTCAAAACAATATACCCGAAATGCCCGGGGGTCAAACAAAATAATTTCAAAACCAACCAACCTCAGTTCAGTTCGGTGCAGTGCGGTGCAGCTCGGCACAAATAAATAAATATATATATTAATAGTATATTGTTTAGTTCATATAGTTTTGTATTCACACACAACTCGAGCCCACATCCTATGCCCCTTGGGTCCTGACCCAAGGGTGAGCTCTCCAACATATAAAGCCATGCAAGTTTTCTAAACTTCCAATGTGGGACTAAAGATTAGTCACTCACATTATGAATACAATATGAATTATAACATTTGAAATCTCTAATAATTATAAGTATTTAGTCACCAAAATAATAAAAGGTAATATTAGCATGTTTTAATTCTTACAACATGTTAAAAATTATTTTTGTAGAATGAAATTATTTTTACATGTAAAAATCTAATTTTAATGATATTAATAAATTCATGCATGAAAAATATTTCTAGCATGTTAAAAATGACTTCCAACATGATAAAATTATTTTATACATACTGAGATATAAAACCTATTTTCAACATGTTAAAATCTATTTAAAACTATTTTTTATGCATGCTAAACCTAAATTCCTATTAAATAATTAGTAAATTGATGCATGAAAATTACTTCCAGCATGATAACATTTCTTCCAGCATGATAAAATTATTTCTAAAATGTTATATTTATTTTTAGCATGATAGAATTATTTTTAGTATATTAAAACTATTTTTCAGCATGATAATTTTATTTTCCTATCAAATAATTAGTAAATAAATATAGAAAAACAATTTTCAGCATGATAAAATTTATGTTGTTATCAGAGAATTTCTATAATTAGCATAGTAAACTTATCTTTATCATCTTATCAGTAAGTTGATGTGTGAGAATTATTTTACCATGGTAAGTAATTTTAGCATGTTAAAAATTAATTTTCAGCATGTAAAAATTAAATCCAGCATGAAAATTTATTTTTTATCGTCTTATCAGTAAAATAACGTATGAAAATTATTTTCAGCATGTTAAAATTATTTTCAGCAAGTTAGAATTATTTTCGGCATAAAAAACTTATTTTCATAACCAAATTCTAATTTTTATAATAAATCACCGTTTTGGCTAAACTAATGCATTTCTAATGTACAAAAAACTTCCTGTAAACATGTCTAAACACTTGTAAACCAAATGCACACAAGATTAAACTATGGAATTAAATTAATTCTATTAAAGTCTAATTACTTGAATTTTCTTCCTAGTTACCGTTCTTTCTTGAATTCCACGACTTAATGTCGTTAAACATGATGCCTTAAAATTATTATTCACTCCTCTTCATACTTCTGAGATTTTTGCCAGATCTGTACTTTTTACAAATGAGTTTATTCTTGAAATTCATTGGCTATAGTGTTAAGTGGATGTCTAAACGTACTTGGGATCTTATGATCCACTGACCCAATGCCTAGCATTAATGGGGCCCGATCTGGTCTTGGGAGGAGCGCCCGAAAGTACTTGTGCCCATGGGAGTTGATTGACCACGGTGTGACATTGCACCGAAGTGCATGACTTGTTAAATTTCACGGCATTCCACTATTTGTACTTGTTACCTGTTTACTTGTTTACTTAAAAATTACATGAATTACTTGACTTGCGTGAAAATGGCCAATTACATGAAATTCTTTACTTGTTCACAGTCATTACTTGGAAATTCATCTTGATATCATATTATCTCAATTACTTGGAAATTTCATTCATGTTTATACACTTCCCGATACAAGTAAGAAAATTGCTTAAATTGTTAATACTTAAAGATTGCCTGGTTCTTAGAGATATAAAATCCTACTGAGCTTTTAGCTCACCGTACATTTTGGTTAATTGTTGCAGGAAATGAAAATGAACAAGAGATTGGACAAGAGTGAGAGAGTGATTTTCCTTTTTACCTAGGTTTATGTAGATCATTAGTGTTTTACAAGAATGATGTACTTTGGGATTGGAAGTTGTAATTTACCTTTATGGCTTATGAATTAGTGATGTAAACTTCATTTTGATGGAATAAAAGTATCATTTTTCCCATTCATTTATGTCTTTTGAAATAAAATTATACATGCTCTGATCGACACACTTGTTTACGACTTGCTCACGCCCTCGATATTCCGCGTCGGGATGCGACACATAGGGAATCCCTATGTGTGATAAACATGCCACGTCTCACCAGCATAAGCCATACGCCTTTGCTGTAACAAACCCCTTTGCTTTGACATTTAACCCATGCCGATGAATAAACCTACCTTCGATCACCATCGGTGAAGTCAATGAACAAACCGTCGACCCGGACCTTTCGTCCACGTCGATCAACAAACCCCTTTGCTTCGGCATTTAACCCATGCCGATGAATAAACCTACCTTCGATTTTCGTCACCATCGGTGACGTCGATGAACAAACCATCGACCCGGACCTTTCGTCCACGTCGATCAACAAACCTCCTTGCTTCGGCATTTAACCCACGCCGATGAATAAACCTACCTTCCATTTTCGTCATCATCTGCAAAATTGACAACGAACCATCGGCTCGGACTCTTCTTCCCTGCCGAGAAATATACTCACTCCTTGTCTTTGGTACTTAATCCCACCAACAAGTGTGTCATTTGCAAACCTCATCACCATCGGTGAGATTTGTGAACAAACTATTGGCTTCACCCTCTGGCCCTGTCGGCCCATAAATCCCCTTTATCCTCCAGCTCTCACCCATGCTAACCCAAATTTGGTCTCGGGAGAAGTTACACCGCGGTGGAGCGAACCCCTCATACCTTCCCTGAAGGCGTGAGCGCTCTCCTGCTCTAGCAGCTAATATACCCCGGGCAAGATAAATCGGCGACACACCTGTGTCTAGATTGGCAAAAAAAAAGAAAAGAAAAGGAGGAAAGCTCTAGGTCAGCAGCGAATATGCAAAGCAGATGATAAAAGAATTTCATTTGCAGAAAAAGAGGGCAGGGCATCCCTTGGTATATATGGAAATTCATAAAAAGAGAAAAAAAACAATAAAGAAACGACTGCAATGAGCGACGAAAGATGTCCTCAAACTCCAAAATCCCCAGAGAGGGGTGGCATATCAATTCCTATAGGTGGGATTCTTCAGCCTATAGACGCATTAGTTTCTCCTCAAGCGATGCGGCTTGCCCTTCTGCCAGCTCCGGCTCCTCTATATTCTGGACCTATAGCTACTCAGTCGACTCCAGCTCTGCTTTGGCCCGAGTGAGTTCGGCACGCTGTTCAGCTATCTGAGCTTTCAAAGAAGTGCGGTGTTGAGTGGAATCATCAGCCACATCCCGCATCTGTCGGGCAGTCCCCCTCAAAGACTGAACGACAGCCTGACACTCTACCCGTTCAAATTTTATGGCCGTCAGCTGGTCCGCTAGACCATGGCCGATGAACTCCCTTCTATTACATACTTTAGAAGCAAAATTACTCGCTGCATCCAAACCTCCATGGGGCAGCCAAAAGCTAACAGCGGACGGGAGAGGTGCTCCACCAGATCCCTCAACTTCGCATAGGACAAGTCCTGGCAAGTCGTCACAGTCTGCCTCAGCGTCTCCAGATATTGCCATACTAGGTCACTTGATGATTGCAGACCAAGTGATGGCGTATCTGGAAGGTGAAATTCTACACGACTATCGACCGTGGCCCAAATGTCGTCGTTCGGCTCTGAGGATGATGATGGTATATCCTGCGTGGCACTTGCACCAGGACCGGTCCCGGTGATTAACGCAACAGAGGGACTCTCAATAACGGTAATTTCCCTCCCAACCTCCGGCAAGGGCGCCGCATCTTGAGTTTCAATAGCAGGAGGGGTTGATCACCATCTCCAGCTTATCCAGCTTCCACCAATGTTGATTCAGTGGCAAGGGCTAAAATTATGGAGGCACCGGCAGCTTCTTCCATAATCTCTCCCGCTTCTACTGTAGGAAGACCCCCTTCACCCTGAAGTAGCCCGTCGCCGATGCCAAGTTGCTGTTCCAAGGCCATGGTCGGCTGTTCATGCCCGACGATCACTCCTGACACTTCTAAGCCCGCTGTCATAATATAATCCTTCGGATACCGTAGAGCAATAGGCCTCATGACAGGTGGGAATATCGACGGATCTACACTGAGGGGTGGCAAGGATACCTTCACGGTCATGGCAGGCAAGGTCACTAAGGCCAGAGCGGCAGAAACCTTCAAAAAAAAATCAGCATAAAATATAACATAGCTCATAGGTTTGACGTAATGACCAATGAGAAGGAGCAAGGGAGTTAAGGGGGTGCTCTTAACTCAGCCGGCACTAAGCTCAATTCTGCGGCAGCAGAGACCATCGTCTCCGTCATCCCTGCCCCCTCCCCTACGGAGGGACCAGGTGGCCCGAAGCTGCTCCACGTCAGCCGTGGAGGATTAAAGGTCGTAAGGTCACTTTCATAGGCGGAAGATCCCCCGGCATCTTCAGTCTCTGTTCCCACCATTGGAAACTGCTCGTCACTCGAGCCGCCGCCATAATCTACCTACTCTGATGAAGATAAGCTTTGAAGTAGCACCATGTCTTTCCCTTTAAGAGTAGGTGGCCCCTCACCCGGATGGCCTCCCACAGGAGCATCTTGCATAATAGAAGCATGCTCAACCGGCTCCGCAGAAGTGTCGATAGGCAAATGAACTTCAAGAGTCGGCTGACTCCATAGAATGATCCCCTGCTCAACAAAAGTTCCCTCGGTTGACTCCACGGCAGGGGAAGAAGGCGGTCGGATCTTGACTGAAGCTAAAGCAAGAAGCACTCATGTGAGCCCAGGGGGTGATAAACTGTTGAAATCCATAAGGGGACAGACCACAAATTACCTTCTATCTTGTGGTTGGTAGTGGGAGAAGGCATATCTTCTTTAAGGGGAGCTGCTTGCACTCCATCTCTTCTCTCTTCAGCTCTCGCAGGGATGGCATCCCCTTGCGCAGCCATTGCAGATGAAGTAGTTGCACTTACAAAATAAGAATTAGCCTATACTACCAAAATAGAGGCGGGGTGCAAAATGAAAGATATACCCCAGGTTGGCGTGCCGGCGGACGAGAAGCCTCGAATTCTTCAAACGAGACCACGGCTAGAGGAACAACTGCTGGTTCCGGGTCTACAGTCTTCTTCCGATGGGCCCGCTTCGCTCGAGTGACAGCCTCCCTTACTTGAGACCTCGTTCGCTTGCGCAAATCACTAGGGGAAAAAGGTGTCGTGGTCGGAGCCGCCTCTGGGGTTTCAAAATATATTGGCTTTTGAGCCTTTATAATCAGCTCCCTAAAGTGCCTGGTCTCCTCCGAAGTGAGCCAAACTGCACATATACATGGGTGAGAAAGAATTCCATACATTATAGCAAGAAGGGAACCAAAAGCTGAAACTAAAGAATGAAAGATACCTGCCGGCCCCGTGTATAGAGGGGAGAGAGGCCAATAAAATAGCGAAGGCTCTTTGTTCCTTGAAGCAGCCTTGCGAATCAGCCAGCAAATGTCTCCTATTACCTCGCACTGTTCGGCCAGCGACGCCAAGTCTAAATGCCCATGAGAAGATAGATGATAATACAAGTCGAGGTGGTCCAGCCCCCATCCATCGGCATATTTAAAAGAAAGGAGAAGAGGTTGGCCCAATAGGGTTTCATTAGGGCCACCCACTGAAAGCCCATGAGAACGCAACAATGCAAATAACCATGGGGTACTGCTGTAAAGTGCCAGCCATCGGTCCTCCCTTCTAATGAAGGTCCTGTAAGGATATAGTCGGTCGCTCTCAAGACGCCAAGAAGCCGTAGAGGGTAGAGGCTCCTCCACTGGTAGAGGAATCTACTGAAGAATCAATCGTTCACCGCTCACGCGGCATAAGCCTTGAAATGTCTTCAAGAAGTCATACTGGCTGATCTCCGACAGTTTTGGCTCGATCTTGGGTGAGTGCTGCTTGGCAGCCTTGCGAGCCTCCAGATAAGCCGCCACTACAGCATTTGTCTAGAATTTCAACTTCTTCAAAAAGGCTAGGTCAGCATCCAGAGCCGGCACTGGCTGAGAGTCCAAGAATCGGCGTTCAGTAATAGCCCAACATTCTCTTCTCGAGCTCCTATAAAAGCTGGTGCGTGCATTCCACCACTTGATATATTCTGAAGTCACACGGGGGAAACGTGCAGGGGCCAGAACTCTGAATGAAACCGCCTCTCGGCGATGAAAATAGTCCCACCATATGAGAGCCTCATCATTCGATACTTGGCCAACCCGGGCCCTGTTCAACAGCACAAACTGAGTGGAGGAAGCAGGAATGTGCTAGTCATAACCAAAATTCTGATTGAATCAAAATGGGTAGTAAGGCTCCAGCCATAAAATACCGCTCTTGCGGAAAACCAAGACGCTCGGCCTTATTGACAGTGCCCAATCAACTAGCTCTTACTCCAGAATTGGCCTCGTGCCTTGGCGCCAGAAATGGGGTGAACATACTCCTTTGTCTCATGAAGGCGGCACTCCCGCATCTTGTTCACCAATGGACTTGAATGGGTAGCCTGGCTCCAAAAATGCAAAACCCCGGGCGCGTCTATTGCAACTTTGGTCAGTTTGCCCTAAATAGCAAAGAGCTGGTCCGCTGTCTGGGTCGGCTCAACACTGGCAAACTCTATGATCCTGGGAACTAGCTGTGCCGACTAGAGAGATCGAAGAGCAGCTTTCAAGAATAATGTACAAACCTAGGCATTGAAAAAGTGTAATGGACCAACCCTCCACAGATTCCTGGGAAGACGAGATCGATGCAAGTCCCCCAGTATTTTATATACTAAGCACATTGCCACCGGGCACAATGAGAGCTTCATGCCCCATGCCATCAGGCAGGTAGGGTAAATTGCCTCCGCCCAGATCACACTCTCGCCGCCCTGTGGAAGAGCGAAGGAGCAAATCCAATAAGTCAGATACACAGCACAATGGGTGACTGTGTCGACCCCAGTAAGGTTAGGCCCTCTTTGTTGTCCTCCCTTCAATGTGGATGGGAAAGCGGCTTGTCGCCGAACCCTCTTCTTTTGCTAGACAGGAGCCGACACTATCGAGGGGAAGTCTTTGCATTTTTGATCCCCTCTGAAGAAATACTGGAGCCAGGTGCCCATCCTCACGCGCCTCTTCTCTCCAGGCTTGCGTGCTTCTCTAGTATCGTATGAGGAGCGGCAGAGAGTACAATATGCTTTCATCAGATAGCGATAGGCGAAACCAGTCAAGTATCGCCCTTCACCGCCTGTCTGATCTTTCAACTAGTCTGGCCAACAAACTTCTTCATACGGCTCACCGTCGATCGGGAGGCCGCTTAGTTGAGAGAGACTCCAAAGGTCCAGCGATGTCTCTCCCTCTGAGGTTTAAAAGGTGTTGTACTCAGGACAGAACACCTCAATCATACCGTAACACAGACCCTTGGAGATGGGATAGCGGTACCTTGATGCATATACACTATGGTATACGCCTGCCTTGATCAAAATAGGAGCATAGTGCTGCAGAACATAATCCGTAAATTCCACTGCTCCTGGCCGGAAGGCATGGGCATCAGTAGCCTTCAAGTCGGCAAACCAGCCTACCGAAATCTGGTGCTTGAAGCGCACGGCTAAGCAATCTAGCAAGAAGGGCTCCTCTTTGTACCCCCATTTTAGCGGTGCTAAGAATAGGCCGAAAGACGGTTTTTCCCGGTCAACACGACCTGCAGTCTCATTCCATCAAGCTGGGACGAATTCAGGGGCTCTGGTCAATAGTCCATCCTGTGGAGTCAGCACCTGGAGTCCAAGCACAGTATTCCACTTCCTGGGCTCACCGGGTAAATATATGGGTCTTCCCCGCACAACGAAGTCTGTTAGACTATCCCGCTCGGCAAGTAGCGCCACCTCAGCCTTCCGAGCAAGGAGCAAGTCCCACTTCCCCTGAAGGTTGAATTGCTTCATAAAAGACATCAGATGCTTGTCTTTGGGATCGTCCACTTTGTAGCCGTCATGGTGAGCATATTTGAAGGAGTCGCTCCCGATGATTAATAGGCAGCAAGTATCTACTGTCTCAATCTCTAAATCAGAAGACTCTGCAACTATGGCCAGTTGGTCATGGCTCCTGTCTAGAGAATTAACATCCCCCCAGGTCACCACAATATGGGAAGAGGAAGAAGAATCAGATGCCATGGTATCTGCATCAAAGGAAATACAAAAGAAAATAAACAAAGTCAGAAAAGAGTTGTTGGAGACAAAAAAATTTCTGACAAAATTTCGGCAGAGTCTCCCCAGCCCGGGAGCTTGCCGGAAGAAAGTGGGAACACATCCACTAATTGACAGTCCCTGAAACAGGCCGTGGGTGTCACACTGGGGCCGAACAGGACACCCAGGGTTGTAGCTCCGAGGTCAAGCCTACTAGGAGCCTCCCGGGGCCTAGAAGGAGGGGGTTTGAATCCTCTGAATTGAAAGAATGGAGCTCTCCCTCACTAGCTTTCGCCACCACCGCCGCCGTCGTGAGACTCAAAGGAGAGGACGCTCGCCGCCGTAGGAAGAGAGGAGAAGAGGAGAGAGAAGCTCAGGTTGCAAATGAAATGGAATGAGAAGAAAGGGAATAAAGAGAGAATATATAGGGGGGGCTCGATGGGTCTAATCCGGCGCGCTGAAAGGGTGCGCCGTTTTAGCCCTTGCCGCTCAAATTCAAACCCGAAAAGGTGCGCCACTTTAAGGCCCCCATGCCGATTTAAGACACACCTAGAAGGCGCATCGTTTTAAGCACGCTGCGCCGTTTTAATGGCCGAAGCCATGGCCGCGCCGTTTTAAGGCCACTATGCGGTCGTGCCACTCCGACAGCATCTCGACCACACCAAACAAATACTCTGTGATAATTAGACAAAGAATATGCTCAGTCTGGGTACATCCGCTGGTCCAGCGTCACTCGTTCCTCACTTGCGACACCCGTGGCGGGGGGGCATTTATTGGCACCCGAAATATGATCAATGGCAATCACGCCTGAATAACAAAAAGAATGCGGCCCGCCAAAGCACAAAAGCTGAAGGAAATCAATGCCCAAGGGTCATCTAGGACAGTTGAAGCCTTAGGTCATCTGACGAGAGCGTTAGGGACTCCACCTCAGGATGGTCAGAAGAAATCTACAACAAATCGGCAGTGCCTGTAGCCTGCCCAACGAACCGGTATCGACTCAGTCGTATTGAACAAACCCCATCTGCCATCCGATCAGGGCGAGAATGTACCTGGTGGTTTGCCACCTAACAAGAAACCCTCCTGAGGTGAAGAAATTTCTCTGGTCCCTCGGAACAAGATGCCGAAGGTCATATCAGCGGAAGACCCGAGTGACCCGGTGCGGGTACGTTTGCTTATCAGACAGGTCTGTTAGTGACCAAATAGCTGCCCAGCCAAGGAAAAAGTACTCTGGGTGGTGACCCACTCCCTGGGAATGTTTCAAATATAGACAAAGCCGGCCCGACAGCACAGATCGCAGTACCAAAGGCCATGTCAATGTAGAACCCGAGTGACCGAATTAAGGGCACGGACAACACTGGAATTGGCCAGTCAGCAGCCTAAATGCTTCCCCGATACTTCTCATGTCGGTCTCACAGGGCCACGATGAGATGAAAACTCAAGTTGATTCTCGGAACTAGTCCGAGATCCACAAGCTGAAACCCAGCTCGAACAAACGCGATAAGGGGATTAACCTGGCACACCCCCAAACCAGCGCGCTCCTCCTAAACCGACGCGCATATGGCAATACACTTAACCGGCATGCTCTTCACTTTCCCCCGCCAGGTTAAGTCGACCTTTGCTTAAGCCTATAAGAGAAGATCATTTGAAGGGCAGAAAGGCAAGAAGGAAAAAAGGGGGGCAACAAAGAAAGTAAGTGAGAGAAAAATCAGAGAGCAGAGAGGCTTGGGGAGAAAGAAAATGTGAGAGAGGTCCTCCTGAGTCACCGTACGCCATTCGTCAACAGAGGAGAGAGGTTCGGAGCGAGGGGAGAGAGGGGGCTTTCCGATACTCTATTTTCATTGTGAAGAACAGAGGTGGGTGTGTGGAAGTTTTGGTTTCACACTTCTTCTCCCCCCTTCCTGTGGATATCCCTTCTCTGATCTAATGTAAACGGGCGATGATACGAGCCTGGATCCCCTTTCATTTTCTTTCTTAGTTTAGCCCTTGGCTCCTTTTTTTTTTCATCTTCTGATGAATGGATGTAATGGGACGGTTCTGTGCGACAACGCCAGGCTGAATGCAATATTTTATTATTTCCTAAGCTATGTATGAATTCCTCCTCTTTCTCTATGGCATTCACTTACGTACCATTCATCGTCATTTGATTTCTTCCGTTGATGCCAAGCACGCCCTGGGATAACCAATGGCTACAGTAATATCACCCCTCCCCAGGGTTCTCTCAATGTGGTAGCTGCATCGAATGCACCGTATATTCCTCGTGGGTTTTATCGCCTTAGACACATGTATATGTGCATCTCCGTTCACCCCCTCGGGATTAGCTCCCACATCATCTCTCCGTTCACAGTCATGAACCGAAGAGAATAGGGTCACCCCTACAATCTGGGCACAGGGCCTTTTAATATGGTCAATTTTCTATATACCACCCGCCAGTTGCTCGAGCATTTGCTCCTTACATTCTTAGTGGTTCATCGGCTCTTGGCTGACTCCTAAGTGTTAACTAATTAACCTCCTTCCACGCCTAACCTATCGCCAATGGTATAGTGGATGAACAATGTATCACTGTGATTTCTTTATCCCGAGAAGGATGAGGGAAAGGTCTGCCTAATGTGGCCTGTGCCCCGTCCCAATCGCATGGGTAAAATTGAGGGTTTAATGTGAATACCATGTTTTCTCTCGACAGTTGTGGTTCACTGACCGGGGAGGGGGGACATCCCCATCAAATGCTCACGCCACTTTCCTTCTGAATCACCACAAGGTTATAGGATTCCGCCTTCTTATGGCGTGGAGTCCTACAAGCCATCTAAGGTGAATAGGAATGGGTCTTTTGACCCGACACTAAATCCACGTTCCTCTGGGAATGGTGGTGGCTATAGGTGAGGAACCTCTTGTAGGCTAACCCTCAAGGTTTCCTCCCATTCTGGCTGTCCCTTTAAACAGTACCTTTGGGCCATGGATCATTGGTGCCCCTCGTAGGCTAGCCCTCGGGGTTTCCATCCATCTGGTTCCGTCGGTCACCGTTTGGCTTCCCAGCTTTAAGGAGCTTACCCCAGTTTCTGTGGGAATGTCTCCACTTTCCCCCCGCAACCCTCTCGGTATGGGGAGGTGCTGCCAAATTTTTGTCTGAATACTCAGGCTGAATCATCATGGAACCTTAGCTCTGAGAGCTGTAAACCGACTTTGAACTGAGAATGGACTATGCTTGACTAGGAACCTCGCACAAGTCTTGATTTGCCATGTTTGCAGGACAGTTAGAATTTGAATTCATTCACTGATCAACCTTAATTAACATCAAAAGGCTGAACATAATCACAATGCAACTCACAAGTCAAAAATCAAATTTCTGCTCCAAACCGGCACGCCCCCCCATACACCCTAATCCGGCGCCTACCCCCTCCGCGGT
The DNA here is from genome assembly GCA_022559845.1 of Amorphophallus konjac. Lineage (NCBI taxonomy): Eukaryota > Viridiplantae > Streptophyta > Magnoliopsida > Alismatales > Araceae > Amorphophallus > Amorphophallus konjac. The sequence continues at coordinate 157,878,492 of CM040118.1, read as the reverse complement.
GTTTTAACCGTACCCTCAAAAGCCATTTAAACTCCCTTGGCCCTAAACCGACGCAACCTTATTCGGCGCGCTCGTCCCCCCTCCGCACCGTTTAAACCCTCAATGGGACCGCACCATTTAACCCCCTTTTCCTACGTTTCACCGCGCCGGATCAGATGCCAACTCCTCCCTCTGCGTCGCTTTAAACACCCGTTCTATTCTCCATCGCCCCATCATACCGAGCTCCGGGGGCTCTCCAATTAACCAATAAGAATCTCATTTAGCTTTAATCTGTTAGCTACTTTGAAATCAATTCTATCATACATTTATATATGTGCATGCATGCTTACTGCGTATTTGTCGCTGTTTCAAACCCCGGTATATTAAATGGTGATCTGCTGAAGGTCAGACAAGCTTTGACTGAAAGCTCTCACTACGCGTGATGGTGGTCTTCGGACCTACGTCCTCCGCTACGTATCGAGGGTTCCTGATAGTGAATGGAATTGAGCCACATGTCCGAGCTTGTATTTGGTTCCCGCATTGCGAATTATCATTCTGGCTAGTTTACCTATGCCTGCATATCTATATAGCCCCCGGTGGCCCGTTATCTTGACAATTAATCAAGGGTTTTCATCCTTTTGGAGGATGTAATTAACGTCGTAGCCTTTATGGTATGACGGACTGTCGGTCCCGACACAGACTTCACTTTAGTCTGACCAAGTTAGATCGAGCGCATAATAAACTTGTCACTTAGTGATTGGCATGCCCACGCAATAAACGAATAAAACAAACAAAAATAAAATTAAAGAAATAACTCCCATCCCCACAAAGCTCAGTAATGGTTGTCCCTGATGCAGGGTGTGAGACTAGTCAGCTGGTGGTGAAGCTGATGTTTGATTGGTCTACCGAGCATGGGATTTTATGGCTGGCTATCTCTCGTAACAAGGATTGCGTTTCCTCGGTGAGCGAGATGGTGGCAGTGATGCCATGATTGGTTTTCGTGGTGGCTGAGGTGATGCCCGACTTCTTCCCTTTTGCATATGCCTGCTCTCACGATCGATGAGTGTTGGGTGTTGAGCGGGGCTTGTTGTTGTGATCAAGGTCTGGCCGCGTCCCTCAGGATTTGTGTTCTCGCGAATGTCGATGTTTGGCTGAGGCTCTGGGAGCATTGCCAGGCGGGTGTATTGTTCTTCCCTTTGAGATCATAGTTGCCTCTGTAACACCCCAGATTTTATAGGAATTATCTAGAAAATTTTCCTGAATTAAAATGGTTATTAAGCATTTAAGAATAGCTAATGGGTTATTAAATGAATTTTGGGTTAAATAAATTATTATGAAAGCCCAAATAATAACCAATTAATTAATCCCAACTCAAATAGGACCATACACCAATTTCTAAGACTTTTAGGCCCAAGCGCACTATTAGAAACGTGAATTGGCTAATTTACGGATTCAAAATAAGATATATACACCAATTGGGGGATAAATGAGAGATAATAAGAAAATCTGAATTTTTTGGATTAAGCGCCGCCTGGCGATCTATCTCGAGACCGCCAAGTACACCCTAGCAGTCCGACTATGACCGCTAAGCGACCCCAGTTCCGTGAATCGTAGAAACATGAAAAGCTTGGATCTTTGACGACCAAATCACCTTAGATCGAAGCTACCTGGCGTGGAAGACTCTCTAGAACTCTGTAAGGATTTACTCTACTCCAATTTAGAACTCTAGGTTCGATCTAATCCCTTAAACCCTAAGTAACCCTAAGTGAACCCTATAAATAGACCCTAACTTCAACTCATGCAAACCCTAATGTTGGCTCACATATTTCGAAGGTAAGGAAACCCTATCTCAGGTTGGTTCTTTATAACTTTATGGTCTTCTTAGTTTTATCTAACACACTTCCAATTTTCATGCTAGAAGACCTAGCCGTTGGAGAGATTGAGCATCTGAAAGTTGTTGGTTCGCAGTAGTCTGCACAGGAACCAGAGCGTCGGTCTAGTAAAGATCATGAGATTAGAAGCCCTAAACGATGTTAGTTCAAGTTGGACCTTCAAAACTTTTTGTTACCCTTTGTATCTTCTGCCTATTCTCTAATTTTCACGGTTTTAGGTCAAGAGGATCAGGAGATAGAAGGACGAGAAGTTGCTGGTTTGGCACAGGACATACAGGAACTAGGGTCTACTTCCACTCAGAAATCCAAAGTCTATGGATCAAATCAAAGGTAGGTTATCTCATGAAAAGGCTAAATTAACGTGTTAGGAAAAAAAAGCCCTCTGTTCCCTCCTATTTTCATTGATTGTACATGACGAATTTAATGTTTTGTCATGACTGCGCATCTAGGTTAAAACTGCATGCATGAACCCTACCCTTAATAGGAAATTGATAATTTTTGCTTACTTCACTCAAACCCATGCATCTCCATGTTTTAACATAGTTGCATCAGGCCTTATTTACCTACTAGCATATTTTTCCATGCACCTATTTGCCTTAGATTTGGCCTGCTCTTCGGGTTTTATATTGTTTGCCATAGACAGAAAGAAACGGTCTTTCTGTGACCGCCAGAGGTACCTAGCGGCCTTGCGACAGATCGATAAGCTCTGGTAAGCAGTCATCCTATGACCGCTAATCGATTTCTGTAATCTGCACTTTGTTAACTCTAAACAGATGGCAGACTGACCCTATTGACTATATGTTAAGCCTAGTTAATGAGGTCTTATTCATAGTTTTGACTTTATATTCATAATATTTGTTATATTATGCACCATCCCGTATAGATTACATGTCTTACATGGTTTAAATGCTTATTTTAAACTTATGTTAATTTCATGCCAAAACCATATACTCTTGTATTTATCTTAAATTTTATATGGTTCATGGACTTGTCTAGTTTTGATTTGATCGCTGTTTTTGCCACGATCCCTTCTTATCTAGAGTCTTTTCTTAAGTACATGGTGCGTACCCCGGTGCGTAGCCATTAGATACACTTTGCACTTAAGTACACAATCTTGGACTTGTGATCCTCTCCGTTGGATATTCCTTCCACCGGACTAGGTGATCTTATTTCAAGGCCTCCATGCAGAGTCTGAGATTCCCACTAGGACGCCAAGCTGGTTGTACCCTCAAAACCCAATTGTCTAGAAAGCACTTTATCGATGTTTTATGTGTTCTAGATCTTCGCGGCCATCCATTAGACTGCATGAGTCTAGTAGTGGCCATTTACTTGACCGCCAAAGATGCCTAGCGGCCCTGCCATGATCGCAAGGTTCCAGAGATTCACTACGTAGACACTCCCTTTCTTCGACTCTATCGTTAAACGGTCCAGTCGTGACCGTATAGATCCATATACGGTCTAGCACTGACCGCTAAAGTCTATAAACGGTCCAGTCATGACCGCTAGTGTCTTCAATGTTATTAACCCAAGGTTTGACTCAAGGGTTGATTACCTAAGTTCCTAGATTGTCTAATGATTATCTAGAACGTAACACTTTATTCAATAAACTACCTAATGAATCATGGAAATTAATGAATGTACCATTATGCTACCGGATTCCTCCTATGGCGTGACCTTGTCCTTAATGCATTCTTTGAATTCTCATGTTCAAAATTGAAGCATTCTTACCTTGACATTGTTATCATGAGCTTATTATTTGAATTGTTACATTATTGGCCGGACTTTATTGTTATACTAGTGGAAGTAGCTGGATTTATAACGTGAAGATGCAGATAAGGCATTGATTGTGTCCAAGGGCTCGACTCTAGCCTCCTTGACTGATTGTCAGAAACATGTTATAAACCATGGGATATGATGAACACTGGCGTCGCATTGCGTTGGGAGTACTTTCTTTTATAAATGAGTGAAATCCACGAGGCCATCTAGTGAAATTACTTTCTTGCATGTTAAGTGACTTTCTAGTACATTGCCTTTATGGTTATGAAAAGTGCATTCTCGTTACATTCTTATTCGTGGAAGGCCATATTTACATTGGTGCTATATTCTTGCTTGATCTTATTCCCAATCTACATAGACTCTCATATCTCATCTTAATCATATTTTGTTTCTTATGTTACTTGGGTTTTATCCGCGTGTTTTATCACATTTTTATTATCTTACACTCTAGAGCTAAAATGTTAATTACTTAAACATTGCCTTCATGTTGATACGAAGATACCTACTGGACATGTGTGCTCATTCCCTACTTTTCCAATCTTTTTCAGGAAATTCTAGCTTGTCGGATTCAGATTACTCAAGTGATGGATCTGGGAGTGATTGATGGTACGAGAGAAACCGTAGTTAGTCTAGTCAAGAGTCAATTATGTAATTTTCACTTTATTGAGTTCAGTTAGTCAATGAGTCAATATCATGTACTTGATTATTATTAACAATAAAAGTCAGATTTTTGTTCAATTATGGTGTCCATTCATCTTATGTGTAAATAATTTACGCTCTGATTATTATTATCACTTGAGGCTTCTCTTGCCGGCTGTTCACGTTCTCGATTAGTTTCCGCTACATAATCTCGGGGCGTGACAGTTAAAGTGGTATCAGAGCCTAGGTATAAGTACGTCTTAGGAAAATGTCATGTCGTAGGCTAAGTCCAAGGGTAAGGACCCACACCTATGAACTAAGGAAAGAATTTCCCACCTACGTGAGATTTGGGTAGAGCCGGGATAAAATAGTTATTTAGAACTTATCTCTAAGTTAGCTTCCTTTAATTCCATAGGAAGTAACAAATCGTTCCTTTTCCTAAGGTACCTTACTCTCTCAATGGCTCACCGTGTCAACTGGGATGAGATGCAACGAACAGTTGCGGGTCTTACCCAGGCCCTTCAGACTGTGGCCCAAGCTGGCGCACAGGCTGGCGCGGGTAATCTGCACGGGAATTTTCGGAGCATGAATCCTCCAAGATTCTCTGGTTCCTCCAACCCCGACGAGGCAGAGAATTGGATTGACGAAATGAACATAATATTTGGCGTCATGCAATGCACTGATCAAGAGAAGGTCCGTCTCGCCACCTTCCAATTAAATAAGGATGCGCGTACTTGGTGGAAAGCTATCCCGGCACCGCCTCCAAACGTACCTCATACTTGGGAGGGATTTCTCACACTCTTCCGAGCAAAGTATTTCTCCGAGCATGTTAAGGAGAGAAAGGCCGTGAAATTTGTCATGCTTCGCCATGGCATGATGTCCGTGGCAGAGTATGAACTGTTGCATCCCTATGGTTTTGATGATGTCTCACACTATAAATCAATATGTTTCTATCTCTAGATCAATACATGCTTTGATGCTGCATCAAGTCTATACATTGTTGCATCATGTGCTTCATGCACAAAAAGTCTGTACAGAGTTTTGCCTAGACTGCATTAGTCAAGTCTGTACATCACCGTAGATTGCATCTTCAAAGTCTGTACATTCTTCAAGGGCATAGTCCATGCATTCAGATCAAGTCTATACATTGTCTCGCACACACTTTCAAAGTCTGTACAGCCCTTGCTTAGGTTAAGTCTGAACAAAGTCCATGCAACCCTTTTGCTTCATGCACGACAAGTCTGTACATCGCTGCATGCATCACTTAAAGTCTGTATAGAGTTTTGCATAGTTTGCATCGGACAAGTCTGTACATCGCTGCATGCATCACTTAAAGTCTGTACAGAGTTCTGCATAGTTTGCATCGGACAAGTCTATACATCGCTGCATGCATTTCTTCAAGTCTGTACATGGTCTTGGCATATGCACACATAAAGTCTATACATCCATCAGTTAATAGTTGGCCAAGTCTATGCATTGTAAGACCAAGTCTGTACATTCCTTGTGCATGCATCATCTCATGCATCGTCTCTCCTTGTGCATGCATCATTTAAAGTCTGTACAGTCCGTGTTCAGAGCATACTCTAAGTCTATACATCGTCTGCCATCAAGTGCATCATTGTCCGTCTCACTTAGCGTCTCTATGTGCAATTCTATACAGTGTCTGGTCGCACACACTCAAGTCTATACATTCCCATCTTTACCTACGTTCACTGTTTTAGCACTTCCACGAAGTCTGTACATTCTTCACTTAAAGTCTGAACATGGTTGCCTTGATGACCAGTAAGTCTGTACATTGATGCATGCTATCAAGTATGCACAGCCTATGTGTTGCACGAACACAAGTCTATACATTGCTGCATGAACACAAGTCTGTACATTGTTTTCTCATGCACGAAAACGTCAAAGTCTGCACATTCTCTGCTATCTATGCATCGGTCAAGTCTGTACACAGCTGCAGGCTATTAAGTATGTACAGCCCATGTTCTTCATGCATTCACATAGTCTGTACATCATTTTACATCGTGCATACTTTGGTATCAAGTCTATACATTCGCTATGGCTTGTTCATGCATCTTTCTCATCAAGTCTGTACATTGCTTGACAGCATGCCTGAGCACTCATCGTCAATGTACATACTCTCCTATATGCATTTGTGCATTGTTCAAAACAAGTCTGTACATCGTCCTTTGGTTCAAAGCTTGAACTAACTCGATGCATCCATTCTTCTCTTCTTTCAAGTTGATTCAAGCTGATGATTGGGCACGTGATCCGAGGTTGGTGCCTGGCACGTGATCCGAGGTTTCTCTGGAAAACGAGGGCACGAGCCCCACTCACGCCACATGAGTGAAGTCATGGAATTCAGGTCGGAAGCCATATAAAAGGATGTCCTCTGCGATCAAAAGAGGAGAACTGGAGGAAAGCTGAAAAAATTAGTGCCTGAGCAGAAGAAGAATAGAGAGAGCCTCCACGTTCCAGAGAGAAGACGGAGAGAAGAATTTGAGAGAATTGATCTGAGAGAAAAGTCTGTGAGAGAGAGAAGTGTCTGTGACTGTGAAGATCTGCTTCTTAGGAAGCTACATTGTTCTTGGTTTTTTTGAAACGATTGTCGTTCATCAATTGTCTTGTTTTTCTATTTTTCACTTCATCTTTCTTATTCCATATTGTTACCCTCCAGTGTTTGGAGGAAGGGAGAGATTCTTCGGTTTCCCTCTGGGCTTCAGAGGAAGCGAGATATGTGATCTCTGGTTTGCCAGTGACAGGCTGTCACTAGCAGTTCCCCTCCGGTTTGGAGGAAGGGAGATTCGTCTCCGGTTCTGGTCTTGCGGGAAGCAGGTCCAGGTGACAAGCTTCTGTGGGTTGCAGAGCTTGGGTTGAGGGATTTGTTTCCCTTGGTTTGTCAAGCTGTTCGGCAGCATCTGTTTGCAGACTGAGTCTGCTATTCTAGCCTTCGCTAGTGGAAGCCTCACTCTGGTTTGGAGTGAGGGGTGGATGTAGATTGTGGACTGCAATCGAACCACCTTAAAAACTCCCTACCTCTTCTGTGGTTTGCCTGTTATCGGTATGTTGCTCTCCTTCTGCTTGGCATTTTGTTTCACTGTGAACAGCTCTCTCGATCTCACTTCTTTCTTCTGTCTTGGTTATTGTCTGCCTTAGCTATTGCTTCCGCTGTATCTGAAGGGTTGAGAAACCGAAGTTGTGATTTACCGCTGGATTATTAATTTTTGGGAGTGATCTATTCATCCCCCCTTCTATATCACTATACGCTATGCATATCAATTGGTATCAGAGCTGGTTTGCATCATGTGGGCCAACGGTCAGGGTAATCCTAATGGTCCTCGAAGTTTCATGCCTGAGGGACAATCCATTAGTCGCCCTCCATTCTTTGATGGTAATAATTATCTCTTCTGGAAAAATAGGATGGAGGTGTTCATCAGGGCACAGAGCCACAAGCTATGGAGGGTAATCACTACAGGGCCGTATGATCTACCACGGAACGAGGACGCATGGACAGATGATCATGTCAAGTTATCTTCACTTAACTGGACGGCCCTGAACATCATCCAGTGTGATGTACACCCAGACGAATATGCCCGCATATCAGCCTATAGGACGGCCAAGCGAATGTGGGATTAGCTGGAACTAATCTACGAAGGTACAGCTCAAGTGAGAGCCACAAAGGTAAATCTCTTCACCTCTGAGTATGAATTGTTTAAGATGAAACCAGAGGAGACCATCACTGAAATGTATGCCAGGTTGACCTTGATCACGAACACTCTTAAGGGGCTAGGGAAAGAGTTAGCTGAGGCAGATGTAGTCAGGAAGATTCTTAGATCTCTAACCCCAGCATGGCATACAAAGGCCATCGTGATAGAAGAGTCAAAGGATCCGACGACTTTGACAATGAATGGACTCATAGGATCCCTCATGACCTATGAGATGAACTTTAAAAGAGGTGGTGAAGGAAGTGACAGGATGGGCAAGAATATTGCTCTCAAGGCATCCCGCAACAAGGGTAGCAGCAGCGGGAGCAGTAGCAGTAGCTCCGGGTCTGATGGTTTTTCCGATCTCGACCAGGAGGAGCAGGTAATGCTCACTCGACAGTTCAGAAATTTTTTAAGGACTAAGGGGAAGACCTTTAGGAGGAAAAAGCCATACTCCTTTAGTAAGAACGTTGAGTCTAGCAATAATAAGGACAAAAATACTAAGAGAATGACTTGTTTTCATTGCAACAAACAGGGACACATGAAAGGGGACTGCCCAGATCTCCAGAAGAAGGGTCCCTACTTTCAGAAGAAGAGCTCAAAGGTGCAGAAAAAGAAGAAGCCACAGGCAATGGTCTGCACGTGGAGCGATGAGGAAGAAGATCCAGAAAGCACTTCCTCGGAGGAAGATGAAGAAAGAATTTGCCTAATGGCAAATAGCGAAGAGGAGGTAACAAATGTCTTTGAAAATTTTTCTATTGATGACTGGGAAGATGCCTATGCTGAATTATTAGACAAGTTCAATTCACTCAGTAAAGAGCATAGGGTCCTCAAGAGAAAATTCAATACTAATATTGAAGAACTAACCCACATCAGTGAGGAAAGATTGACATTAAGGAAAAAATTAGAAGAAATGACATCTCTGAGAAAAGAAAATGAAAAGCACAAGGTAGAAAACTAGGAGAGTCACACCCAGCTCAATGAACTCAAAATCAAAATTGAAGAAAGCCCGAAAGAAAATAGAGTGATCTCAGAAAAATATGAAGCTGTTAAGAAAGTGAACGCTGAACTCTTAAAAAATTCTGAGTCTCTGCAAAAAGAGATGGAAGACAAACAGAAGGTTTTGGAAAAATTTGTCCAAGGAAAAATAAGTCTGGATGCTATACTAGGGACAAGGGTTAACTTCAATAGGGAGGGTCTAGGCTATGACCCAACTAACAAGAGACCCCTTCAATTCAAAACCACCACCTTCTGCCCAGAGAAGGGAAAAGATAAGCTGGACACACCATCTAGCTCAAATAGCAGTCAAGGAGCTCAACGTCCGAAAGAAAATTTAACAAACAGTGCTGGTCGACCACTTAAAATGGGAATGAATTTTGTGAAGAACTTCACTAAGCCCACTCACCAGAACATAAATGGAAGATGGACCAAGCAAATGGATCAGGATAAAAGCTGGAATTACTACAAATAGATGGGTCCAAACAGGACCTACTGGAGAAATAACTATCATCCTCAAAAATCTGTTAATCAACAAGCTCACAGGAGATATCCCAGGAATGGGAAGCCCAATGACTGGAATAGAGTTTACTTCTCCAGACTAGCTGGACATAACCCCGGTTATAATTTCAATAAACCCAAAGTAAAGGTGCCAGGGAAAACCATGTTGAAGCAAATCTGGATTCCTAAACATCTGCTTAGAGATTAGAATAATGTCTTTGGACCCAACTCATCTTGGGTTCCAAATCACTGTCCTTGATTTTGATTGTGTAGGTCGATCTGGCAGCTGAAGATAACAAGTGGTACCTCGACAGTGGCTGCTCCAGGCACATGAAAGGAGACCGATCCAAGTTCAGCAAGATAGAGATGAAGGTAGGGGGTCTGGTCAAATTTGGAGGAAAGAACAGAGGTAAGATCATTGGAGTTGGCACAGTAGGTAAGTCTTCCACAAACTCCATTGAAAAAGTTCTACTTGTGGAAGGTCTTCAACACAACCTGATTAGCATTAGTCAATTATATGACAAGGGTCACAGGGTTGTGTTTGATGATGACTCATGCAAAAATTTTAAAATAAATTCCGATGTGGTTAAATTTGTAGCCAACAGGACTAATAATGTCTACATGATAGACTTGGATGCTGAATCTGAACCTAATCTTTATTTATCTGCTAATTCTGAAAGTGATGCTTTTGAATGGCATGGACGTCTAGGCCATGCTAGTTTCTCTACTTTAAATAAATTGGTCAAGCATGATTTAGTTAGAGGCATGCCTAGAATTAAGTTCAATTCTATTTCAAAATCATGTGATGCCTGTGCTCTAGGCAAACAGACCAGAAAATCTTTCAACCTAAGATCTGAGCCATTGTCCTCTAGACCAATGGAACTTCTTCATATTGACCTATTTGGTCCTACAAGGACTCAGAGTCTTAATGGGAATAGGTTTGGCTATGTGATCATTGATGACCACTCTAGATTTTCTTGGATCTTTTTCTTAGCCAGTAAAAGCAATGCTTTTCAAAAGTTTAATCATTTTTTCAATAAGGTCAAACAAGAAGGAAAACATAAGATTTGTTCAATTCAATCTTACCATGGAGGTGAGTTTGAAAATTCCATGTTTTCTGATCTTTGTGAAAGAGAGGGACTAACACACATGTTTTCTTCTCCCAGGACACCTGAACAGAATGGAATTGTGGAGAGAAGAAATAGAACTATTGTGGAGATGACCCGAACCATGCTGATTGAGAGTCAATTACCAAGGAAATTTTGGGCAGAGGCGGCCAATACAGCAACTTATATAATCAACAGGGCCATAGTAAGACCTATTCACAAGAAAACACCCTATGAGCTACTAAAAGGTAAGAAACTAAACTTGGTCCATTTCAGAATTTTTGGAGCTAATTGCTTTATTCATAATAATGACAAGAAAGACTTAGATAAGTTTGAAGCTAAAAGCTCCCCTGGAATATTTTTAGGATACTCTGAAGTGTCAAGGGCATATAGGGTCTTTAACATAACAGACCAGAAAGTTGAAGAGTCTCCACACATCATTTTTAGTGAAAAGAAAGGTGTTACTAACATTGAAAATATTGACAGGGATTCCAATCACGATGGGAAATTCCTAGAAGACCAAGAAGAAGAGAAGACTCAGTCGAGTGGAACATCAAATCCTCCCAACCAGGAAGGGCCAGAAGAAACAGGTGAGTCTTCAATAAATGTTAGATTTCTTAAAGATCATCCGATAGATAATGTCATAGGCAACCCTGAAGATCCTCTTCGGACTAGGTCTCATTTTAGGAATGTTAATAATCAAGGCCTAATTGCTTTGGTCTCACAAATTGAACCCAAATCAGTAGAAGAGGTCTTGGCCGATCAATCTTGGGTCAATGCTATGTGTGAGGAATTAGGTCAGTTCGAAAGAAATAATGTCTGGGAGCTTGTTCCAAGACCAGAAAGTGTTAATATCATAGGAACTAAGTGGGTGTTTAAAAATAAAATGAATGAAGATGGAATCATTTCTAGGAATAAGGCCAGACTAGTAGCCAAGGGCTACTGTCAGGAATTTGGTGTTGATTTCGATGAATCCTATGCACCTGTTGCTAGGATGGAAGTAATAAGAATATTGCTAGCTTTTGCATGTTCCAAGAATTTAAAACTCCAACAAATGGATGTTAAAAGTGCCTTCTTAAATGGAGTTATTAAAGAAGAGGTTTTTATTGAACAACCCCCTGGATTTCAATTCTCTCCTCAATCTAACCAAGTTTTCAGGTTAAACAAAGCCCTGTATGGTCTAAAGCAAGCTCCTCGAGCATGGTATGAAAGACTGACTGAATTTCTGATCAGCAAGGGCTACAACAGAGGTAAGGTTGATCAAACTTTATTTACCAAGGGTACAAATAAAGATCTCATCATAGTTCAGGTATATGTAGATGACATTGTGTTTGGATCAACTAGCTGTGAACTATGTGATGAATTCTCTAAAATGATGTCTGCTGAGTTTGAAATGAGTTTGGTCGGTGAACTAAAGTACTTTCTTGGCTTGCAGGTACAACAGTTAGAGGATGGATGCTTCATCAACCAGACCAAATACACAATGAAACTATTCAAGAGGTTTGGTATGAACAACCTGAAGCACATTACAACACCCATGGGTACCAATACCTCACTGGATGCAGATGAGACAGGTAAAGAGGTAGATGCCAAGCTCTATCGAGGTATGATTGGATCTCTACTTTACTTGACAGCCTCTAGACCTGATATACAGTTCAGTGTAGGTATGTGTGCAATGTATCAGTCTAGACCCACTGAATTACATTTAGCTGCAGTGAAAAGAATTTTCAGATATTTGTCTGCTACACACTCTCTTGGTCTATGGTTTCCTGCTTCACACACACTTGATTTAGTTGCATACACAGATGCAGATTATGGAGGGTGTAAACTAGACAGGAAAAGCACTAGTGGTCACTATGAATTTTTAGGTGGGTGTTTAGTGTCTTGGGGCTCCAAGAAACAACATTCTGTGGCCCTCTACACTGCAGAGGTTGAATATGTAGCTGCAGGGAGTTGTGGTACACAAGTCATTTGGATTAAACACCAGCTTCAGGACTACCAAGTAGACATGGGGTGCACACCTATCTATTGTGATAATACCAGTGCCATCAATCTTGCCAAGAATCCTATTTTGCATTCCCGTACCAAACACATAGAGATACGGCATCATTTCATAAGAGATGAGGTCTCTAAGAACAACTTTGAACTGATTCATGTAGGCACTGCTAATCAGATTGCTGACATCTTCACCAAACCTCTAGACAATGAAAAATTCACTACACTGAGAAGAGAATTAGGCTTATTCAAGTTGTCTTAAGTGTGAAGAATGTTCCTTTTGTGAGGGGGAGTTCTGTGTGTCAAATGGTTAGCCTTCAGTAATGCTTTGATTAAGGGGGAGCTGGTTGAGCTGTGAGAGGGGGAGTTCTTTGACTGATTCAAAAAGACTGACCAGATGTGTGTCATTGCTGGTTCTCATGACTGAACTAGTGCGGTTCTCTCAGACAGTAGAATCACACTCATCTCTTAAGTCTATAAGTCTCTGTTACTAAAGTCCAGCTAGAATCTTCCCTCTGGTAGTCTATCAGAGATCTGGATTAAATGTACAAAGTATATCTTCCTACATTGTCAGTGATTCCGGTTCAGGTCAAAACCTATATGTCTTGATATCTGACCAAAACAACTTGAAATCTAGACTTCAAGATTCATTTCAAGAAATAGTCCTTCTGGTATTGTTTTCAATCATTCCTTCTTCTCAACACAAGGGATAAACTGAACGAACAAAGGTCTCGATTTGGTCACTGAGATACTGGGAGCTTCATTAATGAAATGAAGTTTTTTTCCTATGTCATGAGGTGTCAAATCAAAAATGAAAAGAAATGACATTAATATTCTGACCATCACAGAGCAATGGTGGCTAGCTGGTGAGTAACTGGGGACTCTGGCCTCTAATCAAGGTGTTTCCTCATGTCAAAAGCCACAGTTACTAACTCGGTTCCTTTTAAAAAAAGAGGTAATGAGGTACTCACACTGAGTAACTGGGGATTCAGGCCTCTAATCAAGGTGTCTCACTAATGTCAAAAGAGTCAATTACCAACTTACTCACTGGTCTTCTTGAAAATAACTTCAAAATCCCTTGTCGTTATACAATTTAATGGATTGCTTGTCCTCAATACCTTGAGAACACCTTCTCTGACTTTGTCTCTTGTCATCTACTGGGATAGTTACCTGTTCAGCTATGTCATGCCATACTTGTTCACCCCTGTTCTAAACCATACACAATGTATGTTGATAAACTTTTCTCTCATTCTAGCTCTCTATTGTTTACTAGAGTTCAAGAATCTTCACTTGAGTTTAGCACCTCACTTATTTTCTTAAGACTTGCTCGTGTCTTTCTACACTAAGAAGTTTCTATACTTCTTCCTCATGTCTCCAGCACTTTCATAGATCCTTCATTCATTTTGATGATGTCAAAGGGGGAGAGAGGTTTTGCAATATCAGTAGGTCATGAGTTGTCAAGAGTTTTGGGGGAGACTTGTTCATGAGCTGTGGGGGAGAATAGTTTGTCATGGCAACATCTGAGAGTGAGTTGTGGGGGAGTGGTTTTGGAGTAAGAAGAGTTTCAGCAGCAGTGTTTAATTTGTCAGCATGCGCTTGCTTTGAATTTGCTTTGATTGTTAAAGCTGCTATTTTTTTTTAAGCCTTGATATTGCTTGATTCATAGTGTTGCCATCATCAAAAAGGGGGAGATTATTTCATCCCTACGGTTTTGATGATGTCGCACACTATAAATCAATATGTTTCTATCTCTAGATCAATTTAGGCTTTGATGCTGCATCAAGTCTATACATTGTTGCATCATGTGCTTCATGCACAAAAAGTCTGTACAGAGTTTTGCCTAGACTGCATTAGTCAAGTCTGTACATCGCCCTAGATTACATCTTCAAAGTCTGTACATTCTTTAAGGGCATAGTCCATGCATTCAGATCAAGTCTATACATTGTCTCGCACACACTTTCAAAGTCTGTACATTCCAATGTTTGTACAGCCCTTGCTTAGGTTAATTCTGAACAAAGTCCATGCAACCCTTTTGCTTCATGCACAACAAGTCTGTACATCCCTGCATGCATCACTTAAAGTCTGTACAGAGTTCTGCATAGTTTGCATCGGACAAGTCTGTACATCGCTGCATGCATCACTTAAAGTCTGTACAGAGTTCTGCATAGTTTGCATCGGACAAGTCTATACATCGCTGCATGCATTTCTTCAAGTCTGTACATGGTCTTGGCATATACACACATAAAGTCTATACATCCATCAGTTAATAGTTGGCCAAGTCTATACATTGTAAGACCAAGTCTGTACATTCCTTGTGCATGCATCGTCTCATGCATCGTCTCTCCTTGTGCATGCATCATTTAAAGTATGTACAGTCCGTGTTCAGAGCATACGCTAAGTCTATACATCGTCTGCCAGCAAGTGCATCATTCTCCGTCTCACTTAGCGTCTCTATGTGCAAGTCTATACAGTGTCTGGTCACACACACTCAAGTCTGTACATTCCCATCTTTACCTACGTTCACTGTTTTAGCACATCCACGAAGTCTGTACATTCTTCACTTAAAGTCTGAACACGGTTGCCCTGATGACCAGCAAGTCTGTTCATCGATGCATGCTATCAAGTATGCACAGCCTGTGTGTTTCACGAACACAAGTCTATACATTGCTGCATGAACACAAGTCTGTATATTATTTTCTCACGCACGAAAATGTCAAGGTCTGCACATTCTCTGCTATCTATGCATCGGTCAAGTATGTACATAGCTACAGGCTATTAAGTATGTACAGCCCATGTTCTTCATGCATTCACATAGTCTGTTCATCATTTTACATCGTGCATACTTTGGTATCAAGTCTATACATTCGCTATGGCTTGTTCATGCATCTTTCTCATCAAGTCTGTACATTGCTTGACAGCATGCCTGAGCACTCATCGTCAATGTACATACTCTCCTATATGCATTTGTGCATTGTTCAAAAAAAGTCTGTACATCATCCTTTGGTTCAAAGCTTGAACTAACTCGATGCATCCATTCTTCTCTTCTTTCAGGTTGATTCAAGCTGATGATTGGGCACGTGATCCGAGGTTAGTGCCTGGCACGTGATCCGAGGTTTGTCTGGAAAATGAGGGCACGAGCCCCACTCACGCCACACGAGTGAAGTCATGGAATTCAGGTCGGAAGCCATATAAAAGGATGTCCTCTGCGATCAAAAGAGGAGAACTGGAGGAAAGCTGAAAAAATTAGTGCCTGAGCAGAAGAAGAATAGAGAGAGCCTCCACGTTCCAGAGAGAAGACATAGAGAAGAATTTGAGAGAATTGATCTGAGAGAAAAGTCTGTGAGAGAGAGAAGTGTCTGTGATTGTGAAGATCTGCTTCTTAGGAAGCTACACTGTTCTTGGTTTTTTTGAAACGATTGTTGTTCATCGATTGTCTTATTTTTCTATTTTTCACTCCATCTTTCTTATTCCATATTGTTACCCTCCAGTGTTCAGAGGAAGGGAGAGATTCTCCGGTTTCCCTCTGGGCTTTCAAAGGAAGAGAGATCTGTGATCTCTGGTTTGCCAGTGACATGCTGTCACTAGCAGTTCCCCTCCGGTTTGGAGGAAGGGAGATTCATCTCCGGTTCTGGTCTTGCGGGAAGCAGGTCCAGGTGACAAGCTTCTGTGGGTTGCAGAGCTTGGGTTGAGGGATTTGTTTCCCTTGGTTTGTCAAGCTATTCGGCAGCATCTGTTTGCAGACTAAGTCTGTTGTTCTAGCCTTCGCTAGTGGAAGCCTCACTCTGGTTTGGAGTGAGGGGTGTAGATTATGGAAAATCCACTTAAAAATAAGGAAGAAAAAATAATAAAGCACGTGGTGCTAATGGGAAGTGTGATCGCCAGAGGGGTTATCTCAAAAAGAATAAAAATGATTGCGTGTACCTTGTGTCGAGCATGAGAGATTGTGAGCTTTTCCTTCCTCCTTCCAGCGGCCGGCCGGCGAAGGGGGTTCATAACTTGATTAACCTTGTAAGAACACACAAGACAAGTGAAAAGATTGATTAGCCAAAAGTGTGTAGTATCAATGTTCTAATGATATGAATTCAAGCAAATAAAGCATGAACACACCTGGTGTGTTTTGATTTTTAAACCCCTTAAGAGGAGTATCAAAGGTATGGGAATATGAATGCAAAGTATGTGAAGCAATGTATACGATGTGAAAGTGACAATGTCTTCTAGCAAAGTAGCTAGAAAGAACAAAATGATGATGATGATGCTAATGCTAATAAGGAAGAGGACAATCTCCTCTCTGCTGTGTATGCAGTAGTACTGGGAGAGAAACCAGTTGAGTAGCAGCTGATGACCGTGGAAGAAGAAGAAATCTCCGAGAGGAAGAGAGATTACTTGAAGCGAAACCTGCAAGAAAAAAATTAAACTCCCTTCTCGCTATTCTCTGTTAACGTTCTTTCTCTCTCTCTTTTCTCTATGTTCTCTGTGTGTGGTCCTCTTCGCGCGAGGGAGATCAAGGGGGGGGGGGTATTTATAGGCTAAAATTCTTTGCAAAATAAGGATTAAAACAAGGTAATGACTCTCCAACAAGAAACCCTCTTCCCAAACGAACACAAGGTGCAAAATGGGGTAAGGATCATTACTGGAAAGAAGCAGGCGAAACGGATTTGAAGGTGAAAATGACGACCTGCCAAAGGGCGTCAATTAAAAATGACGACTTCACCAAGGGCGTTAATTAAAATGACGCCTCCTACACTGGCGTCAATTCCTGGATTTATTTATGGCAACAAAATACTTTCCTTATTAAAAATTCAGAAATGACGCCTGTTCAAAAAGGCGTTAAACAAGAGGCGCCCTTAAGGGGGACGTCAATTCTGTGATTTTTTCATTTTGCTTAGGATTCGTAAAATTCCAGGAAATGATGCCACTATACATAGCCGTCCGTTTCTGAAGAGGCGCCCTTGACTACGTCGTTAATTAAAAGACGCCCCTACTTAAGGCGTTAATTCCATTAAACACAGAAAAATGCTAAGAAATCACAATTAAAACATCAAAAAAAGAAAAACTTCATATTAAGCCAATATTGAAGTCCACTTTGGGGCGTCACATGGTGACATGAGATTTACTCAACATAGCATCGATTTTGGCGTGTCTACAGCTGCCCCGCCTTGGCGTCTGCTTTGCAAGGGAGTGAGACGGAATGAAGTGAAAGTGAAACAAGCGGAATGAAGTGGAACAAACATGATAAGTAGATGCCAAGGTGTGATGTGACACGCTTTCGACACTAAGCATTGGAAATCTTTCCAAGACTCTGAATGAAACAACTCTGGATGATTACAAGAAAGCATTGATGAGCTGGACCGAAGGGATTAAACTAAATAAAAAAAATGTGCACGAGGGCACAAAAGGGAGACACCATTGGAGAGCAGTTACCAGCCAATGTGGACGTGCTACAACCAAGGTGGATTTGTAGGAAAATAAAATGAATTGAGATAGAGACCCAGCAAATGAACGCTTTTCAAGGAACCAGCCTGAACGGCTTCAAGGAGAATAAAGTACTTGATCTGGAATGGAATGTCTCATGCCAACTCAATTAAGAGCGAGTGACCTTCATTATTGGCGTAATATAAAGATTTTCATCATTAAGCTCAAGGTCCTACATGATGCATGCTGGGCTAAAAGAAAAATTAAATCAATCAAAGAAATAGAAAATAATCAAGGATAATATTGTTAAGCCATCTAGATTTGGTTAAGAACCCAGATCTCTAAGTTGACACTAAGCCGAAGCCCGTTTGTCCACGCATCAACTCAGAAAGTGGAACCATCGTCCCAAACCTTAAATGACTCAACAGCCTATCCGTGTGATCAAGATTCCCCTGTAATTATCACTATTTTTGATGAAGGGAAACTCAAATTCCAGGTTCATCAGAACCACAAGGTCCTTGATATGCTATAATAGCGTAGGATATCATATAGTAACAATGCTTACAAGAAATACATACAAGAAGATGGTGATATCAATGAGCGAACTGAGATGAAATAATGTGCAAACACCGTGGGGCTTGGATGATGCTGCCGGGTTGGTGGGGTTAAGAGCTTCTTATCCTATGCTCAAAATTGTGTTAGTCCAAGATATAAAGATGCATAAGGCATTAATTTAAGCATGAAAGCATAATCAAAATACTCAACAACATTGGTTTGCATTTGAAAATTTTTTTGTTTGGAGTATATATATATATATATATATATATATATATATATATATTTGTTTGTTTTTTTTGAGTTATTTGAGAATTTTTGGATTTTTATTGGATTTATTTGAGAATTTTTATTGGATTTATTTGAGAATTTTAACCGTGGGATGGGTAGACTTTGATGTGTAGACATGGAATGTACAGACTTTGACAATGCTTGGACTTTAGGAAATGTATAGACATGGGGAATGTATAGACTTATAAATGTAGAGACTTATGGATGTGCAGACTGGTGGAATGTATGGACTCGGAAGGCAATGTGTAGACTTAGGGTGTACAGACTTGTGAAATGTGTGGACTTGGAGTGTATAGACTTGGAGAATGGATAGACTTATGATGTACACCCTTGAAAGAACGTATAGACTTTGGAACATATAGACTTAGCAATGTATAGACTCTATGGAATGGAATGTATAGACTTCGGAACGTGCAGACTTAGCAATGTATAGACAGAATGGAATGTATAGACTTTGGAACGTGCATACTTTGAGAATGGAATGTATGGACTTAGACAATGCAATGTGCAGACTTGTGAAGGGAATGTATAGACTTAGACAATGCAATGTGCAGACTTGTGAAGGGAATGCTTAGACGGAGGAAATGGAAGACAGAGGAATGGAAGACGGAGGGAATAGATGGAGTGCACAGACTTTGGTAATGTATAGACTCTATGCAACATATAGACTCTATGCGATGTATAGACTTATGCTTAAGATGGATGGAATGTATGCATGGACTTCGGAACTTATGAATGTATAGACTTCAGCAGTGCAAAGATTTTGACAATGTACAAACTCAAGAGGAATGAATGTATGGACTTCAGAACTTTGCACCCATGATGCTTAAACTTATGCAAATACTTCCAGGCTTGCACAACCTGCACTTCTGCACTTCAAAGCTTATTAGTTTGTCAGAAGAATTATCAGCTCAGGACATATGATCATAAGTGCATAAAATAATTAATTCCATCAAGATATAATAGCACTTAAGTGAAAAATGTTGTAAAGCAATTTAAAAGCGTAAGCTCAGACAATTACGCCCCTTTACAGCGGCGTCAAAACAAGAAATGACGACTGTCAATAGGGCGTTAATTGCAATCGAGTTTTGATTTGGAATTGAACCGCAAATGATGCCTTCCATGGAGGTGTTTAATTAAATGACGACCTTGACTGTGTCGTTAATTAAACAAATGACGCCAAACGGCGTGTCGTCAATTAACAGTTTTCGTTTCCTGCTCGGAATTAAACTTCCAACAACTCGTTTGATTCAGACACAAACTGTGATACCCGTTAGTGTTCAAATCATTATAAAAGGTAACTATTCGTCTTATGAGTATATCAAACCAATTGAGCAGACAGAGAACTTGCAGAGGATCTACCAGAAGAATTGAAGCCCTCTTTAACAGAAGCATAGCAATTGCAGAACAACTTCCAGGAAGATGAATACGATGATGCAGAAACAAAGGCCTTCCAAGAAGCCAAAGATGAGTTTTTCACGGATTTCTAAAGTTCCAAGCCATATTAGTTGGAGAATTGCCAACAACCAAGTAAGTGTTCTTAAGTTAAAGCTTTTATTCTGTTCTTATTCCTTCCTTTTCAAAATTTCTGATTACATTTCCTCTTCTTCTTCTTTCTTTCTTTTATGTTTTCAGGATCACCCAATTGTTCCTGGTCCTAGGAGATTTCTCAAAATTAAGTGGCTTCCTTTATTACTCTCCAAACTCTCATTAGACATGAAATCCTTCCTCTCAAGGTGGCACCTTCTTGGTCTCATAACCCATGCTACCCATTATAATGACATTCACTTAGATTGGGCCTCCATTGGAGCTCTTATAGAATTGTGGCACCCTCACACCCACACATTCCTTTTCCCAACCTTTGAAGCTACTATTCTCCTAGAAGAAGTAGAGGCACTCTTTGGCTTGAGGAAGATGAAACAAGGAGAGGAATCTAGGATGGCTCACATGGCTAGGCCAATACAAGCTCAAGACATACTCACTAGCCTCATTCAAAGCCCAAATCTAGTGAGCCAAATTAAATCTCATAAGGGGATCAACCTTCTAAAATTAGCTTCATGGGTGTTCAAAAATATGGATAAGGCTCAAGAAGATGAAGACTTGTTGGAGAGAGTGATGAAGGGATTTGTGATATGTATAGCGGGAGCTCTCTTATTCCCTTCAATGGAAGACCACCTAGAGGAGCATCACTTGAGTGCCATAGCTAGCATATGGGAGGGAAAAAGAATAGGTCCGGCGGTGCTAGCCAACCTATACAATGGGCTCACCTCGGCTTCCTTAGGACGGCCTCTCTATGGGTCAATGCTCCTTCTAGCTTGTTGGGTGGACCTCCACCTAAAGTTTGACTCATGCCAAGAGACTCAAGTGGCCTCAAAGATATTCTCAAAGAGCCCCCTTCGATATATGACAAATTCTTTAGGCCTATATGAGAGAGTGACCAATCGAGTACCCAAGCTCAAGAAGAGAAGCGAATGGAGGGACTACTTCAAAACAATGCCAAAGAGCGGCTTCACTTGCGCACCGGGGTTTCTCAAGACCCAAGATCTTCGCTCAAGACTCTCCTCTGGCATAGAGCTTCGGTTGCTAGGCGGGACTGACTTCATCCTTTATAACGCACACCGGTGCCTCCCATAGCTCGGGCTACCTCGGCACCTCTTTGAAGAACCTTCTCATCTACCTCCACTCAAAAGAAGGGAACTATGCTCAAGTGGAGACCAAGAAGAAATCAAGACAATAATGGCTCAGTGGAAGGTTGGACTACTCCATAAGTCCAAGGCACATGTAGAAGAGGAAGAGGACAAATGCAAAGCTTATGTACTAGCACTTAGGAAGATAAGGCCTATGATGGCTCAATAGATGTAATCATGATTTTTCTTCAATGAAATAAAGATTCTTCCTTTACTTGAGCCAAAACAAAGAATATATGATCACTTCTTCCAATTGTATGCAATTCTGTCTGAAGAAACTGAAGGCTTCGGGTTCTCTGTTATGAACAACGCCTTCTTGCATGGCGTCAATTGAAAACAACGTCTAAGATAATGTCGTCAATTCCATTAAATCAATTCCTTAAAATACTTCAAAAACCACAAATGACGCCCTCAACGACAGGCGTTTATTAATTCGTGCCCCCATGAAAGGCATTAATTGCTTTAAATTCCTTAAAATTGTTTTCAAAATAAATCCTCAATTGCATAAAATAGACGCCCTCCATCATGTCGCGTATTAAAAATGGACGCCGGTTTGCATGGGCGTCAAATTCAAATAGTAATTATAACGATCGATCAAATCAGTCACTGTCCCATTAATGCGTCTAACGACGGTTGCAATTTCCCACGCAAATAAAAATGATGCCTAGCTTCAGGACGTTACATAGAAAAACTACGCCATAGCCCAAATCGTCAATTGATATAAAAATGACTTCCCTCATGGTGTCAATTTATTTCGACCGTTAAGACCCTTTTTTCCTCCTTCTTTCGTCTTCTCTTTCCCTTTCTCTCTCTTCTGTAAACCCTAACCGAAAGCCCCCCCCATCTCTTGTTCTATCTCTCTCATTCTCACTCTACTCTCTCTACTCTCTCCTTTCTCAAACCCATGGCTGGCGGTGGTCACAAGCGGCAACGGGTTGTTGCCCCCGACGTCGTGGACCTAGGCGTCGAAGAAAATGCCGTGGAGGAGGTTCCTCCGGTGGCAGCCGAGGAGGCTCCGGCGGCGGAGCACGGTGAAGAAGAGGAAGAACAAGGTGAAGACGGAGACGATGGAGAAGACGAAGATGAAGAGGATGGTGACGATGATAACGAAGATGAAGAGGATAATGATGAAGAAGAAGAAGGCGGAGAGAACAACGAAAACGAGGGAGATGAAGAAGGAGAAGAAGAAGATGGAGATGAAGAACTACCGAGGGCGGCGGCGATCGTCCCTCGACCCGGGCAACCACGGCGGCCACGACAACCCTGGCAACCCCTCCGTGGAGGGCTAATGGTGCCCGGACGACGCAAGGTAGGCCCCAAAACCCCCTATTTTTGCTTTTATTTTTATTTCATTTTCAATTTCCACCCATTTCCATAGCTCTCGGCCTCGGTCGAGGGAAAACCAGACAAATGACGCCCCCAGGGGTGTCGTCAATTAAAATGACGCCCAAGCCTGGGTCGTCAATTTAAATTTCTGAAATTGATTAATGTGAAATCACGCCCTGTAGCATGTTGTCATTTTTTTAAATCATCATATTTTATCATTATGCTGTTAATTCACATGCCATTTCATTTATTTTTAATGTGTATGTCTCTACTTTATTTTTATTTCGCATGCTAATAGCTTTAAAACCCCAGAAAAATAGCGCCCCCTACCGGGGCGTCAATTCATTAGGTAACGACCAATGGGGAGGTCGTCAAGTTAACATTTTCCAGAAATGTAATTTAGGATAGAAAATTGCTTTTAAAACAACGTCCCCGACAGGGGCATTACTTAGACAACTGACGACCCAGGGCTGGGCGTCTTTTCAAAATTTCTCAGAATTTTAGAAAATTACCTTCAAAACAACGTCCCCCACAGGGGCATCATTTAAATAAACAACGACCCAGGGTAGGTCGTCAATTCAAATTGCACATGAAATTACCAGAAACACATTGTGAAATAACGCCTCCCTTAGGGGCGTCAATTAATTGATTAACAGCAAATAAACTTGACGAATAACCACATGAAATCTTAAATGAGGCTTTTTATTTGTTGCATGCAGGGGTTGATGAGGACACGAATCTCTTGGGTCCAGGTCCGAGCAGCTTACTACGGACTCCCCGAGTTCCAGAGAGCTAGGGTAGATGTTATGGGGTTTGGGGCCTTCCTTAGCATAGAGCCAGTTAGACCAGACCTACCCTTGATCCAGGTGCTCAGAGAGAGATGGGATAGGTCTAGCAGGGCATTTCTGATGCCGTGGGGTCATATGGTTCCTAGCCTAGAGGATATTACTAGGATTACTGGGCTGAGGGTTGACGGAGATGCGGTGAGCGGGATCACCCTACCCGATTATAGTGAGCTGACTTAGAGGCTACTAGGGCTAGAGACAGTCTATGAGACGCCTAGCGAGTGTAGGACCATATTCCGCATCGACCTTACCATAGCTATGGGTTTAGGTGATTCTAGGCAGAGGTCGAGGGAGTCTCTGGAGCAGCTATCACAGAGGTTGATAGACGGGGCTAGGGCTGCCTACTGCCAGGACCCGGCTGAGAGGGAGAGAGCAGATCTAGACTTGAGGAGGTTTCTATTCTTGATGCTCGGGAGGTTGCTGCTCGGCACGAAGGGCGACATCATCAACTGTCGATTCCTAGGGATACTTGAGGACTTGGAGGGCGTTGGCAGATATGCTTGGGGAGCGGCGTTGCTGGCGCACTTGATAGCCGACTTGTCCACGGGGACAGGTCGAGAGACGACTGTCAGCGGCTTTTCACCCTTTCTTCAGGTATGCATTTTTATTTTCTCTTTCTCTCTTTCTCTTTTTTTTTTATG
This sequence comes from Amorphophallus konjac, assembly GCA_022559845.1. NCBI lineage: Eukaryota > Viridiplantae > Streptophyta > Magnoliopsida > Alismatales > Araceae > Amorphophallus > Amorphophallus konjac. Next base: position 157,854,147 of record CM040118.1, on the reverse strand, counting down.
CATATGAATGTCTTATTAATGCAATGCATGGATGCAGATATGGAGCCACTTGTACATGCCGATGGGGCGTGCTGACCCACGACCTGGAGGTGAGGGATCCTTCCCTCTGGCACGGCGCTGGCTACCAGTGGTGACCGGAGCCCCACTCGCCTACGAGCTGCGAGTGTTACGACGGGAGTTCCGTGACTTCCCTGCCTTACTGGTATGCAATTTTTATTTATTTTTATGTGAAATATGTTGATATGATGATACGCGTGCTTGTGAATGTAGGTGAGGTGGAGACCTTATGAGGGGATGACTGATGAGGGCCAACCCTGGGTCGTAGCGGGCCGACCTCGCTTTGGATATGAGCTTTGGGTTCACTGCCTGAGCGAGATTGAGCCGCTACGGCTTAGGCTGGTGATGAGGACCCTTGGCCTGCACCAGGAGTGGATCGAGGTAGGAGAGCCGTGGGGAATAGGCAAGAAGAGGCGCGGTCGCACGAAGGCGATCGACTGGAGAGTCCGGTTTTCTGACCAGTACGCTGACTAGCAGCGTGGTGGGACCCGAGTCACTTCCCAGGCAGCGGACAGCTCCGAGTACCTCCGACGCTACTGGGAGGTTTACGCCGGCCCACCCCAGATGAGGGTCCTAGGGGTATGTATGAATGCACTTATCTTTTAAATTAAATGCAAATACTTATGTATATCTATTATGCGACTAATATGTGGTGTATGCAGGATGCACGGGACATAGTGGCGATTGACATGCAGACCCACCTTCACAGCCTAGAGGCCCAGCAGGCTACCACACGGGCAGACCTTGAGACCATGGTGAGTGTTTGATTTATCTATATGCACATGAATTACTGAATTATTGATGATTAGCCACTGACAATGTCTATGAATGCAGCGTGCCTAGCAGGGAGCAGCAGTGAGATCGACGGGAGAGGCCTCCAGCTCGAGAGGACCTAGTGTAGAGACGACTGCACTAGCGGAGCAGTTAGCTGGAGCGGTGGCACGGGCCGAGGCGGCAGAGTGCGACCTCCTCACACGGGTATGCTTTAAAACTTAAACTCAAAATTCATTCAATTGTTTATATGATATGCTTATGAAAAATTATGTTTACAAATTGAGGAGCTCCGGGCCGCTCTTACCTGCATCGAGGAGGGACAACAGGCGATGGCCACTCGGGTGTGTTATTTAGTTTCAGTTGTTTATTGCTCATTTCATGAATTATTGAATTAAATATATGGAACTGATGATTTGTTTACCTGTTTGCAGTCTTCAGAGTTACAGGTGGCACTTACCCGGGCTGCCTTGGCCGGGACAGAGTTGGCGATCCGCAAGCAGCGGGTCGTGGAGCTCGAGAGGGCCTTGAGGCGGCGAGAGGAGCTACCTCAGGACGTGGCGGAGCTGCGAGTCACCCTTGAGATGGAGCGGAGAGAGCGTGCTCGGGAGTGCGAGGAGCACCAGGCGGACCGTGCCCGTGACCGTGAGCAGCACCAGGTAGACCGTGCCCGAGATCGTCAGCAGGGGGTAGCACGCGAGCGGGAGCTTGCGGACTTGAGGACCCAGCTAGCCATTACCCAAGAGCGGCTACGAGCGTCCGAGTGTTAACACCCTTTTTATGACCGATAAGTTGGGTCATCTCTTTGTTCTATCCATGTGATGCTCCAAGTTAGTCACTCTTCATTGAGTTTTCTTCGTCGGTTTGAAGCTCATTTTATGGGTCTTCTCTCCTTGGTTAAGTGTGGTTCCTTGTGACTTTTTATTGGATGAAGCTTAGCAAGCCCTTTATCAATTTTGATCTTCATTGTTTCTAACGGTCCTCTGCATGGGCGTTATTTTCTTCTAACGCATGATCCCATGGCCGTTACTTCTTGAAGAGTCCTACAACTTAAGGTCTTTGTTCCAGCTTATCCGTTGGCCTACCCATTGAATCTAACAGTCTGTCGTGCAGCCGTCACTTTCTTCCAACGCGTCCAGACATGGCCGTTACTTATCTTGCAGAGTCCAACTTGTTTGATCTTCTTCCATTGATCTTATCTCTTTTGAGATAAGTTTAAATGTAACGGTATCCCCCTGGCGCGTTATTTGCATATGGCGGTCTGTCGAGTAGCCGTTACATCCAACATAGAGTCTTGGCAGTTCAGGCCTTTTCTCTACTACTCCGTGGTCGAGATAAGAGTTTGAATTGGTGATTTCTCTTCCAAATCTGATCCTCAGAACCTTTTGTTTATTTCTATGGACTCTTGGTGATATTATCTTCAAGGATTTGCTAAAGAGTTATCCTCTTTTCTTGCTGGATTATTCTCTGTTCGACCGGAGAGTTTGAGGGCCTATAAATAGCACCCTTAACTTCATGGCCCGAGAGAGGAAGATCTGGAGTTCGTGTCGAAGTGCTGCTACATTCTGGAGCCACATCTAATCAAGGAGACTTATCTTTCACATCCAGCTGCTTCACGGTGAAGGGAGTATTCGTTCTATTGAGTTTCAAAGTTCATCATTGCATATTGTGTTCTTCCTCCTCCCTCTCATCATAGGCATTGTCCCTCTCCTTGTTTCCACGTTCTGCACCTGGTTTTCATCATCTAAATATCTTCCTATCTTTTAAAACACCCAGAGGGGTTAAAAAACCAAAACTCTCCCGATACTTCCCTTTCCTTTTGCATGATCTTAAGTTCTTTAAGAATTGATACTACGCTTGTTTAAAGGGCTAATCTGGGTTTGTATTCTTGTGTTTCACGTTCTTTGGCAGGTTTACAGGTTCACTACACGAGGCCCAAGTCTTCTGGCCGGCTGGAAGAGTTGGAGTTCAAAGAATTCATAAGCTATTACTGCAGGTTTTCTGACGGACTTGTGCAGGCGCGTCAGGCTTCTATAACGGTGCATCGTGTGACCGTCACATTTCTGTGACGCACAGGGTCTGGACCGTTACATTCGGTTGATCTGCAGATTTCACTAGTTTTCTCTCTCTCGTGGGCGGGTGCTTCATCCACCTATTTTCAAGGTATTTTCGAGTCTCTGGCTTGTGTTTACTTTGGTGGTGATCACGTTCTTTCTTAGTATTGGGCATTAGCTTTCTCTCCAGCTCATATCTCTTATTTCCTTTATTTGCTCCACCCTTGCGGTGTGTTTTTATTTACTCTTGCTCCATGCCCGGCGTGTGTTTTTCTTTATTCCCTTAGTTTAGCTTGATGATTGAGACAGCATGCCCATGCTAGAGCTTGTTCTTGTTGCCTAGGTTCATGGTTCACATGTTCATAGGTTGATTGAGATCTTTAATTTTTGCCTATCATCTTTATTACACATCAAAACAAAAAGAAGAAGAGAGGCAAAACAAATCAGCAGATAATTTTTTGGCGATCACGGTGGGACAACTTGTGCCAATCGTGTCTTGATCTCTATTTAAACCTGCCATCATTTCCTTGTTTAGTTTTCTCAGATTTCCCTCTTACTTCCTCTTGTTTCTGGTTCCCTGGGTAGTCTGACGGCCCTCTATCCCTGCGTCACTCCACTTTGACGCAGGGGCTTTAGACCGTTACATTCCTCATCCTGCTGTTTGGGCTTTTCACGGATTTCCCTTTTATTTCTGGTTTGTTTTTGGCTCTCTGGCTCATACGACGGTCCTGGGTCCCTGCGTTATATTTCTTCTGGCGGTCTGGCCTCTGACCGTTATATATTTCTGACGCGGGTCTTCTAGACCGTTACACTCGAGGCAAGTATGCATCCCGAGGTGCATTCTATTTCCGCAGTTTTTACTGTGATATTCTTGCTTGGGTGTTATCTGGCTTCCTCCTTGGTTGGATTATATACTTACATCATTGTGTGCATAATTGTTTGCTAGATTCTAGGTTAGAAGTTGCATGCACTCCGGTGCACATAGGTTCATTCATACTTTCATACAATAGATTGCATTTTCCTACCTTGGTGTGCGGACCTCTCATCTCCATATTCCTTGGGGCCGACTAGGAAATCACACCAGGGACCTCCATAAGTCCCCGCGAGCCGTGGATTTCCACACGGACGCCGGGCCGGTTGTACCTTTCCCACCCCGTGTCTAGGATCGCATAAGTGAGGGAGTGATCACATGTAGAGTCAAACCAAGCTTTACATCCATCTTCTATCAGGAACCCATTGTTGAGAGCTCATATTAATCAATCCGCTAAAGTTCCAAAAGAGAAATCATAAGAATCTTGAAGCATCACCTTAAACAACTTGGTTGACTTGAAGTGTCTTCATCTCTTGTTACTTACATCTTTGTTATAAATCGTCCAAGTTTGGTTGCTCATTGTGTGTTGGTGTTGTGTTGTTTGAATCTTGTCAAGGTTGTTCATTGCATGTGGAGTCATTTTTGTCAATTAGAAGCACCTTCTAGTGTCAATTCCTTCTCCAGGTTCTACTCAAATCCGCTTTTTGAACCCACCATGGCTTCTTTCAATCCTCCCCGTTCCCAAGAGGATTCCCTTCCTCAAGGGCTTCTTGAAAACCCTGCTAGGGTTACCTCATTCTCTTCTGGAGAGGGGACAGCCCCTCTTCCGTCCTCTACCTCCATGGAAGGTGGTCAAGCTACCCCTTCTTTCACTACTCCTTCTGCGGGCTCCATTCTCTAGATGATGGCCCAATTGGATCCGGCCCAACTCCAAACTGTCTATCAGGTCATGCAAGGATCCAATATCTCCCCTCCCACGATTATCCAGGGTCAATCCAATCCTTCCATCCAGCTCACTCCAATTAATCTTACTCCGGTCCAGCCCCAGACCATCACATTCACTGGCATGGAGACGGGCCAATCTTCTACTTCGGCCCAGCAATCTTTTGACAAGGGGAAGTCTCCTATCCCTTCTCTCGTTCAGGCGGATCATCATATGCCTAGCCCGACGGTTCCGCATGTCCTCATGGGTCCCTCCGACTTCCTGTGCCCTCAGTCAGGGGTTGCCCAAACCCACTCCAATCTGGGTCAATCTCAGGTCCAATATCCTTCTTATGGGCCCCCTGCCTTGGCTGTTTATCCTTCTACTCCTTCTTATGGGCTCCCACCTTCTGCTGCGATCCACCCTTCTGCTCCCCAACTTCAATCATCACCTCTCACTACCCCTGCTCCATCCAGAGAGCATGAACTACTTGATAAATGGGCCACCATGCAACAACAACTCGATTTCCTCTAGAAGCGGGTTGGCCCACAATCCTTGGCAGATGTTCCGGTTCCTAGCTTTCAGAACATCCGGTTCCCTCCGCAATCCGAGCTCCCCAATTATCACAAATATGACGGGAACGGCAATCCCTTTATTCACGTGAGGGATTTCTTATATGAATCGGCCCAATTCCAATATGATGATCACCTTATGGCGTACTTGTTCCACCGCTCATTAGACGGTGTTGCACTAGAATGGTTCTATTCTCTGCCATTGGAAGAAGCCGAGAGCTTTAAGGTAGTGAAAGATAAGTTCATTCAGCGGTTTCAAGACAGAGTTGGCCCGGAATATTCATTCACAGATCTGGTGGCCGAAAAGATGAAACCGGATCAGGAGTTTGCCACTTATGCAGATAGGTGGAGGCAAATGGCCGCTAGAGTGCCCGGCCACATTCCGGAGGAAGAGAAGGTCAAGCTACTTATTTCCAATGCTACCCTGACTTTCCGAAACATTCTGGCAATAAACGACATAGCCAATATGCACCAACTCTACAGCCGGGCGCGGTTCATCCAAACACAGTTCAAGGACTCCCCCATTCACTCTCTATTTGAAAACCAAAAGCCCAAGTATCACAAGAAACCTCAAGGGCCGGTCACCGAGGGGGTCCAAACGAACGAGCAAGTTCAAGCCGTTGCTTTCCCATTCCAAGCCACACCTTTCCGCTTCTCTCAAAACCCCCGCACTCCACAGAATCCCGCTCCATAGAACTTCCAAGTCACTCCGCAAAACCCTCCGCCCACCTTCACCATCCCACAAACTGCTTTCACCAATCCACAAAACACCTTCGCCGCACCGCAACAACCACCACCACCTCCGCAATATCACAACGTCCCTCCACCCAACGGCTATAACAACAACCCGAACAACAAGCGCCCGGCTCCTAAAAGAGCTCAATATCCTCCACTGCCAGAAACCCTCACAGACATCTTCTCGGCTCTTATGTCGGTTAATGCTATACAGCTTCCTCCGGAACGGCCCAACTGGAATCTGGCCGTTGATCAGATGAAGTATTGTATGTTCCACAGGCAACCGGGACATACCATTGAAGGGTGTTTTCAATTCCAGGACCTAGTATATGATCTTCATGAAGGACAGAGGATAGATTGGGCCGAAATGTACCGGGCCATCATAGAAATCAAAGAGAAGAGAAGGCAACTGCCGAGGGAGCAAGTACAATAGCAACAGGTACCGCAGCCACAGCAGCAGCAGCAACAGCAGCCGATGCAAGACCTGGGGATTCATCAAAACCCAATGCCAAACCATCCTCCTGCTCCGCAGCCTCCGCCGTCGGTAGCAGCTCAGGTCAATGTCATCCAACCCCCGGCTCCTAACCCCGGGTGGTCCTTCGACGATGATAATTCCATGCCATAGGTCATGGCCCTTCACCACAACTACCATAATCCTCCCGCTTCCCCTATCCTTATACCTACCCACCAAACTCCTCCTCCACTCGTCCTCCCATTTACCCCTATTCTATCACATGCACCATCACCCGCGCCCCCGTAGCGCTCACCATTGCTCACAACCGCTACCATCACCCCCTCCCCACCCGCGCTTACGTCCACTATCGCCATACCTCCGTCTAACCCTCCACTCATCACACCTCCATCCACTTTTATACCCCCACTGTCGCTCGCGCCCACTGCCACTAACCCCTCGCCTATCGTCCTTTCCACCACACCCTCTTCCGCACCGCTCATCCATCCCACTGGGCCTACTAAATCACTTATCCTAAGCCCATCTGAGGCCGCGGCAGCTTATAACTTCACCCTACGGAGCGGGCGCATGTTCCACCGAAACTATCCTTCCACTTCCAATCCCCAGTCTTCCCAACCGGCGGCTGAACAAGAAGAGGCCGAGCCACTACCCGGGACCCAATATGATCTATTACATCATTTGGATAGGGTGCCTGCCAAGATATCTGTGCTGGAACTGATTAAGAGATCTACCCTTCACCAAGATGCATTAAGAGACTTTCTTCAAAAGGTGATGGTTAGTGAAGACATGGCAGTTGATAGCTTACCTACCGCACTGGCAACAATCTCCAAGGGGCCAGCCATTACTTTCTCTGAAACCGAGCTAGCACCACCAGAAGCTCGGCAAATGCCGCTGTGCATTACTATCATTCTGAACAAAGTCAGCATCGATGCAGCATTAGTTGACACAGGGGCATCTATCAACGTATGCCCGCTCAGCACTCTAAGGGCTTGTAATCTGTCAGAAGAACTTCTACGCCCAACTCCCACTACCATAGCTGCTTATGACAACACTTGGCGAGCATGTCACGGGATTGTCACCATTCAAGCTGAGCTTGGGCCCCTTACTATGCCCGTGGAATTCTATGTGTTGGACATTGACCCTATGTTCAAAGCTATCTTGGGTCGTCCGTGGATCGATACCCTCAGCGCCATACCCTCTACTGCACATCAATGCATTAAATTCCCTTTCCAAGGGAGGGTCGTCAAAGTCAAAAGCTTATCCACGGTCCAATCAGTGAAGGCTATTTCAGATAAAGTTCTTCCCACATTGTGGCCAAGCACTCGGCCTGTTATGTCAGTACTGGATTTGAACTTCCCTTGGGCTTATACACCTCCTAGGCCCGTCACCGCAGCAGTTGACATCAAGGTGAAGCCCCAGATCCGAGATTCCAAGGGCTGGGACATTATACTGAAGCTAGGCTACCAACCGGGGAGAGGCCTCGGTGCTCAATTGTAGGGACGAACTAAGCCCATTCCTAAGGGCAGGAAAATGAACAGAAGAGGTCTCGGCTACCGAGAGACTGCATTGTCCATGATGGGTGATTCTGGGCCACTCACCTGGGACTACCGTCAACACTTTGTTCGAGGGCCTCTCCAGCTCGGCACATTAGCTCCACCGCCAGCTCCGCCAAGGGAAGATACAGTCTGTCTAATTGCCAGTCCACCCCCAGTGTTAAGGAGGCAAGTTGATGATGTGATTGACTATGGTCCAGCCCTTCAGGGGCTATTTCATGAAGAAGACTGCCAACAGCGTCAAGAGGTTCGGCTCGTCCAATGGAGGCCGAAGAAGCAGCCGGCTCAGCATCTGCGGAAGGAGGAGATCTCGCCGATTATCTTTTCTTGGTATCCCTCACGCTTTCAATCTCTCCTACAGCAGAGGGAATTCTTACCCCGTCTTCCTCCCATCATGGTAAATCCATCCTTCATTGATCCACCGGAAATTCTCTTTGTTCCTTGCGCTTGCGGGCATTGCCCGCCCCTTGATCTATCCACTCTATTCACTCCTCCTCCTCCCAACGCCCAGCTCCACGAGATGTGGTTCTCCTCCTCCGATCCCTTCTTCGATTGCATCTTCCCCGAGCTGTTCCCCATGCAGCTCCCGCCTCCTCCATCCTGTTGTGTAGTCTCCACTGATCTCCAAAAAAAATGTCAAATTCGAAACAGAGATTTCAGTGGAAGATTATGCTACCTTGTCTTCATCCTCCTCCTAGGGGCACGAGTCCCCTGCTCCTTCCCTTCCACTAGATCTTCTTCCTCCTAGATTAGGATTAGGGTCTATCGAGTCTAGGGACGTAGAGTCAGTTTGGTCTAGAGAAGTAGGGTCTTGTTCTAGGTCGTCTAACCATTCCTCCTCTGAGTCGCGCCCACTTGCGCGTCCTCCCAAATCTGTCCCTGATAGGTTCTTGCAAGATCTAGCTCAGCGTTGTCATGCCCTTTTAAAGTGTCCAGAATTTGTTGCTATGGCAATTATGATTGAAGATGAAGAAGAAATAGAAGGGGTGTAGAGCAATGACGGACTCGGTGTCTATGAAATCCTGGATGAAAAAGATCCGATCAATGAGGACAACGACGTAGATGACACTGCCGATTTGTATGCATAAGGGCTTTAGAAATTCGACGAGCCGTCATCGGCAGTGGATGAACCTATGAAAGAAATCAACTTGGGAACTGAAGAAGACACAAGGCCCATCATTATTGCCGCTAATCTCCCTCCACAAGTAGAAGAAGATTTAATCAAGGTTCTAAGGGAGTATAGCAATTCCTTCGCCTGATCTTATGAAGACATGCCAGGTCTTGACCCCTCTTTAGTGGAACATTGACTTGTGCTTAAACCAGGGGCAACACCTGTGAAAAAATGGTCAAGGAGATTTCACCCCCACATGGCCTTAAGGATTAAGGAAGAGGTCGACAAATTGTATAAGGCCAGATTCATTAGAGTTGTTCTATATCCTCAGTGGGTGGCGAACATAGTCCCTATTATTAAGAAAGATGGAAAGGTGCGTATCTGCATCGATTTCAGGGATCTCAACAAAGCATGTCCAAAAGATGATTTCCCGCTGCCTCATATTGATGTCTTGGTCGATAGCACCACCGGGTACGAATCTCTATCATTTATGGACGGTTACTCAGGCTATAATCAGATCTGTCTCACTTCGGAAGATCAAGAGAAAACCTCCTTCACCACGCCCTGGGGCACGTACTGTTATGTGGTTATGCCATTTGGTTTGAAGAACGCAAGTGCCACCTATCAAAGGGCAATGATGGCCATCTTCCACGACATGATGCATATCTATGTGGAAGCTTATGTGGATGACATTCTGGTGAAGTCAAGAACCAAAGAAGAACACCCCTCTATTCTGGCTAAGGTGCTGCAAAGAGCACGGGAGTACAAGCTCAAAATGAATCCAAAGAAGTGCGTATTTGGAGTCTCTTCAGGGAAGCTGTTAGGTTTCATAGTGAGCAAACGGGGGATCCAGATTGATCCTAACAAAGCACAGGCCGTCATGGACATGCCTCCGCCTAAGAATATTATGGAACTTCGAGGACTTATTGGTCGATTGCAATTCATCAGAAGGTTCATATCCCAACATTCTCAAAGATGCCGTCCGTTTTATGAATTGCTTAAGGCGGGGGTCAAGTTTGAGTGGAATCAAGACTGTCATAAGGCCTACGAGGACTTAAAGGAATATCTATCCAATCCCCTAGTTTTGCAACCTCCTGTCCCTGGGAAACCCCTGATCCTATACATCTCGGTTATTGAGGACTCCCTAGGGGCGGTCTTAGCACAAGTGGATGATGAAGGGAAAGAGCGGGCTGCGTATTACCTCTCTCGGTTATTTAACCCAACTGAGTCCAGATACATTGCTATGGAGAAGACTTGTGCCGCCTTAGTATGGGTAGCTCAGAAGCTTAAACATTACTTCCTTGCCCACCCAGTTAGGTTAATCTTTAGAATGGACCCGATTCGCTATCTCTTAGAAAAGTCTGTCCTTTCTAGTAGGTTAGCTCGCTGGCAGAGCTTCCTCTCCCAATTCGATATCACATTCGTCGTTCAGAAGGTGGTCAAAGGATACGCCATCGCTGAGCATCTTTCCCATCTTCCTATTCCTCACACTGACTCCATTCAGGATGATTTCCCTGATGAGCATCTCTCTGTACTCACCCACCATCCCTTTTGGTCTCTGCACTTCGATGGTGCGCTCAATTCTCAAGGCCGAGGGATCGGCGCTGTTCTGCTCACTCCAGAGGGAGTGACTATTCCTTTTGCTTATCAACTTTGATTTCCTACTACCAACAACATCGCTGAGTATGAGGCTCTCTTAGCTAGACTGAAGCACGCCTATATCCTAGGTGCGCGCTATTTGAATATCGTAGGAGACTCTCAGCTCGTCCTGCGGCAAGTTCTGTCCACTTACCGCACTCGTGACCCCAAACTCAAGCCATATCAAGATTTGGTCACGCTTCTGGCGAGGCAATTTCGTAAGCTAGTTTATATCCATACTCCTCGCTCTCAGAATATTCTAGCCGATGCTCTAGCATCTCTTGCTTCCTCTCTATCATTCCCTCTCAGTCGGAACACTGAGACTATCGTCATTCAGAGACTGGACGCACCCTCCCTTCAGGATCCTTGGTTCGTCAACCTTAGGAAGGCTGTAGAGGCGAGGACTGAGAAGGAAGATCTAAAGGAAGTATCTTTAATGGAGCTAGAAGAGATTCTGGATGAAGAAGAATTGCCTTGGTATCACGAAATCGAGTTGTTTTGCAAAGAAGGATCATTCCCAGAAGGGGCAAACGCCGAGCAGCGCAAGTCAATAAGAAGAGCCGCCTCAAGGTATACCATTGTTGCAGGAGAACTATATAGGCACGCTACTAATGGAATGCTCATGAGATGCTTAGATGATAATGAGGCTTGGAAAGTGGCTGAAGCAGCCCATTCCAGTGAGTCTGGAGGTCATGTCAATGGCCAAGCTCTAGCGAAGAAGATCCTTAGGCAGGTGATGTGACACAAGTATGGGGTATGCAGCAAGCAAATGCAAACCTCGGACCTAATCCGCATTCACAATCACATAGCAAGTAAAATGATAAATTGAGACCGAAACGCCGTCGCACACTCGCAAGCCCCGGGTGACTATATGATGCTAGATGGAGGTGATGGATCAAGACCCTAACTGGTAGAGTGCCAGCAGGGCTAGGGTTATCCTCCCGAGGGTACGTGGCCCACACTTTGGGGCTGGCCGGTGCCACTTGGGGCACAAGGTTCCTCTCTCTCACGATGACCACGGTGACCACTCAATGATGATGGCTCCGGGAACGGACACTCACTCCCTTGCGCAACGGAGCTATGTCTACGGATATTAAACAAACAGACACTAATATGAATGGAGCAAAGCTTTAGAGCTCACCTGGTTGGTTTGAAGAAACCAACCCCGTTCGGAGACGTCGGCGAGCGGGGAAGTGTGATCCCCGCACACTGCGCCGATGAAGCTTGGGCTGCTAGTTACATGAACTACACCCCACGCAGGAGGGTTGAACTAGGGGTGGGGTAATCACATTTACATCAAACACTACCTCCACGCAGGGAGGGGCGATAAGCCAGCCAGGCGGGAGGGGGGTTTTTGACGAGAAAGATGGAACGGAGGCCGACGCCGATCCGCTTGCTTGCTGTGCACAGGGACAGGTGGTCGCTGCTGCAGTTGTAGATCGTTCTCAGGATTGTTGCCGATGACGAAACCAGTGAGGTTTGCTTCGTAACAGGCGTTGGGATGCCTCAGATTTATATCAAATTCTTCTGTCGTCGCTGGCGGTCGTGGTGGAAACTCGAACAGGATGCCGGAATCTGGGGTTGACAGCTCCAGAACGTGCGCAGCAGGATGTAGACGTTGTATCTCGGGCTCCCGGACTCAGAATCTCGATCCGTTGGAATTGTTGGTTCCGTAGACAAGGCCTCTGAGCACCAAAACTGACGGGGACTCCTTCTGAGGTCGGGGTGGACAGGGGAGCTCCGTTGAGTGGGATCTGGTCACGGAAGACAGCAGGAGGCAGACTCGTACGCCGGTGGGAGAAAATTCGTAACTCGGGCTCCTGGTGGGCGAACGAGGTCCCGTTTCTTGCTCCTGATCGGGGACAGGGAGAGGAAGATCTTTGGAGAAGGAACTTCCATTTGGTTCTGCCGCTGTCGACCGTGGTTCGGCTTCTGGTCGGGCTCTGATGTTCTGCAACTGGTTCTTGACGCTGTCGGAGGAGATCGGTTCTCACAGGTGGCCACGAACTCGGAATGGGGTGCTTCCACCTCGCCTGCGTAGGGGACAGGGAACCCTTTCCAGAATGGTAGGATAGGCCTTCAGATGTTGCCGGACGACCTCGGGGGAGCTTCTGCAAACCGAGACTTCTTCTACCACCTGCAGTTGTAACAGATTGAGGGGGTGGAGGTGGGGTTAATGGTAAGGAGAAGTGGAGCTAGGGTAATGGGGAAGATGTGGGGTGATGGCAGGAGGGGAGAGAGTTGTATGGGGGATGAGAGGGTCGAATCCGGTGGGGGGGGGAAGGATGGAGCAGGAAGGTGGGGGCCGAAGTTGGTAGAGGTGGGGGTGGGGTTCGGCCAAGGCAAGGAGGTAAGGGGTGGGGAGGGTGTTTGCGCAACAAGTGGAGGGGGGGGCTGGGGTTTGAATGGTCTAGGGGTGTGAATGAGGGTGTGGGGGAGTGGGAAGGTTGCTTGGGGAAGAGGGAGGGGTGTATTGGATGTGGGGAAGATGTATGGGGAATAGGAAGAGTCTCTTGAGAAGGGGAGGGAATTGATGGGAGTTAAGTGGCCTAGGGGAAGTGAAGGGTTGGAGGGTGAGGTGGCAGGTGGATGGGGGAAGGTGAAGGGGCAGATTCGCCCAAGGTAGAGGGAGAGAGAGAGAGGAGGAGAGAGAGAGGGGGCCGACCCCTTTAGAGAGAGGGGGAGAGAGAGTGAGGGAGCTAGAGAGAGAGAGGGAAAGATGCACTTATGCTCAAAATTACTCAATATTTCATTACCTTCTCAAGTGGGAGTTGGGGTCCTATATATAGGGAACCCAACTTTGTACAAAAGCCCTTGAGAAAAAGGAAAATAGCAGATAACCAAGGGTGCAAGAAAGGGGCGCCCATGGGCCTAGCTCCCTAATGGGCCATACGACCAAACAAGTCCAATATGGTGACCCACTAGTAAGAGCACCTAGGACAAGACTCAAAAATAGAAGTGAAATACATCAAAAGGACTCAATAAAGGATAAAATACATCAAGATGTCTATAGTAGTGAGATCCAGTGCCGTCGAGGTCCCATCAAGTCATCCTATCCGTCTCCAGAGGGGAGAGAGGCGTCGAGCCAGAGGGAGCTCTGAGTGATGTCCCCATAAACTCCCCTGGACTGGGAAGAACTCGACTCTGTCGAGTAAGGGTCCTCTCGGCTGCGGTAGTGCTCCAGGAGATCCGGGTCCAGCTGCTGAAGATCCTCCCTGCTCACCCATGAGTCATCTGTAGGAGGCCGGCCCTTCCACCTGACCAGGTATCGCTCGTATACTTTGCTCCGGGTGACAGTGACCTGTTCATCCAATATCCGCTCTATCTGCTCCCGTTGGCCTCTCTGGGCTGGTGGAACTTTCTTGTGGGTGGGGGCTCTCTCAAAAAGTGGGACATGCTCAATTCCCTCACTAGGTGTCACCGTGGAACCCCTGTATGGCACCAGGTCAGCCACATTGAATGTGGGACTTATTGCGTATTCCTCGGGGAGGTCTAACACGTAAGCGTTTGTGCCAATCCTCTTTAGAACCTGGAAGGGGCCTGATCCACGCGACCTCAATTTGGAGACATTCCCAGGGGAAAGTCTCTCAGTTCGTACCATCACATAATCACCTACGTGAAACTCCTGGTGGCGGCGGTGGGAGTCGGCCGACTTTTTATACACCTCATTGCTTTTGTTAATGTGTTTGCGGATTTCCTCATGCAATTCCTTCATGTGTTGGGCAAATGACTCAGCACTAATAGACACTCTAGCATGCAGTGGCAAAGGAATGAGATCTGTAGGGGTTCTAGGCTTGTACCCATGCACAGCTTCAAACGGGCTCATCCCTATCGACCTATTCACAGAATTGTTATATGCAAACTCTGCCTGGGGTAATATGAGATCCCAATTCCCGGGGCGATCCTCAACAAGGCACCGTAGAAGGTTCCCCAAGCTCCGATTGACAACTTCAGTCTGTCCATCGGTTTGGGGGTGGTAGGCTGTGGAAAACTTAAGCAGGGTCCCCATAAGATGCCAGAGGGTCTTCCAAAAGTAGCTGGTGAATTTGATGTCCCTATCTGAGATAATTGTCTTGGGTAGACCATGGAGTCGGACCACCTCTTCAAAGAATAGACGGGCCACATGGGAGGCGTCTGAGGTTTTGGAACAGGGGATGAAATGAGCCATTTTAGAGAATCGGTCCACCACGACATAAATGGAGTCATGTTTCCTTTGGGTCCGGGGTAGCCCTAGTACGAAGTCCATGCTAAGATCTTGCCAAGGTCGGTCTGGGACTGGTAAGGGAGTGTACAGGCCTGTGTTTTGTTTGATCTGCTTAGCGGTTGCACATGTGCGGCATTGCCTCACAATTTTGGCCACATCCCTTTTGAGGCTGGGCCAATGGAATTGTCCTTCTACCAAGGCAATGGTTTTGTGAATCCCAAAGTGTCCAGCCAAGCCTCCTGCATGTAATTCCCAGATCAGAAAATCCCGTAGAGAGGTCCTTGGTATGCAAAGCCTATGGCCTTTAAAAATGAACCCGTCCTCTAAAATGAATCCTTGGTGTTCCTTTGGTGAGAGGGTGGACAGAGTGGTATGATTGGGCCAAAGTCCGGGCAAGCAGAGTACTCCTCTTTGAGTCTTTCAAACCCTATGACTTCCACCTGTATGGTAGCTAGCAAGGAAATTCTCCTACTGAGGGCATCGGCTGCTCGGTTTTCACTCCCAGCCTTGTGTTTGATTACAAATGTGTAAGCCTGGATGTGTTCGACCCATCGGGCATGCCGAGCATTCAGTTTCTGCTGGGAGTTGAGGTATTTCAGGGCCTCGTGGTCGGAGAATATGACAAACTCGTTAGGCAAGAGGTAGTGTCTCCAATGCCGGAGGGATTGTACCACCGCATAAAATTCCTTATCGTAGGTGGAGTACCTCATCCTGGCATCACACAGCTTTTCGCTAAAGTAGGCCACTGGGTGTCCTTCCTGGCTAAGGATCCCACCAATTCCTACCCCTGAGGCATCGCAAGTCACTTCAAAGACTTTGGAGAAATCAGGGAGGCATAAGACAGGGGCTTGGGTCATTCTCTCTTTGAGCTCTTGGAAGGCTCTAGTGGCGGACTTGGTCCACACAAAGGTCCCCTTTTTGAGGCAATCGGTGATAGGGGCTGTGATGGTGCTGAACCCCCTGATGAACCTCCGGTAAAAGGTGGCTAACCCATGAAAACTGCGGGCTTCATGGAGGGTTCGAGGTTCAGGCCAATTGATGATGGCTTGGACTTTGTCAGGGTCCATGGATACGCCTTCTGTGGAGACAACATACCCCAGGAAGGTGATGGATTGGGTCATAAAGTGACACTTCCCTAAATTGGCAAAGAGGCTTTCCTTCCTAAGGGTGGTGCAAACTTGCCTTAGATGACTGAGGTGGGCTTCCTTGGTTTGGCTGTAAATGAGGATGTCATCAAAGTAAACTACCAGGAAGACTCCAATGTAGGGCCTTAGGACCTCAGTCATAAGGCGCATGAAGGTACTTGGGGCATTTGAAAGCCCAAAAGGCATCACCAGCCATTCATAAAGCCCATCCTTGGTTTTAAAGGCTGTTTTCCATTCATCCCCGGGCCTTATCCTAACCTGATGATAGCCACTTTTGAGGTCTATTTTGGAAAATATGGTGGCGCCGGCGAGCATGTCCAGCATGTCGTCAAGTCTAGGTATGGGAAACCTATATTTGACAGTAATTTTGTTGATGGCCCTGTTGTCAATACACATCCGCCATGTCCCGTCCTTTTTAGGTGTGAGGAGGGCCGGAACCGCACATGGGCTTTTGCTTAGCCTAAGAAACCCC
The DNA here is from genome assembly GCA_022559845.1 of Amorphophallus konjac. NCBI lineage: Eukaryota > Viridiplantae > Streptophyta > Magnoliopsida > Alismatales > Araceae > Amorphophallus > Amorphophallus konjac. Next base: position 157,837,630 of record CM040118.1, on the reverse strand, counting down.
TTTCTAATCAGTTCCTCCACTTGCCTCCTTAACTCAGCATGTTCGGTGGGATTGAGGCGATAGTGGGGTAGGTTTGGGAGGGTGGCTCCTGGGACAAGGTCTATAGCGTGCTGGACATCCCTCATGGGTGGTAGTTGGTCGGGGAGTTCCTCGGGAAAAACGTCCTTAAATTCTTCCAAGAGAGGGTGGATTTCCACGGGGTGAGGGTTGGAGGGAATTGCCTCCCCAAGGCATATGACAATGGCACAAAGGGGTGCCCCCCGGGTTATCTCTTCCTCGAGCTCCTTCTTGGTGATAAGGTGGAGGCCTTTGATTGTCGGATTTGCAGAAGTGTGACTTTGTGTTGTTGATTGGGTTGGAGCAATCGAGGCCTTGGGTTTTGGTGGTGTAGGAAGGGTTCCCTTGGTGGGTGGTTCTTTTTGGGGAGGGGAGGGGTTGAGACGGATAGTCTTCCCCTCGTGGTCAAAGGTGCATGTGTTTGTTTTTCCATGAATGGTGGCATTGACATCATATATCCAAGGTCTTCCCAATAGGATGCTTCCTACAGCCATAGGTATGATATCACACCATATTTGCCCTTTGTAGGATGAAAAGGTGATGGGGATAAGACAACATGTGTTGACGGGTAGGGAGTGGTTGTTTATCCATGACACACGGTAAGGTTTGGGGTGGGATGTAGGGGTAAGTCCTAGGAGTTTGACGGTGTCCGAAGACACGGCGTTGACACAACTCCCATTGTCTAGGATGATCTTCCTAACATGGTCCCCGATTTTGACAAATGTGTGAAAAATGGAGGTCCTCCTCCAATCATCCTCTTGTGGTTGGGTGAGGGTGCACCTTATTACTCCTAGGTGACTGGAGTGGGGGTCCTCTTCTACCCCTTCATTAAAGAATTGTTCATTGTATTCCCCTTCCCATTCTAAATTGGCCTCATATTCCTCAATAGTACCCTCATGTGTCTTCTGGGTAGTAGAAGGTCCACTCTCAATAACTAGGCTTGACAACCCCTTAGAGGGACAGTGGGAGGCTATGTGGCCATAGCCATGGCATTGGAAACACTTGATCGTGCTACTCATTGGGGCCTTCCCTTTGGAGTTGTCTTCCTTTCTAGGAGGAGGATTGGGTGTGGTAGGAGGTGGGGAGGGTCTTGTGGGAATTCCCCCACTGGGAGGAGGTGTCTTTAACAGAGGAGGGAGGTTAGGACGTGGTCCTGACCCCTTGGGAGGGACAATCCTAGGATTTCTAGAGAATCTCTCAACATCCCGGGCTATTTGATAGGCAATTTCCAAGCTATGCACTTCCCTCATAAAGAGCTCCCGTTTGATGTGGGGAAGGAGACCATTCCTAAACCGGGATAGAGTAACGGCTGGATCCTCAACCACACCACACCTTAGGAGGTATGAATCAAATTTTTCAATATACTCTTCCACGGTTTTTCCTTCTTGGGTAAGGCTTTGCCATTCATCAAGAAGAAGTTGGCTATAGGAGATGGGAAGGTACTTGTTCCTAAGCTGATCTTTCATGTCAATCCAAGTGTTAATGGGTTCCTCATGCCTGATCCTCCTTTGGTTTTCAACCTTTAACCAATAGGTTTTGGCTAGTTTAAGGAGGTGCATTTTGGCCAACCTAACCTTCCTCTCCTCGGACATGGGGTACCACTCAAAGTATTGGTCCATGCCATGCTCCCAATCTTTGTAGACACTAGGGTTGTGAGACCCATCAAAATTAGGGGCTTCCACTTTGATCATTCTTAATAGGAGTTCATCATGATCCTCACGTGGTCGCCTCTCATAGTGTCGAGGTTGAGGAGCCCTCTCTTGTTCACGATACCACCCATTATCTAGGTCTTCCCTATCATGTTCATCCCGCGGAGGGGGAAACCTTTGGGCATAGTTCCTAGGTGGGAGTCTCTCATGATGCCGGGGCTGTTGAGGCCTCTCCGGTTCGTGGTACCACTCATTCTCAAGGCCTTCCCTACCCAGTTCAACTGGAGGAGGGGTGACTCTTTGGGCAGGGATCCTAGGTGGGGCCCTTAATTCCTCTAGTTTATCCATTCGGGTGCTAAGTCCATCAAGTTTCTCAAGGATAGCCCTAAGGATAGGGTCAACTTGCTCCATAGGGGCAGGGGGACTTCACTAGGGATGCCTTGGTTGCCCTGAGAATGGGAACTCATGGGGGAATCAGAATTTGGGGGGTTGGGTTGGTAAGCAGTGCCTCGACGGGTAGACATGCACGAAGGTGAAGAGATCGACACACGGGTGAACGTGCAAAAGCCCTTGGACCTAGGCTTGTAGAGACAAGTCTAAAACTTGCTCTGATATCAATTTGATGTGACACAAGTATGGGGTATGCAGCAAGCAAATGCAAACCTCGGACCTAATCCGCATTCACAATCACATAGCAAGTAAAATGATAAATTGAGACCGAAACGCCGTCGCACACTCGCAAGCCCCGGGTGACTATATGATGCTAGATGGAGGTGATGGATCAAGACCCTAACTGGTAGAGTGCCAGCAGGGCTAGGGTTATCCTCCCGAGGGTACGTGGCCCACACTTTGGGGCTGGCCGGTGCCACTTGGGGCACAAGGTTCCTCTCTCTCACGATGACCACGGTGACCACTCAATGATGATGGCTCCGGGAACGGACACTCACTCCCTTGCGCAACGGAGCTATGTCTACGGATATTAAACAAACAGACACTAATATGAATGGAGCAAAGCTTTAGAGCTCACCTGGTTGGTTTGAAGAAACCAACCCCGTTCGGAGACGTCGGCGAGCGGGGAAGTGTGATCCCGCACACTGCGCCGATGAAGCTTGGGCTGCTAGTTACATGAACTACACCCCACGCAGGAGGGTTGAACTAGGGGTGGGGTAATCACATTACATCAAACACTACCTCCACGCAGGGAGGGGCGATAAGCCAGCCAGGCGGGAGGGGGGTTTTTTGACGAGAAAGATGGAACGGAGGCCGACGCCGATCCGCTTGCTTGCTGTGCACAGGGACAGGTGGTCGCTGCTGCAGTTGTAGATCGTTCTCAGGATTGTTGCCGATGATGAAACCAGTGAGGTTTGCTTCGTAACAGGCGTTGGGATGCCTCAGATTTATATCGAATTCTTCTGTCGTCGCTGGCGGTCGTGGTGGAAACTCGAACAGGATGCCGGAATCTGGGGTTGACAGCTCCAGAACGTGTGCAGCAGGATGCAGACGTTGTATCTCAGGCTCCCGGACTCAGAATCTCGATCCGTCAGAGTTGTTGGTTCCGTAGACAAGGCCTCTGCGCACCAAAACTGACGGGGACTCCTTCTGAGGTCGGGGTGGACAGGGGAGCTCCGTTGAGTGGGATCTGGTCACGGAAGACAGCAGGAGGCAGACTCGTACGCCGGTGGGAGAAAATTCGTAACTCGGGCTCCTGGTGGGAGAACGAGGTCCCGTTTCTTGCTCCTGATCGGGGACAGGGAGAGGAAGATCTTTGGAGAAGGAACTTCCGTCTGGTTCTGCCGCTGTCGACCGTGGTTCGGCTTCTGGTCGGGCTCTGATGTTCTGCAACTGGTTCTTGACGCTGTCGGAGGAGATCGGTTCTCACAGGTGGCCACGAACTCGGAACGGGGTGCTTCCACCTCGCCTGCGTAGGGGACAGGGAACCCTTTCCAGAATGGTAGGATGGGCCTTCAGATGTTGCCGGACGACCTCGGGGGAGCTTCTGCAAACCGAGACTTCTTCTACCACCTGCAGTTGTAACAGATTGAGGGGGTGGAGGTGGGGTTAATGATAAGGAGAAGTGGAGCTAGGGTAATGGGGAAGATGTGGGGTGATGGCAGGAGGGGAGAGAGTTGTATGGGGGATGAGAGGGTCGAATCGGTGGGGGGGGGGGAAGGATGGAGCAGGAAGGTGGGGGCCGAAGTTGGTAGAGGTGGGGGTGGGGTTCGGCCAAGGCAAGGAGGTAAGGGGTGGGGAGGGTGTTTGCGCAACAAGTGGAGGGGGGGGGCTGGGGTTTGAATGGTCTAGGGGTGTGAATGAGGGTGTGGGGGAGTGGGAAGGTTGCTTGGGGAAGAGGGAGGGGTGTATTGGATGTGGGGAAGATGTATGGGGAATAGGAAGAGTCTCTTGGGAAGGGGAGGGAATTGATGGGAGTTAAGTGGCCTAGGGGAAGTGAAGGGTTGGAGGGTGAGGTGGCAGGTGGATGGGGGAAGGTGAAGGGGCAGATTCGCCCAAGGTAGAGGGAGAGAGAGAGAGGAGGAGAGAGAGAGGGGGCCGGCCCCTTTAGAGAGAGGGGGAGAGAGAGTGAGGGAGCTAGAGAGAGAGAGGGAAAGATGCACTTATGCTCAAAATTACTCAATATTTCATTACCTTCTCAAGTGGGAGTTGGGGTCCTATATATAGGGAACCCAACTTTGTACAAAAGCCCTTGAGAAAAAGGAAAATAGCAGATAACCAAGGGTGCAAGAAAGGGGCGCCCATGGGCCTAGCTCCCTAATGGGCCATACGACCAAACAAGTCCAATATGGTGACCCACTAGTAAGAGCACCTAGGACAAGACTCAAAAATAGAAGTGAAATACATCAAAAGGACTCAATAAAGGATAAAATACATCAAGATGTCTATAGTAGTGAGATCCAGTGCCGTCGAGGTCCTATCAAGTCATCCTATCCGTCTCCAGAGGGGAGAGAGGCGTCGAGCCAGAGGGAGCTCTGAGTGATGTCCCCATCAGCAGGGCTACTACTTGCCCACTCTAGAGGAAGATTGCTCCATCTATGCCCGGAGGTGTCTTAAATGCCAACTCCATACTGATAAAATCAATGCTCTAGCTTCATCTCTCCATCCTCTCTCTGCTCCTTGACCATTCTCTATGTGGGCATTCGACGTTGTCGGCCCGCTCGGTGATCTTAATTCTCAAATCAAGTAGAAATCCTTTATCCTTACCGCCACCGAGTACTTCACCAAATGGGCCGAAGCTGAGGCGTACGCAGAGATCAAAGCTTCAACGGTGTGCCGCTTTATCATGAAGAATATCATCTCGCAGTTCGGAGTGCCAAGCAGCATCATCACCGACAACGGACCCCAGTTCGTCTCCCAAGAGCTCAAGGACCTATGTAAGAAGTTCAATATTGCATTGCATCATTCATCTCCATACTATCCTTAAGGCAACGGTCAAGCCGAGGCCACTAATAAAACCCTTCTTAAAATCATAAAGAAAACATGCGAATCTCATAAGTTTTTCGATTGGCCAGAAAGATTAGTGGAAGCTCTGTGGGCTTACCGCACCTCCGTCCGTACTCCCACGGGACAAACTCCCTATGCTCTTACCTACGGGATGGAGGCGGTGCTCCCATATGAGATCTTGATCCCTTCCCTCAGAGTGCAGCTTGATAAGGAACTTAATCTCGATGAACGTCGAGAGGCGTTGCTGGTTCATCTGGAACTCTTAGATGAGAAGAGGATGAACGCGGCCGATCACGTATCCGTTTATCAAAAGAGAGTTTCGCGTTATTTTCAAAAGAAGGTAATTGAACGTAAATTTTAAAAAGGAGATATGGTTTTGAAACGCAAATTCATTGCAACCTAACTAGGAAGGGCCGTTTGTCGTAAAAGAGGTTTATCCAGGGAATGCTTATCGCTTAGTAAACGCGGAAGATGAGGAGCTCTCTCACCCGTGGAATGGGTTGTACCTTAAGTGTTTCTTTCCTTAGAGTCTAATCAGTGCCACCCCGGCAGCAAGATGTTCCTCCATTTCTCTAAAAGGGTCCCGAGTAAGGCAACCACACACTACACAACATCCCTGGTCAAGTTTCCCGCTTTAAAAGACACCGTTTCTCCTCGGCCACGCTTTGGGGGAAAGTCGAAGTCCCTGTTCGTTCCTTCCATCGGTTGAATCCAGGCAGGAAGTGAATAAGGAGGCGACAACCAATATAGGCACCCTAACAAGAAGAGGTCTCAAATAGGGGCAGTCTGTTATGACCTGATGCCACAAGCAAAGAAACAAGAAAAAAAAAGAAGAAAGCAAAGGATAAAATCAAAAGCATCATCTCAAAGGTCTATTGAATATGATTCCAAAGCTCCAGAAAGGCAAGAAAAAGAATCTAGGCATGACAAGAGTGGTAGTACAGTTCCCTGCGGGACAAATGAGCCCGGTCGCATGCATGCATAGAGTGGACTAAGGTTCGATGACGGACACAAAGCCCCGGCGCAACAGACCAAATTTCTAATGGGTTGTCTGGAAAGGAACTCAAGTCCTAAAAGCTTCTAAGTCTGGCCTAAGCTTACCCCCGTGTTCTATTTTCCTTTTTCAGGATTGAAACTAGTACCCTGGATATGGCCCTGGTAGAAACACCGTCATGAAAATCTGGGCCTTGGTCAGGGTTTGTCACCTCATTTGCACGCCAACCTTGGGACTCTCAATACGATACGGAGGGCTCACGTTGCTAAGGGAAAGCACTGGTTTTCAAAATCCAAAAACATCATATATTTCAAAATCCAAAAAAAAACAACATATATTTCAAAATCAAAAACAACGTATATTTCAAAATCCAAAAACATCATATATTTCAAAATCCAAAAACAACATATATTTTCAAAATAAAAAAAAACATATATTTTCAAAATCCAAAAAAACAACATATATTTCAAAGTCCAAAAAAATAACATATATTTGAAATTCCAAAAACAACGTATATTTCAAAATCCAAAAACATCATATATTTCAAAAATCCAAAAACATCATATATTTCGAAATAAAAAACATCACATATTTCCAAAACTCACAAAAAATTTGAATATTTTCCAAAATCCAAAAAAAATACCATCATATGCATCGCATGCATCAGTTCTATTATGTTTTTTTCCCGCCTATTTAATAAGGCTCCACCCCTTGACCAAATATCAAAGAACGATCCTTATCTAACTTGCTTCAAGGCAAGGGGTTGAGTCTAAGAACAGATCTAACTTGTTCCATGCTTAAGTGTGTGCAGAACGCAGGATCAAGAACAAAGCTGAAATCTCATAACTATGCAGGTTCAGGTCTGTAATGCCCCATCAGTGGACCGCCACACCCATATAACGATCTTAGATTAAACCGTTACTTTCCTTCAGAACGTTGGTTTTGATTCTCTCAGTAACTCTCTCTCTAACGGCCTGGGGCACGACCGTTATTCTTTCCAACGGTCCATCGTTAGACCGTTACTTCCTCCAGAGAATTTAGTTCTCAGAGCATACACTCTGACAGCCTATCTCCCCACCGTTATATCCTTCTAACGGCCCTGATCCGATCCGTTACATTCTCCAGAAGCTCTGTTCTGCTGATCATTCTAGCCAAATCAAAACACAAAGTTCATGTCCATTCAACTAAGGCAATCCCATCTTATTCAAATGAACTTAATGCAACATAAGATTGATAAAAATTCCAACTCTGATTGTCAATTACATCGTTCAAAAAGAAAATCAAGCTACATTCAGTTTCTTATCCGCAAGAGGGCAGATCTTCCTCAACTCTTTCGCATAGCCGCGGCGTGCTTCGTCATTCTCTTCCACTTTTTCTTGCCACGGACGCACCTTGCTGATCTCCCACATGGTCAGCACATTCCGGACTACTCTCTCATCTTCCTCGGTCCCCATCTTCCTAGGTAGAAGGGGAGGGTAGTATGATAGTGCAGGAACTTCAGTCCGAGGTAGCCCGATCTGAAGGTGGCACCAGTGTGGGTTGTAGATCGCCATGGTAGTATTTCCCACTAGCTGGAGGTCCAGGCCTTACGCCGCGGTATTCTAAGAAGAGTGCTCCAAAGGATTCTTGGTCGCATGATGAACTTGTCTATTGGAAAGGTGTTGAAGAAGAAGCGCCATTCATCCCGAGTTTTCTTGTCCGCCGTCTTGCATTCAACCTGTGAAGAAAATCCAGATGCCCCTCTAATGAAGAAGAGAGGGTGGCTCCCGAAGATCCGGCTAGCAGAAGTTATGTCTTCCTTTGGTTGGAATTTGATTCTCACTCCCATCCAACACTCAAGGAGTATCATGGAACGGAATAAGGGTCCTCCTAGGCAAGCCGAGCTTAGTCCTTCATAGAGATATGAGAGGATCGCTTAAGAGATGGACATTCCCCGCCACAACCCACTGATTATGCTGAGATTTTGGGTATTTAAGAGGTGGTCGGTCGTGGTGAAAAGGAAAACTCCGCATAAGCAAACCGCCACCGCCTTGGCTATTGCTTCATGTCTCTCCCACTTGTTTTTGCAATGAGACACTATCCACTGTGCCAAGGGTATCAAGTGTATGTGGTGTGGGCTGATCATGGTCCTCACATCCTTTGGATTATGGATGAAATCACTCAAGATCAAGGACGGGTCAATAGGCTCAACCGTGTGGCAAACTAGGTCTTCATCCCGCGCCTTAGTCTTAGGAAGGGCTAGGTAGGTTTCTACCTCCTCTAATAGGACTATTGCTTCGAAGGAAGGGAAGATGAAGGTATGTGTTTGTGGATGCCACGATTCTATGAGGACTGAAATACTAGGCCAATCTAATACCAATTTCTGGAAGTTCTTGCCTAAGACCAAGAGAGGTTGAAGGTGCCACGCTTTAAGAATTGAGGTAACCTCTAAAGGGAGTGCCTTTACCATGGGAGCCACCCACTTCAGGTTAGAATAGCATCTTGGACCGGGAAGGGGCTAAGAAGAGAAAAGAAACTCATGAGGAAGAAGATGAGATGCAGAAATTTTTGAACTTGGTTAAGTTATAGAAGCTTACCACTCTTTGAGCATTAGAGCTTAGATGCTTGGGAATTGAGGTCAGCCTTTGTAGCTCTACATACTCTTTTCTTGTAGCTTTGGGTCCGGTATAGATCTTCTCCTCCACAGCCATCACCTCAAGGCTTCTCTTCATCTTATTTCCTGCCCTTAGGAGGGGTTTTTCAGCCTTCTAGCAGAGATTTCAGAAAGATACGATTTTGGCTAGGTTTCCAAGTTTTAAAGGTTTAGCTTTAGGCTTTAAAGTGATAAGATTCGGATTGGAAGGCTTTATCTTAAGTCTGGGAGGAGTCTAGAATGGATTCAAGGGCTTCTTATCTCGGGTTTTGCCCTTTACGGCTCAATCCGTCTCGGATTACAATTCATGCTATAACGGTCTGTCGTCGGACCGTTACTTGACTATGATGCGCTAGCTCTAGGCCGTCACATTTCCTGTGGGTTTAAATTTAGTCCAACCTTGTTCTGTCAATCTTAACGGTCTAGCATCAGACCGTTATATTCTTATGACGCGTTCTCTCTGAGCCGTTACATTCTCTGCTGATCAGTTTTGGTTTCTTCTTGGTCAATCATTCTCAACGGTCTTGCTCATGACCGTTATCTATCCCCGACGCGCTGTGCGTGGACCGTCACATTTCTTGTACATTTTGTTAAGTCTATACATCCCATTCGTCATCCTAGTCTATGCATCACTTTGAAGTCTGTACAGCATCTTGAAGTCTGCACATTCATACTTCGTGTTGAAGTCCACACATCATGTTGAAGCCTGTGCTTCACTTTGAAGCCTGTACAGCATTTTTGAAGTCTACACATCATGCAGAGTCTACACAGCCTCAAGTCCATACGTTTTTTGAAGTCTACACATTTGTTAAGTCTATACGTTCTTCATCCAAGTCTGCACATTTTGGCTAAGTCTATGCATCCCATTCTTCATCCAAGTCTACATCAGGTGAAGTCTATACGTCCCATGCATTTCCCAAAGTCTGTACATTCGTTGAAGTCTATACATTCCATGTCTCCCCAAGTCTGTACATTCGTTGAGGTCTATACATTCCATGTCTCCCCAAGTCTATACGTTCGTTGAAGTCTATACATTCCATGTCTCCCTAAGTCTGTACATTCGTTGAAGTCTATACAAGTCTACACGTTTGTCAAGTCTATACATCCATTCTCCAACTCTGTACGTTCTTCATCCAAGTGTGTACAACCAAGTCTATACATTCCTTGCCCAAAGTCCATACACCCTTCAAGTCTGAGCATTCTTTGGCTAAAATGAAGTCTATACATCATCTATACATCACTTGGACAAGGTCTATACATTCATAGTTCGATCTTGTTTTGTCAAATCTAACGCTCTAGCACTTAGCCGTTACATCTTTCTAACGCACTGGCTATAGGCCGTTATATTCTCTGCTGCTAAGTTCTGCAAAATTGGCCTCTGTCCCCTCTGACGGCCGTCACTTGATGCGTCACTTGATCCTGACGGTTTGGATCTAGACCGTTACATTGTCTGCTGCTGTGATTGAACTATTCCTTCCTACCTCTGTTTTAGACCTGGCGGTCTTACATACTTCCGTTCATCCTGTCCATCTCAATTCTTTCACACATCCACATGCATTTCCTGCATTTCCTTGCATTCATTCCCATTCATTTTCACATGATCACCTGTTTGCATACACATTCATTCATTCACATACAAGTCATGACAAAACACAAAAAAGATTCGCATTTTCATTTCATTTTCATATAAGTCATGTACAAGTAAAAACAAAAGAAAAACATGCATCACTCGGCCGGCTTATCCACCGGGCTGCCATCATCATCTCCTCCCTCGGGTCTCCTCGCAGGTGGCGCTATGGAGGCACTCTCCTCCTGTTGACCCCTCTCTGCCCTCTCATTCCTCCGCTGACCGGAGGAGCTAACGAGGAAGTCGGCTACTGATCCGCTCGGGGCGGCGCTCCTCTGTGCCCCGCTCTGGGAGGTATTCCGCTCCGACCCCCGGCCTATCATTCTCACCGTCTGCTCCATCGTCCGTAGCTCGATCTTCAACTCAAAGATCTAACGCCGCGTATCCCGTGCCTCAGTCCGGTAGCGATCCAAGTCTGCGGTCCCGGCCCGGAGTCGCTCCACCTCTGCTCGGAGGACCTCTGCCTCAGCACGGTTCCGCTTTGCCTCCGTTCAGACCAGCTTCACCTCGGCCACTGCTACGGCTAGCTCTCTCGCCTATAGTTTGCATTGCATATAGTTAGTCGCATAAACATGAGAATTTGCATAAAGCATAAGCATTTAATTTGCATAAGCATTTAGCATCTTACCCGCTCTGCGAGGGTGGCCTCCGCCTCCTCGGCCCGGGCAACCGCACGGGCAAACTCGGCATCTGGCTCAACTCTGTCCCCGGCAGGCTGTGAGGATGACGACGGTACGTCCGGTCCGGCTCTTTGGGCTCTCTCAGCCTGATGCATTTAGAAATCATTGGTCAGTCCATCGCATTCGCATCATAATCATAAACATAATCATTTTAGGTCCAAGTTTTTTTAGAGTCTTACCAAGAGCTCCAAAGCGGTCCGGTACTCGTCCCGCTGCTGGACGGTGGTGTGGAGTAGCCCCTCGAGCTCGGCTATCCTTCCCGCAGGGTCTAGCTGCATTTAGAAAGTATATGAGTTAGTGCATATAGAATAAAATTTTCATAAAAGAGCATTCAGAGTATAGGGTTTTATTGCATACCGGTCGTCGGGTACCTCGGTACACCCGGTCCCCGTACAGTCGAGCAAAGGCTTTCAAGTATGCATCATCGCTCTCGTCCCGCTCTTTCACTGCTCTACCCCGCTTGTTCCAGTCGTGGACGTACTTCACCTTCCGGGCGCACCAATCTATGTCACCACTAATTCCCTTCACTGACTTCCCCGGGTGGTCGTCGCTGTGGCGTGGAAAGGTCACCTTAAGCTGGTGTAGTCCCCGAGTCCTCAGACTTAGCCGGTAGTGGAGAGACTCGATGATATGGATGCAGTGCAACCATATGTCTCGTCCCCGGTACGAAAGGGTTGCCTCCACCCATGGCTGTCCCTCGTAACTCTCACCTCTGTACGGGGTCCATCTCACCTGAAAGCATGTTAGTCCATTCATATTAGTCCATTTATCATCATTTATAAGCATTTAAATCATTTAGAAAGCATTTTTTTGAGTTCGAGCTTACCGCCGTATGCGGGAAGGAATCCAACTCGTCCTGGATCGCCTGGGTCAATCTGATGATCGACCCCGGGTCCCTTGCAACCACCCATCGCCTCGCGATCGGGATGCGGCCGGTGTGGAGTAGTGTGCCCCGTCCTATGCCCGGGAGGTACATGTAGCTCCAGAACTACATTTAGAAGTCAGTCAATCTGCATAAGCATAATTATTTTCATAAACATTTGCATAAATCATAATAGAAGCATTTAAGTTGCATTTACCTGTAGAAAAGGTGAGAAGCCGCCCAGCATTGTCTGTCTGTCCGTCGTGCTGAGGGACTCGAACAGGAAGGCCAAGACTGCCGCTCCCCAGGCGTACTTTCCAACTCTGCCCAAATCCTCGATCATCGGCGGCAACCGGCAGCTGATCACATCTGCCCGAGTCGCGAACAGGAGCTTCCCAAACAATAGCATCAGGAAGCGCCTCAGGGTGCGATCTCCCTCTGGTCCAGCCTCTGCTGCCACTCGTGGGCGCACCTGGTCAATCATTCTACCCAGATGCTCCTCTAATAGCTCACCCACGGCTATCGCCGCTCCCCTCAGTCCTAGGCTCTCCTGCAGTACTGATCGTGAGAGCTGGGATGACGTCTACCCCGGTCTGATCAAATCTAACCCCAGCAGCTCCTGGGCCATCTCTCAGTAGTCTCGGTTGGTCCATCCTGTCACTGCAGCTCCATGTACTCACAGCCCGGCAATCCTCGCCATGTCTTCTAGCGTGGGGATCATGTGACCCCACGGGAAGATGAATGCTCTGCTAATCGGATCCCACCTCTCGTGCAAGGCGTACAGCAGAGGCGTGTTCATTCTGGTCACCTCGATGCTCAGCACCTCGGCGAATCCCATCCCGGCTAGTCTCTCTCTCTGGTAATCAGGCAGTGCCTGGTACACCGCCCGGATCTGAAGCCAGGAGATCCTCGTCCGTCTTTTTCCCTGCATCCATTTAGATCATAAGTCAGTCAAATGCATCATGGAATCATTTGCATAGCATTCATAAAATAAAAACAAAACAAAAAATTGAATAATTAAAAACCTAAAAACAGTTCTAGCCTATGGTGCATGTAACGGCCCTGGTAATGGGCGTCACATTTCTCTAACGCACCTAGAGTGACGCGTTAGGTGTGTGACGGTCACTGGAAGGACCGTCACATTCCCTGCTAGAGGGCGTTTTTCCGTTGCATTCCGTGGCTCTCCCACTTTGGCCAAAAGGCCTACAGATGATCCTAGTGGGTGCATAGACCCATTTTCTACCCCCCATTCCTACATACATTCATACAAAAAACACAAAAAAATTAAAATTTGAAAAAATTAGGGCGGAGGCCTACCTCATGGTCTTGGCCCCTCTTCCTCTTCTTCTCCTGTTCCTTGGGTTCTCCCTCGTCCAGGAAGGTTTCCCCTTGGTCCTCCTCGGCCATTGGAGCCTCTGCTTCCACCCTTGGAGCTTTCTTCCTCATTTTTTCTTCCTCCGGCCGTCGTTCCACTTCCCGCTCTATCCGGCGGTGGAGGCGGCATATCGCCTTCTTCTTCCCTCTCTCCCTCTTCTTCGGTGGCTGTGGAGCCTCATCGCCGGCCATCTCTTTGGTGGTTGACGGTGGTCGCCGGTGGCTCTCGTTGAGGTTTTGGAGAGCGTCTTTGGCGTTTGGTTGCTTGAGTGTTGAATGAATGAGGCTGTGACCGTTCGGTTTGTTTTTTTTGAACGCTCAGGAAATGTGACGGTCTGTCGTCCGACCGTTACACTCTCTTACGCATACTCTTTTGACCGTTACATGGATTTGAATTGTTTCATTGGAGAATATGAGCCGCCCAATCTCTAGCGGCCCTAGTCTGGTCCGTTACTTAATATAACGCCCTCTCTGATGACCGTTACATCTTGCAAGTTTCTTGATGAATAAAATGGTCCATTTGATGATTGAATGACCACATTTTCTGCCATGGCACGTATTATTAATGCTTCTAACACGTATGAATGGTTATGCCTTATTTCATGCTCATATTTATTATTGGCTAACCTCTTTCTTATGAATGAAGTTATAAACAACATGCTTTGCCGTCCGTCAGGAAGGTAAGTCAGGTATTGTATCTCGTTCCCTTGCCCCTTAAATGCATTACTATATGTTATCTATGATATATTATCTCGAGAACCGGCTGGTCATTCATGTGTTCTGGGATTTGATGTTCCCCTTAAACAAAAATGATGATGATCTAAGTTCACATGTTTAATCGTTGGATAGGCCGTTAGGTTGGAAAAATTTGGGGACGATAGTTCTGTCTTGCACGCCGTGGTTGCAGATGGTGTCCTGACCCTGATTTCTCCGGTCTAGCAATATTATTCTCGAGTATCTTGTTATTTTATCTTTTCTTTGCATTTGTTTTAAACGATTTCTTTCTCTTTAGCCCAGCATGCATCATCCGTATTTTTTGAGCATTCATGTGCTTCATCTGTTCAAGGTGTCTCAATGAGGGTGAATAACTGTGTTCTTAATCTCGAATAAGGAGAATCATTTCACTCTGAATTAGAAAGGTTTCCTTCGATCTCTCGCTTGATTTGGTTGGCTGAAGATCCCTGTCTGGAGTTTAGTCAGTTCACTTTCCTTTCCGTCGCCTCCGACGGCTAGCCGTGTTTCCTTTCTTTAGTTGTTAGTTCCTCTAGACTTGCATCCTTCGGTTGGCTCTATCCTTGTGATCAGTTCGAAGTTTTCCAGAAAATTCCTATCACTTGTTGGTAACGAACGGGTGTCGTTTACCTTAACGTCCACTTTTTGGTCCACTCCGCTTCACTTCCGCTTCATCTCCATGTGCCATTTCGTTTTCGCTTCACCTCCGCTCGCTCCCCTGCAAAGAGAACGTTAAGGAGGGGCATCTGTTGACACCCGTTTTATGACTGATAAGTTGGGTCATCTCCTTGTTCTATCCATGTGATGCTCCAAGTTGTTCACTCTTCATTGAGTTTTCTTCATCGGTTTGAAGCTCATTTTATGGGTCTTCTCTCCTTGGTTGAGTGTGGTTCCTTGTGGCTTTTCATTGGATGAAGCTTAGCAAGCTCTTTATCAATTTTGATCTTCATTATTTCTAACGGTCCTCTGCATGGGTGTTATTTTTTTCTAACGCATGATCCCATGGCCGTTACTTCTTGAAGAGTCCTACAACTTAAGGTCTTTGTTCCAGCTTATCCGTTGGCCTACCCATTGAATCTAATGGTCTGTCGTGCAGCCGTCACTTTCTTCCAACGCGTCCAGACATGGCCGTTACTTATCTTGCAGAGTCCAACTTGCTTGATCTTCTTCCGTTGATCTTATCTCTTTTGAGATAAGGTTAAATGTAACGGTATCCCCCTGGCGCGTTATTTGCATATGGCGGTCTGTCGAGTAGCCGTTACATCCAACAGAGAGTCCTGGCAGTTCAGGCCTTTTCTCTGCTACTCCGTGGTCGAGATAAGAGTTTGAATTGGTGATTTCTCTTCCAAATCTGATCCTCAGAACCTTCTGTTTGTTTCTATGGACTCTTGGTGATATTATCTTCAAGGATTTGCTAAAGAGTTATCCTCTTTTCTTGCTGGATTATCCTCTATTCGATCAGTGAGTTTGAGGGCCTATAAATAGCACCCTTAACTTCATGGCCCGAGAGAGGAAGATCTGGAGTTCGCATCGAAGTGCTGCCGCATTCTTGAGCCACATCTAATCAAGGAGACTTGTCTTTCATGTCCAGCTGCTTCACGGTGAAGGGAGTATTCATTCTATTGAGTTTCAAAGTTCATCATTGCATATTGTGTTCTTCCTCCTCCCTCTCATCATAGGCATTGTCCCTCTCCTTGTTTCCACGTTCTGCACCTGGTTTTCATCATCTAAATATCTTCCTATCTTTTAAAACACCCAGAGGGGTTAAAAAACCAAAACTCTCCCGGTACTTCCCTTTCCTTTTGCATGATCTTAAGTTCTTTGAGAATTGATACTACGCTTGTTTAAAGGGCTAATCTGGGTTTGTTTTCTTGTGTTTCACGTTCTTTGGCAGGTTTACAGGTTCACTACACGAGGCCCAAGTCTTCTGGCCAGCTGGAAGAGTTGGAGTTCAAAGAATTCATAAGCTATTACTGCAGGTTTTCTGACGGTCTTGTGCAGGCGCGTCAGGCTTCTATAACGGTGCATCGTGCAACCGTCACATTTCTGTGACGCACGGGGTCTGGACCGTTACATTCGGTTGATCTGCAGATTTCACTGGTTTTCTCTCTCCCATGGGCGGGTGCTTCATCCACCTATTTCCAAGGTATTTTCAAGTCTCTGACTTGTGTTTACTTTGGTGGTGATCACGTTCTTTCTTAGTATTGGGCATTAGCTTTCTCTCCAGCTCATATCTCTTATTTTCTTTATTTGCTCCACCCTTACGGTGTGTTTTTATTTGCTCTTGCTCCACGTCCGGCGTGTGTTTTTCTTTATTCCCTTAGTTTAGCTTGATGATTGAGATAGCATACCCATGCTAGAGCTTGTTCTGGTTGCCTAGGTTCATGGTTCACATGTTCATAGGTTGATTGAGATCTTTGATTTTTGCTTATCATCTTTATTACACATCAAAACAAAAAGAAGAAGAGAAGCAAAACAAATCAACACCGAGAAGCGCCTTCAGCGAGGTCGAGAGCGAGCGCGGGCTGCGGGGTACGCCTTCACCAGCTCCACCTTCATAGCAGGTTCCTCTCTCCGGCAGAGGAGCGAGGCAGAGCGGCCGGTTCGAGCTCCAGCTACTTCACAGGGGTCCATGCCCCCTCCACCAGCGCCTCGTCGTGGGGACGAGAGTGATGTCGAGAGTAGGAGAGAGGAGGGTGGAGGCGAGAGCTGAGAGACTTACTTGTACTCCTCCACCCTCACACCTGCACTCAGATATTCATGATATATATATATGAGATTGAAATTTTTGTTACCTGAGCACTTGTTTAGTTGTGTACTTGTGTTTTTATTCCACTTTCTGCCTTTTACTTTTGCCCTGCACTTGTAGCTGTAGTTCATACTTAAATAGACAGGTTAATCCATCTGTTCGGCATGGCCCCTTGCTCAATAGAAAGGGGATGTCTTTACTTTGACCTTGATAACGGGTCAAGGGGCCAAGCCTTTAATCAATGAAGGTAAATGGTAAATAAAATATAGGAAGATGCAACATGCAATCAATCAAATGCTAACTAAAAATAAAAGATGCTCACACACGAATGCAACCAAGCACATGCACAACAACGGCTTCAAATTTTCAATTTTTCTTTTCCATTTTCTCTCTTTTTATTTTATTTTTTATTATTATTTTCAATTTTAAAAATGACGCCCGCGCCAACGGGCGCCCATTGTAAAATTGACGCCTTTATGATAGGCGTTTATTGCAAAACAACATTGTTTTTTAATGTTTTAAATTGAAAATGACGACTTAGTCTAAGTCGTTAGTTTTGAAAAAGACGCCCGTCATCAGAGGCGTTAATTTGTATTTTCCCATTTTCTCTTTTGTTTTTTGAAAATGACGGTTGAACTGAGAACGTTAATTTAAAAAAAAAATTTGTTTGAAAGCAAGCATAGTACAGGGCTTTTAAACCTTATGCCATCATGATCTTAAATTCATTAATCTTTCTCAAAAAACTTAACAAAGGGATCAACGTGCTCAATGACTTATGCTTCTACTCATATTCTCTTAGAGCCCATCCTTCTTAGTGAGTCTTCACCATTCTTCGAGTTTAGAACCTGCCCTGGAGAGGGAAAAGAAGAATAATTTGGGGAAGCTCACGAGAGGTTTTCAAGGATGGGGAACATTCCTCTCCTGCCCTAATGCCTGTTGGGATTTGGTCTTCGGCTTAGGGAAATTTCGTTGCTTTTTTTGCCCTTATTCATGCATGCTTACGACCAGGGTTTTCCCTGCGGGGACTTTGCCCTCTTGACATGTTTTCTTTTATCATATTTTTCTTTCTTTTTCTTTCTTTCCTTTCAGAATAGATAAAGACCTCATTGTACTTGGGCTTTAAACATTTTGTTCCCTTTTGGGCCCTGACTTCCACCTACTAGGGCGGCGGGCAGGCTTGGTTAGTAACCCTTTACTCGTACTCCCTCTCGTGAGCTGAAAAGAAGAGAATAGGTAAGGTTTTTACATTCTTAGTTGGGGTCGGACCTTCCTCGAATTTCGGGCTGCTTGAGTTTAAGAGTAAAGCGTGTGGTGTGTGTGGAGTTGACCCAAAAGTTAAACCATCGAGACTGAAGAATGATTTAAGGATGATTAGTCAGGCTTGTAGCCCATGTACCATGCCTGCGATTTTCAATCAATTTTTTTTATTTTTGTTTTATTTTTTTTGCTTTTCTTCTTTTTGTTTGTGATGACTTAGGGGTAGTATTTCTTCAAATAGAGACCATTCCAAGGATGAGTTAGCTCTTCACATTCAGCATTAATCAATTTGTAAGCGTTGCCAAGATAAACATCTTTTATAACAAAAGGACCTTCCCAGTTAGGTTAGAGTTTTGAACGTGGTCCACCAGATTTTACGAAAATTATTTTAATTATCATCTCACCAATTTTGAATTTTCTCTCAATTACTTTCTTTTGATAAAAACGTGAAAGTCTATTTTGATAAATGCGCGCATGCTCGGCGGCGGCCAAACATTTCTCGTCTAGGAGTTCTAACTGAGCAAGGACAGATTCGCGACGTTCATCAATAGGGAGCTCCTTGTCCAATTGAACTCGTAGAGAAGGAATAAGAATCTCGTAAGGAACTACCGCCTCCATTCCATAGGTTAGGGCGAAAGGGGCTTGCCCAGTAGGGGTACGAATGGAAGTGCGATAGGCCCAAAGAGCTTCAACTAATTTTTCTGGCCAATCTGTAAATTTAGTAGCCTTACACGTTTTCTTGATAATTTTAATCAAAGTTTTATTAGTTGCCTCTGCTTGACCATTGCCCTGCGGATAATAAGGAGATGAATGATGCAATACAATGTTATACATGTTGCAGAGGTCCTGAAGCTCCTGAGAGATGAATTGCGGTCCATTGTCGGTGACGATGGTACTCGGGATGCTGAATCTTGTGATGATGTTCTTCATTATGAATTTGCAAACGGTTGACGCTTTTATCTCCGCATAAGCTTCCGCTTCCGCCCACTTGGTGAAGTACTCCGT
This sequence comes from Amorphophallus konjac, assembly GCA_022559845.1. Taxonomy (NCBI): domain Eukaryota; kingdom Viridiplantae; phylum Streptophyta; class Magnoliopsida; order Alismatales; family Araceae; genus Amorphophallus; species Amorphophallus konjac. The sequence goes on along the minus strand of CM040118.1, from coordinate 157,818,556 downwards.
CGCCGTGAGTATGAATGACTTTGGTTTTATGAGGAGGGTCGGATCACCAAGAGGTCCAATGATATCGAAAGCCCACATGGAGAAGGGCCATGGGGAAGATATAGGATGGAGTGAAGAAGCAGGAGAATGAATTTTGTCGACGTGTAGTTGGCACTTAACACACCTTCGAACATAGATAGAACAACCCTCTTCTATAGTGGGCCAATAGAAACCTAGGCTAAGGATCTTCTTAGCTAGCATCTGGCTATTGACATGACCGCCGCACACTCCGGAATGCACCTCTTCCATGACCTTCTAAGATTCATCATCATCAAGGCATCTTAGCAAAATACCGGTAAGACCTCTTCTATAAAGTACACCTCCAACCACAGTGTATCGCTGAGCAACTCTTCGAATGGCTTTCTTTTCTTCAGCCGTGGCTTCTCCAGGATATGATTGATCTTGACAATACTTAGCAATCTCTTAATACCATGGCTTTTCTTCATCGTCCAATTCGTCATCTAAGTCCAATAGCATGACTTCCTTATTCTCAATGATTCCTTCTTGCTTCACCCTCCTAAGCACCTCCTCCTTAACTCTAAGGAAAGCTGGATCCTTAATAGCTGGAGTGAGCCGCTTGTGAATAATGATAGAATGGGAATCCCTTTCAGGAGGGAAAGCCAAGGAAGAAGCAAGAGAAGCGAGAGCATCAGCTAAGATATTATGATCACGAGGAACATGGACGAAGATTAATTTGGTGAAAAGCTTGGTATAAGCGGAAGTCAATTCCTGATAGGGTTTAAGCTTAGGATTAAGCGTGCGGCACTTTGTGAGCACTTGGTGAAGAATAAGCTGACTATCACCTACAATCCGCAAATGGGTAACACCGAATTGATGAGCGGCCTCCAGCCCGGCCAGGAGAGCCTCGTACTCAGCTATATTGTTTGTGACTGGAAATGCTAGCTGAGAGGCGAGTGGAATAGTGATACCCTCTGGTGATAGAAGAACAATACCAATCCCTTTCCCTTTTGAATTCAAAGCTCCATCAAAATGTAACGTCCACATTGAATCGGTCTGATTGACGGACATTAGTTCCTCATCTGGAAACTCTGAGCAAACGGGGTCAAATCTAGGAAGAGGATGATGAGTAAGATGTTCTGCTATGGCATAGCCTTTAATTGCTTTTTGCTGAATGTAAATGATGTCGAATTGAGAAAGGAAGCTTTGCCATCGCGCCAATCAGTCGGTGAGAACATATTTTTCAAGAAGGAACTTAATTGGATTCATACGAGCGATGAGGTGAACCTCGTGAGCTAAGAAATAATGCTTAAGTTTCTGAACTACCCAGACTAAAGTAGCACAAGTCTTTTCTATAGCTGAGTACCTTTGCTCACAGGTGTTGAGAAGCTTTGACAAGTAGTAGGCTACCCTTTCTTTTCCTTCTTCATCAACTTGGGCTAGGACAGCGCCTACAGAGTCATCCAGGACGAAAATGTAAAGAACAAGCGGTTTGCTTGGAACTGGCGGCCTCAGGATAGGAGGATTTGAGAGATAATCCTTTAATCTGTCAAAAGCTGCCTGACACTTGTCGTCCCAAATAAACTTGACTCCCGGCTTGGTAAGCTCGTAGAACGGCCTACATCTTTGTGAATGTTGGGAGACAAAGCGGCGAATAAACTGTAACGTCCCGATCAAACCTCGAACTTCTTTCAAATTCCTAGGAGGAGGCATTTCTCTTATGGCCTTTTCCTTATTGGGATCAATCTCAATACCCCTCTTACTCACGATGAATCCAAGCAACTTCCCTGATGAAACACCAAACACGCACTTCTTAGGGTTCATCTTCAATTGATGTTCCCGTGCCCTTTGCAAGACTTTGGTTAGAACCCTGGAATGCTCAATCCTTGTCCTTGATTTCACTACCAAATCGTCAACATACACCTCAATGTAAATGTGGATCATATCATGAAAAATTGCCATCATAGCCCTTTGATAGGTGGCTCCAGCATTCTTAAGTTCAAAAGGCATGACCATGTAGCAATCGGTCCTCCATGGTGTGGTGAACGATGTTTTCTCTTGATCTTCCTCGGCCAGGCGAATCTGATTATAACCTGAAAAACCATCCATAAATGAGAGTCTCATAACCCGCCGTGTTGTCAATTAGAACATCAATATGAGGGAGGGGGAAATCATCTTTAGGACACGCGCGGTTGAGGTCCCGAAAGTCTATACAAATTTGAACCTTTCCGTCCTTCTTCATGACCGGGACGATGTTAGCCACCCAATTAGGATAGAGGATAACTCTAACAAATCTAGCCTTATGCAGCTTATCGACCTCTTCTTTCATCTTTAATGCCATATTAGGGTGGAAACGCCTCAACCGCTGTTTGACCGCGATAGACCCCGGCTTAAGTGTAAGTCGGTGTTCAACGAACGCAGGGTCTAGTCCAGGCATATCTTCATAACACCAAGCGAATGTGTCCTTATATTCTTGAAGAACCAAAATAAGCGCCTCTTCTTCATCGGGCGACAAGTTCTTTGAAATGAGGACAAACCTAGGGTCTTCTTCCATACCCAGATTTATTTCTTTGGTAGGCTCTTCTACTGAGGCTGATGGTTCATCAAATCTCCTCATGCCACTAGCAAAAGCATCAGCCTCGTCCTCATATTCTTCATAACTTTCATCCCCCTCTTCAATAGGGTCTTCATCATTCATAATCTCATAAACACCAAAACCCTCATAATAAACACAAGTATCCTCATATTCTATTTCCGACAGGATAATCGGATTCTCCATAAATTCGGGGATGGCTAAATAAGCCTTACATCTGACGGCTAATTCTCTAAGGAATCTACGGGGAATCTGCTTGCCCTTGGATTTCTTATGTGCAGCTACCCCATGAGTCTTAATATCAGAAGAGTAAGAACAACTAGCTTGATCACTAAAACTTGATGAAGAAGAGAAAGGAGGGGAAAAGCGGGTACAGAAGGTGATACAGATGAAGACCCCTCACCAGAGGGGTCGAAAAGATCTATCAATGAATCCTGAAAGGGCGGCCCCGAGGTCGGGACACACTCAGAAAGGAGATAGGAGGTCTCCTCAATGGAGATGAAGGATTGAAAAATTGGAATTTTGATGTTTTTTTTCGTTTTCATTCTTATTTTCATTTTTATTTTCATTTTCATTTTCCAAGAGGAGGCAATGCGAGGGGGGAACAGGAGGTGGAGTTGAAATTGAAAGATTGACAAAAGATTGGATCAATGATGGCCCGTACGGGGGCGTGATGGAGAGTTTGGAAAATTGCTCCAGGAGCAAGGGAGGAATTATTGGGGATGAATTTGGAGAAACAGTTATTAAGACCGCGGGCGGTCTAGGAATATCTGAGAAAAATAGTTGATTAATCAAACGGACAACAGCCGTTAGGTGAACGGACTTGGTAAGGAAGAGGCCGGCCCACAGCCTGTCTATATTGCAGCCCTCCTCGAACGGGACATCAAGCTCTTCGGTATCTGTATAATCACTTAACAACTACCTCTTGTCTGTGATCATTGCTGGCTTCTCAATCAACTCATGAATCAACGGCGGCCATTCCGGATCAGTTGGCATAAACAGTCGGCTTAGAGCAATAGCAATGTCATTCATATCAAACCATCTATACCAGTCACATTCAGGGTCATCCATTTTTCTTCTCTTATCTGGTCGCAAGGATTCCAAGGCTTTGTAAGTAGCTAGTGGGGCTATGTGGCGAGCAAACTGCCGTGCATGTACATCTTGACAGTCTAGCATAGAAGTAACGAGCGTGGTTTGCTCATCATTATGAGTTCCCCCTTTTATAAAATGTGTTTACAGGGTCCATGTAAGAGGCTGTCGGTCTATCTTAAGAGTGGAGGTCATGACGGCCCATGGCCCATCTTCATCTTTGCTTTTGTTTGGCACTTTATACCCTAGGCCACCCCGGGGAATCACCTTTTGGTGCCTGATTGGTTTAACACGACCTTGGAGATTGACCCCCAAGCCTTTACCGGTCTTATATCCCATTTTTAACAAGATATTCCATCCAAGAGTATTCCTCATATCCTTCTTTTTCTTTCCTTGAGGAGGCAGGGGTGTTATTAGGGGTGAAGCTTTTTTAGTGACCGGGGGCTTTAGCAAATCTTGCCGCGGGTCGGCAACATCCAAGACTGAAAGTAAAGGCCTATTGGAAGGTCATGTGGACACCAAAAATTGCACGCACAGATTTCCTACTCGGCCCAGCGTCAGCAACGGCACCGAGTGAAGAAACCCCAGAGAGACTAGTCACCTAGACTCCCCAAATATGCACACTACCGTGAAGCCGTCTCCGGAGTCGCGACAGTGAAGAGAAATCAACCACCAAGAGCCCCACAATCCATGGGCCTCGAAGAAAATCAAACGGGCCACAACTCATGCTCACAACGGGCTCAAAACTGCCCATTTAGTCGTTCAGCGGCACGCCCTTGGCCTTCAGCGGCACACTCCCAAGGTCCTTCAACGGCACGCCTCATGTGCCTTCAACGGCACGCACCTTTTGGCCCGTTCAACGGCACACCCTCTGCTGCCTTCAACGGCACACTATTTCAAGCCTTCAACGGCACACTATTTCATGCCTTCAGCGGCACACTTCTTGGGTTTTCCAGTAGCACACTTGTGAAGGCCTTCAGCGGCACGCCTACGAGGCTTTCCAGCGGCACGCCTTCCTCAGCCCCCAGCGGCACAGCGTTCGGCCCATCCACGTCGGTCAACGCTCGTAGCCCTCGGCGCGTAGCGAAAGCATGGCAGGCCCATGCCTGGACCTTGCTGGGCTGTCCTCGCCCCACCTACTCCCGTCCATGGCAGTCGTCGGCCTGACCAGGGGTATAATAACCCCTCACTCCGACGAAAAGAAAAAGATAGACACAGAGGAGCCCCCCCAACAGAGGCTGGGGTTCGATCGGAGAAGGAAAAGAGAAGAAGAGAAGAAGGGAGAAGAGGCCCCCGTCCACTTGCTGCTATCCCGTCCGCCACCGCCTGTGCGAAGGAGTAAAGAAATAAGAGAGAAGAGAGTGAGCTATGGGAGGGGAGGAGCTGGTGCTCCGTCCCCCCCCCCCCCACCGTGTTCATCTTGGCTTTTTCGCCCTCTCTGTCTTTTTTTTTCTTTTCTTTCCTCTCAATGTATTAGCTCATTTGGGTTGCTCTTCTGGTGAGAATAAAAGAGGGAAGCTTGTTAGATGCTCATGGCATTCCCTTTTCTCATTTTTTTTAAGTTGCTTGTTTCTTCCTCTTTACCGGCGGTTTGGCCCCTCCTGATGGTCTCCTTCCGCAATACTGGCATATCTAACTCAATGAGCACTGCCTCAGCGCAATACCGCCCCGAGTGGTCTACTCACGGAGGATCCTCGTGCATGGTCTCTTTCCTCTTATGGTTTCTTCGCGGGGTTTAACCCCAAATCCGTCTTTTGGTCCGAAGGATTCACCCTTCCCTCTCCTCGAGTGCCCAGGGCCAATACTTCCTTCGTGGTGCCCTTAGATCCCTTTCTCCTTCTTTTGGGCATACTCTTTTAGCTCAGACCCAGCCCGGTGTGCCAACACCCTCTCCTCGTTGGTTTGCCAACCCATGAACCTTACCAATATTGCATCCACGCTCCCTGATCCCTTGCCCGGCACAGCCTCAACAATCCTTACCCGGCACACCCTAATCACTCCTGCCCGGCACACTCTTAACCCGGTGCAATCTCTGGCCGAGCCTAGTCAGGCACAGCCCTCACTCGAGCCTATCCCGGTACACCCCCCCCCGTGTTAGCCAGCCCGGCACACCTTCTTGAACCCCTCTTGCTCGGCACGGTTGCCATCTCCTCCTACCCAGTGCACTCCCAGTCTGTCTTAGTCGGGTCTCCCGCTCGTTGATTTCTCCGAGATTTTCCGAAGTTTCATCAAAGGTGTTGCCGCTCTCGGGCGCCCACCTCCAGTTGTCGGGTTCCGCCACTCCATGTGGACGCGTTCCCTGTATCTCCCTTACGCTCGGGTCAAGGGGAGATGCTGCCGAATTTTTGTTAGAAAATAACAAGATGTTAAAAGGCAAAAGGACGCAACAAACAAAGGGGATAATAAATACATAGCAAAAGACAACAAAAGCAACAAATAAATAGAACAACAACAGATTGCAAGAAGAAGGAGAAAATATTTGTATAAAACTACGCAGAAATCAAAGAAAAGAAAAGCCTTAAAAATAAGTAACAGGAGGAGTGGGCCTTCATCGGAACACCTGTTCCAGCCTTCGTCGGTACACCCTATCAACCCTCCAGTGGCCCACTCTAACGGCCCTTCAACGATGCACCTTTTTGGCCCTTCAGCGGCACACTCCTCCTCACCGTCTCCCTCTTTCTCACCGGTGCACTCCCCCCACCGTCTCTCTCTTTCTCACCGGTACACTTCCTTTCCCCATCACCGGTATATCCTCATCTATCTTTCTGTCTCACCTCTCCTTCCACCGTCTCTCCGAAGTGGAACCCAATGTATAGACTTGGCAGATTGATGCACGAACACAGCAACAAGCGATGTACAGACTTTGAGCTGGCCAACGTATAGACTTTAATAGACGATGTACAGACTTTGAGCGGGCCAATGTATAGACTTTAATAGACAATGTACAGACTTTGAGCAGGCCAATGTATAGACTTTCATGGACGATGTACAGACTTTGAGCTGTCCAATGTATAGACTTTGATAGACGATGTACAGACTTTGGCCTGGCCAATGCATAGACTTTGATAGATAATGTACAGACTTTGAGCTGGCCAATGTATAGACTTTCATGGACGATGTACAAACTTTGAGCTGGCCAATGTATAGACTTTAATAGACGATGTACAGACTTTGATCTGGCCAATGTATATACTTTAATAGACGATGTACAGACTTTGAGCTGGCCAATGTATAGACTTTCATGGACAATGTACACACTTTGAGCTGATGAATGTACAGACTTTGTGTTCAGCAACCAGCCGATGTACATACTTCGTGTCGCAGCGACCCGTCAATGTATAGACTTTGGGCTGAGGGACGTACAGACTTCGTGGGTGCTAGCAGCCAGTGTACAGACTCTGAGTTGTAGCAAATGGATAATGTACAGACTCTAGCAGGCGATGTATAGACTTTGAGTTTTCCCCCGGCACACCCTCTTCTACCTTCGCCGGCACACCCTCCTCGGTGCCTTCCCCGGCACATCCTCTTCTCCCTTCACCAGTACACCTTGGGACGCCCTCATCGGCACGCCCCCCATACCCCTTGCCGGTACGCTCTCCAGCGGCCCTCTCCCTTTGGGAAACATACACATATAACATATGATGATGATGACATTGGTGATAATAATAATAATAATAAATAAATAAATGAAAATTATGATAAATGAAGAAATCCGAATATATACAGGAAACAAACAAAAATGTGAAATAGTGATAATAAAAAAGGGGGGAAAATAATAATAATAATAAACAAAAAGGGGGGAGGAATCCTTCGGAACAAATGCATAAAGATGAAATGAACAGCAAGAGGAAAGAGAGGAACATATAATTAAAATCTCAGATAAAAAAATACCAGGGTCCACATTGCAGCCCCATCTCTCTCCGTGACCCGACGCAGAAGGAACAATGATGCCGCCCTCTCAGGCCGGGCCCGAGTCTTGGGAATTATCCCGACATGGCCAGGCCCCGACCTAGTCTTGGGCCGACATTCCAATCAGACCAGACTCGTTCCTCAGGCCGGATCCCTTCCGAGCCACTACTAAAATTGCCGCACGTTCGGCAAACATTTGAACGGGTTCGCCTTGGTTTTCACCGTGTTTCTATTATGGACTTGTGTCTGAATATGAAAAGACCCGTGAGCAACCAACATGGCCGACGGCTCCTACCCCGACGTGGTCGTGACCCAGTATTGCTCCGAGCCGATAGCTCGTCAAATCAGATTCACTCTATCGGGATTCATTCCCCCCTTTCATTGAAATTGCCGCAAACTCCGCATACATTTGTACGCGATTGTTCCTATCTATGCGCACCTTCAATATGGACCCTTGTCCGAATATCAAGTGGTCCGCAAGTGACCAACAGAAATCTGAATAGAATGAGATGGCTCCTGTCGTCCCTGGACCCTATACACGGGAATATCAATAAGGCCTTTGTGGGCTGTGCTTGGACCTCGGGTCCGTCCCGATTATGGTCACTGTCTGACCCACACCCTCGGCCTATAGCTCGCTTCCTTCGAACATGTTTTGGTTTTGGAATCTAGTCCCGGGACTCTTCCCCGTAGCCCTCCGGCACCGGGAACATTAATGACGCCCACGCAAGCCCCGTTTGGACCGCGGGAGGCGCCCCCGGTATGGTCCCGACTCGATCTCGCACCGGGCCAATAAATTTTCCAGTTTTCTGCTACACTAACCGAGATTTAACCGAATGTTTTCAGTGTCTCGGAATAATGTATTTGCCGTATCATGGCATACATATGTTCCAGGTCCTCCTGCGATGATTATGATATTCTCAAGCCGGACACACGTCCGAATATTAAACGTTCTCCTGAATGACCGACACGTTTCGAACTTACGCTTCCTTAGGCACAGGGCTTTTCAGCCGATTCAAGGGATACTCCCCGTTGCCCCTTTGCACCAAAAATATTAATGGCGCTCATGCAAGTCTTGTTTCGACCGCGGGGGGCCCACCGCAGTATGGTCGCAGCTTGCCCTTGCACCTGGCCAACAGACTTACTGGTTTCTGACCGCTCTAACCGAGGTTTGGCCAAACGTTCCCCATTCTTCTGGATAATAAAATTACCATATCCTGGCATACATATGCTCCGATTTTCCCGTGGCGATAGCGCTTTTCTCCAGCTGGACATTCGTCCGAACATTAAATGGTCAGTACACGACCGACATGATCGCGGATGGTTTTCTTCTCGCCCTCGCGTGAGGATTTCAACACCTCGTAATATACTTTTCATGCAATTAATTTCTTGGCCATGAGGCCCTGAATCTCGGTGATTAATCAAGGGTGTTCCCTTGTATGGGGGATGTAAATGACGCAGTGACCTTTATGGCGCGGCGGGTTTTTGTCCCGACACGAACCACACAATCGTCTGACCGAGTCAGATCGAGCGCACCATGGGCTCTTCGGAGCCCGAACAAATTGTCACTTCGGTGACTGGCACGCCCACGCACTTAATAGATGAACCACCTGAATAAGCGAACTTTAGTGCGTCCACAAGTCTGGCACGCCCGGTGGGACCGAAACTACCCTTCATCTCTTCGCCGGGATTCAGGGTCTCATGGCCCCCTAATAAATGATGTTTACCTGCTTTGATGAATTGCAGGTGCTGTCTTCGCCAACCCTATGGGGAGAAAATCCAGACTCGATGCAGCTGCCTTTGCGGCCTCGAGGACGTTGCTTCGAAGCATATGCAACTTCCAGGAATCATGGGGGCTGTTATAAAAAAAAGGGGGAGAAGAGAAAGAGAAGAGAAGGGAGGGGAAATCAAGCCCCCCCCCTTTTTTTCTCAAGAAGAAAGAGAAGAAAAGAAGAAAAGAAGAAAAGAAGAAAAGAAGAAAAGAAGAAGAGAAGAAGAGAAGAAGAGAAGAAAAGAAGAAAAGAAAGAAACAAAAAAAGAGAAGAGAAAGAATTGGCGAGAAAGGGTTGTATGGCCACATCCGTCGAGACTCGTGCTTAATAAAGATTACCATTGTGGGGTTTATGCGGTGGAGCGAACCACTCATCCCCTCCCTGAGGGGGTGAGCGCTCTCCTGCGTACCCACCTTGGTCTATTACGAACAAGAAGAGAAAAGAGAGAAGAGAAGAAAAGAAAGCACAAAAAAGAGGGAGAAGTGTTGGCAAGCATCGCCGACGAAGAGAACAAGAAGGAGGCCAACATCCCGCCCGACTCTAGGAGGGTCCAAGTCCGCGGTGCAATTCCCCGGTCCGTTCCACCTCCCTTCTGCCCCTATTCGGCACAAGATGGTCCCTCGAGTGACTGTTCAAAGATCCAACAAGCCGCAACTGTAGCTTGATGAATTTCTGCCCGCTGTGGGGAATGCTTTATAGCAATGGGGCCAAGCATGGCCGCCACTCTCGAAGAGAGCATGCACATACCCCGCCATGGGGGATAAGAAGAGGAGATATACCCCGCCATAGGGGCATAAGAGGCAAAAAAAATATACACTATGATCTAGGGGCATATGAAGAGAATCCGCCCAGGCTTGGGGGCACAACATACAACAAAGCTATACCCCGTCTTCGGGGCATTTGAAGAAGAATCCACCCCAGTCTTGGGGGCATTCGAAGAAGAAACATACCCCACCTGGGGGGGGCATAGAAGCCATAAAGAATACACCCCGGCTTAGGGGTATTTGAAGAAGTAGGATACCCCGCCTCAGGGGACATTGCAAGCAGCGATACACCCTGCTTGGGTGCATAGGAGGCAAACTACACCCCACTCCTGGGGACACATAAAGAGAGTGATAGGTCCAGAGGGGGGTGAATGGACCTTTACCAGTTAAAAATTAAGTATTAAAAATTAAGTTTAGATCTCAAACAGGAGTTTCCGAATTAGAGCACAATGGTCAAACACTAACCACATAACGAACTGCTTGGAGGATAGGGAAGGATCGGCCTAAACAAGCATCTACCGAATATCCAAGCCCAGAAGAGAAAAACAAGCACACGGCACGGGGATTTTTAGGTGGTTCGGTCCTCCATACCTACATCCACCCCACACTCAAACTGAGTGTGGCTTCACTAACAGCTGGGCAACACAGCTTGCCAACAAACGCTGATACACAGCTTACCCAGGGGAACAACCTCCCCTCTTCCTCCTACTCGGAGGGAACCACTAGCAACCCACGGTCACTAGAAACCAGATACTCACGTCTCTCTTCCTCTATACCAAGAGGGAACCCCACTAGTAGCAGTCCCACTACCAGTGAACCTGATGCGGGACGGGACCAAGGACACGGCAAGCTCGCGATCGTCCCTTAACGAGGGAAGCGTCGGATGTGCGCGGTTGAGAAACCGGCTGTGAGCTAGGGTGGTCGGCTCTCACTTGTGCCCGGATCGGGTCACGGGACGGCTTCGCTCTCTCTCGCAGCAGTGATATTATAAATTGAAAGCGAGCTAGGTATCCCTACACATGCTCTCTAGCAGCGGCATATAAAGCATATAAAGAATTAAGCTAATGCCAAGTGTAAGGGTGAAGGTGATACCTCCACGCTCTCGGCGTGGCGAAGATGGGACCCGGCCGGAACTCGTACCCCCGGGAACTTAATACATTATGGTTACAGCAATGCAATTAAGCCCACTCCACGCAGGGAGGTAAAGGGCGACACAAGTGGGCCCGGGAGGACCAGTTTCGGGTTGACGAGCGGTTCCGGACGATGCTTCGGCTTCACGCGTACTCGTGTTAGTGGGGGCCCACGTGTTGACCGGAGGGGTCGTGTGGGGCCTGATGACTCCTCTATTGTGGAGACACTTGGGAAGCATTCCCCTGGGATGGCGAGCTGCTGGAACGACCGCCGGACGCCGGGCGGCCCTCGGACGACGCTCGCTGGGAACTCGGCCACGAACCTGAAAGTTCTGTTTGCAGGCGCGCGACTCGGAGAAAACTGCTGCTACGATCATCCCCGTCGTCGGAATGCGACGAGATTAGCGCCGTTGGAAAGCTGACTCAAAATACTTCGACGTAGGGGTCTTCAAAAAAAATAATCAGATCTGTATTTCTTATCATGTATTTTACAAGCTTACAGGAATCTGGCCAGAACTGCAGGGGCAGGTTCTGACTTCTCTGAAGATCGATGTTGACCGGGGAGAAGACCTCCGAATCTGGAAATGATTTCTTCAGCAAAGTTGAAGGTCTCTGAGAGAGGAATCCGGGACTATTTTTGGTTTTTTGATTGGATAAGAAATGGATTTTCTGGGATGTTTTTACTAGACCTGGGTCGGATCTAGGAAACTGTGGGTATACTGTTCTTGGGAGCTTGGACGAAATTTTTAAAATACTTGGAGGGTGAACCAAAAATTGAGAAAATTCCTGCTGGTAGAGGGACATGGACAGAACTCCCAATAAATTTGGGCGACCCAACAAAAATCAAAAGATGGTTCGAATGGGGTAAACTCAGAGCCGATGAACAGTAAACAGAACCAGGACAGATCTGGAACTTAGACTTGGACGAAAATCAAAAAATAGCTAAAGGATGAATTTTGACGTGATTGTTTTTGTGGGGATAAGGGTTCTAGAGGGGAACCAACCCTGAAATTTTGAGCTTCAGAAAATGAAGGGAGTGATAGCAGAAATTCGGAGAAGAGAAACCTATCCTGAGTGGACAGAACCACCGAAACCGTTGGCAACGACGCGTCGGCGGCGAGACGATGGCGGCGGCGATCACCGGAGTTGCTTCAGATGCTGGAGGGGATCAAGGGGGAAGGGATTACACTCTAGAAAGGGGAGAGGGGGTGGAGGAACCAGGGAGAGAGAGGGGAGGGGCGTAAATCTCCATGGGGGCAAATGCCTTTTTTTCCTTCATTAATTCATTCAATATGAAAAATACAACCTTATATAGGATGCCAACCAAACTCACCCTCAACCCTTGGATCTAGGGGTTTGGATTGAAGGGCTGGGATACAATGTGAATCACACATTAAATACATTAGTTTAATCTAATTTGACCATGCTTATTCTACCTTGGACTAGATCCATTCAAACACCACCTAATACACACCAACCATGCCTAATAAGGCCAAAAGAGGGGGCGCCCCATTCATGGGCCTCTTCTTGGGCCAAGTGTGGTTAAAGGCCATGTAACCAGCCCACCAACCATGCTAGACCCTTCCAACTTAGTTGGCCCATGAAGGAGTGTAACCCAATTTGGGCCTTAAGTGCATTAATGACCCATTAACAACCTAATGACCCAATATGGCATAAGCTCCCTAATGGACTCTACTAATGGCAACCTAGCCTTGGACTTGACATAACAAATGGCCCATTGGCTTGATATAAGCCTTACAAAGAGCCCAAAAGAAAGAAATTACACAATTACAATCTTATACAAGTCATAACACACAAATACACTTCACCCGTGTATGGAAATCGCCTTTGATGCCCCATCAATTCTCCCCGGGTGGGAGGAACTCGACCCCGTCGAGTAGGGGTATGGCTGCTCCGGTCCTCCGGCGGATCCGTCACCGTGCTAAGTAGCGCGGGTATGCTCCACTCCAAGTGATCGGCACCTGCTCATTCCATATATACTCGATATGCGCACTGCTATGGCTAAAGGTGGTCACTCCGAAGGGGCACTCTCAAAGGAAGGAAACAGCTCGAAGACTCACTAGGAATCACCGCTGAGTCCCTATAGGTGACTGATCCGGATATAGAAGTAAAACCGATCCCATACTCATCAAGTGAGTCCACTCGCCTCTTACTCGTAAGAGACCGACAACGAGCTTGCACAAGACACATGCAGACTCACCATGCACAGACACACGAATGCAAACCACGCAAACAATCGACTCAAAATCACCACACAAACAAACCACACAAAGAAAGCACACTGACTCATGCACGACTCTAGACTAAGGTGGTAGCATCAAACCCACTAGGTGGCGACATCCTGGGCGGCCAAAGGGTCGCCCAGCTCTTCCCCCATGGCATAGTATTCATCGGCCAGTGCCTCATCGGCCTCGTAATCGACATGCTCAAGCTCGGGAGGTGCGGATCCGCCAACACCTAAGGCTAGGGTGGTGCAAGCGGGACACTCACTAGCAATGTGGCCATACCCGTGACAGTGGAAACACTGTATTCGCGATCGACTACTCTCCCCGATAAGAGGGGCCTTACCCTTATCATCCCGCCGGGTAGGGGGTGTAGGCAACAATGGGGGAGGTGTAGGTGCCTTGGACAAGAGTGGAGGGGGTGCCGGTGCCAGAGGACGGGCTATAGGAGCTGGGGGACGGGCAAAGGGTGCTGGTGGTTGGGATGGAAATAGATCCCGGGGTGGAGGAGGGCGAGGCCGTGGAGCGAAGTGCTCCTGACGGGTGGGCTCCTGAGGTCGAGCCATGGGAGGCCGCTGATGTGGGCCTATAGAGTGACGGGGCTCGATACTACGGAGAGGGGTGGGGCCCAACCGATGGCTAGACTCTAACTCTCCCTCAAATTGCTCCATCTCGAGAGCAACCTGGTATGCCTCTTCCAACGTCTTGGCATTGCGGCGGAAAAGCTCATACTGGTAGTGTGGCCGCAAACCACGTCGAAAGCGGGACATGGGCATGGTACTCTCCTCCGTGACACCACATCGTAGAAAGTACTCATCAAACTCCGCGATGTATTCGGAGACGGACCGGTCTCCCTGGCTAAGACTTTGCCATCTATCGATGAGTCGCTGGCGGTATGTGGGAGGAAGGTACTTTTGCCGAAGTTTATTCTTCACCTCGGCCCATGTGTCGATCGGGGGTTCTAGCCGCTGAAGTAGCAGGCTCTCCACATTCTTCCAATAAGTTTGCGCCTGCCCCATAAGTTTCATGGTGGCAAATCGGACCCTTCGACGCTCCGACATATCATACCATTCAAAATAACGGTCCATGCCAAACTCCCAATCTAGGTAGACTTTCGGATCCAAAGACCCGTAAAAAGCGGGAGGATCCGCTCGCACGGTCTTAAGGACCCGATCATCATCCTCATCTCGTTGTGGCTGAAAACCACGACGGCGTTGACCATACCCCTCGTAGGCATTGTCGGACCCATAGTCCTCGTGACCAAGGTCACGGTGCGGTAGTTGGGGAGCCCGAGGAGGGGCGGGTGGAGGAACCAGTGGTGGCTGGTTTTGGGCCGCGGGAGCGGCCTGGACTTGGGCCATGGGAGCGGGTTGGACTTGGGCCCCTGCGGGAGGAGGTGCGGGTGGACCTTGGGCTGCCCCAGGAGGGTCCCCGTGTGACATCCTATCTAACCGCCCAACGAGGTCTTGGACCGACCTATCGGAGTTCTCCATGCGTCCCTCCATGGCCCTAAGGCGACCATCCATATTCTCGGAGAAGGTCCGAAAGTTAGCATCGGATTGGTCCAACCTAGCCATAATGGCCATCATCGCCTCTTGTAGGGAGTGGAAGTCTCCCGAGGTATCCCGTGGGTTGGCCATAGGTGGGGGTGGAGGTGAGTACTGAGTACCCCGACGAGTGGGCATGCAAACACACCGACTAGAAGACACCGACTAAAGCAAAACACACTAATACAAAATGATGCACCTAGACTTAACCAAAACTCGGTACGCGGCGGAGACAATCGACCCGAAGGTCACTCGCACAAGTGTGCGGCCTTCCCGATAGGCGTAACCTAACGGTCGGACAACACCTTTTTATATACCGAGTAAAGGGATGTATGCGACCCAAAAATGACCCTTTTTTTGTTGTTTTAAAAATATGATGATCTTAGACTCGACTTAAACCGACTAATGACTCGATGTAAATGACACCCTTTTTTTTTTCTTTTTGACACCCTAGACTCAACTCGCTCTGATACCAAATTGATGCGGGACGGGACCAAGGACACGGCAAGCTCGCGATCGTCCCTTAACGAGGGAAGCGTCGGATGTGCGCGGTTGAGAAACCGGCTGTGAGCTAGGGTGGTCGGCTCTCACTTGTGCCCGGATCGGGTCACGGGATGGCTTCGCTCTCTCTCGCAGCAGTGATATTATAAATTGAAAGCGAGCTAGGTATCCCTACACATGCTCTCTAGCAGCGGCATATAAAGCATATAAAGAATTAAGCTAATGCCAAGTGTAAGGTTGAAGGCGATACCTCCACGCTCTCGGCGTGGCGAAGATGGGACCCGGCCGGAACTCATACCCCCGGGAACTTAATACATTATGGTTACAGCAATGCAATTAAGCCCACTCCACGCAGGGAGGTAAAGGGTGACACAAGTGGGCCCGGGAGGACCAGTTTCGGGTTGACGGGCGGTTCCGGACGATGCTTCGGCTTCACGCGTACTCGTGTTAGTGGGGGCCCACGTGTTGACCGGAGGGGTCGTGTGGGGCCTGATGACTCCTCTATTGTGGAGACACTTGGGAAGCGTTCCCCTGGGATGGCGAGCTGCTGGAACGACCGCCGGACGCCGGGCGGCCCTCGGACGACGCTCGCTGCGAACTCGGCCACGAACCGGAAAGTTCTGTTTGCAGGCACGCGACTCGGAGAAAACTGCTGCTACGATCAGCCCCGTCATCGGAATGTGATGAGATTAGCGCCGTTGGAAAGCTGACTCAGAATACTTCGATGTAGGGGTCTTCAAAAATAATAATCAGATCTGTATTTCTGATCATATATTTTACAAGCTTGTAGGAATCTGGCCAGAACTGCAGGGGCAGGTTCTGACTTCTCTGAAGATCAATGTTGACCGGGGAGAATACCTCCGAATCTGGAAATGATTTCTTCAGCAAAGTTGAAGATCTCTGAGAGAGGAATCCGGGACTATTTTTGGTTTTTTGATTGGATAAGAAATGGAGTTTCTGGGATGTTTTTACTAGACCTGGGTCGGATCTGGGAAACTGTGGGCAGACTGTTCTTGGGAGCTTGGACGAAATTTGTAAAATACTTGGAGGGTGAACCAAAAATTAAGAAAATTCCTGGTGGTAGAGGGACGTGGAAAGAACTCCCAATAAATTTGGGGGACCCAACAAAAATCAAAAGATGGTTCGAATGGGGTAAACTCAGAGCTGATGACCAGTAAACAGAACCGGGACAGATCTGGAACTTGGACTTGGACGAAAATCAAAAAATAGCTAAAGGATGAATTTTGACGTGATGTTTTTTGTGCGGATAAGGGTTCTAGAGGGGAACCAACCCTGAAATTTTGAGCTTCAGAAAATGAAGGGAGTGATAGAAGAAATTCAGAGAAGAGGAACCTGTCCTGAGTGGACAGAAGCACCGAAACCGTTGGCAACGACGCGTCGGCGGCGAGACGATGGCGGTGGCGATCACCAGAGTTGCTTCAGATGCTGGAGGGGATCAAGGGGGAAGGGATTACACTCTAGAAAGGGGAGAGGGGGTGGAGGAACCAGGGAGAGAGAGGGGAGGGGCGCAAATCTCCAAGGGGGCAAATGCCTTTTTTTCCTTCATTAATTCATTCAATATGAAAAATACAACCTTATATAGGATGCCAACCAAACTCACCCTCAACCCTTGGATCTAGGGGTTTGGATTTAAGGGCTGGGATACAATGTCAATCACACATTAAATACATTAGTTTAATCTAATTTGACCATGCTTATTCTACCTTGGACTAGATCCATTCAAACACCACCTAATACACACCAACCATGCCTAATAAGGCCAAAAGAGGGGGCGCCCCATTCATGGGCCTCTTCTTGGCCCAAGTGTGGTTAAAGGCCATGTAACCAGCCCACCAACCATGCTAGACTCTTCCAACTTAGTTGACCCATGAAGGAGTGTAACCCAATTTGGGCCTTAAGTACATTAATGACCCATTAACAACCTAATGACCCAATATGGCATAAGCTCCCTAATAGACTCTACTAATGGCAACCTAGCCTTGGACTTGACATAACAAATGGCCCATTGGCTTGATATAAGCCTTACAAAGAGCCCAAAAGAAAGAAATTACACAATTACAATCTTATACAAGCCATAACACACAAATACACTTCACCCGTGTATGGAAATCGCCTTTGATGCCCCATCAGAACCAGCCAGTAGCAACCTACTACCGGCAACCCACTAGAGGCCTAGCCTCTCTTCCTCCAGACCAGGAGGGAACCCACCAGTGACTCCCCGTCACTAGCAAACCAGAGGTCTAAGACCTCTCTTCCTCCAACCGGAGGGACCCCTTGACTTGCAAGCCACAAGCCAAGGACCGGAGGACAAGCCTCCCTTCCTCTAAACCAGAGGGAACCCTCAAGTGACAACCTGCCACTTGCAACCTGGAGATCAGATCTCCCTTCTCCTGTACCACCAGGAGAAACCCGATCCCCAACAGGGCAATCGGAAGAACAAGACTAAACAAGGTAGCAAAAGGAAAAATAAGAAAACATGAAAATGACAGCGACAGAAGCTGGAAATAAAACACAAGATATATAGCTCTCAATGAGCATAGTCGTTCTGGATTTGATCCATGAACAGACAGATCAGATCCTCAGTAAAGCTCTCTCTCCTCTTCTTTTCTTCTTCTTCTTTCTCCTTCAGTTTCTGCTCTCTCTTTTTCTTCTCTTCTTTCTCTCGTTTTTTTGGATCGAAGGACTCTCTGCTTTTCTGCTCTTTCTTCTATATCTTTCTCTTTTTCGATCATACTCCATCTGAAGACGAAGGTTTCTATTTATATCAGCAGCAGCAGTAGATCCGGTTCAGAATGCGTGTGCCTCCCACGCTTGATCCAGAACCTTCTTGCCACGTGTCCTTATCGGATTGGTTCCTCTAGCATTGGATCACGTGCTGCCCAGACACTGAGGAGTAATCTTCCTCAGATCCCTGCAAGCAGATTAATTACATTAATGCTCAGGGTTCGCTATATGTAGCTGAGATAAGTTGGTTGGCCATAAGAACAAAGAACTGCACGAGATATATGATAACAAAACGAGGTGCACTATACTGTGACTGACACGAGGTACGTTAGATGAGTTTAGCACGAGATAACACGAGAACGACACGAAGTACACGAGAACATAGCTAACACAACAACGAAGACGACACGAAGTCAGATGAAGACAGCATGAGGTGAGAAGAAGATAACACAGAGTGAAGCAATAGAAAGACACGCGATCAGAAGAGACCAGGATGAAAATAGAAGGAAGCAACACGGAGATACAAATACAAAAGAAACACGAAGACACGAATACAAAGACAATACAAAGACACGAATACAAAAACAACACGAAGACACGAATACAAAAGACAACACGAAGACACGTAGTGAAACAACACTTGAAAACACAAGAAAAACAACTCGAGCACACAATAGCTCGAATGAACGACTCGAAGACGAGGCGACACGAGTTGAAAACAACACGAAGATGAAAACAGAAATCGACACGAGGTGAGGTCACAAAGCGACAAAGACACGAGGTCTAGGAAACACGACACGAAGACATGAGATAGACACGTCTTCAACAACACGTGATGAAACGGTGGAAGCAGAAGAACAACTCGAGGAACTACAGTAATTGACACGAAGACACAAGAGCAAACATAGAGGACTGACTCGAGATGAGCAACTAAGTGCTAACGACACGAGGTTCATACAGACGCAACTCGAAGTTCATCAGAATAATTCGAGCTGCTTCAGAAGAATCAGCACGAAGTCAATCAGCACACAACTTAACACAACACGAGGTACGAAAGGATGACACGGCGTGTTGAAAACACAAACAGTACTAAAACTTAAATGACACGAAGGCAAACAGTTCAACACGAGGTGTTATACACAAACATGACGAAGTTCCAACCAACACGAAGACAGTCCCTGAAAATACCTGAAGTGAAATGAAGGTTTATTCTTCACAGAAAAATATTCTTTGTTCACTTTCACAGAAAAATATTTTTGTTAATTTTTCACAGAGAAATATTTTTGAACACCACTAAGACTTATAGTGTTGTCATCATCAAAACATGTAAAGATTCAACAAGACTCAACAATCTCCCCCTTTTTGATGGATGGCAACACTATGAGTCTTGAGTCTTTGCAGAAAAAAAATTTCAGCCTTTCTAAGGCTAAACAAACATTAGCACCATTATTAAACATTTTTAAAGTGTCAAATAACCATTCTCAATGAATAACAAACATTCTCAACGAGCTAGCAAAGGCCTGATTTCTCCCCCTTTGTCATCATCAAAAAGAAGGAAACAATAAGGATGCAACAATGCAAATGATATGAAATTTAATTAATAAGTCCAAGAGTGTGAGAGAGAAAGCCTCAAAATGGGCAACAAGATACAGAGCATTGTCTTTTCAAGAAAAATGTCTGGCATGTCTGCTAGAAGGGCCACGCGGCCTGCCATGTGGTGGTCTCCCCCTTGGAGAAGCAGAGGTATATTCTTGAGGTGGAGTTCTGCTAGAAGAAGCTTGACCAGGTGCTGAACCCAAGGTAGACTGAAATTCCTTTAGGTCATTTGACAGTTCAGCTAGCAAATACACCACATCGCTTCGGACATGTGCCACTTCAGAAATGATGTCGTCTTGGCGAATATTAACAGTTTCATATCTGTCAGTCAGAATTGTCATTTCTGTTAAGAAGGCGACCAATTTATCATAGATCTGCTGAACACCTGGACGTAGGGCACTGGATGACTTCTTCAAAATTTCTAAAGATGTTCTGATCTCAAAGCAGTGATCTATAATGTTGGTAGATAGTTTGAAGGAGGAAATTTGAACATCTTGTAACTCACGCAGTGCTTTTTCTATCTTTGAACAAACCTCCTGCAAACCTTGCATCAAGGATCTGTTGGCATCATCTGAAGCCTTTTTGTTGAGTAGGAACCTTTTCCATTCAGTGAGGAGAGATATCTCAAGCTTCAGTAGCCTGGAATGTACTTGATTGATGTTGAGAGTGACATATTTGAGCAGATCATCTAATTTCTTATCTTGTTTCTGCATCTGCTGAGTCAAGTTTATGAGGAGTTCTTCAATGTTGGGTGCCCGAGCAGATTCAATGTTGGGCGCCTGTGCAGATAGAAGTCTAGGTGGACCTAGAGGTGTACCAAAAAATTCTTACACTGGCGGTTGGTTGTCTACTACTGGAGCCTGATCTTCAACTTCAGCTTGTGTGTCTTTGACAGGAACTACAATTTCAGGTTCCTCTTCCTCATTTGAAGATTCTGTATCCAATTCTATGACAGGAACTTTTTCCTGACTGTTATCCCCTCTATCTTCCATGAGATCATGATCTGCAGGGCTGTCAACAGGTGCCTGTTCAAGACTTTCAGATGTAACCAAGTTGTTAGCCTCTTCCAAGCTTTTCTCTACAGTCTCTCTTAAAATCACATTAATAAAATCAGCAAGTTCTTGATCAGTACTTTCTTGCTCTTTAGCTGGCTGTTCCACGGGCAATATCACCTCTTCAGATGTCTTCCCAAAAGAATCAAACAGACCATCAATATTTGCATCTAGATCAGTCTGAATACTTTCTTCAGACAACCTGATTTCTTCAGATGCAACCTCAACTAGCCTCTGAAAGGAAAAAGATACTTCAGTGAGTGCAGCAGACGTAATAGACTGTGGTTGTTCAGCTGGTGTATCCTGTACAGTAATCTCAGAAACTAATTGCACACCAGTTTGAGCTAAGTCTTGAGATTGTTCCAGATGCTCCCCCTGAGTTTGTGATTCCTTGACTTTCTGGGCCTTAACTTGCCCCACCATTGAAGAGCCCTCCAAGCCCAAAAACAATGAAACAAAATTCATATTAAATATGTTTCGGGCCTTAACTTCAGATGCAGCCTCTCCATCCAAGCAAATCTCTGAATACTTGAAGATGTCTGTCAGATGGGCGGCATAGGGAAGGTGTCTCTTGGATCCAATACATCCCTTCATGACAGTAAAAATGATTTCTGGCAAACATATCTTTACATTCTGAATCAGACAAAACAGTAGAAACCTCTATGTGTCTGTGATTCTACCCCTAGCTCCCGTCTGTGGTGTGACTATAGAAGCAATTATGTTTTGAAGGAGCTTGTGAAGAGGAGGAAATGATGAGGTTTGGAAATCTTTCAGCTTCACTTGCCCCTTGTCAAGAATGTTACTGGGTTTACCAGTAATAACTGAAAATGCCTCATGCAGACTGTATCTGTACCCTCTCTCCACCTCTCCCTTTTCTGGAATACTTAGAGCTTCATGGAGAGAGTTGCATGTCACTGTTATCTCAACCCCTTTAACAGTCGAAATCAATGCAGACTTATCTCGGCTCAACAACAAGTTGTTGTAAAATTCCATCACCAGGCTAGGGTAGAATACCCTGTGATCTTCCAAAAATTTCCTCCATTCCTGAAACTCGAAGATCTTCAAGAGTTCTGGAAACTTCAGGACCATGGATTCATCACCGAAATCAACTATCCTCGGAGGAATGATTTTACCACTCTCTAAAAATACGGTAGACTGGGAAGGCCTGGTACCTTGCTCTGAAGACATTCCCGCAGCAGCTTCTGATTCTAGACAACGTTGCTGCTTGGACGGAGGCTCCTCAGCAGTTTCCTTTCCTTTCCTCTTCCTTTCAACCTGAGCGGCGGATGCTTGCTGATCCATTTGCCAAGACTCCTAGAGTATCAACTCTCTCTTGCCAGTTGCTACTAGAAGTGAAGCTAGACCCAAGAGGGGAAGAGATCTCTGTGGGGAAAGGAAGTGAGCGGGAAAAGATAGAGATGAGTTTGAAGGAACACTCAAGGTGGAGCGACACGAAGATGAATAGGAAGCGGCAAGGGGAAACGAGGGTTTGTGGATGAAGGCGTGTGAAACAAGAAGGGTTTTGTCGGGTTGCTTTTCACTCTTATCAAACTTTTTCTGGAAATACCCAAACTACCCTCAGTCATGATGTAACACAGCCATTGCCTGTTAAAGTTTGCCCTTCAATATATGGACTAGTTATATTCTTCCAAATTCCATGGTCAGTTACCTCAAGATATTAAATCAACATGATCACAAAATTAGCTGTTAAAGTTGCTTAACCTAGAGAGAGTCACGATTAAATTACTCCTTATGTTTGTCAAGCAAAGAAATAACACATCGATGTCAAGCAGATTTCATTTCTTCATTTAATGGACAAGAGAAGGCATACAGGGTCAACCAATTTGTTGAGCACAAGGTAGAATAGTCCCTTTTTACACAAGGAGACATGTTTATCAGACACCAGAAACCCTGGTTACTCAGGACGGACTACCTTTATGCCAATCAAAGCCAATGAAATTTTTCTTTGTTGACTTTTCCCTTTTTTTGTATTATTTTAACATTTCTATACAGAGATAGCTAGTTGTATCATGACAGAAACTCTGGACTTCTCTGATCTAGAGTGTCTATTTCTCCACAAAAGCCATTGCTCTGCCACAAAGAATGGCGTATTCCCTGGTGGCACTTCTCATGATTTTAGACAAAAGACAGATATCTTACTTAACACAATTTTTATCTCACAGCTCTCTTCACATAAGTTTCAGTTAAATCGAGATCCTCAACAAGTTTTTCTCATTTAACAGGAAATTTTATAATATGTTGACCAACACTTGAGAGGATAACTTAGAAGGATCAAGGACCAAATATAACCCCCATACATTGAAGTTCTTTATTAACAGGTGTAAGTTGTTACACTAGATATTGGGTGGTTTAAGGTATACAGATCACATCTGATAAGAGCAAGAAGACTGTAAGAAAAAAAATTTCTTTGAGAGAATTTCTGAACCAAAAGTGATAGGAGAGAGATAAGAAGGTGGCAGACCGAATGGAGAGAGATGAGATGAGCAGCACTCCTATCAGCAAGCCAACAAGTGAGAGATCACTCAAGACATTAAGCACCAAGGACGCTTACAAATATAATATTCTTGAAGAAGTTCTGTCTCACATCCAGAGAAGCTCTTGGGCAATAAACTGCAACCTCATGAGATGACAGATCTTAACACCACATTAACTGCATCGGCTGACAAAATTCTTCAGAAACCAAATGGCCTGTCAAACTCCTTTTCAGCCCACTCAAGGACATCTCACACACGACTCTTGGAAGTATTAATTATTTATTGAATGCAGTGTTTGCCATGAAAATTAAACATGTGAGTTTGTGAATCATGCACATACAGGCTCCCCTGATCAGCAGAATGACCCATGGTACTAGGCGGAGCACTTGGTCTGAAAGATCACCTCACACATAGTAAGCACCTCAAGACAGATTTCCCTGCCTTTTGATTGCTTACTATTTGATATATCATAGTGGTCAAACATGATAATCAACGGGCATGGCAGACTAGAGAGGTTGTTCTAATCATGATAATTCTGTCTAGTACAAAATAGGCAGTTTATATGAACAACAACAAACATCATTCTGATGGATTGGAGATTGAATTCAGATTAGGAGGGAAGCAGTAAATTTACCTGGAGCATTCAGACATGGGGTCCTTTTATGTGCCCTGGTTTATTACCCCTTTATTCCATCCAAGGCACACCTGCAAAGCAAAGTTATTTTGCACAAACAGGTACCCAAGAAGTCTTGGGTCCTGACATTACAGTATTATTTCTAGCAAGTTTCCTTAGCACATTTTTAACTTGATAGCAAGGAGCAGCAGCTTTCAGTACTGATTTATGCATATTTTTGTTAGCATGAATCCTATGTGCATAAACATGAGACTCCTTGTTAACAGAATAAACATTCTGTTTGCCAAAACCAGTTTGGTTTTGATATCCTGCCAGCCAACAGGTTGCAATCCTGTGACCTGGCTTCCCACATTTGAAGCACTCATTGTGCTTGCCTCTAAAGACATTTCTACCAAATGCATTTTTATTCGCAGGGAGATTAACAGTTTTAGAATTAAGTTTTCTACCCTGAGCATGCCAGCAGTCCTTGACTGCATGGCCATGCTTCCCACAATGGGAGCAGAAAGGAGACTCTCTCCTATAAGATCTTGCCCAACATTCAGTGACCTTATGCCCAAGCTTGTTACAATTAAAACATCTGACATGCTGGTTCGGAGAAGCAGTTTTGTTGATATTAAGAGCATGTTGGTTAGCATAAAATTTAGCATGATGTGGGAGTGGTTTTTTCTTTCCATTAGCAAACCAACATTGAGCAAGGGTGTGGCCTAATCTACCACAATGCGAACATTCCCTTTTCTTTGAATGAACATCAGGATTTCTATCACGATATTTCCTAGCATCCATATCATCATTTTACATCAATCTACATTCATACATCAAATGGCCAATTCTATGGCAGTAGTAACATGACATTTTCTTTTTCTGAACCTCATGATTTCTATCATGAGTTTTCCTAACATGTATTTTACTAGTATTCATGTCATCTTTTCCTTTCAGTTTGCATTCATGCATTTGATGACCAACTTTATGACAATTAAGGCATGACATAGGTTTATTGTTAGCATGGGATTTAAAGTCAGGATGCATGTATGTAGTAGAATCCACTTTGTTCTTCCCTTTTTGTTCTACAGTTGTCTTCAGACTTCTTTGAGCAGTGAATTGAAATACAGAAGGACTGGCTAGGCTAGCAGATGCAACATCTGAAATAGCAGAAGTTTGAATCTTATTTTCAAAACTCTTTTTCTTTGTTGAGTTATAGTCCAACCCTTCTTTTTGAAAATTCACTTTAACACCTAACAATCTGTCCCGATTTTCTTGTCCTTCCACAAATTTTGACAAGGATTTCTTCAAGTCTTCTATTTCATTTTCCAGAGAAACAATGTGTATTTCATAACTGGCAATCTCTTGTTCATTGCAGTTTACACATTCACTTAGCACCTTGTTTGCGATTTTATAGTCCTCAATTTCATTTTGCAGATTGCTCAGGTTATCAGAATCTTCAATGCAAACAGTTTTTCCTTTTTCTAAGGTTAGAAGTCTCTCAGACATACTACTGTTCAACATTTTCAATTTTTCAATTTCTCCCTTGAGCTTGTCATTCTGGACCAATTCATTTATTAAAATCTGATCTTCACACGGTGGTTCAAATTGTTGATTAGATTTAGATTTTTCAGTTAGCAGTTTATTTTCTTGTTCAAGGTTTTTAATTTTCTGAACATTTTCTTCAATGATTTTCCTGAGAGAGTCATTTTCAGATTTAAGTTCATTCAGTTCTGAATTAATAGATTCTTGATTCTTTTTCTTTAACAATTTAATTTGACTCTCAAGCTTACGAATCTCAGCTATGGAAGCATCATTTGTTTGTTCCAATTTTAAACAGTTTTGACATGGAGAGGAATTTGCACTGGTTAACCTAGTACCCTTTCTCAGTTTCTTATGTTCTCTTTTTAAATTTTCATA
Organism: Amorphophallus konjac; assembly: GCA_022559845.1. Classification (NCBI taxonomy): domain Eukaryota; kingdom Viridiplantae; phylum Streptophyta; class Magnoliopsida; order Alismatales; family Araceae; genus Amorphophallus; species Amorphophallus konjac. The sequence continues at coordinate 157,792,593 of CM040118.1, read as the reverse complement.
TAGCCCCAACAAGTCAGCATAGCTATTTTCCCAATCATCCATAGTATAATGTTGAAAAGGGTTTACCTGATCATCATTGTCCTCTTCATTACTTTGATTGTTGCTGTGATCAGTCCCATTGGCCATCATGCAGGCATCCTTCTTTGACTTGAAGGCTATTTTTAGTTGGTCCAAAATTTCAGTGGCTGACCTGCAATGATAAAAACATGAATGTAAAGCTTTGTCAGTGGCAGCCTTCAGAATTTCCATAGCCTTCTCATTTTGATCACACATGTATCTATCATTGTCAGTCCATTTGGACATTTTCTTTGACAGTTTGTGTGGACCATCTGAAATCAACTTCCACATATCCGGATCACGTTGTTTAACATAGGTACGCAGACTTCTAAGCCACAACTTAAATCCAGAACCACTAAAGATCGGTGGGTGCTTCATTGAAATCAGTTCAGGAGTAAAACCAAGCAGTAAGACCAAAACAGAAATGCACCTATCAGACCAGCAGGATCCCCTACAGATCGTTGAATCTGGAGATATAGGGAACCGCTCTGATACCAATTGATAGGTCCAGAGGGGGGTGAATGGACCTTTACCCGTTAAAAATTAAGGATTTAAAATTAAGTTTAGATCTCAAATAGGAGTTTCCGAATTAGAGCACAATGGTCAAACACTAACCGCAGAATGAACTGCTTGGAGGATAGGGAAGGATCGGCCTAAATAAGCATCTACCGAATATCCAAGCCCAGAAGAGAAAAATAAGCACACCGCACGGGGATTTTTAGGTGGTTCGGTCCTCCAGACCTACATCCACCCCACACTCAAACTGAGTGTGGCTTCACTAACAGCTGGGCAACACAGCTTGCCAACAAACGCTGATACACAGCTTACCCAGGGGAACAACCTCCCCTCTTCCTCCTACTCGGAGGGAACCACTAGCAACCCACGGTCACTAGAAACCAGAGACTCACGTCTCTCTTCCTCTATACCAAGAGGGAACCCCACCGGTAGCAGTCCCACTACCAGTGAAACAGCCAGTAGCAACCTACTGCCGGCAACCCACCAGAGGCCTAGCCTCTCTTCCTCCAGACCAGGAGGGAACCCACCAGTGACTCCCCGTCACTAGCAAACCAGAGGTCTAAGACCTCTCTTCCTCCAATCGGAGGGACCCCTTGACTTGCAAGCCACAAGCCAAGGACCGGAGGACAAGCCTCCCTTCCTCTAAATCAGAGGGAACCCTCAAGTGAAAACCTGCCACTTGTAACCTGGAGATCAGATCTCCCTTCTCCTGTACCACCAGGAGAAACCCGATCCCCAACAGGGCAATCGGAAGAACAAGACTAAACAAGGTAGCAAAAGGAAAAATAAGAAAACGTGAAAATGACAGCGACAGAAGCTGGAAATAAAACACAAGATATATAGCTCTCAATGAGCATAGTCGTTCTGGATTTGATCCACGAACAGACTGATCAGATCCTCAGTAAAGCTCTCTCTCCTCTTCTTTTCTTCTTCTTCTTTCTCCTTCAGTTTCTGCTCTCTCTTTTTCTTCTCCTCTTTCTCTCATTTTTCTGGATCAAAGGACTCTCTGCTTTTCTGCTCTTTCTTCTATATCTTTCTCTTTTTCGATCATACTCCATCTGAAGATGAAGGTTTCTATTTATATCAGTAGCAGCATCAGATCCGGTTCAGAATGCGTGTGCCTCCCACGCTTGATCCAGAACCTTCTTGCCACGTGTCCTTATCAGATTGGTTCCTCTAGCATTGGATCACGTGCTGCCCAGACACTGAGGAGTAATCTTCCTCGGATCCCTGCAAGCAGATTAATTACATTAATGCTCAGGGTTCGCTATATGTAGCTGAGATAAGTTGGTTGGCCATAAGAACAAAGAACCGCACGAGATATATGATAACAAAACGAGGTGCACTATACTGTGACTGACACGAGGTACGTTAGATGAGTTTAGCACGAGATAACACGAGAACGACACGAAGTACACGAGAACACAGCTAACACAACAACGAAGGCGACACGAAGTCAGATGAAGACAGCATGAGGTGAGAAGAAGATAACACAAAGTGAAGCAATAGAAAGACACGCGATCAGAAGAGACCAGGACGAAAATAGAAGGAAGCAACACGGAGATACAAATACAAAAGAAACACGAAGACACGAATACAAAGACAATACGAAGACACGAATACAAAGACAACACGAAGACACGAATATAAAAGACAACACGAAGACACGTAGTGAAACAACACTTGAAAACACAAGAAAAACAACTCGAGCACACAATAGCTCGAATGAACGACTCGAAGACGAGGCGACACGAGTTGAAAACAACACAAAGACGAAAATAGAAACCGACACGAGGTGCGGTCACAAAGCGACAAAGACACGAGGTCTAGGAAACACGACACGAAGACATGAGATACACACGTCTTCAACAACACGTGATGAAACGGTGGAAGCAGAAGAACAACTCGAGGAACTACAGTAATTGACACGAAGACACAAGAGCAAACATAGAGGACTGACTCGAGATGAGCAACTAAGTGCTAACGACACGAGGTTCATACAGAAGCAACTCGAAGTTCATCAGGACAATTCGAGCTGCTTCAGAAGAATCAGCACGAAGTCAATCAGCACACAACTTAACACAACACGAGGTACGAAAGGACGACACGGCGTGTTGAAAACACAAACAGTACTAAAACTAAAACGACACGAAGGCAAACAGTTCAACACGAGGTGTTATACACAAACATGACGAAGTTCCAACCAACACGAAGACAGTCCCTGAAAATACCTGAAGTGAAATGAAGGTTTATTCTTCACAGAAAAATATTCCTTGTTCACTTTCACAGAAAAATATTTTTGTTAATTTTTCACAGAGAAATATTTTTGAACACCACTAAGACTTATAGTGTTGTCATCATCAAAACATGTAAAGATTCAACAAGGCTCAACAGAGAGTACACCCCGCCATGGGGGCACATGAAGAGAATCCACCCCGACTCGGGGGTACATGAAGCAACAAAGACTACACCTCGCCTTAGGGGAGTCTGAAGAAAAAAGCGTACACCCCACTTTGGGGGCACATGAAGCAAACATTCCCCAGGGGGGGGGGCAAAAAAAAAAAAGAGCAAAGATACACCCGGTGCCTGGGGCACATGAAGAGAAAGACACCTCCCTTTGGGGGCACAACAACCAACAAAGATACACCCTGACTGAGGGGCACATGAACAGAAATACACCCTTGCTCTAGGGGCATATGAGACAAAACTATACCCCGATTTAGGGGCATTTGAAGCAAAGACTTCACCCCGCCTTAAGGAGGGGGCATAAGAAGCGAAAGATATACCCCACCCCGGGGGCACAAGAAGAAAACACACCCCACCTTGGGGGCGTAAGAAGCCAAGAGATATACCTCGCCACGGGGCAGTAGAGGCAAAATGCATTCCCCCCGGGGGCACCTGAAGCAACATACCCCTCGCCTCGGCAGCATATGAGGCCAAGAGGCTACATCCCGGCTCGGGAGCATAAGAAACAAAAGATATACCCCACGTCGAGGGCATATGAAGTCAGGAATCACACCCCCGTCTTAGGGGTATTTGAAGAAGAAACATACCCCGCCGGGGGGCTTAGAAGCCATAAAGAACCCGCCTCGGCTTAGGGGTATTTGAAGAAGATACATCCCACCTCGGGAGCATAAGAAAGAGAAGAATACATCTCGTCTTAGGGATATTTGAAGAAGAAATATACCCCTCCAGGGGGCATAGAAGCCATAAAGAATATGCGCCGTACCAGCGGCATATGAAGAATAAACATACCCCGCCTGGGGGACGCAGAAGCAAAGAGACAGAGTACACCTCCACCCGGGGGTACCGAAGCAAAGAGGCATACATCCCGACATGGGAGCACATAAGCAAAGAAGAAGAGTTCACCCCGCCTCGGGGGCATAAGAAGCAAGAAGTACACCCCATCTTGGGGGCATCGGAAGCAGCAATACACTCCACTCTGGGGGCACTAGAAACAGAATACATCCCAGCCTGGGGGCACATGAAGCCAAAGACATACTCCGCCATGAGGGCATAAGAAGAAAAGAATTCACCCCAGCCTGGGGACACTCAAAGAAAGAGCCACACCCTAGACTGGGGGCATACAAAGAAAGAAATTCACCCCACCTTGAGGGCACAAGAAGCATAACACACCCCACCTTGGGGGCATAAGAAACCAAGAACATACCCCGCCATGGGGGCATTAGAAGCGGAATACATCCCCGCCCTGGGGGTATATGAAGCAACATACACCCCGCCTGGGGCATAGAAGCTATAGAGGAGACTCTCCGGCTCAGGGGCATCAGAAGAAGAAGCATGCCCCACCTGGGTGGCATAGAAGCCATAAAGAACATACCCCGCCCGGGGCACCGAAGCAAGGAGGCAGGATCCGCCCCGCCATGGGGGCACACAAAGAGAGAAACCACACCCCACCATGGGGGTATGAGAAGCAAGGAATGTACCCTGCCCCGGGGAGCATAAGAAGCAGAAGCCACACCCCGTCTGGGGGCATAGAAGCCGTGAAAGACACACACCACCCGGGGGCGCATGAAGAGAATACACCCCGGCTCCGGGGCATTTGACAAAGAATCCCCCCGATCTGGGGTATAAAGAGCAAAGAGTATACCCCGGCTTGGGGGCATTTAAAGAAGAAACATACCCCGCCTGGGGACGCAGAAGCAAAGAGACAGAGTACACATCCACCCGGGGGCACCGAAGCAAAGAGACATACATCCCGACCTGGGAGCACATGAAGAAAGAATATACCCCGACTTAGGGGCGTCAGAAGAAGAAACATACACCCCAATCAAGGGACATAAGAAGCAAGAGAATACGCCCTGCGAAAAGGGTATAAGAAACATGAAGAATGTACCCCGGCCTGGGGGCACAAAAAATACACTCCGCCCGTGGCGCATAAGAAGCAGAAGCATCTACCCCGACCCGGGGCACAGAAGCAAAGGGACATACATCCTGACCTGGGAGCATAAGAAGAAAGATATACTCTGCCCAAGTGGCATTTGAAGAAACAACATACCCTGCTTCGGGGACACAGAAGCCGTAAAGAGATACACCCCCGCCTCAGGGAGGGGCATAAGAAGCAAAAGATACACCCCCGTCCCGGGGGCATTTGAAGAGAGCTACGCCCCGTACAAGGGGCATATGAAGAAGAAACATACCCCGTCTGGGGGCATAGAAGCCGTGAAGAGTATACCCCGACTTGGGGGCATTTGAAGAGAGCTACACCCTGTACCAGGGGCATATGAAGAAGAAACATACCTCGCCTCGAGGGCCTAGAATCTATAAAGAACACGCCCCGGCTCAGGGGCATATGAAGAGAAGTCTACCCTGGCTTAGGGGTATTTGAAGAAGAAACATACCCCGCCTGGGGGCATAGAAGCCGTGAAGAGTATACCCCACCATGGGGAGATTTGAAGAGACCTACACCCCGCCTCGGGGGCATTAAAAAAAAACACACCCTGGTCTGGGGACATAGAAGCCAAAAAAAATACACCCCGCCTGGGGGCACAGAAGCGAAGAGGCAAAACACACCCCCTCAGGGGGGGATGCATACCAAATGAAGCTACACCCCAACCTGGGGGCACATTAAGAGAAATACACTCCAGCATGGAAGCATTAATGAGAAAAGAAGAGCAGAATAAAGAAAAAGACACGCACGAGGCAGACGTGGTCTTCGAGCCCGCCTCATCACGCAAAAGAAAATAAGGAAAGAAAGAATACACATGAGGCAGCCGTTGTCTTTGAGCCTGCCTCATCACACAAAAGAAAAGAAGAAAAGGAAGAAAAGACACATGAGGCAGACGTGGTCCTCGAGCCCGCCTCATCACACAAAAGAAGAGAAGAAAAGGAAAAGAGGACACATGAGGCAGACGTGGTCTTCGAGCCCGCCTCATCACGCAAAGGAAGAGAAGAAAAGGAAAAAGAGACACATGAGGCAGACGTGGTCCCTAAACCCGCCTCTTCACATAAAAGAAGAAGAGCATAACCAAAAGAAGACACATGAGGTAGACGTGGTCTTCGAGCCCGCCTCATCACATAAAAGAAGAGAAGGAAAGAAAGAATGCACATGAGGCGAACACGGTCTCTGCACCTGCCTCTCTACAAAAGAAGAAAAAAAAAGAGAAAGAGTCACGAGGCGAACATGGTCTTTGCACCTACCTCTCTACAAAAGAAGAAGAGAAGAAGAAAAAAGAGAGTCACGAGGTAGACGTGGTCTTTGCACCCGCCTCTCCATAAAAGAAGAAGAGAAGAAGAGAAAGAACAATCACGGGGCGAACACGGTATCTTCACCCGTCTCTACACAAAAGAAGAAGAGAAGAAAAGAAAGAAATGATCACGAGATAAACATGGTCCTTGCACCTGCCTCTCCATAAAAAAGGAAAAGAAGAAGAGAAAGAGCAATCATGATGAAAACATGGTCCTTGCACCTGCCTCTCTATAAAAGAAGAATAGAAGAGAAAAAAAGAGACATGAGGCGAACATGGTCCCTACACCTGTCTCTCCATAAAAGAAGAATAGAAGAAGAGTCACGAGGCAGACACGGTCTTCGCACCCGCCTCTCTACACAAAAGAAGAAGAGAATAAAAGAAAGAAATGATCACGAGGCAAACATGGTCCTTGCACCTGCCTCTCCATAAAAGAAGAAGAGAAGAAGAGAAAGAGCAATCATGTGGCAAACATGGTCTCTGCACCTGCCTCTCTACAAAAGAAGAATAGAAGAAAAAAAAGAGACATGAGGCGAACATGGTCCCTGCACCTGCCTCTCCATAAAAGAAGAAGAGAAGAAGAGAATGAAAAGTCACGAGGCAGACGCGGTCTTTGCACCCTCCTCTCCATAAAAGAAGAAGATAAGAAGAGAAAGAATAGTCACGAGGCGAATATGGTCTCTGCACCTGCCTCCCCATAAAAGAAGAAGAGAAGAAGAGAAAGAACACTCACGGGGCGAACACGGTCCTTGAACCCGCCTCTTCACATAAAAGAAGAAGAGAAGAAAAGAAGGAAATGATCATGAGGTAAACATGGTCTTTGCACCCGCCTCTCCTCACAAAAGAGGAAGAAAAGAAGAGAAAGAAGAGTCACGAGATGAACTTTTACCTCCGACCTTCAGCCACCCAACAATCGGAAACCGACTAGACCTTCCGTCGGCAGGGCATTAAACCGACTAGACCTTCCGCCAACGGGGCGTTAAACAGACTAGACCTTCCTCCAGCGGGGCGTTAAACCGACTAGACCTTCCACCGACGGGGCGTTAAACCGACTAGATCTTCCGCCGACGGGGCGTTAAATCGACTAAATCTTCCGCCGATGGGGCGCTAAACCGACCAACTTTCAGCCATCGGGGCTTCAACCCGACAACTACCCCTTCATCGGCCTTCGGTTCGACAGCTATATAATCATTGGCTCCTAGCCGACAGCTACCTCATCATCGGCTCCTAGCCGACAGCTATCTCATCATCGGCTCCTAGCCAACAGCTACCTCATCATCGGCTCCTAGCCGACAGCTATCTCATCATCGACTCCTAGCCAACAGCTACCTCATCATCGGCTCCTAGCCGATAGCTATCTCATCATCGGCTCCTAGCCGACAGCTATCCAATCATCATCGGCTCCTAGCCGACAGCTACCTCATCATCGGCTCCTAGCCGACAGCTATATAATCATCTGCTCCTAGCCGACAGCTACCTCATCATCGGCTCCTAGCCGACAGCTATCTCATCATTGGCACCCCAGCCGACAGCTTCCCAGTTAAAAAAATAGACCTCTCGCTTTGGTTCGGATCCTTCCCCGGCCAGAGAACAAAAGAGACCCTTCTCTTCGACTCTCACGTCCCGCTACCCAACGCCCCTCTGCAGGGCCATTTCGGCTGGGGCCCACTGCCAGGATTAATCCATCCGTCCCACCGCGCTTCCCGATTCTTGCTCCCGCAGCCCGCTCCCCAGCATCTTTTAGCCCTTATGGCTCACTCCTGTGATGTCCCTCGGGTTCTATAGCCCGCTTCCCTAATATTCTTTCAGCCCTTTTGCGGTCTGCCTCCCTAATACCTTTACTACCACTACACTTATACGTAACAACAATATTTTCCTATGAAAAAAAAACAAAAAAAACAACAAATTAATAATAATAATAATAATAATAAACAACAACAACAACAACAAAAATAATAACAAAACACAAAAAAAATAATAAGCAAAAAAAGGAGAATGCACGATTGCCCCGCTTGCATGGTTGCTTAATATAGAATAATACACCTCCTTGAAATTTTCTAGGACCGTGTTTCCTTGCTAAATAATAATATCGCCCCGATTCTGGATGCACGCACGTCACGACGTACGCTCAAAGGGAACCTGTTGACACCTAAAATATGTCAGAAGAGATCGTAGCAGATTCACAGTTCTGAAGATCAGTCGAGGGCACAGCTGACGTGCCATCCCTGGGAGATCTGAGAGTCTGAATAGAAGAAACCCACTACCCCTATCATGTTGTTAGACTAAAGCCGTCTTTGGCTAGGTCACTGTCCAGTACTGCTGTCATTCAGATAGTCAGGCTGATAAAACTATGCCAACATTCAGGCAACCATCCGCCTGCTGAAACAGATGTTCAGACATCTCTGATTCTCCGAAGAAGGGATGCACAATGCCTCGCACGTGCTGTGAATGCAAGGTGCAAACAAGCCCCACGGAGTCTTAATATACATATGCCAAGCCCCACTGTCGAAAGGAGTCCACCAAGTGGATCCTGGACCGAATGGGCCGAACGACAAGAGAATGGGCCAAGCCCAAATATGAGACCCGACGCGCCGATGACTGCCGCGCCGGGAGGATGATCTTGGCGCGCCGGGAAGTGCATGCCGAAGGGATGAGGGCTTGGCCTCTATAAGAAGCCTGCCCTTCGAACAAAAGGATATAGATGAGAAGGGGGATCGAACAAAAAAGTAGAAAAAAAAGAGAAAGAAAAGGAGAGAGCTCGAGAGCCCTTGAAAGAAGCTGAAGAAGGGAAAAAGGGAGAGAGGCAGAGGCTCGAAGAGGGATCCAGGTGGGAGTGCCGGGCGCCTGTAGCTCCTTCTCTTTCCACTCCCTATCTGTCTGAATTTTTTTCTGTATTTCTGATTTCCAGCATCTTTGCTTCAATAGCATCGAATGCCAATGTAACCCTGCTTTCAGGGATTAGGCCTAGATTTCTTTCTCTGTTGAGTCAGATTTCTTTCTCTTAAGTAGCATGCGTGTAAGTCGTCTGGATGAAATAAAGAATGAGAGAATGGGTTGAATTCCGCCCTTTCATTACCTTCTTCTTTCTGTCTCTACATCCGAGGTTCGATATATGCTAAGGATACTGATAACTAGGCTTGGTTTATCGTTCGGTTATCTAATTCTGCCGAAGCATCTTCGCTACTATTATTTATCACCTCCCCCTCCAGTCACATTTCGAGGGCCTGAGACAGTCTATCTCATGGCTCCTCGTATGTGAAATAAAAGGGGGACGTGGTTCAGGGATTTCTGTCTGTGGTTCTGCTCCCGATGAGGCCCATAGGAAGGGTGTTCCCCCAAAGTCTTCCCCCTCCGATCATCCAAAACAGTCGGGATTAATCCTCTTTCTGAAAAACTCCCGAAACCCTGTTCTAAGACCTCCTTAAAACCCCTGCTGAAAGCCTCCCGGCGCCGGTGTCTCCCGGCGCAAGTTTCGCGCCGAGAGCTCCCCACGCCGGTTGGACCTCCCTGTCGTGCCGAGCCTACCTAGCTTCCGTGCCGAAACCACCCCCCTTCTCTGCATCGATACCCTTACGTCGTCTGGCCATCCTGATGCCTTCGTCACCACAGCGAGCCATACAGACCTCGTCCACTATATCCTCTCCTCATGGGTGTGCATTGCCCTTCCTTTTGGCCTTACGGGAGCTATATCAAAGGGGTTAATTCTCCTCCTACATCATGTAGCCCATTAAACCACGGAGTCCTGCCATTGCAGGCTTTCCGATGGATTGCATTGGGGATATTACAATGCAGGGGGGTGAGGTCTTATATGACTCAGACCCTTGAATCACGGGCTACGCCCGGCTCTCGTTTAAGGTTTCTACTCTGGCACTCGTGAGTGGATAACCCATAATATTCTCTTGGCATACTCCCAAAATAAGGGGAGATGCTGCCAAAATTCGCCCAGAGCTTTACCCTATCATACTGTTTATCGGAATTGCATATTTAACCCCTCAATATGGCGGGAGCCTGAGCTATATCATCTCATGGCATCTTGCCATCGCAGAGAACATATCTCCGTGCTAATGAGCTCTTTGGACCCCCTCTGGGAATGAATCCATCCTCATCTCCCATCATCCCCATTGAATGCCCCAAAGAAACCCTCATAATACCCTCTTTTAAAATCAATAAAACCCCTCTCGGCGGCACAATTCTCCCGGCGCCAAAGCCTCCCGGCGCCACTGCCTCCCGGCACCAAACTCGCGCCGGGTGGGGGGGCGCGCCGAGACCAGCCCGCGCCGGGTGATTGGCGCGCCGACGCTACACCAGCCGGTTGTGTCGATTGCCCCTCTCCTTTTCATGGCGCCGAGAGCATGCCGTGCCGTTTGATCTTCGCGCCGACTCCAGTGCCGTGCCGTTTCACCTCAATGATAGTTATCATCTGAGTGTCTGATGCCTTCCCCACTTCATCAAACCCAAACATAACCTAAATCCATTATTCCATCACTATCAACCTTTGGGCCAGTCTTCATTACCTTACGAGGAAACTAATGTTCTTCACCCAGGTCCACGGGAGATATATTAATGGGAGGTTTCACCCCCCCTACATTATACCGAACCCAACATTTCTTCGGTCACCCCGCTGACCCTCGGAGTTCTGCCGTTGCATGTCCTCCAATGGTCCTTTAAGGGGAATATTAATGAACGGCGCAATGGTGCGCACTGCCCCGTCAGATTTGGATCCTTCTTGGACCCAGGGCTACGCCCGATTCTCTTTTTGGTTTCCACTCCGGCTCTCCGTGAATGGATGTCCTATATTCCCATTTGGCATAGTCCAAAGGGAGGGGGCATGCTGCCGAATTTGTGCTATAACATCGTTATTGCACCTCGCATATCGCAGTTCCTCGTGCATGCCTGCATCGACCCTCGGGTATAGTAAATGGTGTTGACGGAAGGTCGGGTTATGCCCAACCGGAAGTCTCCACTATGCGCGATGGTGGTCCTCGGACCCACGTCCTCCGCCACGTACCAAGGGTCCATAATTCGATGAACTATGCATCCCCTGTATGATAAATAAATGCATCCTGCATGCCTTCGTCACGATCACTATGTAGCTCTTTTCATTCTGGCTTTGACAGCCCGCTATCTCGGTAATTAATCAAAGGTGTTCCCTCCTCGTGGGAGATGTAATTAACGCCATAGCCTTTATGGTATGGCGGATTGCTGGTCCCGACCGAACCTCACATTCGCCCGACACGAGTCAGAATGAGCGCATAATAAAATCGTCACTCATGTGATTGGCACGCCCGCGTCGTCAATCGGTCAGTTGACTACCAGTTAGTCAAATGGTTGATCGATACGTGAAATAAGACATGTATACATGTACATATGCATATATATATATATACATGAAATTAAAACAATAAGACGATCAAAAATAAATAAATAAAAATAATAATAATAAAAACCGTCGTAAACAAGTCTGGCACGCCCGGTGGGACCAGTGTCACCTTTCATCTCTTTGCCGAGATATCCGGGCTTCGAAGCCCTCTCAAAGGCTACTGATTATTTCCCTGTTTGGCTTTGCAGGTAGATCAATGACGATCCACGAGATAACTGGCGTCGATTTCGATCATTCGATCGTTGCTGGACACGCGCAAGGGTACCTGGCGGTACCCATGGAATTCGGCAGCTTCCCTGCCGCTGTAGGCTTCCCCAACTTTTTGGGGTTAGCCTTCGTCGATATCCTGGAGGTTGAAGCCCCAGAACCTACCAAGGAAGTTGCAGAGTAGATGGAGCCTCTGAAGGTTCCCTGCTGCGAAGACTTGCTTGAAAGCCCGGCCCCGGCCGCTAGCTACTTGGTGCACCACGTCATACGTGGGACCCACCCAAGTGTCATCAATAAGCACCCTGGAGGACGCCAGCATCGCCAGGTCCGCCAGAATGCTGTTGCAATCACCGGAACCCTATCGCAGTCCGAGAAATCTATGCTTGTTGGAGGCATGCGCGTCTTCCTCGACGGATGCCCGACCCGGGTGACCCCAGACCGAGTCATCCCCAACATCCCTGTCTGCAATACCTATCAAGCTCTCGCTGGAAGGAGGGCAGAAAGAGAAGAAGCCGGCCCCTATGGCCAAGGAAGCTCGGCACTCAAGCCGAAAAAGTTCAAACAGGTGTGGGTTCCCAAGCGGACCCGACCTGCCTGCCATCTAACACCTATCCGCCGCCGTCCTATGAACGACGAGGCGGGAATGAGAAGAGAAAGGGGCTTGCCCCCGAAGAATGAAGAAGAAGTGGTTGTGGATCCTCCGCGCCACAGAAGTTTCCGGGCTGCTACCCGCCAAGCCAACGTCCCAGTCACGGGATGAAGATTCCAACATCCGGCCGACAGAGCTCGGCTGTCCTATATCCCTCTTGCCGGAGGTCAACAACTATCCCCCGTACTCTATCAAGAGCGGGGTCAAGAGGAAGTAACCTGTCTCATCAGGAACTACTTTTGAGGGCTGGGCAACCCCTCGCTGGGTCAGCAGCGACTAATGCAGACAGTCGCCACTGACGAAGGCTACTTCCCATCAGTGGCGGATGAAGAAGATATGGAAGATAGAATGATGGTATCGTCAGTCGACGACAACGGATACAACGACGGCTTCGAGATCGAAGCCGATGAAGCCTTCCCCGAGCGGGAAGAAAAAAGAAGAGTTTCTGTGTTCGAGAGGCTGACCTTTCCACAACAAGCCAGACGGAGGGTCCATCGACAGAGAAGAAGGATGCAGGTCTTTACTTGCAACATGGCTGGTATATCCAGCCGATATGGGGAGCTTCCTGAAGACTCCCAGGAACTAGCTCAATTGGCCGTACGGCCCGGGCCAGCTACCCGCAGAACAGAAGCGGCAAGAGAGCTTCTAGCGACCATGAGAGGGAAACAACCCCAGGTCCATCCCTGCTGGGATGATAAGGCCCCCGTCTTGACCGCTAATGTGGTGACGACGGAAGAAGAAGACGACGTCCTCCTCGACATACTGCTTGAGGGTACGTCCGGGGAAACGACAGAAGGTATTCCCCCCACTATAGATCAGTCAGTCCTGGTGCTGCTGCAAAAATATCAACGGGAGATAGATTCTCTGAAGAAACAGCTGATGGAAAAGACTGAGCATTCATCAGCTTCTAAACCACCCGAAGTCCAGGGTGAATCATCCCGGGGAGCGGTTCATCGTGACGACCCTCCACCCCTCTATACATTGTCCCAGCCATCAGATCCAAGCATGACGACAGCACAACAGCGGCCGCCACACCCTCAGCCGCTGCTGCCTCCGGTGCTCCCCCAGGTGCATCCGACACCCCCGTTGCTGCATCCTCCACAGGCGACCACCCTGGTCACCCCATACCTTCAGCCAGCGCACTTCTACCCGGAGCCAGTCGACCCCACGGTCGTGAACTGGATGATGGTGGAAAGGATGATCGAGCTGAAGCTCGCAGAGAAGAGTGAAGGCGACTACGTCGCATTCGATGCCTATCGGGTGCCCTACTCGCAACACCATGCGGCTAAACGACTCCCCCCAGGGATCAACAAGCCGCCCAAATTCGACAAATTCAACGGGAAGGGGTCCCTTAAAGAGCATATTGCATATTATATGACCGTTATGGGTGATCTGGCCACCGACGAGTCATATCTGCTGAAGTTCTTCGGGTCCTCACTGACGGGGCTCGCATTTGAATGGTACTCCAGCCTCTCGGCTGGGTTAATCAATGATTGGTCGGATATGCAGAGAAAATTCAGAGAAAGATTCCATGTCACAGAGAGGGAGGTCACAGTGGCCGAACTCTACTCAACAAAATAAAGGGCAGATGAAACGGCCCTTGATTACATCAAGAGGTGGAGGAACCTCGGAATGAGGTGCAAGCGGCCCCCGCATCAGGAGGACACTGTGCAAATATGTAAATAAAACCTCAGGAGGGAGGTCCTGGAAAAGATGATTGGTATGGAAATACGGTCGTTCGACCGGCTGAATAATGTGGTGGCTGAGGTGGAAGCTTTCCTAGCCAAGTCTGTCCCGGCGTCAACTGCCAGCATAGTCCAGAAAGGCAAGGCTGCGGAATGGCGCCCCACACCTAAAGAAGCGAATGCGCTTGATATCAAGGCGTTCGAACAACAGAAGGAGAAAGGCAAGAAAGCGGCTCCCCCGGAACCTGCAAAAGCTCCAGATGATAAAGAAGGTCCTTCGTTGAGGGACAAAATGAAGAAAGCTTATTCCTTTCCAAAAGACAAGACCTGAGTCCTGTTCGACTGGGTAACAGAATACAGCATGGTCACTCTGCCCGAGCCAAGGAGGCCGGAGGACCTGAAAAGAAAAGACAGTCCAAGATTCTGCCCCTACCACCAGATGTTGGGACATCTAATCGAAGACTGTTATGTTTTCAAAGACATCATCGAAGGAATGGTAAAGAAGAATGAAATAGAGCTGGGAGAGTACAAAGTAGACCCTCCTTAGCCACATGAAGCTCCTTTCAGGAAGGCAGCAGTCAACATGATCTCCCTCTACCAGGCATTACCTGAGGAGATCTCTGAAGCAAGCACACAGAGCACCTACGAAATCCATTTCCTGGAGCCCGTGAAAGAACAACAGGGGTGGCAGCAGATCCCTGTGAAGCACAAGAAGAAGAGGGCATCCCGCCCAAAAGAGGGGGCACATATCCGTGGCATTATACCCCGGCCTGCTCCGCCAGTGGTAGCACCCGTATGGGTCACTCCACCTACAGCTGTCAGAATACATACACCTAACAGGAGGAGACAAACTCCGCTGCCGGTAATCAAGGAAACCAATCCTGGAGTCCTTCGACTACAGCACCTGATTGAAGGGCTAGATGAATATGTGCAGCCCGAATTGAAACCTCTGTTGGTACGGGACCACGTCCAATGGCAAGAGCTGGAACAACTCTCACTCAAATAGGTGGAGGAAGCTGAAGCAGCACCCCCTGAAGAGGGCAGCCTGTTCTGGGGGCAGGCACCTGTAGAAACCAAAAAGAAGAAAAAGCAAAAGAAGAAGAAAAGAAAGGCTGCTGGGGCCCATAAAACACAGGTTGTCTCCTGCAATACCCTGTCAGCACTCTTCAACCTACCCGGAGAAGAGGAAGAAGAAGAAATTTGCTTCACACCCCATGCTGGGAGAGGCAAAGCCGAGGCCGCAACTGCTGCGCATGCCACTCGGTCGGGCCAGCCACCACCCAATCACAACATTATGTTCAGAGGGGAGCAACCCTACACGACACCTCCGCCGGAAGTTAAGGGAGTCCAAATCCCTCCTCCGTCAGGCCTATACAACAAGAGTGGGGGCAAGGCGGTCCCTTCATTCCTTGAATTTATGAAGATGTCAAAAGGGAAGCAGCCCTGCCAAGATGCTAACCCTACACCCGGGGCCATTCACCCGCAGCCAGCGCAATCTATTGAGGATGCGAATGCAGATGGAGCTTGCCCTACAGCAGCTAGTAAAGAAGACCCGACAGTCGGTGCCAGCCAAGAGGGTGCCGAGTCTGAGAGAGATGAAGCAGGTCCATCTGGACCTACAGATCAAAACCCCCCTAGGCCCAGATGGGCTGAAGAGATGAAGCTCTCCAATGTCCGGGCTGGGAGCCGAATAATGAAGTTGCTCAAGAAGCTCCCCGCTCGATTTACGATCTGGGAAATTCTCTCCTTGAGTGAAGAAACTCGACAGGCGATCATCACTGCTCTCCAGACGCCTGCTCATTTTGAAACCTGCATAGCTGAGGCTATACCAGAAGCCAGTATGACCTTCTCTCCAGAAGACATGCTACTACCTACTGCCAGCCACAACAGGCCGCTATATATGAAAGGGCATCTGAATGGAAGAGAACTGAACCGGATTCTGGTCGATCTTGGTGCAGCAGTCAACATCCTGCCATACAGAATATACGAGAGGTACCACTTTAATGTTCATCTCGAAAAAGTCGGGGATATGCGTATCGCTGGCTTCAACCAAAAATGTGAAGTATCTATGGGAGTGGCAGAGTTCACACTGACCCTGGCAGATTTCACTACAATGGTGCAGTTTCATGTCATTGACTCTCTCACCTCCTACAAAGCACTGCTCGGCCGTCCATGGCTGCATGAAAATATGGTGGTGCCCTCCACACTCCACCAGTGCATCAAATACAGCCTCCAGGGGAAGGAGGAGAGAATATTTGCTGATATCCACCCATTCGAGGTGTTTGAATGTCACTTGGCGGACGCCAACCTGTATACGGGGTCTCCCCGGAAGGTTTCTGAAGCTGAAGCCCCCGTAGGGGCCTCGAAGAATAAATCGGGTGACGGTTGGTATCCGCCACCGCCGCGCGGATATGTCAAGCCAAAGGTGGTCTCCCACATCACAGCTTCTGGAGATGTCGGCAGGGTAACACCCCCAGCATTATACCCCAAAGCTAAGGAAGTGCAGGTTGATCGACAGTACGACCGCATCGGAGTCCCGGCCGGCCTCACCAAGCCAGTCTCCGGCCTCGACAACCCCACTATCGAACCTTTCAAAACTTGGGAGGTGACACAGGAAGATGGGCCCAGCAGCTTATTCTATATAGCTGAGGAGCATCCCACTCAGGAAGACACAGACTGCAGCCTCCCTGAGGATCTAGCCAACCCGCGGGTTCCTGTTCAGGGCCTGGCATTTACAACTGATCGAACGGCCAGGATGTTTCAAAAGCAACACATCCCTCTCGATCAGTCTCAAAGACGCAAGGAAGTTTTCCAGAAGATGTGGTATCCTGCAAATTTGGATAAGGAAATGAGACGTGTCTCTCAACATCCAGGGTTGGGCTTCACCCTGGAAGAATATTATTACAGTGGGCGGTACGAGGTGGATACTATCTCCACCTTCTATCCTACTGAAGATAGCCCTCTAGGGGCAACCTTTGATGAGTATCCGATGGAAGCCGAATATCTTGAACTAGCTCAGTCCGGAAACCAAGAAGTAGAAACCTCGACCCCTTGCCGATGCTGGAAGCAAGTTCATCCTGAAGAAGCGCCTTTCAAGCCGAATTTGATACGGCTAGCAGCAGCGAAGCCGAAGACATTCAAGAAGTAGGAGTCTCTCCCTCTACAGGGGTCCTACTAATGACAACTTCAACACCCTTTCTGTCAGTCAGGGAGGCCTTGGTCAACTCCAATCAAGGGGAGCCAGCTACCAGGGAAGAAAAAGCCACTTCTGCGAAAGATACAATCGTCCCAGAAGGCGAAGCTTCCTCAACTTCTGCTGTAAAATCAGCATGCTGTCCAGGCCTGGCAGTGAACAGTCACCAGCCCGTCATGGCTGCAACCTCATCCACAAACACCAAGGCTGCTCTCTCATCCTTGGAAGCTGCGACGGCAATGGATTTGCTAATAGAACAATCCACTCAGCCGCTGGCATAAGAGATCAAGAAACTTCAAGAAGCTCTGGCGGTGTCTGACGAGGAAGTTGAAGCGCTCGACCCTCAGGATGGCGTTCCAGACTTCGTTGACCTCCAACCGGCACCTCCGGAGATAGAAGACGGAGGCCAAGCCACAGTCGATGAACTGATAGAAGTCAACTTGGAAAATGAGGAGGACCCTAGGCCTACCTTCCTCAGTGTCTAACTATCCCCAGAAGAACGGGAGCTGTACATTCAACTACTGCTAGAATATCGAGATTGCTTCGCCTGGACTTATAAAGAGATGCCAGGTCTGAGCCCCGCTATCTCACACCATGAACTGGCAATCAACCCTAAAGCCGAGCCGGTGAAGCAATCACCGCGGCACATGAGGCCAGAGCTCATCACCCAAATTTGTGCTGAAGTCGACAAGCTCATTGACGTGGGATTCGTCGAAGAAAACCAGTACACTACATGGCTGGCGAATATCGTCCCCGTGAAGAAGAAGAATGGACAGATCCGGATATGTGTCGACTTCCGAGATCTAAATAAAGCCTGCCCCAAAGATGACTTCCCGGTGCCAATAACCGAGGTCATGATTGATGCTACAACCGGCCATGAAGCCCTGTCATTCATGGATGGGTCTTCCGGCTACAATCAGATTTGGATTGCGGAGCATGACCGAGTCCATACTGCTTTCCGAACTCCTAAAGGCATTTATCATTACAAGAGAATGCTGTTCGGACTAAAGAATGCTGGCGCAACCTATCAGCGCGCAATGACCAAAATTTTTGATGAACTGCTCTACCACAAGGTCGAGTGCTACATAGATGACCTGGTGGTCAAAACCAGAAGAAAAGAAGATCATCTGCAAGACCTCCGGATTGTTTTTCAGAGGCTGAGGCAGCATGAGCTAAAAATGAACCCTATGAAATGTGCGTTCGGAGTGTCGAGTGGAAAATTCTTGGGCTTCATCGTCCGACACTGGGGAATCGAGATAGACCCCGTAAAGATCAAGGCGATTCAGGGGTTACCTCCGCCAAGGAACATCTCTGAGCTGAGATCACTACAGGGCCGTTTGGCTTATATCTGACGCTTCATTTCTAATTTGTCAGGGCGATGCCAGCCTTTTCACAAGTTGATGATGAAAGATGTCCCTTTTTATTGGGATGTAGATTACCAGGCAACCTTCGACAAGCTAAAAGACTACCTGAAAACTCCTCCAGTGTTGGGCGCACCGGTGAAAGGACGACCACTGATATTGTATATAGCAGTGACACATAATTCTCTTGGGGCAATGTTGGCCCAGAATAATGAAGAAGGGAAAGAACAAGCCCTCTATTACCTCAGTCGGAGACTGGTCAGAACTGAAGAGAAATATACTTATATTGAGAAGATCTGTCTGGCGCTGGTCTTCACAGTTAAAAAGCTCCGACACTATATGTTGTCGCATGAAATCAGCTTGGTATCCAAAGAGGATCCCCTGAAGTACGTTATGTCTCAACCGGCACTCAAAGGCCGCCTGGGCAAATGGGCGGTAATCCTTATGGAGTTTGATATCTCCTACGTGCCGCGCAAGGCCGTCAAGGGCCAAGCTATTGCAGACTTCTTCACTGAGCACCCAGTGCCCGGGGATTGCCCGGTGGAGCCAGAACTTCCTAAAGATGAAACCCTAGAAGCTGCGCAAGTACAACCCTCCTTATGGCAACTATACTTTGATGGCGCGTCCAGAATTGACACCTCTGCCACCGGGTCAGCCAGGGTCAGAGCAGGAGCAGGCATAGTCCTGAAATCTCCAGAAGGAGAAGTGGTACATACATCCTGTTCCATAAACAAGCAATGCACAAACAATGAAGCAGAATATGAAGCCCTGATAATCGGGTTGCAGGTTGCTCTGTCCATGGGAATTCAGATGCTGGAAGCATTCGGAGACTCCATGCTAGTTATAAAACAGCTGGAAGGAGAGTTCAAGGTGCGAAAGCAAGAGCTCCTCCCCTATCACCAGTTGGCAATTCGCCTGATGTCAAGATTTTACTTCATCAGCATCAAGCACATCAACCGAGGCCGGAATGCTCAAGCGGATGCCCTCGCTAAGCTGGATAGTTCTTTGGCGGTCCCGCCAGACACGAGCCTGAATATAACAGTGATCAACAGCCGACAGGTCCCCAGCATGACAGAGGTCCTGACCGACGAACAAGAAGTGGAAGTAGCAATCATCGGAGGGGTTCAGCAGCCCGATTGGCGAGAGCATCTCCTACGCTGGTTTCAACACCAGCAACTTCCAAAGGAAAAGGAACAGAGGATGAAGCTCCTAAAGATCAAGGATTCTTACGAGATGAGAAGCGGGACCCTGTTCCGAATTATGGCAGATGCCCGAAGGAAAGTCCTACTCTGTTGCTTGTCTTCAGCAGAAGCAAGACAGGTGATGCAGGAAGTCCATGCAGGATCAGCTGGAGCACACCAGGCTGGCCCGAAAATGAAAATTGAGATAAAGAAGTTGTGTTACTATTGGCCCACTATATCTGATGATTGTTGCAAGTTTGCCAAAGCTTGTCAGAAATGTCAAGAACATGCTAATGTGGCAAGGAGACCTCCAGTGCCACTGCATCCCACCCTGCCGAGCTGGCCATTTACTTAGTGGGGCACGGACGTGGTAGGGCCACTGCCAGCATCTTCATCAGGATGCAAATACATCTTAGCAGCTACAGACTACTTCTCCAGATGGGCAGAAGCAGTAGCACTAAGAGATGTGACGGGAGAGCTAGTTGCGAGATTCTTCTGGCAAAATGTAATATTCCGGTTCAGAATCCCCAGCCGAATCATCTCTGACAATGGCAGTCACTTTAAGAACCAGAAGGTTTATCGGCTGGCCGACAAATACAAAATCGACTGGAGGACATCTTCCCCCTACAACCCTCAGGCCAACGGACTCGCAGAAGCCTTTAACAAGACACTGTGCACGTTGCTGGCAAAGACTGTCAAGTCTAATAAAAAAGATTGGGAAGAAAGGATGTACGAAGCACTTTGGGCCTATCGTACTATCTACAAGACCCCAACTAGCTGTTCCCCCTTCTCCCTTATCTACGGGTCAGAAGCTGTGGTACCAATTGAGCTTGAGGTTCCTTCATTGCGAGTTTCCATCCAGCACGGACTAGTCAATGGTGAGCAGACCAATGCAGAAAGAAGATTGGAAGAGCTCATTGAGCTCGAAGGAAAACACCTCCGGGCGCAGCAAAACATCTAGCTCTACCAAGCTTGTATGGCCCGTGCTTTTGACAAGCTAGTCAAGGGTCGAGAATTCAAGAAAGGAGACCTGGTAATGGTCAAAAGAAAAGAAGTGATGGCCTCCAACCCCAAAGGGAAACTGGTCGAAAACTAGGTCGGGCCGTATATTGTCCGCCGAGTATATGAAGGGGGCGCCTACGTCCTGGTAGACCACAAAGGGGTTATCCAGTTCTCTCCCGTCAACGGAAGGCATATTAAGCTGTATCATGCAGCGCAGCCAACATTCCCCGAGTGATCGGTCGGAATACCCTTTCCTTGGTTGGTGGCTCTCTGCCCTAACCGAGCTACAATCTCCTTGGTTTAATGGCATCCGCCCTAACCAAGCTACCTCCCCTTGGTCTAGTGGCATTCCGCCATGATCGAGCTACCATCCCTTGGTTTAGTGGCACTCCGCCCTAACCGAGCTATCTTCTCCTTGGTTTAGTGGCACTCCGCCCTAACCGAGCTACCTTCTCCTCGGTCAGCGGCATTCCACCCTAATCGAGCTATCCTTTTCTTGGTCTAGTGGCACTCCGCCCTAACCGAGCTACCTTTCCCTTGGTTTAGTGGCACTCCACCCTAACCGAGATACCCTTTCCTTGGTCTAGTGGCATTCTGCCCTGATCAAGCTACCATCCCTTGGTTTAGTGGCACTCCGCCCTAACCGAGCTACCTTCTCCTTGGTTTAGTGGCACTCCTCCCTAACCGAGCTACCTTCTCCTCGGTCAGCGGCATTCCACCCTAATCGAGCTACCATTTTCTTGGTCTAGTGGCACTCCGCCCTAACCGAGCTACCTTTCCCTTGGTTTAGTGGCACTCCGCCCTAACCGAGATACCCTTTCCTTGGTCTAGTAGCATTCCGCCCTGATCAAGCTACCATCCCTTGGTTTAGTGGCATTCCGCCCTGATCGAGCCACCTCTCCTTGGTTTAGTGACACTCCGCCCTAACCGAGCCACCTTCTCCTCGGTCAGCGGCATTCCACCCTAATCGAGCTACCCTTTTCTTGGTCTAGTGGCACTCCGCCCTAACCGAGCTACCTTTCCCTTGGTATAGTGGCACTCCGCCTTAACGGAGATACCCTTTCCTTGGTCTAGTGGCATTCCTTCCTGATCAAGCTACCATCCCTTGGTTAATGGCATCTCTGCCCTAACCGAGCTACCCTTTCCTTGGTTAATGGCATTCTGCCCTAACCGAGCTACCCTTTTCTTGGTCTAGTGGCACTCCGCCCTAACCGAGCTACCTTTCCCTTGGTTTAGTGGCACTCCGCCCTAACCGAGATACCCTTTCCTTGGTCTAGTGGCATTCCGCCCTGATCAAGCTACCATCCCTTGGTTAATGGCATCTCTGCCCTAACCGAGCTACCTTGCCTTGGTTAAATGGCATTCCGCCCTGACCAAGCTACCTTCCCTCGGTCCAGTGGCATTCCGCCCTGATCGAGCCACCTCCCTCTGGTTAATGGCGTCCCGCCTTAACCGAACTACCCTTTCCTCGGTCTAGTGGCACTCCGCCTGTCACTACCGGCCTTACGCCCGAATCCGCAAGAGGTCACCCCTTTGCGTTGGCATTCAGCCCTTGCTAACGAATGATCTGTTCTGCCCGGCGCGAGGCCTGATGCTCTGGCCGACAGCCATCTACTGTCAACCAAGGGTCGAATGTCGCATCTTGACCTGCCACCCTACATAACTATAAAAAAGGAAGAAAAGAAAAAAGAGAAAAAGAAAGAAATGGGGTTAAAAATAGAGATACCCCGCCAGACTTGCTCCCATATCGGGGCAAGTGCAAAAATGGCCGTAACCCTGCTGTGGCGAAAACCCGAAAGGGCATCGCAGGCAAAATCGGGTACCCCGCAGTGTGAAAACCCGAAAGGGCGCGCGGGCAAAAGCAAGAGGGGGCTGGCTTCAGCGAAAACTCGAAAGGTCGCTTGAGTCAGTAAAGTGGTAATTCCCAAATGCCTCTCCTATTCTCCACCCAACAAAACTCTGAAAGGGACAATCATCAAAGCCCCGCCGAAAATCCTTTAACACACCTTTTCGACTCTCGTCATCATCGGCGAGATCGGTCGATCTCTACCCTCAACTCGGACCTTACGTCCCCATTGACAACCCCATCCTTGTTTTGGCAGTAACATATGCCAGCGAACACACCCTTTGCGACCCTCGTCATCATCGGCAAGATCGGTCGATCTCTACCCTCAACTCGGACCTTACGTCCCTGTTGACAACCCCATCCTTGTTTTGGCAGTAACATATGCCAGCGAACACACCCTTTGCGACCCTCGTCATCATCGACAAGATCGGTCGATCTCTACCCTCAACTCGGACCTTACGTCCCTGTTGACAACCCCGTCCTTGTTTCGGCAATAACATATGCTGACGGACAAACCCTTTTCGACCTTCGTCATCCTCGACAAGGTTGGCCGATCTCTACTCTCAATTTGGGCCTTACGTCCCTGTTAACAATCTCGTCCTTGCTAATAAACCCACTTTCGATCCTCGTCATTGTCGACGAGATTGGTCGATCTTTACCCCTAACTCGGATCTTACATCCTCACTAATAGACCATGTCCTTTGCTTCGACGTCTAACCAGTGTCAACAGATCGAAACAGGATTCGATCCTTGTCATCACTGACAAGGCCAATCAATATCTTCGTGGTCCAGTTTGTCCGCATCCCGAATCAAAAAAAAAAAGAAAAGAAATGGGGTTAAAAATAGAGATACCCTGTCAGACTTGCTCCCATATCGGGACAAGTGCAAAAATGGCCGTAAACCAGCTGTGGCAAAAACCCGAAAGGGCGTCGCAGGCAAAATCGGGTACCCCGCCGCGTGAAAACCCGAAAGGGCACGCGGGCAAAAGCAAGAGGGGGCTGGCTTCGGCGAAAACCCGAAAGGGCGCTTGGGTCAGTAATATGAATAAAAAAAATGATCATGAATGATGAATAGTGATGAACCATCCTCCGTCCAGAAGACCATTTACAAGGTCGAGGCAGAGTCTTCATCCGATATCCCACTTACATACATCTACCTTTATCCGGTTCTTGTCACCATCGGCAAGACCGTCTACCCTTTTGACCCTTGTCACCATCGGCAAGATCGGTCGCTACCCTCCCGGTCCTTGTCACCATCGGCAAGACCGTTTACCCTTTCGACCCTTGTCACCATCGGCAAGATCGGTCCTACCCCTTCCGGTTCTTGTCACCATCCGCAAGACCGTCTACCCTTTCGACCCTTGTCACCATCGGCAAGATCGGTCGCTACCCCTTCCGATTTGTGTCATCATCGGCAAGACCATCTACCCTTTCGACCCTTGTCACCATCGGCAAGATCGGTCGCTACCCCTTCCGGTTCTTGTCACCATCGGCAAGACCGTCTACCCTTTCGACCCTCGTCACCATCGGCAAGATCAGTCGCTACCCCTTCCGATTTTTGGTCACCATCGGCAAGACCATCTACCCTTTCGACCCTTGTCACCATCGGCAAGATCGGTCGCTACCCTTCCAGTTCTTGTCACCATCGGGAAGACCGTCTACCCTTTGGACCCTTGTTACCATCGGCAAGATCGGTCGCTACCCCTTCCGGTTCTTGTCACCATCGGCAAGACCGTCTACCCTTTCGACCCTTGTCACCATCGACAAGATCGGTCGCTACCCCTTCCGGTTTGTGTCATCATCGGCAAGACCGTCTACCCTTTCGACCCTTGTCACCATCGGCAAGATCGGTCGCTACCCCTTTCGGTTCTTGTCACCATCGGCAAGACCGTCTACCCTTTCGACCCTTGTCACCATCGGCAAGATCGATCGCTACCCTTCCGGTTCTTGTCACCATCGGCAAGACCGTCTACCCTTTCGACCCTTGTCACCATCGGCAAGATCGGTCGCTACCCCTTCCGATTCTTGTCACCATCGGCAAGACTGTCTACCTTTTCGACCCTTGTCACCATCGGCAAGATCGGTCGCTACCCTCCCGGTCCTTGTCACCATCGACAAGACCGTCTACCTTTTTTGACCCGTGTCACCATTGACAAGGTCGGTCAACATCTCCCCCAATCAGGGTCAATAATGGAAGTACCATGAACAGCTAGCAGTCACGGTTTCGACGCCTCTTGTCAGCAAGACCTACGTCAGCGCCAACCTGACAACTTTTGGAACCCCGTCCCGCGGTGGAGGGAGGCCCCCATCCTTTCCTTGAGAGGGTGGACGCTCTCCTGCTACACGGACATGGAGGTACTTCCAAACAGGTCGCCAGAATTGCCACAAGACACAACAAAATGCAAGTGTGGATGTGAACACAAAAAAAAATAGTGAAGGAAACTTCTATCCTCATTACAAAAAGGGGAAGTGAATACAAAAGGAGCCCTTCTGAGGGGACAGATTACAAAGGCGGATCAGCTAGGGCCGCCTGAAGATATCAGCAAAGTCAATAAGCCCGACATGAGGAGCCGCCCCCAGTTCATGGAGCTGCGCTTCCTCTTCCTGAACCCGAGTCACCTCAGTCTCCAGGGACGCGACTCGGCCCTCCAGCAAAGAAGTTCTTTCGATGCCTTGGACTTCTGCAGCCTCTAGCCACAGTATCTCAGCTTCTACAGTAACCAATTCAGAGCGGAGTTCTTCCCGTCGGCTACGTAGAATGTGCGCCTGGGTTACGGAAGCTTCAACCTGAGCCCTGCTCTCCTGAAGATCAGAGATCAGAGACGTCAGCTCCGCCTGACAGTCAACTCTCTGCAGTTTGAGGGCCGCCAGCCGGTCGCCCATCATTTTCTCCTCTCGCCCCGCGCCTAAAAAGGCCTGAGGAAGAAGGCGTGCCGAGACGCTCACCGCGCAGAGAGTAAGAACCGCCAAAAGGCGCGCCGAGATGAGCAGCGCACCGAGAGTTGCCAGGCCAAGGAGGTTCCCACGCCGAGACAGCTCTCGCGCCAAGGGCTCCCGCGCCGAAGGCTCACCGCGCCTATACGAGTGTATCGGGAGCGTCTATGGCGCCGATTAGCCCGCCAGGGGTGATGTAACCAACAGATCAAGCCGAAAGTGCTGGTGTTCATCCAAAATTGCTTGTAAAGCTTGGAAGTCACGCAAAGCAGAATGAAGACTCAGAGTCAAAAGAATAGCCAATGCACAGGAGCAGACTTGAAGAGACCACGAAGCGCAGTGCGTGAACGTGATGTACACCCGCATGTCCCGTGTCACTCATGCTTCGCTCACGCCACCTACAGGTTTGGGGGCATTTGTTGACACCTAAAATATGTCAGAAGAGATCATAGCAGATTCACAGTTCTGAAGATCAGTCGAGGGCACAGCTCATGTGCCATCCCTGGGAGATCTGAGAGTCTGAATAGAAGAAACCCACTACCCCTATCATGTTGTTCGACTAAAGTCGTCTTTGGCTAGGTCGCTGTCCAGTACTGCTGTCATTCAGATAGTCAGGCTGATAAAACTATGCCAACATTCAGGCAACCATCCGCCTGCTGAAACAGATGTTCAGACATCTCTGATTCTCCGAAGAAGGGATGCACAATGCCTTGCACGTGCTGTGAATGCAAGGTGCAAACAAGCCCGACGGAGTCTTAATATACATATGCCAAGCCCCACTGTCGAAAGGAGTCCACCAAGTGGATCCTGGACCGAATGGGCCGAACGACAAGAGAATGGGCCAAGCCCAAATATGAGACCCGACGCGCCGATGACTGCCGCGCCGGGAGGATGATCTTGGTGCGCTGGGAAGTGCATGCCGAAGGGATGAGGGCCTGGCCTCTATAAGAAGCCTGCCCTTCGAACAAAAGGATATAGATGAGAAGGGGGATCGAACAAAAAAATAGAAAAAAAAGAGAAAGAAAAGGAGAGAGCTCGAGAGCCCTTGAAAGAAGCTGAAGAAGGGAAAAAGGGAGAGAGGCAGAGGCTCGAAGAGGGATCCAGGTGGGAGTGCCGGGCGCCTGCAACTCCTTCTCTTTCCCCTCCCTATCTGTCTGAATTTTTTTCTATATTTCTGATTTCTAGCCTCTTTGCTTCAATAGCATCAAATGCCAATGTAACCCTGCTTTCAGGGATTAGGCCTAGATTTCTTTCTTCGTTGAGTCAGATTTCTTTCTCTTAAGTAGCATGCGTGTAAGTCGTCTGGATGAAATAAAGAATGAGAGAATGGGTTGAATTCCGCCCTTTCATTACCTTCTTCTTTCTGTCTCTGCATCCGAGGTTCGATATATGCTAAGGATACTGATAACTAGGCGTGGTTTATCGTTTGGTTATCTAATTCTGCCGAAGCATCTTCGCTACTATTATTTATCACCTCCCCCTCCAGTCACATTTCGAGGGCCTGAGACAGTCTATCTCATGGCTCCTCGTATGTGAAATAAAAGGGGGACGTGGTTCAGGGATTTCTGTCCGTGGTTCTACTCCCGATGAGGCCCAGAGGAAGGGTGTTCCCCCAAAGTCTTCCCCCTCCGATCACCCAAAATAGTCGGGATTAAACCTCTCTCTGAACAACTCCCGAAACCCTGTTCTAAGACCTCCTTAAAACTCCTGCTGAAAGCCTCCCGGCGCCGGTGTCTCCCGGCGCAAGTTTCGCGCCGAGAGCACCCCACGCCGGTTGGACCTCCCTGTCATGCCGAGCCTACCTAGCTTCCGTGCCGAAACCACCCCCCTTCTCTGCATCGATACCCTTATGTCGTCTGGCCATCCTGATGCCTTCGTCAGCACAGCGAGCCATACAGACCTCGTCCACTATATCCTCTCCTCGTGGGTGTGCATTGCCCTTCCTTTTGGCCTTACGGGAGCTATATCAAAGGGGTTAATTCTCCTCCTACATCCTATACCCATTAAACCATGGAGTCCTGCCATTGCAGGCTTTCCGATGGATTGCATTGGGGATATTGCAATGCAGGGGGGTGAGGTCTTATATGACTCAGACCCTTGAATCACGGGCTACGCCCGGCTCTCGTTTAAGGTTTCTACTCCGGCACTCGTGAGTGGATAACCCATAATATTCTCTTGGCATACTCCCAAAATAAGGGGAGATGCTGCCAAAATTCGCCCAGAGCTTTACCCTATCATACTGTTTCATCGGAATTGCATATTTAACCCCTCAATATGGCAGGAGCCTGAGCTATATCATCTCATGGCATCTTGCCATCGCAGAGAACATATCTCCGTGCTAATGAGCTCTTTGGACCCCCTCTGGGAATGAATCCATCCTCATCTCCCATCATCCCCATTGAATGCCTCGAAGAAACCCTCATAATACCCTCTTTTAAAAGCAATAAAACCCCTCTCGGCGGCACAATTCTCCCGGCGCCAAAGCCTCCCGGCGCCACTGCCTCCCGGCGCCAAACTCGCGCCGGGTGGGGGGGGCGCGCCGAGACCAGCCCGCGCTGGGTGATTGGCACGCCGACGCTACACCAGCCGGTTGTGTCGATGCCCCTCTCCTTTTCATGGCGCCGGGAGCATGCCGTGCCGTTTGATCTTCGCGCCGACTCCAGTGCCGTGCCGTTTCACCTCAATGATAGTTATCATCTGAGTGTCTGATGCCTTCCCCACTTCATCAAACCCAAACATAACCTAAATCCATTATTCCATCAATATCAACCTTCAGACCAGTCTTCATTACCTTACGAGGAAACTATGGTTCTTCACCCAGGTCCACGGGAGATATATTAATGGGAGGTTTCACCCCCCCTACATTATACCGAACCCAACATTTCTTCGGTCACCCCGCTGACCCTCGGAGTTCTGCCGTTGCATGTCCTCCAATGGTCCTTTAAGGGGAATATTAATGAACGGCGCAATGGTGCACACTGCCCCGTCAGATTTGGATCCTTCTTGGACCCAGGGCTACGCCCGATTCTCTTTTTGGTTTCCACTCCGGCTCTCCGTGAATGGATGTTCTATATTCCCATTTGGCATTGTCCAAAGGGAGGGGGCATGCTGCCGAATTTGTGCTATAACATCGTTATTGCACCTCGCATATCACGGTTCCTCGTGCATGCCTGCATCGACCCTCGGGTATATTAAATGGTGTTGACGGAAGGTCGGGTTATGCCCAACCGGAAGTCTCCACTATGTGCGATGGTGGTCCTCGGACCCACGTCCTCCGCCACGTACCAAGGGTCCATAATTCGATGAACTATGCATCCCCTGTATGATAAACAAATGCATCCTACATGCCTTCGTCACGATCACTATGTAGCTCTTTTCATTCTGGCTTTGACTGCCCGCTATCTCGGCAATTAATCAAAGTTGTTCCCTCCTCGTGGGGGATGTAATTAACGTCATAGCCTTTATGGTATGGCGGACTGCTGGTCCCGACCGAACCTCACATTCGCCCGACACGGGTCAGAATGAGCGCACAATAAAATCGTCACTCATGTGACTGGCACGCCTGCATCGTCAATCGGTCAGTTGACTACCAGTTAGTCAAATGGCTGATCGATACATGAAATAAGACATGTATACATGTACATATGCATATATATATATATATATACATGAAATTAAAACAACAAGACGGTCGAAAATAAATAAATAAAAATAATAAAAAAAACCGTCACAAACAGAACCCAACTATGGCGGGTGCACACGTCAAGGGGAAGAGTCATGGCTTAATCGCTAAGCCCAATTCATAAAATAAACATGAGGCAATGCTCCCACACTTAGCACTTAATGTGTTCAATAGCCTTCGACTATAGGGATTACCCGAATTTCTTCTTTGCACTCTACGGAGGCTTGAATTTCTGCACTCGCGTGAAAGGTAATCGTGAGGAAAAAGCTGTCTACCCCCACTGTAAAAAAAAAGAGAGAAAAAAAAAGAAAAGAGAGAGAAACGCGGAGCCGAGTAGCCAGGAATCCCCACTGAAATAAATGAGGAGACTCACGCGAAATGGTGAAGTGAATCACAATAAGGACGAATCTTAGTGGCCAGGAATCCCCATTGAGACACGTGAGGAGACTCGCGCCGAACGGTGAAATCCGCTACCAAAATAAACAGATGGGGGCTGTGTGAAGCTACCGAAAGTCGAAAGCCTGGAACTAATGTGTAGGCACTAGAGTGATCCTCGAGTGTCACCAGGAAAACCTGCATATCCCTATGGTTAGGGCCCTTTGTTCACACATTTGCACTACCACGCCACAGAGAATTGCCTCAGGTGAAATGCGTGAATTTAGGCTATGCATACAAGACATGCGATATCCTCTTGACGGGTGCACCACCCCTCAATTGTGCCTCGCGGCCCGCACCGCATCTACGAATTACGGGTGATGTCCCTATCCTATCCCCTATAGGGGGAGCTGACTTACTTGTATTTATGTTATGCCTACTAATGAATGCTTGCATGCTTGAATAAAAGGAAATATAATAAATAATAATAAATAATAATAATGTGTGTCTACAATAAACTCAATTTCGGCCATCGAAGCCTACGTTCCTAGCTACGGCTCGTACAGCCCAACCTTAGCCCCCATGGCCTACCTCTTGCCCTCGCGGCTCGTTAATCCCCAACTTCGGCTCTTCAAGCCCGCTCCCAGCCTTGGCTGTTTTGATCTCTCTTATCGGCTCCCATGCCAACAGCTTTTCAATCATCGACCCCTGAGCCGACAGCTTTTTAATCATCGGCCTTCGGGTCGACAGCTTTTCAATCATTGGCTCCCATGCCAACAGCTTTTCAATCATCGGCCCCTGAGCCGACAGCTTTCAAATCATCGGCCTTCGGGTCGACAGCTTTTTGATCATCGGCCCCTGAGCCGACAGTTTTTCAATCATCGGCCCCTGAGCCGACAGCTTTCAATTATCGGCCCCTGAGTCGACAGCTTTTAATCATCGGCCTTCGGGTCGACAACTTTTCAATTATTTGCTCCCATGCCAACAGCTTTCGATTATTGGCCCCTGAGCCGACAGCTTTTAATCATCGGCCTTCGGGTCGACAGCTTTTCAATTATTGGCCCCCATGTCAATAGCTTTCAATTATCGGCCGCTGTGCCAACAGCTCTTATATCATTGGCATCCACGCCAGCAGCCACCCGGAGTTCTTCAAAAAAAAAAGAAGAGAAGAAAGGAAAAAAAGGGGAAGAAGAGAAGAAGAGGGAAAGAGAGAAAAAAACAAACAACAAAAAAGAGAGAAGAAAAAAAAGAGATAACAAAAAAGAGAAGAACAAAAAAGAAAAAGAAAAGAAAAGAAATTAGCGAAGGAAAGAAAGAAAAGAGACAGAGACCAACAAACCATGTCAGCTCCCGGCACCCTGTCGGCACTGACGAAGAGACAAAGAGACCAACAAACCAGGTCAGCTCCCGGCACCCTGTCGGCACTGACGAAGAGACAAAGAGACCAACAAACTAGGTCATCCCCCGGCACCCTATCGGCGCTGACGAAGAGGCAAAGAGACCAACATATCATGTCAGTTCCCGGCACCCTGTCGGCGCTGACGAAGAGACAAAGAGACCAACAAGCCAGGTCAGCTCCCGGCACCCTATCGGTGCCGACGAAGAGACCAAAAGACAATAAGCTATGTCGGTTCCCGACACCCCGTCGGCACTGACGGAGAGACAAAGAGACCAACAGAGCATGTCAGCTCCCGACTCCCCGTCGACACTAATGAAGAGACAAAAAGACCAACATGCTACGTCAGTTCCCGACACCCCGTCGGCATTGATGAAGAGAAGAAAAGACAAACAAACTACGTCAGTCCCCGGCACCCCGTCGGCACCGACGAAGAAAAAAAAGAGGCCAGTACACCCGCGGGCACCGCCTGGCTCATCCTTCGCCTACGCTACCCATAGGTGGGGGGCATTTGTGGACACCAAAAATTGCACGCACAGATTTCCTGCTCGGCCCAGCGTCAGCAACGGCACCGAGTGAAGAAACCCCAGAGAGACTAGTCACCCAGACTCCCCAAATATGCACACTGCCGTGAAGCCGTCTCCGGAGTCGCGACAGTGAAGAGAAATCAACCACCAAGAGCCGCACAATCCATGGGCCTCGAAGTAAATCAAACAGGCCACAACTAGTGCTCACAACGGGCTCAAAACTACCCATTTAGCCGTTCAGCGGCATGCCCTTGGCCTTCAGCGGCACACTCCCAAGGTCCTTCAACGACACGCCTCATGTGCCTTCAACGGCACACACCTTTTGGCCCGTTCAACGGCACACCCTCTGCTGCCTTCAACGGCACACTATTTTAAGCCTTCAACGGCACACTATTTCAAGCCTTCAACAGCACACTATTTCAAGCCTTCAACGGCACACTTCTTGGGTCTTCCAGCAGCACACTTGTGAAGGCCTTCAGCGGCACGCCTTCCTCAACCCCCAGCGGCACAGCGTTCGGCCCATCCACATCGGTCAACGCTCATAGCCTTCGACGCGCAGCGAAAGCATGGCAGGCCCATGCCTGGACCTTGCTGGGCTGTCCTCGCCCCACCTACTCCCATCCTCGGCAGTCGTCGGCCTGACCAGGGGTATAAGAACCCCTCACTCCGATGAAAAGAAAAAGACAGACACAGAGGAGCCCCCCCAACAGAGGCTGGGGTTCGATCGGAGAAGGAAAAGAGAAGAAGAGAAGGAGGGAGAAGAGGCCCCCGTCCCCTTGCTGCTATCCCGTCCGCCACCGCCTGTGCGAAGGAGTAAAGAAATAAGAGAGAAGAGAGTGAGCTATGGGAGGGGAGGAGCTGGTGCTCCGTCCCCCCCCCCCCCCCCACCGTGTTCATCTTGGCTTTTTCGCCATCTCTGTCTTTTCTTTTTTTTTCTTTTCTTTCCTCTCAATGTATTAGCTCATTTGGGTTGCTATTCTGGTGAGAATAAATGAAGGAAGCTTGTTAGATGCTCATGGCGTTCCCTTTTCTCAATTTTTTTTAAAGTTGCTTGTTTCTTCCACTTTACCGGCTGTTTGGCCCCTTCTGATGGTCTCCTTCCGCAATACTGGCATATCAAACTCAATGAGCACTGCCTCAGCGCAATACCGCCCCGAGTGGTCTACTCCCGGAGGATCCTCGTGCATGGTCTCTTTCCTCTTATGGTTTCTTCGTGGGGTTTAACCCCAAATCCATCTTTTGGTCTGAAGGATTCACCCTTCCCTCTCCTCGAGTGCCCAGGGCCAATACTTCCTTCGTGGTGCCCTTAGATCTCTTTCTCCTTCTTTTGGGCATACTCTTTTAGCTCAGACCCAGCCCGGTGTGACAACACCCTCTCCTCGTTGGTTTGCCAACCCATGAACCTTACCAATATTGCATCCACGCTCCCTGATCCCTTGCCCAGCACAGCCTCAGCAATCCTTACCCGGCACACCCCAATCACTCCTGCCCAGCACACTCTTAACCTAGTGCAATCCCTGGCCGAGCCCAGTCCGGCACAGCGCTCACTCGAGCCTATCCCGGTACACCCCCCCACTGTTAGCCAGCCCGGCACACCGTCTTGAACCCCTCTTGCTCGGCACGGTTGCCATCTCCTCCTACCCAGTGCACTCCCAGTCTGTCTTAGTCGGGTCTCCCGCTCATTGATTTCTCCGAGGTTTTCCGAAGTTTCATCAAAGGTGTTGCCGCTCTCGGGCGCCCACCTCCAGTTGTCGGGTTCCGCCACTGCATGTGGGCGCGTTCCCTATATCTCCCTTACGCTCGAGTCAAGGGGAGATGCTGCCGAATTTTTGTTAGAAAATAACAAGATGTTAAAAGGCAAAAGGACGCAATAAACAAATGGGATAATAAATACATAGCAAAAGACAACAAAAGCAACAAATAAATAGAACAACAACAGATTGCAAGAAGAAGGAGAAAAGATTTGTATAAAACTACGTATAAATCAAAGAAAAGAAGAAAAGAAAAGCCTTAAAAATAAGTAACAAGAGCAGTGGGCCTTCATCGGCACACCTGTTCCAGCCTTAGCCGGTACACCCTATCAACCCTCCAGTGGCCCACTCTAACGGCCCTTCAACGATGCACCTTTTTGGCCCTTCAGCGGCACACTCCTCCTCATCGTCTCTCTCTTTCTCACCGGTGCACTCCCCCCACCGTCTCTCTCTTTCTCACCGGTACACTTCCTTTCCCCCTCACCGGTATATCCTCATCTATCTTTCTGTCTCACCTCTTCTTCCACCGTCTCTCCGAAGTGGAACCCAATGTATAGACTTGGCAGATTGATGCACGAACACAGCAACAAGCGATGTACAGACTTTGAGCTGGCCAATGTATAGACTTTAATAGACGATGTATAGACTTTGAGCTGGCCAATGTATAGACTTTCATGGACGATGTACAGACATTGAGCTGGCCAATGTATAGACTTTGATAGATGATGTACAGACTTTGAGCTGGCCAATGTATACACTTTCATAGACGATGTACAGACTTTGAGCTGGCCAATGTATAGACTTTAATAGACGATGTACAGACTTTGAGCTGGCCAATGTATAGACTTTAATAGATGATGTACAGACTTTGAGCTGGCCAATGTATATACTTTAATAGACGATGTACAGACTTTGAGCTGGCCAATGTATAGACTTTCATGGACAATGTACAGACTTTGAGCTGATGAATGTACAAACTTTGTGTGCAGCAACCAGCCGATGTATAGACTTCGTGTCGCAGCGACCCGTCATTGTATAGACTTTGGGCTGAGGGACGTACAGACTTCGTGTGTGCTAGCAGCCAGTGTACAGACTCTGAGTTGTAGCAAATGGATAATGTGTAGACTCTAGCAGGCGATGTACAGACTTTGAGTTTTCCCCCGGCACACCGTCTTCTACCTTCGCCGGCACACCCTCCTCGGTGCCTTCCCCGGCACATCCTCTTCTCCCTTCACCGGTACACCTTAGGACGCCCTCATCGGCACGCCCCCCATACCCCTTGCCGGTACGCTCTCCAGCGGCCCTCTCCCTCTGGGAAACATACACATATAACATATGATGATGATGACATTGGTGATAATAATAATAATAATAATAAATTAATGAAAATTATGATAAATGAAGAAATCCGAATATATACAGGAAACAAACAAAAATGTGAAATAGTGATAATAAAAAAGGGGGGAAAATAATAATAATAATAAACAAAAAGGGGGGAGGAATCATTCGGAACAAATGCATAAAGAAGAAATGAACAGCAAGAGGAAAGAGAGGAACATATAATTAAAATCTCAGATAAAAAAATACCAAGGTCCACATTGCAGCCCCATCTCTCTCCGTGACCCGACGCAGAAGGAACAATGATGCCGCCCTCTCAGGTCGGGCCCGAGTCTTGGGAATTATCCCGACATGGCCAGGCCCCGACCTAGTCTTGGGCCGACATTCCAATCAGACCAGACTCCTTCCTCAGGCCGGATCCCTTCCGAGCCACTACTAAAATTGCCGCACGTTCGGCAAACATTTGAACGGGTTCGCCTCGATTTTCACCGCGTTTCTATTATGGACCTGTGTCTGAATATGAAAAGACCCGTGAGCAACCAACATGGCCGACGGCTCCTACCTCGACGTGGTCGTGACCCAGTATTGCTTCGGGCCGATAGCTCGTCAAATCGGATTCACTCTATCGGGATTCGTTCCCGCCCTTTCATTGAAATTGTCGTAAACGCGGCATACATTTGTACGGGATTGTTCCTATCTACGCGCACCTTCAATATGGACCCTTGTCCGAATATCAAGTGGTCCGCAAGTGACCGATAGAAATCTGAATAGAACGAGATGGCTCTTGTCGTCCATGGACCCTATACACGAGAATATCAATAAGGCCTTTGTGGGCTGTGCTTGGACCTCGGGTCCGTCCCGATTCTGGTCACTGTCTGACCCACACCCTCGGCCTATAGCTCACTTCCTTCAAACATATTTTGGTTTTGGAATCTAGTCCCGGGACTCTTCCCCGTTACCCTCCGGCACCGGGAACATTAATGACGCCCACGGAAGCCCCGTTTGGACCGCGGGAGGCACCCCCGGTATGGTCCCGACTCGCACCGGGCCAATAAATTCGCCAGTTTCCTGCTACACTAACCGGGATTTAACCGAATGTTTTCAGTGTCTCGGAATAATGTATTTGCCGTATCACGGCATACATATGTTACAGGTCCTCCTGCGCCGATTATGATATTCTCAAGCCGGACACACGTCCGAATATTAAACGGTCTCCCGAATGACCGACATGTTTCGAACTTCCGCTTCCCTAGGCACAGGGCTTTTCAGCCGATTCAAGGGATACTCCCCGTTGCCCCTTTGCACCGGAAATATTAATGACGCTCATGCAAGTCTTGTTTCGACCGCGGGGGGCCCACCGCAGTATGGTCGCAGCTTGCCCTGGCACCGGGCCAACAGACTTACTGGTTTCTGACCGCTCTAACCGAGGTTTGGCAGAACGTTCCCCATTCTTCTGGATAATAAAATTGCCATATCCTGGCATACATATGCTCCGGTTTTCCAGTGGCGATTGTGCTTTTCTCGAGCCGGACATTCGTCCGAACATTAAATGGTCAGTACACGACCGACATGACCGCGGATGGTTTTCTTCTCGCCCTCGCGTGAGGATTTCAACACCTCGTAATATACTTTTCATGCAATTAATTTCTTGGCCATGAGGCCCTGAATCTTGACGATTAATCAAGGGTGTTCCCTCGTATGGGGGATGTAAATGACGCCGTGACCTTTATGGCGCGGCAGGTTTTTGTCCCGACACGAAACACACAATCGTCTGACCGAGTCAGATCGAGCGCACCATGGGCTCTTCGGAGCCCGAACAAATTATCACTTCGGTGACTGGCACGCCCACGCACTTAATAGACGAACCACCTGAATAAGCAAATTTTAGTGCGTCCACAGGCCACTTGGAAGGCACTGAAGTTGCTGAATGTATGTCTTCTGTCGGCAGGATGGGCATGCTAGTGACCTTGATAATGCACCCTTTGTGTGGAAACTTTATGCATTGATGGTTTGTGGAGGGAACAACATCAAGTTCTTGAATATAGGGGCGGGCCAGGATGCCGTTGAATGTTGGATCCATGTCTAAGATGTGGAAGTCCGCTGTAACAGTAACTGGACCCAGACCAACCTTTAAAGTGATCATTCCCAGTGGCGGCTTCTTAGTATTGTCATAAGCTGTGACGGTAATTGTAGATGGCCGAATTTGATTTTCTGGAATGCCGCACATCTTCAAGGTGCTTGGTGGCAAAACATTAATGGATGCCCCGGTGTCAACTAAGCATTGCTTTACAGCTATCTTATTGATGTCGAGAGTGATACACAATGCATATTTTCTAGCCAGTTGTGGAGCCAATTCGTGTTCATAAAAAGTGATAGCCGGTTGATTGCTGGCCGGATTCAGAACTGTGGTGATTTGTTCAGCAGGAATGTCTTCATTGACCATCACTTTTTGCAAATACTGTTTCAAGGCTAGCTGATGTGTGGTTGATCTTTTAATCAATTCTAGAATAGAGATTCGTGCTGGCGTTCTGTCCAAATGCTTCAACAAATCATACTCCGTGCCCGGTGTAGACTCTTGCCCTTGTTCTCCTTGTTCTTGTATCGGCTCCTGCTCCCGTTGGGGAAACACTCGGTGGAACATCCGTCCACTACGGAGCACCATGGTTTGGGGCGCCTCTGTCGAGCCTGGAGTGGGTAAAGGGGTAGAGGAGGTAGAGGGAATAGTGGTATTGGGTGCTGGAATGGCAGGGGGAGAGGTTCTTGCAAGGGGCCTCGCTGGCTGGGGATTATCAGAAGGCGTAAGCAGAGGCTGAGTGACAAGGAGGGGACTTGGAATCACGGTAGTGGTAGGTGGAGGTGGAACAGGAGGAGTGATGGCTACCGGCAAGCGGCGGATAAGAAGAGGTCTATTTGATGGAGGGTTTTGGTGTGGAGGGGAGTTCGGGGTTTGGAGTAAGAGAAGAGGCTGTGAAGGAGCGGTGGAGCGTATAAGGGTATGTTGTGGCTGGGAAGGAGATACAAGTTGAGGCCTTCTTATCAGTTGTGGTGGTTGTGGTTGATTGGAATTTTGACTAATGGCCCCGACAGAGGCGCTTTCATTATGCCAGTCCTACCCTCTCTCCACTTCATGGATCGAGGTGACAAGGTTTACTTGTTGATTCTGAGCCGGGTGCTCTGGTAGCGGGTTATTAACAATCCCCATATTTGGCTAGGGTGCAGGAGCCTGCTGTTGCTGTGGAACCTATTGCTGACCTTGTTGTGGTTGCTGAACTGGTGGTTGCCTAGGAGGCCTTCGAGCATTCAAAGTAGCGATGACCCTCCTCATCTCATCCCAATTAATATCCTCTTGATCGTTCATGTCATGTATGTAATCCTTGAAGTGAAAACAGTAATCAATGTTGTGCCCCGGCTGCCGATGGAAGACGCAATACTGGGAGGTGTCCACGTGTTGCGGCCATACTGCCCTTTCTTTAGGCAATGTGAGCAGGTTAGCGGCCATGAGGGCGTTAAAAATGTCTGACAAACTTTCAGGTAGGGGAGGGTATTGGGCTCTTCGTGGGCCCATTGGCCTTCTTGGTTGTTGTGGCTGTTGCGATTGATAATTGGCCGGGGGGGCACTTGGTGATATTGGTTTTGTGGAGCAAATGGGAGTTGTTGTTGTTGTGGAGGTGGAGGAGGCCTTAGGGTCTGAGGAGGGTTATCATTTGGCTGGTGGACTTGATTCTGGAAGGCGGGCTATTGTGGTGGCCTTGGATTTTGAGGGTGGCGGAAAGGAGTGGAGTTGCCGAACGCGCTCACCTGCTCATTGATGACAGTGCCTTCAGTAGTTGGGCCATTATTACCAGTATTAACATTCTTCCTTATCACCTTCGGCCGTGGCTCGAACATGACCATAATGGGGGAATCTTTCATTTGAGTTTGTATATATCTAGCT
Organism: Amorphophallus konjac; assembly: GCA_022559845.1. NCBI lineage: Eukaryota > Viridiplantae > Streptophyta > Magnoliopsida > Alismatales > Araceae > Amorphophallus > Amorphophallus konjac. The sequence continues at coordinate 157,753,875 of CM040118.1, read as the reverse complement.
CTTTCATAGAGCTCCTCCATAGTGCTTAATTTGTTCATGGCCAAAATATGGCGAAATTGCGGAGTTGAATTTGATATTATCATTTTTACTTCTTCTGTTTCCGACAATGTGTCCTTTAACTTCTCGGCCATAGCCCTCCACCTATCAGAAAACAAAACGAAGTCCTCCTCGGGCTTCATCTTCTCAGCGACCAAATCAATAACAGACAAGGAGGGACCTACACGGTCCTTATATTTCTGCACGAACTTTCGTTGAACTATATCAAAGTCGCTGGCATCGACCGACTCCAGAGAATAAAACCATTCTAGTGCTGGGCCATCCAAAGACCGCCAAAAGAGATAAGCCAACGAGTTCTTATTATCCTGCCAAAATGATGCTTCATACATAAAATCCTTCAAGTGAATGTTCGGGTTGCCCGTGCCATTATATCGTCGGAAATTCGGCATTTCAGACGGTGGTAGATGAAAAACCGGCGTAGGGGGAAGCATGATTTCAGGAGCGGTCTTGGATGTAGTGACCCTCTTAAGCTGTTCCTCCATACTAGCCATCTTTTGGAGGAGTAGAGCATGGCTATCAGACTCAGCTGGGGCCTGACGAAAATAGTGTTGGTTTGTCATAGGCCTTCTCAAAATTTGAGAAACAAGAGGTTGTTGAGGTCTAGCAACGGAGTGACTTGCCGGTTGGGCCGGCATAGTCATAACAGGAGTTGATGGGCGCGAGGGCACCCTAGGGACGACCGCCGAGTCTTTGGGGGAATTAACAAAGTGGCCACCCATGGCCTGGGGAGGATTAGAAGATGATGGGATAGACTTTCCCTTTAGGAGGGTGGATTGAGCTGCCTGGCGCTGGGAGTCATCCAGTTGAGCAATAACCTTGAGGAATTCATTGAAATTGAGAGAAGGGGAAGTGTCCCCTGGAGTATTTTGAGTAGTAGGTTGCGCTTGGGAAGAAGGCTCAACCTCCAAGGCAGTAGTGGTGGCGTCCACCATGTGGACCTGAGTAGAAGAAGAATTGTAGTTTCCCTCATAATAAATAGAATCCTGAGAGGGAATCTCATAGAACGGGTCAGAGTGACCCTCCTCATAACCGTCATAAGTGTACCCGTAGTTGGCCATATTGATGATTTTACCTGAATGGAATTTCATGCTTAAGGAGAAAGAAATAAATTTCCAGCAATGAGATATAATCAATGAATATCACCTTCTCAAATGAAACACACAAGTTGTAATGAGCCCCAAAATTTTAAAATTTCCCTTAAAGATTAGGATGAGTTCAATATTAGGTTATCTCTTTTGAAGGTAGATCCTGGTTGAAAATTTGGGTATAATCTCCGGGTATCTAGGTTTTTCTCTCTCCTTTGTAACGTATGGGTCAACTATACTCCGGGTACTTCAAAGGTACAACCTGCCTGGCGTCCGTGAGGGAATCCACGGGTGCGAGGACTTACGGAGGCTTGGCTTAGGAATTCTCAGTCCAATGAGATGGAATGCTCAAAGGAGGGTCCTTCTTTCACCAAGAGGGGTGTAGCTCCTAAAAAGTGTGGGGAGAGGAGGTCTCCCAAACCGTATGCCCTGAATGCAATCTAATGCAAGCAATTATCAAGCAGGTGATATCAAATAGCTCAAGCAAGTAAAACAACAATAATCAGTGCTCCTGTGGGCACAAAAGTAAATAACGCCTTGATGCAAGGCGCTGATTCTATGAAAAACGCCTCTAGGCAGGGGCGTCAAATTAACGCCTTGATGCAAGGCGCTGATTCTATGAAAAACGCCTCTAGGCAGGGGCGTCAAATAGCAATGAACAGTACTGGTAATATAAGAATGACAATAAAATGATGCCTTGCGATAAGGCGCTGAATCAGTGAAAGACGCTTCCGTGGGAGGCGTCAAATCGTGCAGCAAGCAACAGCAAGTAAAAGACGCCTTGGATTGAGGCGTCAAATGACGAACGGACGCCTCTGTAAAGGGGCGTCAAAACACTGTAAACAGTAATGAGATAAAGAGCAAAATGATAATAATCAACTAAATGACGCCTTGGTGTAAGGCGTTGAATGATGAAATGACGCCTCTGTAAGGGGCGCGAATTATAAAAATGACAAAAATGTAGGAAAATGACTGAAACAACGCCTCAGTCGCGGTCGCTGTATGAATAAATGACGGCAGTGTGGAAGGCGCTACTCAGTTCAAAGAACCGACAGCCCTGGCAATCAGACAGAAATCAAACAGAGATAAAAAAGTCTAATCAATGAGAGGTGTGCATGTGGTACACAACGGGAAGTGTGCAATGTGGAGCACAAAGGAGGGGTACGCGAGGGTACCAAAGGAGTGGCACGCGAGGGCGCCAATGGGAGGATGCAACGTGGAGCACAATGGAGGGGTACGCGAGGGTACCAAAGGAGGGACACGCGAGGGTGTCAATGGGAGGGTGCTACGTGGAGCACAATGGAGGGGTACGCGAGGGTACCAAAGGAGGGACACGTGAGGGTGTCAATGGGAGGGTGCTACGTGGAGCACAATGGAGGGGTAATCAAACTAAAAATAAAAGGAGTCCCACCGTGATCGCCAATTTGTAGATTATGGAAAATCCATTTAAAAATAAAAAAGAAAAAATAATAAAGCACGTGGTGCTAATGGGAAGTGTTATCGCCAGAGGGGTTACCTCAAAAAGAATAAAAATGATCGCGTGTACCTTGTGTTGAGTGTGAGAGATTGTGAGCTTTTCCTTCCTCCTTCCACTGGCCGGCCGACGAAGGGGGTTCTTAGCTTGATTACCCTTGTAAGAACACACAAGACAAGTGAAAAGATTGATTAGCCAAAAGTGTGTAGTATCAATGTTCTAATGATATGAATTCAAGCAAATAAAGCATGAACACACCTGATGTGTTTTGATTTTTAAACCCCTTAAGAGGAGTATCAAAGGTATGGGAATATGAATGCAAAGTATGTGAAGCAATGTATACGATGTGAAAGTGACAATGTCTTCTAGCAAAGTAGCTAGAAAGAACAAAATGATGATGATGATGCTAATGCTAATAAGGAAGAGGACAATCTCCTCTCTGCTGTGTATGCAGCAGTACTGGGAGAGAAACCAGTTGAGTAGCAGCTGATGACCGTGGAAGAAGAAGAAATCTCCAAGAGGAAGAGAGATTACTTGAAGCGAAACCTGCAAGAAAAAAATTAAACTCTCTTCTCCCTATTCTCTATTAACGTTCTTCCTCTCTCTCTTTTCTCTATGTTCTCTGTGTGTGGTCCTCTTCGCGCGAGGGAGATCAAGGGGGGGTATTTATAGGCTAAAAATCCTTGCAAAATAAGGACTAAAACAAGGTACTGACTCTCCAACAAGAAACCCTCTTCCCAATCGAACACAAGGTGCAAAATGGGGTAAGGATCATTACTGGAAAGAAGCAGGTGAAACGGATTTGAAAGTGAAAATGACGACCTGCCAAAGGGCGTTAATTAAAAATGACGACTTCACCAAGGGCGTTAATTAAAATGACGCCTCCTACAGTGGCGTCAATTCCTGGATTTATTTATGGCAACAAAATACTTTCCTTATTAAAAATTCTGAAATGACGCCTGTTCAAAAAGGCGTTAAACAAGAGGCGCCCTTAAGGGGGACGTCAATTCTGTGATTTTTTCATTTTGCTTAGGATTCGTAAAATTCCAAGAAATGACGCCACTATACATAGCCGTCCATTTCTGAAGAGGTGCCCTTGACTACGCCGTTAATTAAAAGACGCCCCTACATAAGGTGTTAATTCCATTAAACACAGAAAAATGCTAAGAAATCACAATTAAAACATAAAAAAAGAAAAACTTCATATTTAGCCAATATTGAAGTCCACTTTGGGACGTCACATGGTGACATGAGATTTACTCAACATAGCATCGATTTTGGCGTGTCTACAAGGGGTGGATGTAGATTGTGGACTGCAATCGAACCACCTTAAAAACTCCCTGCCTCTTCTGTGGTTTGCCTGTTATCGGTATGTTGCTCTCCTTCTGCTTGGCATTTTGTTTCACTGTGAACAGCTCTCTCGATCTCACTTCTTTCTTCCGTCCTGGTTATTGTCTGCCTTAGCTATTGCTTTCGCTGTATCTGAAGGGTTGAGAAACCGAAGTTGTGATTTACCGCTGGATTATTAATTTTAGGGAGTGATCTATTCATCCCCCCCTTCTATATCACTCTACGCTGTGCATATCATGAACTTCAATTCTCTCAGCTAGCACCTTATGCTCCCCACCTGGTTAGCACAGACCTATTAAAGGCCAACCGATTTATGGATGGTTTAAGGCCCAGGTTTATTCAACAACTTGGGTCTCAAAATATCTACACATATACGGAAATGGTCCAACGGGCACATTTATGCGAAAGGACCCTGGAGAAGGTAGAGAAGTTCCGAGGAAAAGAAGAAAGGTCGAGCCGAAGACATGATAGGCAAGAGGAAAAAGAAGGAAGGTTAAGCCTCACGGAGGATGACGAACCCCATTATAACAAGAGGTCCCTCAATGGGAACGGTAATGGTAAAAGAATAAGTAATGGAAAAAGGAATGGCAATGGCAACGGCAATGGAAAGAATAAAAGAGCCAAGGAGGAGGAAGAAAGTAGGTCATGGCGGCTTGCTCATTTTATGAAAAGTTTGGCCACTCGGCTGAAGAATGCTGGAAGCGTCTCAGCGCTTGTCTCAAGTGTGAAAGTTGGGAGCATCGCTTGCCTATGTGTCCTCTCATAAAGGAACAATCTTCAAGGGTTATCAATGGACGCAGGCAACGAAGCCGAGTAAATGCCATCTTGGATGATGAAGGTAAAATGATTGAAGGTACTATCTTGACCTATTTACATATTAGCACTACCTTAATTATCAGCTCGACTAATTAAACACACTCTCCATAAAACTCATGCATTAAATTTGGGGACCAAATTCTTCTTAAGTGGGGGAGGGTGTAACACCCCAGATTTTCTAGGAATTTTCTATGAATTATCTAGAATTGTTTTCTGAATCAAAATGGTTATTAAGCATTTAAGAAAGGCTAACGGGTTATTAAATAAATTTTGGGTTAAATAAATTATTATGAAAGTCCAAATAATAACCAATTAATTAAGCCCAACTCAAATAGGCCCATGGACCAATTGCTAAGACTTTTAAGCCCAAGCCCATTATTAGAAACGTGAATTGGGTAATTTACGGATTTAAAATGGGATATATACACCAAATGGGGGATAAATGAGAGATAATAAGAAAATTTGAATTTTTTGGATTAAGCACCGCCTGGCTGTCTATCGCAAGACCGTCAAGTACACCCTAGCGGTCTGGATATGATAGCTAAGCGACCCCAGTTCCATGAATCGTAGAAACATGAAAAGCTTGAATCTTTGACGATCAAATTACCTTAGATTGAAGCTACATGGCGTGGAAGACTCTCTAGAACTCTCTAGGGATTAACTCTACTCCAATTTAGGACTCTAGGTTCAATCTAATCCCTTAAACCCTAGGTGAACCCTATAAATAGACCCTAACTTTGACTAATGCGAACCATAATGTTCGCTCGCGTATTTCGAAGGTAAGGAAACCCTATCTCAGGTTAGTTCTTTAGAACTTTATGTTCTTCTTAGTTTTATCTAACACACGTCCAATTTTTATGCTAGAAGATCCGGCCGTTGGAGAGATTGATCTTCTGAAAGTTGCTGGTTCGGTACAGTCTGCATAGGAACCAGGGCGTCGGTCTAGTAAAGATCAGGAGATTAGAAGCCCTAAACGAGGGTAGTTCAAGTAGGTCCTTTAGAACTTTTTGTTACCCTTTGTATCTTCTACTAATCCTCTAATTTTTACGATTTTAGGTCAAGAGGATCAGGAGATAGAAGGACGGGAAGTTGTTGGTTTGGCACAGGACGTGCAGGAACTAGGGTCTACTTCTAGTTAGAAATCCAAAGTCTAGGGATCGAATCAAAGGTAGGTTATCTCATGAAAAGGCTAAATTAACGTGTTAGGAAAAAAACCCTCTGTTCCCTCTTGTTTTCATTGATTGTACATGACGAATTTAATGTTTTGTCTTGACTGCGCATCTAGGTTAAAACTGCATGCATGAACCCTACCCTTAATAGAAAATTGATAATTTTGGCTTACTTCACTCAAACCCATGCATCTCCACATTTTAATATAGTTGCATCATGCCTTATTTACCTACTGGCATATTTTTCTATGCACCTATTTGCCTTAGATTTGGCCTGCTCTTCGGGTTTTATATTGTTTGCTACAGACAGAAAGAAACAGTCTTTCTGTGACCGCCAGAGGTACCTAGCGGCCTTGCGACAGACCTCTAAGCCCTGGTAAGCGGTCATCCTATGACCGCTAATCGATTTCTGTAATCTGCACTTTGTTAACTCTGAACAGATGGCAGATTGACCCTATTGACTATATGTTAAGCCTAGTTAATGAGGTCGTATTCATAGTTTTGACTTTATATTCGTAATATTGGTTATATTATGCACCATCCCGTATAGATTGCATGTCTTACATGGTTTAAATGCTTATTTTAAACTTATGTTAATTTCATGCCAAAACCATATACTCTTGTATTTATCTTAAATTTTATATGGTTCATGGACTTGTCTAGTTTTTATTTGATCGTTGTTTTTGCCATGATCCCTTCTTATCTAGAGTCTTTTATTAAGTACATGGTGCATATCCCGGTGCGTAGCCATTAGATACACTTTGCACTTAAGTACACAATCTTGGACTTGTGATCCTCCCCATTGGATATTCCTTCCACTGGACTAGGTGATCTTGTTTCAAGGCCTCGATAAGACTCCGCAAGCCTGGGATTCCCACTAGGATGCCGAGCTGGTTGTACCCTCAAAACTCAATTGTCTAGAAAGCATTTTACCGGTGTTTTATGTGTTCTAGATCTTAGTGGCCATCCATTAGACTGCATGAGTCTAGTAGTGGCCATTTACTTGACCGCTAAAGATGCCTAGTGGCCCAGCCATGACCGCAAGATTCCATAGATTCACTATGTCGACACTCCCTTTCTTCGACTCTATCGTTAAACAGTCCAGTTGTGACTGCATAGATCCATAGATGGTCTAGCACTGACCGCTAAAGTCTACAAACGGTCTAGTCATGGCCGCTAGTGTCTTCAATGTTATTAACCCAAGGTTTGACTCAAGGGTTGATTACCTAAGTTCCTAGATGGTCTAATGATTATCTTGAACCTAACCCTTTATTCAATAAACTACCTAATGAATCATGGAAATTAATGAATGTACCATTATGCTACCGGATTTCTCCTATGGCGTGACCTTGTCCTTACTGCATTCTTTGAATTCTCATGTTCAAAATTGAAGCATTCTTACTTTGACATTGTTATCATGAGCTTATTATTTGAATTGTTACATTATTGGCCGGACTTTATTGTTATACTAGTGGAAGTAGCTGGATTTATAACGTGAAGATGCAGATAAGGCACTGATTGTGTCCAAGGGCTCGACTCTAGCCCCCTTGACTGATTGTCGGAAATATGCTATAAACCATGGGGTATGATGAACACTGGCGTCGCATTGCGTTGGGAGTACTTTCTTTTATAAATGAGTGAAATCCACGAGGCCATCTAGTGAAATTACTTTCTTGCATGTTAAGTGACTTTCTAGTGCATTGCCTTTATGGTTATGAAAAGTGCATTCTCGTTACATTCTTGTTCGTGGAAGGCCATATTTACATTGGTGCTATATTCTTGCTTGATCTTATTCCCAATCTACATAGACTCTCATATCTCGTCATAATCATATTTTGTTTCTTATGTTACTTGGGTTTTATCCGCGTGTTTTATCGCATTTTTATTATCTTACACTCTATAGCTAAAATGTTAATTACTTAAACATTACCTTCATGTTGATACGAAGATACCTACTGGGCATGTGTGCTCATTCCCTACTTTTCCAATCTTTTTCAGGAAATTCTAGCGGGTCGGATTCAGATTACACAAGTGATGGATCTGGGAGTGATTGATGGTTCGAGAGAAACCGTAGTTAGTCTAGTCAAGAGTCAATTATGTAATTTTCACTTTATTGAGTTCAGTTAGTCAATGAGTCAATATCATGTACTTGATTATTATTATCAATAAAAGTTAGATTTTTGTTCAATTATGGCGTTGTTATACGCGCGCGGGGGGTCACTTGTTGTTTTGTCCTCGCGGCGGGGGTGCACACTCGCCTTTTACGGAAGGCCGAGATAGGTTGACTGGGCACGCGGGGATTTCGGAGGTATTGAGAAGATGACAGAGAGAATGATGGGAACACACCGGAAGGGATGGCGTATGGTTCATCATTCTAGGAGACTGGGACAGGGACGGCTTGGTGGAATGTGGGCGTGCCAGTTGATTTCTCAACAATCACCTATGGAACCAAGGATTGACCGGGGAAGCGTCGCCAGGACGTGGCACGTGGCTCGAGAGATCGGGTGACACGTGGATAGAAGGGATTCCACTGGTGCGAGTGCACAAGTGATTATGGGGATTCGTGTACTGGATGTCTTTCCCCACCGGTCGCAAGCAACCGGTGTTTATTTTTCATCGGATTGAATCCGAACACCTTTGTTTCTACTGCCGAAGAGGGAGTCAGGGACCCTGGGAGCCGCAATGTCGGGAGGGCTTAGTCCGTGCAACAGCGACAGGGCAACAGCAACACAACAGGGATAACTGGGGGTAGAGAGACTGGTTCCGGCGAGGAGGGGGATCCGCTCCCTGACTTGATTACCTGACTTATATGCCATCAAAGGCATTTATATGGGGGCATGGGAGCCCGATTACAATTGCTTGCAAGCCACGGGACAATTCCGTCATTTATGACGGTCCCCGGGTCATTGCGTTATTGTGCAGGTATTTTCGCATTTGTACGTGGCGTCCGTCAAAGGATCTGTGACTCAACAGGATGGTGCCCGAGGGGCGTCACAATGCATTCTCGACGTGAGACAGTGTCCAGGTTGGAGTAGTAGGGGTGCCGTAGGCACCATTGTGCGGGGTAAGTTGAGTGGTCGGGTGCCGCAGGCCCCGATGTGACTGGAGTTGTTGGCAGTCAGGTGCCTAGGGCACCGTTGTGACTGGAGTTGTTGAGTGATCGGGTGCCGCGGGCCCTGATGCGACTGGAGTAGCTAGCAGTCGGGTGTCGGGAGCACTGTTGTGACTAGAGTTGTTGGTAGTCGGGTGTCGGGGGCACCATTGTGATTGGAGTTGTTGAGTGATCGGGTGCCACGGGCCCCGATGCGACTGGAGTAGCTGGCAGTCGGGTGCCGGGGGCACCGTTGTGACTGGAGTCGTTAGCAGTCGCGTGCCGGGGACAATGTTGTGACTGGAGTTGTTGAGTGATCTGGTGCCGCGGGCCCCGATGTGACTGAAGTAGCTGGCAGTCGGGTGCCGGGGGTACCGTTGTGACTTGTGTTGTTGAGTGATCGGGTGCCACGGGCCCCGATGTGACTGGAGTTGTTGGTAGTCAGGTGCCGGGGGCACCACTGTGACTTAGTGGCTGAGTGGTCAGGTGCCGGGGGGGCACCGTTGTGACTAGAGTTGTTAAATGGTCGGGCGCCGTGGGCCCCGATGTGACTGGAGTTGTTGAGTGGTCGGGTGCCGCAGGCCCCGATGTGACTAGAGTAGCTGGCAGTCGGCTGCGGGGGGCACCATTGTGACTGAACGAGGCGGGCACCGAGAGACCTCGATGGTCGTGCTGGGGCCCGGTGTGATTAGCAGTCGGGTGTCGGGGGCACCATTGTGACTTAGGTTGTTGAATGGTCGAGCGCCATGGGCCCCGATGTGACTGGAGTTGTTGGCAGTCGGGTGCCGGGGGCACCATTGTGACTGAGTGGCTGAGTGGTCGGGTGCCGTGGGCCCCGATGTGACTGGAATGGCTGGCAGTCAGGTGCCGGGGGCACCGTTGTGACTGGGGTAGATGGGCATCGCGAGACCTTGATGGTCGTGCTCGGGACCCGTTGACAGAGGCAGGGGCCTGACACTTCATCTTGTGCCAGGACTTGTGAAGTGTGCCCATCGTCCGGGTAACAGCACTAAGTGCACGTTTATCGAGGTGGCACCATAGTGGCACACGATCATTGAGGTGGGGAACTAGGCTGGGCGCTTCGATTTAGCCATGTCTGATGGTGCGCGATCATGGAAGTAGAGACCAGGCAGGGTGCTCTCATCAAGCCACATCTGCGTCATGCACGAATGTCGAGGTAGGGCCGAGTAGGGCGTTCTTGTCGAGCAACGTCTGGGGATGCATGATTATCGAGACAAGGCTCCGACAGAGTGCTTTCACCAAGCGACAGTAGGGTCGTGCATGAATATCGAGACTAGACCTGGGTAGAGTGCTTTCACCAAGTGATAGTAGGGTCGTGCACGAATATCGAGACAAGACCCAGGCAGAGTGATTTCACCAAGCGGCATCAGGGTCGTGCACAATTATCGAGATGACATACATTCATCACAACAGAGGGACCGCCTTTGCCGAGGTAGGTGTTTGGGCTAGACGCCATATGAGGGATGCTCATGCGGCATGCCCTTGGCGTGAGCCTAGCAAACACACACACAAATCTCCTTAGCGCGCCCTTGTAGTCTGGGAGTGAGCTCCTTGCATTGAGGCTTGATGGTTGATGCATGTTGGGCTCCCAAAGGGGGGGTTTTTATAGGGAAGATGAAAGGGTGGAAGGGGTTTACCCGGACTAGGTTGAGGGGTGAGGCTGGTTCTGGTAAACCCTTTGGGAAGTGTTACGGAGTGGGGGAGGGAGGGTTTAGGTGGACCAGCCCAAGGGGCTGGTCTGGTCTGCCTAAACCCCTCACGGAGGGGTTTTTCTTTCATTAAAAAACCCTTTTTTTATTTGGGAAGGGTTTTGGCAGACCAGCCTAAGGGGCTGGGTTGGTCCGCCTAAACCATGGGTTTAGGCGGACATGGGGCTTTTTTTTGATTAAAAAAAGGTTTTTTTATTATTTTATGGGGGTTTAGGCCGACTAGCCCAAGGGGCTGGGCTGGTCCGCCTAAACCCCTCCTCAGAGGGGTTTACGCGGGTTTGACCGAGGGTTCACCGTGGGTTTGACCGCGCAAGTTGATCCGTGTGCGAGGGCGCACGATGGTGGTGCATGACGCGATGGGTTGCTGGGAGTCCCGAGTTGGGCTCGGACTTGCTGTAGAGTGGCTGGAACATACGCGCCCACCAGGTGCTCGGGGAGATTCACGACACGCGTGTGTGGGCCGTATAAGGGTGTTGGGAGCTCCTGAAGCTTGTGGTTGGCCCAATCCGGTCTTCCCTTGACTTCGGAGGGCTGGAGGGAGGCGACTCAAGGGTAGAGCCCGACCTCATTGGGGGGTGCCAGATGGCGTGGCTAATAGTAGGGACACCCATGGCTTGGGTCGGGCAGCTGTGTTGAACGCGGGTTAACCCGCAAACTGAGTGATCGGGGGTGGGCCCGATCGATTGCTGATGTTGCCACGGGTCACGGCTAGTAGGTTAGGACCCTTGGTTGGGCCCGGTGACTGGGGCGTCGACATGATGATGTCGTTTGTCTGGTGGTCTGGGTGACCCTCGCTCCTTGGCGAAGAGTCGTATGATGCAGTAGGCTGTTCTGAGTCCCGAGTTTACTCAGTTATTGAAGCGTCGACGGTGTGATACCATATGCAGGGTGTCCGGGCGTGATCCCCGAATCTTCACAGAGTGCCGTAAGGTACGGTAGGTTGTCCCGAATCTTGAAACTGACCCGGTTGTCAATAAACTGGCTGGCATAGTGCCGTTTGCTCGGGGCCGATCCCCGGTTGTTATGTTGCGCCGCTTGACCCGGTAAAGTGTCTCGATTTCCTAGCTCAACTCGACTGGTAGAGCAACTTTGGCGATGTGCCGTTTTGCTCTATTTAGGGAGTATTTCCCTATGCTTAATCCTTGATTAATTCAATAAAATAAGTCGGTGCCAACATGCGTCCATTCATCTTATGTGTAAATAATTTGCGTTATGATTGTTATTATCACTTGAGGCTTCTCTTGTTGGCTGTTCACATTCTCGATTAGTTTCCACTGCATAATCATGGGGCGTGATAGCCTCAAATTTTGAGGATAAAATTTCTGCAAGGTGGGGAGGACTGTAACACCCCGAATTTTTTTTCAATTTTTCCAGATTAGGATTTGTGAGTTCAGAGTGTCATGGTGAGTCTCGGTGCGTGTTTCGGGTTTTACGCGTGTTTTTGCATGTCGGACCTTCAGAACTCTATATAGAGTGAACTAATGCGTTCTTCGACTCCGGGACGTTACCAGCGCGTTATGCATTTTTCAAGGATCATGGGGAGTATTTTTTCCTATTTTTCATATTTTTCAAAAATTTTGGATTTCCTATAAATAACCCTCACCCTTTTCTCTCTCTCCCATCTCTCATTTCTCTAACTCTCTCCCTCTCTCTTCTCTCTCACGTTCTCTCCTCTCCCCCTCTCTTCTCTCTGGGTGGCCAACGGAGATGGATGAGGGTGAGGTGGCGACGCTCGTGGGGCAAGGGGCGACGTGGACGGGGCGAGGATCGAGGCGTGGTGGCACGAGGAAGCTCGGGTGCGCGTTCGTGAACCGGCGGGGGTGTAGCGGATGTTTCGCGACGGAACGGCGTCCACGGTGCACAAAATCTTCGGTGGAGGTAGGGTGATGGATCCTTAACCCCTGTACTTCCTTTCCTGCGAGTTTTGTAGGCCGTGGTGAGCAGATCGTGGGTTTATTACTGTCGGGAGGTTTTGAATGCATTTTAGGGCGTGCGACAGATTTGTCGGATCGTGCGAGGTTTTATCACTTTCTTCCTCCCATTTTTGGGTTTTGGGGCTAGGGGATTGATTCCCATTGTTTTACCCCTCGAATGGGGTCGAGAGGGTGTGGAAATCGGAGCCCTAGGGCTGCTCCGGTCGAATTTCTGCTATAATCGGTCGATCGAAGTGGGCAGTTCGGTCGACTGGCTGGCGTTCGCAGCAGGGCACGACCGTGTCGGTTGGGTCGACCGACCCTTGGGTGCCGGTCGACTGACCGCAGTGGGTGAGTCGACACAGCCTGCGCAGCGTCGACGCCACCTGGGCGCACCGGTCGACCGACCGGGTCGGTTCGGTCGACCGACTGCCGTGGGTGGCCTAGGTCGACCGACCCTTGGAGTTTGGTCGACCGACCCCTACCCCATTCGCTCGCTTTGGGTCCCGGTCAGTCTGGTTGAGACCCAATGACCGACCTTTGGCCCCGTGAGTGTCCCGGACACCCAGTGGGTACCGTGGCCATGTTTTTGGGTGTCCGGAGGTACCATTTTACCTCGATTAGCATGCCTGTGCATTTTAAGGGGCCAGAAGATCCTTTGTGTTCTGGGCTTCTGTGTTTACGCTAGCTCAAGTCACCACGGGTTGGCATGAGTGCGGAGGTTTATTCCGGCACGTCGATAGCTTTGTTGGAATGTGGTTTCCGTGAGGGCCGTGCGTATGGCCTGTGGACTGTGAGTCCAATTATCTAGCCTGGGGCTGGAGGGTTTTCTTAGTTTTGCTTTGGAAGGGATTAAGTTGGCGGCTATGTCCCGCTTTAAGACTGATCAGACCGAGATTTCTGACCTAGGGATTGGCCTGAGTGACGGCCTAGAGCTATCTTTGCACAACGGTCTTGACCCTGAGTCCTGTGACTCAAGGACCGTTGGTTTAATAGGTTCTAGTGGACTGCCTAGAGTCCAGTGGCATTGTGCCACCCGTCTTTTGAGCTGGACGTACGTGACAGGGCCTGTGCGTGGCCTATCCTTGTTCAGATGGTTTCCACCAAGAGTCGCATTTATGGTGACCCCACTCGTCATAGCTTCATGGGCACGCTTGTGCCATCCCACCTGAGTGTAGGTGGAGAGCTACAGTAGCTTGCCTGGGCATGCGTGTGCTAACTCACCTAGGGGGTAGGTGGAGAGCTACACCCGTTAGAGACGGTTTTTAGGTTGGTTATCGTAGGGCCTCCCCTGTAGTGACTCGAGTCCGAGCCGGGAGGAAAACCAGCTAGAGGGCCTGGCGTTATGCAGTCTGTCAGTGTGTGCACACATGGTCGGGGAATAAGTCGTCAGTGGACGCTTCTAGCCATGCTTTGAGTGGGTAGGTGCCCCTTTCATGGGACGCGAGTTTCCGTGACCCGAGAGTCCATTTTCTGACAGCTAGGCATGGTTTCTCGGACCGGTTCTATGTGTTTTCTGAGGTTGAGGCCAGGGGCACTTTGTAGGATTACCAGGGCTTCATCCCTTGGCTAGGTCGGGTTCATGACAGCGAGGTCGTGATGGTACCCGTGGACCGTGTGGTCTAGGTTAGGCCCCGTCTTGGTGACAGGCCTCCACGGCAGAGTTGTAGTGGATTTTCCCTCGGTAACTGTGGTGTTAGGTAGTCCGGTCCCCCGACTGTGAGATCGGGGTGTGTTTTCTAATACAGTAGGAGTAGCTATAGAGTCGAGATTTTGCCGGCCGATGTGATTGCCGCTCCTACTTTTGTTACTGCTTTCCGCAATCACCGTTGTTTACAGTTGTGGTTCTGCGGGACTTCTACTGAGCCAGTGAAAGGAGGCTCACCCTTGCTTTTCTGGTGAGGCGGTTCTTCCTCAAGGTTTGAGGGTGCTGCGTGGAGGTTTCTAGGTGCCAGCTCGTCAGGCCGAGTGTTCACTCGGTATTGGGTACGTTTTATTTTCTATAGACTGTACTTTATTTTGGCCTAGACTCTGTAGTAGTTTATTATTGTTATTCCCGCTTTATTTCTTATTTCTGTGTATACTTCCACTCACACACTCCTTTTAGCCGTTCCGAGCCCTCCGGCTCGTGGGCAGCAGACCAGGATTCTTATGGTATCGTGTTCTTCTCGGTATCCGGATCCTGGGTCGTTACAGGAGATGAGCACAGCGGAGTAGACGAGCGCATTCAGCAAGCAGGCGAGGGGTGGAGATCGCACAGGAGATTCGTACTCACGAGCCGAGACGGGAGGGGGGGCGAGGAGATTATCTAATGAGGGTTTCGTAGGAGAGGGGAGGAGAAGGAGTGTTCCGTGGAAGAGGGAAGGAGAAGGAGAACGCGAGGGTCATCGTAGAGGGAAGGAGAACGCGAGGATTCCACCAAAGAGGGAAGGAGCGAGGGTTCCGAGGGTTCCGTGGGAGAGGGAAGAGAGGAACGAGGGTTCCGTGGGAGAGAAACGGGGGCACAATCGAGAGAATGTGGTGAGGAGAGAGAGGAAAATGGGGTTATTGGGTGGGGATAACTCATTCCACCATTTCGGTGGAATGAGTTATCCTCATTCCTAACCCCATTTTTGGGAATATTCCCATTCTCTCTATCCCTGGATATCCTTACTCAAAACAGACATACCAAACGTAGATTAGGGTTTTCATGGGGTTATCATCCGTCTAACCCCGTACCAAACGAGACCTTAGCTTCCTTGACATGTTTGCCGTTTTTCCATGACGCGATGAACCTTTCCGTAGGGTAATATAACAAATTTTGATTAGCTTCACCTCTTGTCAAAAATAAATATGACGTGTATAAAAGTAACTAACTAACACAGCAAATTTTGAAAATATAAAAAAAGAAGTGAAAATTTTAAGACCAAAAATGAAAATTCCAAAATCTAGAAAAAATAAAACTTCAAAATTTTCAAACCATAAAGAAGGGTTTGCATCCAATATGTGCACATTATTTCTTTGTAGCCTTGTCAATAATACCTATTACCTGTGACCCGCACTACAACCATATACGAAATCGGGTATGATTCCCTCTTTTTTTCCCACCGGTTACTTCTACACTGGAACGGGTCCAGACCAGGACTGATTATGGCTTTCTTGTATTTGTAGAAGTACTTTAGGTTTTCGTAACGGGTCTATGAGGACCCGATAGAGTCTGAGGACCCTTGTCCTACATATCTAGCCTCCACCAGTGACTCCCAGTCTCCTCCTGTGTAATATCTGTGGGTATCAGATTATGTCCTTGTGGGTATCATATCGTGTTCTCGTGCGAGACAGATCTTGTAAATAATGGATCTTTATATCTCCAAATAATAAATATTAAATCATTTCGGAGTTGTTGTTGTCACACCCTGAGATATGCAGTAGAATTAAGTCGGGAACGTGAACAGCCTACAATATGCCTCAAGCTAGCAAGATAATCAGAGCGCTATATCATTCACACACCAGAAGACTGAACACAAGATAATGTACTCAAAATTTCAACTTTATTAAATAATAATAATCAAGGTTTACAGACACTTGACTTGACTCTTTTAACTCTAGACTCAAGAAAAACAAAATTACATAACATGATTAACTTCACTGCCTATTACAGTGAAGGTATCTAATTACAATATGACTAGGCCTTCTCTTGATCTTCACTCGCTCTCGCCCTCGGATCCGTCACTCGGGTAATCCGAATCTGATCCACTAGAATTTCTTGAAAAAGATTGGAAAGTAGGGAATGAGCACACTTGCCCTGTCACGCCCCGAGCGCGGAAGGAACCCGGAGATGCGTGATGAGTTTACATCAATCATATCAATCAGAGCGTTAGTGTATTCGACACAAAGATAGAGTGCGCAAAGTAATAACAACCCAATCCTTTATTTCATCAAACCTTCAAAGTACTTTATTACAACTTACTTAAAGAAAGTGCTACGACTCAAATAAAGAAAAAGTAACATAATGGACTCAAGAAATAGAAAAGACAAGACTAATCGATGCTTGGAGTGGCTATATCTCCTCACTCATTGTCATCCCCATCTGTTTGGGCCTCGTTATCGGACTTACCTGAAAAATAAGGGAAAACACTAGGTGAGCAAACGCTCAGTAGGGATTATATCTCAAGAAGTAACTTGCTTTAAGTAATTTACAGGTTACATGAAATGCAATAAGTTATGCATGCTCGCAAGAAACGACAATAGAGAGATTGAATTACAAGAGAGTAGAAAGATCCTTAACCCCTGTACCGGCGGGTGGGACGAGGAAGCTCGGGTGCGTGTTCGTGAACATGCGGGGGTGTCGCGGGTGTTTCGGGACGGAATGGCATCCACGGTGCACAGAATCTTCGGTGGAGGTAGGGTGATGGATCCTTAACCCCTGTACTTCCTTTCCTGCGAGTTTTGTAGGCTGTGGTGAGCAGATCGTGGGTTTATTGCTGTCGGGGGGTTTTGAATGTATTTTAGGTCGTGCGACAAATTCGTCGGATCATGCGAGGTTTTATCATTTTCTTCCTCCCATTTTGGGGTTTTGGGGCTAGGGGAATGATCTCCATTGTTTTACCCCTCGACTGGGGTCGAGAGGGCGTGGAAATCGGAGCCCTAGGGCAGCTCCGGTCGGATTTCTGCTGTAATCGGTCGATCGACCGGGCAGTTCGGTCGACTGGCCGACATTCGCAGCAGGGCACGACCGTGTCGGTTTGGTCGACCGACCCTTGGGCGCCGGTCGACCGACCGTAGTGGGTGAGTCGACACAGCCTGCGCTGCGTCGACGCCACCTGGGCGCACCGGTCGACCGACCGGGTCGGTTCGGTCGACCGACTGCCGTGGGTGGCCTAGGTCGACCGACCCTTGGAGTTTGGTCGACCGACCCCTACCCCATTCACCCGTTTTGGGTCCCGGTCGGTCTGGTTGAGACCCAATGATCGATCTTTGGTCCCGTGAGTGTCCCGGACACCCCGTGGGTACCGTGGCCATGTTTTTGGGTGTCCGGAGGTACCATTTTACCTCGATTAGCATGCCTGTGGGTTTTAAGGGGCCAGATGACCCTTTGTGTTCTGGGCTTCTGTGTTTACGCTAGCTTAAGTCGCCACGGGTTGGCATGAGTGCGGAGGTTTATTCCGGCACGTCGATAGCTTTGTTGGAATGTGGTTTCTGTGAGGGCCGTGCGTATGGCCTGTGGACTGTGAGTCCAATTATCCAGCCTAGGGCTGGAGGGTTTTCTTAGTTTTGCTTTGGAAGGGATTGAGTTGGCGGCAATGTCCCGCTTTAAGACTGATCAGACCGAGATTTCTGACCTAGGGATTGGCCTGAGTGACGGCCTAGAGCTATCTTTGCACAACGGTCTTGACCCTGAGTCCTGTGACTCAAGGACCGTTGGTTTAATAGGTTCTAGTGGACTGCCTAGAGTCCAGTGGCATTGTGCCACCCGTCTTTTGAGCTGGACGTACGTGACAGGGCCTGTGCGTGGCCTATCCTTGTTCAGATGGTTTCCACCAAGAGTCGCATCTATGGTGACCCCCACTCGTCATAGCTTCATGGGCACGCTTGTGCCATCCCACCTGAGCGTAGGTGGAGAGCTACAGTAGCTTGCCTGGGCATGTGTGTGCTAACTCACCTTGGGGGTAGGTGGAGAGCTACACCCGTTAGAGACGGTTTTTAGGTTGGTTACCGTAGGGCCTCCCCTGTAGTGACTTGAATCCGAGCCGGGAGGAAAACTAGCTAGAGGGCATGGCGTTATATAGTCTGTCAGTGTGTGCACACATGGTCAGGGAATTAGTCGTCAGTGGAGGCTTCCAGTCGTGCTTTGAGTGGGTAGGTGCCCCCGTCACGGGACGCGAGTTTTCGTGACCCGAGAGTCCATTTTCTGACCGCTAGGCATGGTTTCTCGGACCGGTTCTATGTGTTTTCCGAGGCTGAGGCCAGGGGTGCTTGGTAGGATTACCGGGGCTTCATCCCTTGGCTAGGTCGGGTTCACGACAGTGAGGTCGTGATGGTACCCGTGGACCGTGTGGTCCAGGTTAGGGCCCGTCTTGGTGACAGGCCTCCACGGCAGAGTTGTAGTGGATTTTCCCTCGGTAACTGTGGTGTTAGGTAGTCCGGTCCCCAGACTGTGAGATCGGGGTGTGTTTTTCGATACAGTAGGAATAGCTATAGAGCCGAGATTTTGCTGGCCGATGTGATTGCCGCTCCTACTTTTGTTACTACTTTTCGCTATCGTCACTGTTTACAGTTGGGGTTCTGCGGGACTCCTACTAAGCCAGTGAAAGGAGGCTAACCCTTGCTTTTCTGGTGAGGCTGTTCTTCCTTAAGGTTCGAGGGTGCTGCACGGAGGTTTCTAGGTGCCATCTCGTCGGGCCGAGTGTTCACTCGGTATTGGGTACATTTTATTTTCTATAGACTGTACTTTATTTTGGCCTAGACTCTGTAGTAGATTATTATTGTTATTCCTACTTTATTTCTTATTTCTGTGTATACTTCCACTCACACACTCCTTTTATCCATTCCGAGCCCTCCGGCTCGTGGCAGCAGACTAGGATTTGAATGGTATCGTGTTCTTCTCGGTATCCGGATCATGGGTCGTTATAGGAGATGAGCACAGTCGAGCAGATGAGCGCATTCAGCAAGCAGGCGAGGGGTGGAGATCGCACAGGATATTCGTACTCACGAGCCGAGATGGGAGGGGGGGCGAGGAGATTATCTAATGAGGGTTTCGTAGGAGAGGGGAGGAGAATGAGTGTTCCGTGGAGGAGGGAAGGAGAAGGAGAATGCGAGGGTTCCACCAGAGAGGGAAGGAGTGAGGGTTCCGAGGGTTCCATGGGAGATGGAAGAGAGGAACGAGGGTTCCGTGGGAGAGAAACGGGGGCACAATCGAGAGAATGTGGTGAGGAGAGAGAGGAAAATGGGGTTATTGGGTGGGGATAACTCATTCCACCATTTCGGTGGAATGAGTTATCCTCATTCCTAACCCCATTTTTGGGAATATTCCCATTCTCTCTATCCCTGGATATCCTTACTCAAAACAGACATACCAAACGTAGATTAGGTTTTTCATGGGGTTGTCGTCCGTCTAACCCCATACCAAACGAGACCTTAGCTTCCTTGACCTGTTTGCCATTTTTCCATGACGCGATGAACCTTTCCGTAGGGTAATATAACAAATTTTGATTAGCTTCACCTATTGTCAAAAATAAATATGATGTGTATAAAAGTAACTAACTAACACAGCAAATTTTGAAAATATAAAAAAAGAAGTGAAAATTTTAAGACCAAAAATGAAAATTCCAAAATCTAGAAAAAATAAAACTTCAAAATTTTCAAAACATAAAGAAGCGTTTGCATCCAATATGTGCACATTATTTTTTTATAGCCTTGTCAATAATACCTATTACCCGTGACCCGCACTACAACCATATACAAAATCGGGTATGATCCCCTCTTTTTTTTCCCACCGGTTACTTCTACACTGGAACGGGTCCAGACCAGGACTAATTGTGGCTTTCTTGTATTTGTAGGTGTACTTTAGGTTTTCGTAACGGGTCTATGATGACCCGATAGAGTCTAATAACCCTTATCCCGCATATCTAGCCTCCACCAGTGACTCCCAGTCTCCTCCTGTGTAATATCTGTGGGTATCAGATTATGTCCTCGTGGGTATCGGATTGTGTTCTCGTGCGAGTACGGATCTTGTAAATAATGGATCTTCATATCTCCAAATAATAAATATTAAATAATTTCAGAGTTGTCGTTGTCATGCCTTGAGATATGCAGTAGATTTAAGTCGGGAACGTGAACAGCCTGCAATACGCCTCAAGCTAGCAAGATAATCAGAGCGCTATATCATTCACACACCAGAAGACTGAACACAAGATAATGTACTCAAAATTTCAACTTTATTAAATAATAATAATCAAGGTTTACAAGACACTTGACTTGACTCTTTTAACTCTAGACTCGAGAAAAACAAAATTACATAACATGATTAACTTCACTGCCTATTACAGTGAAGGTATCTAATTACAATATGACTCATGACTCTTAAACTATCTAGGCCTTCTCTTGATCTTCACTCGCTCTCGCCCTCGGATCCGTCACTCGGGTAATCCGAATCTGATCCACTAGAATTTCCTGAAATAGATTGGAAAGTAGGGAATGAGCACACTTGCCCAGTAGGTATTTTTGTGAAGGTAATATTTAAATAATTAGCATTTTAGCTCTAGAAGGTAAGATAAAGAAAAATGTGATAAAACATGCGAATATAACCAAAATAACCACAAATCACAAGACAAATATAATGATAGGAAAGAATATGGGATCATGATCAAGCAAGATATAAATGTGGCCTTTAATGAACGAGAATGTACTAGCATGTATCGAGAATGTACTTTTCGTAACTGTTGACACCCGTTTTAGCCCACAAGTTGCGTTATTTCTCTTATTCATCATTTTGATATCCTCAATTACCTATTATTTTGGAACCTTCTTTGGATAGATTTCGAGCCTATTTCATTGTTCCCTAGCCTTTTGGACTTTGGAGATAATGATTTCTTAGAGCCCTTGAGCTTATCTTATCAACTTCCAGCTTTTCAAGTCGACTTGTGGCCCATTTAGGTCGACTTTCCATCAAGGATTCGGCTCTTTTCGATACGCAGTCTTGAGAACAGTCATTTTTCATCCCCTTCTGTTCCTCTATTCAAAATGTGCCCTTCATTAATGTTGTTCACCTTTTAAAGCTCTACAATTCCTTCTTCTATGCCATTGGCCAGTTCTCCATTGATTTTAAGTTATCCATGTTTTTCTGGGAGGCTATGTAGTTCACATGCGTCCCGAAATTTTTTCTCTCTGTTCTCGCCCTATTTTCTCCGACTTCCTCTCATTTTCTCATCTTGATCTCTTCATGAAAGTTGTTCATCTCTTTGTTATCTACAATTTCTTCTTCTACCACTTTTGATAATTATGCACCATTTTCGAGATATGATTCAATTTCAAAAGTCACGCACGATATGAACGTGAGGCCCTCTTCCTCTTACCGGTTGGAAGGAGAGGAGGTTGAATCCACAAAGTTCCCGCACCCCGTTCCTTAAGCATGATCAACTCTTCATGTTCCAAGGTACACGGTACCGTCCCTTCATCTCTTCATCCTTTCGACGTTGTTGGAACCTTGGTGGCGATCACAGTATGTATTCCTCATCTATTCATCGCCCTTTGATTCACACTTTCATGCATGTTTTAGCTTAAGGGGGCGGGGTAGGACTATTAATCTATCTATAATTTTTTTGGCGATCACGGTGGGACACCAATGCCCATCACATTTGTTTTCATGCTCTTTTGTAAGTTGGGTATGTGCATGTTCATGTTTAGGTAGTATTCTCTCCATTCTCCTACTGTTTTGGGCATTTTAAGGGCTCTGGTTGCCTGGCGGTCTTCTGGTAGACCGCAAGGGGTCAAGAAACGGTCATTTGGTAGACCGCTTGTGGATTCTGGCAGGTCTGCGCGCGTGCTCACGGGGCCCTATTCGTTGAGGCATAACTTTTGATCTCGGGGTCCGATTGCGCTAATTTCTGTTCCATTGGATAGCCCTTTGTATTATCTTTCCATCCATCTACTATTTGCATCATTTGGGTCACATTTGCATAGTTAAATATTGTCTTCATTTTAACATTTTGTGCATGAAATCTGCATACAGACCTAGGGACAGGTTCACGGGGGCAACTTTCTTTGACGATTTGACTGACCTCCCAGAGTCAGATTGCTCTATTCCTAGGCTCGTTGGATAGACCTTTGTATTGTCTTTCCATCCATATCTCATTTGTATCATTTGGGTCACGTTTACATACCTTAAAATTGTTGTCATTTTTGCATTTTGTGCATAAAATTTGCATACAGGTCGGAGTGCAAATGCAAAGGTACGTCGCTTATTTATGATTATTCATATCTTTTAGTGCCTAATTGTGCATATTTTTGGCCTTGAATTATTGTCCTTCATATTGTCTTGGATTTCCCACTTTGTTTGCATTCATATCATGATGTTTACATAATTAAATCTTGCCTTAATTTTTCACTTTTATGATAGATTTTTGCATGCACTCCGGTGCACATAGGGCCATGCATTGCATATCATAGTCGCATTCCTACCTTGGTAAGTGATCCTCTCGCCCCCATATTCCTTGCGGTCGAGTAGGTGATCTTATACGGGACCTCTGTAAGTCCCCTTAAGGCGTGGATTCCCACACGGACGCCGGACCGGTTGTACCTTTTCCACCCCTTGGGCTTGCATTTGCATACGTGTGAGAGAATTGGCCTTAGTCAACCCAAAGTTTGGACCATATTCCCATAGGATTCCTATCTTATGGGAATAATTCTCAACTCAAATCATTAAAAGGTCCATTGAAACTTCTAAAATATTTCCCATCATATTAACTTGTTTGACTTAGGTGAAATCCTCTCACATTGCATTGTTGGTGTTGTTTGGGCTTGTCCAAGCCCATTAGTGGTGTTTGCATTGCATTTCCGTCATCATCTACATGTTCTGTTGATAGGCCCATTTAGGGTAGCTCATTTTGTGTGTCCATTGTCTAGTCCATTGTCTAGTCCCATTCTCCCTTGCTCTTTGCATTAGTGGGTCAGTCCTCCTTATTTTCAAGCCCATTAAGCCATTTGCTTCCCCACTTGTATTCTCCTTCATATCCTTGTATTAAGTCTCCATTTACCCTCATGGAGCATCATTCCAACCCCTTGTATCATTCTTCTTCCCAATTTTCTTCTTATTCCCGTGTGGAATCCTCTTTCCACGCGGGCCCATCTTCCCGTGGTCCCTCTGATCCATCCGAGGAACAGGCTAATCTCATGGCCCATCTATCATGCCTTGTTCGCCAAATGGACCTGGCCCAAGCCCAACGCCTTATTGCAAATCATCTTCATGGGCCTTCTTCACTCAATGGACCATCTTCTCATATTAATGGGCCTTATTCTTCTAATGGGTCTCATTCCTATAATGGGCCTTCTCTTCCTAATGGGCCTCCTCCCCTTGATGGGCCTTCTTCCCTTCATGGGCCTTCTTACCTTCGTGAGCCTCATTCTTCTTCCTCTTATGCTGTTGGCCCAATGGGTCCTTATGCCAACGTCTCTTCCAGGCCTACATACCCTTCCACTCCCGGAATGGGCCTTTCTTCTTCTCAGCCCGGATCCTCTTATCCGGCCCATTATCCTCATCCTGGTTCAAATTCACAACCTCTTACTCATGTTGGCCTGCATTACTCTCGATCTCTCCCTACTCAGGAGATGATTGCTCAAGCCCAACGCCAGCTTGATGAACTCCAACACCAAATTGATCTTAAGTCCTCCCTAAGTATTCCATTCGCATTTCAAGGTCTTTGGCTTCCACCATCTTCACAAATTCCCGCATATCACCATTATGGTGGAGTCGGTGACCCTTATGTGCACTTAAAAGAGTTCGTCTATGAGTCGGCCCAGTTTCGACATAACCGACGCTTGATGACTTATCTATTCGGTCTGTCATTGGAGGGCCCGGCTCGGGATTGGTTCTTCTCTCTTTCGCAAGAGCAAGTTGTGAATTTCCAAGCCGTGCAAGAGAAGTTCATTCAGCAGTTTCAAGACTAGGTTGGGCCCAGGTATTCTATGGTGGATCTGGCCCACGAGAATATGAAGCTCAACGATGATTTCTACACCTTTGCCGACCGCTGGCGTCACCTCACCGCACAAGTTCCGGGGCACATTTCGGAGCAGGAGCTGATTAAGATGTTGATATTCAATGCAACGCCTGAGTATCACTTCATCTTGGCCCTCAACGACATCACCTCCTGGCAATAATTATATAGTCGAGCTCGCTTCATTCGCCAACAAATCCAAGGTTCCCTTGACCCCGAGTCTCCACCATCCACCTCCACTTACACCTCACCCTCTACAAGCCAACCCTACACTCCCATGAGTCAGCCTGCCATGAGTCAGCCTTCCGCCACATATCCCTCCATGAGTCAACCTCCCACTTCTACATATTCGTACACTCCCGCATACCAACCCTCCATGAGTCAGCCTTCCACTTCTCCACATCCGCCGCCACCCCCGGTCAAGGGAACACCACACCTCGAGCAAGTGGATGCTGTCTACATACCCCCTCATCTCGCTCCACATATGCCTTCACCAAATCCCTCCGCAGCTGACCAAGCACTATTGCCTACACAACCTTCACTTTCACGATCTCCACAACCGTCTCCACCACTTCATACCCCTTGGCATCCACCTCTCCCGAAGCGAGCTCTTCACCCTCCATTGCCAGAGTGCCTTACCGATATTTTCAGGACTTTGATGGCCACTCATGCGTTGTCGCTCCCTCTGGTTGTGCCTTGTCGACCTGCGGTCGGGAATATGCTTCAGTTCTGTGATTTCCATCGTCAACAGGGGCATCTGGTGGAAGATTGCCCCGAGTTCTGGGAGTTTGTTTATGACTTGGAAGCCAAGAAAAGGATTGATTGGGCCACTATTCATGAGGTCATTCTACATCTCCGCAGCAAACAGCAGCGACAAGGAGTGCCACCTAAGCAGCCGTCCCCATTTCAAGGCCAGGGGCACCCCTGTGATCCCTCGTCTAGTGTTGCACCCACTCCGTCGCCTACTCCAATACCTGTCCCATCACCGTTATCTTCTCTATTACCTCCACCATCTCCATTACCCTCACCTTCACCTAAACCTCCATCATCTCCGCCTCCATCTTTACCTTCACCCGAGCCTATCATCGCCTGCACCTTCACTTGGCATCACCATCCCCATTGAAACCTCCATGCCATCAGAACCTATTACCTCCATCACTTCTCCATCCACTTCCACCCCATGGAGCGGGTGTGTATTACCTTTGGTGTCCCTCGGGTCTGGTCCCCAGGGAGATGATGAGCCAAGTCAGGACAATTTGGTGTCGGTCGTGTTTTTTAAGATTCATGATTTCATCTGTCGCATGCCGATCCGCATCCTGGTCCCTAGCTATTTTGGGGATGATGTGCCTGCACTCCCGATGACGGTTGCTAAAAAGAGTTCCCTTGCACTGATGACAATGTCTTCAAGAGTGAGACCAGTGGCAATCTCATTGCTCGCCGAAAAGTTCACCGTTGATGATGTTGTTACTTCTCGCTCTGTTGCTATTCAGATAACTAGCCAAGAGGGGTTCTCCACCCATATTTTGCTAACTCGTACGGCTGCCAAAGGATTGGTGAATTCCATGTTCAAGGGGCAGTTGGCCATATCTTCTGCACTTTCGAAGGACATTCTGCACATTCTATGCAACCTCTCTCAGTTTATCAGTACGCCGGCCACGTCAACGCCGTGTATTACCCTCCCTCAGTTTCATCCTCCTCTACTCACAATGGAGTTATGCTTCAAGTCTGATTACCGAGTGGAGTTTCTGAATCTCATGCTTCTAGTACCGAGAGACAAAACCCCATGGGTTTGTGATGTTCATCATTCTAAGGAGTTACTTGTTCAAGAATGTCCACCTACTGTTGTTAGGACCGGATGTCTAGGGGCAACCGCCCCGGTAAGGCAGCATGTTCATAGCCGGGCCAGGCCGTCTGCTAGATGGGCTCTCTATCTAAGAAGATATTGCAAGGTAAGGTGCCCAAGGATTCGAGCCCGCACCAGGCGGGTCTATTACAAGCCAGTTTTTGCTAAGAAGAGGCGATGGCGCAGGTTCAAGAGCCGCCAGTTGTGCATTCAGGGGTCCACCTCTTCCTCCCCTTCTTTTCATTCATCCTTTCTCTTGCTCAGCTCTCACCCTTGGGTGGTGTATCTTCACACTTCAGATGTAACACCCGAGAATTTTAAAATAGAAATATACACAAAATTTTTTTAAAAAAATTATTGAACTCATATTCTAATTCTATTAGATTAACCATTTAAAATATTTAATTACCAATAGATGCTTTAGAAGATGCCAAATTGTATTTTTGAAAATGTCAATTTATATTTTTAATCACTTAGGAAATTAATATTACACTATTCCAAAGAAATAGGAAATAGGTTATATAGATAGTGTTTTAAAGGTTAAACATCACTTTTACAAGATGCCAATTCATATTTTCATAATTTAGAAATTTTCATATTTCAACTTTTACATTATATCATTATTTTGAAGAAATAAGGGTATATAGATGAAATGTTAAAGGATAAACATAATTTAGAAAGTGAGAAAGGGTATATGGACAATTTTAGTTAGTGTAGAGTGAATACAAAAATCTCCGTTCCAAATAACGACATATGTTAAGTCGTTATTTACTAAACGTGAATAGTGATGTGAATAGTGCCATTTTTTATTTAAAAAGAATTTTTCAAAAAAATTTATATGTAAAAATAGAGAAAAATGTAAGGGTCTCACCCCTGAAATTTCACAAATAAATTCCATCAATTTTTAAAGATAAAAATCTTTGAAGTTAACTTTGAAATCTTAACTTATGAAATACACGACCCTCTCAGGGGCATCATTTCTTTTTCGACAATTATCACGATCATTCTATCCTTCCAGCCTGTGTAGGCTGTCAACCCACTAAATACCCTATAATTCTGGATCTTGTCTCCCATCCTGTCGACCCTAAGGTTATAAAATACACTCTATTCTC
The DNA here is from genome assembly GCA_022559845.1 of Amorphophallus konjac. Lineage (NCBI taxonomy): Eukaryota > Viridiplantae > Streptophyta > Magnoliopsida > Alismatales > Araceae > Amorphophallus > Amorphophallus konjac. The sequence goes on along the minus strand of CM040118.1, from coordinate 157,726,548 downwards.
CCTATTTGGTTAGTTCGACGGCTAGATACGGGAACAAGTTCTGAAGAGTTGCAGAGGAAGGGAAGGGCTACTTCTTCCTCTCCTGTCAACTCCTGTCACGTCACAGAGGTACATGTTCTCAAATCCTTGCCTAACCAGTAGCTAAATAGGTTTAATATTGCATGCTTAGAGTTCGTTTAACTCATCAACCATACTATAAATCATGTATATACCATGTTATTTTAATAGCCTGTCACATATTACTGTGATCTTTATGATTTTTAACTTAGTTTGTTAGCATGATTTTCATGAGTTTTTAAGCATATTTTATCACACTATTTACAGTATTAATAACCATATTTTTTCAGCCCTGTTAAAAATAGCGCCCGTGATAAGGGCGTCATTTTAAAAATTGAAGACTGCGGACGCAGTCGTCATTTAAATGACGGCATGCATCACGTCGTCAATTTGATGAGTAATTGATAATTCAACCCATTCAAAAATTCATAACTATAAAACTAAAGCATGAAATTTTTGCATGAACATGTTTCTGGAATCCTGACATTTTTCACAACATGTTCGGGCCATTACTTCCTGATTTGGGATTTTTTTATTTTACTGATGAATAGTATATGAATAGTGCATGAATAGTGAAATAGTTGTGTAAATGACGCCCCTGACCAGGGCGTCAATTACCAAATTGAAGACTGTGTAAACAGTCGTCAATTAATTAACGACATGAACAATGCCGTCAATTTAATTTCCTGGATTTTGAGTAATTGATAATTCAACACATTCAAAAATTCATAACTATTGAAATAAAGCACGAAATTTTAAAATGAACACATTTCTGGAGTCCTGACATTTTTCTCAACATATTCATATCATTACTTCCTGATTCAGAATATTTTTTTTACACTGATGAATAGTACATGAATAGTGAACCACGGTAAATGACGCCCCTTACCAGGGCGTCCATTACTAAATTGACGAATGTGAAAACAGTCGTCAATTTTTAAAGTGAAAACATGAAGAATATTTTATTTTATTTTTACTGGTGAATAGTACGTGAATAGTGAAGTAGGGTAAATGACGCCCCTGCCCAGGGCGTCAATTACCGAATTGAAGACTGTGCAAATAGTCGTCAATTATAAAATTGAAGACATGACCCATGTCGTCAATTTTATTTCTGAAATTTTAAGTAATTGATAAATTTAGAATATTTTTATCCGTATGAAAAGTGAATGAATAGTTACCATTATATGTAAATGACGTCCCTGACCAGGGCGTCAATTTAAAAATTGAAGACTATCAAAACAATCGTCAATTAATCGAAGACATATTTTTTAAAAAAAAATTACATGAATAAAATATTACAGTGAAATAATTTGTAAATGACGCCCCCAACCAGGGCGTCAATTACAAAAGTGACGACTGTACAAACAGTCGTCCATTAATTGAAGTCATGACCCATGTCGTCAATTGAATTTCTTGGATTTTGATTAATTAATAATTTAACACATTCAAAAATCCATAACTATCAAACTAAATCATGAAATTTTTGCATGAATATGTTTCTGGAATCATGACATTTTTCTCAACATATTCATATCATTATTTCATGATTCAGAAATTTTTTACACGGATGAATAGTTCATGAATAGTATATGAATAGTGACACAGTTTTGTAAATGACGCCCCTAACCAGGGCGTCAATTACAAAAGTGACGACTGTGCAAACAGTCGTCCATTATATAACGACAGGAACTATATCGTCAATTCATTTCCTGAAAATTTTAGAAATCAGTAAATCAAAACATTCAAAAACCTATAACTAATAAACCGGACCATGCAAAATTTTGACTAAACATATTTCTGCGACCTTGAGATTTTTCTCTACATGTCCATGTCTTCGATTCTTGATTTATTGGAAGAATTAAAAATGAATAGTGTCTAAATAGTAAACTGTGACTCATAATGTAGAGCCACCATGTTCAGAAAATTATAACATTTTTAACCTGATCACGAAACTCCTGCATGAACATGGTTTTAGAACCCGCATATTTTTCTCTATTTAACCATCTACTTAATTCCTGATTTATTGAAAGTACTAAAAATGAATAGTGTTTGAATAGTATTTTGAGTCACAGAATGTACCTTTCCGACGTAAATCACCCCAATTTATTAAATATCAAAATTCAACAATTTCGCATGAGCATGATTCTGAACTCCCGATAATGTCCTCTACCTGTCCATATCCTTACTTTCTATTTTTGAGAAATTTTTACCGTATGAATAGTGTATAAAAGTCACTATTTCAATGAATAGTATCACTTCTCCAAATAAAAGAATTTTTTTGATATAGACACGTAGATAGGTAGAGAAAAATATAAGGAATCTAACGGTATGCCCATGCATTAGATTAGGTATCATGATTCACATTTATTAAATTTTTCACATGGATGATTAATATACTAAACGATTAATATATAGTTAAACTTAGAAATGACGACTGTTAGAATAATCGTCATTCACAAAAATGACGACTCATTGAAGGTCGTTATTTTGTGTGAATAGTGTAAATGAATAGTAAGTGAATAGTAATGAATAGTATTCGTAAATAGTAAACTGGCATAATTGCATAATGGCCCTTATGGGATGTTCTAACTTTTGTTTAACCTTACTATAAAGTTATCTAGAGTTTTTGTTTAGGAAAAAGTATATAAATTGATAATTTTTCTCTCATTTCTATCGTGGTTTGTACAGACGCAACCCTAAGTCATTTTCTTGCATATTATGAGTCCTTGAATTTCATTCCATAAAAATCTACCTTGTATATCCTACTAAGGCAACCCTTGAAACTCCATATTGGCTATAAATGAGAGTGGATGTCAAAGGTAATACATGAAATGATGTGCATATAGGGCCCGGTCTGGTCCTGGGAGGAGCACCCGAAGGTACTTGTGCCCACGGGAGTTTATTGACCATGGTGTTTAGCATTGCACCGGAGTACTTGCTTGACTTGAGGCACTCCACCATACTCTCTCTCTCTTTACTCACTTGACTTGACTTGCGTGGCCCGGAACGGGCAATACTTGACTTGTGGCCCGAAAAAGGGCGAAATACTTGCTTGATTGAAATAGCCAATTCTACTGATACGTACTTAACTTTACTTGCTTGAATTAAATTGTACTTGCTTGTACCTGAGATATACTTGTACATGAGTACATACTTGCACTTGAATTCGTAATCGTACATGAATCCCTGCTAGACTCGAAGTGGCATTTACATCTATAATTCTTGAAATACTGCTAGTCAAATACTTGAAATCTTGATATACTCTCTATATATAGCTCTTGATCTCTTATTGTTCATCATGTATAGATATACCTGCATACCCGATTCTTTTATACATACGTCATGCATAGCCATACTGATAATACATGTAAATTATAATTCACGTAAAGATTGCTCGAATTTGAGATGTAATTCCTACTGAGTGATTCGGTCATCCAGTTGCTTCCTAACATTTTCAGGTGATTTCGATAGCGACAAGAATGGGTTTGAGGCCGAGTGAAGAGTGCTAGAACGCCATCCATTTATCATTAGCTAGTCGAGTCTTTGAATTTATTTGAGTCTACCTTGTATTCCCAGTTATGTCAGTTAGTGGTATAAACTTTGTGTTAAGTCGTGTAGCCTAATGTTTGGCTTTCTAAATTTGAAAATTTGTCATGGAATATCTTTATTTCCTTTGATTAATCAAATAAACATCACTTGGACTATTGGAATTTATTGGATTTTTAGTCATTTGCGCACTCCAAAATTTTGTATGTTAAAATTCTTATCGCTCTAATGACACGATCTATATAGACGCGTCACGCATCCGAGTATCTTCCGCGCTCGGGACGTGATAGTCTTCGTGGTATCAGAGCCTAGGTTTTCAAACCTAGGGAACTAGAAGAAATAAAAGGTTAGAAATTGAAATCTAAGTAAAAAATTGAGTCCAAGGATAGGTAAAACCCAAGTTCAAGGATAGATATACCTTACTCGGTGAGATGGATAGAGCCATGGGTTAAGTTCTACAATGACTTTCGACCTTACAAGTAAACCCAATCTTTATCATACTTAACTCTTTTGTAGGATCATGGCTGCGGAAAGAGCACAATGGCGCGAGATGCAGCACACCGTGCAAGGCCTCACACAGGCACTACAGCAAGTGGCCCAAGGCAGAGCAAACCGTGGAGTGGGAGATCTCCACCGAAGTTTCCGTAACATGAACCCACCGAGCTTCACGGGTTCGTCCGACCCCGAGGATGCCGAGAATTGGCTAAAGGAGATGGAACAAATCTACCGTGTGATGCAATGCGCGGATGAAGAGAAGGTTTTACTGGCCGTATTCCAACTAGAGTGGGACGCTCGATGCTGGTGGGAATCCATAGAAGCAACACTGCCACAATACCATGTCACATGGGATGAATTCACGGAACATTTCAACAATAAGTACTTCTCCGATCATATCCAGGAAAAGAAGGCCACAGAATTCGCCGTTCTAAAACAACGGGGCTTGAAAGTGGCCGAGTATGAGGCCCAGTTCTCCAGATTATCTAGGTATGCACCCCACTTGGTGTGTACGGAAAAGATGAAGGCGAGAAGATTCCTCAACGGGCTTCGGCCCCATTATATCACACAACTTGCCCCGATGGACATCCAAGTCTATTCGGAGATGGTTCGGCGTGCTCAACTGCTAGAAGACGCCACCGAATTATCTAAGAGAATCCGAGGAAGAGACAAGAAGGAACCCGTCACAAGCCCGGGAAAATTCAAACAATCCTTCAACAAGAAGCGGTTCTTCATGGGAGGGGAGCCCTCCAAGGCAAAGAAATTCCAGAAGAATGATAGGCCATTCTCCACCACCACACCATCAAAGGAAATTTACAAGTATTGTGATAAAGCTGGCCATAAGACCGAGGAATGCTGGAGGAAGTTAGGAGCTTGTCTTAGATGCGGAAGCTGAGAGCATCGGATCCCAGACTGCCCACTGATGAAGGAGCAGGACATCAAAGATGAGAAGCGTCCGGTAAAGAAACAAGGCCGTCTGCAAGCTCTCCGAGAGATGGAATCCACTAAAGGTGGAATTGTGGAAGGTACTCTCACTATTTGTTCAAAAACTGCTCAAGTTTTATTTGATACCGGAGCAACTCATTCATTCGTTTCCAAGAACTTTGCTGCTTCATTTTCTAAGAAACATGAACTGTTAGATTTGGTCATATCTACACCTCTTGGGAATTAGTCTAATATCACTTATCACTATCCAAATTGTGAAGTGATGAGTAAGGGAAGTAACTTACCTGCTAACCTGATATGCCTAGATATGAAGGGTTATGATGTCATACTAGGTGCCGACTGGCTATCCACATACCAAGCAACTGTAGATTGCCGGCATGGCAAGGTAACTTTCGTGGATTTCCCAGAGCTAGTTTACAATAGCCCTCGGAGTAAATCACTTCTTATATCAGCAATCCGAGCTAGTAAACTTATGAATAAGGGATTCATAGCTTTCATAGCACTCGTGACTGGCACGGAAGTCGAGAAGGTTAAACTTGAAGACATCCGTGTTATTCGGGATTTTCTCGATATTTTTCCAGAAGAATTGCCCGGCTTACTCCCGGAAAGGGAAGTGTCATTTACAATTGACCTTGTCCCCGGTGTTGGTCCTGTTTCCAGGGCACCGTACAGAATGTCCCCTGCTGAGCTGAAGGAACTAAAGGAGCAGCTAATGGAGTTATTGAACAAGGGTTTCATCAGGCCGAGTACTTCCCCATGGGGAGCACCCGTGCTATTCATCAAAAAGAAGGACGGATCGATGAGATCATGCATAGATTATCGGCAGCTAAATCACCTTACAATCAAGAATAAGTATCCACTGCCAAGGATTGATGAGCTGTTCGATCAACTATCTGGAGCTTTATATTTCTCGAAGATTGATCTTCGTTCTGGTTACCACCAATTGAAGATCAAAGAAGAAGACATTCATAAAACTGCATTCCGAAGCAGGTATGGGCATTACGAATTTACTGTTATGCCTTTCAGACTAACAAATGCCCCTGCAGATTTTATGCAATTAATGAACAGCATATTTAGGCCCTATTTAGACCAATTTATTGTGGTCTTTATTGATGATATTCTGATCTATTCAAAGACCGAAGAGGATCATGAAGAACACCTCAAGAAGGCATTGCAGATATTAAGGGAAAACAAGCTATATGCCAAATTCAGCAAATGCGAGTTCTGGCTCGAGGAAGTATCCTTCTTAGGCCATATCGTTTTGAAGAACGGAATTGCTGTTGACCCATCAAAGGTCGAAGCCGTGAAGAACTGGGAACGACCCACAAATGTAACTGAGATTCGGAGCTTCTTGGGTCTAGTTGGTTACTACCAGCGTTTGATCAAGGACTTCTCCAAAATTACTGTTCCTCTGACCAGGTTAACCCGCAAGGAAGTTCCTTATGAGTGGAAGGAAGACTGTGAAAAGTGTTTCCAAACTTTGAAGGATCTCTTGACCACTGCTCCAGTCTTATCATTACCAATGGAAGAAGAAAAATATGAGGTATATACCGATACTTCCGGTATTGGCCTCGGATGTGTATTGATGCAGAATGGGAGAGTCATTACATACTCTTCCTGACAATTGAAGAAACATGAAGAGAACTACCCGGTTCACGACTTAGAACTGGCCGCAGTAGTATTCGCTTTGAAGATCTGGAGGCACTATCTCTACGAAGAACAACTCACTGTGTACTCCGATCATAAAAGCCTCAAGTACTTATTCTCCCAAAAGGAGCTAAACATGCGACAAAGGCGTTGGCTCGAGTATCTCAAGGATTTCGACTTCACTATACAGTACCATCCTGGTAAGGGTAATTCAGTAGGTGATGCCCTTAGTCGAAAGCCGAGAATAATATTGGCCAACTGCATGATACAAGAATGGAAACTGCTGGAGAAATTCTCTGAGCTTGATATCAGCACAGATGAGAAGAACATGTGTATTATTCTATCTCATATGAGCCTACATCCAGATTTTCTACCTGAAATCAAGAAGCTACAAGAAGAGGATCCCTTGCTAGTGGAGATAAAGAGCAAGCTGGACGAGAGACTGAATTTCAAGCTGGCACCTGATGGCAGATTACTATTTCATGAACGGACATGTGTGCCCGACTGTCCCGAATTGAAGAAGAAGATTCTTGAAGAAGCTCATAGATCGAGATACACAATCCACCCTAGGGCCACTAAGATGTACCAAGACTTGAAAAGAACTTTCTGGTGGCCTAACATGAAAAGGGAGGTAGCAGACTTTGTGTCTCGTTGCCTCACATGCCAACAAGTGAAGGCGGAACATCAAAAATCCGCTGGAAAGCTACATCCGCTGGATATTCCCAAGTGAAAGTGGGAAGACATTGGCATGGACTTTATCATGGGTTTGCCCAAGTCTAGGGGCGGATATGATGGAATTTGGGTAATTATCGACCGGTTAACTAAATCGGCCCATTTCATACCCATCAAAAGTCGATGGTCAGTCGACGTACTTGCTGCCCTGTATATTAAGGAGATGGTTAGATTGCATGGAGTTCCCGTCTCGATCGTATCTGACCGAGACCCACGCTTCACCTCTCATTTTTGGAAGGGTCTACAACACTCTCTGGGGATGAAACTTAATTTCAGCACTGCTTTCCATCCCCAGACAGATGGTCAGACTGAAAGAACAAATCAGGTTGTTGAAGATATGTTAAGGGCATGTATTATAGATTTCGACGGAAGCTGGCACGACCACTTATCCCTAGCTGAATTTACCTATAATAACAGCTATCAAGCTAGTATTCAAATGGCACCTTTCGAGGCGCTTTATGGCAGGAGTTGTCGTTCTCCAATATGCTGGGAAGAAGTCGATGAAAGATAAATTCTAGGCCCAGATATGGTTAGAGATTCGACTGAGAAGATACACCTTATCAGAGAGAGACTCAAGGTAGCTCAGTGCAGGTAAAAATCTTATGCTGATAATAGAAGGAGAGATTTGGAGTTCCAAGTTGGTGACCATGTATTTCTCAAGGTATCTCCTGGCCGAGGTATTAGAAGATTCGGTGTTAAGGGAAAGCTCACACCAAGGTTTATCGGTCCATTCGAAGTATTGGAAAGAGTGGGCGAGATGGCCTACCGTATTGCTTTACCTCCTCAACTCTCGGAAGTGCACAATGTATTCCATATATCTATGCTGAAGAAATATGTGCACGACCCTTCTCACATCATTGACCATGCTGATTTGGTGATTCAAAGAGATCTTACTTATGAGAAAAGGCCGATGCGGATCCTTGACCGCGAAGTCCGAGTTCTAAGGAGCAAGATGATCCCTATGGTGAAAATCTAATGGAATCGATGCGCAGAACAAGAAGCCACTTGGGAGACCGAAGAATCCATGAAAAGAAGATACCCAGAATTATTCTAAACTGTGAGTATTTTATACTTTCTACAATATCCTTATACAGTTGAATTTGGGGACCAAATTCTTTTAAGTAGGAGAGGGTGTAACACGCGAGAATTTTAAAATAGAAATATACAAAAAAAAAATTTTAAATTATTGAACTCATATTCTAATTCTATTAGATTAACCATTTAAAATATTTAATTACCAATAGATGCTTTAGAAGATGCCAAATTGTATTTTTGAAAATGTCAATTTATATTTTTAATCACTTAGGAAATTAATATTACACTATTCCAAAGAAATAGGAAATAGGTTATATAGATAGTGTTTTAAAGGTTAAACATCACTTTTACACCAATTCATATTTTCATAATTTAGAAAATTTCATATTTCAACTTTTACATTATATCATTATTTTGAAGAAATAAGGGTATATAGATGAAATGTTAAAGGATAAACATAATTTAGAAAGTGAGAAAGGGTATATGGACAATTTTAGTTAGTGTAGAGTGAATACAAAAATCTCCGTTCCAAATAACGACATATGTTAAGTCGTTATTTACTAAACGTGAATAGTGATGTGAATAGTGCCATTTTTTATTTAAAAAGAATTTTTCAAAAAAATTTATATGTAAAAATAGAGAAAAATGTAAGGGTCTCACCCCTGAAATTTCACAAATAAATTCCATCAATTTTTAAAGATAAAAATCTTTGAAGTTAACTTTGAAATCTTAACTTATGAAATACACGACCCTCTTAGGGGCATCATTTCTTTTTCGACAATTATCACGATCATTCTATCCTTCCAGCCTGTGTAGGCTGTCAACCCACTAAATACCCTATAATTCTGGATCTTGTCTCCCATCCTGTCGACCCTAAGGTTATAAAATACACTCTATTCTCCCTATTTGGTTAGTTCGACGGCTAGATACGGGAACAAGTTCTGAAGAGTTGCAGAGGAAGGGAAGGGATGCTTCTTCCTCTCCTGTCAACTCCTGTCACGTCACAGAGGTACGTGTTCTCAAATCCTTGCCTAACCAGTAGCTAAATAGGTTTAATATTGCATGCTTAGAGTTCGTTTAACTCATCAACCATGCTATAAATCATGTATATACCATGTTATTTTAATAGCCTGTCACATATTACTGTGATCTTTATGATTTTTAACTTAGTTTGTTAGCATGATTTTCATGAGTTTTTAAGCATATTTTATCACACTATTTACAGTATTAATAACCATATTTTTTTGTATGCTTGGACCATAATTGCTAGAGATATTGTCATTGCTATTCAGTTTATTTTCAGCACCAAACCCTCTCTCCCTAGAAGTATCACTTCAGCTCTTATTGCTCTTATTCCCAAGAAAAGCAATGCCACTGATATTTCTGAATTCAGACCTATAAGCCTTTGCAACTTCATCTACAAGATTATTCCAACCATTCTAAACAACATATTAGCTATTCTTCCAAAAATTATATCCTGTCAACAGTCAGCCTTTGTAAAGGGGAGAAATATCGTGGAGAACATAGCATTGGCTCAAGAACTTGTGCAGGAACTGGGAAGGAAAACCAGAGGCACTAATGTGATATTCAAGCTTGACATGGCCAAAGCTTATGATCGACTCGAATGTGACTTCCTCTATGCAGTGCTCAGGAAATTTGGGTTCAGCTTAAAGTTTACCTCCATGATCCACAGCTTGATCAGTAACTGTTGGTTTTCTGTTCTTCTTAATGGAGATTCTACAGGTTTCTTCAAATCATCAAGAGGAATTCGACAAGGGGACCCCATCGCCCCTGCCCTTTTTATCATTGCAGAAGAAGCCCTTAGCAGATGTTTGAATGCAGCTTTCAATAGAGGTATGGTAGAATGCTTTATGGGTCCTAGAGGTTGTCCCACCATCTCCCATTTGCTGTTCGCAGATGACACTCTTATCTTCACTAAAGCTACCACGACCTCAGTCAGGAATCTTCTTCACATCCTAAAATTATATGAACAGGCTTCTGGTCAGCTAGTCAGCATTGGTAAAAGTGGCTATTTTCTACACCCTAAAGTGAAAGCTTCCACTGTAAAGAAACTACATGACCTAACAGGATTCGATAAGCATACATTCCCTCATAAATATTTGGGGTTTCCTCTGATTATTGGCAGGAAGAAAAAAGTGCACTTTGCAGGTGTGTTATCTTCTATTCAGAAAAGACTCCATGGCTGGTCGGCCAAATTTTTATCTCAAGGAGCTAAGTTGTGCTTGATTAAGCATGTCCTGACCACAATCCCTATTTATTCCTTGACGTCTTCATCCCTCCATGTGGGCACACATTCTGCACTGGAAAGAAGCTTTGCTAACTTTTTCTGGGGGTCATCACAGTTTGGAAACAAAAGGCATTGGAAGTCTTGGACCTCTATCTGCAAGCCTATATCCCAGGGTGGGCTGGGTGTTATATCCCTACGACAGATGGAGATTGCTTTGAGAGTCAAGATGTTATGGAGAGCCATCCATTCTGACTCTCTGTGGGCAGTCTTTTTCAGAGCAAAGTATATCCAAGGTACTCATATTTCTGCTGTTCAATTCAAGAACATGAAGGGCATTTCTCGGAATTCTTGGCTATATGCTAAAGATCTTATTGCAAAGCACAAGCGAATTATTCTGGGGGATGAAATCAACACAAACTTTTGGCATGATATCTGGATTGGAAATCATACTATTGCTTCTTATGTTCCTACTGATCTGATTCCAAACAGTAAGCTGACAGTCAAAGAATTCCACCATCAGCCCAACAATGACATAAGAATATTACTCAACAATTTTCTCCCATCTGCCAGTCTTTCTGCTATCCAGAACACCATTCTCTTACAGGACAGAGATCTTGAAATCTGGAGTTTGTCATCCACAGGTGCCTGTTCTGTTTCCTCTGTCTGCAAGAATGCCTTTTCTGCCCACAATCAGCAGTGTACCTCGAAATGGATTAACCTCTGGTTCAGCTGGTTGCCCTCAAAAATTTCCATCCATTTATGGAAAATTATTCATCATTGTATCCCAACTGATGATAGAATAAAGTCCATTGGTATTCCTATCTGCTCTAAATGTCATTGTTGTAACAGTCCAGCTGAGGAAACTATCAATCACCTGTTTATATCTAGTGATATTGCATCCTTCGTCTGGTCAGCCCTCCAATCCAAAGGCCTGCAGATCCATGGCCAAACTGTCAAAGCTATCATCCTTAACACAAGTCTACCGCTTAGTCGACAATCCAAGCTAGACTGCTTCACTATTGCTATTATTGGATATGCACTGTGGGAAATATGGACATCAAGGAACATGACTAAACATGAAGGGAAAAGAGCCTCGAAATATGCTATTCTGTACAGAATTATTGCCCAAGCAACGGAGGTAATTGCCTTGTCAGGACTCAAGGAAAACTCATACAATAACAGGATTATTTTGGCAGATATGGACATCAAAGTTGCTGCTAAAGATAGTCCACGCCCAAAGCCCATAAAGTGGTTACATCCTCCTTGGCCTTTCATCAAATTAAATATTGATGGTGCTTGCAAATCAGATGGCTTATCAGGTGGTGGTGGTGTTATTCGAAACTCTGATGGAAAGGTTCTTCTTGCTTACTCTCATTATTATGGCAACTCTAATAGCCTTATAGCAGAAGCAAGGGCACTTCATGAAGGTCTGCAATACCTCCACACTTTTGATGCTCAACATGTCATCATTGAGTGTGACTCCAAGATTTTAGTTCAAGCAATCCAACAGAAAATTCCTTGCCCATGGATTATTCTACCTTACATTAGAGATATATGGTGTATGCTCCCTTCAGCGGACTGTTTCTCACATGTCTTCAGAGAAGCCAACACAGTGGCCGATTCTCTTGCATCTTTAGCATGTAGCACCAAATGTAATTCCTTTTTTGATTATCAGGAGCTTCCTTCTAATGTTAAAGGTGCAGCTCGTTTGGATAAGCTAGGAATTCCTAGCATCCGACAGATGTAATGTTATTCATTCTTTCATTATAATAAAATTTACCTCTTAGGTGTGGATGGTGGAGTAGCCACTCCCGATCAGGGGTGTACTCCCACATTCAAACCTAGGCAGGGGTTTCTATAAAAAAAATAACCATATTTTTTTTAGCCCTGTTAAAAATAGCGCCCGTGATAAGGGCGTCATTTTAAAAATTGAAGACTGCGGACGCAGTCGTCATTTAAATGACGGCATGCATCACGTCGTCAATTTGGTGAGTAATTGATAATTCAACCCATTCAAAAATTCATAACTATAAAACTAAAGCATGAAATTTTTGCATGAACATGTTTCTCGAATCCTGACATTTTTCTCAACATGTCCGGGCCATTACTTCTTGATTCGGGATTTTTTTGTTTTACTGATGAATAGTACATGAATAGTGCATGAATAGTGAAATAGTTGTGTAAATGACGCCCCTGACCAGGGCGTCAATTACCAAATTGAAGACTCTGTAAACAGTCGTCAATTAATTAACAACATGAACAATGTCGTCAATTTAATTTCCTGGATTTTGAGTAATTGATAATTCAACACATTCAAAAATCCATAACTATTGAAATAAAGCACGAAATTTTAAAATGAACACATTTCTGGAGTCCTGACATTTTTCTCAACATATTCATATCATTACTTCCTGATTCAGAATATTTTTTTACACTGATGAATAGTACATGAATAGTGAACCACGGTAAATGACGCCCCTTACCAGGGCGTCCATTACTAAATTGACGACTGTGAAAACAGTCGTCAATTTTCAAAGTGAAAACATGAAGAATATTTTATTTTATTTTTACTGGTGAATAGTACGTGAATAGTGAAGCAGGGTAAATGACGCCCCTGCCCAGGGTGTCAATTACCAAATTGAAGACTGTGTAAATAGTCGTCAATTATAAAATTGAAGACATGACCCATGTCGTCAATTTTATTTCTGAAATTTTAAGTAATTGATAAATTTAGAATATTTTTATACTTATGAAAAGTGAATGAATAGTTACCATTATATGTAAATGACGTCCCTGATCAGGGCGTCAATTTAAAAATTGAAGACTATCAAAACAGTAGTCAATTAATCGAAGACATATTTTTTAAAAAAAATATTATATGAATAGAATATTACAGTGAAATAATTTGTAAATGACGCCCCCGACCAGGGCGTCAATTACAAAAGTGACGACTGTACAAACAGTCGTCCATTAATTGAAGTCATGACCCATGTCGTCAATTGAATTTCCTAGATTTTGATTAATTAATAATTTAACACATTCAAAAATCCATAACTATCAAACTAAATCATGAAATTTTTGCATGAATATGTTTCTGGAATCATGACATTTTTCTCAACATATTCGTATCATTATTTCCTGATTCAGAAATTTTTTACACGAATGAATAGTTCATGAATAGTATATGAATAGTGACACAGTTTTGTAAATGACGCCCCTGACGAGGGCGTCAATTACAAAAGTGACGACTGTGCAAACAGTCGTCCATTATATAACGACAGGAACTATGTCGTCAATTCATTTCCTGAAAATTTTAGAAATCAGTAAATCAAAACATTCAAAAACCTATAACTAATAAACCGGACCATGCAAAATTTTGACTGAACATATTTCTGCGACATTGAGATTTTTCTCTACATGTCCATGTCTTCGATTCCTGATTTACTGGAAGAATTAAAAATGAATAGTGTCTAAATAGTAAACTGTGACTCATAATGTAGAGCCACCATGTTCAGACAATTATAACATTTTTAACCTGATCACGAAACTCCTGCATGAACATGGTTCTGGAACCCTCATATTTTTCTCTATTTAACCATCTACTTAATTCCTGATTTATTGAAAGTACTAAAAATGAATAGTGTTTGAATAGTGTTTTGAGTCACAGAATATACCTTTCCGACGTAAATCACCCCAATTTATTAAATATCAAAATCCAACAATTTTGCATGAGCATGATTCTGAACTCCCGAGAATGTCCTCTACCTATCCATATCCTTACTTTCTACTTTTGAGAAATTTTTACCGTATGAATAGTGTATAAAAGTCACTATTTCAATGAATAGTATCACTTCTCCAAATAAAAGAATTTTTTTGATATAGACACGTAGATAGGTAGAGAAAAATATAAGGAATCTAACGGTATGCCCATGTATTAGATTAGGTATCATGATTCACATTTATTAAATTTTTCACATGGATGATTAATATACTAAACGATTAATATATAGTTAAACTTAGAAATGACGACGGTTAGAATAGTCGTCATTCACAAAAATGACGACTCATTGAAGGTCGTTATTTTGTGTGAATAGTGTAAATGAATAGTAAGTGAATAGTAATGAATAGTATTCGTAAATAGTGAACTGGCATAATTGCATAATGGCCCTTATGGGATGTTCTAACTTTTGTTTAACCTTACTATAGAGTTATCTAGAGTTTTTGTTTAGGAAAAAGTATATAAATTGATAATTTTTCTCTCATTTCTATCGTGGTTTGTACAGACGCAACCCTAAGTCATTTTCTTGCATATTATGAGTCCTTGAATTCCATTCCATAAAAATCTACCTTGTATATCCTACTAAGGCAACCCTTGAAACTCCATATTAGCTATAAATGAGAGTGGATGTCAAAGGTAATACATGAAATGCTGTGCATATAGGGCCCGGTCTGGTCCTAGGAGGAGCACCCGAAGGTACTTGTGCCTATGGGAGTTTATTGACCACGGTGTTTAGCATTGCACCGGAGTACTTGCTTGACTTGAGACACTCCACCCTACTCTCTATCTTTACTTACTTGACTTGACTTGTGTGGCCCGGAACGGACAATACTTGACTTGTGGCCCGAAAAAGGGTGAAATACTTGCTTGATTGAAATAGCCTCGAATTAAATTTTACTTGCTTATACCTGAGATATACTTGTACATGAGTACATACTTGCACTTGAATTCGTAATCGTACATGAATACCTGCTAGACCCGAAGTGGCATTTACATCTATAATTCTTGAAATACTGCTAGTCAAACACTTGAAATCTTGATATACTCTCTGTATATAGCTCTTGATCTCTTATTGTTCATCATGTATAGATATACCTGCATACCCGATTCTTTTATACGTACGTCATGCATAGCCATACTGATAATACATGTAAATTATAATTCACGTAAAGATTGCTCGAATTTGAGATGTAATTCCTACTGAGCGATTCGCTCATCTAGTTGCTTCCTAACATTTTCAGGTGATTTCGATAGCGACAATAATGGGTTTGAGGTCGAGTGAAGAGTGCTAGAACGCCATCCATTTATCATTAGCTAGTCGAGTCTTTGAATTTATTTGAGTCTACCTTGTATTCCCAGTTATGTCAGTTAGTGGTATAAACTTTGTGTTAAGTCGTGTAGCCTAATGTTTGGCTTTCTAAATTTAAAATTTTATCATGGAATATCTTTATTTCCTTTGATTAATCAAATAAACATCACTTGGACTATTGGAATTTATTGGATTTTTAGTCATTTGCGCACTCCGAAATTTTGTATGTTAAAATTCTTATCGCTCTAATGACACGATCTATATAGACGCGTCACGCATCCGAGTATCTTCCGCGCTCGGGACGTGACATCAGATCATGTTTCAATCATCTTCTCCTCTCTTCCGCAGTCCGCAAACCCCCATTCCTCTTCTTCCCATCCAGATTTTCCCTCCTCTCACAATTCTAGGCCTCGGCCTATGCCCTCTCATCATCCCGATCCTAGGACATCTTCTGATTCCTCTCCTCCGGTATCTCCGGGTTCTCATTCTCCTTCTCCGACCCTATCGGATGATTCTCGTTCCTTTTCTCCGATTACTTTGGATGATTCTTCTTCTCATCTTTCTACTCATTCTTCCTCACCCTTTCGGGGGTGTTGCCCTTTTTCTTGATGTTTTTGACGCTTTAGTCCGCCTTGATCCTAGCTAATATTTGTTTATTCTGTATCTGATTCCTTGTTATCAGGGTCTCTGTGTCTTAACGAGGGAGTTCTAGCCCTCGTCTTTCTTCCTTTTTATCCTTCTTCATCCAGTTTGATGTCTGCCGCTCCTCCATGTCGAGGAATCTTCAACCCTTTGCTGTCCTCTCCCACTTTGTCCTATCAAGCAAGGAATATAAAGCTCGTGCTACTCAAAAGCTCGATGGTCAAGATCGCTTTAGGACGCTGGTTTTCATGCTATGGATTTGCAAGGTATCTTTATTTTGTGCAAGAACATGCTATTATCTCTATCCCTGTTATTCCTACGCATGGTTAAGTAATGTTATTTCCTCAACATGGTTTGAGTGGCTTTAGTTAAGTTTGCTTATTTTAGTCAAAAATAAGTTCGCTTCTGCAGCATCCTTAGGCTGGTGATAGCTCCGCGCTGGGAGTCTAGTCTCTTTCCTCGATCCTTGAGGGTGACCTTTGACATGGGTTTTCACACACTACACGGTGAGCCATAGTTGATTCCTCTGAGACACATCAGTATTGCTTTAGCCATACTTTGGGTATGCACAAAGGTCTTTTCTTTTCTCTGCTCGGCTGAGTGCAGGGGCAAGAGATGGATGGATGGATGAGATGACTAACCTAGGCACTCCCTAATACGAGAGAGGTCTCAAATAGGGGCAGTCTTGACCCTCAAAAATGAGTTTTCATGTAATATCTAGCCAATAAGGGCTGCAAAAAAAATAAATCAATGATCTGATCAATGTAAAATTATGAAATAAGACATGGCAAGAGTGGCAGTACAGTTCCCCGCGGGATGTCATGAGCCCGGTCGCATGCATGCCTGAAAAATATGGGTCCGAAAATCAAAGACACAAAGCCCCGGCGCAACAGACCTACTCTTTGAGGGGTAGTACCCTGGAAGGAATTCAAGTCCTGATGTCTCCCATTCTGCATAAAGCTTATCCCCAATTTTCTTCTGCTTCTACCTCTTAGGCTAGGTTGTATCCCGGGTATGGCCTTAGTAGGGGTACCATTCTTTAAAGACGGTTGGTTGTAGTGAGCCACTCTCAAATGCACGTCTTGCTCAAGAGAAATCTTTAACGAAAGGGAGAGGAACGACGATCCCTGGCTAGTAGTTTGAGCCCGCCTTGGGTGCTGTGGATTGCTATTTCAAAAAAAATATCTAAAAAAATCAGATACTTCAAAATTTAAAAAAAAGAGAGATATTGTCAAAAAATCCAAAAAAATCAGATGATATGGAAATTCCAAAAAAATGAGATATTGTTTAAAAAAACTAAAAAATCAAATATTGTTGAAAATCTAAAAAAATCAGGAAAATTGATAAATAAAAAAATATTTGTCTTTTTTTTCCTTTCGATCTATTTGTTCTGAGGACAAGTATGATTTGTTTTCTCAGTGTGCAGGTTGCAAGTTACAGGTGTGCAAGTTTCCTTACTCTTCTATCTTGTTCCTATTCACATCTTTCTGATCTGTTCTCTCTTCTTCAATATTATCTCTCGATCTGTTCTGAAGCTCATGTCCTTCTCAGCTCTCAACTTATTAAACATGATCATATCTCCATGAGAGGGCTTTGACTCACGATTGTGAACCTAGCGGTTCTGCTTCATCTGATCTTGGGCTTTGATTGAAGAGCGTATTTGTCATGTCTTTTGTCCCACCATGTCCTTGTCACATGTTTATGTCTCTCAGTGTCGTCCCACGCATGTTGTCTTGTCCCCCCTGTTCATCATACATGCATGTTGTTAGTTGTCTTGCATATGTTATAAGTTATCCCTCTATATCCCGTGTGTTGTCCCGACCGTGTGGTCATCCCTCATATTCTTATCCCAACCATGTGTTGTCCCACCGCGTTGTTATCTTGTCCCACCATGTTCATCGTGCATACATGTGGTTTGTTCATGCCATTGCATACGTGCTTGATTGTCTTATTGTATTGTTTTCCATTCGTTTGATGGTTATGTTATGTTGTGTTGTCTATCGTTCAGTTGATCGTTATGTTATCTTCATTATGTTCATGCTTGTATGCTCATGTTGTTGTTGTCTTATACAAGAAAATTCAGAAAAATCCAAAAAATGCCGTTTCGCTTGGCAGGTAAGTCAGGTATGGCTCTCTATCCCAACTCTCTATTGCATTACTATATGATATCTACATTATTATAGCCTCTCAAGGACCGGCTGGTTGCCCGTGTGTTCTGGGATCTGATGTTCCCCTTTAACAAAAATGATTATGATCTAGGAGCGTACGGTTAATCATTGGATAAGTCGCTCGGTTGAGTCGGGTGGGGGACAATGAACTCTATCTCGCATGCCGTGGTTGCAAGAAGACTCTTGAGCCCGTCTTGGATTGGTCTAGCAATATTATCCTTGTGTACTTCCTATTTTATGCTTTCTTTACATTCATTTTGATGATTTCTTTATTTTAGCCCAGCATGCATCATGTCATTTTTGAGCATTCATGTCTCGTGATTCTCTCAAGGTTTCTCCTCAGCAATGGTTAATTGCACTTCAGCTCTCTTGAATAAGAGATTCCTCATTCCACTCTGAATTTGAACGTTCTCTCTGATCTGCTCGCTTGGCCTGGTTGGCCAGCGTGATTCCTGTCTGGATTTTATCTCAGTCATATTCTCTTTTCCAGTTCTTACACTGTGTTCTATTCGACTCACTCATTATCCGTGGATTGTGTCCCCAATGAGGCTAGTCGTCTTCCCTTTTCTCCCTTAGTTTAGTTCTCCAGACATGTCTCATCCATGTCATCCATTCCTTGTGGTTAGTTCGACATTTTTGAGAGAATTCACATCGCTTGTTGGTTGTAACGGGTGTCTTTTGCCTTTGATGCCTGCTTATCAGTTCTCTACGCTTCATCTCTGCTTCATCTCCATCTCACATCGCTCTCGCTTTCGTTCCATCTTTTTTCATTTCATCTCCGCATCACTTTCGCTCGTTCCCTTGTAAAGCAAACATCAAGGAGGGGCATCTGTTGACACCCATTTTAGCTTTCAAGTTACGTTATTTCTCTTATTCATCATTTTGATGTCCCGAATTATCCATTATTTTGGAGCCTTCTTTGGATGGATTTCAAACCCATTTCATTGTTCCCTAGCCTTTTAGACTTCGGAGATCATGATTTCTTAGAGCCCTTGAGCTTATCTTATCAACTTCCGGCTTTCCAAGTTGGCTTGCGACCCATTTAGGTCGACTTTCCATCAAGCATTCGGCTCTTTTCGGTGCGCAATCTTGAGAACGGTCATTTTTCATCCCCTTCTATTTCTCTATTGAAAATGTGCCCTTCACCAAAGTTGTTCATCTTTCAAAGCTATACAATTCCTTCTTCTACGCCATTGGCCAGTTCTCCACCCATTTCAAGTTATCCATGTTTTTCCAGTAGGCTATGCTATTCACATGCGACCCAAAATATTCTCTCTCTGTTCTCACCCTAATTTCTGCCCCTTCCTCTCGTTTTATCATCGTACTCTCTTCATGAAAGTTGTTCATCTTTTTGTTATCTACAATTCCTTCTTCTACCACTTTTCCTAATTATGCAGTATGTTGGAGATATGATTTGATTTTCAAAGTCATGCAAAGTCTACCCAGGAAATTTTCCTCCAGCAGCCTAGCGGTCATTTGCTTGACCACTAGGACACAAAAAATGGTCATTCACTAGATCGTTTTCCAGAAACTTGTCCAAAATCATCCCGTTTCACCCCTGGAGCCTTATGGTCACCCCCTAGACCGTTTGCCATACCCTTGCGGCCCTGCGACAGACCGCTAGGCCAGCCCAAGAGTCCAGCCTGCGTTGGACTCTATCTCAAAATCCGTCTGCCATGCCTATCTTCAAGCGCCCATATCTTCTAGAATATAACTCTGAATTGACCCCCATTTCTTTCAATCTCTTGCCCTTTGTATTATCTCGAGTTTGATCTATAGAACTGAAATTTTCATTGGCTATATCTCTCGAAATCATGGTCAAAAGTTCGGGATTTATGTGTCCTAGTACAAGTCAAACTCCTATTTTCTGTGCGATGGGCCTATCTTGCGGTGAGCATATCTTCTAGAATCCTCCTCCAAATCGAGTCCCGCTTGTTCCTATATCTTGTCCTTAGTATTATCTCAAGTTTGATCCATAGAACTTGATTTATGTTTGACTATATCTCCGAGAATCATGAGAGGAAGATAAGGATTTCCTGTAAAACTCTATATAAACTGCCCAGTTCGCAGGTTGCAAATGGGGGCTCTTTCTCGGTCCGAGGTGAAGCCATGATGTGATGTCATCCCATCTCTTCTATCCTGGCCTAAAGAGGGAAGTATTGGCTTTCTATTCCACGCTCAAGGGCTTAATTTCGTTGTCTCTTCTCTTAGTTCTAGTCCTCTCAATTTCACAAATCATCACAGTTTTCTGCACTTTCTGCTACACATGCACTTTTGCACGTTTTGCATCAACGATTTCTCCCTATTCTTTACATCTAATCTCGTGATTTTAACTCTCATGCATCCACAACACACACACCTATTATTTCCACCCTTTCACAGGGGTTAAAAATCTCCCCTCGGTGAGTTTGCCCTCAATTTCTACCCCTATTTTATCACTGCGGGATTGATACTACACTTCATGATCTAATGGGTTTTTGCCTTTGTGTTTTGGCTTTGTTTTGCAGGAGAACATGATATGAACGTGAGGCCCTCTTCCTCTAGCCGGCTGGAAGGAGAGGAGGTTGAATCCATAAAGTTCCCGCACCCCATTCCTTAAGCGCGATCAACTCTTCATGTTCCAAGGTACACGGCACCGTCCTTTCATCTCTTCATCCTTTCGGCATTGTTGGAACCTTGGTGGCGATCACGGTATGTATTCCTCATCTATTCATAGCCCTTTGATTCACACTTTCATGCATGTTTTAGCTTAAGGGGGTGGGGTAGGACTATTAATCTATCTACAATAACCATAGAGGCTATGCATGAGAAAGTTGTGTAACAAGCAAGTATAATTTTATGATGAGCCTTGTGGTTTTCACACGTATATAAATAAAATACTCTCGGCGCAATGTGACGCCAGTAAGCACCATACCCCATGGTTTACAACATGTTTTCGGCCATCTGCCAAGGGGGCAAGCGTGGAGCCCTTGGACACTGTCCGTGCTCGCTTTTGCATCTTCAAGTTATAAATCAAGTTACATGAAGTCCCGCGATCAATGACACCCAAGAGAGGAGGAGAATTGGGTGATTACAAATTTTTAGAAAACCTTAGCCGATTTAAACAAATATGATGAAATAGCAACTGAGAGGTTCAGATCTATTACAATACCAATTAGATCTACCAAAACCAATCGCCACGATAATTCTTTGGTACTGGGTTGAGGTATGAATCTGAAGATCCTAATCACACAAGGTGTTATCGTCCTGACAAGAGTAGCCTTGTCAATCTGAACCCACCTTTTGATATACCAAAGATCTAAAATGGAAATTATCAATTAAGCTAGATCTGAATGAAGAAAATAATAAAGATAATATATGAGAGTGCAAGCACAAAATGGGGATAGAAGAGAAGGATCAAACCACATAAGAGACAAAGATTTTTAGGTGGTTCGGATGCAACGACGGCAACCTACGTCCACCCCTCACAAACTGTGAGGATTCACTCACTATCTTGTAAAGGATTATAAGATCAGAACACACACACACTCGTAAGGAGATAGGAACTCCCACGAAGGTGCAAACGCACCGAAGCACACACAAATCTAAAGGAAACAAGACACACACACACGGATCTAGGTAGATCCACACACACACACGAATGTTTAAAGATTACAAATAGCACACACTTGAAGCTTAGGGAATTTGGAAGAAGAAACATAAATGAAAAACTTCTGATTTAGGCTCCCCCTGAGTAGATGATGCAGATTTTGAATGAAGCTTACTTCTCCAATTGATTTGAGGTTGATTGGCTTTAGATTGATCTTGAAAAGCTTGGAGATGGATGAAGAATCCCTGGATGAAACACTGTTCACAGAGGTGTTGCAGTAGCCTTCTTTCTCCCCTTGGTAGCCTCCTTGATCTCCCTTTTGTAATTAGGGTTTCTTTGTCCTGAGAGATATTTTTATTAGTCTTGGGTTGGTCATGGGACATGCCAAAACATAGATCCACGAATCTAGGCATGTCTGGTGGCTTTGGAACCCAAAAGTCTTAAAGGGAAGGCTTGAACATGTTGAAGAGAGCAAAGCAATCAATGGGGGCTTCGAATGGTTTGGTCGACCAAAATTTCCGGTCGGTCGACTGAACTCTGTAGCACTTGAAACTTTTCAATGCTGGTAAGTTCGGTCGACCGAAATCCCTCATCGGTCTACCGAACTCTATAACATTTACAGAGTTCTGAAGCCTGGGAGAATTGGTCGATAGACTAGCTACTTCTCCCCCTTTGGCATCATCAAAAGAGGGGAGGGGAAACAGAAGACCATGGTGAAACTGAAGACCATGGAGGCAACTGTTAGTATTGGTGTGTTGCAGGCCAATTTAGGGTCGGGTAGGCCCAATAGTTGTACGATCTTATTCATTATTAATAAAGTGATATTTGAGCGTAAATATGTGATTGTATATTACTTTACGATGTCCCTAGGATATGTGGTTGTAAAGTCAACTCGAGATTAGATCTCGATCATGAGATTGACTTTACATGGACACATACCTTAAACTGTTCCTAGTTGGAGGGTAATCACTCGGGGACTTTGATTACCTATTAAACCAGTACACATGATGTGTTAGGGACCAGTCTCATGGTCACTGGTGCGGGGCACCAACACATATGTGTAGGTGTACATTCTGGGAGGATGTACACTGAACTGATCCGCTATTGAATCTTCATATGGTTGATTATACCTAATGTCAACTGAAGATCCAACTGTCTCAGTAGCATCGTTGGTCCTTTGACCAGAGACATTGATCGGATCTTACATGAGAAATGGGATGGTTTAATTACTTGGCTAAGTGACTTTAACCATAAGTCATGAATTGTCGAGTCATTAACCATTTTAGGATACGTGTGAAGATCATCAATGGTCAAGAGGGGATCGCTCACTGTCGGGTATATATCAGATAGCTAATGGGTCATGACACTGACGCTCTATTAAATCCCTGACCAGGGTCGTGTGAGTTCGTTTAGTACAGACGTCATACACTTTAAGGAGGTCATGGTCAAATGGCACGATCATGGGGTTTGACATAAACCATACCTTCGATCGAACCAGACTCATAGAAGGAGCGAGGGATTATAGGGATGCGGCAACTGTAGACTTACAGGTACCAGACAGGCTGGTTTAAACCTAGCGTCCCCTAGGATCACGTGGATTTATGTGACTCAACGTGATCCAAGGTTCGGAATAAATTAAACTATTATTCGGCTCTAGTAGAAGCGAATAATAAGTTTAATTTACTTCTAATTGGGAATTAGAAGTTAATGGGCCTTAAACTGGAGTGACTATGGGCCTAGAGGATCACACACAATGGATTCTTGGGTGACGGATTATTATTGTACAAATGTATATATTAATTCCCCTAAACTTCTTTTGAAAAGGAGTATAAAAATGGCTTAATATATATGTATAATAATAGGAAGGATATATATATAATTTTAGTCCTTATGGGCTCTTTTGAAAAGGTCCTAAATCTATATATATGTGCCTTACGTGAAAACCTCCCCCCCTTTGGCTTAATCAAGCATTCACAGCAAGGGAAGAGAGGTTTTCTCTCCCCCCCTTCCTCCCTCTTGCTCTCTCTCTCTCTAGAAGTCATTTCTCTCTCGAGAAGGGGAAAGCTTGGGGAAGATAATGTTGGGAGGATACTGTCGCTACGTGAGGATCCGTGTGGATTAACTCTAGAGGCCGTGCATCTGTGCGGCTCGGTGTTCGTGAGAATCTGTATCGGGCACTGCGGACAGCGTCATTCCGCGCAAGGTATAAATCTACAATCTGTAGTTAGGGGTTGGGTGTTTAATGCATCGATTAGAGCACATATCTCGGATTCCATCAAGCCGGGTTCGGGTAAATAAATTTATGTTATCCGTTGCGTTGCCCGAACAGTGCTATAGGAAACCTTACAGTGGTATGAGAGCCAGGTTGACGCTCTGATCGATGTATTAGCTCCGTATATAACCATGTTTTAGGGAAATTTTAAATCTTCAATTGTTATATAAAGAATGGGTTGCTGGGCATCTCTGTTCTTCCTGGATGCTGGGCATCTATGCTGAAATTTTTTTTGTAAAAAAAAAAATTACACTGGGCGCACTGCGCCGCTCAGGGCGCAGTGCGCCCGCCCGCCTGGCGGGCGCGCTGCCTGGCGGCTCTGCAGGCGGGCGCCCGCACGCGGCGCAACAGCGTGGCGGGCGCGTGGGCCCGCCAAGCGAGCCCCCGCGTGTGGACGCGGGCGCGTCTCGCATGTGCGGCCGCGCCCGAGTGGCGTTAACCAATTTTTTTTAAATAAAAAAATTGTTTTTCTTTAATTTAAATGTACTATTCTAATATATATATGCAATATATATAAATGCACATTAAATTAATATAAATTTTTATCTCAAATATTAATTATCTATTCTCATTAAAGAAAATTCGAAACATAAATTTTTATTTAACTTTTGAATTTAGTGAGGTGAGATAATTATCATTTACTTTGAGATAAAAGGGTAATAATTGAAGATAAATTTATGAAATTCAATTTTTTTGAATTTTTAATTATGAAATAATTATTAAATTTAAAATTTGAATTTCATTGAAATTAATTGTATAAAATTCAAATATTTGAATTTTTAATTATTATATAATTTTTAATTTCAAATATTGAATTTTAGAAAAAAAATGATAATTGAGGATATTACATTATTTAAATTTACTTTCAAGTAAAATTATTGGATAATTAGTTTGAATTTAAATTTAAATGATTGCCATGTTTAAATTTTAATTTTAAATTTGATTATTAGATAATTAAAATTAAAATTAAAATTAATTATTTATCTAAATTATCAGACTTATTTGAATCAGATTCAAATATGCATGCCCTGTTATAAATGATGGTTCTTTACGTGATTTGCTTAATTTACCTTGCATTGGCTTGCTTATGTGTTTAATTTTAGTTAATCCAACTTCGATATTTAAAATTAAACAAAGCTAGCTTATTTTTGTTTGCACATCCCATTTTTCAATCCAAAAGGAATGATTATTTTCAGAAATAACCCTTGATTGATTTTACATGAATGGGTTGGCAAGTGATCTTGGACTTGGTTAATGTAATTATTTGGGGTCTGCGAATCTTTTTTCTCACTATGTTAAAATTCCTATGTACTTCTATCTCCCTTTTAAAGTTGTACTCGCCCTAAGGGCTGCTGGAATTTTATTGACATGTAATTTAAATTTTGTCGACATGCGTGTCGTGTAAAAGTTGTAATTAATGCGGCGTCGGAGTTTGAAAGCGCGGAGCTCACCCGACGAGGACGATCTAGCTGCTTTGGAAGCGGGCCAGATGTCTTAGTTATATTAGGAATAAAGTCCATGATCACTTGCGATTTAATTTGTACATTGGATGCATTTACTTTGTGCAAACTGCTAGGTACGATAAATATACATTGGATATATTTATATTACCACCTAGGGTGAGATCAAGATAAAATCAAATTCTCTCACGATTTAATTTTAGATCTAGTAAGCGTGGCTCTAGGAGTCGTCGTGGCCCTCCATCATTATGGGGTGAATGAACGTCTTCATCTCATGGATTTGTTGTGCTTTCCACAAGGTCCATGGGCTTGGGGGCGGGATGTAACCCCAAGGCTAGGCCTCAATAGGGTGAGGAATTGAACCCGACCTTATTGTGCTTTCCACAAGGGTTGGATCATGAACTCATTGCCATATCGTAATGGTGGTTAGATCTAACCGAGAGTATCCCTTGTTGTGCTTTCCACATGGGGATAATTTCTCGAGGGTCGAATGTCAGATATTGCATTAGATGCAAGTGCCTATTGACTGCCCTTGAGATGGTGTATGGCTTGTTGTGCTTTCCACAAGGTCGTACCTCAGTCTCGTTGAGATTCTGACCCACTAGGTTGATCTCGTTGATCTCTCATTCTATATACTGAGGGTTATATAGTTCGATCGAAAAATAGTGGGACTAACTAAAATAGAAAATCACATCTGAGTTAGAATTTGAACATATGCTAAGTTGTCTTTTATTTCTTATCCAGATTACAATGTCATCGTCCAACCCCCTCCGCGGCATCTTTGATGCCAACAGACCGAGTCGGTTTGTTTTTCAACATATGTGGCTTGATGATAGTAACTGCAAACTAATTGTCCAGAATGCATGGGAATCCTACCAAACAAGACATCATAATGCCTTCTTTACTCTGCAACATAAACTCAAAGCTCTCAAAAACTCCCTAAGACAATGGAATAAAGAGCACTTTGGAAACATTTTTGACCGCATAGCCCAAGCTGAAGAAAAGGTGGCACTGGCCGAAGGAAGTTTTGATTCTGACCCTAGTGAGGAGAACAGAATGACTGTGCAAAGTGAACAAGCAGAATTACGTAAATTGTTACACAGGGAAGAAATTTTTTGGGGCCAAAAGGCAAGAGTCAATTGGCTTCAACAGGGAGACAGGAACACAAAATTTTATCACCTTCATGTTAAGCAGAGGAGAGCCAGGATGGCCATATACAGATTGAAAACTGATAGTGGGGAATGGTGTGAAGACGAAAATATCATCAAAGTAAAGGTTGTTGAATTTTTTAGCAATCTATTCAGTTCCTCTGATCATCAAGTCCAGACAGCACTGATTGAGAACATCCCACACCTAGTTACTAACGAAGACAATTTACATCTCTCAGGTCTCCCAGAAGCTGAGGAGATAAAAGCAGCAGTCTTTAGCCTATCTCCGGACAGTGCCCCTGGGCCGGACGGATTCACGGGGTTTTTCTTCACTTCATGTTGGGACATTATAGCTGAGGATGTCATTAAAGCAGTGCAATGCTTCTTTAAATGTATGCCTATGACGAAGGGCACCACTTCCTCTCTGATTGCCCTCATTCCAAAGGTGGCATCCCCTTCCACATTTGCAGAAATGAGACCAATCAGCTTGTGTAACTTTTCTTATAAGATTGTCTCAAGAATTATTAGCAACAGGATGACCAATATTCTTCCAAAGATCATTTCTGCAAATCAAGGGGCTTTCATCAAAGGAAGGAACATTGTGGATACAATATCCTTGGCTTCGGAGATGATGAGGGACATTGGGAGGAAAGTGTGAGGGAATAATTTGATTGTTAAACTGGACATGGCAAAAGCATATGATAGACTAGAATGGGACTTCCTTCTTCAGGTCATGCAAGCTTTTGGGTTCTCAACAACCTTCTGCTCTCTCATAGAAATGATGCTCAATAACTGCTGGTTCTCAGTCACTGTCAATGGCTCCCCCACGGGCTTTTTTAAGTCGACTCGAGGGGTAAGGCAGGGAGATCCAATGGCGCCTGCTCTATTCATCATTGCAGAGGAGGCTCTGAGTAGGGGCATCACAACTCTTTTTGAAAGGGGACAGATTCAGTATTTTCAGGTGCCGAGGAGGTGTTTACAGGTTTCTCACCTTCTGTATGCAGACGATACACTCATTTTCCTAAATGGTGCCTCCAGGAATATTAGAAATCTGCTTGCTTTTATCAGGAGCTATGAAGAGTCCTCTGGCCAACTGGTTAATGTTGGTAAAAGCAGTTTTATTATATCCCACAAAGCCAACCGTGCTACTATCCAAAGGATTTCTGATATGACTGGTTACTAGCATAAAACTGGCCTGAACTCTTACCTTGGTGTCCCACTCTATGAAGGTAGGAAGAAAGTGTCCAATTATAAATACCTGCTGGAAAAAATCTGTGCAAGATTAGAAGGATGGCAATCAAAAATGTTGTCACAAGCAGGTAGAGCTAGTCTTATAAACTCTGTTCTTCAGTCCATTCCCCTATATACTGCCAGTGCGTCTTGCCTGCCATCCACCATCATCAATATAATAAACAGAGTTTGTGCAAATTTCTTCTGGACCCAAAAGGAAGGAATGAGGAGACAGTGGATCTCTTGGTCTAATATCACCAAACCTATAGAGGAGGGAGGCCTTGGAATAAAAAGCCTGAAGCATACTCAAATTGCAATGGTGGCTAAGCAGATATGGGGTATCACTCAAGGATCCTCCCTATGGTCCAAATTTGCACAGTCCAAGTATGTGACAGGCCATCTAAGTTCTATAACTAAGCCTTTCCCATCTGGTGTTCGAAGGGATATTTTTAATTCAGCCAGGGAGATTGTGATTGACAATACAAGATGGATTCCCATGGATGGAAAATCCATCGACATTTTAAAAGACAATTGGTGCGGAGTTGTGATTGATTCCCAAGGACATGCTCCCAAGTCTACCCTACTGGAAGCAAGACAAAATCACTTCAGTGAGGTTTGGTCTCACGTCCCCAACCACATTGCCGAGATGGTTCATGCAATGCAATTAAACTCGAAGGCTGACAAATGTGTTTGGGCTGCTACCAATGATGGTCAGTTCTCCTGCAAGTCAGCTTATAATTATGTTCGGCCACGAGGTAATATCCGAAAACCCCTCAAAAAGATATGGGATCAACACATATCTCCACGGGTATCCATGTTTTGCTGGAGACTCTTATACTTGGCAGTTCCGGTTGATAGTGCCATCAAGAAATGTGGTGTGTGTATTCCATCCAAATGTGTGTGTTGCATTGACAACCATCAGGAAGAAAGTCTAAATCATTTGTTCTTGGACAGTCAGATCGCCAAGGCTTTATGGAGTCATTTCAGCATCCTCTTTGAACCCATGTGCAGGGGCTACACATCCATAACTGACAAATGTTGGGACATCATCAACTCGGCTAATACTGATAATCCATATGGATATGCAGGGATTAATACTATGCTGTACATTCTATGGGAAATATGGATCCATAGGTGCAAAACTAGGTACGAAGGTACGGACGGTAATATTCACAAAATGCAACTGCACATCAGGAACCAGGTAGCCTACTCCATTCAGCAAAGTGTCTTCCTCTGAGGAAAAAAAGACCATGGACCGTTTTCAATTCACATGTATTACAAAAGGCAAGATCCCAAGAATTATCATATGGCACTGTCCGAGCCATGGTTTTGCTCTTAATGTTGATGGAGCAAGTAGGGGTAACCCAGGCCCGTCTGGTGGGGTCGGCTGCTTGAGAGGAAGCAAAGGTGAGGTTTTACATGGCTTCTCATATTATTATGGTGAGGGGACTAACCTAATGGCTGAGGCAAGAGCTCTTCTGGATGGGCTGAGGATGGTGGTCAAAAGTTGGCTTCCTATGTCAATCATATACACAGATTCAAAAGTCATAGCAGATATGACACACTCCAATAAATCTCCTCCTTGGACAATCTGCAGATGGTGGGATGAAATCATTGACATTCTCAGGACAAATAAATGGGAAGTGCAGTATATCTATAGAGAGGGAAACACAGTAGCCGATGCCTTGGCATCTTATGCTTGTAAAACTCGGCAGAGTCATGATTTCAGAAATTGGAAAAGTCTCCCTATCCAGGCTCGTGGCTGTGCCATTGTGGATGCGGTAGGACTCCCTAGCTGGAGATTTAGATAGATCCTTTTCTCACTTTTTGAAGTCCCTTATTTTGCTCCCAGGGGTATGCCCCGTGGTAATATTGTACATGATTTCATTCATTGGCAATAAAAATTAGGGTCTGATGCTTCGGTTGGTGGTTGCACATATTGTGCACCCCAATAGTAGTATCTTAAGGTCTCATTAAAAAAAAACAGACTGACTGGACCGAACTACTCGGATTGGTTGCGTAATCTACGCATAGTCCTCACTATCGAAAAAATAGCCTACGTGTTGGATATGGTTCATTCTGAGCCAGCTCCCTATGCCGACGAGGGCGAGTTGATGACTTATGTCAAATGGTCAGAAGACTCTTCCCATGCCCAATGTTACATGCTGGCCTCTATGGCTCCCGAGCTGCAGAGGCAATTCGAAAAGACTGATTGTAGAAGCATACTTCTTAACCTACGCCAGCTCTTCGGGGAGCCGGGCAGGATTGAGAGATATGATATCTCCATAAAGTTTTTCAGGACACTGATGTCAGAGGGTGCTTCAGTATAGGCTTATGTACTGAAAATTATAGAGTGGATTGAGAGACTCAATGCACTGGGGTTCAAGTTGGATCTTGAACTGTGCATTGATCTTATACTCTAGTCATTGCCCGATTCCTTTTCTTCCTTCATCATAAACTTTAACATGACTAGGATTGATGCAACTCTCCCGGAGCTGTTCAACATGTTAAAGAGTACTGAAGGGACCATGCAGAAAGATAAATCATCTTCTTCTGTAATGATTGTTGGTCGGGCCAACAAGAAAATGAAGGCCACCCAAATATCCACCAAAGGTGATAAAGGGAAGGGAAAGAAGAAGGCCATGGGTAAGAAACTCGCCAAAGTTGACAAAGGGAAGGACAAGAAGAATGAAAAAGAAGACAAGTATTTTCGATGCGGGGAAACATGGCATTGGAAAAGGAATTACAAGGTAATTCTAAATGAAGGTATTTTTGTCATAGACCCTAATTTGTCATATATGGAATTCACATCATGGGTATTGGATATTAGATGTGCATCTCATATCTGTAACTCTGTACAGGTGCTAGCAAATAGAAGGTGACTGGGCAAAAAGGAGATTGAACTGAGGATGGGCAATGGAGCTTTAGTTTCTGCCAAAGTTGTCGGGACTGCACGCCTCAGTTTACCTTCAAGAGTCATTCTGGAGCTGAATGACTGTTATTATGTTCCTAATATTATTAAGAACATTATTTCAATCTCTGGCTTGTATAACGTTGGATATATATTAGATTTTAATAGCACTGCGTGCTCTATAATGAATAATGGTTTGATTATAGCCAATGGTTCATTAGTCAATGGTCTTTATGTATTAGATACACATTCTAATATTATGCAGGTTTCGAATGCTAATGAAGTGAATTCTGCATATCTATGGCATTGTAGGCTTGGTCATGGAGGTGAGAATGAGTCTCTCACCTACACTCAAGTGGGTATTTGAATTCATTCGAATACAAGCCATTTGATACCTGTGAGTCGTGTCTCATGGGGAAGATGACAAAGGCTCCCTTTAGTAGACATGGTGAGAGGGCTGTTGACCTTCTCGAGCTCATACACTCAGATGTGTGTGGTCCCATGTCCATAGAAGTAAAAGGGGGTCACCTCTATTTTATTTCTTTTATTGATGACTTCTCGAGATATGGCTATGTGTATTTTATGAGACATAAATTACAAGCCTTTGAGAAGTTTAAGGAATACAAGAATGAAGTAGAGAAACAGACTGGAAAGAGTATTAAGGCTCTTCGATCAGATCGAGGAGGTGAATACCTTAGCCATGAATTCACTTATTATCTTAAAGACAATGCAATTGTTTCTCAGTGGACTCCACCGTATACACCACAACACAATGGTGTATCCGAAAGGAGAAACATGACCTTGTTAGACATGGTCCGATCCATGATGTCTATGTCAGGACTACCCCTGTCTCTCTGGGGCTATGTCTTAGAGACTGCAGCCTATTTACTGAATAGGATCTTAAGTAAATATGTCCCTTCTATACCATATGAGATATGAAAGGGCATGAAACTAAATTTTAATCACATTAAAATTTGGGGGTGTCCTGCCCATGTGAAAAGGAACGATAGTGATAAACTTGAGACTAGAACCGATAAGTGTAGGTTTGTGGGATATCCAAAGGAGATATTTGGATATTATTTCTATCACCCTTCTGAGCAAAGGGTCTTAGTGGCCAAGAGAGCTGTATTTCTAGAAAGAGAATATCTTCTCCAGAAAAATAGTGGAAACCAGAGAGAATTGGATGAGGTCCAAGAACCACAACCTAAAGACTCATTAGATGAGACTGTATTGGTTGATCCTATTCAGAGTGAAACACAGACACTACAGAGATCTGGTCGACTACCAAGAGAACCTGAGAGATATGTTGGACATATCTTAGAGAGGTCCTCTAAGATATGCATCGATGAGGATGAAGATCCTCAATCCTACCAGGAGGCGATCCGTAGTGCAGACTCCGAGAAATGGCAAGAGGCAATGGATTCAGAGATCCAGTCCATGTACACCAACAAAGTTTGAAACTTGGTTGATGTACCCGAAGGGAAAGTCCCTATCGATTGTAAATGGATATTCAAAAGAAAAATCGGTGCAGATGGACACATTGACACATACAAGGCTAGATTAGTGGCGAAAAGATATCGTCAAAGACAAGGCATTGACGATGACGAGACATTTTCGCCAATAGCCATGGTTAAGTCAATCAGAATCCTCCTTACCATTGTTGCATACCTGGATTATGAGATTTGACAAATGGATGTGAAGATAACTTTTCTGAATGGAAATCTGTCAGAAGAGGTGTACATGGTACAGCCTGAAGGATTCACTTTCATGCTTCATCCTAAAAAGGTATGCAAACTTCAGAGGTCCATTTATGGATTGAAACAAGCATCTCGGAGCTGGAACTTAAGATTTGATGAGGCTGTCAAATCTTTCAACTTCATTCGGAATGAAGATGAACCTTGTGTTTACAAGAAGGTCAGTGGAAGCTCTGTGATTATTTTGGTCCTTTATGTTGACGACATCTTACTCATTAGGAATGATGTAGGGATGTTGACATCAACTAAGTCTTGGTTGTCCAAGACCTTCTCCATGAAGGATTTGGGAGAAGCATCCTATGTGCTGGGCATAAGGATCTATCGAGATAGATCTAAAAGGATGCTAGGATTATCCTAAGCCATGTACATAGATACTATCCTCAAAAGATTTAGGATAGAAAATTTCAAGACAGGTCTCATTCCTATGAGACATAGAATTTGCCTATCTAAGGTGATGAGCCCTAAAACATCTGAGGAGGTGGCACACATGAATAAGGTACCCTATGCTTCGACCATAGGATCAATCATGTATGCAATGCTATGTACACGGCCTGATGTTGCCAATACTTTGAGCATTGTCAGTAGATATCAGGCAAATCCAGGCGAAGAGCACTGGAAGGCAGTGAAGGGCATCCTTAAGTACTTGCGAAGGGCTAAGGATCTTTTTCTACTTTATGGAGGAGAGGACCTACAGCTTAGAGCTTACACAGACTCTAATTTCCAGTCAGATCTAGATGATTACAAATCCATGTCTAGATTTGAATTCATGTTGAATGGAGGGGCAGTCAGTTGGAGAAGCTCCAAGCAAGATACGACTGCAGACTCGACGACGGAGGCAGAATATATTGCTGCGGCTGAAGCTGCTAAGGAAGTCGTCTAGATGAAGAAATTCATCTTGGAACTCGGTGTACTTCCTGAGATATCAGCTCCCATCCCAGTATTTTGTGATAATAATGGGGCCATCGCCCAAGCGAAGGAACCAAGATCTCACCAAAGGTCGAAGCATATTCTCAGGCCCTTCCACCTTATTTGGGAGATTGTTGATCGTGGAGATGTGGCGGTAGAGCGTATACCATGAGAAGACAACATAGCAGATCCACTGACTAAGCCTTTGACACAGATTGTATTTGAGCGCCATCGGGATAACATGGGCCTCAAAGTTGTGGGCAGTTGGCTGTACTTCAAGTGGGAGATTGTTAGTATTGGTGTGCTACAGGCCAATTTTGGGTTGGGTAGGCCCAATAGTTGTACGATCTCGTTCATTATTAATAAAGTGGTATTTGAGCGTAAATATGTGATTGTATATTACTTTACGATGTCCCTAGGATATGTGGTTGTAAAGTCAACTTGAGATGGGATCTTGATTATAAGACTGACTTTACATGGACACATACCTTAAACTGTTCCTAGTTGGAGGGTAATCACTCGGGAACTTTGATTACCTATTAAACCAGTACACATGATGTGTTATGGACCAGTCTCATGGTCATTGGTGCGGGGCACCAACACATATGTGTAGGTGTACGTTCTGGAAGGATGTACACTGAACTGATCCGCTATTGGATCTTCAGATGGTTGATTATACCTAATGTCAACTGAAGATCCAACTGTCTCAGTAGCATCGTTGGTCCTTTGACCTGAGACATTGATCGGATCTTACACGAGGATTGGGATGGTTTAATTACTTGCCTAAGTGACTTTAACCATAAGTCATGAATTACCGAGTCATTAACCATTTCAGGATATGTGTGAAGATCATCAATGGTCAAGAGGAGATCGCTCACTGTCGGGTATATATTAGACAGTTAATGGGTCATGACACTGACACTCCATTAAATATCTGGCTAGGGTCGTGTGAGTTAATTTAGTACGGACGTCATACACTTTAAGGAGGTCATGGTCAAATGGCACGATCATGGGGTTTGACATAAACCATACCTTCGATCGAACCAGACTCATAGAAGGAGCGAGGGATTATAGCGATGCGGCAACTGTAGACTTACAGGTACCAGACATGCTGGTTTAAACCCGACGTCCTCTAGGATCACGCGGATTTGCTTGACCAAACCTGATCAATGGTTCAGAATAAATTAAACTATTATTCGGCTCTAGTAGAAGCGAATAATAAGTTTAATTTACTTCTAATTGGGAATTAGAGGTTAATGGGCCTTAAACTAGAGTGACTATGGGCCTAGAGGATCACACACAATGGATTCTTGAGTGATGGATTATTATTGTACAAATGTATATATTAATTCTCTTAAATTCCTTTTTGGAAAGGAGTATAAAAAGGGCTTAATACATATGTATAATAATAGGAAGGACATATATATAATTTTGGTCCTTATGGGCTCTTTTGAAAAGGTCCTAAATCTATATATATGTGTCTTACGTGAAAACCTCCCCCCTTTGGCTTAATCAAGCATTCACGGCAAGGAAAGAGAGGTTTTCTCTCCCCCCCTTCCTCCCTCTTGCTCTCTCTCTCTAGAAGCCATTTCTCTCTCTAGAAGGGGAAAGCTTTGGGAAGATCGTGTTGGGAGGATACCGTCGCTACGCGAGGATCGGTGTGGATTAGCTATAGAGGTCGTGCATCTGTGCGGCTCGGTGTTCGTGAGAATCTACATCGGGCACTGTGGACAGCGTCATTCCGCGTAAGGTATAAATCTGCAACCCGTAGTTAGGGGTTGGGTGTTTAATGCATCGATTAGAGCACAGATCTAGGATTCCATCAAGCCGGGTTCAGGTAAATAAATTTTTGTTATCCGCTGCGTTGCCCGAATAGTGCTGTAGGAAACCTTACAGCAACAACAAAGGAGGAGGAGCAGAGTCCTCTGGGGCACCATCATGAGAAGGCTCAGGTGGATGCGGAGGAAGATGGCGTGCAAAGGACTGCGTAGAAGTAGGTCCTGATGTTCTAGTTGGCAGTCAATGTGGAGAAGAGTCCGGTTCATGGTACGGAAGGCCTGGTGGGTATTGTAATGTCCTGGGTTTTGCGGACAATTTTTGGATCTAGATCCGTGGGTTTCGGGTCACTTTCGGGGGTCCTAGAGCATGTTTTGTGGTTTACACATGTTTTTCCCTTATGGACCTACAGAACCCCGTATAGGGCGAACCATTACGTTCTCATGCTCCGGGATGGTACCAGTGCGTTGAGCGTGTTCCGAGGATCCAAGAAATGATTTTTTTTTCAATTTTCCATATTTTTGACATTTTCTGGATTTTCTATATATAACCATTTTTCTTTCCCCCCTTTTCTTTTCTTCTTCTTCCTCCTTCTTCTTTCTTCTTCCCGTAAGCGCCCCGACCGTTGCAACCCTCTCTCCCCGTTCGAGCTCGCAGCGCCTCCTCCTCCTCCGGCGACAGGTGGCGGACCAAAGTGGCAGTGCGGCGACGAAGACGGCGGCGAGGTGATCGTGAAGGTGGCACTCTTCCGGTGTGGGGAGTGGAGATCGTGTTCGGCCAAGACGTGAAGATCGGCGGCGATCCGGCGGAGCTCGGCCTTCCTTGAGGTAGGGGGATGGATCTTTGCCCTCTTTACAGCATTCCCCGTGATTTGTAGGCCGAGGAGAGGCCGAGAGGAGTGTTTTTGAGCCGGGGGGGTGAAGTTTTATGATTTGGGGTTAAGCACCGGATCTCCCATTTTTGTGGAGTTTTTGACCGATCTAAGGTCATGAAAGGATGCTAGGTTGGTTAGGGATGGATTCCCCTTTGTTTCCCCATCATCGAGCGATGATCGCGGCGTGGATTGGGTTTTTTGGGCTTTCCCGCCGTTTTCGTGCTCGGGTGGGAGTAGCGGTCCTAACAGGAACCGCTACTCCCCTTGGCGTCCCTCTGGGGGGCCACCTGGAGGCTCCTATTGTCCATTGCTTTAGCGGTCCCCTTGGGATAGCCACGCCTTTGAGCGGTCCAGCGACTGACCGCTCCTCATTGAGTAGCGGCCAGCCCTTGACCATTTTTTCCGTTTTGGTCAGGGTTTTTGACCATTGGCATTGTCGGTTGGCCTGGCGGTCCTCAAAAGGCCGCCACGTTTGAGGAGTGGTCTCGCGACTGACCGCTACCCATAGGGTAGCGGCCATTCCTTGACCATTTTTCCCCGTTTGGTCAGAGCACCCTTGGGGTGCGTGTTTTTTTTTACTATTGGGAGTCATCCGTAGTGTAGCAGACGCATGATAGACCGCTACCCTTGGATTAGTGGCCGTGGGACGACCGTTTCTCCTTGTTTGACTGGATTTCGACCATTGGGAGTCACGTGCTTGCTAGCGGCTTGGAAATGACCGTTTCGGTTTCCCAGCGGCCCAGGGAGGACCGTTGATGTGGGGCGACTACGAGACTCGACTCGGATTGGTTGCGACCTTGGACTCTATAGGATGACACGACAAACAGGACGATGTGACCAGCAACGACACTACAATGCGCGGCACCTAAGAGCTCCAGAAGAGGCGATCATGCCCCAAACAAGAAGCGCTAACTCACAGTCATCCCCGACGAGGGAAACATGCCGATCTGCACGGTTTGGAAACCGGCTTTGAGTCTCGGGTTGTTAGCCCACTCTCTTGCTCGGCATGAGTCACGGGACGGACTCGCTCTCACAACTCACAGCGGTGATTAAATATCAACTAGCTAGAAAATAACCTACTCACATGCAGCGGCAGTAGAATCTATACTAGCTAAGCAAGTACGACAAGGTGGGTGACGAGTGTACCTCCATGCTCGGGGCGTGGGGAAGACTTCCCGGTCGAGAACCGTCACTCCCGGTACAATAAGTGAATTAATTATAGCATGAAAAGTATGGCCCACTCCACGTAGGGAGGTAAAAGTTCACAACAGCGGCCCGGGAGCGCCGTTCCAGGGTTGACAGGCAGCGATGCGGCGGGTTCCAGGCGGCGGCGGGCAGCGGCTCCGAATCTGTAATTTGCTGGCCGGCAGGACAACGATCACGGACGTCCAAAGGGACATCGGCCTCCTAGGATCTCCTGAAGACGGTGGTGTGCTGGGACGGTTGCAGCGGGTCCCTGGTCGACCCCCGGGAGCGGCGGTCGCTTAAGATACCCCGTCGTATTTATTTGGGAATTATCCAGCAGCCCCTTTTGCTGGCCTGACTCAAAGCAGAATCGTGCGCCTCCACGAAAATGGCCGGTACGCCCAGATCCGACGTCGGATCGAGACTCAATGGGTACCGTTGGAAAGAAGACTCAAAATCCTACGATATACTAGAATTTAAAATCCACCCAACGGCGGGATTAGAAATGAACATGACTGCTAACTGACTGAGTTCCCTGACCTGAAACTCAGAACAGGCAGGGCAGAACGGGATCTACCTGTTCAAGGGCTTGGACCGAGGATCAAAAGAAAGATTTAGAACTTGAGATTTTTATGGTGGATAGAGGGGAGGGTCACGGTGATGCAAATAATTTTTTTATAATTTTCTCACAACGTTTAGGGGGTGGGAAAAATCGGCTACTACAGACTATCCCGCGGATCTGCACACAGGCAGATTGTGGGAAGGAACAATAGATTGCTGGGAAAGGGCCTAAACGGACTCTGATCGGCCTAAACATTGAACTGGAAATGGGGGACGATGGGAGGAATCTACCCTCAAAATCTCATCACAATCCGACGGTCGGATCTCCTGTACCATCCCTTTTACCGAGCTTCTGTCTTGCAACTCCGAATTTTGGGGCAGCAGGCCGGAGTTGATCTTGTGGCGGCTTAACGGCGGCACGAACGGCGGCGGCGGCGGCGATGATCGATCACAGCAAGTAGAGGAAGAGGGGCAGAGGAAGAAATTTAATAAATCTAGAGGATTTAGATCTAGATCTGAAGAAGAGAGGGGGAGGAATGGGAAGAACACCAAGAACAAGAGGGGAGAGAGAGGGGGTGCGCCCAATGCATTTACCACAATAATTCTTCATTAATTTTGATCAAATGACACAAGAGACATTAAATACACAAACACTAGACCTAGCCAAATGACCTAGGATACCCTTGGTCAAGGGGGTATAATGGGGAAATGGGGGACAAGGGTGATTAGTTTAATCCCACTAGGGGACAAGGGAGGGGGCGCCCCTTTGACAATGGGGAGAGATTTTGAATTTTTCCCTCCTCTCCTTGGTCCAAGTCTAAGATGGACCATGGACCAGCCCCACATGGGCCCTATAGCCTAGGTGGACCAATGAGAAAGGAGGTGGGGGTCCTGCCGGGCCTACGCGGCCCTTTTTGCAAAGAAACCCATTGACTTAACCTAAGTAACCCATTGGCTTATACTTGACATACATTTGCAACCCCATTAACCCAAGGATATAAATGCAAATGAAATGATACAAATGCAAAAATAAAATGCTAGTGCCCGGTGTTGATTCCCATCAACCATTTTTCGAGGGTTAGCGGCCAGGCGATAGACCGCTATGCCCCCTTGTGGCTCGTTCCCCTTGCGGTCATGGCTTGACCGACTGGCTTTGTATGGCAGTCGCAGGGAGACCGCTCGACCTACCTTGCAGTCTAGAGAGGACCGCTAGGCTGAGGGGTGGTCATGAGTGGATCGCCACTCAATTTCCTTACGTTCGGTGATTTTCGTGAGTCGAGTCTCTCCTCCAATGACCCGTCCACTAGTCGTAGCTTTCCTGTGCACGCGGGTGCGGACCCACTTGGGAGTGGTGGAGAGCGTGACCCAGTGAGAGGCAATTTTTAGGCTGGTTTCCGTAGGGCCCTTTGCCTTTGCAGCCTGAGTCCGGCTGGGGGGAAAACCAGCTAGAGGACCCGACCTAGAGCAGATGGTCTGTCTGTGTACACATAGTTGGGGGCGGAGGACCCGCGCTGACGAGCATGACCCCAGCTAGTCCTTGTTCGTGGTACTTGTTGCGTGTCTCAGTTTCTAGGGAGACACTTGGGCGCGGTGTTAGACGTCAGGGGACGCATCCGGCTTTGCTTCTAGTAGGTAGAGCTCTTGTCTCCTGGTAGGTGTAGACTCTTGATTTGTCGGACTGAGGTTGGTTTTCTCGATATGGTTAGTTGTAGAGAGCTTTTTCGTTTATTTATTATTGCTTATAGATTCCGTCGTTCTTTCGTTTGGTAGCGTTACCTTTCGTGCTTGTTCGCGCTTTACTGTCTTGTTTCTCTCGTGCGAGGTGGGGGTCCGTGGGATCCCTACTGAGCCTATGAAATGAGGCTCCCCCCTGCGTTTTAAGGTGAGGCGGGGTCATCGAGAGGCGCGGCGGAGTTTTAGCGTGGTTCCAGTAGCCAAGGTTAGTCGCCAGGTGCTAGAGCCGGGGTATGCCTCGTGTACTTGTACTTTTCTTTTTGTTGACTGTACTTAATTTGGACATGAGATACACTGGACCTTATAGCAGTTTAGTTATTTATTTAATTTTTTGCATTATTATTTTGTTATTGTGCTATCTTTGTAGTTAGTTCAGCTTCCCTTGTGCTCCCACATCATCCTTTAACCCTTCCGAGTCTTCGGGCTCGTGGGTGGTGGGCCGAGGTTCGAGTCGCACTGGTTCTATTCCGACAGTCGGATCTCGGGTCGTTATAGTTGGTATCAGAGAGAGGTTATGGAGGTACATGAGAACCTGAAATGATTGCAGTGGTCCAGAAGGTCCGTGATTTTCTTGTACAGTCAGCGACTGGCATAGGGCCCCGTGTGTATTATTAATTTTTCTAATTATTTTTGTTATTAGGGAGGTTATGGCACCCAGAAGAGGGACTCGTTCCCAGCTGGGAGAGTAACGTGGGGGTCAGGAAGGTGGGGGCCAGGAAGGGCAGAGCATAGCATCACTTTAGGTAGATATAGTTGAGGAGGTGAGAGTTCCCGGACCAGAGGAGTTTTTTCGGGGCATGTATCAGTATGTTATTCAGCAGCATGGCAGTGATGCTGGCGAGGGTTCGTCGCCTCGAGGTGGTCCTGGTCATGTGCTAAGAGATTTCTTATAGTTCCAACCGCCTCTTTACAACGGGCAGCCAGATCTAGAGGTGGCTAGGGAGTGGCTAGACGACTTGGAGCGGGTATTCAGTTCGATGGAGTGTGCTGAGGAGGAGAAGGTGGTGCTAGCCACACATCGATTACAGGGGTCAGCCTGGACATGGTGGACGTCAGACTGGGGGGCCGTGTTCCAGTCCCGTCCTCTTCGGTAGATCACCTGGCGGGAATTCGTCATGACTTTCGAGCATGCCTTTTGTCCGTCCTTCATCAGATCGTAGAGGACTCGTGAGTTCCTAGAGTTGGTCCAGGGTGACATGTCCGTGATGCAGTATAGATCCAGGTTCATTGAGTTGGACCGTTATGCACCGCATATCATGGCAGGCGAGGAGCTGAAGACCAAGCAGTTTGTCGGGGGTTTGAGGCCAGAGCTGAGGCATTCCCTACTTGCATCATGTTTGACTAACCTGGACGCAGCTTGCAGAGCAATAGCAGCGTTGGAGAGAGATTTGCAGAAGACTCGAGGTCAGGGCAGTGCAGGCCAGATGTAGATGAGTTTTAGTCAGCCGACGGCCACGCAGCAACAGAGTACTATTCAGTCCTCAACGGGCGGTTCAGGGGCATCTCTATCCGTGGTTTCAGCCGCAGTAGATACGGCATCGTTTAGCTCGAAGATCAAGAAGTTGTCCAAGAACGCCAGTTTTGGTAAGAGGCGTTAGGATCGCAGGGAGTTGAGGCAGTAGTTAGTGGCTAGTGTTCAGCAGCCCACGCCCTACCAGCGTCAGGGTTCAGTGAGTGGTTCTCGGGGCGGGTGTCCTCGTTGCGGTGATTCTCATCCAGGCAGGCAGTGCCCAGTACCCATGATTTGCTTCAAGTGTGACCAGCTAGAGCATATGGCACGTGACTGTCCTCAGAGACCACGTCAATCGCACGAGTTTCAGCAGCAGCAGTAGTTTTAGCCCTAGCAGTTACCACCACTGTCGCAGCAGTACCAGTAGCAGGGTCAGTTCCCGCAGTTGACTCGATCGGCTACCGTTGGGAGGCAGAGATCTCGAGGCCGAGTTACACATATGACCATAGCAGAGGCTGAGGCGTCGCAGTTGGTGGAAGGTACCATTTCGATTATGGGTTGTGCGGCTCGAGTTTTATTTAATTCTGGTGCGTCCCATTCATTTATTTCAGAGGATTTTGCTCAGAGTGCCGAGGAGTCGGTGACTGAGGTGTCTTATGACCTGGCAGTGGAGTTGCCAACTAGTGATTTCATGCTCACCTTGTATTTCCCTGAGAAGGTGCCTGTGTGGGTGGATGGATGGAACTTACCGGCCAGGCTTTATGCATTGCCGCTTTGAGACTTTGATGTGATTTTGGGTATGGATTGGCTTGAGGCCCATCGTGCCGTGGTGGATTACAGCTTGAAGAGGGTCTAGTTCCAGCATCCTAGCAGACCCACTTTCTACTACCAAGGTATCCGATTTTCCTCTTCCCTTTTTCTTATTTCGGCCATTAAGGCTCGTAGATTGCTTGACGCGGGGTGTTAGGGTTTTCTCGCTTCAATGGTCCTAGTCGATCGGCAGTGTCCGAATATGGAGGATATTCTGGTTGTGTGCGAGTTTTCTGATGTTTTTCCAGGGGAGTTGCCAAGGTTGCCACCGCAGCGAGAGATTGATTTCGTGATTGAGGTCATACCAGGTACATCGCCTATGTCGAAGGCCCCTGACCGGATGGCACCAGCTGAGTTGAGGGAGTTGAAGGTGCAGTTGCAGGAGTTACAGTCCAAGGGGTACATTCACCCTAGCTTTTCCCCTTGGGGTGCGCCCGTGTTGTTTGTGAAGAAAAAGGATGGTAGCCAGAGGTTGTGCATCGACTACCAACAGTTGAACCAAGCGACTGTTAAGAATAAGTATCCGTTGCCTCAGATGTTGAACATATCTGAGTGATTTTGATGATAACAAAACCCAGGACATTTATCTCCTATGTACCTTGTATTAGAACGAAGTTTCATGCTTTAAACCATCAAGTTTCACCCCATTTCAACTTAGTGTTCATGAATCCTTCCA
Organism: Amorphophallus konjac; assembly: GCA_022559845.1. Classification (NCBI taxonomy): domain Eukaryota; kingdom Viridiplantae; phylum Streptophyta; class Magnoliopsida; order Alismatales; family Araceae; genus Amorphophallus; species Amorphophallus konjac. The sequence continues at coordinate 157,683,610 of CM040118.1, read as the reverse complement.
TGTGTTAAATCGAGCCTAAACGAACTTGTAATCAACTATAACACAAGCCCATTTCAAGCATCGAACCTATGGAAAGTTTCAAGTGGGCTAACACTTGATTTTTGCAGGTTTGGAGATTGACAGTCGACCTGTGGACCCTTGGCGGTCGACTTGAAATCACAGCATTGAAAATAAGCAACTTGCAAAACTGGTGGTCGACCGCCAGGACCCTAGCGGTCGATTGATTTTTCCAGCAGCCAAATGGCTACAGGAACGCTCCTAGCGGTCGACCGCTGGCCTCTACAGGTCGACCGCCAGCCCCGAGCTGCCCATAATTGTTGACTTTTTGTCACTTCGAGAAAAGCCACCCCTCTTGGTATTGTTTAATCCCTAAGCAACCAAACCCCCCAGAAATTGTGGATCTAGTCTGGGGGGAGTCCATGGACCATTCAAAGTCTATAAAACATATACAAGAGGGTTAAGAAAACCATAATGCTCAAGGTGGATCAAGGAGGCTACCAAAGAGGAAGAGAAGAGAGCTAGCACTGTAGACGTGAATAGTGCTCCGAGAAGAGTTCTTCATCCTTCTTCATCCATTCAAGTGAAGATCAATCCAAGGGATCAAGCTGCATCCAAAGCATTCGTCATCCACTAAGGGTGAGCAAATCAAGATTCTTCTCTTGTGTTCTAATTTCATATTTTCTCTTAAGCTTCATTTGTGGTTCTTGTAATCGTTAAACATTTCAGTATGTATGGATCTTCCTAGATCCGTGTGTGTGTGTGTGTGTGTGTGTTTAATCCGTTGTAGTTTTGTGTGTGTTAAGGTGTTCTTACACCTTCGCGGGAGCTCTCTTTCCCAGTGTATGTGTGTGTGTGTCTGATCTTGTAACACTTTACAAGATAGTGTGTGGATCCTCACTGTCGGTGAGGGGTGGACGTAGGTTGCCATTGTAGCATCCAAACCACCTTAAAATTGCTATCTCTTTGTGGTTTGTTCCTTATCTCCTACCCCCCCTTCTGTGCATGCATGTGGATCTAGATTATTTGAATCCTTTAGATCTAGATTAACTGATCACTTTCATAGATCCTTCGGTATATCAAAAGTTGGATTCGGACTGACAAGGTTACTCTTGTCGGAAAGATACCAGTTTGCATTGAGTGGATCTACGGATTTGCCAACTCCGCCTAGTACCAAGGGTTATCGCAGTGATTGGATTTGATAGATCTATCTTTCTCGCACTAATTTCATAGAGTTCTCTCGTAATCTTTAAATTGAGTATAGCTTTGTTAAAATTTTGATTTCACTCAATTCACCCCCCTCTTGGGTGCCATTGATTGCGGGACTTCAATTGGTATCAGAGCTAAGGCTCTATTCCATCAGATCTAACGATCTAGAGCAAGATCCGATCAATGGCAAACAAGGGAATGATGCCTGAGAGCCACTCTATCAATCGTCCTCCATACTTTGATGGCTCAAATTACTCATATTGGAAAAATAGGATGCATGTTTTCTTAAGAGCCCAGGAGTATGAGATCTGTAGAGTTGTGGACAAGGGTCCATTCAAACTCAGGGATGATGAAGAAAAATGGACACTTGAGGAAATTAAAAAATGCACTGTAAATTTCAATGCCATGAATATTATGCAATGTGCTATTCATCATAATGAGTTCTCTCGTGTTTCTATGTGCAGCTCAGCCAAAGAAATGTGGGACAAGCTGCGTCTCATATATGAAGGAACCTCGGAGGTCAAAGAAACTAAGGCCAACCTGCTCGTCAGCGATTATGAGCTATTCAAAATGAAGCCCGAGGAAACGATCTTAGAAATGTTCGCGAGGTTAACTGAGATCACCAATGGTCTCAAGAGCCTTGGGAAGGAGTACACAAACTCCGATCTTGTGAGGAAGGTTCTGGGGTCACTTCCGTCCGCGTGGCACACAAAAGCCACAGTGGTCGAGGATTCCAAAAATATGTCTACATTGTCCTTGGATGAGCTCATAGGCTCCCTAATGACCTATGAGATAAACATGAAGAGAACAACTGAGGAGGACATGAAGACGAAGAAAATTGTGGGACTGAAAGCTCATCTATCTGATGATAACCTTCAAGAAGATGAATCCAACGAAGGAAGCAATGAAGAAGAAGACTTGGCAATGATCACTCGCCAAGTGAGGAAATTCTTGAGAAGGAAGAGGAATTTTCAAGGTAACTTCAAAAGGGAACTAAGGAAGCCCATTCAAGCTAAGGGCGAACCAAGCAAACCAAGTAGCATTATATGTTACGAATGCAAGAAGCCCGGGCACATGAGAGAAGAGTGCCCAAATCTGAAGAAGAAATTCAAGAAGGATAAATTCAGAAAGCCCAAGGCCATGGTCGCCACTTGGAGCGACAAAGAGGACGAACTGTCCGATGAAGAAATTCAAGAGCTGGTGGAGAGCCTGTGTCTTATGGCACATGAAGATGACTCAACTGAGGTAAATTCTGACCCGAATTTTATTTCAAATGAACAGTGGGAGTCAAAATATGAAAAGCTGTATACGAAATACAGAAAAATTAGAACTGAAAATAAAAATCTCATGAAAAAGATTGGTGAGTCAACCCATGATGATATTTATGCTAGATTTGAAAAACTAGAACAAGAATGGTTTGAGCTATCTGAGGAAAAAGAAACACTGCTTCAAATAATTTCTGATCTTGAAAAACTTAAAGAGGAACTTTCATGCAAAATTTCTGAAATTGAAAATGTGTGTGAAAAGCTTAAGGATGAAAAAGAAATTCTAACATCTTCCATGTTAGAAATCAAAAATGAAAATGTGAGCTTGAATAAAGAAGTGACTGACTTGCAGTCCACTATTTCTAGGTTTGTTAAAGGGAAACAGAGCCTAGTCAACATTTTGGGAGTTAAAGTTAACTTCCGGAGAGAAGGATTGGGGTACATACCCCAGAATAAAAAACCTCTTGAACACAAGATCACCACATCCCACGTGCATGAAAAAGGAAATGACTATGCTTCATGTTCTCACACCAAGCCCCAACATGTTCAGCCTAAACCACACAGATATCCAAGAACATTCTCACATGTTAATTGCTTTCATTGTGATAGATTTGGTCATGTGATTTCTAACTGCTGGTTTAGATAAAGCACACCTAAATATCATGCTCCATGGATAAAAAGGACACATGCAAAGAGCTGGACTAACTCCTATGGACCCAAACTTGTTTGGGTACCAAAAATAATTGCATGAGAAATTTGTTTCTTGCAGCTATGTCTTGAAGCCAGGGGGAGCAAATGGTATTTGGACAACGGCTGTTCAAGACATGTGACGTGAGACAAGAAGGTGTTCTCCAAGCTGCAAGAAAAGGAAGGAGGTTCAGTTACTTTTGGTGGAAAGGACAAAGGTAAAATAATCAGAATTGGAAACATAGGTGAAAATTCTGAAACCTTGATTGAAAATGTCCTTTTGGTGAAAGGATTGAATCATAATCTGCTGAGCATGAGTCAATTATGTGACAAGGGTTTTAAGAAATCAAATTTCAAATGAAATCATAATCCTTTTGATGAAACTAACTGCCTTGTCATGTGTAAAATTTCAAATGAAATCAAATTCATCTGTAAAAGGAATAATAATGTGTACACCATTGATCTTGATGATGTTTCATGTGATAATGTGTGTTTGGTAGCTAACAACCATGAGAATGCATGGCTATGGCACCAAAGACTAGGTCATGCTAGTTTTGGAGTGATCTCCAAGTTGTCTAGACATGACTTGGTAAATGGTTTGCCAAAATTAAAATTTGAAAGTAATAAAATCGCACAAAAGGCAAGCAAACACGTACTTCTTTCAAAAATAAAAACATTGTCTCTACCTCTCGGCCTCTAGAGCTGTTGCACATTGATTTATTTGGTCCCACTAGGATATCCAGCCTAGGGGGTAAATCTTTTGGATTTGTAATTGTTGATGATTACTCCAGATTCACATGTGTGTTATTTTTAGCCAACAAAAGTGATGCCTTGACGGAGTTTCAAGTGTTTTGCAGGAAAATCCAAAATGAAAGAGGATATCTCATCACCACCATCCAGAGTGATCATGGTGGTGAATTTGAAAATCATGAATTCAGCATCTTCTGTGAAGAGCAGGGGTACACACATAATTTTTTGTCACCAAGGACGCCCCAATAAAATGGAGTAGTTGAGAGGAAAAATAGAACATTGATGGACATGGCCCAGACCATGCTCAGTGAGAACTCCCTACCTAAGTACTTTTGGGCTGAGGTGGTAAGTACAACATGCCACATCATCGACAAGGCAATGGTAAGGCCCATTCTGAAGAAAACCCCATATGAGCTCTACAAGGGTAAGAAACCAAACATCTCACATCTTAAACCCTTTGGATGCTCTTGTTATATTCTCAACAACGGTAAGTCCAACCTGGGTAAGTTTGATGAAAAGAATGACAAAGGAATCTTTCTAGGTTATGCACTTAATTCTAGAGCTTACCGATTATTCAATAAAAGGACTTTGGTCTTTGAAGAAAGTCCTCATGTTATTTTTGATGAATCAGAATCAAAACTGACAAATACAATTTCTTCTACCATGAATGCAGATGAAGCTCCTAGGAATTCAACTAATGACGGAGCTAAGAATGAGCCATTGAAAGCAACCTTAAGCAAGAGTGAAGAAGATGAAGATCCTACACTCGAGATGCTGCAAGAACCACAAGTGCAGCATCCTGACTTGACCAGTTCTTCTACATTTCTAAAGGATCATCCAGCTGTGAACATCATAGGTAATTTGGAGGATGGGGTAAGAACAAGGTCCTCTCTAAGGCAAGTAGAAGAGGAAGATTTGATGGCTTTACTTTCACAAGAAGAGCCCAAGGACATTCATGAAGCTCTTCAAAATGAATCCTGGATTCAGGCTATGCATGAAGAGCTGCACCAGTTTGAAAGAAACGAGGTGTGGACTCTCGTGCCGCGTCCTAAGAACCATCCCACTATTGGAACATGTTGGGTTTTCATAAAGAAGCTAAATGATGCGGGATTGGTTGTTAGGAATAAGGCCCGGGTTGTAGCCAAGGGGTACAGCCAGGAGATGGGCATTGATTTTGATGAGTCCTTTGCACCGGTTGCTAGACTTGAAGCAGTCCGGATCTTACTATCCTACGCTTGCTCTTTGAACTTTAAATTATTTCAAATGGATGTTAAATCTACATTTCTTAATGGTTATATCAAGGAGGATGTTTTTGTAGAGCAGCCTCCAGGTTTTAAAGATTCCAAACATCCACGATATGTGTTTAAGCTCCAAAAGGCCTTGTACGGACTAAAACAAGCACCAAGGGCATGGTATGAACGGCTTACCGCATTTCTGGTTGAAAATGGGTTCAAGAGAGGTAAGGTTGATCAAACACTTTTCATAAGGAAATCAGGTAAGGACATTTTAGTAGTTCAAGTGTATGTGTATGACATTATTTTTGGAGCTACCAACAATACCTTATGCGATGAATTTGCAAAGATTATGCAAGGAGAATTCAAGATGAGCTTAATGGGGGAGCTGACTTTTTTCCTTGGATTACAGGTGAAACAAACTTCAGAAGGAATCTTCATCAACCAAGCCAAATATACTATGGAACTACTGAAGAAATATGGGATGGCAGAAGCAAAACCCATATCAACTCCCATGGCCACCACCACAAAGCTGGATAAGGATGAAAATGGTAAAACAGTAGATTCTACATTGTTTCGAGGTATGATCGGATCACTACTGTATCTTACAGCTTGCCGCCCTGACATTCAATTCAGTGTATATCTTTATGCCCGTTTCCAGTCATGCTTTAAAGAATGTCACTTATCAGCTGTTAAACGCATTTTTAGATACCTTATTGGCACAATAGATTTTGGCTTGTGGTTTCCCATCGATAGTTCTTTTGATTTAATTACTTATACCAATGCGGATTATGCCGGGTGCATAGTAGATCGTAAAAGTATAAGTGGGTATTGTCAGTTTCTTGGCGGGTGCCTCGTTTCATGGGCCTCTAAGAAACAACATTCAGTAGCTCTCTCAACGGCCGAGGCTGAATATGTAGCCACCGGAAGTTGTGGAGCCCAAGTACTTTGGATCAAAAATCAATTGCTTGATTTGAATGTTGAAGTGGATTGTGTGCCGATCTTATGTGATAATATGAGTGCAATTAATCTATCTAAAAATCCTGTTCAACACTCCAGAACCAAACACATTGACATTCGGCATCATTTTCTGAGAGATCATGTAGGCAAAGGGGTCTTTGAGTTTAAGTTCTTTGATACACTTAACCAACTGGCTGACATCTTCACAAAACCCCTAAATCAGGATCAATTCAATAAAATTAGGAGAGAACTTGGCATGTGCAAGGGTGCGGGCATACGTACTTAGGTCTGCACTAGGTTGATTTTATTTGGGTAGATTTTGTGAGATGCATGCATTATGTGTGTTTTATTTCTATTGTGCATGACAATACCTAGCATGTGTGCTTGTACTTATATATATATATATACACTTCTTCCTTGACACATTCCTAAGACTGAATACTCCTTGACAAATAAATGTGGATTAGTGATATAGTGTTCTAAGCAGTCTTGAAACAAGGGATTCTGTAGTCGACTCATGCTTGATATCATTCTTGTGTTAGCAAAAGAAAAAGAAAAAGAAAACAAAGAGATATAAAAAAAAGAAAAATATGATTTTATGAAAATGGGGGAGTCCACAGGGTCATGGAACCCACTTTTATCTCTGGAGGTCGCTGGCTAGACTCTTTTCTTCTCGGGATCAAAAATGGGGTTTCTATGCCCCAGCGGTCGACCGCTGGCTTCGTGCCGGTCGACCGCCAGCGGCGAACCGGTCTAGTTCAGCCGCGTCCGAACCCCAACTTAAGGGGGTTTTCTCCCTCTATCTCTCATTCTATTGCATTCCCTTCTCTCTCCCTTACTCCATTCTAACCCTAGCACACCTCACTCCCATCTTCCAAGCCCTGAAAACCTCACATCTCCTCTCTCCGAACACGATCCGGCCGATTGTTCTCCATTTCGGAACAACTCCCCGCCGGCGTTCGTGCGCTCGTGTCACTCTTCCCTGAGTTCCAGAGCGTGAAGAAGGTGTTCATAGTCCTTCCCGGTGTCTCTCTCTCCATCCCAAGGTAGCGGTTCTACCTCTCAAGAGGATCATCTCTTCAGCGGGTTTTTTAGTCTAAAATGGCACCTAGAAGGAGTGCTCAGCGTCTTCTCCAAGGGGAACCTAGTGCTCGGAGATGTGAAGCTCCGGACGCACCACTGCCACAGGCTCCGGCACCCAGGTTACCGCCAAGAACTATCATCGACCCCCGTCTTGTTGATTTTGAGGAGATGAATGAAATCTTGCCCGACATTTATACAGTTTTCTCAATGCAACCGGGATGGATTGATTTTGTCACTAGATACAACCGCTACTATCCATATCTAGTACAACATTTTTATGGTAATCTGTTTGACATAAATGGGAGGTTGTACACCACGGTTCAGGGATTGAGATCCATATTACTCCATAGTTATTCAACCGTGCCCTAGGTGTTTCTTCCAATGGTGCAGATATGAGCTTTGGGCATGGTGCAGTTGAGGAAAGTTTTATTGCCATGACGAGCTGTGATTTTGTACGTGGCGTGAGTGACCTCATTGAGCTCAATGCCAACCACTTTCCCGCACTGCAGCGGGTCCTCCATCACATGTTTACTACACTCATTTATCCCAAGAGTGGCAGCCGAGATGAAGTGACTGAAGTGCACCGATTCCTATTCTATCATGTCATGAATGGCAAATTAGTTGATATGGGATGGCTTATGACTCAATTGATAGGATGATGCCGTACTCATTTACGGAGGTCCCTGCCTTATGATTCCCAAGTCACTGGAGTTTTCACTTTTGTCGGGGTCTCCTTAGCGGATGAGCAGTTTGTTCTGGTCCGACAGGATGACATTTATAATGAGCACAAGATTTTCTCCGACATGGGATATTACCGTGCTACAAATGGTGAGCTTTGTCGTAATGTGCCAGTTTATGGGGAAGAGAATTATAGTGAAGAAGAGCCAGAACCGGAACCACAGCAAGGTCACCAAGATGCACCTGCACCGGTATAGCCCGAGGATGTGCCTCCTCCAGCAGATCTTCCTCCACCACCGCAGTACTTTCATGGGGAGTCTTCCACTCAGGGTGCTGGGCATCCTACTTGGGGGGACTATGAGACTCTAGACAGGCATCTTTTAGGTATGGAAACCCGCATTGACTCCTCCCTTGGGCGTTTAGACACTTTTATGGATACCATGACTGGACGAATGGATACCTTCACCCATGCTCTGGATGATCTCTCTACCCACATGGCCACTCTCTATGCCAGCCATGAAGATAACCATGAAGCCATCCGACTGACCAACCAATCCCTTCTTGTCATCCATCGCCAGCTTCTTCATCATGATGAAACTCTACATGACATTGCAGACCGTCTCCCTTGTGCTCCTGCTCCTGCTCTTGCTGGCTCCCCCCACGATGATGGTGCCCCGGATGGTGTTCATGGCGAGGAAGCTGAGGATCACCCTGCTGTGTAGCTGTTCTCGGGTCACTAGTGTCACTTTTGTCCACTTTTTGTATCCCTCCCCACTCCTTTTTGTTGATGTCAAAGGGGGAGAAGTAGGCTATTAGGCTTATATATATGCTATGTGTGTTTGCCTGCTTGCATGCATGTCTATCTCTTGCATTGTAGTTTGAGCATGTTGGTTGCATGTTGGTTACATTTTGGTTGTATTGCATTAGTGGTTTGCATTTAGTGGTTGCATTCCTTCGTGTGTCGAGTCCCTTTTCACCTCTTGCATTCAGTGTACCCTATATTGAACTAATGAGAATGAATGGAAGAATGCACTCCTTGAATTTACAAGATTGGCTCTCTCCTCTCTCACTTCTTTTCAATGTGGCAAATAAGTATTGAATGGCTGGTATGGATATGTTGAAGTGTTTGTGTTGGAAGTGTGATGGTGACATCAGAGCAAGAGCACTGACATTTTAATTTACATTTGTGTCCTTTATATTATTTTTATATCCTTGGGAAAGTATGTTTACAATTGTAAGGCTTTATAAGCCAATGTGTCATTCCCTAGGATTGTTTGGGTTTTTGAGCAAAATGTCAGTAGGTCCAGCAAGGGGGCCCTCAATCCTTCCCCATTGGTCCACCTAAGCCATTTGGGTCCATGTGGGGCTAGTCAACCATCCTAGGTGGCTTTTACATGCTTAGACTTTCAAAGGGGGACAAGTGTTACAAAATGTCCAAGATGCCTCCCCTTAAGTCAAGGGGGTGCCCCCCATTAAAATGACATTTTGTATTTTATATTTTTTGGCCAATTGACCACATGGGAGAAGAAAATGCTACCCCTCCCCTCTCTCCCACGAATTCCAACCCCCTCCCCCTTCCTCCCCTTCTATATAAACCCATGTATAGTGTTTTGTAAGAATTAATGAAGAATTAAGCATTTTTGTCAAGAGCAAGCCCAAGGGCACCCCTTGTTTCTCTCCTCTCCCCTCTCCCCCTTGCAGCAATGATTGCTGCCCATTCTAGGGTGTGAAGCCCTCATCTTGGTGTGACTCCAAGATCTCCAACCTCTGCTGGATGCGACTACCGGCCGCCGCCTTCCATTCGTGCCGCCATCGCGCCGCCACCGCCATCGTCGGAGCTCTGTCCAAATCAGGATAGAACCTCAATCCCATAATTTTATCTTTCTCTCGTAGTCTGATCAAGCCCAAACTTTGAGGGCTTGTTCTCCCTGTCACCCCTAATCTCCAGTTCAAATTTCGTGTCATTTGGCCTTAGTTTGATATTTTTCCTATATTTTTGTTGGTCCTCTCAGTAATGTGCCCTTTTACAGATCTGCGAGATAGTGTCACCTGTTAGTATTTTTCCCACCCCCTTATCAATTTCTAGAACATCCATAAAAATTACTCAGTGTTCCTCACATATACCCCCTTCCACCATAATTTTCGTGGAGTCTAGAAAATTCAGTTTTTCTCTCGGTCAATGGTCAGTTTCAGGCAGATCCCTTTCTGTCCTGAGTGTCAGTAACCTGATGCACAGGAAAACCCGTAGTTTGCAAAGTTTTTCATTTTTAATCCCTTCTATGGATCAACGAGAAAAAAATATATGTTGTAGTTCTGTGAGTGCTCTTTCCAACGGTACCATCCACGCCTCGATCGGCCTCCGTATCTGAGCACCATAATTCTTGCAGCCGAGACGTGCAGATCTGTTCCCTGTGCAGGTCTGAAATTGCACTCCGGGAATAATTCGTGCAAAAATATCAAAAGTCAACTTCTGGAACTGCCACTTCAAGGAGTCGATCAGGGACATCCCGCCATCGTCCCAGCCAAGCGGCGCCTTTATAAGACCTCAGGAGGGTGACGTTTCTTTGGAATCCGTGCCTTATTGTCCAGCGAGTCAGAACCGAGTCGGTGCAGTATCGAGTCGGACCAGCAGGCCGAGTTTGCCCTGAACGCACCTCCAGATTGCTGCCCGTCAACCCAGGGTCGGTCCTCCCGGGCCCCACTTGTAGCCCTTTACCTCCCTGCGTGGAGTGGACAATAAAATTCACTGTTGAGTCTTGGGTAGTCATTTGCAAAACTCCAAAAAAAAGAGTCATCTAAGTCGAGTCTAAGTTTAAGTCGGTCTAGGTTACGTTTGCATACCATTAATCGGTATATCAAAAGGTGTTGTCCAAACGTTAGGCTACGCCTATCGGGAAGGCCGCACACTTGTGCGAGAGGATCTTCAGATCCCGTAACTCCGCCAAAGTATTGAATCTTGGTTGTGTCTAGGTGTGTAGTCGAGTCTGCACTCCAACATTGCATTAGTGTTTAAGGGTCGTGTCTAGTGTCTTGTCCAAGTGTCGACATGTCTAGCATGTAGTTCCCCCCCATTTCACATGGATTCCCCACCACCCGGGCAATATGGCCGTTGGTCCACCCATGGGCTTGGCAACCATCCTCTCCACTTCCGTAGGCCCGAAGCCTCAAATTTTTATGGCTCCAATGACCCGGGTGACTACCTCAAGTGGGAGGCCGCCATGGACAAATATTTTGAATGTTACACCATGTCGGATGCCATGCAAGTCAGTTTTGCCCAAGAGAGGCTTGTCCATAAAGCCGCCTGGAAATGGGAGAGCATTGAGCGCATGAGAGAGGTTAGGAGGCAAAGGCCCATCGAGTCGTGGCATGAGATGAAGGGCGAACTTAGGACGGTCTACCTCCCTGGCCCAGTCACCTCCAATTGACCCCACCCAATCACCTACACCCAAGTGGGCCATAATCGGAGGCAAAGCGCCGCACATGTAGAAGAGCCTAGGTCCACGACTAAGCCGAGTTCATATGGGAGAGTCCATCACATTACTCATACTCCAAACCCCACCATTGCCGAACTCTTCCAAATCATTTCGGATAGTGTGGATAGGAGATGTGCTTATATCGAGTCCCTAGTTTACCCTTGCCTACCTCCTAGACAGAATGGAACCAAGCACGAGCCTAAGGAGGTAGCAACCGGTAGCCCCAACCCGATGCCATCTAAGGTGCCACCCCAAGGCCCTCTCCCCATCATGATGGAGCCTCTTCCCCTACCCACGAGAGCCCCATTGCCTAATCCCCCTATCCGTCGAGAGGATAAGGGTCAGGACCGACTTATCAGGCACGATAGCAGTGTTATCGCTGCCAAGCGTTCGGCCACTTTACCAGACAGTGTCCCACTCGGACATCTCTAGCCCTAGGGAAAAGGGTTGGAGAAGCCTCACTCTCCGATCTTTATTCGGAGCCACCTCAGCCACAGCTACCCGTGTTTCTAACGGGAAAGCTACTCATAGCCGAGCCACTCCTTAGTTAGCTCAAGCATGGCTTGGTCCCACCTCCCTTCCCATCCATGGACCCCACACTACCACTAGTGCCAATCAACTCATTTCACACCACTTTTCGGTCTAGTCACTATGTGGATACATTGGATGACCTTCTTAAAAGGTTAGACCGGCAGTTGACATTGACGCACTTGTTGGCCCCAGGCTTCGACTGACCCACCGGTCGTAGCTTCACCCATCCCGCCTTAGGGTCCATTACCTCCATCTACACCATGGGTCATGTCACCACAGAGGTTCTTCTACTCCTCCCATTACCGGCCCAGCCCAACTTCACTCATTTTATCCCGAGGGAGGAGTCATATCTTCTATACACTGTCCCATCTACCACGATGGATAGAGGTGACCATCACCTTCATGAATTTTAAACATGGGACTATGTAATGGAGCAACCGAGAGGTCATACCTTCTTTGATCCCTTCGACCCCTTCTCTTGTGGACCTCTTGACCCACCATATTTACCCTACCTTTTCGATGGGGTCCGCTATCATACCCCTTCTCCATGGGCCGGTCCATCTGCACCCTCCAAGCCCGTTCACGATACACCTACATATCGGGATGATGTAGAAGATGGCCCACCCAAATCTCCCAAATCTAAAAGGCCATCCGTGCATGAATGGATCACTTTAGGATGCCTTCCCCATTCTGCCAGCCACCGGTTGCATCTAGTGTATGCATGGCACACATTCGTGTGTCCTGGTCCACCATTGCATATATATGAGTCGGACTAACCGTAGGTTTGTATAAGGTCATGTGTGAGTCCGTGTCTTTCTTTCTTGTCGAGTGCATAGTGAGTTTGCATGCATCGAGTCGAGTCGGTCCTTTGTATGCTCGCGTTCTTAGTCCCTTTCGAGTATGAGACTTGTCAAACTTTGGGATCGGTTCTACTTCATATCGGATCTAGTCACATAAGGGACAAGCGGTGATTCCTAGTGAGTCTTCGAGCCGCCTTCCCTTCTTTTAAGAGTGACCCCACCCCGGAGTGTCCACCTCTAGCCTCTTCCCCAACAGCGTGTGCATATCGAATCTATACGGGATGAGCAGGTGTCGACTACTTGGAGTGAAGCGTACTTCGCGCTTCCAGGTTCGGTGATGCATCCGCCGGAGCTACTCGAGCAGCCGTACCCCTTACTCGATGGGGTCGAGTTTTTCCCACCCGTGGAGAATTGATGGGGACATCAGAGCAAGACCACTGCCATTTTAATTTACATTTGTGTCCTTCAGATTATTTTTATATCCTTGGGAAAGTATGTTTACAATTGTAAGGCTTTAAAAGCCAATGTGTCTTTCCCTAGGATTGTTTGGGTTTTTGTGCAAAATGTCAGTGGGTCCAGCAAGGGGGCCCTCACTCCTTCCCCATTGGTCCACCTAAGCCATTTGGGTCCATGTGGGGCTGGTCAGCCATCCTATGTGGCTTCTAGATGCTTGGACTTTCAAAGGGGGGCAAGTGTTACAAAATGTCCAAGATGCCTCCCCTTAAGTCAAGGGGGTGCCCCCCCATTAAAATGACATTTTGTATTTTATATTTTTTGGCCAATTGACCACATGGGGGAAGAAAATGTTATCCCTCCCCTCTCTCCCACGAATTCCAACCCCCTCCCCCTTCCTCTCCTTCTATATAAACCCATGTATAGTGTTTTGAAAGAATTAATGAAGAATTAAGCATTTTTGTCAAGAGCAAGCCCAAGGGCACCCCTTGTTTCTCTCCTCTCCCCTCTCCCCCTTGCAGCAGTGATTGCTGCCCATTCTAGGGTGTGAAGCCCCCATCTTGGTGTGACTCCAAGATCTCCAACCTCTGCTGGATGCAACTTCCGGCCGCCGCCTTCCGTTCGTGCCGCCATCGCGCCGCCACCGCCATCGCCGGAGCTCTGTCCAAATCAGGACATAACCTCAATCCCGTAATTTTATCTTTTTCTCTCGTTGTCTGATCAAGCCCAAACTTTGAGGGTTTGTTCTCCCTATCACCCCTAATCTCCAGTTCAAATTTCGTGCCATTTGGCCTTAGTTTGATATTTTTCCTATATTTTTGTTGGTCCTCTCAGTAATCTACCCTTTTGTAGATCTGCGGGATAGTGTCACTTGTTACTATTTTTACCATCCCCTTATCAATTCCCAGAAAATCCACAAAAATTAATCAGTGTTCCTCACATATACCCCCTTCCACCAAAATTTTCGTGGAGTCTATAAAATTCATTTTCCCCTCGGTCAATGCTCAGTTTCAGGCAGATACCTTTCTGTCCTGAGTGTCAGTAACCTGATCCACAGGAAAACCCGTAGTTTGCAGAGTTTTTCATTGCTAATCCTATCTTTGGATAGACGGGAAAAAAATATATGTTGTAGTTCTGTGAGTGCTCTTTCCAACGGTACCATCCACGCCTCGATCGGCCTCCGTATCTGAGCACCATAATTCTTGCAGCCGAGACGTGCAGATCTGTTCCCTGTGCAGGTCTGAAATTACAGTTTGGGAATAATTCGTGCAAAATCATCAAAAGTCAACTTCTGGAACCGCCACTTCACGGAGTCGATCAGGGACATCCCGCCATCGTCCCAGCCAAGCGGCGCCTTTAGAAGACCTCAGGAGGGTGACATTTCTTTGGAATCCGTGCCTTACTGTCCAGCGAGTCAGAACCGAGTTGGCACAGTACCGAGTCGGCGCAGGATCGAGTCGGACCAGCAGGCCGAGTTCGCCCTGAACGCACCTCCAGATTGCTGCCCGTCAACCTAGGGTCGGTCCTCCCGGGCACCTCTTGTAGCCGTTTACCTCTCTACGTGGAGTGGGTAGTAAAATTCACTGTTGTAATTAAGTTTTTACCATTGTTACCGGGACTTACCGTACTTAGCCTGGAACGTCTTCCCCACGCCTAGAGCGTGGAGGTAAACTCGCCCCCACTCTTTATCGCATTTTGCTTATCTCGTATATCTTTGAATGCCGCTGCGAGTGTCGGTTCCTAGCTTGTTATACTTTTATTCACTGCTGCGAGAGTGAGTGAGTGTACCGTCCTGTGACTCAATCCAAGTTAACGTGGAAAAGCCGATACCCGAGACTCACGGCCGGTTTCTCAACCGCGCCCGGTCCCACGTCTTCCCTTGCTTACGGGTGATCGCGAGCTAGAGTCCCTGGTCGCGTGTTCGTCCAGCATCAAAGTGATATGTCGTGCTGAAATGGACGTGTTGAATGCCTTCAAATCCTGAGTTCAACGTTTCAACTTGATGGATTTCAACTGAATTTCAAATGTGATTGACTTCGTTTTGAAAACTCGCTCAAAGGCACAATGGTTTGAACACGTAAATTTAATGCCTAATTTTTGTCATCATCAAAAAGTGGGAGATTGTTGATCATATCCGAGTGATTTTGATGATAACAAAACCCATGACATTTATCTCCTACGTACCTTGTATTAGAACGAAGTTTCATGCTTTAAATCATCAAGATTCACCCCATTTCACCTTAGTGTTCATGAATCCTTCCATGTGTTAAATCGAGCCTAAACGAACTTGTAATCAACTATAACTCAAGCCCATTTCAAGCATCGAACCTATGGACAGTTTCAAGTGGGCTAACACTTAATTTTTGCAGGTTTGGAGATTGGCGGTCGACCTGTGGACCCTCGGCAGTCGACCTGAAATCACATCATTGAAAATAAGCAACCTGTAAAACTGGCGATCGACCGCCAGGACCCTAGCGGTCGATCGATTTTTCCAGCAGCCAAATGGCTAGAGGAATGCTCCTAGCGGTCGACCGCTGGCCTCTGCAGGTCGGCCGCCAGCCCCGAGCTGCCCATAGTTGTTGACTTTTTGTCACTTCGAGAAAAGCCATCCCTCTTGGTACTGTTTAATCCCTAAGCAACCAAACCCTCCAGAAATTATGGATCTGGTCTGGGGGGAGTCCATAGACCATTCAAAGTCTATAAAACATATACAAGAGGGTTAAGAAAACCCTAATGCTCAAGGTGGATCAAGGACGCTACCAAAGAGGAAGAGAAGGGAGCTAGCACTGTAGACGTGAATAGTGCTCCGAGAAGAGTTCTTCATCCTTCTTCATCCATTCAAGTGAAGATCAATCCAAGGGATCAAGCTGCATCCAAAGCATTCATCATCCACTAAGGGGGAGCAAATCAAGATTCTTCTCTTGTGTTCTAATTTCATATTTTTTCTTAAAGCTTCATTTGTGGTTCTTGTAATTGTTAAACATTTCAGTGTGTGTGGATCTTCCTAGATCCCTGTGTGTGTATGTGTGTTTAATCCGTTGTAGTTTTGTGTGTGTTAAGGTGTTCTTACACCTTCGCGGGAGCTCTCTTTCCCAGTGTATGTGTGTGTGTGTGTCTGATCTTGTAACACTTTACAAGATAGTGTGTGGATCCTCACTGTCGGTGAGGGGTGGACGTAGGTTGCCATTGTAGCATCCGAACCATCTTAAAATCGCTGTCTCTTTGTGGTTTGTTCCTTATCTCCTACCCCCCCTTCTATGCATGCTTGTGGATCTAGATTATTTGATTCCTTTAGATCTAGATTAACTGATCACTTTCATAGATCCTTCGGTATATCAAAAGCTAGATTCGGTCTGACAAGGTTACTCTTGCCGGAAAGATACCAGTTTGCGTTGAGTGGATCTACGGATTTGCCAACTCCGCCTAGTACCAAGGGTTATCGCAGTGATTGAATTTGATAGATCTATCTTTCTCGCACTAATTTCACAGAGTTCTCTCGTAATCTTTAAATTGAGTATAGCTTTGTTAAAATTTTGATTTCACCCAATTCACCCTCCTCTTGGGTGCTATTGATTGCGGGACTTCATCGGATTGATGACTTGTTTGATCAGCTTCAGTCGACCCAGGTATTTTCGCGGATTTATTTGAGGTCGGGTTATTACCAGCTGCGGATCTGAGAGTCTGACATTGAGAAGACTATGTTCTGCTCGAGGTACGGGCATTATGAGTTCTTGGTGATGCCGTTTGGGCTCACCAATGCCCCCACAGCGTTTATGGATTTGATGCATAGGGTGTCCAGTCTGTATCTAAACCAATTCATGGTTGTGTTTGTGCACGACATCCTTGTGTATTCACTGTCTGTAGAGGAGCATGTGCATCATTTGAGGATGGTGTTGCAGACCTTGCGAGATCACCAACTGTATGCTAAGCTAAGCAAGTGTGAGTTTTGGCTGTGTGAGGTGCACATTTTGGGGCACGTGATTTCTGGTGATGGTGTTTTCATGGATTCGACCAAGGTCGAGGCTGTGGTGCAGTGGTCGAGGCCGAGTTCTGTCACAGAGATTCAGAGCTTTTTGGGGCTTGCGGGCTATTATAAGAAATTCATTCAACATTTTGCTCATATTGTGGCCCCGATGACCAGGCTTACGCGAAAGGATGTGCCGTTTGTCTGGACGGAGGAGTGTGAGTAGAGCTTTATGGAGCTGAAGAGATTGCTCACTACCGCTCCGGTGTTGGTGTTACCTTCGGGATCGGGAGGCTTCGTGGTGTGTACGGATGCTTCAAGGATAGGTTTGGGTGCCTTGCTGATGGAGCATGGTAGAGTTGTGACGTATGCATCTTGGTAGTTGAAGTCACATGAGGAGAACTACCCCACTCATGATCTTGAGTTGGCGGCGGTGATTTTCGCCCTAAAGATCTGGAGGCATTATCTGTACGGTGAGAAGTTCGAGATTTTCACTAACCATCAGAGTTTTAGGTATGTATTTACCCAGAAGTATCTTAACCTCAAGCAGAGGAGGTGGATGAAATACATGAAGGATTATGATTTTACTCTATCGTATCACCCTAGTAGGATGAATGTCGTGGCTGACGCCTTGAGTAGGAAGGTGGTGGTCAGTCGGATGTTGTTGAGGAAGTGGAGGTTATGTGAGCAGGTGCTGGATATGACTTTTAAGCTCAAGATCTCTCGGGATAGGGGTTCGGCAGTTCTTGTGAGCTTGACGGTCACGCCAGTTATTCATCGTCAGGTGACTGAGGCTCAGCGTGCGAACCCCATGCTACCTCGAGTTCTGTCGTTGGCCGAGGTGGAGTTTGGCGAGGATGGAGCTGTGAGGTTCCGAGGAAGGCTATACGTCCCAGCCGAGGAGTAGGTGAGGCCTACGGTATTGCGAGAGGCTCGTGGGAGCCAGTATGCCGTGCACCCTAGATCGGGGAAGATGTACCAGAATTTGAAGAGACAGTTTTGGTGGCCTGGTATGAAGAGAGGTGTTGCAGAGTTTGTGGCCAAGTGTTTGGTATGCTAGCAAGTGAAGGAAGAACACCAATGATCGGGTGGTACACTTCAGCCCTTGGAGATTCCAGCGTGGAAGTGGGACCACATGACAACTGATTTCGTGGTTGGGTTACCGAGGACATCCAGTGGGCATGATAGTATCTGGTTATTGGTGGATAGACTGATGAAGGTGGCTAGATTGTTGCCGATCAAGGTCAGTTGGAATGTGCATAAGTTGGCCCGTTTGTATGTGGAGCGGATCGTTCCGTTGCATGGAGTCCCTATCTCCATTGTGTCTAATCGTGATCCTCATTTCACTTTGGGATTATAGAGGAGCTTCCAGAGAGCTTTAGGCATGGAGTTGGCTTTTAGCTCGGTGTACCATCCTCAATCAGATGGTTAGTCTGAGAGGACCATCCAGACTTTGGAGGATATGTTGAGGTCATGTTACCTGGAGTGGCAAGGGAGTTGGACCCACCATTTACTATTGGTGGAGTTTGCCTATAACAACAGCTATCATTCGAGCATTGGTATGGCTCCTTATGAAGCATTGTACGGGCGACCTTGTCAGACTCCGCTTGATTGGTTTGAAGTGGGTGAGCATGTCCTGACAGGTCCGGATTTGGTGCAGCAGTGTACTGAGGTGGTGCGTCTGGTCCGGCAGAAGATGTTGGCAGCGTTGAGCCGATAGAAGAGTTATGCTGATCGGAGGAGGCAGCCCCTCAGCTTTGCTGTAGGAGATTGAGTGTTTTTGCGGGTCTCCCCCATGAAGGCTGTGATGCGCTTCGGCAGGCGTGGGAAGTTGAGTCCACGCTACATTGGTCCTTTTCTTATAGTCGAGCGTATTGGAGAAGTCACTTATCAGTTGTAGTTACCCTCGGAGCAACCTGCTGTGCAAGATGTGTTTCATGTGTCCATGCTGCGGAGGTATATGCCCAATGATTCCCATATTTTGGAGGACGCTATGTGGCCCAAGGTGACCCCAGACTTGTCCCTTCCGGACTACCCTATCCGTGTCGAGGATCGGCATGAGCAGCGCCTGCGGAACAAGGTTATCCCTCTGGTTAAGGTGGTTTGGCAGCGTGTAGAAACCCAACAAAATAAATGGATAAATTAAATTTTTTTTAATTTAGTTATAGAATTATAATAATTAGGAAATGATGAACTTACATTGTTACTATACGAAATAAATTAGATGATTGAAATTTCTTGAAATATATGAAAATTAAAATTAAATTTTACATTTCGAAAAAAGTATAGGAGACCCAATTAAATCCTTAGAATGGATTATGATTGAGTATTGGGCCATTGGATAACCCATAATGGACTAGATTATGGGCTAATGGGCTAAAAAGGGTTAAATAGGCTTAAAATTCGTAACACATGTTTAATACCCATTTTTATCATGAAATTAATCTCATTTCTAGAAGATTGTCACAAAATTCAAACCCTATATCATAGTCCACCATGGATTAGTCATTTTTCCCACGTGTTCACACTGAATTAAGACTTTTCCCATGTGTTCAGACCGAATTAAGACCTTTCCCATGTGTTCACATCGAATTAAGACTTTCCCCAAGTGTTCACACAAAATTAAGACCTTTCCCATATGTTCACACTGAATTAAGACTTTTCCCATGTGTTCACACCGAATTAAGACTTTTCCCATGTGTTCACACCGAATTAAGACTTTTTCCATGTGTTCGCACCGAATTAAGACTTTTCCCATGTGTTCACACTGAATTAAGCCTTTTCCCATGTGTTCACACTGAATTGAGACTTTTCCCATGTGTTCACACTGAATTAAGACTTTTCCCATGTGTTCACACCAATGTGTTCACATCAAATTAAGGCTAGATTAAGAAGAGAAGTTAAAATTTTCTTCTTTGACCATTACATTCAAAATGGAGAAGTTTTATTTTTGGGAGGGAGGAATCTTGACTAGTTTGGCCAAACTTTTTTTATAAATAGGCTCATCTCAAACCCTTTAATCCCTTGAGACATTTGCTACGTTGAAGGAAGGATTGAAGGAGATTTGGAGGTGTGATTTGGAAGAGAAAAGGAGCTCTTGAACATTTCATCCAGTTTTCCCTTCCTCTTCAATTCGATTAAAGGTAGGTGTCTCTCAAGCTAAATCTTCAATAAATCATGTCATCTTGTGTGTTTTCAAGTGCTCTTTCCATTGGTACCATTTTCTCGAATTTTTATTAAGCATGTTATAGCTAATATATTAAAGAGGTATCATAAACACGTCGAAAAGGGGATTTTCGCTAATCTCTGCACGTCGTTTCTTGATGTTTTCAGGAGATATCTAAACCAATATATCATCCAACGTACTGTATCTATAAATTTAAAATTTAAATTATATCTTGTTGCATATCATGTGAGTCCCACACATGAATAAATTAGAATACGGAAGATAAGAATTCTATTCCATGAGCTTAAGTTTCCTTCCTAGTTCTTGTTACCTTCAAATTATCATTGCCATCTATGACTCTATTATCTTTCTAGCTTCTGAATGGAGTAGATATCATCTTTAAAAATCGCATGGGTTACTTGCATAATCGTGATCAATACAAGTTTAACGATTTCCGTATTACCATGGTTACCGTATTCTTGATAAGTCGAAGATCACTAGATTGCCAAGGGAGAAATGGTGTCTAAGGAAAGAGGCCCATGGGCAGACGCTTTAAGTGGACACGTGGTTTATTAATTAGGACCTCGTATATATGAGGAGAGCCTCCCACTGTCCCACCTCTTACCTGACCGTAATTCCATGGTTGTCTAGTAAAGCTCCGACTGCGAAGAATGGAATAGAATTTTCGCTAAAGTTGTTTCCCTATTTCCGACAAGTCGTGGAATCAACAAGATTTTCAAGAAAGAACGGTGTCTAAGGAAAGAGGTCCACGGGTAAACGCTTTAAGTGGACAAGTGGTTTATTAATTTGGACCTCGTGTATACGAGGGGAGCCTCCCACTGTCTCACCTCTTACCTGGCCGTAATTCTTCGGGTTCTAGCTAAAATATCCGACTGTGAAAAACTCGATCTAAACCCATTTTACGAGATTTTCCGTAAATGCTGATTGTACCTTATCCGACAAATTCAATTCCTTATCAACTTAATGTCGTTAAACATTATGCCTTAAATCCTTATGGGATTTCTCTTACAACCACTTGGTCCTTGAATGATAATCTTGTACCTTATTCCAAGAGCTTTACCTTGAAATTCGTTGGCCATAAATATTACGTGGATGTCTAAATATACTTGAGATCTATAATCCATAATCCCAATGCCTGGCGTTAATGGGACCCGGTCTGGTCCTAGGGGAGCACCCGAAAGTACTAGTGCCCATGGGAGTTGATTGACTAGGTGTGGCATTGCACCAAAGTGCTTGACTTACTAGATTCATTTACGGCATTCCACAGTTCGTGAATTACCTGTTTGAATATATGAATTACTTGACTTGTACATACTTGTATGAAATGGCCAAGTTCCATGAAATTACTTTCTACATGATCTCTACTTGAACTTCATTTCTTGATATCTTGTCTACTTGTGATTCCAATTACTAGCATTTCTTTACTCTATCTCATATTCATGTTCCATGTTTTATTTACGTTTCCCAGCATAGCACGATAACTATCCAAATTGTTAATTACTTTAAGATGCCTGGTATAGAGATATAAATTCCTACTGAGCATTTCGCTCACCCTACATTTTTCGGTGAACATTGCAGGTAATTCTGATGATGAACCCCAAACTCATGGGAATGGGCTAGAGTGAACGAGTGATCAAGTTTACCTTAGTTACCTAGGTTTATGAGCGGTTGCTCTTGCTATAATTATGTACTTGGAAGTTGTATTGTGCCTCTTAAGGCTTAAGAATGTTGTAAAACTTTATTTCGATGAAATAGAATTATATTTTCTTATTATCTCTTCTTGTGGTTCGGACCCTATTATACATGCTCTGATCGACACGAATGTATGACTCGTCGCGTCTCGATATTCCGCGCCGGGACGTGACATTCTTAATGGTATCAGAGCCTAGGTTTCATAAACCATAGGTTTCCCTTGATATTGGTTCTAGATGTTGATCTAGAATTTAGATAGTGTCCCGAACCTTCCCGATGAGATTGGGTAAAGCCTTGGGCTAGAATTTAAAGAATGATTAATCAAGAAATAAACAAAACGCCTAAGTTTTGTATTTGCATTTGCAGGTTTAATTTTTGTCAATGGCTGCCGAGAGAGTTCAATGGCGTGAGATGCAGAGGACAGTGCAAGGTTTAACCCAAGCTCTACAGCAGGTTGCTCAGGGAGGAGCAAACCGAGGAGTCGGAGATTTACATAGGAATTTCAAGAGTATGAACCCTCCCAAGTTCGCTGGGTCCACGGACTCGGATGAGGCCGAAAATTGGGTAAAGGAAATCCAGAGGATATTCCGAGTCATGCAATGTGCTGATGAGGAAATGGTCCTACTCGCCACTTTTCAACTAGAAAAGGATGCCCGTGCTTTGTGGGAGTCGGTCGAAGCAACTCTACTTCACGACCATGTGTTGTGGGAGGAGTTCATGGAGCACTTCAACAACAAATATTTCTCCGATCGGGTGCCAGGAAGGAAGGCTGCTGAGTTCGCTTCCTTGAAACAAAGAAGTTTGTCGGTGGCGGAATATGAAGCCCAATTTATGAGATAATCTCGGTACGCGTCACACCTTGTGGGTACCAAAAAGATGAAGGCGAGAAGGTTTTTAAATGGTTTGAAGCCGTAGTACATTACTCAACTTGCCCCGATGGATATCCAAGTTTATACTGATGCGGTGAGAAGAGTCCAACTCCTGGAAGATGCAACAGAGTTGTCTGATCGCATCCGGGGAAGAGATGCCAAGAAGGAGCAAGTTACTGGATCCGGTAATTTCAAGCCCTCCTTCGGGAAGAAGAGACCGAATTTTGATGGGCGTAACTTCAATAAAGATGGGCGTAATTTCAATAAGGATGGACGTGATTTTCAAAAGGATAATAGGGCGAGATCATTTAACAAACAAATCGTCCCGGTCATTGCATCATCAAAAGAACTATACAAATATTGTGAGAAGCCCGGACACAAGGCGGATGAGTGCTGGAGAAGGCTGGGTGCCTGTCTTCGATGCGGAAGTCGGGAACATAGAATTCCGAGTTGCCCACTTCTTAACAAGCAAGCTCCGTCGGAAAAAATTCCAGTTGCAGTCAAGAAGCAAGGAAGACTCCAAGCTCTTATGGATGTTGAACCTACCGAAGATGGAAGCATCGTGGAAGGTACTCTTTCTGTATGCTCAAGGCCTTCCTCTGTCTTATTTGATACTGGAGCTACGCATTCCTTCATATCTAAGAGCTTTGCTGATATTCTGCCTATGAGGCCTATTCCATTAGAATCTAAACTTTTTATTACTACCCCTATTGGAACGGGATCAAAGATTAAATATTTCTACCCTGCTAGTGAAGTTCTAGTTAGCGGTTGCAACTTACCCGCTAATTTAGTATGCATGGAGATGGAAGGGTATGATATTATATTGGGAGCTGACTAGCTATATACACATGGTGCTAGTGTCAACTGCAAATTGGGTACGGTAACCTTTATTGGTTACCCCAACCTCTTATTTTTTGGTGTCAGGCATTCTCGACACCTATCTCTTATTTCGGCCCTAAAAGCCAATAAATTATTAAAGAAGGGTTGTTCGGCTTTCTTATTTTCTATTACTATGGCCGAGCATAAGGAACCCATTCTAGAGGATATTCCTATCGTTCGAGATTATTCTGACGTATTTTCGGACGAGTTGCCTAGTATTCCTCCGGAAAGAGAAGTGCTCTTCTCTATTGATTTAATTCTGGGATCTGCACCAGTTTCTAAAGCTTCATATCAGATGTCCGCTATCGAAATGAAGCAGTTGAAGGAACAACTATTGGAGTTATTAGAGAAAGGATTTATCTGACCAAGTACTTCGCCTTGGGGTGCCCCGGTCCTATTTGTCAAAAAGAAGGATGGGTCCATGAGATTGTGTGTTGATTATTGGCAATTGAACCAACTCACAATCAAGAACAAATATCCATTGTCGAGGATTGATGAGCTATTTGACCAAATTTCTGGAGCTCGATATTTTTCAAAAATTGATCTCCGATCTGGTTATCATCAGTTGAAGATCAAGGATGAAGATATTCATAAAACGGCGTTCAGGAGCAGGTATGGACACTATGAGTTCATTATTATGCCTTTTGGCCTAACCAATGCACCTGCAGCATTTATGCAGTTAATGAACAATGTATTCATGCCATATCTGGATCAATTTGTGGTAGTCTTCATTGGCGACATTTTGATCTACTCTAAGTCTAAGATGGAGCATGAGAAACATCTCAAGAAATCTCTACAGTTATTAAGAGATCACAAACTTTATGCTAAGCTTAGTAAGTGTGATTTCTGGCTAGAAGAAGTTTCTTTCCTAGGTCACATAATTTCCCAAAACGGTATTGCGGTCGATCCTTCAAAAGTCGAGGCTGTAAAGAACTGGGAAAGACCTACTAGTATAATGGAAATTCGAAGCTTCTTGGGATTGGCAGGATATTATAGAAGATTTATTAAGGATTTCTCCAAGATCACGGTATCTTTGACGAGATTGACGAGGAAGGAGAATCCGTATATATGGTCCGAGGAATGTGAGAAAAGCTTCCAGACTTTGAAAGATTGTCTAACTACTACCCCTATACTCACATTGCCTACTGAAAGAAGAGGATTCGAGGTTTATGCTGATGCATCTAGAATTGACCTAGGCTGTGTATTGATGCAACATGGCAAGGTGATCGCCTATTCCTCAAGGCAATTGAAAAAGCATGACGAGAATTATCCCGTGCATGACTTAGAGCTAGCGGCTGTGGTCTTTGCTTTGAAGATCTGGCGGCATTATCTCTATGGCGAAGCCTTTATTGTGTATTCTGACCACAAGAGTCTCAAGTACTTATTCTCTCAAAAAGAACTTAATATGAGACAAAGAAGGTGGCTGGAGTATTTGAAAGATTTTGATTTCTCTATATAATACCACCTAGGAAAAGGCAATTCCATAGCTGATGCTCTTAGCCGGAAACCGATGGCATTATTATCAAGCTTAATGATTAAACAATGGCATTTATTGGAGTAAATGGCAAACCTAGATCTCAATATGGAGGAAAAGGACGATGGAGTCTTGATTGCCAATATTAGACTCCAACCCAAGTTACTCTCGAAAATTAAAGAGCTGCAAGATGATGATCCGTTGATTATTGAAATCAAAGAAAAATTAAATCAACGATCGGATTTTCTTTTGACAAATGATGGAAGGTTACTATTCCGAGGAAGAACGTGGGTGCCCGATTGTTCTACTATCAAGGACAAAATCTTGGAAGAAGCACATCGATCGAGGTACACTATACATCCTGGTGCCATAAAAATGTACCAAGATCTTAAAAGAACTTTTTGGTGGCCTAACATGAAAAGAGAGGTAGCCGAGTTTGTGAGTCGATGTTTGGTCTGCCAACAAGTCAAAGCCGAACATCTTCAACCGACTGGTAAGCTAAAACCTCTCGAAATACCAGAGTGGAAATGGGATAGTATTGCCATGGATTTCATAATTGGATTGCCGAAGACTCGAAGTGGATTAGATGCTATATGGGTAATTGTGGACCGAGTAACTAAGTCCGCTCACTTCTTACCCATCAAGACCAAATGGACCGTAGATGTTCTAGTGACATTATACATTAAGGAGGTTGTGCGGCTGCATGGTATCCCAACTTCTATTATTTCGAATAGAGATCCGAGATTCACCTCTCATTTCTGGAAGGGTTTACAATCGTCATTGGGTACTAGACTAAATTTTAGCACGGCTTTCCACCTTCAAACTGATGGACAAACCGAGAGGATGAATCAGATTATTGAAGATATGCTGAGAGCTTGTATGATAGATTTTGGCGGAAGTTGGCATGAACACTTGCCTTTGATTGAATTTGCTTATAACAATAGCTATCAGTCTAGCATACAAATGGCGCCTTTCGAAGCACTGTATGGCAGGAGTTGTAGATCACCTCTATGTTGGAGCGGGGTTGGAGAGAAAGGATTGATTGGTCCTGATATTGTTCAAGATACAACTCACAAAATTTAGTTGATCCGAGAAAGGTTGAAAATTGCACAGTCACGGCAAAAGAGTTATGCCGACCATCGAAGGAGAGACCTCCAATTTCAAGTGGGGGAGCATGTCTTCTTGAAGATCTCACCCACACGAGGAATCAAGAGGTTCAGTATCAAAAGAAAACTGAGTCCAAGATTTATTGGCCCCTTCAAGATTCTAGAGAGAATCGGTAAAATGGCGTATAAGTTGGCTTTACCTCCTCAATTGGCCAGTGTCCATAACGTATTCCATGTATCCATGCTGAGGAAATATGTGTATGATCCTTCGCATGTGATTCAATTCGATGATTTGAAGCTACAGAAGAATCTGTCATATGAAGAAAGATCGATCAAGATATTAGATCGGAAGCTACACCAGCTAAGGAATAGGGCTATACAAATGGTAAAAGTCCAATAGAGCAACCGTGGATTCGAGGAAGCGACCTGGGAATTGGAGGAGTCAATCAAAAAGAAGTATCCAGATTTAATCTCAAGTTAGAATTTTAACCCTTCTATTTGAATTACAATTGTATGATGTGAATTTGGAGGACCAAATTCTTTTAAGAGGGGGAGGATGTAGAAACCCAAGAAAATAAATGGATAAATTAAAAAAATTTTAATTTAGTTATATAATTATAATAATTAGGAAATGATGAAATTACATTATTACTATACGAAAAAAATTAGATGGTTGAATTTTTTCAAATAAATTAAAATTAAAATTAAAATTAAATATTTTACATTTCGAAAAAAGTATAGGAGACCCAATTAAATCCCTTAGAATGGATTATGATTGAGTATTGGGTCATTAGATAACCCATAATGGACTGGATTATGGGCTAATGGGCTAAAAAGGGTTAAATAGGCTTACAATTCGTAACACATGTTTAATACCCATTTTTATGATTAAATTAATCTCATTTCTAGAAGATTGTCACAAAATTCAAACCCTATATCATAGCCCACCATGGATTAGTCATTTTTCCCATATGTTCACACTGAATTAAGACTTTTCCCATGTGTTCACGAATTAAGACTTTTCTTATGTGTTCACACCGAATTAAGACTTTTCCCATGTGTTCACACCTAATTAAGACTTTTCCCATGTGTTCACACTAAATTAAGACTTTTCCCATGCGTTCACACCGAATTAAGACTTTTCCCATGTGTTTACACCAAATTAAGACTTTTTCCATGTGTTCACACTGAATTAAGACTTTTCCCATGTGTTCACATCAATGTGTTCACACCAAATTAAGGCTAGATTAAGAAGAGAAGTTGGATTTTTCTTCTTTGACCATTACATTCAAAGTGGAGAAGTTTGATTTTTGGGAGGGAGGAATCTTCACTAGTTTGGCCAAGTTTTTCCTATAAATAGGCCCATCGCAAACCCTTTAATCACCCTTGAGGCATTTTCTACGTTGAAGGAAGGATTGGAGGAGATTTGGAGGAGAAAAGGAGCTCTTGAACATTTCGTCTGATTTTTCCTTCCTCTTCAATTCGATTAAAGGTAGGTGTCTCTCAAGCTAAATCTTCAATAAATCATGTCATCTTGTGTGTTTTCAAGTGCTCTTTCCATTGGTACCATTTTCTCAAATTTTTATTAAACATGTTATAGCTAATATATTAAAGAGGTATCATAAACACGCCGAAAAGGGGATTTTCGTTAATCTCCGCACGTCGTTTCTCGATGTTTTCAGGAGATATCTAAACCAATATATCATCCAGCATACTATATCTGTAAATTTTAAATTTTAAATTATATCTTGTTGCATATCATGTGAGTCCCACACATGAATAAATTAGGATACGGAAGATAAGAATTCTATTCCATGAGCTTAAGTTTCCTTCCTAGTTCTTGTTACCTTCAAATTATAATTGCCATCTATGACTCTATTATCTTTCTAGCTTCTGAATGGAGTAGATATCATCTTTAAAAATCGCATGGGTTACTTGAATAATCTTGATCAATACAAGTTTAACGATTTCCGTATTACCGTGGTCACCGTATTCTCGATAAGTCGAAGATCACTAGATTGCCAAGGGAGAAACGGTGTCTAAGGAAAGAGGTCCACGGGCAAACGCTTTAAGTGGACAAGTGGTTTATTAATTAGGACCTCATATATACGGGGAGCCTCCCACTGTCCCACCTCTTACTTGGCCGTAATTCCACGGTTGTTTAGTAAAGCTCCGACTGCGAAGAATGGAATAGCATTTCCGCTAAAGTTGTTTCCTTATTTCCGACAAGTCGTGGAATCAGCAAGATTTTCAAGGAAGAACGGTGTCTAAGGAAAGAGGTCCACGGGTAAACGCTTTAAGTGGAAACGTGATTTATTAATTAGGACCTCGTGTATACGAGGGGAGCCTCCCACTGTCTCACCTCTTACCTGGCCGTAATTCTTCGGGTTCTAGCTAAAATATCCAACTGTGAAAAACTCGATCTAAACCCATTTTACGAGGTTTTCCGCAAAGGCTGATTGTGCCTTGTCCGACAAATTCAATTCCTTATCGACTTAATGTCGTTAAACATTATGCCTTAAATCCTTCTATGATTTCTCTTACAACCACTTGATCCTTGAATAATAATCTTGTACCTTATTCCAAGAGCTTTACCTTGAAATTCGTTGGCCATAAATATTACGTGAATGTTAAATATACTTGAGATATATGATCCATAATCCCAATGCCTGGCGTTAATGGGGCCCGGTCTGGTCCTAGGGGAGCGCCCGAAAGTACTAGTGCCCATGGGAGTTGATTGACTAGGTGTGGCATTGCACCAAAGTGCTTGACTTACTAGATTCATTTACGACATTCCACAGTTCGTGAATTACCTGCTTGAATACATGAATTACTTGAATTATTTGACTTGTACATACTTGTATGAAATGGCCAAATTCCATGAAATTACTTTCTACATGATCTCTACTTGAACTTCATTTCTTGATATCTTGTCTACTTGTGATTCCAATTACTTGCATTTCTTTACTCTATCTCATATTCATGTTCCATGTTTTATTTACGTTTCCCAGCATAGCCCGATAACTATCCAAAATGTTAATTACTTTAAGATGCATGGTATAGAGATATAAATTCCTACTGAGCGTTTCGCTCACCCTACATTTTCTGGTGAACATTGCAAGTAATTCCGATGATGAAGCCCAAACTCATGGGAATGGGCTAGAGTGAACGAGAGATCAAGTTTACCTTAGTTACCTAGGTTTATGAGCGGTTGCTCTTGCTAGAATTATCTACTTGGAAGTTGTATTATGCCTCTTAAGGCTGAAGAATGTTGTAAAACTTTATTTCGATGAAATAGAATTATATTTTCTTCTTATCTCTTCTTATGGTTTGGACCATATTATACATGCTCTGATTAACACGAATGTATGACTCGTCGCGCCTTGATATTTCGCGTCGGGGCATGACATAGCGTCACTCTGGTGGTGAAGCGTCGTGGGAGCGTGAGGATGAAATGCGGTAGCAATATCCTTACTTGTTCGAGTGAGACTTTCCACTGACCTTGTGTCGTTCTTAATTTCGAGGATGAAATATGTTTAAGGGGGGAGGGCTGTAATGTCCCGGGTTTTTCAGACATTTTTCGGATCTAGATTTGTGGGTTTCGGGTCACTTTCGGGGGTCCCAGAGCGTGTTTTGTGGTTTACACGTGTTTTTTCCTGACGGACCTACAGAACCCCGTATAGGGCGAACCATTGCATTCTCCTACTCCGGGATGGTACCAGTGCGTTGAGCGCGTTCCGAGGATCGAGGAAATGATTTTTTTTTCAATTTTTCATATTTTTGGTATTTTTTGGATTTTCTATATATAACCCTTTTTTTCTTCTTCCTCCTTCTTTCATCCTCCCGTGAGCGCCTCGACCGTTGCAACCCTCTCTCCCCGTTTGAGCTCATGGTGCCTCCTCCTTCTCCGGCGACGGGTGGCGGACCAAGGTGGGAGTGCGGCTACGAAGACGGCGGTGAGGTGATCGTGAAGGTGGCACTCTTGCGGTGTAGGGAGTGGAGATCATGTTCGGCCAAGACTTGAAGATGGGCGGTGATCCGGCGGAGCACGGCCTTCCTTGAGGTAGGGGGACGGATCCTTGCCCTCTTTACAACATTCCCCGTGATTTGTAGGCCGAGGAGAGGTCGAGAGGGGCGTTTTTGAGCCGGGAGGGTGAAGTTGCATGATTTGGGGTTGAGCGCCGGATCTCCCGTTTCGATGAGTTTTTGACCGATCTAAGGGCATAGATGCATGCTAGGTTGGTTGGGGATGGATTCCCCTTTGTTTCCCCATCATCGGGCGATGATCGGGGCGTGGATTGGGTTTTTTGGGCATTCCCGCCGTTTTCGTGCTCGAGTGGGAGTAGCGGTCCTAACAAGAACCGCTACTCCCCTTGGCGACCCCCTAGGGGGCCGCCTGGAGGCTCTTATTGTCGATTGGTTTAGCGGTCCCCTTGGGACCGCCACGCCTTGGAGCGATCCAGTGACTGGCCGCTGCTCATTGAGTAGTGGCCAGCCCTTGACCGTTTTTCCCATTTTGGTCAGGGTTTTTGACCGTTGGCATTGTCGGTTGGCCTGGCGGTCCTTACAAGACTACCACGTTTGAGGGGTGGTCTCGCGACTGACCACTACCCATAGGGTAGCGACCAGCCCTTGACCATTTTTCCCCGTTTGGTTAGAGCACCCTTGGGGTGCGTGTTTTTTTTTAACTGTTGGGAGTCGTCCGTAGTGTGGTGGTCGCGCGATATGCCACTACCCTTGGATTAGATGCCGTGGGATGACCGTTTCTCCTTGTTTGACTGGATTTCGACCGTTGGGAGTCACGTGCTTGCTAGCGGCCAGGGAATGACCATTTCGGTTTCCCAGCGGCCCAGGGAGGATCATTTTTCGTTGGTTAGCGGCCTGGCGATAGACCGCTATGCCCACTTGTGGATCGTTCCCCTTGCGGTCATGGCTTCACCGCCTGGCTTGGTATGGTGGTCTCAGGGAGACCGCTCGACCTGCCTTGCTGTCCAAAGAGGACCGCTAGGCTGAGGGGCGGTCATGAGTGGACCGCCACTCTGTTTCCTTACGTTCGGTGATTTTCGTGAGTCGAGTCTCTCCTCCAGTGACATGTCCACTAGTCGTAGCTTTCCTGTGCACGAGGGTGCAGACCCACTTGGGAGTGGTGGAGAGCGTGACCCGGTGAGACGTAATTTTTAGGCTAGTTTTCATAGGGCCCCTTGCCTTTGCAGCTTGAGTTTGGCTGGGGGGAAAACCAGCTAGAGGACCCGACCTAGAGCAGATGGTCTGTGTATGCACACATAGTTGGGGGCGGAGGACCCGCGCTGACGAGCGTGACCCCAGCTAGTCCTTGTTCGTGGTACTTGTTGCGTGTCTCAGTTTCCGCCTAGGGCGAGTAGGGAGACACTTGGGTGCGGTGTTAGACGTCAGGGGACACATCCGGCTTTGCTTCTAGTGGGTAGAGCTCCTATCTCCTGGAAAGCGTAGACTCTTCTTTTGTTTGACCGATGTTGGTTTGCTCGGTACGGTTAGTTGTAAAGAGTTTTTCTGTTTATCTATTACTGCTTGTAGATTCTGCCGTTCTTTCGTTAGGTAGCGTTACCTTTTGTGCTTGTTCGCGCTTTGCTATCTTGTTTCTCTCGTGCGAGGTGGGGGTCCGCGAGACCCCTACTGAGCCTATGAAATGAGGCTCACCCATGTGTTTTCAGGTGAAGTGCGGTCGTCGAGAGGCACGGCGGAGTTTTAGCGTGGTTCCAGTAGCTAGGGTTAGTCGCCAGTTGCTAGAGCCGAGGTATGCCCCGTGTACTTGTACTTTTCTTTCTGTTGACTGTACTTAATTTGGACATGAGATACACTGGACCTTGTAGCACTTTAGTTATTTATTTAATTTTCTGCATTATTATTTTGTTATTATGCTATCTCTGTAGTTATTTCAGCTTCCCTTGTGCTCCCACACCATTGATGTGACACGACCTATGGGATGGTAGTCACTTGACCGAGGCACCTTGGACCTAGACCCGTAAGCAAGCAATCGAGGCGGTGGACTCACTCTAGCGGACCGACTCGCGTAGCGCTCACGGTTGCTCGTAGGTAAACTAGCAATGGTGGGAAGGGTCCGAGGTGGGACCTCGCTGTTCCAGGGGTATGGCTAGCTTGGGACGGACCCCAATGGACCAGAGATGCCCAATTTCATGGGTGGATAGCACGCCAAGGGTGTGAGATGTAGGGAGCTCTCGTCTCACTCCGCGGTGGTCACTCACGTTGTTGAATTCGAGATCGAGCACTCATCTCACCAACCGACGGCCCACTAGCAGCAATACTAAGCTAATCAAAGAGTGAACCAGCAAAGAAGTGTGGTCAGATGCTCACCTGATCGGCGTGAAAATGTCGATCCCGACCGGAGACGAAGGCGAGCAGGGAAGAGTGGCTACCCGTACGCCGCGCCGATGATGCTTCGGTCGACGACCTGCTAATACATTCACTACTCCCTCGCAGAGGGGTTGATCAAGGGGTGGGGTAATTAACTATTACAACCAAAACTACCTCCACGCAAGGAGGGGCTATAAGCCAGCCAGGCGAGGTGGGGACCTTGTGTAAGGTTCCAACCCGAATGCGCAGCGAAAATCATGGAAACCTTGGATTGCATATTGTTGTCAGTTTTTCAAAATCAAAAAAGATCGGTAAATCCCACATAGTGAAGAACGATTCTTTACCTTTGTGGGTTGGAGAATCTCCCAAAACCTCTAAGATGAACGAGAGGAAGATCTCGGAGTCGCGAGCCGTTCAAGCGTCCGGCCTCTAGACGTATCCACACGAGCAGTGGAAGCAGACAGGATCTCCTCCATGATCTCTACGCGCTGACCCGATCTCAACACCACCATCCACCAGGGAGGAAGGAGAGAGAATTGTTGACACCCGTTTTATGACCAATGAGTTGGGTCATCTTCTTACTTATCTTTATGTTGCTTCGAGTTATGCGCCATTTTTGGGCCATCTTAGTCACTTTTTTGGGCTTATTTCATGGGTCATTCTCCTTGATTGGGTCTCGCTCCTTATTTATTTTCCGTGGGTTGAAGCTTAGTGGGCTTTCAATGGTTTTGTTGCAATCTGGCACCTAGCGGTCTATAACACGGCCGTTAGACGTTGTTGGCAGTCTATTCTTTGACCGTTTTCTGCACATGTGCACCGACCTGATCCACTGTTGCACCGACCCGATTTTGCTCTTGCACCGGCCCGATCTTTTCTTGTGTCGACCTGCATTATCTCTGGCGGTCTATTGAATGGGCGTTTGATGACGTTTGGAGGTCTATCTATGAACCACTAGATGATGTCAGAGTCCTGAGCCAACGTCTTTCCTTCCGTCTTATCCGTTGTGCTGTAGCAGTTTATCGTGGGACCGTTAGAGCCTTCTGGCGCATGAACCTTGGACCGCCACCTTCTTGCAGAGTCCTTATTTCGAAAACTTCGCCCGTTAGCCTTATCTTTTATTGGATAACACTGGGTGGCGGTGCGTTCTTTGGCGGTTAAATGCAAGTGGCGGTTTATCATAAGGCCGTCAATTCAGACAGAGAGGTCTAGCAGGACTGCTCTTTCTCTGCTACACTGTGGCCGAATTAAGAGTTTGATCTGACGATTTCTCCCTCGATACTCATCCTTAGAAGCTCATGTTTGTTTCTGTGGACTCTTGGGAGAATTATCTTCAAAGATTATCTAGTGTCAGGCTTGATTTCGAGTCATTATCTCTTCAACTCGGACCTAGAGTTTGAGGGTCTATAAAAAGAACCCTTGACTTCATGGCTTGAAGAGGAGATTTCTAGAGTTCGCGTCGAAGTGCTGCCGCATCCTGGAGCTAGAACCAATCAAGGAGAACTGCTTCCCATGTCCATCTGCTTCCTAAGTCTAGGGAGTATCAAGTTCCAAGGGTTTTTAGTGTTTTTCTTGTGTTCTTAGTTCTTATTTCTCCTCATAGCATCAAAGCATCTTCCCTCTTCTTCTCTCATGTTCTTCATCTTCTGCATAATTTTAAAACCTCCTCCCATCTTTTAAAATGCCCCACAAGGGTTAAAAAACAAACCTCCCAGGTATTCCCTTTCCAATTGCATGTTTGTAGTTTTTGTTTGCCTTATAGTTACTAGAGCTAATCTGGGTGTTTTTCTGTGTTTCTACACATTTTTGTAGGTTTTACAGGTCCATAGCATGAGGCCCAAGTCTTCTGCCCGGCTGGAAGAAGTAGAGATAAAAGTCCCAAAGTTTCTTTTTATGAGGTTCTCTGGCGGTTGTGTATCGGAGCGCTAACGTCCTCTAGCGATTTATCGTAAGACCGTCATCTTTATCTGGCGCGCCTGTCTTCGACCGTCATTATTCACAGAAGTGCAGTCTTCTTTCTCCCGTGGGCGGGTGTTGCATCCACCTATTTCCAAAGTATTTATCCTAGTTTTGGATAGTTTAATACTTTGGTGGCGATCACATCTTTCTAGTTTGGGCATTAGTCTTCTCTCTCTCATCATATTTCTTCTTTACTTACTTTTGCTTGCTTGCTCCACAGCTACGGTGTGTGTTTTCTTTTACTCCTTTCATCCACGCCCCGGCATGTGTTTTTCTTTTCCCTTGTTTATTTCTGATAGAGATGGCATGCCCATGCTTAGATTCCATGTTGATTGCCTAGGTTCATGCTGCACATGTTCATAGGTTGATTGCATATTGCACTTAGTTCATTCATATTTCTATTATTGACATCACACATTCACTTGCAAAGGAACCAATACAAATCAACAAGAATGACGGGGGGGGGGCGCCCCTTGGAGAGAAAGAGAGGAGGGCGGCCAGGGTTTCAACCTTGTAGCTTGGCCAGGGTTTCTTCCTTCAGTGTATATTTATAGACCTTTGGCATTTTTCACAAAAACCCAATAATAGTCTATAAAGTCCACCCATCCCGGTCTGTCCAATACTCTATTGTGTGTGACCCTCTAGTCCTAATAGTCTGTTTGGTTTTCCTGCCCATTAAGTAAAGAACTCCTTCTTAACTTAATCAATTCTATCCATTAACTCTTAATGGAATTAGTGGGCTTTTCAATCACGAAAAGCACCAAGCAATGCCTCGTGATCCCAAATGACATTGGGATAAGCAACTCACTTTGGAACCTTTCCGTCTACATATTCCACACAGCTATAGATCTTCATTCATCCAATGCCCCACCAGGACTAGGGTATGGTCAAACTGTCAAACCCTATTGAGTCTTGGCTCAACTGAATCCTGTACTCCAAACAGGTTCATTAGAAAAACTCCTTTTTCATAATGAACTCCCGTACCCCGGCCAGGGGATTTCCCGAGTACAGATCCATAGGGCATTCTCTCTCATATATCATACTGAGAGTGAACAATCCTATGTTGTCAAACTAATTGCCTTCGCACGAGTTCCACTGAGTCCGAATAACTAACTGTACAAGACCACTTTACAGAAGTCCATAAGTCAGTAATCAAATACTCAGCATCCCTTATGCAAGACATCTTTAGTGACTCTGGTCTAAGATGCAACTGTGCTATTGAGACATAGAATACCCTGATTGATAGTCAATATGATTACCATTCAGGGATTCTAGATCGGGTCAATTCAGTGAACTCATTCCACTAATGAGCACCCACACACGTACTTCAGTGTCTCCACACTGATGACTATGAGAATAATCACACCCATCACATGAGTAAGTATCATGTATGCCAGTCTATCCGGTTCTTCAATGTCTGATGTGACACAACCTAAGACCAATTTTGCAAGCAATGCAATGGACACGGCAATGTCACATAAGCGGACTCACTCGCATTTGGCACACTCGAGTCCATAGGTGGACCGGCGATGGGGTGAGGGTCCGAGGATGGACTCTGAGGTTTCCAAGGGTATGGCTGGCTTGGGGAGGACCCCTAAGGGTCTGGGGTTGCCCAAATTTGCGGGCGGTCAGCACGCCGAGGGCGTGGGTAAATTGGTCTCGCTAACAACTCACCCGCGGTGGACACTCACATAGTAGCAATTTGAGATCGGGCACTCAACTCACCGGTCGACGGGCAACTAGATATGATACTAAGATAAGCAAAAGTAAAACCAGTAGAGGAAGTGTCCAGGGGCTCTCGATCGGAGACGAGGGTGAGCGAGGAAGCGTGGGCTTACCCGCACGCTACGCCGGAGAAGCTTCAACCTAAAATTTTAAGAAATTACACCACTACTCCTCATGCAAGGGGGTTGAACAAGGGGAGCGGAAGCCAAAGTTACATCCAAACACTACCTCCCACAGGGAGGGGTGGTAAGCCAGCCAGGCGGGGACGGGGAAAAATGAACTAGGAACTAATTGATAGAAAGTCGTCAGTTCTATCTACCCTCTGGAACAAGGGACAGGCAGTCGAAGTCGCCGCCGCTGCGGCCTCTCCCGAACTCCGTTGTTGACGAAACCAGTGGGAAAACCTTCGTAGTTGACCCGGGAGGACGTCCAAATTCTGGTGGAATTTTTGAATGACGACGTTGGTCGGGGCAGAGTCGTGAACAGTGCCTCTGCTTTTCGGTTCTGTCAGCTTCTGCACCACTACAGCAGGAAGACGAGGCTACCACAGATGCTCCCAGGCTCTGAATCAATCTTGGCCAGAGTCGCTGGATTTATGGTCAAACCCTCTTCGAATGGAAACCCACGAGAACACCAGAGGAGACCGGAGTAGGTGGCAAGGGCCTGAACAGTGTGTGGGTGTCAGATCAGTTCCAGAGGGAATAGACCAACGCACCCATGGGAGAAAAATGAGAACTCTCAGTTTCGGATGCCGAACAGGGTGCCGCTTCTTGATTCTAGAAGTAGACTTGTCGTAGAAACTCTTAGATAAGGCCCGCCTCTAGATCTTTGAAAGGATGGCCATGGGAGCCTCTGCAAACTGCTACTAGAGGTCTACTATTCAAAAATTTCAAAAATTTCTAAAACTTTCAAACAAAATTTTTTTACTTTCTTGAATTGTCGTGTGAAACAACAATTTTCCCTGAGTTGAATTTCTTGATTCATGTCGCATGAAAAGTGATTCTAGAATGGAAATGACTAGAGACTCGGATAATGGATAATTTATTTACTCTAGCCATGGAAAACTGATTTAAAGAATCTCTTTCAAAGTTCAGATGCACTTTCGAAAAATAAAATCACGATGCACGCTAATGAAACAAGAAGGACAAGCCTTCTGCTATTTTAGATATACTGTCTGATCTTCTGCACTTTTGAAAAAGAGATTTGTTATAAGCTTTCTGCCATAAAAAAGTATGAGAAAAAAAAAATAAAGCACCATGAAAAATGCTCCGATTCTGAGTAACCGGGCCTACTTCACCTAAGACGTGTTGAGGTTCGCGTCAAAAGGAAAAGGGAACTCTGATCTGTGGAACCGGGCCTACTTCACCTAAGACGTGTTGAGGTTCGCGTAAAACAGTGAAGGGTGGTGCAGCATCATGTGTGTAAAGAAAAAAAAAGGAAAAAAAAAGAAAGTAGAAAAGAAAAAAATATATATATAGTGATCCCAAAAGGGACATATCAATAAGGCAGACAAAAAGCTAGTGTGCATTGAACGCTCTAAGTAAGAAGTGCAGAATTGAAAGGTATTTGTTCAGAATAGCAAGTGGAGGATGCAATTGTCTTCACTGTGGACTTAGCATTACACATGCACAAGTGCTACTGAATTTTGATTAGATTCTTGATCATGTACCTGAATTTCCGACATAAGGCTAGTCTGTGGTAATTACTCAAGAGTCTTGAGCTTTAGTTAACTCTATGAAAGATGAACTGGAAATGAGGCCTGAATATCTTTAAACTCTTGTTAGTCCTAAATTTTTCATTATGTGCATTGCTAAGGGACTAGCAATGAGTAAGTTGGGGGGTGTGATTAGTGTGTATTTTTATCATTTAATTCATGAGTATATGCATTTTTATGAGCTTAATTGATATTAAATATACACTTCTCACACTTATTCTTGATTTTATATCAAATGTTTAATTTTTTGAAATTAAATAAATTTTTATGATAATTTTTATGTATTTATGCAGGCACGCAGTTCGAGAAAAGCTCCAAGAAAAAGAAAAAAAATAATAATATATATGTTCAACTGGGCCAAAAATTTGATGTTCGCTCGACAATCGTTGTTAAAATTGCCGTGCCACACAAATTTCAAATATTTATAACCACACTCACTCACTTATGGATTTGAAAACATGAGTATAATGGTAAGTACGGGTCGATCCCACGGGGAAGGAATTTGGTTATTTTTCTTAGTTGGAAAATATTCTTGTGTTTTGAAAAACAAATTTTTGGGTTTTGAGTGCGATTACAACTAACGGAAATGAAATTACAACTTGAAATGACAAGGGATAAGTAAAGAAAATTTAGCCAATTGAGTGAAGAACGTCGTCGTTTCTACGCCGAGTCTTTGATGATGATCGTTCCGCCTAGGAAGTCGACGCCGTGAGAGAATTTGAAGAAGAATCACCGCTTCGGGTATGTTTGAAACACTTAAGAAGAACGGGTTTGCAGATAACAAGTTTGAAACTTTAAGGTGAAAACAAAACAGAATTCAAGTGGAAATGGGGGTTGGAAGAAATGAAATAACTTGAAATCTGAATGGAATTAGAAAAAGTTGAAAACATGAAAGTTGTAGAGAATTGAAAAAGGAAGAACTTTTATGAAGAACACAGAAACAGAAAATGAAAGGAAGATAAGGAAAAACTTGAAAAAACTAGGACCTATTGGTTCGGATGAACAGTAATTGACAGAAAACCAGCACCTAGAAAACTTAATTCTAAAGCTCAAAAGAAGAGGAATTTGACAAAGTGCAAGAAGAATAAAACTTAGAGATACAAGAGAGGAACAACTCTTATGAAGAACTCAGAGTTATTTGAGGACTAGAAAGACTTCAAAATGAATGAATGGAAGAAGGTATCACCACGGATGAACAGTAAATGCACAGGACATCACTTAAGAAAATGGGTTTTAACTCTATGAATTTGGACGAATTTGAAGAAATGCTAAACAGAGAAGTTGAAGAAAACGTAAAAAGAAACAACTTTTATGAAGATAAGAATTTGAAATGAGGATCACAATAATGAGAAATAAGGCTATGAAAAGACTGAATTCCAAAATGAAACTTGTATTGCAATAAATTCAACTTACAAATTTGACTTCAAAAGCTTGG
Organism: Amorphophallus konjac; assembly: GCA_022559845.1. Classification (NCBI taxonomy): domain Eukaryota; kingdom Viridiplantae; phylum Streptophyta; class Magnoliopsida; order Alismatales; family Araceae; genus Amorphophallus; species Amorphophallus konjac. Next base: position 157,644,140 of record CM040118.1, on the reverse strand, counting down.
AAAAACACAACTTCAACAATCAAAAACTTCAAAAATGTAAAGAACTAACTTACATTACAAGTGCCCATAGCTAGCTCTCTCCCTAACTCCATCTAGTTCTAACTCTAACAACCAACTCCTTTTCATTACAAGTGATACCCCCTTTATATAGGGTTTACAATCTCTTCTTTGCTCATATAAAACATTCAAGTGCACCTAATTTTTGACCCAACTTGGTAGGCTGGAATGTGCTGAACCTTTTGTCATTTTTCCTGATTTTTTTCGGATTTGTTTGGAATTTTTATAGGCATTTTCCTTCTCCTTCTCTCTTATTCTCTCTCTGCCGGCGCAACGAGCCGACCGCCGCCGCGTTAGGCCGCCGAACCTGTGGGCCCGCCGTGCGCCCGCCCGCCTGGCGCCTGCCGCGTGTGCGCGTGGCGCACGCTGCGCCCGCGTGCCACGCACGAACCGCCCGCGGCCGCTTCCGCCTTCACGTGCCGCCACGAGCCCCGCCCGGCCTTCGCGCCTCGTCCGCCACGCACCCCCCCCCGTCCGCTTCGCCCTCCCGGCATCGTCGCCCGTGCCCGGGCGGCGAAGGTGGGAAGGGCGGAGCGGGGGCGGGGTTTGAATATATATATATTTTTTTGTTTTTTTATATAAATATAGTATATATAAATATATATATATATATCTATATATCTTATATATATTTGTATAAAATGCTAAAAAATAGCCAATAAATTTATTTTTTTTTTCTAATTTTTTTTTATTGTCTTTTTAAACAAGTTTCTGGGCTTTTGGCCCAGTTGAACATATATATTATTATTCTTTTTTTTTCTTTTTCTTGGAGCTTTCCTCGAACTACGTGCTTGCATAAATACATAAAAATTATCATAAAAATTTATTTAATTTCAGAAAATTAAACATTTGATATAAAATCAAGAATAAGTGTGAGAAGTGTATATTTAATATCAATTAAGCTCATAAAAATGCATATACTCATGAATTAAATGATAAAAATACACACTAATCACACCCCCCAACTTACTCATTGCTAGTCCCTTAGCAATGCACATAATGAAAAATTTAGGACAAACAAGAGTTTAAAGATATTCAGGCCTCATTTCCAGTTCATCTTTCATAGAGTTAACTAAAGCTCAAGACTCTGGAGTAATTACCACAGACTAGCCTTATGTCGGAAATTCAGGTACATGATCAAGAATCTAATCAAAATTCAGTAGCACTTGTGCATGTGTAATGCTAAGTCCACAGTGAAGACAATTGCATCCTCCACTTGCTATTCTGAACAAATACCTTTCAATTCTGCACTTCTTACTTAGAGCATTCAATGCACACTAGCTTTTTGTCTGCCTTATTGATATGTCCCTTTTGGGATCACTATATATATATTTTTTCTTTTCTACTTTCTTTTTTTTCCTTTTTTTTTCTTTACACACATGATGCTGCACTACCCTTCACTGTTTTACGCGAACCTCAACACGTCTTAGGTGAAGTAGGCCCGGTTCCACAGATCAGAGTTCCCTTTTCCTTTTGACGCGAACCTCAACACGTCTTAGGTGAAGTAGGCCCGGTTACTCAGAATCGGAGCATTTTTCATGGTGCTTTATTTTTTTTTCTCATACTTTTCTATGGCAGAAAGCTTATAACAAATCTCTTTTTCAAAAGTGCAGAAGATCAGACAGTATATCTAAAATAGCAGAAGGCTTGTCCTTCTTGTTTCATTAGCGTGCATCGTGATTTTATTTTTCGAAAGTGCATCTGAACTTTGAAAGAGATTCTTTAAATCAGTTTTCCATGGCTAGAGTAAATAAATTATCCATTATCCGAGTCTCTAGTCATTTCCATTCTAGAATCACTTTTCATGCGACATGAATCAAGAAATTCAACTCGGGGAAAACTGTTGTTTCACACGACAATTCAAGAAAGTAAAAAAATTTTGTTTGAAAGTTTTAGAAATTTTTGAAATTTTTGAATATCTCCCCCCCCAACTTAAATGACATTGTCCTCAATGGCATAAATAGTAGAAAGATCAGAGGACATGTAAAGAGATAATAAAGTTGGGATGGAAGGATACAACCTGATGGCGGGGTAAAATGACGAGGGCGTCGGTGCAGCTTGGCCTGACAACTGAAAAATAAACATACTAAAACAAGAAATCATATCAGAAGCCAAGAATTAACACAAGGAGTGGGACCTAATGTTCATGTATTTCAAAAGGAATCGACCAATGATGGCAACGTGAGTTACGGAGCCGAATTTCCCGCAGAAATGTCCCCTCAATGCGTGTGTTATGCGAAAGGTGGTTACAACGGGACAAGAAACACATCGAATCTTTGGACCGAAAAGAGAGAAAAAGTCAATAAAGCACGTCTCCGACTTGACCACTCCACATAGTAGAGTGGGTGCGAGATTAACGGGAGGATGACGTGTCGCAAAGGCTATGGTTAGGGGTGATGATGAGAGATGTAGATCACTTGCTCTCCAATCCTATAAATACCCCCCCTTCCCACTCGACTGGAGAACAACGAAGTTGTGAGAGTAGAGTCGAGTGAAGAGGTTGCAAAGGGGAGTAGTGAGTGTTGCTTAAGGTTCAGAATGGAGGGTGAATCAAGCTTCAGAGCTGAAGGGGAGTCGTCTCGCTCCTCGAAGAGGAGTAGATCGGGCAGTAGTGCCAGGAGATTCTCTGAAGTTAAAGGACTTGTGAGTGAAAGGACTCTACCACAGCTTGTAAGTGATGCCTTTCATTCCTTTTTTCTTCTCTGTTCTTTCTTTGGAAAGCTTCCCATTTCTCATTTCTGGCGTATGTACAGAGTGTGATGAAGTCACACATCTCGTGGGAGCTGGTCGTGGCTGCATATCGAGGGCTCCCGGACTTCCAGAAAGCGAGGTTGGACGTGATGGGATTCGGTCCCTTTCTCAGAATTGAGCCAATCAAGATCGACCTTGCCCTGATCCAAGCTCTACGTGAAAGATGGGACCCGGTAAGTAGGGCATTCCTGATGCCGTGGGGGCATATGGTACCCAGCTTGGAAGATGTGGTCCGAATCACGGGCCTCAAAGTGGATGGGGAAGCAGTGACTGGTGTCACCTACGCGGATTACCGTGAAGGTGCCCATAACTTGTTGGGGATGGACTTAGATAGTCGGAAGAACAGGTCAGTAGCCAAGGCATCGATCATGGAAGCTTTAGGGCTTACTGACATGCGTCCGCGTGATGATGAGTCCATAGAAGAATTTATGGAAAGGGTAGAAAGAAGTGCCCATGCTATGTATTTTATGGATACCAGCAATTGGGAGCGGACCAATATGGATCTGAGGAGGTTCCTCCTCTTTCTATTAGGCAAGTTGTTGCTGGGGTCCAAGGGAGACAGTATCCACTGTCATTTCTTAGAACTGCTCGTAGACTTGGAAAGAGTAGGACAATACGCCTGGGGAGCTGCTGTGCTGGCACATCTGTTTACAAGTCTGTCGCAAAGGACAGACAAAGAGATGACACTAAATGGGTTTACGCCTTTAATCCAGGTAATGAAAATTTTTGTTTTGTTTTTATTTTCTGATTTTTATTTGTGTTTTCATCAATGACACATGATGGTGTAGCTGTGGAGCTACTATTACCTTCCAATGGGGAGGGCTCGACACTGTCGACCACTGACGGTCCCTCTAGCGAGACGGTGGCAACCCATCATGAGCACTGCACCTTTACCCTACCAACTGATGGTGTTCAGGCGAGAGTTGCAAGAGTTCCCTGCAACGATGGTAGGATAAGTGTTTTCTCAATTTTTTTTTTATTTTGTCATTTATTTCATTTTTTTTTTTAACTGAGAAGATACGTGCAACCCATTAAAGGTGAACTGGAGGCCTTTCATGAACATGGTCGATGTTGACCAGCCTTGGGTAGTTGGAAGCCGCGCCCGATTTGGACGGGACCTCTGGCTCCATTGCTTAAATGAAATCGAGCCCCTCAGGCTGCGATTAGCTATGCGGACCCTTGGGCTGGCTCAAGAATGGGTGGATATGACCATGTCACCTAGCGTCGGAAGGCAGACGCGTGGACCAGCCACCTGTGTTGATTGGAGAGTGCGCTTCCCCGAATAATATGAAGATTGGCAACGGGGAGGCACACTCGTGGAATCTCAAGCACAAGATAGCGATGATTACCTACGCCTCTACAGAGCAATGTATGCAGAAAGGCTCCAGCCTGGAGGGCTTGTAGAGGTAAGGAAACCATGCTTGTATCTTCTACATTTTGTTGTTTTTAAATTTTTTTGTTCTTTGTTTGTGAACTCAAAAGCCATAACTGTAGGATGTTCGTGATACTATAATAACGAACTTACGAGCTCGTCTGGCGGACACGGAGCAAGAGCTGAGTGATACCAGAGCGGCTCTAGGTTCATCAGTAAGTATTTCAGTACATATTCCGGGTAGGCTTTGAGCTTCAGGGCGCTAACCACTTAATGTTACCACATGTGCAGCGTGCTCAGCTTGATGCAATTTCTTCGGCGATGGGAGTAGATGGTGTTTCTTCCAGTCTATGGATTCCCACATCCGAGCTGGATCAACTCCACGAGCAACTTGCTCATGCCACACAACGGGCTGCAGAGGCAGAAGGGATGCTTTCTGTACAGGTGAGGATTTCACCATTTAACACCCTTATTCAAGTATTGCTATTTGCCTGAGATGAAATGTGTGTCAGGAGAAAGAAACACAAGAGGCACTTGCAAATGCCACTCAGAAGGAAGCTAGAATAACTGAGCTAGAAGAAGAACTACAGCGTCGTCCAGATGAGGATTCTTCAAGGGACACTGTGGAGTTGAGAATCACCCTTCAATTAGAAAGAGAAGATAGAGAGAGAGAACGGGCTGAGAGAGAACAGGACAGAGACAGAGAGAAAGCCAAGAGATCGGCCGAGAAAGAGGAAAAGAGGGCCCTGGAGGCCCAACTTTTTGAATTGAGGACTAGTCTCGGCCTAGCCGAGCAATGGCTGAAGGATGGCGAGGAGCGCTATCGAAGAGCACGAGAGCGTGGCTTTCGTGTCAGTAGCTTCTTTGCTGCCCCCTCAGATCGGCGTCCATAGTGCGGTAGTAATACCACTGATCTCTGCTTGAGAATACCTTCTAGAGAATCTTGCCCCAGAGAGCGGCAATGTGAAGAAAGAAGGTGGATTCCGATGTAATCTCTTTGTTTGCTTTTGTGTATAATAAAATACTTTTTGCTTGGCTCTCCGTTGTCCTTATGTCTCGAAGCCCTCAACACATCTAAATTCCCACAACCAACAAGTTATTACCACACAAAAATCACTTAGGTTGCCTCCTAAGAAGCGCTAACTTTTATGTTGTCAGCCAGACACCATGTAGCTCATTAGCTTATTAACCAACGCGTGGCATTCAGAATGAGTCACCATGTGATCTTGTCTTCCTTCAAATTCCATCCCTTAATCCATTGGAAGACAAGAGTAGACATGTATGGACCGGGGCTAGAAAGAGGCAGGACTCGCACATGATTGTTTGTAACATTAACCCTGTGTGCGATCCAATTTTCTGCTTTAGATATCAAAAAATGATCTATGGCCAATAATTTATCAAGATCAAGGTATAACCCTTTCATAATATCAATCCATCGGTCCCTTTTACCTGTATCGTCCCTCCTGATGACCTCTTTATTGACTGCTTCCTCCTTGGGAACTTGGTCATCAAACGGTGGCTTAGGGATAAGAGTGTCATGATTAGCCACAGTCTTCCGAGTAACAGCCTCATGTGTTAGAAGGGTACTAATCAACTTGTCTTCCTGATGGGGAGTTAAATCAAAAGTGAATATTATTGGTCCATCCCCCTCAGGTCCCAGAATGTCATATTGAAGAGGCTCATCTGGCAGGGGTAGCACGAGCCCAGAATCTAATTGATCCAATGATTCAAACATGAGGGGATCGGGCTCAATGGGTAGATCAAATTTGAAAGTTTCTAATAAAACCCCTTTATCACACTCATCATTTAATAGAAAATTGTGAATCAAATTTCCCAATAATGAAGTGGGAAGATCAAATGTAAATTGTTCCAGCTCGGCCCCTTCATCAAAGGTAAGATAAAATGGGAATTTTTCAAAGACGGAGCTTTCATCATACTCATCACTCACCTTAAGATTCTCAATCAAATTATCCAAAAATGGGGTTGATAGATGAAATATAAACTTTTCGAACAAGGCCCCATCATCAAGTTCTTCCAAGGGAGGAGAAGATTCAGAATTAAGTTCCACTAAATCAACATGATTATTAATCATAAAGCAATCCTCCTCGACATGTAGATCCTCAATTAAGTTGTTTGGGCCACTAATTTTCTCAGTGATATTCTCAATCTCAAAACATTCATAGAATGGGGTGATGATATCAATAGGTTCATTTGTATTCTTTAATTCATCCCCTAATTCCGTCCCTTCCTTCATCATGGTATGGCTTGCGCACTCCCCCTCACTCCCAATAATGATATCTTGAGCCAAAATGCCAGGCATCGGATCATCATCATCATCATTCACATATCGAGGGGGTTGGTTGAATATTGACGAAGGGTCATGGTAAGTAGACTGAGAGTACACGCTTTGAGCTTCAAAGTAGTGGCCTGGTGAATCACCCTTAGTATTGGCATTGAGTCCGAAATCGGGGTGAGATGAGTTGAGATGAAGTTGGGTATACATGGGCTGCTCGTGAATTGCTTGGGGTAGAGGTGTAGACAAATGGGTTTGGATTGTTGAATCCATCCAAGGCAAATTTGTGTGATTACTCCAGCCAAGATTATCATTATCTGCAACATGCTTGAGCTGAGAGAATCCTAGGGAATTTTGGACCTGTGCTTGGATGACGGGAGAGAGTCGGGCTATAGTAGGGCATTCACTCACATGGTGAGTGAGACTGGCACAGAATTCACACACTTCCATGAAAGTGTGGATTAGATTTTCCACCTGTTTGACATGTCCTACAAGTTGTTGATGAGATGAGATAGAGACACGATTGACTGAATTTTCACTCAAAATCTCAAATAGATCATATGCCTCATCTTCACTTTTGCTTAAAAATGCCCCTCCACAATATATATCCACCATCTGCCTATCAAAATTGGATAACCCCTCATAAAATGTAAAGATAATTTGCCATCTGGGCAACCCATGATGTGGACATTGACTCACTAGCTCCTTTAATCTCACCCAAGATTCATGAAATTGCTCTCCCGGACGTTGAGTAAATCCTGTAATCGCCCTTCTCATCATGTTGGTTTGGCCTATGGGGTAAAATTTTTTTAAAAATTCTGACTGCATGTCTTCCCAAGTCCTGATAGTTTTTCCAAACCTCCTTAACCAACATTTTGCTTTATCTTTCAATGAGAATGGAAATAAGATCAACTTAAGGGCATCATCATTAAAATTCTGAATTTTGATTAGGGAGCAAATTTTTAGAAAATCATCTAGATGCCTATAAGGATTTTCATTAAGATTCCCATAAAAAGATGGGAGCATCTGGATGAGACTAGGGCGAATCTCATATTGATCAACGTGAATATCGGGGAGTTGAATACAGGTGGAAGGCTTGTAAGAAGAAGGATAAAAATGCTCCTTCATAGGCGTGGGTTTCCCTCCAAGATGAATGGCCATAAAATGAATTTTTTTTTTACATTTTTTTTAAGTATTTCAAATTATATATTTTTTTTTTCAATTTTTCAAAACTTTTTTTATGCAAACACAAACAAGTTAACATAAATTATCCTAATGACCGAGATGCGACTCAGACCTACAAATGTGGTTTCACAAAGTGATTAAAATGAACTTAAATTCACCCTCAATATGTCCACCGGCCAGGTAAGGGGTGGGGAAGTGGGAGGTTCCCCCTACTTTCGTAGGGACCTTATTATACAAAACCACAATCCCGCTTAAGGCGTTTGCCATCCGACCGTCTTGCCTTAGACACCAGTTTTCACAAGAGGATAAACCTAAATATCACAGGAATCACAGTGTGATCCTAGGGCCAACGTCTACTGGCTTTTATTAAGGCCTAGGTAATGCAGAGATGCAAGGAAATTGTGGTTTTCGGGCTAAGGGAGGGTGATGAAATCCCCACCTTATCTTGTTAGGGGTGTTGCCCTTAAAGTATTTTGAAATGAAATGCACACCACAATTTCAAACAAGGGGTTCTTTATGCAAAAATGAATGCCAGACTAGGATCAGTAGAACGTACCTTGCCCCTCGCGATCTTCAAAATGTAATGCAGAAATTAAACAAAGACAAATTCTATGCTAAATGATGCATGACCTAGAGCATGAAAGTGTAGTTTCTACTCTTGCAATGAGGTCTTTTATTTGGTACAAATGAAAATTTTTTTTTGTTTTTGTTTTTAGTTAATGAACCTAACTAACCAGCATGAAAATTTTTCTTTTGTTTTGATTGTTTTATGATTTTTATAGAGTTTTCAAGAAATTTGTAGATTTTTGTAAAGATTTTGCAGAAAGTGGAAAGATAGAACCTGTTTCTTGATTTCAGCCCTTTAGCAATGCTTCCAGGCTTTCAACAACGTTTCATATCCTTGGAATTTCAGGTTACTTTTCCTCTTTCTTTGATTTTCAAATTTTTTTCTTTGTCCTGCACAAGTAAAAAGAGCAAAATGAATATTCACATATATACACCAAACACAAGAATATCCAACTATCATCATAATTCCCTCCCCGGCAACGGCGCCAAAAATTTGATGCTCGCTCGACAATCGTTGTTAAAATTGCCGTGCCACACAAATTTCAAATATTTATAACCGCACTCACTCACTTATGGATTTGAAAACATGAGTATAATGGTAAGTACGGGTCGATCCCACGAGGAAGGAATTTGGTTATTTTTCTTAGTTGGAAAATATTCTTGTGTTTTGAAAAACAAATTTTTGGGTTTTGAGTGCGATTACAACTAACGGAAATGAAATTACAACTTGAAATGACAAGGGATAAGTAAAGAAAATTTAGCCAATTGAGTGAAGAACGTCGTCGTTTCCACGCCGAGCCTTTGATGATGATCGTTCCGCCTAGGAAGTCGACGCCGTGAGAGGATTTGAAGAAGAATCACCGCTTCGGGTATGTTTGAAACACTTAAGAAGAACGGGTTTGCAGATAACAAGTTTGAAACTTTAAGGTGAAAACAAAACAGAATTCAAGTGGAAATGGGGGTTGGAAGAAATGAAATAACTTGAAATCTGAATGGAATTAGAAAAAGTTGAAAACATGAAAGTTGTAGAGAATTGAAAAAGGAAGAACTTTTATGAAGAACACAGAAACAGAAAATGAAAGGAAGATAAGGAAAAACTTGAAAAAACTAGGACCTATTGGTTCGGATGAACAGTAATTGACAGAAAACCAGCACCTAGAAAACTTAATTCTAAAGCTCAAAAGAAGAGGAATTTGACAAAGTGCAAGAAGAATAAAACTTAGAGATACAAGAGAGGAACAACTCTTATGAAGAACTCAGAGTTATTTGAGGACTAGAAAGACTTCAAAATGAATGAATGGAAGAAGGTATCACCACGGATGAACAGTAAATGCACAGGACAGCACTTAAGAAAATGGGTATTAACTCTATGAATTTGGACGAATTTGAAGAAATGCTAAACAGAGAAGTTGAAGAAAACGTAAAAAGAAACAACTTTTATGAAGACAAGAATTTGAAATGAGGAACACAATAATGAGAAATAAGGCTATGAAAAGACTGAATTCCAAAATGAAACTTGTATTGCAATAAATTCAACTTACAAATTTGACTTCAAAAGCTTGGAAAAACACAACTTCAACAATCAAAAACTTCAAAAATGTAAAGAACTAACTTACATTACAAGTGCCCATAGCTAGCTCTCTCCCTAACTCCATCTAGTTCTAACTCTAACAACCAACTCCTTTTCATTACAAGTGATACCCCCTTTATATAGGGTTTACAATCTCTTCTTTGCTCATATAAAACATTCAAGTGCACCTAATTTTTGACCCAACTTGGTAGGCTGGAATGTGCTGAACCTTTTGTCATTTTTCCTGATTTTTTTCGGATTTGTTTGGAATTTTTATAGGCCTTTTCCTTCTCCTTCTCTCTTATTCTCTCTCTGCCGGCGCAACGAGCCGACCGCCGCCGCGTTAGGCCGCCGAACCTGTGGGCCCGCCGTGCGCCCGCCCGCCTGGCGCCTGCCGCGTGTGCGCGTGGCGCACGCTGCGCCCGCGTGCCACGCACGAACCGCCCGCGGCCGCTTCCGCCTTCACGTGCCGCCACGAGCCCCGCCCGGCCTTCGCGCCTCGTCCGCCACGCACCCCCCCCCTCCGCTTCGCCCTCCCGGCATCGTCGCCCGTGCCCGGGCGGCGAAGGTGGGAAGGGCGGAGCGGGGGCGGGGTTTGAATATATATATATATTTTTGTTTTTTTATATAAATATAGTATATATAAATATATATATCTATATCTATATATCTTATATATATTTGTATAAAATGCTAAAAAATAGCCAATAAATTTATTTTTTTTTCTAATTTTTTTTATTATCTTTTTAAACAAGTTTCTGGGCTTTTGGCCCAGTTGAACATATATATTATTATTCTTTTTTTTCTTTTTCTTGGAGCTTTCCTCGAACTGCGTGCCTGCATAAATACATAAAAATTATCATAAAAATTTATTTAATTTCAAAAAATTAAACATTTGATATAAAATCATGAATAAGTGTGAGAAGTGTATATTTAATATCAATTAAGCTCATAAAAATGCATATACTCATGAATTAAATGATAAAAATACACACTAATCATCTGCCTAGGAGGATTTGCGCAGTTCGGCGACGTTGGCTCTCGTGGGCAGACACGAACTTAGACTGGGACGAGACCACCACCGTTGCGAAGAGGACTGGGAGACGCTTCCAACAGTGCCTCTTGTGCTTTCAGGAGCTCTAGGATGAAGACGTGGCATGCTCTATAACTGGGCACTCCTCTGCTGCCTGCGAACCGAGGTAGGGTCTGCAACTTGCCGATGGGAAATGGAGTAGGAGGGGGGCGAAATGGGGGTGGATGAGTGTGGAGGTGACTCCTGGCTGTGAGGGGGTCAATGGGGGGTCAAACCAAGGTGTGAGAGGTGGAGAATGGGGGCTGGAAGGGGGTCTAGTAGGTGGAGGGAGAGGGAGCTGCGAATTTGGTGTTGGGAGGGAGATAGGGAAGGAGTATTTGAAAATGGGTTTAAGGGTGGGATTAATTTCTTGCCTTGGGGATGGAAAGAGGTGTGTGGGGAAGGGAAAGGGTGCTTGGGGAATGGGGAGTGGGGAATTCTCCCTTGGGAGATGAGAGAGGTGCTTGGGGAAGGGGAGTGGGTGGTTGGTGGTTGGAGGGTGGCTTGGGGAGTGGTGGATTCCACCTTGGGAAGGAGGGGAATTAAATGGGTGATTTGGGGAAGGGGACGGGGGTTTTAATGAAGAGAGAATGGGGAGGAGAGAGAATAAATTTTGAATTTGGGGGTGGGGGAAGAGAGATAAAGGGTCTCCCCCTTCTAGAGAGAGAGAGATAGGGGAAGGGAGCTTCTCACTCCACTCTAATGGCTTCTCACCACAAGAAACAATTAAGTTGGACTAAAATTCTCAGATTTTCTTTCATTCATTAACTAAAAATGGAGAGAGTGGGGTCCTATTTATAGGGATCCCATAATTTACAATAAGTCCCTGACTTTTGGACCATTGAGAAATAACCAAGGGGAAGGGGGGGCGCCCTTGGGCCTATCCCAATGAATTGGGCCCATAACTAATCTAATCAACCCTATGATACTTAACTTAAGTAGATGACTCATTAAACTAGGTACTTGACTCAAATAAAAGGAAAATTACAATGATATGACTCAAATAAAATATGAAAATTACATGCCAAGACTCAGAAAATGTGACGGACACAATGGGGTACTGCCAGTGAGCAATCGGAGCTGCGGAAAAATGTGAAGGGCGAGAGATGCCCCCATCATACACCCGGGGTGCGAAGAAATCGACTCTGTCAAGTATGGGTCCACTGGGGAAGTGGTCCTCCAAAGCAGCTCTGGGCGAGCCACGACCTCCAAACTCAACCCTGCGTCCGCAACCAGGGGATGGTCCTTCATCCTCTGAAGGTGGCTCGGGCACACCCTCTTGCCAGTGATGAAACCATGCTTGCCTAGTATTGCCTCCGTGTACACACGACGGGCTCGCAAGCTGATATGTGGTGGCTCTCCGAGTGTGTCTCTCACAAGGGTAGGGGTAGATCCAAAACTCCCACTAGGATCCACCGCGGTGCCCATATAGGGTACCGGATCCGCCACGTGGGAAATGGGGTGAATCCCAAAGCCCATTAGAAAGTCCAACACGTAAGCTGGGTTGTCAAGACTATTGGGTTCGGTGCAGTATTCAGAGGGGGGGGGTGAATGAATATAACCCGTTTAAAAAACCTTTTGCCTAGTTAAAATATGATGCTCACTAGAATTACTAGTTCGCAAACTAGACAAGCTTAAAAGCTAATAATCAGTTGCAGAACAAAAACAAGCATACAGTGAGATCACTAGGATGCTAACTAGGCTGAATTAGACAAGGAGTCGCTCAACTAGAATTTCGCTCTCTTGACAGATTAAACTATTTTAAGAAAACTAATCCACTCTTTTGCTCAACCTGAAGCCAAACGCTTAGAGCGCCCCTATGCAATCATCTAGCGGAAGCAAAAGCAGATAAACCAAACCACAATGCACAAGGGTTTTTAGGTGGTTCGGTCCTCCAGACCTACATCCACCCCACACTCAACCCGAGTGTGGCTTCCACTAGCTCACGCTAGAAACCGCAGACTCAGTCTGCAACAGGTGCTGCCACACAGCTTGACCAGGGGAACAACCACCCCTCTTCCTCCAGACCAGGAGGGAACCAACCGGTGACTTCCAGTCACCAGCAAACCAGAGGTCGAAGACCTCTCTTCCTCCAACCGGAGGGACCCCTGGACTTGCAATCCACAAGTCCAGAACCGGAGACAAGTCTCCCTTCCTCCAAACCGGAGGGAACCCACAAGTAGCTCCCAGCTACTTGCAACTGGAGATCAGATCTCCCTTCCTCCAAACTGGAGGGAACCCGACCTCAGACCAGAGGATCGGAAGTACACAGATAACCAAATGAAACAGGAAAAAATAAGAAAAGAAAAATACACAGCGATCGGAAAGCTATAAAGATAAATAACACAAATGTGGCTCGCATGGAGCTGACTGGCCTGAATTTGATCCACGGTCCAGTAGTTAGATCTTCAGGTAAGCTTCTTTCTTCTTCTCCATGAGCTCTCTCGCTCACTCTCTATCTCTCTTTCTCTTTCTTCTGCTCTCCTAATCTCTCACTCTCTGCTGCACTTCTTCTTCTTCACTCTTTCTTCTTTCTTCACACGAGCACTATCTCTCTCTCTTCTTCTCCTTCTGCTCTTCTTCTTTCTTCACACGAGCACTATCTCTCTCTCTTCTTCTCCTTCTGCTCTTCTTCTTTCTCTTTTCTTTTTCTCTGGATCGTGGCTCTCTATATGGACTTTTCTTCTCGCCAACTCGATCGCCCTTCTTCTGTGGAAGAAGGCTCATATATATAGCAGCAGCAGCATCAGCCCCGACGTGTGACCTCCACATTTCCAGCCCTAAGTATTCGGACAACGTGGCAGTCTCTCAGCAGGCTTCATTCCAGCCTCGGATCACGTGCTGCCCAGTCACTTGGGAATGTTCTTCCTCGAACCTGCAAGGAGATACGAACCATTAAAACTGAGGGCCACAATAACTAAAGCTGCACGAAGTATGTAGTAGCAATTCTAGATGCACTGAAAACGACACGAGATACACACTGTAACAGAGATAACACAACAAAGAGAACGACACGAAGAAGATGAAAGCAACACGAGGTAAAAAGAGGAACGACACGAGATACATACGAAGACAAAACAGAAACCAACACGAAGTGTGGTTTCAACATACGAAAGACACGAGGTCTAGGAAGAACAACACGAAGACATAATACGGAAACGACACGAAGTGAAACAAGAACGACACGAAGTACATACGATGACTACAACACGAAGTAAAAACATCATGATATAATAACCAGTAATGAGAACGGCACGAGAACAACATGGAGACAAAACAGTAACCGACACGAGTTGAAAACAACACGAGGTAAAAAGAAGAACGACACGAAGTGGTTGCAACAACAAGCAAGACATAAAAGATGACACGAGATGCAACTAGAGGACAGAGAGAAGCGACACGAGGTTCACACAGAAACGACACGAGGTGGCACAGAAAGCAACACGAGGTGCTGCAATGTTCTGCACGCAGTGGAACAAAAACGACACGAAGACACAGAAACAACAGTAACCGACACAAAGTGTGGTTACTAAACAGGAACGACACGAGGTCTACAGGGAAACGACTCGAAGTTCATCAGAACTATTAGAGCTACTTCAGAAACACGACACGAAGACATGAGAAGGAAAACGACACGAAGTCAGTGAGAACAGCACGAGGTGAAACGACACGGGCTGACCACGACACGAAGATAGACCAACACGAAGACGTAAACACAACACGAAGACATAGACACTAAAACAACACGAAGATGAAAGGAACAGTGCAATGTCTAGACTTAAAGTTTAGTTGAGTGTACAGACTTCACCAATGAATCACTCACTGTACAGACTTACTATAGCAGTCTCATGTACAGACTTTGATGAACAGTCCAATGTATGGACTTGAAATCGAAGACCAATGTGCAGACTTGACAGTGAAGACTAGTGTGCAGACTTCAAGTTTCATTGAAGAATGTACATACATCAAGAGATGCTTCATGCCAATGTATAGACTTAAGCAGAGCTGCCAGTGTATAAACTTGAACAGTGCAGCAAGTGTACAGACTTCGCCTAAGACGCTGTACACACTTAGCCTAAGACAAAGCATGAACTGACGTTGTATATACTTAGCCAATGCAATGCATAGGCTTGAACGAGAGTCCAATGTATAGACTTTGCTACCCATACATGATATATGCAGAGACATGATATCTGACAGAATGCAATGCACATATATAAAGAGCAAATGCCATCAATGCTAGACATCATCATTCATGTTGCTATCAATATGCAGAATGCTCAAGAATAAGAATGCATAGAAATGCACTTTGTTTATTGCAATCATCAATGCACAATAACATTGCTATCATCAAAATACAATATCAAATGCACTCAAATGCACTCACTGTCTTGCTATCATCAAAACCAAATAGCATTGCTATCATCAAGGCGACATAGCACATGCTTATGCCTAAGAGGCACAACATTCTCCCCCTTTTTGATGATGGCAACACAATGTGACAGTGAGTCACACAAGATTTTCTCCCCCTTTGACATGATCAAAAAGAGAAAAACAGTAAAAACAAGAGTGCAAAGTGCAATATGCATGCAAATTCCTCTAGAACATTTTCCCCCTGAATGTAAGACTCCCCTGAATTATTTCTCCCCCTAAATAAAAGCTCCCCCTTTGAGAAGGAATATGAACAGATAACCAAGGTAGAAAAGGTAGGAGGGTCACTAGATAACAGCTGAATCATAGGTTCAGAAAGGAAGCATGATTATAAACAACTGTTAAAGTATAAGAATCAGCAACATACAATTTTGATAAAAATTCAGGTTTAACAGTGATAAACCTAGAGTAAAAGATCTGACCTCTGAAAAAGAGTTTTAGATTCCATTTATAGCAATGAATCTAGGGCACATGGTATTAATAGATAAGTCTGAAATAATACCCTTTTGTGTCTAAACAAGGAAATTCAAGAGAGGCAACTTGAATATGTATTGAGAAAAATAATTTTCACTCAATGACTTTTGATTTTCGAAGGGTTATAGCAGTTTGATTTTCATTTTTCAAATTACAGAGCCTAAACTAAGTAAATAGATCAGTGGCATTTATGCTGTTGACATTAGTTGTACACCTTGATCAGAGGCAAGTACCCCTAGTTACTAGGCATAAACTACTAGATCTATTTCAGATCAAAATCCACAAAGAATAGTCTTCACTTTTGACATTAAGGGTACACCTTGATTAGAGGCCAGTACCCTCAGTTACTTGGTGAGGACTCCCCCTATAGATTTGACCCTATGAACAGAGATAGTCTAAAGCACTTCATGACATGTGAATTTTCCTACTTCTTTGGAGGAGTTCACAGTTTCTCAGTGCAATCAGCCATTGCTCTGTCACTATGTTCAGTTCTTAACATTAATGAACTTATTTACTGCTGCCCTTAATTCTTTTAGAGTGATTGTCTAAAAAATCAGTACACACTCTTATTAGCCTGTTCTAGACATATCTAGTTCAACACATTTAGGCATTATAAAAAACTTTTTCATTTTAGCTATGAGACAAAGATTAAGAGCTATAAAAGTTTTCTTTTATCTCAAATTCTGAAGTGCAGACACTTAACTCTCCAATTTATAAAGGTTAAACCTTTAGTTCTTTTCAATTTGTAAATGTGATTCTTATAAGTGAACAGTTGCAATAATCACCATTCAATGTACTAAACCAGATGCAAAGCTGTTGTTTAGTGAAGAAATGGGGAAAGGATAGCAATAAGCATTATGATCCATAGCATCTGATGACAGTGAATATGAATGAGTTGAAAGGGGACAATGAGAAATACCAAGGATTCAATGAATTGAATAGAACTCTCAGCTCCCCCTGACACCATGATGCAAAAATATGCTATGCATTAGACTGTTCTACATGCAGACTATGAAACATTAGTCAAACTCCCCCTGACAAAGTGCATGAAATAGAATTAATGAACTGCTCATAATTTTAGAATATGCTCAAGAAGAATTCATGCTTTGTTCAATCAGAGAGAGAATTTATCAAATGCATCATCTTCCTTTTAAATTTTCAGATTTTTTCAACATATGATGCAGTACACTGTTCTTCATGAAAACTAGACCCATGGTACTAGGCGGAGGACCTGGTCTCAAAGACCATCTCACACATGGTAGGAACCTCCGGACAGATTTCCCTGCCTTTTAGTAACATACCATTTGATATACCAGGGTTAACAAGGATAATGCAACATAAGGCAGTCCTTCATGCATTGAACAGCATCATTGACACATGCAATGACAATCAGTCTATACACAATCAGTCCAAGTATGCATTCAATAACTAGCATGCAATGCATTAACACAAAACACATGCATGGACACAGAGTCTATATAGTGCATCAACTGTATACACTAAAGAAGCATTCAAATTCAGTTCAACATATAGCAAGAGAAGAGCATCAGATATGCAGAATTGAATTCAATAGCTGAGTCTGGAATGCAGACTGATCAGCTAGACATGAAGAGTTCATTAAAAAATCAACCAAGCAAATCAACATGAAACTCACAATTTTCATGCTCACAATTTCAGATAATGGAATTTAAAACAGATTTCAGAACTGACTTGAATTGAATCATGGGGTTTTCTTTTTGAGTGCCTTGGTTGACCCCTTTTATTTCTCCTTCCAAGACACACCTGCAGCAAGTCAATCAAGTTGATCCTGTAGAGACCCAAGCAGTCTTGGGTCCTGCACTACCCCTATCAGGTGTTCTAAACAGTTTCTTAGCAACATGGTCATCAAATTTCATCAGAAAATAATTGTCCATAGAGTGACCAAGTTTACCACAATATCTACATGAAACAGCAGATTTTCTGGTCCTATGATGCATATCAACAGCAGCATGAGACCTATGATAATGAGCATGAATTGTTCTGTTGTAAGCATGAATTTTTGATTTACCATTACCTGCCCACCATCATTCAGAAGCTCGGTGGCCAGGTTTTCCACATTCATAACAACCAAGAGTCTTTTCTTTAAGACCAGCTTTATTTCTGCCCAAGAAAATTTTGTTTGGAGGGAATATTACAAATTTGGAATTAAAATGATTTCCCTGAACAAACCAGCAGTCCTTGACTGCATGCCCATACTTGCCACATTCAATGCACCTAGGGTGCTTACCTCTTGAGCCAGTAAATCCCCATGAAGGCCTAAACCAACACTCAACAGCTTTATGACCACGTCTGTTACAATTGTAACAAATGATATGTTGGTTTGAGGAAGACATGTTTCTTTTGGGGTGGTGATGATTATTTGGAAATATTTTATCATGCATCATATCATCACTTATCATCACTCTGCAGTCATCCATATAATGACCATGCCTACCACAGTAGTAACAAGAGGCATCGGATTTCCTAGGAACATGGTTTCTATCATATGAGTTCCTAGAAGCATACGAATGAGTATAAGAAGCATCAGATTCAACAGAGCTAACAAATTTCAGAGTATAACCAGAATTATTTTTTGCCCTTTTTGTTTGACTCTTCCTTGTCAATTTCTGATTATCCTCAACAGGCTTTGTTTGTTTTTCAATTTTTTGAACTTTAAACTGAAAGACAGTTTTTGAAGGTGACTTCTGATTTTCACTTTGTTTTGGGGATTGCCTTGAAGTACCAGCTATATCAGAACAGCAGTTAGTTCCCCCTTCAGAGTTATCATCCTTCCTCTTCCCAACAGTTTTTATTTTTCCTTTAATCTTGGCAGACTCAATAGCTGAATTTTCCAGATTATGAATTTTATCTTCCAAGCTAGCAATGTGAAGTTCATAACTGGCTATTTCTTGTTCACTGCAATTAACACATTCGCTTAGAACTTGGTTTGTAGTTTTATACTTCTCAATTTCTTGTTTTAGGCTGTTCAAAATTTTTGAATTTTCATCATAGACAGCCTTTCCTTTTTCTGTAGTGAGAAGTCTTTCAGACAAGCCAGTATTCAACAACTTCAGTTTTTCAACTTCAGCTTTTAATTCAGTGTTTTCTTCCTCAAGATTTTTGTCCTGAATTTCATTGTTAGCACATCTCTCTCTTCCAGACATGTGCTTCAATTTTTTAATCAGTTCATCTTCTCTTTCTTCTGCTTTAATTTTCTCAGCGAGCAGATTTTTGTGATCATCTTTAAGTGAGGTAATTTGTTTATTTAACCGTTCATTCTCACTAAAGAGATCTTCATTTCGTTCTCTTAAAGCAGAGCATATTTTACAATCTGATTTAGCAGAAGAGGACTGTGAAACCTCATTGATTTCATTCATTCTGATAATAAGAGTTTTATTCTTCTTTTGAAGATCCTCATTCTCCAATTTCATTTTGTCAAATTCAGAATTAACTTCAGTTAGTTCTTGCATGCCTTTTAGATGCTCATTTTTCTTATCATTCAGTTGATTCTCAAGTTCAGACATTTTATCTAAGCATGTTTGTTTTTCAATTTTTAGATAATCATTTTGTTTCTTAAGATTCTGAACATCTAGCATGCATGCATCATAAGACTTTTTCATATTTGGACAGTTTTCACAGGAATCTTTCAGATTTATTCTATCACATTTCTTTTTTAACTTTTTGTTCTCAGATTTCAATTTCTTGGATACTTCTAACAAATTTTCATACATCTCTATTAATTCATCGAAAGAGTATCCTTCTGATTCAGAACTTACCTGAGATGAGATCTCATCTTCATCATCCCGGTTGGCCATCAAGCAGCTATCACCTTGCTGATTATGCGCAGAAACGACTCTGTCATATATTTCCTTTCCAGATGTGCACCTGAGAACAAAAGGATACATATCAGTATTAACTACAGCTCTCAAGATATTAAGAACTATGGTATTATCACAATTCTTAGAGCTGTCCTCACTAGACCAATTGGTCTGATCTTTAGGTAAGCGGTGTGGGCCTTTACATATAAGACTCCACAAATGTGGACCAATTGAGTCTATGTACACAGCTAGGCCTCCTAGCCAACTTTCAAAGTTAGAACCATCATAAATCGGAGGTCGAGCCATTAGAACAGATGTCAGACAAGTTCAGCGAAGTAAAACAAATGACACGAACTCCACTGAAACCAGATAATCAAAATAAGACACAAGTCAATGAAGCAAGACACGATTTCAAGAGACCCACTCTGAAATGCACCAAACAAATCGGCAAGATCCTCTGCAGATTGTTAGATTTGATAGATCAGAGACCCGCTCTGATACCAATTGTTGGGTTCGGTGCAGTATTCAGAGGGGGGGTGAATGAATATAACCCGTTTAAAAAACCTTTCGCCCAGTTAAAATATGATGCTCACTATAATTACTAGTTCGCAAACTAGACAAGCTTAAAAGCTAATAATCAGTTGCAAAACAAAAACAAGCATACAGTGAGATCACTAGGATGCTAACTAGGCTGAATTAGACAAGGAGTCGCTCAACTAGAATTTCGCTCTCTTGACAGATTAAACTATTTTAAGAAAACTAATCCACTCTTCTGCTCAACCAGAAGCCAAACGCTTAGAGCGCCCCTATGCAATCATCTAGCGGAAGCAAAAGCAGATAAACCAAACCACAATGCACAAGGGTTTTTAGGTGGTTCGGTCCTCCAGACCTACATCCACCCCACACTCAACCCGAGTGTGGCTTCCACTAGCTCACGCTAGAAACCGCAGACTCAGTCTGCAACAGGTGCTGCCACACAGCTTGACCAGGGGAACAACCTCCCCTCTTCCTCCAGACCAGGAGGGAACCAACCGGTGACTTCCAGTCACCAGCAAACCAGAGGTCGAAGACCTCTCTTCCTCCAACCGGAGGGACCCCTGGACTTGCAATCCACAAGTCCAGAACCGGAGACAAGTCTCCCTTCCTCCAAACCGGAGGGAACCCACAAGTAGCTCCCAGCTACTTGCAACTGGAGATCAGATCTCCCTTCCTCCAAACCGGAGGGAACCCGACCTCAGACCAGAGGATCGGAAGTACACAGATAACCAAATGAAACAGGAAAAAATAAGAAAAGAAAAATACACAGCGATCGGAAAGCTGTAAAGACAAATAACACAAATGTGGCTCGCATGGAGCTGACTGGCCTGGATTTGATCCACGGTCCAGTAGTCCGATCTTCAGGTAAGCTTCTTTCTTCTTCTCCACGAGCTCTCTCGCTCACTCTCTATCTCTCTTTCTCTTTCTTCTGCTCTCCTAATCTCTCACTCTCTGCTGCACTTCTTCTTCTTCACTCTTTCTTCTTTCTTCACACGAGCACTATCTCTCTCTCTTCTTCTCCTTCTGCTCTTCTTCTTTCTTCACACGAGCACTATCTCTCTCTCTTCTTCTCCTTCTGCTCTTCTTCTTTCTCTTTTCTTTTTCTCTGGATCGTGGCTCTCTATATGGACTTTTCTTCTCGCCAACTCGATCGCCCTTCTTCTGTGGAAGAAGGCTCATATATATAGCAGCAGCAGTATCATCAGCCCCGACGTGTGACCTCCACATTTCCAGCCCTAAGTATTCGGACCACGTGGCAGTCTCTCAGCAGGCTTCATTCCAGCCTCGGATCACGTGCTGCCCAGTCACTTGGGAATGTTCTTCCTCGAACCTGCAAGGAGATACGAACCATTAAAACTGAGGGCCACAATAACTAAAGCTGCACGAAGTATGTAGTAGCAATTCTAGATGCACTGAGAACGACACGAGATACACACTGTAACAGAGATAACACAACAAAGAGAACGACATGAAGAAGATGAAAGCAACACGAGGTAAAAAGAGGAACGACACGAGATACATACGAAGACAAAATAGAAACCAACACGAAGTGTGGTTTCAACATACGAAAGACACGAGGTCTAGGAAGAACAACACGAAGACATAATACGGAAACGACACGAAGTGAAACAAGAACGACACGAAGTACATACGATGACTACAGCACGAAGTAAAAACATCATGATATAATAACCAGTAATGAGAACGGCACGAGAACAACATGGAGACAAAACAGTAACCGACACGAGTTGAAAACAACACGAGGTAAAAAGAAGAACGACACGAAGTGGTTGCAACAACAAGCAAGACATAAAAGATGACACGAGATGCAACTAGAGGACAGAGAGAAGCGACACGAGGTTCACACAGAAACGACACGAGGTGGCACAGAAAGCAACACGAGGTGCTGCAATGTTCTGCACGCAGTGGAACAAAAATGACACGAAGACACAGAAACAACAGTAACCGACACGAAGTGTGGTTACTAAACAGGAACGACACGAGGTCTACAGGGAAACGACTCGAAGTTCATCAGAACTATTAGAGCTGCTTCAGAAACACGACACGAAGACATGAGAAGGAAAACGACACGAAGTCAGTGAGAACAGCACGAGGTGAAACGACACGGGCTGACCACGACACGAAGACAGACCAACACGAAGACGTAAACACAACACGAAGACATAGACACTAAAACAACACGAAGATGAAAGGAACAGTGCAATGTCTAGACTTGAAGTTTAGTTGAGTGTACAGACTTCACCAATGAATCACTCACTGTACAGACTTACTATAGCAGTCTGATGTACAAACTTTGATGAACAGTCTAATGTATGGACTTGAAATCGAAGACCAATGTGCAGACTTGACAGTGAAGACTAGTGTGCAGACTTCAAGTTTCATTGAAGAATGTACATACATCAAGAGATGCTTCATGCCAATGTATAGACTTAAGCAGAGCTGCCAGTGTATAAACTTGAACAGTGCAGCAAGTGTACAGACTTCGCCTAAGACGTTGTACACACTTAGCCTAAGACAAAGCATGAACTGACGTTGTATATACTTAGCCAATGCAATGCATAGGCTTGAACGAGAGTCCAATGTATAGACTTTGCTACCCAGACATGATATATGCAGAGACATGATATCTGACAGAATGCAATGCACATATATAAAGAGCAAATGCCATCAATGCTAGACATCATCATTCATGTTGCTATCAATATGCAGAATGCTCAAGAATAAGAATGCATAGAAATGCACTTTGTTTATTGCAATCATCAATGCACAATAACATTGCTATCATCAAAATACAATATCAAATGCACTCAAATACACTCACTGTCTTGCTATCATGAAAACCAAATAGCATTGCTATCATCAAGGCGACATAGCACATGCTTGTGCCTAAGAGGCACAACAAAGACCACTTGGAACTTGGCAAGGTCCAAGTCCTCGTGCCCTCAAGTTGGAGGTGACCCTAGGGTAGAGCCACTGCAGAGTCACCATCGCCACGTTGCCAACTTGGAATTCAAAGTGGCGTTTGCGAGGTTTTACCCGCTTAATATGAACCTCACCGTCTGTTGTTGGATGCTTGCTTGACTGCTTATGCCATGAGTTACGGTGTGATGTGGGTGGGAAGTGTATGGTATGCAAAGGTGGACCGGCGCAACCATAAGTGGATCTATCATGCAATGCAGCTATGTAAACCTTGAGGAACCTAGGAGGACCGGGACATCCGTAGGTGAAACTATCATGGTTGAATGTGGCAAGTGTTGGGGTCCCAGGGCAACCAAATGTGTATCCTTCATGCACAAGACCAATGATGAATGGGGGAGGGCCATTACACCCGAATATGGACCACTCATGTTTCTGACTTGACATGTGGGTGTCATGAATGAAAGGACCCGACTTACTAATCATGCCAAGTGGTGGGAGGTGCCAAGACATATGCATTCCTACTCCAAGGATGGCTTCCATGTGTGGGGTGGTGGGATGGCTTTTGAACTTCCATGTGAAAGGATCAAAGGGATCTAGGAAGGTGGACATCTTGGAGAGAGGCTCCTCCTTAATCCCTATGTGTATTTTGCCTAAAGTCATGGCTCCCATGGTGTAACCCGAGTCTAGGAAGGGGTGGATTGGGTCAAACGTGGTGGGTTGGGGTAGGAAAAGGTAGGTGGTGAGTAAGGTGGTTGAGTCACATGGGTTCCTTGACTCCCATTGGAAGGGATCGTAGGGATCATGATAAGGGTCACCTATAGTGAGGTACTCCATGTCCTCAAGATCCTCACAAGGTGGTGAGTCATCCTCCTCCCAAGTAGTTGGTCCAAGGACTCTAGTGGGTTGACCGTTTAAGGTACTTGGGATCTCAAGGGGTGGGGAGTAGACCGGGATGGGTTCTCCCTCCAAGGGAAGAAATAGGAGGATCTTACTAGTACAATGCCCACTTGTGCAAAGGGAGGTGATGGAACCGATGGCGGGGTGGACAAAGTTGACAGTGCTAGGCTCCAATGGTCCCATGGCTAGTAGGCCAGTTAAGTGGGCTTGCCAATGTAGGCAATCCACAAGGTCTCCCAAGTCTTCCACAAAGTAGAAGTTTTGATAAGTGAGATGGGGAGGCCAGGTGGGCACAATTTGGGATTGATATCCCAAGGGTAAGAGGTATGGTGGCGAGCAAGGAAGGGTGGGACTTTGCTTGAGCCATGGTAGGATAGTTTCATTTACGATGAGGGTGACATGTGTGATGGCGTGTGGCTCTTGAGGATCTAGGCCATGAGCGGTGGGAAAGACTGAGGCTCTTCTTCCTTATAGGTGGGAGCTTGGGCTTCCTCTATGATAAGAATACGGTCTGGATGGGCATTTGTATTCACGTTGTCAAGTGTGCGGGCCACAACTTCTACCTCCAATGGGGAAGGAAAGTCCTTGGTGGATGGGTTGGTGATAGCCAGTGCTTAGCGCCTCCGGGGTGGTGAGCATGGGTGGACTTGGATTGGGGTAGGTAGGGGAAGTAGTGGGGGCCTAGGTTGTGGTAGGATTCGGGGTGGGAGTGGAAGATGGGTTGGTTGAAGGGGTTTGGATTGGGGTGCGTAGATCTTTCTAAGAATGGCCCTCATTTCGACCCAAGATTCGATGGGTGCTTCCCCTTTTGCTTCTCTCAAATCTACAATGTTCTCCCATTCTTTCCTAGCTTGGCGCCAAAGCAAACTCTTGACATAGTTGACTTGCATCGGCCCTGACAGAGTGAACCTCGCAAAATGTCGGTCTATGGAGCTCTCCCATTCTAGATATATACTAGGGTAGGATCCATAAAACACAAAAGCCGCTAATTGGTCTAAGGATGGCGAATAGGCTAAGTAGGAAGTGGTCATGATGAACGGGTGATGAATGCAATGGCCCAAGGACAAGACTTAGTAGAGATAAGTCTAGAACTTGCTCTGATACCAATTTCATGTGACACAACCTAAGACCTATTTTGTAAGCAATGCAACGGACACGACAATGTCACACAAGCGGACTCACTCGCATTTGGCACACTCGAGTCCGTAGGTGGATCGACGATGGGGTGAGGGTCCGAGGATGGACTCGGAGGTTTCCAAGGGTATGGCTGGCTTGGGGAGGACCCCTAAGGGTTTGGGGTTGCCCAAATTTGTAGGCGGTCAGCACGTCGAGGGCGTGGGTAAATTGGTCTCGCTCACAACTCACCCGCGGTGGACACTCACATAGTAGCAATTTCAGATCGGGCACTCAACTCACCGGCCGATGGGCAACTAGAAACGATACTAAGATAAGCAAAAGTAAAACCAGCAGAGGAAGTGTCCAGGGGCTCACCTGATCGGTGTGAAGACACCGATCCCGGTCGGAGATGAGGGCGAGCGAGGAAGCGTGGGCTTACCCGCACGCTGCGCCGGAGAAGCTTCAACCTGAAAATTCAAAAAATTACAACACTACTCCCCATGCAAGGGGGTTGAACAAGGGGAGGGGAAGTCAAAGTTACATCTAAACACTACCTCCCATAGGGAGGGGTGGTAAGCCGGCCAGGCGGGGAGGGGGATAAACGAACTAGGAACTAATTGATAGAAAGTCATCGATTCTATCCGCCCTCTGGAACAAGGGACAAGCAGTCGAAGTCGGTGCCGCTGCGGCCTCTCCCGAACTCCGTTGTTGATGAAAACAGTGGGAAAACCTTCTTAGTTGACCCGGGAGGACGTCCAAATTATGGTGGAATTTCTGAATGACAGTGTTGGTCGAGGCAGAGTTGTGAACAGTGCCTCTGCTTTCTGGTTCTGTCAGCTTCTACACCACTACAGCAAGAAGACGAGGCTACCACGGACGCTCCCGGGCTCTGAGTCAATCTTGGCCAGAGTTGCTGGATTTGTGGTCAAACCCTCTTTGAACGAAGACCCACAGGAACACCAGAGGAGACCGGAGTAGGTGGCAAGGGCCCGAACAGTGTGTGGGTGTCAGATCAGTTCCAGAGGGAACAGACCAGTGCACCTAGGGGAGAAAAATGAGAACTCTCAGTTCTGGATGCCGAACAGGGTGCCGCTTCTTGATTCTGGAAGTAGACTTGTCGTAGAAACTCTCAAACAACGCCCGCCTCCAGATCTTTGAAATGATGGCTGTGGGAGCCTCTGCAAACTGCTACTGGAGGTCTGCCTGGGAGGATTTGCGCAGTCCGGCGGCGTTGGCTCTCATGGGTAGCCACGAACTCAGACTGGGACGAGACCACCACCGTTGCGAAGAGGACTGGGAGATGCTTCCAACGGTGCCTCTTGTGCTTCCAGGAGCTCCACGATAAAGACGTGGCAGGCTCTGCAACTGGGCGCTCCTCTACTGCCTGCGAACCGAGGTAGGGTCTGCAACTTGCCGATGGGAAATGGAGTAGGAGGGGAGCAAAATGGGGGTAGATGAGTGTGGAGGCGACCCCTGGCTGTGAGGGGGTCAATGGGGGGTTGAACCAAGGTGTGAGAGGGGGAGAATGGGGGCTGGAAGGGGGTCTAGCAGGTGGAGGGAGAGGGAGCTGCGAATTTGGTGTTGGGAGGGAGATAGGGAATGAGTATTTGAAAATGGGTTTAAGGGTGGGATTAATTTCTGGCCTTGGGGATGGCAAGAGGTGTGTGGGGAAGGGAAAGGGTGCTTGGGGAGTGGAGAATTCTCCCTTGGGAGATGAGAGAGGTGCTTGGGGAAGGGGAGTGGGTGGTTGGTGGTTGGAGGGTGGCTTGGGGAGTGGTGGATTCCACCTTGGGAAGGAGGGGAATTAAATGGGTGATTTGGGGAAGGGGAAGGGGGTTTTAATGAAGAGAGAATGGGGAGGAGAGAGAAGAAATTTTGAATTTGGAGGTGGGGGAAGAGAGATAAAGGGTCTCCCCCTTCTAGAGAGAGAGAGATAGGGGAGGGGAGCTTCTCACTCCACTCTAATGGCTTCTCACCACAAGAAACAATTAAGTTGGACTAAAATTCTTAGATTTTCATTCATTCATTAACTAAAAATGGAGAGAGTGGGGTCCTATTTATAGGGATCCCATAATTTATAATAAGTCCCTTACTTTTGAACCATTGACAAATAACCAAGGGAAAGGGGGGCGCCCTTGGGCCTAGCCCAATGAATTGGGCCCATAACTAATCTAATCAATCCTATGATACTTAACTTAGGTAGATGACTCATTAACCCAGGTAGTGGACTCAAATAAAAGAAAAATTACAATGATATGACTCAAATAAAATATGAAAATTACATGCCAAGACTCAGAAAATGTGACGGACTCAATGGAGTACTGCTAGTGAGCAATCGGAGCTATGGAAAAATGTGAAGGGCGAGAGATGCCCCCATCAATGTCCCTTCTTGAAGATCCTATGACTAGGAGCATTTAGAACATGTGCATCCAGATGACTGATCTCATTATCATAATCTCATTATGATCCAGCCATCATCGCATATGTTCAGGGACTTCATCACATTCAAATCATTAACACAAATTAAATGCAATGAATAAATGCCATTATTATGATTTTGATTAAGATATTATAAGAAATGACGTCATCACATCTCATGTGATTGGCTTGTAGGGTATACATTTCTATCAATCTCCCACTATTACTAAAGCCAATCACCCACATGCTTGATCCCCATCAGCTCAAGGTGACTCTCAAAAACACTTTGATTCAACGGCTTAGTTAGTGGATCTGCAATGTTATCACTGGAAGACACTTTATCAATTACAACATCTCCTCTAGCTATAATCTCTCTGATCAGGTGGTAGCATCACAGAATATGCTTCAATTTCTGATGAGACATCGACTCTTTTGCTTGTGCAATTGCCCCATTATTATCACATAAGAAGGGGATCGGATCAGAGATGCTCAGGATAATTCCAAGCTCTTCGATGAACTTCTTCATCCAAACCGCTTCTTTGGCCGCCTCAGCAGCAGCAATGTACTCAGCTTCGGTCGTAGAATCAGCGGTGGTTTCTTGTTTGGAACTTTTCCAACTCATTGCCCCACCGTGAAGGGTAAACACATACCCCGAAGTGGACTTTCTATCATCTTTATAGGACTAAAAACTTGAGTCAGTGTAACCTTGAAGTTTCAAGTCCTCTCCTCCATATACCAGAAACATTTCATTAGTCCTTCGCAAGTACTTAAGGATACACTTCACAGCTATCCAGTGTTGCTCACCTGGATCCGCCTGAAACCTGCTCGTAACACTTAGAGCATATGCAACATCAGGCCTTGTACATAACATGGCATACATGATGGACTCTATGGCAGAAGTATAAGGTACCCTACTCATGCGCCCCCTCTCTTCAGGAGTTTTAGGGGACATTTCCTTAGAGAGGTAAACTCCATGTCTCATCGGTATGAGACCTCTCTTGGAGTTTTCCATGCCAAACCTTTTGACAATGGAATCTATGTACATAGATTGGGACAAGCCTAGCATCCTATTTGATCTATCTCTATAGATCCTGATCCCCAATACATAGGATGCTTCACCCAAATCCTTCATGGAGAAGTGTTTAGACAACCAGACTTTAACTGATGACAACATGCCTACATCATTTCCAATAAGTAGTATGTCATCAACATATAGGACCAGGAAGGTGATTGCACTATCACATGTTTTCTTATACACACACGGCTCATCTTCGTTCTTAACAAAGTCATAAGACTTGATGGCTTCATCAAATCTTAAATTCCAACTGCGGGACGCTTGCTTCAATCCATAAATGGATCTTTGCAACCTGCATACCTTATCTGGGTGCTCATTGGATATGAATCCCTCAGGCTGTATCATATACTCCTCTTCCTCAAGGTACTCATTGATCGAGGAAAGTAGTCTTCACATCCATCTGCAAGATCTCATAATCATGGTACGCAGCAATGGCAAGTAAAATCCTGATGGACTTAGTCATGGCAACTAGGGAGAAGGTCTCGTCATAGTCAACTCCTTGTCTTTGACGATATCCCTTCGCAACCAACCTAGCCTTGTGGTGCGGACACCAGAGCGAGCGAGAAGCACGAACCGGCGAGCCGTCAGTACCGTACGCGGAGGACCACTCGGGCTACATCGGCTTCCATCTAGCTCGGAGACAGTCTGGAGACTCTTCCTTGAGTCTTAGTATTTATCATATTTATGGGGATTTTATTTATTTGTAATGTGTGTTTATTTAGTTTTATTTAGATTGTAATTCGGATTGTAAGAGGGGTTTATTTGTAATTTGGGACCACCTGGGTCCCGCGGGCCCCCTAACCCCTCTCCCATTGATCCACCACATCTCTACGACCCATGTGGGGTCAGTCAACCTTCCAATGTGGGCTTCTAGAAGAGTTGGACCAAGGGGGGGACAATGGGTATTCAAAGTCCAAGAAGGAGGCAAGAAGGTCAAGGGGGTGCCCCCCATTTATCATATTAAATTAGGATTTGTAGTCTTATTTTATTTGTTCCAAACCACATGGGAGAAAATAAATTTGAACTCCCTCTTTTACCACTCACAATTCTAGATCTAGGGTTAATTAGTGTCTTTTGGTATTTCATACAAATAGCATGTATTTTCATTTTGATGACAATTAATGAGAAGAAAAATCAGATTTTCCTCCAAAGGAGCAAGGGCCCCCCCTATCTCTCTCCTCTCTCCCCCTTCTGCAGCTGGGAAGGCTGTGAATCAGAGGTGTGAAGCCTCATCTATCAGGTGTGAAGATCGTCGTCGCTGCCATCGCACCACCGCCATCATCGCCGGAGTTCTCTCCACCAGGATAGCCCCTTCTTCCCAGAATTTTTGCTCCCAACCTCGAGATTTTCTGGAGCCCAAACTTTCAAGGTGAGTTCTAGATGTTCAACCCACGTACCATAAAAATTGGTGGAGCTTCTAGCATTTGTTTTCCATTTTTCTTTTTTCGTTCTCCCCCTCCTTCCAGATCTGCCTGCAGCCTGTCCAGTTTTCCAGAAACCAAATAAAACATTCATGAACCCATCTTCCCCTAATCTAAATGACTTGATATTTTTATTGGAGGTTCTGTCCACGACCCCCATCACCCACAAATTTTGGTGGAATTTCGGGAGTCTTTTACCTATTTTTGAAAATCACTGTCAGATCCAAAACTCAGATCTGTCTTTACTGTCCAGATCTGACTACCCAGTGCTAATAAATACTGTTCCCCATTCAAATCTCCACCAAATCCTTCACAAAAATTATCCCCGTTTTCCTCTGTCTCCCCTCTACAGGTTTCATGAAGAGCTAAACATCTAGATCAGAGGTCTACATCGCGGTCAACGCCAACTCTCAGGAAAGTTCACTTCTGCCCGGCCAGATCTGAAACAGAGATCAGTCCGGTTCTAAAATCCCCCATCAGAAGTACAGCCCCAACGAATTTTCCGGAGTCACAGAGGGTCGAAGGATTTCGAGAGAGCTTTCCAACGGCGCTAGTTTCGCAACGATCCGACGTCGGTGCTGGTCGCAGAAGCTTCTGTCGCCGGAGCGCGCAGGTCTTAAACTGAGTTTTACATCCGTGGACAACAACTCCGACAAGTGAAGATCGGAGCCACTCGGCCTCCGACCGGTGTTCCAGCCCGGCCGCCATCCAGGGGAGCGCGCCACCTGGTGTCACCATCACTGCGGGACCCACCCCGCCAGGCCCGGAGGACTGAGCAGCACATGGGCCCCACAAGCCCGCAGATCGCGCCGTCCGTACAGCACCAAACGCGGGTTTCGGCACCATCAGAGCGACATCAAGATGCTGCCCGTCAACCCAATTCTCGATACTCCCGGGCCCCACATGTGACCTGTTACCTCCCTGCGTGGAGTGGGTCGAAACATTTGTACCGCTGTAATATTTGTTAACCAGGAGTACGGATTTGGCTGGGGTTGTCTTCCCCACGTCGGGAGCGTGGAGGTAACGGTCTTACTTCTTGGCGTTCATTTGCTAGTTTAGTATATGGTCGTATGCCGCTGTGAGAGCATTGGATTCTAGCCCGTGAGTTCATGTCACCACGGTGAGCGAGAGAGTGACTCGTCCCGTGGCTCGATCTGAGCATGGAAGTGAGTCGACCACCCTTGACTCTGCCGGTTTCTCAACCGCACGGATCCACGCTTTCCCCCGCTTGGGACGACGAGTGAGCTTGCGTTTCTGTTAGCGACGTATATCCCATAGGAACTCGTAGTGTCGGGCCAAGGCGTCTCTAGTTGTCATGCCACGAACCGATAGCAGCAGGAAGCGATGCTCGAAACGTGGCAGTTAACAGTCATGATAACAAGAGTGAAAATAAATAACCACAACTAAACACAAGGAGGCCACAGACAACATTGAAAATACGAGCTCTTATTAATATTAAAAATATCACTTAACAATATTAGATTCAAATTAAAGGAGGAAATAACAAGGGAAGGAAAAAGAAATAACCAAACTCACGATACTAGCTAGACTCAAGAAGGTAAAAAGACAGACTCCGATCTCTAGGTTCCAGGTTCACTCGATCACACTGATCCGATTCCCATTTGCAACGTACTGTTTACTGTGTTACCTGAAAAGGATTGGAAGTAGGGGTGAGCAAGAAGCTCAGTAGGAATTATACTCTATCGTCAGGCATAGTTTAAGTGATTAACCAATAAATGAATATGCATGATTAACGTGAGAAAATAAGAAGAACTAAATAATCACTAAGATAGAAAGAGTAACGATAAATTAAATGGAAGAAATAGTTGCATGTCGAGATATCAAGCAAGATTAACAAGATTTTCTAGTGAATGGCCATTTATAAGTCAATTTCGAGTCATGTCAAGCAAGCAAGCAAGTACTTCATACTTTAAGCATGAATAGCAAGTTTCACGAGAATGTGGAATGTCATAGACCCAACACGCTAGATAGTACAGGTGCCAAATGCCACACCTAGTCATTCACCTCCCTAGGGGATCAAGTACTTTTCGGGTGCTCCTCCTAGGACCAGACTGGGCCCTTCATTTGTTTGCCTTGGCATTGATTTTTGTTTGGATCACAGATCTCACGAATCTAGACATCCATAATATTTAATGGCCAAGAGTTCCAAGGTCAAGTTCGTGTAGTCAAGGTAAAGGACGTAAAAATAATGATTCTTAAGAGTCCAAACAATAAGCTCCTTAATCGAGAAGAATAGTTGTCCCTAAGGACTATAATTAATGATCAATGGACCTAACAATAGGTCAAATCACGAAATATCATAGCCTACATAGGCTTGGTTAGCTCACACAATTCGAAATTCATGAAATAATCACTTTTCGAAAAACTGTCATATAAACGGTCAGACAAGGGCCGCTCGATATATATACGGTTAATACTAGGCCGCGTATACAGGAACTGGACTGAAACTCAGCCCACGAGGTCAAGGATGAACGGCTGACAGTATGCCGCTCTAAAGTATGAATGGTGCGTTATGGGCCGCGCATGTCCAGAAGACATTAAGACCCATGAACATGATATACAGACCATACTGGGCCGTATTAAAGATATGCGGTCGTTATTGGGCCGCCTATAAGGATATGCGGTCCACTACTGGCCGGATGGAGTGTCCGTGGGTAAGTTCAAAGCTAACACAACTAATAGGGCTAATGACTTACTAGAAGTCCGCCAAAGGTTCAAAACGTTCTACTGGGATAGAGTCGCTGTCCAGCAACCTAACATTCAGTTTTAGTCCTAATTTCCATGTTAATATATCAAGGATCTGATGGGAATCGACGTCAAGCATTAACTTTTATTTTTACATTTGAGTCCTTTTATTTACTTTTATATCCTTGGGAAAGTATATGTACAATTGTAAGGCTTTGTAAGCCAATGTGTCATTCCCTAGGATTGTGTGGGTTTTTATGCAAATGTGTAGTAGGTCCAGTTAGGGGGCCCCCTCCCCTTCCCCATTGGTCCACCTCATCCATGTGGGGCTGGTCAACCATCCTAGGTGGCCATCTAGAAGGTTTGAATGCTAATTGACCACATGGGAGACAAAGGGGTTAAAATTTCAAAGGTAGGCCACCTACCTTACCTACCTAGTCAAAGGAGTGCTCCATTCATATGTAATTTATTTTTTTTGAGTTTTGACCACATGGGGGATGAAAATGACATATTTCCCACGAAATTATCGCCCCCCCCCCCCACCCCTTGCTATTTTCTATATAAACCTATGTATAGTGTCATTAGAGATTAATGAAGAAAAATTTGTAAAATTGGCTTGAGCCATTGAAGGGTGTGCCCTTGTTCCTCTCTCCCCCTGATGTTCTTCTCCTCAAACCTCAAGTTCTAGAGTGTATCAATCTTCTATCTCCCCCTCTCAACCTCCGGTGATCGTTTGTATCGCCGCCGCCGCCGTTCATGCCGCCTTCGAGCCGCCACGGGATCGTCTTCGGTTTTCTGTCCTGCTGGACAGAGGTGCAGTTCGTGAATTCCTGAAGCCAGCCACGAGCTCAGATCGATTTAAAATTTTGAGGGTTGGTTCCTATCTTCTATCCCATTCTCCACAAAACAATCCAGGTTCAAAAGCCACCGTTTCATATCTTACCATTTCGTTCAACTCTCAATCTCAGATCTGTTCTGTCACTGTCTACAGTGACAGTAGCCTTGAGTTCTCCACCTTCGACCACCCTTTTGATTTATGTTAGACCTCCCAATTTAACTGGGTGTTCTGTCCATCGTTCCCTACCACCACAATTGTTCTTAAATTTTTATCATCCTTCTACCTATTTTTAATAATTCATGTTCTACCGGAGCTACAGTACTTTCAGTCAGATCCCAGATCCGACCTTCGTCCAGTAAAAACATCACAGAAACTCATAGACACATCCAAACGTGTCCAAACCAATTTTACTGTCTTCCCAACTCAATTTCCCACAACTTTACTGAAGAACCCAATCCCAGATTCGAACGTCTACCTCGCGGTCAAAGGCAATCCATAGTCAAGTTCTCTACAGGTCTGAGTCTTCAGTTACTGTACAACAGGAGATTGAAAATTCCATAAGTCAAGATCTGAGCAGATCCAAGCCAGATCTTTGGGCGTATGTTGAAGAACTTCAAGCTAGCTTTCCAACGGCGCTAGTCTCGTGTCGATCCGACATCAGGGCTGATCGCATCGCCCATTCTCGCCGGAGCGCGCGCCGAAATACAGAACCGGCAGACTTCCGATCGGGTTTTTCGACCGGTGCCGAACGGAGCCGCCGGGCCTCCGGCCGGCGAACCAGCGTGCCACCATCCCAAGGAGTGACCCTCCGGGCATCCACCACTACAGCGGTGCCACCGGGTCCCACACGGCCCCTCCGGACAGCACGTGGGCCCCACCGTAACGTGTTCGGGTGTTGCCGAATCAACGCGAGAAGCCGCCCGTCAACCCGAATTCGGTCCTCCCGGACCCCATTGTGTAGCCCTTTACCTCCCTGCGTGGAGTGGGCAGCGGCTTGCATTTCTGTAATATTGTGTAATATTGTTCCGGGAGTACGAGTTTCGGCCGGGTCCGTCGTCCCCACGCCGAGCGCGTGGAGGTATCATCTTCGCTCCTTACTTGGCATTTTGCTTGATTTCATATATGCTTGTTTATGCCACTGCTAGAGAGCATGTTTTAGGACCTAGCTCACTATAATTTCATATCACCGCTGCTGCGAGAGAGTGAGCGAGACCGTCCCGTGACCCGATCTGGGCACGAAAGTGCGAGCCGACCACCCTAGCTCTTGCCGGTTTCTCAACCGTGCACGTCCGACGCTTCCCTCATCAAGGGACGATCGCGAGCTTGTCGTGTCCGTGTCTCGTCCCGCATCAGGATCACAATTTACATTTAATGTATTTGCCAAAAAGATGAATCAAGATGATAAGATAATGAACAATATCATGTAGGAATGAAATAGCATGCATTTTATAGAAATTTACTTGAATGGTTTACCACTTATCATATGGGTTTCTAATTTACTAATTAACCATTAAGATGCGAATATGAATCATATAGAACTAATACTAAGTCATTTATGTTGTGCCACTTAGGCACAAGCATATGCTATTTTGTTTTGATGATAGCAACACAGTAAGAGTATCACAGTGAGCCAGTCATTGTGGTTAGCATACATTGCATTCATCATAAATACATTGCATTCATCATAGTCAGTGCACTCGCCATCATGTATTCAAAGTCTATACATTCTATTGCTGGTGCGAGTAGTTATGTCCATACATGTCTCAAGTCTGTACAGCCTGTGTTTGCAACACAAAGTCTACACAGCGTCTAGTTGCACGCCACATTCATACAAAGTATGTACATCGCATCGCATGCACATTCCTTACTACAGAGTCTATACATCGTGTGCTTCTCGCATTTAAAGTCTGTACAGCCCTTGCATAGCTCAAGTCTGTACATCGTCCAGTTGCTCATGACGTCTTGGCTAAGTCTATACATTGCACCGTCTCACTTAGCGTCTAAGGTCGTGTGAACATTGCATCGGCTAAGTATATACATTACATCGTCTCACTTAGCGTCTCATGCTAAGTCTATACATCGTCTGCCAGCAAGTGCATCATCCTGCGTCTCACTTAGCGTCTCTGTGCAAGTCGGTGCAAAGTCAAGTCAGTGCATTTGGCAAGTCTGTACATTCTGCACATAAAGTCTATACATTGATTGCCTGCTCATGCATCACTCCTTTGGCAAGTCCATACATCGTGTAAGTCTATACATTCCTATCTTTACCCACGTTCACCGTTTTAGCACACACAAGAAGTCAGTACAGCCTGTGTGTTGCACGAACACAAGTTGGTACATCGACTTGTTCATGCATTCATCTCAAGTCTGTACATCCACCAGCTGAACTGAGCAAAGTCTATACATCCGATAGCTCAGCTCGTGACTAAGTCTGTACAGCCAGTGCATCCCTTGATTTAAAGTCTGTACATCGTGTGCTATTCATGCATGTGCATAGTCCATGCATTCATCTCTAGTCTGTACATCGCCCTGTGTCATGCACTCAAAGTCCACACATGCACACACTTAGTTTGCGCATTGTGCTCTCATGCTTTAACACCAGGCATTGCAAAGTCTGTACATGGTTCTGCGTCTTATATACAAAGTCTGTACATGCTTTGTTCAGAACACAACTTACTCAGTGCATCTTCATCTGACTTGACAGGACTTATACCCGAGGAGGTTAATGGTTGGGCACGTGATCCGAGGCTGGAAGGGCTGACAGGATGATGACACATGGCCAAAACATTTGGGGGAGAACTGTGGAAGACACACGCCCAATGCTGCTCCTGCTGGAACTGCTATATAAGGAAGACTTCTCCATCTGAACAAATCTGATCGAACATATAGAAGACTTGAAGGAAAAGCAGAAGAGCAGAGAGCCCTTTCGATCCAGAAGAGAAAGAAAGAATCAGGAGAGTGAGAGAGGAAGAGAAGAAGACTAGAGTGACTGGAAGGTGTTCGAGAGAGAGTGTTTAAGAGAGATTATTTCTCAGATCTATGGTTCAAAACCAGATCTGAATTTGCTCAACTGTTTGAGCTTTATTCCCTGCAGGGATACATTTTACTTTTCGTTTGTTTTTATTTTGATTTCTTAAATCTTTCATCAAGCTGTGTGTCAGCGAGTTTGCAGTGGAGGATTCCACTGGACGGGCAAGCTGTAATCCCCAGCGGTTGCAGTGGAGGATTCCACTGGACGGGCAAGCTGTAATCCCCAGCGTTGCAGAGAATGTGGTTCTCTGGACAGCAAGCTGTGCTACTCAGCGGGCGAGGTGGATACCTCGGACAGCAAGCTATGAGGCTCAGCGGTTGTAGGCTAAGCTGTAAGGCCCAGCGGACGCAAGCTGTGTTGCGCAGCAGTAAGCCACACTTGGGCTTGAGTGTGGGGTGGACGTAGGTCTGGAGGACCGAACCACCTAAAAACTCCTGTCTACTGTGTGATTGCTTTGTGGTTTGCATCACTTCTTTATTCTTGTACCTTGCACAGTAGATGAATGTTTAGGATGGTTCTTTAGTAGTTCTGGCTGGTTTTTGCTTTGTGCCCTCTATCTGTTTAGCAGAAGTTCTTAAATTCCGCACTTGATTCTGCTGTAGTCATTTTATCGGGTGACTGATCTATTCACCCCCCTCTAGATCACCTTAAGCATCCCAAGAATTGGTATCAGAGCCTAACTCTTTGTGCAGGACTAACATCCTAAAGAGGAATGGCCATGGATGCTAGAGGGTTAATAGCAGAGGGACAGTCCACTACAAAGCCACCATTCTTTGACGGATCCAACTACCCATATTGGAAGAACCGGATGCAGGTCTTCCTCAGAGCCAAAAATTACGAGATCTGGAAGATTATAAGCAAAGGTCCCTATGAGCTACATGAGAATGAGAAAGTGTGGACTAAAGAAGAAATTTGGAAATCTACTCTGAACTGGAGCGCCATCAACGCCATTCAGTGTGCACTCCATCCCACTGAATTTGATAGAGTGTCATCCTGCAAGATGGTAAAGGAGATGTGGGATACACTTGAGGTCATTTATGAAGGGACATCTCAAGTGAGAGAGACGCGGGCAAATATGTTAGTGTCAGAGTATGAAGCATTTCGGATGAAGCCCGGTGAGACAGTGACCGAAATGTATGCTCGTCTGACCATTATAACAAATGGTCTAAGAAATCTGGGAAAAAGCTATACCGATCATGAAGTTATGAGGAAGATCCTTCGATCGCTGACTTCGATGTGGCATACCAAAGTGACTGTGATTGAGGAGTCAAGAGATTTACAAAAGATGAAACCTAATGAGCTGATAGGCTCCTTGATGGCATACGAGATGAATCTTCTACAAGCTGAAGAGCTCGAATACATGAAGCCTATTGCTCTGAAGGCCAAGGATAGTTGTTCAAAACAGTCCAGCTGCACTGGATCATCCAGTGATCAGAGTCTATCTGGATCGGACCT
This sequence comes from Amorphophallus konjac, assembly GCA_022559845.1. Lineage (NCBI taxonomy): Eukaryota > Viridiplantae > Streptophyta > Magnoliopsida > Alismatales > Araceae > Amorphophallus > Amorphophallus konjac. The sequence goes on along the minus strand of CM040118.1, from coordinate 157,606,098 downwards.
TGAAAAGGATGAAATAGCTATGATCACAAAAGAGTTCAGAATATTTCTTAGAAGAGAAGGGAAGAATGTCTACAGAAGACACCACAGCAGGAAGCAAAACAGGTATAAATGTAACTCTGCTGAAAAATCTGATGCTAATGCTTGTTATCATTGCAGGAAGACTGGCCATATGAAGGTCGATTGTCCATAGTTCCAAAAAAAGAAAGCGCTAAAGGGAAAGGCCATGGTCAGTACGTGGAGCGATGAGGAAGAAGGCACGTTGAGCACTTCCTCAGAAAAGGACATCTGCTTGATGGCCAAGAATGGAGAAGAAGAAGAAGAAGAGTCTGATCAGGTATCATCCCCTTTCGAACATTATATTATTTCTGATTGGGAAGATGCTTATGGAGAACTGTTAGATAAAGTGAATGATATTAGGAAGGAGAACATACACTTGAAGAAGAAAGTAAATTCTCTTGTTAATGATAAAACACTTTCTGATAAGGTTGCATGTTTACAATCAGAGAATGACAGATTGAAAAGTGTATGTTCTGATTTTGGTGAATTAAAGCATGTTTTGATTGATTGTAGGAAAGAAAATGAATTGCTGAAAAATGTCATTGATGAGTTGAAATTGACAATTTAGAAATTTGAAAATGAAATAAAGATTTCAACTAAAAAATATGAAGCTATCTTGTTAGTGAATGCTGAATTGAAGAAAACTATTGAAAATCTTGAAAATGAAAATTCTGACAAAAAGAAAATCATTGAAAGCATGACCCAAGGAACAGAAAATCTTAATGCCTTGCTAGGGTCAAAAGTCAACTTCAGAAAGGAGGGTCCCAATTTTAATCCCTCAGCTAAAAAGAGCTTTGAATTGAAAACCATTTCATTCGTGGGAGAAAAGAATAAAGGACCACTCATAAAAATGGTCAGTGAAAAATCTGCTTTCAAAAATGAAAAATCAAAATTGTCCAGTGCTAAGGACAAGGGAAAGCAGAAAGCTGTAGAGCCTAGTGCCGCATGCTCTTCTTCCAAGGGTAAGTCCAAGGTTAGGAATCAGCCAGCTAGCACATCAAAACCCCAGTCCAAGGCTGCTAAGTCTCCACCACCATCAACTGCTTAGAAAAAGACCAAATATAAGTCAGTGCAGAAACCTAGAGGGTCAAATGTGGCAAGGAGACCAAGTGTCGCTAGGAACCAGTTTGCACATCCCTATTTCCCTCGAGCCCAAGTCTATCATCACACTCACTCACAACCACTTAATAGGTTTGGGTGGAATCCTGTGTACATGAGGTCTAGGTATCAGAATTTCTCCACTCAGCCCTATAGATCTAAGCCAGCTAGAAGATGAGATAGTCACTTTAGGACATGGAGTCCTAGTTAACAGGTGTTCTATGGTCAGCCTAGGACCAATTTAGGCCACAACTTCCAGTACACTCATTAGCCAAGGCACTGGTAGAAAAATAACAATGTTTCTAATAAAATGAATGCTAGGACTACACAAAAACCATCACAGCACCAGAAAAAGAAAGCTAAACCTGTTGGTGCTGAGAAAAATAAAAATAACAAAAAGAATTCTCAAGCTATAGAATCCACCAAACCATCCACTTTCACACAAATGTGGATCTCTAAACAGCTTTTGTCATGTTTTCACTCTCACATGTCTGTTTCTATCTTGGGGCCCAAACTATCTTGTGTTCCAAAATCTGCTCCCTAAGTGTGTTTGCAGGTATGCCTGGTAGCCGGGACCAAAATGATGAAATATGAATAGCTACTCCAGGCATATGACAAGAGGCAGGGCCAAAAATTCTAAAAGCTGAAGGAGATTGGAGGCCTTGTCAACATTCTGATGCAACACCAAGGGTAAAAAATAAATCAATGAGGTAAAGCAGGTAAGTGAATCACCTTCAGAATTGAGAAAGTCATGTTGACTTAGGGCATTAAGTTGTAGTTGATTCTCAATTATCTAGATTATATACACCTGACTTTCATGAAATAAACTCTCTGAAAAAGGATAAAATGTTCATGACTTGGGTGCATAAACTTGAAATGATTACATACTTGCTTTATGTATCATTGTTGCATAGTCTGCATTCAGTTAGTTGAAAGCATTACATAGCATATTGTTGCATCTTGGTGTCAGGGGGAGATGAGAGCTAAGTTCAGTACATTGAATCTTTTTCACTCCTCATAGTCCCCATTCAATTCATTCATATTCTTTGACATCAGATGCTCTTGGACCTTAATGCCTATTGCTATCATTTCCCTATCACCTTCACTGAACAACAGTATTGCTTCTGGTTTAGTACATTGAGCTGTGGTTATTGCAATTTTTCATTTATAAGAATCACACTTGCAAATTGAAAAGAACTAAAGGTTTAACTTTTATAAATTGAAGAGTTAAGTGTCTGCAATTCAGAATTTGAGATAAAAGAAAACCTTTATAGCTCTTAATCTCTGTCTCATGGTTAGAATAGAAAAAGTTTTTTTTTAATGCCTGATCGTGTTAAACTGGAAATGTCTAGAAAAGGTGAATAAGAGTGTGTACTATTTTTTAAACAATCACTCTAAAAGAAATCAGGGCAGCAGTAAATAAGATCATCAATGTAAAGAACTAAACACAGTGACAGAGTAATGGCTGAATTGCACTGAGAAACTGTGATCTCCTCCATAGAAGCAGGAGAATTCATAAGTCATGAAGTGCTTCAGGCGATCTCTGTTCATAGGGTCAAATCTATAAGGGGAGTCTTCACCAAGTAACTGGGGGTACTGGCCTCTGATCAAGGTGTACCCTTAATGTCAAAGGTGAAAATTATTCCTTGTAGGTCTTGATCTGAAATAGATCTAGTAGTTTATGCCTAGTAATTGGGGGTACCTGCCTCTGATCAAGGTGTACACCTAATGTCAACAGCATAAATGCCACTGGTCTATTCACTTAGCTCAGTTTCTGAAAATTAAAAGGTGAAAAACAAACTACTGTAACCCTTTGAAATCAAAAGTCATTGAGTGTAAATTGTTTTTCTCAATACATATTCAAGTTGCCTTTCTTGAACTTCCATGGTTAATCACAAAGGGTATTATTTCTGACTTATCTATTAAAACCATGTGCCCTAGATTCATTGCTATAAATGGAGTCTTAACTCTTTTTCAGTGGTCAGCTGCTTTACTCTATCTTTATCACTATTAAACCTGAATTTTTTCAAGACTGTATATTGTTGATTCTTATGCTTTAACAGTGGTTTATAATCATGCTCACCTTCTGAACCAATGCTTCAGCTGTTGTGTAGTGACCCCTTCGTTATTCATGTTCCTTCCCTCCTATCTTCTCTACCTTTTGATTATCTGTTTCATCCGTCCATATTCCTTCTCAAAGGGGGAGAAACAATTCAGGGGGAGTTATACATTCAGGGGGAGAATAAGTTGTTCTAAGGGAAATCTACAATGTATACTGCATTTTACACTCATGTTCTTCTTTCTTTTTGATTATGTCAAAGGGGGAGAAAACTTGGTTGGTGACTCACTGTCACTTTGTTGCCATCATCAAAAAGGGGAAGAATGTTGTGCCCCTTAGGCACAAGCATATGCTATTTTGTTTTGTTGATAGCATTACAGTAAGAGTATCACAGTGAGCCAGTCATTGTGGTTAGCATACATTGCATTCATCATAAATACATTGCATTCATCATAGTCAGTGCACATGCCATCATGTATTCAAAGTCTATACATTCTATTGCTGGTGCGAGTAGTTATGTCCATACATGTCTCAAGTCTGTACAGCATGTGTTTGCAACACAAAGTCTGCACAGCGTCTAGTTACACGCCACATTCATACAAAGTCTGTACATCGCATGCACATTCCTTGCTACAGAGTCTATACATCGTGTGCTTTTCGCATTTAAAGTCTGTACAGCCCTTACTTAGCTCAAGTCTGTACATCGTCCAGTTGCTCACGACATCTTGGCTAAGTCTATACATTGCACCGTCTCACTTAGTGTCTAAGGTCGTGTGAACATTTCATCGGCTAAGTCTATACATTGCATCGTCTCACTTAGCGTCTCATGCTAAGTCTATACATCGTCTGCCAGCAAGTGCATCATTTTGCGTCTCACTTAGCGTCTCTGTGCAAGTCGGTGCAAAGTCAAGTCAGTGCATTCGGAAAGTCTGTACATTCTGCACATAAAGTCTCTACATTGATTGCCTTCTCATGCATCACTCCTTTGGCAAGTCCATACATCGTGTAAGTCTATACATTCCTATCTTTTCCCACGTTCACCGTTTTAGCACACACACGAAGTCAGTACAGCCTGTGTGTTGCACGAACACAAGTCTGTACATCGACTTGTTCATGCATTCATCTCAAGTCTGTACATCCACCAGTTGAACTGAGCAAAGTCTATACATCCGATAGCTCAGCTCGTGGCTAAGTCTGTACAGCCAGTGCATCCCTTGATTTAAAGTCTGTACATCGTGTGCTATTCATGCATGTGCATAGTCCATGCATTCATCTCTAGTTTGTACATCGCCCTGTGTCATGCACTCAAAGTCCACACATGCACACACTTAGTTTGTGCATTGTGCTCTCATACTTTAACACTAGGCATTGCAAAGTCTGTACATGGTTCTGCGTCTTATATACAAAGTATGTACATGCTTTGTTCAGAACACAACTTACTCAGTGCATCTTCGTCTGACCTGACAGGACTTATACCCGAGGAGCTTAATGGTTGGGCACGTGATCCAAGGATGGAAGGGCTGACAGGGTGATGACATGTGGCCAAAACATTTGGGCGGGAACTGTGGAAGACACACGCCTAATGCTGCTCCTGCTGGAACTGCTATATAAGGAAGACTTCTCCATCTGAACAAATCTGATCGAACATATAGAAGACTTGAAGGAAAAGTAGAAGAGCAGAGAGCCCGTTCGATCCAGAAGAGAAAGAAAGAATCAGGAGAGTGAGATAGGAAGAGAAGAAGACTAGAGTGACTGGAAGGTGTTCGAGAGAGAGTGTTTAAGAGAGATTGTTTCTCAGATCTATGGTTCAAAACCAGATCTGAGTTTGCTCAACTGTTTGAGCTTTATTCCCTGCAGGGATACATTTTGCTTTTCGTTTGTTTTTATTTTGATATCTAAAATCTTTCATCAAGCTGTGTGTCAGCGGGTTTGCAGTGGAGGATTCCACTAGACGGGCAAGCTGTAATCCCCAGCGGTTGCAGTGGAGGATTCCACTGGACGGGCAAGCTGTAATCCCCAGCGTTGCAGAGAACGTGGTTCTCTGGACAACAAGCTGTGCTGCTCAGCGGGCGAGGTGGATACCTCGGATAACAAGCTGTGAGGCTCAGCGGTTGTAGGCAAAGCTGTAAGGCCCAGCGGACGCAAGCTGTGTTGCGCAGTAGTAAGTCACACTTGGGTTTGAGTGTGGGGTGGACGTACGTCTGGAGGACCGAACCACCTAAAAACTCCTGTCTACTGTGTCATTGCTTTGTGGTTTGCATCACTTCTTTATTCTTGTACCTTGCGCGGTAGATGAATGTTTAGGATGGTTCTTTAGCAGATCTGGCTGGTTTTTACATTGTGCCCTCTATCTGTTTTGCAGAAGTTCCTAAATTCTGCACTTGATTCTGCTGCAGTCGTTTTATCGGGTGACTGATATATTCACCCCCCTCTAGATCACCTTAAGCGTCCCAACAATTTCCTGCATAGATAAACGATCCTTGAATGACCTTATATCTACCAGGCTAACAGGGACTATTTTTGGACTGAAGGGACTTGGGCGGCTAGGTCAGGACCGCCCAAGGGGTTGGGCGGTTCTCTGGGAGCCGCCCATGGGGTTGGGCGGTCATGGGCATGGCCGCCCATCCCCAGGTTGTGCGGTCACCTAGATGGCCGCCCATACAGTTATGTGGTCTCTGTGAGACCGTTCATCCTGCCAGGGGATATGTGGTCACTTGAAGACCGTTCAACTGGATATGTGGTAAGGTGAGGACCGTCCATCCAGTTGTGTGGTCAGATGGAAACCGTTTAACTCAGGCTATACCAGGGTCAAAGTCTGGGCTTGAGTTGTGCGGTCCATCGTAAGACCGTCCAACTCTGGGTGTATTCCGGTCACCCCTTCCACGTCTGATGAACGCCGGAAGGTTGAGGGTTGATGGGGTTGGATCTAAGACACTAATTTAGCATGGAAATGAACTTGAAACAAGGGGCTTTTGGTACCGTTGAAAAGGTTATGAAAAATACTACCTAACAGTATGGTCAATTTCATAATTACTTCCTAAAATCATGATTTATAAGGGCAGGAACACTAAAAACCCTAATTTGGACATGCTGTTACTAAATCATGAAATTCTCACAATATACACAATGCAAATTGGGGCTTTTTATATCAAAAGAAATCTTACTCGACGCTGATTCCAACCATATATGACATGCTATATGGGGATCAAGATTAACAACTCGAAATCACAATTTAACTCAAAAGAATACATCAAAAACCAAGTCTAGACATATCCTTACTCAGATCTGAAATTCTCTAAACATGATCCATAAAATTTAGGGCTTTTCTAATCAATGGAAAGAGTATGAAAAACTCTACAAGATGCATGGATCAATTTCCTATTTACTCTCTTAAGTCTCTACTTAAATCGAAGAGGAACAAAGTTAACCCTAATTTGACATGCTTCTACTAAACCTCAAAATACTCGCAGGATACTACATGATATTTGGGGCTTTATATATCAAAAGAAAGAGGACTTGATGCTGAACATTTTGATATATTACTTGAGGTTTGAGCCCGAGAGAACCTACCTCAATCAGGGAAGAAAGGAAGACGAACGGACGCCGACACGTCACCACTAAACACCAGAGATCTCCCTTGATCGATCTCCACTGCGGCCGCCACTGCTACCAAAGGATTCTAGGGTTGTAGAGCTTTATATTTATAGCTCATACACCTTCTGGAGCCTTCGGTGCTGGGAGAATTCGTCGAAGCAAGTTGAGTGATTGAAACGGCGCCGCAATAGTTGACCTCTCAAAAGCTTGGCCGACTACAAGTTTTAGGGTTAGGGTTTCGATGAATTGGTAGAGGGGAAATGATCCTTAGATCGTGGCCTTTCATTTGTAACCGATTTGGGCTCATTTGATGGAGTATTAAGCTCTAATTTCGTGGTTTAAGTTAAGGTTAGGTAAGTGTGCACTTTGGGCTTAATCCACTAATTAGACCTAGTTACGGATTTTTGTTGGGTCGACCAAAGAAGATAAAGTTGTTAAATAAATCATCCTTTACCATTTTACCATTTTTCTAGATTTTTATAAGGTAGTCAAAAATTTCACTAGTTCTATTTACTAAGGAATTAAATATTAAATTCTGAAATTCATTCATTTCAATTAAATTTTAGATTTTTAAAACTGGGGTATTACATCCTCCCCCACTTTAAGGAATTTGGTCCCTAAATTCATCGGGTATTACCAATTATTTGAATACTTGAACTAAGATGATCTTATTTATCAAAATAACATGTTAATCATACAACTAATGACGAAAGAATTTAGCTATAGCTAGAGATAAAAGAGAACAATACCATATATAATTCTTCATTCGATAGAAGTTGGTTCCGATTCTTCTTATATTTTTGCTTGTGGAAGTAACTTAGGACAGTTAGCCATTTTATGATCATGATTTCCGCAACGCAGACACGTCCGCTCTTTCGCCGGCACTCCTATGCGAGATGACCAAGTTTGTGACAGTACAAACATTTCATTTGCGTAATATTGCTCTTCTTCTTCTTATTACTTCGGGTTTCCTTACGACGGACTCGCCAACCTCTAGCGGAACCGAATCCTAGCTTACCCATGGACCCACTCGCTTTCATTTTAAGAATGGCTTAGAGACCTGCAAGATAGTTATATGGTTAACTTTTTCATTACCCTTACGTGTAACACAACACAATCTTGCATATATTTTATTACTTAACCCAAGATATTACCCAATCTCACCAGGTGACGAGGGATGACACTGGTCTTAAGACTTAGGGTAACCTATACTCTTGGATAAAATCTAAGGACTCAGACAATGGAGGCTCTGATACAACCTCTGTCACGCCCCGAACCGATAGCAGCGGGAAGCGATGCTCGGAACGTGGCAGTTAACAGTCATGATAATAAGAGTGAAAATAAATAACCACAATTAAACACAAGGAGGCCATAGACAACATTGAAAATACGAGCTCTTATTAATATTAAAAATATCACTTAACAATATTAGATTCAAATTAAAGGAGGAAATAACAAGGGAAGGAAAAAGAAATAACCAGACTCACGACACTAGCTAGACTCAAGAAGGTAAAAAGACAGACTCCGATCTCTAGGTTCCAGGTTCACTCGATCACACTGATCCGATTCCCATTTGCAACGTACCGTTTACTGCGTTACCTGAAAAGGATTGGAAGTAGGGGTGAGCAAGAAGCTCAGTAGGAATTACACTCTATCGTCAGGCATAGTTTAAGTGATTAACCAATAAATGAATATGCATGATTAACGCGAGAAAATAAGAAGAACTAAATAATCACTAAGATAGAAAGAGTAATGATAAATTAAATGGAAGAAATAGTTGCATGTCGAGATATCAAGCAAGATTAACAAGATTTTCTAGTGAATGGCCATTTACAAGTACATTTCGAGTCATGTCAAGCAAGCAAGCAAGTACTTCATACTTTAAGCATGAATAGCAAGTTTCACGAGAATGTGGAATGTCATAGACCCAACACGCTAGATAGTACCGGTGCCAAATGCCACACCTAGTCATTCACCTCCCCGGAGGATCAAGTACTTTTCGAGTGCTCCTCCCAGGACCAGAGTGGGCCCTTCATTTGTTTGCGTTGGCATTGATTTTTGTTTGGATCACAGATCCCACGAATCTAGACATCCATAATATTTAATGGCCAAGAGTTCCAAGGTCAAGTTCATGTAGTCAAGGTAAAGGACGTAAAAATAATGATTCTTAAGAGTCCAAACAATAAGCTCCTTAATCGAGAAGAATAGTTGTCCCTAAGGACTATAATTAAGATCAATGGACCTAACAATAGGTCAAATCAAGAAATACCATAGCCTACATAGGCTTGGTTAGCTCACACAATTCGAAATTCATGAAATAATCACTTTTTGGAAAATTGTCATATAAACGGTCAGACAAGGGCCGCTCGATATATATATGGTTAATACTGGGCCGCGCATACAGGAACTGGACTGAAACTCAGCCCACGAGGTCAAGGATGAACGGCTGACAGTATGCCGCTCTAAAGAATGAACGGTGCGTTATGGGCCGCGCATGTCCAGAAGACATTAAGACCCATGAACATGATATACGGACCATACTGGGCCGTATTAAAGATATGCGGTCGTTATTGGGCCGCCTATAAGGATATGCGGTCCACTACTGGCCGGATGGAGTGTCCGCGGGTAAGTTCAAAGCTAACACAACTAATAGGGCTAATCACTTACTAGAAGTCCGCCAAAGGTTCAAAACGTTCTACTGGGATAGAGTGGCTGTCCAGCAACCTAACATTTAGTTTTAGTCCTAATTTCCAAGTTAATATATCAAGGATCACAATTTACATTTAATGTATTTGCCAAAAAGATGAATCAAGATGATAAGATAATCAACAAGATCATGTAGGAATGAAATAGCATGCATTTTACAGAAATTTAATTACTTGAATGGTTTACCACTTATCATATGGGTTTCTAATTTACTAATTAACCATTAAGATGCTAATATGAATCATATAGAACTAATACTAAGTCATTTACTGCATAGATAAACGGTCCTGGAATGACCTTATATCTACCGGGCTAACAGGGACTATTTCTGGACTAAAGGGACTTGGGCGGCTAGGTCAGGACTGCCCAAGGGGTTGGGCAGTTCTCTGGGAGCCGCCCATGGGGTTGGGCGGTCATGGGAATGGCCGCCCATCCCTGGGTTGTGTGGTCACCTGGATGGCCGCCCATCCAGTTATGTGGTCTCTGTGAGACCGTTCATCCTGCCACGGGATATGTGGTCACTTGAAGACCGTTCAACTGGATATGTGGTTAGGTGAGGACCGTCCATCCAGTTGTGTGGTCAGATGGAAACCGTTTAACTCAGGCTATACCAGGGTCAAAGTCTGGGCTTGAGTTGTGCGGTCTATCGTAAGACCGTCCAACTCTGGGTGTATTCCGGTCACCCCTTCCACGTCCGATGAACGCCGGAAGGTTGAGGGTTGATGGGGTTGGATCTAAGACACTAATTTCTCATGGAAACGAACTTGAAACAAGGGGTTTTTGGTATCGTTGGAAAGGTTATGAAAAATACTACCTAACAGCAGGGTCAATTTCATAATTACTTCTTGAAATCATGATTTATAAGGGCAGGAACACTAAAAACCCTAATTTGGATATGCTGTTACTAAATCTCGAAATTCTCACAATATACACAATGCAAAGTGGGGCTTTTTATATCAAAAGAAAGCTTACTCGACGCTGATTCCAACCATATATGACATGCTATATGGGGATCACGATTAACAACTCGAAATCACAATTTAACTCAAAAGAATACATCAAAAACCAAGTCTAGACATATCCTTACTCAGATCTGAAATTCTCTAAACATGATCCATAAAATTTAGGATTTTTCTAATCAATGGAAAGAGTACGAAAAACTCTACAAGATGCATGGATCAATTTCTTATTTACTCTCTTAAGTCTCTACTTAAATCGAAGAGGAACAAAGTTAACCCTAATTTGACATGCTTCTACTAAACCTCAAAATACTCGCAGGATACTACATGATATTTAGGGCTTTATATATCAAAATAAAGAGGACTTGATGCTGAACATTTTGATATATTACTTGAGGTTTGAGCCCGAGAGAACCTACCTCAATTAGGGAAGAAAGGAAGAAGAACGGACGTCGACACGTCACCACTAAACACCATAGATCTCCCGTGATCGATCTCCACTGCGGCCGCCGCTGCTACCAAAGGATTCTAGGGTTGCAGAGCTTTATTTTTATAGCTCATACACCTTCTGGAGCCTTCGGTGCTGGGAGAATTCGTCAAAGCAAGTTAAGTGATTGAAACGGCGCCGCAATAGTTGACCTCTCCAAAGCTCGGCCGACTACAAGTTTTAGGGTTATGGTTTCGATTAATTGGCAGAGGGGAAATGATCCTTAGATCGTGGCCTTTCATTTGCCACCGATTTGGGCTCATTTGATGGAGTATTAAGCTCTAATTTCACGGTTTAAGTTAAGGTTAGGTAAGTGTGCACTTTGGGCTTAATCCACTAATTAGACCTAGTTACGGATTCTTGTTGGGTCGACCACAGAAGATAAAGTTGTTAAATAAATCATCCTTTACCATTTTTCCATTTTTCTAGATTTTTATAAGGTAGTCAAAAATTTCACTAGTTCTAATTACTAAGGAATTAAATATTAAATTCCGAAATACATTCATTTCAATTAAATTTCATATTTTTAAAACCGGGGTATTACATCCTCCCCCACTTTAAGGAATTTGGTCCCCAAATTCATCGGGTATTACCAATTATTTGAATACTTGAACTAAGATGATCTTATTTATCAAAATAACATGTTAATCATACAACTAATGATGAAAGAATTTAGCTATAGCTAGAGATAAAAGAGAACAATACCATATATAATTCTTCATTCGATAGAAGTTGGTTCCGATTCTTCTTATATTTTTGCTTGTGGAAGTAACTTAGGACAGTTAGCCATTTTATGATCATGATTTCCGCAACGCAGACACGCTCCGCTCCTTCGCCAGCACTCCTTTGCGAGATGACCAAGTTTGTGACAGTACAAACATTTCATTTGCGTAATATTGCTCTTCTTCTTTTTATTACTTCGGGTTTCCTTACGACGGACTCGCTAGCCTCTAGCGGAACCGAATCCTAGCTTACCCATGGACCCACTCGCTTTCATTTTAAGAATGGCTTAGAGACCTGCAAGATAGTTATATGGTTAACTTTTTCATTACCCTTACGCGTAACACAACGTAATCTTGCATATATTTTATTACTTAACCCAAGATATTACCCAATCTCACTAGGTGACAAGGGATGACACGGGTCTTAAGACTTAGGGTAACCTATACTCTTGGACAAAATCCAAGGACTCAGACAATGGAGGCTCTGATACCACCTCTGTCACGCCCCGAACCGATAGCAGCGGGAAGCGATGCTCGGAACGTGGCAGTTAACAGTCATGATAACAAGAGTGAAAATAAATAACCACAAATAAACACAACGAGGCCACAGACAACATTGAAAATACGAGCTCTTATTAATATTAAAAATATCACTTAACAATATTAGATTCAAATTAAAGGAGGAAATAACAAGGGAAGGAAAAAGAAATAACCAGACTCACGACACTAGCTAGACTCAAGAAGGTAAAAAGACAGACTCCGATCTCTAGGTTCCAGGTTCACTCGATCACACTGATCCGATTCCCATTTGTAATGTACCGTTTACTGCGTTACCTGAAAAGGATTCGAAGTAGGGGTGAGCAAGAAGCTCAGTAGGAATTATACTCTATCGTCAGACATAGTTTAAGTGATTAACCAATAAATGAATATGCATGATTAACACAAGAAAATAAGAAGAACTAAATAATCACTAAGATAGACAGAGTAACGATAAATTAAATGGAAGAAATAGTTGCATGTCGAGATATCAAGCAAGATTAACAAGATTTTCTAGTGAATGGTCATTTACAAGTCAATTTCGAGTCATGTCAAGCAAGCAAGCAAGTACTTCATACTTTAAGCATGAATAGCAAGTTTCACGAGAATGTGGAATGTCATAGACCCAACATGCTAGATAGTACCGGTGCCAAATGCCACACCTAGTCATTCACCTCCCCGGGGGATCAAGTACTTTTTGGGTGCTCCTCCCAGGACCAGACTGGGCCCTTCATTTGTTTGCCTTGGCATTGATTTTTGTTTGGATCACAGATCCCACGAATCTAGACATCCATAATATTTAATGGCCAAGAGTTCCAAGGTCAAGTTCATGTAGTCAAGGTAAAGGACGTAAAAATAATGATTCTTAAGAGTCCAAACAATAAGCTCCTTAATCGAGAAGAATAGTTATCCCTAAGGACTATAATTAATGATCATTGGACCTAACAATAGGTCAAATCATGAAATACCATAGCCTACATAGGCTTGGTTAGCTCACACAATTCGAAATTCATCAAATAATCACTTTTCTGAAAACTGTCATATAAACGGTCAGACAAGGGCCGCTCGATATATATACGGTTAATACTGGGCCGCGCATACAGGAACTGGACTGAAACTCAGCCCACGAGGTCAAGGATGAACGGCTGACAGTATGCCGCTCTAAAGTATGAACGGTACGTTATGGGCCGCGCATGTCCAGAAGACATTAAGACCCATGAACATGATATACGGACCATACTGGGCCATATTAAAGATATGCGGTCGTTATTGGGCCGCCTATAAGAATATGCGGTCCACTACTGGCCGGATGGGGTGTCCGCGGGTAAGTTCAAAGCTAACACAACTAATAGGGCTAATGACTTACTAAAAGTCCGCCAAAGGTTCGCAACGTTCTACTGGGATAGAGTGGCTGTCCAGCAACCTAACATTCAGTTTTAGTCCTAATTTCCATGTTAATATATCAAGGATCACAATTTACTTTTAATGTATTTTCCAAAAAGATGAATCAAGATGATAAGATAATGAACAAGATCATGTAGGAATGAAATAGCATGCATTTTACAGAAACTTACTTGAATGGTTTACCACTTATCATATGGGTTTCTAATTTACTAATTAACCATTAAGATGCTAATATGAATCATATAGAACTAATACTAAGTCATTTACTGCATAGATAAATGGTCCTGGAATGACCTTATATCTACCGGGCTAACAGGGACTATTTCTGGACTGAAGGGACTTGGGCAGCTAGGTCAGGACCGCCCAAGGGGTTGGGCGATTCTCTGGGAGCCGCCCATGGGGTTGGGCAGTCATGGGCATGGCCGCCCATCCCTGGGTTGTGCGGTCACCTGGATGGCTGCCCATCCAGTTATGTGGTCTCTGTGAAATCGTTCATCATGCCAGGGGATATGTGGTCACTTGAAGACCGTTCAACTGGATATGTGGTAAGGTGAGGACCGTCCATCCAGTTGTGTGGTCAGATGGAAACCGTTTAACTCAGGCTATAGCAGGGTCAAAGTCTGGGCTTGAGTTGTGCGGTCTATCGTAAGACCGTCCAACTCTGGGTGTATTCCGGTCACCCCTTCCACGTCCGATCAACGCCGGAAGGTTGAGGGTTGATGGGGTTGGATCTAAGACACTAATTTCTCATGGAAACGAACTTGAAACAAGGGGCATTTGGTACCGTTGGAAAGGTTATGAAAAATACTACCTAACAACAGGGTCAATTTCATAATTACTTCCTGAAATCATGATTTATAAGGGCAGGAACACTAAAAACCCTAATTTGGACATGCTGTTACTGAATCACGAAATTCTCACAATATACACAATGCAAATTGGGGCTTTTTATATCAAAAGAAAGCTTACTCTACACTGATTCCAACCATATATGACATGCTATATGGGGATCAAGATTAACAACTCGAAATCACAATTTAACTCAAAAGAATACATCAAAAACCAAGTCTAGACATATCCTTACTCAGATCTGAAATTCTCTAAACATGATCCATAAAATTTAGGACTTTTCTAATCAATGGAAAGAGTATGAAAAACTCTACAAGATGCATGGATCAATTTCCTATTTACTCTCTTAAGTCTCTACTTAAATCGAAGAGGAACAAAGTTAACCCTAATTTGACATGCTTCTACTAAACCTCAAAATACTCGCAGGATAATACATGATATTTGGGGCTTTATATATCAAAAGAAAGAGGACTTGATGGTGAACATTTTGATATATTACTTGAGATTTGAGCCAGAGAGAACCTACCTCAATCAGAGAAGAAAAGAAGAAGAACGGACGCCGACACGTCACCACTAAACACCAGAGATCTCCCTTGATCGATCTCCACTGCGACCGCCGCTGCTACCAATGGATTCTAGGGTTGCAGAGCTTTATTTTTATAGGTCATACACCTTTGGAGCCTTCGGTGCTGGGAGAATTCGTCGAAGCAAGTTGAGTGATTGAAACGGCGCCGCAATAGTTGACCTCTCCAAACCTCGGCCGACTACAAGTTTTAGGGTTAGGGTTTCGTTGAATTGGCAGAGGGGAAATGATCCTTAGATGGAGTATTCAGCTCTAATTTCACAGTTTAAGTTAAGGTTAGGTAAGTGTGCACTTTGGGCTTAATCCACTAATTAGACCTAGTTACGGATTTTTGTTGGGTCGACCACAGAAGATAAAGTTGTTAAATAAATCATCCTTTACCATTTTTCCATTTTTCTAGATTTTTATAAGGTAGTCAAAAATTTCACTAGTTCTAATTACTAAGGAATTAAATATTAAATTCTAAAATTCATTCATTTCAATTAAATTTCATATTTTTAAAACCGGGGTATTACATCCTCCCCCACTTTAAGGAATTTGGTCCCCAAATTCGTCGGGTATTACCAATTATTTGAATACTTGAACTAAGATGATCTTATTTATCAAAATAACATGTTAATCATACAACTAATGATGAAAGAATTTAGCTATAGCTAGAGATAAAAGAGAACAATACCATATATAATTCTTCATTCGATAGAAGTTGGTTCCGATTCTTCTTATATTTTTGCCTGTGGAAGTAACTTAGGACAGTTAGCCATTTTATGATCATGATTTCCGCAACGCAGACACGCTCCGCTCCTTCGCCAGCACTCCTTTGCGAGATAACCAAGTTTGTGACAGTATAAACATTTCATTTGCGTAATATTGCTCTTCTTCTTTTTATTACTTCGGGTTTCCTTACGACGGACTCGCCAGCCTCTAGCGGAACCGAATCCTAGCTTACCCATGGACCCACTCGCTTTCATTTTAAGAATGGCTTAGAGACCTGCAAGATAGTTATATGGTTAACTTTTTCATTACCCTTACGCATAACACAACGCAATCTTGCATATATTTTATTACTTAACCCAAGATATTACCCAATCTCCCCAGGTGACAAGGGATGACACAGGTCTTAAGACTTAGGGTAACCTATACTCTTGGACAAAATCCAAGGACTCAGACAATGGAGGCTCTAATACCACCTCTGTCACGCTTAGAACCGATAGCAGCGGGAAGAGATGCTCGGAACGTGGCAGTTAACAGTCATGATAACAAGTGTAATGCCCTGGATCCTTGGTAGGTCTTGCTGGATCTTCATTGGATCTTTTGGATTGGTTTTGGTGAGTTTCGGTTCGCTTTGGTGGCTTCCGAGTTGAGCTTTACGAGCTGTGTGGGTTTTTCTCTCGTACTAGTTACGGAACCCTACGGTGAGTGTGTTTGTTAGTTCTTGAACTCGTGGATGCTACAACGACGATGTACTCTTCGAGCCGGTCGTTTTGACTATTTTTGCGTATTTTTCTGAATTTGTGCATTTTCGGCGCATTTTTAGAATTTTCTGAAATTAGGAAAATTTCCTAATTTCTTTTCTTTTTCTTTCCTTTTCCTCTCTCCTCCTTCTCATTCGCACGTTCGTCTCTCTCTCCCGTTTTCTCTCCCGTTTTGCTCGCTCGACTCCGGCTGCAGACAGGGTACCTTGGGGCGTGTGCTGGGGACGTGGTGGAGCTGGCTAGGTGCACGATAGTGTGAGGATCGAGATGGATTTGGCGTGATCCCGAACGGTGGATTCAAAGCCGACGGTTCGATTCGCGGCACGGTTTTCGGCACAGTTTAGTCCCTTCGGGACACGATTTCTTCGGTGGAGGTAGGGTGACGGTTCCTCACTTCTTCCTCTCCGTTTTCCCTGCCATTGCACGTCGTTCGGCAAGGAAACGGCCGAGTTTGGGCTTGTTTAGTCTAAACCGTGATTTTTGGAGTTTTTAGGGTTCGCCGAAAAACGGCAACCATTTGTAGCTCGATTAGTGTTGAACTGACCGCTGGGATGTTAGGATCCCATCCATGCTTGTTTTGTGTTGATCGGTGGTCATTCGAGGCCGATAGGAGCCCGAGAAACTCGTTGACCCATTTAGGGTTGATTCGTTGGAATCGCCCGGATCTTGTGTTTTTGTGGTTGCATGTGGGCTTTCTAGCCTTCTTATGTAGTTTTTCATCGTCGAGGGTTGTTTCCCCTGCGCTTCTGCATGAATGGGGCGTGGAACGGGCCGATTTGGCCATTCCTCTATTTTCCCGCCGCAGCTGATGTGGTGGTCGTTCCAAGGACCGTCACTTGCTCTGACGGCCCCACGACTGACCGTTACATTATCTGGGTTGATTGAGTTCTTCGGGTTTTGAGAGAGTGACAGCCCAGGGCTGGCGCGTCACATTTCTCTGACGTGTCCCGTGAGGCGCGTTATATCTCTTTTGTTGTTTATTGCTTGGGTTAAGTCGGTTACTCTAACGCGCTTGACCCAGCGCGTTAGATGGATGTAATGCGCCCTGTTCTGGCCGTTACATTCTGTTTGACCGACGTTGACCATTTGAGGCGGTGCCTCTGGCGGTGGTTCCCCCGTGCGTTAGGTGTTTGTAACGCGCCTGCCCCAGGCCGTTACATGCTGTGTTGGCTGAGTTGGGTTGCTGCACCGTTGGATATAACGGTGGGGCCCCTGTGCGTCAGGCGTTTGTAACGCACCCTGTGCTGGCCGTTACATGCCTCTCAGCTAGGTTTATTTGTGGGTGTGTTGGCCTTGACGCGCCTGGTCTTGTGCGTCAGGTGGCTATAACGCGCTCCCTCGCATGCGTTAGTTTGTTGTAACGTGCCTCGTATAGCGCATTACATGCTTCGTGTGTTTTGTGTTTCAGGGTTGTTGGCCCTGACGGCCCTGGTCTGGCGCGTCAGGAGTGTGTAACGCGCCCCGTGCTGGCCGTTACATGATGTTTTCTGTGTTTTAGAGTTGGTTAGGGCGGTGTGCGTGACGGCTTCTCTCCCGACCGTCGCTTGGAGTGTAACGGCCCAGGTCTAGACCGTCATATGCTTGTAGCGGTCTAGGGGTGGCGCGTTACATGCCCTGTGCTCCGATTTCCGTTCCTTCGGTTTTTGCTTGTCTTGGCTTGGCCTTGTGGTCTGCCCGCTGTCCCGTGGAGGTCTTCTGACGTCCTATGAGGGCTAGGACTACGTTGTAAGGTGGCCAGGTGTCTTCCTGCTTGAGGTAGGATTCTCTTTTCTTTTTTTCGAGCATTATTGTTAGGTTCTGGTCACCCCGGTCTGACCCAGTGGTTGACGTGTGACCTAGTGTGTGCATGTCTTGGCGGTTCTGTCTAGTCCGAGACACTGGTTCTGGATGCCTCGAGGTATCGTTTACCTTGGGTTGCATGTCCAAGCGTGTCTGAGGGTCTTCGGTGTTCCCTCAGGTCTCCGTGAGTTGTTTCCTGCGGAGTGTCGTTTCTTGTGGCTTAAGATTAGACCGGTTGGCGGCTTGTTCCACTGTTTGTGGCGATCTTGCCTTTGAGTCGTTCGACTCGGGATCATTACGTGGTAGGTCTAGTTGCCTAGTCCTGAGTCTGTCGGCAGTGGTTGTATTGACAGTGGTGCTTCGTAGTACGTGTGACAGGGCTTTCGTAGACTATCTGTACTTTAGCACTGGTGTTTTGGAGTCCGTGCCTTGTGAACCTCCACTAGTCGTAGCCTGTGACGTAGGCTGTTTAGTACGTCACCCACCGGGAGTGGGGGACGGGCAGTTTCCCGTTACACGGTTCTTAAGCTAGTTCCGTGGGCCCTGGCCAACGGTAGCGTCCTACCGAGGGGAATACTAGCTAGAGGCCTGGCCTAGGTAGTGGTCAGTGTGTGCACACGTAGTTAGGGTCTGGGGACTTGCGCCGACGGGCGTGGCCCTAACTAGTCACTTGCAGTTGTGGTACTGCGGTCCTGTGTCCGTAGTTGCCTTTCTTCCTTGGGACTATTGTTCATTGGACCTGGTTCTTGGTGTGTCTAGTCTCCCCCGTGCTGTACACGGTCGCGTGGACGTGACACTTGTGGTGCAGTGTAAGACGTCAGTGGATGCAACTGGCTGTTCTTCTAGTGTGAGGGTACTCCTATCACTTGACCGTTGACTCTCGGCGTTTCTTGTGCATCGTGACCTGTCTGGGTTGGCCTTTCCGTGGCTGTGCCCGAGGTCAGTGTTTCTGTTACATTCATGATGCTCTGGTCATGCGTGGGGCAGTGTACACGACGTTCCAGTCGTGTGTGTGTGATCGAGTCTGTCGGTCGTCTGTGTGGTCTTTTCTAGACCTTCTTGTCTGTTCTTGCAGGTCTTCATCTTAGACCTGGTGTTGGGTCGACAGATCGGTAACTTCTGACTTTGCTAGATCAGAGTCGCCCTTCTGTTGTTGCTTGGAGTAGTTTGGGGTGCCGAGGTTCGTTCGGCCGCCGCTTGTCTGGCGCGGGTTCTTCCCCCTTTCTTACTTGTTCCCTACTCCTACTTCCCGTCTGTTTACCACTGCCTGTAGCATAGTTTTACAGCTTTGTAGTGTAGCTTTTCATGCTTTACTACACCTACTATTTTGTTATTATTGTTGTTCCGTGTTACTACGTGTTTTTCAGTGGGGATCCGCGTGACCCCTACTGAGCCAGTGACACGTGGCTCACCCCTGCTTTTCAGGTGGGGTGGCGTTGTTCGTTTGCTTCCGCGTGGTTTCTGGAGTGTGCGCGCTCGTTGCGTGCCGTTGCTGCTAGCTGGTACCTGCGTCGGGCTTCTCCCGACCTTTTGGTACGTGTTTCTTTTCTGTCGACTGTACTGTGCTAGACTTGTTGTCTTTAGGTTTGGACTGACTCTGGGATATAATTGTTAATTTGAAACTGTTAATTAAAAAGTAATTTTATTTCTGCTACTTTAGCAAACCTATCTAATGAAATTTAATTACTTACTGTACTATCTCTGTGGCTTCAATGTACTCTACACGTGCCTTTTTCCCTTCGGAGCTTTCCCGCTCTTGGGAGGCCTCGCGGGTTCCATGCGGTATCACGCGTATCCGGCAGTTCTACCGAGTATGCCGGGTATCCAGAATCTGGGTCGCTATAGAATGGTATCAGAGCAGTGTTTTGAGATGTTCGGAGTTCTTTTCTGAGCTATCAGAGCATTGTCGTGTGAAGTACATGGGAATTTGAGATATACAGTTTCCAGAGTCGTGAAGGTCCAGTACAGTCTTCAGCTGGCTGCGGTTTGTGATCTTTTGTCGCGTTGTTTTCTGTGTGTTGTCTTGTGCGTGCTGTTCTGGCACTGTACGAGATGGTTCTGCTCTCGTCAGGAAGTGACGAGGTGTTTCTTTTTCGTCGTTGCGTTTGTCTCGATCATGTTGTACTTGGCAGTGTTCGCCGGAAGGCTTGAATCTGCGATACGTTGTTCGAGATTTTCTTGTGAGTTGTTTAGGTTTCTGTTGACCTTTGGCCTTGGTTTGATGACCGTACACGTTCTTACGTTGTCTTGGTCATCCCGGCTTGAGTCTGTTCAGCTCCTGATGTGTTTCGCTTCTGTTGAAGTGCTCGATTAGATTCCGTGTTTGAGAAGTTGCTCAGGCAAGCTAGGATTTTCCTTTCTTAGTGAGCTTTTGTGATTGAGCTTCCTGCTTCTCGTCCCTTCTGGTGGAATCTTTTCGAGGTTTGCCTTGGAATTGCTGTCTTGGTGATGCCTTTGTCCTGTGTCTGCTTAAGTGTGGGAAGCTTTGTTTTGAGCCTAAACTGCTCTCTGCTATACGGTTGCTTGGCTTTGGACTCCATGATGGTGTTAAGAGCTGTTGTGTACCGTGTTGTCGTGCCGTGTTCAGCGGCCGATGTATTGTGAAGGCTCATTTATCATTTTCGGGACGTGAAGGTAAGCTGAGATTGATGCTTTTCCTTGTGCTTTGTGCTGAAGCTGGTGCTCTTCTCCTGTTGCACTTAGGCTCCTTGTGATCGGTTGTTCGCGAGATCGGTACTCGTGGCGTGTGATTTGCTATCTTTGTTGATTGCGAAGGCGCTTTGTGTGTGCTGAGGTGTGACTACCGAGGTTGTCTTGTTGCCTGTGCGCGTTGTTGAGAGTGCAGCG
This sequence comes from Amorphophallus konjac, assembly GCA_022559845.1. Lineage (NCBI taxonomy): Eukaryota > Viridiplantae > Streptophyta > Magnoliopsida > Alismatales > Araceae > Amorphophallus > Amorphophallus konjac. The sequence goes on along the minus strand of CM040118.1, from coordinate 157,584,945 downwards.
GAAGCATGTGGGTCGGCTACCCACTGGTCGAGAGGTTTATTCTTTCTCGATGTGACTTCATCTTGGCTTCTTGTGCCTCGATGTCGTCTGTTGCCATGCCATTGTTAGTGGTTTTCTGGTGTTGGCATTGGCATTTGTGAGTATTGGGGAATTTGTCGGCATTCCTGCTGATTGAGTACCCTTTGCTCTGCATTTCCTTCTTGGTGTTGTGCTCTCGAGGCGTGCTGGTGGTCCTTGAGGTGCGTTCCCTGCGATTGTTTTTTCTCGTTGTTGTGGGTCTTTTTCTTGGTGGGCAGTTTGATGCATGACCCGTTTCTTGTGGTCGTGTGCTCAGTTGTTCTTGTGCCTTGATGTGACCCTGCTTGCAATGGTATTCTGTGGCCCTGAGTGTTGTGCAGAGCCGGAAACCTGCAAGTGTTACCGTTGTGTTGTTTCTATAAGTGTTGTTTCTCTATGATTATGTGTCTCTGTCTTGGACCAAGTCTTGTCGATTAGGCTTGCTCTGCTCTTTTCCCTAGAGTGGCTTGCGACTCGATCAGATGTAATATCTGAGTGAGGACTGACTTGATTGTGGTTGTGGTCCAGTGTTGTCGTTGGTGTCCTATGTGCCAGGTGTTCCTTGTTGCCTTTGGCACTAGAACCGATGATGTGGTCGAGCCGTCAGCTGTGAGGACTGTGTCTCCTTGTGTAAGCTGCCGCTTGCCGTGCTGCCATTGTGTTTCTCGATCGGTTGTCTATTGTTGTGGCAGTCGTGTCTCCTGTCCTGTGAGACGTAAACGACATTGCCCTGTGTCGGACTTGTGTCCACTTGTGTCGTGCTCGATCCAGAGCGTGTGCTCCTGATTGTGATCTGACGGTGTTCCTCTGAGCTGTGTTTCTCGAGATTCGTGTTATTTTTGAGGTTGTGTTGTTGGGTTGTTCTTCCCTGCTTCTCCATTGCTAGTCCTTAATTTTGAGGGCAAAATTTCTTAAAGGAGGGGAGGATGTAATGCCCTGGATCCTTGGTAGGTCTTGCTGGATCTTCATTGGATCTTTTGGATTGGTTTCGGTGAGTTTTGGTTCGCTTTGGTGGCTTCCGAGTTGAGCTTTACGAGCCGTGTGGGTTTTTCTCTTGTACTAGTTACAGAACCCTACGGTGAGTGTGTTTGTTAGTTCTTGAACTCGTGGATGCTACAGCGACGATGTACTCTTCGAGCCGGTCGTTTCGACTATTTTTGCATATTTTTCTGAATTTGTGCATTTTCGGCGCATTTTTGAAAATTTTGAAAATTAGGAAAATTTCCTAATTTCTTTTCTTTTTCTTTCCTTTTCCTCTCTCCTCCTTCTCATTCGCACGTTCGTCTCTCTCTCACGTTTTCTATCCCGTTTCGCTCTCTGGGCTCCAGCTATAGACGGGGTACCTTGGGGCGTGTGCTGGGGACGTGGTGGAGTTGGCTAGGTGCGCGATAGTGTGAGGATCGAGATGGATTTGGTGCGATCCCGAACGGTGGATTCAAAGCCGACGGTTCGGTTCGCGGCACGGTTTTCGGCACAGTTTAGTCCCTTCGGGGCACGGTTTCTTCGGTGGAGGTTGGGTGACGGTTCCTCACTTCTTCCTCTCCGTTTTCCCTGCCATTGCACGTCGTTCGGCAAGGAAACGGCCGAGTTTGGGCTTGTTTAGTCTAAACCATGATTTTCGGAGTTTGTAGGGTTCGCCAGAAAATGGCAACCATTTGTAGCTCGGTTAGTGTTGAACTGACCGTTGGGACGTTAGGATCCCATCCATGCTTGTTTTGTGTTGATCGGTGGTCATTCGAGGCCGGTAGGAGCCCGGGAACCTCGTTGACCCATTTAGGGTTGATTCGTTGGAATCGCCTGGATCTTGTGTTTTTGTGGTTGCATGTGGGCTTTCTAGCCTTCTTATGTAGTTTTTCATCGTCGAGGGTTGTTTCCCCTGCACTTCGGCGTGAATGGGGCGTGGAACGGGCCGATTTGGCCATTCCTCTATTTTCCCGCCGCAGCTGATGTGGCGGTCGTTCCAGGGACTGTCACTTCCTCTGACGGCCCCACGACTGACCGTTACATTATCTGGCTTGATTGAGTTCTTCGGGTTTTGAGAGAGTGGCGGCCCAGGGCTGGCGCGTCACATTTCTCTGACGCGTCCCGTGAGACGCGTTATATCTCTTTTGTCGTTTATTGCTTGGGTTAAGTCGGTTACTCTAACGCGCTTGACCCAGCGCGTTATATGGATGTAACGCGCCCTGTTCTGGCCGTTACATTCCGTTTGACCGACGTTGACCATTTGAGGTGGTGCCTCTGGCGGCGGTTCCCCCGTGCGTTAGGTGTTTGTAATGCGCCTGCCCCAGGCCGTTACATGCTGTGTTGGCTGAGTTGGGTTGCTGCGCCGTTGGATATAACGGTGGGCCCCCTGTGCGTCAGGCTTTTGTAACGCGCCCTGTGCTGGCCGTTACATGCCTCTCAGCTAGGTTTGTTTGTGGGTGTGTTGGCCCTGACGCGCCTGGTCTTGTGCGTCAGGTGGCTATAACGCGCTCGCTCCTATGCGTTAGTTTGTTGTAACGTGCCTCGTATAGCGCGTTACATGCTTCGTGTGTTTTGTGTTTGAGGGTTGTTGGCCCTGTTGGCCCTGGTCTGGCGCGTCAGGTGTGTGTAACGCGCCCCGTGCTGGCCGTTACATGCTATTTTCTATGTTTTAGAGTTGGTTAGGGCGGTGTGCGTGACGGCTTCTCTCCCGACCGTCGCTTGGAGTGTAACAGCCCAGGTCTAGACCGTCATATGCTTGTAGCGGTCTAGGGGTTGCGCGTTACATGCCCTGTGCTCTGATTTCCGTTCCTTCGGTTTCTGCTTATCTTGGCTTGGCCTTGTGGTCTGCCCGCTGTCCCGTGGAGGTCTTCTGACGTCCTATGAGGGCTAGGACTACGTTGTAAGGTGGCCAGGAGTCTTCCTGCTTGAGGTAGGATTCTCTTTTCTACTTTTCGAGCATTGTTGTTAGGTTCTGGTCAACCCGATCTGACCCAGTGGTTGACGTGTGACCTAGTGTGTGCGTGTCTTGGCGGTTCTGTCCAGTCTGAGACACTGGTTCTAGATGCCTCGAGATATCATTTACCTTGGGTTGCGTGTCCAAGCGTGTCTGAGGGTCTTCGGTGTTCCCTCAGGTCTCCGTGAGTTGTTTCCTGCGAAGTGTCGTTTCTTGTGGCTTAGGATTAGACCGATTGGCGGCTTGTTCCACTGTTTGTGACGATCTTGCCTTTGAGTCGTTCGACTCGGGATCGTTACGTGGTAGGTCTAGTTGCCTAGTCCTGAGTCTGTCGACAGTGGTTTTACTTCCAGTGGTGCTTCGTAGTACGTGTGATAGGGCTTCCGTAGACTATCTGTACTTTAGCACTTGTGTTTTGGAGTCCGTGCCTTGTGAACCTCCACTAGTCGTAGCCTGTGACGTAGGCTTTTTAGTACGTCACCCACCGGGAGTGGTGGACGGGCAGTTTCCCGTTACACAGTTCTTAAGCTAGTTCCGTGGGCCCCGGCCAACGGTAGCGTCCTACCGAGGGGAATACTAGCTAGAGGCCTGGCCTAGGTAGTGGTCAGTGTGTTCACACGTAGTCAGGGACTGGGGACTTGCGCCGACGGGCGTGGCCCTAACTAGTCACTTGCAGTTGTGGTACTGCGGTCCTGTGTCCGTAGTTGCCGTTCTTCCTTGGGACTGTTGTTCTTTGGACCTGGTTCTTGGTGTGTCTAGTCTCCCCCGTGCTGCACACGGTCGGGTGGACGTGACACTTGTGGCGCAGTGTAAGACGTCAGTGGACGCAACTGGCTGTTCTTCTAGTGTGAGGGTACTCCTATCACTTGACCGTTGACTCTCGGCGTTTCTTGTGCGTCGTGACCTGTCTGGGTTGGCCTTTCCGTGGCTGTGCCCGAGGTCAGTGTTTCTGTCACATGCATGATGCTCTGGTCGTGCGTGGGGCAGTGTACACGACGTTTCAGTCGTGTGTGTGTGTGATCGAGTCTGTCGGTCATCTGTGTGGTCTTTTCTAGACCTTCTTGTCTGTTCTTGCAGGTCTTCGTCTTAGACCTGGTGTTGGGTCGACAGATCGGTAACTTCTGACTTTGCTAGATCAGAGTCACCCTTCTGTTGTTGCTTGGAGTAGTTTGGGGTGCCGAGGTTAGTTCAGTCGCCGCTTGTCTGGCGCGGGTTCTTCCCCCTTTCTTACTTGTTCCCTACTCCTACTTCCCGTTTGTTTACCACTGCCTGTAGCGTAGTTTTATAGCTTTGTAGTGTAGCTTTTCCTGCTTTACTACACCTGCTGTTTTGTTATTGTTGTTGTTCTGTGTCACTGCGTGTTTTTCAGTGGGGATCCGCGTGACCCCTACTGAGCCAGTGACACGTGGCTCACCCCTGCTTTTCAGGTGGGGTGGCGTTGTTCGTTTGCTTCCACGTGGTTCCTGGAGTGTGCGCGCTCGTTGCGTGCCCTTGCTGCTAGCTGGTACCTGCGTCAGGCTTCTCCCGACCTTTTGGTACGTCTTTCTTTTCTGTCAACTGTACTGTGCTAGACTTGTTGTCTTTAGCTTTGGACTGACTCTGGGATATAATTGTTAATTTGAAACTGTTAATTAAAAAGTAATTTTATTTCTGCTACTTTAGCAAACCTATCTAATGAAATTTAATTGCTTACTGTACTATCTCTGTGGCTTCAATGTACTCTACACGTGCCTTTTTCCCTTCGGAGCTTTCCCGCTCTTGGGAGGCCTCGCGGGTTCCATGCAGTATCACGCGTATCCGGTAGTTCTACCGGGTATGCCGGGTATTCGGAATCTGGGTCGCTACAACAAGAGTGAAAATAAATAACCACAATTAAACACAAGGAGGCCACAGACAACATTGAAAATACGAGCTCTTATTAATATTAAATATATCACTTAACAATATTAGATTCAAATTAAAGGAGGAAATAACAAGGGAAGGAAAAATAAATAACCAGACTCACGACAATAGCTAGACTCAAGAAGGTAAAAAGACAGACTCCGATCTCTAGGTTCCAGGTGTGAGCGACGTCACGCGGTTCGGGGTGGCGAAGAGGACGCGGAGCGCGCGGGGTCTTTCTTTTGGTTTGCTGCAACACAGAAATAAGAGAAAAGAGAAGGGGCCACCACGGGAGATTGCTCCGGCGGGGCGAGCGGGACAAATGTAATATAGCAAGATATGGGGGTTAAACGGCCATAGCGGGAAGTGACTCGCCGCGACCTCGGGGGGACAGGAATGGTGCAGAAATTAAATAGCAAGAATTGAAACGGCCATTGGGGAAGTGACTCGCCGCGGCCTCGAGAATATGAGCAGATAAGAATATAACAACATATAAGGAGAATGTAAAGAATGGGAATTTAAACGGCCATTGGGGAAGTGACTCGCCGCTGTCTCGAGAACATGATTAGATAAGAATATAATATATAAGAACGGGAATTTAAACGGCCATTGGGGAAGTGACTCGCCGCGACCTCGAGAATATGAATAGATAAGAATATAACATATAAGAACGGGAATTTAAACGGCCATTGGGGAAGTGACTCGCCGCGACCTCGAGAATATGAGCAGAATACAATAGAATATAAAGAGAATATAAGAACGGGAATTTAAACGGCCATTGGGGAAGTGACTCGCCGCGGCCTCGAGAACAAGATGTGATCGCCAGGGGCCGAAAGACCCCAAAATAAAGAAAGTGATCGCGCCTACCTCAAGAGCGGGAGATGGCGGGTTGCTTCTTCCTCCCCCTTCGGCCGGCCGATGGAGAGGGCTTTCCTTGGGTACCCTTGCAAAACAACGACAAACAAGTAACGAGTGGATTAGAAAGATGAAGGTGTAGTATTCAAATCCTTGCGATAAAAATAACGAAATGATGGCAAGACACACACCTGGTTGGTGTTGTCTTTTAAACCCCTCTCGGACTCGAGTAGGAGGAAAATGAGATGATGGATGCAAGAAGTATATAAGAAGAGGCGCCCTTATGAAGGGGGATAGATGATGCGAGATGATGAATGCAAAAGAACTAAGAATAAAAGGAAAGGATTGGCTTATTGGATATGCCGATGGTGAAATCTGGCGGAGCTCCGGCAGCGTAGGGATGGCGTGGAAGTGCGGTGGATGAAGACGACCTTCCTCTCGCGAGCGTGGGCACCCGAGAAGCCGGCAGAACCTCCACCTACAAAAGACCCCACGGGTTAGAAAATGACTCCGGTAGCCTCTGGGCTCCGGCAGCCTATCGGATCTCTTCGAAGCTCTTTTAGAACTGAGGGGGTGGGCCTCTATTTATAGGGCTCCGGAGGGTGGAGGCGTCCAGGACCCTGGACACCTCCATCAGGGCCGAACTAATATTTTATTCTATTTTTATTAATTTTTTCGGAATATTTTTGTGGAGGCGTCCAGGGCCCCGGACGCCCCTAACAGGTCCACCGAACACCACCGACGGTCGCACGCGGTTTGACACAACGCGTGGTTTTGTGAGCGGCGCCTCGTGATTCAGAAATGGGCGCGTCCAGCTGCCTGGACGTCTCCATAATTTGGCTTTTTTCACACACGACAAACCGTCGTTCGGTGGGCGGCGCCCGTGAGGGAGTTGATGGAGGCGTCCAGGGGCCTGGACGCCTCCATTAATATATTATTATTTTTTTATTTATTTTATATTTTTATGCCATAGCTGGCATTATATATTTTTTATGCTTGTTTTTATGGAGGCGTCCAGGGGCCCGGACGCCTCCATTAATGTATAATTTTTTATTTTGTTTTGTCTTTTTATGCCAACTGGCATATATATATATATATATATATATATATATATATTTATATTTGTTTTTATGGAGACGTCCAGGGGCCTGGACGCCTCCATTAATATATTATTTTTTATTTGTGTTTTGGGTTTTGAAAAATAAAATTAAAAGAATGGGGGCGTCGAGGGGCCTGGACGCCCCCATTAAGACCCACCCGGGTCCTCAGTTCAAGCGTTGGCGGCCGCCCGGCAGACACCCTTCTTGCTTCCGAAACCTCCTGATGCGTCTGACTGGTGTTGATGCCGTCCGAATGCCGTGACGAGATGATTCCGGATGCCGAAAAGGGCGGAAGAAGACTCAAGAAAAGGAAGCACTCGAGCGATTCAAAATGCGTAAGCCGTTGCGGGGTGTTGTATAGTAATATGAGACTTTCTCGGGAGACGTCAGGAATGGTGTGTCTACAGCTGCCCCGCCTTGGCGTCTGCTTTGCAAGGGAGCGACACGTAGTGGAATGGTATCGAAGTGGAGTGAAATGAAGTGGGAGCGGAGTGATAAGTTGATGCCAAGGTGTGATGAGACACACTTCTGACGCACTGTTTGGAATTTTTCCTGAAGTTTCAATGAGGCGACCTTGAAGGAGGTCTTTCAAGTCTTGACGGTTGCTTGGACGGAGATCAAATAAAGGAGGGTGAAATGTGCACTCAGGCACGAAAAATAAAGGAGACCAACTTCTCGGTGTGGAAGTACCTGGGTCATAAACCTGCAGGTTTCACCTTTGGGAGTGGTTACCAGCCAATGTGGAAGTGCTGCAGCCAAGGTGGGTCAAACAAGGTAAAAAGTAAAGAAATATCTGAGGGTCTGTCCAAACAAGGGTCACTTTTGGAAGAGCAGCGTAGGGCCGTTTCAAGGAAACTCAGTTATTTCATTTGGAGTGGAATATCTCATATTTGTAGGAATTGAAACACAACGGCTTTCACAATCGAATCACTTGAATGATCTTCCGCAATAAATCAAAGTCCTATATGAATGCATGCTGGGTTAAAATAAAAATTTAAAACAAACTAAAATAGAAAATAGCCAAGGATAATATTGTCAACTTGTTAAGAACGGGTCAGGATACCGATCCGGTGAGCCGACACTGGGCTGGGGCCCGTTTATCCGCGCACCAACTCACTGAATGGAACCGTCGTCCCCATGCTACCACAAGTTAACGGCCTATCCGTATAACCCAAATTCTTCCGGGATCATCACTGTTTTTGTTGAAGGGGAACTCAAATCCCAGATTTGTTCGGGCCGCAAGGTCCTTGACATGTTCTAGTAGCGTAGGTATCGTATACTATGATGCATGACATGGTGAGACCAACCATTGAAAGGTGGGACAGGAGACAGGACAAAGACGTCCGTTAGTAAAACCTGCACAGACTAGCAAAGGTTAGCAACATCGGAAAGTAGCAGAATCACAGCAGAATCGCACCACAGTACAAAGGAGATCCAGACAAAATCTTGACAATGACCACCAATGTGACATGTTCCGTCCTGTAGCGATCTTCCCTTCCTATAAAAACTCCCCTTAGGCTAGTTCATTCAAAAGCACCAAGGTGGGTTTTGGAAGCTCAGGAGAGGAAATAGAGGAGAATCTAGAGATTTTCAGGATGAAAGGGGAGTCTTCCCGCGTTATGAAGAGGAGCAGGCCTAGCAGCGAGATCAGGCGACTCTCCGACCTTGAGGGTCATTTGAGTGGGACGATCATGTCGCATATGGTAAGCTGATTCATTTCAAATTTCTCCACGTGAACCTTCTTCTTACTACCTTCCTTTCTTCTTCTTTCTTTTCTCTTCCAGCCATATCCACTCTTCCCAGGCCCGAGGAAGTTTTCCAAACTGCCATGGCTTTCAAAGCTAACTTTTAACATCTCCATCGGCATGAGGGCCATACTCTCGAAGTGGCATCTGCAGGGGCTCCTTATTCACGCCAAACACTATGAGAAGATTCGTATGGACTGGGCGGCTATGGGCGCACTAGTGGAGATCTGGCATCCCCAGACCCACACTTTTATCTTCCCGACCTTCGAGGTGACCATCCTCCTCGAGGAGGTGGAACTTCTGCTCGGATTGAAGAAATTCAAGAGTGACGGGAAGGTGAAGGCTATGCGGATGCTGACACGGAGGACTTCCGAAAGCGTCCTTGGAAGCTTCATGCCTCCTGACGCGGCCAGGAAGGTGTGTAATCAAAAGGGGATTGATTTGTAAAAGCTTGCGGAGTGGGTCATGGACGCCCTGAGGGGGGCACCAGATGATGACTACTTAGAAGGAATCATGAAGGGGTTCACTATCTGTCTGGCGGGTGCTCTCTTGTTTACTCATACCGACAACATAGTGGAAAAGGATCAACTAAGTGCCATTTGTGGAATCTGGAGTGGAAAGAGGGTGGGACCTGACGTCCTTGCCTATCTTTACAGCGGCCTTACTGCCTCGAGCATGGGTAAGCCTCCTTTTGGTTGCGCACTTGTCTTGAATTGCTGGCTTGATTTGCACTTCAAATTCGACCACCGTGAGGGAATGCCAACTGCTTCGAAGCTCTTCCAACAAAGCCCTCTTCATCACATAGCCGACGTGTTAGGCTTCGGTGGTACTGTAGTGAACCGCGTTCCGTGGCTGAAGAAACGTGAAGACTGGCGGTCTCACTTCCGCACCGTGACACAAGGCTTCTTTACTTGTGCACCGGCATGTTTGCTTTCGCTTGATCTCCTCATGAGGCCTTCTCCTGAAGTTGATCTCCAACTGATTGGTGCGACCGAGTTTGTCCTTTACAACGCGCATCGGTGCTGCCTCCAGATCGGCATTCCACGTCATTCGTTCCCACTACCGACTGGCATCGTTCCTTTGAAGAAGAGAGAGTTGGGCACTGAAGCGGATGCGAAGGAAGCGAAGGCCGTCAAAGCACCCTGGAAGGCAAGTGTTGCGGGAAAGGCCTTAGTGCATGTGGGGGAAGAATGCGAGCTGTGGAGAGTTTATGTGACCGAACTGGGGAAGTTAAGGCCTAAGGCGCCTAAACCCCTGATGTAGCCTATTCTGCTTTTCTGATGGAATAAAATCTGGCATGGATGTTTTGGACCATTGTCCCCTTAATTATTATTATCTTTTTTGTGGTTTTTCTTTTTCTTTTTCTTTTGTTTCGATTATATACATACGCTTATCTCTTTTTTTTTCTTTTTATTATATATTTTTTTGAAATTTTTATTATGGGGGCGTCCAGGGGCCTGGACGCCCCTAATTTTTTTATTTATAATTTTTTTAAGTTTTTGTTTTGGGGGCGTCCAGGCTCCTGGACGCCCCTAATTTTTTATTTATAATTTTTTTTAAGTTTTTGTTTTGGGGGAGTCCAGGGTCTTGGACGCCCCAAATTTTTATTTATTATTTTTTTTAGTTTTTTTGTTTTGGGGGCGTCCAGGCGCCTGGACGCCCCTAATTTTTGAATTTTGAAAAAAATAATAAAAAAATGGTGGGGGCGTCTAGGCGCCTGGACGCCCCAATCAGAGTGGTTTCTATATATATGGGGGGCCTCACCCCCCGCTCACTTGTACTGTTCATTCTGACGACCCCGTCACCCCAGGCGACCCATTCTTAGTCCCAATGGAGCGAGGAGGATCGAGCCAGGGTGGAGAGAAGCGGAAACGACAGGCTCGTCATCCGAGGAGGCTGAGGGATGATGCCGAGGAGGCCGCAGCAGAGGAGATTGCTGCGGAGGAGGAGATGGAGGTGCCTCTTCTGGCCGCGGAGGCCGCTGCGGGCGCTGGCGACGTGGGAGAGGACGATCACGACCCGGTAAGCCCTTCGGAACTCTCACTCTGTGGTTCAATAGGCTAAACGGACGGGCGAGAGGCTGTGAGAGAAGTCCGGGGAGTGAGGGAAAGGAGGCATCCAGGGCCCTGGACGCCTCCACATTTTCTTTTTCTTTTTGTTTATTTGTTTATTTACGTAAATAATAAAATAGGATTAAAAATTAGGAGGCGTCTAGGACCTGGGACGCCTCCATAATAATATATATATTATTAATATATTTTTTTGTTTTGGGTTTTTCTATAAAGAAAATAAGGAAAATAGAGAGGAGGCGTCCAATGTACTGGACGCCTCCATAAAAATCCTAAAATGTTTTAAAGATAAGATAACATAAAATAAATAAGTAGAATATATAGTGTTATTGCTTAATATTATTCATGATGCTGATGTATTTTTTATTGGTATTGTGGTGTGCAGGGTGTGATGAAAGGACGGATCAGCTGGTCCCTAGTGGTGGCAGCATACCGTGGGCTGCCAGACTTTCAGAGGGCGCGTGTGGACACCATGGGCTTTGGAGCCTTCCTCAGGATCGAGCCCTTTCGGCTCGACCTTCCTCTTATCCAGGCATTGAGAGAGCGGTGGCACGCACCGAGCCGGGCGTTTCTGATGCCCTGGGGGCACATGGTGCCGACACTAGAGGACGTGGCTCGGATCACCGGGCTACGAGCTGACGGAGAGGCGGTCAGCGGGGTCACCTACCCCGACTACCAAGAGAGTGCCCTGGACCTGCTGTGGTTAGATACGAGACTGACAGGGACAGCAGGGTAGTCGGCCGAGTGGAGATCATGGAGGCGCTCGGATTCGTCGACCCGTGCCAGCGGGTCAGCGAGACTGGAGCGGAGTTTCTGGCACAACTGGAGGGAGATGCCCGTGCAGCTTTCACCCAGGACCCGAGCGAGCGGGAGCTGGTGGATCTAGACCTTCGGAGGTTTTTTTTCTTCTTCCTGGGCCGCCTTCTGCTGGGGACGAAGGGGGATGGCATCCACTGTCGCTTCCTCGGGATTCTGGCGGACCTTGACAGAGTGGGGCACTACGCGTGGGGGGCGGCTCTGCTTGCCCATTTGATTGTTGATCTCTCCCAGACTTCGGAGAAGGAGACGACAGTCAGTGGCTTCGCACCTTTTCTCCAGGTAAACATTTTATTTATGCATTCCCACAGTTAAATATGCAATTATTGTACTAATGATGTATGATGGATGCAGGTGTGGAGCTATTACTATTTCCCGATGGGGAGGGCTAGGCATGGGAACAGGAGGGCCGTGCCTCTGGCGCGGCGGTGGAGGCCGGTCGTGGTTGCAGCACCCCACGGCTACCAGCTGGCCTCACTTCGTCGGGAGCTGAGCGAGTATCCCGAGGCCATGGTATGATGCGTATGGTTTTTTGTGTTTTCTTATGTGACTGAATGGCAACTAATATGATGTATGTATGATGATGTAGGTGGTGTGGAGACCCTACCTGGGCATGGGCGACGCTGGCCAGCCTTGGGTTGTAGCGGGTCTTCCTCGTTTCAGGCTGGACGTGTGGGTCCATTGCCTGAACGAGATCGAGCCGCTTCGGCTGAGGTTGGTTATGAGGACGTTGGGGCTAGCCCAGGAGTGGGTTGATGTAGAAGAGCCGGCCCGCATCGGGTGAAAGACCAAGGGGAAGGCTAAGATTGTGGACTGGCGTACGCGCTTCCCAGCACAGTACCAGGACTGGCAGCAGGGCGGGGTCCCAGTGGTATCCCATGTACAGGATAGCACAGATTACATGAGATGATATCGAGCTACGTACGGGGACCGCCTCTCCTTGGGTGGTATGGCAGGGGTAGGTGAAATGAAACTGCTTCACCCTTCTATATGTATATGCATGTGGCAGTAACTTATGTGCAATGCAGGATGCTCGTGACAACATGATTGCCGACCTGCGGGCCCAGCTGGCAGACGCCAGCCGGCAGTTAGTGGCCATCCGACAGGAGTTGGAGATCCTGGTGAGTCTATGCAATGCATTTTTTTGTGACCTAGATTTTTGATGCTTAGCCTTTGACTGAAGTTTGCCCCGTATTTCAGCGGGCCCACCAGACAGCGGCAGCCGGGACGGCTGGTGGAGCGGGTTCCAGTTCGCGGGGCCCTCCTCCGGAGGTTTCTGCCCTCCAGGAGCAGCTGGCGTATGTGGTGGCTCGGGCTGAGGAGGCCGAGCGTGACCGCGAGGCTCGAGTGAGTGCTTGCTTGGCCCTGACCCACTTCTAGCTGCTTTCCTTCTATCACTGTTCTCTTACGGTGCATGCGTGCTTTGACAGGTGGCCGAGATTCGGGAGGCCCTGGCCCGTGCTGTTTGTGCTGAGCAGGAGCGCGATGCCTGGGTGGCAGAGCGTGACGCCCGGATTGCGGAGCTAGAGGAGGAGTGGCGACGGGAGGCTGAGGAGCTTCCTCGCGACGTAGTGGATCTGCGGATCGCCCTCGAGCTGTCGAGGAGAGAGGCGATGAGGGAGAGAGAGGAGAGGGATAGGGAGACCGTGGAGAGAGAGAGGGAGAGTGATAGGGAGACCATAGAGAAAGAAAGGGAGTACAGGATGGTAGAGCGATATCAAGATTGGGACGAGAGGAGAGCTCTGGTGGCCCAGGTGTCGGAGCTCCGGCTGAGTCTTGGCACGGCAGAGGGGAAACTTCGGGAGAGTGAGGAGCGGTATCAGAGGGTGAAGGAGCGCGGGGCGCGACTTCGTCAGTCCGGTTCCTTTTTCATGGGAAGCTATCTGGTTTCTTCAGCCAAGGAGCGTCGTCGCACCTTCGAGGCTGGAGTGCCACCCCAGGGCGAGGCGAGCACGGCTTCTCAGGGTTCGCAGAGGCCCCCTAGGGATCCTCGGCAGAGGAGGGAGGAGAGAGATGACCAGGAGGGTGGCAGCGAGAGTTAGAGAGTTGCTTGTACACGTCACCCTTCTCACTGTATGATGTACTTTGACTATTATATGAAATGGATTTCGTGTGGCATGCCCTTTTCTTTCCCGCACTTTCTTTTGCACCACGTTATTTACGCTTCACGAGACTTTTGCCCTGGACAGAAGGGAACTACTTTGCACGGGGGGATTATGTTCCTTTCTCCCTTTTTGGGCGCGTCCAGGCGCGAGGACGCGTCTTAATCCTTGAATTCAAATTTAAAGCGTCGGGTGGCCTTTCTTCTCTGATGCCTTACCCGCAAACGAGCCCGCCTTCCGCCGAAACTCGCTTGCCCCCTTTTTCGTCTTCCTCCTCTTTTGATCGATGGAGTTAGGTGGGCCCGACCATGGTGAAGGTGGAGAGGGACGCGGGACCCCTCGCCCAAGGAGGGACGCACCAGAGCACGGAACGCCGTCTATGGAGGAGGAAGGGCCGCTTCGGGCCCCCGAGGGACCCGAGGGGCCCGATGTCGCGGAGGGAGGTGAACACGGTCTGGTAGGTCCTCCAATCTCTTCCTCTTTGATCCATTTTGAGTTTTGAAGCAAGGCGTGCGAGGGGGAAAGGGTTCGGCGAGTGTTGCACTCAAGTGATGGACGCATCCTAGACAGGGGACGCGTTCTTTGTTATGATGCGAGGTCCACCTTCTTTGGTGCAGGACATGGCGAGGACCCTGGGCCTAGCCGATGAGTGGGCGAGTGCGGACGAGCCGAGCCGCGTCAGGAGGGAGAGTCGCGGTAAGGCGAGGCTCGAGGACTGGCACGTACGTCTCCCTGGACAGCAAGGGAGTGTATTGGTGCAGGACAGCGCAGACTTTCTGCGGCAGCAGAGAGAGAGTTATGCGGGGCTTCCCCAAGCTGGGGACACGCGTGGCATCGGCGGCTCTCGCGCCCAACTGTCAGAGGTTAGGCGGCAGCTGGCCGTCGCTCAACATGAGCTGTCGCTCTTGGTAAGTTACGTGCCGCACTTTTATCTTCAGATTTTGGAGTTTCGCTGACGGCCGTTGTTTATTTTGTTCCAGCGTGCCCAGTAGACAGCGACGGCGGGGATGATTGGTGGTGCATCTTCCAGTTCCTCGGCCCCTTTTCTTGAGATTGCCTCCCTCCGAGAACAACTTGCCGGTGCGGTGGCCCGTGCGACCCGGGCAGAAGAGGAGCGTGATGCCTGGGTGGCGACTGTAGCGGAGCTACGGAATCGTGGTGAGGAGAGGCCTTCTCCAGGCATCCTGGAGTTAAGGGTTCTTCTGCAGATGATGAGGAGAGAGGCAGAGAGAGAGAAAGCCGAGAGAAGGTCCGAGCGACAGCGGGATCAGACCGAGAGGAGGGCCTTGGAGGCCCAAGTGAGGGAGCTCCAGCTGGGCCTTCAGGCCGTCGTGCAGAGGTTAGGAGGGATGGAGACGCGCTATGAGAGAGCGCGAGAGTTCGGGGAGTGACTCCGCCAGTCCGGTCGCTTTGCCGCTAGTGGCTTCTTTGCCACTCCAGGGGAGGAGCAGCGAGTCACTGCTGCGGAGCAGGCGCCAAGAGACGAGGCAGGTGCTGCTGCACGAGGATCCCAGAGGCTTCTGAGGGACCCGCACCTCAGGGGAGAGGAGGGGAGCGCCCAGAGAGATGAGTGATGGTGAGGATCGGCGAGCTGGTGGACTCGCCACCTCTCTATGATTGTAGTGTTTATGACAGCTTATGTAGAATTATGAATGGAGTGATTTGATTTTCTGCTTCTCGTTTGTTCTCTTGTGCATTCCTTCTTCCCTACACTTCCTCTCCTTTGCACTGTTCCCATGTGATGGGTCTGTCGAGACTCCACCCCAAGCAGAGAATCACGTCTTGTTGTGACCATTTTCCACGGGAATCTATCGTCGAAGTCAATAATGACGGCCCTAGTGCCTTGCGTCAAATTTTGCGGACGTCCTTCAAAACATGATAGGGTATCCCTAGACAACATAGGGTGCTAGTCGTCATATTCTTCGTCCAATCAATCACCCTGTGCGAACGGTGAAGTGACACACGGGACCGCATGGCAGGTGCCTCATTACGAGGGCTATCATTAAAGGTGATGGAGGCAATCTTGGCCTGTACTCCTTCCATTTCTATAAATTCGTGTCCCTTTTATCCTCCCAGGTATATCGAGAGCTAACTCGAGGAGCACAAGTTCTCACGGGAGAGGAGGAGTTCAAAATTCTGAGAGTTAGATGGAGGGCGAATCGTCCCACTCTTCGAAGAGAAGCAGATCCAGTGGTAGTAGTTCCAGGAGGCTTTCGGACCTCGAAGGGCACTTCAGGGAAAGGGCCCAATCACAACTCGTAAGCCAAGTTTTCTTGCCCTTTTTTCCATTCTTTTTTCTTCCTTTCTTTCTGACCAAACCTCCTCTCCATTCCCTGCATGCGTAGAGTGTGATGAAATCACAGATCTCATGGGAGTTGGTAGTGGCAGCATACCGAGGTCTCCCAGATTTTCAGAAGGCCAGGCTAGACGTGATGGGTTTTGGCACCTTCCTTCTGATCGAGCCGTTCCAGCTCGACCTGGTCCTGATCCAAACCTTGTGTGAGAGATGGGACCCAGTGAGTCGGGCATTCCTGATGCCCTGGGGGCACATGGTGCCCAGTTTGGAGGATGTGGTCCGGATCACAAGCCTGAAGGTGGAGGGCGAGGCAGTGACCGGAGTCACTTACGCGGACTACAGAGAAGGTGCCCAGAAGTTACTGGGTTTGGACCTAGATGGTCGGAAAAATAGGTCGGTAGCTAGGGCGTCCCTCATGGATGCATTAGGGCTCACCGACACTCGTCGGCGAGACGATGAATCCTCAGAAGAGTTCATGGAAAGGATGGAAATAGGATGTCGTGCCATGTACTGCACAGATTTCGGCGACTGGGAAAGATGCAACATAGATTTGAGGAAATTTCTCCTCTTCCTTTTGGGGATATTGGTACTGAGCTCAAAAGGGGACGGTATCCAATGTCACTTCCTGGAGCTGCTGTCAGACCTTGAAAGAGTAGGGTATTATGCCTGGGGAGCCGCCATGCTGGCACACTTGTTTGCAGGCCTATTCCAAGAAACGGATCGTGAGATGACTGTGAGTGGTTTCACACCATTCATCCAGGTATTTTTTTGGTTTTGCTTGTTTTGTATTTTTTTTGTGTTTTTACAAGGTACTGATGACCTGCGCCGAGCAGCTGTGGAGCTATTATTACCTCCCGATGGGGAGAGCTCGGCATTGGCGACCCGTGATGGTGCCGCTAGCCAGGCGGTAGGAACCCATCATGAGTGCGGCACCCCTAACCTACCAACTGATGGTGCTAAGGCGGGAGCTACAGGAGTTCCCTACAGCGATGGTAAACTGGAGACCCTACTTAGACATGGTCGATGCCGACCAGCCGTGGGTTCTAGCAAGTCGTGCCCGATTTGGACGGGAACTGTGGATGCACTGCCTGAATGAAATCGAGCCGCTTCGGCTACGATTGGTTATGAGGACTTTAGGACTGGCTCAGGAATGGGTGGATACGGCTGCGCCACCTCATGTCAGGAGAAAGACGCGAGGACCGGCGACCTGCATTGACTGGCACGTGCGGTTCCCTGAACAGTGTGAAGACTGGCAACGGGATGGCACGATTGTAGAATCACAGGCACGGGATAGCGAGGACTACTTGCGTCTATATAAGACAAAGTACGCAGAGCGGCTCCAACCCCGGGGACTTGTGGAGGTAGGTTTCCCCTTTTCTCTTTTCTTCTTTCTCCCTTTTTTTTGGTTTTCTGGTGGAAATGCTGACTCGTAAGGCTGCAGGATGTCCGGGATGCCATGATAGTGAATTTACGAACTCGCTTGGCAGAGATGGAACAACAGTTGGGTGATGCCCGCGGAGCTACGAGCGCCTTGGTAGGTGTACAGTACGTTCCTAATTAAAACCCCAGATTCCAGATGTTGGCTGCTAATTCACGCGATCGTAGCATGCCCAGATTGGCGCGGCTTCCCCAGCGATGGGAGTAGGTGGTGCCTCTTCCAGCTTGTGGATTCCCACCTCAGAACTTGACTTACTTCATGAGCAACTTGCTCACGCCACGCAGCATGCTGCGGAGGCAGAAGGGATGCTCTCTATACAGGCAAGAGTCTCAGTGTTGAGTTCTCCTTGTTTATGCCTTATCGCGTATCTGAGATGGTACACTCGGCAGGAAAAGGAGACGGAAGAAGCGCTTGCCCAAGCTGTGCAGAAGGAGGCTAGGATAGCAGAACTGGAGAGGGAACTGCGGCGTCATCCTGATGACGACTCCTCTAGGGATGCTGTGGAACTGAGGATCACTCTCCAGTTGGAGAGGGAAGACCGCGAGAGAGAACGTGCAGAGAAAGAAAGAGACGCAGAGAGAGAAAGAGCCAACAGATTGACTGAAAGGGAGGAACGAAGGGCCATGGAGGCCCAACTATTCGAACTCCGAATCAGCCTTGGTCTTGCTGAACAGTTGCTGAGAGATGGTGCGGAGCGCTACCGAAGAGCACGAGAGCGTGGCTTTCGTGTTGGTAGCTTCTCTGCTGCTTCCGTAGATCAACGCCGAGATGTGGGAATAGGAAGAGGAGTACAGAGCGGTAGGAGTATCACTTTTCGTAGTTGGGTAGCACCTTTGAGAGCGTTGTGCCCGGAGAGTAGTGGGATGAGTAATGCAGAGAGAGAGGGCGGAACTTGATGTAATTTTTTGGTTTTTGGAATAAAATACAAGGTTCGGTTTGTTTGGTTTTCACCTTTGCTTCTGTTGCCTGAATCCCTACATACATCACTGAAACAAAAAAATCAGAATTTCTGTTCTGACTTGGCCCCTTGCTCAATAAGCAAATGGTCACTGTGACTGTCCTTGATAACTGGTCAAGGGGCCAAGCCTTTATTTTAACGAAGGCAAGGGAAAGAAGTGGTGATGATAAATGCGACAGGCAAGCACACGAATGCAAGCGGTATTAAAGTGAGATGCTACACGCAAATGCAATCATGCAAAATTGATTTATTTTCTTTTTTTATATTTGGCATTTTTTTGTTTTATCATAAAAAAGATTTTTTTTTGTTTGCAAATATGTACATTTTCTCTTTTCCATTTTTTTTTGTTGCTTTTATCATTTCGATTTTTTTTTTCTTGCTAACGCCTGGCAAGCACCCAAATGGCACCTAACCTACGTGAGACAGGGGTTCCTTACTAACCTCCCAGGTATCCTAAGTGCACATCTAGGTTAATTTGGGCCTCTAGACCCCTCGAATGATGATCCCGCCGGCTAAGACTTACCCTGATGACAATACCGTCATGCCATGCTTAGGCTCCCAGTCGCTTCCGACCACAGGGATTCACCCAAAAGGTGTTCGAGGTAAATGATTTACCCGACCCAGGTCTGTTTCCTCACAACTCTAGATGGTATATGATGGACCACCCTGGAACCCTAACGACCAACCGCGCGATGCTGACCCGAAATCAGACGCCGTCGCACCCATAGGTGACGCGCTTGCATTGGCCTAAGCCCGAGGTTAAACAAGAAGATATCAAGGTGGTAAACAGGGGTCTTGACCATCCAGAAACACGGAGACTCCTTCGCAGCGATAGCTTTTGCTTTTCAAAGTATTCAACCAAATGTGTATATTAAAATAAGGTCGCAGACCTTGGGCAGTTTTCACCTTTCAGAAACTCCATCGAACCTTCATCTTTAGAGGAAGAAGGAAGAGCGTGGGGGATAAACCTCTTGAGAGGATCGGCAAAACCGTTAACCCGGCGAGCGAATAAGGGCCCATTAACTCTTTCCTTTCGGACAACTTCGGACCAAATCTCGAGCATTTGCATTCCATAGCCCCCCGCCTTTTTGTGGATTCAGACTTTTGCTATGAGGGGTTCCGTTTATCGCAACAGGCACGGTCACGACCAGGCTTTTCTCTTGATTTTGACTTTGTATTTCTTTTTGTGAGGGAGATATAGTCGTTTGACGTTTGTGGGCCCCCTTTTCGTATGCCTGCGGGGACACTGCCCTCTTCTCGTGCTCTGATCGATGCTCGAGGAAATGGATCCTACTCTTGCCTTTGGGGTTTGAGTTTCGATTTCTCATGCTCAGCGTTTTAAGGGCGTCGACTGTCTCATTTGGTCGAAGAGAAAAGAATAAAGATTACAGCTTCCGGAGATCTTCTGGGTGGGGCCCCACCGTAGGTGATGCTACTGACTTTTTGAATAAAATACATAAGTGAGCACATGTTGGCTTCCTTCGAGCGAGCATAGGCCGACGTGGCCGGACAGGGATCTCCACGGTTCTGGCAAACCAAGACCCGGTGCTTACCGAGCCTTAATGGGCCCTATCCTAACATGAAGGTTAGATGCAGGGACTTAACTACATGGTGACTGCCAGGCATCGGCATTTTGAATTTTCCATATTTTTAGTGGTTTTCGGTATTCCTTTGTTTTTGATGTTTTTTCTCTTTTCATCATTTTTTTTGTTTGTTTTGTGCTAAGGGTAGTATTTCTTAAGATAAAGCCCATTCCAAGGGTGGGATAACTCGGTCCCTTCGGCGTTGATTAGCTTGTAGGCGTTGCTAGGGTACACGGGTTGAATTACAAATGGTCCTTCCCAATTGGGTTGGAGCTTAGAACGCGGCCCTCCAGGTTTGACAAAAATTCTTTTTACGACCATCTCACCGACTTTGAATTTTCTCTCAATGACTTTCTTTTGGTAAAAGCGAGCGAGTCTATTTTGATACATACGTGCATGTTCGGCAGCGGCCAGTCGCTTCTCATCCAAGAGTTCCAACTGGGCGAGGAGTGAATTACGATGATCGTCGAGGGGAAATTCCTCGTCCAATTGTACCCTGAGAGAAGGGATCAGAGTCTCGTACGGGACTACCGCTTCCATACCATAAGTAAGGGAAAATGGAGTCTGCCCGGTGGGGGTACGGATTGAAGTGCGATAGGCCCATAGGGCTTCGATAAGTTTTTCTGGCCAGTCTGAAAACTTACTAGACTCGCAGGTTTTTTTGATGATTTTGAGCAATATTTTATTGGTGGCCTCCGCTTGGCCATTACCTTGTGGGTAATAAGGCGATGAATGATGCAATGCAATTGCGTACCTTTTGCAGAGGTCCTGCAGGTCCTGAGAAATGAACTATGGCCCATTGTCGGTGACGATCGTGCTTGGGACGCCGAATCTGCCGAGGATGTTCTTTATGACAAATTTGCAGACTCTTGACGCCTTGATTTCCGCGTAAGCTTCAGCTTCGGCCCATTTGGTGAAGTATTCCGTCGTAGCAAGGATGAAAGATTTCTGCTTGGTGAGGGAATTGGGATCACCTAGGGGACCAATGATGTCGAATGCCCACATGGAGAAAGGCCACGGGGAAGATATTGGATGAAGTGAGGAAGATGGTGAATGGATTTTATCGGCGTGAAGTTGACACTTGACACACCTACGGACATAGACAACACAATCTTCTTCCATAGTGGGCCAATAAAAGCCTTGGCGAATGATCTTCTTGGCGAGCATCTGACTATTCACGTGGCCACCGCACACGCCCGAGTGCGTCTCCTCTACACATTTCCAAACCTCATCGTCACCAAGACATCTTAACAGAATACCAGTAAGGCCCCTCCTATAGAGTAGACCTCCAACCAAAGTATATTTCTGAGCCACCCTTCTTATGGCTTTCTTGTCCTCTGTGGTGGCCCCTTCAGGATAAGACTGATCTTGGCAGTATTTGACAATTTCATAGAACCATGGTTTCTCTTCATCAGCCAGTTCTTCTTCGGCCTCTGCCAACATGATCTCCCTCTTCTCAAGGATATCTTCCTGCAGGATCTTTCTTGCTATCCTGTCTTTGATGTTTACGTAGGAAGCATCGTCGATTGCAGGGGCGTGAAGTTTGTAGATGGAAATGGACTTAAACCATCTTCCTAGAGGGAACCTTATGGATGATGCCAACGAGGCGAGGGCATCGGCGAGAATATTCTGATGACGAGGGACATGAACAAAGATCAGTTTTGTGAACAGTTTGGCAAAGGCGGTAGTGAGTTCTTGGTATGACTTGAGTTTGGGATCGCGAGTGTGATATTTAGTGAGCACCTGGCGAAGGATGAGTTGAATATCACCTACGACTCACAACTTAGTGATAGGAAAAGAATGAGCGAGTTCTAGGCCAGCTAGAAGAGCTTCATATTCGGCTATATTGTTGGTGACTGGAAATTTGAGCTGGTATGCCAATGGGAATGTGAGGTCTTCAGGCGACAGGAGGGCGATGCCGATTCCTCTCCCTTGAGAATTCAGAGCTCCAACAAAATATAGTGTCCACATTGGCTTATCTGATTGGTTGACGGACATTAGTTCCTCATCTGGAAACTCTGATTGGACGGGATCGAACTTGGGAAGAGGATGATGAGCGAGATGCTCGGCTATGGCATAGCCTTTAATCGCCTTTTGCTGGATGTAGGTGATGTCGAACTGAGAGAGAAAACTTTGTCAGCGTGCTAGCCTATCCGTAAGGACGGCTTTCTCTAGAAGGAATTTGATAAGATTCATTCGAGCAATCAAGTGGACCTCATGAGCCAAGAAGTAGTGCTTCAATTTCTGCACTACCCAAACGAGGGCAGCACAGGTTTTTTCCATGACGGTGTACTTCTGCTCACAGGGATTGAGAAGTTTGGACAAGTAATAGGTTGCCCGTTCCTTACCTTCTTCATCAGCTTGTGCGAGGACGGCTCCCACGGAGTCATCCAAGACTGAGACGTAAAGGATCAGAGGTTTTTCTGGTTTGGGTGGAATGAGAACGGGTGGACTAGCCAGATATTCCTTCAACCCTTCAAAAGCTTTCTGACATTTAGAATTCCAGTGGAATTCTACTCCTGGCTTGGTCAACTCGTAGAGAGGTCTACACCTTTGTGAATGTTGGGACACAAACCGACGAATAAACTGCAACCTCCCGATTAAACCTCGGACTTCCCTCAAACTCTTGGGAGGCGGCATATCCCTGATAGCCTTAGCTTTGTCAGGATCTATCTCGATCCCTCTTTTGCTCACAATGAACCCCAGCAATTTACCTGACGACACACCAAACACACACTTCTTCGGGTTCATTTTCAGTTGGAACTCCCTTGACCTCTGCAAGACCTTAGCCAAAACTTCTGGATGTTCCATCCTGGTCCTTGATTTTACCAATAAGTCATCCACATACACTTCTAGATATATGTGCATCATGTCATGAAATATGGCCATCATCGCTCTTTGGTAAGTAGTTCCAACATTCTTTAATCCGAACGGCATGACCACGTAACAATATGTTCCCCAAGGGGTAGTGAATGACGTCCTTTCCTGATCCTCTTCTGCCAAACGAATTTGATTGTATCCTGAAAATCCATCCATGAACGAGAGGGTCTCGTAGCCTGCCGTGTTATCGATCAACACATCAATGTGAGGAAAGGGAAAATCATCATTTGGACATGCACGGTTAAGGTCCCGGAAGTCGATGCAAATCTTGACTTTCCCATCTTTCTTCATGACCGGGACAATGTTCGCCACCCATTGAGGATAAAGAATGACTCTAATGAACCTGGCTTTGTGGAGCTTATCGACCTCTTCTTTCATTTTCAAAGCCATTTGAGGGTGGAAATGCCTTAACCTTTGTTTTACCGAGACGAACCCTGGTTTTAGGGTTAAACGGTGTTCGACCAAGGTTGAATCCAGACCCGGCATATCCTCGTAGCTCCATGCAAACGTGTCCTTATATTCCTTGAGAACCTCAATTAATGCCTCTTCTTCAGAGGGTGGTAGGTTGTCACTTATGAGGATGATCCTATGGTCTTCCTCAGTTCCCAAGTTGACTTCTTTGGTGGATTCTTCTACGGCGGTTGACGACTCGTCGAATCTCCTCATTCCACTTGCGTATGCGCCCGCCGCATACTCATATTCTTCACCCTCATCTTCAGTGGGGCATTCTTCATCCGTGATCTCGTAGACTCCATACCCTTCATCAAATACACAGTCGCCCTCACATTCTATTTTCGATAGCCGGATGGGATTTTCTAGCAACTGGGGCATGGCATGGAGGGCTTGACACCTGGCGGCTAAATCCAGAAGGAATCGATGAGGGATCTGCCTACCCTTGGATTTCTTCCTAGGTACTACCCTTGGCCTATCATTCCTAGATTGACTGACAATATTTACAGAAGAAGAGGAAGACGAAGAGGATGATGTAGAATGTACAAGAGAAGACCCCTCAGAGGAGGGGTAGAAAAGGTCGCTCATCGGACCTTGGACGGGTGGTCCGCAAGGCGGTACGCACCCGTGGGAGATGTAGGAGATTTCCTCAACGAAGATGTGTTGTTGGGGAGTTTAAAAATTGACATTTTTTTTTCATTTTCATTTTTAATGACAAAGCAGTGAAAAGAGATTGGAGGAGAGAGAAAAGTGATTATGGCTAGAGGATTGTGAGGCTCATAGAGCAGATCATGGTTGAAGACCTGGCGCGGGTTGAAAAGCCCGCGTAGGTATGTAAACAGAGAAGGGGATCTGAGAAGATCATCAGATAATTGTCTGGCACAGGAAGAAGATATCAGCAAAGGCTGAGACGAGTTGATGGAGAAGATGGCGGCTAATGAGTCGTCGACGGTAATGTTGAGGACGGATGAAGATCCGTCGATGACAGAGTCCTTCTGGCGAGGACAAAGATAGTTTGGAACCTTGGCAAGAGTGGTAATATTCTCTGGTATTCCAGAGATCAATGGTGGTCCTTCAGGCTGCGGAGACGAGAACATCCTTTCCAGTGCAATGGAAATGTCCCGTATGTCGAACCATTTGTTCCACTCGCATTCCGGATCTTTGATCTTGCCTCTTTTGGTGATCCTCAGACGTTTTTCAGCCAAATATACAGCATGTGATCCCCCATATGCTTCTCGTGGGTAATCTCCCATCTGAACAATAGGCCCTCTGTTGAAGTGGTTTGATAGAGTCCATGTGAGGGGCTTCCAATCCACCTTGAACGGTTCTTTGAAGCCTAGGCCAAATCTGCGGTTCGGCCTAATTTCCTTTGGCGGTTTGAGCCTACCCTGTAACTATGCGCCCAGACCTTTACCCTGTTGGTAGCCGATGTTCCTCATAATCTCCCACCCTTTGGAGTGAAAAGGGAGACATGATGTTGCGGTTGTCCTGACCGGCTCCTTTGGTGCTAGTGGAACGTGAGATAGATCACGCACGTCCAGCAATGACAATATGAGCTGATGAGACGGCCAAACAGAGGGCAGAGAGGTGTTGATAGCATCCACTGTGTGAAGGATAGGTGTACTGACCACTTTAATAATTCTCCCATTGTAAGAAAACTTCATGCACTGATGGTTGGTGGAAGGCACAGCGTCCATGGCTTCGATGTAAGGGTGACCCAATATTCCTTGAATGTGGGGTCCATGTCGAGGACATGGAATTCCGTGGGAATTGACATGGGGCCTAGTTTTGCCTTCAGAATAATCATCCCCTGCGGCGGCCTTTTACTATTGTCATAGGCCGTGACCGTGATCGAGGAAGGTCTTATTTGTTCCTCGTCGATCCCACACAACTGAAGAGTGCTCATGGAGATCACATTTATGGACGCACCCGTGTCCACAAGACACGGGTTTATGGATACCCCATTGATTTTTATTGAAATGCACAATGCATATTTCCGAGCTTCCTTGGGAGCGAGCTCGTAGTTATGGAACATGATGGCCGGTTGTGTGTCCGTTGGGGTTAGGACGGTCAAAATCTTCTCCACGGGGAGGTCCTCATTAACCATGACTTTTTGAAGATATTCCATCAAGGCCGTCTGGTGGGATGTGGATCTTTGAAGTAGCTCCAGGATGGAGATCCGAGCAGGTGTCTTGTCCAAGTGTTTCAATAGATCATACTGTGTTCCAGGGATAGCTCTTTCTGGTTGTTCTCCATCACCCTTCTCTGGCTGAGACTGCTCAAGATTCTGACTGTTGTGGGGGAAAACCCTGTGGAAAATCCTTCCACTCTGGAGTACCATTGTCTGCGGCTTTTGTACCTCTGTGGGGGTAGCAGTGGGTTTTAACAGGGATTTGAGGGGTAGTGGTGGAGGAATGGTTGATGAAGCAGGGGTGATGACGGGAGCAGGGATTCTGATGAGGGGTTTGTTAGGTGGAGGCATGGTGGAGGTAGAGGGGATATCGCGCGGATTATGAAGGATAAGGGGTCTGGAAGGTGGAGGTGGAGACGAAGTAGAAGTGGGTAGGGCTTGAAGTGGGCAATGATTTTGAGGTGGGCGATGAGTAATGAGTGGTTTTGAAGGCATTAGTGGTGATACGGTGGAGAAAGACGGGGTTATGTATGGTTGACGGATGATAAGGGGTTTAGAAGGCGTAGGGGTAAATGTGGTAGAGGTGGATGGTAAAGTGGGGGAGTGGGAGAAGATGAGAGGGTGTGAAGGCGTAGTGGAGAGTGTCGGTTGATAGGGGATCGGGGTACGGATGAGAGGGCGTAATGGTAGTGGAAATGGTGAAGGCGATACTGACGCGGGTTGATGAGAGAGAGGTGCTACCCGGGCAAGGCGAGGGGGTTGCATGACGATGGGGTTAGAAGAAGAAAGAATAGAGGTACTTTCCTGGTGCCACACCTGCTCTCTCCCGACTTCTGGGAAGGAGGAGATGGGGTTAACCTGATGATTGGGCTGTTGGTGCTCCGGTAATGGATTCTAGATTATGCCCATGTCGGGCTGTTATTGTGGGGCCTGCTGAGGCTATTGTTGTTGTTGTGGTTGCTGCTGCTGCTGTTGTTGTAACTGCTGCTGTGGCCTATGAGGAGGTCTCCTAGCCTTAAGAGCGGCGACGTATCATCTTATTTCATCCCAATCTATTTGATGTTCATCATTCATATCGTGGATGTAATCTTTGAAATGGAAGCAGTAATCTACTGTGTGTCCTGGCTGCCTATGGTAGACGCAGTATTTGGAGGTATCAACATTTGGGGGCCACACGGGCCTTTCTCTGGGTAGGACGAGTTGGTTTGATGCCATGAGGGCATTAAAAATGTCTGCTAAGGTTTCTGGCAATGGTGGATAGTAGGCTCTCTTGGGACCGAGCGGCCTCCTTTGTTGCTGTTGGGGACCATAGTTCCCCGGGGGTGGAACTTGGTTGTACTGAAGTGGTGGTTGTTGTTGCTGAGGTTGTGGTTGTTGTTGCTGGGGTTGACGTAATGGAGGCATATTATCCTGGGGTGGATTATTTTGGGGTGGAGGACGAAGAGGGAAAGGACCTGGTTGGAGGGGAAGTCGGGGCATTTGTGGAGGCCTTGGGTTGACTGCATAGTTGGCATTGTTGACCGCACCCACTTGCTCATTTGTCACGACCCCTTCTGTGGCTCCGCCCCGTACACCAGCGCCTGTCTTTCTGACTACTTTGGGCTTCGACGACTCAAACATGTTCATAATGGGGGAGTCTTTTAACTGGGTTTGGATGTATCGGGCCCTTTCATAGAGTTCCTCCATTGTAGTAAGTTTATTCATGGCTAGGACGTGTCTGAACTGGGGGGTTGCATTAGACACAATCATCTTCACTTGTTCGGGCTCGGAGAGGGTGTCCCTTATTCTTTCCGCCAGAGACCTCCATCTATCAGCATAGCGGACAAAATCCTCATCGGGCTTCATCTTTTCGGCCACTAGGTCGGTAATGGAGAGTGAGGGACCGACCCTATCCCTATATTTCTGCAAGAACCTTCTCTGGACTATTTCAAAATTCTCGACCTCGCGGGGCTCCAAGGAATAGAACCACTCAAGCGCGGGACCATCCAATGATCTCCGAAAGAGGTATGCCAGGGACCTCTGATCGTTTTGCCAATAGGAGGATTCATACATGAAATCCTTGAGGTGAATGAAGGGGTTGCCGGTACCGTTGTATCTGCGGTACGTGGGCATTTCGGAGGGAGGAAGATGAATGACGGGAAGGATTGGCAAAACAACCTCCAGGGTGGCTTTCACATCCACCATCCTTCTCAGATTTTGAAACTGCTCGTCCATACGATTGAACCTATTGAGGAGCGATTGGGTGAGCTCCTCTGGAGGTGAAGGTGGCACTTGCCACTGGGAGAGACACTGTCTCCCGGAGACTTGAGGGGGGAACCCAAAATGAGAGGGAGCTATCGGACCGTCGACAGTTGGCCCTGGCTGAAGCGGTGTGTGGGAAACAACGGGAGTTTGAGATTGTGACGGGAACTGGAATGAGGGTGGTTGTTGGCTCGCTTGTCCTTGAAGCGAGGGAGACTGGATGGCTTGTGCCAATGAAGGAGATGGAATGGCCTGCATGGACTCTTGGAGAGGTGCGATGGCCGGAGTTGATTCCTGGGGCGTGGGGGAAACAGATTTCCCCTTCAGAATGGCCTGGAAGGCCCGGAGCTGTTCAGAGGTAAGCTCCGTGTTGGCGAGGACGCCCAGTAAGGAAGAGATATCCTGTGGTGGGGACGTGTCCCCGGCAATAACCTGTACCTCATGCGAGGGCTCATGAGAAGGACCCGAGTCCATAGCATAGACTCGCGGGTCGGCTGACAAACCACGACTAGGGTGATTTTCCTCAGAAGACTCATGAGTCATGCTCACAGTTTTCCCAGAACGTAAAAACATACACTAGCAAGCAGGTAGCAGAGATTATCAAACAAGTGGATGCCTTTACGCCTTTTTTTGTGTGTTTTGATTTTGATGATTTTTTTTGGGTTTTTAGCGAGATCCGAAGTTCACACAAAATGGGGACCCTAGTTTATTTTTGTTTCACCGCCGTGTCAGCTAGGGTCTCTCGTCTCACCACGAATGAAATGACTAACTTCGAGAAACTTCAATGGTACAACCAGCCCAGTGAATGAAGAGGAGATTCTTCGATGTCGGGGACTTACGAAGGTCCCAGTGGAGGAGATTCTAGTCCGTTGAGAGGAATTCTCAAACGGAGAGTCCTTCCTACACCGGGAAAGGGTGATCCTCAAAAAATGAAAAAAGGATAGAAAAGAGGGATGGATGCATTCAATGAAATGCTGACAGAGATATGGAGTGGGAAAACAACAGAAATAACAGACATATAATAAACAAATAACCAATCAAAACTGACAGTGCTGCCGTGAGCACGACGGGGGCGCGCGCGGGCGCCAAGGTGGAGAGGCACGGATGGTGCCGAACTTGCAAGGGTAGCCAAAAGGAAGCAGTAGAGGTCCCACCGTGATCGCCAATCTGTTAGCGACGTCACACGGTTCGGGGTGGCGAAGAGGACGCGGAGCGCGCGGGCTCCTTCTTTTTGTTTGCTGCAACACAGAAATAAGAGAAAAGAGAAGGGGCCACCACGGGAGATTGCTCCGGCGGGGCGAGCGGGACAAATGTAATATAGCAAGATATGGGGGTTAAACGGCCATAGCGGGAAGTGACTCGCCGCGACCTCGGGGGGACGGGAATGGTGCAGAAATTAAATAGCAAGAATTGAAACGGCCATTGGGGAAGTGACTCGCCGCGGCCTCTAGAATATGAGCAGATAAGAATATAACAACATATAAGGAGAATGTAAAGAGCGGGAATTTAAACGGCCATTGGGGAAGTAACTCGCCGCGGCCTCGAGAACATGATTATATAAGAATATAATATATAAGAACGGGAATTTAAACGGCCATTGGGGAAGTGACTCGCCGCGGCCTCGAGAATATGAATAGATAAGAATATAACATATAAGAACGGGAATTTAAATGGCCATTGGGGAAGTGACTCGCCGCGGCCTCGAGAATATGAGCAGAATACAACATAATATATAGAGAATATAAGAACGGGAATTTAAACGGCCATTGGGGAAGTGACTCGCCGCGGCCTCGAGAACAAGATGTGATCGCCAGGGGCCGAAAGACCCCAAAATAAAGAAAGTGATCGCGCCTACCTCAAGAGCGGGAGATGGCGGGTTGCTTCTTCCTCCCCCTTCGGCCGGCCGACGGAGAGGGCTTTCCTTGGGTACCCTTGCAAAACAACGACAAACAAGTAACGAGTGGATTAGAAAGATGAAGGTGTAGTATTCAAATCCTTGCGATAAAAATAACGAAATGATGGCAAGACACACACCTGGTTGGTGTTATCTTTTAAACCCCTCTCGGACTCGAGTAGGAGGAAAATGAGATGATGGATGCAAGAAGTATATAAGAAGAGGCGCCCTTATGAAGGGGGATAGATGATGCGAGATGATGAATGCAAAAGAACTAAGAAGAAAAGGAAAGGATTGGCTTATTGGATGTGCCGATGGTGAAATCCGGCGGAGCTCCGGCAGCGTAGGGATGGCGTGGAAGCGCGGTGGATGAAGACGACCTTCCTCTCGCGAGCGTGGGCACCCGAGAAGCCGGCAGAACCTCCACCTACAAAAGACCCCACGGGTTAGAAAATGACTCCGGTAGCCTCTGGGCTCCGGCAGCCTATCGGATCTCTTCGAAGCTCTTTTAGAACTGAGGGGGTGGGCCTCTATTTATAGGGATCCGGAGGGTGGAGGCGTCCAGGACCCTGGACACCTCCATCAAGGCCGAACTAATATTTTATTCTATTTTTATTAATTTTTTCAGAATATTTTTGTGGAGGCATCCAGGGCCCCGGACGCCCCTAACAGGTCCACCGAACACCACCGACAGCCGCACGCGGTTTGACACAACGCGTGGTTTTGTGAGCGGCGCCTCGTGATTCAGAAATGGGCGCGTCCAGCTGCCTGGACGTCTTCATAATTTGGCTTTTTTCACACACGACAAACCGTCGTTCGGTGGGCGGCGCCCGTGAGGGAGTTGATGGAGGCGTCTAGGGGCCTGGACGCCTCCATTAATATATTATTATTTTTTTATTTAGTTTATCTTTTTATGCCAAAGCTGGCATTATATATTTTTTATGCTTGTTTTTATGGAGGCGTCCAGGGGCCTGGACGCCTCCATTAATGTATAATTTTTTATTTTGTTTTGTCTTTTTATGCCAACTGGCATATATATATATATATATATATATATATATATATATATATATTATATTTGTTTTTATGGAGGCGTCCTGGGGCCTGGACGCCTCCATTAATATATTATTTTTTATTTATGTTTTGGGTTTTGAAAAATAAAATTAAAAGAATGGGGGCGTCCAGGGACCTGGACGCCCCCATTAAGACCCACCCGGGTCCTCAGTTCAGGCGCTGGCGGCCGCCCGGCAGACACCCTTCTTGGTTCCGGAACCTCCTGATGCGTCTGACTGGTGTTGATGCCGTCCGAATGCCGTGACGAGACGATTCCGGATGCCGAAAAGGGCAGAAGAAGACTCAAGAAAAGGAAGCACTCGAGCGATTCAAAATGCGTAAGCCGTTGCGGGGCGTTGTATAGTAATATGAGACTTTCTCAGGAGACGTCTGGAATGGCGTGTCTACACCAGGTTCACTCGATCACACGGATCCGATTCCTATTTGCAACGTACCGTTTACTGCGTTACCTGAAAAGGATTGGAAGTAGGGGTGAGCAAGAAGCTCAGTAGGAATTATACTCTATCATCAGGCATAGTTTAAGTGATTAACCAATAAATGAATATGCATGATTAACGCAAGAAAATAAGAAGAACTAAATA
The DNA here is from genome assembly GCA_022559845.1 of Amorphophallus konjac. Lineage (NCBI taxonomy): Eukaryota > Viridiplantae > Streptophyta > Magnoliopsida > Alismatales > Araceae > Amorphophallus > Amorphophallus konjac. Next base: position 157,553,877 of record CM040118.1, on the reverse strand, counting down.
ATCACTAAGATAGAAAGAGTAACGATAAATTAAATGGAAGAAATAGTTGCATGTCGAGATATCAAGCAAGATTAACAAGATTTTCTAGTGAATGGCCATTTACAAGTCAATTTCGAGTCATGTCAAGCAAGCAAGTACTTCATACTTTAAGCATGAATAGCAAGTTTCACGAGAATGTGGAATGTCGTAGACCCAACATGCTAGATAGTATCGGTGCCAAATGCCACACCTAGTCATTCACCTCCCCGGGAGATCAAGTACTTTTTGAGTGCTCCTCCCAGGACCAGACTGGGCCCTTCATTTGTTTGCCTTGGCATTGATTTTTGTTTGTATCACAGATCCCACGAATCTAGACATCCATAATATTTAATGGCCAAGAGTTCCAAGGTCAAGTTCATGTAGTCAAGGTAAAGGACGTAAAAATAATGATTCTTAAGAGTCCAAACAATAAGCTCCTTAATCGAGAAGAATAGTTGTCTCTAAGGAATGTAATTAATGATCAATGGACCAAACAATAGGTCAAATCATGAAATACCATAGCCTACATAGGCTTGGTTAGCTCACACAATTTGAAATTCATGAAATAATCACTTTTCAGAAAACTATCATATAAACGGTCAGACAAGGGCCGCTCGATTTTTATACGGTTAATACTGGGCCGCGCATATAGGAACTGGACTGAAACTCAGCCCACGAGGTCAAGGATGAACGGCTGACAGTATGCCGCTCTAAAGTATGAACGGTGCGTGATGGGCCGCGCATGTCCAGAAGACATTAAGACCCATGAACATGATATACGGACCATACTGGGCTGTATTAAAGATATGCGGTCGTTATTGGGCCGCCTATAAGGATATGCGGTCCACTACTGACCGGATGGAGTGTCTGCGGGTAAGTTCAAAGCTAACACAACTAATAAGGCTAATGACTTACTAGAAGTCTGCCAAAGGTTCAAAATGTTCTACTGGGATAGAGTGGCTGTCCAGCAACCTAACATTTAGTTTTAGTCCTAATTTCCATGTTAATATATCAAGGATCACAATGTACATTTAATGTATTTGCCAAAAAGATGAATCAAGATGATAAGATAATGAACAAGATCATGTAGGAATGAAATAGCATGCATTTTACAGAAATTTAATTACTTGAATGGTTTACCACTTATCATATGGGTTTCTAATTTACTAATTAACCATTAAGATGCTAATTAATATGAATCATATAGAACTAATACTAAATCATTTACTGCATAGATAAACGGTCCAGGAATGTCCTTATATCTACCGGGCTAACAGTGACTATTTCTGGACTGAAGGGACTTGGGCGGTTAGGTCAGGACCACCCAAGGGGTTGGGCGGTTCTCTGGGAGCCCGCCCATGGGGTTGGGCGGTCATGGGCATGGCCACCCATCCCTGGGTTGTGCGGTCACCTGGATGGCTACCCATCCAGTTATGTGGTCTCTGTGAGACCGTTCATCCTGCCAGGGGATATGTGGTCACTTGAAGACCGTTCAACTGGATATGTGGTTAGGTGAGGACCGTCCATCCATTTGTGTGGTCAGATGGAAACCGTTTAACTCAGGCTATACCAGGGTCAAAGTCTGGGCTTGAGTTGTGCTATCTATCGTAAGACCGTCCAACTCTGGGTGTATTCCGGTCACCCCTTCCACGTCCGATGAACGCCGGAAGGTTGAGGGTTGATGGAGTTGGATCTAAGACACTAATTTCTCATGGTAACGAACTTGAAACAAGGGGCTTTTGGTACCGTTGGAAAGGTTATGAAAAATACTACCTAATAACAGGGTCAATTTCATAATTACTTCCTGAAATCAGGATTTATAAGGGCAGGAACACTAAAAACACTAATTTGGACATGATGTTACTTAATCGCGAAATTCTCACAATATACACAATGAAAATTGTAGCTTTTTATATCAAAAGAAAGCTTACTCGACGCTGATTCCAACCATATAGGACATGCTATACGGGGATCAAGATTAACAACTCGAAATCATAATTTAACTCAAAAGAATACATCAAAAACCAAATCTAGACATATCCTTACTCAGATCTGAAATTCTCTAAACATGATCCATAAAATTTAGGACTTTTCTAATCAATGGAAAGAGTACGAAAAACTCTACAAGATGCATGGATCAATTTCCTATTTACTCTCTTAAGTCTCTACTTAAATCGAAGAGGAACAAAGTTAACCCTAATTTGACATGCTTCTACTAAACCTCAAAATACTCGCAGGATACTACATGATATTTGGGGCTTTATATATCAAAAGAAAGAGGACTTGATGCTGAACATTTTGATATATTACTTGAGGTTTGAGCCCGAGAGAACCTATCTCAATCAGGGAAAAAAGGAAGAAGAACGGACGCCGACACGTCACCACTAAACACCAGAGATCTCCCTTGATCGATCCTCACTGCGGCCGCCGCTGCTACCAAAGGATTCTAGGGTTGCAGAGCTTTATTTTTATAGCTCATTCACCTTCTGGAGCCTTTGGTGCTGGGAGAATTCGTTGAAGCAAGTTGAGTGATTAAAACGGCGTCGCAATAGTTGACCTCTCCAAAGCTCGGCCGACTACAAGTTTTAGGGTTAGGGTTTCGATGAATTGGCAGAGGGGAAATGAACCTTAGATCGTGGCCTTTCATTTGCCACTGATTTGGGTTCATTTGATGGAGTATTAAGCTCTAATTTCGCGGTTTAAGTTACGGTTAGTTAAGTGTGCACTTTGAGCTTAATCCACTAATTAGACCTAGTTACGGATTTTTGCTGGGTCGACCAAAGAAGACAACGTTGTTAAATAAATCATTTTTTACCATTTTACTATTTTTTTAGATTTTTATAAGTTAGTCAAAAATTTCACTAGTTCTATTTACTAAGGAATTAAATATTAAATTCTGAAATTCATTCATTTCAATTAAATTTCAAATTTTTAAAACCGGGGTATTACATCCTCCCCCACTTTAAGGAATTCGGTCCCCAAATTCGTCGGGTATTACCAATTATTTGAATACTTGAACTAAGATGATCTTATTTATCAAAATAACATGTTAATCATACAACTAATGATGAAAGAATTTAGCTATAGCTAGGGATAAAAGAGAACAATACCATATATAATTCTTCATTCGATAGAAGTTGGTTCCGATTCTTCTTATATTTTTGCTTGTGGAAGTAACTTAGGACAGTTAGCCATTTTATGATCATGATTTCCGCAACGCAGACACACTCCGCTCCCTCGCCAGCCCTCCTTTGCGAGATGACCAAGTTTGTGACAGTACAAACATTTCATTTGCGTAATATTGCTCTTTTTCTTATTATTACTTCGGGTTTCCTTACGACGGACTCGCCAGCCTCTAGCGGAACCGAATCCTAGCTTACCTATGGACCCACTCGCTTTCATTTTAAGAATGGCTTAGAGACCTGCAAGATAGTTATATGGTTAACTTTTTCATTACCCTTACGCGTAACACAACGCAATCTTGCATATATTTTATTACTTAACCCAAGATATTACCCAATCTCACCAGGTGACAAGGGATGACACGGGTCTTAAGACTTAGGGTAACCTATACTCTTGGACAAAATCTAAGGACTCAGACAATGGAGGCTCTGATACCACCTCTGTCACGCCCCGAACCGATAGTAGCGGGAAGCGATGCTCGGAACGTGGCAGTTAACAGTCATGATAACAAGAGTGAAAATAAATAACCACAATTAAACACAAGGAGGCCACAGACAACATTGATAATACGAGCTCTTATTAATATAAAAAATATCACTTAACAATAATAGATTCAAATTAAAGGAGGAAATAACAAGGGAAGGAAAAAGAAATAACCAGACTCACGACACTAGCTAGACTCAAGAAGGTAAAAAGACAGACTCCGATCTCTAGGTTCCAGGTTCACTCGATCACACTGATCGATTCCCATTTGCAACGTACCGTTTACTGCGTTACCTGAAAATGATTGGAAGTAGGGGTGAGCAAGAAGCTCAGTAGGAATTATACTCTATCGTCAGGCATAGTTTAAGTGATTAACCAATAAATGAATATGCATGATTAACGTGAGAAAATAAGAAGAACTAAATAATCACTAAGATAGAAAGAGTAACGATAAATTAAATGGAAGAAATAGTTGCATGTCGAGATATCAAGCAAGATTAACAAGATTTTCTAGTGAATGGCCATTTACAAGTCAATTTCGAGTCATGTCAAGCAAGCAAGCAAGTACTTCATACTTTAAGCATGAATAGCAAGTTTCACGAGAATGTGGAATGTCATAGACCCAACACGCTAGATAGTACCGGAGCCAAATGTCACACCTAGTCATTCACCTCCTCGGGGGATCAAGTACTTTTCGGGTGCTCCTCCCAGGTCCAAACTGGGCCCTTCATTTGTTTGCCTTGGCATTGATTTTTATTTGGATCACAGATCCCACAAATCTAGACATCCATAATATTTAATGGCCAAGAGTTCCAAGGTCTAGTTCATGTAGTCAAGGTAAAGGACGTAAAAATAATGATTCTTAAGAGTCCAAACAATAAGCTCCTTAATCGAGAAGAATAGTTGTCCCTAAGGACTATAATTAATGATCAATGGACCTAACAATAGGTCAAATCACGAAATACCATAGCCTACATAGGCTTGGTTAGCTCACACAATTCGAAATTCAAGAAATAAGCACTTTTCGGAAAACTGTCATATAAACGGTCAGACAAGGGCCGCTCGATATATATACGGTTAATACTGGGCCGCGCATACAGGAACTGGACTGAAACTCAGCCCACGAGATCAAGGATGAACGGCTGATAGTATGCCGCTCTAAAGTATGAACGGTGCGTTATGGGCCGCGCATGTCCAGAAGACATTAAGACCCATGAACATGATATACGGACCATACTGGGCCGTATTAAAGATATGCGGTCGTTATTGGGCCGCCTATAAGGATATGCGGTCCACTACTGGCCGGATGGAGTGTCCGCGGGTAAGTTCAAAGCTAACACAACTAATAGGGCTAATGACTTACTAGAAGTCCGCCAAAGGTTCAAAACGTTCTACTGGGATAGAGTGGCTGTCCAGCAACCTAACATTCAGTTTTAGTCCTAATTTTCATGTTAATATATCAAGGATCACAATTTACATTTAATGTATTTGCCAAAAAGATGAATCAAGATGATAAGATAATGAACAAGATCATGTAGGAATGAAATAGCATGCATTTTACAGAAATTTACTTGAATGGTTTACCACTTATCATATGGGTTTCTAATTTACTAATTAACCATTAAGATGCTAATATGAATCATATAGAACTAATACTAAGTCATTTACTGCATAGATAAACGGTCCTGGAATGACCTTATATCTACCGGGCTAAAGGGACTATTTCTGGACTGAAGGGACTTGGGCGTTGGGAGCCGCCCATGGGGTTGGGCGGTCATGGGCATAGCCACCCATCCCTGGGTTGTGCGGTCACCTGGATGGCCGCCCATCCAGTTATGTGGTCTCTGTGAGACCGTTCATCCTGCCAGGGGATATGTGGTCACTTGAAGACCGTTCAACTGGATATGTGGTTAGGTGAGGACCGTCCATCCAGTTGTATGGTCAGATGGAAACCGTTTAACTCAGGCTATACCAGGGTCAAAGTCTGGGCTTGAGTTGTGCGGTCTATCGTAAGACCGTCCAACTCTGGGTGTATTCCGGTCACCCCTTCCACGTCCGATGAACGCCGGAAGGTTGAGGGTTGATGGGGTTGGATCTAAGACACTAATTTCTCATGGAAACGAACTTGAAACAGGGGGCTTTTGGTACCGTTGCAAAGGTTATGAAAAATACTACCTAACAGCAGGGTCAATTTCATAATTACTTCCTGAAATAATGATTTATAAGGGCAGGAACACTAAAAACCCTAATTTGGACATGCTGTTACTAAATCACGAAATTCTCACAATATACACAATTCAAATTGAGGCTTTTTATATCAAAAGAAAGCTTACTTGACGCTGATTCCAACCATATATGACATGCTATATGGGGATCAAGATTAACAACTCGAAATCACAATTTAACTCAAAAGAATACATCAAAAACCAAGTCTAGACATATCCTTACTCAGATCTGAAATTCTCTATACATGATCCATAAAATTTAGGGCTTTTCTAATCAATGGAAAGAGTACGAAAAACTCTACAAGATGCATGGATCAATTTCCTATTTACTCTTTTAAGTCTCTACTTAAATCGAAGAGGAACAAAGTTAACCCTAATTTGACATGCTTCTACTAAACCTCAAAATACTCGCAGGATACTACATGATATTTGGGGATTTATATATCAAAAGAAAGAGGACTTGATGCTGAACATTTGGACATATTACTTGAGGTTTGAGCCCGAGAGAACCTAACTCAATCAGGGAAGAAAGGAAGAAGAACGGACGCCGACACGTCACAACTAAACACCAGAGATCTCTCTTGATCGATCTCCACTGCGACCGCCGCTGCTACCAAAGGATTCTAGGGTTGCAGAGCTTTATTTTTATAGCTCATACACCTTCTGGAGCCTTCGGTGCTGGGAGAATTCGTCGAAGCAAGTTGAGTGATTGAAACGGCGCCGCAATAGTTGACCTCTCCAAAGCTCGGCCGACTACAAGTTTTAGGGTTTGGGTTTCGATGAATTGGCAGAGGGGAAATGATCCTTAGATCGTGGCCTTTCATTTGCCACCGATTTGGGCTCATTTAATGGAGTATTAAGCTCTAAATTTGTGGTTTAAGTTAAGGTTAGGTAAGTGTGCACTTTTGGCACAATCCACTAATTAGACCTAGTTACAGATTTTTGTTGGGTCGACCACAGAAAACAAAGATGTTAAATAAATCATCCTTTACCATTCTAACATTTTTCTAGATTTTTATAAGGTAGTCGAAATTTTCACTAGTTCTATTTACTAAGGAATTAAATATTAAATTCTGAAATTCATTCATTTCAATTAAATTTTAGATTTTTAAAACCGGGGTATTACATCCTCCCCCACTTTAAGAAATTTGGTCCCCAAATTCGTCGGGTATTACCAATTATTTGAATATTTGAACTAAGATGATCTTATTTATCAAAATAACATGTTAGTCATACAACTAATGACGAAAGAATTTAGCTATAGCAAGGGATAAAAGAGAACAATACCATATATAATTCTTCATTCGATAGAAGTTGGTTCCTATTCTTCCTATATTTTTGCTAGTGGAAGTAACTTAGGACAGTTAGCCATTTTATGATCATGATTTCCACAACGCAGACACGCTCCGCTCCTTCGCCGGCACTCCTTTGCGAGATGACCAAGTTTGTGACAGTACAAACATTTCATTTGCGTAATATTGCTCTTCTTCTTCTTATTACTTCGGGTTTCCTTACGATGGACTCGCCAGCCTCTAGCGGAACCGAATCCTAGCTTACCCATGGACCCACTCGCTTTCATTTTAAGAATGGCTTAGAGACCTGCAAGATAGTTATATGGTTAACTTTTTCATTACCCTTACGCGTAACACAACGCAATCTTGCATATATTTTATTACTTAACCCAATATATTACCCAATCTCCCCAGGTGACAAGGGATGACCCGGGTCTTAAGACTTAGGGTAACCTATACTCTTGGATAAAATCCAAGGACTCAGATAATGGAGGCTTTGATACCACCTCTGTCACCGATAGCAGCGGGAAGCGATGCTCGAAACGTGGCAGTTAACAGTCAAGATAACAAGAGTGAAAATAAATAACCACAATTAAACACAAGGAGGCCACAGACAACATTGAAAATATGAGCTCTTATTAATATTATAAATATCACTTAACAATATTAGATTCAAATTAAAGGAGGAAATAACAAGGGAAGGAAAAAGAAATAACCAGACTTACGACACTAGCTAGACTCAAGAAGGTAAAAAGACAGACTCCGATCTCTATGTTCCAGGTTCACTCGACCACACTGATCCGATTCCCATTTGTAACGTATCGTTTACTGCGTTACCTGAAAAGGATTGGAAGTAGGGGTGAGCAAGAAGCTCAGTAGGAATTATACTCTATCGTCAGGCATAGTTTATGCGATTAATCAATTAATGAATATGCATGATTAACGCGAGAAAATAAGAAGAACTAAATAATCACTAAGATAGAAAGAGTAACGATAAATTAAATGGAAGAAATAGTTGCATGTCGAGATATCAAGCAAGATTAACAAGATTTTCTAGTGAATGGCCATTTACAAGCAATTTCGAGTCATGTCAAGCAAGCAAGCAAGTACTTCATACTTTAAGCATGAATAGCAAGTTTCACGAGAATGTGGAATGTCATAGACCCAACACGCTAGATAGTACCGGTGCCAAATGCCACACCTAGTCATTCACCTCCCCGGGGGATCAAGTACTTTTCTGGTGCTCCTCCCAGGACCAGACTGGGCCCTTCATTTATTTGCCTTGGCATTGATTTTTGTTTGGATCACAGATCCCACGAATCTGGACATCCATAATATTTAATGGCCAAGAGTTCCAAGGTCAATTTCATGTAGTCAAGGTAAAGGATGTAAAAATAATGATTCTTAAGAGTCCAAACAATAAGCTCCTTAATCGAGAAGAATAGTTGTCCCTAAGGACTATAATTAATGATCAATGGACCTAACAATAGGTCAAATCACGAAATACCATAGCCTACATAGGCTTGGTTAGCTCACACAATTCGAAATTCATGAAGTAATCACTTTTCAGAAAACTGTCATATAAACGGTCAGACAAGGGCCGCTCGATATATATACGGTTAATACTGGGCCGCGCATACAGGAACTGGACTGAAACTCAGCCCACGAGGTCAAGGATGAACGGCTGACAGTATGCCGCTCTAAAGTATGAACGGTGCGTTATGGGCCGCGCTTGTCCAGAAGACATTAAGACCCATGAACATGATATAAGGACCATACTGGGCCGTATTAAAGATATGCGGTCGTTATTGGGCCGCCTATAAGGATATGCGGTCCACTACTGGCCGGATGGAGTGTCCGCGGGTAAGTTCAAAGCTAACACAACTAATAGGGCTAATGACTTACTAGAATTCCGCCAAAGGTTCAAAACATTCTACTGGGATAGAGTGGCTGTCTAGCAACCTAACATTCAGTTTTAGTCCTAATTTCCATGTTAATATATCAAGGATCACAATTTACATTTAATGTACTTGCCAAAAAGATTAATCAAGATGATAAGATAATGAACAAGATCATGTAGGAATGAAATAGCATGCATTTTACAGAAATTTACTTGAATGGTTTACCACTTATCATATGGGTTTCTAATTTACTAATTAACCATTAAGATGCTAATATGAATCATATATAACTAATACTAAGTCATTTACTGCATAGATAAACGGTCCTGGATGACCTTATATCTACCGGGCTAACAGGGACTATTTCTGGACTGAAGGGACTTGGGCGGCTAGGTCAGGACCGCCCAAGGGGTTGGGCGGTTCTCTGGGAGCCGCCCTTGGGGTTGGGCGGTCATGGGCATGGCCGCCCATCCCTGGGTTGTGCGGTCACCTGGATGGCCGCCCATCCAGTTATGTGGTCTCTGTGAGACCGTTCATCCTGGCAGGGGATATGTGGTCACTTGAAGACCGTTCAACTGGATATGTGGTTAGGTGAGGACCGTCCATCCAGTTGTGTGGTCAGATGGAAACTGTTTAACTCAGGCTATACCAGGGTCAAAGTCTGGGCCTGAGTTGTGCGGTCTATCGTAAGACCTTCCAACTCTGGGTGTATTCCGGTCACCCCTTCCACGTCCGATGAACGCCGTAAGGTTGAGGGTTGATGGGGTTGGATCTAAGACACTAATTTCTCATGGAAACGAACTTGAAACACGGGGCTTTTGGTACCGTTGGAAAGGTTATGAAAAATACTACCTAACAGCAGGGTCAATTTCATAATTACTTCCTGAAATCACGATTTATAAGGGCAGGAACACTAAAAACCCTAATTTGGACATGCTGTTACTAAATCACAAAATTCTTACAATATACACAATGCAAATTGGGGCTTTTTATATCAAAAGAAAGCTTACTCGACGCTGATTCCAACCATATATGACATGCTATATGGGGATCAAGATTAACAACTCGAAATCACAATTTAACTCAAAAGAATACATCAAAAACCAAGTCTAGACATATCCTTACTCAGATCTGAAATTCTCTAAACATGATCCATAAAATTTAGGGCTTTTCTAATCAATGGAAAGTGTACGAAAAACTCTACAAGATGCATGGATCAATTTCCTATTTACTCTCTTAAGTCTCTACTTAAATCAAAGAGGAACAAAGTTAACCCTAATTTGACATGCTTCTACTAACCCTCAAAATACTCGCAGGATACTATATGATATTTGGGGATTTATATATCAAAAGAAAGAGGACTTGATGCTGAACATTTTGATATATTACTTGAGGTTTGAGCCCGAGAGAACCTACCTCAATCAGGGAAGAAAGGAAGAAGAACGGACGCCGACGCGTCACCACTAAACACCAGAGATCTCCCTTGATCGATCTCCACTGCGACCGCCGCTATGACCAAAGTATTCTAGGGTTGCAGAGATTTATTTTTATAGCTCATACACCTTCTGGAGCCTTCGGTGCTGGGAGAATTTGTCGAAGCAAGTTGAGGGATTGAAACAGCGCCGCAATAGTTGACCTCTCCAAAGCTCGGCCGACTACAAGTTTTAGGGTTAGGGTTTTGATGAATTGGTAGTGGGGAAATGATCCTTAGATTGTGGCCTTTCATTTGCCACCGATTTGGGCTCATTTGATGGAGTATTAAGCTCTAATTTCGCGGGTTAAGTTAAGGTTAGGTAAGTGTGCACTTTGAGCTTAATCCACTAATTAGACCTAGTTACAGATTTTTGTTGGGTCGACTACAGAAGACAAAGTTGTTAAATAAATCATCCTTTACCATTCTACCATTTTTCTAGATTTTTATAAGGTAGTCAAAAATTTCACTAGTTCTATTTACTAAGGAATTAAATATTAAATTCTGAAATTCATGCATTTCAATAAAATTTCAGATTTTTAAAACCGGGGTAATACATCCTCCCCCACTTTAAGGAATTTGGTCCCCAAATTCGTCGGGCATTACCAATTATTTGAATACTTGAACTAAGATGATCTTATTTAGCAAAATAACATGTTAGTCATACAACTAATGACGAAAGAATTTAGCTATAGCTAGGGATAAAAGAGAACAATACCATATATAATTCTTCATTCGATAGAAGTTGGTTCCGATTCTTCTTATATTTTTGCTTGTGGAAGTAACTTAGGACAGTTAGCCATTTTATGATCATGATTTCCGCAACGTAGACACGCTCCGCTCCTTCGCCAGCACTCCTTTGCAAGATGACCAAGTTTGTGATAGTACAAATATTTCATTTGCGTAATATTGCTCTTCTTCTTCTTATTACTTCGGGTTTCCTTGCGACGGACTCGCCAGCCTCTAGCGGAACCGAATCCTAGCTTACCCATGGACCCACTCGCTTTCATTTTAAGAATAGCTTAGAGACCTGCAAGATAGTTATATGGTTAACTTTTTCATTACCCTTACGCGTAACACAACGCAAGCTTGCATATATTTTATTACTTAACCCAATATATTACCCAATCTCACCAGGTGACAAAGGATGACACGGGTCTTAAGACTTAGGGTAACCTATACTCTTGGACAAAATCCAAGGACTCAGACAATGGAGGCTCTGATACCACCTCTGTCACCGATAGCAGCGGGAAGCGATCCTCGGAACGTGGCAGTTAACAGTCATGATAACAAGAGTGAAAATAAATAACCACAATTAAACACAAGGAGGCCACAGATAACATTGAAAATGCGAGCTCTTATTAATATTAAAAATATCACTTAACAATATTAGATTCAAATTAAAGGAGGAAATAACAAGGGAAGGAAAAAGAAATAACCAGACTCACGACACTAGCTAGACTCAAGAAGGTAAAAACACAGACTCCGATCTCTAGGTTCCAGGTTCACTCGATCACACTGATCTGATTCCCATTTGCAACGCACCATTTACTGCGTTACCTGAAAAGGATTGGAAGTAGGGGTGAGCAAGAAGCTCAGTAGGAATTATACTCTATCGTCAGGCATAGTTTAAGTGATTAACCAATAAATGAATATGCATGATTAACGCGAGAAAATAAGAAGAACTAAATAATCACTCAGATAGAAAGAGTAACGATAAATTAAATGGAAGAAATAGTTGAATGTCGAGATATCAAGCAAGATTAACAAGATTTTCTAGTGAATGGCCATTTACAAGTCAATTTCGAGTCATGTCAAGCAAGCAAGCAAGTACTTCATACTTTAAGCATGAATAGCAAGTTTCACGAGAATGTGGAATGTCATTGACCCAACACACTAGATAGTACCGGTGCCAAATACCACACCTAGTCATTCACCTCCCCAGGGGATCAAGTACTTTTCGGGTGCTCCTCCCAGGACCAGACTAGGCCCTTCATTTGTTTGCCTTGGCATTGATTTTTGTTTGGATCACAGATCCCATGAATCTAGACATCCATAATATTTAATGGCCAAGAGTTCAAGGTCAAGTTCATGTAGTCAAGGTAAAGGACGTAAAAATAATGATTCTTAAGAGTCCAAACAATAAGCTCCTTAATCGAGAAGAATAGTTGTCCCTAAGGACTATAATTAATGATCAATGGACCAAGCAATAGGTCAAATCACGAAATACCATAGCCTACATAGGCTTGGTTAGCTCACACAATCCGAAATTCATGAAATTATCACTTTTCAAAAAACTGTCATATAAACGGTCAGACAAGGGCCGCTCGATATATATACGGTTAATACTGGGCCGCGCATACAGGAACTGGACTGAAACTCAGCCCACGAGGTCAAGGATGAACGGCTGACAGTATGCCGCTCTAAAGTATGAATGGTGCGTTATGGGCCGCACATGTCCAGAAGACATTAAGACCCATGAACATGATACACGGACCATATTGGGCCGTATTAAAGATATGCGGTCGTTATTGGGCCGCCTATAAGGATATGCGGTCTACTACTGGCCGGATGGAGTGTCCGCGGGTAAGTTCAAAGCTAACACAACTAATAGGGCTAATGACTTACTAGAAGTCCGCCAAAGGTTCAAAATGTTCTACTGGGATAGAGTGGCTGTTCAGCAACCTAACATGCAGTTTTGGTCCTAATTTCCATGTTAATATATCAAGGATCACAATTTACATTTAATGTATTTGCCAAAAAGATGAATCAAGATGATAAGATAATGAACAAGATCATGTAGGAATGAAATAGTATGCATTTTACAGAAATTTACTTGAATGGTTTACCACTTATCATATGGGTTTCTAATTTGCTAATTAACCACTAAGATGCTAATATGAATCATATAGAACTAATACTAAGTCATTTACTGCATAGATAAACGGTCTGGGAATGACCTTATATCTACCGGGCTAATAGGGACTATTTCTGGACTGAACGAACTTGGGCGGCTAGGTCAGGACCGCCCAAGGGGTTGGGCGGTTCTCTGGGAGCCGCCCATGGGGTTGGGCGGTCTTGGGCATGGCCGCCCATCCCTGGGTTGTGCGGTCATCTGGATGGCCGCCCATCCAGTTATGTTGTCTTTGTGAGACCGTTCATCCTGCCAGGGGATATGTGGTCACTTGAAGACCGTTCAACTGGATATGTGGTTAGGTGAGGACCGTCCATCCAGTTGTGTGGTCAGATGGAAACCATTTAACTCAGGCTATACCAGGGTCAAAGTCTGGGCTTGAGTTGTGCGGTCTATCGTAAGACTGTCCAACTCTGGGTGTATTCCGGTCACCCCTTCCACGTCCGATGAACGCCGAAAGGTTGAGGGTTGATGGGGTTGGATCTAAGACACTAATTTCTCATGGAAACGAACCTGAAACAAGGGGCTTTTTGTACCGTTGGAAAGGTTATGAAAAATACTACCTAACAGCAGGGTCAATTTCATAATTACTTCCTGAAATCATGATTTATAAGGGCAGGAACACTAAAAACCCTAATTTGGACATGCTGTTACTAAATCGCAAAATTCTCACAATATACACCATGCAAATTGGGGCTTTTTATATCAAAAGAAACCTTACTCGACGCTGATTCCAACCATATATGACATGCTATATGGGGATCAAGATTAACAACTTGAAATCACAATTTAACTCCAAAGAATACATCAAAAACCAAGTCTAGACAGATCCTTACTCAGATCTGAAATTCTCTAAACATGATCCATAAAATTTAGGGCTTTTCTAATCAATGGAAAGAGTACAAAAAACTCTACAAGATGCATGGATCAATTTCCTATTTACTCTCTTAAGTCTCTACTTAAATCGAAGAGGAACAAAGTTAACCCTAATTTGACATGCTTCTACTAAACCTCAAAATACTCGCAGGATACTACATGATATTTGGGGCTTTATATATCAAAAGAAAGAGGACTTGATGCTGAAAATTTTGATATATTACTTGAGGTTTGAGCCAGAGAGAACCTATCTCAATCAGGGAAGAAAGGAAGAAGAAAGGAAGAAGAACGGACGCCGACACGTCACCACTAAACACCAGAGATCTTCCTTGATCTATCTCCACTGCGGCCGCCGCTGCTACCAAAGGATTCTAGGGTTGCAGAGCTTTATTTTTATAGCTCATACACCTTCTGGAGCCTTGAGGTGTATGAACGGTTGATTGATATACGGTTAATACTGGGCCGCGCATACAGGAATAGGACTGAAACTCAGCCCTCGAGGTCAAGGATGAACGGTTGACAGTATGCCGCTCTAAAGTATGAACGGTGTGTTATGGGTCGCACATGTCCAGAAGACATTAAGACCCATGAACATGATATACGGACCATACTGGGCCGTATTAAAGATATGCGGTTGTTATTGGGCCGCCTATAAGGATATGCGGTCCACTACTGGCCGGATGGAGTGTCCGCGGGTAAGTTCAAAGCTAACACAACTAATAGGGCTAATGACTTACTAGAAGTCCGCCAAAGGTTCAAAACGTTCTACTGGGATAGAGTGGCTGTCCAGCAACCAAACATTCAGTTTTAGTCCTAATTTCCATGTTAATATATCAAGGAGAACAATTTACATTTAATGTATTTTCCAAAAAGATGAATCAAGATGATAAGATAATGAACAAGATCATGTAGGAATGAAATAGCATGCATTTTACAGAAATTTACTTGAATGGTTTACCACTTATCATATGGGTTTCTAATTTACTAATTAACCATTAAGATGCAAATATGAATCATATAGAACTAATACTAAGTCATTTACTGCATAGATAAACGGTCTTGGAATGACCTTATATCTACCGAGCTAACAGGGACTATTTCTGGACTGAAGGGACTTGGGCGGCTAGGTCAGGACCGCCCAAGGGGTTGGGCGGTTCTCTAGGAGCCGCCCATGGGGTTGGGCGGTCATGGGCATGGCCGCCCATCCCTGGGTTGTGCGGTCACCTAGATGGCCACCCATCCAGTTACCGTTCATCCTGGCAGGGGATATGTGGTCACTTGAAGACCGTTCAACTGGATATGTGGTTAGGTGAGGACCGTCCATCCAGTTGTGTGGTCAGATGGAAACCGTTTAACTCATGCTATACCAAGGTCAAAGTCTAGGCTTGAGTTGTGCGGTCTATCGTAATACCGTCCAACTCTGGGTGTATTCCGGTCACCCCTTCCACGTCCGATGAACGCCGGAAGGTTGAGGGTTGATGGGGTTGGATCTAAGACACTAATTTCTCATGGAAACAAACTTGAAACAAGGGGCTTTTGGTACCATTGGAAAGGTTATGAAAAATACTACCTAACAGCAGGCTCAATTTCATCATTACTTCCTGAAATCACGATTTGTAAGGGCAGGAACACTAAAAACCCTAATTTGGACATGCTATTACTAAATTACGAAATTCTCACAATATACACAATGCAAATTGGGGCTTTTTATATCAAAAGAAAGCTTACTCGACGCTGATTCCAACCATATATGACATGCTATATGGGGATCAAGATTAACAACTCGAAATCACAATTTAACTCAAAAGAATACATCAAAAACCAAGTCTAGACATATCCTTACTCAGATCTGAAATTCTCTAAACATGATCCATAAAATTTAGGGCTTTTCTAATCAATGGAAAGAGTACGAAAAACTCCACAAGATGCATGGATCAATTTCCTATTTACTCTCTTAAGTCTCTACTTAAATCGAAGAGGAACAAAGTTAACCCTAATTTGACATGCTTCTACTAAACCTCAAAATCCTCGCAGGATACTACATGATATTTGGGGCTTTATATATCAAAATAAAGAGGACTTGATGCTGAACATTTTGATATATTACTTGAGGTTTGAACCCGAGAGAACCTACCTCAATCAGGGAAGAAAGGAAGAAGAACGGACGCCGACACGTCACCTCTAAACACCAGAGAACCCCCTTGATCGATCTCCACTGCGGCCGCCGCTGCTACCAAAGGATTCTAGGGTTGCAGAGCTTTATTTTTATAGCTCATACACCTTCTGGAGCCTTCGGTGCTGGGAGAATTCGTCGAAGCAAGTTGAGTGATTGAAACGGCGCCGCAATAGTTGACCTCTCCAAAGCTCGATCGACTACAAGTTTTATGGTTAGGGTTTCGAGGAATTGGCAGAGGGGAAATGATCCTTAGATTGTGGCCTTTCATTTGCCACCGATTTGGGCTCATTTGATGGAGTATTAAGCTCTAATTTCACGATTTAAGTTGAGGTTAGGTAAGAGTGCACTTTGGGCTTAATCCACTAATTAGTCCTAGTTACAGATTTTTGTTGGGTGGACCACATAAGACAAAGTTGTTAAATAAATCATCCTTTACCATTTTACCATTATTCTATATTTTTATAAGGTAGTCAAAAATTTCACTAGTTCTATTTACTAAGGAATTAAATATTAAATTCCAAAATTCATTCATTTCAATTAAATTTCATATTTTTAAAACTGGGGTATTACATCCTCCCCCACTTTAAGGAATTTGGTCCCCAAATTCGTCGGGTATTACCAATTATTTGAATACTTGAACTATGATGATCTTATTTATCAAAATAACATGTTAATCATATAACTAATGACGAAAGAATTTAGCTATAGCTAGGGATAAAAGGGAACAATACCATATATAATTCTTCATTCGATAGAAGTTGGTTCCGATTCTTATTATATTTTTACTTGTGGAAGTAACTTAGGACAGTTAGCCATTTTATGATCATGATTTCCGCAACGCAGACACGCTCTGCTCCTTCGCCAGCCCTCCTTTGCGAGATGACCAAGTTTGTGACAGTACAAACATTTCATTTGCGTAATATTGCTC
This sequence comes from Amorphophallus konjac, assembly GCA_022559845.1. Lineage (NCBI taxonomy): Eukaryota > Viridiplantae > Streptophyta > Magnoliopsida > Alismatales > Araceae > Amorphophallus > Amorphophallus konjac. Next base: position 157,536,410 of record CM040118.1, on the reverse strand, counting down.
TTTTTCTTATTATTACTTCGGGTTTCCTTACGACGGACTCGCCAGCCTCTAGCGGAATCGAATCCTAGCTTACCCATGGACCCACTCGCTTTCATTTTAGAATGGCTTAGAGACCTGCAAGATAGTTATATGGTTAACTTTTTCATTACCCTTACGCTTAACACAACGCAATCTTGCATATATTTTATTACTTAACCCAAGATATTACCCAATCTCACCAGGTGACAAGGGATGACACGGGTCTTAAGACTTAGGGTAACCTATACTCTTGGATAAAATCCAAGGACTCAGACAATGGAGGCTCTGATACCACCTCTGTCACGCCCCGAACCGATAGCAGCGGGAAGCGATGCTCGGAACGTGGCAGTTAACAGTCATGATAACAAGAGTGAAAATAAATAACCACAATTAAACACAAGGAGGCCACAGACAACATTGAAAATACGAGCTCTTATTAATATTAAAAATATCACTTAACAATGTTAGATTCAAATTGAAGGAGGAAATAACAAGGGAGGGAAAAATAAATAACCAGACTCACGACACTAGCTAGACTCAAGAAGGTAAAAAGACAGACTCCGATCTCTAGGTTCCAGGTTCACTCGATCACACTGATCCGATTCCCATTTGCAACGTACCATTTACTGCATTACCTGAAAAGGATTGGAAGTAGGGGTGAGCAAGAAGCTCAGTAAGAATTATACTCTATCGTCAGGCATAGTTTAAGTGATTAACCAATAAATGAATATGCATGATTAATGCGAGAAAATAAGAAGAACTAAATAATCACTAAGATAGAAAGAATAACGATGAATTAAATGGAAGAAATAGTTGCATGTCGAGATATCAAGCAAGATTAACAAGATTTTCTAGTGAATGGCCATTCACAAGTCAATTTCGTGTCATGTCAAGCAAGCAAGCAAGTACTTCATACTTTAAGTATGAATAGCAAGTTTCACGAATAGCAAGTTTCACGAGAATGTGGAATGTCATAGACCCCACACACTAGATAGTACCGGTGCCAAATGCCACACCTAGTCATTCACCTCCCCGGGGGATCAAGTACTTTTCGGGTGCTCCTCCCAAGACAAGACTGGGCCCTTCATTTGTTTGCCTTGGCATTGATTTTTGTTTGGATCACAGATCCCACGAATCTAGACATCCATAATATTTAATGGCCAAGAGTTCCAAGGTCAAGTTCATGTAGTCAAGGTAAAGGACGTAAAAATAATGATTCTTAAGAGTCCAAACAATAAGCTCCTTAATCGAGAAGAATAGTTGTCCCTAAGGACTATAATTAATGATCAATGGACCTAGCAATAGGTCAAATCATGAAATACCATAGCCTACATAGGCTTGGTTAGCTCACACAATTCGAAATTCATGAAATAATCACTTTTCAGAAAACTGTCATATAAACAGTCAGACAAGGGCCGCTCGATATATATACGGTTAATATTGGGCCGCGCATATAGGAACTGGCCTGAAACTCAGCCCACCAGGTCAAGGATGAACGGCTGACAGTATGCCGCTCTAAAGTATGAACGGCGCGTTATGGGCCGCGCATGTCTAGAAGACATTAAGACCCCTGAACATGATATACGGACCATACTGGGCCGTATTAAAGATATGCGGTCGTTATTAAGCCGCCTATAAGGATATGCGGTCCACTACTGGCCGGATGGAGTGTCCGCGGGTAGGTTCAAAGCTAACACAACTAATAGGGCTAATGACTTACTAGAAGTCCGCCAAAGGTTCAAAACGTTCTACTGGGATAGAGTGGCTGTCCAGCAACCTAACATTCAGTTTTAGTCCTAATTTCCATGTTAATATATCAAGGATCACAATTTACATTTAATGTATTTGCCAAAAAGATGAATCAAGATGATAAGATAATGAACAAGATCATGTAGGAATGAAATAGCATGCATTTTACAGAAATTTACTTGAATGGTTTACCACTAATCATATGGGTTTCTAATTTACTAATTAACCATTAAGATGCTAATATGAATCATATAGAACTAATACTAAGTCATTTACTGCATAGATAAACGGTCCTGGAATGACCTTATATCTACCGGGCTAACAGGGACTATTTCTGGACTGAAGGGACTTGGGCGGCTAGGTCAGGACCGCCCAAGGGGTTGGGCGGTTCTCTGGGAGCCGCCCATTGGGTTGGGCGGTCATGGGCATGGCCACCCATCCCTGGGTTGTGCAGTCACCTGGATGGCCGCCCATCCAGTTATGTGGTCTCTGTGAGACCGTTCATCCTGCCAGGGGATATGTGGTCACTTGAAGACCGTTCAACTCGATATGTGGTTAGGTGAGGACCGTCCATCCAGTTGTGTGGTCAGATGGAAACTGTTTAACTCATGCTATACCAGGGTCAAAGTCTGGGCTTGAGTTGTGCGGTCTATCGTAAGACCGTCCAACTCTGGGTGTATTCCGGTCACCCCTTCCACGTCCGATGAACACCGGAAGGTTGAGGGTTGATTGGGTTGGATCTAAGACACTAATTTCTCATGGAAACGAACCTGAAACAAGCGGCTTTTGGTACCGTTGGAAAGGTTATGAAAAATACTACCTAACAGCAGGGTCAATTTCATAATTACTTCTTGAAATCATAATTTATAAGGGTAGGAACACTAAAAACCCCAATTTGGACATGCTGTTACTAAATCATGAAATTCTGACAATATACACAATGCAAATTGGGGCTTTTTATATCAAAAGAAAGCTTACTCGACGCTGATTCCAACCATATATGACATGCTATATGGGGATCAAGATTAACAACTCGAAATCATAATTTCACTCAAAAGAATACATCAAAAACCAAGTCTAGACATATCCTTACTCAGATCTGAAATTCTCTAAACATGATCCATAAAATTTAGGGCTTTTCTAATCAATGGAAAGAGTACGAAAAACTCTACAAGATGCATGGATCAATTTCCTATTTACTCTATTAAGTCTCTACTTAAATCGAAGAGGAACAAAGTTAACCCTAATTTGACATACTTCTACTAAACCTCAAAATACTCGCAGGATACTACATGATATTTGGGGCTTTATATATCAAAAGAAAGAGGACTTGATGCTGAACATTTTGATATATTACTTGAGATTTGAGCCCGAGAGAACCTACCTCAATTAGGGAAGAAAGGAAGAAGAAAGGAAGAAGAACGGACGACGACGCGTCACCACTAAACACCAGAAATCTCCCTTGATTGATCTCCACTGCAGCCATCGCTACTACCAAAGGATTCTAGGGTTGCAGAGCTTTATTTTTATAGCTGATACACCTTCTGGAGCCTTCGGTGCTGGGAGAATTCATCGAAGCAAGTTGAGTGATTGAAAAGGCGCCGTAATAGTTGACCTCTCCAAAGCTCGGCCGACTACAAGTTTTAGGGTTAGGATTTCGATGAATTGGCAGAGGGGAAATGATCCTTAGATTGTGGCCTTTCATTTGCCACCTATTTGGGCTCATTTGATGGAGTATTAAGCTCTAATTTCGCGGTTTAAGTTAAGGTTAGGTAAGTGTGCACTTTGGGCTTAATCCACTAATTAGACCTAGTTACGGATTTTTGTTGGGTCGACCACAGAAGACAAAGTTGTTAAATAAATCAACCTTTGCCATTTTACCATTTTTCTAGATTTTTATAAGGTAGTCGAAAATTCAACTAGTTCTATTTTCTAAGGAATTAAATATTAAATTTTGAAATTCATTCATTTCAATTAAATTTCAGATTTTTAAAACCGGGGTATTACATCCTCCCCCACTTTAAGGAATTTAGTCCCCAAATTCGTCGGGTATTACCAATTATTTGAATACTTGAACTAAGATGATCTTATTTATCAAAATAACATGTTAATCATACAAATAATGACGAAAGAATTTAGCTATAGCTAGGGATAAAAGAGAACAATACCATATATAATTCTTCATTCGATAGAAGTTGGTTCCGATTCTTCTTATATTTTTGCTTGTGGAAGTAACTTAGGACAGTTAGCCATTTTATGATCATGATTTTCGCAACGCAGACACGCTCCGCTCCTTCGCCAGCACTACTTTGTGAGATGACCAAGTTTGTGACAGTACAAACATTTCATTTGCGTAATATTACTCTTCTTCTTCTCATTACTTCGGGTTTCCTTACGACGGACGCGCCAGCCTCTAGCGGAACCGAATCCTAGCTTACCCATGGACCCACTCACTTTCATTTTAAGAATGGCTTAGAGACCAGCAAGATAGTTGTATGGTTAACTTTTTCATTACCCTTACGCGTAACACAACGCAATCTTGCATATATTTTATTACTTAACCCGAGATATTACCCAATCTCACCATGTGACAAGGGATGACACGGGTCTTAAGACTTAGGGTAACCTATACTCTTGGACAAAATCCAAGGACTCAGACAATGGAGGCTCTGATACCACCTCTGTCACGCCCCAAACCGATAGCAGCGGGAAGCGATGCTCGGAACGTGGCAGTTAACAGTCATGATAACAAGAATGAAAATAAATAACCACATTTAAACACAAGGAGGCCACAGACAACATTGAAAATATGAGCTCTTATTAATATTAAAAATATCACTTAACAATATTAGATTCAAATTATAGGAGGAAATAACAAGGGAAGGAAAAAGAAATAACCAGACTCACGACATTAGCTAGACTCAAGAAGGTAAAAAGATAGACTCCGATCTCTAGGTTCCAGGTTCACTCGATCACACTGATCCGATTCCCATTTACAACGTACCTTTTACTGCGTTACCTGAAAAGGATTCGAAGTAGGGGTGAGCAAGAAGCTCTGTAGGAATTATACTCTATTGTCAGGCATAGTTTAAGTGATTAACCAATAAATGAATATGCATGATTAACGCGAGAAAATAAGAAGAACTAAATAATCACTAAGATAGAAAGAGTAACGATAAATTAAATGGAAAAAATAGTTGCATGTCGAGATATCAAGCAAGATTAACAAGATTTTCTAGTGAATGGCCATTTACAAGTCAATTTCGAGTCATGTCAAGCAAGCAAGCATGTACTTCATACTTTAAGCATGAATAACAAGTTTCACGAGAATGTGGAATGTCATAGACCCAACACGCTAGATAGTACCGGTGCCAAATGCCACACCTAGTCATTCACCTCCCCAAGGGATCAAGTACTTTTCGGGTGCTCCTCCCAGGACCAGACTGGGCCCTTCATTGGTTTGCCTTGGCATTTATTTTTGTTTGGATCACAGATCCCACAAATCTAGACATCCATAATATATAATGGCCAAGAGTTCCAAGGTCAATTTCATGTAGTCAAGGTAAAGGATGTAAAAATAATGATTCTTAAGAGTCCAAACAATAAGCTCCTTAATCGAGAAGAATAGTTGTCCCTAAGGACTATAATTAATGATCAATGGACCTAACAATAGGTCAAATCACGAAATACCATAGCCTACATAGGCTTGGTTAGCTCACACAATTCGAAATTCCTGAAATAATCACTTTTCGGAAAATTGTCATATATACAGTCAGACAAGGGCTGCTCGATATATATACGGTTAATATTGGGCCGCGCATACAGGAACTGGACTGAAACTCAGCCCACGAGGTCAAGGATAAACGGCTGACAGTATGCCGCTCTAAAGTATGAACGGTGCGTTATGGGCCACGCATGCCCCGAAGACATTAAGACCCCTGAACATGATATACGGACCATACTGGGCCGTATTAAAGATATGCGGTCGTTATTGGGCCGCTTATAAGGATATGCGGCCCACTACTGGTCGGATGGAGTGTCCGCGGGTAAGTTCAAAGCTAACACAACTAATAGGGCTAATGACTTACTAGAAGTCCGCCAAAGGTTCAAAACGTTCTACTGGGATAGAGTGGCTGTCCAGCAACCTAACATTCAGTTTTAGTCCTAATTTCCATGTTAATATATCAAGGATCACAATTTACATTTAATGTATTTGCCAAAAAGATGAATCAAGATGATAAGATAATGAACAAGATCATGTAGGAATGAAATAGCATGCATTTTACAGAAATTTACTTGAATGGTTTACCACTTATCATATGGGTTTCTAATTTACTAATTAACCATTAAGATGCTAATATGAATCATATAGAACTAATACTAAGTCATTTACTGCATAGATAAATGGTCCTAGAATGACCTTATATCTACCAGGCTAACAGGGACTATTTCTGGACTGAAGGGACTTGGGCGGCTAGGTCAGGACCGCCCAAGGGGTTGGGCGGTTCTCTGGGAGCCGCCCATGGGGTTGGGCGGTCATGGGCATGGCCGCCCATCCCTGGGTTGTGCGGTCACCTGGATGGCCGCCCATTCAGTTATGTGGTCTCTATGAGACCGTTCATCCTGCCAGGGGATATGTGGTCACTTGAAGACCGTTCAACTGGATATGTGGTTAGGTGAGGACCGTCCATCCAGTTGTGTGGTCAGATGGAAATCGTTTAACTTAGGCTATACCAAGGTTAAATTCTGGGCTTGAGTTGTGCGGTCTATCGTAAGACCGTCCAACTCTGGGTGTATTCCGGTCACCCCTTCCACGTCCGATGAACGCCGGAAGGTTGAGGGTTGATGGGGTTGGATCTAAGACACTAATTTCTCATGGAAACGAACTTGAAACAAGGGGCTTTTGGTACCGTTGGAAAGGTTATGAAAAATACTACCTAACAGCAGGGTCAATTTCATAATTACTTCTTGAAATCACGATTTATAAGGGCAGGAACACTACAAACCCTAATTTGGACATGCTGTTACTAAATCGTGAAATTCCCACAATATACACAATGCAAATTGGGGCTTTTTATATCAAAGAAAGCTTACTCGACGCTGATTCCAACCATATATGACATGCTATATGGGGATCAAGATTAACAACTCGAAATCACAATTTAACTCAAAAGAATACATCAAAAACCAAGTCTAGACATATCCTTACTCAGATATGAAATTCTCTAAACATGATCCATAATATTTTGGGCTTTTCTAATCAATGGAAAGAGTAAGAAAAACTCTACAAGATGCATGGATCAATTTCCTATTTACTCTCTTAAGTCTCTACTTAAATCGAAGAGGAACAAAGTTAACCCTAATTTGACATGCTTCTACTAAACCTCAAAATACTCGCAGGATACTACATGATATTTGGGGCTTTATATATTAAAAGAAAGAGGACTTGATGCTGAACATTTTGATATATTACTTGAGGTTTGAGCCTGAGAGAACCTACCTCAATCAGGGAAGAAAGGAAGAAGAACGGACGCCGACACGTCACCACTAAACACCAGAGATCTCCCTTGATCGATCTCCACTACAGCCGCCGCTGCTACCAAAGGATTCTAGGGTTGTAGAGCTTTATTTTTATACCTCATACACCTTCTGGAGCCTTCGGTGCTGGGACAATTCGTCGAAACAAGTTGTGTGATTGAAACGGCGCCGCAAAAGTTGGCCTCTCCAAAGCTCTACCGACTACAAGTTTTAGGGTTCGGGTTTCGATGAATTGGCAGAGGGGAAATGATCCTTAGATCGTGGCCTTTCATTTGCCACCGATTTGGGCTCATTTAATGGAGTATTAAGCTCTAATTTCGCGGTTTAAGTTAAGGTTAGGTAAGTATGCACTTTGGGCTTAATCCACTAATTAGACCTAGTTACAGATTTTTGTTGGGTCGACCACAGAAGACAAAGTTGTTAAATAAATCATCCTTTACCATTTTACCATTTTCTAGATTTTTATAAGGTAGTCGAAACTTTCACTAGTTCTATTTACTAAGGAATTAAATATTAAATTCTGAAATTCATTCATTTCAATTAAATTTCAGATTTTTAAAACCGGGGTATTACACTAGTGTTCGCATGTCACTGGTCGCGTTTCCATCTAGAGTTCGAGGTTCGCATCACGTAGAGTCGGTCCCTCGTGTCCGTCCCGCATCAGTTTGGTATCAGAGAGAGTCAAGTCTGGGGTAGTCGTTGCATAAGTCTTGCACGGTCTAAGTCGAGTCTAGGATCCTCATTATTTTCAAAAAAAAGAAAGTGTTTTAAAATTGCATTTCATCCCGATAATCCGGTATATTACAAGATGTTATCCGAACATTAGGCTACGCCTATCGGGAAGGCCCCACACTTGCGCGAGGAGATCTTCGGGTCGACCCTCCGCCACGTACCGGACATTGGCTAAGTCTAGGTGCATTAGTCTGTGTCTCCTAGTCCGTGTGTCAGTTGCATGCCCACCCATCGAGGCACCCAATACTCGCCACCACCACCTATGGCGGATTCCCTAGCCCGTAGTTCCGATGAGCCCTCGACGGTCGAGATGTTCCGAGCCCTCATGGATCGTCTCGATACGCGTATGGATGGCCTTAGTACGCATCTAGATGGCATAGGAACACATCTATAAGGGAGGATGAAAGCCCTAGAGGATCGGGCCGAAGCATCAGACCAGTCCATTCAGGGTCTTGTAGGGAGGATTGCTGTCCTTGAGAGGGCCCCAGTGGAGGCGCAACCCGCGCCGACGAATGGCCAACAAGAGCCGGCTCAACAACCTGTTGTGCCAAGGGCTCAGGGGGTAGATGTTGGGAGGCAGCAGGTGCATGAGGTGGATGACTATGCATCTGATAATGAACAAGGGGGTTATGGTCGTGATTGTCACAACCAACGATGGAACCGTGATGATGACGATGACCTCGTTCTCAGGAGCGTGCGTGCGGACCCTCCCCTATTTGACAGGTCTCTGGACCCGAAGGTCTATCTAGATTCGGAGGCCGGCATGGACCGATACTTCGAGTGGTTTGAGATGACGGACCACCGAAGAGTTCGGTACGCTAAGATGAAGTTGCATGGGCAGGCCCAAACTTATTGGATAAATGTGGAGAGCTTTTTAATGCAGCGATATCAACCCCCGATCGGTACTTGGGATGACATGAAAATCAAGTTGAGGTAGAAATACCTTCCTGCCTCATTGATGAGGGCATCTCACAGTGCTCACTTTGGCTCGGATCGCCTGCATCATTTGGATGAAGCCCGGCTATGTGTTCACATGTTATTTTCCTTTTCTTTGAGTCATATCTTATGTACTTTCCTTTATTGAGTCATGTTATCTTAGTCATTTCCCTTGTTATGCTTATTTGGGCCCAAGTACCTTAGTTATGGGCCCATAGGAGTGAGTCTAGGATATGCTTGGTCTTTTGTCTAATTGTCAAGGTTACTTTGGTCATGTAAAGAATGGATGCCTATATATAGGCCCCATCTCTCCTCATGTACTCAACTTTTGATGAATCAATTTGAATAGAAGCATTTCCCAAATCTTACTCCCCTCCACTAAATTTTTCTTCTCTCTTTCTCTCTCATTATCTCTCTCTCTCTCCTCAAGGAAGGGGGTAAACCCCTCTCTCTCACCCCCTTCTCCCACCTACCACCTACCCCCCCCCCCTCATTAAGGACCTCCCCAACCACCCACCACCCCAATAACTCCACCCCAACCCCAAGATAGCCTCCACCAATCCAAACCCCACCACCCAACCACCAACTACTCCCTCCACTTCCCTAAGCACCTCACCACCTCCCCAAGGCTGAAGGAGCTTCTCCCAAGGTCAAATTTGAATCTCCCTCCCATCTCACAACCCCCATATCAAGCCTTGGTCGCCCAAACCAGCCCCCTACCCAGCCCAAGTTCGCCCCCCCCCCCATTCCCCTCTCCATTGCTCACCTTGTGCAGCCCTCTCCCTTCCCCTACCCACACCAGCCACTCCAGCTCCCTTCACCCATCCACCCCTTGATTCCCCACTATCCCAACAGCCCACCATCGACCCCCACCCCTTCTCACAGCCTTCAGCCACCCCAATCCCCTGCCCTACCATCACCACCCCTTCACCCATGTCTTCTCATCTTTGCAGATTCAGTCCCGGGTTGCAGACAGCAGAGTAGCAGCGGGTTGCAGAGAGCACCACATCGTCACCAAGGGGCTTCTGGCAGTATATCATACATCGGTGGAAGCGTCTGCGAGTCGGATTTCCAACGGTGGTGGTCCCGCATCCGTCCAAGCTTGGAGCTGATCAGAGGAGCCGTTCTCGCCGGACTGCGCTTCCCGACTCTGGCTCATGACCTGAAGCTGAGATCAGAGGCTACCACGGCCAGCTCGGGAAATATCTGGGCGCCATCTTTGGAGCAAAGGAACTAAAACCAGTCCTATTTCAATACGAGGAAGAAGGAAGTCAATCGCCCACCCGAGCCCTCAGTTCCAATATTTCTCGTCGAAGTGCGCAGGCTGCTCCCTGCTCTTCCAGGTTGGACCACCACCCAGTCTTCTGATCATAAGTTTCTCCTCCGACCTTCTTTTGGAGCCCCTTTAGTTCCTTCTCTAAGCTGTTCCATCCACGGTCGCGTCAACATCAATTTCGTCTCAATCGGAGTTTGGTAGCCTCTGTAGCATCATCTGCAACTGACCTCATCAATTATGCACCAGACAGAGATAGAACCAATCAGTCCGATTCCAGACTCTGCCCCGGCCAGCAATGACTTCACGAGAATTACCCAAAATTCAAGCGTCATCCCGGGCCAGTGTAGAAAGTTTTGGCACTAGTTTCGACGGATTCTGAGCTTCGCTGAGCCCGTGGTGGTACCATCATCAGCAACCTGTCTTGCTGTTCCTGAAGCTAGCAGAATCGGCGCAACTCGGCGAGTCGGTTTTCTCTCTTAGTTTCCCCACCCCTCCTGGCTGGCTTACAGCCCCTCCCTGTGTGGAGGTAGTGTTTGACTGTATCTCATTAACCCCAACCCCTTATTCCACCCTCCTGCGTGAGGAGTAGTGTTGTACATTATATACTTTCAGGTCAAGCGGCATCGGCGCGGTGTGCGGGTGCGTACCCACACCTCCCTGCTCGCCCTCGTCTTCGGCCGGGATCGGTGTCTTCACACCGATCAGGTGAGTGACTGGTCCCTACCTGGTTGTTCCATGCTTTGCTAGTTTAGTATTGTTTTATATGCCCATCGGTCGGTAAGAGAGTGATCGGAGCCGTAATTGCTCGATTAGTGTTCCCACCACGGATTGTGAGTGAGAGCCACCAAACCCCACACCCCGGCGTGCCATCTGCCCACTAAATTGGGAATTCCCAGACCCTTAGGGGTCAGCCTAGGCCCACCTAGTCTTTAGAATATTTGGGTCCCACCTCGGACCCTCGCCATCATCTCCCGGCCCCACCGGGTGATCGTATGAGCCGCGCGAGTGAGCCGCTATCGTGAGTCCGTTGAAAGTACTTGTATGCTTGTGGATTTAAGTCCTAGGTTCAACCATTCATCCATTTGCATCTTTGGGTTGTGCCACATCAAGTGGTATCAGATCGGTCATAGGCTTGTTCTTACAAGTCTAGTCTTGGGTCGTCTTCACACTAAGTCATTCATAGGTGCATTCGCACACCCGTGCATAGCCCACCCAACTTTGCATGACCACTCGTAGTGGAACTCATTATCAAAGCAATCCATCCTCTTCCAGTTCCACAATGAATCCCAATCCCCAAGGGAATCCCGCCAACAACGAGCATGAGCTTCCCGATCACATGAGATTCCTAGTGGAGGGTATGGCTAGTATCTTAGGACGGCTTGATGACATAACAACCCGGCTTGAGCAACTTGAGGAGAATAGGCCCGCCCTAAGGGTAGGTGATAGGAGGGCACCTCCCCCACATGAGGAACCAGCCATAGGAGAGCTCAACCTTGACCCTCCTCCTGAATTGGAAAGAGACCCACCTCCAAGGAGGAATGAAAGACCCCCCCGGGACAACCCGGATGACCACCTTATGAGACTTGTGAAAGTAGATGCCCCCACCTTTGATGGATCTCATCACCCAAGCATCTATTTAGATTGGGAGGCGGCTATCGACCAATATTTTGATTGGTACCCAATGACCGAGGATAGGAGAGTCCGGCTTGCAAAAATGTAACTTACCAAATTAGCTAAGACTCATTGGATGAACATTGAGGCATTAAGGATAGTTAGGAGGGAAGCTCCCATCACCACATGGGGGGCCATGAAGGAACAACTCAAACTCAAATATGTCCCTCCCTCCTACCATCAAAACCTCCTAGATGAGTGGCAAGCCTTGATGCAAGAAGGGAAGACCGTTATGGAGTACATTGAGAAATTTGACAACTACCTTCTTAAGTGTGGAGTCCAAGAGGACCCCGCCGTCACGCTATCCCGCTTTAGGAATGGGATTCAATTCCACATAAAAAAGGAGCTATTCATGCGTCAAGTAGCCACTCTAGAGCAAGCCTACCAAGTGGCCCGAGATGCCGAGAAATTCTCTCGATACACCCAAATGTTTCCCCCTCGGGGAATGGACCCAAAATCCATGGTACCTCGGACCAACCCCCACCTCCTCAACGAGGACTCCTCCCCACCCCCATGGGAACTCCTCCCACCCGGGCAGCCCCTCCTAGTGGCACCCCTCCTCCTCGCCCCACAAGTGGGCCCCCCAACCCCACTCCCAATAGACCAAATCCGGCACCCACTCTCCCTCACACTAGGGCTGCCCCAAACCACCAAAGTGGGCAGCAATGCTTTAGGTGCCTTGGGTATGGACACTTCGCCAATCAATGCCCCACCAAGGGCGCATCTAGCTTGCTCATTGAGGAGACAACCCCCTTGCCCCAAGATGATGTTATAGAAGAGGTTGAGGCGTATGAGGCCTCTCCCGATTGGGAGGAGGAGTATGAGAACCACTACATGGAGACCAATCAAGAACAAACCCCTCCATCTACCAACTCTCACCTTGGAGTGATTAGGTGCACCCTCACTCAAACCCAAGAACTTGATTGGAGAAGAAACACCATCTTCCATACCTACATCCGGATAGGGAGTCATGCTAGGAAGGTCATCTTGGACAACGGGAGTAGTGTGAATGTGGTGTCACCCGACACCATCAAACTTTTGGGCCTTACCATCTCCCCACACCCACACCCATATCGGGTAGCTTGGATTGATGCCACATCCATACCCGTTAGCACTCGTTGCCTTGTCCCTGTCACATTTCAATCCTACCAAGGCCAAGTTTGGTGCGACATTCTACCAATGGAAGTTGGAAGTATACTCCTAGGGCGGCCTTGGATCTACGATGTAGATGCCACCTTCCTTGGAAGGACGAACACTTACATTTTCACTCATGAGGGGAAGAGAATCCAACTCAACCCCTCTCCACCCCGTCCCCTTCCTAAGAAGGCATCTCCCTCCCTTGAGGGATCCCCTACCCCTTCCACTATTCAAAACCCACCAAACCCCACCCCATCAAGTCCTAATTTGACCATTGGGACTACTAGGAACCTACACCTCATCACTAGGAAAGAACTTGAGGAAGAAGTCAACCAAGGAGGACAAGTGTGTGCCAATGTTATTTGCCTTGGGGAATCCACCCTAACCGACCCACACCCAATAGAGATTCAACAAATCCTTGAGGACTTCCATGATGTGTTAACCGATGAGCTACCGGATAAGCTACCACCCATGCACGATGTGAAACATGCCATCGACTTTGTGCCCGAAGCTACCTTACCCAACCTACCTCACTATTGCCTCAACCCCACCGAGCATGCTGAACTTAGGAGGCAAATTGAGGAGCTCATCAAGAAGGGCTTCCTCCGCATTAGCAAAAGCCCATGTGCCGTCCCGGCCCTCCTCACACCCAAAAAAGATGAAACTTGGGGCATGTGTGTGGATAGCCGAGCCATCAACAAAATCACGGTCAAATATATGTTTCCCATCCCTCGGCTACATGACATGCTAGACATGCTTGCTAGAGCCACCATCTTCTCTAAGATTGATATCAAAAGTGGCTACCACCAAGTTCGCATTAGGCCCGGGGACGAGTGGAAAACCGCCTTTAAAACTAAGGACGGTCTCTATGAATGGCTTGTCATGCCTTTCGGCCTTTCCAATGCACCTAGCACATTCATGCGCCTCATGACCGAGGTCCTCCGGCCCTTCATTGGCATCTTCCTTGTCGTCTACTTTGATGACATTATCATATATAGCCAAACCAAGGAAGCCCACCTAGATCATCTCAAACAAGTTTGCACCGTTATTAGGAAAGAAAGTCTCTTTGCCAATCCCGGGAAGTGTCATTTCTTGACCAATCAACTAGCCTTCCTAGGATTTATTGTCTCATCCCAAGGGGTATCCATGGACCCCGAGAAGGTCCAAGCCATTCTTGAGTGGCCCAACCCCAAGACCCTCCATGAGGCCCGAAGCTTTCACGGGCTAGCCACTTTCTATAGGAGATTCATCCGTGGGTTTAGCACTATCACCGCTCCTATCACGGATTACCTCAAGAAGGGCACTTTTATGTGGACTAGGGCAGCCTCCAAAGCATTCCTAGAGCTTAAAGAAAAGATGACCCAAGCCCCGGTCTTGTGCCTACCCGACTTCTCAAAGGTCTTCGAGGTCACTTGTGATGCATCCGGGATAGGGATTGGAGGCATTCTTAGCCAAGAGGGTCACCCAGTAGCCTATTTTAGTGAGAAACTTTGTGAAGCTAGGACTAGGTACTCCACATATGACAAAGAGCTTTACGATGTGGTTCAATCCCTTTGGCATTGGAGGCACTATCTCCTCCCCAAGGAGTTTGTGATCTTCTCGGACCACGAGGCCTTGAAGTACCTCAACACCCAACAAAAGCTCAATGCCCGCCATGCCCATTTGGTAGAATACATTCAAGCCTATACCTTTGTCCTCAAGTACAAAATGGGTAGTGAGAATCACGCCGCCGATGCGCTTAGTAGGTGGGTAGCCTTACTTTTCACTATCCAGGTGGAAGTCACCGGGTTTGAGAGAATCAAAGGGGAATACCCAAATTGCCCCAACTTTGGGACTCACTACGACACCCTCTCCACTCAGCCCCACAAGGAACATGAGGGATTCATACTCCAAGAGGGGTATCTTTTCAAGGGAGCTAGGCTATGCATACCCCGAACTTCACTTCGGGACTTCTTAGTTTGGGAGTTACACAGTGGTGGCCTAGCTGGTCACTTTGGGGTCCAAAAGACCATAGAGCTAATTGGGAGGCAATTCCATTGGCCCAGTCTTAAGAAGGATGTGGCCCACATTGTGGGACAATGTCGCATTTGTGCCTCAGCAAAACAAGTGAGGCAAAACACTGGGCTTTACACACCCCTACCCATCCCAGACCGACCTTGGGAGGATTTGAGCATGGACTTTATCCTTGGCCTACCTAGGACCTTACACAAACATGATTCCATCTTTGTCGTTGTTGACAGGTTCTCTAGGATGGCCCACTTTATCCCATGTGCCAAGACTTCGGATGCTTCTAGGGTCGCCCGATTGTTCTTTGATGAGGTGGTCCGACTCCATGGACTACCCAAAACCATTGTGTCTGACCGAGATGTGAAATTCACCAGTTACTTTTGGAAAACTCTCTGGCATTTGATGGGAACCCTCCTCAAATTCTCCACCGCTTACCATCCTCAAACCGATGGCCAGACTGAAGTCGTCAATCGAAGCCTTGGGAACTTACTCCGTTGTCTAGTAGGGGACCACCTTGGGAATTGGGATCTCCTCTTATCTCAGGCCGAGTTTGCCTACAATGATTCCGTCAATAGGTACATAGGCAAGAGTCCATTTGAGGTACTACATGGTTATAGGCCTAGAAAACCCTCAGATCTTATTCCCCTTCCCCCACATGCTAGAGTGTCAGTCTCAGCTGAGTCCTTTGCACAGCATATCAAAGAGTTGCATGATGACATCCGCAAGCATATAGGGAAAAGTAATGAGGCTTACAAAAGGCGGGCAGATGCTCATCGGCGCCACTGCGAGTTCCAAGTGGGAGACTCGGTGATGATGAGGATGGAGCGGCTCCTTCCGGGGCCTGCCTTCAAGTTAAGGGCACGAGGGTCGGGACCCTTTCGAATTCTGAGATGACTAGGTAGTAACGCTTATGAGCTGGACCTACCTGAGGGTTTTGGTGTACACCCTACTTTCAATGTGGCAGATCTGGTACCCTAGAAGGGCCCCGCGGTGGAACCTAGTGAGGAGCTTGAGCCTTTACCCTCCCTTGAGAGAGACACCCACGGTGTGACTCTACCTCCTAGCTTGAGAGGCCGACGTGAGCAAGTGGAGGCAATACTGGATGAGCAGAGTACCATTACCAGGAACATGGTATACCAGCGTTACCTAGTGAGGTGGAAGGGCCGTCCCCCGACCGAGGACACTTGGGTGAGCCGGGAAGACTTGCTGCGCCTTGACCCGGACATTTTGGAGCACTACCACAGTCAGGCGGACCCATACTCGACGGGGTCGAGTTCTCCCCACCCCGGGGGATTTGATGAGGGCATCTCACAGCGCTCACTTTGGCTCGGATCGCCTGCATCATTTGGATGAAGCCTGGCTATGTGTTCACATGTCATTTTCCTTTTCTTTGAGTCATATCTTATGTACTTTCCATTATTGAGTCATGTTATCTTAGTCATTTCTCTTGTTATGCTTATTTGGGCCCAAGTACCTTAGTTATGGGCCCATAGGAGTGAGTCTAGGATATGCTTGGTCTTTTGTCTAATTGTCAAGGGTACTTTGGTCATGTAAAGAATGGATGCCTATATATAGGCCCCATCTCTCCTCATGTACACAACTTTTGATGAATCAATTTGAATAGAAGCATTTCCCAAATCTTACTCCCCTCCACTAAAGTTCTCTTCTCTCTTTCTCTCTCATTATCTCTCTCTCTCTCTCTCCTCAAGGAAGGGGGCGAACCCCTCTCTCTCCCCCCCTTCTCCCACCTACCACCTACCCCCCCTCCTTCATTAAGGACCTCCCCAACCACCCACCACCCCAATAACTCCAGCCCAACCCCAATATAGCCTCCACCAATCCAAACCCCACCACTCAACCACCAACTACTCCCTCCACTTCCCTAAGCACCTCACCACCTCCCCAAGGCTGAAGGAGCTTCTCCCAAGGCCAAATTTGAATCTCCCTTCCATCTCACAACCCCCATACCAACCCTTGGTCGCCCAAACCAGCCCCCTACCCAGCCCAAGTTTGCCCCCACCCCCATTCCCCTCTCCATTGCTCACCTTGTGCAGCCCTCTCCCTTCCCCTACCCACACCAGCCACTCCTACTCCCTTCACCCATCCACCCCTTGATTCCCCACTCTCCCAACAGCCCACCATCGACCCCCACCCCTTCTCACAGCCTTCAGCCACCCCAATCCCCTGCCCTACCATCACCACCCCTTCACCCATATCTTCTCATCTTTGCAGATTCAGTCCCGAGTTGCAGATAGTAGAGTAGCAGCGGGTTGCAGAGAGCACCACGTCGTCACCAAGGGGCTTCTGGAGGCATATCATACATCGGTGGAAGCATCTGTGAGTCAGTTTTCCAACGGTGGTGGTCCCGCATCTGTCCAAGCTCGGAGCTGATCAAAGGAGCCGTTCTCGCCGGACTGCGCTTCCTGACTCCGGCTCATGACCTGAAGCTGAGATCAGAGACTACCACGGCCAGCTCGGGAAAGATCTGGGCACCATCTTTGGAGCAAAGGAACTACGACCAGTCCTATTTCAGTACGAGGAAGAAGGAAGTCAATCGCCCACCCGAGCCCTCAGTTCCAATTTTTCTCGTCGAAGTGCGCAGGCTGCTCCCTGCTGTTCCAAGTTGGACCACCACCCAGTCTTCTGATCATAAGTTTCTCCTCCGACCTTCTTTTGGATCTCTGTGAGTTTCTACTCGAAGCTGTTCCAGCCACGGTCGCGTAAACATCGATTTCGTCCGTAGCATCATCTGCAACCGACCTCATCAGTTCTGCACCAGACAGAGACAGAACCAATCAGTCTGGTTCCAGACTCTGCCCCAGCCAGCAAAGACTTCACGAGAATTACCCAAAATTCAAGCGTCATCCCGGGCCAGTGTAAAAAGTTTTGGCACTGGTTTCGACGGATTCTGAGCTCCGCTGAGCCCGTGGAGGCTCCATCATCATCAACCTATCCTGCTGTTTTCTGAAGCTAGCAGAATCGGCGCAACTCGGCGAGTCGGTTTTCTCTCTTAGTTTCCCCACCCCGCCTGGCCGGCTTACAGCCCCTCCCCGTGTGGAGGTAGTGTTTGACTGTAGCTCATTATCCCCAACCCCTTACTCCACCCTCCTGTGTGAGGAGTAGTGTTGTACATTATATACTTTCAGGTCAAGCGGCATCGACGCGGTGTGCGGGTGCGTACCCACACCTCCCCGCTCGCCCTCATCTTCGGACGGGATCGGTGTCTTCACACCGATCAGGTGAGTGACTGGTCCCTACCTGGTTGTTCCATGCTTTGCTAGTTTAGTATTGTTTCTTATGTCCGTCGGTCGTTAAGAGAGTGCTCGGACCCATAATTGCTCGATTAGTGTTCCCACCGCGGATTGTGAGTGAGAGCCACCCTACCCCATGCCCCGGCATGCCATCTGCCCATGAAATTGGGAATTCCCAGACCCTTAGGGGTCAACCTAGGCCCACCTAGTCTTTAGAATATTTGGGTCCAGCCTCGAACCCTCGCCATCATCTCCCGGCCCCACCGGGTGATCGTATGAGCCGTGCGAGTGAGCCACTATCGTGAGTCCGTTGAAAGTACTTGTATGCTTGTGGATCTAAATCCTAGGTTCAACCATTCATCCATTTGCATCTTTGGGCTGTGCCATATCACTCATACCGCCAGCGTCTCATAGACAAATGGCAAAGTCTCTCCCAAGGGAACCGATCGGTGACTAAGTACACCGCCGAGTTTGATGAGTATTATTTGCGGTGTGGAGTTACGGAAGAGAGCACCATGAGCATCTCACGCTTTCGAAGAGGTCTGTGGCCGAACTACCAATATGATCTTTTTCGCCGTAATGTGACCACTTTGGAACAGGCGTATCAGGTTGCTCTCGAATTGGAGCAATTCGAGGCCGAGTTTGAGCCTACCCATCGGTTGGGCCCCTTTCCCCCTCGTAGTGTCGAGCCCCGTGGCTCTTTAGGCACGTATCCGAGGGCCCCCATGGCTCGACCTCAGGAGCCTGCTCATCCCAAGCCATTCGCTCCTAGGCCTCGCCCTCCACCTCCGAGGGATATCCCTCCTCATCCCCAACCCACGGCACCCACGGCCCGTCCACCGGCACCCGCACCCGTTGCTCGTCCTTTGTTGCCTACACCTCCTATCCGTCGAGAGGATAAGGGGAAAGGACCTTTGATCGGGGAGCCTAGTGGATCACGACAGCAGTGTTATCGCTGTAATAGGTTTGGCCATTTCGCCAACCAGTGTCCCACTCGTCAGTCTCTTGTCATTGGGGACACACAGGCCGGGAACACCATCTCCTCAGATCTTGTGTTAGTCAGCTATGAAGCAGATCCGGAGTTAGCTGACGAGTTCTATGAGATTGAAGGTGATGGCCAGGATGCCCATCATTCGGATGATACCCATCGTCAGATGTATTCTCACCCAGCCACAGGCCAGTGATGACTGGCGTCGGACCACCATCTTTCATACATACTGTAGGCTGGGCGGGCAAGTGTGTAAGGTGATGTGGACGCGGATTTTTTTTCCTCTTACTTAAATCTTATCTGTTTATTATTTATTGATTTATTCGTTTGTTGATTTATTGGCGTGCCAGTCACCGGAGTGACGATTTTATTGTGCGCTCGATCTGACATGGTCAGTCGATTGTGAAGTCCTAGTCGGGACCAGAAATCCGTCATACCCTGAACGCTATGACGTTAATTACGTCCTCCCTAAGGAGGACAACCCTTTATTAAACGCTAAGATAGGAGGAGGACATCGGTAAAGCCACATGCTCAAAAGAAACGGAATTCATTCGTTTGCAAGACGCTAAATGGATTAGACGAAGCAGGGGTTCGTTATCTTAGAGGATAGCTCCGATGGCATAATCCCACCAGCTTGAACTATGCCAAGTGAGGAATAGGAAACTACCCATGCGGTGGCAGAGTAGGATCCGAAAAAGATCGGGCATAATTGACCCGGAGTCCGAATGGGGACCGGCGTGACATGGCACGCTCCATGTGGGTGCGATGGCACATCTATATCCCCCTTGGAGGGACCATCGGAGGGCATGCAAAGGCATAACTCCGTGGGCCGACGGGGTTGAGAGGGAGAACATCACAGTCACCCAATAGGATATGCATAAATTTCGGCAGCATGTCCGCTCAACTTGGATTATGCCAAGAGAGAATAGGTCATCATCCACGGAATGCCGGGATGACGACCGAACGAGGATGGGCACCGGGCCCCGGGACATCGCTTGCATTTATGCCATCGTTTAATATCCCCTTGAAATCCCTCGGAACTCATGTAATGACATGGCCCTTTGGGTTTATAAGGGTGAAATCCGGATCGGGAATGAGGACTGTAGGGGAGGTCTTCCCCATTACTGTGTCTTCTCAAGGCATCCATGATGATCTCTGAACATCCCCGGGGCATATGTCTGAAGAAATCAGAAGGTTGACAGATGGCAGTGCAGAGAAGAGCCTCTGACTGGACTTCAATTGGCCAAGAAGGTGGGTCTCGGCATGGCTTTCTATCGGCCAGAGGAGGGTCTCGGCGGAGGTTTATTGGTTGGCCAAAGGGGGGTCTCGGCGGTGGTTTCTTGGCTGGCCAAAGGGCCTCTCGGCGGGGGTTTATTGGTTCAAAAAGGGGGGTCTCGGCGGTGGCTTCCCGGCGCGCTCCTGGCCGCGCTGAGAAGGTGGCGCCGAGAGGCTTGCATGGAGGGGTTTGAATAGGCCTATAGGGGAGGGGGTCTCGGCGTGGAGCTTCCCGGCGCGCTCCTGGCCGCGCCGGGAGCCTGGCGCCGAGAGGCTTGCATGGAGGCTCACGTGAAAAAGGTTTAAATGGCAAGGTTTGTCGTTTAGCTGGGGGAGAGGGCATCTCGGTGGGACAGCTCTCGGCGGGGAATTTTGCAAGCCGAGAAGGTGGTTTTGTGGAAGGATTTCAGGGTTTGATTGCGGTACTCTGTCCGGGAGTTTCTGGGTTTTGTGGCTCAGAGTGAGACCGAATCGGGGGTGCAGGAGGAGGTTTCATGGATGCCTCTGCTAGAGGGATGCCAGGGAAGCTGAGAGACCAAATCATCAGGAGGAGGAGAGGCCATCGTTAGGGCCCTGAGTAGCTTTCATCTATCTGCTGCCAGACGTCTGGGGGGGTCAAGAGATGGCTGTCTCTGATCCCCCAGACTAGCACAGTGGCATCGAAGAAGCAAAACGGCGATGAAAGAACCCTCGGCGTTGGGACTCCAGGTCTTAATCACTAAACGGTTAGAGTGAAGACCCAGGGTTGCATTCATCTGCGGGTTCAAATACATCTTTTATAGCCGGCAGTCCGGGAAACCAAGAGATTGATGTCTCTGGTTCCCGAACAGCACAAGAGGCTCGAGGGGAAAAACTCGAACGTATACGGAGGGCATACCATTGAGACAGGAAGGGAGAAGAGAATAGAACCCAACGACCCACTAAACAGGGGTGGGAGTTCTATCTTCATCCCTGCTCTAAGAACAGACTCAACTCTGAAGCTTGAATCGTTCCGCCCATGGGGCATTCAGACAAACAATACGCATGCGTATAGAGACAGGGGAAGCTCATATTGCATAATATCCATCACGGCAACTGCATTTATTTCATCCCACTACCATTATTTACATCAACTGCAGGACTAAAGCCGAGAAACATAAAGGGGAGGAACAGGGGGAGAATCATATGAATAATCGAAGCACTAAGACTTGGACTACTACATACGGAGAATAATGAAAAAGGAACAGCGAACATGGGGGGGGGGAGGGTGGAGCATTGACTCCTCTCTCTCCCCCTAGCAGCCCACCTGGAGCCTCTTCTTCTTCTTTTCTTCAGCTTCTTCTCTTCTCTCAGCCGAGGGGGGGTCTCTCTCTCTCCTGGCAAGACTCCCTCTCTATTCTTTTTCTATTCTTCTATCCTGTTCTCTTTTTTCTATTCTCTTCTTTTTTTTTGTCCGCCCCCTCTTCGTTCGAAGGAAGAGGGTTTTTATATCCATCCTCCTTTTCCTTCTCGGCAGATACTATCACGGCGCGCTTGAAACGGGCTTCCCGGCGCGCTCGAATCCCACCTCTCGGCGCAGCTTTGGGCTTCGACCACAGGCTCTCGGCGTGACCTTCACACAGGCCCACTTGGGACTTTTTAAGTGCATCATCACCCGAAAGGGCCTTTCATTGATGACATATCTTGTATCGAGATCATCATTACGGTTTTCATCAGTCCGTAGACAGGGGTTTCATCGGTATTGCCATCTGAATGGTGACAAAACCGGGTATCATCTTATCGACACCGTCACTTGAATGGTGACGAGCTCGGACATCAGCTTTAGTCTGGGAAGACCTCAGCCGGGTATATAATCTGTGGAGACCATTCTTCTTCTGTTCTGACTTTGCAAAAGCCTTTGCAATCTTCATCTGCCGGTACCGGCTTCATCTTCATCTCATATTACATCTGTTAGTAAGCCGACATCTGACTTACCCTGACATATCATCCGTGGATTCTTGGACGAAACGGTAGTACAACTCTCATTAAAGGGCTGGAAGGTCTCATCAGTCGAGTGACTGCTGCTTTATCAGTGCTGCCGTCTGAGTGACATTGGCACCGGGCATCAGCTTTGCCGACAAGGGTTTTAGCTGGGTAGACAGTTGATGAGCTTCATCATTGGTCTTTCACTGTTGGTCCGACCCTCTTTTCAATTATGTTTTCACCCTTGTTCATTTTCTAGGTGTCAACAAATGCCCCCCACCTGCGGGCGGCGTAAGCGCAGAATAAGCGGCACGGGGCTTGCAGGTGTCTTTCATCATTCGAGGGTATCTTCCTCAATTTGTCTTTAATCGGGTTCTCAGACCTGCTCATCTCGTTGCAACAATATTCTGCACACGGATCTTTCATTTTCATATTTTTTATCTTCACATTTTCTTTATTTTCAGCATTTCGGAGCTTCTCAGCACAGGGCACTGACTTCTCGGCGTGAGCCTCTCGGCGCGAAGCTTCTCGGCGCGAGGGACCTCTCAGCGCGGAGCTTCTCGGCGCGGACGAAGGGGGCTCTCGGCCTGGGGCTTCTCGGCGCGCCCTGGCGGAAGGGGGCCTCGGCCAGGGCTTCTCGACCTGGGGGCTCTCGGCCTGGGAGTTCTCGGCGCGCCTTCTGGCCGACGGGGGCTCTCGGCCTGGGCGGTTCTCGGCGCGCATTTGGCCGCGACGAGAACCCATCTGCTTCGGGCCCTATATTAAGGCGCCGAAAGCCTTTTTTTCCTCATTCTTGCTTCTTCTTTCTCTTTCTTCATTTCCTTTCTTCTTCTTCGGCCCGAGCGATCTTTTCCTCTTGGCCGTCTCATTTCCTTTCTTCTTCTCCGGCTTTCTTTCATCGGCGGGAGCTTCTTCTCCTCTCTCGGCCGTCTCATTTTCTTCGCCCGTCAGGACGTTCTTTGGGGATTTAATCCCTTTTGATTTCGGGACCACCCCCTCTTGGTTGGTGACTCCCTATTCTCCTTGGGCAGACCTCGAATAAGGGGAGATGCTGCTGAAATTTTCATAGGGTGTCATGTTATAATCTTTATAAGACTGGCTTCTAATTCACACTTTTTCTCCGACTGCAGACACTGCAATGGCTTCCAGTTCTGATGCTGCATCTTCCGGAGCTGTTGGTGCTAGCTCATCGGCCCAGCCCGACATATCACGAGCCAAAGTAAACTGGCTGAACGTACACAGTCTGGATTTCGGATACGACAGGATTGCTTCAGTCGATGAATCGTCTGACTCTGAGACTGACACAGTGTCGACGGCCCGGGTATACTCCACGGCGACCGAGACATGCTTCAGGCGGGATGGTAGCTACCGGCCAGACCTCCCGAAGGACCGACATTTGATGCCGTTCATCCGAACTTTCACAGTGGGCGGCATACGAGACTACCGGATAGCTCGCGTAGTTGAAGCTGCCATCCTTGCTGAGCGGGATAGCCTGAAGGAATCAGTGTATCGCAGCAAGGCCATCTATCTTCCTGGGGAAAAGCGCGACTGGGATGCAGTCCTCAGCATATCGGAGCTGGAACCAGAGAAGATGCTGGCCTGGGCCCCGGAATTCACACCTGCCCGGTGGGATAATGCTAGCGGCCGAGTTCATAGGGAGAAGCCCGGCTATGGCATATTCTTGGCACCATTAAAGTGGGGATATCGCGAAGAGCCCTTCGTGCTGAATTGTTCGGCCGTTCAGTTCAAGTACCATTTGGCCGCTGGTTGGTTCGGGGATACCAAAATCACTGACGCGCACTTATTCCGAGTAGGGGCAGTGGAGTTCACAGAGTTTATTCTGAAGGAGTATGCCCCTCTGCTGATCAGAGTCGGGGTATATCACAGCATTTTCGCTTCTAGATTTCGATATCCCATATCCAGAGGGTTGTGCTGCGGGATGTTCGAAGTGTTCTGCCCTTTATTCAACACTTTTTATACAGCGGAGGGTGAGACATCCCTGGACCTCTGGAGTTTATCACAGCTCTCCGGTCTGCCCATTGATGGCGAGCCGTATGAGGAAGTTTGCTTGACAGATTCCGAGAAGGATAGCTCTGATGGCGAGGGCAAGTATTCCATCGGCTTCTCATATCGGTATCTGATGAAGGTATATCGCTCCATCTGTCTGGCGTACAACAGAGGGTCCTCCAAAGGCTATCATCCCCGAGAGAAAGGCAGCAAACTGAGGGTCCGGATAGGGCAGTGGCTCCAGTATTTCTTTGACGGTCCTCTGAAGTATGCAGACTTTCCTTCCCTGGGTCCAGTTGCCAGCAAACAGATAAGGGCCCCTCGCTATAAGTCGGCGCTGCCATCCTCATTGCGTCATGCGGGCAAAGGTGGTCCCAATCCGACAGGAGTAGATCCCATCACACATTGTGCGGCCTATTTCACCTTCTGGTTGTGTACTTTCGCCCTCCCACAAGGGGACGAGACAGTCATTCGGCCAGAGGCCATATATCCAGCTTGTCAGATGGCATGGGGGATGAAGCTGTCGCTTTGCCCAGTGGCCCTGTGTTTGATATATAAATCTTTGGGGGACCTGCACAAGCATCGGACTCCCCGTTCTTTGAGGACCGTGGGTCCTTTTCACTTCTTCAACGCCTGGGTTTGCAGTATATTCCCTGAGTTGGCTTCGAGAACCTTGCAGGCAGATACGGTGTTGCCTAGAATGATCGAATTTGCCAGTGCTGAGTCTGGTCCCTTTTATGATCAGTTGTTTAAAATAAGGGGCCGACTGATAAGGGTACCAGTGGACGCCCCTGGCAGCATTCATTTCTGGAGCTTGGCGGCATGTTCAGCTCCTTTGATTGATCCTCAGAGAGAGTGCAAGCTGGAAGAGATAGAGACTTATGCTCATCCTGTCACAGGGGCTGAAGTTGCTCGGCCTATCCTGGAGCCGGAGCTAGTCAGATGGGCCATGGCTATTCGGCCCAGTGTTTTAGTTTTCAGGAAGGGTGGCCTTCTTCTTTTGGAGCCATACTATCCGTTCCGATTTGGGTGGAACTTCGGCTACGACCAGCACATCCCCACCTCAGCTGCTCAGTTTCCTTTGGATAGCCGGGCCAAGCACGGGTCCGTCATTGTTGGCGAAGGCCGGTTGTGGTGGGATTTCTATCATCGCCAGGACGATGTAGTTCTCAGGGTGCCCACTGTTTCTAACCATGTTCCCCGGGTAACATCAAAATATATCAAATGGTGGAACATCCGGACCGGTTTTTACAGGGATGGTAGGGGTGCCTTCTGGGATGTGGCAGAGCGCTCCTTCCTGAAACAGCAACCTGGGCCGGTGTTTGATATTCCTGAGGCCCACTTGAAAAAACTTTACTCACAGCATCCGAGGGAGGCGGAGAATTATCTGACTCAACGTCGGGCATTGAAGGAAAAGAGTTCTGAGCCGCTTGTCCCTGTCTTTGCTGCTATCAATGAAGACACTTTCATGAAGACCTTGAAGCATTTGTGCCGTGTGGGAGGCGCTCGCTTGGAGGAGCAGCAGTACCCATTCCCTGTTGAAGAGCCGCTCCCGATAGTAGCTCCTTGGAAGGGTCCAATTGATAAATTTCATCCATATAGGACGTTTGTACGTCGAGAAGATAGAACTCAGACGTACTATAGGCAAACGTCCTGGCTGTTCATTCTGCTGAATTTGCATGGATTATCTGCAGAAAGCCTGATAGCTGGCATATTGAACAAGCCACTGTTTATATCATTTCATTATGTCGATGGTTGGGGCATGGACCATCTTGACTTATTTCGATGCCTTGACTTTCACGGCCATAATGATCTGGCAGCTTTAGTAGAGAAGTGCCAGAATTTTGGTGATGTGTGCTGGCTCATCAAGGAGGCTACTTCCCGCTCCAAGGAGGTAGCTTATCTGTACTGGCCACTTTCTGTATTCTACGACGGCCCGGCAGGTAAGATTTCTTCTTTTCTGATTGCAGTGTTTTCTGCTTAGCATCTGAATTTCGCACCCACTGATCCCATCACCCTTCTGCCATTTTCAACAGACCGGCCTGATATAAAGCGGCAGGGGCTCTATAGAAAGATTATTGCGCAGGCCGAGAAGCCTACTTATTTTGAAGTCCCGGCTGCAGCACCGACCACTACTCCCCTGCCTCCTGGCAAGAAGAGGAAGGCTTCCGCAGTCAAGGCTGCAGTTGGGAAGGCCAGGAAGGCCAAAAAGGCCCATGTTCAGCAGTCGACTTCGGTGGCGATGGACACTGGGACCCCTCTCCCCAACATTCCCTCATTCGATGAGTTGGAGTTGCAAAGGGAGGCCGCTCAGACACCGGTTCAGGGTAACATCATTAGCTTGCATTTGCATTCTTCATCATCTTTTGCAGATTTTCAAAGAAGTCTTCGACTCTGACCCCTTCCCTTTTTGCGCAGCTCAAGAGCCAATTGTGGCACCCTCCGAAGCAGAGACCAGGCTGCCTTCCCCCACGCCGGCTAGTGAGGCGGGGGGGGGGTAAGTGTGCTTTCTCATCTGTTTCACACTTCTATTGCTTTTTCTACTATAACCCTCAGAGATCGCTTTTCTGTTGAAATGGCAGCCGAGGAGCAGGCTGAGGTTGAAAGGATGACAGAAGAGCCGATTCAACCTCCGGAGGGTCACAAGACTCAGTCGAAGCGGGGTACTGTTCCGGCCAGGCGCATAATTACCCGGTCCACATCCCGACATGCTTTAGAGGCGTCCCCACAGCATGTAGCCAGGGTAGAAATATCATCGGGTAGCTCTACAACCGTCTCTGATGAGGAGGAAGTGGCTTTCAGCGGCAGTGAGGGGGATGCTCCTGAATCAGAAGCCCCGCCTGTACTTGCAAAAGGTGCTATGTCTTTTCAGCCTGCTAAGCTGCTGGTGCCATCTTCCGAGGAGGAGTTGCAAGAGGAGTTTGCTGGGCTCGACACCGAGATCGACATATCTTCACTCTTTGTCGCTTCAACTTCGGAGTTTCCTCCTCTTTCGCCCCACTTCGAGGATGCGAACCCTGCTTCAAAGGTGGGTCCCCTTTCAGGCTTGCTGCTTCATCTGCATCTTCATTTAGTGCTGAAGGTTGTTTTGCTTTGGTCTCAGGGCCCTATCACCGTCAGCTCAAACACAACTGCAACTTTTATGGAGGTTTTTTCTGCAAACTGGGCTATTGTCCCTTTTCTACCTTTATCCTGCATGGGGGCTCCTGAGGTCATTCACCCTGTTCCAATGCGAATACAGTCTTCAACAGATTTAGCATCGTTGGACCTGGGGGCCTCAGGAGACAGATGCACTCCTATCAGGGCTTCAGATTTCAGAGCCGAAGCTGATCTAGCCAGAAGTTCTGCTTTCATACCGGCCGCAGTGATGACCATCGCTCCTGAGTCAACAATTCCCACAACATCAATCATGGAGGGTGAACCTTTGCCTCTTCAGACTGTGGCCTTCGCGGCCTCGACATTGAAGGAATTGGCCACCGAAGCGGAGATGGAAGAAAGAGAGGTGGCTGCTGCGGAACTGGGAGTATTGCCCATAACCGCCCCGGACTCTATCTCCATACTTTCAGAATCTGAGGAGGAGGTGCCTGAAGTTGCATTCGGTAGTATTCAGACGGCCGCCCCCGAGGAGATGGAAGTGGAAGATCTCTTGGCCACGCCAGAGGTTGCAGGGAGAGCTCAGTTGGTACCTTCGGTAGACCTCCCATCTTCTTCTTCGCAGCCGGATATCACCCTATGGGCAGACATTGATAGTGAAGTAACCTTTGAAGTAGCTCCTCTTCCTTTGCCTGGCTTCACTTCACCTGAGAGTTTTGTCTGGCAACATCTGGGCATGCTGCGCCAGCTAGTGGAGTCCCAGCCCGGACTAACCTATCCACAGTTGAAGGAGATAGCTGAGCGCTTCACCGCCGGCTTGCAGGCGATGGGATGTCCCACAGAAATATGGGCCCAGCGGGTTCTTTTATTGTTAAAATTTGTTCATCGCCGGGATTTCTTGACACATATCATGTCTGACAAACTGGCGGCTTTGAAGTTGCAAAGAATGGAATGCAAATCCGAGCTGGCGAAGATGAACTCTATTCTTCAGGAGCGACAGTGCCAAATGCAGTCTTTGGCGGAGCGGGAGCAGTTTGTGCGCGACCGGATAACTACCCTGGAAGCTGAACTGTCCGATCTCCGAGCTGAGCTGCCGCAGCTAACAACTTCTCGACCACAGCTCGAGGAAGAAGCAGCTCTATTAGAGGGGCAGGTGGCGTCCTTTCAAGACGAGTCCGTTCGACTGCAGGAGGAGGAGGCTCGTCTTCATGAACTGGGAGCCGCCCCTTATGTGGGTCTTCTGGCTTTCGAGGATATCTCCAGGCAGCCATGAACCATCTTCTCTTTCTTTTTCTTTTGTACACTTTTGCGATACAACGTCCCCTCGGGGCCCTTTATGTACTCACTTATTAATGAAAAGAAATCTTTGGCTTCACGCGTATCCATTTTCTTCTGCATGTGGTTTTATCACTTTGAGAAGTGGGGTAGCGGTTTTAGCAATTCCTCATGCGAATGGCCCGTACTTGGCAGGAGAGCGTCCACCCCCTCAGAGAAAGGATGGGGAACTCGCTCCACCGCGTGACGGCATCCGGGGAGGTGCTTAAACCGGATTCTGTTGGTAGCAGCAATCGTCCCTCTTGGCAATATGTGCTGCGAGGGAGACAATTTGCAGAAATGTGAAAGAAGAGGTTTCATCATACTAGACGAAATGTCTAGACTGGGTAGAGGTTATAGCAGGTGGGACATTGAAAAAGGGTATGGGGTTTTCATCAGAACGGACATAAAGTGCGAACTGGACAGATTGTATCATTGGCCGGGCGGTGTACCGATCAGCCAACGGTTGACTTCATCATCGATATTGAGCTTATATCGATGCAAGGGGGATTTCATATGTTTTATCAGAATAGACGTAAGGTCTAAACTGGATAGGGTTTCATCATTGATTGGGCAAGGTGCCAATCGATCAACAGTTGGTTTCATCATCGACATTGGGTTTATATCGACACAAAGAAGAGTTTCATCAGCATAGACGAAAGGTCTAAACTGACTAGGGTTTCATCATTGATCGGGCAGGGTGCCAATCGATCAACAGTTGGTTTCATCATCGATATTGGGTTTATATCGACGCAAAGAAGAGTTTATAAGTTTCATCAGAATAGACGAAAGATCTAAACTGCAGGATTTCATCATTGATCGGGCGAGGTGCCGATCGATCAACGGTGGGACGTAGGTAGAGGCGTAGGAATCGTCAGGATAGACGTAAGGTCTATTCCAGCAGGTTTTATCGCGGGTGGGACATTTGAAAGAGGGTGTGTAGATTTCATCAGGACGGACGTAAGGTCTTTCCTAGAGAGGTTTTATCGTCGGTGGGGCATGGAGCCAGATGACCAACAGAAGGTTTTATCAGCGAAGGGGAAGTAAGGGCAGCGTGCCTATTGGCACGGAACTTTGAATTACCACATTACTGACCCAAGTGCCCTTTCGAGTTTTCACCGGAGCCAGCCCCCTCTTGCTTTTGCCCACGCGCCCTTTCGGGTTTTCACGTGGCGGGGTACCCGATTTTGCCTGCAGTGCCCTTTCGGGTTTTCACCACAGTTCGGTTTTAGACATTTTTGCCCTCGCTCAGAATGTCCGAACAAGTCTGGCGGGGTATCTCTATTTTTAACCCCATTTTTTATATATACATATATATATATATATATATATATATATCTCTTGAATTGGGACTTCAGTACAGGTCAGGCGATGTGCTGCTTCATTGGCGGCTGCTCTTATCATCGGTATCGGGTATATACTGACGCAAGGATTTCATAGGTTTCATCAGGATAGACGTAAGGTCTAAACTGGATGGGTTTCATCATTGACTGGGCAGTGTACCAATCGATCAACAGCAGGTTTCATCATCGGTATTGGGTTTATACCAATGCAAGGATTTCATAGGTTTCATCAGGATAGACGAAAGGTCTGGCCTAGATGGGTTTCATCGTTGATTAGGCAGTGTGCCAATCGATCAACAGCAGGTTTCATCATCGGTATTGGGTTTATACCAATGCAAGGGTTTCATGGATTTTATCGGCATAGACGTAAGGTCTAAACCGGACAGGTTTCATTGCTGATCGGGCGAGTGTGCCCATTAATCAGCAGCAGGTTTCATCACGGTGGGACATAGGGAGACACGCAGCTCTAGTCGGAACAGATGTAAGGTCTAGACCGAACAGGTTTCTTCGCCGATCGGGCAGGGTTCCCTGTCGACCAAAGATGGGTTTCATCATCGGTATTGGGTTTATACCAATGCAAGGATATCATGGATTTCATCAGGATAGGCGTAAAGTCTAAACTGGAGAGGGTTTTATCATTGATCGGGTGAGGTGCCGATCGACCAATGGTAGCTTTCATCGCGGTGGAACCTGGGACAAGGTATGAGGGCTTTTATCAGGATAGACGTAGGGCCTATACTGAGTGGGTCTAATCGTCGATCGGGCAAGGCGCCGGTCGATTGACGAGGAGTTTTATGGCGGGAGGTGAGGCTTTCTTTGGGATTACCACATTACTGACCCAAGTGCCCTTTCGGGTTTTCACCGGAGCCAGCCCCCTCTTACTTTTGCCCACGCGCCCTTTCGGGTTTTCACGTGGCGGGGTACCCGATTTTGCCTGCAGTGCCCTTTCGGGTTTTCACCACAGCCGGGTTTTTGGCCATTTTTGCCCTTGTTCAGAATGTCTGAACAAGACTGGCGGGGTATCACTATTTTTTAACCCCATTTTTCTTTTCTTTTCTTCTTTTTTTTTATTTGGTATGCGAGCTGAGAGAGAGGGCAGCTTGGGCAGGGCAAGATGCCACTGGACCAAGGAGAGGGTAGCTTGATCGGGGCGGAGTGCCATTGACCAAGATGAAGTGGCCTGATTAGGGCGGAGTGCCGCTAACCGAGGAATGGGTAGCTCGGCTAGGGCGGAGTGCCGCTAAACCAAGAAATGAGGTAGCTCGGCTAGGGCGGAGTGCCGCTAAACCAGGAAATGGGGTAGCTCGGTTAGGGCGGAGTGCCGCTAGACCAAGAAAGAGGTAGCTTGGTTAGGGCGGAATGCCACTAGACCCAGAAAGAAGGGTAGCTCGGTTAGGGCGGAGTGCCGCTAGACCAAGGAAGAGGTAGCTTGGTTAGGGCGGAATGCCACTAGACCAAGAAAGAAGGGTAGCTCGGTCAGGGCGGAGTGTCGCTAGACCAAGGAAGAGGTAGCTTGGTCAGGGCGAAGTGTCGCTAGACCAAGGAAGAGGTAGCTTGGTTAGGGTGGAGTGCCGCTAGACCAAGGAAGAGGGGTAGCTTTTGGCCCGATTACTCGGAGAATGTCGGTTGTGCAGCATGATACAGCTTTAGGTGCCTACCGTTGAGTGGCGAGAATTGGATCTCCCCTCGATGGTTGACAACCATATAGGCCCCACCTTCGTAGACCCTTTGTATCACATAGGGACCTTCCCAATTAGGATTTAGCTTTCCTTTTGGGTTGGATGCCATGACTTCTCTTTTCTTGACCATGACAAGGTCACCTTTCCTAAATTCTCGTCCTTTTACGAGTTTGTTGAACGCAGTGGCCATGCGGGCCTGATACATCTGGATATTCTTCTGAGCTTGGAGGCGCTTCCCTTCCAATTCAGCCAATTCTTGTAATCTTCTTTCTGCATTGGTTTGTTCGCCACGGGCCAGGTCATATTGGACTGCCACTCTGAGTGACGGGACTTCCAGCTCTAGTGGAACTACTGCCTCTGAGCCGTACACCAATGAGTATGGTGAGCACCCTGTAGGTGTTTTGAAGACGGTGCGGTATGCCCATAAAGCTTCATACATTTTCTCTTCCCAGTCCTTCTTGTTGGAATTGACGACTTTGGCCAGCAATGTACACAAGGTCTTATTAAAAGCTTCTGCCAATCCGTTTGCCTGTGGATTGTAGGGCGTGGAGGTTCTCCATTCAATCTTATACTTCTCGGCAAGCCGATAGATTTTCTGATTTCTGAAATGACTTCCATTATCAAATATTATTCGGTTGGGGATTTCGAACTGGAAGATAATGTTTTGCTTGATGAATCTGGAGACCAGCTCACCAGTCACTTCTCTTAATGCTATAGCTTCCGTCCATCGGGAGAAGTAATCTGTTATGGCCAGTATGTACTTATGTCCGGCCGAGGAAGTTGGCAATGGCTCGACTACATCAGTTCCCCATTGTGCAAACGGCCAGCTAGGGACGGTAGGGTGCAGAACGGCAGGTGGTCTTCTAGGTGTTGTGCCCCTGTGTGGTTTTGATGATGACTGACACACCATGAGTCACACTGAGGTGTGCTAATTAATATAGATGACTGATTGACTGCTTGAATATCTGATTGCTTTATCTGATTGTTTGCTTGAATAGTTAATTCATGAATATGGCTAGATTGGGTTAACGTAGTGGCTAATTGTTTGTTCATGCATTACTCTATTTGCCAAGTGTATACATCAGTCAGCATTGCATTTTGTTCACGAAGTCTGTACATTGGCTTCACATCTTCAAGTCTGTACAGCCGTGTCTTATGCTCCTAAGTCTATTCATTGGTGTTGGTCATCAAAGTCTGTACATCGCCTTCAATCTTCAAGTCTATACACTGGCTTATTCTTCAAGTCTGTACATCCACAGTTAAACTTGACGTCTGCACACTAGTCTTCACTGTCAAGTCTGCACATTGGTCTTTGATTTCAATGTCCATACATTGGGCTTTTACATGAAGTCTATACATTGTTGTTTGCAGTACAAGTCCATACATTGGACTGTTCATCAAAGTCTGTACAACAGATTGCTATAGTAAGTCTGTACAGTGAGTGATTCATTGGTGAAGTCTGTACACTCAACTGAACTTCAAGTCTAGACATTGCACTGTAGCATCCTTCGTCTTCGTGTTGTTTTCACTTCGTGTCAACTTTGTCTTAGTGTTGTTTTCACTTCGTGTCGTTTTCACTTCGTGTCAACTTCGTCTTCGTGTTGTTTTCACTTCGTGTCAACTTCGTCTTAGTGTTGTTTTCACTTTGTGTCGTTTTCACTTCGTGTCAACTTCTTCTTCGTGTCGTTTTCACTTCGTGTCAACTTTGTCTTAGTGTTGTTTTCACTTCGTGTCGTTTTCACTTCGTGTCAACTTCATCTTAGTGTTGTTTTCACTTCGTGTCGTTTTCACTTCGTGTCAACTTCATCTTCGTGTTGTTTTCACTTCGTGTCAACTTCATCTTCGTGTTGTTTTCACTTCGTGTCGTTTTCCTTCTCATGTCTTCGTGTCGTGTTACTGAAGCAGCTCTAATAGTTCTGATGAACTTCGAGTCGTTTCCCTGTAGACCTCGTGTCGTTCCTGTTTAGTAACCGCACTTCGTGTCGGTTACTGTTGTTGTTGTGTCTTCGTGTCATTTTCCTTGTTGTGTCTTCGTGTCATTTTCCTTGTTGTGTCTTCGTGTCGTTCTCTGTGTAGTGTATGTTTTTGTCACCACTACACTTCGTGTCGTTGTTCATTACTTCGTGATGTTTTCACTGTCTTCGTGTTGGTCTTTCTCATTAGACCTCGTGTCTTTCTCACATTGACCACACTTCGTGTTGCTTTACGTAGACCTCGTGTCTTGCTTGTTTGCAACCACTTCGTGTCGGTTTCTGTTGTCAGCCCGTGTTTGTCCTCGTGTCTCTTTTGTTTTATAACCTCACTTCGTGTCGTTCCCTTCGTTGTGTCTGATCTGTTACAGTGTACTCGTGTCGTTCTTAGTTATTATGTCCGCGTGTTGTTTCCTTCTCACTTCGTGCTGTTCTCATCCTACCTCGTGTCGTTCTTGTCGTAGTGCTTGTTTTGTTACAGTGACTTCGTGTCGTTTTCCTTGTAATGTTTGTTTTTGTCACCACTGAATGTCGTGTCTTTCTTAGTGCATCTAGAACTACTATCACATACCTCGTGCAGCTTTAGTTATTGTGGCCCTCAGTTTTAATGGTTCGTATCTCCTTGCAGGTTCGAGGAAGAAAATTTCCCAATGCCTGGGCAGCACGTGAATCTGAGGCTGGAATGAAGCCTGCTGAGAGACTGCCACGTGGTCCTAATATTTAGGGCTGAAAGTATGGAGGTCACACGATGGAGCTGCCGCTACTGCTGCTGCTCCTGCTATATATATGAACCTTCTTCCACAGAAGAAGGAAGATCGAATGGGCGAAAGGTGAAGTCAATACAGAGAGCCACGATCTAGACGAAGAAGAAGAAAAGGAAAAGAAGAAGAGAAAGAGAGTGAGAAAGAGAGAGAAAGAGAGATTTGAGCGAGAGATAGAGATAGCAGAAGTGTGAAGAGTAGAAGAGGAAGGAGAACAGAGAAGAAGAGTGAGCTGGAGTGATAGAAGCTTCAACTGAAGATTTGTTCCTGCTGGACCGTGGATCAAATCTAGGCCAGCCAGCTCCTGCGAGAGCCACATCTGTTTTTATCTTTTCAGCTTTCTGTTGCTGGTTTCGTTTTTCTTTTAAACTATCCATTTGCTATTTTTCCGATTCTCTGTAGAGAGGTCGGGGTCCCTCCTGTTGGTTCAGGAGAAGGGAGATCGCTATCTCCGGTTGCAAGTAGCTGGGTGCTACTTGTGGGTTCCCTTTGGTTAGAGGAAGGGAGGCTCATCCTCCGGTTCTGGGCTTGTAGATTTCAAGTCCAGGGGTCCCTCCGGGTGGGAGGAAGAGAGGTCCTAGACCTCTGGTTTGCAGGTGACGTAGTGTCACTTGTGCTTCCCTCTGGTGTTCAGAGGAAGAGAGACTTGGGTCTCTAGGTTCCCCTCCGGTTTGGAGGAAGGGAGGATTGGTCCTCCGGTTCTAGTCTTGTGGGTTGCAAGACTAGGTGTTCCGTCCGGTCTGGAGGAAGAGAGACTTGCGTCTCTGGTTTGCTAGTGACTGGTGTCACTAGTGGTTCCCTCCGGTTGGGAGGAAGAGGGGAGCTTGTTCCCCTGGTCAAGCTGTTTGGCAGCATTTGTTGCAGACTGAGTCTGCTGTGCTAGTGTGACTAGTGGAAGCCTCACTCCGGTTGGGAGTGAGGGGTGGATGTAGGTCTGTTGGACCGAACCACCTAAAAACCCTTTGTGCAGTGGCTTGTCTTCTTTGTGTGTTTGGCGCTAGATGAATGCGTAGGGTCAAGATAGGTTGATCTTCCATATGTGTTCATTTCATTGATGCGCATTCTATATGCTTGACAGTGGTTTTGCGTGTTTGTATGATCTGTCTAATTGCTGCCCACATTAGATGTTTGCTAAGAGCGCACTTCATATTTGTATACAGGTTCAGTAGATGACTGGACTAGTTTTTTCTTCAGTTAGTCTTAGTGCTTTTATTCCGCAGTTCTGAGCACTAGTATTTTAATTGGAAGAAAGTTTTTTAAAGGGTATTCATTCACCCCCCCTCTGAATACATTGCACCGAACACAACACTAGGCACAACAGCATGCTCCTGACATTTCTGGCATGACTTTGCAAACTTGCAACAGTCTTCAAACATAGTGGGCCAATAGTATCCCAGCTTCTTAATCTCTATCTTCATCTTGGGACCGGCCTGGTGGGCACCTGCCGTCCCAGCATGTGTTTCTTTCATTACTTGCCAAGCTTCCTCAGTAGACATGCAGCGGAGCAAAATCTTCTTGCGTGCATCTACCATTATTCGGAACAGAGTTCCATTTCTGAATTCATAAGAATCTTTGATCCTTAGAAGTTTCATCTTTTCTTCTCTTTTCTGCGGCAGCTGTTGGTGTAAAAACCATTGTAGCAGGTGTTGTCTCCAATCAGATGCCTGTTCTGTACTGATAGTAGCAACTTCTTCTTCTTCGGGGCACTCTTCTAGCATGCTGGGGACCTGCCGCCGGTTTATAACAATAATGTTCAGTGTTTCATTTGGTGGGACTGCTATTGAGCTGGCTAGCTTTGCCAGTGCATCAGCTTGGGCATTATGTCCACGGCCCACATGCTTGAGCTCAATATGATAGAATTTCGCCATGAGGTGCACAGCTTTTTGGTGGTAGGGGTTCAACTCCAGCTTTCGCACTTCGAACTCCCCTTGGATTTGCTTTATTATCAACATTGAATCCCCGAATACCTGAAGCATCTGGATACCCATGTTGAGGCTTATACATAGCCCGATTATCAGAGCTTCATACTCGGCTTCATTGTTGGTGCAGGGCTTGTTTATAGAACAGGAAGTATGCACAACCTCCCCTTCTGGTGATTTTAGCACAATACCGGCTCCGGCCCGTATTCTGGTCTTTCCATCGGAGTCCGTCTCTGTTCTAGATGCTCCATCAAAGAATAGCTGCCACATAGTTGACTGAGCCTGGCAGGCTTCTAGTGTCTCATCATCGGGTAACTCAGTCCCCAACATATCATTCTCTGGCACAGGATGCTCTGCGAAGAAATCGGCCACGGCCTGTCCTTTTATTGCCCTCTGGGGTATATATGTGATATCGAATTCCATCAGAATTACTGCCCATTTGCCCAACCGGCCTTTCAGTACTGGCTGAGTCAATATGTATTTGAGTGGATCTGCTGCAGATATCAATCTGATTTCATGTGACAGCATATAGTGCCGGAGCTTTTTAACGGCAAAGACTAGTGCCAAGCATGTCTTTTCTATATAGGTGTAGCTTTCTTCAGTTCTAATCAGCCTCCGACTCAGGTAGTATAGAGCCTGCTCTTTGCCTTCTTCATTTATCTGTGCTAGCATTGCCCCCAGGGAACAGTGTGTGGCTGCAATGTACAGTATCAGGGGTCTGCCCTTAATAGGTGCCCCCAGCACTGGAGGGGTCTTGAGATATTCTTTCAGCTTCTCAAAGGCTTCCTGACAGCCATCGTCCCAAAGGAACGGTACATCTTTCATCATGAGCTTGTGAAAAGGGTGGCATCTCCCCGCCAGATTTGATATGAATCGTCGGATATAGGCCAAACGCCCTTGTAGAGATCTCAACTCGTGGAGATTCCTTGGTGGAGGGAGCTCCTGGATAGCTTTAATCTTGGATGGGTCGATCTCAATGCCCCTATGATGGACAATGAACCCAAGGAATTTTCCACTGGACACGCCGAAGGCACATTTCATAGGATTCATCTTGAGTTCATATTTGCGCAGCCTCTGGAATACTATCCTCAGGTCTTGCAGATGATCTTCTCTTCTGCTGGTTTTCACCACCAGGTCATCAATGTATCACTCTACTTTCTTGAAGAGCAAATCATCAAAGATCTTTGTCATAGCTCTTTGATAGGTAGCGCCAGCATTCTTAAGGCCGAACGGAATTCTTTTATAATGAAATATCCCCTTCGGGGTGCGGAATGCAGTGTGCACTCTGTCTTCTTCAGCAATCCAGATCTGGTTGTATCCGGATGACCCATCCATGAATGACATGGCTTCATGGCCAGTGGTTGCATCGATCATGACTTCAGTGATCGGCACTGGGAAATCATCTTTCGGGCAAGCCTTATTCAGGTCCTCGAAATCTACACATATTCTGATCTGCCCATTTTTCTTCTTCACGGGCACTATATTGGCCAGCCATGTAGTATACTGGTTCTCTTCAACAAAGCCCACATCAATCAGCTTATCAACCTCTTTGTTAATCTGATTTATCAGTTCAGGACGCATTCTCCTGGAAGGCTGCTTTACAGGGTTAGCCTCTGGGTTTATTGCCAATCGGTGCTGTGCCACATCGGAACTCAGTCCTGGCATTTCATCATATGTCCATGCGAAGCAGTCTCGAAATTCTTTCAAAAACTGAATATACTGTTCTTTGACAGCTGGCTCCAGCAGTGCACTGAGGAATGTCAGCCTTGGCTCATCTGCTGACCCCAGATTTACTTCTATTAGCTCATCGACGGTGGCTTGGCCTCCGTCTTCAACTTCGGGTGGGGCTTCTTGCAAATCAATAAAGCCTCCCGGGATATAATCTTCTTCATTCTCATGATTTTCTGTTTCATCATACCGATCATCGGTAGATGCTGGTGCATCGTATAAGGCCAATATGGTCGGATTCTGTTCAGCCTGCCCCGAGGACGTGACTGGCTCAGCGGAAAACTTCGAAGTGGAGTCTTCCGTGCTTAGAGGCTCTTCTGATGTGGGCTCCCCTGAGAGGTCATCATTATGTAGAGCTCGGAATTCTTCTAGAATGCGCCCAAACTCCAAGCACTCTTACAGCTCTCTGGCTACTTGATCTTCATCCGGGATTCCCGTATCAAATTGTGCTTCGGCCTGGAACAGATCCTCTTTGCAAGATGGATTCTCCCAGCACCAACCCTTCTTAGTCTCATCAGACATCCTTGCCTCCGACTGGTTGTCTTGGGCTTCATTGTCTGTTATGGATTGATACATAATTTCTTCATCTTCAAAGGGGTATTGATCATATCCCACTTCAGGGGGATCTTCATTCTGGTAGAAGGCAGAGATGACATCCACCTCGGCTTCATAGTATTCTTGCAGGGTATAACCCAGTCCCGGGTGCTGTGTGATCTTCCTCAGTTCCTTGCTATCTCGAGGCGGATCCCATAGCTCCTTGAATGCTTTCTTCTGAGCAGCAGGCTGCATCGATGGCAATTGCATCTTGGAGAACATTTGTGAAACCCGTTGGGTAGTGTACTCCAGACCTGTAATTGGCACCATCCGATTTGCGGTTTCTTCAGGGACCATGCAATCTTGATCATCTTCTTCAACTGCCTCCCCGGTGTAGAATATGATAGGAGGCTCGCAGAAGCGAGGGATTTCCATAGTCTTCAGTGGCAGCACCGTCTGGTATTCTATGCTGGCTATGGGCTTGACTAGACCCTGAGGAACTTCCACCTGTGTGTATTTTTCTTTCATTTTTTCTTCAGTATCATCTGGGTGTATGCCAGGAGGAGTGATCCGAGCAAAATCACCAGCATAAGAGATGTGAGATACTCCATGCTTTTTAATGTAGCCTTTTGGCGGCGGCGGAGACCAGTTTCTTGTCTTCGTCGCCGACTTTTTCTGGCTGACCACAGCTTCTTTTCCTTTATCCTTTTGTGACACCTCAGTGTAGTAGGATGCATCGAGCATATGGCACTCGAACACTTCGAAGGGATGTAGGTCTGCAAACACCCTTTCTTCTTTTCCTTCATGGCAGTATTTTATGCATTGGTGTAGTGTGGATGGCACTATCTGATATTCGTGCAGCCACGGTCTTCCCAGCAGGGCCTTATACGTGGTGTTGGAGTCGATTACATAGAATCGTACCACTGTAGTGAGGTCACCCAGTGTGAGGTTGAAATCAGCCACCCCCAGAGGTGTTTCACATTTCTGATTGAACCCTGCAATCTTCATATCTCTGACCTTGGTAAGCTGCAGGTCAAAGTAGTATTTCTGATAGATGCGATAGGGAAGGATATTTACAGCAGCCCCGAGATCTATCAGTATCCTGCTCAGCGACTGACAGTTCAGGGAGCCCCTCATATACAGCGGTCTGTTGTGACCGGCATTTGGGATTAGCATATCATCTTCTGTGAAGGTGACTGATGGCCCAGAATTTGCTTCTGCCAGGAGTGCTTCACATTGTGCCGGGGACTGCAGGGCATCCACGATTGCTTGGCGAGCTTCTTCACTCAGAGAGAGGATTTCCCAGATGGAGAATCTGGTAGGGAGTTTCTTCAGCATTTTCATGACTCGACCGCCCACCCGGACATT
Source organism: Amorphophallus konjac (assembly GCA_022559845.1). NCBI lineage: Eukaryota > Viridiplantae > Streptophyta > Magnoliopsida > Alismatales > Araceae > Amorphophallus > Amorphophallus konjac. The sequence goes on along the minus strand of CM040118.1, from coordinate 157,496,175 downwards.
AGATAGTCTCATCTCCTCTGCCCATCGGGGTCTTGGAGGTTCATGTGGTGCCTGTGGCCTTTGCTGCCCAGTCCCAATTTCATCTTCTTCATCGGTCTCCCGGAAGGCTTCTTCTGTAGCGACTGCCCCTGGTTTTGCTAGAGGGTTACTTTCTTCATTTTCTTCATGCTGTTTCTGCTTTCTAGCTGCTGTCTGCTGGCATTTATTGCTTTTAGCTGGAGCAATATGAGCCGGTTGCTCATTCTCTAAGCTGGACAGGAACTCCAGGAACGAAGGGGCTTCATCTGCCTTCTTTTTGTCTTGGTACAGACTGGCAGGGGGAGGAACCTGGGCACCTCGTATCTCTGGTTCCGGGATTTGATAGGGTTGCTCCCCTCTGAACATAATATTATAGTTGGCTGGTGGTGGGCGCCCCCATCTTCTCCCAGAACGTGTTGCATGGGCCGAGGTGGAGGCTTCGGTATGGTTAGATTCTAGCGGGGCGTCGGATGCTTCTGGCTCATCATCCTCCCCGGGCAAGGAAAAGAGTACCGACAGAGTGTTACATTGTACTGTCGTGACCTTCTTTCCCTTCTTGGACTTGGGTCGTCTCCTCTTCTTCTGGGAATTTGGCTTTGCTAGCTCCTGCCCCAAGAAGGGTTCATTCTCAGCTTTTTCTTGTTCTGCCTCTGGCTGCTCTTTGATTTTCAATTCTTTGAGCTGTTCCCAGAGTATATAGTCTTTCATCAGCAGATGCTTGGGCTTCTTCTGCTCGTACTCATCAAGCTCATTAATATATTGCTGCAGATGCCTGGCTGCAGGGCTTACTTCTTTATGTGTAGGGAGGGGAGTTTGTCTCCTCTGGTTGTGAGTAGGGATCCGGATGACTGGTCCAGTCTCAGTTGTATGCCATATTGGCTTTATTGGAGGCGGCTCGGGCCTTGGGGTAACACCCCGGATAACTGCTCCGCTGGTACTGGCTGCAGGAGTCTTCTTTTTTCTTTTTATGGGTATCATCTGCCATCCTTCCTGATCTTTCTGTGGGGTGAGGAAGCAAGCTTCATAGGTGTGCTTGGTGCATTCTTCAACGGCTTCCTTGGGCAGCTGTTGGTAGACTGAGATCATATTGGCAGCCATTCTCTAGGGTGGAGGCTCATGTGGATGGGGCGGCTTTACCTGGTAATCTCCCAGTTGCAGCTCACCTTTCTTGACCATTCCTTCCATGATATCTTTGAAGACATAACAATCTTCAATTGCGTGCCCCAGCGCACGGTGAAATGGACAGAATAGCGGATCATCTTTCTTTGCTGCATCTGCTGGTCTTATGGGTTCAGGCAATGTTACCTTATTGAACTTGTATGCCCAGTTGAACAGTGCGGCCTTCTTATCTTTTGGGAAGGAATATGCTTTTCTCATCTTGTCTCTTAGAGAGACTTTATCTTTTCTTTCTGCTGTATCTGCCAGCGGGGGAGCTTCATCTGCCCCTTTCTTCCCCTTCTGTTGCTCGAAGGTTCTGAAATTGACGGTGTTGGCCTCAGAGTGTGATGGCCGTCGCTCATTGGATTTTCCCTTCGGCATGGTGGGGACATTGGCGGTCGGACGCTTGGACAAGAACGTCTCGACTTCTGCCACTATATTGTTCAGTCGGTCAAATGTTCTGACATCTGCACCGATCATTTTTTCTAGCACCTCCCTCCTGAGGCTCTGCTTACATATCTGCACCGCATCTTCTTGATGAGGAGGTCTTCGACATCTCATGGCTAAGTTCCTCCACCTTTTGATGTAGTCCAGTGCAGTTTCATCTTGCTTCTGCCTGGTTGCATATAGCTCTGCTATCGTGATTTCCCTTTCCGTGACATGAAATCTGTCGCGGAATTTTCTCTGCATATCAGGCCAATCAACCACTGACCCAGCTGGCAGGCTTGAGTACCATTCAAAGGCCAACCCAGTGAGGGATGAGCCAAAGAACTTGAGCAGATAAGCTTCATCGACTGCTAGGTCGCCCATGATTGTAGTGTAGTAGGCTATATCCCTAGGGGAGCCTTGGCCATTAAATTTCTTGAACTTCGGCGGCTTACTGACGCCTGGGGGTAGTCTCTTGGCAGCATACTGGGGAGGATATGGTACCTTGTACACATCATAGGTACCAGCATCACCACCAGTCTTTTCTGACAGCTTCATTTCCACAATTCTTTCAATCATCTGCTTGTGGGCTACAGCTGGATCTATGTCTTCTGGAAAGAAGTGAGCTTGTTGCTGGCTGTGAGGAGTTGTCATCACAGTGGCGCGCAAGATGGGCGCGGTAGGCTGTGTCTGAGACACAGAGGGCTGAGCTGCTGTTTGCTGTGGAATAGGTTGGCTCGGTGTCTTGCCCTTATCAGCTAGGAGAGGGTTAGCTGGGATAGCCGTCTCTGCTGAGCTGGATGTCTGCCCCGCAGGTTCAGCTTGCTTTGAGACTGATGTAGCTTCATGTCTCTCATTGAGCTGCCTTCGGAGAGCACTGATCTCCTGCTGGTATCTTCTGAACATCATCTGGACCATAGGATCCAAGGCTGATGGGATTTGCATATCTTCAGAAGTCCCTTCAGCATCATCAATAAGGGGATTGTCCTCATCCTCTGTCGTCACCACATTGACTGTCATGGTGGTGATCTTGCGGGCTTCATCATATTTCTTCATCTTATCTTTTGCGGCCTGGCCTCTTCTTGTGACAGGACCAGGTCTAGTAGCCAACCTGAGCAGTTCATCTGGCCGAGTTGGTAGTATATCTTGCCCCCTGGCAAGTCCAGCCATGTTGCAGGCGAAGATTTGCATTTTTTCTCTCCGCCTGTAGACCTTTCTTTTCACCTGGTCAGGATATTTGAGCCGGTCAAAGACCGATATTCTTTCTTTGGCTTCTCCCCGGTACAGGTCTTCTTTGTCATATCCGGCCCTGAGACCTTCTTCATAGTGATTTGAATCGGAGGAAGAGGCTCCGATCATCGTTTCTCGAAGTGTTTCTTCTTTTTCTTCACCTCTGGTGCCCAAGGCACGGGATAGTCTTTGTTGACCGAGGGCAGAGCTCCCCAGGTAGTGGAAGTAGTCTTGGACTATCTGCTTCATCTCTTCAGAATTGTGCCTCTGTGGCTCAGGCCGGAGCATTAGTCTTTCCTGGCTTCTCTGCTGATAGGCCAGTCTTGTTACCTGAGCATTCAAATGCTCGGCTTTGGAATATTTGAACAAGTCGGCCTGTCTGGCACAGGCCCTCGGTCTTCTTGGGATGGCGACCGCGACTGGTTCGCTCATTCCCACATTGCCGTTTCGGCAGTAGTTGACAGCAGCATCATATTTCTTTCTTTGCCATCTTCTGCCCCCAGCCCTGGGACGGGTGAGAGTAAGGTCTTCCTTCCTCTCATCCCTTCTGCCCCTCATCATGGGGCGAGCAGCAGTCAAATTTCTTTCTTCATCATTTCTCTCATCTCTTTTGCCCAAGGCTTTGGGGCGAGCAACAACAGCATTTCTTGTCTCTTTTCCCTCTCTTCTTCGGCTTTCTGCCCTGAAGCGGGCAACAGCATCTTCAGCAGCCTTCTCCTCATCTCGAGCTGGAACCCAGCTCTGAATCCTTTTCGGTCGCTAGACCTATTTGTATTTTGTTGGCTTGGGCACCAGCGGCTTCCTCTCATCAGCCTCCCAATTGGCCTACCTGGCGACCAGAGTCTGGAATCTGTTGGTAGTGGGCACCATCGAGATGATCACGTCCGGCTTGACCTCCCTTGGGCAACCATTCATGTTTGCCCGGACACCTCCAATCATCACGGTCTTTCCGGAGTTGGAAAGACGATGGTCAACAACATCATACCGGCTCCTCCGGTTGGTTCTTCTCCCCTTCTGAGCAGCAGTGGGGACCATGCCCCTTTTTTGGACATGATGGACGTAGCAGGCGACGGCCGTGGGGACCGTTTTCTCTGGTAAGATATTCTTCTGGTCAGTGATCTTCACCGGGGCACTTGCAGCAGTGCCTTGCTCATTGTCATCGACCTGTAGAAGGTCAGTGAAGACGACGCCCAAGCAGTTGGGCAGCCCGACGGCAGGCGGCATCAATCCGAACGCGAGAGGTACCGCCAGGTAGCCTTCTCGCACATGCATGTCAATCGACTGCTGGTCGAAGCAAACGGACATGATTCCGGCTGTCATTGTAGATTCCTAAAAATAAGGAAAGTACACAGAATCAGAATTTTGAGGGGGGCCCGCTGGGCCTCCTACTTTAGCGTAAAGATGAAGGGAGACTCAATCCCACCGGGCGTGCCAGACTTGTGGACGCGGATTTTTTTTCCTCTTATTTAAATCTTATCTGTTTATTATTTATTGATTTATTCGTTTGTTGGTTTATTGGCGTGCCAGTCATCGGAGTGACGATTTTATTGTGCGCTCGATCTGACATGGTCAGTCGATTGTGAAGTCCTAGTCGGGACCAGAAATCCGTCATACCCTGAACGCTATGACGTTAATTACGTCCTCCCTAAGGAGGACAACCCTTGATTAAACGCTAAGATAGGAGGAGGACATCGGTAAAGCCACATGCTCAAAAGAAACGGAATTCATTCGTTTGCAAGACGCTAAATGGATTAGACGAAGCAGGGGTTCGTTATCTTAGGGGATAGCTCCGACGGCATATTCCCACCAGCTTGAACTTTGCCAAGTGGGGAATAGGAAACTACCCATGCAGTGGTAGAGTAGGATCCGGAAAAGATCGGGCATAATTGACCCGGAGTCCGAATGGGGACCGGCGTGACATGGCACGCTCCATGTGGGTGCGATGGCACATCTATATCCCCCTTGGAGGGACCATCGGAGGGCATGCAAAGGCATAACTCCGTGGGCCGACGGGGTTGAGAGGGAGAACATCACAGTCACCCAATAGGATATGCAAAAATTTTGACAGCATGTCCGCTCAACTTGGATTATGCCAAGAGAGAATAGGTCATCATCCACGGAATGCCGGGATGACGATCGAACGAGGATGGGCACCGGGCCCCGGGACATCGCTTGCATTTATGCCATCGTTTAATATCCCCTTGAAATCCCTCGGAACTCATGTAATGACATGGCCCTTTGGGTTCATAAGGGTGAAATCCGGATCGGGAATGAGGACTGTAGGGGAGGTCTTCCCCATTACTGTGTCTTCTCAAGGCATCCATGATGATCTCTGAACATCCCCGGGGCATATGTCTGAAGAAATCAGAAGGTTGACAGATGGCAGTGCAGAGAAGAGCCTCTAACTGGACTTCAATTGGCCAAGAAGGTGGGTCTCGGCATGGCTTTCTATCAGCCAGAGGAGGGTCTCGGCGGAGGTTTATTGGTTGGCCAAAGGGGGGTCTCGGCGGTGGTTTCTTGGCTGGCCAAAGGGCCTCTCGGTGGGGGTTTATTGGTTCAAAAAGGGGGGTCTCGGCGGTGGCTTCCCGGCGCGCTCCTGGCCACGCCGAGAAGGTGGCGCCGAGAGGCTTGCATGGAGGGGTTTGAATAGGCCTATAGGGGAGGGGGTCTCGGCGTGGAGCTTCCCGGCGTGCTCCTGGCCGCGCCGGGAGCCTGGCGCCGAGAGGCTTGCATGGAGGCTCACGTGAAAAAGGTTTAAATGGCAGGGTTTGTCATTTAGCTGGGGGAGAGGGCATCTCGGCGGGACAGCTCTCGGCGGGGAATTTTGCACGCCGAGAAGGTGGTTTTGCGGAAGGATTTCAGGGTTTGATTGCGGTACTCTGTCCGGGAGTTTCTGGGTTTTGTGGCTCAGAGTGAGACCGAATCGGGGGTGCAGGAGGAGGTTTCATGGATGCCTCTGCTAGAGGGATGCCAGGGAAGCTGAGAGACCAAATCATCAGGAGGAGGAGAGGCCATCGTTAGGGCCCTGAGTAGCTTTCATCTATCTGCTGCCAGACGTCTGGGGGGGTCAAGAGATGGCTGTCTCTGATCCCCCAGACTAGCACAGTGGCATCGAAGAAGCAAAACGGCGATGAAAGAGCCCTCGGCGTCGGGACTCCAGGTCTTAATCACTAAACGGTTAGAGTGAAGACCCAGGGTTGCGTTCATCTGCGGGTTCAAATACATCTTTTATAGCCGGCAGTCTGGGAAACCAAGAGATTGATGTCTCTGGTTCCCGAACAGCACAAGAGGCTCGAGGGGAAAAACTCGAACGTATACGGAGGGCATACCATTGAGACAGGAAGGGAGAAGAGAATAGAACCCAACGACCCACTAAATAGGGGTGGGAGTTCTATCTTCATCCCTGCTCTAAGAACAGACTCAACTCTGAAGCTTGAATCGTTCCGCCCATGGGGCATTCAGACAAACAATACGCATGCGTATAGAGACCGGGGAAGCTCATATTGCCTAATATCCATCACGGCAACTGCATTTATTTCATCCCACTACCATTATTTACATCGACTGCAGGACTAAAGCCGAGAAACATAAAGGGGAGGAACAGGGGGAGAATCATATGAATAATCGAAGCACTAAGACTTGGACTACTACATACGGAGAACAATGAAAAAGGAACAACGAACATGGGGGGGGGGAGGGTGGAGCATTGACTCCTCTCCCTCCCCCTAGCAGCCCACCTGGAGCCTCTTCTTCTTCTTTTCTTCTGCTTCTTCTCTTCTCTCAGCCGAGGGGGGGTCTCTCTCTCTCCTGGCAAGACTCCCTCTCTATTCTTTTTTCTATTCTTCTATCCTGTTCTCTTTTTTCTATTCTCTTCTTTTTTTTTGTCCGCCCCCTCTTCGTTCGAAGGAAGAGGGTTTTTATATCCATCCTCTTTTTCCTTCTCGGCAGATACTATCACGGCGCGCTTGAAACGGGCTTCCCGGCGCGCTCGAATCCCACCTCTCGGCGCAGCTTTGGGCATCGACCACAGGCTCTCGGCGTGACCTTCACACAGGCCCACTTGGGACTTTTTAAGTGCATCATCACCCGAAAGGGCCTTTCATTGATGACATATCTTGTATCGAGATCATCATTACGGTTTTCATCAGTCCGTAGACAGGGGTTTCATCAGTCCGTAGACAGGGGTTTCATCGGTATTGCCATCTGAATGGTGACAAAACCGGGTATCATCTTATCGACACCGTCACTTGAATGGTGACGAGCTCGGACATCAGCTTTAGTCTGGGAAGACCTCAGCTGGGTATATAATCTGTGGAGACCATTCTTCTTCTGTTCGGACTTTGCAAAAGCCTTTGCAATCTTCATCTGCCGGTACCGGCTTCATCTTCATCTCATATTACATCTGTCAGTAAGCCGACATCTGACATACCCTGACATGTCATCCGTGGATTCTTGGACGAAACGGTAGTACAGCTCTCATTAAAGGGCTGGAAGGTCTCATCAGTCGAGTGACTGCTGCTTTATCAGTGCTGCCGTCTGAGTGACATTGGCACCGGGCATCAGCTTTGCCGATAAGGGTTTTAGCCGGGTAGACAGTTGATGAGCTTCATCATTGGTCTTTCACTGTTGGTCCGACCCTCTTTTCAATTATGTTTTCACCCTTGTTCATTTTCTAGGTGTCAACAGGTGATTATCGATAGTGGGAGTTGTATCAATACAATCTCCACGGGTGCTATCTCACGTCTTGGTCTTACTCCCGTGGACCATCCTTGCCCCTATCGAGTATCATGGGTGGATTCCACCTCCCTTCCGATTAGGCTGCGGTGTTTGGTCCCACTACAGTTCCATGCCTACCGTGACGAGATCTGGTATGATGTCCTCCCCATGGAGGTGGGCAGTATTATTCTTGGTAGGCTGTGGTTATTTGATCAGGATGTCAGACTCCATGGCCGGTCGAACACATGTACCTTCGACCATGATGGCCAGCGGATTACCCTCCACCCCTCTCAGCCCAAGAAGCCTTCAGTTAGGGGTCCTACTAGTCCTAGTACTCCGGAGCCTTCCGTCCCGGGACCCAGTACCCCATCCCCAGCTAGGGCCTTGACCGTTACATCGAGCACAGGCGAACCCTCTTCTAAGAGGTTGATGATGATTAGCTCCCGAGAAATAGAGCGGGAGGCTAGTAGGGGTAGCCCTGTGTTTACTTTTACGGTTCGAGAGGTGGAGCCAAAGTCCGAGGGTGAACTCCCACCCGATGTCATTCCTATTATGCAGGAGTTCACTGATATTTTTCCTTATGAGCTTCTCGAGGGACTCCCACCTATGCGGGATATTCAGCATGCTATCGACCTAATTCCGGGCTCCTCATTGCCCAATCTTCCTCATTATCGCATGAGTCCAACGGAACATGCCGAGCTAAAACGGCAGGCCGATGAGTTGATGCAGAGAGGGTCTGTTCGGGACATCATGAGTCCGTGTGCTGTTCCCGCATTACTCGCCCCAAAGAAGGATGGCACGTGGAGAATGTGCATTGATAGTCGTGCCATCAACAAAATCACCATGAAGTACAGGTTCCCTATTCCCCATCTAGATGATATGCTAGACATGATGGCCGGTGACACTATCTTCTCGAAGATCGATCTAAGAGTGGCTACCACCAAGTGAGGATTAGGCCAGGTGATGAGTGGAAGACTGCATCTAAGACCAAGGATGGTCTATATGAGTGGTTGGTTATGGCCATTGGGTTGACCAATGCCCCTAGCACCTTTATGTGACTCATGACTCAGGTCCTTCGACCATTCATTGGAGTCTTTGTGGTTGTGTATTTTGATGATATCCTTATATATCGTCACACTAAAGGGGACCACTTGGATCATCTACGGAAGGTCTGTCTGCTTTTGAGGCGGGAGCAGTTGTTTACGAACCCACAGAAGTGTGCCTTCATGACACCTCAGCTTACCTTCTTGGGTTTTATTGTGTCTAGTACTGGGGCCTCCGCTGATCCGAAGAAGGTCCGGGCCATTGTTGAGTGGCCGGAACCCCGTACGGTCCATGATGTCCGCAGCTTCCATGGCCTCGCGACGTTCTATCGTCGTTTCATCCGCGGATTTACCTCCGTCACTACCCCGATCACGGACTGTATTCGGAAGGGCACGGTTGTATGGACGAAGGCCGCTGTTGCTGCCTTCAAGGAAATCAAGGAGCGCATGACCCAGACACCGATTCTTCGATTTCCAGATTTCTCGAAGGTGTTTCAGGTCTCTTGTGATGCATCGGGTGTAGGGATTGGAGGAGTGTTGAGTCAGGAGACCCACCCGGTCGCATACTTCAGTGAGAAGCTGAATGACGCGAAACTACGATACTCCACTTATGATAAAGAATTCTACGCAATTGTTCAGGCTCTTAAGCATTGGAGGCACTATCTTTTACATTAGGAGTTTATCTTGTACTCCGATCATGAAGCTTTGAGGTTCCTCCATTCCCAAAAGAAGATTAATGCGCCTCACAGTAGATGGGTTGAGTATCTCCAACAGTACACATTTGTGCTCAAACATAAGGTTGGAGTGGAGAACAAGGTGGCTGATGCCTTAAGTCGGCGAGTATTAAAAAGAACATGTTTTATTACAAATTTGCCTTGAGTTAATTTGCCTTGAGCAGCGTAGCATGTCGTTTGCTCAGAACGTGGCAGTTAAATAGTCGAGTTAATCAGAGCATAGTCATTTCCACAAAAACATAATTTAGACAAAAAAATAAATTTTATTTCAAATATAAGTTTATTACAAATTTGGACCCAAAATAAAAGAAAGACTCAATAAAGAAAAATTACACTAAGACACTTGACTAGACTTAACATACGACATAAGATAGCCTGTCTAGATGGTTTGTATAGATGTCGGAGTACTTATCACTCTTGCCCTTGCCCATCATATTCGGTCTCGTCATCGCTATGGTCATTACTTGAAAAATCATGGAAACAAACTAGATGAGTGAACGCTCAGTAGGACTTAATATCTCAAGCTCCAAACTAGCTTTAAGTCAATTACCAATTAACATGTTCACGCAGGTCATGCAAGATATAGAAATCGAGAACTATAATGGCATGAGATAATTCACGAACGACAAAAAACAGACAAGATGAGAATAAGGAAATTGATGAGAGAGTATATCAAGAACTTTCATGATGAGAAAACAAGTACTTTTAATAAGATAATTCAAGAACATTCATGATGAACTTTATACAATATAGAAGTAGAGCAATCACATCTACCAGCACTATATAGGATTTAGCCAATACACTAGGGACATCACAACAATATGACAACACCGAATGGCCGTTTCAAGATCTTTCAAGATGAATACTAACTACAATAAAGGTTTGGCCACACGCACTTAGGGGTTCTCACGAACTGTATGATTGCCCCTAAAGGAGTAGCACTACGTAAGATTGGCCAACACACTAAGAGAAAATCACGACGATATGATCGCCCCTCATGGAATAATGTCATAGACAACTATAGGTGGTGAATGCCAGCACCCGATCATCATTATACCGGTTAACGTTTGGACTTTGCCTCACCCGTGGGATCAGATCAAGACCCCATAAACACTAGCATTTAATAGTCATTTATGTGAGACCCATATCCCCTGACTATATACAATATCTAGACTAATTCCACTTTAATGGCCAAGGATTTCAAGGATCAAGCTTGTAGGAACATTAAGGTAGATTTATAGATCTTTCCCATCAGATTCGAGGGAGAAACATTCACGTAGAGATAGACATGATAAAATCACGAGAATCATGACATATCGATAAACTCGGTGGAATTGGCACCTAGGTAGGTATAACTTAACTAATGGCCTTTATACATATATGCTAACGTGGAAATCTATTAGTTGTGGATCTCAAAGCCCACCGTTATTCTAGAGGGATTTTTTTTATATTAAGGCCCCTATATCTTAATTACTAATTATGAAGGCCCTACACGATTTATTTATTTAAGTTCTATCTAAAATTTTTATCTTCCATAATTGTTATATGACTAATATTATATAGTCATTATTATTTATTTTATTATTAAAATTTCGAGGTGCTACACCCTCCCCCACTTAAAAGAATTTGGTCTCCAAATTCACATGATTTTCTTCCAAAATTAGTGGGGTAAGATCACCATATCTAAAAGCTAGATCATTCTCATAGCATACTAAGTACTTAAGGTCATATCTGATTCATGCGAATTTTTAGATGAGATAGGTTTATAAGGTTACCTTGTAGTACTTGCGGTGCTTCTTCCTTTAAGAGTGGACAATGGGCGATCTTATGATTTCCACTTTCGCAACGGATGCATTTCCTGAGTTTATACCAACACTCGTCCGGATTGTGCCTCCCTTTCTTGCAATGCTCGCACTTCTCCTTGACCGGAATAATTTGTTGATCATCATTCCGGGGTTTCTTGTTCTTACGGAATCTGTTACCTCCATTGAATCTCTTCTTGCCATTTGCAGGTTCCTTATTCTTGGATCCATTTACTTGCTTCTTCTTGTCAATCTTTCCCTTGACTCGCTCCATCATATCCATCGCATCCTCCAAAAGTTGTGCCTTTGTTTACCATCTCCGTGTAGGTTTGAATTTCCAGTGGTGCTAATTGAGGAATGAGATCTATCTTTAATCCGTTCATGAATTGCTTTGCTCTCATCCTTTCCGTGCCGACTAGGTGTGGCACATACCGGGCTAATCTAGAGAACTTCGCCTCATACTTCGCTACTGAGAGGCTACGCTGCTTTAGAGTCGCAAACTCCATACCCTTCTTTTCACGTATTCGTTCCGAGAAATATTTCTCGTTAAAGTGTTCCAAGAACTCGTCCCATGTAACTTGCTCGTCAGGTAAGATCGCTTCCACGGATCCCCACCATACTCGGGCATCCTTTTCTAGTTGATAAGTTCCTAAGAGCACCTTCTCTTGATCGATACATTGCATCACATTGAATCTTCTTTCTATCTCCTGCACCCAATTCTCCGCTTCATCCGGGTCGATAGACCCACTAAACTTCGGGGGATTCATCTTTTAGAATTTTCGATGTAGATCTCCAGCTCCACGTTGGTTTCTGCCTTGGGCAACTTGTTGCAAGGCTTGGTTTAGTCCTTGGACCGTAGGTTGCATTTCTCTCCATTGGCCTCTTTCGGCAGCCATTTTAGCTTACAAGAACAAAGTTTTGAATTAATGACACTCTTATCTGGGTATTTATCTAACGTGGATGTAACATTTTTTTATTATTTAAGCCATAGCTCTACCCAAATCTCACGGGATTCCTATAGGATAACTGACAAGGAGAACTCAATCTAGGACTTGGACTTGATGACCTAGTGATTTAGAAAGCCTAGGCTCTGATATAACCTTCTGTCACGCCCCGAACCGATAGCAGCGGAACATGTCGTTTGCTCGGAACGTGGCAGTTAAACAGTCGAGTTAATCAGAGCATAGTCATTTCCACAAAAACACAATTTGGACAATAAAACAAATTTCATTTCAAATATAAGTTTATTACAAATTTGGACCCAAAATAAAAGAAAGACTCAATAAAGAAAAATTACAATAAGACACTTGACTAGACTTAACATACGACACAAGATAGCCTGTCTAGATGGTTTGTCTAGATGTCAGAGTACTTATCACTCTTGCCCTTGCCCATCATGTTCGGTCTCGTCATCGCTATGGTCATTACTTGAAAAATCATGGAAACAAACTGGATGAGCGAACGCTCAGTAGGACTTAATATCTCAAGCTCCAAGCTAGATTTAAGTCAATTACGAATTAACATGCTCACGCTGGTCATGCAAGATATAGAAATCGAGAACTATAATGGCACGAGATAATTCACGAACGATAAGAAACAGACAAGACGAGAATAAGGAAATTGATGAGAGAGTATATCAAGAACTTTCATGACGAGATAACAAGTACTTTTAATAAGATAATTCAAGAACATTCATGATGAACTTTAAACAATATAGAAGTAGAGCAATCACTTCTACCAGCACTATATAGGATTTAGCCAATACACTAGGGACATCACAACAATATGACAACCCTGAATGACCGTTTCAAGATCTTTCATGATGAATACTAACTACAATAAAGGTTTGGCCACACGCACTTAGGGGTTCTCACGAACTGTATGATTGCCCCGAAAGGTGTAGCACTACGTACGATCGGCCAACGCACTAAGGGAAAATGACGACGATATGACCGCCGCTCATGGAAATATGTCATAGACAACTATAGGTGGTGAATGCCAGCACCCAATCATCGTTATACCGATAAACGTTTGGACTTTGCCTCACCCGTGGGATCAGATCAGGACCCCATAAACACTAGCATTTAATAGTCATTTATGTGGGACTAGGGCTGTCAATGGGCCGGGCCCAGGCCGGCCTTAGGTCGGCCCGGCCCGGGCCCGACTTATCAAGAGTAAGGCCCGAGCCCGGCCCATGCCCGACCTATGTCGGGCCGGGCCGGGCCTGACATTATGTAAAAAATTCAAAGCCCGACTAAGGCCCGGCCCGACTACTTAAATAAAATAATAAAAATTATAAAAATTAAAAGATTTAATACTATAAAACTTATAATCTCACTAAATAAATTAAAGTTTTGATATTAATTACATAATTTGTGTGAAAAGAGATATTTAAAATTTCTAATTAAGTAAAATAACGTAAGTTTGTCTAAATAGTTTTTAAATTTTGAAGTGAGAATAAAAAAAGGGATCGGGTCGGGCCGGGCCGTGGGCCGAACTCAAAGCCCGAGCCCAGCCCACTAGTCTAGTCGGGCCGGGCTTTTAGGCCCGACTAAAAGCCCGCGGGCCGAAAAAGACCTTGCGGCCCGGCCTGAAATCGGGCCAGGCCCGCGGGTCTGTCGGGCCGGCCAGGCCCATTGACAGCCCTATGTGGGACCCATAGCCCTTGACTATATACAATATCTAGACTAATTCCACTTTAATGGTCAAGGATTTCAAGGATCAAGCTTGTAGGAACATTAAGGTAGATTTATATATCTTTCCCATCGGATTCGAGGGAGAAACATTCACGTAGAGATAGACATGATAAAACCACGAGAATCATGACATATCGATAAACTCGGTGGAATTGGCACCTAGGTAGGTAGCCATGATAACTTGAATAGTTGACTAACAAGATAGTCACCATCCAATGAACATGATGCAAGTAGAAGAATTGGCACCTATCAATAGGATACCTAAATTCAGTATATCACCTAGCAGAATGATCACTCATTCCACCGGCTAAGAGAATTCTCTCATGGGCCAAGAATAGTACCATGAAAGGGCTGGGTAACCACGTTTCTCCAGAGGGACGTGGCATTAAAACGGGTACAAGGTTTTTAAGGTACAACCAGCTCAATCGGCCTTGAGGGAATCCAAGGCTACGAGGAGACTTACGGAGGTCTCAATGACTAACTTGCCAGTCCGAAGGAACGGAATGTCCAACAGAGGGCTCGTATGTCACCGAGAGTTGAGGTGTATAACATGAACCAATTGTGAAACATGGACTCTATCCACGGACTGGGATATGAGTGTCAAGAGACCCGCGATATGGGCCAAAACTCGATGAAACCATGAGATACAATATTTACGTACATTAATTTGCGTCTCCTTAGAGAGGAGTAAATTTCTAGAATTTACCACAATTAAATAAAATTATATTGATTGGCGTACATGGATGGAGGCGCTATTTTACTAAGTCACGACGTTAATTCTTTGACTTTCATATCATTTTCTCTTAATAACAAAGACAAGAATGTGCGTCTTTTAAAGAAGGCGTTTAATTCATATTTTATATCCATTTAAATTAATAATTCAGAATAAATAGCATCACTTTGAGAAGACATCAATTTATATTTTATTAATAATTTTAAAAATGATGTCTCTTTAAAAAGATGTATTTTTATCCCACTATATATTCATTTTAGGAGAATAAGGATATATAGATAAGATTTTAAGGAATAAAGATAATTAAAAAAGTTAGATAATATAAGCAATTTTTGGTGTTCGTAGGGTGGGTGAAAAGAATTTTTCAAAAATCAACGACAAGCTCATTGTCGTCATTCATTGATTAACGACAAGTAATATACCGTTATCTCTTTATCATGTGAATAGTGTCACTTTTTAATTAAAAGAAATTGATGTGAAACCAACCTTAGACCTATTTGCAAGCATTCAAGTTTGAGCAGCGGACTCACACTAGCGAGCTCACCCGTATGGCGCACACTAGTACCCGATGGCGACTAGGCGATATTGGAGAGGGTCCGAGGCGGGACCTTTAGGCTCCAGTGGTTGGCTAACTTGGGAAGAACCCCAAATGGGCCTAGGATGCCCAAATCATGGGTGGCCAACACACCAAGGGTGTGGGTTAAGTGGATGCTCTCACAACTCGCCCGCGGTGGTCACTCAATTTGGTGGCAATTTAAATCGGACACTCTCATTCCGCCGACAGAGTAACTAAAGTAATACTAAGCTAAGCAAGTCTATTACAGCAATGAGGGATGTTCAGGAGCTCACCTAGCCGGCGTGAAGATGCCGACTCCGGCTGGAGACGGGGGCGAGCGGGGAGGCGAGGGTATGCACCCGCACGCCGCGTCGATTGAAGCTTCAAACCTGCGACTTAATAATGACATGAACTACACCCCATGCAAGGGGGGGATCTCGAGATGGGGATTAAATGAATTACAGCCAAAACTACCTCCACGCAGGGAGGGGCCTTCAGCCGGCCAAGCGGGGTGGGGAATTATGCAAAGATGACCGACTTTCCGAGCTCCGCCGGTTCTGCCTTTCTTCTGTATTTCTGGACAGGGGGTCGATGTTGATGCTGCCAAAAATTCCACCGAGCTCAGAACCTGATGAGACTTACGCCAAAAGCTTGCTAACGGACGAAGGATGATCTATGAATTTTTGCTGAGCCTGGTACAGTAGTTGCTGGCCGGGGCAGAGTCTGGAACCGGACTGATTGGTTCTGCCTCTGTCTGGTGCAGAACAATGTGGCTGGTTACAGAGGGTGCCACGATCACTACCAAGCTCTGATTGAGGCGAGACCTAAACCGTTGGAACCGTGGTCGAGTCTTCTTTCTGTCGGCACTAACGGAGAGGTCGGCAGATGTCGGAGAATACCGGGACGATCAGATGAGTAGAGGGGTGTCAGTTCTGGATCCTGTAAACTGACCTGACACACTTGGAGTAGAAAATTTGTAACTTGAGATGCTGATGTCCAAATGCAGATCTGCTTCTTGAGGATGAAAGAGGACTTGAGAGGGAAGAATTTTACTGAAGAACACTTGTTCTGAATCCCAAAAGGTTCACCGTGGCCGAGCTTCCACTCTCGCTCTGGCTCTCTGCCTGGGGTCTTCTGCGCAGTCGAGGGAGATCGGCTCCTACGGACAGCTCCGACCTCGGAAGCTGGCGAGACCACCTTTGTTGGAAAGCTAACTTGCAGATGATTCCAGCAATGTAGGCCTTGTCACCTAAATCTGTGAGGGACGGTCGTGGCTGCCTCTGCAATTTGCTGCAACTCTGCTACCTGAAACAGAGATAGAATGAGGAGATGTGCAAGGGGAGAGCAAGGGGGAGGGGGGGTGAACTTGGTTTGACCAAGGGGGAGGTGGGGGGCGAATTTGGGAGCTTGGGGGTGGGGGGAGATGAAAGGGCACAGCCCAAGGGGAGGGAAATTCAAATTTGGGCTTAGGGAAGAGCCCCTTCAACCTTGGGGAGAGGAAGGGGTGCTTAGGAAGTGGTGTTGGGTAGTTGGGGGTTGGGAGGTGGGGTGTGGATTGGAGGATGCCACCTTGGGTTGGGGGGGGGGGAGTTAAATGAGTGTATGGGGAAGGAGAGAGGTCTTAATGAGGGGTGAATGGGGAGGAGAGAGAAAATTCCGAAAATTGGGGTGGAGGGAGAGAGAGAGAGAGGGGGAGACCCCTTAGAGAGAGAGAGAGGGATAAGGAGAGAGAGATATTGAGAGAGGGATTTGGAGTTTTTCTGGAATTCAATATTCATGCATTAGTTCTTACATATGAGGAGTGGGGTAGCCTATTTATAGGCACAAGACATTTCACATGACCATACTGACCCTGACAACTGACATAATGACCAAATACTCCAAGGGAGGGGCGCCCTTGGGCCTAGCCCACTATTTGGGCCCAATAGCCTAATGAACCAACATAATGACACACGACTTAGGAAAATGACTTTCTAACCTAGGTACATGACTCAAATAAAGGGAAAATTACATGATTAAGACTCAAATAAAAATAAGAAAATTACATGACTTGACTCACTAACACATGAGGAACATAATGGCGTACACCGATGATCAATCCGAGCTTCAGAAAATGTGGAGGGGCAAGGGATGTCCCCATCATACCCCCGAGGTGGGGAAAACTCGACCCTGTCGAGTATGGGTCCACGGGGGAAGTAGCACACCGAACTGCGGCTCTGGGCGATCCACGATCTCCATACTCAACCCGCGACCATAGTCGGGGAACGACACTTCAGCTCGACAAAGTGGCTTGGTCATACCCTCATGCTGGCTATGATGTCTTGCTTGCCTAGTATTGCTGCCGTATGCTCACGTCGGTCTCTCGGGCTAATTTGTGGTGGCACTCCGAAGGTGTCTGTCGCAAGGATAGGTGTAAGCTCAAGGCACTCACTAGGATCCACCGCGGTGCCCCTAGAGGGTGCTGGATCCGCCACATGAGAGATGGGGAGAATCCCAAAAACCCTTTTGAAAGTTCAACCCATAAGCCGGGTTGCCAAAGCCACTCGGAACTTGGCAAGGTCCAAGTCCTCGTGCCCTCAATTTGGAGGTGACCCCAGGGTAGAGCCACTCCAAAGTCATCATCGTCAAGTTACCAACTTGGAGTTTCAAGTGGCGCTCACGAGTTTTTGCTTGCTTATTGTGAATCTCACCGCTTGCTACTTGATATTTGCTTGGATGCATATGCCATGCTTTATGATGTGGTGGGAGTGAACAATGTTTGGTATGTAAAGGTGGTCCGGGGCAGCCAAATGTAGTTCGATCATGCTTTGATGCCATGAGGACTGTGATAGACTAAGGGGGCCCGGGACATCCATAGATGAACCTTTTATGCATGGGTATAACGAATGTCGGGGGACCCGGACATCCATGTATGCTCCTAACATTCATAAGACCAATGGTGAATTGGGGAGGACCGTTACACCCAAATATGGACCACTCATACTTCCTACTTGACATGTGGGTGTTGTGAATGAATGGACCCGACTTTCTAATCATTGCAAGTGGTGTGTTGTGCCAAGACTCATGCACTCCTATCCTAGAGATGACTTCCATGTGCATGGGTGTGGGGTGGCCCTTGAGCTTCCACTCGTATAGATCAAAGGGATCTAAGAAGGGAGGCATCATGGGGTGGGACAATTCATCAATCCCAAGGTTTATGTTGCCTAAGGTCAATGCTCCCTTTGTGTAACCCGATTCTAGGAAGGGAGGGGTTTGGGTTAATATGGGCGGTAAGGGTAGGGTAAGGTGGGTGGTGAATAAGGTGAGTGGGTTACATAGAGATCTAGGCTCCCATAGGAAAGGGTCAAAGGGATCATGGTAAAGGTCACCTAGATGGTGGTACTCCATGTCCTCAAGGTCCTCATATGGTGGGGAGTCGCCTTCCTCTAATGAAATGGTTGGGCCGGTGTATGGGGTGGGTTGGATGGTCAAGGTTCTAGGAATCACAATGGTAGGGGAGTGGACCGGGATGGGCTCTTCCACTATGGGGAGAATGAAAAGGAGGTCACTAGTGTAGCAACCAATAGTGCAAAACGAGGTGATAGACCCAATGCATGGATGGATGAGGTCAAGGCTCTTGGGTCGGTCCGCCCCTAGGGTCAACAAAGAAGTCAAGTCTAATTGCCACTCTAGACCTTGGAGGAGATCATCCCAACATTCTACCTCATAGTAGGATTGGATTGTGGTGTGATAGGAGTGGAAGGGTACAATGGGAAGGTTTTGCTCCATGGGTGGGTAAACATAGAACATGATGGGGTGAATTGGTCTCTCCTTTAGTCATCTAGCTAGTGGCCCATCTATGATTACGGTGCTAGTTGTGAAGGCTTGTGGCTCTTGGAGGTCCAAGCTATGTGGAGGGGACATTTGTGATTCTTCCTCACCATAGGTATGAACTTGGGTTTCCTCAAGGATGGGGATGGGTTCCGGAATGGTATCTACTCCCATGTGGATGGTTGTGGTCTCCTTTCTCAAGGGAATGGGAAGGTCTATTGAGGGTGGGGTGATGATGGTTGGTGCATGGTGTACCCGGGGTGGTGGGTAATGGGAAACTTGGTTTTGGATAGGGAGGGGAAGTAGTGGAAGCCTAGGACTTGGGACTTTTGGGGTAGGGAGTGGGAGATGGGTTGGTTGGGGTGGCTTGGGTTGGTTGGTTTTGGGGGGAGTGTCCCTTTTAGGGGACAAGGGAGGGGTGGTGGTGGGGACCAAGGGGGCTTGTGGGGTATGGGTTTGGTGGGAGCTTTTGGATTGGAGGGTGGTGGCCGTCATGGGCCTAGGTGGGGAGGTGGAGGCCTTGGACACTTGGGTTCTAGTGGTAAAGGTTTGGACGGGTGGGTTTGGGGAAGTGGGAGTGCTCCTTGAGTTTTGGTAACCTGGGTAGGAAGGGGACATATATTTTACTCTAAGTTGCTCCTTCATGTCCTTCCAAGTGGTGATGGGGGTTTCCCTTCTAAGTACCTTTAGCCTAACAATTTGCATTCAATAAGTTTCGGCCCGTTTGGTAAGTTACATTTTGGCAACCCATGCCTTTTCATCCTCGACATAGGATACAAAGTGAAGTATTGGTCCATTGTAGCTTCCCAATCTAAATATTCTCTAGGAGAGGTTCCATCAAAGGTGGAAAGTGGGAAAGAGACCATCCTATCGTCCGTCCTTGGGGCGGGCCTATTTTCTCCAAGTTGGTTGAGTCGGCCCGATATGTTATCAAACCGCTCATTGGCATAGGTCAAGGCTTTCATGAAGTAGTTGACATGGCCAGAGAAGTTATGGGTGTTAGTGGTAGGCATCTCTTGGTGGCTTGAACTTATGGAGTGGGCCGATTGGTAAGGTCGATATGAGGTGGCCATACTAGGGGACAAGAGTGATGCACTTGAAGACTCTAAATGCATAGACATGCCCTAGGACCAACTTGATAGAGACAAGTTGTGAACTTGCTCTGATACCACTTGATGTGAAACCAACCTTAGACCTATTTGCAAGCATTCAAGTTTGAGCAGCAGACTCACACTAGCGAGCTCACCCGTATGGCGCACACTAGTACCCGATGGCGACTAGGCGATGTTGGGGAGGGTCCGAGGTGGGACCTTTAGGCTCCAGTGATTGCCTAGCTTGGGAAGAACCCAAAATGGGCCTAGGATGCCCAAATCATGGGCGGCCAACACACCAAGGGTGTGGGTTAAGTGGCTGCTCTCACAACTCGCCCGCGGTGGTCACTCAATTTGGTGGCAATTTAAATCGGACACTCTCATTCCGCCGACGGAGTCACTAATGCAACACTAAGCTAAGCAAGTCTATTATAGCAATGAGGGATGTTCAGGAGCTCACCTAGCCGGCGTGAAGACGCCGACTCCGGCCGGAGACGGGGGCGAGCGGGGAGGCGAGGGTATGCACCCGCACGCCGCCTCGATTGAAGCTTCAAACCTGTGACTTAATAATGACATGAACTACACCCCATGCAAGGGGGGGATCTCGGGGTGGGGATTAAGTGAATTACAGCCAAAATTACCTCCACGCAGGGAGGGGCCTTCAGCCGGCCAAGCGGGGTGGGGAATTATGCAAAGAGGACCGACTTTCCGAGCTCCGCCGGTTCTGCCTTTCTTCTGTATTTCTGGACAGGGGGTCGATGTTGACGCTGCCAAAAATTCCACCGAGCTCAGAACCTGATGAGACTTGCGCCAAAAGCTTGCTAACGGACCAAGGATGATCTCTGAATTTTTTCTGAGCCTGGTACAGTAGTTGCTGGCCGGGGCAGAGTCTGGAACCGGACTGATTGGTTCTGCCTCTGTCTGGTGCAGAACAATGTGGCTGGTTGCAGAGGGTGCCACCATCACTACCAAGCTTTGATTGAGCCGAGACCTGAACCGTTGGAACTGTGGTCGAGTCTTCTTTCTGTCGGCACTGACGGCGAGGTCGGAAGATGTTGGAGAAGACCAGGACAATCAGATGAGTAGAGGGGTGTCAGTTCTGGATTCTGTAAACTGACCTGACACACTTGGAGTAGAAAATTTGTAACTTGAGATGTCGATGTCCAAATGCAGCTCTGCTTCTTGAGGATGAAAGAGGACTTGAGAGGGAAGAATTTGTATGAAAAACACTTGTTCTGAATCCCAAAAGGTTCGCCCTGGCCGAGCTTCCACTCTCGCTCTGGCTCTCTGCCTGGGGTCTTCTGCGCAGTCGAGGGAGATCGGCTCCTACGGACAGCTCCGACCTCGGAAGCTGGCGAGACCACCTTTGTTGGAAAGCTAACTTGCAGACAATTCCAGCAATGTAGGCCTTGTCTTCTGAATCTGTGAGGGATGGTCGTGGCTGCCTCTGCAAGTTGCTGCAACTCTGCTGCCTGAAACAGAGATAGAATGAGGAGATGTGCAAGGGGAGAGCAAGGGGGAGGGGGGGTGAACTTGGTTTGACCAAGGGGGAGGTGGGGGGCGAATTTGGGAGCTTGGGGGTGGGGGAAGATGAAAGGGCACAGCCTAAGGGGAGGGAAATTCGAATTTGGGCTTAGGGAAGAGCCCCTTCAACCTTGGGGAGAGGAAGGGGTGCTTAGGAAGTGGTGTTGGGTAGTTGGGGGTTAGGAGGTGGGGTGTGGATTGGAGGATGCCACCTTGGGTTGGGGGGGGGAGGTAAATGAGTGTATGGGGAAGGGGAGAGGTCTTAATGAGGGGTGAATGGGGAGGAGAGAGAAAATTCCGAAAATTGGGGTGGAGGGAGAGAGAGAGAGAGGGGGGGACCCCTTAGAGAGAGAGAGAGGGATAAAGAGAGAGAGATATTGAGAGAGGAAGCTAGAGGGATTTGGAGTTTTTCTGGAATTCAATATTCATGCATTAGTTCTTACATATGAGGAGTGGGGTGGCCTATTTATAGGCACAAGACATTTCACATGACCATACTGACCCTGACAACTGACATAATGACCAAATACTCCAAGGGAGTGGCGCCCTTGGGCCTAGCCCACTATTTGGGCCCAATAGCCTAATGAACCAACATAATGACACACAACTTAGGAAAATGACTTTCTAACCTAGGTACATGACTCAAATAAAGGGAAAATTACATGATTAAGACTCAAATAAAAATAAGGAAATTACATGACTTGACTCACTAACACATGAGGAACATAATGGCGTACACCGATGATCAATCCGAGCTTTAGAAAATGTGGAGGGGCAAGGGATGTCCCCATCAGAAATTATGTGAAATAAAATATACGAAAAATAGGAGAAAATGTAAGAATTCCAACTATGAAATATCATAATATTATTATTTCTATTTTTAAAGATAAAAATCTTTGAACTTCATGTCGAGTTTTAACCGAATAACTGGGGTCAATTTTCTTCTAGCAGAATTTTAATAAAATAAAATCATAGAATTTATCGTAAAAATCCGAAGATCATAAAAACATGCACTTTACTATTTTTACTAACATGATTCAATAGATATTAAATTTCAAAGATTATAACCAATTATCGATTTACTAAAAGATGCATGTTCTTAACACAAAAGAAAACGTGCAGACCGATAATACAATCAGAAACATGAAATAATCATGTAGGATGAATTAACATGAAGATTTATTAAGTTTTGCTCGGGAGATTGCCTACCTTTTGATCTTAACGAACGAAGACGATGAACAGAGAAAAATAACAACTACAGCGACAGATACAGGTACGCGTAGCAGAGAGAGAACAATCGTAGTAGCAGCAACCTTGTCCTCCAATGAAGAAGGAAGCAGACGAAGATGGGAAGAAGTAGGAAGCAGTAGTGTGCGTCGAAGCAGGAAGAAAAGACTCCACGAACAAGCCTCCTCCACGTACAGGACGCATGAAGGCAACAGGGACTCCCCTTCGAACGTAGCAGAACGCAGCAGTAACCCCACTCTCGTTTTCATGGCGTCTATTTATAATGCTTGGGATGCCATTTGAGTTCTATGTAAACTAGGAATCCTAGTTTGGTTACAATTCCTATGTTGAGCTTATCCTTCCAAACCACAGCTGCCTCCCATGTTATTTCGCAGGAACCCTAACCCATCGTTCTACTGCTTCGAATGAACATGGGTTTTACCACGTAGAAGTCCACTAGTTAATGGCCACTTTAATGCTAATACCCCTTAACCTTCATATGTTTAACGAGAGAGCCCAATACGTTTAATAAAAGCCCTAAGAGCCCACTGCTTGATTAATGTTTAGCCTCAATGGCATTTATCAAACTCATCTCAATTAATTGATCAATCTAAACCCTTTACGTTTATATATAGTTTCTATTTCAACAGATTTTATTCCCTTGTTGTTTTAAAGCCCACGGGGCCACAGCCCAATTTAATTGTTGGGTTTTAATGTGGGACCCCCCTTTAACTTAACTAATGGCCTTTATACATATATGCTAACGCGGAAACCTATTAGTTGTGGATCTCAAAGCCCACCGTTATTCTAGAGTGATTTCTTTTATATCAAGGCCCCTATATCTTAATTACTAATTATGAAGGCCCTACACGATTTATTTATTTAAGTTCTATCTAAAATTTTTATCTTCCATAATTGTTATATGACTAATATTATATAGTCATTATTATTTATTCTATTATTAAAAATTTGAGGTGCTACACTCTCCCCCACTTAAAAGAATTTGGTCTCCAAATTCATATGATTTTCTTCCAAAATTAGTGGGGTAAGATCACCGTATCTAAAAGCTAGATCATTCTCATAGCATACTAAGTACTTAAGGTCATATCTGATTCATGCGAATTTTTAGATGAGATAGGTTTATAAGGTTACCTTGTAGTGCTTGCGGTGCTTCTTCCTTTAAGAGTGGACAATGGGCGATCTTATGATTTCCACTTCCGCAACGGATGTATTTCCCGAGTTTATACCAACACTCATCCGGATTGTGCCTCCCTTTCTTGTAATGCTCGCACTTCTCCTTGGCCGGAACAATTTGTTGATCATCACTCCGGGGTTTCTTGTTCTTACGGAATCCGTTACCTCCATTGAATCTCTTCTTGCCATTTGCAGGTTCCTTATTCTTGGATCCATTTACTTGCTTCTTCTTGTCAATCTTTCCCTTGACTCGCTCTATCATATCCATCGCATCCTCCAAAAGTTGTGCCTTTCTTTACCATCTCCGTGTATGTTTGAATTTCCAGTGGTGCTAATTGAGGAATGCGATCTATCTTTAATCCGTTCATGAATCGCTTTGCTCTCATCCTTTCCGTGCAGACTAAGTGTGGCGCATACCGGGCTAATCTAGAGAACTTCGCCTCATACTCCGCTACTGAGAGACTACGCTGCTTTAGAGTCGCAAACTCCATACCCTTCTTTTCACGTATTCGTTCCGAGAAATATTTCTCGTTAAAGTGTTCCAAGAACTCGTCCCATGTAACTTACTCGTTAGGCAAGATCGCTTCCACAGATCCCCACCATACTCGGGCATCCTTTTCTAGTTGATAAGTTCCTAAGAGCACCTTCTCTTGATCGGTACATAGCATCACTTTGAATCTTCTTTCTATCTCCTACACCCAATTCTCCGCTTCATCCGGCTCGATAGACCCACTAAACTTCGGGGGATTCATCTTTTAGAATTTTCGATGTAGATCTCCAACTCCACGTTGGTTTCCGCCTTGGGCAACTTATTGCAAGGCTTGGTTTAGTCCTTGGACCGTACGTTGCATTTCTCTCCATTGGGCTCTTTCGGCAGCCATTTTAGCTTACAAGAACAAAGTTTTGAATTAATGATTCTCTTATCTGGGTATTTATCTAACGTGGATGTAACATTTTTTTATTATTTAAGCCATAGCTCTACCCAAATCTCATGGGATTCCTATAGGATAACTAACAAGGAGAACTCAATCTAGGACTTGGACTTGATGACCTAGTGATTTAGAAAGCCTAGGCTCTGATATCATCTTCTGTCACGCCCCGAACCGATAGCAGCGGAACATGTCGTTTGCTCGGAACGTGGCAGTTAAACAGTCGAGTTAATCAGAGCATAGTCATTTCCACAAAAACATAATTTGGACAAAAAAATAAATTTCATTTCAAATATAAATTTATTACAAATTTGGACCCAAAATAAAAGAAAGACTCAATAAAGAAAAATTACACTAAGACACTTGACTAGACTTAACTTACGACACAAGATAGCCTGTCTAGATGGTTTGTCTAGATGGCAGAGTACTTATCACTCTTGCCCTTGCCCATCATGTTCGGTGTCGTCATCGCTATGGTCATTACTTGAAAAATCATGGAAATAAACTGGATGAGCGAACGCTCAGTAGGACTTAATATCTCAAGCTCCAAGCTAGCTTTAAGTCAATTACGAATTAACATGCTCACGCAGGTCATGCAAGATATAGAAATCGAGAACTATAATGGCACGAGATAATTCACGGACGATAAGAAACAGACAAGATGAGAACAAGGAAATTGATGAGAGAGTATATCAAGAACTTTCATGACGAGATAACAAGTACTTTTAATAAGATAATTCAAGAACATTCATGATGATCTTTAAACAATATAGAAGTAGAGCAATCACTTCTTCCAGCACTATATAGGATTTAGCCAATACACTAGGGACATCAGAACAATATGACAACCCCGAATGGCCATTTCAAGATCTTTCATAATGAATACTAACTACAATAAAGGTTTGGCCACACGCACTTAGGGGTTCTCACGAATTGTATGATTGCCCCTAAAGGAGTAGCACTACGTAAGATTGGCCAATGCACTAAGGGAAAATCACGACGATATGACCGCCCCCCATGGAAATATGTCATAGACAACTATAGGTGGTGAATGCCAGCACCCAATCATCGTTATACCGGTAAATGTTTGGACTTTTCCTCACCCGTGGGATCAGATCAGGACCCCATAAACACTAGCATTTAATAGTCATTTATGTGGGACCCATAGCTCCTGACTATATACAATATCTAGACTAATTCCACTTTAATGGCCAAGGATTTCAAGAATCAAGCTTGTAGAAACATTAAAGTAGATTTATAGATCTTTCCCATCAGATTCGAGGGAGAAACATTCACGTAGAGATAGACATGATAAAACCACGAGAATCATGACATATCGATAAACTCGGTGGAATTGGCACCTAGGTAGGTAGCCATGATAACTTGAATAGCTGACTAACAAGATAGTCACCATCCAATGAACATGATGCAAGCTGAAGAATTGGCACCTATCAATAGGATACCTAAATTCAGTATATCTTCTAGCGGAATGATCACTCATTCTATCGGCTAAGAGAATTCTCTTATGGGCCAAGAATAGTACCATGAAAGGGACGGGGCATTAAAACGGTTACAAGGTTTTTAAGGTACAACCTGCTCAGTCGACCTTGAGGGAATCAAAGGCTACGAGGAGACTTACGGATGTCTCAATGACTAACTTGCTAGTCCGAAGGAACGGAATGTCCAACGGAGGGCTCGTATGTCAACGAGAGTTAAGGTGTATAACATGAACCAATTGTGAAACATGGACTCTATCCACGGACAGGGATATGAGTGTCAAGAAACCCGCGATATGGACCAAAACTCGATGAAACCATGAGATACAATATTTACGTACATTAATTTGCGTCTCCTTAGAGAGGAGTAAATTTCTAGAATTTACCAAAATTAAATAAAATTATATTGTTTGGCGTCCATGGATGGAGGCGCTATTTTACTAAGTCACGACGTTAATTCTTTGACTTTCATATCATTTTCTCTTAATAACAAAGACAAGAATGTGCGTCTTTTAAAGAAGGCGTTTAATTCATATTTTATATCCATTTAAATTAATAATTCAGAATAAATAACATCACTTTGAGATAACATCAATTTATATTTTATTAATAATTTTAAAAATGATGTCTCTTTAAATAGATGTATTTTTATCTCACTATATATTCATTTTAGGAGAATAAGGATATATAGATAAGATTTTAAAGAATAAAGATAATTTAAAAAGTTAGATAAGGCCTATAAGCAATTTTTGGTGTTCGTAGGGTGGGGTGAAAAGAATTTTTCAAAAATCAACGACAAGCTCATTGTCGTCATTCATTGATTAACGACAAGTAATATGCCGTTATCTCTTTATCATGTGAATAGTGTCACTTTTTAATTAAAAGAAATTTTGTGTAATAAAAGATACAAAAAATAGGAGAAAAATGTAAGGATTCTAACTATAAAATATCATAATATTATTATTTCTATTTTTAAAGATAAAAATCTTTGAACTTCATGTCGAGTTTTAACTGAATAACTGGGGTCAATTTTATTCTAGCAGAATTTTAATAAAATAAAATCATAAAATTTATCGTAAAAATCCGAAGATCATAAAAACATGCACTTTACTATTTTTACTAACATGATTCAATAGATATTAAATTTCAAAGATTATAACCAATTATCGATTTACTAAAAGATGCATGTTCTTAACACAAAAGAAAACGTGCAGACCGGTAATACAATCGGAAACATGAAATAATCATGTAGGATGAATTAACATGAAGATTTATTAAGTTTTGCTTGAGAGATTGCCTACCTTTTGATCTTAACGAACGAAGACGATGAACAGAGAAAAATAACAACTACAGCGACAGATACAGGTACGCGTAGCAGAGAGAGAACAATCGCAGTAGCAACAGCCTTATCGTCCAACGAAGAAGGAAGCGGACGAAGATGGGAAGAAGTAGGAAGCAGTAGTGTGCGTCGAAGAAGGAGGAAAAGACTCCACGAACAAGCCTCCTCCACGTACAGGACGCAGGAAGGCAACAGGGACTCCCCTTCGAACGTAGCAGAACGCAGCAGTAACCCCACTCGTTCTCATGGCGTCTATTTATAATGCTTGGGATTCCATTTGAGTTCTATGTAAACTAGGAATCCTAGTTTGGTTACAATTCCTATGTTGAGATTATCCTTCCAAACCATAGCCGCCTCCCAGGTTATTTCGCCGGAACCCTAACCCATCGTTCTACTGCTTCGAACGAACATGGGTTTTACCACGTAGAAGTCCACTAGTTAATGGCCACTTTAATGCTAATACCCCTTAACCTTCATATGTTTAACGAGGGAGACCAATACGTTTAATAAAAGCCCCAAGAGCCCACTGCTTGATTAACGTTTAGCCTCAATGGCTTTTATCAAACTCATCTCAATTAATTGATCAATCTAAACCCTGTTGACAGATGAAATATGAGCTGAGTCCAAGATGAGAACATGACCAGTAATAAAGACCATTGTAACTCCTGCAGAGTCAGAACTAAAGAAGAGCAGTCACTAAAGCTATTCACCCGGCTGAAGTCTCCCCCGGCCAAGCTGATGTCCGGTGTTGTCATCGTCTAGATAACAGTACTGATGAAAATTGCAGTCTATCGACTGATGAAAACCTCCAGAAATGCTCTGACGAAACTATACCAACTCACCAACTAAGAGGCCTTCGCCTGTTCTGACAGACTCGAGGGATTAGCAAGTGAAGAGACAGGTCTAACGGCTTTGATAGTTGAAACCCACTGATAAGGAGAATTGAAAGCATTTAAAAGCGCTAAATGGGCCTATGATTATGGCGCCGAGATCTCCTCACCAAGGCCCAATTGAGCCTTGCGCACCGGAAAGCTGGACTCGCGCACCGGGAAGTGTCCCATCGACTGAAGCGCGCCGAGATATGCCTGCCGAGAAGATACTCACCAGGGGCTATAAAACCCCCTTCCTCTCGGTGGATAAGGCAGAGAGGGATAGAGGAGATAGATCGAAAGAAGAAAAAGAAGAAGAGATATACGGAGAGGGAAAAAAAACAAGGAGATAAGACACACACAACTGAGAACAAGAGAGCAGAGAGGAGAGCTACAGCCCGTACCCGATGAGCCCGTGTGCTGAGTGGGGAAGAAGAAGAGAGCGAAGGTGGGTGCATGGGGAGGGAGAGGAGTCAATGCTCCACCCTCCCCCATCTTCTTTCTATTCGAATTTGTTTTGTTTCCTCATCTGATGTACCTTTTCTCCCCTTTTTGTGGGCTTTTCTTCAAGTTGAATAATACCTATAGTTCTTCCCTGTTGTCATTCAAATTATATTTCTGTAAATGATGAGATGTAAACGATGAAACTGATTGAATGAATAAAAGCCCGGGATTCTTCTCCCTCATCTCTCTCTGGGTAATTGTTGTTGTTGGCTCTTCTATCGTATTATTTGATCGATGAACGTGTGATTTTGAGTGTCTTTTGTTTGCTCAGATGGTTATCGAACACTCTCTGCTTCTCTTTTCTCTTATAGTCTTGATGAAGCTATTGCAGAGCCCCGATCCTAGTCCATGGGTCATTGGGCTATAATATTCCTCGAATGTGTTTGTATAAAGTTTTGTATGGCCCTCGGTCCTCTTTCCTAGGCCTCTGAATTTGTTCTGAGGATCCCAGACAGCCCATCTCATGATATCTCACTGCAATCGGCCTCAAATGAACCAGTCAGTTCTTATGTTAAAACTGCAGTCTTCAGGGACCTCGAATGCATGAGAATCTCAATTTTTCCCCACTATTTCTGTAAACCAACATCCTGCAGAGATCAACCCACTGAAAACCCCCTGAAATAATCTATTTATTACCCTTTTTTTCCCTTGATTCAAACCAAGATCATCACGCATCCTAGAACAGAGTCCCATAGAGGAAACCTGCTTCACAGGACCTTCCCGGCGCCAAAGTCCCTCGGCGCGTCCTTCAGCCCTCAGCGTGGGGGTTACCGCGCCGAGAAGGGACCGCACCGTGACCCTCTTCCCGCCCACAGATCGTGCCGAGAACCCCTTTATTCCAACCCCACTTCTCCGATCTGATCGTGCCGAGAACCCTACGCCGAGAACTCCCCTTTCTATATTTCAACCTACCCTTGACCTATTTCAAAACAGAGGAGTACCCAGGGATCTTCATGCAAGTCCTAGGAGATAAATTAATGGGGATTACCCCTATATTACATCATCCCGAATCAGATCCGTCTGTAACCCTATGAACCTAAGGAGCTCTGCCACTGCATGTGCTCCGAATGGTTTCCAAGGGAATATCAACCGGTGCTATGAATGCAAACAGTGTTCCCGGGCCTAGTGCCCTTCTCTTTCGGCCTTCATCCCGGCATCCCGTGGATGATGGTCTATCTCTCCTTGGCATGATCCAAGATAAGGGGAAATGCTGCCGAAATTCACCCACATCACACCGAGTGACTACTGTATTTTCTCCTAACCCCGCTGGCCCACGGAGTTCTGCCACTGCATGTCCTCCGATGGTCCCTCGAAGGGGGATATCAATAAAACATCGCCCCGTCATATGGTGTATCATGGTACATCAGTCCCTCTTCGGATTCCGGGTCAAATATACCCGATCTTTCACGGATTCCATCCTGCCGCTGCATGGATGGTTTCCTATTCCCACTTGGCATAGTCCAAGATAATGGGGATATGCTGACCGGATTTGCTCCGCACCTGATATACCCTCACTTTATCCGGTCTACTCAATGTCTTGCAGATAAATTAGCATGCTCTCATTTGGGCTTTTGCCGTCGATCTCCTCTTACTTTGGCGTTTAATCAAGGGTTGTCCTTCTTAGGGAGGACGTAATTAACGTCATAACCTTTATGGTATGACGGATTTTTGGTCCAGACACGATCACTCACAATCGACTGATTAGAAATCAGATCGAGCGCACAATGAAATCGTCACATATGTGACTGGCACGCCAATAAATAAACAATAGAAATAAAAGAATAAAATCAAACAAAAAGCGCGTCCACAAGTCTGGCACGCCCGGTGGGACATAGTCTCCCTTCATCTTTACGCCAAAGTAAGGGGCCCGACGGCCTCTCTCAAAATTATAACTATGTGTTAATCTTACTAGAAGAAATTATAAATGGAGACTGGACTGGTTGCTGTTCGCTTCGGCCAGCAAGTGGTCGATGGCCACATCTACGGAGGGTACCTGGCAGTACCGATGGAGTTTGGATCCATGCCTCCGGTGGTGGGTCTGCCCAACTGCTTGGGCCTAGTGTTCGTCGACCTGGTGCAAGTCGACAACAAAGCTGGAAACACCGCCACGGTAAAGGCCACGGTGGCACCAAGAGCTGAAGAGAAAGAAGACGGCGATTGCTCCTACTGTCGTTCCTTGCTTTGTCCATCACATGGAGAGGAAGACTGCTGCCTCTGCCACTGCTGGTAAGGGAAGGAGAAACAACCTGAGGAACCAGTTTGCTGCAACTGGAGGTCATCTCTCAGCCTCAGGAAAAAACTATGATGGTTGGGAACATGAGGGTGAACCTCAACGGCCGCCCCATAGATGCACGGCCTGACAGGGTCATTCCATCAGTCCGTACCAACAACGGATTCCATGCGTTGGCCACCAGGAAGGCCAACTAGGAGAACAAGGGAAAACAGTCGCTAGCACCTAAGCCGACAAGATTCAAACAGGTGTGGATGTCGAAGAAGGTTCAGGGCCCAGCACCGGCCCATGAGGAAAGAGAAACTACTGACATGCGCCCCAGGAGAGAGGGCAGAAGAGCACAGAAAGAGGAAGAAAACACTGTTGTTGTCCGCCCCAAGGCTGGGGCCAGGAGATTCCAGAGGAAGGGAAAGGATGTCGCTGTCATTCACCCTGAGAGAGGGGACAGAAGGCTCCAGAAGAATGATGAGGAGGAAAGGAGGGAAACTATCCCCGCTGCTACTCCATACAGACCAAGGGACTGTGCCAGGCATGCTGATGTAATCCGATACTCCAAAAGAGATTATTTGACCGCTCAAGTTGAAAGGTTGGCCTACTAGCCGAAGACTCAAGAAAGGTTGCTGCCCAAAGCCGATCCTCGGAGGCAAAACCAAGAAGAGATAAGCAAAGTAGCCCAGGATTACTTCCATTGCCTCGGGAACTCATCCCTTGGGCAACAAAGATTGCTCCACGCCATGGGTGCCGAAGAAGAAAGGAGGATAAAATGAGAATATGATGCAAGGAGTCTCGTGTTCGGGCTCCAATGAGTTTGAAGGCGGCCGAAAGGCCGGATATTCGAACGATGTCCCTCAGAGGGAGGAAGAAAAGGAAAGAGTGTCTGTGTTTGACCGGTCAACCTTCCCCGGTCATTCCTGAAGAAAAGCCTGGAGACAAAAAGGAAAATTCCAGATCTTCGCCTGCAACATGACGGGAATCACCGGAGGATATGGCGATTTGCCCGACCAGTCTGAAGAAATTATCAAACTAGCTCAAAGGTCTGGGCCCGTAACAAGGCGAGGCCAGGCGGCAAAAGAAAAGCTCGCAGCAGCTGAAGAGTTACCTGATATCGCCACTTTAACTGTAAATGTGATAACATCAGAAGAAGAAGAAGTGCCGCTAATGATCTCGACTGAAGGAACTTCCAGTCAAGTGACAGAGGAGATGCCTATGGCTGCACCTCTGGACCCAACCATCCTGATGATGTTCAGAAGATACCAACAAGAGATTGAGTCTCTTAAAAGACAGCTGAGTGAAAAGAATGAACAGACCCCTGTGTCCAAGCATGCTGAGCTAGCAAAGGAGATCTTCGACTCTGCAGAAGCTGTGATACCTCCCATCTTACACCAAGCAAGTCACGGGAAGGCTCCATGTCAGCCCTTCCCGCAACAGAAAATAGTACAGCCGTCAGCTTCACAAGTGCAGTCTACCCTGCCAACAGTCCAGCCCAGTCTGCATGCAACGGTCGTTACGACCCCATTTACACAGCAACAGGCACATTTCTTTCCAGAACCTGTGGACCCTGCTATGGTAAACAAACTGATGATAGAAAAGATGATAGAAATGAAGTTTTTCGAAAGGACTGATGGTGACCTCGGAACCTTTGATGTCTACCGGGTACCATATCTACTGTAGTATGCTGCTAGGAGACTGCCCCCAGGCGTCAGTAAGCCGCCGAAGTTTGAAAAGTTCAATGGACAGGACTCCCCCAGGGAGCATATCACCTATTATACAACAGTGATGGGAGACCTGGCCACTGATGAAGCATATTTGTTGAAGTTCTTTGGCTCATCCCTCACAGGGTTGGCCTTTGAATGGTACTCTAGCCTCTCGGCCGGGTCCATAGCTGATTGGCCCGATATGCAGCCGAAATTCCGTGAAAGATTTCATGTTACAGAAAGAGAAATCACAGTGGCCGAGTTGTACTCCACTAAGCAAAGGCAGGATGAGACTGCATCAGACTACATCAAAAGATGGAGAGATTTGGCCATGAGATGCAGGCGACCTCCCCATCAAGAAGATGCCGTCCAAGATATGCAAGCAAAATCTCCGAAGAGAGGTGCTTGAAAAGATGATCGGGGTAGACGTCAGGACATTCGACCGGCTCAATAATGTAGTAGCCGAGGTTGAAACCTTTTTGTCTAAACGTCCCACAGTAACTAATATCCCTGCTGTCCAGAAAGGAAAAGCTGCAGAGTGGCGATCAACGCCAGCAGAAGCGCACACTGTTGATTTCAGAACTCTTGACCAGCAGAAGGAAAAAGCCAAAACAGCAGCTGTCCCTCCACCAACAGGTTTTATAGAGAGGAAAGAAGGTGTTTCTTTGAGAAACAAGATGAGGAAGCCATACTCATTCACCAAAGAAAAGACTCGGGCACTGTTCGAATGGGCATACAAATACAACAAAGTAACATTGCCCGAGCCAAAAAAACCCGATGATGCAGCTAAGAAAGATGATCCTCTATTTTGTCCTTATCACAGGGCACTAGGACATGCTATTGAAGACTGCTATGTCTTCAAGGATGTTATGGAAAGCATGATCAAGAAGGGTGAGCTACAACTAGGGGAACACCTGGTGGATCCTCCACGACCCCATGAGCCCTCGGTGCTGAGGCTGGCCACTAATATGATTTCTTCATACCAACTGTTGTCTGAAGAAGCTGTTGAAGAATGCACTCGGCGCGCATACGAGGCCTGCTTCCTTACCCCAATTAAGGAGCAGATAGGGTGGCAAACAGTGCCAGCTAAAACCAGAAGAAAGCCCTCAGCCCAGACAGCACCAGGGGTCTCCATCCGTGGTGTTACTCTGAAGCAAACTCTGCCAGCAATAGAGCCGGTATGGCTAACTGCGGAGTCACCGCCAGTTATCCAGATACCTACTTACAACTGGAGGAAGTAGCCTCCGCCGCCTGCTCATGAGAAAATAAGTCCCGAGGTGAGGCGCCTGTAGCAGTACATTGACTAGCTGGATGAATACGAACAGTCTGAGCCTAAGCCGATACTAGTAAAGGATCATGCCCTCTGGGAATAGCTAGAAGGACTGACCGTCGAAGAGACAGTGGAAAAAGAACAAGAGAAAGCAGAAGCTGAACTCTTCTGGGGGCACCAGCCTGCTAAGGGGAAATCCCGGAGGAGTAAGAAGTCTAAAAGCAAACAGAAAGGCCGTGACAGTTCAATGTAACACTCTGTCAATACTGTTCGCCCTACCAGGCCAGGATCAGGAAGGGGAGTCTTCCACTCCACCACTAGAGGCCAATCAGGTAGAGGCTTCAGCCCCAATGCATGCTACCCGTTCTAGGAGAAAATGGGGACGCCAACCTCGGCCAACCATAATATCATTTTCAGGGGAGAACAGCCTTACCAACTGCCAGAACCCGAAGTCCGAGGCACGGTGATGCGGGACGGGACTGAAAGGGCTAAGACCTACGACTACAACGAAGTGCGGCCAGCACTCGCACGCCAAAGGCAAGCCGGGCGGCTGACTTCCTTAGCGTTCCTCCGGGTGGAGGCGTCTCTCAACAAGAAACTCAAGCCCAACGACCGTCCCTATGAGGGAAGCGCGGGGATCTCAGCGGCTAAGGAACCGTCGTACGACTAGGGGAGTCTAGTCCGAGCTCGGCGCTCGACTAGGGCCATGGGACGGGTGCTCTCAACTCACAGTCACGCGGTGACTAAAAGACTAGCTAGGATCCTAAACACTCACGCGGCATAATGGAAAGTATACTAGTAAAGCAAATGCCAACAAGGGGGAGCGTCGCATGTACCTCCACGCCTAGGCGTGGGGAAGAAACCCCGACCGAGATCAACAACCCCGATACACAAAGTGAACAATAATACAATGCCAACCAAAAATTACCCACTCCTCGCAGGGAGATAACAGGCTACAACATATGGATTCGGGGCTGCCAATGCACGGGCTGACGGGCGGCAGTCGGTGAAGGGGTGGCCGCGAGGAGGGTCCGGGCGGTCGTCGGTAGGTTCGCAGCAATGCGCGGCTCGGTGGTGAAAGCTCCCACGGCCTGGTCCGGTGTCCGATTGAGGCACCGTCAGCGAGGGCGCGTAGCTAGGTCACGGGAGGAAGCCTCGGCCAAAGGGGCGCGCAGATTCCGTCCGTGAAAGCCGGGGGCGCACCTGCAAGTTGTGACAGGGATTCTGCTCCCAGAACCGCGCGATCGGGCGGGAAAAATGATAAGAAATAGATCCGAAGGGCGAACGGAGATCCGCTTGTTGGAGGACGAAGAGGACGCAGAGCATCAGGTTCCGACCAAAGGGTTCGATCAGATGTGGTCGGGGTTGCACGCGGTGGCCTCTGAAACCCGCGGCTGGTGCTGGCGCTGGGTGGATGGGACAGACCCGTG
This sequence comes from Amorphophallus konjac, assembly GCA_022559845.1. Taxonomy (NCBI): domain Eukaryota; kingdom Viridiplantae; phylum Streptophyta; class Magnoliopsida; order Alismatales; family Araceae; genus Amorphophallus; species Amorphophallus konjac. The sequence goes on along the minus strand of CM040118.1, from coordinate 157,460,456 downwards.
CGACCTCACGAAAACGGATGCCACGAACAGCTCGGACGTCGGAATGATGCGAGGTCAGCGGCGTTGGAAAGGGGACGAAGAGAGGTACGATCCCTGAAGAGCCCGCGTCCAAATTCCAAGTTGTCCGCCCTGTGGAAGTTTCGCAAGAGGGCGGGCAGGATTTGGCTCGCAGGGAGAGGAGGTCCTACGCGATCTCACGAAGAAAACCACCACGGGTGATGCCGAACTCCAAATGAGGCGAGACCACTTCGCACGCGTTGGTGACTCGTAGTAGAATCACCCAAAAATGGGCTGGTCGCCCAAAGCCGCCAAGAACAGAGGAGGTCATCGCCGCTCTTGGAGGCAAGATCTGGTTGCACCGAACTTGAACTTGTGAAGAGATAGAAGAGAGGGAGAACCTCGGCGTCTCACCAAGGGGATGGGGAGTCACACCCCAAGCTCGCTCCCGTCGTAGGAGCTAAGAGGAACAAGGAGGGGGGCACAGCCACCTTCAAGGAGAATCAGTAATTTCTTTCATTCATTCATAATTATTCTCCAAAGAAAAATACATGAGGTTTTATATGTGGGGAGGGGAATTAGGGTTCAAAACCCTAGCAAGGGGGAGAAAATTCAAACAAAAAGGGGCGCACTTCTTTCTTTGGGAAGGTGGGGTGCGCTCCTTTCCTTGAATCAAGGAGCGCACTCCACTCCTAGAAAGTAGGAGTGGGGGCGGCTGCCACCTCCTCCTCTTGGAGGAGATGAAGGGGGCGCCCAAACCCTAGCCCACAAGGGGGGGGGGGCGCAAATCCCAATGGGCCAACTCATGTGGGAAGGTGGTCAGCCCAAATGGGCCAAGAAGGGTGGATCACAAGGTGGCCCACTCTCCCCTTTGCCTAACTAATAAGCCTAACATCACCCAATGGAAGCCTAATTGGCCCCAATTGGCCTACAAAGGTCCATAATAATAAAAAGTGTCCACGCAGGGACTAAACCAAGGCCCAGCATGGCCTAAAGTATAAACTAAATGAAGATAACTCCGCTAGTCCACCAAGTGATCATCGAGCCAAAGGGATGCTGGCGTGCTCCGTGTGCTCCGTCGAGTAATGCGGCGCGTGTCCTCACCAATTCTCCCCGGGTGAGAAGAACTCGACCCTGTCGAGTAAGGGTCACGGTCGCTCAAGTGGCGCTCCAGCAAGTCTGGGTCGATCCTCTCTAGCTCTCCTCGTGTGATCCAGGTGTCGTCTGTCGCAGGGCGCCCTCTCCAACGCACTAGGAAGCGTTGGTAGGCTCCGCTCCTGGTAGTGGTCACCTGCTCATCCAGTATGCAATCTATATGCTCGCGTTTCTGTAATGGGGCTGGAGGAGGTGGACGCTCAGAAGGTGTAACACTCTCAATAGGAGGGGAGGGCCCAAAAGGCTCACTGGGAATCACCGCGGGATCCTGATATGCCACCAAATCTGAGACATTGAACGTCGAACAGATCCCATAGTCGTCTGGCAGCTCAATCTCATACGCATTCGACCCAATTCGCTTCAAGACTCGGAAGGGTCCAGCACCGCGGGCCTGGAGTTTCTTCACGGCCCCCGAAGGAAACCGTTCAGGTCTGACCCTGATCATGACGTACTCTCCCTTACGGAACTCACGGGTGTGTCGATGCGCTTCAGCTAACTCCTTATAACGTGCGTCGCTGGCCTCAAGGTGGTGATGATGCAGACTCCGAATAAGATTGGTAGACTCATACCTACGTGAATGCAAGGGTGGTCCTGGACATCCAAATATGGATCTAATAGGCCTATGACATCTACCAGACTTGACAACATGGGGAGGACCTGGACAACCAAAGTATGATCTATCATGCACATGTGTCCTACTAAATATGGTAGACTCAGGAGGACGAATAACCCTAAACTAACTCATGACATTACTCCTATATGATGAGGGACATGGAGAAACATGAGAGAGAGACATGTGTCCCTGGCCTCCTAAACTCTGGCGTCTGGGTGTATGCGAGGTGAGATGTTGACTAGCAGGTCTGGATGGGGTGTGATAATAGACCTCCTCGACAAGGTGGGGAAAAGAATACGAGTCGAGAGGATCACTAGGGAGGGGATCGAAAGGGTCAAAGAAATGATGAACCCTCCCGACAGGTCCCTTCACTATACTTGCCCATGTACGATATTCGCCCAGGTGCAGATGATCACCTTCAGGCGCTCTAATGTATGGGGCAAGGGGCTCATGAGGGAGGCAAGGAAAGCTAGGTTCCTCCCTCGAGACCGTGATACCATAAGAGGGGACAAAATCAACCTCCACGGGTATGGGAAAGAATAAAAGGACCTCGGAGGTGATATGTCCTATAGTGTAGACCGAGGTAATAGACCCCATAGCAGGGAGTGTAAAGCTATGACTATAGGGTTGGTCAGACCCTAAGGTCAACTCCCATTGACAATCTAAACTCCTAAGGAAGTCCTTCACATTTTTAAGAAAGCAGAAGGACCGAAAAGTGGTGTGAAAGGAGTTAAGGGGTACTATTGGGAGGGCTGGTCCCATGGGTGTATAGCAAGGAATGGAGACATCTAGAAGTGGACCCTCCCTTAGCCAGCTAGCTAAAGACTCTCCAATGACCAGTTCACCCTCGGAAGGTAAGAATGGCTCTATATGAGGGTCTAAGGGGGAAGCATCTCTCTCGGGAGTGGAAATGGAGTCCTCTATGATGTGGAGGGGTCCCTGGCCCTCAGTCGAGGGTCTCGGGCCGAGAGTGTCGGCCCTAACCTCCAAAGGTTCAGGCACGACTGGGTGCTCCATGGGATCACTCCCTAACTCCTCAACCTCAGTTAGGTACTCATTAGCCAACTCCTGTTCAGCCTCGTAAGTCACCGGAACAAGCCCAGGTGGGGGACATGAGCCCGGCGGCGGAGTGGATCGCTGGGGGTGGGTGGCTAGCGACATGGAGGTGGTCGGCACAGCGCCGTCGTGGAAGACGAACTCGCCTGGAAGGTGAGATGGGTGTAAGGTGCAGGTCCTCCTGTCCAGGTCGATGGTCGCTCTTCTCTCCTCCAACCAAGTTTGCCCTAAAATGATGCATGGACCAGCAAGTGTGTCGATCTTACACCATGCACCATCGTGATATAGAACGGGGCCGAACCACCGTTGAAACTCGATAAAAGCTAAGCCACCGTGGAGAACAATCTCCCCAGTCTTAGAGAGAGACTCAACAATGTCCTGTGAGACCCAATTAGATGGAACCCTACTGATGAAGTCGATCTCCGTATGCAACCCATTAGGTAGGACCGCCACGGACATGACAGGGCGCTGGAACGACTCGGTCATCGGTATAGGGATCGGGTCTCCCGACGACTGAGTGGTAGGGGCGACACCTAGGGGTCGTGCCATAAGAGCCTCGAATTGGGCCACCAGGGATGACCAATCTGACACGTGGGCTCGAGGAACCACCATGGGGCTGGCGGTGAGCTGGACATGCAAGACTCAACGAGACAAGGATAAAACTCTAACTAGACACAAACCTAAAATGACAATGCAATGGTAGGTTACCTAGATGAACTAAGAGACTCAATGCACCCTAGACAACCTAAAAACTCAAATGACCTAAGACCCCAATTTGTTAGAACAAATTGGTTCCCTAGGCTCTGATACCAATTTGATGCGGGACAATATGCTCTGATACCAATTTGATGCGGGACGGGACTGAAAGGGCTAAGACCTACGACTACAACGAAGTGCGGCCAGCACTCGCACGCCAAAGGCAAGCCGGGCGGCTGACCTCCGTAGCGTTCCTCCGGGTGGAGGCGTCTCTCAACAAGAAACTCAAGCCCAACGACCGTCCCTATGAGGGAAGCGCGGGGATCTCAGCGGCTAAGGAACCGCCGTACGACTAGGGGAGTCTAGTCCGAGCTCGGCGCTCGACTAGGGCCATGGGACGGGTGCTCTCAACTCACAGTCACGCGGTGACTAAAAGACTAGCTAGGATCCTAAACACTCACGCGGCATAATGGAAAGCATACTAGTAAAGCAAATGCCAACAAGGGGGAGCGTCGCACGTACCTCCACGCCTAGGCGTGGGGAAGAAACCCCGGCCGAGATCAACAACCCCGATACACAAAGTGAACAATAATACAATGCCAACCAACAATTGCCCACTCCTCGCAGGGAGATAACAGGCTACAACATATGGATTCGGGGCTGCCAATGCACGGGCTGACGGGCGGCAGTCGGTGAAGGGGTGGCCGCGAGGAGGGTCCAGGCGGTCGTCGGCAGGTTCGCAGCAATGCGCGGCTCGGCGGTGAAAGCTCCCATGGCCTGGTCCGGTGTCTGATTGAGGCGCCGTCAGCGAGGGTGCGTAGCTAGGTCACGGGAGGAAGCCTCGGCCAAAGGGGGCGCACAGATTCCATCCGTGAAAGCCGGGGGCGCACCTGCAAGTTGTGACACGGATTCTGCTCCCAGAACCGTGAGATCAGGCGGGAAAAATGATAAGAAATAGATCCGAAGGGCGAACGGAGATCCGCTTGTTGGAGGACGAAGAGGACGCAGAGTAGCAGGTCCCGACCAAAGGGCTCGATCAGATGTGGTCGGGGTTGCGCGCGGTGGCCTCTGAAACCCGCGGCTGGTGCTGGCGCTGGGTGGATGGGACAGACCCGTGCGACCTCACGAAAACGGATGCCACGAACAGCTCGGATGTCAGAATGAGGCGAGGTCAGCGGCGTTGGAAAGGGCACGAAGAGAGGTACGATCCCTGAAGAGCCCGCGTCCAAACTCCAAGTTTTCTGCCCTGTGGAAGTTTCTCAAGAGGGCGGGCAGGATCTGGCTCGCAGGGAGAGGAGGTCCTGCGCGATCTCACGAAGAAAACCACCACGGGTGATGCCGAACTCCAAATGAGGCGAGACCACTTCGCACGCGTTGGCGAATCATAGTAGAATCACCCAAAAATGGGCTGGTCTCCAAAATCTGCCAAGAGCAGAGGAGGTCATCGCCGCTCTTGGAGGCAAGATCTGGTTGCACCGAACTTGAACTTGTGAAGAGATAGAAGAGAGGGAGAACCTCGGCGTCGCACCGAGGGGATGGGGAGTCACACCCCAAGCTCGCTCCCGTCGCAGGAGCTAAGAGGAACAAGGAGGGGGGCGCAGCCACCTTCAAGGAGAATCAGTAATTTCTTTCATTCATTCATAATTATTCTCCAAAGAAAAATACATGAGGTTTTATATGTGGGGAGGGGAATTAAGGTTCAAAACCCTAGCAAGGGGGGGAAATTTCAAACAAAAAGGGGCGCACTTCTTTCTTTGGGAAGGTGGGGTGCGCTCCTTTCCTTGAATCAAGGAGGGGGGCGCACTCCACTCCTAGAAAGTAGGAGTGGGGGCGGCTGCCACCTCCTCCTCTTGGAGGAGATGAAGGGGGCGCCCAAACCCTAGCCCACAAGGGGGGGGGGCGCAAATCCCGTTGGGCCAACTCATGTGGGAAGGTGGTCAGCCCAAATGGGCCAAGAAGGGTGGATCACAAGGTGGCCCACTCTCCCCTTTGCCTAACTAATAAGCCTAACATCAGCCAATGGAAGCCTAATTGGCCCCAATTGGCCTACAAAGGTCCATAATAATAAAAAGTGTCCACGCAGGGACTAAACCAAGGCCCTGCATGACCTAAAGTATAAACTAAATGAAGATAACTCCGCTAGTCCGCCAAGTGATCGCCGAGCCAAAGGGATGCTGGCGTGCTCCGTGTGCTCCGTCGAGTAATGCGGCGCGTGTCCTCACCACACGGAGGTTCCTCCTCCAACATGCCTCTATGCTGATACAAAGAAAACTGATGAAGCTCCATCATTTGTCGAGTTTCTGGCTACCTTGGAAGGCAAGAAACCTACACAGGTTGATACCGATAAGAGCAACAAGCACCATCAACCGCCTGTCCCAATGCTCAAGAAAAAAGGCAAAATGGGCACTGATCATTCCTCAGCACCAGAGGCTATTTCCCCGGTGGAAACCCCTCAGCTGTCTCCTCGGAAGGAAGAAGCAAAAGACAGATAGTCAATGCCACAAGCACCCCATGAACCTCCGAAGCCTCGCTGGGTGGAAGAAATGCGACTATCTGATATCTATGTGGGTAGCCGAATTATGAAGATGTTGAAAAAGCTCCCTACAAGGTTCACCATATGGGAAATTCTCTCCTTGAGCGAGGAAGCTCGCCAAGCTATTATTGATGCTCTGCAATTGCCATCTCAATATGAGGCTCTCCTGACAGAGGTTAACTCGGGGCCAGCCATTACATTCACAGAAGAAGATATGCCGGTTCCTAACCTCAATCACAACAGACCCCTATACATGAGGGGGTATCTCAACTGTCAGCCATTGAGTCAGATATTGATAGACCCAGGGGCTGCTGTGAACATTAAGCCATATCAGATTTATCGAAAGTACTATTTTGATCTGCACCTCACCAAGGTGAAAGATATGAGGATAGCGGGTTTCAACCAGGAGTGCAAAACTCCGATCGGGGTGGCGGAATTCAACCTCACATTATGGGACTTCACCACCACAGTGCAATTCTACGTAATAAACTCCAACACCACATACAAGGCCCTCCTGGGGCGGCCCTGGCTGCGTGAGTACCAGATAGTACCATCGACATTGCATCAGTGCATCAAGTACTATCACAATGGTAAAGAAGAAAGGGTCTTTGCAGATTTGCACCCTTTTGAAGTCTTCGAGTGTCATATGCTCGATGCTCCGTTCTATACAGAGAATTCTCAATTGAGAAAAAAGAAAGAGGCCGTTGCAGGCCAGAAAAAGACAGTGTCAAAGGAAGATGACTGGCTTCCACCACCACCTCCGGGCTATGTGGAGAAAAATGAAGTCTCCCACATTTCTCAGATCGGGGACTTTTCTCGGGTTGCACCCCCGGACATCTACCCTGGGGAAGCCGATGAGAAGATGAAGGAAAAGCTCACACAGATCGGAATTCCGCAGGGATTGGTCAAACCTGTTCCGAGCTTGGAATACCAGACAGTGCTGCCACTGAGGACCATGGAGGTTCCTCGCTTCTGCAAGCCTCCTATGATATTTTACACCGGGGAGCCTACCAGTGAGGATGATCAAGACTGCCGGATCCCTAAAGAATTATCCAGCCAAATGGTACCAATTGCAGGCCTGGACTACACTACGCAACGGGTCATGCAGATGTTTTCCAAGATGCAGATGCCCCTGTTACAGTCAGCTGATCAAAAGAAAGCATTTCAAGAACTCTTGGATCCTCCCTGCAATAATAAAGAACTGAAGAAAATCACCCGTCACCCGGGGCTGGGCTATACTCTGCAGGAGTATTATGAATCAGATGTGGACGTCGTCTCCACCTTCTTTTCACATGAAGACCCCTTTGAGGCAGAATATGAAAACTACCCCTCTGAGGAAGAAGAAATCATATACCACTCTGTTACTGGTGGTGAAACCTCTGGCAGCCAGCAAGGCACTGAGGAGCAGAATGAAATGGCAGCCTGCCGATGCTGGGAAGAGCTGTCTTTTAAAGAGGACATTTTCCAAACTGAAGTCAAGTTTGATACGGGGACACCCAATGAAGACCAGACTTCCTATGAAGCAAAGGAATGTCTCGAGTTCGAACCCATCTTGGAAGAAGTTCGAGCTATGCAACAACTGGAAAGTCTGGCAGAAGAGTCTGTATCAGTAAATTCCCTGCAACCCGAGGTCTGCACTTCGGAATCACAAGTAGAGCCAGTGACACTACAGGGCCAGGCTGAACGAAGCCTGATAGAAAACCCAGCAGCTACCACAGGACATAATGGCATCCCACTTGAAGAGTTGGAAGCATCTGAAACTGAGGAGGACTGCATCCCGGGAGGCTTTGTTGACTTACAAGAAGCTCCGCCTGAAGTCGAAGATGGCGGCCAGGCCATCGTCGAGTTGATAGAAATAAATCTGGGAACCAAAGAAGAGCCCATGCCTACCTTTCTCAGTGCCTTGCTGACGCCAGAGGCCCAGGAGTAATACATACAGTTCTTGAGGGAATTCAGGGATTGCTTTGCCTGGACCTATGATGAAATGCCCGGATTAAGTCCCGATGTGGCATAGCACTTACTGGCGATTGATACGAATGCAGAACCAGTAAAGCAGTCCTCTAGACGGATGCGGCCTGAGCTGATTAATCAAATTAACAAAGAGGTCGATAAACTCATTGATGTAGGGTTTGTTGAATAAAATCAATACACTATCTGGTTGGTAAATATAGTGCCCGTGAAGAAGAAAAATGGCCAGATCAAAATTGGTGTTGACTTCCGGGACCTCAACAAGGCATGTCTGAAGGATGATTTTCCTGTACCCATCACCGAGGTGATGATTGATGCCACTACAGGCCATGAAGCTCTTTCATTTATGGACGGCTCGTCCGGATATAATCAGATCTGGATTGCTAAGTAAGACAGGGTCCACACTGCATTCCGCACCCCAAAGGGAATTTTCCACTACAAAAGAATGCCGTTCGGCCTTAAAAATGCCGGCGCTACCTACCAAAGAGCCATGACAAAGATATTTGATGATCTGCTCTTCAAGAAGGTAGAGTGCTATATCGATGATCCAGTCGTAAAGACCAGGAAGAAAGAAGACCATCTGCAGGATCTAAGAGTGGTATTTTAGAGGCTGCAAAAATATGAGCGGAAAATGAACCCCATGAAGTGCACCTTCGGCGTGTGCAGGGGGAAATTTCTCGGATTCATCGTCCGGCATAGGGGCATTGAAATTGATCCTTCCAAGATCAAAGCTATCCAGGAGCTCCCTCCGCCAAGAAAACTGTCCGAGCTGAGGTCCCTGCAAGGTCGGTTGGCATACATCCGTCGATTCATTTCAAATCTGTCGGGTCGGTGTCACCCATTTCACAAGCTAATGATGAAAGATGTGCCGTTCTTATGGGACGATGGATGTCAAGAAGCTTTCAAAAAGCTGAAAGAATATCTGAAAACTCCCCCGGTGTTGGGGGCACCAATTAAAAGCAAACCTTTGATCCTTTACATAGCAGCCACTCATTGCTCGCTGGGGGCAATGCTAGCTCAGGCAAATGAAGAGAGAAAAGAGCAGGCCCTTTATTACCCCAGCAGAAGGTTGATGAGGACTGACGAAAGCCATACCTTTATAGAAAAGACTTGTCTGGCGCTAGTCTTCGTTGTCAAAAAGCTCCGGCATTACATGTTGTCCCATGAAATCAGATTAATATTTGCAGCAGACCCACTCAAGTATATACTGACTCAGCCAGCACTCAAGGGTCGACTCGGCAAATGGGCTGTAATCTTGATGGAGTTTGACATCATATATGTGCCTCAAAGGGTGATAAAAGGTCAGGCCGTAGCTAGCTTCTTTGCAGAACATCCTGTACCAGAAGACGCTCCATTGGAAACTGAGCTTCTTGATGATGAGACTCTGGAAGCCTTCTAGGCTCAGCCAATTATGTGGCAGCTATATTTCGACGGGGCATGAAGAACAGAAACCACCTCAACTGGACAGGTCAGAGTCCGAGCGGGGACAGGCATTGTTCTGAAGTCACCAGATGAAGAAGTGGTACGCACTTCGTGTTCCATAAACAAGCCATGTCCCAATAATGAAGCAGAGTATGAAGCTTTGATAATCGGTCTTCAGATCGCTCTCAGCATGGGAATTCAGATGCTTCAAGTGTTTGGCGACTCAATGTTGATAATAAAGCAAGTGCAAGGGGAGTTTGAAGTGCGAAAGCCAGAACTTAGCCCTTACTATGAGAAAGCTATGCGCCTTATGGCAAGATTTCACCATATAAGACTCAACCATGTGGGCCGGGGGCATAATGCTCAAGCTGATGCCCTAGCAAAGCTAGCCAGCTCCCTAGCAGTCCCACCTGATGAAACACTCAACATTGTTGTGATAAATCGGCGACAAGTTCTGTAACACCCTCAAATATAGCTAAGTTGTACTCTATATCATCGAGGCGCCTTTTCAAGTATCGGCTCAATTCTTAGAAAGAACTCCGAAGTTAAGCGTGCTTAATGGGGAGTAGTACTGGGATGGGTGACCTGCCCGGGAAGTCCCTCATTCTGGAGCCGATCACCCTTAAAAAGGGATAAAACCATGAGGCCGGTAGGCCAAAGTGGACAATACCTCGACGGTATAGAGTACGGGGCGTGACAAAATGGTATCAGAGCTATACCCCAGCCGGAAGTGTGGGAACTAAGTGTCATGTAGGACAAAGTGCTACGCTATGGGAGCCACCTCTTGAGTCCGTAATGGAGCAAAGTGCTACATAGTGGGAGCCACCTCTTGAGCCTGTAGGGGCCACCTCTAGAGTCCTACCTACCTGGGGGCTTGATTGCGTGATTGCATGCTATATGTGCCCAGCGACGAGGACGTCACCTATATAAGAGGGGTAGATTGTAACACCCTCAAATATATCTAAGTTGTACTCTATATCATCGAGGCGCCTTTTCAAGTATCGGCTCAGTTCTTAGAAAGAACTCCGAAGTTAAGCGTGCTTAATGGGGAGTAGTACTGGGATGGGTGACCTGCCCGGGAAGTCCCTCATTCTGGAGCCGATCACTGTTAAAAAGGGATAAAACCGTGAGGCCGGTAGGCCAAAGCGGACAATACCTCGACAGTATAGAGTACGGGGCGTGACAAGTTACCAATATGCTGGAATCTTACCAGTATGCTGGAATCTTGCCTAGAAGAATGTGAAGTCAATACAACTGAAGAAGCACAGCAACCTGATTGGAGACGGCATCTAATACAATGGTTTCTCCATCAACAGTTACCCAGAAATCGGGAAGGATAATGGCGGATGCTCGCAAAAAGATCTTGCTCCACTGCCTATCCACAGAGGAAGCTTGACAAGTGATGAGAGAGATACATGCCGGGACAGCCGGGGCACACCAGGCTGGACCGAAGATGAAAATTGAGGTCAAGAAATTAGGGTACTCCTGGCCCACTATGTTTGAGGACTGTTGTCAGTTCGTGAAATCATGTCAGAAGTGCCAAGAGCATATTGTTGTTCCTAGGAGGCCTCCTGTACAACTACACCCAACAATTCCCAGCTGACCATTTGCCCAATGGGGAACTGATGTGGTCGGTCCTTTGCTAACCTCCTCAGCTGCACACAAGTACATCTTGGCTATAATAGATTACTTCTCCAGATGGGCGGAAGCCATAGCACTCAGAGAAGTAACTAGCGAGCTGGTCGCCAGATTTATCAAACAAAATATTTTTTTCCGGTTTGGTGTTCCCAACAGAATAATATCTAATAATAAAAGTCATTTTAAGAATCAGAAGATATATCGGCTCTCCGAGAAATACAAAATTGATTGGAGGACCTCTACCCCTTACAACCCGCAAGCAAATGGGTTGGCTGAAGCATTCAATAAAACTCTGTGTACGCTCCTGGCGAAGATCGTCAGCTCTCACAAGAAGGACTGGGGGGAAAAGATGTACGAAGCATTATGGGCCTATCGTACCGTCTACAAAACCCCTACAGGCTACTCGCCCTATTCACTGGTATACGGCTCTGAGGCAGTAGTCCATATAGAGCTGGAAGTACCGTCACTCAGAATTACAGTCCAGCATGGCCTAGTTCGTGACGAACAAACCAATGCTGAAAGAAGACTTGAAGAACTGGCTGAATTGGAGGGGAAGCGTCTGCAAGCCCAGAAAAATATCCAAATATACCAGGCGCGCATGGCGAATGCCTTCAATAAACTCGTGAAAGGACGAGAATTCAAGAAAGGAGACCTCGTTATGGTCAAGAAGAGGGAGGTCATGGCCTCCAACCCAAAAGGAAAGTTGACCGCTAACTGGGAAGGTCCTTACGTAGTACAAAGAGTCTACGAAGGCGGAGCCTACATGGTCGTTAACCACCGTGGAGATGCGCAATTCTCACCCCTCAATGGGAAACATCTGAAACTCTATTATGCCGCATCACTGCCTGCTGGGGGAGTGGCGAATGGATAGATAAATGAAGAATGATGACAATCAGGAGGGTCGCTCCTTTGCTACACACTAAACATTAGTTCGGACCCTCCTTCCGGATTAGATGATGAAACCCTATTCTTCTTTGCGTTGGTGTTTACCCCACATCGACGATAAAACTCATCCACCTTTCCGGCGAACGATTTTAGGCCTAAGCTGCTACACATCAACATCAGTTCGGACCTCCCGTCTGTATTGCATGATAAAATCCCATTCTCCTCTGCGTTGATGTTCGCCCAACGTCAACGATAAAATTCATGCACATTTCAAGCGAATGGCCCCATGCCTGAGCTGCTACATGACAACGTCACTCAGACCCTCCGTCCGAGTAGACGATGAAACCACTCTCCTTTGCATTGATGTTTATCCCCGCACCAATGATAAGATCAACATTCCCGGCAAACAGCTTCATGCCCAAGCCGCCGTCCACCAACTTCAGTGCAGACCTTCCGTCTGAATTGCATGATGAAGCCCTACTCTCCTTTGCGTTGATGTTCACCCCACATCAATGAATGGCACATGCTTAGAGAACAACGCGAGAATCAAAAAAAATGATAAGAAATGGGGCTTAAAATAGAGGTGCCCTATAGCAACCCTGATACAAATAAGATTTTTAAAAAATAAATCAAATTAAAATAAAAGATAAGTAAATAGATGACAAAGAGCCTAAATGAGTAAATCATTAATCAAGAGGAAAATAACGCCTTTTATCAAGGCGCTGATTCAAAAGGAAACGCCTCTGTCTAAGGCGTTAATTTAAAAAGGATGCCTACACACAAGGGCGTCAAATTTCAAACGACGGGAAATAAAATTAAGGAAAGGAAAGGAAACGCCCTCACCGTGGGCGCGTTTTTAATAAGTAACGACTAGGACAACGTCGTCAATTAAAACACACGACCTAGTCTAAGGCGTGAATTCAGTTCGAGTTTCGTTCGACCCAGGAGTCTATCCAGGGCAAGTTCTGGATAACTACGTCGAAGGTGGAATATGGTAAGGACTCTATCATGGAAGTATTACTTCCAATATAACTCTAACCCTATTAGGATTCTAAAAACCCTATAAATACCCTCCTAAATCAACCCTTGATCGCTATTTGGCGATCTACTGCTGCTGTTATCGACGTGAAGAATAGGTAATGTTCTTCCTCTTTATTTCTGGTTGTGTGTGTTGAAAGAACGTTGATGTTCTTTTCCTTCCTCATCTTCCTATACAGGTTGTCTGTGTTGTGAAGACGATCATCCTTTTGACTGAAGAACGAGTGCCTCGTCCATATTCTCCCTGCAGGAAGGACGTGAAGACTATTGTCTTCCTCTCCTTCCTCCTTGCTGAACAGACGGCAAATCTTCTGTATCGGTGGGGAACCTACGTTCAGCTGCATCAGACCAAGGACTTCAAGTTATCTCTGTTACGAACAGAGCATCGTTTTCTTCTCTAAACCTTCATCCGTTCACCAGTTAATCTTCAAAGGTAGGTTTTCTCAAGAACGTAGCCCAAACTAACTCCAGTTGCTAGTAATACCTTCTGTCATACATGCATATAGTTTTATTGTGGTTTCAGATGTTTTCTATGAAATTTTAAAAAGAAACGCCCCTGACAAGGGCGCTAATTCTTGTTTTGACGCCCTACCTAGGAGTCGTCAATTTCATATAAATTGATAATTAACCATGTTTAAAATTCCATATCTATGAAACCATGAACCTAATCTAATGCATGTTCATCATGAATGAATTCTGCTATTTTTCTAGTCCTGACTATATAAATTATTCCTGAAATTTTATTATCTGAAATTTGGAAAAATTTTTGAATTAATGACCTGGACAAGGTCGTCTATTATTGAACTGACGCCCCAGACCAGGGCGCTAATTGAAAAGTAACGCCCCTGTCCAGGGCGCGTTTTTGTTAAAATTCCAGAATATTGATTTTCTGTAGAATGGAAATATTGAAGGGACGACTAATGTATAAGTCATCAAATTGTGAATAAATGCCCCTGAGTAAGGCGTTAATTGGATAATTAATGACTTAGCTTAAGTCGCTATTTTCTGTATTACTGTTTTACACTGATTACTGTCAACCGAAGGGTTATATATATATATATATATATCTATATCGGCACTATATTTCCACTCCGTGAATATAGTCCCATGTTTCATGATGTTTTTATCGCACTACCGTCAATTCTCATTGACATACAAGCTCTCCATTGGACATTCCGTTCCTTTGGACTAGCGAGTTAGTCATAGAGACCTCCGTAAGTATCCTCGCAGCCTTGGATTCCCTCAAGGCCGACTGAGCTGGTTGTAACATAAAAACCCATTACACTATTTTGCCATGTCACTCTAAAGAAACATGGTATACCGGCCCTCATGTTATGCAAAGTGTGTATCATGAGAATTCTCTTAATGAGATGAGGTTATCATGCCATTTGATGCTGTTCTTGTAAACCCCAATTCTATATTCAACATGATGTTCTTGTGGACCTCAATTCTATATTAAGAATGAGGACGTCTTGCCATTGATGTGCTATTCATGTGGACCTCAATTCTATATAAAGAGTGTCCATACTTGTTTGTCATGGTACCCAAGTTAGGGAACCAATTCCACCTAGTTTTATCGATAATCATGATTGTACCGTTATTATCGCCATTCTATGTCAAGTGTCATATTTTGGACTCTATTCTATCAAAGTTTATCCTACATGTCTACAAGCTTTATTCTTGAAATTCCATATTGGCTATACACAAAAGTGGATGTTAAAATACATGATTAATCCCTACGCATATAGGGCCCGATCTGGTCCTGGGAGGAGCACCCGAAAGTACTTGTGCCCATGGGAGTTGATTGATCACGGTATTGGCATTATACCGAAGTTCATGACTAGCTTGATTGAACATTCCACAAATCTTGTACTTGTACTTGACTTGATATTACATGACTTACGTGACCCGAAAAGGGGTAATTTCATACTTGCGTACTTGAACGTGATAGCCAAATTCCAACATGACATGATGAATACACTTGCTTGAATATCTTGATATCTTTTGATATAAGTTCTTGAAAGTTCATGACTAGTTCTCGTCGCTATCTTATTGTTATACACTCTCTCTATCTTGTCGTTTTATGCGAGCATGCATAGCTATAGTGCATTCATGAAAGATGTAATTACTTAAACCCATTGCTAGTTCTTGAGATATAATTTCCTACTGAGCGTTCGCTCACTTAGTGTTTCCCTACTTTTCAGGTAAGTCCGATGATGAGGGAACTCAAACAGATGGGGAAAATCAAGAGTGAAAGAGATAGAGCTTCTTCCGTGTTATCTAGTCTTTTTCATATTTTCTTGAGTCAACCTTGTATTTTTCCTTTATTTTAGTTAGTACTTCAAAGGTTTGTAATAGACATATTCTTATGAAGGAATAAAGGATTGGGTTATCTTTACTTTTGCGCATCTCTGATTTTGGTGTCTAATACACTAATACTCTGATTGACATGATTGATATAAACTCGTCACGCGTCTCCGGGTATCTTCCGCTCTCGGGGCGTGACAGTTTTTGTGGTATCAGAGCCTAGGGTATTCAATTCCTAGGAAACCCAAGTCCAAGGATAGGTTTAACCTTTAACCGGTGAGGTTGGGTAGAACCAAGGGTTAAAGTTAACATAGAAATGCTAGATTCTAAATGAGATCACGTATTAATCTAGTTATTGTAATTGTAGGACGATGGCTGCCGAACGTGCTCAGTGGCGCAACATGCAGCGTACACTTCAAGGCATGACTCAGGTGCTGCAACATGTAGCATAAGGAGGTGCACAACGAGCAGGGAGTGTCCACCAAGTCTTTAAAAACATGAACCCGCCTAAATTCATGGGTTCTACTGATCCGGACGACGCAGAGCACTGGATCAGGGAAACGGAACGTATATTCCGTGTTATGCATTGCACGGATCAAGATAAAGTCTTATTTGCTACTTTCCAACTAGAAAGGGATGCCCGATGCTGGTGGGAATCAATAGAAGCTACTTTAAATCAAGACCAAGTTACTTGGGAAGAATTCGTTGAACATTTCAACGCTAAATATTTTTCGGATCGAGTACAGGAAAAGAAAGCTACAGAATTTGCTGCACTGAAGCAACGGTCCTTGACAGTGGCCGAGTACGAGGCCCAATTTTCTAGATTATCTCGGTATGCTAAGCACTTAGTTAGCACCGAGAAGATGAAAGCTAGGAGGTTCCTAAATGGGCTCAAGCCCCAATATATTACCCAACTGGCACCGATGGATATTCAAGTCTATTCGGAGATAGTACGTCAAGCCCAGCTTCTAGAAGATGCCACGGAACTATCTGATAGAATCCGTGGGAAGGACAAGAAAGAACAAGTTACAAGTTCGGGTTCCTTCAAACCCAACTTCAAGAAGAGGCCTAGCAATGGAGGTACTTCCTCACAAGATCAGAAGTTTAAGAAGACCAAGCCCTTCTCCATCACCACTACCCCATCAAATATAGTGTGCAAGCATTGTGACAAGGCGGGCCATAGGACAGAAGAATACTGGAGGAAACTAGGAGCATGTCTCCGCTGTGGGAGTCACGATCATCGAATTCCCGATTGCCCATTACTTAATGATCAAGCTGGGGACGGGAAGCGCCCAGTAACCAAGAATGCTCGTCTTCACGCAATTAAGGAGACCGAACAAGAAGAAGAAGGCGGACTAGTCGAAGGTACATTGAAAGTTTGTTCCAAGTCTGCATATGTCTTAATTGATACTGGTGCTTCACATTCAATTGTTTCCAAGAAGTTCGCTGATCCGTTACCCCTAGAACCGGAATGGATAAAATTAGTCTTGTATACTCCTCTAGGAAACGAGACTGATATTACACACCATTACCAGAACTGTGAAGTATTGGTTCATGGTAAGAATCTCCCTATTGATATTATATGTTTAGATCTAAAGGAGTATGATGTCATACTAGGAGCGGATTGGTTATCTAAATATCAGGCAACAGTCGATTACCGCAATAGCAAGGTTACTTTCGAGGAATTTCCAGAACTGATCTTTACTAGCCCCAAGAGGCGAAGCAAAACCCCTCTTATTTCGGCTCTCCGAGCTAGCAAGCTCATCAGGAAAGGATGTGTATCTTTCCTTGCATTCATCACGACTAAGGAGGCTAAGGAAACTAAGATAGAAGACATTCCGGTGGTACAAGAATTTCCGGACGTATTTCCGGAAGATTTGCCTGGATTACCCCCACAAAGAGAAGTGGCCTTCACCATCGATTTAGTTCTTGGTGCGGGTCCAGTTTCTAAGGCACCGTATAGAATGTCACCTGCTGAACTCAAGGAGTTAAAGGAGCAATTGATGGAACTCATTAAGAAAGGATTCATAAGACCAAGTACTTCCCCATGGGGAGCGCCTGTATTATTTGTAAAGAAGAAAGATGGATCCATGAGGTTATGCATCGACTATCGACAGTTGAATCATCTCACTATCAAGAACAAGTATCCACTGCCGAGAATCGATGAGTTGTTTGATCAAATTTCAGGATCCAAGTACTTTTCCAAAATTGATTTTTGGTCGGGATATCATCAGTTAAGAATCAAGGATGAGTACATTCAAAAGACTGCATTCAGAAGCAGGTATGGCCATTATGAATTTGTTGTTATGCCTTTCAGACTAACGAATGCCCCTGCTGCCTTTATGCAGTTAATGAATAGTGTATTCAGGCCTTATTTGGATCAATTCGTGGTGATTTTTATTGATGATATATTGATTTATTCCGAGACCAAGGAAGAGCATAAGGAGCATTTAAGGATTGCATTACAAATATTGAGGGCAAACCAATTATATGCAAAACTCAGCAAGTGTGATTTCTGGCTTGAGGAAGTGACTTTTCTCGGACATGTTATATCAAAGGATGGCTTATCAGTAGATCCATCAAAAGTTGAAGCTGTAAGAAATTGGGAAAGACCGACCAATGCTAGCAAAATCTGAAGTTTCTTAGGTCTTGCTGGCTATTACAGGCGATTCATCAAAGATTTCTCTAAGATCGCCGTACCACTTACGAGGATAACTCGCAAAGAGATCCGTTACGAATGGAGTGAGGAATGTGAGAGAAGCTTCCAAACTCTCAAGGATCATCTTACTACAGCTCCTGTCTTAGCTTTACCAATGGAAGGAGAGAAATTCGAGGTATACACTGATGCTTCTGGCATTGGCCTCGGATGTGTTCTAATGTAACAAGGAAAGGTTATAGCTTACTCTTCTCGTCAATTAAAGAAGCATGAAGAGAACTACCCCGTCCATGACTTAAAATTAGCCGCAGTAGTATTTGCACTAAAGATCTGGAGACATTATCTATATGGAGTGCAGTTTATTGTATACTCCGATCACAAGAGTCTCAAGTATCTTTTCTCTCAAAAGGAACTAAATATGAGGCAACGGCGTTGGCTAGAATATCTCAAGGACTTCGACTTCAATATACAGTATCATCCTGGAAAGGGTAACCATGTAGCTGATGCCCTTAGTCGAAGGCCGAGAACACTGTTAGCCAATTGTATGATTCAAGAATGGAAGTTGCTGGAGCAATTTTCTAAGCTCAATATAAGCATGGACACGAACTTTAAATGTGTCACATTGTCTCATATAAGCATTCAGCCGGACCTATTAACTGAAATACAAGCACTTCAGGATGATGACCCAATATTAGTGGAAATCAAGGGCAAACTAGAAGGACAATCTGATTTCCAATTAGCATCAGATAGAAGGTTGTTATTCCAAAACAGAACTTGCATACCGGATTATCCCGAGTTAAAGAAGAAGATCTTAGATGAAGCTCATAGATCAAGGTACATGATTCATCCTAGATCTACCAAAATATACCAAGATGTGAAAAGAAATTTTTGGTGGCCCAACATGAAAAGGGAAATAGCGGACTACGTGTCGCGCTGTCTCACATGCCAACAGGTCAAGGCGGAACACCAAAAGCCTGCTGGAAAACTACATCCTCTAGATATGGAAGTGGGAGAATGTTGGTATCGATTTCATCATGGGTTTATCTAAATCAAAAGGAGGACATGATAGAATATGGGTTATTATTGACCGATTGACTAAATCGGCGCATTTCTTGCCAATCAAGAGCCAATGGTCAGTTGATGTGTTGGCTGCATTATACATCAAGGACATAGTCAGATTACACTGTATTCCTATTTCAATCGTGTCTGACAGAGATCCCCGTTTTACTTCTCATTTTTGGAAGGGACTACAACATTCGTTGGGAACAAGGCTTAACTTTAGTACAGCTTTTCATCCTCAAACGGATGGTCAGACCGAGAGAACTAATCAGGTGGTTGAAGATATGCTCAGAGCTTGCATCATGGATTTCAATGGAAGCTGGCATGATCACTTGCCGTTGGTGGAATTTGCATACAATAATAGCTACCAGGTAAGTATACAAATGGCACCTTTCGAAGCTTTATACGGAAGGAGTTGCCGATCACCCTTATGCTGGGACGAAGTTGGACAAAAATAACTATTAGGTCCAGACATGGTAAGGGTTACCACTGAAAGAATACAATTGATTCGAGAAATACTGCAAGTTGCTCATGTTGAGTCTTTACATGTTTTGAGGATGACAACACTATGAGCCTTAGTGGAGAACAAAAAGAGTCTCTTCAGTTATGTTCAGGGGTTGTCTTCGTGTCGTTATTTGTTCCATCGCGTGCTGAACACTGCAGCACCTCGTGCTGCTTTTTGTGCCACCTCGTGTCGCTCCATCTGTGTCACCCCTATGTCTTCGAGTCTTATTGATGGGGACATCACCTCCCATGCCCACGTTTACCATTCGTCTCCTCACCCCTGTTGCATCCGACATGGTTTAGTCATTTAATTTTGAGTCCTATGTAATTTTATTTGAGTCATTTGATGTATTTTCCCTTTTATTTGAGTCATGTTCCTAGGTCTTGCATTTATTTTCCTAAGTTTGAGTGTCATTAGATTGTGTAATGTGCTATTGGGCCCAATTCTTCGGGCTTGGCCCATGAGCCCCCCCTACCCCTTCGGTTATTTGTTATTGAGTCTTTTGTAAGGAACTTTTGTAGAAATGTGGGTTTCCTATATATAGGACCACATTCCCCCCATTTCAACTTAATGAATCAATCAATGAAAAAAATGTCATTTGAGAGTCCAAAGCTTAGTTTAGTGGAGTGATTCTAACATTTTTTGGGTGAGAAACCCTAGGGGAGAGATTCCCCACCCTTCCCTCTCTTAATCCCTCTTTTTCACTCCATTTTCTCTCTCCTCAACACCCAATTTCGAATTTTCTTCTCTCTCCTCCCTTCCCAACCACCTCAACCCCCACCTACCATCATTAAAGCCCTCCACTTCCCCATGGCCTCCATTACTCCACCCCCCTAGTCCCAAGGAGATCCCTCACCATTCCAACACCATCTTCCACATTCCAACACCACTTTCCCCATTCCAACACAATCAACCCCTTCCCCACACAACCCCACAACTTCCAATGCCATTTCAAATTTGAAATCCACCCTTCCCTCCACTCACTTGTGCCCCCCCCTCACCTTCTCCCCTCACCCACTTTCATAAATTCGTAGCTCCTCCTCCCACCACCTGTTAGACCCCCTTCCAGACCTCATTCTTCCCTTCCCCCACCTTAGAACACCCCCTCCTAGACCCCCTCACAGCCCGGGCTTTCACCACACTCATCCACCCCCATTTCCCCTCCCATATACCCCATTCCCCCCCATCATCATCAACCTATAGCTCTCAACTGAAGATCTACAGCAGACCAGTAACTTGCAGCGGCCACCACGACCTCCTCCGGATGGATTTGAAGACCCAAGAGCCATTGTCGGAAGCGTCTGCCAGTCGCCTTCGGAACCGAAGTGGTTTCGTGTTCTTCCGATCTCCGAGTCGCCCAGGAGATCCTTTCTCCCACAGCTGCGCGGTTCTACCTCGGCTGAGGACCTGAGCCGGCTTAGAAGCTCTGCCACGACCATCCCCGAAGGAATCAGTCCTCAAGTCCTTCTTCACAGTTCTTCATCGGTCTGTCTACTTTCAGAATCAAGAAGCAGAAGCCCATTCAGCATCCAGGAACAGAAGTTACCAATTTTCTTCCACGGTCGCACGGCTCTGCCTTCCCCAGTCTGCATCGACACCTCCTCACTCTTCTATCTCCACAGATCATCTCCATTCTCTTCTGGCGTCCCCGTTTCTTTTTATGCAAAGCGGACTCACCCATGGTTCTAACGGCGCTGACGGCATCAAATTTGGAGTTCGGGAGCGGCCAGGACAGCCTCTGCATCCTACTGTTGGTGACCTGCCCCTGCTAGTCCGAGAAACAGAGGCCCAGTTCAAGCTTCTGTCCCGACCTGCAGTAACTCCAGAAGAAATTACAAAAATTCTGAGGCATTCCCCTTCCTGTTACGAAGATTTTGCCACCGGTGTCACCATCAGCAAAAGTCCTGAGCAAGATCTACAACAGCAACACCGACCCTCTGTCCTGGTTCGCAGACAGCAGGCAGATTCGGCGTCCACCCTTGTTCCTCGTTCTTTGCTTTGGTTTCCCCACCCCGCTTGGCCGGCTGAAGGCCCCTCCCTGCGTGGAGGTAGTATTGATGTAATATCATTAACCCCCACCCCAAGTTCCCCCTCCTGCGAGAGGTGTAGTGGTGTACTTTGTTTGGGCAGGTCAAGCGACACCGCCGTGGCGTGTGGGGATCCACTCGCCTCCCCGCTCGCCCTCGTCTCCGACCGGGACCGGTTTCTTCAAACCGGTCGAGTAAGTGCTCAAACCTTCACTCCACTTAGTGCTTGTCTTTCAATATTAGTTCTTAATTCCGCTGGTTATGCGAGTGAGAGCCCGATCCTCAAGCCCCGTTGTCTTGAGTGATCACCGTGGGAAGAGTGCAACCGGTGCCTTCGGCACTTCGTCGGCCCCGTTGAATTGGGCATCATCACCCATTGGGAATCAAACTTTGGCCTTGCTGGCCCTCTACCAGCAAGGGCCCAACCCCTCAACCTCACCTTGGCATTGCCAAGTTACCCCGGGCTTGGGTGAGCGATGATAGAGCGGTGGCCCAATTCGGCCCATTTGAATGCGATTGTGCTTGCTTGCATTAAGTCCGAGGTCGTGTCATATCAAGTGGTATCAGAGCAAGTCTTTGACTTGTCTCTACAAGTCAAAGTCCTAGGGCATGCTTGCATTCTTGTCCGAACCGTGCATTGTCAACCCATCATTGTTAACATTGAGTCTTGGGTCACATCGCTTCTCTCCCAATCATATCCCATGCATGCTTATCTAATGGAAAGCCCGTAGAAATTGATTTCATTGACCTAGAATCTGAAAATTGGGTGTCCCCCGATATCGTTACCTCTCTTAGTAGGACCGGACAAATTGTGCATAATGGAGACCAAGTCTTTATTGAATTCCATAAATGGTTCGGGAAGATTAAGTATTTGGATGGGGCTTGGTGTCAAAAGGGAACATTGGCGGGTCCATGTATAATCCTAGGTAAGAAATGGTTAGATGAAAGGAATGCCAACATCGACCCAACACGTCGGACTTGCCTTGTGCGTCCGCCACACCTTTCGGGAACCTTTAAATTCAACAACCTTTTATTCTCCCACCCACGGGAATCCCACCCTCGTTCACCACCCCGGGTGCACCATACTCCGGCCATCATCACCCCACCATCAAAGAACCTTCCCACTCCATTAGTTTTGGAAGAAGTAGTCCACCCGCTTTGCCACATGAAGACAAATATCCCTCGGGAACCTATCCTCTCCATAGAGAGCACCCATGTCCCAATTGAAGAGGAAGCCTCGCACAAGGATCTTCACCCTACACCACCCCCTCTAGATAAGGCCGAATTCATCTTAGAAGAGTCCCTTGTTAGGTGGCTAAGGAAGAGCCTAATTAGAGAGACCTCGACCCATGTTTATCCTCCCATAGAACAAAATTTTCCCCTAGTGCCCATCTTCTCCTATCACACCACAATCCAAGCATCCTATCAAGTGGAGACCTTAGAAGATTTTCTTAGGGGCTTAGCATGGCAAATTGAGTTCACTAGCATGTTGACTCCTATGGCCGAACAACCTAGGAGCCTTAGCCTCCTAAACCTATGCATTGGGTCTATCACCTCGGTTTGCACCAATGGTTGCTACACTAGCGACCTCCTTCTATTCCTCCCTACACCGGATGAGCCCAACCTTCTCCTCGATTTAGAGCTTCTTATCTCGGGTAGAAAGCCAAGCCCTCCACTCATGGCCGACCCACTTGTCAAGAACATTGGCCCAACTATCATAGGGAAGGATGACTTAACACCTTTTAAGGATCTTGAGGACATGGAGTTCCTCCCCCTAAGTGACCTATTTTACGATCCATATGATCCCTTCCAATGGGAGTCAAGGGACTCATATGACCCAACCATCTTACCAACCACCCACCCTGTCCTACCCTCACTCACCATATTGGGCCAAACCCACCTCATCCATGACCCGGGCTGCACCTTGGGAGCCATAACCTTGGACCATATATCCCTAGGGAATAAGGTGGTGCCCCACCCCATGATGACCACCTTCTTAGATCCATTCGATCCTTTCCAATGGGAGTTCAAAGGTTGTCCCACACCTATACACATGGAAGTCACTTTTGGGAAAAGCATGCATGTGTCTAGGCTTTCCACACCCCTTGGCATGAACACTATGTTGGGTACATTCATTCATATCACTCACATGTCAAGTAGAAAGCATGAGTGGGTCACATTCGGATATCATGGTCCTCCTTCATTCATCATGGATCCTAAGCATGTCAAAAGCATCTACGGATGTCCGGGCCCCCCCACATTCATCACCACTTTACATGATAAGTTCACCTACGGTTGTCCCGGCCCACCTAGGCCCACCAACGTCTACATGACAACATTGCATGATAAGTCCACAAATGGTTACACCGGCCCACCAAGGTTCATCATGGTCCATCTGGCATCATGGCAGGATAGGTTCATCTATGGTTGTCCAGGTCCACCCATAACCACTAAAAGGATAGCATTCACAAACTTACATGAAAACCTTTGCAAGCACATCAGCAAAAAGAATGAGGCTTATAAAAGGTTGGCCGACTCTCATCGGCATCACCAAGAATTCCAAGTGGGTGACCTTGTGATGGTAAGGATGGAGAGGCTCTCCCCGGGAGCCAACTCTAAACTGAGGCCACGTGGGGCTGGTCCCTTCCAGGTCTTGAGGCGCATATGTGCAAATGCCAACGAGTTAGATCTCCATGAGGAGTATGGAATAAGTCCCACGTTCAATGTTGCCGACCTAGTGCCATATAAGGGACCCACGGTGGTACCTAGTGAGGAGATTGAGCCTACTTCTTCCCTTGAGAGAGCACCCACCCATGATGATAAACCACCAGCCAAGAGAGCCCAGCGTGAACAAATTGAACAAATATTGGATGAACAAGTCACTACCACTCGAAGCAAGGTATATGAGCGCTATCTCGGCAGGTGGATGGATCGGTCTCGTTCGGGAGACTTGAGGGCGGTACCACTTCTACACCCTCCAAGGAGGGAAGTACACTTACTCGACAGAGTCGAGTTCTCCGCACCCCGGGAGTATGATGGGGACATCACCTCCCATGCCCACGTTTACCGTTCGTCTCCTCACCCTGGTTGCATCCGGCATGGTTTAGTCATTTAATTTTGAGTCCTATGTAATTTTATTTGAGTCATTTGATGTATTTTCCCTTTTATTTGAGTCATGTTCCTAGGTCTTGCATTTATTTTCCTAAGTTTGAGTGTCATTAGATTGTGTAATGTGCTATTGGGCCCAATTCTTCGGGCTTGGCCCATGAGCCCCCCCTACCCCTTCGGTTATTTGTTATTGAGTCTTTTGTAAGGGACTTTTGTAGAAATGTGGGTTTCCTATATATAAGATCACATTCCCCCCATTTTAACTTAATGAATCAATCAATGAAAAAAATGACATTTGAGAGTCCAAAGCTTAGTTTAGTGGAGTGATTCCAACATTTTTTGGGTGAGAAACCCTAGGGGAGAGATTCCCCACCCTTCTCTCTCTTAATCCCTCTTTTCACTCCATTTTCTCTCTCCTCAACACCCAATTTCGAATTTTCTTCTCTCTCCTCTCTTCCCAACCACCTCAACCCCCACCTACCATCATTAAAGCCCTCCACTTCCCCATGGCCTCCATTACTCCACCCCCCTAGTCCCAAGGAGATCCCTCACCATTCCAACACCATCTTCCACATTCCAACACCACTTTCCCTATTCCAACACAATCAACCCCTTCTCCACACAACCCCACAACTTCCAATGCCATTTCAAATTTGAAATCCACCCTTCCCTCCACTCACTTGTGCCCCCCCCTCACCTTCTCCCCTCACCCACCTTCCCAAATTCGTAGCTCCTCCTCCCACCACCTGTTAGACCCCCTTCCAGACCTCATTCTTCCCTTCCCCCACCTTAGAACACCCCCTCCTAGACCCCCTCACAGCCCGGGCTTTCACCACACTCATCCACCCCCATTTCCCCTCCCATATACCCCATTCCCCCCCATCATCATCAACCTACAGCTCTCAACTGAAGATCTACAGCAGACCAGTAACTTGCAGCGGCCACCACGACCTCCTCCGAATGGGTTTGAAGACCCAAGAGCCATCGTCGGAAGCGTCTGCCAGTCACCTTTGCAACCGAAGTGGTTTCGTCTTCTTCCGATCTCCGAGTCGTCTAGGAGGTCCATTCTCCCACAGCTGCGCGGTTCTACCTCGGCTGAGGACCTGATCCGGCTTAGAAGCTCTGCCACGACCAGCCCCGAAGGAATCAATCCTCAAGTCCTTCTTCAAAGTTCTTCATCGGTCCTGTCTACTTTCAGAATCAAGAAGCAGAATCCCATTCAGCATCCGGGAACAGAAGTTACCAATCTTCTTCCACGGTCGCATGGCTCTGCCTTCCCCAGTCTGCATCGACACCTCCTCACTCTTCTGGCTCCACAGATCGTCTCCATTCTCTTCTGGTGTCCCCGTTTCTTTTTCTGCAAAGAAGACTCACCCATGGTTCTAATGGTGCTGACGGCATCAAATTTGGAGTTCGGGAGCGGCCAGAACAGCCTCTGCATCCTACTGTTGGTGACCTACCCCTGCGAGTCCGAGAAACAGAGGCCCAGTTCAAACTTCTGCCCCGACCTGCAGTGACTCCAGAAGAAATTACAAAAATTCTGAGGCATTCCCCTTCCTGTTATGAAGATTTTGCCGCTAGTGTCGCCATCAGAAAAATTCCTGAGCAAGATCTACAATAGTAACACCGACCCTCTATCCTGGTTCACAGACAGTAGGCAGATTCGGCGTCCACCCTTATTCCTCGTTCTTTGCTTTGGTTTCCCCACCCCGCTTGGCCGGATGAAGGCCCCTCCCTGCGTGGAGGTAGTATTGATGTCATATCATTAACCCCCACCCCAAGTTCCCCCTCTTGCGAGAGGTGTAGTGGTGTACTTTGTTTGGGCAGGTCAAGTGACACCGCCGCGGCGTGTGGGGATCCACTCGCCTCCCCCCTCGTCCTCGTCTCCGACCGGGACCGGTTTCTTCAAACCGGTCGAGTAAGTGCTCAAACCTTCACTCCACTTAGTGCTTGTCTTTCAATATTAGTTCTTAATTCCGCTGGTTATGCGAGTGAGAGCCCGATCCTCAAGCCCCGTTGTCTTGAGTGATCACCGTGGGAAGAGTGCAACCGGTGCCTTCGGCACTTCGTCGGCCCCGTTGAATTGGGCATCATCACCCATTGGGAATCAAACCTTGGCCTTGCTGGCCCTCTACCAGCTAGGGCCCAACTCCTCAACCTCACCTTGGCATTGCCAAGTTACCCCGGGCTTGGGTGAGCGACGATAGAGCGGTGGCCCAATTCGGCCCATTTGAATGCGATTGTGCTTGCTTGCATTAAGTCTGAGGTCGTGTCACATCACTTATGTTCGTTCCAAGTCTATACAGCCTCATCTTTACCTTCGTTCCATGCCAAAGTCTACACATTCGTTTCCTTGGGCAAAGTCTATACATCGTGGCCTTGAACTCTCAGTCTGTACACTCTTTATTTCAAAGTCTGTACATTGTTGCCTTGAAGACCGTTCCAAGTCTATACATCCAGTTGAATGCAAAGTCTACACATCGCCTCACATCATATGAAGGCTGCACGTTGGAAGTGTCTTTCTTGCTTTGTGACCACACTTCGTGTCGGTTTCTGTTTTCATCTTCGAGTTGGTTTCAGTCCGTGTCGTTTCGTGTCATCCTCGTCTTCGAGTCGTTCGTAAGTTCGAAGCAATCTTGTATTCAAGTCGTTTTGTATGTCTTCGTGTTGTTTCTATGTTTGTGTCTTCGTGTTATCTTTTGTGTTTGTGTCTTCGTGTTATCTTTTGTGCTTATGTCTTCGTGTTATCTTTTGTGCTTGTGTCTTCGTGTTAGTTTTGTGTTTGAGTCTTCGTGTTGTTTCTGTGTTTGTGTCTTCGTGTTGTTTTTGTGTCTTCATGTTGTCTTTGTATTTGTGTCTTCGTGTTGCTTCTTTCTATCTTCGTCCAGGTTTCCTCTGATCGCGTGTTTTACTATCGTTTTACTCCGTGTTATTTCCTTCTCACCTCGTGCTGTTCTCATGTGACTTCGTGTCGTTCCCCTTGTAGTGTTAGCTTTATTACTGTGTATCTCGTGTCGTTCTCTTTTTACCTCGTGCTGTTTTCATCTGACCTCGTGTCATTCTCTCTTTATTTCGTACTGGAATAATCTTGTGTATCTCGTGTCGTTCTCAGTACAGTGCATCTCGTATTGCTATCACATACCTCATGAAGTTTTAGTTTTTGTGGCCCTGAGTTTTAATGGTTTTAATTTCTTTGCTGGAGAAGAAGAAAAAACAAAAAGAAGACGGTGGTCCGAGGAAGAATATTCCCAGTGACTGGGCTGCACGTGATCCAATGCTAAAGGAACCAATGCTATAAAGGCACGTGGCAAGAAGGTTCTGGATCAAGTGTGGGAGGCACACGCATTCTGCACCTTATCCACCTGCTGCTGCTATATATTGAAGCCTTCGTCCACAGATGAAGGTTGATCGAAAGGGAAAAAGAAAAAGTAGAAGTGCAGAGAGTTCGATCCAGCAAAAGAAGTGATGGGGACATCCCTTACCCTTTCACCCCGTGGGGTCCTGCTACTCGCCACTTTGTTCGCCATCATTCTCTGAGTCTTGCCATGTAATTTCCACATTTTTCTTGAGTCATAATCATGTAATTTTGCCTTTTATTGAGTCTATTATCTAAGTTAGTTAGTCATTTACCTAAGTCCAAGGATTCATTAAGTGGTTTAATAGGTTAGTGGGTTCTAGGCCTTAATGGGCCATTTCATTGGGCCTGGCCCATGGGCGCCCCCTTCCCCACCCCTTGGTCTTCTGTTATTAGTCCATTTTCCAGGGACTTCTATGTAATTGGGGATTCCCTATATATAGGACCCCAACTCCTCATTTTGAAGCTAATTGATGAATACATGAAAATTGAAACCCACTTCAATCCCCCTTGAGTCTTCTCTCCCTCTCTCTAGCTCTCTCTCTCTCTCTAGTTCTCTCTCTCTCTCCTAGGGGCGAATTCCCCTCTCTCTCCTCCCTCTCTCTCTCTAAATTTCGAATTCCCCCTCTCTCCTCACCCCTTGCCACCTCACTTGCCACCTAGGCAAGTCCCTTCAACTCCCAAGGCCCCATTACTCTCTCCATTACTCATTCCACCTTCCCAAGCAACCATTCACCTTCCCTAGACAACCCTCCCTATTCCCCACACATCTTCCCACATCCAAGACAACCTTTCCTCTCCCCAAGGAGTCTCTCCACCTCCCTAGGTCGTCCACCCCCTTCCCCTCCCTCCTAGGGTCGACCCCCCCTCCACCCTCTCCACCCTCCCATTGCCTTGGCCGACCCCTCCACCCTCCCCTCTCCAAACTTCGGCCTCCACTCCCCTCCACCCTCCTGCACCTCCAGACCACCAGCTCCGCCCCTCTCATCATTCTCCCACATTCCACCCCCATCTACCATCACCTCCAACCCTTCCCCATTGCTAAAACCCCATTCCCTTTCACCAAGTTCCACTACCACCCCTTTGCTTAGCCAAGTCTGCAGGTAGCAGAAGAAGGCACGTCTTGCAGAAGCTCCCCCAAGTTCATACGGAGACACCTGAGGGCGTACCTACCTTTCTGGAAAGGCCTCCCTGTCCTCTTCACAGGCGAGGTGGAATCACTCCATTCCGAGTTTGTGGCCGACCGTGAGAGCTGTTCTACCCCGACTGCGCCAGACTCCACCTGCAGAAAGCCTGAACCCGATTGGAAGCTGCTTCACGACCAACGGCGAAGGAATCAGGCTGAAGTTTCTTCTTCAAGTTTCTTCCTCCATCTGTCCACGACCAGAAGCATGAGGCGGAACTTAATTCGGCATCCGAGACCCAGAGTTACAAACGTTCTCCCTCGGTCGCGCGGGTCTGCCTCCTACAGTCTGCAGCGACCAGTGCCTACTCTTCAGGGCACACCGACCGTCCACGGCCTCAGATTGCAGACCCGTTGACTCCTGCTGAAAGCCACCTCAACCACGGAGACGACGCCACCAGTTTCGTGCCATTCGGAGTTCTGGAGTGCCCGGGACAGCGTCTGCAACCTGCTGCTACAGAACCAGAACCCCTCGGTGCAGCCTCTGCAGAGAATCAGAACCAGAAAGAGCAACGTGCCACGATCAACCATGGCCGAACCAGACTCGGGTTTCTTCATCAAAGTTCTTCTCCTCTCTGCCCTCTTTCAGGATCAGAAGGCGGATCGACATTTGGACACCGTGGGACAGAGTTACGAATTTTCTCCCTTGCACTGTCCAGGTTTGTTTCTTCAGACTGCAACGACCAGAGTTCATTCTTCCCAGGACCCAAGTCACCACCGACCTGGGATCGTCGCCCCGCCACCTCTTGCTGAAAGCTACTTCAACCACGAAGACAGCGCCGCTAGTTTTGTGCCATTCGGAGTTCGGGAGAGTTCACCACAGTGTCTGCAACCTACTGTTACAGAACAGGTCCGGCCAGAAACCACACTCGCTGCCTCGGTTCAGTCGCTGGTATCACAAGTCCCTGGCTCCAGAGGCCGCCCAAAAATTCAGACATCACCAGAATCAAGTCAGGGAACTCCAGGAGTTGGAATCTTCGAAATCGGAGTTCGGACTAGCTCGGGACAGCGGCAACAGCGGCTTCCCATCCAGAATTCCAGCCAGCTGCACCAACTCCCTTAGTTCTTTTCTACCCGTTTTGGCCCACCCTCCCCTTCCCGCCTGGCCGGCTTACCGCCCCACCCTGCGTGGTGGTAGTGTTTACTATAATTATTCAATTCCCACTCCCGAGACCACCCTCCTGTGCGAGGTGTAGTGCATGTACTCTTGAACAGGTTGTGAAGCTACATCGGCGCAGTGTGCGGGGACCACACTTCCCCGCTCGCCCTCGTCTCCGCCCGGGATCGGCGTCTTCACGCCGATCAGGTGAGCTCCTGGCCACTCTCCCTTGCTGGTTTTTACTGTTGCTTAGCTTAGTATCGCTCTTAGTTGTCCGTCGGAGGTGAGGCGAGTGTCCGATCCACAATTCAATCCAATCGAGTGTTCACCGCGGGGCGAGTTGAGAGAGAGCCATTACATCCCACGCCCTCGGCGTGCCGGCTACCCGTGAAATCGGGCATCCTTGGCCCATTGGGATCTATCCCTACCTGGCCGACCCTTGGAATCGCAAGGTCCAAACTCGGACCCTCACCACCATCGCCGGTCCTCCTACGGATCCGAGCGTGCTTCCGCGAGTGAAACCGCATGTGTGACGTTGCCGACTCATAGTGTTGCTTGCTATCCTAAGTCCAAGGGAGTCGCGTCACATCAAAATTTGGTATCATTATCCTCCGCTGCATTTGGTGTCACATCAGTTGGTATCAGAGCAAGTTTTAGACTTGTCTCTACGAGTCTAGTCCATGGGCACGCTTGCATTAGAGTCCCCGACAGACCGTCCCATGCATTGTCCACCACCCACTATCAATGAGTCTACGGACCAAATGATCCCACTCCCAATCATATCCCTTGCATACCTACCCAATGGAGAGCCTACGGAAATCGATTTTATTGACTTGGAGTCTGATAATTGGGTATCCCCCGATATCGTAGCCTCTCTTTCTAGGACCGGACAAATTGTGCATGACGGAGACCAAGTCTTCGTTGAATTCCATAAAAGGTTTGGAAAGACCACCTACTGTGATGGAGCTTGGTGTCAAATTGGCACTTTGGCGGGCCCTTGCATAATCCTAGGTAGGAGATGGTTAGATGAAAGGAATGCCAACATTGACCCGACACGTCGGACTTGCCTAGTGCATCCGCCACACCTTCTGGGAGCCTTCCGATTCAACAACACCCATGTCCTCTCCCATCCACCGGAGTCCCCTCCTTGTTCACCACCCCGTGTGCATCACACACCGGCTAGCAACACCCCATCATCAAAAGACCTCCCCATCCCGTTGGCTTTAGAAGAAGTAGTTACCCCTACCCAAGGGGAACTTGAGGAGGTGATTGAAGTCCATGAAGCACCCCTTAATTGGGAAGAAGAATATGAGGCACAATGCCAAGAGTCGGGTCGAGGGGAACCTGACCCCATCAACCTACTCCCACCCCAACCCACAATTTCCCATGAAACCCATACTCCACACTACCCCTTAGCCCCTATCACTACCCCTCAACTTTCCCCTGTAAGGGACACTCCACCCATGACTGGCCAACCCAAGCCACCCCACCCAACCCATCTTCCACTGTCAACCACAACCCTACCCCAACCTAGGCCTCCACTTCTTCCCCTACCGATCCTGAATCAAATTTCCCTTTACCTTCCACCCCGGGGGTACCATACACCTACCCTCATCACTCCACCTTCAAAAGACCATCTCACTTCCTTGGTAGAGGAACCCATGACTCCCACACCCGACATCATAGTGGTGGACACCCTAGAACCACTCCCCACCTTGGAGGAAACCCTTGCCCAACCCAAGGAAAGAACTTCACCTTTTACACCACCCTCTCTAAATAGGAGTGAACTTTTCATAAGTGAGCCCCTGGCTAAATGGTTAGAAGAAAATCCGGTTCACCCTATCTTGTCCCATGTTTGCCCTCCTATGGAACAAAACCTCCCTATAGTACCCTTACCCACCTACCACACCACAATCCAATCATCCTATCAGGTGGAGACACTAGGGGACTTTCTTAAGGGTATAGCTTGGCAAATGGAGCTAACTGACCTGTTGACCACTGTAGCCGACCAACCTAGGAGCCTTGACCTCCTACACTTATGTGTCGGATCCATCTCCTCCACTTACACTATGGGTTGCTACACTAGTGACCTTATGTTATTCCTCCCTACACCCGAGGAGCCCGATGCTCTCCACAAATTAGAGTTGCTTATTTCGGGTAGGATGCCAAGCCCTCCATTCATGGCCAACCAACCCGCCAAGGACTTCGGTTCAAATACCACATTTGAGGAGGAGGACTCCCCATCATTTGAAGACCTTGAGGAGATAGAATACCCCTTCCTTGGTAACACATTCCATGACCCCTTTGAACCCTCCTTATGGAAGACATTGAACCCATGGGACCTAGCCGCCTTACCCACCACCCACTCCCTCCTACCCTCATCCACCATGTTGAACCCAACCCACCCATTCCACTACTTAGTTCACACTATGAGAGCCATGACCAAAGGTGACATCCACCTAGGAAATGAGGAATCAACCCACCCCAAGATGTCCACTTTCTGGGACCCCTTCGAATCCCATGAGTGGAGACCCCCAAACCAACCCTCACCGAAAGATGGGACCATCTTGATAGGAATGCATGTGCCACAACATTTTACCCCATCCGGTAGGGCTAGTCATCTCATTTGTGTCACATACACACTAGGTCCAGTACATGGCAGGTTCACATTTGGATATGTAGGTCCACCCCTATTCATCATCCATCTTATGCAGGTTAGGAGCATCCATGGTTGTCCGGGTCCTCCATCATTCATCACACTCACTCACAAGGGGGACACCTATGGATGCCCCGGTCCCCCCAAATTCTTCAAAGACATCATAACATCACTACATGATATGTCTACTTTTGGTTGCCCTGGTCCCCCTTTGCATACCACATACTTCCCACCCCCACCGCACCATCACTCAAAGCATTCTCATTCAAGCAAGCATCCAACTATGGGTAGTGACGATCATAATAAGCGGGCTAAAACTCACGGGTGGCACTTTGAAATCCAAGGAGGTAACCTCGCGATGGTGGCATTGGAACGACTCTATCTTAGGGCCACCTCCAAATTGAGGGCACGAGGACTTGGACCTTTCATGTTCCAAGTGGCTTTGGCAAACCTGGCTTATGGATTAGATTTACTAATGGGCTATGGGGTATACCCCAATTATCATGTGGCTGATCCGGCACCCTACATGGGCACCGCGGTGAATCCCAGTGAGTGTTTTGAGCCTATGCCTTCCTTTAAGAGGGACACCCCGGAGAGCTTCCACAAAATAGCCTTGAGAGTCCGGCGTGTACACAGAAGAGCAATACTATGCAAGCAGGGTTCCAACGCCAGCATGAGGGTGTGTCCGGGCCGCCTTGAGAGGATGAAGAGCCGCCCCAGGTACAGGTTGAGTTTGGAGATTGTGAGTCATCCTGAGCTGCTCCCCGGTGGGCCCTTAACTCGACGGAGTCGAGTTCTCCGCACCCCGGGAGTATGATGGGGACATCCCTTACCCTTTCACCCCGTGGGGTCCTGCTACTCGCCACTTTGTTCGCCATCATTTTCTGAGTCTTGCCATGTAATTTCCACATTTTTCTTGAGTCATAATCATGTAATTTTGCCTTTTATTGAGTCTATTATCTAAGTTAGGTAGTCATTTACCTAAGTCCAAGGATTCATTAAGTGGTTTAATAGGTTAGTGGGTTGTAGGCCTTAATGGGCCATTTCATTGGGCCTGGCCCATGGGCGCCCCCTTCCCCACCCCTTGGTCTTCTGTTATTAGTCCATTTTCCAGGGACTTCTATGTAATTGGGGATTCCCTATATATAGGACCCCAACTCCTCATTTTGAAGCTAATTGATGAATACATGAAAATTGAAACCCACTTCAATCCCCCTTGAGTCTTCTCTCCCTCTCTCTAGCTCTCTCTCTCTCTCTAGTTCTCTCTCTTTCTCCTAGGGGCGAATTCCCCTCTCTCTCCTCCCTCTCTCTCTCTAAATTTCGAATTCCCCCTCTCTCCTCACCCCTTGCCACCTCACTTGCCACCTAGGCAAGTCCCTTCAACTCCCAAGGCCCCATTACTCTCTCCATTACTCATTCCACCTTCCCAAGCAACCATTCACCTTCCCTAGACAACCCTCCCTATTCCCCACACATCTTCCCACATCCAAGACAACCTTTCCTCTCCCCAAGGAGTCTCTCCACCTCCCTAGGTCGTCCACCCCCTTCCCCTCCCTCCTAGGGTCGACCCCCCCTCCACCCTCTCCACCCTCCCATTGCCTTGGCCGACCCCTCCACCCTCCCCTCTCCAAACTTTGGCCTCCACTCCCCTCCACCCTCCTGCACCTCCAGACCACCAGCTCCGCCCCTCTCATCATTCTCCCACATTCCACCCCCATCTACCATCACCTCCAACCCTTCCCCATTGCTAAAACCCCATTCCCTTTCACCAAGTTCCACTACCACCCCTTTGCTTAGCCAAGTCTGCAGGTAGCAGAAGAAGGCACGTCTTGCAGAAGCTCCCCCGAGTTCATACGGAGACACCTGAGGGCGTACCTTACCTTTCTGGAAAGGCCTCCCTGTCCTCTTCACAGGTGAGGTGGAATCACTCCATTCCGAGTTCGTGACCGACCGTGAGAGCTGTTCTACCCCGACTGCGCCAGACTCCACCTGCAGAAAGCCTGAACCCGATTGGAAGCTGCTTCACGACCAACGGCGAAGGAATCAGGCTGAAGTTTCTTCTTCAAGTTTCTTCCTCCATCTGTCCACGACCAGAAGCATGAGGCGGAACTTAATTCGGCATCCGAGACCCAGAGTTACAAACGTTCTCCCTCGGTCGCGCGGGTCTGCCTCCTACAGTCTGCAGCGACCAGTGCCTACTCTTCAGGGCACACCGACCGTCCACGGCCTCAGATTGCAGACCCGTTGACTCCTGCTGAAATCCACCTCAACCACGGAGACGACGCCACCAGTTTCGTGCCATTCGGAGTTCTGGAGTGCCCGGGACAGTGTCTGCAACCTGCTGCTACAGAACCAGAACCCCGCGGTGCAGCCGCTGCAGAGAATCAGAACCAGAAAGAGCAACGTGCCACGATCAACCAAGGCCGAACCAGACTCGGGTTTCTTCATCAAAGTTCTTCTCCTCTCTGCCCTCTTTCAGGATCAGAAGGCGGATCGACATTTGGACACCGTGGGACAGAGTTACGAATTTTCTCCCTTGCACTGTCCAGGTTTGTTTCTTCAGACTTCAACGACCAGAGTTCATTCTTCCCAGGACCCAAGTCACCACCGACCTGGGATCGTCACCCCGCCACCTCCTGCTGAAAGCTACTTCAACCACGAAGACAGCGCCGCTAGTTTTGTGCCATTCGGAGTTCGGGAGAGTTCACCACAGTGTCTGCAACCTACTGTTACAGAACAGGTCCGGCCAGAAACCACACTCGCTGCCTCGGTTCAGTCGCTGGTATCACAAGTCCCTGGCTCCAGAGGCCGCCCAAAAATTCAGACATCACCAGCATCAAGTCAGGGAACTCCAGGAGTTGGAATCTTCGAAATCGGAGTTCGGACTAGCTCGGGACGGCGGCAACAGCGGCTTCCCGTCCAGAATTCCAGCCAGCTGCACCAACTCCCTTAGTTCTTTTCTACCCGTTTTGGCCCACCCTCCCCTTCCCGCCTGGCCGGCTTACCGCCCCACCCTGCGTGGTGGTAGTGTTTACTATAATTATTCAATTCCCACTCCCGAGACCACCCTCCTGTGCGAGGTGTAGTGCATGTACTCTTGAACAGGTTGTGAAGCTACATCGGCGCAGTGTGCGGGGACCACACTTCCCCGCTCGCCCTCGTCTCCGCCCGGGATCGGCGTCTTCACGCCGATCAGGTGAGCTCCTGGCCACTCTCCCTTGCTGGTTTTTACTGTTGCTTAGCTTAGTATCGCTCTTAGTTGTCCGTCGGAGGTGAGGCGAGTGTCCGATCCGCAATTCAATCCAATCGAGTGTTCACCGCGGGGCGAGTTGAGAGAGAGCCATTACATCCCACGCCCTCGGCGTGCCGGCTACCCGTGAAATCGGGCATCCTTGGCCCATTGGGATCTATCCCTACCTGGCCGACCCTTGGAATCGCAAGGTCCAAACTCGGACCCTCACCACCATCGCCGGTCCTCCTACGGATCCGAGCGTGCTTCCGCGAGTGAAACCGCATGTGTGACGTTGCCGACTCATAGTGTTGCTTGCTATCCTAAGTCCAAGGGAGTCGCGTCACATCAAAATTTGGTATCATTATCCTCCGCTGCATTTGGTGTCACATCAAGAAGAGAAGAAAATAGAGGGTAGAAACTGAAGAAGAGGAAGAAGAGAGAATAGCAGAGAGAGTGAGAGAGAGATAGCTCGAAGCTGAGAGTTCAGAAAGAAGAAGAAGAAGAAGGTTTCTGGTTTCAGGATCAAATCCGAACCAGTTTGCTCTATTGTGAGCTATATTCCGTGTTTCATCGTTCCAGTATTCAGTCTACTGTATCTTTTTTAGTTTCTTGTTTTTGATCTTTCTTTACTGTTCTAGTTTTATCTCCGAGTCTCAGGTTGAGATCGGTGGTCCTCCTGTTCTGTTGGTTCAGGAGAAGGGAGATGCTGTCTCCAGTTGCAAGTGGCCGTGTGCTGCTTGTGGGTTCCCTCTAGGCTTCAGAGGAAGAGAGACCTTGGTCTCTAGGTCTAGTGACTGCAGATCACTAGTGTTCCCTCCGGTTGGAGGAAGAGGAACTTGTTTCCTAGTTTCTAGGGACTTGGCGTCCTTAGGGTTCCCTCTAGGTGTGGAGGAAGAAGGGGAGGGTGTTCCCCTGGTGAAGCTGTGAATCAGCAGTTGTCGTAGACTGAGTCTGCTTGGCTAGCCGGTGCTAGTGGAAGCCTCACTTTGGTTTGAAGTGAGGGGTGGATGTAGGCAGACTGGAGGTCTGACCGAACCACCTTAAAAATCCCTGGCGTAGTGTGTTTAGTTTCTATTCTGGCCTTGGATCTATTCGGTAGATGCTTATCTAGGCCGATCCATCTCTATCTTCCTAGCTGATCGTTCTGCGCGGTTAGTGTTTGACCGTTAAGATTTTTTTTTGGAAACTCCTAATTGAGAACTTATTTTTTTAATCCTCATTGTTCTTACGGGTAAAGGTCCATTCACCCCCCTCTGGACCTATCAATTGGTATCAGAGCCGTCTCTGGTTCAGAATCCAACGATTCTCAGAGGATCCTCTACGTGTTTCCTGTGTGCATTATTTTGCTTGTGAGTTAGTGTTTGATATCTGTTCGTTTGAATTAATGGCAATGGCTAATCTACCGATTTTTAAGGGATCTGATTTTGACATTTGGTTCAGTGTTTTTCGCATGTTTGTTAAACAAGCTGATAAGGACTTGTGGAAGTTGATTTCACAAGGCCCGTATGAACTGCCCAAGAAAAGGTCCAAGTGGACGGACAGTGAGAATCAGATGTTCCGAGAAAATAAAAAAGCCTTAAACCTAATGTTAACAGCGACTGATAAAGCCTTGCATTCTTGTTTCCATGATTGCAGATCCGCCAAGGATATTATGGACCAGCTGAAGCTAGCCCACGGGAGAAATGAAAGCACATGCATGATGGTTAGCAGAAGTGACCACAATACCAGCCAAGAGGTGGAGGAGAATGAAGAAGAGGTAAACCTCTTCGAGAACTTTTCTATAGAAGATTGGGAAAATGCTTACAGCGATTTATCTGAGTCATATGAAAAATTGCAAAAATGATATAAAAAATTGAAAAGGAATAAGGGATTAGATAATTCAAGGTCTGACTGCAAAAATTGTGCTGAATTGAAGAGTTCTCATGATGCCTGTGTGTCTAATCTACAAATGTTGAAAAAACAAAATGATGTGCTAATCAATGGAAATAAGAATCATGTGAGTGAGATTGATTCCCTGAGAAAATTCTCAGCTGAAAGCAAGGAAAGTTTAGAGAAGCTCAGGATTGAAAATAAAGTACTTGCTGAAAAATCTGAAGCCATTAAGTCTGTCAACTTTGAATTACAGAAAAACATTGAGAAACTGCAAAAAGACTTGAAAACTTTTAAGGATGGAAGAAAATCTGAAACTGACTCTGATGATCAGATTTTGATAAACGAATTAATTCAGAATGACAGACTAAAGGAAGAAATTGAGAAACTAAAACAGTTGAACACCATCATGTCAGAGAGATTGCTGACATTTGAAAAGGGTAAACATGTGGTGTCCAATAATTCAGAAGAAATTGATGAGTTGAGAAAGGAAGTTGAGAAATACATAATTGACAACAAAGTCTTGAATGAGGCTGTCAATTGCAGTGAACAAGAGACTGCAAGTTATGAGTTACACATTGCCTCTTTAGAAGAAGAAATCCAAGACTTAAGGAAATCTTTGTCTAAATTTGTTGATGGGCAAGAAAATCTGAACAAACTGCTGGGAGTAAAAGTCAATTTTCAGAAGGAGGGGTTAGGTTATAACCCTGTAAATAAAAAGATCTTTGAAAATAAAATTCAGACATATTCTGTTTCTAGCTCTACTTTTGAGAAAAAGGGACTGGGCTACAGTCCAGTCATGAGTAAGGTCTATGGATCAAATTTGGAAACTATTTTCGTTAAATCATCTGAACAGGATAAAAAATAGAAAATGAATAAAAAGCGCTCATCTGTGCATGTTGATCACAGTCCGCACACACACTCATCTAAAAGGAAAATGTCATGCCACTACTGTCATAAACTTGGACATTTAATGCATGAGTGTAAATTGATGGAGAAAGATGATATGAGGGCCGAGATAATGAATGCTAAGAAACTTCATGATAAAAGTTCTTCATTCCAGAAAAAGAAAATTGAATGTCTGCACTGTGGCAAACTAGGACACAGCATTACACAATGCTGGTTTGCAAATGGTAAGAAAATATATTCTTCACATCATGCTAAATTTCCTACAAACCATAATGATGTTGAGAGGAATAAAGTTGATACAAATAGAAAATACTCTGCATGTGTCAACTGTGGCAAGACAGGCCACAGGGCCATTGAATGCTGGCATGGTCAGGGTAGAAAAGAGAATTTTAAGAGAATGAACTCTTCTCATTATTTTAACTGTGGAAAGCCAGGTCACAAGACTGCAACCTGTTGGCTGGCAGGATACCAAAGCAATGTTGGTTTTGGTAAACAGAATTTCAATTCTATTAACAAAAATTTTCATTCATATGTGCATAAAAATCATGTTTATAAGAATGTGCATAAATCCAATCTGAAACCTGCTGCTAGGAGATTGGTTAGAAAACCTGCTAAGAATGTCACTACTAACTCAGGACCCAAGACTTCTTGGGTGCCTATTCGTGCAAAATAGTTTGCTAACCTGCAGGTGTGTTTTGGAAGCTGAAGAATAAAGAGGAGAAATAAGCCAAGGCACTTGAAAAGAAAATAAAAAAAAAGGAACTAGGATCTTAATATTCAGGTCAGTTCCCAATAACTGCTTTAATTCTGTTTTGGTGTGATTTAAATTTGGTTATGTGATGTAGTCTATGTGCATCTAAGTATTCCATGATCATGAGTGTCCTCCTCTGACTGCATTGCTAAAATCTCTCTTGGATGGATACTTGGTATCACGCTGTAATTCATGTTCATAGTCAGGGGGGAGATACAATTATTATGTCAACTTACTAATTCGAGCTCATTGCATCACATTCCATTTATTTGAAAAACCATAAGTTTGCTTCAACGTATTGCATTTCAGCTGATAGCATGTATGTTATTCAATAAATAATTAATATTTCCAAGAGTTGTGTGTGAGATGTCCTTGTGTGGGCTGAAAAGGAGCTTGTCAGGTCATCTAGTATCTGAAGAACCTTTGTCTGCCGATGTGGTTAGTTGGTGTTGAGTTCAGACATCTCATGAGTTTGTAGCTTATTGCACAAGAGCATTCTCTGGTTACGAGATTAAATTTCCTCAGGAAGATTTCATTTGTGAGCTCCTTGGTCTTTACTCTCTAGAGTAATCTCTCACTTGCTGCTTTGCTGTTAGGAGTGCTTCTCATCTCATCTCTCTCTATTCTGTTTGTCACCTCCTTATCCTTTTCTTATCCCCTTTGGTTCAGGAATGTTCTTGAAGAAAAATTCCTTCTTATAGCTTTGTTACTCTTATCAGATTTGATCAGAATACCTTAAACCACCCAAAATCTATTGTAACAAGTTACACCTGTTAATAAAGAACTTTAATGTATGGGGGTTATATCTTGTCCTTTAATCCTTCTAAGTTATCCTCTCTATTGTTGGTCAACATATTGTAAAACTTTCTGTTAAATGGAAAAACCTTGCGGAGGATTTCGTTTTAACTGAAACTTATGTGAAGAGGGCTATGAAAAAAAAAATTGTTAAGTAAGGGCTTTGTCTTTTGTCCAAGATCACGAGAGGTGTTACCAGGGAATACGCCATACTTTGTGGCAGAGCAATGGCAATTGTGGAGAAATAGATATTCTAGATCAAAGAAGTCTAGAGTTTCTGTCATGATACAATTAGCTATCTCTGTTTTTTATAGAAAAGTTAAAATAAAAAAAAAAAGAAGGGAAAGAAAAGTCAACAAAAATTCATTATTTTTCATTGGCATAAAGGTAGCCTGTCCTGAGTAACCAGGGATTCTGGTGTCTTATAAACATGTCTCCTTGTGTAAAAAGGGACAATTCTACCTAAGTGCTCAACAAATTGGTTGACTCTGTATGCCCTCTCTTGTCTTTTAAATGAAGTAATGAACCCTGCTTGACTATCTATTTGTTATTTCTTTGCCTGACAAACATAAGGAGTATTTTAATCGTGACCTTCTGTAGGCTAAGTACCTTTAATAGCTAGTTTTGTGATCGTGTTGATTTAATGTCTTGAGGTAACTGACCAAGGTATTCAGAAGAATATAATAGTTCCATATATTGAAGAGCGAACTTTAACGGGCAATGGCTGTGTTACATATTGAATAAGGGTAGTTTGGGTATTTCCTGAAAAGTTCGATAAGAGTGAAAAGTGACCCCCCAAAACCCTTCTTGTTCCTCAAGGTTACATCCAAAAACCCCCGCGTGCCCTTGCCGCTTCCTGTTTCTCCTCGTGTCGATACGTCTCGTATGCTCCTTCAAACCCTTCTCTCCCGCTCATTATTCTTCACGAAAATCTCATCTCCCCCACAGAGTTCTCTTCCGTTCTTGGTCCTAGCTTCATCTCCAGCAGCAACCAGCAAGAAAGGGTTGATACTCTGGGAGTTACGGCAAATGGATCAGCTAGAATCCGTCGCTCCTGTTGAAAGGAAGAGGAAGGGAAAAGAAACAGTTGAGGAGCCTTCGTCCAAGCATCAAAGATGTGTTGAACCAGAAATAGCGGTGGATATTTCTTCTGCACAAGGTACCAGGCCTTCTCAGTCTATCGTGTTTTTAGAGAGTGGGAAAATTATTCCTCCAAGGATAATAGATTTCGGCGATGAATCCATGGTTTTGAAGTTTCCAGAACTTTTGGAGATTTTTGAGTTTTAGGATTGGAGGAAATTCCTAGAAAATCACCGTGTCTACTACCCTAGCCTGGTAATGGAATTTTATAATAACTTATCTTTGAGCCGAGATAAGTCTGCTCTGATCTCGTCTGTTAAGGGGATTGAGATAGTAGTAACGTGTGACTCTCTCCATAAAGCTCTCAGTATTCCAGAAAAAGGAGAGGTGGAAAGAGGGTTTAGATATAGTGTGCATGAAGCCTTTTCGGTCATTACTGGTAAACCCAGTAATATTCATGACAAGGGGCAATTGAAGCTGAAAGCTTACCAAACCTTATCATTTCCCCCTCTTCACAAGCTTCTTCAGAACGTCATTGCCTCTATAGTCACCCCACAGACTGGAGCTAGAGGAAGAATCACAGACACTCAGAGATTTCTTTTGTTCTTTCTGATTCAGCGTGTAAAGATCTGTCTGCCTGAAATTATTTTTTCTGTCATGAAGGGGTGTATTGGGTCCAAAAGACACCTGCCCTACGCCGCTCATCTGACAGACATCTTCAAGTACTCAAAGATTTCCTTGGATGGAGAGGCCATGTCTGAAGTTAGGGGTCGAAACATATTTAACATGAATTTTGTTTCAGTATTTTTGGGCTTGGAGGGTTCTTCTCTCACGGGGCAGGTTAAGGCCCAGAAAGTCAAAGAATCACAAGCTCAGAGAGAGCTTATGGAACATCCTCAAGAATCTGCCCAAACAGTTTTAGAAATAGCTTCTGAGGTTGCTTTACAGGAGACACCATCTG
This sequence comes from Amorphophallus konjac, assembly GCA_022559845.1. Taxonomy (NCBI): domain Eukaryota; kingdom Viridiplantae; phylum Streptophyta; class Magnoliopsida; order Alismatales; family Araceae; genus Amorphophallus; species Amorphophallus konjac. Next base: position 157,417,903 of record CM040118.1, on the reverse strand, counting down.
AACAACCACTGTCTGCTACGTCTGCTGCACCTATTGAAGCATCTCTATCTTTTCAGACGCTTGTTGAAATTGCATCTGAAGAAGTTAGGATGTCTGAAGACAACATTCAAACTGAACTAGATACAAATATTGATGGTTTGTTTGATTCCTTTGTGAAGACATCAGAAGAAGTGAGGCTGTAGCAACCCTGATAAATGAATATTTGAAATAAATTAAAAAATATATATAAAAGGAATAGGGTTAATTGGATGAAATAAAACAAATTAAAAATAACGCCTCTTATTAAGGCGTTAATTTATAAAGAAACGCCTCTATCAATGGCGTGAATAAAGAAAGGACGCCCACACCTGCGGTCGTCAGTTCTCACGCGACCAAATGGGTAAGTAAAATAAACGCCCCTATCTTGGGCGTGTTTTAAATATGAAACGCCCTTTTTCAAGGCGCTTTTTAATAAACGCCCTTATGCAAGGCGTCAATTAAATAATACACGCCCTTACCAAAGTCGTTAATTCCATTCGGAACCGTTCGAACCCAGAACTTATCCAGGGTAAGTGATAACTATGAGAAAGAGTTCGAATGTGGTAATAACTCAATCTTGGAAATATTACTTCCAATCAAACACTAACTATTGTTAGGATTCCCAAATCCTATAAAATCTCTCGTTTGACAAACCCTAAACCTATTTGATCCAAGCCTCTGCGACGGTAAGTGAAGAACAGAACTGTTCTTCTTTCCTTTCTTCTGTTTCGAGTATATGAAGAACTAACGTTCTTCATCTCCTTCTCTTCTTACAGGTTGAAGAAGCCTGGACTTCGTGGAGAACAAGGGTAAGTTCTTCTATCTTCCATCTTCAGCCAAGCATTATAAAGAAATTTCTAACATCTCTTCATATTCCCCTGTAGGAAAGCTCTAGTGATCTACCGAAGAACAAAGGTTCTTTGACAGAACAACTCCATCCTCCGTCAAGCCCTGCCTGCTGCTATTTGCTGCTGTTAGAAGCTTCAGAGTCTAGTATTCTCAACCAGATCTTCACGTTTCTCCATCAGATAATCCTCATAAGGTAGGATTTTCTCAAGTCACTGTAGCCCAAACTAAATTGATACAGTACAATAATTATCATGCATATACATGGTTTGGTTTACTATAGTTTCTGAACGACTTTCTGTTAATTTCTTGAAAGAAACGTCCTTAGCAAGGGCGTGACTATGAAATACACGCCCCAGACTAGGGCGCTACTTTACAAGTCACGACCCTGCCAAGGTCGTCAATTTTGGATTTGACGCCCTGCACACAGGCGTTAATTTCATTTAATCATTAATCACCCATGTTAAGAATTGAGTATCTATGAAATAATGATCCTACAATGATGCATGATCACATGTCTTCAAACTTGCTAATTTTATTGTCATGACCATACATTCGTTCTCCATGAATTCTATTATCCTGAAATTATTACTGCCCATGAAAATTCATGGTATCTCTTGAATTCACGACCTAGACTAGGTCGTTTTCCATATGTAAACGCCCCATCATAGGGCGTGAATTAAAAATAAACGCCCCTTACTAGGGCGCGTATCTGTTAAAATCCTGGAATATATATTCTGTGAAAATAAGAATTTAATGATTAACGCCCCTGACAAGGGCGCGTTTTTGATAATTTCTGAAAATAAATATGTTCTGAAAAATATTGTAAATAAAAAGACGCCTGCTACTGTAGTCGTCAACTCTTGAAGAAACGCCCCTTCCCAAGGCGCGTTTTAGATAAATTATTGAATTATTGAAAATTCTGCAAAACGGACCATATGTAAACGCCCTTCTGTTAGGCGTTAATTACTTGAGAAACGACTTGACCTAAGTCGTTATTTTACTATAAACTGATTTTCATCTGATTTGCTAACCGATGGTTTTATATATCATAATATATATATATCGGCACTATTCTCCACTCCGTGAGTATAGTCCCATGTTTTCATGTTGATTTACCGATCACACTCAACTCTCATTGACATACAAGCTCTCCATTGGACATTCCGTTCCTTTGGACTAGCGAGTTAGTCATAGAGACCTCCGTAAGACTCCTCGTAGCCTTGGATTCCCTCAAGGCCGACTGAGCTGGTTGTACCCTAAAAACCCATTACACGATCCTTGCCATGTCAATCTAAAGAAACATGGTATACCGGCCCTTATGATTATACAAAGAGTATATCATAAGAAATTCTTGATGGGATGATGATATCATGCCATATCGCGTCATTCTTGTAAACCCCAATTCTATGATAAGAATGAGGGTATCTTTCTTGATCGAATGTTCATGTGGACCTCAATTCTATATAAAGAATGTCCATATTGATTTGTCATGGTACCTAAGTTAAGGGAACCATATTCCACCTAATTTTATCGACATCATGATTATATCGTTATTATCGCCAATTTATGTCCTTTGTCATATTTTTGGACTCTATTCTGTCAAAGTTGTCATACATGTCTACAAGCTTGAATATTGAAATTCTATATTGGCTATATAAACAAGAGTGGATGTCAAAAATACATGATAAATGCCTGCGCATATAGGGCCCGATCTGGTCCTGGGAGGAGCACCCGAAAGTACTTGTGCCCATGGGAGTTAAAATGATAAGGTATCTGGCATTATATCGAGTACTTGACTTGCTTGATTGGACATTCCACACACATCTTGTACTTGAATCGTACTTGACTTTACATGAAATGCGTGGCCCGAAAAAGGGTAATTTACTTGCTTGATACATGATAGCCAAAGTTCTTGACATGACTTGTTAAACGTGCTTGCTTGAATACCTTGAATATACTTGTCATCTTGTTGGAAGTTCATGATTAAGTTCATCTTATTTCTTTGATATTACATTCTCTCTATCTTGTCGTTTCATGCGAGCATGCATAGCTTTATTGCATTCATGAAAATGTAATTACTTAAACCCCTTGCTAGTACTTGAGATATAATTTCCTACTGAGCGTTCGCTCATTCCGTTTGTCCCTTTTTACTTTTCAGGTAAGTCCGACGACGATGGAAGTCCATCGGATGGGAATGATCAAGAGTGAAAGAGATAGAGATTCTCCAAGTGTCATCCAGTCTTTTCTATAGTTTCTTGAGTCAAATATGTATTCTTTTCCTTTTTATTAAACAGAGTATTAGATTTGTAATAGTCTATCCATTATGAAATAAAGGATTGGGTTATCTTGCTATTTTGCGCATCTCTGTCTTTGTGTCGAATACACGACCACTCTGATTGACATGATTGATATAGACACGTCGCGCATCTCCGGGTATCTTCCGCGCTCGGGGCGTGACAGTCTTTGTGGTATCAGAGCCTAAGGTATTCAATTCCTAGGAAACCCAAGTCCAAGGATAGGTTTCAAAACCTTTAACCAAGTGAGAGTGGGTAGAACCAAGGGTTAAATGATCAATGAGTCCTTTATAAGATCATAGTGATATAATACTAACATAGCTATCGTAATTGTAGGATAATGGCTGCCGAACGTGCTCAATGGCGCAACATGCAGCGTACCCTTCAAGGGATGACCCAAGTGCTACAACAGGTAGCACAAGGTGGTGCTCCACGAGCTGGAAGCTTACACCAAGCATTCAAGAATATGAATCCCCCGAAGTTCATGGGATCGACCGATCCAGACGATGCCGAGCATTGGGTTCGGGAGATTGAACGTATATTCCGTGTCATGCAATGCACGGATCAGGACAAAGTCTTATTAGCTACTTTCCAGTTAGAAAAGGATGCTAGATGCTGGTGGGAGTCGATTGAAGCTACTATTGACCCAACTCAAGTTACATGGGGTGAATTCGTTGAATATTTCAACGCCAAATATTTCTCTGATAGGGTCCAGGAAAAGAAGGCCGCCGAATTTGCCGCATTAAAGCAAAGATCTTTATCGGTGGCTGATTATGAAGCACAGTTCTCTAGACTGTCTAGATATGCTAAGCATTTAATTAGCATGGAAAAGATGAAAGCCCGTAGATTTCTTAATGGGCTTAGGCCTCACTACATTACTCAATTGGCGCCTATGGATATTCAAGTTTATACTGAAATGGTGCGCCGAGCTCAGTTGCTTGAAGATGCCACGGAATTATCTGATAGGATCCGTGGGAAAGACAAAAAGGAGCAAGTCACAAGTTCGGGTTCTTTTAAACCCAACTTTAAGAAGAGGCCCAATAATGGAGGTTCTTCCTCTCAAGATCAGAAGTACAAGAAATCCAAGCCTTTCTCTATCACCACTACCCCTTCAAACGTAGTATGCAAGCATTGTGACAAGGCTGGTCACAAAACAGAAGAATGCTGGAGGAAATTAGGAGCATGTCTCCGTTGTGGGAGTCGTGAACATCGGATTCCCGATTGTCCATTAATGAATGACCAAGACGGTGAGGGTAAACGCCCAGTGACAAGGAACGCGCGTCTTCATGCAATCCAAGAGACCGAACCAGAAGAAGAAGGCGGATTGGTGGAAGGTACATTAAAAATTTGTTCCAAATATGCACATGTCTTATTTGATACGGGTGCATCGCATTCCATTATTTCCAAGAAGTTTGCTGACCCATTACCTCTAGAACCAGAATGGATGAAGTTAATATTGTCTACTCCTCTCGGAAACGAGACGGATATCACACATCATTACCAAAACTGTGAGGTATTGGTTCGAGGAAAGAATTTTCCTATTGATCTTATCTGCTTAGATCTAAAAGAGTATGATGTTATACTAGGAGCAGATTGGTTATCCAAATACCAGGCAACGGTTGATTGCCGTGATAGCAAGATTGTTTTCAAGGAATTTCCGGAACTGACTTATACTAGTCCTAAGAGTCGAAGCAAATCCCCTCTTATCTCGGCTCTTCGAGCAAGCAAGCTCGTCAAGAAAGGATGTGTATCCTTCCTTGCTTTTGTCACTATTAAAGAAGCTAAGGAAACCAAGATGGAAGACGTTCAAGTAGTACGAGAATTCCCAGACGTATTTCCAGAAAATTTGCCGGGATTACCCCCTCAAAGAGAAGTGGCCTTCACCATTGACTTAGTCCCTGGTGCCGGTCCTGTTTCAAAGGCACCATATAGAATGTCCCCTGCTGAACTCAAGGAGTTGAAGGAGCAGCTGATGGAACTAATCCGAAAAGGGTTTATTAGACCAAGTACTTCCCCGTGGGGAGCACCAGTCTTATTTGTAAAGAAGAAGGATGGGTCCATGAGATTGTGTATCGACTATCGACAGTTGAATCATCTTACTATCAAGAACAAGTATCCACTGCCGAGAATCGATGAGTTATTTGATCAGATTTCAGGATCCAAATATTTCTCCAAGATTGATCTCAGGTCGGGATATCATCAATTAAGAATCAAGGACGATGACATTCACAAGACTGCATTCAGAAGCAGGTATGGCCATTACGAATTTGTTGTTATGCCTTTTGGACTAACAAATGCCCCTGCTGCCTTTATGCAGTTAATGAATAGCATATTCAGGCCTTACTTGGATCAATTCATAGTAGTCTTCATTGATGATATATTGATATATTCTAAGACTAAGGAAGAACATGAAGAGCATTTGAGGATTGCATTGCAAGTCTTGAGGACAAATCAATTATATGCTAAACTCAGCAAATGCGAGTTCTGGCTTGAAGAAGTGGCTTTTCTGGGACATGTCATATCCAAGGACGGTTTATCTGTAGATCCGTCAAAGGTTGAAGCTGTAAGAAACTGGGAAAGACCCACCAATACAAGCGAGATCAGAAGTTTCTTAGGTCTTGCAGGCTACTATCGGCGATTCATCAAAGATTTCTCTAAGATCGCCGTGCCCCTTACAAGGTTAACTCGTAAGGAGATCCGATATGAATGGAGTGAGGAATGTGAAAGCAGTTTCCAAACTCTCAAGGATCATCTCACTACAGCTCCGGTCTTAGCCCTACCAATTGAAGGAGAGAAATTCGAGGTCTACACTGATGCTTCTGGCATTGGCCTCGGATGTGTTCTAATGCAACAAGGGAAGGTCATAGCATACTCTTCTCGTCAACTGAAGAAGCATGAGGAGAATTACCCCGTCCATGACTCAGAACTGGCCGCGGTAGTATTTGCCCTAAAGATATGGAGACACTATCTCTATGGGGTACAGTTCACTGTCTACTCCGATCACAAAAGTCTCAAATATCTATTCTCACAAAAGGAACTAAACATGAGACAAAGACGCTGGCTAGAATATCTCAAGGACTTCGACTTCAGTATACAATACCATCCCGGAAAGGGTAATTATGTGGCTGATGCCCTTAGTCGAAAGCCGAGAGCAAGGATAGCCAATTGTATGATACAAGAATGGAGGTTACTTGAACGATTCTCCGAGCTCAATATAAGCTTGGACACGGAATCCAAATTTGTCACATTATCTCATGTAAGCATACAGTCAGACTTATTATCTGAAATACAAATACTTCAGGATGATGATCCTATATTAGTAGAAATCAAAAGCAGATTAGAAGGACAATCTGATTTTCAACTAACTTCTGATGGAAGATTATCGTTCAAAGATAGAACTTGTATACCCGATTGTCCGGAATTAAAGAAGAAGATCTTAGATGAAGCTCACCGATCCAGGTACACTATTCATCCAGGATCAACCAAAATGTACCAAGATGTAAAGAGGAACTTTTGGTGGCCTAATATGAAAAGAGAAATAGCGGACTATGTATCACGCTGTCTCACATGCCAACAGGTCAAGGCGGACCACCAAAAGCCTGCGGGAAAACTACATCCTCTAGATATTCCTAAGTGGAAATGGGAGGATATTGGTATGGACTTCATCATGGGTTTGTCTAAATCTAAAGGAGGACATGATGGAATCTGGGTTATCATTGACCGATTGACTAAATCGGCACATTTCTTTCCAATCAAAAGCCGATGGTCAATTGATGTGCTAGCTGCACTATACATCAAAGAAATAGTCAGGATACATGGAATTCCTGTCTCAATCGTGTCTGATAGAGATCCCCGTTTTACTTCTCATTTTTGGAAGGGATTACAATATTCGTTGGGGACAAGGCTCAACTTTAGTACTGCTTTTCACCCACAAACGGATGGTCAGACCGAGCGAACTAATCAAGTTGTTGAAGATATGCTGAGAGCATGCATTATTGACTTTGGAGGAAGCTGGCATGACCACTTACCTTTAGTTGAATTTGCATATAATAATAGCTACCAAGCTAGTATCCAAATGGCACCTTTCGAAGCCTTATACGGAAGGAGTTGCCGATCTCCCATATGTTGGAACGAAGTTGGAGAGAGACAACTATTAGGTCCAAACATGGTAAGGGATACAACCGAGAAGATACAAGTAATCAGAGAAAGATTACAAGTTGCTCAGACAAGGCAAAAGGCTTATGCTGATACCAGGAAAAGAGATCTTGAATTCCAGGTTGGAGATCATGTATTTCTTAAAATATCCCCTGGACGTGGCATACGAAGATTTGGTGTTAAGGGCAAGCTTACGCCAAGATTCATCGGACCATTTGAGGTACTCGAAAGAGTTGGCGAGGTTGCTTATCGCATCGCGTTGCCTCCTCAGTTGTCCGAGGTACACAATGTATTTCACATATCTATGTTGAAGAAGTATGTGCACGATCCGTCACATATTATTGAGCATGGAGATCTGATGATCCAGAAAGATCTCACATATGAACAGAGGCCCATGAATATCTTGGATCGAGAAATACGAGCTCTAAGGAATAAGGTCATTCCCATGCTCAAGGTGCAATGGAATAAGAATCCCGAACGCGAAGCAACATGGGAGACCGAAGAATCTATGAAGAAACGATTTCTGAGTTATTCTAAGAGGTATATGTTCTACGCTCTCCACATGTATAATTATATATATATTGAATTTGGGGACCAAATTCTTTTTAAGTGGGGGAGGGTGTAGCAACCCTGATAAATGAATATTTGAAATAAATTAAAAAATATATATAAAAGGAATAGGGTTAATTGGACGAAATAAAACAAATTAAAAATAACGCCTCTTATTAAGGCGTTAATTTATAAAGAAACGCCTCTATCAATGGCGTGAATAAAGAAAGGACGCCCACACCTGCGGTCGTCAGTTCTCACACGACCAAATGGGTAAGTAAAATAAACGCCCCTATCTTGGGCGTGTTTTAAATATGAAACGTCCTTTTTCAAGGCGCTTTTTAATAAACGCCCTTATGCAAGGCGTCAATTAAATAATACACGCCCTTACCAAAGTCGTTAATTCCATTCGGAACCGTTCGAACCCAGAACTTATCCAGGGTAAGTGATAACTATGAGAAAGAGTTCGAATGTGGTAATAACTCAATCTTAGAAATATTACTTCCAATCAAACACTAACTATTGTTAGGATTCCCAAATCCTATAAAATCTCTCGTTTGACAAACCCTAAACCTATTTGATCCAAGCCTCTGCGACGGTAAGTGAAGAACAGAACTGTTCTTCTTTCCTTTCTTCTGTTTCGAGTATATGAAGAACTAACGTTCTTCATCTCCTTCTCTTCTTACAGGTTGAAGAAGCCTGGACTTCGTGGAGAACAAGGGTAAGTTCTTCTATCTTCCATCTTCAGCCAAGCATTATAAAGAAATTTCTAACATCTCTTCATATTCCCCTGTAGGAAAGCTCTAGTGATCTACCGAAGAACAAAGGTTCTTTGACAGAACAACTCCATCCTCCGTCAAGCCCTGCCTGCTGCTATTTACTGCTGTTAGAAGCTTCAGAGTCTAGTATTCTCAACCAGATCTTCACGTTTCTCCATCAGATAATCCTCATAAGGTAGGATTTTCTCAAGTCACTGTAGCCCAAACTAAATTGATACAGTACAATAATTATCATGCATATACATGGTTTGGTTTACTATAGTTTCTGAACGACTTTCTGTTAATTTCTTGAAAGAAACGTCCTTAGCAAGGGCGTGACTATGAAATACACGCCCCAGACTAGGGCGCTACTTTACAAGTCACGACCCTGCCAAGGTCGTCAATTTTGGATTTGACGCCCTGCACACAGGCGTTAATTTCATTTAATCATTAATCACCCATGTTAAGAATTGAGTATCTATGAAATAATGATCCTACAATGATGCATGATCACATGTCTTCAAACTTGCTAATTTTATTGTCATGACCATACATTCGTTCTCCATGAATTCTATTATCCTGAAATTATTACTGCCCATGAAAATTCATGGTATCTCTTGAATTCACGACCTAGACTAGGTCGTTTTCCATATGTAAACGCCCCATCATAGGGCGTGAATTAAAAATAAACGCCCCTTACTAGGGCGCGTATCTGTTAAAATCCTGGAATATATATTCTGTGAAAATAAGAATTTAATGATTAACGCCCCTGACAAGGGCGCGTTTTTGATAATTTCTGAAAATAAATATGTTCTGAAAAATATTGTAAATAAAAAGACGCCTGCTACTGTAGTCGTCAACTCTTGAAGAAACGCCCCTTCCCAAGGCGCGTTTTAGATAAATTGTTGAATTATTGAAAATTCTGCAAAACGGACCATATGTAAACGCCCTTCTGTTAGGCGTTAATTACTTGAGAAACGACTTGACCTAAGTCGTTATTTTACTATAAACTGATTTTCATCTGATTTGCTAACCGATGGTTTTATATATCATAATATATATATATATCGGCACTATTCTCCACTCCGTGAGTATAGTCCCATGTTTTCATGTTGATTTACCGATCACACTCAACTCTCATTGACATACAAGCTCTCCATTGGACATTCCGTTCCTTTGGACTAGCGAGTTAGTCATAGAGACCTCCGTAAGACTCCTCGTAGCCTTGGATTCCCTCAAGGCCGACTGAGCTGGTTGTACCCTAAAAACCCATTACACGATCCTTGCCATGTCAATCTAAAGAAACATGGTATACCGGCCCTTATGATTATACAAAGAGTATATCATAAGAAATTCTTGATGGGATGATGATATCATGCCATATCGCGTCATTCTTGTAAACCCCAATTCTATGATAAGAATGAGGGTATCTTGCTTGATCGAATGTTCATGTGGACCTCAATTCTATATAAAGAATGTCCATATTGATTTGTCATGGTACCTAAGTTAAGGGAACCATATTCCACCTAGTTTTATCGACATCATGATTATATCGTTATTATCGCCAATTTATGTCCTTTGTCATATTTTTGGACTCTATTCTGTCAAAGTTGTCATACATGTCTACAAGCTTGAATATTGAAATTCTATATTGGCTATATAAACAAGAGTGGATGTCAAAAATACATGATAAATGCCTGCGCATATAGGGCCCGATCTGGTCCTGGGAGGAGCCCCCGAAAGTACTTGTGCCCATGGGAGTTAAAATGATAAGGTATCTGGCATTATACCGAGTACTTGACTTGCTTGATTGGACATTCCACACACATCTTGTACTTGAATCGTACTTGACTTTACATGAAATGCGTGGCCCGAAAAAGGGTAATTTACTTGCTTGATACATGATAGCCAAAGTTCTTGACATGACTTGTTAAACGTGCTTGCTTGAATACCTTGAATATACTTGTCATCTTGTTGGAAGTTCATGATTAAGTTCATCTTATTTCTTTGATATTACATTCTCTCTATCTTGTCGTTTCATGCGAGCATGCATAGCTTTATTGCATTCATGAAAATGTAATTACTTAAACCCCTTGCTAGTACTTGAGATATAATTTCCTACTGAGCGTTCGCTCATTCCGTTTGTCCCTTTTTACTTTTCAGGTAAGTCCGACGACGATGGAAGTCCATCGGATGGGAATGATCAAGAGTGAAAGAGATAGAGATTCTCCAAGTGTCATCCAGTCTTTTCTATAGTTTCTTGAGTCAAATATGTATTCTTTTCCTTTTTATTAAACAGTGTATTGGATTTGTAATAGTCTATCCATTATGAAATAAAGGATTGGGTTATCTTGCTATTTTGCGCATCTCTGTCTTTGTGTCGAATACACGACCACTCTGATTGACATGATTGATATAGACACGTCGCGCATCTCCGGGTATCTTCCGCGCTCGGGGCGTGACAGAGGCTGCCCGTGGAACAGCCTGCTCAAGAGCAAGAAAGTAATGAGCAAGACCTTGCTGAGTTTGTTAATGTCATTCTTAGAGAGACTGTGGAGAAAAGCTTGGAAGAGGCTGACAACGTGGTTACAGCTAAAATTATAGAACATGCACCTATTGAAAACTCTGCAGATGATGATCTCATGGAAGAAAGAGTGGATGAGTGTCAGGAGAAAGTTACTGACATACAACAAGAAGCAGAATCATCAAGTGAAGAAGAAGCACCTGAAAATGTATTTCCTGAAAAAGAAATGCAAGCTGAAGATGAAGATCGGGTTCCAGCAGGAGACAGTCAAACGCCTATACAAGAAGAAGCAGATGGGAGAACAGCACCTGGCTGTGAATCTTATGGTACACCCCTAGGTCAACCTCGTCTTCTATCTGCTCGGGCGCCCAACATTGAAGAACTCCTTATAAATTTGACTCAGCAGATGCAGAGACAGGATAAGAAAATGGATGATCTGCTCAAGTATGTCACTCTAAATATTAATCAAGTTCATTCCAGGCTACTGAAGCTTGAAATTTCTCTCCTGATTGAATGGAAAAAGTTCTTGCTAAACAAGAAAGCTTCAGATGATGCCACCTAGTCCTCGATGGAAATCCTGCAGGTGGTATGTTCGAAGATAGCAACAGCACTTCGTGAATTACAAGATGCTCATATTTCCTCTGTTAAGTCATCTGCCAGCATTATAGATCATTGTTTTGAGATCAGGACATCCTTAGAAGTTTTGAAGGGGTCATCTAGTACCCTAGGTCCAGATGTCCAGAAGATCTATGACAGATTGATCGCTTTCTTAACAGAAGTGAGAACTCTGATTGACAGATATGAATCTGTTAATATTCGCCAAGAAGACATCATTTCAGAAGTGGCACATGTCAGAAGCTCTGTGGTATATTGGCTAGCTGAATTGTCCAATGACTTGAAGGATCTTCACTCTGCCTTGGGTTCAGCCCCTAGTCAGGCATCCTCCAGCAGAAGTCCATCTCAAGATTTCTCCTCTGTTGCTCCAAGGGGTAGACCACCACTAGACAGGCCGCGAGGCACTTCCAACAGACATGCCAGATTCTTTTCTCCTTAAAAAATAGTGTTCTATATTTTTGCCAATTTTGAGGATCTCTCACTCTTGGACTTGTTAATTACATCTCATATCATTTGTATTTCTGCCTCCTTTTGTTTCTTTCTTTTTGATGTTGACAAAGGGGGAGAACTCAAGTCTTTGCTACTACTACGATTGAGAATGAATGATTTTGTTGTTGTTAATGATTCCTTAATATTCTTTAATGATGATTAATGATGGTGCTGATGATGTTTAGCTTTGAACAGGTTGAAAATTATTCCTGCAAAGACTCAAGACTCATAGTGTTGCCTTCCATCAAAAAGCGGGAGATTGTTGAGTCTTTACATGTTTTGAGGATGACAACACTATGAGCCTTAGTGGAGAACAAAAAGAGTCTCTTCAGTTATGTTCAGGGGTTGTCTTCGTGTCGTTATTTGTTCCATCGCGTGCTGAATACTGCATCACCTCGTGCTGCTTTCTGTGCCACCTCGTGTCGCTCCATCTGTGTCACCCCTATGTCTTCGAGTCTTATGTTCGTTCTAAGTCTATACAACCTCATCTTTACCTTCGTTCCAAGCCAAAGTCTACACATTCGTTTCCTTGGGCAAAGTCTATACATCGTGGCCTTGAACTCTCAGTCTGTACACTCTTTATTTCAAAGTCTGTACATTGTTACCTTGAAGACCGTTCCAAGTCTATACATCTAGTTGAATGCAAAGTCTACACATCGCCTCACATCATATGAAGGCTGCACGTTGGAAGTGTCTTTCTTGCTTTGTGACCACACTTCGTGACGGTTTCTATTTTCATCTTCGAGTTGGTTTCAGTCCGTGTCGTTTCGTGTCGTCCTCGTCTTCGAGTCGTTCGTAAGTTCGAAACAATCTTGTATTCGAGTCGTTTTGTATGTCTTCGTGTTGTTTCTATGTTTGTGTCTTCGTGTTATCTTTTGTGTTTGTGTCTTCGTGTTATCTTTTGTGCTTGTGTCTTCGTGTTAGTTTTGTGTTTGAGTCTTCGTGTTGTTTCTGTGTTTTTGTCTTCGTGTTGTTTTTGTGTCTTCGTGTTGCTTCTTTCTATTTTCGTCGAGGTTTCCTCTGATCGCGTGTTTTACTACCGTTTTACTCCGTGTTATTTCCTTCTCACCTCGTACTGTTCTCATCTGACTTCGTGTCGTTCCCCTTGTAGTGTTAGCTTTATTACTGTGTATCTCGTGTCGTTCTCTTTTTACTTCGTGCTGTTTTCATCTGACCTCGTGTCATTCTCTCTTTATTTCATACTGGAATAATCTTGTGTATCTCGTGTCGTTCTCAGTACAGTGCATCTCGTATTGCTATCACATACCTCATGCAGTTTTAGTTTTTGTGGCCCTGAGTTTTAATGGTTTTAATTTATTTACAGGAGAAGAAGAAAAAACAAAAAGAAGAAGGTGGTCCGAGGAAGAATATTCCCAGTGACTGGGTTGCACGTGATCCAATGCTAAAGGAACCAATGCTATAAAGGCACGTGGCAAGAAGGTTCTAGATCAAGTGTGGGAGGCACACGCATTCTGCACCTTATCCACCTGCTGCTGCTATTTATTGAAGCCTTCGTCCACAGATGAAGGTTGATCGAAAGGGAAAAAGAAAAAGCAGAAGTGCAGAGAGTTCGATCCAGCAAAAGAAGAGAAGAAAATAGAGGGCAGAAACTGAAGAAGAGGAAGAAGAGAGAATAGCAGAGAGAGTGAGAGAGAGAGAGCTCGAAGTTGAGAGTTCGGAAAGAAGAAGAAGAAGAACGTTTCTGGTTTCAGGATCAAATCCGAACCAGTTTGCTCTATTGTGAGCTATATTCCGTGTTTCATCGTTCCAGCATTCAGTATGCTGTATCTTTTTTAGTTTCTTATTTTTGATCTTTCTTTAATGTTCTAGTTTTGTCTCCGAGTCTCAGGTTGAGATCGGTGGTCCTCCTGTTCTGTTGGTTCAGGAGAAGGGAGACGCTGTCTCCAGTTGCAAGTGGCCGTGTGCTGCTTGTGGGTTCCCTCTGGGCTTCAAAGGAAGAGAGACCTTGGTCTCTGTGTCTAGTGACTGCAGATCACTAGTGTTCCCTCCGGTTGGAGGAAGAGGAACTTGTTTCCTAGTTTCTAGGGACTTGGCGTCCTTAGGGTTCCCTCCGGGTGTGGAGGAAGAAGGGGAGAGTGTTCCCCTGGTGAAGCTATGAATCAGCAGTTGTCGCAGACTGAGTCTGCTTGGCTAGCCGGTGCTAGTGGAAGCCTCACTTCGGTTTGAAGTGAGGGGTGTACGTAGGCAGACTGGAGGTCTGACCGAACCACCTTAAAAATCCCTCGCAGTGTGTTTGATTTCTATTCTGGCCTTGGATCTATTCGGTAGATGCTTGTCTAGGCCGATCCATCTCTATCTTCCTAGCTGATCGTTCTGCGCGGTTAGTGTTTGACCGTTAAGATTTTTTTGGAAACTCCTAATTGAGAACTTATTTTTTTAATCCTCATTGTTCTTACGGGTAAAGGTCCATTCACCCCCCTCTGGACCTATCAGCTCAGTCTAGGCAAAAGGCTTATACCGACACGAGAAGGAGAGATCTTGAGTTCCATATCGGAGATCATGTATTTCTCAAGATATCGCCTAGACGTGACATACGGAGATTTGGTGTTAAGGGCAAGCTTACACCAAGGTTCATAGGACCTTTTGAGATATTGGAAAGAGTTGGCGAGGTTGCTTATCGCATCGCATTGCCTCCTCAATTGTACGAAGTACATAATGTATTCCACATATCTATGTTGAAGAAGTATGTGCACGATCCATCGCATATTATTGATCATGGAGACTTAGTGATCCAGAAGGATCTCACATATGAGCAGAAGCCTATGAAGATACTAGATCGTGAAGTACGTACTCTAAGGAATAAGGCTATTCCCATGCTAAAAATACAATGGAGTAAGAATTCCGATCATGAAGCCACATGGGAGACCGAGGAATCCATGAGAAAACGATTCCCAGAATTATTTTAAAGGTATATGTTCTACACTCTCCACATATATATATACTATGGAGTTTGGGGACCAAATTCTTTTAAGTGGGGGAAGGTGTAGCAACCCTGATACAAATAAGATTTTTAAAAAATAAATCAAATTAAAATAAAAGATAAGTAAATAGATGACAAAGAGCCTAAATGAGTAAATCATTAATCAAGAGGAAAATAACACCTTTTATCAAGGCGCTGATTCAAAAGAAAACGCCTCTATCTAAGGCGTTAATTTAAAAAGGACGCCTACACACAAGGGCGTCAAATTTCAAACGACGGGAAATAAAATTAAGGAAAGGAAAGGAAACGCCCTCACCGTGGGCGCGTTTTTAATAAGTAACGACTAGGACAACGTCGTCAATTAAAACACACGACCTAGTCTAAGGCGTGAATTCTGTTCGAGTTTCGTTCGACCCAGGAGTCTATCCAGGGCAAGTTCAGGATAACTACGTCGAAGGTGGAATATGGTAAGGACTCTATCATGGAAGTATTACTTCCAATATAACTCTAACCCTATTAGGATTCTAAAAACCCTATAAATACCCTCCTAAATCAACCCTTGATCGCTATTTGGCGATCTGCTGCTGCTGTTATCGACGTGAAGAACAGGTAATGTTCTTCCTCTTTATTTTTGGTTGTGTGTGTTGAAAGAACGTTGATGTTCTTTTCCTTCCTCATCTTCCTATATAGGTTGTCTGTGTTGTGA
Source organism: Amorphophallus konjac (assembly GCA_022559845.1). NCBI lineage: Eukaryota > Viridiplantae > Streptophyta > Magnoliopsida > Alismatales > Araceae > Amorphophallus > Amorphophallus konjac. The sequence goes on along the minus strand of CM040118.1, from coordinate 157,402,005 downwards.
AGACGATCATCCTTTTGACTGAAGAACGAGTGCCTCGTCCATATTCTCCCTGCAGGAAGGACGTGAAGACTATTATCTTCCTCTCCTTCCTCCTTGCTGAACAGACGGCAAATCTTCTGTATCGGTGGAGAACCTACGTTCAGCTGCATCAGACCAAGGACTTCAAGTTATCTCTGTTACGAACAGAGCATCGTTTTCTTCTCTAAACCTTCATCCGTTCACCAGTTAATCTTCAAAGGTAGGTTTTCTCAAGAACGTAGCCCAAACTAACTCCAATTGCTAGTAATACCTTCTGTCATACATGCATATAGTTTTATTGTGGTTTCAGATGTTTTCTATGAAATTTTAAAAAGAAACGCCCCTGACAAGGGCGCTAATTCTTATTTTGACGCCCTACCTAGGAGTCGTCAATTTCATATAAATTGATAATTAACCATGTTTAAAATTCTATATCTATGAAACCATGAACCTAATCTAATGCATGTTCATCATGAATGAATTCTGCTATTTTTTTGGTCCTGACTATATAAATTATTCCTGAAATTTTATTATCTGAAATTTGGAAAAATTGTTGAATTAATGACCTGCACAAGGTCGTCTATTATTGAACTGACGGCCCAGACCAGGGCGCTAATTGAAAAGTAACGCCCCTGTCCAGGGCGCGTTTTTGTTAAAAATCCAGAATATTGATTTTCTATAGAATGGAAATATTGAAGGGACGACTAATGTATAAGTCGTCAAATTGTGAATAAACGCCCCTGAGTAAGGCGTTAATTGGATAATTAATGACTTAGCTTAAGTCACTATTTTCTGTATTACTGTTTTACACTTATTACTGTCAACCGAAGGGTTTTATATATATATATCTATATCGGCACTATATTTCCACTCCGTGAATATAGTCCCATGTTTCATGATGTTTTTATCGCACTACCCTCAATTCTCATTGACATACAAGCTCTCCATTGGACATTCCGTTCCTTTGGACTAGCGAGTTAGTCATAGAGACCTCCGTAAGTCTCCTCGCAGCCTTGGATTCCCTCAAGGCCGACTGAGCTGGTTGTACCATAAAAACCCATTACACTATTTTGCCATGTCACTCTAAAGAAACATGGTATACCGGCCCTCATGTTATGCAAAGTGTGTATCATGAGAATTCTCTGAATGAGATGAGGTTATCATGCCATTTGATGCTGTTCTTGTAAACCCCAATTCTATATTCAACATGATGTTCTTGTGGACCTTTTTTTTTTTCACTAAAATCGACCAACAGATCATTCACTGGTCGAGTGCACCCCACCCTCAAAGAGGGGGAATGTTCTCACTCCCCCAGGAAATGACTGCGGCTTTAATTTTATTGATATATGAAGAGATTACATTGGCCAAGGGGCAGTCCCCAAAAGGAAAAGCAGGGCTTTCAGCCCGATAAAAGTGTGACAATCATAATCTCTAGCTACTTGAGGTTACATACAACAAAAGGCTGGCAAACCAGCTTAATCAACCCTAAGTGTTCCCCTCGCCAGCTGTGGGAGCTCCTTTTCATGCATGAATATCTTATTCTCGACAGCCAAGCAAGCATAGTTAGCCAATGAGTCTGCCACTTTATTGCCCTCTCTAAAGGTATGTTTTATTTGGCAGCCACTTTCCTGAGTCAATTCAATGATTTTCCTCCACCAAGGAATGATCATCCAGCTAGGATTGGAAGACTTGTTCACTGCATCAACTAGAAGTGCACAATCGGAGTATATTTCTGCCAATTTTAATCTACTTTGCTTTGCAATAGAGAGTCCATCATGCAGGGCCCTAGCCTCAGCCAGCAGACTGTTGCCAGAACCATAGAAGAATGAGAACCCAACTATGAGTCTACCAGCTGGATCTCTGATGCATCCTCCTCCTCCACTCTTTCCCGGGTTTCCTTTCGATGCACCATCTACATGTAGAGTGTATAATCTGGGTGCAATCATGCAATAAACAATGGATGACTGCTTAAACTTGAGACTAGGAACCAGATGAAGAGAGCTAAGACAGTTTAGCTGATTTGCAGATGGAGGTTTGGTGAAAGAAAGCTTGTTTATGGCCATGGCAATTGAGTAGATTATTCTTCTCTTAACTGAGTCCATATTCAGGGGCTTATTTTCAAATCTGATGGCACACCTTGACTTCTATATCTCCCACAGCATTAAAACAACTGCATACATCCCAACAAAGCTAAATGCTGAGTGTAAATCAGTTGCCTTAAGTAGATTCCAACACCGGACTGTAATTTGGTCACTAAGATGAATCTTGTGGCTGATTAAAGGATACACCCAGCCCCACAAGCCTGATGCCATATTGCTTTGAATAAAGAGGTGATTAAGGTCTTCATTGGCAGAGAGAGAGCAGTAACTGCACTTAGAAACCAAAGGGATTCCACAATCTGCCACTCTGCTGTCCACAGGGACTGCCCGATGGAGCAGTTTCCAGATGAATATTGCTGCCCTCGGATTTACCACAGAGTGCCAAAGTTTAGCCCAGGCAGACCTTGATGGACTTTTGGTGCGGACTAGATTGCATACAGACTTTACTGATAAAGAACCCTTTGGAGTTGCAGTCCATACACACATATCAGACTCAGAGTTGAGCTGAATAACAGGAAACGTGGCTTCATTATTTAAAAACCCTCTGGCTGGATGCTGAGTGTTACATAAAACATCTCTCACAGAGGCTTTGAGAATACCATTTGGTCCACTGCTATCACTGACATTAGCAATGTTTAGAAAAGAGCCATTTCCTGTCCAATTATCCCATAAGAAGTCAGCCTTTGTCCCATTTCCAATAAACCATCTGCTGTGGGTTAGAATTAAATCTTTGGCCTGTTTAAAAATAGCCATGGGCATCCCTGCAGGAAAAGGTTTAGTGCAGTTTGCAAAGTGTGCTTTTATATACCTCCTGCGGGCAAACTGAGACCAAAGTGATGAGCCATGTAAAATATTCCATAGAGTTTTAGTAGCCAAGGCAGTCTATACATGCTATAGATTTCTAATGCCAAGACCACCCTCTAGCCTAGGCCTTTGAATCTCAGACCAGGCAACCCAATGTCTGCGGCTAGTTCCATTTTCTCCTTGCCAGAAAAATTCAGCACAGAGATGATTAATGAAGGTTAATATCTTCTTTGGGATAAAACAGGCCGAAGCTAAGTAAATGGGCATACTCTGAAGAGTAGAGTCTATCAGAATAGCTCTGCCTGCTTGGGATAAGAAATTGGATTGCCACCCTTCCAATTTAAGTTGTATTCTGTCCAACAGGAACTTGAAGTCCGAACAGATATATCTACCCTTTTTGATCGAGATTCCAAGATAGTTAATCCCTGTAATTTGGTATTTGAATCCAGTCAAAGAACGGATATAATGTCTGAGAGACAAAGGAGCTTTTTCAGAAAGAATAAAACTGCTCTTTGCTTCATTAACCTTCTGTCCTGAGCAGTTCTCATAGCTGTGAATAAATTGTTTGAATGCCATAATGTTTTGTCTATTGGCATTTAGGAACACAAGAGTATCATCAGCATATAAGAGGTGAGAGATCTGCATAGAATGTCTTGGCCCTTTATAGCCCTTCAAGGCACCTGACTGAATTAATGCAGAGACATTTCTGCTCAGCACCTCTGAAGCAATGACAAACAGGTAAGGAGCTATAGGGTCCCCTTGCCTTATCCCTCTGCTGGATTTAAAGAAACCAGAGACATTGCCATTAAAATTTACTGAGAACCAGCAATTAAACAGTAGCATTCTGATATAAGAAGTAAATCTAGTGTTAAAGCCAAATTTCCTCAGGACTGCAAGGATGAAATCCCATTCCATTCTGTCATAGGCTTTTGCCATATCTAACTTGAAAATAGCATTATGGCCCCTAACCTTTCTATTGATATCCAACATAAGATGCCTTGCCAGAGCTACATTATCTAGGATGTATCTTCCTTTAACAAAGGCTCCTTGTTCAACTGAAATGAGATCAGTTAGAAGGGGGGCTAAACGTTCAGAAATAATGCGGGAAATCACCTTGTAGGAGAAATTGCACAGGCTAATTGGTCTGAAATCATTAAAAGATTGAGGGTCTTGAACCTTGGCGATAATGGTGATAAGGGAAGAAGAAATTCCCCTAGGCAGTGGAAAGCCCTCAAAGAAAGCACGAACTGCATCTGTAACATCTAGCCCAATTATATCCCAAACAGCAGTATAAAAATCCCCAGAGAAACCATCAGGTCCAGGGGAGCTGGAACCTTTGAGAGACCAAACTGCTTTGCGGACTTCCATGATGTCAGGAACAGCACATAAATCAGAATTTTGAGAGTCAAAAATTTTGTGAGGAATACAGTCCATCAGTGCTGAATCCACTCGGTGATATTCTGAGGAAAACAGGTTCTTGAAGTAGGACACAGCATGAAGCCTTAGAGTATCTTGGTCAGAGCACCATTCTCCATCATCACCTACCTTTAGCCTGGAAATAAATGCTTTTTTCCTTTTGTATTGGGCCACAGCATGATAAAAAGAGGTATTTCTGTCCCCGCTTTCTATCCAGTCCATCCGAAATTTCTGATTCCAGAAGGATTCTTCCTAGGACAGAGCTTGACTGAGTCTAGCATTAGCAGCATTAAGACCTTCCCTATTTTCTGGAGAGGGATTTGTATCAAAAGAAAGCTGCTTTAGATCAACCTCTGCTTCTGCTAGACATTTATTCTGGAAAATATTTCCAAATACTTCTTTATTCCATATTCATAGAGAATCCTTTACTGCCTTAAGCTTGACAGTAAGCCTGACCAAAGCATTGGGATGGTTTATTTGTGTTCTTTGCCAAACTTCTGCTACATGATGTTTAAACTTATCATGTGTGGTCCACATTTTCTGGAATATGAATATGCCAATATGGGTGGGAATACTTTCAAGAGAGAGCAGCAGGGGGGCATGGTCAGATGGGCCTCTTGCCAGGTGCTTGACTGCTATGTGTGAGGAAGCAGATTGACAGTGAGAATTTGTCAGCACTCTATCAAGTCTGGCTCGGATATTAGCAGAGCCTGTTCTATTATTTGTCCATGTCATTGCTGACCCATGAAAAACAGAGTCGAACATTCCAGCAGAGCAGAGAAAAGAGTTAAAATCTGACATGGAAACTAAAGCCGGGATTCCTCCACCTATTTTTTCCGATGGACGTAAAACACAATTAAAGTCTCCTCCCACAATCCATGGGACAGAGATAGATTCAGCAAATTGAAGAAGATTACTGAACAGCACCTTTCTTTGGTTTATATCACAGGAGGCATATACAAAAGTATAGTAATAGCAGAAGGCATTATCAGACTTAAGGCCCAGAGTAATAAATTGCGATGAAGAAGCTATTACCTCCAGACTATAAGTATCTTGCCAGAAGACCCAAATCTTTGACTCTGATGAGTTGTTTCCAGCATAATTTCGAAGCTTGAGGAACCTCCCCAAAGAGAGGGCTTTATTGAAGCTCAACATTGGTTCACATATAGCCACTAAGCTGACTTTATTAGAAATTACTAAGTTTTTCAAGTACCTTCGGGAGCCTGTATTCCCCACCCCCCGAATGTTCCAAATTAATATAGGATGAATCAAGGAGGAACCCACTTAATGTCTTCCAGAGATCTAGCTCTGGACCTGGTCATAATTTGACCATCTTCCTTCCGGCGTGCCTTGTCGTTATCTCTTGCAGTAGAAAAAGGCTGTATTAGCTCATTATCTTGAACTGCCAAATCCGCTACTAGCTTGCTGGCTTCAGAGATTTCTTTTTGCCGGTCGTCACTGAGAGTCTTTGTATGGAGGATTTCGTCATCCACAAAGAGGGCTGAGTCTTCCACATTACTCTTATTCACCTTAATATCTTGATGCATCTGAGTTACGACTCCATTATCTTCTCCTGATTCCTTGGTAAAGAGATTTCTTGGACTAACCTGTTTGTCCACAGGATTCTTTTTAATTTGGTCCATCTCTTGAAATTTGAAGTTAGTGTCCTTGTCTAACTGTATTCTTTGATCATCTGCTTCCTGTCTCAATGTTTCTACCTTATTGCTATCAGCCATATTTAGTCGAACAGCTTGCTGGTCACACCTCCGGGGCCGATACTCCATCCTAGGTTTCCTTTGATCCAACTCCTTTGCCAACTGGGATCGATCATTTTTTCCCTTCCTCTTCTTACAGCCCTCAACTGAGTGGCCTAGTTTATGGCAGAAATTGCATAAAGCAGGAACACGTTCAAAGCTAACCGGTTGCCAGAATCCATATCCATCAAGATCTATCCAAAGACGCTCACTACGCTGAGCAGATAAATCCATCTCAATGCAAACCAGAGCTTCAGAGGTATCTGAGAGCGCTAAAGTTTTGTCATGGATCCAAAGAACCGCCCCAAAATTTCCAGCGATTGACCTCAGACAGTCCTCATGATAGAGATTAGCAGGTAAAGATGGAAAACCAACCCAAACAAGCACCGTCTGCGGATCTGCTTCAAAATTGAAATCCGGAGACCATCGAAAAAATCAAAATAGGAATCCCTTTATATACAAGTGTTTCTGTATCAACAATTTCATGAAGTCTGCTTCATTTTCGAAGCGAAAGAGGAGATGCCTAGGGTTGAGCTTGCTAATTACAAAATCAGCAGAGAGAGCCAAGCGCTGCATTAGACATGCCTTGATCTCTGAGAAAACAGGTCTGCCATAAGCACATTTCGCCACGACTGCAAAGGGGAGGAGGTGAAGAGAAGCCTGCACATCCGCCTTTGAGAAGAAAACCGCTAGCTCGCCCCTGTCTGTAAATGCCGAGACCTTCACCGGGAAAGATATCCTAGGTTTCGACACTGACTCCATTAACACCTGTGCAAAAGATTTCCGCTGGGGTGCCTGGGAGGAAGAAGGGGCAGCTTCCGAAGATGGCCGCGGCGGAATAGTAACCAGAGAGGCCCCCGTCGCGCCGGCCATGGCCGACGAGAAGGGGGCGCCAAGAAGGAATCGTGAGAAACAGGGCGGGAAGGAAATCCAGAGCTTCTCTCTCTAAGAATCTAGAGAGAGAATTCGAACATACATATTCTTGTGGACCTCAATTCTATATTAAGAATAAGGACGTCTTGCCATTGATGTGCTGTTCATGTGGACCTCAATTCTATATAAAGAGTGTCCATACTTGTTTGTCATGGTACCCAAGTTAGGGAACCAATTCCACCTAGTTTTATCGATAATCGTGATTGTACCGTTATTATCGCCATTCTATGTCAAGTGTCATATTTTGGACTCTATTCTATCAAAGTTTATCCTACATGTCTACAAGCTTTATTCTTGAAATTCCATATTGGCTATACACAAAAGTGGATGTTAAAATACATGATTAATGCCTGCGCATATAGGGCCCGATCTGGTCCTGGGAGGAGCACCCGAAAGTACTTGTGCCCATGGGAGTTGATTGATCACGGTATTGGCATTATACCGAAGTGCATGACTAGCTTGATTGAACATTCCACAAATCTTGTACTTGTACTTGACTTGATATTACATGACTTGCGTGACCCGAAAAGGGGTAATTTCATACTTGCGTGCTTGAACGTGATAGCCAAATTCCAACATGACATGATGAATACACTTGCTTGAATATCTTGATATCTTTTGATATAAGTTCTTGAAAGTTCATGACTAGTTCTCGTCGCTATCTTATTGTTATACACTCTCTCTATCTTGTCGTTTTATGCGAGCATGCATAGCTATAGTGCATTCATGAAATATGTAATTACTTAAACCCATTGCTAGTTCTTGAGATATAATTTCCTACTGAGCGTTCGCTCACTTAGTGTTTCCCTACTTTTCAGGTAAGTCCGACGATGAGGGAACTCAAACGGATGGGGAAAATCAAGAGTGAAAGAGATAGAGCTTCTTCCGTATTATCTAGTCTTTTTCATATTTTCTTGAGTCAACCTTGTATTTTTCCTTTATTTTAGTTAGTACTTCAAAGGTTTGTAATAGACATATTCTTATGAAGGAATAAAGGATTGGGTTATCTTTACTTTTGCGCATCTCTGATTTTGGTGTCGAATACACTAATACTCTGATTGACATGATTGATATAAACTCGTCACGCGTCTCCGGGTATCTTCCGCTCTCGGGGCGTGACATGCCCCGCCGGACTTGTCTAAAACATCTTGGACGAGTGAAAAAATGGGAAACAACCCGGCTGTGGCGAAAACCCGAAAGGGCGCTAAGGGCAAAATTGGGTACCCCGCCACGTGAAAACCTGAGAGGGCGCATGGACAAAAGCAAGAGGGGGCTGGCTCCGGTGAAAACCCGAAAGGGCACTTGGGTCAGTAATGTGGTAATATAAAAAGTTCACTTCATGAATCTCCTTCGGCAGCACATCCACCGCATGTCCCACCGATGATGAAACCCCGTCGATCATAAGGCATGTCGTCTCGATCAATGCTAAAGCCCATCTCGGAATAGACCTTCCGTCTGTTCTGATAAAACCCTTCCACTTTCTGCCCGAGACCCACCACGGTAAAACCTATCCAGTTTAGATCTTACATCTATTCTGATGAAACCTATCATATGTCCCACCGTGATAAAACCTGCTATTGATCGATTGGCACACTGCCCGATCAACGATGAAATCTGTCCGGTTTAGACCTTACGTCTATCCCGATGAAACCTATGAAATCCTTGCATTGGTATGAACCCAATACCGATGATGAAACCTGTTATTGATCGATTGGCACACTGCCCGATCAACGATGAAACCTATCCGGTTTAGACCTCACGTCTATCCCGATGAAACCTATGGAACTCCTCGCATTGGTATAAACCCAATACCGGTGAGGAAATCAGTTACTAATGGAGCGGCACACTGCCTGATCGATGCTGAAACCCATCCAGGGTAGACCTTCCGTCTGCTATGATAAAAACACAACATATTTCCTCAAGTCAATCCGGATCTTCCGTCTGGATGGATAATGAAATCTCATTCCTTTGCATTAATGTTAAACCCCACATTAACAATGAAATCTATATCCCCAGCGAACGGCTTCATGCTTAAGCTGCTACACACATCTTCAAGTCAATCCGGACCTTCCGTCTGGATGGATAATGAAATCCCATTCCTTTGCGTTAATGTCAATCCCCACATTAACGATTACAGTCATGCTCTCGGTGAATGGATTCGCGCCTAAGCCACAAAACACACTCAAGTCGACCTAGGCCTTCCGCCTGGGTGGACGATGAAACCCCATACCCCTTGCATTGATGTTAACACCCACATCAATGACGATGCATACACAAGTTGAGCACATGGATTAACAATTTACGAAACCAAAGTCCTAGTTCAACAAGAAAAAACAGAGAAAGAAAAAAAGAGAGAGAGATAAAATGGGGCTAAAAATAGAGATGCTCCGCCAGACTTGTTCAGGCATTCTGAATAAGGGCAAAAAATGGCCAAAACCCAGCTGTGGTGAAAACCCGAAAGGGCACTGCAGGTAAAATCGGGTACCCCGCCACGTGAAAACCCGAAAGGGCGCGTGGGCAAAAGTAAGAGGGGGCTGGCTCCAGTGAAAACCCGAAAGGGCGCTTGGGTCAGTAATGTGGTAATTTAAAAAGTTCCATGCCAATGACATGCTACCTTCATCTCCCACCATTTACAAGAACCTTCCATTTGTCGCTCAGCATCTTGCCCGATCAGCGATAAAACCCTTGCAGGATAGACCTTATGTCTATCCTGATAAAGTCTTCATACCTCTTTCAAAAGTCCCCACCAATGATAAAACCCATCACCACTCTTATGAAACCAGCTATTGATCGACCGGCACTTTGCCCGATCAATGATGAAACCCTATCCAGTTTAGACCTTACGTCTATTCTGATGAAACTTATGAAATTCTTTTGCATCGATATAAACCCAAATATCATGACGAAACCAGCTATTGATCGACCGGCACCTTGCCCGATCAATGATGAAACCCTATCTAGTTTAGATCTCACGTCTATTCTGATGAAACTTATGAAATTCCTTTGCATCGACATAAACCCAATATCGATGATGAAACCAACTATTGATCGACCGGCACCTTGCCCGATCAATGATGAAACCCTATCCAGTTTGGACCGTACGTCTATTCTGATGAAGCCTATGAAATTCCTTAGCATCGATATAAATCGGCACCTCGCCCGATCAATGATGAAACCCTATCCAGTTTAGACCTTATGTCTATTCTGATGAAACTTATGAAATTCCTTTGCATCGATATAAACCCAATATCGATGATGAAACTAGCCGTTGATCGACCGGCATCTCGCTCGATCAATAATGAAACTTATCCAGTTTAGATTTTACGTCTATTCTGATGAAACCTATGAAACTCCTTTGCATCGATATAAACCCAATATCGATGATGAAACCAACCGTTGATCGACCGGCACATCGCCCGATCAATGATGAAACTTGTCTAGTTTAGACCTTACGTCTATTCTGATGAAACCTATGAAATTTCTTTGCATCGATATAAACCCAATATCGATGATGAAATCAACCGTTGGTCGACCGGCACATTGCCCGATCAATGATGAAACCTGTCCAGTTCAGACTGTACGTCTGTCCTGATGAAAACCACACACCCTTTCATGTCCCACCTACGATAAAGTCTACCAAGTCTAGACCGTACGTCTATTCTGATGAAACCTACAAAACCTCTTTGCATCGATATAAGCCCAATATCAATGTTAAAATCATTCACTGGTCGATTGGCACATTGCCCCGACTGGCTTTGAAACCCACCCGGGATGAACCATTCGTCTGTTACGTATGACGCTCTAAACCTTTTCATTTACTTTTCTGCAAACAACCTCACTTGCGGCACATATGGCCGAAAAGGACATCTACTATTACCAACAAAATTCGGTTTAAGCACCCTCTTGATATCGTCACGCGGTGGAGCGAATTCCCCATCCTTTCTCTGAAAGGGTGGACGCTCTCCTGCTAAATACGGGCTATTCGCATGAGGTTTGCTAAAACCGCTACCGAATCATCATGAGGTAATGACAATGCAATAAATGAGGAGCAGCCACATATGAGACCAGCATAAAGATTCATTTTCACTATATAAAGAAGAAAAAGAGTACAAGAGGAGCCCCTGAGGGGGAATTGTATTACAAAAAGAGGAAAAAAAAAGAAGAGGAAGAGATGTTCACTGGCACCGAAATATGTCTTCGAAAGCCAGATGACCCACATACGGAGCAGCCCCCAACTCATGTAGACGAGTCTCCTCCTCCTATAGCCGAGCGGACTCATCCTGAAGAGACACCACCTGCCCCTCCAACAGAGCTAATTCCTCTGTGAACTATGGCCGAGAGGTTGTTATCTGCTGCAGTTCAGCTCGGAGATCAGCCAGTTCCGCTTCTAGAATGCTATCCGGTTGCATATAAACTGCTCCCGCTGTGTCAGAGACTGCAGTTGGCCTCAACGCTCCTGAAGGATAGAGCTCATCTTCCCCAGCTCAAGTTTGCACTCTACCTTCTGCAACTTCAAAGCCATTGCAGTAAAGCTATCAGGCTGAAGATCAAAGAAAACCAGTATTGAAAGGCTGAGAAAGATACTCTCAGATGCTAAGTGATGCACCTGCGCTTACGCCATCCGCAGGTGGGGGGCATTTTGTTGACAGATGAAATATGAGCAGAGATAGAGATGAGACCAGAATCAGCAATGAAGACCCTTGACATTTCTGAAGAGTCAGAACTAAAGAAGAGTCATCACAATTAGTCATCTACACGGTTAAATCCCTCTCCAGCCAAGCTAATGTCTGGTGTTGTCATCACCCAGGTGGCAGTACTGATGAAAATTATAGTCTACCGACTGATGAGAGCCTCCAAAATGTTCTAATGAAAACTATACTAACTCACTGATGAAGAGGCCTTCGCCTGTTCTGACAGACTCAGAAGGGTTAACAGATGAAAAGGCAGGGTGGACGGCTTTGATAGTTTAAGCCCGCTGATGAGAGGAATGTAAACATCAAAAAAGCCCTAAATGGGCCTATGAGTATGGCGCCGGGATCCTTTCAATCAAGTCCAGTTGGACTCTTACGCGCCGGGAAGCCTCTTCCCTTGGTTGAGGCGCGCCGAGAACACTCAAAGGGGCGCGCCGAGAAGCCCATTCAACCCAGGCGCGCCGAGAACCTCTTATCTCCGCGCTGGGAAACTGTGGTGGCCAAGAACTAGGCCCTATGTGCCAAGAAGCCATCTGATGCTATTATTGAAGCAGAAAATTGTTAGAAAATATGGAAAACAAAGAAAAAGAATATACTGAAGCCATTATAGTAAAGCTATCAGGCTGAAGATCAAAGAAAACCAATATTGAAAGGCTGAGAAAGATACTCTCAGATGCTAAGTGATGCACCTGCGGACACCGTGCCGCTTATTCTGCACTTACGCCATCCACAGGTGGGGGGCTGATGAGGGCATCCCTTGCCCCTCCACATTTTCTCCGGACTCGGATTGTTCGTCGGCAAGCGCCATTATGTTAGTCATGTATTTTTGAGTTTAGTCATGTAATCTTCACATTTTCTTTGAGTCAATATCATGTAATTTTCCCTTTATTTGAGTCATGTACCTAGGTTGTTGAGTCATTTTCCTAAGTATTGAGTCATTATGTTGGTTTGATAGGTTATTGGGCCCATCTCATTGGGCTAGGCCCATGGATGCCCCCCCTTCCCTTCGGTTATTAGTCATTGTGTCTTTTGTTAGGGCCCTTTGTGAAAAAGTCATGTGCCTATAAATAGGCCACCCCACTCCTCATATGTAACAACTTTTGAAGAATCATTTGAATAGAAAAAATTCTCTAGTCTTACTCCTCTCTACCAAATCTCTCTTCCCTCTCTCACCCATTATCTCTCTCTCTCTCTCTTTATCTCTCTCTCTCTCTCCCTCCACCCAATTTTCAGAATTTTCTCTCTCCTCCCCATTCACCCCTCATTAAGACCTCTCCCCTTCCCCATACACCCATTTAACTCCCCCCCAACCCAAGGTGGCATCCTCCAATCCACACCCCACCTCCCAACCCCCAACTACCTAATACCATTTCCTAAGCACCCCTTCCTCTCCCCAAGGTTGAAGGGGCTCTTCCCTAAGCCCAAATTCGAATTTCCCTCTCCCTAGGGCAGTGCCCTTCCATCTCCCCACCTCCCAAACCACCCAAAGTCGCAGCCCCCCTTCCCCATACCAGCCAAGTTCACCCTCCACCTCTAACTCTCTTGGCCATCCCCTTCCCCACCCCCTCATCTTCTTCTCATTCAGCCTCTGTTTCAGACAGCAGAGTTGCAGCAACTTGCAGAGGCAGCCACGACCGTCTCTCAAACATTCAGGTGGCAAGGCCTACCTTTCTGGAATCTTCATCGAGATAGCTTTCCAACGGTGGTGGTCTCGCCGGCTTCCGAGGTCGGAGCTATCCGCAGGAGCTGATCTCCCACGACTGCGCAGAAGACCCCAGGCAGAGAACCAGAGCGAGATTGGAAGCCCGACCACGACGAACCTTTTGAGATTCAGATCAAGTGTTCTTCAGAAAAGTTCTTTCCTCTCAAGTCCTCTTTCATCCTAAAGAAGCAGATCTGCATTTGGACATCAGCATCTCAAGTTACAAATTTTCTACTCCAAGTGTGTCAGGTCAGTTTACAGGAGCCAGAACCGACACCCCTCTACTCATCTGATCGTCCCGGTCTTCTCCGACATCTTCCAACATCGCCGTTGATGCCGACAGAAAGAAGATCGGCTACGGTTCCAACGGTTCAGGTCTCACCTCAATCAGAGCTCGTTAGAGATCGCGGTACCCTCTGCAACCAGCCACATTGATCTGCATCAGACAGAGGCAGAATCAATCAGTCCGGTCCCAGACTCTGCCACGGCCAGGTCGTGAAGGCTCTAAGCACCATTTTTGGAGGGAAGAAACTACTTCAAGCTAGGTGCCACCTCCAAGAAGAAGGGACTCAATCGGCCAACGGAGCTCTCTGCTCCAATTTTCTTCGTCGGAGATGGCAGACTGCCCCCTGTGGTCCCAGGTTAGACCAGTCCTCACTCCTCCGGTTACCCCTCTCTCCACCGACATCGGATCACATCCCCATTAACTCCGGCTCGAAGCTACCCCGACCACGATCGTATCACCGCTAGTTTCATTCCAATCGAAGTCCGGGAGAGCCCACAATGACTTCTGAAACCTGCTACATCAGTTCCGTACCCGCCAGAGACCAGACGCTACTGTCCTGTTCCAGTCGCCGGCGCGGTCAGCCCCGAGTATCAAAGCTTCCCCAAAAATTCAAGCTTCATCCTCTGTCAGTTGGGAAACTTTTGGCGCTGGTCTCGTCAAGATCCGAGTTCCGTGGAACCCGTGGCAGCACCGTCTCCTACTGTCTGTCCAGTGAACCTGAAGCAGGGCAGAACCGGTGGAGCTCGGGAGGTCAAGTTTCATTGCGTAATCCCCAACCCGCTTGGCCGGATGAAGGCCCCTCCCTGCGTGGAGGTAGTTTTGGATGTAATTAACTTAATCCCCACCCCAAGATCATCCCTCCTGCGAGAGGCGTAGTGTTGTACTCTTTACACTTTCAGGTTGAAGCGACACCGACGCGGCGTGCGGGTACATACCCTCGCCTCCCCGCTCGCCCCCGTCTCCGGCCGGAGTCGGCGTCTTCACGCCGGCTAGGTGAGCTCCTGAACATCCCTCATTGCTGTATTAGACTTGCTTAGCTTAGTATTGCTATAGTTACTCCGTCGGCGGTAAGAGAGTGTCTGATTTTACATTGTCACCAAATTGAGTGACCACCGCGGGCGAGTTGAGAGTGAATCCACATAACCCACACCCTTGGTGTGTTGGCCGCCAATGATTTGGGCATCCTAGGCCCATTTTGGGTTCTCCCCAAGCTTGCCAACCCTTGGAGCCTCATGGTCCCACCTCGGACCCTCTCCAACATTGCCTAGTTGCCTTCGGGCCCTAGTGTGTGCCATACGGGTGAGCTCACTAGTGTGAGTCCGCTGCTCAAACTTGAATGCTTGCAAAATAGGTCCAAGGTCGGTTTTACATCAAGTGGTATCAGAGCAAGTTCACAACTTGTCTCTATCAAGTTGGTCCTAGGGCATGTCTATGCATTTAGAGTCTTCAAGTGCATCACTCTTGTCCCCTAGTATGGCCACCTCATATCAACCTTACCAATCGGCCCACTCCATAAGTCCAAGCCACCAAGAGATACCTACCACTAACACCCATAACTTCCCTGGCCATGTCAACTACTTCATGAAAGCCTTGACCTATGCCAATGAGCGGCTTGATAACATATCGGACCGACTCAACCAACTTGGAGAAAATAGGCCCGCCCCAAGGACAGACGATAGAATGGTCCCTTTCCCACTTCCCACCTTTGATGGAACCTCTCCTAGAGAATATTTAGATTGGGAAGCTACAATGGACCAATACTTCACTTGGTATCATATATCCGAGGATGAAAAGGCATTGGTTGCCAAAATGCAACTTACCAAACGGGCGGAAACTTATTGGATGCAAATTGTCGGGCTAAAGATACTTAGAAGGGAAACTCCCATCACCACTTGGAAGGACATGAAGGAGCAACTTAGAGCAAAATATATGTCCCCTTCCTACCCGGGTTACCAAAACTCGAGGAGCACTCTCACTCCTCCAAACCCACCCGTCCAAACCCTTACCACTAGAACCCTAGTCTCCAAGGCCTCCACCTCCCCACCTAATCCCATGAGGGCCCCCACACCCCAACCAAAACCCCCTTCACTAACCTACACTAGTCAAGCCTCTTTAGCCCCCACTTCCACCCCAAATGATCCCAAGGGCAAGAGACCCCTAACCGACCCAATTCCCTCCATGGTGACCACCACTCATCCAACCCTCACCATTAAAAACCATGTGGACACCGTGTCCACCCCTCCACCAAGGCCCATAATGGCCACCATCCCCAAACCCAAACCCCTCACCCAACTCACCTCCCGCTTCCTACACCAATCTTTCCCCAACCTAGGCCTCCTCTACTTCCCCTTCCGATCCAAGTCCACCCTTGCCCACCACCCCAAGTGCACCATGCTCCAGCTATCACCAATTCTCCCACATTAGACCTACCCAACCCATTAACACTAGGAATTGAAACCTCCACAACCCTCCACATGGGAGTAGATGCTAGTCCGGAACCCATTCCCACCCATAAGGAAGCCCAAGATCACACCAATGGTAAGGAAAAGCCTCAACCCTTTACCACTTCAAATAGCCCGGATCCTCAAGAGTCACCCACCTTCACCATGAATGAGCATATACTCCAATGGCTCAAGCAAGGACCCACCCTTCCTAGCTCACCCCCACCTCTCTCACCTTTGGGATATCCATCCCAAATTGTTCCCCTCCACTCCTATCACACCACAATCCAATCCTACTATGAGGTAGAAGATTGGGATGATCTCCTCAAAGGTCTAAAGTGGCAATCAGACTTGACTTCTTTATTGGCCCTAGGAGCGGACCAACCCAAGAGTCTTAACCTCATCCATCCATGCATTGGGTCTATCTCCTCGGTTTGCACTATTGGTTGCTACACTAGTGACATCCTTTTCCTTCTCCCCATAGTGGAAGAGCCCATCCTGGTCCACTCCCCTACCATTGTGATTCCTAAAACCTTGACCAACCAGCCCACCCCAAACACCGGCCCAACCATTCCACTAGAAGAAGACGACTCATCACCTTTTGAGGACCTTGAGGACATGGAGCCCCTTGGTAACCCACTTTATGATCCCTATGATCCATTCCAATGGGAGTCAAGGAACCCAAGTAACCCAACCACCTTAACTACCACCTACCTTTCCCTACCCCAACCCACCATGTTTGATCCAATCCACCCCATCCCAGACCCGGGTTACACCATGGGAACCATGACTTTGGGTGGTATACACCTAGGGATCGAGGAAGTGCCCCATCTCATGATATCCACCTTTCTAGACCCCTTCGACCCATTCCAATGGAAGTCCAAAGGCCCACACATAGGAGACATCTTTGTCACAAGAGTGCATAAGTCTTGGCATACAACACCACTTGGCATGATTCATAAGTCGGGTACATTCATTTACATCACCCACATGTCAAGTAGGAAGCATAAGTGGACCGTATTTGGATGTATTGGCCCACCCTCATTCATCATGAGTCTTAAGTATGAGAGGAGCATACATGGATGTCCGGGTCCCCTGACATTTGTCATACCCATGCATAAAAGGTTCATCTATAGATGTCCCGGCCCCCCTGAGTCTGTCACAATCTTCATAGCATCAAAGCATGATCGATCTACATGTGGCTGCCCCGGACCACCTTTGCATACCAAACATTGCCCACTCACATCGCATCATCAAGCATGGCATATGCATCCAAGCACATATCAAGCAACAAGCGGTGATATTCACAAAAAGCGAGCAAAAACTCATGAGCGCCACTTGGAATTCCAAGTTGGTAACTTGACGATGATGACTTTGGAGTGGCTCTACCCCATGGTCACCTCCAAATTGAGGGCACGAGGACTTGGACCTTGCCAAGTTCCGAGTGGCTTTGGTAACCCGGCTTATGGGTTGAACTTTCAAAAAGGGTTTTGGGATTCTCCCTATTTCTCTTGTGGCGGATCTAGCACCTTATAAGGGCACCGCGGTAGATCCTAGTGAGTGCCTCCAGCTTACACCTACCCTTGTGAGAGACACCCTGGGAGTGCCACCACAAATAGCCTGAGAGCCCGACGTGAGCACACAGCGGCAATACTAGGCAAGCAAGATCCCATCGCCAGCATGAGGGTATGACCGAGTCACTTTGTCGAGCTGAAGCGCCGTTCCCCGACTATGGTCGCGGGTTGAGTATGGAGATCGAGGATCACCCAGAGCCGTAGTTCGATGTACTACTTCCCTGGTGGACCCATACTCGACGGGGTCGAGTTTTCCCCACCCCGGGGGTATGATGAGGGCATCCCTTGCCCCTCCACATTTTCTCCGGACTCGGATTGTTCGTCGGCAAGCGCCATTATGTTAGTCATGTATTTTTGAGTCTAGTCATGTAATCTTCACATTTTCTTTGAGTCAATATCATGTAATTTTCCCTTTATTTGAGTCATGTACCTATGTTGTTGAGTCATTTTCCTAAGTATTGAGTCATTATGTTGGTTTGATAGGTTATTGGGCCCATCTCATTGGGCTAGGCCCATGGATGCCCCCCTTCCCTTCGGTTATTAGTCATTGTGTCTTTTGTTAGGGCCCTTTGTGAAAAAGTCATGTGCCTATAAATAGGCCACCCCACTCCTCATATGTAACAACTTTTGAAGAATCATTTGAATAGAAAAAATTCTCTAGTCTTACTCCTCTTTACCAAATCTCTCTTCCCTCTCTCACCCATTATCTCTCTCTCTCTCTTTATCTCTCTCTCTCTCCCTCCACCCAATTTTTGGAATTTTCTCTCTCCTCCCCATTCACCCCTCATTAAGACCTCTCCCCTTCCCCATACACCCATTTAACTCCCCCCCAACCCAAGGTGGCATCCTTCAATCCACACCCCACCTCCCAACCCCCAACTACCCAACACCACTTCCTAAGCACCCCTTCCTCTCCCCAAGGTTGAAGGGGCTCTTCCCTAAGCCCAAATTCGAATTTCCCTCTCCCTAGGGCAGTGCCCTTCCATCTCCCCACCTCCCAAACCACCCAAAGTCGCAGCCGCCCTTCCCCATACCAGCCAAGTTCACCCTCCACCTCTTACTCTCTTGGCCATCCCCTTCCCCACCCCCTCATCTTCTTCTCATTCAGCCTCTGTTTCAGACAGTTGAGTTACATAAACTTGCAGAGGCAGCCACGACCGTCTCTCAAAGATTCATGTAGCAAGGCCTACATTTCTGGAATCGTCATCGAGATAGCTTTCCAACGGTGGTGGTCTCGCCGGCTTCCGAGGTCGGAGCTATCCGCAGGAGCTGATCTCCCACGACTACGCAGAAGACCCGAGGCAGAGAACCAGAGTGAGATTGGAAGCCCGACCACGACGAACCTTTTGGGATTCAGATCAAGTGTTCTTCAGAAAAGTTCTTCCCTCTCAAGTCCTCTTTCATCCTAAAGAAGCAGAGCTGCATT
Source organism: Amorphophallus konjac (assembly GCA_022559845.1). Classification (NCBI taxonomy): domain Eukaryota; kingdom Viridiplantae; phylum Streptophyta; class Magnoliopsida; order Alismatales; family Araceae; genus Amorphophallus; species Amorphophallus konjac. The sequence continues at coordinate 157,382,861 of CM040118.1, read as the reverse complement.
TGGACATCGGCATCTCAAGTTACAAAGTTTCTACTCCAAGTGTGTCAGGTCAGTTTACAGGAGCCAGAACCGACACCCCTCTACTCATCTGATGTCCCGGTCTTCTCCGACATCTTCCAATGTCTCCGTTGATGCCGACAGAAAGAAGACTCGGCTACGGTTCCAACGGTTCAGGTCTCGCCTCAATCAGAGCTCGTTAGAGATCGTGGCACCCTCTGCAACCAGCCACATTGATCTGCACCAGACAGAGGCAGAATCAATCAGTCCGGTCCCAGACTTTGCCACGGCCAGCTCGTGAAGGCTCTGAGTGCCATTTTTGGAGGGAAGAAACTACTTCAAGCTAGGTGCCACCTCCAAGAAGAAGGGACTCAATCGGCCACCGGAGCCCTCTGCTCCAATTTTCTTCGTCGGAGACGGCAGACTGCCCCCTGTGGTCCCAGGTTAGACCAGTCCTCACTCCTCCGGTTACCCCTCTCTCCACCGACATCGGATCGCATCCCCATCAACTCCGGCTCGAAGCTACCCAGACCACGATCGTATCACCACTAGTTTCATTCCAATCGAAGTCCGGGAGAGCCCACAGTGACTTCTGCAACCTGCTGCATTAGTTCGGTACCCGCCAGAGACCAGATGCTGCTGTCCTGTTCCAGTCGCCGGCGCGGTCAGCCCCAAGTATCAAAGCTTCCCCAAAAATTCAAACTTCATCCTCTGTCAGTTGGGAAACTTTTGGCGCTGGTCTCGTCAAGATCCGAGTTCCGTGGAACCCGTGGCAGCACCGTCTCCGACTGTCTGTCCAGTGAACCTGAAGCAGGGTAGAACCGGTGGAGCTAGGGAGGTCAAGTTTCATTGCGTAATCCCCAACCCGCTTGGCCGGATGAAGGCCCCTCCCTGCGTGGAGGTAGTTTTGGATGTAATTAACTTAATCCCCACCCCAAGATCATCCCTCCTGCGAGAGGCGTAGTGTTGTACTCTTTACACTTTCAGGTTGAAGCGACACCGACGCGGCGTGCGGGTACATACCCTCGCCTCCCCGCTCGCCCCCGTCTCCGGCCGGAGTCGGCGTCTTCACGCCGGCTAGGTGAGCTCCTGAACATCCCTCATTGCTGTATTAGACTTGCTTAGCTTAGTATTACTATAGTTACTCCGTCGGCGGTAAGAGAGTGTCCGATTTTACATTGTCACCAAATTGAGTGACCACCGCGGGCGAGTTGAGAGTGAATCCACTTAACCCACACCCTTGGTGTGTTGGCCACCCATGATTTGGGCATCCTAGGCCCATTTTGGGTTCTCCCCAAGCTTGCCAACCCTTGGAGCCTCATGGTCCCACCTCGGACCCTCTCCAACATCGCCTAGTTACCTTCGGGCCCTAGTGTGTGCCATACGGGTGAGCTCACTAGTGTGAGTCCGCTGCTCAAACTTGAATGCTTGCAAAATAGGTCCAAGGTCGATTTTACATCAGGGGCATTTGTTGACAGATGAAATATGAGCTGAGTCCAATATGAGAACAGGACCAGTAATAAAGACCATTGTAACTCCTGCAGAGTCAGAACTAAAGAAGAGCCATCACTAAAGCTATTCACCCGGCTGAAGCCTCCCCCGGCCAAGCTGATGTCCGGTGTTGTCATCGTCCAGATAATAGTACTGATGAAAACTACGGTCTATCGACTGATGAAAACCTCCAGAAATGCTCTGATGAAACTATACCAACTCACCAACGAAGAGGCCTTTGCCTGTTCTTACAGACTCGAGGGATTAGCAAGTGAAGAGACAGGTCTAACGGCTTTGATAGTTGAAACCCACTGATAAGGAGAATTGAAAGCATTTAAAAGCCCTAAATGGGCCTATGATTATGGCGCCGAGATCCTCTCACCAAGGCCCAATTGAGCCTTGCACGCCGGGAAGATGGAGTCGCGTGCCGGGAAGTCTCCCATCGACTGAAGCCTCCCCCGGCCAAGCTGATGTCCGGTGTTGTCATCGTCCAGATAACAGTACTGATGAAAACTGCAGTCTATCGATTGATGAAAACCTCCAGAAATGCTCTGATGAAACTATACCAACTCACCAACGAAGAGGCCTTCGCCTGTTCTGACAGACTTGAGGGATTAGGAGAATTGAAAGCATTTAAAAGCCCTAAATGGGCCGATGATTATGGCGCCGAGATCTCCTCACCAAGGCCCAATTGAGCCTTGCACACCGGGAAGCTGGACTCGCGCACCGGGAAGTCTCCCATCGACTGAAGCGCGCCGAGATATGCCCGCCGAGAAGATACTCACCAGGGGCTATAAAACCCCCTTCCTCTCGGTGGATAAGGCAGAGAGGGATAGAGGAGATAGATCGAAAGAAGAAAAAGAAGAAGAGATATACGGAGAGGGAAAAAAACAAGGAGATAAGACACACACAACTGAGAACAAGAGAGCAGAGAGGAGAGCTACAGCCCGTACCCGAAGAGCCTGTGTGCTGAGAGGGGAAGAAGAAGAGAGCGAAGGTGGGTGCATGGGGAGGGAGAGGAGTCAATGCTTCGCCCTCCCCCATCTTCTTTCTATCCGAATTTGTTTTGTTTCCTCATCTGATGTACCTTTTCTCCCCTTTTTATGGGATTTTCTTCGAGTTGAATAATACCTATAGTTCTTCCCTGTTGTCGTTCAAAATATATTTCTATAAATGATGAGATGTAAACGATGAAACTGATTGAATGAATAAAAGCCCGGGATTCTTCTCCCTCATCTCTCTCTGGGTAATTGTTGTTGTTGACTCTTCTATCATATTATTTGATCGATGAACGTGTGATTTTGAGTGTCTGTTGTTCGCTCAGATGGTTATAGAACACTCTCTGCTTCTCTTTTCTCTTATAGTCTTGATGAAGCTATTGCAGAGCCCCGATCCTAGTCCATGGGTCATTGGGCTATAATATTCCTCGAATGTGTTCGTATAAAGTTTTGTATGGCCCTCGGTCCTCTTTCCTAGGCCTCTGAATTCGTTCTGAGGATCCGAGACAGCCCATCTTGTGATATCTCACTGCAATCGGCCTCAAATGAACAAGTCAATTCTTATGTTAAAACTGTAGTCTTCAGGGGCCTCGAATGCATGAGAATCTCAATTTTTCCCCACTATTTCTGTAAACCACCATCCTCCTGAGATCAACCCACTGAAAACCCCCTGAAATAATCTATTTATTACCCTTTTTTCCCCTTGATTCAAACCAAGATCATCACGCATCCTAGAACAGAGTCCCGTAGAGGAAACCCTACTTTACAGGACCTTCCCGGTGCCAAAGTCCCTCGGCACGTCCTTCAGCCCTCAGCGCGGGGGTTGCCGCGTGGAGAAGGGATCGCGCCGTGATCCTCTTCCCGCCCACAGATCGTGCTGAGAACCCCTTTATTCCAACCCCACTTCTCCGATCTGATCGTGCCGAGAACCCTACGTCGAGAAGTCCCCTTTCTATATTTTAGCCTACCCTCGACCTATTTCAAAAGAGAGGAGTACCCAGGGATCTTCATGCAAGTCCCAGGAGATAAATTAATGGGGATTACCCCTATATTACATCGTCTCGAATCAGATCCATCTGTAACCCTATGAACCTAAGGAGCTCTGCCACTGCATGTGCTCCAAATGGTTTCCAAGGGAATATCAACCGGTGCTATGAATGCAAACAGTGTTCCCGGGCCTAGTGCCCTTCTCTTTCGGCCTTCATCACGGCATCCCGTGGATGATGGTCTATCTCTCCTTGGCATGATCCAAGATAAGGGAAAATGCTGCCGAAATTCGCCCACATCACACCGAGTGACTACGGTATTTTCTCCTAACCCCGTTGGCCCACGGAGTTCTGCCATTGCATGTCCTCCGATGGTCCCTCGAAGAGGGATATCAATAAAACATCGCCCCGGCATATGGTGTATCATGGTACATCGGTCCCTCTTCGGATTTCGGGTCAAATATACCCGATCTTTCACGGATTCCATCCTACCGCTGCATGGATGATTTCCTATTCCCACTTGGCATAATCCAAGATAATGGGGATATGCTGACCGGATTTCCTCCGCACCTGACATACCCTCATTTTATCCGGTCTACTCAATGTCTTACAGATAAATTAGCATGCTCTCATTTGGGCTTTTGCCGCCGGTCTCCTCTTACTTTGGCGTTTAATCAAGGGTTATCCTTCTTAGGGAGGACGTAATTAACGTCATAACCTTTATGGTATGACGGATTTTTGGTCCAGACACGATTACTCACAATCGACTGATTAGAAGTCAGAATGAACGCACAATGAAATCGTCACATATGTGACTGGCACGCCAATAAATAAACAATAGAAATAAAAGAATAAAATTGAACAAAAAGCGCGTCCACAAACCCTTTACGTTTATATATAGTTTCTATTTCAACAGATTTTATTCCCTTGCTGTTTTAAAGCCCACGGGGCCACAGCCCATTTTAATTGTTGGGTTTTAATGTGGGACCCCCCTTTAACTTAACTAATGGCCTTTATACATATATGCTAACGCGGAAACCTATTAGTTGTGGATCTCAAAGCCCACCGTTATTCTAGAGGGATTTTTTTTTATATTAAGGCCCCTATATCTTAATTACTAATTATGAAGGCCCTACACGATTTATTTATTTAAGTTCTATCTAAAAATTTTATCTTCCATAATTGTTATATGACTAATATTATATAGTCATTATTATTTATTCTATTATTAAAATTTTGAGGTGCTACACCCTCCCCCACTTAAAAGAATTTGGTCTCCAAATTCACATGATTTTCTTCCAAAATTAGTGGGGTAAGATCACCATATCTAAAAGCTAGATCATTCTCTTAGCATACTAAGTACTTAAGGTCATATATGATTCATGCGAATTTTTAGATGAGATAGGTTTATAAGGTTACCTTGTAGTGCTTGCAGTACTTCTTCCTTTAAGAGTGGACAATGGGCGATCTTATGATTTCCACTTCCGCAACGGATGCATTTCCCGAGTTTATACCAACACTCGTCCGGATTGTGCCTCCCTTTCTTGCAATGCTCACACTTCTCCTTGGCCGGAACAATTTGTTGATCATCATTCCGGGGTTTCTTGTTCTTACGGAATCCGTTACCTCCATTGAATCTCTTCTTGTCATTTGCAGGTTCCTTATTCTTGGATCCATTTACTTGCTTCTTCTTGTCAATCTTTCCCTTGACTCGCTCCATCATATCCATCGCATCCTCCAAAAGTTGTTCCTTTCTTACCATCTCCGTGTAGGTTTGAATTTTCAGTGGTGCTAATTGAGGAATGAGATCTATCTTTAATCCGTTCATGAATCGCTTTTCTCTCATCCTTTCCATGCAGACTAGGTGTGGCGCATACCGGGCTAATCTAGAGAACTTCGCCTCATACTCCGCTACTGAGAGACTACGCTGCTTTAGGGTCACAAACTCCATACCCTTCTTTTCACGTATTCATTCTGAGAAATATTTCTCGTTAAAGTGTTCCAAGAACTCGTCCCATGTAACTTACTCATTAGGCAAGATCGCTTCCACGGATCCCCACCATACTCGGGCATCCTTTTCTAGTTGATAAGTTCCTAAGAGCACCTTCTCTTGATCGGTACATTGCATCACTTTGGATCTTTTTTCTATCTCCTGCACCCAATTCTCCGCTTCATCCCGGTCGGTAGACCCACTAAACTTCGGGGGATTCATCTTTTAGAATTTTTGATGTAGATCCCCAGGTCCATGTTGGTTTCCGCCTTGGGCAACTTGTTGCAAGGCTTGGTTTAGTCCTTAGACCGTGCGTTGCATTTCTCTCCATTGGGCTCTTTCGGCAGCCATTTTAGCTTACAAGAATAAAGTTTTGAATTAATGATACTCTTATCTGGGTATTTATCTAACGTGGATGTAACATTTTTTTATTATTTAACACATAGCTCTACCCAAATCTCACGGGATTCCTATAGGATAACTGACAAGGAGAACTCAATCTAGGACTTGGACTTGATGACCTAGTGATTTAGATAGCCTAGGCTCTGATATCACCTTCTGTCACGCCCCGAACCGATAGCAGCGGAACATGTCGCTTGTTCGGAACGTGGCAGTTAAACAGTCGTGTTAATCAGAACATAGTCATTTCGACAAAAACACAATTTGGACAAAAAAATATATTTCATTTCAAATATAAGTTTATTACAAATTTGGACCCAAAATAAAAGAAAGACTCAATAAAGAAAAATTACACTAAGACACTTGACTAGACTTAACATACGACACAAGATAGCCTGTCTAGATGGTTTGTCTAGATGTCAGAGTACTTATCACTCTTGCCCTTGCTCATCATGTTCGGTCTCGTCATCGCTATGGTCATTACTTGAAAAATCATGAAAACAAACTAGATGAGTGAACGTTTAGTAGGACTTAATATCTCAAGCTCCAAGCTAACTTTAAGTCAATTATGAATTAACATGCTCATGCAGGTCATGCAAGATATAAAAATCGAGAACTATAATGGCACGAGATAATTCACGAACGATAAGAAACAGACAAGATGAGAACAAGGAAATTGATGAGAGAGTATATCAAGAACTTTCATGACGAGATAACAAGTACGTTTAATAAGATAATTCAAGAACATTCATGATGAACTTTAAACAATGTAGAAGTAGAGCAATCACTTCTACCAACACTATATAGGATTTAGCAAATACACTAGGGACATCACAACAATATGACAACCCCGAATGACCGTTTCAAGATCTTTCATGATGAATACTAACTACAATAAAGGTTCGGCCACACGCACTTGGGGGTTCTCACGAACTGTATGATTGCCCCTAAAGGAGTAGCACTACGTAAGATTGCCCAACGCACTAAGGGAAAATCACGACGATATGACCACCCCTCATAGAAATATGTCATAGACAACTATAGGTGGTGAATGCCAGCACCCGATCATCGTTATACCGGTAAACGTTTGTACTTTACCTCGCCTGTGGGATCAGATCAAGACCCCATAAACACTAGCATTTAATAGTCATTTATGTGGGACCCATAGCCCCTGACTATATACAATATCTAGACTAATTCCACTTTAATGGCCAAGGATTTCAAGGATCAAGCTTGTAGGAACATTAAGGTAGATTTATAGATCTTTCCCATTGGATTCGAGGGAGTAACATTCACATAGAGATAGACATGATAAAACCACGAGAATCATGACATATCGATAAACTCGGTGGAATTGGCACCTAGGTAGGTAGCCATGATAACTTGAATAGCTGACTAACAAGATAGTCACCATCCAATGAACATGAAGCAAGCTGAAGAATTGGCACCTATCAATAGGATGCCTAAATTCAGTATATCACCTAGCGGAATGATCACTCATTCGACCGGCTAAGAGAATTCTCTCATGGGCCAATAATAGTACCATGAAAGGGTCGGGTTACCACGTTTCTCCAGAGAGACGTGGCATTAAAACGGGTACAAGGTTTTTAAGATACAACCAGCTCAGTCGGCCTTCAGGGAATCCAAGGCTACGATGAGACTTACGGAGGTCTCAATGACTAACTTGCCAGTCCGAAGGAACGGAATGTCCAACGGAGGGCTCGTATGTCACCGAGAGTTGAGGTGTATAACGTGAACCAATTGTGAAACAAGGACTCTATCCACGGACTTGGATATGAGTGTCAAGAGACTCGCGATAAGGGCCAAAACTCGATGAAAGTTTGAGATACAATATTTACGTACATTAATTTGCGTCTCCTTAGAGAGGAGCAAATTTCTAGAATTTATCACAATTAAATAAAATTATATTAATTGGCGTCCATGGATGGAGGCGCTATTTTACTAAGTCACGACGTTAATTCTTTGACTTTCATATCATTTTCTCTTAATAACAAAGATAAGAATGTGTGTCTTTTTAAGAAGGCGTTTAATTCATATTTTATATCCATTTAAATTAATAATTCAGAATAAATAGCATCACTTTGAGAAGACATCAATTTATATTTTATTAATAATTTTAAAAATGATGTCTCTTTAAAAAGATGTATTTTTATCCCATTATATATTCATTTTAGGAGAATTAAGGATATATAGATAAGATTTTAAGGAATAAAGATAATTAAAAAAGTTAGATAAGGCCTATAAGCAATTTTTGGTGTTCGTAGGGTGGGTGAAAAGAATTATTGTAATATGCTCATTGTCGTCATTCATTGATTAACGATGAGTAATATGCCGTTATCTCTTTATCACGTGAATAGTGTCACTTTTTAAATAAAAGGAATTCTGTGAAATAAAATATACGAAAAATAGGAGACAAATGTAAGGATTCCAACTATGAAATATCATAATATTATTATTTCTATTTTTAAAGATAAAAATCTTTGAACTTCATGTCGAGTTTTAACCGAATAATTGGGATCAATTTTATTGTAACTGAATTTTAATAAAATAAAATTGTAAAATTTATCGTAAAAATCTAAAGATCATAAAAATATGCACTTTACTATTTTTACTAACATGATTCAATAGATATTAAATTTCAAAGATTATAACCAATTATCGATTTACTAAAAGATGCATGTTCTTAACACAAAAGAAAACGTGCAGACCGGTAATATAATCGGAAACATGAAATAACAAGAAGATTTATTAAGTTTTACTTGGGAGATTGTGTACCTTTTGATCTTAACGGACGAAGATGATGAACTGAGAAAAATAACAACTGCAGCGACAGATACAGGTACGCGTAGCAGAGAGAGAATAATCACAGTACCAGCAGCCTTGTCCTCCAACGAAGAAGGAAGCGGACGAAGATGGGAAGAAGTAGGAAGCAGAAGTGTGCGTCGAAGTAGGAGGAAAAGACTCCACGAACAAGCCTCCTCCACGTACAGGACGCAGGAAGACAACAGAGATTCCCCTTCGAATGTAGCAGAACGCAGCAATAACCCCACTCTCGTTCTCATGGCGTCTATTTATAATGCTTGGGATTCCATTTGAGTTCTATGTAAACTAGGAATCCTAGTTTGGTTACAATTCTTATGTTGAGCTTATCCTTCCAAACCACAGCCGCCTCCCAGGTTATTTCGCAGGAACCCTAACCCATCGTTCTACTGCTTCGAACGAACATGGGTTTTACCACGTGGAAGTCCACTAGTTAATGGCCACTTTAATGCTAATACCCCTTAACCTTCATATGTTTAACGAGAGAGCCTAATACGTTTAATAAAAGCCCCAAGAGCCCACTGCTTGATTAACGTTTAGCCTTAATGGCTTTTATCAAACTCATCTCAATTAATTGATCAATCTAAACCCTTTACGTTTATATATAGTTTCTATTTCAACAGATTTTATTCCCTTGTTGTTTTAAAGCCCACGGAGCCACAACCCATTTTAATTGTTGGGTTTTAATGTGGGACCCCCCTTTAACTTAACTAATGGCCTTTATACATATATGCTAACGTGGAAACCAATTAGTTGTGGATCTCAAAGCCCACCGTTATTCCTGAGGGATTTTTTTTTATATTAAGGCCCCTATATCTTAATTACTAATTATGAAGGCCCTACATGATTTATTTATTTAAGTTCTATCTAAAAATTTTATCTTTCAGAATTGTTATATGATTAATATTATATAGTCATTATTATTTATTCTATTATTAAAATTTTGAGGTGCTACATGGGTTAAAAACTGTCACATTTGTTTCCTCTTCTGATGCTTCTACCTCAAACACAACACCCAAAGGAAAAGAAAAGGTTGAAGAGGAAGCCACTGAAATTCTCAAAAAGATTGCTCAAAAGCTTAAGAAAAGTCAACCTTCCCCACAACACAGATCAACACTTCCTTGGCCATCGCCCGCTCAACCTTTCAGATGCCACTATAACTGGGTTGCACATAGGACAGGTCGACACTCCCATTCATATAGGTCGACACCACCTTGCTTTTGGGGCAATTGTGATTCCTTTGTGCACCAATCCTATAAGCTTCAATCCCCTAGGTGGCAAAATAATCAATTTCAACCCAAAACCAACCAGTGGCCTCAATGGTTCAAAAAGTAAACTTCCTCAAACATCCACAAAATCCAACAAAGAGCCTCTAAATAGAAAGTGAATGTCAAAGTTGAAAAGAAAAATCAAATTCCTGCACTAAACAAAGAAAACATGAATGCTAGGAAGGTTTGGATTCTAACAGAGATGGTATCATGTTTTGAAAATCTGAAGAAGTTGGTGGGACCCAAGTTTTGCTGGGTTCCAAACCCCATTGCTTAATTCCTTGTACAGGAGTGTCTTGTAGCCATGCATAACTGGTGGTATCTTGATAGCGGTTGTTCAAAACACATGACTGGAGACAAAACAAAATTTTATCTCTTGGAGAAAAAGGAAGGAGGACACGTCACATTTGGAGGGGACAACAAAGGAAGCATCATTGGAATAGGTAATGTAGGTAAGAACCTCTCTAACTCCATTGAAAATGTGCTGCTAGTTGAAGGTTTGAAATATAATTTACTCAATATAAGTCAATTGTGTGATAAAGGTCACAAAGTGTTGTTTGACTGTCATGAATGTAGAATCCTTGAACCAAAATCTGGCAAGGTAAATTTTTCTAGCAAAAGAGTCAACAATGTTTACATGATTGACTTAGATGATCCTGCTCACATAAACCTCTGTCTTGCTGCACCAAAGTCTGAGCTTGCATGGTTATGACATCGTAGACTGGGACATGCTAGCTACAATGTCTTACATAAACTTTTGAAGCATTCAATGGTGAAAGGTTTGCCTGAACTATCTTTTAAGCATGAAAACAAATTGTGTGATGCATGTGCCCTAGGTAAACAAACAAGAAAATCCTTCAAGGCTAGATCTGGAAATATGTCATCCAAACCACTCGAGCTGATTCATATGGACTTATTTGGCCCAACCACAACTGCTAGTTTAAGTGGTAGAAAATATGGATATGTCTTGGTGGATGATTTCTCTAGGTTCACATGGGTTTTCTTTCTCACACATAAAAATGATACTTTTGATGAGTTTTAGGCACTCTATATGAAGATAAAGCAAGATGGTGAGTTTAAAATCTCCAACCTTCAATCTGATCATGGTGGTGAATTTGAAAATACTGAATCCTATAATCTTTGTAGGGCTGAAGGTATTTCACATCGGTTTTCTTCACCAACCCCTAAGCAAAATAGTGTAGTCGAAAGAAGGAATCGAACACTCATAGAGATGGCGAAGACAATGCTTGCCGAACGGTAACTCCCAAGGAAATTTTGGACTGAGGCGGTAAACACAACTTGTTACATTATCAACCGATCTATGGTAAGGTCACACACCAAAAAGACTGCTTATGAGTTGCTGAAAGGTAATAAGCCCTCTCTCTCACATATGAAAGTGTTTGGGTCTAAATGCTTCATCCACAATAATGACAAAAGAGATTTAGATAAATTCGAGCCCAAGAGCGATGAAGGTATATTTCTTGAATATTCTGATAGATCTAGGCTTTTAGAATTTATAACAGTAAGAGTCAAACTGTGGAAGAATCACCCCATGTTTCCTTTGATGAATATCATGATGATTCTAAAAATGATAACTATTGCAGGAAAAATGATGAAGACGGGGAACTCTTAAGCATGAAAGAGAAGAACAATCCTCCACAAGAAGAAACAAGATAAGATGGTGACCTAGCTGAATCAAACAATGCAAGGGATCAAGCTCCAGAAGAAGGTAATGATTCTGCAGACATTAGAATTCTTAAGGATCATCTTTTAGAAAATGTCATTGGAAGCTTGCATGATCCACCTAGAACTAGGTCACATTTCAGAATTGTGGAAGAATTAGATCATCTTGCTCTTGTCTCCTAGATTGAATCCAAGAATATTGATGAAACATTAAAAGATGAAAACTGGATAAACTCAATGCAAGGCGAATTAAATCAGTTTGAAAGAAACAAAGCTTGGCATCTTGTTTCTAGACTATCATCATAATCTGTCATAGACACTAAATGGGTTTTTAGGAACAAACTCAGTGAGGAAGACAAAATAATAAGAAACAAGGCTAGATTGGTGGCTCAAGGGTATAATCAAGAGTTTGGGATAGATTTTGAGGAATCTTATGCCCCAGTAGCCAGACTTGAGGCCATCAGAATTTTACTTGCCTTTGCATGCTCCCTTAGAATAAAGTTGTATCAAATGGATGTAAAAAGTGCTTTCTTAAATGGTTTGATCAAAGAAGAAGTCTATGTGGAACAGCCCCCTGGCTTTAAGAACTCTAACCATGCAAATTTTGTATACAAGCTAGACAGGGCGCTTTATGACTTAAAGCAAGTCCCAATAGCTTGGTATGAGAGACTAAGCTCGTTCCTCATTGAGAAAGGGTACACACGAGGTAAGGTAGATCAAACACTTTTCACCAAGAAGCAAGGTAAGAGCATCTTGATTGTTTAAATTTATGTTGATGATATTGTGTTTGGTTCTACTAAATTTGAAATATGTGAGGAATTTGCTAACCTCATGACTAGTGAATTCGAGATGAGCCTAATGGGAGAACTTCAAATTTTTCTCGATTTCCAGGTCAACCAAGGAGAAGATGGGTGCTTCATAAGTCAAGCCAAATACATCAAGGAGCTGCTGAAAAGATTCAACATGACAAGCTACAAAATAATTGTAACTCCTATGAGCACCACAACATCACTGGATTCGGATGAAAATGGTAAATTAGTGGATGCAAAAATCTATAGAGGTATGATCGGCTCCTTACTTTATTTGACTGCATCCTAACCAGATATCCAGTTTAGTGTTTGCCTCTGTACTAGATTTCAAGCTAGTCCTAGAGAATCTCACTTGACTGCCGTTAAACGTATACTTAGATATCTTGTTGGAACTCAAGATTTGGGATTGTGGTATCCGTCATCATGTAATTTATCTCTTATTTCTTATTCTGATGCGGACTACGCTGGATGCAAGTTGGATCGCAAGAGTACTAGTGGCTTCTGCCAATTTTTGGGCAGGTGTTTAGTTTTTTGGGCCTCCAAGAAACAACACTCGGTTGCCCTCTCAACTGTAGAAGCAGAATACATTGCTGCGAGGAGCTGTGGCACCTAAGTGTTGTGGATTAAACACCAACTTCAAGACTACTTAGTGGATCTTGGTTGTGTCCCGATTCTGTGTGATAACACGAGTGCTATCAACCTTGCAAAAACTCTAGTCCAACACTCTAGGATCAAACATATTGAGATTATGCATCACTTCATTAGAGATGAGGTCTTTAAGAAAAACTTTGAACTGTATTTTGTTGATACACTAAATCAGATTGATGATATCTTCACCAAGCCCTTGTGTAATGACAGATTTACAACACTCAGAAGAGAGCTTGGTCTTTACAGACCTCAGGCTAATAAAAATTGAAATGATGATCTCCTTCAATTTGTTTGTGTGTTTTTGCTGATTGGTATCCATGCATTGTTCATCTATAAATATGTCATTCTGCATGTGGTGTAGCATTGCATGTAGTTGCAGAATAAAGTTGAATTCATGTTCACGATGTATTGCATGTGGTGTAGCATCATTCTTGCATGGCCATGGTATATTAAATAATGAAGTGTGGAAAGGCAGGTTATGCTTGTCTAGAAACACTCACCATGCGTGAGGATACACCTCTGCCAAGTACCATGCGTCACAGTCGCATGTAGGCCATACAATAAGAGGGAGTTATTTCCTTGAAGCATCCATTGATGCGGGACGAGACCACGGACACGACAAGCTCGGGACTGTCCCTTAACGAGGGAAGCGTCGGACATGCGCGGTTGAGAAACCGACAGTGAGCTAGGGTGGTCGTCTCTCACTTGTGCCCGGATCGGGTCATGGGAAGGTCACGCTCTCTCTCGCAGCAGCGGTGATATGAAAAATATAGCGAGCTAGATCCTAAAACATGCTCTCTAGCAACGGCATAAACAAGTATATATGAAAATAAGCAACTGCCGAGTGTAGGGAGCGAGAACGGTACCTCCACGCGCTCGGCGTGGGGAAGACGGACCCAGCCAAAACTCGTACTCCCGGAACAATAATACATAGTATTACAGCAATACAACTCGCTGCCCACTCCACGCAGGGAGGTAAAGGGCTACACAATGGGGCCCGGGAGGACCGAATTCGGGTTGACGGGCGGCTTCTCGCGTTGATTCGGCAACACCTGAACTAGTGACGGTGGGGTCCACGTGCTGTCCGGAGGGGTCGTGTGGGACCCGGTGGCACCGCTGTAGTGGGGACACTTAGGGAAGTGCTCCCCGGGCTGGCGGCATGCTGGTTCGCCGGCCGGAGGCCGGGCGGCTACGTTCGGCGCCGGTCGGAATAACTGGCCACGGATCTGCAGCTTCTGGTTTTCAGCGCGCGCTCCGGCGAGAATGGACGCTACGATCAGCCCCGATGTCGGATCGACACGAAACTGGCGCCGTTGGAAAGCTATCATCAAATACTTCAACCTAGGCCAAGAGATCAGACTTGGATCTGCACGGATCTTCGCTTTAATGAATTTTTGATTTGCTATTATACACTGATCGGACTCTCAGATCTACAGAGAACTTGTCTGAGAATGGCCTTTGACCGATATGTGAACGTCCGAATATGAAGTGGTGGTCTTCAGAACAGTTGTAGGTGGAGAGGGGGATTTTTGTAGCCCACCCAAAGAGCAGCCCAACTAGACCCAACAGGGTCCAACGAGGCAGGCCCACCCGGGTGACAGCCCACAGGGCCCACTCAGGGGAGAAAAGCCCAATAAGAAAACACTCGAGGAATCAACTCTCCCCGGCGGCCTCTAGGCTCGGAGGGCCCGAGTGATGGTCAGGTCATAAGGAAGGTCCGGCCCAAGCCGTTTCCCCACCCGGGAGAGACAGGCATTAGCTGACCTATCCGACCCCTCTTCTACCGAGCTATGCTCATCACCCGGACAGGGCGGGCGTTTCAGGAGCTCGGCCAGACCAAGCATCATCTGTTCAAGAGTCCCCAATGGATAGGGGAGCTAGGAAACCGCCGGACTTCAAGGTGATAACATCCCCACGATAAGGCCATGAAAGCCCACGTCAAGGACGTAACTCCCGCCGGAGACCCCTCAGCTTGCTGGACTCCTGAAGGCGGCACACTATTTAAACCAGGGCTACCCTCCGACGGAAGAAGAAAGCCATCCAGGCACTCATAGACCCAATCTCCTGAGCAATCCGCTTCACCCTCTGGTGGAGAGGAATCTCACGCGCTAGCTTTTCTCTTCCCCATTATTGCTTCCACCATAGCTCTACTGACTTAGCCATCGGAGGGTTTTACCCCAGGGAAGCCCCCTGGGCCCTCTGATACATTTCCCTGTCTTGCAGTTCATCTTCAGGTGATCCACAGCTCGCTCAGGATACAAGCACGAGATTTTGCCTCTTCATCTGGCGCCGTCTGTGGGAAATGCACGAAGAGCCGAGATAGTGAGAAGAAGCTCAGGGAGGAGATCCACCGTCGAGAAGGGCAAGGCCGTGGTGGCGGCAGGAGATGGCCCCTCTAGGGCCTCACAGAACCCTCCCTCCAACGCCAGCGTCCCCACCAACGGACTGCCGCCCCCTCCGACGACGACGGGGGTACCCCCCAACAATGGCGACGAGGTCTTCCAGGCCCTCAACAAGAAGCTTGACGTCCTCGTGGAGCTCATGAGGGCCCAGGCGGCAAGGGATGCCAGGTCCCGCGCCCCGTCTGGGAGCCCCCCCCGAAGTGCGTCCCAGCATACCGTTGGGGGCCGCTTCACCCTCCGCGGTCAGTAGCTCATCCGGAACAACGTGGGAGGACCCTCGCAAGCTCCACCCCCGGAGCAAGAGGCTTCCTCCATGCCCAGAAAAGGGAAACAGGGGGCGAGGCCTCCACGCCCGAGCGCCGGCGGTCCTGAGGATCGCCACGACGCTCCCCCCAGTCCCACGGCACGACCACAGCCGGAACTTTCCCTCCGGCTGAGGGACTTCGAAAGACGTTTTGCAGAGCAAGAGCGCGCCCTCCGCGCCCTGCAGAAAACCTCTTTCCCGGAGGATGAGGAGAAATCCCCTTTCTTCGAATACATCTTGAAGGCAGAGGTGTCTCCCAGAACCTCCATTCCGACCTTCAAGCTCTATGATGGCCAGGGCGACCCAGCCGACCACTACGACAGCTTCGACGCCCTGGTGACTGTGCATGGAACACCAGATCCTATTAAATGCCGAGCCTTTGCGGCCACTCTGGTCCAAGGCGCTCAGGCATGGTTCCGGGCCCTCACCCCTGGGTCCATCCGGGACTTCAGGCAATTCGGGTGAGTCTTCAAGGAGAGCTTCGCCAGAAGCGCCCCCCCAAGGTCAATTGCGGGGCTCCTGGCCCTCAAACAGGCGCAAGGGGAAAGGCTCCGGGCTTATGTCCACCGATTTAAATCGGAAGCCCTCAGAATTCCCCGCCTGGATGTGGCCTCGGCCACAACAGCTTTGACCGGGGGCACCCGGGATGAGAACCTCCGCCGCGAACTTGTCCTCCACCCTCCCTCGACCCTTGCCGAGCTAGTGACTCTGGCACTGCGCCACGCCGAGTGCAAAGAAGTACTCAGCGCCTGCCGAGACACAACCGGCTCGGGTCGGGAGGGGGACAAGAAGCGAGCCTCCGAGCCAAACCCTGGCTCGGGCAAGAAGCGCGATCGGGAAGGAGAGCGCAAGAGGAAGTATGAGCGGTACACCCCGCTGACCGCACCAGTCTACGAGATCTACGAAGACATCAAAGACTCGGGACTCCTCTGCCGACTCGAACCGATGAGGTTCGAAGAACTGCAAGCGCGACAGGCATTGCCTGTTCCACGGTGACCACGGGCACCATACCGGCGACTGCCACCAGCTCCAGGACGAGATCGAGCGTCTCATCCGTCAGGGGCACCTGGCCCGGTTTTCAGCCGGGCGCAAAGAAGACCGGGACGCCACCGAGGAGATCGACAACGCCCCCCGAGGGGTCCACATCAACGTCATCTCCGGAGGAACGGCGTCGGGCGGCGACACCAGCCGAGGAAGGAAGCGTCAAGCTGAGCGGGCCAGCCAGGTCTTAGAACCCTCCAGCGGCCCGCCGAGGGAGCCCCAGATCATAGTCTTCTCCGACCAAGACCTGGAAGGGCTAAAGACCCCGCATGATGATGCCCTCGTTATCTCGGCCACAATAAACCATTGTAACGTAGATAGAATTCTGGTTGACAATGGGAGCGCCCCTGATGTATTATCTTACGACTGTTTCCTTAAGATGGGGGAAGACCCATCCAAGCTCCGCCCGATCCGAACACCCCTTTGCGGGTTTAACGGCCTAGCCACCTACCCTGAGGGAGCCCTAAGCCTGCCGGTCACCATCGGCACCCCACCCAAAACTGTTACGGTCATGGTGGACTTCATAGTGATTAAGGGTATGATAGCGTACAATGCCATTTTCGGCCAGAAAATCCTCAGCCGGATAAAGGCCGTACCATCTACCTATCACCAGAAAATGAAGTTTCCCACCAAAAATGGGTTGGGGGAAGTCCGAGGTAACCAGGCCACGGCCAGAAGGTGCTACAACATCTCGGTGGAAGCCTCAAGGCCAGACGGGGGAGACAAGGGCCCCAAGGGAATCGAAGGGAAGACCGTAACCGCCGAGCCCGGTGGCGAATTGCTAACGGTATTCCTAAACGATGACCTTGCCCTCGGAGTAAGGATCGAAGCCGACCTACCACCCATGGAACAGTAGCAATACAAGAAATTCCTTTCTGAGTACGTTTAGATCTTTGCTTGGTCTGATGATCAACTCCCTGGCATACTAGAGAAGACCGTGATGCACAAGCTCAGCCTCGACCCTACCGTGAGGCCCGTACAACAAAGGAGAAGGAAGCATGTGCCCGAGAAACAGGCGATCATCAAGGCGCAGGTCACCAAGGGACATGAGAAAGGCCTCTTCAGACCAGTCCTGTACCCTACGTGGCTAGCCAATGTCGTCCTGGTGCCAAAAACTACAGGCAAATGGCCAATGTGCGTGGACTTCACCGATCTGAATAAGGCTACCCCCAAGGATTGCTATCCGCTACCGAGCATCGACCAATTGGTTGATTCAACCTAGGGCAACGAGATACTCAGTTTCCTGGATGCCTATTCAGGTTATCACCAGATCAGAATGAACCCAGAAGATGTCAAGAAGACCGCCTTCATCACCGACTGTGGCGTGTACTGCTACACTCGGAAGCCTTTCGGGTTGAAGAACGCCGGAGCCACATATCAGCGACTGGTAAATCACATGTTCGAGGGACAGCTGGGTCGGAATGTCGAGGCTTACATTGACGACATGCTCGTCAAGACCCCCAAGGCCCAAGACCACTTCAACGACCTTGCCGAAACCTTCGGCACCCTCCTGAAGTACAACATGAAGCTCAACCCCGCCAAGTGCGCCTTTGGAGTAAAATCCGGAAAGTTCCTGGGTTTCCTGGTCACTCAGCGTGGGATCAAAGCCAACCCTGACAAAGTCCAGGCCATCCTGGACATGCGCCCGCCCACATGCATCAAAGACATTCAGCGTCTGGCAGGGCGTGTGGCCGCTCTCAGCTGCTTCCTGTCCCGTGCGGCCGAACGATGCTTGCCCTTCTTCAAACTGATGAGGGGACCCAAACTAGCGTCTGCTACGTTCGCATGGGATGAGGAGTGGCAGACAGGGTTCACCGAGCTTAAAAAGTTCCTGGCTTCGCCACCAGTGCTCTCCAAGCCTGCCCCAGGCGAAGTCCTGCTGCTCTACCTCTCGGCGACACCATCCACGGTCAGCTCGGTCCTAGTCAGAAATGACTCAGGAATCGAAAGACCGATCTACTACACCAGCAAGGTGCTCAATGAGGTCGAACGGAGGTACCCTGCAACCAAGAAACTCGTGCTAGCATTGGTTACCTCCGCAAGGCGTCTCCGCCCCTACTTCTAGGGGCACCCCATCACCGTGCTAACCGGCGAGCCGTTGAAGAAGATTCTGGCCCACCCCGAGGCCTCAGGGCGACTCGTCAGATGGGCCATTATGCTCTGGGCCTACGACATCTCGTACCGGCCGTGATCAGTAATCAAAGGCCAAGCGCTCGCCGACTTCATTACCGAAAGCACCATCCCCGCCGAGGACAGGCCTCCGACCACGACCGGGCCAACCTGGGAACTGTTCGTCGATGGATCATCCAATTCGGCAGGCAGCGGTGCGGGTATACTCCTGAGGTCCCCCGAAGGGATAGAGCTACAGTACTCCTTGAAATTCAACTTTCAGGCATCCAACAACGCTTCTGAGTACGAGGCCCTTATCTCGGGAGCACGCATGGCCCGACGGCTGGGGGTCGAGCGAGTCAGGATCCACACTGACTCTCAACTAGTCGCAGGTCAGGTCAACGACGAGTATGAAGCTCGGGAGGCACCCATGATCAAATACCTTCAGTTGGTCCAGAGCCTGGCCCAACAGTTCGAGAAATTTGGGGTAGTCCGGATAGCTCGGGAGCAAAACTCTCGGGCAGACGCCCTCTCTCGATTGGCCTCCTCCCTAGACCCGGAAGGTACACGATCGGTCCTCCTAGAAGAGCTAGAGCCCCCGAGCATTGGCACGGAGCTCCTCGCTGTTGACTCGACCACTCTAAGTGACTGGCGCTCCCCCTACCTGTCCTGGCTACAAGACTCCCAAGGGCCCTCCGACCCTCAAGAAGCCCGCTGAATGAAGTATCAAGCTCGGCGCTTCATCATCTTCGACAACACTCTCTACCAAAGATCGTTCTCCGGTCCCCTCCTAAAGTGCCTCGGTCCCGATGAGGCAAGCCGAGCCATCCAAGAGATTCATGAAGGCTTGTGCGGAGCGCACTCAGGGGCAAGGTCGCTGGCCAGAATCCTGTTACGACAGGGGTACTGGTGGCCCACCCTGCAGCGCGACTGCTCGGCCTATGTTCAACAGTGCGACCGATGCCAGCGGTTCGACCACTTGGTCCATCAGCCGGCTACGAAACTTGTCACCCTAGCCGAGCCTTACCCTTTCGCTCGGTGGGGAATCGATATCCTTGGGCCATTCTCAACCGCCCAGTCCTAGAAGAAGTTCATCATCATTGCTATCGACTACTTCACCAAGTGGATCGAGGCCGAGGCTACGGCGAGGATCACCGAGACAGTCGTTTGGGGCTTTGTTTGGAAATCGATCATTTGTCGCTTTGGCATCCCCCGAGTGATAGTAAGCGATAACGGTCGGCAGTTCGACTCTCGGTACTTACGAGATAGATGTGCCGACCTAAATATCCGCAACCACTTCACTTCGGTCGCCCACCCTCAGGCCAACGGGCTGGTTGAAAATGCCAACAAGACCATCTTGAAAGGCATAAAAATCAGACTCGGCAAGGCTAAGGGTAGCTGGCTCGAGGAATTGCCTAGCGTATTATGGTCGCACCGAACAACCCCCAGGACAGCAACCGGTGAAAGCCCTTTTCAGTTGGTATATGGCACCGAAGCCGTCGTTCCGTTGGAGATCGCCAATCCATCTCTCCGAGTGATCAGCTTCTCACTCGAGGCAAATGGGAAAAAATTGCTCGAGAACCTCGACCTAGCACACGAACTCCTAGAGATCGCGAACGTCCGGGCAACGGAGTACCAGCGCCGCCTCACTCAATACTACAACGCCAAGGTCCGGGACAGACATTTCCAACCGGGGGACTTCGTCCTCAGGAAAGCCGAAGCCTCTCGACCACTAGAGGCGGCGGGCAAGCTATCCCCCAACTGGGAAGGCCCCTACCGAGTGGTCGAGACACTCGGAAAAGGTGCGTACAGGTTAGCGACAATGGAAGGGGAACCTATTCCTCGGACATAGAACGCAGCCGCACTACGCAAATTCTATTTTTGAAATTGTACAGCAAGATGGACGGAATAAATCCCTTTTCTTTTCATTCCAAACCATTGGTACATCAGATAGGCAAATGCCAGTACATCACATAGCAAAAAGCAAAAATCCATCTAACACCACCTCAAGGGGTCATCGCTCGGCTGACTCGGTCTTGATCTCCTCGCGTCCAGCCACTGACTCTGCCTCGTGCGGAAACTGGCTCGGGCAAGAGGTGGTCAAGCCAGTTGCCTCGGGTGGCCCGTGAAAAAGGTGACAGAGGGATTGCAGGAGGAAGGCCACCTTTAAACGTTAAGGAAGGCTACCTCCCAAGTTGGCAACAACCAGGAAAAAGGAGCGCCGTGAAGGCCTCCCCCCTTCCAAACTGCCAACTCCTTGGAAGGAAGGAGAGAGCATGCAGCCCCCGAAGAGTGAAAGAAATGAAGAACAGAAGAGGGAGAAAGAGGCTGCAGACGGAGGAAGGCTTCGGTGAGGAGGGAGCTTGATACGCCTCCTCCCCTCACACGGAGGGAAGTAACGGCGGGCTCCCCTGATGCCCCCATCCGTCCTCCGCCTCGGCGTCCACCCGGAAGCCACGCTGGAACTGAGAAAGGGCAAGAACCATGCTTTCACACGTCGAAGCCCTCTCCAGATCTGCGCGGCGACCGTCGGACCCGTCTCGTGCACGCGCGGCGACCGTGGGATCCGTTCAACATTACAGGGCAGCGGGAGCTCGCCGCTCCCCGTCGTCGGCGGCGTCACCCTCCGAAGGATCCTCCATGCTCCGAATACAAGGGCACAACGCACAGTGAAGAGGAAGGAGCGAGGAAAGACTGTTAGAGAAAATCCCAAGCAGTGAAGAGGAAAGGGCGCCTTTCGGTCCTTCTTATAGGCCAAAGGAGGCTACACGCCTTAAATGACCCCCCCCTCCTCGGAAACACGCCAAAGGATTTCTCCCCTAAACAGTCACCTTCAACTCCTCATCCCCCGCCCTAGCGGGGCATATCGGCACCTCCCAACCACTCAAGATCCGCCAACCAAATCACGACAAGGATGGTACTCAAACAGAGAATGTCATTTATTATCACACCAAAAGGAAACCCTCTACAAAGAGGGGAAAAAGACAAAAAGGGAAGGAGGCAAAGTACATCCGGCCTCGGGCCCACTTTGACATTCGGGAATGGCGGAAGGAGACGCGTCACCGCCGGCGCCTTCGGTGACGGCCGGCTCGGACACTGACCTCGCCTGTGCGAGAACTATCCCGGTCGTGAGCCCTCCCGAAACGCCCGGAGTCGGTGACCCCGATGGAGGCGACCCCTCCGAATCTCCCCCGACCGACGAGGAAGAGCTGGAAACTGAATCATCCGAGTCATAACAATGGCCGAAGGGGAACTCGATCGCGGAGTTTTGCTCATCGGCGTAGTCCACCGCCTGGCGATAGCCTTGCTTGAACCCCTTTCGAGCACCCCGGCGTAATGCTACCTCATAGTAGGGTAGGGCGGCTTTCATCAGGTCGGCCGAGTAAGCATCCGAGCTCCTGTAACGCTCGATTACCTCCGCCTCGACCTGCCCCGCCCTTCCGGTAAGCTCGACCCGAGCCCGCTCCGCCTCGGCCGCGCACTCCTCTGCCCGGGCCCGGTCCGCCTCAGCCTCAGCTCGGAGACGCTCCGCCACCTCCGCCCGATCTAGTAGCTCAGCGCGTTCGAGCTCCCAGCAGTTGTCCAGCTCAAGGCGACGCAGACGCTCCTCTTCAAGGAATCGGCTTGTCCTCTCGAGAGACTCTCGGGTCTTGGCGAGCTGTTCGGCCAGCACCCCGACTTCCAGTCGGCTCGCCCGCGCCACCTCCCGGAACGCGGAGAACTCCTGCCGGAGCCCCTCATGCTCCCCCTTGAGTCGGGCCAGTTTCCTCTCGCAGCCCCCAAGGGTCCAGGCAAGTTCCGACCGCTCCGCCTCCGGCCGGGCGTGCACCTCCGCCATCAAAGCTGCCGACCGAGCTATGACTAGGCCGCTCTCCATCAAGACATCAAGGATCCGGGGGGGGGGGGGGGGGGGTATTGCGCCTTTCTCCCCCCTTCGTCCTTGCGGCAATCGACCGGCAGACCCGATACAGGTCGCCCGTAATGCCGAGCCTTTCCAAGGGCTCCGACAGAGGGGACCGCTCCGCCCGGGGCACCCCGCCAGAAGACTCCGCTCGAGTGACGGAACCAACCGCCTCTCGCGCCACGGTCGGTTGGGGTTGCGACGCCTCCCCAGGCGAACCCCCAACCTCGACCGGCACCGCGGGACCGACCGCACCGGGAGCTCCAAACACCTGGGGCTGCAACGCCCTAGCGGGCGAACCCCCAGCCCTGCCTGTCTCGGCCCGCATCTCGCCGACCGAGACATCCCCGCCTTCGGCCAATCCCCCGGCCTCAGTGCCAGCTACTTCGACATCGACCCCCTCTGCCTCCGTGGGGGGGAGAGTCGACCCATCGCCGCCCTCTGATGGGCCCCCGGTCTCCTCGGCCCCCTCTCGCCTGGCAGGTGGGGGAGCTGGCCCCAAGGGGTCGGCCCCATCTTGCCCCCGAGAGGGGAGCGCCGCCGAGCCGGAGTCGCCCCCGACGGTAGGAGGAAGACCGGCCTTCTTGGACCGTTTCTTGGCCTTCACGGCCTCCCGCAACTTTCCCGCCATGGGATCCTTGCGCTTCGTACCAGTCGGCCGTGAAGACCCCGCGGGAGCCACCCCCTTGCCCTTATCTCGGGCTTGGGCGCAACTCGCAGAAGCATCTGGTTCATCGGCCGCCGAGTCATCTCCCAGATCAATGACCTCAGCAGTTTCCTCCAGAGGTTCCCGCCTAACGTCTGCCACAAAGGGAGAAGACCCGGTCAGGAGAAAAAGTAACTACCATCCCAGGAGAAGAACCTCGAGAGCGGTACCTTTCGACGTCAACCGCGTAAGCAGGCACCGTTCGATGTTCTCCGGCGTCACCAGCACCTCGGTCGACTGACGGTTACCCAGCAGACGAGCGGCCTGTCGCTCCACGTGGGGAGGGAACTCCTCTGGGCGAGGGGGGAGATTCGGATGAAAATTGGGCGAGATCGGACATCTCCAAAGCTCGTCCGTCGCCTCCGCCTTCACCCAAAAGAATTGGGTCTTCCACCCCTTGTGCGAGGAGTCCTTCGCAGCGAGGGAGATGCAACTCCTGTTCCTCCTTGCCTGGATGAAGTAAAAGCCCTTCCCCGCCGACGGGTGTGCTTTCAACTCGAAAAAATAATGAAAGAGATCCAAGGAAGGAAAAATGTCGTGCTGACGACAGAGAATCCGAAAGGCGGAAAGAAGGAGATATGAGTTGGCCACCAACTGAATAGGCGCCAACTGGAAAAACTCGAGAAGCTGGAGTACAAGAGGCTCGAAGGGAAGGTAGAACCCACTCTTCCAGGCCAGAAGGAAAGTGCAAATGTGCCCCGTACGGCTGTCCAGGCTCGTCTCATACGGGGCAGTGACAGCAAAGCTGTACCTGAGAGGCAAGCGAAAGCGATGCTCCAGTTTCCTCACCTCGGCCTCCCCCAACTCACTACAGTTGGAGACGGGCTCCCGCCTCACTTGCCCGATTTCCAGAGGCAGACCAGCCATCAAGCCGGAAGATGATCCCTCGTGCGAGCTCGAAGACTCCGGAGGGGAAGGAAGTTATCGGACCGCCTCTGCGGTTATCCTCGCCAACTCCTCAAACGCCGCCGCAGGGCTCTGCGCCTCCACTGTGTCCACACGTCGCATCAAGGAGCCCCAGAAACAAAGAAACTAAGGAAAGCCCAAAACCCTGAGAAGCCTAGAACGACGAACAGCGCCCAACGCCTATAAAACCCTAGAAGGAGACGACACGTCGTTCCGTGCTCCGAGAAAAGGGGGGCCCTTCAGTTAAAATCCGTCAGGATCATCATTACGGGCCAAGGCGACCACTATATGTGGCTCCATCACGCCAACAGAATTCCGCCCACCTGAGCCACGCCGGTCCAAAGCCTCAAAAACTACTCGACCGAGCCTCCATGGCTCGGGAGTAGGAGGGGGACAAGTGGAGAGGGGGATTTCTATAGCCCACCCAAAGAGCAGGCCAACTAGACCCAACAGGGTCCAACGAGACAGGCCCACCCGGGTGACAGCCCACAAGGCCCACTCAGGGGAGAAAAGCCCAATAAGAAAACACTCGAGGAATCAACTCTCCCCGGCGGCCTCTAGGCTCGGAGGGCCCGAGTGATGGTCAGGTCATAAGGAAGGTCCGGCCCAAGCCATTTCCCTACCCGGGAGAGACAGGCATTAGCCGACCTATCCGACCCCTCTTCCACCGAGCTATGCTCATCACCCGGACAGGGCGGGCGTTTCAGGAGCTCGGCCAGACCAAGCATCATCCGTTCAAGAGTCCCCAACGGATAGGGGAGCCAGGAAACCGCCGGACTTCAAGGCGATAACGTCCCCATGATAAGGCCATGAAAGCCCACGTCAAGGACGTAACTCCCGCCGGAGACCCCTCAGCTTGCTGGACTCCTGAAGGCGGCACACTATTTAAACCAGGGCTACCCTCCGACGGAAGAAGAGAGCCATCCAGGTACTCATAGACCCAAACTCCTGAGCAATCCGCTTCACCCTCTGGTGGAGAGGAATCTCGCGCGCTAGCTTTTCTCCTCCCCATTATTGCTTCCACCATAGCTCTACTGACTTAGCCATCGAAGGGTTTTACCCCAGGGAAGCCCCCTGGGCCCTCTGATACGTTTCCCTGTCTTACAGTTCATCTTCAGGTGATCCACAGCCCGCTCAGGATACAAGCGCGAGATTTCACCTCTTCAGTAGGAAATCACCCTAGGAAGCCGGAACTATTTTTTATGAAGGATTTGGAGGTGGCTTTGATTTGTTCTGATTTTTGAACTGGAAGGTGATCGGATTTGGGAATTAGCTGAAAACACTGTAGTAGAGATAGAACACGAATTTTTAAAAATAGATAGAGGGCGGATAAAAAATCAAGAAAAATGGTGGATGTAGGAGATGATGGACAGAACGCTCAGTAAAATTGGGAGCCCAAAAAAAAATCAAAAAGACGGTCGGAGATGAGAAACTCAGAGCTGCTGTCAGTGTAGACAGAGACAGGACAGATCTGGGAGTGATTGAAGACCGAAATTGAAAAAATATCAAACGAAGGATTTTCAACCTAAAATTTTATGTGGATGATGGGACGGAAGATAGTAACACATCATAAAAATTACAAACCACTAAGAGGCCGTGGCTGGTAGAAGAATTTTCATGAAGACACCTCTGTCCAGTAGGACAGAAAACCGAAGACGGATTCGCGGCGGCTCGAAGGCGGCACGAACGGCGGCGGCGGCGGCACCAATGAAGATCAGAGGTTGAGAGGGGGAGATAGAAGATTGAAACACTCTAGAATGGGGGGTTTGAGGAGATGAACACTAGGGGGAGGGAGCTGGGGGCGCAAGAAGCCTTCTTGGCATTCAACAAAATTTTCTAACTTTCATTAATTTCTAAATGAAAATACAACCTTTTATATGCTCCTCATCAAATGCAACCTCCACCTTTGGATCTAGGGGTGGGAAATGGAGGGCTTGGATGAAGTGTGAATAACACACACAAAAATTAAAATATAGCAAGTGGAATGGGGCGCCCCTTGACTAGATGAAAAGAGTTGAATGGTAGGTAGCCTACCATGGAAAATGTTAACCACTTGTCTACCATGTGGTCAAATGGCATTCCAACCTTCTAGATGGCCACCTAGGATGGTTGACCAGCCCCACATGGTCTAGGTGGACCAATGGGAAAGGGGTGAGGGCCCCCTTGCTTGGGCCTACTGGAATTTTACATATAAATCCACTAAGACTTGCAATTACGTACCCATATAACACAAGGGTATACATACAAATATGAAAGGACATAAATGCAAACAAATGTGGACGGTCTCGCCTCGATGTCCCCATCATCCATGAATATGTTTCATCTTCATTATGTTACCCTTAATAAGTGTACAACCATGGGACGGGTCATGCATTTCATATCTGATCATTCCCCTTGATTGCAAACATAACTCCTTGAATGCATTCACTGCATATCCTTTGGGAGAGTCTTGCTGCTTCTCTAAATCTCTTGCAATCTAAACTTCAATGGCTTTCAGTCTGACAATGTGATCATGAAATAGACAGAACTTCGGCCTAAGTGCATTCTATTATATAAACTGATGATTGTCCATCAAATAAAATGGTTCAGATTTAATGATTTTCTTGAAGTTCTGATATAATTTTTGAAATCATCTATGTTCCATGGTGTTAATAGACTTTAACTTGAGATTGCATGTTGTGCCTTGAATGACTATCCTGAAATCTGAAAATTCAAACGTCATAGAAACGTTGGTTGAGATGCAAAAGCTTAGTATTGTTGTTAAACACCTTGATGAGATGGAATTCTTAAAAATCAATTAGCCAGAGCAATGATATTGTTGCACAGACAAATATATCACGTCCTCCAAACAAGTGACGAATGACATGTCATGATGTGCCCCTGTTATCTTTGTCTTAATTAAATTAGACTCTAGGCAGAGCAATGACATAATTGCTGAGAAATATATCTTCTCATCAAAGAAATGAGGTAAGATATGTCATGACGTGACTTTGCTATCTCTGTTCACACTGAAGCATAACAGTCAGTCTTACCAAATACTTAGGAATACTGGCGTCTAAACAACATGTATTCTTACGGATAAGAGGCATGTACTAGACTCGATTGCTCGTAAAATATGAGTCATGTGCATACAAATGCAAAAGATCATGAAAAATCATGCTCAAATCATAAATTTCCATACATTAGTCATGTTTTTTTAACCTTAATACTAGTTTGTGATATTTCTGATGAAGTTATTGAATATGGATGTATAAGCCAAAGGAAGGCTAACAATTGCCATGATATGCACTTCTGGTTCATTTCTATTAAAACATGGATGTAGATGCTTTTTGAACTCTATTATTGATCTCGGATTTCATTAGCTTTGAACCATGTATATTGCTTAAGGCATGTTTCAGATCTGCATATAATGGCTTGCTCTAAACTCCTATTCAGCTCTGATTTCTAAGACATTTGTCACCGTATCTACCTTTTCCCTCCTTTTTGTTGTTGTCAAAGGGAGAGACTAACTTTGTGAGACGGGGTTGTGAGATGGGGGAGAATAACTTTGTGAGACGGAGGAACCCTCATCATGCATACACTCACGGGGGAGAGCAGCATCCATAATCAGAAGGAACTTGAATAGCATTCACATTCATTCACATGCTCTGATCATCCATGCATACAAATCTGCATTCACATGCTCTGATCATCACTGTGTATGTTGAGCTGCTGTGTACGCACTTTTCGTTCGTTTATTTTGCTCGTCTCTTCGGGAATGGTTGATTCGTCTATTAAGTGCGTGGGCGTGCCAGTCACAAAGTGGCAATTTATTCGGGCTCCGAAGAGCCCACGGTGCGCTCTATCTGACTCGGTCAGATGATTGTGTGGTTCGTGTCGGGACCAAAACCCGCCGCGCCATAAAGGTCACGGCGTCATTTACATCACCCATACGAGGGAACACCCTTGATTAATCGCCGGGATTCAGGGCCTCATGGCCAAGAAATCAATTGCATGGAAGGTCTATTACGAGGTATTGAAATCCTCGTGCGAGGGCGAGAAGAAAACCATTCGCGGTCATGTCAGTCGTGTACTGACCATTTAATGTTCGGACGAATGTCCGGCTCGAGAAGATCACGGTTGTCGTGGGAAAATCAGAACACATGTATGCCGAGGTACGGCAAATCTATTGTTCGGAAGAGCGGAGAATGTTCGGCTGAGCCTCGGTTAGAGCGGTCAAAAGCCAGTAAATCTATTGGCCCGGTGCAAGAGCAAGCTGCGACCATACTACGGTGGGCCCCCCGCGGTCGAAACAAGACTTGCATGAGCGTCATTAATATTTTCGGTGCCAAGGGGCAACGAGGGAATATCCCTTGAATCGGCTGGAAAGCCCTATGTCTAGGGAAGCGGACGTTCAAAACGTGTCGGTCATTCGGGAGACCGTTTAATATTCGGACAGGTGTCCGGCTTGAGAATACCGTAATCGTCGCAGAAGGACCTAGAACATATGTATGCCGGGACACGGCAAACATATTATTCCGAGACTCTGAAAACAATCGGTTAAATCTCGGTTAGTGTAGCAGGAAACCAATGAGTTTGTTGGCCCGGTGCAAGATCGAGTCAGGACCATGCCGGGGGCGCCTCCCGCGGTCCAAACGGGGCTTGCGTGGGCATCATTAATGTTCTCAGGGCCGGAGGGCAGTGAGGAAGAGTCCCAGTACTTGATTCCAAAACCGAAAATGTGTTCAAAGGGAGCGGGCTATAGGCCGAGGATATGGTTCAGACAGTGACCATAATCGGGATGGACCTGAGGTCCCAACATAGCCCACGAAGGCCTTATTGATATTCCCATGTGTAGGGTCCAGGGATGATGTGAGCCGTCCCGTTCTATTCTGATTTCTGTCGGTCGCTTGCGGACCACTTGATATTCGGACAAGTGTCCATATTGAAGGTACGACGTAGATGGAAGCAACCCCGTACAAACGTACGCTGAGTTCACGGCAACTTTAATGAAAGAGCGGGAATAAATCCCATTAGGATAAATCTGATTCGACAGGCTATTGGCCCAGAGCAATGTCGGGTTACGACCATGTCGGGATGGGAACCGTCGGCCGTATCGGTCACGCAAGGACCTTTTCTTGTTCGGACACCGGTCCGTAATAGAAACGCAGCGGAAATAGAGGTGAACCCGTTCAAATGTCTGCCGAACGTGCGGCAATTTTAGTAGTGGCTCGGAAGGGATCCGGCCCGAAAAATGAGTCCGGTTTAATCGGAATATCGGCCCGAGGCGAGGTCAGGTCATGGCTATTTTGGGATAATTCCCAAGACTCAGGCCCAACCTGGAAGGGCGGCATGATAGTTCCTTCAGCATCGGGTCACGGGGAGAGAGGGGGGGTTGCAACATAGATTTTACCATTTTCTTTATCTGGGCTTTAAATTATGTGCATATATATATTTTATTGCTTATTTCCGTTTTATGTATTTATTCTGGATGATTTCTCTATTTTGTTTATTATTATTACTATTATATTTTACCTTTCCTTTTTCTTACTATTATTATTATTATTTCACATTTTTTGTTTATTTCTCATATATATATATATATATATTCATGTTTATTTATTTATCATAATATTTTATTAATTTATTATCATTATTATCATCATCATTATCATGACATATTCATATATGTTTATATATATTTATTTTGGAAGGAAAAGTGGGCCATTAGGGGCAAAAAGGGGTGTACCGGCGAAGGCAGGGAGAGCGTGCCAGAGAGGGGCTGGGAGAGTGTGCCGGTGAAGGGGCAGGCTGGCGTGTGTGCTGGCGAAGGCGCGAACGGGCGTGCCGGCGAGGGGGCGCGGATGGGCGTGCCGGCGAAGGACGTGCAGGCGTACCGCTGAGCGTAGGGAGGGAGCATGCCGGTAAGGGGGTCACTGGAGCATGCCGGCGAAGAGGCCAGAATGGGTGTGTCGGGGAAAGAAAGGGGAGGCGTGCCGGCGAAGGGCCGGGCCGAGTATGCCGGATAAAGGGTGAAAGGGGTGCCATTGAGTGTGGGGAGAGCGAGGTGTGCCGACAAAGGGCGTGCCGGCCAAGGGTGGCTAGAGGGTATACCGACGAGGGTGGCTGAAGGGGCGTACCGGCGAAGGGCATGGGGAGCCCACTCCTCCTCCGTTTCTTTTAAGGCTTTTCTTTTCTTATCTTCTGATTTTATTAAGTTTGCATGGGTTTCTTCTTTTCTTCTCTTGATCAATTTCCATTCTTTCTCCCATGAGGACAAGTTGTTTAGTTGTCGTTCGATTTGGCTCTGTTTGAGTTGATTGCGATTCCCTTGCCTCGGTTAAAGCATTTTACCGTTGTTCTCTTTTTTATTTGTCTGTTGCTTTATTTTAGTCCTTTTTAACGTGTGGTCATTCCATTTGTTGGTTGCTTCCTTTTATCTTTTTAATATGTTATCGTTTCTAGCAAAAATTCGGCAGCATCTCCCCTTGACCCGAGCATAAGGGAGATACAGAGAACGCACCCACATGAAGTGGCGGAACCCGACAACTGGAGGTGGGCGCCCGAGAGCGGCAACACCTTTAATAAAACTTCAGGAAACTCGGAGGCAACGGTGAGTGGAAGACTATCCCAGGACTGGCTAAGGGGGATGCACCGGGCAAGAAAAAGGGGCAAGTGTGCCAGGCCAAGGAGGCCAAGGGCTGGAGAGGCGTACCGGGCTAAGGGAGGCCAGGGGGGTGCTGGGCCGGCTGACCAGAGGGCATGCAGGGCTATGGAAGGCCAGGGGCATGCCGAGCTGGCTGACCAGAGGGCTTGCCGGGCAGGGAGTGGCCAAGTTGTGCCGGGGAAGGAGAGGTGAGAGTGGGGGCACGGGTGTGCCGGGCAAGGAAGGCACGGGGTGTGCCAGGTAGCGAAGGCACGAGTATGCCGGATAGGGGGTTAGAAGGGGTTGTGCCGCCGAGGGGCGGCAAGAGCGTGCCGCTGGGGGGGGTGCGGCTGGCGGACGTCGGAGGAGCAAGCCGTTGAGAGGCCAAAAGGGAGGTAACTTCCCACAGGCGAATGGGTGAGGGTGGTGATCAGAGGCCCTACGAAGGAGCTACGCCAAAGGGGGAAATGATCACTACCGGGAGGCACACCACCGGAAGGGAGGAAGAAGATGGCCAGGCACGCGTAACGGCCCAAAAAAACGGAGGCAGTCAGAAAACCCAAAGAGGGGGGAATTTTTATTCATCCAGAGAAAAGGCCATAATTGGCCGCGTATACATCAAAACATCGGGGTGGAAAATACAACAATGAGGGAGGAAAGACGAAAAAGAATAGCGTGAAGAAGAGGAAATGGGGAGTTAGGGTCGGGCAGAGGCGACGGCTCTCTGGCCTTCCCCACTCCCCTTGCTACGTCTCTCTTTCTCTCTTACTCTCTCTTCTCTTACTCTCTATCGCTCGCCGGTGGTCGCCGGAGGGCCTTGCTATTCTTCTCTTCTTCTTCTTCCCTTTCTCTTCACGCCGACGACGATGGACGGAGCAGTAGGGGGGGAGCCCAAAGCCTCCCCTCCTCCTCTTCTCTTCTTCTCTTCCTCTTCTTCTCTTCTCTCTCCCCTGGAAGCACCACCATCGCCCCCCGTTCCTCTCTGTTCTCCCCTCTTTTTATACCCCTGGTCAGGCCGACGACTGTCGAGGATGGGAGTAGGTGGGGCGAGGACAGCCAAGCAAGGTGCAGGTATGGGCCTACCATGCCTTCGCTACGCGCCGAGGGATACGAGTGTTGACTGGTGTGGATGGGCTGAACGTTGTGCCGCTGGGGCTAAGGCAGGCGTGCCGCTGGAGGGCCTCGCAGGTGTGCCGCTGAAAGACCCAAGAAGTGTGCCGCTGAAGGCTTGAAATGGTGTGTCGTTGAAGGCTTGAAATAGCGTGCCATTGAAGGCCTGAGATAGTGTGTCGTTGAAGGCTTAAAATAGTGTGCCGTTGAAGGCCTGAGATAGTGTGCCGTTGAAGGCCCGAAATAGTGTGCCGTTGAAGGCCCGAAATAGTGTGCCGTTGAAGGCTTAAAATAGAGTGCCGTTGAAGGCACATGGGGCGTGCCGTTGAAGGCACATGGGGTGTGCCGCTGCAAGGCCCAGGGGCGTACCGTTGAAGGGCCAAAGGGGGTACCGCTGAGGGCCCAAAGGGGTGTGCCGCTGAAGGCCCAAACGGCGTGCCGCTGAAGGCCTAAATGGGCAGTTATGAGCCCGTTGTGAGCGCGAGTTATGGCTTATTTGATTTTCTTCGAGGCCCATGGATTGTGGGGCTCTTGAGGGTTGAGTTCTCTTCACTGTCGTGACCCCAGAGATAGCTCCACGGCAGTGTATGTGCGTTCAGGGAGTCCGGATGGCCCCGCTTTTCCACAGCTTCTTCGGTTGAAGTTGTTATTGGTGCTGGACTAGTTGGGATGTATAGGTGTGCAATTTTGCACGTCCACAGCTGCATATGTTATAAAATTTGCCATCTTGGACATTACTGCCAGATAATGACTCACAGTGTTGCCATCATCAAAAAGGGGGAGAATGTTGAGCCCCTGCGGTCATTTGAAAATTTGTAGTTTTGATAATGCCTAACATTATGAGTCATTTAATGACATGACACTATGAGTTCAATTCTAAGTCTCATTCTCTGATGGTTGATGTGTTCTCTTGACAGATAAATCCAAAGGAGCAAGCCATCCAAGGTTGAAAGTCACTCAAGATGTAAGTGCATGAAAAACAAGGCAAAAGTCATTCAACATGTAAGTGCACGGAAAATAAGGCAAAAGTCACTCAAGATGCAAGTGCACGGAAAACAAGGCAATGATGAAAATCCCTTCAAATCGCTTCTTTCATATGTGAAGAGTCATGGCTATCAGAACAACAGGCTGGCTTCAAGAAGTGCTGACACTTCTCACAGAAGTGCTGACACTTCGCACAGAAATGTTGACACTTCGCACAGAAGAGCTGACACTTCAGACACCTTGGCACCCAGAAGTGTCGACACTTCATCTTGAAGTGTCGACCTGTCTGCCAAATAGAATGCATTGTAAACACAGTGAAGCTGAGAAGTGTCGACACTTCATCTCGAAGTGTCGACCTTTCTGCAAAACAGAAGCATTGTAAATGCTGTGAAGCTGAGAAGTGTCGACACTTCATCTCGAAGTGTCGACCTGTTTGCCAAATAGAAGCAGCTATTGTTGACTTCGTGTTTCTCAACGTGGGCAGCCCCTTTTCTTGGATTTGTTTAATCCTAAAGTCACCCAACCTACCATGATTTGTGGATCTGGTCTAGGGCTTGTCTATGGACCATTCAAAGAGATATAAAAACAACACAAAGGGGTTAGAAACCCTAATGGATCAAGGGAGATCAAAGAGAGGCTAGAGGAGGCTGTCCAAGGGAAGAAGAAGAGGGTACTGTAGCCGTGAACAGTAGTTCGTGCAAAAGTTCTTCATTCATTCCAAGGTGTTTTACGCTCATATCCAGGCTAGCAACTTCCAAGGCAGTGAACAAGCAAGCAAGGCTATCAAGGGGATCCAAGGAAGTTGATTTCACAAGGTAGAAGAAGCCATTGCTACTGAATCAAGAGGAGAGCTTTGCGAAGAAGAAGAAGCCTTTGTTGGTGATCTACATCGTGTGAAGATAAGAAGAAAAAGAGGCAGCCCTAGCTGAAGCATCAGATTCACCTCCTTCATTTCAGACAAGATCTTTTCGATTCTAGCATATCTCCATATCTTGTTTGAATATTTTCATCTTATTCTCTTTTCATTTTGTTCAAGTTATTGAAACTGTGAATGGTCCCTACCGCGGTTAGTAGGAAGGCAGTTGGAAGGTGATCCAATCTGCGGTGTTGTCGTCCCTACCGGTGGTTAGTAGGAAGGCAATCGGAAGTTCTTCGATCTGCGGTTTGGTGCGCTGCACTAGTGAAGCCTCACCGGGTTTGGTGAGGGGTGGACGTAGGACTGGGGATTCAGTCCGAACCACCTTAAAATCTCGTGTTATGGTTTGATTGTGCGGTTACTTTGTGCTAGATGCATGCTTAGGTTCAATCTTTATTTTACTTGGGCATTCTGCTAAGCCAATCGTTGTGTGCTACGCTAAGCTAGTTGTATTCCGCTGCTATCCTTTTTGTCTAACTTTAAAGAGGGGTGTTCTGCGAAAAGAGGGGCAGATCTATTCACCCCTCCCCGCTAGATCCGCCATCCACTACTAACACCCAAGACACACACGGTTGCACTGTAGCATGTACCAATCCCAGTCTCTAAACAGAGCACCGAACACACTACTGTAAACACAACACCACACACACGGATATGACGATGAAAACCAAAGAAAAGAATTGAACGTAAAAACAAAGCATAATGTAGCTTCCATGGAAGCACTTTTACTATTTTTCGGATGCTTTGTTCGTTCCGCTTCTTCTTTTTTCTTGCTTACTGTAGTCTGCTCTTTGCTCTCTCTAGATGCTCTTCTTCTTAGATGCTTTTCATGAAGACTCAGGGCTACTCACTCTTTTCTTCCTCTCTTCTTCTTGGGACGAGCAAAGATGATATCTCACTCAATGCATTTGCTCGGCCAACCCTTCCAAGGTGGCAGAAGCTTCATAATTAAGAGGGAAGTTTGGATCTGCACCTTTGATTAGGAGGAAGCAATCTGGACCGTTCAAATCACAAGTCTTGAGTCTTGGGACGTCGACCTTTTTCTCTTGGAATGGAGGTTGAAGAGAAATTTGTTTTCCCGCCTTCGAGTAATTCTAAGGATCATGGTACATGTTATGGAGGTTTCCCATTGGCTTGGAGTCTTATAAACCATTATTTGATTGGTCAGAATAAATAATGAGGTTCTTGGTCAAGGAGCTCTTCCAGATCAGCCTCCTCATTGGCCCAGGATAGAAAAGGATGGTCCTCTGTCCTAGGTACCTTTCTTGGACTGAAATCTAATTGGCTGTGGCCAAAAGGTAGAGTAGCATGAAAGCTGACCTTTCCCAAATCTGATGCCTGACAGATCTACCTCCCAAAAGTTTGTCCTGAAGCCTCATGATGGAAAGGTAGGATCTCTATCCTAGGAACCTTTTCCAGACCATGAAAAGCATGTTTTTGGAGGTTTACGTTGCTGATTTTTGGCCTCTATACGATCTCTGAAACTTTGCAGGTTTGACAGATTTAAGCTTAAAAACTTCGGGTGTGTCAACGCAATGATGGGATAGAGTCGACGTAGCTTCATAGTTTCTTTGAGTTGCTGGCATGCCAGACCTTCATGGAGTCGATGCAGCTACAAGGGCGTGTCGATGCATCCTTTGAGAAATGCGTTTACAATGGTTTCTGTGAGGCAGCTTATGTCTACCTCCTGTAAAATCGTGTCGACCTGCTTGAGGGAAGTAGCCTGTTTGCCAGGGGCTTGAGCTAAGATGGAGTCCACGCAGTTGGATGGTTGCGTCGATGTAGCTTTGAAGACTTCTTGAGGACTTGCTAGAAATGCGTTTGGAGTCGACACACAGTGCCATGGGGTCGACGCAGCTGATGACCAGTTTGGACTTTTGTTCCTTTTGTGAGCAAGGGAGTCGACGCTACTTTGAATGATCTGACTCCATGTTGTTCTACCCAATTCTTTGCATCTTATCTTTAATCAAATCCATAGCTCCTTATCCTTTGATGTTCTTCCCAATCATTTTCAACTTCATTTCATTAAGAGGAAAGCCCTTTGCTCCTTTGTTTGAGCACATCCAACGCTCCTTACTAGCATTGCCATTTCTGCTTAGGAGATGCTGGCTTCTATTGCTGCTAACCTTGTGGTTGTCGGCTGCTGCTAGCTTGTGCTTCTGATGGCTTTTAGCTGTTGCTGAAGCATGCTGCCGTGGCTAATGCTGTTGAGGCTGCTTGCTGTTGCTGGTATTGTTGAAGCTGGCTTTGTTGGCCTAGCTGGCTTGTCAAAGCCTTTTACTGATCATAGCAGCAATTCGTTGAGCACTTGCAACTTGTTGATTAGACTGAACTCAAGGAGGGTTAAGGAGAGGTTATACAATAAATGCTTTTTGACTCTCTAAAGCATATATGAAGTTTTGTTGTCATCAAAACACACACATAGCACATCAATCTCCCCCTTTTTGATGATGACAAAACTTTGATGATAAGCACATATATCTTCTCCCCCTTTGGCATAATCAAAAAGCATACAAATATGGAAGATCAAGACAACACACATTTCTTCTCCCCCTATATTTGAAGCAACATGAGGGCAATAGATATAGTATGTAATCTATTTATTCAGCCATTTAGCAGACCCATTTTTGTTTGGTTTTCAGATTTTGAATTTCTAACTTTTTCTTTGTTGTTGTGACCCCTCTATGTTGATGATGTTGACACTTGCTTTATTTCATTGGCAACACCATTGTTTTGATTGATTGGCAACTGCGTTTGATTTGATGAAATTGCTCTATCAGATTGACTATGTGTTCTTTGCATTTAATACACTGCTGTCTGCATTTCTCACTGTCATGGGTTGACACATCAGAGGATGGGTCGACTCCTCCAGCAGACTTGTTTAGACTGAGTCTATAAACTGGAAACTCTCATATCGATTGAGTCTATATATCGTCCATTTCAGATAAAGTCCACACACTGCATTTCATTTGAATTGGTTAAGTGTGTACAGCGTCAACGCATCTCACTGGCTCATGTTACAGCGTCAACGCACTTCATTGGATGTGTGTGTAGCGTCAACTCGCTATGTGTGTACAGCGTCAACGCATGAAGTCTGTACATCAGTCTTAATATTCTAAGTCTGTACAGTCGTTGGCTTTGAACCTCAGAGTCTATATATCCGAATTGCCCTTGATCTGGTCAAGTGTATACACTCTTTCACTGTAACTTTCACATCGTGAAAGTCTATACATTCATCACTTACCTTTCGCTCAAGGCAAAGTCTATACACTGGAGACTTTCCCTACGGTTCTTAGGCGAAGTCTGAACATTCGGTTCTGAAGCCTGAAGTCTATACACTCCAGCCTATTCCTACATTCAAGGCTTTAGCTACACATTAAGTCTGTACATTGGCTTCGCTTCATCAAGTCTGTACATTGACTCGCCAACTTCTTTGAAGTCTGTACATCGCTTCATGTCCCCAAAGTCTATACATACACAGTGATCTTTGAAGTCTGTACATCGCTTCATGTCCCCAAAGTCTATACATCCACAATAATCTTTGAAGTCTGTACATTGCTTCAGGAGCTTCAAGTCTACACATCGCTTCTCTCCATCAAGTCTGTACATCCACAGTGTTACTTGAAGTCTGGACATTGGTCTTCAAATCCAAAGTCTGCACATTGGTCTTCGAATTCAATGTCTATACATTGGGCTTTTACATGAAGTCAATACATTGTTGTTTGCATTGTAAAGTCCATACATTGGTTGTTGTTCTTCAATGTCTATACAGTGCCTTTAGGATTTAAAGTCTATACAGCCGTTGCCTCCTTTGTTGAAGTCAACACATTGGGCAAGTCTGTACGTTGCATTCGCCTTCATAAGTCTATACAATGAAGTATATACACTGCAATGTACATACTTAAATCTTATGATTTCATTCTTATTGCTGAAGGGAACATGGTCGACGCTGAGAGCTTAAAGCATCCACGCAACAGTTGACGAAGCCTTCACGATATCTTCCACTGTGTCAACGCCACAAGCAAGCAGCGTCGACGCAACAGTTAAAGAAGTAGAGACCTTCACAGGCTATTCTACTGCGTCAACGCCACAATTGAGCAGCGTCGACGTAGTAGCTAAAGAGACGAACCCAATCGGTTACTAGAATGCCTCACTGCGTTAACGCCATTGATTGACAGCGTCGACGCAGCAAGTCAGATTGCTGTCATTGAGCACGTGAACTGAGAACTCTATATATCGGACTGAAGAGGCTAATGAAGGGCACGTGATCC
This sequence comes from Amorphophallus konjac, assembly GCA_022559845.1. Taxonomy (NCBI): domain Eukaryota; kingdom Viridiplantae; phylum Streptophyta; class Magnoliopsida; order Alismatales; family Araceae; genus Amorphophallus; species Amorphophallus konjac. The sequence goes on along the minus strand of CM040118.1, from coordinate 157,344,476 downwards.
GAGGTACCTGGCTCGTGATCCGAGAAGGTCAAGGTATTCAGATGAGGACACGTGTACTGACACTCCATTGGATGCTGCCACGTGGTCCAAATTGCTGGGCAGGAAACGTGGAGAGCACACGCCTGCTACTGTTGCTGCTATATAAACAAGCCTTCTTCCACAGAAGAAGAGAGATCGAAGGAGAAGAAGAGAAAGTCTATACACTCAGCAGCAGTGAGCCTTCGATCCACGCGGAGAGAAAAGAGAGAAGAAGAAGATACAGAGAAGAAGAAGAAAAGAAATAGAGAAGAAGAAAACGAGAGAAGAAGAGATCGAGAGAGATGAGCTGAGAGAGAGCTGATTGAGAGGGAGATTGAGAGTGAGCTTGTATCTCAGTCTCGTGGTTCAAAACCAGAGCTGAGCTTTGCTCTTAGAGCTATATTGCTTTTGAGTTTTTCTATTTTCGTTTTGATTCTGTCTTTCATTTTCGAATACTGTTTCTTCAAGCTGTGTGTCAGCGGTCTTGCAGTGGTAGTCTCCACTGGACGGGTTAAGCTGTATTTCCCCAGCTGTTGCAGAGGATCAGATCCTCTGGTCGGCAAGCTGTAGTGCCCAGTGAAGCTGTGTATCAGCGGGTTGTTTGGCCAAGCTGTAAAGCCCAGCGGACGCAAGCTGTGCTGTGCAGCAGGAAGCCATACTCGGTTGAGTGTGTGGTGGACGAAGGTCGTTGACCGAACCACCTAAAAATTGTGTGTGCAGTGTGTTTGTGTTTTTGTGTGATCTGTGTGCGATGGGAATTCTTGCTTAGCTTATCTAGTTGCATCGCTTATGATCATGTCTAGCTTTCGATATATAGATATGGTGAATGGCTTTCATGGATCGACCTTTTACTTAGCATTCTTCCTTTAGCTTAACTGATATTTGCCTAAATTCTGCTTTAGAACTTACAGTAATTTTAAATTAGGCAAGTTGATCTATTCACCCCAGTCTAGATCCACACTTAGTGGAGATAGACTGCGTCCATCTAACCCAACACTTGGTATCAGAGCCTAACTCTTCTGCAGGGACTCATCGCTCGAAGAGAATAGGCAGAGATGGATGCTCGAGGGATGACTGCCGAAGGTCACTCAACAACGAAGCCCCCATTCTTTGATGGATCAAACTACGCATACTGGAAGAACCGTATGCAAGTGTTCCTCAGGGCTAAGGATTATGAGATTTGGAAGATTGTCATCAAGGGACCTTATGAGCTGTCCCCGAATGAAGATGTATGGACCAAGGAGGAGATCAGAAGGTCCACGCTGAATTGGAGTGCTATTAATGCTATCCAGTGCGCTCTGCATCCTACAGAATTTTCCCGTGTGTCTGCTTGCAAATCAGCTAAGGAGATGTGGGATGCGCTGGAAGTAATTCATGAAGGTACATCTCAAGTAAGAGAGCAGAAGGCCAATCTTCTTGTATCTGAGTATGAAGCCTTCAAGATGAAGCAGAACGAGTCCATCAGCAAAATGTACGCTCGGCTGACTATCATAACCAATGGCCTCAGAGGTTTTGGGAAACCTCAGACAGAGTATGATGTAGTGAGGAAAATTCTACGCTCCCTGACTCCCATTTGGCACACCAAAGCAACAGTGATGGAGGAGTCAAGGGACCTGCGTAATACTAAAGCTGATGAGCTGATTGGCTCACTAATGGCATATGAGATAAACATGCCAAGTACAGATGAAGCCGAGAGGAAGAAGAAGCCGATAGTGTTGAAGGCTAGTTCCAGCAAATCAACAAAATCCAGCTCCAGCAGCTCTTCATCATCAGAAGAGAGCCTAAATGAAGAAGAAGATGTGACTCGGTCTGAGATAGCCATGATGACTATAGAGTTCAGGCGATTTCTCAGAAAGGGAGCAGGACGGTTCGGCCAGAAGAAATACAGTGGTGGCCGAAAGGATAAAAGATATAAATCTAAACCTACAAAGAAAAATGAAGCTAATGTCTATTATCAATGCAGGAAACCAGGGTATCTGAAAATTGACTGTCCAGACAATCAGAAACATAAGGACAGGTCAAAGAAGAAAACCAATAAGGGAAGAGCTATGATCACCACATGGAGTGATGAAGATGAAGGCTCTTTCAGCAGCAGCTCAGATAGTGAAGCTGAATCTGAATAGCCCATTTGCCTTATGGCAACAAGCTCCGAAGATAGAGAGGAGGACACAGATGAGGTAATCACTAGATTTGAAAACTTCACAATTGCTGATTGGGTAGATGCTTATCATGACATAGCTGATAGAGCTGATGATATTAGAAAAGAGAATAGGCATCTTAGAAGAAAAATCAATTCCATGCAAAATGATAAAACACTAACTGATAAAATTGCATGTTTGGAATCTGAGATTGATGAATTGAAACTCACATGCTCTGAAGAAGATGAAATCAAAAATGAGTTAAAAGCTTCTAAGGAAGAGAATCTAAGGCTTGAAAATGAAATTGATGAATGGAACCTGAAGATTCAGAAATGTGAAAGTGAAGTCAAAATTATCTCTGAAAAATATGAAGCTATCCTCAATGTCAACAATGAGCTGAAAAAGGCTATTGATGAACTTCAGAAAGACAATGAGGATAAAATGAAAACCATTCAGAAAATGACCCAAGGAACAGATAACTTAAATGTTTTGTTAAGGTCAAAGGTTAATTTCAGAAAAGAGGGCCTAGGATTTAATTCTAGTGCAACAAAAACATTCGGAATGAAAACAATTTCATTTCTTGCTCAAAAGGAAAAGGGACATCTAATTAGCATGAACTCAACAAATTTAATGAACAAAACTGCTAATCTGAAAAAGACCAATGCTAAGGAGAAGGGTAAACAAAAACTCAGTGAGCCTAGTAGAGCTAGCACATCTAAGCAGAATCCTAGGGCTCAGACTCAGGTTAGGGGTCAACCTACACAGTCCGGTAAACCCCAGGTTAAGGTAACCAAGTCTCCACCAACACCTCCACCTCTGAAGAAGACCCAATACAAACCTGTGTATAGGTCAGCAGGGTCCAAAGTATAGGGGAGACAAAGTGCAGCTAGGAGCCAACCCAATTATTTTTATCAACCCAGAGCTCAGACCCACTATAATGCACAGCCAACCTACTTCAATAGGTCAAATTGGTCTAGAACTCAGGGTAGGTTTACAGGTCTTGCATACCAGGGTGCTCAAAACCAAAGACCTTACAGTGGAAATTGGGTCAATGGGTATGGTTACTGGACATCTATAAATCAATATTTTCATAGCCAGCCCAGGAACTACTATGGCCAAAATTTTATGGACATACCCTGGCCAAGGCATTGGCACAGAAATAACAATACTGTCAATAATCATGATGCTGCCAATAAGAAAAAGAACAATAAAAAGAAAAGGAACAACAACAGAAGAAAATATGTAGGATCCACTGAACAAAATTCATTTAAACAAATGTGGATTCTGAAACATTTGCTTTCCTGCTTTGCTTCTAGTTCATTTATATTGGAGCCCAATCAGTCTTGGGTTCCAAACTTCTCTACCTAATTGTGTATGCAGGTATGCCTGGCAGCCAAGAACAACTTGTGGTACATGGATAGCGGCTGCTCCAGGCATATGACAGGAGATAAGGCCAAATTTTGCATACTGACTGAGAAAGTAGAAGGCCTTGTCACCTTTGGAAGCAACACAAAGGGTAGGATTATCGTATCAGGTAAGGTAGGTAAGTGTTCTACCTACTGCATTGATGATGTTATACTGGTTGAAGGGTTAGCCTATAATCTACTTAGCATCAGCCAGTTATATGATAAAGGTTATAAAGTTTTATTTAATTCTCAATGCTGCAAGGTTTTTGAACCTGATTCTGATATTGTCAAATTTTTTGGAAAAAGGATAAATAATACTTACATGATAAATTTAGATGAAATTCAACACACTAACCTTTACCTTACTGTCAGTAGAGAAGACATAGCATTTCTATGGCATCGTAGGTTAGGTCATGCTAGCTACACTGTTTTGCACAAATTAAATAAGCATGGCATGGTTAGAGGACTTCCTGAAGTCTCATTTAAGAAAGAAAATAAAATCTGTGATGCATGCACTCAATAAAAGATAACTAGAAAGTCATTTAAGTCTAGAACTGAAAATCTGTCTTCCAAACCCTATGAGTTGATACATATGGATCTTTTTGGGCCAACTAGATCTGTCAGCCTATCAGGGAGGAGGTATGGGTTTGTCATGGTAGATGACTTTTCTAGGTATACTTGGGTTTATTTCTTATCTAACAAGAGTGATGCTTTCTCAGAATTTCAGGAGTTCTATGTTAAAACAAATCAGAAAATTGAAAATATTTTGTCTGATCATGGAGGTGAGTTTGAAAACTCACAATTTGATGAATTCTGCAGGTCAAATGGAATCAACCACAGGTACTCCTCACCAAGGACACCTGAGCAGAATGGAGTTGTGGAGAGAAGGAACAACACCCTAGTGGAAATGGGTCGTACACTCCTTGTCGAAGGTGATCTACCAAGGAAATTTTGGGCTGAAGCAGTGAACACTGCCTGTTATGTAAGTAACAGAGCCATGGTAAGACCTTCTACCCAGCAAACACCATATGAGATATTAAAAGGTAAGAAACCTTCTATTGCTCACTTCAAGGTTTTTGGTTGTAAATGTTTCATTCACATAAATGATAAAAAGGACCTTGATAAATTTGAACCTAAAGGAGAACCAGGAATTTTTCTTGACTATTCTGAAAACACCCGAGCATACAGAGTGTACAATCTGAACTCTAAAACTGTTGAAGAATCTCCACACATAGTTTTTGATGAATCCTTGGCAAATTCTAATGTTGGTCAATGCTGGAATGAAAACAATGGTGAAATTCTGAAGGAAGGAGATCCTGTAGAAAAATCCGAGGATGAAGAAGAACATAAAGAGCTTAATGAAGAGGAGCCTACAGTTCAGGGGGAGGTAAATCATGTTCATGATACTCCAATTGCAAATATTAGATATCTCAAGGATCATCCTGTAGATAATGTTATTGGAAATCTGCATGACCCCCCTAGGACTAGAGGCCACTTAAGAATTCAACATGAACTGAATGCTTATGCTTTTGTATCAAACATGGAACCCAAGTCCATTGACTGTGCTCTCCAAGATGTGCATTGGATTAATGCCATGCATGAGGAGCTCAATCAGTTTGATAGGAATAAGGTGTGGCATTTGGTTCCACCTCCTGATCATGAAACAGTCATATGGACTAAATGGGTATTTAGAAACAAAACTGATGAAGCAGGGAATGTTATTAAAAATAAAGCCAGACTTGTAGCTCAGGGGTACAATCAGGAATTTGGAATAGACTTTGAAGAGTCTTTTGCCCCTCTAGCTAGGTTAGAAGCAATAAGAATTCTATTGGCTTATGCATGTTCACTAGGAATAAACCTTCAACAGATGGATGTGAAATCTACTTTTCTAAATGGGGAAATTAATGAGGATGTCTATGTGAGACAGCCTCCTGGGTTTGAATGTTTAGATCTCCCTAATCATGTTTACAAGCTCAATAAAGCTCTCTATGGTTTAAAGCAAGCTCCTAGAGCTTGGTATGACAGGTTGAGTAAATTTCTCACCGACAAGAACTTCACAAGAGGTATAGTTGATCAAACATTGTTTACCAAGGCAAGCCATCCAGATATTCTTATCATTCAGATTTATGTGGATGACATTGTGTTTGGGTCAACTAACCCCAAATTGTGTGAGGAATTCTCTCAAATAATGACTGATGAATTTGAAATGAGCTCAATGGGTGAGCTCAAACTATTTCTTGGACTGCAGGTTACACAAACAGAAGATGGCACCTTCATCTCTCAGTCCAAGTATGTAAAGAACTTATTGAAGAAGTACAAAATGGACAACGTCAAGGAAATAGCTACTCCAATGGGTACCTCAACCAGTTTGGATGAAGATTCTAAAGGTAAACATGTGGACCAAAGGCTATACAGAGGTATGATCGGATCTCTTCTCTACCTTACAGCATCTAGGCCTGACATACAATTTGCTGTGTGTTTATGCTCTAGATTTCAGGCCAGTCCTAAAGAAAATCACTTTAAAGCTGTAAAAAATTTTTTAGGTATTTACTAGGCACCCAAGAACTAGGTCTCTGGTATCCTGCTAAGTGTGAGTTAGAACTTCTAGCCTACACTGATGCAGACTATGCTGGGTGTCGAGTAGATAGAAAAAGCACTAGTGACTACTGTCAATTCCTTGGTGGCTGTCTAGTGTCTTGGGCATCTAAGAAGCAACACACTGTAGCATTATCCACAGCTGAAGCTGAGTATGTTGCAGCATGTAATTGTGCAGCCCAAGTACTTTGGATTAAGCACCAACTGGCTGATTATCAGATAAATCTGGGATGCATTCCACTTTTATGTGATAATACTAGTGCTATATGCCTTGCTAAAAATCATGTTCACCATTCTAGGACTAAGCATATAGAGATAAAACATCATTTTCTTAGAGATGCTGTAAATAAAAAGGAGATTGAAATGAATTTCATAGAAACTGAAAAATAAATTGCTGATATTTTTACTAAGCCTCTTGGGAATGAAAAATTTAAGTTTCTTAGAAGAGAACTTGACTTATGTAAATTTCAGCATGATGAATGATTGTTTAATTGCTGTGAATAAAATCTCTGATGTGGACTTGTTTTTGATTGCTTGGATAAATCATGTGGATGTGAATGTGGATGTAGAACTGTCCTGTATTGCATATATTCAGGGGGAGCTTGTCGAGTCTTTGCATGTCTTTGCATATCATTCATTCATGACCTATGCATAAGCTCTCTCTCAATTAATTCTTGCCACGTTGCATGCATATAGAGAGGGGGAGTATTGCTAGAAATTCAGAGTGGTTTCAACTTTCTTGAAGTCATTCAACCTTTAACTCTGAATACGTGTCTCTGACATTATGGCAATCTGTTGGTCAGTTCTGATTTCTAAGCAGTAGAAAATGGACTTCTTCATTTATAAGAATTTGATTTGTTCAAAGACTGATGTAATGGTTTAAATCTTATAATGGTTGGAGTTTAAAGATTACAATCAGTATATAAGTAAGTTGAAAATTGATAAAACTCTCAACCTCTTTCTTATTTCATGTCAGACAAAGCTAATCATATATGAAATCTGAAAACTCATCTGAAATCATGTTAGAGAAGTTAAGTATGTGTATTGTTTTTAAACAAGTCATTCTGAAACATAAAAAAGGACAGCTAAGAAAGATATTGAAAAACATTGAAAATCATTGAAAATTAATATTGGCAGAGCAATGACTAGTAAATCACTAAGAAACTGAGCGATCCATCAAAGAAGTGGACAACACTCATGTCATGAAGTGTATCAGCTATCTCTGTTTAAAATGTTCAAAACAGCATGCTGGTTTCACTGAGTACCTGGGGGTAACTGGCGTCTGATAAACGTGTACCCTCACACAAAAAGGTGTAACTCAGTTCTGTTGAATTTGATCATAGGTAGAATGGTCCATCTTGTTGAGTATCTAGGGGTATTGGCGTCTTATAAACGTATACCCATACGCAGAAAGACTTATGGTACCTAAATGCTCAAAATGATCTAATATTGATAATGCTGCTCCTTCAAAAGAAAAGTCCATGAGTGTCAATTTGTTTAGTTTCAATACATGACTTGATTTCTCTCAATATTTTTTTTTGAGACTATGAAAGTAAGATATTATGAAACTGAATCTTTCATGTAAATGTGATTCTGGTTTATTATTTTATCATGCACAGTGAACTTATCTATTGCTTGTAGTGCATGAACTCCAAATTTTATCACTCTTAAACCAGAAATCTTTCTGATAGCAGTTTATAAATTCATATGACTGAAGACTCTATGCTTTAGAATGCTTATTCATGAACTACCTGTTCAGAATGCCAGTCAGTTCTTCTCTTGATTCCTCCATTGTATTTAATTTTTCCCTCCTCTTTGTTGATGGCAAAGGGGGAGAATATTGTCTAGGGGATGTCTAGGGGAGAATACATATCTTTCTGAATTCTGAATTAAATTCTGAATTCATTCCAATGGAGAGTTTGAGGCAGTGAGTTACAAGCATTCATAGCATCTGCATGTCAATCTGCATAACACATCATGTCTTTCATCAAACATATATCTATATGACAGGATGTTGCTATTCTACTTCATATGGGGTTGCCATCATCAAAATGGGGGAGATTGGTGTGACCCCTCTATATTGATGATGTTGACACTTGCTTTATTTCATTGGCAACACCATTGTTTGATTGATTGGCAGCTGCGTTTGATTTGATGAAATTTCTCTATCAGATTGACTATGTGTTCTTTGCATTTACTACACTGTTGTCTGCATTTCTCACTGTCATGGGTCGACACATCAGAGGATGGGTCGACTCCTCCAGCAGACTTGTTTAGACTGAGTCTATACACTGGAAACTCTCATATCGATTGAGTCTATACATCGTCCATTTCAGATAAAGTCCACACACTGCATTTCATTTGAATTGGTTAAGTGTGTACAGCGTCAACGCATCTCACTGGCTCATGTTACAGCATCAACGCACTTCATTGGATGTGTGTACAGCGTAAACTCGCTAAGTGTGTACAGCGTCAACGCATGAAGTCTGTACATCAGTCTTAATATTCTAAGTCTGTACAGCCGTTGGCTTTGAACCTCAGAGTCTGTACATCCGAATTGCCCTTGATCTGGTCAAGTGTATACACTCTTTCACTATAGCTTTCACATCATGAAAGTCTATACATTCATCACTTACCTTTCGCTCAAGACAAAGTCTATACACTGGGGACTTTCCCTACGGTTCTTAGGCGAAGTCTGAACATTCGGTTCTGAAGCCTGAAGTCTATACACTCCAGCCTATTCCTACGTTCAAGGCTTCAGCTACACATTAAGTCTGTACATTGGCTTCGCTTCATCAAGTCTGTACATTGACTCGCCAACTTCTTTGAAGTTTGTACATCGCTTCATGTCCCCAAAGTCTATACATACACAGTGATCTTTGAAGTTTGTACATCGCTTCATGTCCCCAAAGTCTATACATCCACAATGATCTTTGAAGTCTGTACATTGCTTCAGGAGCTTCAAGTCTACACATCGCTTCTCGTGATCCGAGAAGGTCAAGGTATTCAGATGAGGACACGTGTACTGACACTCCATTGGATGCTGCCACGTGGTCCAAATTGCTGGGCAGGAAACGTGGAGAGCACACGCCTGCTACTGTTGCTGCTATATAAACAAGCCTTCTTCCACAGAAGAAGAGAGATCGAAGGAGAAGAAGAGAAAGTCTATACACTCAGCATCAGTGAGCCTTCGATCCACGCAGAGAGAAAAGAGAGAAGAAGAAGATATAGAGAAGAAGAAGAAAAGAAATAGAGAAGAAGAAAACGAGAGAAGAAGAGATCGAGAGAGATGAGCTGAGAGAGAGCTGATTGAGAGGGAGATTGAGAGTGAGCTTGTATCTCAGTCTCGTGGTTCAAAACCAGAGCTGAGCTTTGCTCTTAGAGCTATATTGCTTTTGAGTTTTTCTATTTTCGTTTTGATTCTGTCTTTCATTTCCGAATACTGTTTCTTCAAGCTGTGTCAGCGGTCTTGCAGTGGTAGTCTCCACTGGACGGGTTAAGCTGTATTTCCCCAGCTGTTGCAGAGGATCAGATCCTCTGGTCGGCAAGCTGTAGTGCCCAGCGAAGCTGTGTATCAGCGGGTTGTTTGGCCAAACTGTAAAGCCCAGCGGACGCAAGCTGTGCTGCACAGCAGGAAGCCATACTCGGTTGAGTGTGGGGTGGACGTAGGTCGTTGACCGAACCACCTAAAAATTGTGTGTGCAGTGTGTTTGTGTTTTTGTGTGATCTGTGTGCGATGGGAATTCTTGCTTAGCTTATCTGGTTGCATCGCTTATGATCATGTCTAGCTTTCGATATATAGATATGGTGAATGGCTTTCATGGATCGACCTTTTGCTTAACATTCTTCCTTTAGCTTAACTGATATTTGCCTAAATTCCGCTTTAGAACTTACAGTAATTTTAAATTAGGTAAGTTGATCTATTCACCCCCCTCTAGATCTATACTTAGTGGAGATAGACTGCGTCCATCTAACCCAACATTTGTAGTCCATGAAATCTACAATGTGTGAACTAGCTACATGCATGAGGAAGGTAGATACCAGTTGGTATCATTGTATGAACAAGTAATGCAAGACTCATGCAAATTTATGAGCATATGCACCATGCAATCAGGCAGACATGCAGCCATTTAGCATACTTAGTTTTCTGGTTTTTCAGATTTTTTAGGTTTTCTATGCAATGCATGGAGTTAAGAAATGCAATCTAACTATATGCATGAAAAGAGCTGTTATCAATTGCAAAGAGACACGAAACCAGAGATTCCACATGGTAGTGACTTAACATGATCTCCTCCTATGGTACCATCAAGGACTTGAATACAAGGTAAGGTAGGAGATGTACAAGATATGGAACTCATGCAATCTAGAAGTAAAGAGTTGGAGTGGAGAAAAGTTGAACAGCTCATACGGAAGGAGGCATCTAATAAAGCTCACACATCAGGGGTTTTTATTTCAGAAAAAAAATTAACATTCTCCTTTTAGAGCAGAATAATTCAAGACCATTAATTGCAATAATGGTTCAAAGTTCATAAGTCCAAAATCTGAATTTAAAAACCTTGAAAATATGTTCTAGCATATTTAATAGAGCTAATACGGAATTTTAAGATTAAAGACCTTGCCCCCATTCCTTTTCTTCTTACTTAGTGATTTCAAGAGACACCCCTAGAAATAGTGTTAACTAGTATTGAAGATAAACATCTTAAGGTGCAGACTTCTTTTTAGGGTCAGCCTTTTGAAATTCATTTTCATTCTTGACACAATCTGATTTTTCATTTTACTCATTTTAGAAGGACAGTCAGGTTTAGTGTAGTCCTTTGACATGAGGAGACACATTGATCAAATGCCAGACTCCCTAGTTATTTAGAGCTTCACTTACCATCCTATCTCAATCATGAACAGAGGTGGCTTGTCATATCATGACACAGTCCATGTCACGTCTTGAGTGAAGGGACATGGTTTCTCAATGAGCTTTAGCCATTGCTCTGTCTTTTGTTTTGATTTTTCTCAATAATTTTTAAATAGAGTTAACTAGAGTTTTACTTCATGACTTAGTTCCCATCACTTCTTTGGTGAAGGGTCCATAGTTTCTCAGTTGGTCATAGTCATTGCCCTACAAATATGAGTTTTCAATTTTTAGGTATTTTCCCTTTAAAATTCATTAGACCATTTTCAATGTTTAAAAATAATACTCAATGTAAAAGTTTTTAACCAGGGTGGCCTCAATACTTTCAAGATTAAGAATTCAAGAATAGGTGAGGTCACATTTCTTTGTGAGTGCTTTAAGTCTATTCCAGACACTGAGACGGTCATTTTCAAGATTCTTAAACCTAGCTTTAAGGTTTATATACTCCAAACCATCAATTTAATTTGGGGTTGGTCTGAAATGACAACAAAGAGCTTTAAGAAGAGAATATTAAATTCAAGCTCCCCCTGAGTGTATGAACTTTGTCATATTTGCACAAGAAAATTCCATCTCAGGAAATGACTTTCAATGGATGTTGTTCAAGAGAATGATAGACATTATGCATGTGAGGAAGGAATGATCATAGATCAATTTAGATGTGAAAGAACTAAAGAGATGAACAGGTTCATCAACTTTGACATGTTGCGTCGACGCAGGAAGAACATGGAGTCAATGCACAATCACAGACATAACAAGAATTTTGTGAAATTTGAACTGCGGTGTCGACACCAGCTCTTGGGTGTGTCGACGCACTGTCATCTTTCTGAAAAAAAGATTGACAGCATATTATGGACATATGCAAACACAAAATGGTGTAGAATGATAAAGGGTGTTGTGTTTGACACAAGAATTGTTGAGATATCATACAAAGGATGAGGAAGACATATCAGACAGGCTGAGTTGGTGTAACGCCCGACAATTTTGAAGGCTAAACAGGAATAAAATAAAGTAAAATAATATATATATATATATACGGTTCAAAAAGAAAAATAACCTATATATGGTGATAATTACATATTCCTATAAATAGCTAATAATAATATTGAATAAGTAAGAAATTGGGTATATTATTCTTTGAATAAATAAATGGCTAAGTTAATATTCCCTTTTTGAAATGGAAGTAAATATTTTCTTAGGATCGAATACTCAAGATAATGATTAAGGAGGTAAATAAAGTGAAGTAAAATTTTAAAAACCCCTTATATATTTATACCAAATGGGCTTTAACACATATATTATATTCTTCCATTAATACAATTAAATAAAATCCATGTAGAACCCCGAAATATATATTACCACTACTCCACTAAAGGAATAAGTTAAAAACCTTAGCCCAAAAATAACACAACCCCTATATATGTATAATGGGCCTTGAACTATACCTACACAAGGCTTTTACAAACCAACACTAAAGGAGACCAAAACCCACATGAGCCTTCTCACAAGGCCAGCCCAACATATATATACGTAATATATATGTATTGGGACTTTCACACAAAGCCCACATGCAGCCAACCTCTGTAAACCCATATGCCCCACATACAAACACACTTATGTACAGGACATCATCAAAACCACCCGATCACCACGTAGCCTTCACCCAAATGAGAACTAACCCATATATATATAAGTCAACCCAATAACCAAACCCACTATATGAGGTTTTAAAACCCATGAACATGCAGGAACCCAACTGTTATATAGGTATGTGATAGGCTTAATCGAATGGGCCAACCTCACAAACTAACCTTCTACGCATGGGCTCCACGAAGAAGAATAAATTTGGTCACATATACTCTTATATATATATATATATATATATGAAATAAATCTCCTACAATTCATTAGGCCCAACCCACGTATGTTAAACCCACACGCATATATATATAAACCCTATATGCACATTACAAACCACTTATATACCTAATGGACCTTAACCACATGGGCCTTTATACAAACTTAATTAAAAGCCTTTAAGCCTCACAAGTTGAATAAAACCTTAAAGATAATAGGTTTAAAAGGACCACCTAGCTATATATATGTAGTGTGTGTGTGTGTGTGTGTGTGTGTGTAGACGAGGACACGAGCCATTCACTAATGGGCTTTGAAGAGTCCATCGAATGGGATATACTTATCCCCGTCGAAATTGCATGCAGTGATGGATGAGGCAATTAGGATATGCATGGAAGGTCTGTACGTAGTAGGAATCGGATGGAGGAAGTTTCTGTTATATTAGGATTCAGGTAGAGTAACCACTATACTAATAGGATTTAAACACTCAAACTTTATAAATATCACCCCCTTCCGAATGAGGCCGGCTATTGCCGCTGTTCGCAAACAAATCTCGTCGTCCTCTCAGTTCCTGCATCGACGAGAAGAAGAGGGCTTGATTGCTTCTTCTCTTCTTCCTCTGTACAAGAACCTGCTGAAGCTACTTCTTCCTTCACACAGAGCTACGGAAGCTATGTTTTTATTTTTCTTCGGCAGAAGATTTGCTGCTGTTGCTGTTCGAGTTATATTCCTCCAAACTCTCTCTATTCATCGTCCAAAGCCAGTAAAGAGGTAGGTTTTCTCAATAATTGAAGCCCAAAGATAGTAGTAATTAATTTTACATGTTTAAAACTCATATTTTGTTATCATCGTTTTGCTTAAGTTTAATTTGCTGTTTAATTATACTAATAAATTAAATAATCTCATCACGTTAAAAATTTTATAATCAAGTAATCACACACCAAAAATTCTGAATAAATATACTTTTAAAATTCTCATGATTACTCCTAAATTTTTATGCTTTATATGGTGTATTTACTATAAGCTTAAACAAGTTAAATGATTTAACATATATGATCACGTTAGTCAAGCGAATTCTAAAGATTTCTGTAACATGTTAGTTTTAGTTTTTTATCTTTTGACGGCTCGTTTCTAATCATCGGAGCGTCCTTTGGCTATGAAATTTTATGGGTGTATTGTTGCGGAGGTGACCGAGGTAGTGAGAGTGGTTGCACCATTTTTCGTGCCCCCTATCTCAAGATCCCCCATCTCTCAACAAAAAATTATTTTGAACGTCCAGTTAGGTAGAGTTTTTTGAGCCCGTCATTTCGATATATAGAATGCGTGATTCCGACGTGTGTACCTCGAGAACCGTAGATTTGAAGATTGGCACTTTTATTGAAATGACGACAACCTAAACAGCGTCAAATTCTTTTGACGGCATCGTGCGAAGTCGTTAAATCTTTAATATATATATATATATATATATATATATATATATATATATATATATATATATATATCTTGTAATAATATCTTTGAAAATTGATATCTATTAAAATATCTAACAGAAAATTATAAAAAATATATATTTAGAATCCTATATTTTTCTCCTAATTATCATATATTTTATTTCTCTGAAATTTTTATTATAAATAAATGTGTCTTTGAATATATGTTTTGAAATTATTCAATTAAATAGATATTAATGTGAATTCTTGTTAAATAAATTAAGTTAAAAATCATAAAATTAACGTCCCTCCAAGTGGACTATAATTAATAAATGAGGTCACTCACGGGTGTCAATTAATATAAATATATTGATGTGAAACGACCACGGGGTATGCAGCAAACAAACAGAAACTTAGGACCTATTCCGCAATCACAACCACATAGCAATTCAGTTGGCAGATCGGGCCAATTCGCCGTCGCACACACACGAGCCCGGGGTGACTAAATGATGCTAAGGGGAGGTGATGGATCAAGACCCTTGCTGGTAGAGTGCCAGCAAGGCTAGGGTTGCCCTCCCGAAGGTACGAAGCCCACAATTAAGGGGCTGGCCGGGTGCCACTTGGAGCACTAGGTCCCTCTCTCACACACTCCACGGTGACCGCTCGTAAGTGGAGCACGTGGGGTCGGACACTCTCTCGCTTGCTCAACGGAGCGGATTCTACGGATATTAAATGAACAAGCACCAGAAGGAAATGGAGCAAAGGTTAGAGCTCACCTGGTTGGTTTGAAGAAACCAACCCCGTTCGGAGACGAGGGCGAGCGGGGAAGTGTGGGTTCGATGGGGAATGTTGGGTTGGGTGGTGGCCAATTTGGTTTTAATGGTGGTTGTGATCGGGATTGGAATCATTTGGGGTGGTGGAGATTGGACCCTAAGGGAGGTCTTGGGTTGACGGGGAGGGAAAGGGGGAGTGACAGTGCTCCTCGGGTTATGGTTCTCAAGGTAGGAGTGGGAAGGTCGGGGAGCGTAGTTCTTCCTAAGCTCAAGGTAGGAGTGGGAGGGTCGAGGAGCGTAGATCTTCCTAAGCTCAATCTTCATCTCTTCCCATGATCCTACGGGTTCTTGCCTCCAAATCCTTCTTAAGCTCACTATGCGGTCCCACTCCTTCTTGGCTTGTCCCCGAAGCCACCCTGTGGCCCTGCGGACCCTAGCATGTCCATAGACCCTAGTCCTATCAAAGTGTTTATCCATGGTAGCCTCCCACTTTAGGTAGGCATTAGGATTGGATCCGTCAAAACTAAGGTCTCCTTCTAGGATGATGTCCATGAGGAGGGGGTCAATCGGACTCTTGTGGACGGCCATGTTGAGGGGACTTAACCAATGTGGAGTGTACATGATGATGCGCTGGGTGGCCCGAAAATGACTCTAAATGCGAATGCGCCCTAGGACCAACTTGTAGAGAGACAAGTTGTGAACTTGCTCTGATACCATTTGATGTGAAATGACCACGGGGTATGCAGCAAGCAAACAGAAACTTAGGACCTATTCCGCAATCACAACCACATAGCAATTCAGTTGGCAGATCGGGCCAATTCACCGTGACACACACACGAGCCCGGGGTGACTAAATGATGCTAAGGGGAGGTGATGGATCAAGACCCTTGCTGGTAGAGTGCCAGCAAGGCTAGGGTTGCCCTCCCGAAGGTACGAAGCTCACAATTAAGGGGCTGGCCGGGTGCCACTTGGAGCACTAGGTCCCTCTCTCACACACTCCACGGTGACCGCTCGTAAGTGGAGCACGTGGGGTCGGACACTCTCTCGCTTGCTCAACGGAGCGGATTCTACGGATATTAAATGAACAAGCACCAGAAGGAAATGGATCAAAGGTTAGAGTTCACCTGGTTGGTTTGAAGAAACCAACCCCGTTCGGAGACGAGGGTGAGCGGGGAAGTGTAGGTTCGATGGGGAATGTTGGGTTGGGTGGTGGCCAATTTGGTTTTAATGGTGGTTGTGATCGGGATTGGAATCATTTGGGGTGGTGGAGATTGGACCCTAAGGGAGGTCTTGGGTTGACGGGGAGGGAAAGGGGGAGTGGGAGTGCTCCTCGGGTTATGGTTCTCAAGGTAGGAGTGGGAAGGTCGGGGAGCGTAGTTCTTCCTAAGCTCAAGGTAGGAGTGGGAGGGTCGGGGAGCGTAGATCTTCCTAAGCTCAATCTTCATCTCTTCCCATGATCCTATGGGTTCTTGCCTCCAAATCCTTCTTAAGCTCACTATGCAGTCCCACTCAGAGACAAGTTGTGAACCTGGCTCTGATACCATTTGATGTGAAACCACCCCTCGGACCTAGAATTGCAAGCAACACAATGATTTTGGCAACGTGACACAAGCGGATTCACTCGCGTTGGCACACTCGGGTCCGTAGGAGGGCCAGCGATGACGGTGAGGGTCCGAGGTTGGACCTCAATGTTCCAAGGGTATGGCCAGCTAAGGATGGACCCCAATGGGCCAGGGATGCCCCAATTCCGTGGGCGGCCAGCACGCCAAGGGCGTGGGATGTAGTGGTTCTCTCTCAACTCGCTCCGCGGTCGCACTCAAATCGATAATATTTTGAGATCGGGCGCTCACTCACCGACCTACGGCACTAAGCAGCAATACTAAACAAGCAAAGCAATTCCAGTAGAGTAGGGCAACCCGAGGCTCACCTGATCGGTGTGAAGACACCGATCCCGGTCGGAGACGAGGGCGAGCGGGGAAGTGTGGATTCCCCGCACACTGCGCCGATGAAGCTTGACCTGTTTAAAGATTACAATCACTACACCTCACACAGGAGGGTAGACTTGGGGTGGGGATTTTTGTATTACAAGTCAAACACTACCTCCGCACAGGGAGGGGCGCTAAGCCGGCCAGGCGGGGAGGGGAGATAAGCTCGACCGCGCCGACGGAGCACCCGGCCGAATCTGCCCGGGTCTGGGATAGCAAGAGGTCATCCGAGCATCCAAACCATGTATCTCACCAGGCACCCCGATGACTACTTCATTATCGGGCCGGAGTTGCCCCGCTTCGATGGGTCCCGAAACCCTCACACATATAGGAAATGGGAGACCTCCATGGATAGATACTTCCACCACTACTACATGACCGAGGAAAGAAAAGTGCGCATCGCCAAGACGACCCTTGGTCCCTTCGGCGAGACAGAATGGATAAAGCTTGAGATTCAAAGGGGGATTGAGAGACAAGAGCCCATTCACTCATGGGAAGAGATGAAGGTAGAACTTAGGAAGATTCTCATTCCAAAACCTTCCCACTCTTCCAACTCAAGCACCCATAGCCCAATGAGCACTCCCACTCCCCCTTTCCCTCCCCGTCAACCCAAAACCTCTATTAGGACCCAAACCCCACCACCCAGAGGACCCCTAGATTTATTGGAAGAGATAAGGATTGAGATCAGGAAGATCTTCACTCCCCAACCTTCCCACTCCTACCCTAAGAACAATAACCCGAGGAGCACTCCCACTCCTCCTTTCCCCACCACCCAACCCAAAATTCTCCATCAAACCCACACCCCACAAGCTTCCACAAATCCTCATCTCACCCATTTCCAAAAGGAACTTACGGAGGTGACTGAAGACTATGAGGCTCCCCTAGATTGGGAAGAAGAATATGAGGCCCAAATAGGTCAAGGGAACTCATTCCTACCCAAAGAAGACCCATTGAGCCAAATGGGGTGCACCCTCCCCCATGAGTTACAAGCTGCCCAACCTAGGCCTCCACTTCTACCCCTCCCCATCCTATCCCAAGTCCCCCATTACCCACCACCCCAAAAGAGCCATATGCCAGTCATCATCACCCCACAAACAGTGGACTTACTCACCTCCTTGGTAGAGGAAACCATGATCCCCATACCCGACCCCATAGTGGTGAATACTCTGGACCCAACCCCCGCCATGGAGATCACCCATGTCCAGGAAGAAGAAGAAACTTCACATGGTGGACTTCACCTTACACCACCCTCCCTAGTAGGGGCCGAGCTCATCTTAGGAGAACCCCTTTCACGTTGGCTAAAGGAGAACCCATTTAGAGATCTCATGGCTCATGTTTGCCCTCCTATGGAACAAAACCTTCCTATAGTACCCTTACCCACCTATCACACCACAATCCAATCATCCTATCAAGTGGAAACATTAGGGGATTTTCTTAAGGGTCTATCTTGGCAAATGGAGTTAACTGGCATGTTGACCACTGTAGCCGACCAACCTAGGAGCCTTGACCTCCTACACCTATGTGTCGGGTCCATCTCCTCGATATACACTATGGGTTGCTACACTAGCGACCTTATTTTATTCCTCCCAACACCCGAAGAGCCCGATGCTATCCGCGAATTAGAGTTGATTATTTCGGGTAGGATGCCAAGCCCTCCATTCATGGCCAACCAACCCGCCAAGGACTTCGGTTCAATTACTTCATTTGAGGAGGAGGACTCACCATCATTTGAAAACCTTGAGGAGATAGAATACCCCTTCCCTGGAAACACACTCCATGACTCCTTCGATCCCTTCCTATACCTACCCACCTTACTCACCACCAACCTGTCCCTATCCCATCCAACCTTATCGGACCAAGCCCACCCCATGATGCATACCTTCTCTGACCCCTTCAACCCTTATAAGTGGGAGCTCAAAGACCACCCCATACCCACACA
The DNA here is from genome assembly GCA_022559845.1 of Amorphophallus konjac. Lineage (NCBI taxonomy): Eukaryota > Viridiplantae > Streptophyta > Magnoliopsida > Alismatales > Araceae > Amorphophallus > Amorphophallus konjac. The sequence continues at coordinate 157,325,438 of CM040118.1, read as the reverse complement.
CATGGTCGTCACCCATAGGATAGGAATGCACCCATCTTGGCATATCACATCATTCGACAAGGGTCACAAGTCCAGCCCTCCCATACACATCACACACAGTCTAGGCCCAATGCATGACTGGCCCACATTTGGATGTGCTGGTCCACCCACATTTGTCATAACCATTACGCATGAATGGAGCATACATGGATGTCCGGGTCCTCCGGTAACTAACGCCACCATGCACGATATGACCACCTATGGTTGCCCCGGCCCCCCAGAGTCCATGAAAGTCTTCATCACATCTATGCATGATAGGTCTATGTACGGTTGCCCCGGTCCACCTTTGCATACTATCCTCTTCCACACCCACTCACTGCATCATAGTGCATGGCATACACATTCATGCAAGCATCTAACAACGAGCGGTGAGGTTCACAAAGAGCGGGCAAAAGCTTGCGAGCGCCACTTGGAATTCCAAGTAGGCAATTTGGTGATGATGGCATTGGAGTGGCTCTACCCTAGGGTCACCTCCAATTTGAGGGCACGTGGACTTGGACCTTCCCAAGTTCCAAGTGATTTTGACAACCCGGCCATCGGGTTGGACTTACTAATGGGTTTTGGGATTCACCCCATTATCCACATGGCGGATCCGGCACCCTATATGGGCACCGCGGTGCATCCTAGTGAGTGCCTCGAGCCTTTATCTTCCTTTGAGAGGGACACCCTCGGAGAGCCACCAAAAAACGGCCTGAGAGTCCGACGTGTGCACACGAAGGCAATACTAGGCAAGTAGGGTCCCATCACTAGCAAGAGGGTACGCCTGAGCCACCTCGAGAGGATGAGGGACCGTCCCCTGGTTGCGGACGCAGGGTTGAGTTTGGAAGTTGAGGCTCACTCTGAGTTTCTGGAGAGGACCACTTCCCCGGTGGGCCCATACTCGACAGAGTCGAGTTTTCCGCACTCCGAGGGTATGATGAGGACATCACCAGCAATTTCATATAATCGAGGATCCCGATACTCGCCGCCTAAGCTACATCTTGTTCACCACGTTATTTCGAGTCCTATGATGTAATTTTCATTTTCTACTCATGTAATTTGCCTTTTATTTGAGTCTTGTACCTAGGTTATTAAGTCATTTCCCTAAGTTCGAGTCTCATTAGGCTATGGTGCTTGCTATTGGGCCTATTTCTTTGGGCTAGGCCCATGGGCGCACCCCCCCTTCCTTGGTTATCTGTTAGTATGTTAAAAGTTTGGGTCTTTTATGTAAAAGTGGGTTTCCTATAAATAGGACCTCAATCCCTCAGTTGTAAGCTAATGAATATTTGAGTAAAAATTTGCCAAGGGATTTGTGCATCTCTCTCTCTCTAGCTCTCTCTCTCTCTTCTTCTCTCTCTCACTAAAGAGGGCGAACCCCATTCTCTCTCCTCTTCACTCAAAATTCGAAATTCACTCTCTCTCCTCCCTATTCACCTCTATTTAAGACCCCTCCCCCTTCCCCATACCTTCCATTTACTCCCCCTCCAACCCCTAGGTGGAACCCCTTTCTCCTAGGCACCTCTCCCTCTTCCCAAGCAACCTTTCCCCTTCCCCATACAACCCCTTCACATTCCCAAGGGAGAATCCATTCTCCTAGACACCCTTTCCCCTTCCCAAAGCAACTCTTCCCCTTCCCTAGGCCCCCATTAGCACCTGCATTAACCCTCCACCCAAATCGAAGGGAACCCTCCCCATTTCCCCAAGCCACTTGCGCCCCCATCTCCCCACCTCCACCCCCCCTTGACCATTTGCACAATCACCCCCCCTCCCCTGCTAGCTCCGCCCCTCCTTCCTCCCTCACCTCCCCTTGCCACCTCCCAACCATTCCCCATCACCAAAGCAACCATTTCCCCTCTCCTTCCACCAAAGGAACCACCCCTCCACCCTTTTCCCCCTTCTCATTTGCATACAGCTGAAGACCTGCAGAACAGCCGCCAGTTGCAGTGCTGCCCACGACCTCTTCCCGAAGCTCCTGGGGGCATGGCCTACATCGACGGAAAGGTCTGCGAGTCTTCTTCGCAATCGAGGTGATCTCATCCCATTCCGAGTTTGGGGCTGTCTGGGAGAGCCATTCTCCCCTGACTGCGCTGGGCTCCCCCTGCAGAGTACCAGAACCGATTTTGAAGCTGTGCCACGGCCAACCCTAGCTGAACCAAGACAAGCCCTCTTCATCAAAGTTCTTCCACGTCCTATCCTCTTCCAGGATCAGGAAGCAGAACTGCGTTCGGGTTCCGTGAGATAGAGTTATAGAGTTTCTCCTCCGACTGCTCCAAGCTGCTTCCCCAAGTCTGCTTCGACCTGTCAACACCTTCTTGGGTCCCCCGGTCTCCACCGACCTCATCCGGCTTCCCCGTAAATTTTTATGCGAAGTAGACTCGACCACGATTCCAGAAACTCTGACGACTTGTGATTCAGAGTTCGAGAGGGGCCGGGGTATTTTCTGCAAGTCACTATTCGTATCAGATAGCTGCTGCTGAGTTACTGCCACCGAGTACCTGAACCTGAAAGGAAGCTGTGCCACGGCGGACCCTAGCAGAACCAAGCCGAGGTTTCTTCATAAAAGTTCTTCAACGTCCTGTCCTGTTCCAGGATCAGGAAACGGAACTACATTTGGGTTCCGTGGGACAGAGTTATCAAATTTATCCTCCGACTGCTCCCCGCTGCTTCCCCAAGTCTGCTACGACCTGTCAGCACCTTTTTGGGTCCCCCGGTCTACACCGACCTCATCCGGCTTCTCCGTCGATTTTGCTGCGAAGTAGACTCATCCACGGACGTCCTTGACTTGGTCCCGCCTCATTTTGACTTCGGGAGCTGCCGTGGTGACTTCGGCCATCTGCTGCTGTCCCTGGGAACAGTCTGCTTCTGCACGCAAGGGACCTGTTCCAGAGCCCGTCCCCGCCGGCGATGACCTCGAGACCGCCCACTAAAAATCACAGTCATACCTGGGTACGTCAGCGACATTTTGGCGCAAGTCTCATCAAGTTCTGAGTCCAGGGGAGCTCACAGCGGCGACTACATCGACCCCCTGTCTTGCTGTCCCAGACCCGGGCAGATTCGGCCGGGTGCTCCGTCGGCACGGTCGAGCTTATCTCCCCTCCCCGCCTGGCCGGCTTAGCGCCCCTCCCTGTGCGGAGGTAGTGTTTGACTTGTAATACAAAAATCCCCACCCCAAGTCCACCCTCCTGTGTGAGGTGTAGTGATTGTAATCTTTAAACAGGTCAAGCTTCATCGGCGCAGTGTGCGGGGAATCCACACTTCCCCGCTCGCCCTCGTCTCCAACCGGGATCGGTGTCTTCACACCGATCATGTAAGCCTCGGGTTGCCCTACTCTACTAGAATTGCTTTGCTTGTTTAGTATTGCTGCTTAGTGCCGTCGGTCGGTGAGTGAGCGCCCGATCTCAAAATATCATCGATTTGAGTGCCACCACGGAGCGAGTTGAGAGAGAACCACTACATCCCACGCCCTTGGCGTGCTGGCCGCCCACGGAATTGGGGCATCCCTGGCCCATTGGGGTCCATCCTTAGCTGGCCATACCCTTGGAACATTGAGGTCCAACCTCGGACCCTCACCGTCATCGCTGGCCCTCCTACGGACCCGAGTGTGCCAACGCGAGTGAATCCGCTTGTGTCACGTTGCCAAAATCGTTGTGTTGCTTGCAATTCTAGGTCCGAGGGGTGGTTTCACATCATATATTTAATTATAGTAATTTTGAATTGGCGTCTCTTAATAGACGCAAATTTCTTAATTAACGTATTCATGTTCTCACCGTTTTCTTTCAGTTTGGACCCATACCGCGGGTCTTCTGGCACTCTCATCTCACATCCGTAGATGGAGTCCATGTTTCATGATTAGTTCACGTTATACACCTCAATTCTCGGTGACATACGAGCCCTCCGTTGGACATTCCATTCCTTCGGACTGGTAAGTTAGTCATTGGGACCTCCGTAAGTCTCCTCGTAGCCTTAGATTTCTTCAAGGCCGACTGAGCTGGTTGTACCTTAAACACCTTGTACCCATTTTAGTACCATGTCACTCTGGAAACGTGGTAACCCGGCCCTTTCATGGTGCTATTCTTGGCCCATGAGAGAAATTCTCTTAGCCGGTGGAATGAGTGATCATTCCACTAGGTGATACATTGAATTGGGTAACTTATTGCTAAGTACCAATTATTCAGCTTGCATCATGTCCATTGAACTAGTGACTATCTTGCTAGTCATCTATTCAAGTTATTCATGGCAACCTATCTAGGTGCCAATTCCACCCAGTTTTTTGACATGTCATAGTTTCTATGCTTTCACGTAGATTTTATCGCAAGTCTGTCCTTACTCAAGGGCCTTGCCCTTGAATTCCATAAAATCTTATCTTATCATCCTATTAAAGCTTGTTCTTGAAACTCTTTATTAGCTATGAACTATCGTGGATGTCTAGATTTATCTTTAATGTTGTGCATATAGAGCCCGATCTGGTCCTGGGAGGAGCACCTGAAAGTACTTGTGCCCATGGGAGTTTTAATGATCACGGTGTCTGGCATTACACCGAAGTGCATGACTAGTTTGATCTTTGGCATTCCACACACTCTCTCTCTCGTGACGTTACTTGATATTACTTGCGTGACTTGACGTGCGTGACTCGACTAGCATGGCCCAGAATGGGCAAGTACTTACGTGAAATAGCCAATATTCTATAATTCTCTCCTGGATATCTCTTGCTTGAAAGTTTTTACATGAAACTGTCAAATTCTTGCTAGTTTTGTTCACTTGCTCGGTTATTTCTACAAGCATAGCCTTACTTGCATTTGCATGCAAAAATGTAACTACTTAAACCAATTGCTTGTTCTTGAGATATAATTCTTACTGAACGTTCCCTCACCCAGTTTTATTCCAACATTTTTCAGGTAATCAGGTGGCTAGCGAGACCGAGACTCATATGGGAGGGACAAGTGTGCAAGCGAGCTTCAAAAACTAGTGAACCTATGTCTTTTATCTTTCTTGAGTCTAGCATGGTGTCTCTTATTTAGTTATCTTGTCTAAGTCTGTTAGAGCGTCATTTTCTTTTCTTTCATTGTGATGTAGTTGAGTCTTCAAGTTTTAAAATTTAAATTGTAAGAGACTTATATTTGAAATAAAATTTTATTATTTTTCTAAATTATTTGATCTTATGCGACTGCTCTTGATTATTCACGACTGTTTAACTGCCACGTTTCGAGCAAACGACACGTTCCACTGCTATCGGTTCGGGGCGTGACAGTTGGCCTGCTCTTCAGATGGAATGATTTGCAGGAAGACTTCAATTTCAGATCAAATTCATTCAACAATTTCTTTAATATAAGACATGTCAAAACTTTGATATATCAATCATGCCAATTGGATCTTTATGTGCACATTAAAAATACAAATTCATATATGTTTTTAACTTTTTATGAATTTAACATCACCTCCTAAACTGAATCATTTTGTGCAATAGTCATGGAAAGGAGGCACATAATTTGAAAAGAAATAGTCTTCACAATCAAATTAGATTCCCTTTGATTATTTCAACAAATGAATTCATGTACTTAGAGAAAAACACGTTGTCCAACATATTTGGACTGAAGCGGTTCAGCTCCCCCTCAATCCAGCTATTTATTTTAATAAGCTTAGAAACCTTTTGACTCACACTGGAATGGCTTTTGTCTAAACGCACAAGTGACTTCTCGTACTTGGCGGATGTAGCACCCCAGTGCATTATTAAATAAGAATAAAGGAATTTATAAAATTATTTATGAAAATTTATATTGAATTTTTGAGAAAATTACGATAGGACAAATATCAACTAATTTATAAAAATCCAAAAAAAATATAATCGCGTAGAGGGTGAATAGTTAAGACTTTTGTTCTTCGGGGTCTGACCCTAATTAAAATTTTAAGTCAGCCGAATTAAGAGAATTAGGTCGAAATCCATGTTTTACATTATCGGTCCTTGGATCGTCAAATTCGAACCCAATACCCGACCGTTTGAGCTCAGATCGGACCCTAATGAACGGCCTCGATGAGGAGATCATTTCCCGTCTGTTTCCAGTCGAAACCCTTAACCCTAGACTTCGAATTTGGGGAAAGAACGGCGGCTTGACCGAGTCTTGCGCGATTCGCGCACGATAGGAGATTCGTTGACTCTATCCCCTTTAATCGAGACCCTAAAAATCATTCCCTCTATTTAAACTGACCTAGAGATGCTTGGATGTTGTGGCGGCCGACGAGGTGTTCAATCGTGGGAGATATTAGGAGTATTCTTGGGTGTTCTTCGCGCTACCGGTCGGCGACCATCGTCCCTCTTCTTCCATCGTTTAAGGTAAGTTTTAGCAGACCAAACCCTAAGTATTATACATTGTTAGGTTCGTCTCTCAGTCCTCTTTCCATTGGTATAAAAAGCCCTAAAAGTTATTTAGTATCATGAGAGAAATCGTCATTTTAGTTGGAGCATGTTAGAATTAGGGTTAACCTTGTTATCATCGATTAATGTTGGGTTTAACAAGCTTAACGACTCAATTAATCCATACATCTGATGTAGTTTTTCGTACTCTTTCTATTGGTAGATTTTTCCCAAATTTCATGTTCTATATCTCGCGAATTTGACTTTCTAAATGGTGGTTATCATGATCGTCATCGTTCTGCCTTGCTGTTTCATTAACGGTCTTACAGTAACCGCTCTGTGTTGAACGGCCCCTCGATAGACCGTGTGGTCTTGGGCGATGGTTCCAACTAGACCGTGCAGTGACCTCAGCGGCCCCTCGATAGACCGCTCAGGGCCTATATAACCTACGGGGCTGCAAGACCTGAACGACCTATCGATAGACCACTGACGCCTATTGAACGGTTATGGGCGGACCGTTCTGTCATGCAGGATGGATTATCATTGATTTTTAAGCAATGTCGAGTTTTCTTTGATCTAGTCTATAATTAAGGTAGCAACCCATGAAATTATTGGAAATAATTGAAAGATTTTAATACTCAATCTTGTCTACGTACTTTGGATCCTTGTTATCAATCTTGTCCTTCTTATTGTTATTAACTCATGAATGTATAACCTTAATCACGTTATAAAATTCTTATTAGGAGTGTTTTGACAGTCACTCCACTCCGGTGGATCTGACTGACCGAAACATACTATTTTTCAATGTCTTACTAGCCCTCATTTCTTGTAATGGTTGGAACTCTCCGCCGGATACTCCTTCCGTCAGACTAGGACCTCCATTATGGGATCTCTGTAAGTCCCCGCGAGCTTGGGATTTCCACTAGGATGTCGGGCAGGTTGTACCAAAAATCCTGCACCAATTATCTCACTCAGACTGCTTGTTTTGGCTCTGTTCCGTGGCACGGACCGAATTGGACCGTCTGAGCCATTCGCGGTCAGACTAGGACCGTTTACTATGTTGAACGGCCCTAATTCGACCTTGTACCATGCTAGGTGCATCGACCTGCTTGGGTTGTGCACTGACCTTTGATGGGTCGATTCCAATTTGTGCACGGCCATATATGGACCGTTCTATTTATGATCCATGACAGTTTAATGTCTGGATGTGCGTCGACCTACCTTGCCTGCACCGACCTGGTTGTGCACTGACCTAGAGTGTGCACTGACCTCAGTTGGTACACGGCCCCATAATGACCGTTCTATCGTTTGAATGGCCAATCTTGGACCGTGTACACCCCTGACTCAAGGCCTTGCTCTTTCTTGCCCGGAATTGCTTTCAGCGTCCCTTTTTAGATCGTTTAGTAAATGCACGACCATTATAGGTCCGTTTATTTCCTTGGCACCAAGCTGGGTTGTCCCTGGCCCAGTTCATCTTCCACTATCCAGTGTCGACCGTTTTAAATGTTAAGCGGCCCAGATATGACCGCGTACCCTCCAGCTTGTGATTTTTTATGGTTTCTTGTGTGTGCCTCAGTAGTCGGGCCAAGAGTGGCTTGTACTCTTTATATCCCTTGATTGTTCTCATTACACCTTGAAAATTTCTGGCCGAACTCCTGTGAATGTCTAGACATAACTTGGGATATTGGATCCACCAAATCAATGCCAACGCATCATAAGGGCCCGGTCTGGTCCTAGGGAGAGCGCCCAAAAAGTACTTGTGTCCATGGGAGTTTGTAATGACATGGTGAGGCATTGCACCGAGTGCATGACTAGTGTGATGTCTATGACGTTCCATTCACATGGTTCTTCTCTTGAACTTTTTCCTTCGTGGAAATATCTACATGACTTGCTTGTTACATGCTTGATCGGCCAATTCTTGGATATGCTATATTCTTGTTCTTTTGTTTAAGTAGTTCGTTATTGATTATCTTTTCGTTACCGCATCACATTATTGTAATTGGTTAATTACTTAAACATTGCATGTTATTACCTACTGAGTGTTAGCTCAGCCAGTTGTTTCCCCCTCTTTTCAGGTAGTTCAAGTGAGGACTCTCAAACTGACGAGGATGGGCAAGAGTAAAGACCTTGGAGCGAACCAGATAGATGGCCTCGTAGAGTCATTTCTAGATAGTTTGAGTCAGAGAGATGTAGTGTGTTTAAGAATTATAATTTGTTTAACTTAGTTTTTATGTAATTATGTTAAATTGGTGGACATGGGAGTTTTGTTGGTATTTGTGGTTTGGGTGGATGATGACTCTTATTATGTTTCAATGAGTGGAATTAAATGTCTATGGTAATATAATTACTCCTTCTATTTTGCTCTGATGTGGCGTATGTTGGATGTATCTAGATTGTTAGCCTTGGCACATCATGTCTGGGAGTCAACATATTATAATTACTTTTTTCGCTGTCGCGTCCCGATATTCCACGTCAGGGCATGACAGTTTGGTGGTATCAAAGCCTAGGTTTTCTAAGGTTCCTAGGTTCCCTAGTGGTGTTATAGATCCATGACTAGTTATAAGTTAAGAATTCCACCCAGTGAGGTTGGGTAGAGACTCGGGTTAAGTTAATTATTTAACTCTAGAAGTTTCTCTAGAAAATTCCAGCTAGGTTGTTCTAATCTAATTTTCTTCATATAGGACTATTTCCATGGCAGCGGAACGTGCACAATGGAGAGATATGCAGCGAACGGTATAAGGTTTAACCCGGGCCCTGCAACAAGTGGCCCAGGGAGGAGCGGCGCACTAGGGAGCCGGCGATCTTCACCGGAATTTTCGTGGAATGAATCCCCTACGATTCAGTGGTTCGATAGATCCAGATGAAGCCGAGCACTGGTTAAAAGAAATGGAGCAAATTTTTGAAATTATGTAGTGCAACGATCATGAGCGTGTCCTCCTGAGTACTTTCCAATTGGAACGTGATGCCAGAACATGGTGGGATGCTATGAAAGCCACCTTAGGAGACCCTCAAGTAACATGGAAGGAGTTCGAGGAACTCTTTAATAACAAGTATTTTTCTGACAGAGTGCAAGAGAAGAAGGCGGCGGAGTTTGCTACTTTGAAGTAGAGGAATCTTTCTGTCGCTGAGTATGAAGCTCAGTTTTCTTGGTTGTCTTGTTATGTGACTCATCTAATATCCACGGAGAAAATGAAGGCCAAGAGATTTCTTAACAGTTTGAAGCTGCATTATATTAACCAATTGGCACCTATGGAGATCCAGACTTACGCCGAGATGGTGAGAAAAGCCCAAGTCCTGGAAGATACCCTGGAGATGACGGAAAAGATCCGTGGGAAGAGCTCCAAGAAAGAATTGACTACTAGTTCCGGGAGCTTTAAACCCGGCAATGGCAAGAAGAGACCCAACGGCGAGTCTAGCTCGTGGAAGGGAAAGATGCCGAAAAAGAATGAGAAGAAGCCTGGTCCTACTGTACCATTTAAGGCCCTTTGCAAGTACTATGACCGCCCAGGTCACAAGATGGAGGAATGTTGGCGCAAGTTGGGCGCTTGTCTACGTTGTGGTAGTCGGGACCACCGTATTCCAGAATGTCCCCTCCTATCAGACCAAGCTACACCAATCAAACCACAAGGAGGTCACAAGCGCCAGGGCAAGCTTCAAGCCCTACAGGAAGATGAGACAGAAACCCCCGAGGAGGGTGGACTTGTTGAAGGTACTCTTGCTATTTGTGATAAGCCAGCTTTTGTTCTATTTGATACTGGAGCAACACACTCTTTTATTTCTCAAAATTTTGCTAAATCTTTGGCTATGAAACCGATGTTAATGATTTCTCCACTGGAAATTTCGACCCCTATTGGGTCAGGTTCAGCGATTAAATATTATTCCCCTTCTAGTAAGGTTATGATCGGTGGGTAGAATATGCCGACTGATTTGGTTTGTATGGACATGAAGGATTACGATGTAATCCTAGGAGAAAAATGGTTGGCTAGATATGAAGCCAATGTCCACTGTAGTGCTAGCTCTGTGTCTTTTTCGGGGCACCCCGAGCTTTCTTTTGTCGGGGTTAAGCATTCTAAGTCTGTGCCGCTTATTTCGGCTCTTCGAGCTGAGAAGTTATTGAAGAAAGTAGGTCAGGCTTATCTAGCCTTGGTTTCTTTAACCACTGAGAAGGAGATTGAGATTAAAGACATTCCTGTTGTTCAAGAATTCCCAGATGTTTTCCCTAAGGAGTTGCCAGGACTTCCACCTGAGAGAGAGGTAGTCTTTTCTATTGATCTAATTCCTGGTGTGTCCCCTGTTTCAAAGGCACCATATCGTATGTCTCCTGCGGAGTTGAGAGAATTGAAGCGACAATTGATGTAGTTACTCGAGAAGGGGTTCATTCGTCCAAGTACTTCCCCGTGGGGAGCCCCTGTGTTGTTCGTCCGGAAGAAGGATGGTTCCATGAGATTGTGCATTGACTATCGGCAATTGAACCAGCTCACTATTAAGAACAAGTACCCATTGCTGATGATTGATAAGCTATTTGATCAGATAGCAGGAGCTCGATATTTTTCTAAGATCGATCTTCGATCAGGATATCATCAGCTGCGGATCAAGGATGAAGAGATCTTTAAAACAGCCTTCCATAGCAGGTACGGGCATTTTGAATTTGCAGTGATGCCTTTTGGACTAACGAATGCCCCTGCAGCTTTCATGCAGTTGAAGAATAGCGTGTTCCGGCCCTACCTTGATCAGTGGGTCGTGGTATTTATTGATAATATTTTGACATACTCTAAAAATGAAGAGGAGCATGTTGAGTATTTAAGGATGGCGTTGCAATTATTAAGAGATCATCGGTTGTATGCCAAATTTAGTAAATGTGATTTCTGGTTACAAGAAGTGTCTTTTCTGGGACACATTATCACTAAGGAAGGTATCACTGTTGATCCTTCGAAGGTGAAGGCAGTAAAGCACTGGGATAGAACTGCAAATGTAACTGAAATAAGAAGTTTCCTAGGCTTGGCAGGCTATTATAAGAGGTTTATCAAAGATTTTTCCAGCATTGCAGTACCTCTGACCAGATTGACCCGCAAGGAAAACCGATTTGAATGGTTAGAAGATTGTGAACTGAGTTTCCAGACTTTGAAAGAGTGTTTGACTACCACCCCTGTTTTGGCCTTACCATCTGGAGAAGGAGGTTTTGTAGTTTACACTGATGCTTCAAGTATTGACCTAGGTTGTGTGCTGATGCAGCATGAAAAAGTGATAGCTTATTCCTCTAGGCAGTTAAGGAAGCATGAAGAGAATTATCCTGTCCATGATTTGGAATTAGCAGCGGTAGTATTTGCCTTGAAGATTTGGAGGCACTACTTGTACGGAGAGACATTCACGGTGTTTTCAGATCATAAGAGCTTGAAGTATTTATTTTCTCAGAAAGAGCTTAATATGAGGCAGAGGAGATGGCTTGAGTATTTAAAGGACTTTGATTTTTCTATAGAGTACCATCCTGGAAAAGGTAATGTGGTGGCAGATGTCTTAAGCCGTAAGCCGATAGCTAAATTATCGAGCCTCATGTTGCAAGAATGGAGGTTGTTGGAGCAGTTGGCTAGCTTAGACCTCAATGTTAGTAAAGATCGGGTCATGATTTTGCAAATACAGCTTCGTCTTGAACTATTAATGGAAATCAAGTCTATGCAAGAAAATGATCCGATGTTAGTTGAGATCAAGGGAAGCCTGAGCCATAGACCAGATTTCATCTTAGCCGATGACGGTAGATTGTTATTTCGAGAAAGGACCTGTATGCCTGATGTAGCTGAAGTAAAAAGCAAGATCCTTGAGGAGGCCCATCGGTCCAAGTATACTATTCATCATGGAGGTACTAAGATGTACCGGGATTTGAAAAGATTCTTTTGGTGGCCAAACATGAAGAAGGAAGTTGTAGAATTTGTGAGCAGATGCTTAATATGTCAGCAAGTAAAGGCTGAGCACTTTAGACCTGCTGGAAAGTTGAAGCCACTTGACATACCCCAATGGAAATGGGAGAGCATTGGTATGGATTTTATCATGGGTCTACCTAGGACTCGCAGTGGATTCGATGCAAAATGGGTCATTGTTGATAGATTGACGAAGTCTGCTCATTTCTTGTCCATTAAGTCCAAATGGACCGTTGATGTTTTGGCTGCTCTGTATATCAAGGAAGTTGGGAGACTTCATGGAGTACCAATAAGCATTGTGTCAGATAGAGACCCAAGATTCACTTCGCATTTCTGGAAAGGACTACAAGAGTCCTTGGGAACCCGTCTGAATTTCAACACTGCCTTTCATCCTCAGACAGACGGACAGACGGAGAGAACAAATCAGATTGTAGAAGATATGTTAAGAGCTTGTGTGGTTGATTTTGGAGGCAGTTGGTATGAACATTTGGTTTTAATTGAGTTCGCCTACAATAATAGTTACCAATCTAGTATCCAGATGGCTCCTTTTGAAGCTCTCTATGGAAGAAGTTGTAGATCACCTCTGTGTTGGGACGAGGTAGGAGAAAAATAATGGTTGGGACCGGATCTCATTTCAGAATCAACCAAGAACATCTGTATTATTCGAGACCGTCTGCAAGTGGCACAATCAAGATAGAAGAGTTATGCTGACTGTAGAAGGAGAGCTTTAGAATTTCAAGTTGGCGAGCATGTATTCCTGAAGGTGTCACCCATGAGAGGAATTTGAAGGTTTGGCATCCGTGGCAAACTGAGTCCAAGATACGTTGGCCCTTTCGAGATTTTGGAGAGAGTGGGAGAAGTTGCTTACAGATTGGCTTTACCACCCCAGTTATCTGGAGTACACAATGTTTTCCATGTGTCTATGTTACAGAAGTATGTTTACGACCCCACTCACATCATTCAACATGTGGATCTAGAATTGAAGGAAGATCTAGCTTATGAAGAAAGACCAAACAAGATTTTGGATCGGAAGCAGTAGCAACTCAGGAATCATTCCATACTTATGGTCAAGGTTCAGTGGAGTCGACGTGGAACTGAGGAAGCTACTTGGGAATCTGAAGATGCTATTCAGAAGCAATATCCCGGTCTGTTTTAAGGTCAGTATCTCACTCCCCATTTTGTCAAGAACAGCTCATAGTATGTGCAGTGTTCGGCCATAACAATGAAGGTAAAATAGAACTATAAGCCCCTGTGAAATGGAGGTAGAAGAAATGGAAACAACTACACAAGGACACACCACTGCACAAGAGATTTTTAAGGTGGTTAAGTCTGCAAACCCACAGACCTACGTCCACCCCTCATCAAACCCAGTGAGGCTTTACCACACTGCAAACGCAGCAACGAGGACGAACCCCCCCCCCCCCCCACACACACGTTGATACACAGATTACACGAGGAGCAAGCTCCTCACGAGGACAAGGTCCTCACGATGCAAGACTATAGCACACAGGGACAAGCCCCACGGGGATGAACCCCCCCCCCCCCCCCCCACACACACACACAAACAAAGAAAAAAAACACGCTACAAGTGCATCAAAACACGGGGACAACTGCCCAAGATACACACGGCTGCACTGCAGCCTGTACCAGTCTCGGTCTCTAAATAGAGCACCGGACACACCACTGTAAACACAGCACCACACATAAGGATATGACGATGAAAACCAAATAAAATAAATGAGCGTAAAAATAAAGCAAAATGTAGCTTCCAAAGAAGCACTTTGACTATTTTTTGGATGCTATGTTCGTTCCTCTTATTATTTCTCGCTTACTACAGTCTGCTCATTGCTCTCTCTACAAGCTCTTCTTCTCAGATGCTTTTCATGAAGACTCAGGGCTGCTCACTCTTTTCTTCCTCTCTTCTTCTTGGGATGAGCTAAGATGATATCTCACTCAATGCATTTGCTCGGCCAACCCTTCCAAGGTGGCAGAAGCTTCATATTTATAGAGGGATGTTTGGATCTACACCTTTGATTAGGAGGAAGCAATCTGGACCGTTCAGATAACAAGTCTTGAGTATTGGGGCGTTGAGCTTCTTGAAGGGAAATTTGTTTTCCCGCCTTAGAATAATTGTGCAGATCATGGTACATGCTGTGGAGGTTTCCCATTGGCTTGAAGTCTTCTAAACCATTATTTGATTGGTCAGAATAAACAATGAGGTTCTTGGTCAAGGAGCTCTTCTAGATCAGCCTCCTCATTGGCCCAGGATAGAAAAGGACAGTCCCCTGTCCTAGGTACCTTTCTTGGACTACAATTTGATTGGCTGTGGCCAAAAGGTAGAGTACCATGAAACCTGACCTTTCCCAAATCTGATGCCTGACAGATCTGCCTCCCAAAAGGTTATCCTGAAGCCTCATGATGGAAAGGTAGGATCTCTATCCTAGGAACCTTTTCTAGACCTTGAAAAGCGTGTTTTTGGAGGTTTATGTCGTTGATTTTTGGCCTCTGTACGATCTTTGAAATGTTGCAGGTTTGACAAATTTAAGCTTGAAAAACTTCTCGTACGTCGACGCAATGATGGGATAAAGTCGACGTAGCTTCATAGTTTATTTCAGTTGCTGGCATGCCAGACCTTCATGGAGTCAACACAGCTACTAGGGTGCGTCAACGCATCCTTTGAGAAATGCGTTTACAATAGTTTATGTGAGGCAGCCTGTGTCGACCTCCTGTAAAACTGTGTCGACCTGCTTGAGGGAAGTAGCCTGTTTGCCAGGGGCTTGAGCTGAGATGGAGTCGATGCAGTAGGATGGTTGCGTCGACGCAACTTTGAAGACTACTTGAGGACTTGCTGGAAATGCTTTTGGAGTCGACGCACAGTGCCATGGGGTCGACGCAGCTGATGACCCGTTCGGACTTTTCTTCCTTTTATGAACAAGGGAGTCGACATTGCTTTGAATGCTCTAACTCCATGTTTTTCTGCCCAATTCTTTGCATCTTATCTTTCATCAAATCCATAGCTCCTTGCCCTTTGATGTTCTTCCCAGTCATTTTCAACTTCATTTCATTAAGAGGAAAGCCCTTCGCTCCTTTGTTTGAGCACGCCCAACACTCCTTACAGGCATTGCCCTTTCTGCTTAGGAGATGTTGGCTTATACTACTGCTAACCTTGTTGTTGTTGGCTACTGCTAGCTTGTGATATTGATGGCTTTTAGCTGTTGCTGAAGCATGCTACCGTGGCTAATGCTACTGAGGCTGCTTGTTGTTGCTGGTATTGCTGAAGCTGGCCTTGTTGGCCTAGCTGGCTGGTCAAAGCCTTTTACTGATCATAGCAGCAATTCATCGAGCACTTGCAACTTGTTGATTGGATTGAACTCAAGGCGGGTTAAAGAGAGGTTAGACAGTAAATGCTTTTGACTCCCTGAAGCATATATGAAATTTTGTTGTCATCAAAACACACACATAGCAGATCACCTCTCCCTCACTCTCCCGTCTCTTTCCCCTCCCCCATTCTCACCTCCTGCGGCCGACGGTGGTGGGGATGCTCGGGGCGGAGCGACGGTTGTGGCGTGCGGCGAGGGCAAAGGCGAGGGGTGTGCAGAACGTTGTGGCGGCGGTAGTTCCATTCGTGGGAGCTGACAGTGTGGGGTGATCACCGTTCTTCGAGGTTTCGGTGGGTTAAAAGGAAGGGGGACAGATCCCTACTCTCCTCGCGTGTTTTCCCCACATTTTCTGGCCACGGTGAGGCCGAGAGTGGGAGTGTTCCTTGTTTTGGGTTAACTGGATGTTCGGGGATAAGCAGCATCTTTTGGCCAATCTAGGCCTTGATTCGTGATTTGATTGTGGCTTTCCAGATGTATGAATGCTCGGGGATGAATCCCCCATGTTTTCCCCTTCATCCCGTGACGAATGGGGCTTGCGATCTCGGAGTTCTGCGCTTTCTATAAAAACTGGTAGGAGACGGCCACGGAGGTGGCCGTTGCATCCAGGGCTGGGCGGCCAAGGGTCTGGCCACCCAGGTCTGCTAGGCAGCCTGAGGTTGGGCTGCCTAGAGTTGCAGGCGGCTAGGAGCCTGGCCGCCCTGCCCCTCTCTCTATTTCTGTAGCCCATTGACTGGGCGGCCAAAGGGTTGGCCGCCTGTTGATGTCAAAAAAGTATCATACGGCATGCACGTCCCGGCAGCCAAGAGCAAGTCGAGGTCGAAAAGGCCGAACAGACCCCACGGCTCGACTGATCCGGGTGAAAACACACTGGGTGCTCCGCCGCCTGATACGGAAGCCTCCCGGGTTGAAGAAATATCTCCGGTCCCTCGAAACAGGGTGCCGAAGGCAACATCAGTGCAAAACCTGAGTGATCTAATCAAGGCATGCGAGATGATGGAAAAGTTCGTAAGGGACTAAAGAGCTGCCGAATGAGGGCAAAACCACTTTGAGGGTATGCCCACTCAACGAAGACACTATCCACAGGTGAGAAATAAGCTTTAGGGCACGATTCATAGTGCCGAAAGTTGAATCAATAAAACCCGAGTGATCTGATCAAGGCACGCAGGGTTGACGGAAAAGTCCGTAGGGGACCGAAGAGCTGCCCAATGGGGGGCGAAAATACTTCGAGTGGTTTCCCACTCGA
Organism: Amorphophallus konjac; assembly: GCA_022559845.1. Classification (NCBI taxonomy): domain Eukaryota; kingdom Viridiplantae; phylum Streptophyta; class Magnoliopsida; order Alismatales; family Araceae; genus Amorphophallus; species Amorphophallus konjac. Next base: position 157,308,536 of record CM040118.1, on the reverse strand, counting down.
TGAAGACGCTATCTATGTGTGGGAAACAGGACTAAGGGCACAATCCATAGTGCTGAAGGCCAAATCAGGACGAAACCTGAGTGATCTGACACGGGTTCGGCACGCATCGAAAATCACTCGGAATGACAAGCCGAAGCCCGGGAGCTTCAGAATAAACACTCCGGAAGCGGTGCGGTAAAACTAAGGCAACACTAGACGTCAAACACTAATCTGAGATAGGTCGAAGTCAACGAACCCATCAAGCCGGCATCGCCCCCCTTAAAATGGGGAGGTTGTGCCAAAAGAGTCACTTAAACTTGTGCAATGTTGAACCGGCGCGGCCAAGGCCTCCCTGGACATTAAAATGGTGCGCCCTATTGTCTCTCTCTCATTTACTCTTGAAACGGCATGGCCATGGGCCACATGGCCATTAAAACGACGCACCCTCCTCTTCCTTGGTTCTTTAAGCAGCATGGCACTTCTTCAGTTAAAATGGCGTGCAAATAAGCTACATGCCCCTTAAAATGGCGCGGCCTCCACTGGCTCTCCCTTTTCAAACCAAACCGGCGTGCAACCCTTCCCTTGGCCTTCAAACCGCCGCCATCTAAACTGACGTGATAAGCTCCCCAGGCCGCTGAAATAGCGTCGTGGGGGACGTCCCTTCGCCGCTCCGAAGCTTTGTTTTGTCGCAGACAGACGGGCAATGAGGATCCTTTGCCTAAAATGGATGATCCTCTTTCATCAAACTGACGAGCAACTGCCTGCACGCCTCAAGCCTCCAAAAAAATGGAAACTCTCGAACACTGCGGTGGGAAGCCTCCACTCCAACGGTCACCATCAACCAATCCTGTGGGGGCACCGTCCTTACCCTCAGCACCTCCTATTCGCAGGCCACTTGATGGCGTTGAGCAAGGTGAAGAGAGAGGGAAAGGTGGACCTCCAAGCCTACACGTCTTCACTCCTAAAAAGGAGTTGAACTCCGTTGAAAGAGGGGTCGGCAAGCAAAAAAAGGAAGAAGAAGTTACCTTAAGAAGGGAAGAAAAAGAAGAAAAGAAGAAGAAGAAGGTGAGATCGGAGGGTGGGTGGGGGGGGGAGAAGCCCATGCTTCGTCTCCCTCCCCCAACTGTATTTTCTCCTTTCCATTTTGTTCTTTCTCTTTTCTTGCTGGCTTTTACCGCAAGGCAGTCCACCTATATTTCTGCTCCCCCTACAATAAAAAGGGAAAGAATGAATTTTGCTTCAGGATAAGCTATGTCCTCTCAATTGCTTCTTCATTTTCTTCTCCCCTTGTGCTTACTTCTCTGGTAAAAAAAGGGAGTTGTGATCACCCCTTGTCTCTGCGTTACCTATAGTGAATGAAAAGAGGCCGTTTGTTCTTCTTTTTTAGCATATCCTTCTTCCTCCTTCTATCTAAGTTGTGGGCTTCCAGCGTAATTTTTTTTTCTAGCATGCACATGCTGCCAATAACGCTCCCCTCCTACACTTGATTTCTTAACACTCCGGGCCCGGCTTCCGGGGATCCCACTTAGAGTGAACAGTTATAGTCTTGCATTCGACGATATGCCGGGCCATGCCCTAGAAATCTCCCTTAAGCCACGGCCCGTGGGCCACTGGAACCCCTTGAAGGCTAGTCCTCGAGCTTCCATGTCCACCTTGGGTCACCGGGCAGCCATCCGTGGCTCACCCGTAATTCTGGAGGTCGTATCGGAATACTCTGTAGGTGGCTCTCTATTTTACACCCCGAACCTCTCAACGCGGGGGAGTTGATGTCGGATTTTTTTTTAGGGGCTCGAACTGATTAAGATACCAAATACACAAGCGAAGTAGAACGGTGTTAACAAATCAAGTGATGAAACAAAAAAAACAAGAACTACAAATATAAAAAATCAAGAATTAGCGAAGATTTAAGAACTTTGGGGGCTTTTGTGCCGTTGGACATATTAAACCCCTCTGTGATCTACCATGCCAACAAAAAAATATAAATAATAAAACAAAATTGAAGAGAAAGCCTGCCTGAAGCGTGGGTTGGCCCTGTTCTGTGAAGTTCTCTGGCGCTGGAATTTCGGTCGACCGACCAAAGTGGTTCGTTCACCCGAACCCGGTGCATCTAAACCGACGTGCTCGTGGCCACCCTCCTCACGCCGTTCTGCCACTTATTCCCACTCTGTTTTACCATCCGTGCCACAGAAAAAAAAGGTGGGAAACCAGCTCGAGAGGTCGGGTGAACCGGCGCGCCCCTTGGCGCGCCGGATCACCCCCTGCCTCCTCTCCCCCTCCTCTCTACCTCTTACCCCGCACCATTTTAAACCTCTCACCCGCGCCGTTTTAAACCTCTCACCCCCGCGCCGTTTTAAACCTTTCCCCACACTCTCACGTCCACTGACATCCCCACACCGTTTTACATTCACAAACACACGCACACTCAAATGCAACACACACACTTCATAATATACTCACAAAACCAATCTCACATACAACCAGCCCATGCAAATGACCAAAAAGATCTCAACGTTGAAACAAAGGAAATAGACAAATCTAAGAAAGCTAATGTAATAAAGGGATGACATAATAAAAAGGGCTGAAATAAAAAAAAAGAAAGGGGAAGAATGATGAAAAAAAATTATTTCAATAACAATTCTCAAAAAATTAATATTAAAAATATATATTCATGCCTCTAAACAAGCAAAGAAGAAAACCAATAACCCTTTTAAGAAAATATTCGATAATGATAATAAAAGATTAAAATGAAAAGAAATATCAAAAATTTATGCACCCATGTATGTGAACAAACAAACGAAAATCAAATAGCCAAACAGAAATATACATACATAATGCCGTCGGCTTCGGAACCTCCGCTTCCCCGACTCGGTGTAAAAAGAATATCAATGATGCCCGATAAGTCATATTCAAACCGATGGAGCCATCCTGATATGGCCGTGATTCAGAATTACCCTGGGCCGATAGTTCATAAAACATGACCTGTTTCTACCGGGATCTAATTCCATATTCTTATTAAACTTGCCATATACGCGGCAGACACTTGCGTGATTTTATCGCCGTCCTTTTATGCTACAAATGGGGACTTCCATCCGAACATGGAATGGTCCATGAGTGACCAACATACTTTGAACATTTACGCCCCAATGCTGGGTCTGTCTAAATCCAGTTAGAGATTCTATTATCTCATTTCATTAATATTAACTGTTGGCCATAAGGCCACTTTTTCTGGCGACTAATCAAGGGTTTTCCCCTCTCCGAGGGGATGTAATTAACGTCGTGACCTTCACGGAGTGGTGGGTTTTTGTCCAGACACGACACACAAAATTGTTTGATTAGTCAGATCGAGTGCACCCTGGGTCCCGGACCACTCGTCTCGGAACCTGAATAAATCGTCACCTAGGTGACTAGCTCGCCCACACACTCAACAAATAAATAATGAATAAATAAACGAACAAAAGAATAAAAGGAGTGTTCCGAAAGTGCATCCACAAGTCTGGCACGCCCGGTGGGATAAAAACATCCCTTCATCTCCTCGCCGGGATTAGGGGCCCTATGGCCTCCTCATGAAATTCTAACTATTTGTACCTGCAAATTGTAGGTCGCATTTCGATGATTACAATGGTTGTCTCCTTCGGACCGCTAGTCGTTGCAAGCCACGCAAGGGAGGGCTACTTGGCGATCCCGGTGTAATTTGAGAGCTTCCCTCCCGTGGTGGGCTTCCCCAACTTCTTGGGGGTGGCTTTCGTCAACTTGCTGGAGACTAAGGGGCCCAAGCCCATCAAAGTCCACATCCCCGCCACGGGAATTTCCACCACTAAACCTGTTGTTGTCGGGTTGCCAACAACTACTGTCGATCACACGTTGATCAAGACCATGGGCTGTTTTGTCCACCACATCCATTTTGACACGGGTTCTACCAGCAAGAAGCTGGCGGCCCGCCAAAGAAGGAACCGAAGAAGTGATGCTGCTGCTTTGCCCATGGGTCGGGTATCCAATACCGGCAAGTCCGTTTTGATCAGAGGTATCATTGTTTACCTGAATGGCCGTAGTGCCAAAGTTGTCCCTGAGCGGATAGTCACAAACATCCTTGTGCGCAACTCTTTCCAAGCGCTAGGGAGAATAGAGAAGAAGAATGGTGGAGCGGCCCGTCGGCCGAAGAATGAACCGGCCCCAAGGCCATGCAAGACCAAGCAAGTCTGGATGCCTGAATCAACTTGGGGCCCAGTGACAACTCAGCTGGAATCTGTCAAGGTTGACAGGCCCAGCGAGGGAGAGAAGGAAAGAGGAATGAACAAAGAGATGCCAGCAAGGGCGTCTTGCAAACCATTTGCCCAAGCCTATAGGCAACAGGCGAGTACTGCTATATGTGCTGAAGGTCATGACAGAGTTGCTCGGGACGGTCAACCCGCCTATGGGTCCCCCGCACAAGCAAGGGTACCGCCACCTGTGGTTTACCCTGATTATGAACAAGGAGACATCACCCAGGCCGTGCACAGATACCTCCGTGGCCTTGGGAATACCTCCCTAGGGAGGCAGAGATTACTACATGCCATCACCACTGCTGAAGAGGGTCAAGAATATCCAACCGACCCAGCTGAGATAGAAGATGCAGAATCGGGGTGCTATGGGCGTCCCCACCATGAAGAAGATCTACCGAGAGCCTCAATGTTTGAAAGACTGCCCTTCGCCAGTCAACCGACCAGACAGGTGAAGAGGAGAAATAGAAGCATGTGAATCTACACCTGTGACATGGCCAGAGTGGCCGGTCACTATGGGACTCTGCCTATTGAGCCCGAAGAAGTTGCAAAGATTGTTGAGAGGCCGGACCCTCTCACAAGAAGAAGAAAGGCCGCGGGCGAGGCGCTACAAACCCTTGCCGGAATAACAAATCTAGAAGAGACTATGGTAGCCTTGACTGCCAATGTGATCACAACTGAAGATGATAGTGGGGTGCCATCCACCTCATTTGAAGAAACACCAGCTGATGACAGGAGTAGCCTCCCCGGCCCTTCTATCAACGATCCGACCTTGTTGATGTTGTTGCAAAGATATTAGCAAGAAATTGAAGCATTAAAGAAGCAACTGAGCAAGAGGAAGGCCCACAGCCACGCACCCGGACAGGTCGAAGGCCCGCCTGGGACATCAGGGGAAAGCAGCTATGCATTTGAAGCCTCACTATAGGCAATTGCCTCGCAACCAGTGCCCAACTATGCCAGGGGCATCCCGCCCCCACAACAACAACTTACGGCTGTGCCGCAACCCTCAATCTTCCAATTTCAAGGGGGCCCTGCCACGCCTCATGCGACCGTGCTGACGACGCGGCATATGCAACAAGCCCACTTCTACCCAAGCCCGGTTGATTTGGCGGTGATGAATAAGCTCATGGTCGAGCAGATGATAGAAATGAAGCTGGCGAAAAGGAGCGATGGTGACTCCGCCTCATTTGATGTATAAAGGGTACCATACCCATCCCATCATGCTGCCAAGAAGCTGCCCCCTGGCATCACTAAGCCTCCAAAGTTCGAGAAGTTCAACAGGAAAGGATCTCCGCGGGAGCACATTGCCTACTACACTAATGTGATGGGTGACTTAGCTACTGATGAGTCGTACCTGCTAAAGTTCTTCGGGTCCACACTAACGGGGCTCGCCTTTGAGTGGTACTCAAGCTTGTAGCCCGGGTGTATCATTTATTGGCACGACATGCAGAAAGGTTCCACATCGCCAAAAGGGAGGTGACGGTGGCCGAACTATATGAAACCAAGCAAAGGAACGACGAGTCTACCCTAGAATATATCAAAAGGTAGAGGAACCTCAGCATGAGGTGCAGGCGTCCACCGCATCAGGAGGATGTCATCCAAATATGCAAGTAGAACTTGAAAAGAGAGGCGTTGGAAAGAGTGATAGGCACTAAAATTAAGTCATTTGACTGACTGAATAATGTTATGGCAGAAGTCGAGGCATTCCTCTCGAAATACTCTGCCGCTCCCGTCACTTCAGGCCAGAAGGCCAGGTCAGCTGAGAAACGGCCAGCACCTCAAGAAGTGCACCCGATTGACTTCAAGACCTTTCAACAACAGAAGGAGAAGGACAAAGGGGTAGCTGAGCCTCCCCCGGCCAAGCCCGCCGATCGACGAGAGGGCTCATCCCTACGGGATAAAATGAAGAAGCTGTATTCTTTCCCTCGAGATAAGACTCGAGTCTTGTTCGAATGGGCTACGAAATTAAACAAGATCACTCTCCCCGAACTAAAGAGGTCGAGTGATCTCAGAAGAAAAGATGACCCTCGTTTCTGCCCGTACCATCAAATGATCAGACATGCCATTGAGGAATGCTATGTTTTCAAAGACATTATTGAGTCTTTAATCAAGAAGGGAGAATTGCAAATGGGGGAGCACAAAGTCGATCCTCCGCACCCGCATGAAATGCCCACTTTAGGGGTGACAATCAACATGATATCCTTATATCAACAACTACTCGAAGAAGTGGCGGAGGCCTACACTCAACACACCTATGAGGCCTATATCCTAGCGCCAGCAGAAGATGAGAGAAATTGGCACTCCGTGCCGGTAAAAACAAGAAGAGGGGCAGCACCTTGTCGTGGCCTAAGAATTCATATACGAGGTGTCACACCTCAGCCGGAACCCCTGGCTGTGACCCCCGTCTAGCAAGAGACAGCCCTCCAGCTGGTCATCAGAAGGTTCACCAACAATAAGAAGAAACACATTGTAATACCCCGATTTTTCAAGAAATTAATTAGAAATTCAAAATTAATTAGAAATTAATTAATTAGAAATTCCTTAATAAATAGAATAAGCTAAATTTTGACTATTTTATAAAAATTCAGAAAAATTATATTCTTGTAGAGGATAACACGTTTAATAAACTTGTCTTCTGTGACACCCTCAAATAAAATATGTTAATAGGTCGAATTAGTGGTTTAAGCCCAAAATAAACACTTAGTTAACCATACCTTAAAATGCGAAATTTGAGCCCGACACTTCATCAAATGAGCCCAAACCAGTGGCAAATGAAAGGTCAAGATGAGAGGGTCATTTCCCCTCTCTTAATCTCTCGAAACCCTAACCCTAGAAGGTGCAATCGGCGGCGATTGATTTGCGTCAATAATTACGGCGGCATTCACATTAGCCCAACTTGCGTGGACGAATACTCCGCGCATAGAAACCTCTAGAAGGCGTGTGACCTATAAAAATGAAGCTCTCTTACCCTAGAATCGTTTATAACTGGCGGCGGCTGCAGAGAAGTTGGATCGAGGGAGATCTTCAGCGATTAGTGGCTGCGTGTACCGGCGTCTTGGATTTTCTTTCACCTTTCTTCTTCATCCGATTCTGGTAGGTGATTGCAAGCCAAACTCTACGAATAGTATATGGTTGGAAGCATCAACGTGTTAGCTTTTTATTGATATAGAAAGACCTAAATTTTATCAAGTGCTCTGCGAGAATTTCTAGTTTTAGTGGAAGCATGTCAGAACTAGGGTTATAATTGTTCCCTTTCGATTAAGTAGTAATTTCAGGCTATAAACATAAAATTGATTCATGAATCTTGTAGAGTTTTTCGTGCTCTTTCTTTTGATAGTAAATGCCCCAAATTCCATCCTTCATATCGTGCGAATTCCATGTTTTAGTATAACCCTAGAAACCTCGCCGGAATCGGGCAAGGTGAAAGGGGCAGCGACCTGTCTGGACTTGTGCGGCCACACGATAGACCGCACGTCCCAGACAGGCGGCCTGTTGTTGACCGTATAAATGTTTCTGTCTCTGATCGTTTCCCTGGAACGTGAGGCCAAATCCTAACCGCATGTCTATCCTACGGCCAGTTCCAGACCGCACATCCCTTCCAGCGGCACACGACCGACCATCCATCTCCAGCAGGCCTTCGGACCTGAAGGGGCATGTGCGGCATGTCTGTGACCGTATATGGCGATGTAAGGTCCAGAACCGACCGCACATCTGTAACAGAACATATTAATTATCATTACAGCATGTTATGTAAGTAGATTAGTGGTTAATGGCATGTTAGCAACACACCTAATAAATTGTAATTCATGACAGTAAATAATTCTTGCTGATTTATTTAATTTGAGCTTGATCTTGATTCATCTTTCCAATGAATGTCAATCTTAATTGTGAATCGTTTATAATTGAAATGGCTATCAGGGTTACACTTGTTTTAACCTTAGACCTGAACAGGTTGATCTTGAACCATTATTATCCCCTAGTTTTGAACTTGGACTCAATCGAATTGCTTTGATTTGAGTTAGTCCGAATTGGACCAACAGAGACTTGAGTGGCCATTTGTGGACCGCATATATCCATGAACGGGCCAGTGGAGACTGTTTATCCCTAGCTAATGCCAAATTGTCTTGGCCGATTATCCTTGATCCATCTTCGATCAAATCCTGATGTGATCAGTCCAGTAGACTCTAGGCCGACCAGCAGACAGTGGGCTGGACTCTAGTTCAGTTCCACCCTGCCTATGGTAGCCCGGGAGCCCACTTGGGCTAATTTCTAACTCATGGATAGGCCCTGTGTTGTGCGGCCAGTAATAACCCGTACATCCTACAGGCGGCCCTGAACGGACCGTTCAACTAATGAGCGGCTCTGTCAGGCCCGTATATCCTATCTTCGATTTTGAAAACTTCCGGCCCTGTGCTGCCCAATAATTACCGTTCATTCTGAAGAGCGGCCCTTAATCAGCCGTTCAACCCAGCCCAGTTCCTGTACAGTGCGGCCCTGAATCGACCGCACAAGTGCTTGAGCTGTCCAATGGTGACCATATATCATCCAGAGACTAGTTTTCTCCATGTTTTATGGTTTTGAATACAAGAACATGATGGTTCTTGATAACTTGAACTCTTGGACAGAAATTCTGAACGGTATCTCTTTAACTTAGTCTTGGGATGTTCTGAGGTAAGTTTATACTTGATTAAAATTTGGCCATTTAACTTGATTAAAGTCTAGACGGAACTTGGGATATTGGATGCAATAAATCAATGCCAACGCATCATAAGGGCCCAGTCTGGTCCTGGGGAGAACGTCCGAAAAGTACTTGTGCCCATGGGAGTTTGTAATGACATGGTGAGGCATTGCACCGAGTGCATGACTAGCGTGATGTCTATGACAATGATCTCTTACTTGAATCGTGTTTGACTTGGTTATATATTCTTACTTGTTGGCCAATTTCCTACAATTTCCAACAATTTCATGTTATTTCTATTGTTCATAATCTTGCTATTCTTGTAGGTATATCATCCTGCCATACTGTTATTCCATTTCGTTCTTAGCACTTTCCTTATGTTGTTTCATCCGATCGTCATTTCTTTTCATTCCATTTCATATAAACATGTAATTAATTAGTTAATTACTTACACTTGCCTGTTGTTACCTACTGTGCGTTCGCTCATATAGTTGTTTTCCCCCTTTCCAGGCAGCTCAGGTGAAGATTCACAGATGGATGGTAATGGGCAAGAGTGATGACTTGGAGTGTATCAGCTGATAGGATGTTGAGATTGTTACAGTTGTTTTACACCTAGCTATGCCTTAGAGTTTGTTTTAGTTATTGTAACGGAGTCGGGTAGAGATTATGCTTGATTATGTTTAAGTCAGTTTGATGGTATTTGTAATAGACTTGGAGTTATTTTGTTCATGACGTTATGTTAATTCTTAGCTTAACATGTTATCTTTACTAGCGTTTTCTACTATCGGTCCCGATATTCCGCGTCGGGGCGTGACAGTTTGGTGGTATCAGAGCTTAGGTTTTCTGATATCCCTAGGTTCTCTAAGTTCTAGGATCCTAAGTGATACCGTAGGACCTATAGCTTTGTTATAAGTCTAAGGACCCAACCTGGTGAGATTGGGTAGAAGACTGGGGTTGAGTTAATAATCTAATTACACGATTATCCATTCTTAATTGAACCTAACATAACCTATTCCACGTGTAGGCTTTTGCAATGGCAGGAGAACACACGGAATGGAGGAACTTGCAGCGTACGATTCAAGGACTTACTCAGGCTTTGCAACAAGTGGCCCCAGGAGGAGCTGCAAACCATGGCACTGGCGATCTTTATCGGAACTTTCGTGGGATGAATCCCCCGTGATTTGGAGGCTCGACTGACCCTGATGAAGCCGAGCACTGGCTTGAAGAGATATGGAGAATTTTTGAAGTGATGCAATGCAGCGATCAAGAACGTGTCCTCTTGTCGACCTTTCAACTTGAACGTGATGCGAGGACATGGTGGGACGCAGTGAAGGCTACCCTTGGTGATAGACAAGTCACATGGGAAGAGTTTGAGGAATTCTTCAATGGTAAATATTTTTCTAATAGAATACAAGAGAAGAAGGCGGTTGAGTTTGCTGCTTTGAAGCAACGAAATCTATCCGTACCTGAATATGAAGCTCAGTTCTGTCGGTTATCTCGTTATGCTACTCACTTGATATCTACCGAGAAGATGAAGGCTAAGCGCTTTCTTAATGGGCTGAAGCTGTAGTATATCAACCAGTTGGCACCGATGGAAATTCAAACTTTATCTGAGATGGAGAGAAAGGCTCAAGTATTGGAAGATACTTTAGAAATGATGGAGAGAATCCGTGGGAAGAGTGTTAAGAAAGAACAACACCATACTGGTTCTGGGAGTATCAAGCCCGGTCATGGCGGGAAGAGGCCCATTTGAGGGCCTGGTTCATGGAAGGGCAAGATGCCGAAGATTGAAGACAAGAAGCCTGGCCCTATTGTTCCATTCAAGGGCATATGCAAGTATTGTGACCGTCCAGGTCACAAGATGGAGGAGTGCTGGCGCAAGCTGGGTGCTTGTTTACGTTGTGGCAGTAGGGACCACCGTATTCCCGAGTGTCCCTTTTTATCTGAGCAAGCTACCCCAGTGAAATCGCAAGGAATCAAGAAGCAGCAAGGCAAGCTCCAGGCTCTACAAGAAGATGAGACAGGACCCGCCGAGGAGGGTGGACTCGTCGAAGGTACTCTTATTATACATGACAAATCAGCTTTTGTTCTTTTTGATACTGGTGCCACTCATTCTTTTATTTCTCAGAGATTTGCGAAGTCTTTAGCTGTGAAGCCAGTTTTGATGAATTCTCCGTTAGAAATTTTGACCCCTATTGGTTTCGGATCAGCAATTAAGTATTTCTATCCTTCCAGTAAGGTCATGATCAATGAACAAAACCTGCCGGCTCATTTAGTTTGTATGGACATGAAGGATTATGATGTAATCCTAGGAGTAGATTGGTTGGCTAAGTATGAGGCCAATGTTCAATGCAGATCTAGTTCTGTGTCTTTCACTGGACACCCTGGACTTTCTTTTATAGGAAGTAGACACCATAAGTCTGTTCCACTTATTTCGGCTCTTCGAGCTGATAAGCTGATGAGGAGAGGATGTAAGGCTTTTCTAGCCTTTGTTTTTGTGACCCCTAAGCAGAAGATTGAGATTGAGGACTTTTCTGTCGTCCGAGATTTTCCAGATGTCTTTCCTGAGGAACTGCCAGGACTTCCTCCTGAAAGGGAAGTTATCTTTTCTGTTGATCTAATTCCTGGTGCGACTCCTATTTGCAAAGCTCCTTATCGTATGTCTCCTGCGGAGCTAAGAGAACTAAAGTAGCAGTTGATGGAATTACTTGAGAAAGGGTTCATTCATCCTAGTACTTCCCCATGGGGAGCCCCTGTATTATTCGTCCGGAAGAAGGATGGTTTGATGAGGTTGTGCATCGATTATCGGCAATTGAACCAATTGACTATCAAGAACAGATATCCATTGCCAAGGATTGATGAGTTATTTGATCAGATAGCAGGAGCTCAGTATTTTTCTAAGATCAACCTTCGATCTGGATATCATCAGTTACGAATTAAGGAAGAGGATATCTATAAAATAGCCTTCTGTAGTAGGTATGGGCATTTCGAATTTGTAGTAATGCCTTTTGGGCTAACGAATGCACCTGCAGCTTTCATGCAGCTGATGAACAATGTGTTTCGGCCCTATCATGATCAATGGGTCGTGGTGTTCATTGATGACATCTTGATTTATTCTAAGAGTGAGGAGGAGCATGCTGAACATTTGAGGATGTCATTGCAACTATTGAGAGATCATCAGTTATATGCCAAGTTTAGTAAGTGTGATTTCTGGTTGCAAGAGGTGTCCTTTCTAGAGCATATCATCACAAAAGAAGGTGTTTCTGTTGATCCTTCGAAGGTAGAGGCAGTAAAGAATTTGGATAAGCCTACTAATGTGACTAAAGTGAGGAGTTTCCTAGGCTTAGCAGGTTACTACTGGAGGTTTATTCAAGATTTCTCCAAAATTGTGGTACCACTGACAAGATTAACCCGTAAGGAGATCAAATTTGATTGGTCAGAAGATTGCGAGCGAAGCTTTCAGACCTTGAAGGAATGTTTGACTACTGCACCTGTTTTGGCTTTACCTTCTGGAGAAGGAGGTTTTGTTGTATACACAGATGCTTCAGGTTTTAGTTTAGGGTGTGTACTCATGCAGCATGGGAAAGTGATAGCCTATTCTTCTAGACAGTTGACGAAGCATGAAGAGAACTATCTTGTTCATGATTTGGAGCTAGCAGCAGTGGTGTTCGCCTTGAAGATATGGAGGCACTACTTGTATGGAGAGGCATTTACGGTGTTTTCAGATCATAAGAGTTTGAAATACTTGTTTTCTCAGAAGGAACTCAATATGAGGCAGCAAAGATGGCTGGAGTATTTGAAGGACTTGGATTTTTCCATTGAGTATCATCCTGGAAAAGGCAATGTTGTGGCAGATGCCTTAAGCCGCAAGCCTATAGCTAAGTTGTCAAGCCTCATGTTACAAGAATTGAAATTGCTGGAGCATTTAGCTAGTTTGGATCTTAATGTTGACAAGGATCAGGTTATGATTACTCAGATTCAACTTAAGCCCGAATTATTGATGGAAATCAAGTCGCTGTAAGATGATGACCCTGAGTTGGTAGAGATCAAGGGAAGCTTGAGTAACAGACCTGACTTCATGATGGTTGATGATGGAAGATTGTTATTTCAGGGAAGAACTTGTGTACCTGATGTAGCTGAGATAAAGAGTAAGATCCTAGAGGAAGCTCATAGATCCAAATACACCATTCATCTTGGAGGTACTAAAATGTTTAAGGATTTGAAAAGATCTTTTTGGTGGCCGAATATGAAAAGGGAAGTTGCGGACTTCGTAAGTAGATGTTTGGTTTGTCAGCAAGTCAAGGCCGAGCATTTCAGACCAGCAGGGAAATTGAAACCCCTTGATATACCCCAATGGAAGTGGGAGAGCATTGGCATGGATTTCATTATGGGTCTACCTAGGACTCGTAGTGGATTTGATGCAATATGGGTGATTGTCGACAGATTGACAAAATCGGCTCATTTCTTATCTATTAAGTCTAAATGGACAGTTGATGTATTGGCTGCTTTGTATATGAAGGAAGTGGTAAGACTACATGGTATACCAATCAGCATTGTGTCTGATAGAGACCCTAGGTTCACTTCTCATTTTTGGAAAGGATTGCAAGAGTCCTTGGGAACTCGTCTGAATTTCAGTACTGCTTTCCATTCACAAACAGACGGACAGACTGAAAGGACCAATCAGATAGTGGAAGATATTCTTAGAGCCTGCATGATCAACTTTGGAGGTAGTTGGAGTGATCACCTGGCATTGGTTGAATTCACCTACAACAACAGTTACCAGTCGAGCATTCAGATGGCTCCATTTGAAGCTTTGTATGGTAGAAGCTGTCAATCCCCGTTATGTTGGGACGAGGTAGGTGAGAAGTAATGGCTTGGACCAGATCTCATTTACGAATCGTCCAAGAACATCCGTATTATCAGAGATCGGTTGCAAGTAGCACAATCAAGATAGAAGAGTTATGCCGACACCAGGAGGAGAACCTTGGAATTTCAGGTTGGTGAGCATCTATTTTTAAAGGTTTCTCCTATGAGAGGAATTCGAAGGTTTGGTATTCAGGGCAAACTGAGTCCAAGATACATTGGTCCATTCGAGATTCTGGAAAGAGTGGGGGAGGTTACTTACCGTTTGACACTACCACCTCAGTTATCTGGAGTACACAATATTTTCCATGTGTCTATGTTACGGAAATATGTGTATGATCCCACTCACATTATTCAGCATATGGACTTCGAATTGAAGGAAGATCTGACTTATGAAAAAAGAGCGATCAAGATTTTGGATCGGAAGAAACAACAACTCAGGAATCGTTCTATACCGATGGTTAAAGTGCAGTGGAGTCGGCGTGGAACTGAAGAAGCTACTTGGGAGTCAGAAGATACTATACGAAGGTAGTACCCTGACTTATTCTAGGTGAGCTGTCTCACTCCCTCTTTTTATTATTAAGTGCATTGAATTTAGAGAACCAAATTCCTTAAGTGGGGGAGGGTGTAATATCTCGATTTTTTGAGAAATTAATTAGAAATTCAAAATTAATTAGAAATTAAATAATTAGAAATTCTTTAATAAATAGAATAAGCTAAATTTTGACCATTTTATAAAAACCTAGAAAAATTATATTCTTGTAGAGGATAACACGTTTAACAAACTTGTCTTCTGTGACCAACCCAAATAAAATCTGTTAATAGGTCGAATTAGTGGTTTAAGCCCAAAATAAACACTTAGTTAACCATACCTTAAAACGTGAAATTCGAGCCCAATACTCCATCAAATGAGCCCAAACCAGTGGAAAATGAAAGGCCAGGATGAGAGGATAATTTTCCCTCTCTTAATCTCCCGAAACCCTAACCCTAGGAGGTGCAATCGGTGGCGATTGGTTCGCGTCAACAATTGCGGTGGCGTTCACATTAGCCCAACTTGCGTGGACGAATACTCTGCGCATAGAAATCTATAGAATGCGCGTGACCTATAAAAATGAAGCTCTCCAACCCTAGAATCATTTAGATCCAATGGTGGATACAGAGGAGTTGGATCGAGGGAGATCTCCAGCGATTAGTGGCTACGTGTACTGGCGTCTTGGGTTTTCTTTCACCTTCCTTCTTCATCCGATTCAGGTAGGTGATAGCAAGCCAAACCCTACAAATAATATATGGTTGAAAGCATCATCGTGTTAGCTTTTCATTGATGTAGAAAGCCCTAAATTTTATCAAGTGCTCTGCGAGAATTTCTGGTTTTAGTGGAAGCATGTCAGAACTAGGGTTGTAATTGTTCCCTTTCGATTAAGTAGTAATTTTAGGCTGTAAACATAAAATTTATTCATGCATCTTGTAGAGTTTTTCATGCTCTTTCTTTTGATAGTAAAAGCCCCAAATTTCATTCTTCATATCGTGCGAATTCCATGTTTTAGTATAACCCTAGAAACCTCGCCGGAATCGGGCAAGGTGAAAGGGGCAGCGACCTGTCTGGACTTGTGCGGCCACATGATAAACCGCACATCCCAGACAGGCGGCCTGTTGTTGACCGTATAAATGTTTCTGTGTCTGAACATTTCCCTGGAACATGCGGCCAAATCCTAACCGCACGTCTATCCTGCGGCCAGTTCCAGACTGCACATTCCTTCCAGCGGCACACGACTGACCGTCCATCTCCAGCAGGCCTTCGGACCTGAAGGGGCATGTGCCGCCTGTCTGTGACCGTATATGGCAATGTAAGGTCCAGAACCGACCGCACATCTGTAACAGAATAGATTAATTATCATTACAGCATGTTATGTAAGTAGATTAGTGGTTAATGGCATGTTAGCAACACACCTAATAAACTGTAATTCATGATAGTAAATAATTCTTGCTGATGTATTTAATTTGAGCTTGATCTTGATTCATCTTTCCAATGAATGTCAATCTTAATTTTGAATCATTTGTAATTGAAATGGCTATTAGGGTTACACTTGTTTTAACCTTAGACCTGAACATGTTAATCTTGAACCATTATTATCCCCTAGTTTTGAACTTGGACTCAATCGAATTGCTATGATTTGAGTTAGTCCGAATTGGACCAACAGAGACTTGAGCGGCCATTTGTGGACCGCATATACCCATGAACGGGCCAGTGGAGACCGTTTATCCCTGGCTAATGCCAAATTGTCTTGGCTGATTATCCTTGATCCATCTTCGGCCAAATCCTGATGTGATCAGTCCAGTAGACTCTAGGCCGACCAGCAGACAGTGGGCTGGACTCTGGTTCAGTTTCACCCTGCCTATGGTAGCCCGGGAGCCCACTTGGGATAATTTCAAACTCATGGATAGGCCCTGTGTTATGCGGCCAGTAATAACCCGTACATTCTACAGGCGGCCCTAAACAGACCGTTCAACTAATGAGTGGCTCTATCAGGTCCGTATATCCTATCTTCGATTTTGAAAACTTCTGGCCCTGTGCGGCCCAATAATTACCATTCATTCTAAAGAGCGGCCCTTAATCAGCTGTTCAACCCAGCCCAGTTCCTATACAGTGTGGCCCTGAATCGACCGCACAAGTGCTTGAGCCGTCCCGTGGTGACCGTATATCATCCAAATACTAGTTTTTTCTGTGTTTTATGGTTTTGAATTCAAGAACATGATGGTTCTTGATAACTTGAACTCCTGGACAGAAATTCTGGACGGTATCTCTTCAACTTAGCCTTGGGATGTTCCGAGGTAAGTTTATACTTGATTATAATTGGCCATTTAACTTGATTAAAGTCTAGACGGAACTTGGGATCTTGGATCCAATAAATCAATGCCAACGCATCATAAGGGCTCTGTCTGGTCCTGGGGAGAGCGCCCGAAAAGTACTTATGCCCATGGGAGTTTGTAATGACATGGTGAGGCATTGCACCGAGTGCATGACTAGCGTGATGTCTATGACAATGATCTCTTACTTGAATCGTGTTTGACTTGGTTATATATTCTTACTTGTTGGCCAATTTCCTACAATTTCCTATAATTTCTTGTTAATGCTATTGTTCATAATCTTGCTATTCTTGTAGTTATATCATCCTGCCATACTGTTATTCCATTTCATTCTTAGCACTTTCCTTATGTTGTTTCATCCGATCGCCATTTCTTTTCTTTCCGTTTCATATAAACATGTAATTAATTGGTTAATTACTTACACTTGCCTGTTGTTACCTACTGAGCGTTCGCTCATATAGTTGTTTTCCCTCTTTCCAGGCAGCTCAGGTGAAGATTCACAGATGGATGGGAATGGGCAAGAGTGATGACTTGGAGTCTATCAGTTGATAGTTATGTTGACATTTTTACAGTTGTTTTACACCTAGCTATGCCTTAGAGTTTGTGTTAGTTATTGTAACGGAGTCGAGTAGTGATTATGCTTGATTATGTTTTAGTCAATTTGATGGTATTTGTAATAGACTTGGAGTTATTCTGTTCATGACGTTATGTTAATTCTTAGCTTAGCATGTTATCTTTACTAGCGTTTTCTACTACCGGTCTCGATATTCCGTGTCGGGACGTGACACACATCCCCACGCGGGTGCACAAAGAAGCCAATCCGGTGGTTGAACGGCCTCAAGAAATCATCGATGGGCTAGATGAATATGAATAGCCCAAAATCTGGCCCGTCCAGCTGAAGGAATATGTCCCTTTGGAACATTTTGAGTCCCTGGAATTAGTAGAAGAAGCTGAAGCTGGAGCTGAAGAACTCGACATATGGGATGAACCTCCCCAGGAGCAGCCACTGACTGTGAAGAAAAAGAAGAAGAAGTCAAAGAACAACAGAAAAGGCAATGCCGTATCTTGCAATACTCTTGCGGCCCTGTTCGACACAGTCTGAATTTCTGAAGAAGATGATGAAGAGATATGCCTCGCGCCTGCAGAGGCAAATCAGGCTGAAGCTTTCACCTCCCAGCATGCTACTAGGTCTGGAAGAAATAGAGGGCATCTCCTCCAGGCTAACCACAACATCATGTTACGTGATGAGCAACCATACCAGGTTCCCTAGCTTGAAGTCAAAGGCACAGAGATTCCTCCTCCGTCGGGGATCTACTCGGAGCGTGCAAGTAGCCAGGGGGACCCTTACTTTGCTGAATTTCTATCCTCTCGGGAGGGCAAGCGGTCATGCCCGCAGCCACAATGAAGGGTCAAGGGTGCTCCCACCTTACCCTCAGTAGTCTCTCCTCCGGAAAATAAATACTACGTGGGCGTTCCAAGCCTCACCAAATTTATGCACGGGAAGGAGTCAGTTGGACAGGTGCAACAAATTCAGGTGGCACCTGAAGAAAAATATGAACTGTCTCCCGAACTAGCTCCTCAAGAATACCCTGAGGGCAGGCATAAAAGGTCCAAAGAGCTGAGGTTGACCAACGTCAGAACCACCAGTAGAATAGTGAAATAACTGAAGAGAATCCCTGCAAGGTTTTTTGTCTGGGATATACTCTCCCTCGATGAAGAAACAAGACAAGCCGTTATCACGACCCTACAAACCCTGACATACTTTGAGAGCTATTTTGTCGAGGCACAGTCGGGGGTGGCTATGACATTCACGGAGGAAGACATGCCTCTGCCCTCCGTCAACCACAATAGAGCGCCTTACACGAGGGGGGAACTGAATGGCCAGCCAATAGGTAGAATTCTAATTGACTCGAGGGCGGCGGTAAGCATACTCCCCTATCGGGTATATCAGAAGTACTATTTTGATGTACACCTGATCGAGGTCAGGGATATGAGAATTTCCGATTTCAACCAGAAATTTGAAGTTCCTATGGGTGTGGCGGAGTTTGAACTCTCACTTGGCGACTTCACTACCAAAGTGCAATTCCATGTGATAAACTCCGATACGTCATACAAGGCGTTATTTGGTCAGCCGCGGCTGCATCAAAATCAGGTGGTGGCCTCTACCCTCCACCAATGCATAAAATACCCATAGAATGGGAAAGAAGAGAGAGTGTTTGCCGACTTACAACCTTTCGAGGTCTTCGAATGTCACTTGTTAGATGCTTCCCTGTATCTAGAGAAGCCGAAGAAGCCTACCCCTCTAGCCTAGGATAAGGGTAAGAAGAAACTAGAATCCGGTGACTGGTTCCCTCCACCGCCGCCTGGCTATGTGGAGCCCCAAGAAGTATCACTCATATCTGAGGAAGAAAGGGAGCTCAGAGCAATTCAACTCTGCATTTACCCTAAACCGGTGGCATTAAAACTCGAAGAGTTACTTGGGGATGTCAAGGTCCCACCAGGATCGTCAAGCCCGTAGCTGATGCGGACTGTCAAACAGTCAAAGTATTGAAGACCCTCAAGGTCCCTAATCCTGATGGCCAACCCACCATGTTCTATGTGGCCAAGGAGTAGCCTGCAAAAGGGGACGATGATTGCAAATTCCCCGAAGATATGCACGATCCACCTGTCCCAATCAATGGGCTCCCGTACATAACTAGCCGCGCAACCAAGTTGGCCAGGAAGCAGCAGATCTCCTTCTGTCAACCTTCCAGTCAAAACAAGATGTTCAAAGAATTATGGGATCCACCGAACATGGACAGAAGATTTCTACAAATTACACAGCACCCGGGACTGGGTTTATCTATAAAAGACTATCAAGAAATTGACATGATTTCTACCTACATTGTAACGAGTGAAGACCCCCTGGGGGCAATTTATGATGAATACATAGGAGACTATGAACTAATTGAGTCATCAGCTGAATTGAAAGGCTCGGTCCCGTCTCGGCCACGGGCACACAATGATCATGGAGCTGCTACTCCATGCAGGTGCTGGGAGTCCATCTCTAGGGAGGCAACTACAATGCCCAACAATGATTCACAAGAGTCAAAAGCTGAAGAAAGTCATCCCACCCTTGAGAGCGCTCCACCAATAAGTCGGCATCCAAGCTACACAGAACCTACACTGCCAACACTAGGGCTGCTCATCCAACCCAATTAGCAGCCAAATGGCTCAGAACAAGGCAAAGCCGAAATCCCACCGTCAGGCGAGATAAGATAAGAACACACCTACGAGGCCCTCGAAGTTGAAGAAGTTGATGAAGGCTTCGTAGACCTACAGCCGGCTCATCCAGAAATAGAAGATGGCGGCCAAGCCGCTGTTGATGAATTGGCTGAAATAAACCTCGGCATGAAGGATGATCCTAGGTCAACCTTTCTTAGCGCCCTCTTGTCACTCGAAGATGTTGTGACTCCTCTGTGTTGATGATGTTGACAATAGCTTTATTTCATTGGCAACAGCTTGTTTTGATTGATTGGCAACTGTTTAAGTTTTGATGAAACTATCTCTGTCAGCTTGTCTATGGGTTCTATGCAGTAAGAGTCTATACATCGTCAAGCACACACACACAGGTCTACACATTGCACACTCAAAGTCCATACATTGCATTGTTTTATTTGTGATCATTTAGAACATAAGTCTATACATTCACATGGCCTGTCTGCACGCTAAAGTCTGTACAGAGCTTGTGCCTGTCTAACTAGCAAGTCTGTACATCATATACGAAGTCTATTCAATGCATGCACATTCATTCAAAGTCTAGACATCGGTGAAGTCTGTACATTCACCAGCTTAACTTTCCAAGTCCAGACATCGGTGAAGTCTGTACATTCACCAGCCTAACTTTCCAAGTCTAGACATCGATGAAGTCTGTACAGCCTGTGTGTTCCACGATATCAAGTCTATACACTCCTTGATCTTTACCTACGTTGCACCTGCAAGTCTATACATTGTAGCTGAGTTGAAGTCTGTACAGCCCTTGCTTTGCCAAAGTCTATACATTGTGTCTTGGCTAAGTCTATACATCGTGAACTCTCTCTCAAGTCTATACAGACCTTGCTTTGCTCAAGTCTGTACATCGTCCAGTGCATTGCATGCATCGTTCATGAAGTCTGTACATCGAGCAAGTCTGTACATCGGACTAGTCTGCATCGGCTAAGTCTATACATCATTCGTCTTACTTAGCGTCTCATGTACAACACTAAGTCTACACATTGGGCACGCAGAGTCTGCACAACACATTGTCTGCAAGTCTGCACATTGCTATAAGCACGCATGCAAAGTCTAGACAGCCATGAGAAAGTCTATACATCGCATTGCATGCACGCAGGTCTAAGTATGTACACTGGCTGCAGCATGCTCGCATAAAGTCTATACATTGCATCTTAGCATGCTTGCACAGCACAAACAAAGTCTGTACATTCATATGTGCATTGTGCTTTGCTCTTGGCAGAGTCTGTACATCGTTATGCTACCTTGTGCCGTAGCAAGTCTATACATTCTCTATGCTCGAGATTTAACGCTCACCAGAAGTGGCGTCACTTCTGAAACAAACGCCTAAGTGTAAGGCGTCTTTTTGTTGAGCATCGCTTCATCAACTCTATACATTGTCTGCTTGCATAACGTTGAGTCTGTACATCACTTGAACACTCATTGCACTCTAACTCTATACATTGCTTCATGTATTCCACTCATAACTCTATACACTGCTTCATGCATTGCACGTAGTCTGCACAAGTCTGCATGTCTATACATTGGCTGCTGAATGCTACTCAAGTCTGCACATTCGATAGTAGCAAGTCAGTACATCCATGTGTAATGTTCATAGTCTTGCATACGTGAAGTCTGTACATGCTTCAGTGTTGCATTCACTAAGCATGTACACACCTCAGTCTTGAATATATGAAATCTGCACATGCCATAGCACTACATATATGAAGTCTATACATGCTCCAGCGGTTGCCTTCATATAGGAAGTCTGTACATCGTATAGCATGCATGTGTTCAAGTCTATACATTGCTGCTGAACGCAAGTCCATACATTGCACAAAGTCTACGCATTGCTGTCCTTAACTACGATCAAAGTCTGCACATTGCATTACACTTCAATAAGTCTATACAATGTCTGGATTGCATACTATGAAGTCTGTACAAAGTGTCGACATTAAACTGATAAGTTCCTTTCGACTTACTAACAGGGACTAAAGTGCAAAGATGAAGGATTGGCTCGTGATCCAAGGAAGGACGAGGTGCCCAGATTATGACACGTGGAAGCAGCCCAGCCAGGATGCTGCCATGTGGTCGAAATTCCTCGGATCTGGCGAATTCTCTAGGCGGGAAATGTGGAAGCCACATGCCCTATCCAATCTGCTGATGGTATAAAAGGAAGTCTTCTTCCTCAGAAGAAGGCAGATCGAAAAGAAGCAGCCAGAGCTAAGAGAAAAGAACAAAGAGTGAGTGCCTGCACGATCCACAGAGAAGAAGATTCAGAGAGAAGAAGAGAAAGAGAGAAGAGAACATTGAGAGAGTTGAGTTGAGAGAGTCTTTTGAAGTCTTGTAAATCAGTCTCTTGGTTCAGATACCAGAGCTGATACTGCTCAATTGAGCTACATTCGTTTTGGTTTTCCATTTCGTTTGTTTCTATCTTTACTATTTTCGAAACTCTTTTGTTATCAAGCTGTGAGCCAGTAATTGCAGTGGAGATCTCCACTGGACAGGTGAAGCTGTAATCCTCAGCAGGCGAGACCAGGTCTCGGACGGCTAAGCTGTATCGCCCAGCGGTTGCAGAGGATTTGTTCCTCTGGTCGGCAAGCTGTAAAGCCCAGCGAAGCTGTGTATCAGCGGTCTGTTGGCAAGCTGTGAAGCCTAACTGTTCAAGCTGTGAGTCAGCAGGATCCACATTCCAGTTGGAGTGTGGGGTGGACGTAGATCTCTGGATTGAGATTGAACCACCTTAAAGATCGGTGTCTACTGTGTGATTGCTTGTGGTTTGTGTGATTTCATAGTGTTCCTTCTATCGTTCAATAAGTGCTTGTTTTAATTCCGCATTAGAGTTCAACTGTGTTTTAAAATTAGACATTAGATCTATTCACCCCCCTCTAGATCCACTCTCAGTGGTAATAGACTGCGTCCATCTAACATAACAGTTGGTATCAGAGCCTAACTCTTCTACAGGGACTTACAGCCCGAAGAGGAAGGTACAGATGGATGCTCGAGGGATGATCGCTGAAGGACACTCAACCACCAAGCTCCCTTTCTTCGATGGATCTAACTATGCATACTGGAAGAACCGTATGCAAGTATTTTTGAGGGTGAAGGATTATGAGATCTGGAAGGTAGTCAGCAAGGGACCTTATGAGCTGTCCCCTAATGAGGAAGTCTGGACCAAGGAGGAGATCAGAAGGTCTACTCTAAACTGGAGCGCCATAAACGATATTCAATTCTCTCTTCACCCCACAGAATTTTCTCGAGTATCAGCTTGCAGCTCAGCTAAGGAGATGTGGGATGCACTGGAAGTTATTCATGAAGGGACTTCTCAGGTTAGAGAGACGAAGGTTAATTTCCTTGTGTCAGAATATGAAGCCTTCAAGATGAAGCCAAATGAGACCATCAAGGAGATGTACTCTCGATTAACTATCATCACAAATGGTCTTAGAGGTCTCGGGAAGGCATAGACAGAATACGATGTAGTGAGGAAGATATTGCGTTCCCTGACTCATGCTTGGCATACTAAAGCTACAGTAATGGAGGAGTCAAGGGATTTGTGAAATACAATGGCAGATGAGCTAATTGGCTCGCTGATGGCATATGAGATTAATCTCCTAAAGATAGAGGAAGCTGAAAAGAAGAAGAAGCCAATCGCTCTGAAAGCTGGTGCCAGCAAATCCAGCTAGTCCAGCAGATCCAGCTCTAGTGGATCATCATCCGAGGAGAGCCTGAATGAACAAGATATAACTCGTACTGAGATGGCAATGATGACTAGAGAGTTCAGGCGGTTTCTCAGGAAAGAAGGAGGACGATTCAGCCAAAAGAAGTATAGTGGCGGCCGAAGGGATAAAAGGTATAAACATAACCCTGCAAATAAAATTGAAACTAATACTTGTTATCAATGCAGGAAGACAGGCCATCTGAAAGCTGACTGTCTAGAGAATCAGAAATACAAGGACAAGTCAAAGAAGAGGAACACGAAAGGGAAAGCTATGGTGAGTACCTAGAGTGATGAAGATGAAGGCTCCTTGAGCAATACCTCTGACAATGAAGCCGAATCTGAAAAGCCCATTTGCCTTATGGCAACAAGCTTTGAAGACAGAGAGGAGGATTCAGATGAGGTAACTTCTCGATTCAATAATTTTACTATTGCTGATTGGGTAGATGCCTATCATGAAATAGCTGATAAAGCAGATGACATTAGAAGGGAAAATATGCATCTAAGGAGAAAGATTAACTCCATGCAAAATGATACAACTCTAACTGATAAAATTGCATGTCTTCAATATGAGAATAATAAACTCAAACTCACATGTTCTGAATTAGAAGAAATCAAGAATGAGTCAAAAGCCTCTAAAGAAGATAATGAGAGGTTAGAAAAAGAAGCTGATGAATGGAAGTTGAAAATTCAGAAATATGAAAGTGAGATAAAAATTATGAATGAAAAATATCAAGCTGTCCTAAGTGTGAATACAGAACTGAAAAAATCCATTGAAGACATTCAAAAGGATAATGAGGACAAGCTTAAAACTATTGGGAAAATGACCCAAGGTTCAGATAACCTAAATGCTTTGTTAGGGTCAAAAGTCAACTTCAGAAAAGAGGGCCTTGGATTTAATTCTAGTGCAACAAAAAGCTTTGGAATGAAAACTATTTCATTTGTTTCACAAAAAGAGAAAGGACCTCTAATCAACATGAAGTCAAACATTTCAGTGAACAAAGCTGTAAATCTGAAAAAGCCCAGTGCTGAGGAGAAGGGCAAACAAAAGCTGAGTGAGCCTAGTAGAGCTAGCACATCCAAGCAAAATCCCAAAGCTCAGTCTCAGGTTAGGGGTCAACCTACATAGTCTTATAAACCCCATGTTAAGGTCACCAAGTCTCCACCATCACCACCACCTCTGAAGAAGACCCAATACACACCTATGAATAGGTCAGCAGGGTCCAAGGTGCAGGGGAGGCAGAATGCTTTTAGAGCTCAACCCAAACATTTCTACCAACCTAGAGCCCAATCCCACTTCTTTGCACAGTCAACCTATCCAAATAGGTCAGGATGGACTAGGACTCAAGAAAGGTTTACAGGTTATGGACATCAGGCTACACAGTCCTAT
Source organism: Amorphophallus konjac (assembly GCA_022559845.1). Classification (NCBI taxonomy): domain Eukaryota; kingdom Viridiplantae; phylum Streptophyta; class Magnoliopsida; order Alismatales; family Araceae; genus Amorphophallus; species Amorphophallus konjac. The sequence continues at coordinate 157,283,541 of CM040118.1, read as the reverse complement.
AAACCTTACACTAGAAATTGGGTTAATGGGTATGGCTCTTGGACACCTAGGAACCAACATTTCCACAGCCAGCCCAATGATTACTATGACCAAAATTTCGTGAATACACCCTGGCCAAGGCACTAGCACAGAAATAATCAATCTGTAAATAATCATGCTAGTGTAAACAAGAAAAAGCATAACAAAAAGAAATCTGGAAAATCCACTGAACAGAACTGTTTCAAACAAATGTGGATTCCTAAAAGTCTGCTTTCTTGTTTTAATTACTTTTCATCTTCTCTGGAGCCTAATCAGTCTTGGGTTCCAAACTTCTCTACCTGATTGTGTGTGCAGATATGCCTGGCACCCAAGAATAATTTGTGGTACTTGGATAGTGGCTGCTCCAGGCATATGACAGGAGATAAGGCCAAGTTCTGCATGCTGACAGAGAAACAAGGAGACCTTGTCACCTTTAGTAGCAACACAAAGGGTAAGATTGTTGGGACAGGTAAGGTAGGTAAGTGTACTACCTGTTGCATTGAAGATGTCATGTTGGTTGAAGGTTTAGCATATAATTTACTTAGCATCAGCCAACTATGTGATAAAGGATGCAAAGTTCTTTTTGACTCTCAATGCTGCAAAGTTTTTGAACCTGATTCCGAAATTGTTAAATTTTCTGGTAAAAGGATAAATAACACTTACATGATAGACTTAGATGATATACAACATTCTAACCTATGCCTTACTGCTAGCAGAGAGGACTTAGCATTTTTATGGCATCGTAGGTTAGGCCATGCTAGTTACATTGTATTGCATGAACTGAATAAGCATAGCATGGTTAGAGGACTTCCTAAAGCTTCCTTTAAGAAAGAAAATAAAATCTGTGATGCATGCACTCAGTCAAAGTTAACTAGAAAGTCATTTAAATCTAGAACAGAAAATCTATCTTCTAAACCCTATGAGCAGATACACATGGACCTTTTTGGGCCAACCAGGTCTGTCAGCTTATCAAGGAGGAAGTATGGGTTTGTCATGGTAGATGACTTCTCTAGGTATACTTGGGTATATTTCTTATCACATAAAAGTGATGCATTCTAAGAATTTCAGGAGTTCTGTCTTAAGAAAAACCAGAAAAGTGAAAATATTTTAACTGATCATGGAGGTGAGTTTGAAAACTCACAGTTTGATGAATTCTGCAGGTCAAATGGAATTCATCACAAGTACTCCTCACCAAGGACACCCGAGCAGAATGGAGTTATGGAGAGGAGGAACAGAACCTTGGTGGAGATGGGTCGTACACTCTTGGTTGAAGGTGGTCTGCCAAGGAAGTTCTGGGCTGAAGCAGTAAATACTGCCTGTTATGTAATTAACAGAGCCATGGTAAGACCTTCTACCCAGAAAACACCCTATGAGATCATAAAGGGTAAGAAACCTTCTATTGCTCATTTCAAGGTTTTTGGTTGTAAATGTTTTATTCATATAAATGATAAAAGAGACCTTGATAAATTTGAACCTAAAGGTGAACCAGGAATTTTTCTTGGTTACTCTGAAAACACCCGAGCATATAGAGTGTATAATCTAAATTCCAAAATTGTTGAAGAATCTCCACATATTATTTTTGATGAATCTTTGGTAAAGTCTAATATTGGTCAATGCAGGAATGAAGACAATGGTGATATTCTGAAAGAAGGGAATCCTGCAGACAAATCCGAAGATGAGGAAGGAAATGAAGAGCTTAATGAAGAAGAGCCTACAGTTCAGGGGGAGGTAAATGAAAATCATGATAATGAAATTGTCAACATTAGATATCTAAAAGATCATCCTGTAGATAATGTGATTGGCAATTTCCATGACCCTCCTAGGACTAGAGGCCACTTAAGAATTCAAAATGAATTGAATGCATATGCCTTTGTATCAAATGTAGAACCGAAGTCCATTGACTGTGCTCTTGAGGATGTGCATTGGATTAATGCCATGCATGAAGAGCTCAATCAATTTGACAGGAATAAGGTGTGGCACTTGGTTCCACCTCCTGATCATGAAACAGTCATAGGGACTAAATGGGTATTCAGAAATAAAATTGATGAATCAGGGAATGTCATAAAAAATAAGGCCAGACTTGTAGCTCAAGGGTATAACCAGGAATTTGGAATTGACTTTGAAGAGTCTTTTGCCCCTGTAGCCAGGTTAGAAGCTATCAGAATCTTATTGGCTTATGCATGTTCCCTAGGAATAAATCTTCAATAGATGGATGTAAAATCTGCTTTTCTGAATGGGGAAATCAGTGAGGATGTCTATGTGAGGCAGCCTCCTAGCTTTGAATGTTTAGACTTCCCCAATCATGTGTATAAACTTCGAAAAGCTCTCTATGGTCTTAAGCAAGCTCCTAGAGCTTGGTATGACAGGTTGAGTAAATTCCTCACTGATAAGAACTTCACAAGAGGTGTAGTTGATCAAACCCTGTTTACTAAGGTAAGTCATTCATATATTCTTATCATTCAAATTTATGTGGATGACATTGTCTTTGGGTCAACTAACCCCAAATTGTGTGAGGAATTCTCTCAGATAATGACTAATGAGTTTGAAATGAGCTCAATGGGTGAGCTCAAATTATTTCTTGGACTGCAGGTGACACAGTCAAAAGATGGAACTTTCATCTCTCAATCCAAGTACATAAGGGATTTATTGAAGAAGTACAAGATGGATAATCTCAAGGAAATAGCTGCTCCAATGGGTACCTCAGCCAGTTTAGATGAAGATCCTCAAGGTAAACCAGTGGACCAAAGGCTATACAGAGGTATGATCGGATCCCTTTTATATCTTACAGCATCTAGGCCTGATATTCAGTTTGCAGTGTGTCTATGCTCTAGATTTCAGGCTATTCCTAAAGAATCACATCTTAAATCTGTGAAAAGGATTTTTAGGTATTTACTAGGCACCCAAGAGCTAGGTCTTTGGTATCCTGCCAAGTCTGAGTTAGAACTTCTAGCCTACACCGATGCAGATTATGTTGGGTGTCGAGTAGATAGAAAAAGCACTAGTGGCTACTGTCAATTCTTAGGTGGTTGTCTAGTGTCTTGGGCATCCAAGAAGCAACACACAGTTGCTTTATCCACAGCTGAAGCTGAATATGTTACAGCTGGTAATTGTGCTGCCCAAGTACTTTGGATCAATCACCAACTGGTTGATTATCAAATAAAACTGGAATGTATTCCAATTTTGTGTGATAATACTAGTGCTATATGTTTAGCTAAAAATCCTGTTCATCATTCTAGGACTAAGCATATTGAGATCAAACACCACTTTCTTAGAGATGTTGTCAATAAAAAGGAAATTGAACTGAATTTTATTGAAACAGAAAAATAAATTGTTGATATTTTTACTAAGCCTCTTGGGAATGAAAGGTTTAAATTTCTTAGAAGAGAACTTGGCTTGTGTAAATTTCAGCATAATGAATAAACTCTCTGATGGCTTGAATAAACCTTGTGAATGTTGAATGTTGCAACAGACTCATGATCATGCATGACATTCATAATTTTTTTTGGCATCACACTCATGATCATCATTGCATATCATTTAGTCATGACTGTGTCTAAGCTCTCTCTCATCTAAAACCACATGCATATAGACAGGGGGAGTATTGTTAGAAATTCAGAGTGGTCATCAACTTTATTGAAATCCAAATTCTTTGACCCTGAATGAGTTGAGTCTGACAATATGGCAATCTGTTAGTCAGTTCTGATTCCTAAGCAATAGAAAATAGACTTCTTCATTTATAAGAACTTTAATTGCTTGAAGACTGACTTAATGGTTTAAATTTTATAAACTTTAAAGTTTAAAGATTGCAATCAGTAAATAAGAAAGCTAAAAATTGATAAGGCTCTCAACCCTTATCTTATTTCATGTCAGACAAAGCCAATTATATCTGAAATCTAAAAACTCATCTAAAATCCTGTTAGAGAAGGCTAAGTATGTGTATTATCGTTAAACAAGTCATTCTGAAACAAATTGTAATACCCCGACTAATTATTAAAGTTTTATTGAGCTTTTATTAATTAAAAATTAAATTAAAATGAATTAATGTTTGAATTTCAAAATATTAATATTTAATTCATTAGAAAATAGAACCTATAAAATTCGACTACCTTAGAAAAATCTGTAAAAATAGTAATTGGGTAAAAGATCATTTTTATAGCAATTTTGTCTTCTGGACTTGACCCAAATTAATTACGTAACCTTGTCTAATTAGAGGATTAATCCTGAATTTGACTTCCACCTACCCTTTACCTAATCGTAACTTAAAACGTGAAATTCGACCTTGTTACTCAACCAAATGATCTGAAATCAAGGGCAAATGGATGGCCACGAGGTAAGGAACATTTACCCTCAATCAATTTGAGGTAAACCTAGCCCTAAAACGTGCTGCCGACATAGTTTTGGTCAAGTCAAGGATTTCGGCGTCGTTTTTAATACGTAACTTGCAGCGTCGAATACTCCCAACTCCGAAGGATCCAGAAGCCCCATGACCTATAGAAATGTAGCTCTTCGACTCTAGTTTCATTTGGTTGCTGTGAGGTACGTTGAAGTTACAGATCCAAGGAGTTCTTGCTCGATTAGTGGAGGTGGGTCGGCAGGCCGTCGGCTTCCTCTCTTCCTTCCTTGTTCCAACGATTGAGGTAGGAATTCTCAACCAAACTTCGATCACGAGTAAAGAAAATTGTTCCTCTCATCGAGCTCTATCCATTGGTGACAAAAGCCCCAATTTTCATTAGGTATCCGTGGAGATATCGAGCTTTTGTGAGGTGCTGTCAAGCTTGTTCTTTATTCTAGGGTTTCGAGTTCCCTCTTCAATTTGAGGTAGGATCTAACAACCAAATCCTAATTAACTTACATGAAGTAATCAGCATGTTGTTAGCTTTTATTCAATGTAGAAACCCCCAATTTTTATTGAGTATGCTTGGTGAATTTCAAATTTTTGTAGAAGCATGTCTAGAACATGATTCATATAGTATTCCTTTAAGCCAGAGCTTGATTGCGGGCTTATTTTTGAGTCTTGTAACCTGATATTCATGTAGCATATCATACATGGTTGGATTCATGATCGAGTTAGCTTTCTTTTGACACCAAAATCCCCAAATTGGGTTTTGTATATCGAGAGAATTTGACAATTTAGTGGAAGTATGTCCTGAACTAGGTCTCCTTGTGTTCTTCATAGAATAGGTTGTGATTCTGGTGAATTCTGATGAAATTCGTGTTTCCAAATTGTAGTTTTATGACCCTAATATGTCTAGCAAGATTCCTATAGCATGTGGTTTTAATTTCAACTCAATTGGACCTCATTTGGATGAGTTAATGGGTTTTCCGGAGGCAACTTACGTTGTTGTTCTTGCAGGGGTCGACCCCAGGGGTCGACCCATTTTCTGGGTGCCCTGGCAGGCCCGAGGGTCGACCCTTGGGGTCGACCCATTTGGCCCAGGCGCGAGGGTCGACCCCTGGGGTCGACCCATCCACTCCCTGCAAGGGGGTCGACCCCAGGGGTCGACCCATCCTGTGCTGGCAGAATAGGGGTCGACCCCAGGGGTCGACCCATCCTGCAGATTTTGAGGGGGTCGACCCTCGACCCATTCAGCTGCCAGACCCCATTTTTACAGGGGTCGACCCCAGGGGTCGACCCATACACCAGAAAATTAGTTTTCATCATTTTTCAACCCGTGGATCGATCCAGATCATTAGGGGATCGACCCATTGAACTTAGACCAATTGAAAACTATATTTTTGAAGAACCAGTGACCTATTCTGAAAACCTTATGATTTCAATTTACATTGGTTCCTACTTGCAAACATAGGGTAAAAACATGCCGTTTACCATCTTCATTTCGACTCATACATTGGTTAAATAGAAACCCACATAATTAGTGGTTAATGGTGTAATTAAATCTCTGTTAATACATTCTTTTTCCTTCCTGTACAAGCGTGTTCCTTTACCTTATCATCTTGAATCAGCTTTTGGCAATTGTCTTAATGCAAATGATAATGGATAATCTTTGACATATTAACTTGATAATTAGGATTAATATGTTGATTAGCTTGTTGGATAGCTGCTGTACTACAGTAACGCAGCATGATTAACTCTTATTGTGATTGGTTTTCAATCTTCTTGATGATTGTGCTTAACTTAAAATTCTGAAATGAATCTCCTTCCTACTTGAAATTGTTATTGCTACATGGTTCAAACCTTGGAATTCTGGCCATAAATTGTGGAAGTCTAGATTCGTGGGATCTTTGATCCAAAGAAATCAATGCCTGGCAAACAATTAAGGGCTCGGTCTAGTCCTGGGAGGAGCGCCCGAACACTACGTGTACCCCCGGGGAGGTGATTGACTAGGTGTGGCATTTGGCACCAGTACTATGACATGAGTTAAATCTAGGACTGGCCACTACTCTCTACTACTCTCTACTACTCTCTACTACTTTTCACTTTCCACTCTTCACTGTTCTATACTCTACTTGTTGTTACTTACTTGCTGTTACTTGGACGTGGAAATGAAACTACACACGTGCTTGACATGACTTGAATTATCTTAATATGGCCAACTCTTTATCGTTATCTCCTATAGTAAATTCTTGTCTTTGTTATTCCTCTTAAGTATTACCATTCTGTTCCTTTATATCTCTTGACCTTGCAAGATCTTTAAATTTTGTTTCATTATATCATCATGATTCTTTTATTGCATTATCCTTTGTAGCATGATATTTTGAAAATGTAATTAAACTGCTAATCACTTATACCTATCTGTTATTTCCTACTGAGCGTCAGCTAATAGTTGTTGTTTCCCCCCTTTCTAGGCTTTTCAGGTGACGCGCTTATCGATGGGGAAGGGCAGGAGTGATGTTTTGAGTGTAGCAGTTAGTTTTGTTTAGAGTGTGTTGTGCTTCAGTTATGTTATTATGGTTTAGAGTTGTTATCCCAGTTGTATTGAGTTGATTTGAGGATTACTGTACCAATTATGTTTTGTTTAATGGTCAATAAGTTATTCCATTTCTTAGCACTTGTATATATTTAGATTAGTTCTCTCTCTTGCCAGCTCGTTTCTAACTGTACGTCCCGATATTCCGCGTTGGGGCGTGACACAAGTAAAGGATAGCTAAGAAAGATATTGAAAAATATTGAAAATTAATTGAAAAATAACATTGGCAGAGCAATGACTGGTAAAATACTGAGAAACTAAGTTATCCATCAAAGAAATGGACAATACTTAAGTCATGAGGTGTATTAGTTATCTCTGTATAAAATGATCAAAACAGTAGGGTGGTTTCACTGAGTACCTGGGGGTAACTGGCGTCTGATAAACGTGTACCCTCACACAAAAAGGTGTAAATCAGTTTTATTGAGTTTGATCATAGGCAGAATGGTCCATCATGTTGAGTATCTAGGGATATTGGCGTCTGATAAACGTATACCCTTACGTAAAAAGATAAATGGTACCTGAATGCCCTTAATGAAATAATATTGAAAATGATGTTCTTTCAAAAGAAATTTCAGGGATGTCAAATTGTTTAATTTTAATACATGACCAGGTATCTCTTAACAATTTTTTACTGAGTTTATGAAAGTAAGATATTTTGAAACTGAATCTCTCATGCAAATGTGATTCTGGTTTATTGTTTTATCATGCACAGAAAACTTATCCATTGATTGTAGTGCATGAACTCTAAATTTTATAGTCTTTAAACCAGAACTCTATCTGAAAGTAGTTTCTAAATTCATATGATTGAAGACTCTGTGCTTTAGAATGCTTATTCCTGAACTACTTGTTCAGAATGCCAGTCAGATGATTTGTCTTGTTCCTTCCCTTGTACTTTCTTTCTCTCCTCTTTGTTGATGGCAAAGGGGGAGAATTTATTGTGTGTTTGGTGAATTATAGGGGGAGTGTATGCATCATATTATGGCATAGGGGGAGATCTTGTTGGCAGGGAGCTGTTTTCATTTCTCAGCATGCATCCATAGCATCTGCATGACAAATCTGACTAATAATTCATGTCTTTCATCAAAATTACATCTGTATGACAAGATGTTACTATTCCATATGATAGGGTGTTGCCATCATCAAAAAGGGGGAGATTGTTGTGACTCCTCTGTGTTGATGATGTTGACAATAGCTTTATTTCATTAGCAACAGCTTGTTTTGATTGATTAGCAACTGTTTATGTTTTGATGAAACTATCTCTGTCAGATTGTCTATGTGTTCTATGCAGTAAGAGTCTATACATCGTCATGCACACACACACAGGTCTACACATTGCACACTCAAAGTCCATACATTACATTGTTGTGTTTGTGCATCGTTTAGAACATAAGTCTATACATTCAGATGGCCTGTCTGCACGCTTAAGTCTGTACAGAGCTTGTGCCTGTCTGACTAGCAAGTTTGTACATCATATGCGAAGTCCATTCAATGCATGCGCATTCATTCAAAGTCCAGACATCGGTGAAGTATGTACATTCACCAGCTTAACTTTCCAAGTCCAGACATCGGTGGAGTCTGTACATTCACCAGCCTAACTTTCCAAGTCTAGACATCTATAAAGTCTGTACAGCCTGTGTGTTCCACGATATCAAGTCTATACACTCCTTGATCTTTACCTACGTTGCTCCTGCAAGTCTATACATTGCAGCTGAGTTGAAGTCTATACAACCCTTGCTTTGCGAAAGTCTATACATCGTGTCTTGGCTAAGTCTATACATCGTGAACTCTCTCTCAAATCTATACAGACCTTGCTTTGCTCAAGTCTGTACATCATCTAGTGCATTGCATGCATCGTTCATGAAGTCTGTACATCGAGCAAGTCTGTACATCGGACTAGTCTGCATCGGCTAAGTCTATACATCGTTCGTCTTACTTAGCGTCTCATGTACAACACTAAGTCTACACATTGGGCACGCAGAGTCTGCACAACGCATTGTCTGCAAGTCTGCACATTGCTATAAGCACGCATGCAAAGTGTAGACAGCCATGAGAAAGTCTATACATCGCATTGCATGCACGCAGGTCTAAGTATGTACACTGGATGCAGCATGCTCGCATAAAGTTAATACATTGCATCTTAGCATGCTTGCACAGCACAAACAAAGTCTGTACTTTCATGTGTGCATTGTGCTTTGCTCTTGGCAGAGTCTGTACATCGTTATGCTACCTTGTGCTGTAGCAAGTCTATACATTCTCTATGCTCGAGATTTAACGCTCACCAGAAGTGGCGTCACTTCTGAAACAAACGCCTAAGTGTAAGGTGTCTTTTTGTTGAGCATCGCTTCATCAACTCTATACATTGTCTGCTTGCATAACGTTGAGTCTGTACATCACTTGAACACTCATTGCACTCTAACTCTATACATTGCTTCATGTATTCCACTCATAACTCTATACACTACTTCATGCATTGCACGTAGTCTGCACAAGTCTGCATGTCTATACATTGGCTGCTGAATGCTACTTAAGTCTGCACATTCGATAGTAGCAAGTCAGTACATCCATGTGTAATGTTCATAGTCTTGCATATGTGAAGTCTGTACATGCTTCAGTGTTGCATTCACTAAGCCTGTACACACCTCAGTCTTGAATATATGAAATCTGCACATGCCATAGCACTGCATATATGAAGTCTATACATGCTCCAGCGGTTGCGTTCATATAGGAAGTCTGTACATCGTATAGCATGCATGTGTTCAAGTCTATACATTGTTACTGAATGCAAGTCCATACATTGCACAAAGTCTGCACATTGCTGTTCTTAACTACGATCAAAGTCTGCACATTGCATTACACTTCAGCAAGTCTATACAATGTCTGGATTGCATACTATGAAGTATGTACAAAGTGTCGACATTAAACTGATAAGTTCATTTCGACTGACTGACAGGGACTAAAGTGCAAAGATAAAGGATTCGCTCGTGATCCAAGGAAGGACGAGGTGCCCAGATTATGACACGTGGAAGCAGCCCAGCCAGGATGCTGCCATGTGGTCGAAATTCCTCGGATCTGGCGAATTCTCTAGGCGGGAAATATGGAAGCCACACGCCCTATCCAATCTGCTGTTGGTATAAAAGGAAGTCTTCTTCCTCAGAAGAAGGTAGATCGAAAAGAAGCAGCCAGAGCTAAGAGAAAAGAACAGAGAGTGAGCGCCTGCACGATCCATAGAGAAGAAGAAAAAGAGAGAAGAAGATTCAGAGAGAAGAAGAGAAAGAGAGAAGAGAAGATTGAGAGAGTTGAGTTGAGAGTGTCTTTTGAAGTCTTGTAAATCAGTCTCTTGGTTCAGATACCAGAGCTGATACTACTCAATTGAGCTACATTCGTTTTGGTTTTCCATTTTGTTTGTTTCTGTCTTTACTATTTTCGAAACTCTTTTGTTATCAAGCTGTGAGCCAGCAATTGTAGTGGAGGTCTCCACTAGACAGGTGAAGCTGTAATCCTCAGCAGGCGAGACCAGGTCTCGGACGGCTAAGCTGTATCGCCCAGCGGTTGTAGAGGATTTGTTCCTCTGGTCGGCAAGCTGTAAAGCCCAGCGAAGCTGTGTATCAGCGGTCTGTTGGCAAGCTGTGAAGCCCAACTGTTCAAGCTGTGAGTCAGCAGGATCCACATTCCAGTTGGAGGGTGGGGTGGACGTAGATCTCTGGATTGAGATCGAACCACCGTAAAGATCGGTGTCTACTGTGTGATTGCTTGTGGTTTGTGTGATTTCATAGTGTTCCTTCTGTCGTTCAATAGTTGCTTGTTCCGCATTAGAGTTCAATTGTGTTTTAAAATTAGATATTAGATCTATTCACCCCCCTCTAGATCCACTCTCAGTGGTAATAGACTGTGTCCATCTAACATAACAGAAGAGAGGGGGCAATATATAAAGCTACTCCAGGGATTTTGAGACTGCTTTGCTTGGAATTACAAAGAAATGCTAGGCCTCAGTCCTGCAGTTACCTAGCATATCCTGGCTATTGACCCTGAAGCCGAGCCAGTGAAGCAGTCACCTCGGCGAATGAGGCCCGAACTAATAAGCCAGGTCTTTAAAGAGGTCGATAAGCTTATAGATGTCGACTTCGTGGCCAAAAATCAATACACTACATGGCTGGCCAACATCGTGCCTGTCAAGAAGAAAAATGGCTAGATCCGGATTTACGTGGATTTCTAGGACCTGAATAAAGCTTGTCCGAAGGACGATTTTCCGCTGCCAATCGCCGAAGTGATGATCGATGCCACTACCGGTCATGAGGCCTAGTCATTTATGGATGGATCATCTGACTATAATAAAATTTGGATAGCTGAACATGACTGAATCCACACAGCCTTCAGGTCGGCTAAAGGGATATTCAATTACAAATGGATGCCCTTCAGTCTCAAGAATGCTGGCGCTACCTACCAAAGGGCGATGACAAAAATATTCAACAAGTTGCTCCACAACAAAGTCAAATGCTATATCAACGACTTAGTCATCAAAACAAAGAAGAGGGAGGACCACCGGGTTGACCTCAAAATTAAATTTGAAAGGCTGCGGCTGCATGAACTAAAAGTGAACCCGATGAAGTGCACTTTTGGCGTCTCTAGTGGAAAATTCCTAGGCTTCGTCGTCAGATACAGGGGGATTGAAATAGACCCCGTAAAAATCAAAGCTATTCAGGAGCTGCCTCCTCCTAGAAATCTGACGGAATTGTGACCACTCAAAGGCCGGCTAGCCTATATTCGGAGGTTCATCTCCAACTTGTCCGGGCGGTGTCAGCCATTTCACAAGCTAATGATGAAAGACACCCGTTCCACTGGAGCAAAGAATGTCAAAAAGCCATCAATCAGATGAACGAATACCTGAACACCCCGCCAGTGCTAGGGGCACCTGTCGAAGGGCGGCCGCTAATCCTCTACATAGCCGCCATCGAATACTCTCTGGGGCAATGCTGGCCCAAAGTAATGAAGAAGGAAAAGAGCAAGCCCTCTACTACCACAACCAAAGACTTGTCGGGGTTGAAGTAAAGTATACACCCATTGAAAAGGTCTGCCTTGCACTGGTCTTTGTAGCCAAGAAGATGAGGCATTATATGATGTCGCATGAAGTCAAGCTAATATCTAGGGCCGACTCGGTCAAATATGTACTCTCCCAGCCGATCTTGAAAGGGTGACTGGGCAAATGGGCCGTCATCCTCATGGTGTTTGACATCACCTATGTGCCACAAACGGCCATCAAAATTCAGGCCATTGCAGATTTCTTTGCAGCGCACCTGGTGCCTGAAAATTCTCCGCTAATCCCGGAGCTTCCTGAAGATGAAACTTTAGAAGTGGGCCAGGTCCAACAAGCCACCTGGCAGTTATACTTCGACGGTGCTTCAAGAACAGAGACATCCCCGCAAGGACAAACAAGTATAAGAGCTGCGGCAGGCGTCGTCCTTAAATCCCTCGAAGGAGAGGTGCTGCACACCTTTTGCTCAATCAATAAAGCCTGCACAAACAATGAAGCAGAATATGAAGCTCTAATTATTGGTCTCCAATTTGGTCTTCACATGGAGATCCGCATGCTGCAAGTGTTTGGGGGATTCAATGTTAATCGTCAAACAGATCCAGGGATAATATGAAGTCCAAAAATCTGAATTACTCCTCTACCATGCTAAGGCGAAGCAGCTCATGGAAAAATTCTACTTGATTGAAATAAACCACGTCGGCCAAAGTCAAAATGCACAGGCCGATGCATTAGCAAAGTTAGCAAGCTCCCTGGCAATCCCGCCTGATGAATCACTCAACATACGGGTGATCAACCGATGACAGGTCCCCAGCATGATAGAAGAAGGGCTTGGTGGAGAAGAACCTGAAATAGCAACCGCAGAAGTGGTAGGCTCGTCCGACTGGAGGGAGCCCCTTATGCAATGGTTTGAATGCCAGTAGCTGCCCAAGCAGAGAGAATAAAAGATCAGGCTGATCCGAATCAAAGACTCCTATGAAGTCAGAAATGGAATTCTATTTCAAATTGTGGTAGATGCCAAAAAGAAATACTCCTTCGGTACCTTTCTATAGAGGAGGCCTGCAGAGTCATGAAAGAAATTCATGCTGGGTCAGCTGGGGTACACTAGGCCAGGCCGAAGATGAAGATCGAAATTAAAAAGTTGGGCTACTATTAGCCGATAATGTTCGACGATTGCTGCAAGTACGCTAAGTCGTGTCAGAAGTGCCAAGAGCATGCAACGGTTCCCAGGAGACCTCCAACATAGCTACATCCAACAACACCCAGTTGGCCTTCCGCCCAATGGGGAACAGATGTCGTGGGTCCATTGCCCCCATTCTCTTCAGGATGCAAATACATCCTGGCAATAACATACTATTTCTCCCGCTAGGCGGAGGCTATAGCCCTGAAAGAAGTAACAGGATAAATCGTGGCCTGGTTTATCCGACGAAATGTAATACTCTTAATCGGCATCCCCAACTGGATCGTCTCAGACAACGAAAGTCATTTCTGGAATCAAAAGGTCTACAGATTGGCTGAAAAGTACAAAATTAACTAGAGAACATCCACTCCAAACAACCTACAGGCGAACGGGATGGTTGAAGCATTTAACAAAACCCTTTGCACCCTCCTAGCGAAGACTGTCAGTTCTAACAAAAAGGACTGGGAAGATAAGATGTACAAGGTGTTCTGGGCGTACCATACCGTCTATAAAACCCTAATAGGTTGTTCGCCTTTCTCCTTGGTGTATGGCTCGGAAGTAGTTGTCCCCATTGAACTGGAAGTACCCTCACTTCAGGTCGCAATCCAATATGAATTGGTCAAAGATGATCGAACAAACGCCGAGCGGAGGCTGGAAGATCTCTCCGACTTAGAAGGGAAGCGACTCCAGGCGCAGCAGAACATACAAGTCTACCAGGCCCGCACAACTCGCGCCTTCGACAAGCATGTCAAAGGGCGTGAATTCAAGAAATGTGACCTTGTGATGGTCAAAAGAAGAGAGGTTATGGTTGCCAATCCTAAAGGCAAGTTGAATGAAAACTCGCTCGGGACCTATGTGGTCCGAAAAGTCTATGACGGAAGTGCGTATGTGGTTGTCAACCATAGGGGGGAGACTCAATTCTCGCCTTTCAATGGAAAATATTTGAAACTATATCATGCATCACTTCCCCAGTTCAATGAACAATTGAACCCCACACCTTACGCGGAGCAAGCATGTTTCTTAGACCTCCCTTGAGACCATGCAATATCCATTCAATAGAAAGAAAGAAAAAAGAACAAAGAAAAAAAAAGAGAAGAAAAAGAAAATAAAGAAAAGAAAGAATAAAGGGAAAACTAGTCAAAGTCACCGGGGAATGTCGATTCATCAAGTCCCATCGGAATTCTAAATTCCCTCCTCCGACTCAGACCATCTCGTCTCGGCCGGATAACCAAACAATTGCATCCCATGCAGTAGTAAAAAAATCCTCATACGTAGCTCAACACTACTTCATCCTCTCCCACCAACACATAAACTGCTGGCTCAGACCTTTCGTCCAAGCCAGTAAAGAAAGACCCTTTTTTTGACTCGGACCTTCCGTTCGGGTCAATGAATGAAAAAATCTCCTTCCTTCAGCCTAGATCTCCCGTCCAGGTCAATGAACAAAAAGACCCCTGCTTGGCTCAGATCTTCCATCCAAGTCAATGAATAAAAAGATCTTTTTTGGTTTGACACTAATCCCGTGTCAACGAATAAACCAACTCAGCATTACAACCATTTGTCCCACCAACGAATAAACCCGTGGCCCGGACCTTTCGTCTAAAGCCATGAACAAAAAGACCCCTTCACTCTTGATCGGACCTTTAGTCCGGCTAGAGAACAAAAAGACCCCTTCCACTCTAGATCGGGCCTTCTGTCTGGCTAGAGAACAAAAAGACCCCTTTCACTCTGTATTGGACCCTTCCCCCGATTAGAGAATTAAAAGACCCATCATACAGCCGGTACCCCCAGTGCATTAAAGAATTAAAAGACCCCTCGTACAGCCAGTACCCCCGACACATTAAAGAATTAAAAGACTTCTCATATAGCCGGTATCCCCATCGCATTAAAGAATGAAAAGATCCTGCTAATGTTGGGTGTACAATTGGATCTAGAGGGGGAGTGAATAGATCCTATGGGAAAAGTATCCCCAATTAAAAAACTAATTTGGAACTTATAAACTAGAAACCAATCTTAACCAAGCTGCCAATGACAAGTATGCAATAAGAACAATTCTAACTTAATAAGATAACCAAATGTGTGCTGAAACAGATAGAACTTAGAGTTGAACACAAGATGACTTAATCTAAACCTGAACACACCACAGACTAATATGCTATCTGATCAGACAGATACTAAAACAAATAATTCAAGCAGACATGTTTATGAGCAAACCATCCTGTGAAAGGGTGAAAGAAGATAGGGAACCATCACACAAAGAACAACCCACTACACGTAGGATTTTAAGGTAGTTCAGTCTGCACTCGCAGACCAACGTCCACCCCTCACTCAACCGAGTGAGGCTTCACTGCTGACACATAGCTTAGGGGAACAAATCTCTGAATCCTTTGACTCACGGCTTGAGAGGAACAAATCCTCTGAATCCGCTGGCTCACAGCTTGAGAGGAACAAATCCTCTGAAGGGACCGCTGTCAAACAGCTCGAAGGCGCACAAGGCCAAACCATACTTCGATCTGGTTCCGTAAGCCAGATCGAGTCCAAACAACAATGAAAGTATTCTGAAATTAAAATAACAAAGGAAAAACAATAGCACAAGAATGCTACTACAAGATCTAGTAGGGATGGAATAAGAGATCTCTTCACTAGAGCCAGGATCCGATCCCCTGTTCAGATGAGCTTCTGAACCGCAGTATTGGGAACAGCTTGTAGCAGACAAACTTCTTGGAATGCAGGTCTTCTTCTCTTCTTCACAGCTTCAGTAGTAGATGGACATTGTAGCAACAACAAAGGCAGCAGGAAGAAGATCTTCTCAGCCCTAGGAATCGACAGCATCTATCTTTCACTTCAGATCTGAACTGGGAACTTGTCTCCCTCTGATCTCCTTCTCTTTAAAGCTCTAACTCGAAAAAGGCAGGAGAAGGAAGATGATCTCGTGTTCTTCAGGCTCTCAAGACTCCCCTGGTTCTCCAGATCAAAATTGGCTGCCTCTACGTCCTTCCACTCTTGCTTTCTTCTTCTCCAAGAAAGTGCTATATATACCAAGTAGAAGAAAACATCTGCACTTGGGTCCTTCCAAGCATTCCTCCAATCATGGGGGGGTATCCCTTCGAAAGATGTTCTTCTAGAGGCTCCCAAAACCTTGGTGCATTGTTAAGTGTGCTTTCCCAATCATTGGACCTTGGTCCATGTGCCCAAGGTGGGTCCCGAAACTAATTCACAGATCACGTGCTACTGATGCGTTGACTCATTGTAGTCCACTGCGTCAACCCATCCTTGTAAGACAGAATTCTGAAACTTGATATGTTCTTCTGCTGCGTTAACTCACTGAGCCACTACGTCAACCCATCCTTGTAAGATAGAACTCTGACACTTGATATGTTCTACTGCTATGTTGACTCACTAAGCCACTACGTCAACTCATCAGTTCAATTCTGCTCAAACTGGCTTCGTAGAATGTGCCATTGCGTCAACGCGGTGAGCAGGCTGGCTACCATCGCGTCAACGCGGTGAGTAGGCTACGTCAAATCATTGAACTAACTTTTGAGCTTGTTCTCTTGAGTCTTTCAAAGTACCTTTGGGGATCTTCCAGATCTGATATATTAAGATGAGATAAACAAATCACAGAGTCCTCTTTGTTGCTGAAATAATTGTTGTACATCTTCCATGAATTTTATTAACACTTGGCATATTTGCTTGGCTCTTTATCAGCTCTTGGTGTTGTTGTTGCTGCATGGCTGAATGAGTACACCTGCTTTATGTCTGCTGACATAGCTACTGGGCACATCTGCATACATAGCTATTGCTATAGCTTGCTGGAGATTGCGAGGCTTGAATGCACACAACTTAACCTTGATTAGCTTGCATAGCTTTGGATTGATCAAGACTTTATGGAACAGCTACTTGGGTCTTACTGCTGGCATCTGCAGTCATAGGATTACTTTAGCTGCCCACTAGTATTTTGTCAAACTCATAGCTCTTGGTCTTCAGTAGACTGAGTCCTTTACCCACATTGGATGGAAGCCCTGGGAACAACAAGTTAATCATATATATAATTGAAACATACACCATATGATCCCATTTGAATAGCCTTTGATGAATTGACACACTACAGCACAAGGTCATCTCTATTTATAGAATTCAATGGACATGAGCCCAATTCGATCATCCGAAACCACACTTAGGTTGACTAATTTTTCCATACTTTACACCTTATTTAGTCAACCTGAAATATGAATAGATTAAGAGATTTTGTAGTTGATAGGACTTGATTTTTCACCTTCTGGATTGAACTTAGGCTTTTACATTTCTATAGAACTGAAGGCCTTGTGGCTTGCAATACATACATCAATCTAAACTCTGAAACTCTGATAACATGAGTTCTACAGGGAATTCTGACTTGGTTGAATGTAGAAGCGGGACTGACTTGGACTTTGGCTTTTGTAAAACTAAAGCACTTGCGGCTTCAGTTATTTCTTGCCTTCTTGTACCACTGCAAATCTGGTAGGTTTCTTCTCTAAATTTGTTGAATGAAGTGAATGTTTCTTTTTGAGCTTGGTTGGTTGAACTGTACTGAAGTGAGTTCTTGGATTTTCAACTTGAACCCGAGTCAATATTTTATTTTCACACAATTCAAAGGTGTTTAGTTGACATCATCAATAGACATATGGACTCACCAATGAGTCATGGTTGCTATCATCAAAACCTGGGACACAACATTCTCCCCCTTTTTGATGATAGCAAGTATGAGTCATCATGGGCATTATGTAAACAAGCATTCCCAGAAAACTTTTAAAACAGGCTCAAAAACTTTTAACATAAGCTCAAATGACTCATCAAACTCTCTCCCCCTTTGCCATCAGCAAAAAGAAACAGAGTTTGAGGTCATTACCAGAAATTAGGAGAGGACCAAATGACAAGCATGGTATATTCAGATTGCACGTTCAGGCAGGTTATGAGATTCAAACACAAATCTTTCCACACAAAAATTTCAGTATCAAAACCAGCGATACTGCGAACACATTCTTTCAGAAACACAACTAAGAGTAAGCAAATTTTCAGACATATACCAATTGATTGTATTAGTGTGTAGGCAGACTTGAGTAGTAAAGGGTATGTATGAGGCAGATCACAGATTTTTCACAAAGAATTGTGCAGTCACATCTAAGCATTGAGGATGTGAGTTTATTTGATAACCAATCACTGATACCAAGTGGAAGAAATTGCCAACAAGTTCAATGGAAGGTAAGTAGAAAGTATAAAAATGATACCAATTGGAGATCTCAGATATCAATTGATATTAATAGATGAAATTGCCAGATAATTCAAGAGTTGTAACCAGAGCTCAGGGAGTCAGAAGAATTGATACCAATTGATGTTTGTTGATGGCTTTAGCAGGTAGTTCAAGGACAACAAGTGACTATACCAAGTGATAATTGTTGTTTGTAAATTGAGCAGAAGTTATGTGTTGAAAGAAAAATTACAGTTCAGAAATTTCCATAACTCTGCCAGATAGTGAATCAGAGAGTTCTTGTAGGAACATTGTGTTTGAAGAATTTTGCATGAAGACATTCCTCAATATGACCAGTCAAAGAGATTTTCAGTCAAAAACCAAATGTTGATACCAATTGATGCAAACAAGAGATTTTTCAGAACTAAAAGGTCAATGAGATTCACAATCTGATATATAAATCATAAACTAGAGCTTACAAAATTTTCAGACTCCTATGTTATAAATCCACTAGTGACATAACCCATTTCTTCCTGATTGGTTCAAGTCTAATTTATTCTGAGTTTATCAATTACAGTCCTTAGAAATTAACATTCACTCAGATTTAATGGAAATAAACCAATATAGCATATTAGAACCCAGTTTAACCTTCCTTAATCTTACTTCATCAAATACTATGTGACCCCTTTCGGAGCGGCTTAAGTTAGTATTGGAGCTTAAACACTTGTAATATTTCAGACTTAACCCCATGCATTCAGCAATCTTTTTCAATTTCTTTTCATTACTACCACAATCGGATTTTCTCTTTTGCTCACCAAATTTTATTTTTAAGAGCAATTAGGTGTACCACACACCTATTGACATAATGATGCACGTTGATCAGATGCCAGCACCCCTAGTCATTGAACAGAGGTAGCATACCACTTCAAGACTTTGTCCACTCCACTTCACTAGTGAAGGGACTTAGTTTCTCAGTGAGCTATATGCCATTGCTCTACATTTATTGTCAAGATTTTACGTAGAGATAACAGTGGCTATTCATGACACTGTCCACTAAACTTCAGAGGTGAAGGAACAAGTGTTTCTCAGTGGATCACTGTCATTGCCCTGAATTGAATTGCCTTGGGGATTTTTAGATTTTTGTAGTGTTTAAGAAACAATACTCAATTTAAGTTCCACACCCAGGGATGTCTTATGGAATTAGAAATTTTTATATTTCAGAAGGTATTATAGGACACAACATGCACAAACTGGTTGAGGTCCATTAATTCTGAATGCAAGCATTTTCAAGACCTTTATTTTTAAACTCATAAATTTATTAAGCTCAAACCAGTTGAAAATACTTTGGGTAATCACAGAGCCTTATAATGGAAGATTCTTACTTGAAGTTTGCTCAGGTTTATAAAGTAAACAATCAGACTAGAATCTTTTTGAGTTCAGTTCAGGAAAATTTTGCCAAACAGAATGTATCTCAAGGATGTTGACAATGATGCTCATAAGCAATGAAGCATAGGGTAGATGAATTTACTCAAGGTTTCATATTCTGGAAAAGATAACTATTTGTTGGTTCTTCCAAAAAAATCATACTACTAGGCTATTTTTAGAAGGCTCCCCCTGAACAGATGTAGGGAGCTATAGAGGGAATCTGTATAACCAGAGACTGTGAATTCAGTACCATTCCAGGAGAATCAAATGAAGAAGTGAGAGTGAAAATCAGATGGATGGCCACTTTAGATAAATGACAGTTTAACAAAGTTCAGCGAAGCTCACAGAATATGAAATTTTTATGAAACAGAGATTGTCTCTTGGATGCACACAAAAATACTCATCAACAATGAAGCATTAGGCAGATTTTATAAGATTTCCAAGAAATTATGAGCTCAGTGCAATTTCAGAGGAATCAAACCATGGAAAGAGTGTAAGGATCAGATGGGCAGTTATCTTAGACAAACTTTAGAAGATGGAAGAGCAACTTAGTTCATTGAGGCTCACAGGATAGCAAAAATGTAGTGAAAGTGAATCTCAGACCAGTAAGTCGACCTAGGTTTCACAGTGAGTCGACCCAATGAGATTTAACAGAAGGTTAGATTTTTCGAAAATGAACTATTGAGTTGACGCATCATTAGTAGTGCGTCGACGCATAGGGTTCATAGAAAGCACAATTTCACTGAATTTCATTCTATCAGCATAAACACCATGAATGCAATTATGAAACAATTCTTTTGCAGACATTTGACCTTCCTAACATGTGAGCATGAACTTGAATTATGTTTTTGGATTTTTTGGACAATAAATGACATGCAACATAATCAGAAATGACATATGCACATTAACTGACCATGCTATGTGTTGACTCCCCCTATCTAAAAGCACTTTATGCATGTTCAGTAATAGTTAGAGAAATGCTTGATTACTGACAAAATAAAAAACTGAAATGCATACTCTCCCTCACTAAATTCACTGAAGACTGAACTAGACATGAAACATTTGCCAATGGGTTTGCAAGCATGGATTTATGAAGGTCTGCCAAGTTCTAAATGCAATGCAATTTTGTATGAAGAACAGATTCATCAAGCTAATGTATGACACTGCATGTCAGCAAAGAATGAGATTTCGAATGCAGACCCATGCACACACTGACTATGTATACAACACATTTAAAACACACAATTCAACCATTCCCTCACTTATTCAATTCAAGGACTCTATGCAGCTGTACACCCACTCTCATGGTACCAAGCAGAGCATGTGCTCACGCATAGTGAAGGTTTTCAGACAGACTGAACTATCTTTCCACCAGTCACCATTTAATATACCTAGGGGTTAGCGATACACAATTATCCTAAAAATAGTAAAGACCAAATTGACACAATTAAAACATGATTTCTGAAATGACTAGAGGGAAACATTTGAGCTAACACACTTAACACTTAAGAGTGGAAATGGGGTTTACCAACCCAGGGTGCCTTGCATCATTGAACCCCCTGTTTATTCTTCTTTTTCTTCAAGGCACTCCTGTAAAAAATAGATTCTCATTTGAAGTTCTTAGGTACCCAAGATCGTGTTAGTAACACTTTTAGCAGGTGTTTTCTAGAATTTCCTTGCATTAAAATCATCAAGATCCATCAAGTAACAATCATGCATTGTATGACCAGAAATGCCACAGTAATTACAGCAAACACCGGATTTCACATTTTTCTTATGTGAAAAATTATTGAATTTCTGTGTGTGGGCAGGGAATTTATTATTCTTAGCATGAATTTTGTTTTTTCCTTTTCTCTACCAATAGTTCTTGACAGTATGGCCAGTTTTCCCACATTTGAAGCACTTAATTTTAGTTTGCCTAACTACTTGGTTTCTAGCATGAACATTTTTCTCATTTGCAAATTTCCTTGAACTTTTAAAACCATTCTTTTCATTGCAAGCTCTCAAATCATCAGATTTCATGATAGGATAGTCATTCATCATATGACCATCCATGCCACAATAAAAACATGAAGTCTTGACTTCCTTTCTATGCGCATGTGTATATGAAGCAGAATTGTGCTTAGCATGCAAAGGTGTACTAGCAGTATGATTTCTGAATTTCCTGTTCACATTTTTCTTTTTGTCAGTTCTGATTTCAAAAGTTTTCAGTTGTTGAATAGGAGAAAGTTTCTTAGATGTGTTAGGAACATCTGAAGCATGAACAAAAGAAGTCTGCAACTTATATTCAAATGTTTTCTTATTCACTGGGCTATAGCCAAGCCCTTCCTTTTGGAAGTTAACCTTAACTCACAGAAGTTTGTCCAAATTCTCTTTCCTTTCAACAAACCTTGATAGGGAATCATTAAGATCATGTATTTCAAATTGGAGAGATGAAATGTGGAGTTCATAGCTTGCTATGTCTTCCTCACAGGAAACAATTTGCTGATGCAACATGTCATTCATACTTTTGAAGTTTTCTATTTCCTGTTTCAATTTTTGCACATTTTCAGATTCATTTCCATCCAAAATGCATTTTCCCTTTTCAAGAGCCATAAGTCTCTCAAACATGGCACTGTTTAATACCTTCAGCTTTTCTATTTCTTTTACAAGTTCTTCATCATTAGGCATTGAGTTCAGTTTCTCATTCAATTCCTCCTCTACTAGTTCAAGTTCTAATGCCCTAGATAGCAAGAGTTTATTTTCTTCCTTTAGTGAATCAATTAGCTTTTCTTGCCACTCAAGATTAGAATGGAGACCTTCATTTAATTCTTTCACAAATGAACCATTATCGCATGCAGAATTAACAGAACATGTATTTTCAGCTTCTTTTCTGAGTTTTCTATTTTGAGTTTCAAAATTTTCAAGATTTTTCTGAAGTTCTACATTTACTGCTCTAACAGCCTCAAATTTTTCACGGATCAAGTTGTTTTCCTCCTCAAGGTTTTTAAGTTTCTCTTTGTAAGTACTTTCTATTTGTTTAAGTTTAGAAATATTTGCCAGAAGCTCGTTATTTTCATTTCTTAATGAAGCAATTTGTTCCTTATGAACTTCAACGTCAAAGGAAAGGGATTCATTCAATTGCTCAAGATGTGAGCATTTTTCACAAGAGAAATTACTCATGTTTTATTCAATCTCCTTTCTTAATTTTTTGTTTTCAGATTTCATTATCTTGTATTTTCTAAGCAGATCATCATAAGCTTCTATCAATTCATCAAATGCGATCTCATCAGATTCGGAAGTTACCTCTTCATTCTCCCTGCTTATGTGATCACTGCTGTTGGCCACCATACCCTGAGTTCCTCCTTCTACTCATGGATTGTTAGCAAACAATCTAATATCTCATTGGCTGAACTGCAATTAGTAAGAGAAGGAAACATATTATGGTCAGTTGCTGCTTTAAGTATATTCAGAATTGTGAAATTCTGACGGTTCTTGACTTGATCCTCATCAGACCACATGGTCTGATCCAGAGGCAGTTCATGTGGTCCATGCGAGATTAGACTCCATAGACCTGGATCAATGGCCATAATGAAACTACACAACTTACCTAACCAGGTAGTAAACTTAAAACCAACAAAGACAGGCAAAGACATCATTAACACTGACTTGGGGAGTTTATCCATAATCAAGAGCGCACCAGTACACCAGGATTTTTCTGTAGGTTGTAAGATCTGTTTACTTCATAAACGCCTCTCACTGATACCAATTGTTGGGTGCGTAATTGGATCTAGAGGGGGGGTGAATAGATCCTATGGGAAAACTATACCCAAATTAAAAAACTAATTTGGAACTTATAAACTAGAAACCAATATGAACCAAGCTGCCAATGACTAGTATGCTGTAAGAATAATCCTAACTTAACAAGATAACCAAACGTGTGCTGAAACAGATAGAACTTAGAGCTGAACACAAGATGACTTAATCTGAACCAGAAATATCACACCACATACTAATATGATATCTGATCAGACCGATACTGAAACAAATAAATCAAGCAGACATGTTTATGAGCAAACCATCTTGTGAAAGGGTGAAAGAATATAGGGAACAATCACACAAAGAACAACCCACTGCACACATGATTTTAAGGTGGTTCAGTCTGCACTCGTAGACCTACGTCCACCCCTCACTCAACCGAGTGAGGCT
Source organism: Amorphophallus konjac (assembly GCA_022559845.1). NCBI lineage: Eukaryota > Viridiplantae > Streptophyta > Magnoliopsida > Alismatales > Araceae > Amorphophallus > Amorphophallus konjac. The sequence continues at coordinate 157,259,551 of CM040118.1, read as the reverse complement.
TCACTGCTGACACACAGCCTAAGGGAACAAATCCCTAAATCCGTTGACTCACAGCTTGAGAGGAGCAAATCCTCTGAATCTGCTGACTCACAACTTGAGAGGAACAAATCCTCTGAAGGGACCGCTGTCAAACAGCTTCAAGGCGCACAAGGCCAAACCACACTTTGATTTGGTTCCCTAAGCCAGATCGAGTCCAAACAATAATGAAAGTGTTCTGAAATGAAAATAACAGAGGAAAAACAATAGAACAAGAATGCTGCTACAAGATCTAGTAGGGATGGAATAAGAGATCGCTTCACTAGAGCCAGGATCCGATCCCCTGTTCAGATGAGCTTCTGAACCGCAGTATTGGGAACAGCTTGTAGCAGATGAACTTCTTGGAATGCAGGTCTTCTTCTCTTCTTCACAGCTTCAGCAGTAGATGGACGTTGTAGCAACAACATAGGTAGCAGGAAGAAGATCTTCTCAGCACTAGGAATCGGCAGCAGCTACCTTTCACTTCAGATCTGAACTGGGAACTTGTCCCTCTTAGATCTCCTTCTCTTTAAAGCTCTAACTCGAAAAAGGCAAGAGAAGGAAGATGATCTCATGTTCTTCAGGCTCTCAAGACTCCCCTGGTTCTCCAGATCGAAACTGGCGGCCTCTATCTTCTGCTCCAAGAAAGTGCTGTATATACCAAGTAGAAGAAAACATATGCACGTGTGTCCTACCAGACATTCCTCCAATAATGGGGGGGTATCCCTTCGAAAGATGTCCTTCTAGAGGCTCCCAAAACCTTGGTGCATTATTAAGTGAGCTTTCCCAATCATTGGACCTTGGTCCATGTGCCCAATGTGGGTCTCAGAAGTAATTCACAGATCACGTGCTACTGATGCGTTGACTCATTGTAGTCCACTACGTCAGCCCATCCTTGTAAGATAGAACTCTGAAACTTGATATGTTATTTTGCTGCGTTGACTCACTGAGCCACTGCGTCAACCCATCCTTGTAAGACAGAACTCTGAAACTTGATATGTTCTTCTGCTACGTTGACTCATTAGTTCAATTCTGCTCAAACCGGCTTCCTGGAATGTGCCATCTTGTCAACGTGGTGACCAGGCTAGCTTCCATCTCGTCAACGCAGTGAGCAGGCTGGCTTCCATCGCGCCAATGTGGTGAGCAGGCTGCGTCAACTCGTTGAACTAACTTTGAGCTTGTTCTCTTGAGACTTTCAAAGTAACTTTGGGGATCTTTCAGATCCGTGATATTAAGATGAGATAAACAAATCACAGAGTCCTCTTTGTTGCTGAAATAATTATTGTACAGCTTCCTTGAATTTTGTTGACACTTGGCAGATTTGCTTGGCACTTTATCAGCTCTTGGTGCAGCTGTTGCTGCATGGCTGAATGAGTACACCTGGTTTATGTCTGCTGACATAACTACTGGGCACATCTGTAGACATAGCTCCTATTGTAGCTTGCTAGAGATTGCGAGGCTTGAATGCACACAACTTAACCTTGATTAACTTGCATAACTTTGGCTTGATCAAGAGTTTATGGAATAGCTGCTTGGGTCTTACTGCTGCCATCTGTAGTCATATGACTACTTTAGCTGCCCACTAGTTTTTTGTCAAACTCATAGCTCTTGGTCTTCAGTAGACTGATTCCTTTACACACATTGGCTGGAAGCCCTGGGAACAACAAGTTAATCATATATAGAATTAAAACATACTCCATATGATCCCATTTGAATAGCCTTTGATGAATTGACACACTACAGCACAAGGTCTTCTGTATTTACAGAATTCAATAGACATGAGCCCAATTCGATCATCCGAAACCACACTTAGGTTGACTGATTTTTCCATACTTTGCACCTTGTTCAGTCAACCTGAAATATGAATAGATTAAGAGATTTTGTAACTGAATTGGACTGGACTTTTCACATTATGGACTGAACTTAGGCTTTTGCATTTCTGTAGAACTGAAGGCCTTGTATCTTGCAATACATACATCAAGCTAAACTCTATAACTCTGATAATATGAGTTCTGCAGGGAATTCTGATTTGGTTGAATGTAGAAGCTGGACTAACTTGGACTTTGGCTTTTGAAAAACTAAAGCACTTGTAGCTTCAGCTGTTTCTTGCCTTCTTGTATCACTACGAATCTGAGTAGGTTTCTTCTCTAAATTTGTTGAATGAGAGTGAATGTTTCTTTTTGAGCTTGGTTCGCAGAACTGTACTGAAGTGAATTCTTGGATTTTCAGCTTGAACCTGAGTCAACATTTACTTTTCACATAATACAAAGGTGTTTAGTTGACATCATCAATAGCCATATGGACTCACCAATGAGTCATGGTTGCTATCATCAAAACTAGGGACACAACAGCTACCTCAGCCCAGACCCTCCATTTGGAGTCGATGAATAAAAAGACCCTCTTTGCTTGGCTCGGACCTTCCGTCTATGTCAATGAATAAAAGATCCCTTGCTTTAGCTCAGGTGATGTGACACCACCTTGGGGTTGATAGTCACAAGACCGAAGACCCCTCGGACCTAGCAAGAAAGCGATGCAATGGACCGACAACTTCCCTCGAGCGGATTCACCCACGTAGCGCGCACCCGGGTCCGTAGGTGGACCGGCGATGGGGATGAGGGTCCGACGTTGGACCTTGAGATTCCAGGGGGTTGGCTAGCTTAAGATTAAACCCCCAAGGGTCCCGGGATGCCTACTCTCGCAGGTGGCCAGCACGCCGAGGGCGTGGGATATAATGGCTCTCTCGCAACTCACCCGCGATAGTCGCTCAATTATAAGCAAATTCGGGATCGAGGTCTCTCTCACCACCGACAGAACTAAAATGCAATAATAATTAAGCAAATTAAACCAGCAAAGAGAAGTGTTTAGTAGCTCACGTGGTCGGCATGAAGATGCCTACCCCAGCAGAAGATGAGGGCGAGCGGGGAGGCGTGGGTACGCACCCGCACGTCGCGTCGATGCCGCTTGACTTGAAAATTTATAGAGTACACCACTACTCCTCGCGCAGGAGGGTTGGACAAGGGGTTGGGGATAATGTGATATAGTCAAACACTACCTCTAGGCAGGGAGGGGTGGTAAGCCGGCCAGGCGGGAAGGGGAGAATCAATCTAGGAACTTAATGAAAGAAAAATAATGGTTCTATCCGCCCTCTGGAATAGGAGACATGCGGTTGAAGTCGGCGCCGCTGCGGCCTCTCCCGAACTCCGTTGTTGACGAAACTAGTTGGAGATCTTTTGTAGTTGACCCAGGAAGATGTCCTATTTTTGGGGCAATTTTTGAAAGGCGGTGCTGGTCGGGGCAGAGGCGCGAACAGGGGCTCTACTTGCTGGTTCTGGTAGCTTCTGCACCCCTACAGCTAGAAGATGAGGCTACCACGGACGCTCCTCAGCTCCGATTCAGGCTTGGCTAGAGTTGCTGGATTTATTGTCGAGTTCTCTTTGAACGGATTCCCACGGGGGTGCTAGAGGAGGTCGGAGTAGATAGAGACAGCCCAAACAGTGATCGGGTGTCTGTTCAGTCCTAGGGGGAACAGAACTGTGCACCCGGGGAAGAAAAATGAGAACTCTTAGCTCTGGATGCCGAACGGGGTTCCGCTTCTTGATTCTGGAAGTAGACTTGTCGTAGAAGATCTCAGCCAAGCGCTGCCTCCAGATCCTCAAGAGGATGGCCATGGTCAAACTTGATCTGGAGCTCTGGTTTTCTGCCTGAGTGGTTCTGCGCAGTCGAGGAAGAATCGCTCTCACGGGCAGCTCGGTGCTTGGACGAAGATGAAACTACCTCGGCTGCGAAGCTGACTGGACGAAAATTCCAACGGTATATAGTACGCCTCCTGAAACTTCACGATGACACCGTGGCTGTTGCTGCAAGTTGCTGATACACTACTGCCTGTGAATTGGCCTGTGCAGAGTGGTGATAGGTGATGGGAAATGGGGTTAGATGGGAGGGGAAATGAGGTGGATGTGTGTAGGGGCAACCCCTGGCTATGAGGGGGTCTGGGAGGGGGTGTTCCAAGGTGTGGGAGTGGCAGAATGGGGGCTGGAAGGAGGTCTAGCAGGTGGAGGGAGGGAGAGCTGCGAATTTGGTTGGAAGGGAGAGAGGGAAAGGGTATTTGAAAATGGGTTTAAGGGTGGGATTAATTTCTGGTCTTCGGGATGGGAAGAGGTGTGTGGGGAAGGTAAAGGTGGGGCTTGGGGAGTGGGGAATTCTCTCTTGGGAGATGAGAGGGTGCTTGGGGAAGGGGAGTGGGTGGTTGGTGGTTGGTGGTTGGAGGGTGGAGTGGGGAGTGGTGGAATCTCCCTTGGGGCTGGGGTGGAGTTAAGGTGGGGTGGTGGGGAGTTGGGGATTGGTTATTGGAGGGGGGGAAGAGAGAGAAAGGTGGTTGGGAGGGGAGGAGAGAGAAAGGGGTGCACCCCTCTTTAGAGAGAGAAAGAAGAGAGAGAGAAGAGAGAGAGAAGTGGAGAATCCTCTCCAATATTACAGTAACTCACTCAATTTTTTGATTGATCAAAGATTACAAATGAGGGAGTGGGTGGCCTATTTAGAGGCACTCATATTTTCCTAGGACTAAAATGACCCTGACTAAACAACTAATGACCAAAGCAGTCTAAGGGAGGGTGCCCCTGGGCCAAGCCCACTAGTTGGGCCCAATAGACAACTTAATTAACCACATGACTCAAGACTCAGGTAAATGACCCTTATACCTAGGTACCAGACTCAAATAAAGGGAAAATTACATAGTTTATGACTCAAATAAAATATGAAAATTACTTTGATTGACTCAAAAAAATGTGGAGAACACAATCGCCCAAACCGACGATCCATCAGAGCTTCGCAAAAAGTGGAGGGGTAAGTGATGTCCCCATCATACCTCCGGGGTGGGGAGAACTCGACCCCGTCGAGTATGGGTCCACCGGGGAAGTGGTACACCAAATGCAGCTCCGGGTGAGCCACGATCTACAAACTCAACCCCGCGTCCGTGGCCGGGGGATGTCGCTTCAGCTTCACAAAGTGGCACTGACACACCCTCATGCTGGCAATGATACCTTGCTTGCCTAATATTACCTACGTGTGCACACGTCGGGCTCTCAGGCTGATTTATGGTAGCTCTCCGGGGGTGTCCCTCTTAAAGGATGGTATAGGCTCAAAGCACTCACTAGGATCCACCGCGGTGCCCATATAGGGTGCCGGATCTGCCACATGGGAAATGGGGTGAATCCCAAAACCCATCGGTAAGTCCAACCCGTAAGCCGGGTTGCCAAAGCCGCTCGAAACTTGGCAAGGTCCAAGTCCTCGTGCCCTCAAATTGGAGGTGACCCTAGGGTAGAGCCACTCTAAAGTCATCATTGCCAAGTTGCCAACTTGGAATTCCAAGTGGCGCTCACGACCTTTTGCTCGCTTCTTGTGATTCCCACCGCTCGTTACTTGTTGCTTGCTTAAATACTCATGCCATGTACTACGATGCGGTGTGAGTGGGAAATGTATGATATGCAAGGGGGGGCCAGGACAACCATATTTAGACCAGTCATGCTTTGACGCTAAGGAGACTTTGATGGAATTGGGAGGACCGAGGCATCCATAAGTGGATCTATCATGCAATGCTGCCATGTAGACATGGGTGGACATTGGAGGGTCGGGGTATCGAAAGGTGAACCTATCATGCATGGGTGTGACAAATTTTGGGGGACCCGAACATCCATGTATGCTCCTAACATGCTTAAGACACATGTTGAATGAATGTGAACCATTACATCCGAATATGGTCCATGCATGCTTCCTACTTGACATGTGGGTGATATGAATGAATGGACCCGACTTATTAATCATGCCAAGTGGTGCGGTATGCCAAGGTTCATGCATTACTATCCCAAAAATGACTTTCATGAGCATGGGTGTGGGGTGGTCCTTGAGCTTCCACTTGAAAGGGTCGAAGGGATCATGGAAGGTGGACATCACAGAGTGGGGCACTTCCTCAATCACTAAGTGTATATTGCCCAAAGTTATGACTCCCATGGTGTAACCCGAGTCTTGGGAGAGGTGGGCTTGGTCCAGCACGGTGGGTAATGGTAGGAAAAGGTGGGTGGTAAGTGAGGTGGGTGGTAAGTGAGGTGGGTGGGTCACAAGGGTATCTAGGCTTCCATAGGTTAGGATCAAAGGGATCATCATAAGTGTACTCGGGGAAAAGGAGCTCTAAATCCATCTTATCAACCTCAAGGTCCTCACAATATGGTGATGGATAATCCTCCTCTAATGAAACAATTGGGCCAAAGTTTTTGGTGAGTGGGTCGGTCATGAGGGAATGGCTTGACTTTTTACCCGAGATTAGAAGCTCCAAATTAAGGAGAAGGTCGGGCTCATCGGGTGTGTGGAGGAATAGTAGAAGGTCACTAGTGTAGCAACCAATGGTGCAAATTGAGGTGATAGACCCAACACAAAGGTGTAGGAGGTCAAGGCTCCTAGATTGGTTGGTCACCAGGATCAACATGCTCGTGAACTCGATTTGCCATGCTAAGCCCTTAAGAAGATCCCCTAAGGTCTCCACTTGGTCGGATGATTGGATTGTGGTGTGATAAGAGGAGAAGGGTACTATGGGGAGGTCTAGCTCCATGGGAGGGTTGGCATGGGATGTGATGGGAGGGATCGGTCTCTCCTTTAGCCATCTAGCTAGGGGCCCATCTATGATTATGGTGCCATTTGTGAGGGTTTGTGGCTCTTGAAGATCCAGACTATTTGGAGTGGTGAAGGCTTGAGGCTCTTCCTCATCATTGGTGTGAACTTGGGTTTCCTCATGGGTGGGGAGAGGGTCCAGGCTAGCATCTACTCCTATGTGAGTGGGTGTGGCCTCCTTTCCCAGGAGAATGGGAAGATCTTTTGGGGATGGGGTGATGATGGTTGGTGCATGGTGCACCCAGGGTGGTGGGTAAAGGGAGACTTGGGTCAAGATAGGGAGGGGAAGTAGTGGAGGCCTAGGACATGGTAGAGTTGGGGTCGGGAGTGGGAGATGGCTTGGGATGGTTGGACTTGGGAGGTGTGTCCTTTATGGGGGGAACGGAGGCGGGGGCCAAAGGGGTTTGAGTAGTGTAGGTTGGTGGAGGGGTTTTAGGTTGGGGTGTAGGGGCCCTTATAGGGGTAGAATGAGAGGCAGTGGTTGGGACCACTTGGGTTTTAGTGGGAAGGGTTTGGACGGGTGGGGTTGGAGGAGTGGGAGTGCTCCTCGAGTTATGGTAACCCGAGTAGGTGGGGGAAACATATTTAGTCCTAAGTTGATCGTTCATGTCCCCCCCATGTGGTGAGGGGAGCTTACCTTCTAATTATCCTTAACCCTTCAATTTTCAACCAATGAGTTTGAGCCCGTTTGGTAAGTTGCAATTTGGCAAACCGGACCTTCTCATCCTCGGACATGGGATACCAAGTGAAGTAATGGTTCATTGAGACTTCCTAATCTAAATAGTCACTCGGATTGCAATACCCATCAAAGGTGGGAGGGTGGGAAGGTGCACTCCTACCGGTCGCCTTTGGGGCGAGCCCATTTTCCTCTAATTGGTTGAGTCGACCCGATAGGCTATCAAGCCGCTCATTGGCATAAGTCATGGCTCCCATTAGGTAGTCGACATGGCCGTGGAGGACATGTTTGGTAGTGGTGGGCTTCTCTTGGAGGTTTGGTCTTATTGAGAGGGATGATGGGTATGGTCTGTACGAGGCGGCCATGCTAGTGGACAAGAGCGATGCACTGGGAGACTCTAAATGCATATGCGCGCCAAAGGACCAACTTGTGGAGAGACAAGTTGTGAACTTGCTCTGATACCACTTGATGTGACACCACCTTGGGGTTGATAGTCACAAGACCGAAGACCCCTCGGACCTAGCAAGCAAGCGAAGCAATGGACCGGCAACTTCCCTCGAGCGAACTCACCCGCATAGTGCGTACCCGGGTCCGTAGGTGGACCGGCGATGGGGATGAGGGTCCAAGGTTGGACCTTGAGATTCTAGGGGGTTGGCTAGCTGAAGATTGAACCCCCAAGGGTACCGGGATGCCCACTCTCGTAGGCGGCAAGCACACCAAGGGCGTGGGATATTATGGCTCTCTCACAACTCGTCCGCAGTAGTCGCTCAATTATAAGCAAATTCGGGATCGGGCACTCTCTCACCGCCGACGGCACTAGGATGCAATACTAATTAAGCAAATGAAACCAGCAAAGAGAAGTGTTCAGTAGCTCACCTGGTTGGCATGAAGACGCCGACCCTAGCCGAAGATGAGGGCGAGCGGGGAGGCGTGGGTACGCACCCGCACGCCGTGTCGATGCCGCTTGACCTAAAAATTAATAGAGTACACCACTACTCCTTGCGTAGGAGGGTTGGACAAGGGGTTGGGGATAATGTGATACAGTCAAACACTACCTCCATGAAGGGAGGGGTGGTAAGCCGGCCAGGCGGGAAGGGGAGAATCAATCTAGGAACTTAATGAAAGAAAAACAACGGTTCTTTCTGCCCTCTGGAATAGGGGTTAGGCAGTTGAAGTCGGCACCGCTGCGGCCTCTCCCGAACTCCGTTGTCGAAGAAACCAGTTGGAGATCCTTCATAGTTGACCCAGGAAGACGTCCAATTTTTGGGGGAATTTTTGGAAGGCGGTGCTGGTCGGGGCAGAGGCGCGAACAGGGGCTCTGCTTGCTAGTTCTGGTAGCTTCTACACCCCTAAAGCTGGAAGACGAGGCTACCACGGACGCTCCTCCACTCCGATTCAGGCTTGGCCAGAGTCGCTGGATTCGTTGTCAAGTTCTCCTTGAATGGAGACTCACGGAGGTGCTAGAGGAGGTCGGAGTAGATAGAGACAGCCCGAACAGTGATTAGGTGTTTGTTCAGTCCCAGGAGGAACAGAACTACGCACCCGAGGAAGAAAAATGAGAACTCTTAGCTCTGGATGCCGAACGGGGTTCTGCTTCTTGATCCTGGAAGTAGACTTGTTGTAGAAGATCTCAGGCAATCGCTGCCTCCAGATCCTCAAGAGGATGACCATGGTTGAACTTGATCTAGAGCTCTGGTTCTCTGCCTGAGTGGTTCTTTGCAGTCGAGGAAGAATCGCTCTTACGGGTAGCTCGGTGCTTGGACGTAAACAAAACAACCTCGGCTGCGAAGCTGACTGGATGACGATTCCAACGGTATATGGTATGCCTCCTGAAACTTCACGATGACACCGTGGCTGCTGGTGCAAGTTGCTGGTACACTACTGCCTGTGAACTGGCCTGTGCAGAGTGGTGATAGGTGATGGGAAATGGGGGTAGATGGGAGGGGAAATGAGGTGGATGTGTGTGGGGGCAACCCTTGATTGTGAGGGGGTCTGGGAGGGGGTGTTCCAAGGTGTGGGAGTGGCAGAATGGGAGATGGAAGGAGGTCTAGCAGGTGGAGGGAGGGAGAGCTGCGAATTTGGTTGGAAGGGAGAGAGGGAAAGGGTATTTGAAAATGGGTTTAAGGGTGGGATTAATTTCTGGTCTTCGGGATGGGAAGAGGTGTGTGGGGAAGGTAAATGTGGGGCTTGGGGAGTGGGGAATTCTCCCTTGGGAGATGAGAGGGTGCTTGGGGAAGGGGAGTAGGTGGTTGGAGGGTGGAGTGGGGAGTGATGGAATCTCCCTTGGGGCTAGGGTGGAGTTAGGGTGGGGTGGTGGGGAGTTGGGGATGAGTTATTGGAGGGGGGGAGGAGAGAGAAAGGTGGTTGGGAGGGGAGTAGAGAGAAAGGGGTGCACCCCTCTTTAGAGAGATAAAGAAGAGAGAGAGGAGAGAGAGAGAAGGGGAATCCACCCCAATAGAGAGAGAGAGAGAAGTGGAGAATCCTCTCCAATATTAAACTAACTCACTCAATTTTTTGATTGATCAAAGATTACAAATGAGGGAGTGGGGTGGTCTATTTAGAGGCACTCATATTTTCCTAGGACTAAAATGACACTGACTAAACAACTAATGACCAAAGCAGTCCAAGGGAGGGTGCCCCTGGGCCAAGCCCACTAGTTGGGCCCAATAGACAACTTAATTAACCACATGACTCAAGACTTAGGTAAATGACCCTTATACCTAGGTACCGGACTCAAATAAATGGAAAATTACATAGTTTATTACTCAAATAAAATATGAAAATTACATGGATTGACTCAAAAAATGTGGATAACACAATGGCGTAAACTGACGATCCATTAGAGCTTCACAAAAAGTGGAGGGGTAAGTGATGCCCCCATCATCGGGCCTTCCGCCTTAGTCAACGAATAAAAAGGCCTCCTTCTTTTCACCCATACGTTTGCCCCGACACTTTCTCGGAGCTGACGAATAAACCCCTGCCTCAAAACCTTCCACCTGAATACACCAATTGACCCACTAACTCCACCCATTCTATCAGGCACCATACAAAGCCTTCGGCTCAGACCTCTCGTCCGAGTCGGTGAATAAACAATCCTCCTTAACTCAATACGAGCCGCCAGCCCCCCCCCCTCGGAATTGGCCTCGCATAGTCGGCTTAGACCTTCCATCTAGGTCGACGCATAAAACCCTGTTCCTTTGCTTCAGTATTAACCACATGCCGATGACTAAGCCCCCCTAGAGCTAAACTTCTCATCCCACGTGCTCTTTGCGGTGAAGCGAACTCCTCATCCCTTCGCTGAGGGGGTGAGCGCTTTCCCGTGAATTCACACCGAACCGACGATCTATTGGCTTAGAGAATCAAACAATATGCATAAAAAACTCTACACCTATGGGTCCCGTGCACTCGTCCCTCGCTTGCACCACCCGCGGGTGGGGGGCATTTGTTGACGTCAAAAAATTATCATACGGCATGCACGTCCGGACAGCCAAGAGCAAGTCAAGGGCGGAAAGGTTGAACAGACCCCACGGCTCGATCGATCCGAGCAAAAACACACTGGGTGCTCCACTGCCTGATAAGGAAGCATCCCGGGTTGAGTAAATATACCCGATCCCTCAAAACAGGGTGCCGAAGGCAACATCAGTGCAAAACCCGAGTGATCTGATCAAGGCACGCGAGATGACGGAAAAGTCCGTAGGGGACTGAAGAGCTGCCCAATGAGGGCGAAAACATTTTGAGGGTATGCCAACTCAACGAAGACACTATCCACAGGCGAGAAATAGGCTTGAGGGCACGATTCATAGTGCCGAAAGCTAAATCATCATAAAACTCGAGTGATCCGATCAAGGCACACGGGATGACGAAAAAGTCCGTAGCGGACCGAAGAGCTGCCCAATGGGGGACAAAAACACTTCGAGTGGTTGCCCACTCGATGAAGACGCTATCCATGTGCAGGAAACATGCCTGAGGGCACGATCCATAGTGTCGAAGGCTAAATCAAGACAAACCCCGAGTGATCTGACACAGGTTCGGCACGCATCAAAAATCACTCTGAATGATAAGCCAAAGCACGGGTGCTTCAGAATAAACACTCCGGAAGCGGTGCAGTAAAACTAAGGCATCGCCGAATGTCAAACACTCATGTGACCCAAGTCGAAGTAGACAAAAAGCCGGCATCGCCCCCCTTGAAATGGCATGGTCGCACCAAAAGAGTGGCTTAAATCAGGCGTGTTGAACCGACGCAGCCAGGGCCATCAAACCGGCATCGCCCCCCCTGAAACGGCATGGTCGCACCAAAAGAGTCACTTAAACTGGGCAGTGTTGAATCGACGCGGCCAGGGCCTCCCTGGCCAATAAAACGGTGCACTCTACTGTCTCTCTCTCCTTGGCACTTGAAACCGCGCGGCCATGGGCCCCTTGGCCATTAAAATGACGCGCAAATAAGCTACATGCCCCTGAAAATGGCGCGGCCTCGGCTGGCTCTCCCTTGTCACACCAAACTGGCACGCAACCCTTCCCATGGCTTTTAAACCGGCGCCATCCAAACTGGCGTGATAAGCTCCCCAGGCCGCTGGAACGGTGCCGTGGGGGTCGTCCCGTCGTCGCTCTAAAGCTCTGTTTTGTCGCAGACGGATGGGCAATGTGGATCCTTTGCCTGAAAGGGATGAGACTCTTGCATCAAACCGATGGGCAACCGCCTGCATGCCTCAAGCCTCCAAAAAAATGGAAACTCTCGAACACCACGACGGGAAGCCTCCAAGCCAATGGTCGCCATCAACCAATCCCGTGGGGGCACCGTCCCTACCCTCAGCACCTCCTATTCGTAGGCCACCTGATGGCGTTGAGCAAGGTGAAGAGAGAGGGAAAGGTGGAGCTCCAAGCATGCACGTCTTCACTCCTATAAAAGGAGTTGAACTCCGCTGAAATGGGGGTTCGGCAAGCAAAAAAAGGAAGAAGAAGTTACCTGAAGAAGGGAAGAAAAAAAAGAAAAATAAGAAGAAGAAGGTGAGATCGGAGGGGAGGGGGGGAGAGAAGCCCATGCTTCATATCCCTCCCCCAACTGTAATTTCTCCTTTCCTTTTTGTTCTATCTCTTTTCTTGCTGGCTTTTACCACAAGGCAGTCCACTTGTATTTCTGCTCCTCCTGTAATAAAAAGGGAACTAATGAATTTTTCTCCAGGATAAGCTATGTCCTCTCCGTTGCTTCTTCATTTTCTTCTTCCCCTGTGCTTCCTTCTCTTGTAAAAAAAGGGAGTTGTGATCACCCCTTGTCTATGCATTACCTACAGTGAATGAAAAGAGGCTGTCTGTTCTTCTTTTTGAGCAAATCCTTCTTCCTCTCTCTATCTAAGTTGTGGGCTTCTGACGCAGTTTTCTTTTTGTAGCATGCACATGCTGCCAGTAACGCTCCCCTCCTACACTTGATTTCTTAACACTCTGGGCCTCCTGCTGAAGCCTACTTCTTCATAGTGCAGATTCTGGGGATCCCACTTAGAGTGAACAGTTATTATCATGCATTCAACGATATGTCAGGCCACGCCCCAGAAATCTCCCATAAGCCATGACCCGTGGGCCACTTGAACCCCTTGAAGGCTAGTCCTCGGGCATCCATGTCCACCTTGGGTCACCGGGAAGCCGTTCGCGGCTCACCCGTAATTTTGGAGGTTGTGTCGGAATACTCCGTTGGCGGCTCTCTATTTTACACCCCGAACGCCTCAACGCGGGGGAGGTGCTGCAGATTTTTTTTCGAGGAGTTCGAACAGATTAAGAGACCAAATACACAAGCGGAGCAGAACAGTGTTAACATATCAAATGATGAAACAACAAAAGGAACTACAAACAAAAAAATCAAGAATTAGTGAATAATTAAGAACTTTGGGCTTTTGTGCCATTGGACATATTAAACCCCTCTATGATCTACCATGCCAACAAAAAAATATAAATAATAAAACAAAATTGAAGAGAAAGCCTGCCTGAAGCATGGGTTGGCCCTGTTTTGTGAAGTTCTCTGGCGCTGGGAATTTCTGTCGACCGACTGTGGACGCCAAAAAAATGATGATGAAGATGATGATCATTGCGACATTCACATCTACGCATTCGAGCGCGAGTCGAAGATAGAAATGCCGAATAAACCTCATACCTCACCCGATCAAGACGAGGACCCCCTTGGTGGTCCGCTAGCCGATGAGGGAGCCCCCCGGACGGAAGATACGGCCACAACTCTACAGCCGACCGTGCCGAGAGCTGAATCAAAGAAAAGCCAGGAACTCTGGCATAGTCTCGGCATATGTCGGAAGTCACGCAAAGCCCTGGACCGAGCCCCAAAAGCTGCAAACAGAAAATTGCGGAAGCCATGCATCGCAACTAAAACATTCCGGGGACGCCAACGTTCGTATAAATAGCCGCGACTTCGAAAAGAATTCATTCGGTGCTGAAAACGGCGTGGCAAGGCCCTTAATCGGTGCGCCCCCCTTGTGTTGCATTAAAACGGCACGCCCCTCCTTGCTTTGGTTATCCGGCGTGCTCTTGTTGAAGGGGCCATCCCCCTTTGATGCTTAAAACGGCGCCACACTTGCCCAAAAGCTAAATCGGCGCGCCCATTTGCAATCTTAATACGGCATGCCAATTGCACTTGGGTTTAAACCCGCACGGGCACTGTTCCACCGTGCCGTTTTAACCTCATGCCATCCCATAGAAACTCTAATGCTCTGTTCTGCACCATACACTGCGCAGATAACATTTAATGTTTGAAGCCATGTCTCCTCCTCCCGATCGATAGCAAAGCGGCAGTGATGGCAACGTTAGGCAGCGGCAGCGGCAGCAGCAGCAGAAGATCTTCCGGCAAATCTGCAAATGTCCTATCCTCGGATGAACAACAGTTTACGGCACCAACCACTGGATGCTACCGCAGACGAATGAAGTGGCGGGAGTTTTTCTTCCGTTCGAGCGAAGGAAAAGGCAACCAGGTTATATATACTCTGTCTGTCTCCCCTGGCTTCTCCCCCCCCCCGGTTGGCCCGTCGCTGAGAGGGCCTGGAAGAGGAGCAAAAGAAAGAAAGCCCAGTGAAGAGAGAAGGCCACCCGAAGAGAAGAAGAGTTTCGTCCTCGCACCTGTGAGTGAAAGAGTGAGAGTGAGTGAGGGGGAGGGGGGAAGAGGCCCGTGCTCTCTCTCTTCCTCCCCTGTCAATGTATTCTCCCTCTTTTCCCTTGCAATGTTCCCTTTTTTTTCCCTCGAGGATGAATGAGAAGAATGGGTTCTCTAAGCATGCGCAGTCTTCCACTGTTGTGATATCTTCCCCTCCCTTTTGATTTTCTTATCATCCGGGGACTTCAGAGGTCTGCCTCTCCGTCGCATGACCTTCGGGGAACCCGTTCGTGGGATGAAGAGCTACAGCCTTCCATGGCGAACATCTAGATCATTGCCCGTGAGTCGTGGTCGCTCTCGTAGGCTGGTCCTCTAGCGTTCCACACTCACACTTGGGCTAACGGATCGCCGTGAGGCCGTTCCGCATTTTGAGAGTTTACCTAGGAGTAATCTGTGTGGTGGCTTTCGCTTCTCTCTGGCAAGTCCCGGTCCGGGGGAGGTGCTGCCAGATTTTCGTCAGGGCCAAGAACATACAAGAACACCAAGAACAAACGAACAAGACACCCTTTGAAGAAACACACAATGAACCCTCTGTGAATTAACCCATTAAAATCTTACACAACAAACTCCTCCGAACAAATCACTTAAACCCCACCTCATTACCTACTTAATCTACCAAATAGATGAACAAACGGATCATAAAACCCACCTACGGGTGAAAGAAAAGAAAAGAAACACACAGTCAAAGCAATAAACCCTCGGCAGAGTTTAATACGGCGTGGTGACTATTCCCCCACACCGGTTTAACACCACTCTTAAAACCCCATCTCCCTCTTTGGACATTAAATCGGTGCGCACCTCCAACATCCTAATCTGGCGTGGCCTTAACCGGCGCGCCCTTTTCCCCATTTGCCCCCTGTTCACCCCTCTAATCCGGTGCGGTTCATGTAGCTGCTAAAATGGCGCGCCCCTGCTTACTTCCCAAATACGGCGCGCCTATATCCGGCGCGCCTCCCCCTTTTTGCATTCCCTAAATCGGCGCCCCCACTGTAGCATCCTTACACCGGCGCGCCTCATATAAAAAAAGAACAAAAAAAAACACAATTAACTAAATGAAAGAAAAGCTAAAAACTCATAGATAAATTAAAGGAAAGGACCCAAACAAATGAATGAAATAAAAGACTATGAACCACTCTCACGAGAACAAACACTATCACCCTTTCTATAATCAAATTTTTGTTCCGGGGGCGCTGCCCCCTTGACCCCTGCGACCTGACCGCGCAGGTCTGTTAACACCCATTTTATGGCCAATAGGTTGGGTCATCTCCTTGTTTACCCATATGATGCTCCGAGTTGTTCACTCTTCATCGAGTCTCCTTGATCAGTTTGAAGCATGTTTCTTGGGTCTTCTCCTTGGTTGGAGTGTGGTTTATTGTGGCCTTTTATTCGATGAGCTTAGCAAGCTTTGCACCTTTTTTATCCTCATTGTTAATAACGGTCCTCACTGGGGGCGTTACTTCCATATAACGCATGATCTCTGGGCTGTTACTTATTGAAGAGTCCTAAAGTTTGAGGCCTTTGTTCTAAAGCTTATCCTCTTGCTTATCCATTGAATCTAACGGTCTGTCGTGCAGCCGTTATTTATTCCAACGCGTCCATCCTTGGCCGTTACTTTCCTTCGAGAGTCCAACTAGTTTGATCTCTTCCCGTTGATCTTATCTCTTTTGAGATAAGGTTGAATGTAACGGACGTTCCCTGGCGTGTTATTTTCATGTGACGGTCTGTCGACCAGCCGTTACATCCAACAGAGAGTCCTGGTAGTTCAGGCCTTTTCTATGCTACTCCGTGGTCGAGATAAGAGCTTGAATTGTTGATTTCTCTTCCAAATATGATCCTCAGAACCTTCTGTTTGTTTCTATGGACTCTTGGTGATATTATCTTCAGGGATTTGCTAAGAGTTATTCTCTTATCTTGCTGGATTATCCTCTGCTTGACCGGAGAGTTTGATGGTCTATAAATAGCACCCTTAACTTCATGGCCCAAAAGGAGGAAGATCTGGAGTTCGCGTCGAAGTGCTGCCGCATTCCGGAGTCACATCAGACCAAGGGCAATTGTCTTTCACGTTCATCTGCTTCATGGTGAAGGGAGTATTCGTTCCATTAGTTTTCAAAGTTCATCATTACATATTGTGTTCTTCCTCATCTCCCTTTCATCAAAAGCATTGTCCCTCTTCTTTTTTCCACGTTCTCCCTGGTTTTTCATCATCTAAACATCCTCCTATTTTTTTAAAAAAAATGCCCAGAGGGGTTAAAAAACCAAAACTTCCCCGGTACTTCTCTTTCCTTTTACATGATCTTAAATTCTTTGAGAATTGATACTACTCTTGTTTAAAGGGCTAATTTGGGTCTGTTTTCTTATGTTTTCACGTTCTTTGGCAGGTTTACAGGTTCACCACACGAGGCCCAAGTCTTCTGGCCGGCTAGAGGAGTTGGAGTTAAAAGAATCCACAAGCTATTACTGCATGTTATTTGACGGTCTTGTGCAGGCGCGTCAGATTCTTATAGCGGTTCATCGAGCAACCGTCACTTCCTAGTGACGCGTGGGCTTTCGGCGGTTACATTCCGTTGATCTACAGATTTCTCTGATTTTCTCTCTCCCGTGGGCGGGTGCTTCATCCACCTATTTCCAAGGTATTTTCAAGTCTTTGGCTTGTTTCTACTTTGGTGGCGATCACGTTCTTTCTTGGTATTGGGCATTAGCTTTCTTTCCATCTCATATCTCTTATTCTCTTTCCTTGCTCCACCCTTGCGGTGTGTTTTTATTTGCTTTTGCTCCACGCCCCGGTGTGTGTTTTTCTTTATTTCCTTAGTTTAGTTTGATGATTGAGATAGCATGCCCATGCTAGAGCTTGTTATGGTTGCCTAGGTTCATGGTTCACATGTCCTTGGGTTGATTGAGATCTTTGATTTTTGCTTATCATCTTTATCACACATCAAAACAAAAAGAAGAAGAGAAGCAAAACAAATCAACAGATAATTTTTTGGCGATCACGGTGGGACAACTTGTGCCAATCGTGTCTTGATCTCTGTTTAAACCTGCCATCATTCCCATGTTTGATTGTCCTCGGATCTCCCTCTTACTTCATCTTATTTCTGGTTCTCTAGGTGTTCTGACGACCCTCTGTCCCTGCGTTACTCCACTTTGACGCGGGGGCATTGGACCGTTATACACCTGATCCTGTGTACGGGCTTTTCACGGATTTCTCTTTTATTTCTGGTTGTTTTTGGGCTCTCTGGCTCATCCGACGGTCCTGGTGCTCTGCGTTATATTACTTCTGGTAGTCTGGTCTTTGACCGTTATTATCTTCTGACGCAGGGTCTATAGACCGTTATACTCCAGATAGGTACGCATCTCGAGGTGCATTACTTTCCACAATTTTTGCTGTGATTTCCTTGCTTGGGTGATATCTGACTTCCTCCCTGATTGTTCTACATATTTACATCATTGCGTGCATAATTGTTTGCTAGATTCTAGGCTAGATTTTGCATGCACTCCGGTGCACATAGGTTCATTCATACTTTCATACATTAGATTACATTTTCCCACCTTGGTGTGCGGACCTCTCGTCTCCATATTCCTTGGGGCCGACTAGGAAATCACACCAGGGACCTCCATAAGTCCCCGCAAGCCGTGGATTCTCACACGGACATCGGGTCGGTTGTACCTTTTCCACCCCGTGTCTAGGGTTGCATAAGTGAAGGAGTGGTTACACTTAAAGTCAAACCAAGCTTTACATCCATCTCCCGTCAGGAACCTATTGTTGAGAGCTCATATTAATCCATCCACTAAAGTTCCAAAGGAGAAATCATAAGAATCTTGAAGCATCATATTAAACAACTTGGTTGACATTGAGTGTCTTCATCTCTTGCTACTTACATCTTTGTGATAAATCATCTAAGTTTGGTTGCTCATTGTGTGTTTGTGTTGTGTTGTTTGCATCTTGTTAAGGTTGTTCGTTTCATGTGGAGTTGTTTTCGTCAGTTGGAAGCACCTCCTAGGGTCAACTCATTCTCCAAGTGCTACTCAAATCCTCTCTTCGAATCCACCATGGCTTCTTTCAATCCTCCCCGTTCCCAAGAGGATTCTCTTCCTCAAGGGCTTCTTGAAAACCCTGCTAGGGTTACCTCGTTCTCTTCTGGAGAGGGGACAGCCCCTCTTCCGTCCTCTACCTCCATGGAAGGTGGTCAGGCTACCCCTTCCTTCTCTACTCCTTCTACGGGCTCCATTCTCCAGATGATGGCCCAATTGGATCCGGCCCAACTCCAAACTATCTATCAGGCCATGCAGGGATCCAATATCTCCCCTCCCACGATTATGCAGGGTCAATCCAATCCTCTCATCCAGCCCACTCCAGTTAATCTCACTCCGGTCCAACCCTGGACCATCACATTCACTGGCATGGAGACGGGCCAATCTTCCGCTTCAGCCCAGCAATCTTTTGACAAAGGGAAGTCTCCTATCCCTTCTTTCACTCAGATGGATCATCACTTGTCTAGCCCACTTGTTCCACAAGTCCTGCTGGGTCCCTCCGATTTTCTGCACCCTCAGTCAGGGGTGGTCTAAGCCCACTCCAATCCGGGTCAATCTCGGGCCCAATATCCTTCTTATGGACCCCCTACGTCGGCCGTTTATCCTTCGGCTCCTTCTTATGGGCTCCCACCTCCTACTACAATTCACCCCTCTGCTCCTCAACTTCAAGCATCATCTTTTGCTACCCCTGCTCCATCCAGAGAGTAGGAATTACTTGATAAATGGGCCACCATGCAACAACAACTCGACTTCCTCCAGAAGCGGGTTGGCCCACAATCCTTGGCCGATGTTCCTGTTCCTAGTTTCCAGAACATCCGGTTCCCTCCCCAGTCCGAGCTCCCCAATTATAGAAAATATGACGGGAACGGCAATCCCTTTATTCACGTGAGGGATTTCTTATATGAATCGGCCCAATTCCAATATGATGATCGTCTTATGGCGTATTTATTCTGCCGATCATTGGACGGTGTTACACTGGAATGGTTTTATTCTCTGCCATTGGAAGAAGCTGAGAGCTTTAAGGTAGTAAAAGACAAGTTTATTCAGCGGTTTCAAGATTGGGTCGACCCGGAATATTCTTTTACAGATCTGTTGGCCGAAAAGATGAAAATAGATGAGGAGTTTGCCACTTATGCAGATAGGTGGAGGCAGATGGCCGCTAGAGTGCTCGGCCATATTCCGGAGGAAGAGAAGGTCAAGCTACTTATTTCAAATGCTACTCCAACCTTCCGAAACTTCCTGGCAATGAACGACATAGCCAACATGCACCAACTATATAGCCGGGCGCGCTTTATTCAGACTCAGTTCAAGGACTCCCCTATCCATTCTCTGTTCGAAAACCAAAAGCCCAAGTACCATAAGAAGCCACAAGGGCCGGTTACAGAAGGGGTCCAAATGAATGAGCAGGTTCAAGCCGTTGCTTTTCCATTCCAAAACGCACCTTTCCGCTTCCCTCAAAACCCCCGCACTCCACAAAATCCCGCTCCACAGAACTTCTAAATAACTCCACAAAACCCTCCGCCCACCTTCACCATTCCAAAAAACACCTTTGCCGCACCACAGCAACCACCACCACCCCCGCAATACCACAACGCCCCTCCACCCAACAGCTATAACAAAAACCCAAACAACAAGCGCCCGGCTCCCAAGAGGGCACAATATCCTCCACTGCCAGAAACCCTCACGGATATTTTCTCGGCTCTTATGTCGGTTAATGCTATACAGCTTCCTCCGGAACGACCCAACTGGAATTCGGCCATTGATCAGATGAAGTATTGTATGTTCCATAGGCAACCGGGACATACCATTGAAGGATGTTTTCAATTCTAGGACCTAGTATATGATCTTCATGAAGGACAGAGGATAGATTGGGCCGAAATGCACAGGGCCATTGTTGATATTAAAGAAAAGAGAAGGCAGCCGCAGAGGCAGCAAGTGCAGCAGCATCAAGCACCGTAGCCGCAGCAGCCGCCACAACAGCAGCAACCACAGCAAGTTCAGGATCTGGGGATCCATCAAAATCCGATGCCAAACCATCCGCCCGCTCCACAACCTCAGCCGCCGGCGTCGGCGCAAGTCAATGTAGTCCAACCCCCGGCTCCTAACACCGAGTGGTCTTTTGATGATGATGGTATTGCACCACAAGTAATGGCCCTCCACCATAACCACCGTAACCCCCTCACTCCTTCATTTATCCTCCCTACACACCCAACACCCTCTCCGCTTGTCCTTCCATTCACACCCACACCAGCAAATCCACCACCACCCACAGCGCCATCATACCCACCATTAGTTACCCCCGCTATGGTCATAACCATCCCCTCATCCAATCCTTTGCCCGTCACCCTGCCTACACTCGTCCTCCCACCATCCGCACCATCCCCCATCATCACCCCACCTTCTGCTCATCCCACGCCACTCATCCGGCCACCATCTCTTGTTAACCCCAACGTCACCCCTCACCAAATCACCTCTCCTATGCAGTCTATTCCACTCATCCACCCTACCGGGCCAATAATATCATCTCCCGACGCCGCGACAAATTGCGCCCTAAGAAGCGAGAAGTTGTTCCATCGGAACTACCCTACTACCTCTAATCCCCACTCTTCCCAGCCAACAGCCGAGGAAGAAGAAGCCGAACCTCTGCCAGGAACTCAGTATGACTTGCTACATCATTTGACCGAGTGCCCTCCAAGATATCAGTTCTGGAACTTATCAAAAGGTCCACCCTGCACCAGGACGCTCTCAGGGATTTCCTACAGAAGGTGATGGTCAGCGAGGACATGGCAGTTGACAGCTTACCAACAACACTAGCAACTATTTCTAAAGGGACGACAATTACATTCTCAGAAACCGAGCTAGCACCTCCAGAAGCTCGGCAAATGCCGCTCTGCATTATAATCATTCTGAACAAATTCAGCATCGAGGCAGCACTGGTTGACACAGGGGCTTCAATTAATGTATGCCCACTCAGTACTCTCCGAGCTTGCAATATATCTGAAGAATTGTTACGACCTACCCCCACCACTATAGCAGCATATGACAACTCAAGGAGAGCATGTCACGGGGTAGTCACTATTCAAGCGGAGCTCGGGCCCCTTACTATGCCCGTGGAGTTCTATTTGCTGGACATTGACCCCATGTTTAAGGCGATCTTGGGTCGTCCATGGATTGATACACTCAGTGCCGTACCCTCCACCGCACATCAGTGCGTCAAATTCTCTTTCCAAGGGAGGGTCGTCAAAGTCAAGGGCTTGTCCATGGTTCAATCGGTTAAGGCCATTTCAGATCAGATTCTTCCTACACTTTGGCCAAGCAGCCGACCCGTCATATCAGTGCTGGATTTGAACTTCCCTTGGGCTTATACACCTCCTAGGACCATCACTACTCCAGTTAACATCAAGATGAAGCCCCAGATCCGAGACTCAAAAGGCTGGAACATTATACTGAAACTGGGCTACCAACCGGGGAGAGGCCTCGGTGCACAATTACAAGGAATGACCAAGCCCATACCCAAGGGAAGAAAGATGGGCAAGAGAGGTCTTGGCTATTGAGAAACCACATTATCTATGACGGGTGATTCTGGGCCACTCACCTAGGACTACCGTCAACACCTTGTTCGAGGGCCTCTCAAGCCGGCACATTAGCTCTACAGCCAGCTCCGTCAGGGAGAAATACAGTATGTCCGATTGCCAGTCCACCGCCAGCACTGAAGAGGCCAGAAGATGATATGCTTGATTATGGTCAAGCCCTTCAGAGGTTGTTTCATGAAGAAGACTACCAGAAGAAGCAAGAGGTTCGGCTCGTGCAATGGAGGCCGAAGAAGCGGCTAGTCAATGATCCACGGGCGGAGGGGAGCTCGCCGATTATCTTTTCTTGGTCTCCCTCCCGCTTTCAATCTCTCCTCCAGCAATGGGATTTCTTACCCCGTCTTCCTCCTATCATGGTAAATCCATCCTTCGTTGATCCGCCCGAAATTCTATTTATTCCTTGTGCTTGTGGGCATTGCCCACCCATTGATCTATCCACTCTATTCACTCCTCCTCCTCCCAATGCCCAACTCCACGAGATGTGGTTCTCATCTTCCGATCCCTTCTTTGACTGCATCTTCCCCGAGCTATTCCCTATGCAGCTCCCGCCTCCTCCATCTTACTGTGTAGTCTCTGCTGATCTCCAAAAAAAACGTCAAATTCGAAACAGAGATTTCAGTGGAAGATTATGCTACCCTGTCTCCATCCTCATCCCAAGGGCACGAGTCCCCTGCTCCTTCCCTTCCACTAGGTCTCCTTTCTCCTAGGTTAGGATTAGGGTCTATCGAGTCTAGGGAAGTAGAATTAGTTAGGTCTAAAGAAGTAGGGTCTTGTTCTAGGTCGTCCAACCCTTCCTCCTCTGAGCCGCACCCGCTTGCGCGTCCTCCCAAATCTGTTCCTGATAGGTTCTTGCAAGACCTAGCTCAGCGTTGTCATGCCCTTTTGAAATGTCCAGAATTTTTTGCTACGATAATTATGATTGAAGAGGAAGAATAAATAGAAGGGGCGTGGAGCGATGACGGACTCGGCGTCTATGAAATCCGGGATGAAAAAGATCCGGTTAATGAGGACAACGACGTAGATGACACTGCTGATCTGTACGCACAAGGACTTAAGAAATTCGACGAGCCGTCGTCAACCGTGGATGAACCTACGACGGAAATCAATCTGGGAACTGAAGAAGACCGAAGGCCCATCGTTATTGCCGCTAATCTCCCTCCACAAGTAGAAGAAGATTTGATCAAGGTTCTAAGGGAGTATAGCGATTCCTTCACCTGGTCTTATGAGGACATGCCAGGTCTTGACCCCTCTTTAGTGGAACATCGACTCATGCTTAAACCAGGGGCAACACCTGTGAAACAACGGTCAAGAAGATTTCACCCCCACATGGCCTTAAGGATTAAAGAAGAAGTTGACAAGTTATATAAGGCCAGATTCATTAGAGTTGTTCTATATCCTCAGTGGGTGGCAAACATAGTCCCTGTCATCAAGAAGGATGGAAAGGTGCGTATTTGCATCGATTTCAGGGATCTCAATAAAGCATGTCCCAACGATGATTTCCCGCTGCCTCACATTGATGTCTTGGTCGATAGTACCGCCGGGTATGAATCGTTGTCATTCATGGACGGTTACTCAGGATACAATCAAATCCGTCTCGCTCCAGAAGATCAAGAGAAAACCTCCTTCACCACGCCCGAGGCACATATTGTTATGTGGTTATGCCGTTCGGTCTGAAGAATGCAGGTGCTACCTATCAAAGGGCGATGATGGCCATCTTCCACGACATGATGCATATTTATATGGAAGCTTACGTGGATGACATTTTGGTGAAGTTAAGAACCAAAGAAGAACACCCCTCTATTCTAGCTAAGGTGTTGCAAAGAGCCAGGGAGTACAAGCTTAAGATGAACCCGAAGAAGTGTGTATTCGGAGTCTCTTCAGGGAAGCTGTTAGGTTTCATAGTGAGCAAACGGGGGATCTAGATTGATCCTAACAAAGCACAGGCCGTCATGGACATGCCTCCACCTAAGAACATTACGGAACTTCGAGGATTGATCGGTCGATTACAATTCATTAGAAGATTCATATCCCAACATTCTCAAAGGTGCCGTCCATTTTATGAATTGCTTAAGGCGGGGGTTAAGTTTGAATGGAATGCAGATTGTCAAAAGGCCTATGAGGACTTAAAGGAATATCTATCCAATCCCCCGATTTTGTAACCTCCTATCCCTGGGAAACCCCTAATCCTATACATCTCGGTTATTGAAGACTCCCTAGGGGCGGTATTAGCACAAGTAGACGATGAAGGGAAAGAGCGGGCTGCTTATTACCTCTCTCGGTTGTTTAACCCAGCTGAGTCCAGATACACCGCTATGGAGAAGACTTGTGCCGCCTTAGTGTGGGCAGCTCAAAAGCTTAAACACTATTTCCTTTCCCACCCAGTTAGGTTGATCTCTAGAATGGACCCGATTCGCTATCTCTTAGAAAAGCCCGTCCTTTCTAGTAGGTTAGCTCGCTGGCAGAGCTTCCTCTCTCAATTCGAGATCACATTTGTCGTTCAGAAGGCGGTCAAAGGATACGCCATCACTGAGCATCTTGCCCATCTTCCTATTCCTCACACTGATTCTATTCAGGACGATTTCCCTGATGAGCATCTCTCAGTTCTCTCTCACCATCCCTTCTGGTTTCTGCACTTCGATGGTGCACTCAATTCTTAAGGCCGAGAGATCGGCGCTGTTCTGCTTACTCCCGAAGGAGTAACTATTCCCTTTGCTTATCAACTTCGATTTCCTGCTACCAAC
This sequence comes from Amorphophallus konjac, assembly GCA_022559845.1. Lineage (NCBI taxonomy): Eukaryota > Viridiplantae > Streptophyta > Magnoliopsida > Alismatales > Araceae > Amorphophallus > Amorphophallus konjac. The sequence goes on along the minus strand of CM040118.1, from coordinate 157,234,696 downwards.
AACATCGCTGAGTACGAAGCTCTCCTGGCTGGATTGAAGCATGCCTATCTCCTAGGTGCGCGTTATTTGAACATCATCGGAGACTCTCAGCTCGTCTTACGGCAAGTTCTATCCACTTACCGTACTCGTGACCCCAAACTCAAGCCCTATCAAGATTTGGTCACGCTTCTTGCTAGGTAATTCCGTAAGCTAATCTACATCCATACTCCTCGTTCTCAGAACATTCTAGCCGACGCTCTAGCATCTCTTGCTTCCTCTCTATCTTTTCCTCTCAGTCGGAACACTGACTATCGTCGTTCAGAGATTGGACGCACCCTCTCTTCAGGACCCTTGGTTCATCAACCTTAGGAAGGCTGTAGAGGCGAGAGTTGAGAAGGAAGATCTCAAGGAAGTATCTCTAATGGAGTTAGAAGAGATTCTGGATGAAGAAGAATTTCCTTGGTATCACGAAATCGAGTTGTTTTGCAAAGAAGGATCATTCCCAGAAGGGGCAAACGTCTAGCAGCGCAAGTCAATAAGGAGAGCCGCCTCAAGGTATACTATTGTTGCAGGAGAACTATACAGGCGCGCTACTAATGGAATGCTCATGAGATGCTTGGATGATAATGAGGCTTGGAAAGTGGCTGAAGCAGCCCATTCTAGTGAGTGTGGAGGTCATGTCAATGGCCAGGCTCTAGCGAAGAAAATCCTTAGGCAGGGCTACTACTGGCCCACTCTAGAGGAAGATTACTCCCTCTATGTCCGGAGGTGTCTTAAATGCCAACTCCACGCTGATAAAATTCATGCTCCAGCTTCATCCCTCCATCGTCTTTCCGCTCCTTGGCCATTCTTTATGTGGGCTTTCGACGTTGTCGGCCCACTCGGTGATCCTAATTCTCAGATCAAGCAGAAATCCTTTATCCTTACCGCCACTGAGTACTTCACCAAATGGGCCGAAGCCGAGCGTACGCAGAGATCAAAGCTTCAACGGTGTGCCACTTTATCATGAAGAATATCATCTCGCGGTTCGGAGTGCCAAGCAGCATCATCACTGACAACGGACCCTAGTTCATCTCCCAAGAGCTCAAGGACCTATGTAAGAAGTTCAATATAGCATTGCATCATTTGTCTCCATATTATCCTCAAGGCAACGGTCAAGCCGAGGCCACTAATAAAACCCTTCTTAAAATCATCAAGAAAACATGCGAATCTCATAAATTTTCAGACTGGCCAGAATGATTAGTGGAAGCTCTGTGGGCTTACCGCACCTCCGTCCGTACTCCCACAGGACAAACTCCCTATGCTCTTACCTACGGGATGGAGGCGGTGCTCCCATATGAGATCTTGATCCCTTCCCTTAGAGTACAGCTCGATAAAGAACTTAATCTCGATGAACGTCGAGAGGCGTTGCTTGTCCAATTGGAACTCTTAGATGAGAAGAGGATGAACGCGGCCGATCACGTATCCGTTTATCAAAAGAGAGTTTCACGTTATTTTCAAAAGAAGGTAATCGAACGTAAATTTCAAACAGGTGATATGGTTTTGAAACATAAATTCATTCGGTCTGCAGGTCCTAGGTCTAAATTGCAACTTAACTGGGAAGGGCCGTTTGTCGTAAAAGAAGCTTATCCAGGGAATGCTTATCGCTTAATAAATGCGGAAGGCGAGGAGCTCTCTCACCCGTGGAATGGGTTGTACCTTAAGCGGTTCTTTCCTTAGAGTCTAATCAGTGCCACCCCGGGCAACAAGATGTTCCTCCTATTTCTCTAAAAAGGGTCCCGAGTAAAGGCAATCACACACTACACGACATCCCTGGTCAGGTTTCCCGCTTTAAAAGACACCGTTTCTCCTTGGCCATGCTTTGGGGGAAAGTTGAAGTCCCTGTTCGTTCCTTCCATCGGCTGAATCCAGGGGCAGGAAGTGAATAAGGAGGCGATAACCAATCCAGGCACCCTGACGAGAGGAGGTCTCAAATAGGGGCAGTCCGTTATGACCTAACGCCACAAGCAAAAGAGCAAGAAAAAGAAAGCAAAGGGTTAATCTCTATGACAAAAATCAAAAGTATCATCTCGAAGGTCTATTGAATATGATTCCAAAGCTCCAAAAAGCAAGAAAGAAAAAGAAATCTAGGCATGACAAGAGTGGCAGTACAGTTCCCCGCGGGACGAATGAGCCTGGTCGCACGCATGCCTAGAGTGGACTAAGGTTCGATGAAGGACACGAAGCCCCGGTGCAACAGACCAAATTTCTAATGGGTTGTCTGGAGAGGAACTCAAGTCCTAAAACCTTCTAAGTCTGGCCTAAGCTTACCCCCGTGTTCTATTTTCCTTTTTCAGGATTGAAACTAGTACCCTGGGTATGGCCCTGGTAGAAACACCGTCATGAAAATCTGGGCCTTGGTCAGGGGTTGTCACCTCATTGCACGCCAACCTTGGGACTCTCAATACGATGCGGAGGGCTCGCGTTGCTAAGGGAAAGCCCTGGTTTTCAAAATCCAAAAACAACATATATTTGAAAATCCAAAAACATCATATATTTCAAAATCTAAAAACATCATATATTTCAAAAATCCAAAAACAACATATATTTCAAAATCCAAAAATATCATATATTTCAAAATCCAAAAACATCATATATATTTCAAAATCCAAAAACATCATATATATTTCAAAAATCCAAAAACATCATATATTTCAAAAATCCAAAAAAACCACATATTTCAAAAATCCAAAAACATCAAATATTTCCAAAACACACAAAAATTCGAATATATTTTCCAAAATCCAAAAATACCATCATATGCATCGCATGCATCGCATTATTTCTATTATGTTTTTTCCCGCCTATTTAATAAGGCTCCACCCCTTGACCAAATATCAAGAAACGGTCATTATCTAACTCGCTTCGAGGTAAGGGGTTGAGTCTAAGAACAGATCTAACTTGCTCCATGTTTAAGTATGTGTAGAACGCAGGACCAAGAACAAAGCTGAAATCTCACAACTATGCAGGTTCAAGGCTGTGACGCGCCAGGTACATGCCGTCACATTTGTTTAACGGTCCATGCTACCTCGTTACATCTCTTCAGGCCTTCACTTTGACTCTCTCAGCAGCTCTCTCTCTAACGGCCTGGGGCACGACCGTTACTACTCCTAACGGTCCATCGTTGGACCGTTACTTCCTCCAGAGGATTTAGTTCTCAGAGCATACACTATAACGGCCTATCTCCCCACCGTTACCTCCTTGTAACAGCCCTGCTCAGATCCGTTACATTCTTTAGAAGCCCGGTTCTGCTGGTCGTTCTAACCAAATCAAGCCACAAGTTCATGTCCATTCAATTAAGGCAATCTTATCTTATTCACATGAATTTAATGCAACATGAGATTGATAAAAATTCCAACTCTGATTGTCAAAGCACATCATTCATAAAATGAAAATCAAACTACATTCAGCCTCTTATCCGCAAAAGGGCGGATCTTCCTCAACTCTTTCAGGTAGTCACGGTGTGCTTCGTCGTTCTCTTCTACTTCTTCTTGCCACGGGCGCACCTTGCTGATATCCCACATGGTCAGCGCGTTCTGGACTGCTCTCTCATCATCCTCGGTCCCCATCTTCCTAGGTAGAAGGGGAGGGTAGTGTGATAGTGCAGGAACTTCAATACGAGGTAGCCCGATCTGAAGATGGCACCGGTGTGGGTTGTAGATCGCCATGGTAGTATTTCCCACTAGCTGGAGGTCCAAGCCTTGACATCGCGGTATTCTAAGAAGATCGCTCCGAAGGATCCTTGGTCGCATGATGAATTTCTCTATTTGAAGGGTGTTGAAGAAGAGGCGCCATTCATCCCGAGTTTTCTTGTCCGCCGTCTTACATTCAACCTGTGAAGAAAATCCAGATGCCCCTCCAATGAAGAAGAGAGGGTGGCTCCCGAAGATCTGGCTAGCATAACTAATATCTTCCTTTGGTTGGAACTTGATTCTCACGCCCATCCAACACTCAAGGAGTATCATGGAACCGAATAAGGGTCCTCCTAGGCAAGCCGAGCTTAGTCCTTCATAGAAGTATGAGAGGATCACTTGAGAAAGGGACATTCCCTGCCACAACCCACTAATAATGCTGAGATTTTGGGTATCTAAGAGGTGATCGGTAGTAGTGAAAAGAAAAACTCCACATAAGCAAACCGCCACCGCCTTGGCTATGGCTTCATGTCTCTCCCACTTGTTTTTACAATGAGACATTATCCATTGGGCTAAAGGTATCAAGTGTATGTGATGTGGGCTGATCATGGTCCTCACGTCCTTTGGATTATGGATGAAATCACTCAAAATTAAGAACGGGTCGATGGTCTCAATCGTGTAGCAAACTCGGTCTTCATCCCCCACCTTAGTCTTAGGAAGGGCTAGATAGGTTTCTACCTCCTCCAATAGGACTATTGCTTCGAAGGAAGGGAAGATGAAGGTATGTGTTTGTGGATGCCACAACTATATGAGGGCTGAAATACTAGGCCAATCTAATGTCAGTTTCTGGAAATTCTTGCCTAAAACCAAGAGAGGTTGGAGGTGCCATGCTTTGAGAATTGATGTAACCTCTAAAGGGAGTGCCTTTACCATGGGAGCCACCCACTTTAGATTAGAATAGCATCTTGGACCGGGGAGGGGCTAAGAAAAGAAGAAGATCATGAGGAAGAAGATGAAGTGCAGGAATTTTTGAACTTGGTTAGGTCATGGAAGCTTACCACTCTTTGAGCATTGGAGCTTAGGTGCTTGGGAATTGAGGTCAGCATTTGTAGCTCTTCGTACTCCTTTCTTACAGCTTTGGGTCCGGTGTAGACTTTCTCCTCCATAGCTATCACCTCGAAGCTTCTCTTCATCTTATTTCCTGCCCTTAGGAGGGGTTTTTCAGCCTTCTAGCAGAGAATTCAGAAAGATACGATTTTGGCTAAGTTTCCAAGTTTTAAAGGTTTGGTTTCGGCTTTAAAGAGATAAGATTCGGATTGGAAGGCTTTATCTTAAGTCTGGGAGGAGTCTAGAACGGATTTGAGGCTTCCTATCTCGGGTTTTGCCCCTTGCGGCTCAATCCGTCTCGGAGTACAATTCATTATCTAACGGTCTGTCGCTAGACCGTCACTTTCCTCTGACGCGCCAGAGCTGGGCCGTCACATTTTCTATGGGTTTAATTTGATCAAACCTGTTCTGTCAAGCTTAACGGTCTAGCATTAGACTGTTATATTCTTGTGACGTGTTCTCTCTGATCCGTTACATTCTCTGCTGATCAGTTTTGGCCTCTGCTTGGTCAATCATTCTCAACGGTCTTGCTGATGGCCGTTATCTGCCTCCGACACACTGCGCCTGAACCGTCACATTTCCTGCATATTTGGTTAAGTCTATACATCCCCTTCATCATCCCAGTCTGCATTCATTTATCATGTTGAAGTCTGTACATTCGTTCAAGTCCATGCATTTTTGAAGTCCATACACCGTTGATGAAGTCTGTACATTCGTTGAAGTCTGTACATCAGCTTCAAGTCCATACATCAGCTTCAACTTTGTACATCAGCTTCAAGTTCATACATCAGCTTCAAAGTCTATACATTCCACATCTTCACCCAAGTCTATACATTCCACATCTTCACCCAAGTCTATACATTCTTCACCATCGTTGCCAAGTCTATACATTCCACATCTTCACCCAAGTCTATATATTCCACATCTTCACCCAAGTCTATACATCCCACATTCTTTGAAGTCTACACATCCCATTTGTTGAAGTCTATACGTCACATTCGTTGAAGTCTATACATCCCACATTCGTTGAAGTTTATACATCCCATTCACTTTGAAGTCCATACATCAGGTGCAAGTCTATACATTCGTTGAAGTCCATACATTTGTTGAAGTCTATACATTCCCATACCTTCCCCCAAGTCTGTACAGCCTTCGTCCAAAGTCTACACATTCCATGTCTCCCCAAGTCTGTACAGTCTTCATTCAAAGTCCATACATTCTCCAAGTCTGTACAGTCTTCATCCCAAGTCTATACGTCCACACCGCTTCAAGTCTGTACATTCTTGATTCAAGTCTATACATTGCCCAACGTGAGCACAAGTCCCAAGTCTGTACATCCCTTGTCCAAGTCCATACATCCTTGCTGCTGTGTTCATGAAGTCTATACATCATCTGGACGTCTGCACTCGAAGTCTACACATCGCTTTGGCAAGGTCTATACACACTGAGTACAGTCAGTACGTTCGTAGTTCAACATTGCTCTGCCATCTCTAACGGTCTAGCATTTGGCCGTTACTTGTATATAACGCACCATCTCTGATCCGTTACTCTTCCTGCTGCTCAGTTCTGCAAAGTTGGGCTCTGTCCTTTCTAACGGCCTCCACCCGATGCGTTACTTGATCCTGACGGTTTGTGTATAGACCGTTACATTGTCTGCTGCTGTGACTTGTGCTATTCCTATCTGCCTCCGTGTAGACCTGGCGGTCCTACAGGCTTCCCATTCCGTTCATCCTGTACATCCACACATTATCTCATCCCCATCGTTCACATTTCATCTCCACGCAATCATCCATTCCTTCACATGCATTCATTTTTCGTCAACTCTTTCACACATCCATAAGCATTTTCTGCATTCCAATCATACTCTCACAATACATTTTCTTGCATTCATTCCCATTCATTTTCACATGATCACCTGTTTGCATACACATCCATTCATTCACATAAAAGTCATAACAAAACACAAAAAAGATTTGCATTTCCATTTTTCATCTCCCATACAAGTTATGTACAAGTAATAAGAATAAGAAAACCAAAAAAAAACTGCATCACTCGGCAGGCTTATCCGCCGGGCCGCCATCATCATCTCCTCCCTCAGGTCTCCTCGCAGGTGGTGCTATGGAGGCACTCTCCTCCTGCTGTCCTCTCTCTGCCCTCTCATTCCTCTCCTGGACAGAGGAGCTGGAAAGGAAATCCCCTATCGAGCAGCTCGGGGTAGCACTCCTCCGTACTCCACTCTGGGAGGCACTCCGCTCTGGTCCCCGACCCATCATTCTTACCGTCCGCTCCATCATCCGTAGCTCGATCTTCAGCTCGAAGATCTGACGCCGCGTGTCCCGTGCCTCGGTCTGGTAACGATCCAAGTCCGCCGTCCCGGCTCGGAGTTTCTCCACCTCAGCTTGTGACCGAGGTAGCTCTGTCTGGAGTTGCTCTGCCTCCGATTGTCCTCGCTCCATCTCTGCCTGGAGACGCTCTGCCTCCGTTCGAGCCAGCCTTGCCTCGGCCACTGCTGCGGCTAGCTCTCTCGCCTGTAGTTTGTGTTGCATATAGTTAGTCACATGAGCATTTCATTTTTCATAAGCATAGGCATGTAAGCATAAGCATTTAATTTGCATAAGCATTTAGCATCTTACCCGCTCCGCGACGGTGGCCTCCGCCTCCTCGGCCCGAGCAACTGCTCGAGCAAAGTCGGTGTCTCACTCAGCCCTGCCTCTGGCAGGCTGTGAGGATGACGATGGGGCATCCGGTCCCGCTCTTTGGGCTCCCTCGGCCCGCTGCATTTAGAAGTCATGGTCAGTCAATTGCATTTGCATCATTAGCATCATAAAGCATAATTATTTTAAGTCCAAGGTTCTGGGAATCTTACCAGGAGCTCCAAGGCAGTCCAGTACTCGTCCCGCTGCTGGACGGTGGCATGAAGAAGCCTCTCGAGCTCGGCTATCCTTCCCTCAAGGTCTAGCTGCAATTTTAGAAGCATGTGAGTCAGTGCATATAGGATAAAATTTTTAATAAAAGGCATTCAGAGTTTTGAGTTTAGAATTGCATACCGGTTGTCGGGTACCTCGGTACACCCGGTCCCCGTACAGTCGGGCATGTTGTACTCCTGGTTTTGATGATGACAACAGTAAGATTTTGGATATAGACACTTAACCTCCTAATAACTGTTTAATAGTTCAAAGGGGTTGCTGGGTGCTCATTGCGTCAACGCCATCAAATGGAAGCGTCGACGCAGCAGTGCAAACTCAAGAAAAAAGCCCCTGGGTGAATTTGTGTGTCAACGCAACGTTCAAGTGGAGTGGACGCATCAGAGCATTGATAGCTTGGGCACAAAGTCTATACATCAGCTGGATCCATTTAATCTGTACATTGGCATATCTTCTTCAAGTCTGTACATCGGGCACCTTCTTAACAAAGTCTATACATCAGCTGGATCCATTTAATCTGTACATTGGCATATCTTCTTCAAGTCTGTACATCAGGCACCTTCTTAACAAAGTCTATACATTGCTGTTTGCATTGCAAAGTCCATACACTTGAAGCTCTTCATTTGATGAAGTCTATACACTAGACTTCAGTTCTCCAAGTCTATACACTAGACTTCAGTTCTCTAAGTATATACATTGTTGTTTGCATTGCAAAGTCCATACACTGGAAGCTCTTCATTTGATGAAGTCTGTACACTGGTCTTTCTGGCACGTTAACACTAAGTCTATACACTTCATTTTTTGCAGAAGAGAACAGGGTCGACGCCTGAAGCCTAGAGCGTCCACGCATCAGTAGACGAAGCTTTCATGATTTCTTCTATTGCATCAACGCCACAAGCAAGCAGCGTCGACGCAGCAGTTAAAGTAGCAGAGACTCTTACAAGCGATGAAGCCTTCACGAAATCTTCCACTGCATCAACGCCATCAACAAGCAGCGTCGATGCAGCGGCTTAAGAGATGCCAGTATAGAAATGTACACGTTCGTGCGTCAACGCCACCAACTGGCAGCGTCGACGCAGCAGTCCAAGAAAGGGACGACCTATCTCTGGCTGCCTTCAATACGTCAACGCAGCACGCCCATATGTTGAAGGCTTGATCATTGGACTGCCGATACCGTTGCGTTAACGCAGCAGGCTGATGGAGTCGACGCAGCGGTTAAAAAGGTTGAAGATCTATGATGGCTGCGTCAACCCTTTGGAGCAAGTGAGTTGACGCCATCTAACTCCAGTTGCTGAGCGTACTGGTGCTGGGCACGTGATCCGACGATAAGGAGAGTGCCCAGATGAGGACACGTGGTCTGACAGCCTGCTAGATGCTACCACATGGTCCGAATTTTTAGGGCGGGAACTGTGGAAGCCACACGCGCCCTGCTGGTGCTGCTGGTGGTATATAATGTATCCTTCGTCTTCAGATGAAGATAGATCGAAGCAGAAGCCTGAAGAGCAGAAAGCCCTTCGATCCAGAAGAAGAGAAAAAGAAGGAAAAGAGAGGAAGAAGAGATAGAAGAGAGAAGCCGTGAAGAGAGAGCAGTGAGTGAGAGATTAGGAGAGTAGAAGAGAAAGAAAGAGAGATAGAGAGTGAGAGATTAAGAGAGCAGAAGAGAAAGAAGAGATAGAAGAGAGAAGTCATGAAGAGAGAGCAGTGAGTGAGAGATTAGGAGAGTAGAAGAGAAAGAAAGAGAGATAGAGAGTGAGAGATTAAGAGAGCAGAAGAGAAAGAAAGAGAGAAAGAGAGTGAGCAAGAGAGCTCGTGGAGAAGAAGGAAGAAGCTGCTTGAAGATCTATCTTCACTGGACCGTGGATCAGATTCAGGCCAGTCAGCTCCATTGAGAGCCACATTGTGCATTTCATCTTTTACAACTTTCTGATTGCTGTGTTATTTTTCTTTATTATTTTTTCCTTTGTTTTCTGATCATCTTTGTTCTTCCGATTGCCCTGTTGGGGATCGGGTTCCTCTTGTTGGTTCAGGAGAAGGGAGATCTGATCTCCAGGTTGCAAGTGACAGGTTGTCACTTGTGGGTTACCCTCCGGTTGGGAGGAAGAGGGGAGGCTGTTCCCCTGGTCAAGCTGTATGGCAGCAACTGTTTGCAGACAAAGTCTGCGTTCTAGCTTGAGCTAGTGGAAGCCTCACTCCGGTTGGGAGTGAGGGGTGGATGTAGGTCTGCGGACCGAACCACCTAAAATCTCTTGTGCAGTGGCTTGATTGATTGATTGCTTCCGCTAGATGCTTGGATAGGCTCGCCCATGAGTTTGTATTTGAGTTGAAATGAATTAGTTCTATCCTGTGTCTTTCTCTAGCATCCTAGTTTTTAATTTGGCCATATACTGTAGAAGGATACATTCACCCCCCTCTGTATCTGGGCCAAGCATACTAACAGTTGGTATCAGAGCAGGTTTCTGCATAAGGTCCAGCGACCTGCAGATTCGATCTTGCGGTCTTAGGTTCTAATTTGCTTTTAGTGCATCAATATTCCTGTTGCGTTGAATTTATCTGCTATTTGCTTCAATGGCTTGTCCACCCGTCTTCAGTGGTTTTGATTTCAACCAGTGGCACAGTGCCTTACGTGCTTATGTTAGATCTGTTGATCCAGACCTGTGGAAAGTGATTTCACATGGTCCTCATAAATTACCAAAGAAAAAGTCCAAATGGACTGACAGTCACGAAGCAATGTATGAGGAGAATCAGACAGTAATAAATCTGATGAAAGCAGCCACTGACAAAGCCTTTCACTCATGTTTCCTTGATTGCAGATCTACAAGGGATATGCTGGAAATGATGAAGAGAGCCGGGAAAGGAAATCAAACAAGCTGCATGATGGCTGACAGAAGCAATCAAAGCAGCAGGCAAAATGAAGATGATGATGATGAGGTAAATCTCTTCGAGAACTTTTCTCTTGATGATTGGGAGAATGCATATGCTGAATTGTTAGAGTCACATGAGAGCTTAAGAAAACAGTATAAAAAGTTGAAGAAGGGTACTCGGGTAGATGGTTCTATCTCTCCATGTGAAAATTGTACGAGTATGAAGCAATTTCATGATGCATGTCTGTCTGATAATCATATGTATAAAAATCAGAATGCAAAACTGAAGAAGGAACTCGAATGTGTTTACTCTGAACTAAATAAGCTAAAATATGAAGATGAATCTCTTAGAAAAATCTCCAAAGAAGATGAAGAAGAATCAGATAAACTTAAGCAGGAGAAAAACCTGCTTGCTGAAAAACTTGAAGCCATCAAATCTGTGAATGTGGAATTACAGAAAAACATTGAAAAGAAGGAAAAAGATTTGAAGGAATTCAAGGCTGGAAGAAAACTTGAAACTAACTCAGAAGATCAGACTCTAATAAATGAGTTAATTCAGAATGACAAGCTTAAGGAAGAAAATTAAAAATTAAAAATGTTGAATTCCACTATGTCAGAGAGACTTCTAGCTTTGGAAAGAGGAAAAAGTATTTGTGTTGAAGATTCTAATAAACTGAGCAATCTGGAACAGGAAATTGACAAATATAAAACTGCTAACAAGGTGCTAACTGAATGTGTGAATTGCAGTGAACAAGAGATTGCTAGTTATGAGCTACATATTTCCTCTTTGGAAGATGAAATTCAGGATTTGACAGTCTCCTTGTCTAAATTTGTTGATGGGCAGAAAAACCTAGACAAGCTACTAGGTATAAAAATCAACCTAGGAAGGAAGGGCTGGGCTACAATAAGATAAACAAGAAGGAACTTCAGAACAAAGTTATGACTGTTGACACCCGTTTTTTTACCGATGAATCGAATCAGTTCCTGCGTCTCAATTATTGATGTCCCGAACAGTCAATCACATGAAAGATTATTCCTCTGGCAGTATTTTGGGCTCTTCCCAGCAAAGAAGGCCTCCCTCCCTCTCATTGTATTTAACGGTCTGTTATAAACCGTTTTTCACAATAGAACGGTCCCCACTGGGCCGTTGTGTTCCGCTGCCTCGGGTTATTTGTATCTCGTGATACGCTTTGTATAGCGGCTCAATGCCAACCGTTATAGTCAATATAGCGGTCGTCCCGGGGCTGTCATTGTTTACCGACAAGAAAAGGGTTCAAAGGCCCGACAGTCGGTCATAGCCACGTGCTTCACGAAAAGTTGTTTGTCTGGGCGTTGACTCCTCTTTAAGTATAACGGTTTTTCCAGGACCGTCATGTGTATTGAACGGCCCCTACCAGACCGTCATACATGTTTGGCGGCCTTCGTAAGACCGTCATTGTTAAGGCCACCCAGATTAGACCCCCGTGATTCCAGGCGAATTAAGAGGAGAATGTCGTTGGCAATATTGACACGATGCTCTCATTTACCGGCCTTTGACCGACCGTCATTCCCCTTAACCCCTGATTAAGCTCGAAGCCCTGGGCTCTATATATACAGCGTCCGTCCGTTCTGACAGAGAAAAAAGGGGGGGGGGGACCATCACGAAGTGCTGTCGAACTCCATCGCCAAATCTCATACAGCGTCCGTCCGTTCTGACAGAGGAAAGGGGGGGACCATCACGAAGTGCTGTCGAATTCCATCGCCAAATCTCATACAGCATCCGCCCGTTCGTCAGGGAGTGGGGGCCTTCTACATCCCTCGCAGGCCCCCGGTGCAGGGAACTTCACGCTTCATGTTTCTGTGTTTCTAGTCCTTCTCTGTTTGCTCACCACACACACGTCTTTTCTCCATTTCGTTGGCATTTATTGTCTTTCCTACTATTTCCGGCGCCCTAAACGGGGTTTCAAAACCTCCAGGTATCGCCGGGCCATGTTCTTCCTTTGCTTTATTTCAATTAGTACACCTACTACACTATCATTTAGCTAATCTCCGTTTATCTGTGTGTTTCACCGTTTACTTTTAGGTCAGCAACCAAAAGCACGAGGCCCGCACCTTCTGGCCGGCCAGGAGGAGTGGAGGAACGGACCCGCATTCTCCCGTAGCTTCCGAGTCCCGGCGCTTTCACCGGGTGGCGATCACGGTCAACAGCTTCATCTTTCCTCCTGTTTTTTTTATCTCTTCAATATTATTTAACTCGAGGAGGAATAACATATCAACACCTCTCCTTTTTTGGCGATCACGGTGGGACATCTGATGCCCGTCGTGCTTCTGGTTTGCTGACCAATCTCTGTCTCTGTGAAGTTCAGCGGTTCTGTATCAGCCGTCATTCTGTGTACAACGGTTCTCTTCCAGCCGTCGTTATCTGGTATTCTCCGCAATTATCACTGCCGTGCTCTGCTCATTTAACGGCCTTCATAGTGCCGTCATACTTGTGTAGCGGTCATCATCAGGCCGCCATTCCCGTTCTGCAGCTCTGTACTTTAGCGGCTCTTCCAGAGCCGTTATAGTCATTTCCGCGGTCTCCAGTAGACCGTTATTGTGGCGCAGAGTCTGCGGCTGGCACTTGTTATCCCTAATTGTTGTTCCCAGCATTGGTCCCCCTGCTGTCCACTTGTTATTTTCTATCATATTATTGATTGCTTCATGATTTTATCATTTGATTTCATATGTGATTGCTAGATTTCTAGGTTAGGCTTTGCATGCACTCCGGTGCACCTAGGATCATTCACTTCATACTGTAGTTGCATTTCCTACCGAAGTAGGATTTCCTCTCGTCTCCATATTCCTTGGAGCCGACTAGGGAATCTTGCCGAGGACCTCCGTAAGCCCCCGTGAGCCATGGATTCCCACACGAACGCCGGGCCGGTTGTACCATCGCCACACCGTGTCTAGGTTCCGCATACGTGGAGAGTGATCCCCCTTAGAGTCAGCCAGTTCCCCCATCATACCGTTATTAGGCTCCCAAGTGTCCGAGCGAACTCTACATTTTAATCAAAACACTAAGCCTAAGAGAAAAGAATTCTGAAAACTTGCAGTATCATTCAAAGTGTGTGCATACTTGGTTGACTCCCTTCTTGTCTCCACCTTTCATTGTGTGATTGTTTTGCTTCTACTTGTGTACTTTGGTCTTAAGTCTCTCTAGTTTGTGCATCCCATTGCATGCAGCATTGTTCCCCTCCCTCGGGATCATCTCCTAGGGACGGTTCTCTACTCTCCCTCTATTGCAACCCTTTATTCAACTCATCATCATCCAGCATGTCTTCTTTCGGGTCCATCCCCGCCCGCGAGGATTTTCTTCCTCAGGGGCTCCTCGAGGACGTCTCCGGGGTCGCCTCCTCCCTGAATGGGGAGGGGTTCGTCTTTGTTCCCCCTTCCTCCATCGCTGAGGTTGCGCCACCCACGCTCCCTCAGTTTGGCTCCCCTTCGGCGAGCCAACTACTCCAACTCATGTCCCAACTTGACCAGGATCAACTCCAGATATTCAAGCAAGCCCTCGGGGCAGAGGTCCCGCCCGCTGTAACCCTTCCTGTCTCTTCCACCCATCCTGCTGAGAGGTCCGGAGCACCGTCTGTTGCCCCAGTGGACCATACCCCTCTTCGCCCACAGGTCCTCCAGTTTCCAATATATCAATCTGGCCAGGCTTCTACCTCAGCCCACCCTCCTGCAGACAAAGGGAAGAGTCAAATTCCCTTATCTCCTCGTGCTAGTGCCCACGCGGCCGTCTCATCAGCACCACCGGCCCCTCTGGCCCAAGTGGATTCTACTCGGCTGCAGCCCGGAATAGCTCAACTCGCTTACGCTGATGTGGGTCCTTTTTGGACTCAACATCCATCTTACGGGCTCATGGCCCCCACTATCCATCCGGCTGTCTCCCATTATCCCTCGGATTCTACTGTCCATCCAGCTGCCTCTCACTACCCTTCAGTTCCACCTCAAGTCCCTCTACCTCAACAAGGAAGTGACGATCGCTTGGCAGTTCTCCAACAGCAGATCGATCTCCTCAATAAGAGGGTTGGCCCACCATCCTTCACAGATGCTCTCACTCCTAATTTCCGGGACATCCGATTCCCTTCTCAGTCAGAGCTCCCGACATACCGAAAGTACAACGGGAACGGCAACCCGTTCATCCACATCAAGGAATTCCTGTACGAGTCGGGACCATACCAGCATGACGATCACCTCCTTGCATATCTATTCCGGCGATCCCTGGACGGGGTGGCACTCGAATGGTTTTACGCTCTGCCACTGGAGGAGGTTGGGAGCTTCAAGACGATCAAGGAGAAATTCGTGCAAAGATTCCAAGATCGGGTCGGACCCGAATACTCATTCACGGACTTAGTGGCCGAGAAGATGAAAGCTGATGAAGACTTCGCTACCTATGCTGATAGGTGGAGGCAGATAGCCTCCCGTGTGCCCGGGCAGATTCCGGAAGAAGAAAAGATCAAACTGCTCATTTCTAATGCAACCCCTCTCTTCCGGAATGTCCTAATGTTGAACGACATCACCAGTATGCATCAACTGTACAGTCGGGCCCGGTTTATCCAGACCCAATTTAAGGACTCCCCCATTCATTCTCTCTTCGAAGCCCAGAAGCCCAAGAGTTCCAGAAAACCACAGGGCCCTGTTACCGAGGGAGTCCAAACAAACGAGCAGGTGCAGGTAGTTAGCCAGACTGCCACCTCCCACTTCCCCCAGCAAAGCAACCCCCATTTCGCCGCATCACCTCGCCCTTCCTTTCCCACGCAGCAACACCCTCAACAACAATCTCTGCCACCACCACAACAGCCCCAGCAACCACTGCAATACCATAACACTCCCCCGCCTGCTACCTACGCACCTGCTCGTCCGGTTGCTAAAAGAGCCAACTATCCTCCTCTCCCAGAGACGCTCACTAATGTCTTTGCAGCGCTGATGCATACTGGCGATTTACAATTGCCACCTGAGCGCCCGAACATGAATCCGGCCGCCGATCTGTCCCGATATTGTGTATATCACCGGCAGCCGGGGCACACCATTGAGAGGTGTTATCATTTTAGGGACCTGGTATACGACCTGCACGAAGGTCACAGGATCGATTGGGCTCAGATGAGGAAGCTGATTGAAGATCTGAGAAGAGGGCCAGCAAGGCCGCAACAGGCAGCACCACAGCAACAGCAGTTTCAGCAACAACCTCAGCAATTCCAGCCACAGCAGCCACAGCAACAGCAGCAGCAGCCAAACTTAGGGATCCACCAAAATCCCATGCCAGTACATGCACCCGCTCCTCAACAACAACAGCAGCCGCCGGCACCGGCCCAAGTCAACATGTTACGCCACCCGGCTCCTGACGCAGGGTGGACCATTGACGATCCCGCACACCTGTTAACCTTACGCCACATCCCTACGCACTCTACCTCACCCGCCGTCTTTTCCATCCTTCGGCCTTCCATGCCTTCCACAACTTCCCCCGTCATCCATCCTTCCACCATACTTACCACTCCGAGAAGCCATATTCTCTCACCTATCCCCCCACAACATTATACTTCCCCACCTACTATACCTTCCACTATCTTGTCCACCAATCACTGCAGTCCACTAACCGCCCCTTTACCTCACCCATCGCCCATTTTACCTTCACCACAACCTTCGCTTACTATGCCTATCATATCCCCCATCACCAAGACTGCCATCCCTTCCATTCTCATTCACCCAACTGGGTCAAGCGGGAGCCCACCTACAGCCATGCCAGCACAAAACCTTGCCCTCAGGAGCGGGCGGTTATTTTAAAGGACTTACCCCTCTACCAGTGCACCTCCCCAAATACCCTCCATCTCAGCATCAGCAGCACAAGACAATGAAGTTGACCCCGCGCCCGGTTCCACATACGACCTGTTGCAACATCTTGACCGGATGCCGGCAAAGATCTCTGTCTTGGAGTTGATCAGACGTTCACCTCTACACCAAGAAGCATTAAGGACGTTTCTGCAAAAGGTCATAGTGAACGAAGATGTGGCGGTAGACAGCTTGCCGTCAGTGTTGGCTACTGTTACCAAGGGGCGCGCTATCACATTCTCTGAGGCCGAACTCGCGCCCCCTGAAGCACACCAAATGCCGCTATGCGTCACCATCACCTTGAACCAGGTAGTGGTAGACTCAGTGCTAGTGGACACTGGGGCTTCAATAAATGTTTGTCCATTAAGTACTCTGCGTGCCTGCAACATTTCTGAAAGTATGCTGAAGCCGACACCGACAACCATTGCCGCCTATGACAATTCCAGAAGGGCATGTCACGGGGTCATCACATTACAGGCTGAGCTAGGGCCGTTACAAATAGAGGTGGAATTCTACGTCCTAGACATAGATCCGATGTTCAAGGCTATTCTGGGTCGTCCATGGATAAATGCTCTGCAAGCGGTACCTTCCACCGCCCATCAGTGCCTGAAATTCTCCTTCCAGGGGCGGGTGGTCAAAGTCAAGAGTGTTTCCACCGTCCAGGCAGTGGACGCCATCACTGACCAGGTTCTCCCCACTCTATGGCCGAGCAATAGGCCAGTATTGTCAGTCATGGACATAAATTACCCATGGGCTTATGCGGCAGGCAAACCCATTACAACACGCAAGAATGCCGGAGCTAAGCCTGAACCCAAAAATTCTAAAGGCTGGGACATGATCATGAAGCTAGGCTATCAGCCAGGCCTTGGTCTCGGCGCGCGGTTACAGGGAAAGACCAAACCCATCTCTGAAAGCAAGAAGATGGGTCGTCAGGGCTTAGGCTATCATAACACTACCATTCAGGCAGGTTCTGGGCCACTAACCTGGGACTACCGGCAACACTTTGTAAAGGGTCCACTACAGCCCGGCACCGCAAATAAGCCACAACCCAAGGAAGAAAAGAAAGATGCTCCCTTTGTTAATATTGTTGCTGACCCACCGCCGCCTCTGCAGGGGTTGGTGGGAGATCTTGAAGATTATTTTGCTGAAATGTCAAGTCTGTTTATTGATCCAGCCACTCAAATGAAGGAGACAGAGATGCCCATGGTTAGGAATGCTCTGATAAGGCCACAGAAGATACAGGAGGCAGGAAGCTCCGACATTTTCTTCTTTATTCCTCCTGCTCATTTGGCCTCAACAGTTTACCCAAACTTTGTGATTCGATCCCCTCCAATACTGGTCAAACCGTGTTTCACGGGGAGACCGTCAAAAATTCTATTCATTCCCTCCAATTGCGGGCACTGTCCGCCCATTGATCTACTCGATCTATCTTCACCTCCTTCTCCTAACCCCCGAGTTCACGGGATGTGGTTCTCCCCCGATACCTTCTTCTCTCTCTTTCCTCAATTCTTCACAAAACAACTCCTTCCTCTGCCTCCACCTTCTGATTCTTCTTGCTCTCTTCTGGTAGTAGAAGATACCCAAAAAAAAACGTCAACTTTCAAACTTACATTTCAGTCGAAGACTATGCTGTCTTCTGCTCATCCACTCCCCAGGGGCACCAAACCCCTGCTCCTTTTCCACTAGATTTTCTATCTCCTAGGGTAGATGTACAGGTAGTTGAGTCTCCTAGGTTAGTCGAGTCAGTCAGGGTAGAAGCATGTTCTCCCTTAGATAGCCCATCCACCTCTGCAACGCCACCACTGGCATGTCACTCCCGTTCCATTCCCGATAGGTTCCTACAGGATCTGGCCTTGAGATGCCAGGCCCTCCTCAGATGCCCAGAATTCATAGCCACCACCGTCTCCTTAAAAGAGGATGAGGATTCAGAAGGCCGGGTGTGGAGTAATGACGGACTAGGAGTGTATGAAATTGTAGACGAGAAAGACCCAGCGGATGATGAGGAAAGTGATGTGGAGGACATTGCTGACCTATACGCACAAGGATTGAGAAGATTCGACGAACCCTCGTCAGCAGTGGATGAACCCACTAAAGAAATCAATTTAGGAACCGAAGAGGATCCCAGGCCCATATCTATTGCAGCTGATCTCCCTCCTAAGGTAGAAGAGGAGCTCATCAAGGTTTTGAGAGAGTACATCGATTCTTTTGCCTGGTCCTACGAGGACATGCCGGGTCTCGACCCCGCTTTAGTGGAACACAGGTTAATCTTAAAGCCAGGGGCGATTCCTGTTAAACAAAAGCTCAGAAGATTCCACCCACATATGGCCTTGAGAATGAAAGAA
This sequence comes from Amorphophallus konjac, assembly GCA_022559845.1. Lineage (NCBI taxonomy): Eukaryota > Viridiplantae > Streptophyta > Magnoliopsida > Alismatales > Araceae > Amorphophallus > Amorphophallus konjac. The sequence continues at coordinate 157,215,962 of CM040118.1, read as the reverse complement.
GAGGTGGACAAATTACATAAGGCCAGATTCATCAGGGTTGTGCTTTATCCACAGTGGGTGGCCAATATAGTCCCGGTAATAAAAAAGGATGGCAAAGTCAGAATTTGTATTGATTTCAGGGACTTAAACAAAGCATGTCCGAAAGACGATTTCCCGCTTCCTCACATCGATGTTTTGGTAGATAATACCGCTGGGTTTGAGGCTCTCTCGTTCATGGACGGGTATTCAGGATACAACCAAATCCGTCTTGCTCTAGAAGATCAAGAGAAAACCTCCTTCACCACGCCTTGGGGCACCTACTGCTATGTCGTCATGCCATTTGGATTGAAGAACGCAGGTGCTACCTATCAACGGGCAATGGTGGCCATCTTCCACGACATGATGCACGTCTACATGGAGGCCTATGTGGATGATATTCTGGTGAAGTCGAGGACAAAAGAAGAACACCCCGCCATTTTAGCCAAAGTGTTGCAAAGGGCTAGGGAATACCAATTGAAGATGAATCCTAAGAAATGTGTCTTTGGAGTCGCATCCGGGAAATTACTTGGGTTCATGGTTAGCAAACGAGGGATTCAGATTGATCCTAATAAGGCAAAGGCCGTAATGGAAATGCCACCGTCTAAGAATCTTAAGGAGCTTCGTGGTCTGATTGGGCGTTTGCAGTTCGTTAGAAGATTCATATCTCAACACTCTCAAAGATGCCGCCCATTCTACGACTTATTAAAGGCGAGGGCCGAGTTTAAATGGAACGAACAATGTCAGAAGGCCTATGAGGAGCTTAAGGTTTATCTGTCCAACCCTCCTATCTTGCAACCTCCTGTCCCCGGAAAGCCTTTGATCCTATACATTTCTGTCGCTGAGGATTCCCTAGGTGCTGTCCTGGCACAAGTGGATGATGAAGGAAGAGAGAGGGCAGCATATTATCTCTCCCGATTGTTCAATTCTGCCGAATCCCGGTACACTGCCATGGAGAAGACTAGTGCAGCATTGGTATGGGTAGTTCAGAAGTTAAAACACTATTTCCTAGCCCATGAGGTAAGGTTGATCTCTAGAATGAACCCAATCCGCTACCTCCTCGAGAAACCCGTCCTCTCTAGTCGATTAGCTCGCTGGCAGAGCTTTCTCTCTCAATTTGATATCACCTTCGTCGTCCAGAAGGCCATCAAGGGGTATGCTATTGCTGAGCATCTTGCTCATTCTCCTATCCCCTACACTGATTCAATCCAGGACGAATTCCCTGATGAACACCTTGCAGTTATCTCTCATCCGCCTCCCTTTTGGTCTCTACATTTCGATGGCGCGCTCAATTCCCAGGGCCGTGGCATCGGCGCTGTCCTCCTTACTCCCGAAGGTATCACCGTCCCTTTTGCCTACCAGCTCTCTTTCTCTGCCACCAACAACATAGCCGAGTATGAGGCTCTCCTAGCTGGACTAAAGCACGCCTATCTCTTAGGCGCACGATACCTCAACATCATGGGAGATTCTCAATTGGTGCTGCGTCAAGTTCTGTCAACTTATCGCACCCGTGACCCCAAACTAAAGCCATATCAAGATTTGGTCACACTCTTGGCTAGACAATTTAGCAAACTCATCTACGTTCATGTTCCCCGATCTCAAAATATTCTTGCTGATTCATTAGCATCTCTCGCTTCCTCTTTATCCTTCTCCCTTAGTCGTTCCACTGAGACCATTGTGGTCCAACGGATGGACGCTCCCTCTCTGCAAGATCCTTGGTTTGCTAACCTTAGGAAGATTATGGAAGAGAAAGCGGCTAAAGAAGAGGTTAAGGAAGTATCCTTAGCAGAATTGGAAGAAATCTTGGACGAAGATGAGTTGCCATGGTTCCATGAGATTGAGCAATATTGTCGGGATTGTTCTCTCCCGGAGGAAGCCAATGCGACACAAAGAAAAGCCATCAGAAGAGTCGCCTCGAGGTATACAATCGTTGCAGGAGAATTGTACAGGCGCGCTCTCAATGGAGTTCTGATGCGGTGTTTAGATGACGATGAAGCTTGGAAAGTAGTGGAAGCTGCTCACTCCGGTGAATGTGGAGGTCACGTGAATGGACAGGCATTGGCTAAGAAGATCCTTAGGAAGGGCTACTACTGGCCAACCCTAGAGGAAGATTGCTCTATCTACGTCCGTAGGTGCCTTCAGTGCCAGCTCCATGCTGACAAAATCCACGCCCCTGCTTCATCTCTTCGCCCACTATCCGCCCCATGGCCTTTCTCCATGTGGGCCTTTGATATTGTCGGTCCGTTAGGTGACCCTAACGCCCAAGTAAAACAGAAATCCTTCATCCTCACCGCTACAGAGTATTTCACGAAGTGGGCGGAAGCTGAAGCCTATGCAGAGATCAAAGCTACCACAGTTTGTCGCTTCATCACAAAGAACATCATCTCGCGGTTCGGGGTACCAAGCGACATTGTCACCGACAATGGGCCACAATTTGTGTCTCAAGAACTCCAGGACCTCTGTAAGAAATTTGGTATTGCATTGCATCATTCATCACCATATTATCCACAAGGCAACGGTCAAGCCGAAGCCACCAATAAAACCCTTCTTAAAATCATCAAGAAAGCGTGTGAATCCCACCGGCACGCTGATTGGGCTGATAAATTGATAGACGCTCTATGGGCTTATCGCACCTCTGTCCGAACTCCCACAGGGCAGACTCCCTTTGCCCTCACCTATGGGATGGAGGCGGTACTCCCGTATGAGATTCTCATCCCTTCCCTAAGAGTGCAGCTAGATAAGGAACTTAATCTCGACGAGCGTCGAGAGGCGTTACTAGCACAGCTGGAACTGTTAGATGAGAAGAGGTTAAATGCGGCCAATCACGCTTCTGTTTATCAAAAGCGGGTCTCACGTCATTTTCAAAAGAAGGTAATCGAAAGAAAGTTTGAAATAGGTAATATGGTTTTGAAAAGGAAATTCATCCGAACAGGTGGTCCAAGGGCTAAGTTGCAGCCAAACTGGGAAGGGCCGTTCGTCATCAAGGAAGTCTATCCAGGTAATGCCTATCGGTTGACGAACTCAGAAGGAGAAGAACTGGCAAATCCGTGGAACGGGTTATATCTCAAACGCTTCTATCCCTAAAAAAAGAGTCTAACCACGTGCTTCCCTAGCAATGCAAGCTTCCCCTGTTCATAAGAATCACTGAGAGAAGCTGAACACACAAACACGACCCTTTGGTCCTGTCCCCAGTTCCGCCAAACACCGTTTCCCGGGGCCACACTCTGGAGGAAAGTTGTAGTCCCTGTACGTTTCTTGCTTCGGCTGAACCCAAGAATGAGGAGTAAATAAGGAGGCGATGCCTGACCTGGGTACCCTAATACGAGATAAGTCTCAAATAGGGGCAGTTCGTTATGACCTGAAGCCACAAGAAAAAGAAAGAAAAAGAGAGAAGAAGAACAAAAAGAAAAAAATGAATAAATGAAAATATTTGGGAAATTGGAACAACTAGGCATAGCAAGAATGACAAACGTGGTGGCTTAAGGTTCGATGACGAACACCAAAACCCCGACACAACAGACCGAAGCTTTGAGGGGCACCCAGGAAAGAATTCAAGTCTTAAAAACTCACATGATGGGTGTAAGCTTGTCTCCATATTCTTTTTCTTTTCAGGACAAAGCTGAGTACCCTGGGGGTGGCCCTGGCAGAACACCGTCAGGCAAATAAAAGTTCGGGCCAGGAGGGTCCCTTCAATCACACGCCAATCTCAGGAGGAATCCTCAGGTTACGAGGGAGGCATGTCTTGTTACGGAAGCATCGGTTTTCAAAACCTAAAACAATGAATATTTCAAAATCCAAAAACATTGAATATTTCAAAATCCAAAAAAAATAAAATATTTCAAAACCCAAAAACAACAAATATTTCAAAATCCAAAAACAACAAATATTTCAAAATCCAAAAACAACAAATATTTCAAAATCCAAAAAACAACAAATATTTTAAAAAAAAAACTTAAAACCCAAAAACATTGAATATTTCAAAATCCAAAAATATTGAAAACATTAAAAAAAAATCCAAAAATATTCATGACCTGCATTCATGGCATGCATGCATTGCATTGTTATCATTTCTCTTTTCCTTCGCTTATTTAATAAGGCTTGCCCCTTGACCAAAAATCAAGCACTGGTTACCTCCGCACTTGTCACAAGGCAAGGGGCTAAGCCTAAAACAGATTTAACCTGTTTCATTGCTAATAGTGTGCAGGACGATGGAGCAAGAAGACGAAGTAACAACAGAACAACTGCAAGGGGCAAAATCAGTCACTCCAACTTTTATTCCTGATACAAACAATTCTCACTCTCAAACAAGGCACTCTCACTTATCAAGCATCATAAAAAGGAAGGGAAAGTACAATCACTCAATCCTCCGCTGGGCATTCCCGCAGGGGCACATCTCTCTCAGTTCTCTGATATACGCCTGGCGAGTCTCGGTCGCCTCTTCCACCTCTGCTGGCAAGGCACGCACCTTGCTGATTCCCCACATCGCTAGTGCACTCCTCACACTCTGCTCATCGTGCTCAGTGCCAATCTGTCTAGCCTGAAGAGAAGGGAAGTGCGACAACGGAGGAAGCAGGGTCCGCGGTACCCCGACCTGCAAATGGCACCTGTGTGGATAATACACGGCCAGTACGGTATCACTCACTAGCCTCAAATCCAGACCCTGTCCTCTGGGCAGTCTGATCTCCGTAGTCACCAAGAAGTTAGGCCGCATCACGAGCCTCTCCACGGGTAGCCGACTCAGGTACCTGCGCCATTCTTCTCTGGTCCGCATATCCCCCGTACGGCACTCCACCTGCGAAGAGAAACCAAACCCGCCACCGATAAAGGAAAGTGGATGGCTCCCGAAGATCCTACTCTCAGTCTCTATGCCTGCCCTAGGGATAAACTTCAGTCTCACGCCCACCCAACACTCTAAGAGAATCATAGAACCAAACAGTGGACCACTCAGGGCAGCAGAGCTAAGCCCTTCATAAAAATAGGCTAAGATAGCCTGGGAAATAGAAAGCCCTCTCCATAAACCACTGATGGTGCTAAGGACGGGAAGATCTAGCACCTGGTCGGCTGACGGAAAGAGGATAGCACCACACAAGCAAATGGATGCAGCCTTGGCAATAGCCTCATGCCACCCGCATTTGTTCTTACAATGTGCCACCACCCACTGGCTGAGAGGAAGAAGGTGAATATGACGGGCTCCCACAAAGGTCTTGATCTCACTCGGGTCTTCTATGAACTCGCTAAAGATGGCAACTGGATCTATAGGGGCAACTGTGTGACACACTAGATCCTCCTCCCCAACTTTAGACTTAGGGAGAGACAGATAAGCCTCTACTTCCTCTAAAAGGACGGTGGCCTCAAAGGATGGAAAGATAAAAGTGTGGGTCTGTGGGTGCCACATTTCTACAAGGGCTGAAATACTGTGCCAGTCAAAGGAAATCTTTTGGAAGTTACGACCTAAGAACAGCAAGGATTGTAAGTGCCAAGAACTAAGGATGTGGGTTACCCCTAGGGGCAAGGCACGAACCATGGGAGCCACCCACTTAAGAGAAGAGTATCGGCGAGAGCCAGGAAGAAGCTAAAAAGGAGAAAACGAGGAAAGTAATGCAGAAAGAAAGAGATATTAGACGAAACAGAATCAAATGAACCAAGTTTGAAGTGATTTAAACATACCTCTCTAGAAGGATTTGAACTGAAATGTCGAGGGATAGAACCCAAACGCGCAATCTCCTCTCGCTCCTTCCTCGCAGCCTTAGGGCCTGAATGGTCTCCCTCACCCAAAGAATGCTCACCAAAACTCCTCTTCATGATGATTTGGTGGTGATTTAGAGGGAAGAAACTTAAGAAGAAGAAGAAGAGGTTGGGTTCAGGCTGAAGGCAGAGCACCCCTTACTTATAGGAGGTCTCATCCCGTGTTTCGCTCCACTGGAACGCATGATGCACGAGAGCACACCAGGATTGAATGGGCTTAAGGGAATTCAATTTGGCTTCTAAGATCGTGCTGATTGGCGGTCGTACGATAGACCGTCATTCATTTTTTGAACGGCCGAAGGGAGACCGTCATTCTCATGTCCACGGTCTACCCTGGACCGTCATTTTTAGTCGGCCTGCGCCAATTAACGGTCTACACTTGACCGTTATATTCCATGACGGCTATGGCGTAGCCGTCATTCTTAAGCAACCCACGGCCCTGTCTTGGCCGTCATTCTTGCCAAAACGGTTTTTGCCTGGCCGTTGTTCTCTAAACTCATGAGCTGCCTCACCTCCACTCGCGTCACTCACCCTGAGTCGGCGTGCCTCACCTCCACTCGCGTCACTCACCTCGAGTCGGCGTGCCTCACCTCCGCTCGCGTCACTCACCTCGAGTCGGCGTGCCTCACCTCCGCTCGCGTCACTCGCCCTGAGTCGGCGTGCCTCACCTCCACTCGCGTCACTCGCCCTGAGTCGGCGTGCCTCACCTCCACTCGCGTCGCTCGCCCTGAGTCGGCATGCCTCACCTCCGCTCGCGTCACTCTCCCCGAGTCGGCGTGCCTCACCTCCGCTCGCGTCGCTCACCCTGAGTCGGCGTGCCTCACCTCCGCTCGCGTCGCTCACCCTGAGTCGGCGTACCTCGCTACCTCTCACGCAGCTCACCCGAGTCTGTCATCGCCTCCCTCACCCATTGTCATTCATACATACACTCATCCATTTGCATACATTCATACATCCATACAAAAACTAAAAAAGGGGTGCATCATATATACATATCATCATCCCAAAAAACATAAAAATCTCATAAAAAAAAAAGAAAAAAAGAGGAAAAAGTACAAAATCAGGCCTCACCCTCTGGCCTGTCACTGTCTCCACCTCCCTCCTGTCTCTTCGCTGGCGGGGCCATCGAAGAAGTCTCAGCATCATCGCGACGTCGTCGTCGCTCATCACTCTCGTTCCTCTCCCGCTGAGAGGAACTCGCCATGTAACGTCTCACCGAGGTGTGAGTAGCCTGGCTGCCACTCGGTACGACCGATCGGCTCCTCGAACGGCTCATCGTCATACCCTGAACCTGGCCCCGCAGCACAAGGGCCTCGGTCCTGAAAGGCTCCAGCTCCGCTATCGTCACTCGGTGGCGCTCCACCTCCTCTCGGTAGCGCTCCACCTCCGCTCGGTAGCGCTCCACCTCCGCCCGGAGAAGTCCCGTCTCAAGAGCGTCGGCCGGCTGAGCTCGCGCAAGCTGCTCACGCAAATGGGCCGCCTCCCTCTCAGCCACGAGCCGCAGCACCTCTCGCTCCTGAGACGCTGCTCGCTCTCGCTCCAGCTCTGCCTGTGACTGCTCCAGCTCGGCAGTCAGCATAGGATGAAGTCCTCTCACCTGCTCCCGGAACTCGGCAGCCTCTGCCGACTGGAGCCGCCTCACCTCCTCCTGAGCCTCGGCTAACTCCGCCCTGGCTCGAGACGCCGACCTCTGGGCGCTCACAGTCGCCTCCTGGGCCCGAGCCTCAACCTGCACCAACTCAGCCCGTAGGTGGGCCACCTCCTCTCTGGCACGGGTAGCCTCCTCCATAGCAACCCTCACGTCGTCCACCTGCATGCATCAAACATTAGCACATTCCATTCATATCATGCACAAATAAACAAAGGAAAGCGTCAGAAGTGTACCCGCACGGCAAGCTCGCTCTCCGCTGCCTCGGCCCGCTCCACCATCCGCTGGAACTCGGCATCCCGGGCTGCTCGGTCGGCCGGTGTCTCAACAGAAGAAGAAGAAGGAGCCTCCGCTCCACGCCTCTGAGCAGCCTCAGCTCGCTGCACCCAAATATCCCAGGACAGTCACATGCATAAACATCATATAGAAATGTAAGAGTCCAGAGTTTAGGAACATACCAGTAACTCGAGGGCTCGGCGAGCCTCATCCCTCTCCTGGATGGTGGCATGAAGGAGCCCCTGCAGCTCCGCTAAGCGTCCCTCAGGGTCAATCTGCATGTCGAAAGGAAGTCAGTACAGCATATAGAAATCATAAAGCATGTAGATTAAGTCTGAGTTTAGAATTGTACCGGTCGGCGTGATCCTCGGAACACGCGGTCTCCGTAATGCCTGACGTACGCAGTCACGTACGCCGCATCACTGTCAGCACGAGCGGTCACCACACGCCCACCTGCCTGCCAGTCGGCAACCTGCTCGGCGTTCCGCGCCGCCCAATCGCACTGCTGAGTCAGCCCTCGGGTGCTCCGCGTCACCCTCTCCCTCGCGCTCTCCTGCGCCGGGAAGTCTACCACGGGCTGAGAGACGCCGGTCGTCCTCATCACCAGCCGGGAGTAAAGGGGCTCCACTACATTCATGCAGTGTAACCACACATCACGCCCGGAGAAGGTGAGAGCTCTCACCACCCACGGCTGCTCTGTCACGTCCTCATGTGCATAAGGAGTCCACTGCACCTGCATACATCAGCAATCACATCAACATCATATAAAACAAGCATTTTCCAAATAAAGGCTAAGGTTTAGAAGTCGTACCGAGGCGCGAGGAAGCATGTCGACATCGTCCTGCAGGTCGCGCACCTGCCGTGTCAGGGTCCCTGACCCCCGAGTCGGCTCCCACCGTCGCAGAATGGGGAAGAGCCCAGGGCGGGACTCTAGTCCCCTGTACAGAGAAGGCAGCCGCACGTAAGCCCATGCCTGCATCATGCACAAGTCGTCAGCATCTAGAGTCTAGGTCCTAGGAAATTGCATGAGTTCTGAGTCAGAGTCGTACCTGGAGAAGGGGAGAGAAGCCCCCCAACATCGTCCGTCGGGACGTCGAGCTGAGGCTCTCAAAAAGGAAGGCGAGTACACCAGCACCCCACGCGTAGTCTCCCACGTGCTCTAGGTCCTCGAGGAACGGAAGAAGTCGGCAGTGGATGACGTCCGCACGCGTAGAGAAGAGGAGTCGCCCGAACAAGAACATCAGGAACCGCCGAAGAACCGTGTCCGCCTCTGCACCCGGTCCTGCTGCTACTCGAGGCCGCACGCGCGTCACCAGCCGGTCCAAGTGCTCCTCTGGACGCTCGCCCACTGCAAGTCCGGCCCGTCGCAGCCCTAGGCTGTCCTGGAGAGCTGCCCGCGGAAGAAGCGTGGTCTGCCGACGTGTCGTCTGGAGTGCAAGCCCCAACAGCCTCTCGGCCATGCCGCGGTAATCGGGGAAGGAGATCCCAGTCACCGGTAGACCGTGCACCTGCAAACCAGTGAGCCTGGCCACGTCCTCTAGCGTGGGGACCATGTGACCCCACGGGAAGAGGAACGTGCGACTCGCCGGATCCCAGCGGTCGTGCAGGGCATAGAGAAGAGGTGTGTCAAAGCGACACACCTCAACACTGAGGAATGGGGCGAACCCCATGGCAGCCAGCCTCTCCCGCTGAAAGTCCGGCAGTGCAAGATACACTGACCGAACCTGCAGCCAAGAGATACGGGTCCGACGCTTTCCCTGCATTCACTCATTCATCTCATTAGTTTCATATTTCTTAATAACAAAAAGAAGGGGGGGTTACCCTGTGATGTTCATCATTTTAATTGTTGAGTGTTCAACGGCCTTCCCCTGGCCGTTTTGTTGCCTATGACGGCCCTCCATGGACCGTCCTATCCTGTGATGTTTTGAATAAAACGGCCATTCCTGGGCCGCTGTTCCATTCACAACGGTTGTCCGTGAACCGTTGTTCTGAGGTTTGTGAATCATTCAACGGCCCTCCTAGGGCCGCGGTGCTATTTTGAACGGTCCAATGGGGACCGTATTGTTCTGAATAAGGGTTGCTACGTTAGGGTCAACGGCCACTCCTGGACCGCTGTTCTGTTTGACGGTCCGTTGGGGGCCGTTTTGTTCTGAGGTGACCTCGAAGACCGGGTGTGTTTAACGGCCTCTCCTGGGCCGTTTTGGTCTGTTTGGCGGTCCGATGGGGACCGTCATTCCGTCATCTCTTCCGACGACGGCGCGTTCCGCCCCGCACGCCGTGGACAGCCCCCCATTCCCCCATGCTATGCAAAAAGAAGGCGAGAGGGACCTACCTCCGAGCCCCGACGCCTCTTGGCCGGGCGTGGTGCTTCCGCCGCCGCCTCGCCGCCTCCCGCACGATCGCCGTCGGTGCCGGTCGCGCCCTCCTCCACGAGCATGAGGGCGAGGTCGTCGACGGAGAAGTCCTCTCCGGCCGAGGTCGCCTCTGCCGCCGCTCCCGCCGTCTCCTCGGCCGCCGAAGGGGTCGTCTCTGGCGAGGAATCCGTCACGTCTACCGGCCGCTCGCCGCCGTTACCACCGCCGGTCACCATCGCCCGAGAGAGAATGAAGAGGAGGATGATAGAGAATGAGAGAGAGAGAGCCGGGGAGGCCATCGTGAGCGAGAGAGAGAGAGAAAGAGAGAGAGAATGAGAGTATGGGAGAAGGGGCGCCGCTGCTGCTATCCTTCCTCTTCTCCTCCTCTTTTCCTGCCGTTACGGTAGGAGGAGGGAAGGGGAAGAGGTTTATATTTTTGAACCGACGTTGAGAATGGCGGTCTAGCGATAGACCGCCATACCATAAGAACGGCTACCTGAGGGCCGTTATTCTGCAAACGGTTACTTAGCATTGAACGGCCTTCCTATGACCGTTAAAGATCCATATGGCGGTTTACCATGAGCCGTCCAATTTAAGAACGGTCCCATCTGAGCCGTTGAACTGTTGAATGTATCATTGTTGTGAAATTCATGTGCCAATGAGTTTTGATTGCAGTTAAAGCTAAACAACATCAATGTCCCGCCGTTACGCCTGCACAGGTAAGTCAGGTATGGCCCTCAATCCCTCAAAACTCTTATTGCATTACTATATGGTAATAAACATCTATCTCGAGAACCAGTCGATTCTTCACGCATTCCAGGATCTGACGTTCCCCGTCAACAAAAACACATGATGATCTAGGTATGCGTGTCTAATCTTCGGAAAGGCCGCTAAGTTGGAAGAAGTCAGGGGACGACGGTTCTCTCTTGCACGCCGTGGTTGCAAGAAGTGTCCTGACCCTGACTCATTCAGTTCTGCAATAATATTCTCGAGTATTTTATATTTTTATCCTTTGTTTGCATTCGATTTTACATGTTTCTTTCTTTTAGCCCAGCATGCATCACAAGCACCTTTTGAGCATTCACGACCTACGGTCTGCCTGAGAAATGATCTTGCGTATGATTGACTGTTTTCTGTGTTCCATGTCCCACCGAAGGAATAATTCCACTTCAAAATTAGAAGATATTTCTTTGGACCTAATTGTTCGGTTCTGATGAATTAAGTGTTTCCCTCGTCTGGAGTTTTAAAATCCTTTTAATTTCGCTATTGCCAGCTTCTATATCGCCTCATTTAGGACCACAGCTTGTCCGCCGACGAGGCCGCTCCTTGCTCTTTTACCTTAGTTCCTCCAGATTCAGGTTTAACACTCAGTCCCACAGTACCTTGCAAATTGGTTCGAAGGTTGCCGGAAGATTTCTATGGCTTATTGGTATGAAACGGGTGTCGTATTGCCTTAACGCCCGCTTTTGCAGTCCACTCCGCTTCATCTCCGCTACAACTCCATGTTCCATGACGCCTCCACTACACCTCCGCTCGTTCCCTTGCAAGGCGGACGTTAAGGAGGGGCATCTGTTGACACCCGTTTTTTTACCGATGAATCGAATCAGTTCCTGCGTCTCAATTATTGATGTCCCGAACAGTCAATCACATGAAAGATTATTCCTCTGGCAGTATTTTGGGCTCTTCCCAGCAAAGAAGGCCTCCCTCCCTCTCATTGTATTTAACGGTCTGTTATAAACCATTTTTCTCAATAGAACGGTCCCCACTGGGCCGTTGTGTTCCGCTGCCCCGGGTTATTTGTATCTCGTGATACGCTTTGTATAGCGGCTCAATGCCAACCGTTATAGTCAATATAGCGGTCGTCCCGGGGCCGTCATTGTTTACCGACAAGAAAAGGGTTCAAAGGCCCGACAGTCGGTCATAGCCACGTGCTTCACGAAAAGTTGTTTGTCTGGGCGTTGACTCCTCTTTAAGTATAACGGTTTTTCCAGGACCGTCATGTGTATTGAACGGCCCCTACCAGACCGTCATACATGTTTGGCGGCCTTCGTAAGACCGTCATTGTTAAGGCCACCCAGATTAGACCCCCGTGATTCCAGGCGAATTAAGAGGAGAATGTCGTTGGCAATATTGACACGATGCTCTCATTTACCGGCCTTTGACCGACCGTCATTCCCCTTAACCCCTGATTAAGCTCGAAGCCCTGGGCTCTATATATACAGCGTCCGTCCGTTCTGACAGAGAAAAAAGGGGGGGGGGACCATCACGAAGTGCTGTCGAACTCCATCGCCAAATCTCATACAGCGTCCGTCCGTTCTGACAGAGGAAAGGGGGGGACCATCACGAAGTGCTGTCGAATTCCATCGCCAAATCTCATACAGCATCCGCCCGTTCGTCAGGGAGTGGGGGCCTTCTACATCCCTCGCAGGCCCCCGGTGCAGGGAACTTCACGCTTCATGTTTCTGTGTTTCTAGTCCTTCTCTGTTTGCTCACCACACACACGTCTTTTCTCCATTTCGTTGGCATTTATTGTCTTTCCTACTGTTTCCGGCGCCCTAAACGGGGTTTCAAAACCTCCAGGTATCGCCGGGCCATGTTCTTCCTTTGCTTTATTTCAATTAGTACACCTACTACACTATCATATAGCTAATCTCCGTTTATCTGTGTGTTTCACCGTTTGCTTTCAGGTCAGCAACCAAAAGCACGAGGCCCGCACCTTCTGGCCGGCCAGGAGGAGTGGAGGAACGGACCCGCATTCTCCCGTAGCTTCCGAGTCCCGGCGCTTTCACCGGGTGGCGATCACGGTCAACAGCTTCATCTTTCCTCCTGTTTTTTTTATCTCTTCAATATTATTTAACTCGAGGAGGAATAACATATCAACAATGACATCTTTTGTAAGTGGTTCAGACGTAGCCACCACCTCTAAAGACAAACAGCCCATTGTTCAGAAAATACTGGGAACAAAGAATAATTTGAAGAAAGACGGACTGGGCTATAGTCTAGTCATGAGGAAGGCCGATGGAGCCAACCTGAAAACTGTCTTTGTTAAATCCTCTGAACAGGAGAAGCCTTCTATTTCATCTCCAACTTAGTACAAGGCTAAGAAAATAGGAAAACAGGATAAAAACCAGAAAAGGACTGTAAATCAGAAAATAAATGAAAAGGCTTCATCAGTGCATGCTGATCACAGTCCTCACACACACTCACATGCATCTAAAAGGAAGACTATCTGTCATTATTGTCATAAAGTTGAACATCTGATGCATGAGTGTAAGTTGATGGAGAAGGATAATAAGAATGCTAGGAGATATCATGATAAAAATCCTTCATTTCAGAAAAGGAGAATTGAGTGCTTTCATTGTGGTAAACTAGGACACAAAATTTCACAGTGCTGATTTGTTAGTGATAAGAATAAATTTCATGCAAACGATCATGCTCTTAACAAGAACAAGTATGTTCCAATAAACCAGCATATGACATGCTTTAATTGTGGAAAATTTGGTCATAAGGGATTTGAATGCTGGCTGAATGCTGGTAAGAAAAGTTCTAATTCATGCTTTCACTATGGCAAGATGGGCCACATTGCAGCCCACTGTAGACATGCTCAGGGTAGACAACTCAATTCTAAAACTCTTAGGCCGCCTTTGATAAACGAATAAGTGGGATGTGGTTTTGCGCATTCTCCGGTGGACTTCCGGTTTCATCAGTAACAAGTAAAACTGGCTTTGATAAGAATTCGGATTTAACCCGGTTAGTTGAAAGAAAAGGTGAAAAAAATTGATTTTATAAGTGTAAACCCAGATTACCCATTCGACCGTGGGGGTCGAATACGATGTCCGCCCTGATGCAGGCGGACAGGGTATTCTATCCCTCCCCTGCCCTTTTCTCAAATGGGCCCTTAAACTCCCTGCTAATGGAAATATGTTTGGAAATAATGTTTTTAGAGGCAAGCACAATGAGTGCTTCAAATGTGGGAAGTTTGGCCATACAGTCAAGGACTGTTGGCATATTCAGGGTAGAAATGTGAATCTCAAACATGCTAAATTCCCTGTAAGACAATTTCCAAAACTTTCATGCTATAACTGTGGGAAGCCAGGTCACAGGGCTGCAACCTGTTGGCTGGCAGGATATCAAAACCAAACTGGTTTTGGCAAACAGAATTTTTATTCTGTTGACAAGAAACCTCATGCTTATGCACATAGAATTCATGCTAACAAGAATGTGCATTAATCAGATCTGAAAACTGCTCCTAGAAAAGTGCCAAGAAAACCTGCTAGGAGTAATACTGTTTTATCAGGACCCAAGACTTCTTGGGTACCTGTTTGTGAAAAATAACATTGCTATGCAGGTGTGCCTTGGGACTGGAATAAAAAGGGGTAATGATCCAAGGCACTCAAGAAGAAAAACCCCATACTGATTTTTCTTTCAGGTAAACTTCCTGCTGTCCTTGTTTTTAGTTTTATTGCATGGCAAGTTAAATCTGTTTTTGCATTTTTCATTCATCAGTTGCCATGTGCATTATTTTCTGATCATACATTTGCTGAGAGTTCTGTGCAAACATCAGATTAAGAAGGGTTGTCTGTATCTGATGCATACATAGGCTAATTGCAATTGCTTGATAATTATGTTCTGCATAGACTCTGAAAACAAATTACCTTTCGAATTGTCTGAAAAATCTGAACTGCTTATGAGTGTGACTTGAATCATGTGTGTTGCAATAGCTCACTGAAATTCTGAATTGCATATAGGACTGCATGTTGAATAATCATGCATGACCTCAATGGTATATAAATGGTAAGGTACCAAAGGGCAGGGAGGTCTGTCTGGAGGTTCTTACTATGTGTGAGGTGGTCCTTTAGACCAAGTGCTCCGCCTATTACCAAGGGTCATCTTGCTGCTTAGGATAGTCTGAATGTGCATGAATCATTTGGTAACATATGTTCAGTTCTCAGTGTAAACATTGCATGTTTTCAGGGGGAGTTAGTTGCATATCCTTGCATAGCAATTCAATGTCGAGTCTTTGCATGTCCCTGCATACATATAGTGCATTGTATCCCCTTATTTTGAAAATGTCAAAAAGAGAGTTTGAATGCATATTGTAAGGGGGAGCCAATGCATTGCATATAGGTTGTCAAATGCTTACATGTGTCAGAACTCATTGCATATCCTTTCTTATTGATTCTGTTGACAAACCTTAATCATATTTTGAAAACTTTGAGCTTCACAATCTCTCTTAACAATTGGTATTTCTCCTATCAATTGGTATCATTTGGCTTCAGAATTCTATCAGTCTGTCATGAAGATTTCAATGGGACTATCTTGATCATAAATCTGAAAATTCTTGAACTAGAAATCTTCTATTATACATTTTTATGAATGACTGAAATAACTCATGTGGTTTAAGTTTAATATACTCAATGAGTTTGACTTTAAAATCTCTTTAAAATATCTGAAGCATGTTTAATAAACCTTAACCATTTGTTTCATGCTGTGTCTTGTGAAAAATTTCTGAAATCTGCACTTTTGAATACATGACTTTAATTGGTTAAGTACATGAAACTATTATTGATTTGAAGCAAAAGAATGCCTCTGAAATGTCTAAAGGGTTAATTCTGTCAGAGCAATGACATTGGCCACTAAGAAACACAAGTCCAAAGGACTGTGTCATGAGGTGCCTTCGTTGACTCTGATAAAATTCATTGAAACTCAGGCAGAGCAATGGCATGCACACTGAGAAATACAACTCACTCATTAGAAAATGATTTGTAGTGTGTCATGATGTGTAAATGCTAACTCTGTTCACATAAAGCATGACAGTTAGTCACACTAAGGGCTTAGGGATATTGGCCTCTGATCAAGGTATATCCTCTAGTTACAATGTGTGCACTGAACTAGAGTGCTCGTAAAATTTGGAGCAAGAAAATTGTTGAATAAAGTGAAATATCTGAATATTGATACACAAATCAAATTGCTTCAACCCTAGACAAAATCATATGACTTCATAATTACTTGACTTTAATACTAGTGCATGTAACTCTGAAAGAAGTCAACAGATTTGATTGTGTAAGAGAAAGAGAGATTAATCAAGATAATTATGAGGGCTTGGTTCATCTTTATTAAACCATGGTTTTAGATATCAATACAGAATTTTACTGATGAACTCTACATACATCATAATTAAACCACACTGTTAATAAAGTTCATTCATAAGCTCTTATAATGGAAGACTTTGAAAACATGTTTTGGATTTATGAGAATAATATCCCTTTGAGAATCCAATTGAATTTCCCTTCTTATTCTTTTCATAGGCTCCATTTAGTAAGGGGGAGTTTCATTATTAGATGCATCATGCTGCATAAGGAGGAGTATCTCATTCCTAACTGCATCACTGCATAGACGCAATGTTACATTCGCGTCAACGCGTTATACCTCACTGGCTTTTTATCTTGTGTTTTTCGGTTCACTTGCCTCACTGCGTAGACGCAATGCCCCTCTCTGCGTCCATGCATTGCTTCTTATTCATATCTTCTTTACCCGGTTCACCCACTTGAACCGGCTGAACCGTTCACTTAAAGGGTCCTCGGTGTCTCTTTAAAAGCGAAATGAGACCGCTGCTCTTCTTCACTTTTTTTCCAAAACCCTTTTTGTCATTCGACCTCTCGTGTCCCCCAAGAATCCTCTCAGCTCTCTCTCCTGCTCGATTCATCTCCGTGCCATGGATTCTCCAGCATCCACTCAAAAAGGGAAGCAGAGGGCAGAGGAACAACC
Organism: Amorphophallus konjac; assembly: GCA_022559845.1. Classification (NCBI taxonomy): domain Eukaryota; kingdom Viridiplantae; phylum Streptophyta; class Magnoliopsida; order Alismatales; family Araceae; genus Amorphophallus; species Amorphophallus konjac. Next base: position 157,199,156 of record CM040118.1, on the reverse strand, counting down.
AAGAGGCTCAGAACCAACAAGAGGCACAATGGAGTCCCACTCTCTAGTAGCTCGCGAAAGGGGAAGAAGGAAGGAGACGGGTCCACGGGATCCAAGTCCGCCAACCAAAAGGTTAAAGACATCCGCAGTCAGAAAAGAGAAGCGGAAGGGCTTATCTTCAGGTTCTGCAACCAGTCAGAAAGATGCTGGTAGCTCGCGTACAGTCACCATGGAAGAACCTCTGAAGGTTCTTATTTCCCGGTACGTTGATGCTACTGATCATCATATGCTCAAAGTTTTTCCTCAGTTGTTTCCTACACTGGACCATCAGGGCTGGTGGTCGTTTGTCTCAACACACAAGACTTACTACCCCACCTTGGTCAGAGAGTTCTACCAGAACTTAAAATATGAACCTTCTGTTCCAAAACTCACATCCTATGTTAGAGGTGTAAGGTTCGAAATAACAGATAAGTTACTTGCCAGAGCATGGAAGGTTCCTAAAGTAGGAGTTCAGCTGCATGATTTTGAGTATGATGCGCATGAAGCGTATGAGCTCTTGACTGAGAAACCCAGTAATCTCTCCGATGTCAGGGAGACCTACTTAGGCAGTCTCAAAGCCAATCATTTCCCTTCGCTAAATAGACTGCTCCACCACATTTGCACCTCCATGATCACACCACAGAGCAGTGGAAGAGAAAGGGTGACAGAGATGCAAAGATTTCTTCTCTACTGTATGCTGAAGAGAATACAGATTTCCCTGCCGGATGTAGCTATTCAAACAATGGGGTCATGTCTATCTCAGTCCAGAACCCTTCCTTATGCCGCCCCATTAACTGCTGTTTTTCGGAAAGTTGGTGTAGACTTTGGCTCTGAGAAGAAAATTATCATCCCTCGAGGGAATGTACACACTTTCTTATATCCAAAAGTTTATGGGTTTTGAGGTCATTGATGGTAAGGCAGTCAGAACCCTTCCTAGTCAGAAATCAGCTCCATCAGAGATCGGTCAGGCATCAAAAATAGCCGCTAAGGATGATGGTCAAGCACACAGAGCAGAAATTCCGATTCCACCTATGGTGAGTGAAGACATGCCAGAGGACAACTCCTTTAGGGGAGAGCAATCTTTTGAGGCTTCTGAGGAACCGAGTGGCTCTGTACCTACAGTAGAACCATCTACGTCAGGAGCCATTAAAGTTTATAGAAGAACCTCTCCAAATTCTAATGCAATTCCACCCCCAGCAACTATTGAAGAGATGTTGGTGAACATGACTATGATGATGCAGTGTCAGGAGGCCAAGATGGACAAGTTGGTGGAGTTCACAACCCTTCATTTTAACAAGCTGACTGCTCGGATTGTGAAATTTGAAACTTCAGTTTTATGTGAGTGGCGAAATTTCTTACTCACCAAGATGGTGTCTGACCAAGCAACAAGGTCAGTCTTGAAACAGATATCATCCCTCCTTGACAAACTTGCCACTCTTGTACAAGAGATGCACAATCAACAAGGTTCAACCCTTTCCTCTTTTGCCAAAATTATTGATCTGTGCTATGATCTGAAGATAGGGCTAGAAACAATCAAAGGTCCTGTCAATGCAATCCCTCCATTCCTCAAAGTTGTGCTAGAGAAGATTGACAAAGCAATAGCCAACATCCAGTCACTTGAGAACACACTCCACGATAAAGATTCTGTCACTGAAATTGGCAATGTTCGCAACACTCTAAGTCATCAGCTAAGCGAACTTTCTCAAGAGATCAGAGACCTTCTAACCAGGGACCATTCTACTTCAGGACAGCCATCTCGCCAGACACCTCTAGGCACTCAAGGACAATCTTCTCGTCAGCGACAACAACCATCTTCTGCCAGGCGTTACAATCGCTTCTTCCCATCTTAACCTATGTTTTCTACATGCACCCCCTTTCATGATGATGACAAAGGGGGAGAGCTTAATGAGCTGCTAAATTTTGTTAATGACTGCTGAATTTTGCTAATGAATGCTGAGTTTTGTTAATGAATGATAGCATATACTTTCATTTTTGTGACTCATAATTTTTTGTTCAACTGACAAGTAACCATGCGTTTGGCTGATGCTAACCTTGTGTGATCGCAGATGTCATTAAAACAGTTTGGGGGTTGTCATCATTAAAAAGAGGGAGATTGTTGTACTCCCGATTTTGATGATGACAACAGTAAGATTTTGGATATAGACACTTAACCTCTTAATAACTGTTTAATAGTTCAAAGGGGTTGCAGGGTGCTCATTGCGTCAACGCCATCAAATGGAAGCGTCGACGCAGCAGTGCAAACTCAAGAAAAAAGCCCCTGGGTGAATTTGTGCGTCAACGCAACGTTCAAGTGGAGTGGACGCATCAGAGCATTGATAGCTTGGGCACAAAGTCTATACATCAGCTGGATCCATTTAATCTGTACATTGGCATATCTTCTTCAAGTCTGTACATCGGGCACCTTCTTAACAAAGTCTATACATCAGCTGGATCCATTTAATCTGTACATTGGCATATCTTCTTCAAGTCTGTACATCGGGCACCTTCTTAACAAAGTCTATACATTGCTGTTTGCATTGCAAAGTCCATACACTTGAAGCTCTTCATTTGATGAAGTCTATACACTAGACTTCAATTCTCCAAGTCTATACACTAGACTTCAGTTCTCCAAGTCTATACATTGTTGTTTGCATTGCAAAGTCCATACACTGGAAGCTCTTCATTTGATGAAGTCTGTACACTGGTCTTTCTGGCACGTTAACACTAAGTCTATACACTTCATTTTTTGCAGAAGGGAACAGGATCGACGCCTGAAGCCTAGAGCGTCCACGCATCAGTAGACGAAGCTTTCATGATTTCTTCTATTGCGTCAATGCCACAAGCAAGCAACGTCGACGCAGCAGTTAAAGTAGCAGAGACTCTTACAAGCGATGAAGCCTTCACGAAATCTTCCACTGCGTCAACGCCATCAACAAGCAGCGTCGACGCAGCGGCTTAAGAGATGGCAGTATAGAAATGTACACGTTCGTGCGTCAACGCCACCAACTAGCAGCGTCGACGCAGCAGTCCAAGAAAGGGACGACCTATCTCTGGCTGCCTTCAATACGTCAACGCAGCTAGCCCATATGTTGAAGGCTTGATCACTGGACTGTCGATACCATTGCGTCAACGTAGCCGGCTGATGGAGTCGACGCAGCGGTTAAAAAGGTTGAAGATCTATGATGGCTGCGTCAACCCTTTGGAGCAAGTGAGTTGACGCCATCTAACTCCAGTTGCTGAGCGTACTGGTGCTGGGCACGTGATCCGAGGATAAGGAGAGTGCCCAGATGAGGACACGTGGTTTGACAGCCTGCTGGATGCTGCCACGTGGTCCGAATTTTTAGGGCGGGAACTGTGGAAGCCACACGCGCCCTGCTGCTGATGCTGCTGGTATATAATGTATCCTTCATCTTCAGATGAAGATAGATCGAAGCAGAAGCCTAAAGAGCAGAAAGCCCTTCGATCCAGAAGAAGAGAAAAAGAAGGAAAAGAGAGGAAGAAGAGATAGAAGAGAGAAGCCGTGAAGAGAGAGCAGTGAGTGAGAGATTAGGAGAGTAGAAGAGAAAGAAAGAGAGATAGAGAGTGAGAGATTAAGAGAGCAGAAGAGAAAGAAGAGATAGAAGAGAGAAGTCGTGAAGAGAGAGCAGTGAGTGAGAGATTAGGAGAGTAGAAGAGAAAGAAAGAGAGATAGAGAGTGAGAGATTAAGAGAGCAGAAGAGAAAGAAAGAGAGAAAGAGAGTGAGCGAGAGAGCTCGTGGAGAAGAAGGAAGAAGCTGCTTGAAGATCTATCTTCACTGGACCGTGGATCAGATCCAGGCCAGTCAGCTCCATTGAGAGCCACATTGTGCATTTCATCTTTTACAGCTTTCTGATTGTTGTGTTATTTTTCTTTATTGTTTTTTCCTTTGTTTTCTAATCATCTTTGTTCTTCCGATTGCCCTGTTGGGGATCGGGTTCCTCCTGTTGGTTCAGGAGAAGGGAGATCTGATCTCCAGGTTGCAAGTGACAGGTTGTCACTTGTGGGTTACCCTCCGGTTGGGAGGAAGAGGGGAGGCTGTTCCCCTGGTCAAGCTGTGTGGCAGCAACTGTTTGCAGACTAAGTCTGCGTTCTAGCTTGAGCTAGTGGAAGCCTCACTCCGGTTGGGAGTGAGGGGTGGATGTAGGTCTGTGGATCGAACCACCTAAAATCTCTTGTGCAGTGGCTTGATTGATTGATTGCTTCTGCTAGATGCTTGGATAGGCTCGCCCATGAGTTTGTATTTGAGTTGAAATGAATTAGTTCTATCCTGTGTCTTTCTCTAGCATCCTAGTTTTTAATTTGGCCATATACTGTAGAAGGATACATTCACCCCCTCTGTATCCGAGCCAAGCATACTAACAGTGCGAAGGCCTTCAAATACGCCTCATCGCTCTCATCCCGCTCTTTCACTGCTCTACCCCGTTTATTCCAGTCATGGACGTACTTTGCTTTCCGGGCGCACCAGTCTATGTCGCCGCTGATTCCCTTCGCTGATTTCCCCGGGTGGTCATCACTGTGGCGTGGGAAGGTCACCTCATGCTGGTGTAGTCCCCGAGTCCTCAGAATCAGCCGATAATGAAGAGGCTCGATGATATGGATGCAGTGCAACCATATGTCTCGTCCCCGGTACGAGAGGGCTGCCTCCACCCATTGCTGTCCCTCATAACTCTCGCCTCTGTACGGGGTCCATCTCACCTGAAGCATGTTAATCCATCCATCAGCATGTTAGTCCGGTTATCATCATTTAAGAAGCATATAAAAGCATTTAAATCATTTAGAAAGCATTTATGAGTTTTGGGCTTACCACCATGTGCGGGAAGGAATCCAAATCATCCTGGATCGCCCGGGTTAATCTAATGATCGACCCTGGGTCCCTCGCGACCACCCATCGCCTGGCGATCGGGATGCGATTGGCGTGGAGTAGCGTGCCTCTCCCGATGCCCGGGAGATACATGTAGCTCCAGATCTGCATTTAGAAGTTAAGTCAGTCAATTGCATAATCATAATCATTTGCATAAATCATATAGAAAGCGTTTAAATTGCATTTACCTGTAGAAAAGGTGAGAAGCCGCCCAGCATCGTCTGTCGGTCCGTCGTGCTGAGGGACTCGAACAGGAAGGCTAGCACTGCCGCTCCCCAGGCGTACTTTCCAACTCTACCCAGATCCTCGAGCATCGGCAGCAGCCTGCAGCTGATCACATCTGCTCGAGTCACGAACAGGAGCTTCCCGAACAATAGTATCAGAAAGCGCCTCAGGGTGCGATCTCCCTCCGGTCCCACCTCTGCCACCACTCGTGGGTGCACCTGGTCTATCACTCTACCCAGATGCTCCTCTGGTAGCTCACCCACAGCTATCGCTGCTCCTCTCAGTCCTAAGCTCTCCTGTAGTACTGATCTCGAGAGCTGTGATGACGTCTGCCCCGGTCTGATCAAATCCAGCCCCAGCAGCTCTTGGGCCATCTCTCGGTAGTTCCTGTAAGTCCATCCTGTCACTGCGGCTCCATGGACTCGCAGCCCGGTAATCCTCGCCATGTCTTCTAGCGTAGGGATCATGTGACCCCACGGGAAGATGAACGCCCTACTAATCGGATCCCATCTTTCATGCAGCGCGTACAGCAGAGGCGTGTCCATTCTGGTCACCTCGATGCTCAGCACCTCGGCAAATCCCATGCCGGCCAATCTCTCTCTCTGGTAATCGGGCAGTGCCTGGTACACCACCCGGATCTGAAGCCAAGATATCCTCGTCCGTCTCTTTCCCTACATTCATTTAGAGCATAAGTTAGTCAAATGCATCATAAAATTATTGCATAGCATTTATAAAATGAAAACAAAACAAAAATTGAATAATTGAAAAACCTAAAAATAGTTCTGGCCTCTGGTGCATGTAACGGCCCTGGGATGGGGCGTCACATGGCACTAACGCACCTATGGTGATGCGTTAGGCCTGTGACGGTCACTGGAAGGACCGTCACATTCCCTGCTAGAGGGCATTTTTCCTTTGCAATCCATGGCTCTCCCACTTTAGCCAAAAAGCCTACACATGATCCTAATGGGTTCATGGACCCATTTTTTACCCCCATTCCCACATGCATTCATGCTAAAACACAAAAAAATTAAAATTTTGAAAATTTAGGGCGGAGGCCTACCTCATGGTCTTGGCCCCTCTTCCTCTTTTTCGCTTGTTCCTTGGGTTCTCCCTCATCCAGGGGAGCTTCTCCTTGGTCCTCCTCGGCCATTGGAGCCTCTTCTTCTACCCTTGAAGGTCTCCTCCTTGATTCTTCTTCCTCTGGCCGTCGTGCCACTTCACGTTCTATACGGTGGTGGAACCGCCGGATCGCCTTCTTCTTCCCTCTCTCCCTCTTCTTCATTGGCTGTGGGGCCTCGTCGTCGGCCATCCTTCTTGGGCGAAAGACAGTTGTCGCTGGTGGCTCTCGATTGGAGTTTCTTCTGGGCATTTGATGGATTGAATGTGACGAATGAATGAGGCTGTGGGCCGTTCGGTTTGTTTTTTTTGAACGCTTAGGAAATGTGACGGTCTGTTGTCTGACCGTTACACTCTCTGACGCATACTATTCTGACCGTTACATGAATTTGAACTGTTTCATTGGAGAATGTGAACCGCTTAGTTTATGACGGCTCTTCCCTGGCTGTTACTTTATGTGACGCCCTCTAAGTAGACCGTTACAAACTTGCAAGTTTCTTGATGAATCAAATAGTCTATTTGATGTTTAAATGATTGCATTTTCTGCCATAATGTTCATTGTTGATGCTTATCACAAGTACAAATGGTTATGCCTTGTTTCATGCTCATATTGTTATTGGCTAACCTCTTTCTCATGAATGAAGCATCACACTTTGTCGTTCATCAGGCAGGTAAGTCAGGTATTGTATCTCTTTCCCTTATCCATTAATGCATTACTATATATCTATGATATATTATCTCAAGAACCGGCTGGTCATTCGTGTGTTCCAGGATCTAATGTTCCCCTTAAACAAAAATGATGATGATCTAAGTTCACATGTTTAATCGTTGGATAGGCCGTTAGGTTGGAAAAATTTGGGGACGATGGTTCTGTCTTGCACGCCATGGTTGCAGATGGTGTCCTGACCCTGGTTTCTCCGGTCTAGCAATATTATTCTCGAGTATCTTGATATTTTTATCTTTCTTTGAATTCATTTTAAAGATTTCTTTTTCTTTAGCCCAACATGCATCATACGCATCTTTTGAGCATTCATGTGCTTCATCTGTTCAAGGTATCTCAATGATGGTGAATAGCTATATTCTTGATCTCGAATGAGGAGAATTATTCCACTCTGAATTAGAAGGACTCCTTCGATCTATTCGCTCGATTTGGTTGTCTGAAGATTCCTGTCTGGAGTTTAGTCAGTTCTCTTTCCTTTCCGTTGCCTCCGGTGGCTAGCCGTGTTTCCTTTCCTTAGTTGTTAGTTCCTCCAGACATGCGTCCTTTGGTTGGCTTTTTCCTTGTGATCAGTTCGAAGTTTTCCAGAAAGTTCCTATCGCTTGTTGGTAAAGAACGAGTGTCGTTTACCTTAACGCCCACTTTTTCGCTTCACTCCGCTTCATCTCCATGTTCCATTTCATTTCCACTTCACCTCCACTCGCTCCCCTGCAAAGAGGGCGTTAAGGAGGGGCATCTGTTGACACCTATTTTATGGCCAATAAGTTGGGTCATCTCCTTGTTTATCCATATGATGCTCCGAGTTGTTCACTCTTCATCGAGTCTCCTTGATCAGTTTGAAGCCTGTTTCTTGGGTCTTCTCCTTGGTTGGAGTGTGGTTTATTGTGGCCTTTTATTCGATGGGCTTAGCAAGCTTTGCACCTTTTTTATCCTCATTGTTAATAATGGTCCTCACTGGGGGCGTTACTTCCATATAACGCATGATCCCTGGGCCGTTACTTATTGAAGAGTAATAAAGTTTGAGGCCTTTGTTCTAAAGCTTATCCTCTTGCTTATCCATTGAATCTAACGGCCTGTCGTGCAGCCGTTATTTATTCCAACGCGTCCAGCCTTGGCCGTTACTTTCCTTCGAGAGTCCAACTTGTTTGATCTTCTTCCCGTTGATCTTATCTCTTTTGAGATAAGGTTGAATGTAACGGACGTTCCCTGGTGCGTTATTTTCATGTGGCGGTCTATCGACCAGCCGTTACATCCAACAGAGAGTCCTGGCAGTTAAGGCCTTTTCTATGCTACTCCGTGGTCGAGATAAGAGCTTGAATTGTTGATTTCTCTTCCAAATCTGATCCTCAGAACCTTCTGTTTGTTTCTATGGACTCTTGGTGATATTATCTTCAGGGATTTGCTAAGAGTTATTCTCTTATCTTGCTGGATTATCCTCTGCTCGACCGGAGAGTTTGAGGGTCTATAAATAGCACCCTTAACTTCATGGCCCGAAAGGAGGAAGATCTGGAGTTCGCGTCGAACTGCTGCCACATTCTGGAGTCACATCTGACCAAGGGCAATTGTCTTTCACGTTCATCTGCTTCACAGTGAAGGGAGTATTCGTTCCATTGGTTTTCAAAGTTCATCATTACATATTGTGTTCTTCCTCATCTCCCTTTCATCAAAAGCATTGTCCCTCTTCTTTTTTCCACGTTCTCCCTGGTTTTTCATCATCTAAACATCCTCCTATTTTTAAAAAAAAAAACGCCCAGAGGGGTTAAAAAACCAAAACTTTTTCGGTACTTCTCTTTCCTTTTGCATGATCTTAAATTCTTTGAGAATTGATACTACGCTTGTTTAAAGGGCTAATTTGGGTCTGTTTTCTTGTGTTTTCACGGTCTTTGGCAGGTTTACAGGTTCACCACACGAGGCCCAAGTCTTCTGGCCGGCTGGAGGAGTTGGAGTTAAAGGAATCCACAAGCTATTACTGTAGGTTATTTGACGATCTTGTGCAGGCGCGTCAGATTCTTATAGCAGTTCATCGAGCAACCATCACTTCCCAGTGACGCGTGGGCTTTCGGCCGTTACATTCCGTTGATCTGCAGATTTCCCTGATTTTCTCTCTCCCGTGGGCGGATGCTTCATCCACCTATTTCCAAGGTATTTTCAAGTCTTTGGCTTGTTTCTACTTTGGTGGCGATCACGTTCTTTCTTGGTATTGGGCATTAGCTTTCTTTCCATCTCATATCTCTTATTCTCTTTCCTTGCTCCACCCTTGCGGTGTGTTTTTATTTACTTTTGCTCCATGCCTCGGCGTGTGTTTTTCTTTATTTCCTTAGTTTAGTTTGATGATTGAGATAGCATGCCCATGCTAGAGCTTGTTCTGGTTGCCTAGGTTCATGGTTCACATGTCCTTGGGTTGATTGAGATCTTTGATTTTTGCTTATCATCTTTATCACACATCAAAACAAAAAGAAGAAGAGAAGCAAAATAAATCAACAAGGTCGATCTGGGTGCGAGGGCACACGATGGCGAGTTCGGGCTTTATACTTAATAAACCTCTCTCCCGGACTGGGTGCAAAGAGAAAATCAATGATGCCTTCTGGTATCGGACGTGGGTCTCGGAACTCCCGATATGGCCATAGTCTGAACACATCTCGGGCCAATAGTTTGCTAACTCGACCTGCTTCTCCCGGGATCCAATCCCGCAACCCTACATTAGACTTGCCGTACCTACGGCAGATATCCGTATGGCTTTATCATAGTCTTTGATGCTTCAAATGTGGACTCTCGTCCGAACAATGAATGGTCCGTTACTGACCGACATATATACCGGGATCTAGTCCCGCACTTGCATTAAACTTGCCGCACTCACGGTAGACATTTGTACGGTTTGTCACAGTCTCTTACGCTACAAACACGGACCTTTGTCCGAACATAAAGTGGTCCATGAGTGACTGACAAAATCTGAATGGAACGAGAAGGCTCTCATCATCCCCGGACCCTTTGCATGGGAATATCAATAAGGCCTCCGTGGGCCATTCTTAGACCTCGAGTCCACCCCGATCATGGTCATTGCCTGACCCATATCCTCGGCCTATAGCCTGCTCCCCTTGAACGCATACTGGTTCTGGGATCTGATCCCGGGACATCCTCCCGTTGCCCCTTGGCACCGAAAATACTGACGATGCCCACGTGAGCCTAGCTTCGACCGCGGGGGGCCCACCGCAGCATGGTCGCAGCTTGATCTTGCACCGAGCCGACAAACTTATCAGTTTCCAACCGCTCTAACCGGGGTTTAACTGAACGTTTTTCGTCCCTTTGAACAATAAATTCGTCGTATCCCGACGTACATATGTTTCGGTCTTCCCGCGACGATTACGCTATTCTCAAGCCGGACATTCGTTCGAACATTAAATGGTCAACCCATGACCGACATGAGCTCAGATGCTTTCTTTACACCCTCGTGCGAGGACTTCAACGTTTCTTAATAAGTTTTTTTGTGCAATTACTTTCCTGGCCATGAGGCCCCTTTTCCTGGTGATTAATCAAGGGTGTTCCCCTCTCCGAGGGGATGTAAATGACGCCGTGACCTTTATGGCGTGGCAGGTTCTGGTCCCGACACGAACCACACAATCATCTGATTAGTCAGATCGAGCGCACAATAAATCATCACTCTGTGACTGACATGCCCACACACTTAATAAACGAATAAAACCACTGAATAAACTGACTTAAAGAAACAAACAAATGAGCGTGTCGAAAAGTGCCTCCACACCGACCGAAGTGGTTTGATCGACCGAACCTGGCGCATCTAAACTGACGCGCTCGCGGCCACCCTCCTCACGCCATTCTGCCACCTATTCCCAAGCCGTTTTACCATCCGTGCCACATAAAAAAAGGGGAAACCAGCTTAGGAGGCGGGGTGAACCGGCGTGCCCCTTGGCGCGCCGGATCACCCCCGTGCCTCCTCTCCCCCTCCTCTCTACCTCTCACCCCGCGCCGTTTTAAACCTCTCACCCCCGCGCTGTTTTAAACCTTTCCCCACACTCTCACGTGCACTCACATCCCCACACCGTTTTACATCTACAAACACACACACACTCAAATGCAACACACACACTTCATAATATACTCACAAAACCCATCTCACATACAATAAGCCCATGCAAATGACCAAAAAGATCTCAACGTTGAAACAAAAGAAAGAGAGAAATCTAAGAAAGCTAACATAATAAAGGGATGACATAATAAAAAAGGGGAGAAATAAAAAAGAAAGAATGGAGAAGAATGATGAAAAAAATATTTCAATAATAATTCTCAAAAAATTAATAATAAAAAATATATATTCATGCCCTTAAACAAGCAAAGAAGAAAACCAAATAACCCTTTTAAGAAAATATTCGATAATGACAATAATAGATAAAAATAATAATAATTAAAAAGAAATATAAAAAATTTACACACCCATGTATGTGAACAAATAAACGAAAATCAAATAGCCAAACAGAAATATACATACATAATGCCGCCGGCTTCGGAACCTCCGCTTCCCCGGACTCGGTGTGAAAAGAATATCATTGATGCCCCGCTAAGTCGGATTCAGACCTTAGGAACCATCCTAATATGGCCGTGATTCGGCATTACCCTGGGCTGATAGTTCATAAAACTTGACCCGTTTCTATCGGGATCTAATTCCATATGCTTATTAAACTTGCCGTATACGCGGCAGACACCTGTGCAGTTTTATCGCCGTCTTTTTATGCTACAAATGTAGACTTCCGTCTGAACATGGAATGGTCCACAAGTGACCAACATACTTTGAACATTTACGCCCCAATGCGGTGTCTGTCTAATTGCAGTTTGAGATTCTATTGTCTCATTTCATTAACAATAACTTTAGGCCATAAGGCCCCTTTTCCTGGCGACTAATCAAGGGTTTTCCCCTCTTCGAGGGGATGTAATTAATGTCGTGACCTTCACGAAGCGGCAAGTTTTTGTTCCAACACGACACACATAATTGTTTGATTACTCAGATCGAGCGCCTCCCAGGTCCCGGACCACTCTAGTCTCGGAACCTGAATAAATCGTCACCTAGGTGACTGGCATGCCCACGCACTCAATAAATCGAATAAACGAATAAATAAATGAACAAAAGAATAAAAGGAGTGTTCTGAATGTGCGTCCACACCGCCCAGGTCCTCTGGGCGGCTAGCAGTCTGGCCGCCCAGACATCTTAGAGCCCAGGGTGGGTAGCCATAAGGTTGGCTGCCCATGCCCTCTAGGTAGCCAAGGGAGTGGCTGCCCAGCCCTTCTATCTCAAGACCCCTGGGCGGCCAGACTGATGGTCGCCCAAGCTTGCTTGTGCCCAGGGAGGGTGGCCAAAAGGTTGGCTGTCGAGCCCTCTTGGGCGGCCAAGGCTTTGGCCGCCCAGTCCCCATCAGCCCGGGGGTGACGTGTTTCGATGTTTCATTTCCCTGGGTGCCCCTATGGGGTGTGACTTTGAGGAATGCGTGTCTGCGTGATTCTAGGTGTTCTGCCACTTACGTATATTTAGAGTGGGCCTTCCCTACGTGACTTATGCAGCGTAGGTAGTCATTCTTGTGTTCATTCTTGTGTTTGGGCTACCTGTGTCGACTGTCCCCGCGAGAGTTCCGTGACTGCGAAAGGTATCCCCGTGTGAGGGCTGTGATCGCGGCTAGGTATCCTCGTATGAAGTGTGGGCCGAGGTTCCCAGGTTTCTGTCAACCGGCCGTAGATGGTTTACCCATAGCTAGTAGTGTTGTTCCGAGGTTCCCTGTGGTTCAGGCGTGTGTGTACGCATATCCTTCGGTTTCTCGCGAGAGCACGAAGGTTAGTGCTTTACTGTTTCACTTCCAGGAGGGCATGTCGTGATTGGACCGGGCGAGAGCGCCTTGTGTGTACAATGCTCCCTGTAGAGGCGAGATCATCTTAGCGTGTGTACCTTGGTTAGGACAAGTGTACGTTGCTGACTGGTGTAGTGATGCGTACCCCGTGTCAGGTAGTTGGACACGGTTGTGCCGTTGGGTGTAGAGATGCAGATCCAAGCCAATCCCAGGGTTAGGTGTGTATGTGATGCGGGACGGACCACGGACACGACTCCAATTTGATATGCAATCCTTCGACTCTAAACAAGCTCGCGATCGTCCCTAAGCGAGGGAAGTGTTGGAGGTGCGCGGTTGAGGAACCTCAGTGAGCTAGGGTGGTCGGCTCTCTCTCGTGCCCGGATCGGGTCACGGGACGGGTCTCGCTCTCTCTTGTAGCGGTGATGAAAGTAAAGCAAGCTAATATCCTATCTTAGCAGCGGCATACAAACATATACGAGATAAACAAAGTGCCTATGAGGAGGGTGGCGAGTGTACCTCCACGCTCCGGGCGTGGGGAAGACGACCCCGGCCAAGTATGGTAACTCCCGATAAAAATAATTATTCACTAATTACAACAGTGATTTCTTGCCCACTACATGCAGGGAGATAAAGAGCTACAAGTGGGGCCCGGGAGGACCGATCCTGGGTTGACGGGCAGCAAGCCGGAAGGGCTCTCGGGGTGGAACCGGGCTGTTGGTCCGACTTGGTACTACGCCAACTCGGTGCTGCGCCGACTCGGTTCTGAGTTACAGGACAGCAAGTAATGGCTTCTAAAGGGACGTCGTCCTCCTTGAGTCTTCTGAAGGCGGTGCTTGGCTGTAACGATGGCGGGATGTCCCTGGTCGACTCCCTGAAGTGGCGGTTCCTGAAATTGAGCTTTGATATTTTTGTAATATTTAGTTTGCTGCTACCTCTGCAGGTCTGTTCACGTAACATATCTGTGCGCCTCCACGACTGGAATTTTTGTGCTCAGATCCGGAGGCGGATCGAGGCGTGGTTGGTGCCGTTACAAAGAGGACTCATAGATCTACAACGTATATTGTTTTCCAATCCATCAAGTGAATGGATTGAAAATTAAAACGATTATGCCACAAATGTTTTTGCTGGCTCGGACTGACAGACACACATGACAGATTGAGTTGACCCTAAAAATGAATTTTGACCGAAGGGAAAATGAAATATATAGACTCCATAAAAATTATGGGGGAAGGGGGGTATGTCAGGAACACTTGGTAATTTTTAGGGATTTTCTGGAGAGGGATAAGGGGGTGGGAAAAATACCACAACATGACACTATCCCGCAGATCTGTAAACTGGCAGATTGTTGAGGGGAAGAACAAAAATACAGGAAAAATACCAAACGGTGGAGGAATGACACAAAAAATTAACTGGAGGCTAGAGGTGACAAGATGAACAAACCCTCAAACTTTGGGGTCGATCAGACAACAAGAGAAAAAGATAAAATTACGGCTTTGAGGTTCTGTCCTGATGTGGATAGAGCTCCGTCGGGGTGGCGGTGGTTGTGCGATGGCGGTTCGATGGCGACGGCGGTGGCGGTGCTGAGCTTCACACTCAGGAAGGAGGTAGAAGAGATGCTTCACACATCATAAGAAGGAGCCTTCAAGCTCTGCAAGGGGGAGAGAGGAGAGATGAGAGAGGAGAGGGGCGCCCAAGGGCTCTCGCCAATTTCACATAAATTCTCTTCATTAATTCACATAAAATGAAAATACATGGCATATATAGATCCACCCTAATGACCTAAATGACCACAGATCTAGGGTTAGGGGAGGGGCATACATGGGATAGCAGTATTATTCACCATGTGGTCAAAAATGGCAACAATAAATAAATATATATAGAAGGGTGTGCCCCCCTCCTTAAGGAGACCAAAATGAATTTGTCTTCTTTATTTAATCCTTGGTCCAAGTCCACATTTGGACCATGGACCAGCCCCTTGGGCCCTAGGATCCATGTGGACCAATAAGAGGGAGGGAGGTGGGCCCTGATGGGCCTACGTGCCCTTTTGCAAAGAAACCTAATGGCCTTTTGCAAATAAACCCTCTAAGACTTACAATTACGTACCCATATAACACAAGGGTATAAATACAAATATACAAGGACATAAATGCAAACAAAATGTGGGTGGTCTTGCTCTGATATCCCCATAAATTCTCCCCAGGTGAGAAGAACTCGACCCCGTTGAGTAAGGGATGTGGCTGCTCAAGTAGCTCCTGCGGATCCGTCACCGAACCTGGAAGCGCAGAGTACGCTCCACTCCAAGTAATCGACACCTGCTCATCCCGTATAGATTTGATATGCTCACACTGCTGTGGGAATGAGGCTAGAGGTGGACACTCCGGGGTGGGGTCACTCTCAAAGGAACAAGACGGCTCAATGACTCACTAGGAATCACCGCGAGGTCCCTTTATGTGACTAGATCCGATATGTTGAGGTAGAACCGCTCCCAAATTCCGACAAGTCTATAGCGTATGCAATAGATCCGACTTGCCTCACACTCGAAAGAGACTGACATCGCGAGCGTACATAGACCGACTTAACTCCATGCATGCAGACTCACTATGCACTCAACAGACAAGGAAACAGATGCGACTCATAGGCTATGGTATGTGGACAGACGGAGAGACACCAACTAATAACTTCTTACGACGGACGACACATGCAAGGACTTACTAAGGAAGACTTGGTGGGAATGCTGGGCACCGTCTGCATACACTAGGTGTAAAGATAGACTGACCCACAACTTGATGCCGTGAGTTTCATCCCTCGTCAACTGTCGCCGGTTCGAGAAGACTCGCCCGCGAGTATGGAAGTGCGGGAGGATGAGGAGGCGGGTGATGGGAATGTAATCCGGACGTTTGATGTGAAGTACGATAAGAAGGAAGTCCGGATGTTGTCTCTTGTACGCATGGTAGAAATCAAACCATACCGCGTCAATAAAAGGTGTCGACAATGGCACGGTAGTCACTAGCGGCTGCGCTACCGTAGGAGAGACGGGTAGGAGTGGAATGGTGGGGTCCTCCGAGGACAAAGTGGGTGGGACAGATAGGTCCGGGATGACCGGTGGAACTTGGGTGACTAAAAGGCCCTGGCCCTCTATTGGATCACTCTCTAATCTCAAAACATCAGCGAGGTACTCCTCGGCCAACTCTTGGTCAGCCTCATAACTCACTAGAATAGGCCCGGGTGAGGCATCCTCCGAGTGGTTGTCCTCTAAGGTAGGGGAATGTGAAGGACACGGGTCGGAGAAATGGCTAATCCCACTATAGGGGGCCACATGGGTGGGCTCCGGGAGAGGTGGTGGACATGAGTCCGGAGGCAGAATAGGCCGCTGGGACTGGGTAGTTAGTGACATGGAGGGGGTCGGCTGAATGCCTTCGTGGAAGACGAACTCGCCGGGTAGGTGAGGTGGGTATAAGGTGTAGGTCTTCCTATCCCGGTCAAAGGTCGCTCTCCTTTCCTCCAACCACTCTTGCCCTAAAATGATGCATGGGCCCGCAAGTGTGTCGACCTTACACCATGCTCCATCGTCATAAAGAACGCGGCCGAACCTCCATTGGAACTCTACGAATGCGAAGCCACCATTGAGAACAATCTCTCCGATCTTAGAGAGCGACTCAAGTACGTCTTGTGAGACACAGTTAGATGACACCCTACTGATGAAGTCGATTTCCATATGCAACCCATTAGGTAGGATGGCAGTGGACACTATAGGTCACTGGAACGACTCGATTGTTGGCTTAGGGGTCTGGTGTCGGGCCATGAAAGCATTGAATTCGGCCACCAAGGATGACCATTCGGACGCATGGTCTCGGGGAACGGCCATGGGGATGGCGGATAGTGGACATGCAGACACGGGACAAGACCGACTGACTCTTATTGGACTAGAGACGACCCTATACAACGATGCAAGGTTGGAGTATCGACTCGGCTACACACCTAGTCTCAACCCATATTCGGTACCTGACGGAGTTACGGGATCCGAAGATCCTCTCTCGCAAATGTGCGACCTTCCCGATAGGCGTAACCTAACGTTCTGGCAACACCTTTTGATATACCGAATAAAGGAATGCAAATGCAACGACTGGCTTAGACTTAGACTCCTAGACTTACATGACTCTTTTTGTGTGTGTTTTTAAACAAGACTACCATAGACTCGACTCGATCTGATACCAATTTAATGCGGGACGGACCACGGACTCGACTCCAAGTTGATATGTAATCCTTCGACTCTAAACAAGCTCGTGATCGTCCCTAAGCGAGGGAAGCGTTGGACGTGTGCGGTTGAGGAACCGACAGTGAGCTAGGGTGGTCGGCTCTCTCTCGTGCCCGGATCGGGTCACGGGACGGGTCTCGCTCTCTCTCGTAGCGGTGATGAAAGTAAAGCGAGCTAATATCCTATCACTAGCAGCGGCATACAAACATATACGAGATAAGCAAAGTGCCTACGAGGAGGGTGGCGAGTGTACCTCCACGCTCCGGTCGTGGGGAAGACAACCCCGGCCAAGTACGGTAACTCCCGGTAAAAACAATTATTCACTAATTACAACGGTGATTTCTTGCCCACTCCACGCAGGGAGGTAAAGGGCTACAAGTGGGGCCCGGGAGGACCGATCCTGAGTTGACGGGCAGCAAGTCGGAAGGGCTCTCGGGGTGGAACCGGGCTACAGGTCCGACTTGGTACTGCGCCGACTCGGTGCTGTGCCAACTCGGTTCTGAGTTGCCGGAGAGTAAGCAATGGCTTCCAAAGGGATGTCATCCTCCTTGAGTCTTCTGAAGGCAGCGCTTGGCTGGGACAATGGAGGGACGTCCCTGGTCGACTCCCTGAAGTGACGGTTCCTGAAATTGAGCTTTGATATTTTTGTAATATTTATTTTGTTGCTGCCTCTGCTGGTCTGTTCACGAAACAAATTTGCGCGCCTCCACGATCGGAATTTTT
Source organism: Amorphophallus konjac (assembly GCA_022559845.1). Classification (NCBI taxonomy): domain Eukaryota; kingdom Viridiplantae; phylum Streptophyta; class Magnoliopsida; order Alismatales; family Araceae; genus Amorphophallus; species Amorphophallus konjac. Next base: position 157,181,372 of record CM040118.1, on the reverse strand, counting down.
GTGCTCAGATCCGGAGGCTGATCGAGGCGTGGTTGGTGCCTTTGGAAAGAGGACTCATAGATCTACAACATTTAGTTTTTTCTGATCCATCAAGTGAACGGATTGAAAATTAAAATGACTATGCCACAAATGTGTTTGCTGGCTCAGACTGACAAACACACAGAACAGACTAAGTTTACCGTAAAAATGAATTTTGACTGAAGGGAAAATGAAATGTCTAGACTCCATAAAAATTATGGTGGAAGGGGGAGTACGTGTGGAACACTTGGTAATTTTTTGGGATTTCTTGGAGAGGGCTAAGGGGGTGAGAAAAATACCACAACAGGACACTATCCCGCAAATCTGCAAACTGGCAGATTGCTGAGGGGAAGAACAAAAATATAGGAAAAATACCAAACGGTGGAGGAATGACACAAAAATTAAACGGGAGGCTAGAGGTGACAAGATGAACAAACCCTCAAAATTTGGGGTCGATCAGACAGCAGGAGAAAAAGATAAAATTACAGCTTTGAGGTTCTGTCCTGATTTGGATAGAGCTCCGTCGGGGTGGCGGTGGCGGTGCGATGGCGGCTCGATGGCGGCGGCGGTGGCGATGCTGAGCTTCACACTCAATAAGGAGGTAGAAGAGATGCTTCACACATCAAAAGAAGGAGCCTTCAAGCTCTGCAAGGGGGAGAGAGGTGAGGGGTGCCCAAGGGCTCTTGCCAATTTCACATAAATTCTCTTCATTAATTCACATAAAATGAAAATACATGGCATATATAGATCCACCCTAATGACCTAAATGACCCCAGATCTAGGGTTAGGGGAGGGGCATACATGGGATAGCAATATTATTTTCCATGTGGTCAAAAATGGCCACAATAAATAAATATATATAGAAGGGTGCGCCCCCCTCCTTAAGGAGACCAAAATGAATTTGTCTTCTTTATTTAATCCTTGGTCCAAGTCACATTTGGACCATGGACCAGCCCCTTGGGCCCTAGGATCCATGTGGACTAATAAGAGGGAGGGAGGGGGGCCCTGCTGGGCCTACATGCCCTTTTTCAAAGAAACCCAATAGCCTTTTGCAAATAAACCCACTAAGACTTATAATTGCGTACCCATATAACATAAGGGTATAAATACAAGTATAAAAGGATAAATACAAACCAAATGTGGGTGGTCTTGCTCTGATGTCCCCATCAGTATGAGTGTCTGTTCTGCTCCTCCCGAGACCTGGGTGTGAGTAGTGTGCGTGCATATGAGGCCTTGGCGCAGTATAACACTTCAGTGGACGCATCTGGCCTTGTTGTGTATACTCAAGTGGCGGACCCCATGCCGGTGAACGTTGAGTTTCCAACAGCGTTGTCGTGGCCCTTTTGACAGGCGGGCTGGTGTCGCCCTGTGTAGAGGGCATGGTTCTTTCGCTAGTCCTTGCTCGTGATCGAGGGTTACTGGAGTTCTGAGGTTCTCCCTAGGATGGAGGTTCCGTGTTTGGCCGTGTGGCATGGTTAGAGGTTCCATCTGCGAGGATGGATTGTCCGACCATGAATGTTGGGGTAGCATAGAGGCTTCGTGTTCCCTCCGTTTACCATTCTTCTTGTTCTTGCTGCCGTTGTTATATTGTTATGTTATTATTGTTGTTATTTTATTATTGCCGCTACTGTTGTTACTGTTTACCGCTTTTGTTGTAGTGGGGATCCACGGGACCCCTACTGAGGTAATGAGATGAGGCCCATTCCCTACCTTTTCAGGTGCAACGTTTCTCCTCGGGGCGGTGCTTCTCAGTCAGAGGTTCATTAGTTGCCAGCTTGCCAGTGCCGGGGTATGTCCCGAGGCAATGTACATTTCTTTCCTTTGACTGTACTTGTAGACTGGACTCTATAATTATTAGTGTTATAAAATATAATTTTATTTCTATCAGAATATTAGAGTAATTCTGTAAATTTATTTCCTACTATTGTTTAGAATTTGAATGCCTAATCACAACACTCTAAATAACCCTTCCGAGCCCTCCGGCTCGTGGATGGCAAGCTAGGATTTAAATAGTATCGGGCAGCTCCTGGTATCCGGATCTTGGGTCATTACAATTACCAAGATTGACCATATAATCACATGAATTTCCATTTGAGGTGACATAACAATCATATAACAAGCAATCATATAACATTTTATCTATCCAGATCGATCTTTTAATTCATATCGATGGAATGCCACACCACAAGTCATTTAACTCCTACGGTTATTAGTAATTCAGATGCTCCTCCCAAGACCATACAAGATATGCACAGACATTGGGGTCGTTGGACCGTAGTCCCATATAAATTTTTAGATAATTCATATGTTACCCAGATATGACTTTTATCCCAGAGGGGGGTTAATGGATTATTAAAAGATAATCATAGTAAGATGAGTTAAGAATTCAAGCAGATATGATAAAATAACACTGATATAGAATATTCTAAGAAAACTTAAGTGCTACAGAAGTAAATTGCGAAGAGATGAAAGTGCAAAAGCAAACACATAAAAGACACATTAGTTTTTATACTTGTTCAGCACTGATCTCTAATCAGCCCTACGTCCAGTACCTAGCAATCACTCGGCTTTCCACTAACTCCCTCACTAGGGAATAGTACAAGGGCTATTTTTGACCAGGTGTTCAGCTCACCACGGGCACCCTTACACAAGAGCCCCAGCTAGATTGTAGGCTTGCCAAACCTAGTTGTTTCTACTGGTGTTCAGCCACACCCTAGGCACTCACTCACTAGAGCCCTAGCTGCTTTCATGGCACAGCCAAACCCAGGATATCAAGCCTCTTGTATGCACTCTTGTCCGCAAGCAATGACTTCTCCCCTCAAGGAGAAGTGAACCACTATTAAGTGGGTTTACATAGATATAGCCTCTTGATAGACAGCATTGTGTACAATGAGTGCAAGACTATTCAAGATAAAAAGAAACAGAATGATGATGCAACTATCTTGAATAGAAAGAATGAAAGCCTTTGATGAAAATCAGAGTGGCATGGAATGCTTTCGAAGATGTAGTAGAGTGAACGCCTGAGACTTTCTCTTTTGAGCTCGTAGTAGAAAAATTGTTGAAGAAGAATTTGTCTTTCGAAACTTTCAACACTTTTGCAATGAATGCTCTGAGTTGAAAGCAAGGATCTCACTAGAATGCTCTTTTGTGATATGTTCTGCTCTCTTGTGTATATTCCTTCCTAGTTCAGGCTACATGTATATAGTTCTTTACAAGTCCCGGTTATGTATAATACAAACCACTGATTGTTGAGATGGAACCAAGCATTCGTTAGACACAAAATAAAGAACGTTAGACTAAATATGTGTAGGCCTTTGTCTTTCATCCTGTAGCATCGTATATGGTTGTCAGAGACAAATCTGCTCTAGCATTTCCTTCTGTGTTTCTTCTTTAAAACATAATTTGGTAGCAGTGTCTTCTATAGAGTGTCTCTTCCTTTCTTAAGCTGTCATGTAGAAGGGAAATGTCATTAAGAATAAGTAGTCATAGATATGCTAAATTACCTTCCCTTGTTTATAGGCTGGCACGCGTAAGTCTTCCTGCCATTTTGTCTTGTCATTTCCTGAAACAAGCCAAAAAAGGATTGTCCTACTGTTTTCACCTACTTATTTTCTATAATTAATCGAGGATTGATCATAGGGAAATACTCCCTAAATAGAGTAAAATGGCACAACGCCAAAGGTGCTCTACCAGTCATGTTGAGTTTGAAAATCGAGACATCTTGCCGGGTCAAGCGACACAACATAACATGCGGGATCATCCCCAATCAAAGGGCACTATACCAGCCAGTTTCCTGACAACCGAGTCAGATCCAAGGTTCGGGACAACCTGTCGTACCAAACGACACTCTGTAAAGATTCGGGGGTCACCCCCGAATACCCTGAATATGGTATCACACCGCTGACACCTTATCAATCGGGTTAGCCCGGGTCCCAGAACAGCCTGTCGTACCATATGGCTCTTCGCCAAGAAGCGGGGGTCACCCCGACTACCAGACAAAATCATCATGCCGACACCCCAGTTATAGGACCAACCCGGGACTCCCAGCAACCCACCGTGTCACGTGGTGCATGATGCAAAAGTAGGGAATAACTCCCTACACACCTTCTGCAAGCGGCTTGACACCGACGAATCCAACAGTTACATCACACCTGGGTTCACTGCGTGCGTTGAAGATAGAGCTCAAACAAACATCGAGTTCAGCCGATCCGGGGCCAGATTCAAGTAAGTTAACTCTTCAACCAGTCCACCTGACCACCGTAAGCTCCAGTTCACCTAACCAACCCAAACCCCTTAACCCATAAAATCATTCCAACCCACATAAATCCCAGACTCACTCAACTATGGCCCAATCAAGCCCTTTGCTCCAACTGATCTTAATCCCTAGTAGAACCTACATGACCTTTCCCTTGCTTCCATGTCAAACCCAGCCATTCTGGTCCATCCGAACCCCCTAGGGGGAGTGGTTTACTCGGACCAGGGAGCCCCCAACCACTCTTGCCCACACAAACCCCCTTTACGCGGACCTGCCCACCCGCTATTGAATGCGGTCGCCTTAGCGACCCCGTTCTCAAGAACGCAGTCGCCCAGGCGACCGCATTCTTGAGGGAAGAAACACCAGGTCAAACTCGCATAAACCCTGGCCCACGTGTCAGGGTGAACGCGGTCTCCCAAGTGACTATGTTCTTGAGGGAAAAAATCCCTGTTCAAATGCGCATAAACCCTGACCCACATGTCAAGGTGAACGCGGTCGCCCAGACAATCGCATTCTTGAAGGAAAAACCCCCCGTGAAACCCGCATAAACCTTGGCCCACGTGTCAGGGTGAACGCGGTCACCCAGGTGACCGCGTTCATGATAACACGGTCGCTGAGGTGATCGCGTTCAAAAACTGCCAGTCAAACCCGTATAAACCCCCCCTTTAGGCGGACCAGACCCCCCCCCCCTGGGCTAGTCCACGTAAACCTCCCCCCAAACTCTATAAAACCCCCCATGGGGTGGCCAAGGGTAAGAACATGCATGGAGCTCATCCCCGGGACTACAAACGGTGCGTAAAGGACTTGGTTGGCTGATTTTGTGTTTGCTAGGCTCACGCCGAGGGCATGTCACATGATTGTCCCTCATACGGCGTTTAGCCAAAACACAAACCTCCTCAAAGGCGGCCCCTGCTTTGAGGAACGCACCCTATCTAGACATCGTTTGATGATCGCATGTTGCCCAGATGCTGTTTGATGAAAGCACCTAGCCCGGGTCATGTCTCGATGTTTGTGCATGACCCCAGATGTTGCTTTTATGAAAGCACTCTACTTGGGCCCTTCCTCGGTAATTATGCACATCCCTGATGCCACTTGATGAGAACACCTGATGCGGGACGGACAAGGGGACCGACTCTAAGTAATGCGGACCTCGGACTCTACGTGCAGACGCGACCAACAACATACGAATAGGAGAGACACTTCGGCCGACACTAATAGTTCCTATGGGCTATACGTCGCTAATAGAAACTCAAGCTCACTCAACATCCCAAGCGAGGGATAGCATAGATCCGCGCAGTTGAGAAACCGGCAAAGTCAAGGGTGGTCGACTCACTTCCGTGCTCGGATCGAGCCACGGGACGGGTCACTCTCTCACTCACAGCGGTGACATGAACTCACGGGCAAGAATCCTAACGCACTCACAGCGGTATATGACCATATACTAGCTAAGCAAGCGTAATGCCAAGAAGTTAAGACCGTACCTCCACGCACCCGGTGTGGGGAAGACAACCCCGGCCAAATCCGTACTCCCGGTTAACAAATTTTTACAGCGGTACAAAGTTTTGACCCACTCCACGCAGGGAGGTAACAGGTCACATGTGGGGCCCGAGAGTAGCGGGAATTGGGTTGACGGGCAGCATCTTCATGTCACTCCGACGGTGCCGAAACCCACGTTTTGGTGCTATCCGGACGGCGCGATCTGTAGGTACGTGGGGCCCACGTGCTGCTCAATCCTCCGGACCTGGCGGGGTGGGTCCCGCTGTGATGGTGACACCTGGTGGTGCGCTCCCCTGGACGGCGGCCAGGCTGGAACACCGGTCGGAGGCCGATCGGCTCCGATCTCCAAGTCTTGGAGTTGCTGCCCACGGATCTGCTGCTTCTGTTTTGCCGCGTGCGATCCGGTGAGATCTGCCGCTGTGATCAGCACCAAGGTCAGATCGATGCACAAGAGGTACCGTTAGAAAGCTCTCTCGAAGTCCTTCGACCCTTTGTGACTCCAAAAAATTCGTGGGGACTGTACTTTTTTTGGCAGATTTATGAACTGGACTGATCTCTCCCTCAGATCTGGCCGGATAGGAATGAATTTTCTTGAGAGTTGGCGTTGACCGTGAAGTAGACCTCCGATTCAGAATTTAAGATCTTCATAAAAGTTGTAGAGGGGAGCGAGAAGAAAACGGCACTAATTTTTATGAAGGGTTTAGTGGAGGGTTCGGTTTGTTGGGGATTTTATACTGACTGGGGGTCGGATCTGGACAGTGGCAGGCAGAACTGAGTTGGGATCTGGAGTGAATTTTTAGAAAATATGAACGTGAATCTAAATTCACAAGAAAATTTTTGGACATGGTATTAGGTAGACAGAACCTACAAAAAAAATTTTAAGTCATTTGGATCACTTGAAGGTGGGTTCATGAACGACCTATTAGGGTTCTAGAAATCTGGGAGGACTGCTGGCAGATCTGAAAGAAGGTGGAGAACGAAAATGGAAAAATAGAAAATAGAAACTAGAGGCTCCACCAATTTTTATAGGATGTGGTGATGATCTTTGGAACTCACCCTAAAAGTTTGGGCTCCAAAAGATCTCGTGGCTGGGAGCAAAAATTCGTGGAAGAAGGGGCTGTCCTAGATGGACAGAACTCTGGCGACGATGGCGGTGGTGCGACGGCAGCACGATGGCGGCGGCAACGACGAGCTCACGAACTGATAGAAGAGGCTTCACACCTCTGATTCACAGCCTTCCCAGATGCAGAAGGGGGAGAGAGGAGAGAGATAGGGGGCAGCCCTTGCTTGTTCCAACAAAATTCAGATTTTTCTCTTCATTAATTCTTCAAAATAGGAAATACAACCCTTTTATATGAAACCCATGGATCTTGGTTTACATAGAGGAGATGCCAAATGCTATTTCCCCCGTGTGGTCAAGCCTAATTAAAAAAGTTTAGCCTAATGAGGCCAAAAGAGGGGGGCAGCCCCCTTATTTTAAGGAGAGAAAGTGGGCTTTTCTTCCCACTTTGTCTCCCTTGGTCAACAAGAGAGGCTTGATCCAAGTTGGGCCATAGACCAGCCAATTGGGCCTTCCAATCTAGGAAACCCATGAGAAAGAGAGAAGCCCAATTGAGCCTTAAGTCATTTAAAGACCCATTATGAAGTCTAGTGGTCCAATATGGCCACACTTCTTAATGGACTCTAAAGGGCTTAATTCAAATGGCTTATTAAGAGCCTTACAAAGAGCCCAACATGAAAACCCAAATAAAAACACACATTACAAGCCCAAATACAATGCAAATAAATGCAAAAAAAGTGTCCAAACTCATGGCGGAGACTCCAGACTATCTCCGAGCCAAAGAGAAGCTGATGTAGGTCGAGTGGTGCTCCGCGTACGGTACCAACGACTTGCTGGTTCATGCTTCTCGCTCGCTCTGGTGTCCGCACCAACACCATACCTGGCCCTTACCTCGATGATCGTGCACCACCCTGGTGTTACCTCGATAAGCATGCCCTTAATGCAGTAACCTGAACAAGGGGCATACTTCACGAGTCTCGACGTAGGATGAAGTGTCAAACCCCTGCCTCTATGAATGCGCCCCGGGCGCGACCATTGAGGTCTCACAGCGCCCACCTCCTTCATTCACAATGGTGCCCCTGGCACCCGACTGCCAGTCTCAGACGTGCCCCGAGCACGACCATCGAGGTCTCACGATGCTCATCTCCTTCAGTCGTAATAGTGCCCTCGACACCCGATTGCTTGTCTCAGACACGCCCCTGTTGACACCCATTTTTAGCCCAAAAGTTGCGTCATTTCTCTTATTCATCATTTTTGATGTCCCAAATTATCCATTATTTTGGAGTCTTCCTTGGATGGATTTCGAGCCCATTTCATTGTTTCCTAGCCTTTGAATTTTGGAGATCATGATTTCTTAGAGCCCTGGAGTCTATCTTATCACCTTCCGGCCTTCCAAGTCAAGTTACGGCCCACTTAGGTCGACTTCCCTCAAGCATTCGGCCCCTTTCGCTGCGTAGTCTTGAAAAATGGTCTCTTTTCATCCCCATCTATTCCTCTATTCATTATGTGCCCTTCATCAAAGTTGTTCATCTTTCAAAGCTCTACGATTGCTTCTTCTATGCCATTACCCAGTTCTCCACCGTTTTTAAGTCCCAATGTTTGTCTCTGTTCTAGCCCTATTTTCTCTCTCTTCTAATCATCTTTTGATGCGGGGCGACTACGGGACTCGACTCGGACGGGTTGCGACCTTAGACTCTAAAGGACGACTCGACTAATAAGACGACGCGACCAGCAACAACACTACAACGCGGCACCGAACGAGCTCCAGAAGAGGCGATCATGCCCCAAACAAGAAGCACTAAACCCATGGTCGTCCCCAACGAGGGAAACATGACGATCTTCACGGTTGAGAAATCGGCTTTGAGACTCGGGTGGTCGGCTCACTCTCGTGCTCAGAACGAGTCACGGGACGGGTCTCGCACTCACAACTCGCAGCGGTGATTAATTTATTTAGCTAGGAAATAAACTAACGCACATGTAGCGGCATTCTAGAATGGATACTAGCTAAGCAAATAGGACAAAAGGGGGAGGCGAGTGTACCTCCATGCTCGGGGCATGGGAAGACTTCCCGGCTGAGATCCGGAACTCCCAGTACAACAATAATTATTAAATTATAGAATTAACTCTACAGCCCACTCCACGCAGGGAGGTAATAGGCAACACGTGGGGTCCGAGAGCACCAATCTTGGGTTGACGGGCAGCAGTTTGTGGCGCTCGGGCGGATGCGGTCGGTCGGTTCAGTTGGATTCACTCAGGCCCACAGAACAGCATGTGGGACCCGCTGCTGGTACGGTGACGTCCGGGGTGGCTCCGGGCTACAGCGACTGGCGGGGGCGTTCCTTGAGTGTCCCGGGTCGATCCCCGGGAGCGGCGATCACCGGAGTGGAGGCGGGCGGTTTCTTGGGATTTGTTTCCCAAGGTTGTCCCGTAGCTCAGCTTCTGGCCAGATCTGTGCGCTACGACGAGATCGACTGGTACGCCCAACTCCGACGTCGGATCGGGACACAAAGGGTACCGTTGGAAATAGGACTCAAAATCCTACGACATACTGGAATTACAGCTTCATCCAACGGCTGGAATGAAAATTAAAATGACTGCTAGTTTACTGAACACTCTATCCCGAATTACAGAATAGACAGGACATAACTTGAACTTCCTGATCAAGGGCTTTGAACAGGGATCAAATGAATGAGTTAGGACCTGGGATTTTTATGGTGGGTAGAGGGGAGGGTTATGGTGATGCACATAGTCTTTTTGTAAACTTTGGACAACATTTGAGGGGGTGAAAAAATCGGCTACGAAGATCTATCCCTCAGATCTGCACACAGGCAAACTTTGGGGAAGAAGAAGAGGTGGCTGGGAAATAGGGCAAACGGTTTCTGATCAAGCTCAAGATTAAATTGGAAATGGCCTATGATGGGTGAAGCCTACCCTCAAAGTTTCGTCACGATCCAACGGTCGGATCTTCCGTACCAGACCTTTCACCGAGATGCTGTCCTGTAACTCCGAGTTTTGGGGTAGCAAGATGATGACCGGCTTGTGGTGGCTCAATGGCAGCACGAACGGCGGCGGCGGCGGCGGCGGCGGTGAATGATCACAGATGATAGAGGAAGAAGATAAGAAGAAGAAATTTGAGGGAGATGGAAGATGTAGATCAGATCTGAAGAAGAAATTGGGAAGAACGGGGAAGAACACCAAGAACAAGGAGAGAGGGGGGGAGGTGCGCCCAAATGCAATTAGCAATATATTTCTTCATTAAATTTGTCCAAATGCAACAAGAGAGTATATATAATCAAACCCTAGACCTAGCCAAATGACTCCTAATACACTTGGTCAAAGGGGCATATTAGGGAAATGGGGGACAAGGGGGATTAAAATAATCACCCCATAAAAGACAAAAGAGGTGGCGCCCCTCCTTAATTGTCAACATAAGGGGCTTGGTTTATTCTCATCCCATGGACCAAATTAATTCCCCTTGGACTAAAATAAATAAAAATACAAATACATGGTCAATTATTCTACCATGGACCCAATATAAAAACTCAAGACAATACAAACCAAATACAATCCAAATATATGCTAAATACACACCAAATATGTCCAAATACGTATACCATACAAATATGTATAAAAATAAGTACTGAAACATCACTCTTCCGGTGGCGACTCCAGACTGTCACCCAGCCACAAAGAGGTCGGTGTCGACCGAGTCGAGCTGCGGGTCCAGTACCGACGGCTCGCTGAGTCGAGCCGTACTCGTGCTCTGGTGTCCTCACCATCTTTTCATCTTACTCTCTTCATGAAAGTTGTTCATTTTTCAGTTATCTATGAAGTCCCGCGATCAATGACACCCAAGAGGGGGGTGAATTGGGTGTTTACAAATTTTACGAAAACATTTGGCCTTTTTAAAATATGTGATAGAATGCTAGTTAAGAGATTCAAAACTATTTGTACACAAATTAGATTTATCAAACTTTATATGATGAGATAGAGATTATGCAAGATATACGTAGATAAACCCAGAATCGCAATTACACTAACACTCACGTAGACTGGAGGTAGAAGAAAAGGATCAAACCACACAATTCAAAACACGATGCACAGTGATTTTTAAGGTGGTTCGGATGCAACGACGGCAATCCTACGTCCACCCCTCACCAAACCCGGTGAGACTTCACTCGGGGATAAATCCCCAAACGGAGATGACGCTCCAACCACACATGCAGGACGACGCCTGCACACACACACGGGGACGCGCCCCAACACACACACACACACACACACACACACACACACACACACACACACACACACACACACACACACACACACACACACACACACACACACACACGGAGACGAGGTCTCTAACACAATCTAACAAGTGGATCACCAACACAAACACCCACTGCCACAAGTGCAGCAATCCGCACACACGAGATAGAACGGATCTAAAAGATCGACACACACACAAATGCAGATGTAGGAAGATCCATGCACACATACGAATCAAATACGACACACACACACACGACCACGGATCCAACAACGATCCACACACACACGACCACGGATCCAACAACGATCCACACACACACAAGAGCTTGCAGTTTATGATGAACACAATTACAACACCCAAAACATAAAGACAATGAGGCTTAGTTTAGAAAACTCCTGTTTTGGATTCCCCTTGAATGAATGTTACAGATCTTGAACGTATCTTCACTTGATCGGAGCTTCAATCCGTGCTTGCTTGGCTTCTCTCCTTTCTTGCTTGCTTGGCTTCTCTTCTTTCTCCCTTAGGCACTCTTCTTGGAATCCTTGCTTGCTTGCTTGGCTCTTCTCTTCCTTGGATGAGGTTGGCTTCAGATATACCTTCAATGGGTTGAGAATGGATGAAGAACACTTGCTGCACGGAGTACTGTTCACGGCTACAGTACCCTTCTTCTTCTTCACTTGGATAGCCTCCTCTTGATCTCACTTGAAGCCCTCTTAGATTGTTAGGGTTTATGACTCCAAATGATATGTTTTATAGCCTTTGAATGGTCCATAGACAAGCCCCAGACCAGATCCACAAATCATGGTGTAATTGGGGTCATTGGGATTAAACAAATAGGAAGAAAGACCTCTCCTCGAGCTTGAAACAAAAGTCAACAAAAGGGGGCCTCGGGGCTGGCGGTCGATCGGAAGCACTGGGTCGGTCGACTGAAATTTTACAGTCGGTTGATTTTTCATCTCTGGAAAAATCGATCGACCGGCCCTATAGTGGCAGTCGACCGAAACTTGTAAAAATTTCATCTTTTCGTTTCTGGCAATTCTGGTCGACCGGTCACGGTGTGTTGGTCGACCGAAATGACCCATACCTGCAAAAATAAAGTGTTAGCCCAAGGAAACATGTCCATAAGTCAAGAGCGTGCAGGTCGATCCACGTGCGAGGGCACACGATGGTGGGTTTTGCAAGGGCTAGAAATCTCATGAACTAGGTGCATATCGACACTTTGAAACACACATGTTCTGAGGTAAGGATCAAGTTCTGGGCTAAGAATCAAGAGATAAAACTCAATCATCCCAGGTAAATTATACATGAAATAACCTCATGGAACACTCAATAACAAGGAGTGTATAACAGGGTAAGAGCCTTACCAATGGTTCTTGACAGTACATGACATATACCACCTGTTTTGGATTGTAGAGGAGCAGGGTGCTTATCCACACGTTTGGTTCACCAGGTGACTACCATGAGTTTGATCCATACGTTTGGTTCACCAGGTGACTGCCATGAATTTGATCCTGCATGCAAGATAGTCAGGGTTAATACTATGCTTGTTCACATTAAAGAGGTTATGAAACCTCTTGCCTCTTATAAAACCAATTCAATCAAGCAAGAATCAAGACCATGTACCGTTGCCATTCGCCATCTCAATCATATTTAAACATGAATGTACACAGTCAACAAGAACATGTGCAATCAACCATAAGTTTAGTTATCAGCACTCAATCACACATTAAGTTTAGTTATCATCAAAACTATAACACTAACAATCATCAAAACCATAACCTAACAATCCCCCCCTTTTTGACGATGACAAACTTAGTGATGATGACAAACTTAATGATGATACAACATAATGGCACATATATTCTTCTCCCTCTATCACACACAATCATCAAATTTTTTCCCCCTTTGACATAATCAAAAAGTGGGATAATGCAACTCTATCTCCCACAACAACATTATCAAACAATCTTGAAGAAGCCAACAAAGCAAGAGCAAATCTTTCACCCTCTATGAAACAGCAATGGCTCAGAATGCAGATGAAGCAACATCAAATCATGGACTAACAAATCAATATGAGTCCAATCAGAGGAGACCAATTGGTGATTATTCTTACACATCAATATGATACCATCTAAAGCAAATTCAGTCAAGCATGTATTGATACCAATTGAAGGTAATGATTGGCCTCAAGGATATGAGCCAGTGGAGGAAGATGTTCATAAGATGAGGTGTCCAGCAGGATAGCATTCAAAATCTAGAACCCATGTCATATTTTCACAGCAAGCAAGAGCAGGAGAACATATCAAAAAGATTTTCTTTGATTTTCAAAATTTCTAATTTTTCTATTTTGGTTTGAAATGCATGAAATGCAACACATGCAACTGATGCCATTTGAGATGTACAAGCAAACAAATACGTATATATGTACATGCAACTCAACTCCCCCGTACTTATATAAGAGGGGAATGGGTATAAGAAAGATGCAAGAGAGTCATGACAACCGGAATGCACATGTGTAGCACATGGGAGATTGTGCAATCATATAGGCGATTCATGTAATTACTAAAGTAGTCAATCAATTTTATGAATACATAATAAATCAAATTTATAGATATGTAAGTGAATAACATGAAAAGCGATAGTTGCAATATGGATATTCATATTTCTAGATTAACACAAGGAGATATTTTACAGACTGCACTTCAATTTTGAGAACAGCATATTGGAGGCTTCGCTGTACCTCAACAATTTTACATAGATAAATAGACTTTTTCTAAGAATGATCAGGTTCAAATAATTTCTTTTTACGCGAGTACACGCATGGAGCTCATGCCAGAATCTCCAGTTACTCAAAATACTGAACCATTTCACCTCATTTTGAGTAGAGGTACTTTAGTCAACACTTTTCAGAAATGAACCACATCACGTCTTAGGTGACATATGCCCAATTTACTCGGTGAGACTGAGCATTGCTCTGCCTTTCATTTTCATTTCAGATTTTTCAACAAAGATAGGTAGGTAACTTTTTCCTCAACTGTCTCTTCAACATACTTGCAGCAAGTTTAACATCTCGAGAGTGTTGAAAAGAAATTCATATATCCTTATCTTTAACACTTATTTTCACATTTTGTGCATGAAGTGTGCGAATTTGATTCAGCATGTATACCGAAAATATCATGAATACATAACAGTGCAACTCCCCCTAAATAGATGCACTTATGAAATATAAACTCCCCTAGAGTGTACGACATGAAACACTCTAATAATAACTCAAATGTAGCATTATTTATCAAGAAGACATAAGGCCATAGAAATGTCAAGGGATGGGGGTGAATAACATATAATTAGCAAGCAAGCACACAGAGGGAATGAATGCAACATGTAATGTAAACATGCAACTGATACCAATCAAATGGATACCAATTGAATGAACTGAATGGAACTAATGCATGAGTTCTAATGCAATGCAAAATTTAACATGGGTGTGAAGTGTGAGTTTTTAGTTTTTTCATTTGAGTCAACTAAATGCACCTAATGCATTAGATTCTGATGCATGCAACCTATAACTGTATGAGAATGGAAGACAGGATGCAAAAGTAAGATGAGAGCTTTGATTTTCAAAGTGTGACAAATTCTCATTGAAATCATCCACATTCTATTCATGAATCAACAAACATTTTTCATGACATGGCCTTTATGAATAAGGGTGCTTAGATGATCAAAATTAAGCAATGCAACCTAATTTTCAGAATTGTTCAAAATCAGATTTTTAAGATCATTTCACAGGTTAGAAATGGGAAAACATCCACAAGCCAATTGTTTGGATCATAAGAGCAGGAGCAAACTTTTAATTGAAATAGCTCAGATCAAGGACTCAATCACAAATCAACCATTTGACTTTTCTGAGTTCTAGTACGAGGCGGAGAACCTTGATCCAAAGACCAACTAACGCATAGTGAGAGTTTCCAGGTGGACACAATCCATCTTTTCACTGCTCATCATTTGATATACCAGATATTCAGTCAAGTTGAAAAGACCTCAAGCAATTCAGATTGAAAGATGTTCAATAATCATTAAAATCTTTAGAGTTTGCAATGCCATTCAAACAATTTGATACGTTCATCTCATCATGCTAGGAAGATAACAAGTCAAATTTCAAGCATTGATACTTGTCAAGTGAGCAACATCACCATAGCAGGCTGGATGAATGACAATTCAAGTTTTAGAATCAATACCTGAATTCAGCATTGTTGGTTGTAATTTGTCCCTTCTTTTGCAAGATGGATGTGATACCAACTATGATGAAGATATGAGTCAAATGATGAAATCACTCAACCTATGGACATGTAAATCATGAACCTAGGCAACCAGCACAAGCTCTAGCATGGGCATGCTATCTCAATCAAAACTAAACTAAGCAAATAAAGAAAAACACACGCCGGGGCGTGGAGCAAGGAAATAAAAAAAACACACCGTATAGGTGGAATAAGCAAAATAGAGAGGAGATATGATGAGAGAAAAAGCTAATGCCCAAACTAAGGAAAGACGTGATCGCCACTAAGGTAGACACAAGCCAAAGACCTGATGAATACCTTAGAATAGGAGGATGATGCACCTGCCCACGGGAGAGAGAAAACCAATCAGGAAACTACAGCTCCGTCAGATATAACGGTCGAAGACTGATGTGCCACAGGAAGTGTGACGGCCCCACGATAGACCGCTATAAGATGCTAACGCGCCTCTGATAGACCGTCAGAGGTTCTGCAGAATAGAAGTTGGGAATCTTTGATCTCCAAGCTTTCCAGCCGGCCAGGAAGCTTGGGCCTCGTGCTATGGGCTCTGTAAACCTGCAAAAGAGTGTAGAACACAAGAAAAATAACCCAGATTAGCCCTTGGACAAAGTAGTATCAATAAATCAAAGAAACTTAAGAACATGCAAAAGGAAAGGGAAATACCGGGGAGGTTATTTTTTTTTAACCCCTTTGGGGCGTTTTAAAAGATGGGAAGATGTTTTAATGGATGCAGAAGATGCAAGAACATGGTAAAGGAAGAGGGACAGTGTTGTGATGCTTAGAAGAGGGAAAAGACACTAAGATGACAACTTTGACTGAACTAGACCCTTGGAATCAATACTCCCTGGAATGTGGAAGCAGATGGACGTGGGAAGCAGCTCTCCTTGGTTGGTTCTAGCTCCAGGATGCGGCAGCACTTCGATGCGAACTCCAGATGTCTCCCCCTCAAGCCATGAAGTCAAGAGTTCTATTTATAGACGCTCAAACTCTCAGGTCGAGCAGAGGATAATCCAGCTAGAAAGTAGGATGTTTCATAGCAAACTCTTGAAGATAATACTCCCAAGAGTCCATAGAAACAAACAGAAGGTTCTGAGGATCATATTTGGAAGAGAAATCAAGGAATCAAACTCTTAATTCGACCACGAAGTAGCATAGAAAGAGCAGTCCTGCTAGAACTCTCTGTTTGATGTAACGGCTGCACGATAGACCGCCACAGGTATGTAACGCTCTAGGGATTGACCGTCACAAAACCTTATCCATAAACAGATAAGATCAATGGGCGAAGTCGTCGAACACAGGACTCTAGATGAATGTAACGGTCCAGGATGTACCCGTCACAATAACTGTAACGGCTGCACGATAAATCATCACACCCAACAGATAGGCTAATGGATAAGTTTGAAAAGAAGCCTAAGTCTTAAAGACTCTGACATGATGTAACGGACCAAGGTGGATGCGTTATTATGATTGTAACGCGGCATTAAAGGACCGTTAGAGATAATGTAGTGCAAAATGAAATGAAAGTTTGCTAAGCTTCATCCAGCGGAAAGAGACAAGGAACCATGCCCAATCCAAGGAGACATGACCCACGAAATACACTTCAAATTGACCAAGAAGGCTCAATAAAGAATAAACAACTCGGAGCATCATTTAAAATGACTAAGGAGATGACCTAACTTATTGGTCACAAAACGGGTGTCAACAGATGCCCCTCCTTAACGTCCTCTTTGCAGGGGCGCGAGCGGAGGTGAAGCGAAAGTGAAATGGAACATAGAGATGAAGTAGAGATGACGCGGAGTGGACTGAAAAGCGGGCGTTAAGGCAAACGACACCCGTTCTCCAACCAATGAGCGACAAGAAAACTTCGGACCAATCATAAGGAAATAGCCAACCAAACGACGCATGTCTGGAGGAACTAACAACTAAGGAAAGGAAAACACGGCCAGCGGTCGGAGCAAATGAAAGGAGAAGATAATTAACTAAACTCCAGACAAGAGTCTTCAGCTAACTAGATCAAGCGAGCAGACCGAAGGAAACCTTCTAATTCAGAGTGGAATGACTCTCCTTATTCGAGATCATTGAACATAGCTATTCATCATTACTAAGACACCTGGACAGATGAGGCTCATGAATGTTCAAAAGATGCGCATGATGCATGCTGGGCTAAAATAAAGAAATCGTCAAAACAAATGCAAAGAAAGGATAAAATAGGAAGATACTCGAGAATAGTATTGCTAGACCGGAGAAACTAGGCTCAGGACACCGTCTGCAACCACAGCGTGCAAGACAGAACCATCGTCCCCAAACTTTTACAACCCAACGGCCTATCCAACGATTAAACATGTGTACTGAGATCATCATCATTTTTGTTTAAGGGGAACATCAGATCCCAGAACACATGAATGACCAGCCGGTTCTTGAGATAATATATCATAGATAACATATAGTAATGCATTAAAGGATAAGGGATCGAGATACAATACCTGACTTACTTGTGCAGCGGACGGCGAAGCATGGTGACTAATGATTCTCATGATTTCATCCATAAAAAGTGATTTAGCCAACAACAATAATCATAAGCATGAAAATGAGGCATAACCATTCATAAATATGAACTCCATTAATAAGATAAGGCATTGAAAGCATGATGATCATTTAAGCATAAAATAGGACATTATCATTCCTCAAATGATTCAAAGTATCTGACGGTCTAAGACAGATGCGTCTGACTTATGTAACAGTCAGAACTTGGCGCGTCACACAGCGTCGGTTCACATTTTTCAAAAACAGACAACTTAATCACCTGACGGTCTAATGGAGATGCGTCAGAGACTGAAGCGGTCTTACGATAGACCGTTACATTTTTTGAGCGTTCAAAAAAAATAAACCGAATGGTCATTCCCCTCTCACATTCATTCAAAACGCCCAAGACACCCAACACCCCAAACCCCACCGAACCAACACTAACGGCGACGATGTCCGGCGACGAGCTCCCCCGGCCACCGATGGAGAGGGAAAAAGGGAAGAAGAGGGCAATAAAAAGATTTAGGGCACGGGTGGACCAAGAGGAGGTCCCCCCGGCGGGGACCGAGCAACCGACGGTGACGGTGGACGAGGACCCTCCCACGGCCGAGGAAGAAGGGGGAGATGCTGTGGAGGAGGCCATTGGTGGTGAAGAAGGCGCCACGGCACCGGAGAGGAGGAAATGAGGCCGGGACCGCGAGGTAGGCGTCCGCCCTAAAAACTCAAATTTTTAATTTTATGTTCATGCATGTGCGATTGAGGGGAGGAAAATGGGTTTGGGGACCCATTCACATAACCTGTAGGCCATGGTGGCCATCTCCGAGGGCTGGAGAAACAAAGGGAATGATGCCCTATCGGAGATCACGTAACGGTCCTTACAGTGACCGTTACAGTGCCTGACGCGCCACCCTTGGTGCGTCAGAGGAGTCTGACGTGCCAGGGCACGACCATTAGAGGAACCAGAGCCAAAAACTGATTTTCAGGTTTTTTTGCTTATTCCATTTTTTGTGGTTTTATTCATATTATATGCAATGAACTTAACCTAATGAGGTGACTAACATATGTTCTACATGGGCAGGGTAAAAGAAGAACCCGGATTTCCTGGCTTCAGATTAGGGCGGTGTACCAGGCACTGCCCGAGTATCAGCGAGAGAGACTAGTTGCCATGGGCTTCGGGGAAGTCCTTAGCATTGAAGTGATTCAGATGGACACACCGCTGCTGTATGCGCTACATGAGAGATGGGACCCGATCAGCCGAGCATTTGTCTTCCCCTGGGCTCACATGATCCCAACATTAGAAGATATGGCCAGGATTACAGGTTTGAGAGTATACGGAGCAGCAGTGACCGGCTGGACTTATGGAGATTATAGAGAGATAGCCTAGGAGCTGTTAGGGCTAGACTTGGTTAGACCGGGGCATCCATCATCCCAGCTATCACGATCGAGACTCCAGGAGAGCCTGGGTCTACGGAGAGCAACTATAGCAGTTGGGGAGCTCCCGGAGTAGCACTTAGACAGAGTGATTGATCAGGTCCGCCCGAGGGCAGCAGCGGAGGTGGGACTAGAGGGAGACAGAGTTTTGAGGCGGTTCCTGATTTTGCTATTCGGGAAGATACTAT
The DNA here is from genome assembly GCA_022559845.1 of Amorphophallus konjac. Classification (NCBI taxonomy): domain Eukaryota; kingdom Viridiplantae; phylum Streptophyta; class Magnoliopsida; order Alismatales; family Araceae; genus Amorphophallus; species Amorphophallus konjac. The sequence continues at coordinate 157,161,829 of CM040118.1, read as the reverse complement.
TCTCGACTCGAGCGGATGTGATCAGCTGTAGGCTCCTACCATTGCTGGAGGATTTGGCAGAGTGGGAAAATATGCCTGGGGAGCGACAGCACTGGCCTTCCTTTTTGAGTCCCTGAGCACGACCGACCGGCAGATGATGCTGGGTGGCTTCTCACCTTTTCTACAGGTAAATGCTGAACTTTAAATGCTTTTTATATGCTTATGAATATGAATGCAATTTGCTAACACTTGACTTCTAAAATGTAGATCTGGAGCTTCGTCTATCTCCCGGGGATTGGGCGAGGCACTCAGATGTACCCTGGACGTATCCCCATTACGAGGGGATGGATGGTTGTGAGGGACACGGGGTCGATCAAAAGGATGACCCGGGCGATCCAAGATGATCTTGACTCATTCCCACACACAGCGGTAAACTCCGAACTTAAACTTTCTAAAATGCTTTCTAATTGTTTTTAAATGCTGACATGGACTCAATTGCTCTTTTTAGGTGCGCTGGACACCATACCGGGATGAGGGCTACGAGGGACAGCCATGGGTGAAGGCGTCCCTAGCATACAGCAGGCGAGACGTTTGGCTACACTGCATCAATGTGATCGAGCAGCTGCACTATTGCCTGATCCTGAGGACACGAGGACTTCATCAGCCAGAGGTGACATTCCCCCGCAGAGATGATGAGCACCCGAGAAAATCTTCAAAGGGCATCAGCGGAAACGTCGATTGGTGTGCCCGGAAGGCAAAGTACGTTCATGATTGGAACAAGAGAGGTCGGGCCATAAAAGATCGAGTAGACAGCGATGAGGCCTACCTCAAGGCCTACTCGCAGATATACGGCGACCAGGTGTTTCGAGGCACCCGACGACCGGTATGAACTTCTACACTCAAAACCCTCTCGTCTTTTTAATTAAATTCTTATATGCGTTGACATTGTTTTCTAAATGCAGCTAGGCCCACAGGGACGCATAGCCGAGCTCGAGGGACTCCTCCATGCCACCATCCAGCAGCGGGATGAGTATCGGACTGCCTTGGAGCTCTTGGTGAGTTTTCTAAAACCTTAGACTTAAATGCTTATGTTTAATGATGCAAATTTTACTGACCTTGACTTCTAAATGCAGCGGGCTGGGGGAGCCCAAAGAGTAGGATCGGATGTTCCGTCCTCGTCGTCACAGCCTGCCGGAACGATTTTTTTATTTATTAGTTTTATATATTTATTTATTGATTTATTGGTTGGTTTATTAGGCGTTCCAGTCACCGGAGTGATAATTTATTATGCGCTCGATCTGACTTGGTCAGTCGATTGTGAAGTCCGAGTAGGGACCGGAAGTCCGTCATACCATTAAGGCTATGACGTTAATTACGCCCTTCCAAAGAAGGACAACCCTTGATTAATCGCCAAAGTAGAAGAATCCTAGGGGCAAAACCAATGTGATAGGTATGCTCATTCATTTGCACGATAGAAGATGCATGCAGATGATCATGCGAAACAAGATATGATATTAACATACGGAATAAATTCGGCAGCATGTCCCCTTATTTTAGACTGTGCCAAAGGGGAGTATAAGACATCCATCCACGGAGTGCCGAGATGGACGCCAAAAGAAAGATGGGCGTAGCCCGAGATCCAAGAGGATCTAGATGCGATGGGATAATGTCCATTATCATGGTATTTATTGATATCTCCTTTAGAAACTATTGGAGGACATGTAGTGGCAGAACTCCAAGAGTCAGTAGGGTTAGAAGAAAACATCACGGTCAAACGGTATAATGTGGGGGCAAAACCTCATTACTTTAGCTCCCTTAGACTTGGATGAAGAACCATGATTCCCCATGATATGATGAAGGTTGGCATGAAGGCTAATAAGGTTGGGACATTGGGTTTAGACTGAGTTTAGGGCTCATCAAGGTTGCTGGGAAGTTGAGTGTTTGCATAATCGTCGGCGCTGAGATGAACCGGCACGGAAGGCAAACCGGCACGGTGGAGCCTCGGTGCGATAGCTTCGGCACGGCAGTAAGCATAAAGGAGGGAATCGGCATGGTGTGAGGTCGGCGCGACTAGTGTCTCGGTGCGCCCCTCACTCGGCGCGAAACTCACGCCGAGAGAGGGCTGCGCCGGGAGGCTATATGGCGCCGACAAGAGGGATTCTTTAGGGATTTTGAGGGCTTTGAGACTGTGGATTTTGGGGAATCTCGTGTTTAATCAGGGCTTCATGGGCTCTGGCAATGATGTTTAGGTAAGCTGAAAGGGGAGGATAAATTCATCCACAGAAGGTCTAGGGAGACCATGTGACAATCAACGGGAAATCTCATAATGATTATGTTCCCCTTGTACAGTGGGCAAAGGGCCATGAGATAGTATGTCTCAGGCCTCTGCCACACAACAGGAAGTTGATTCATCAGTTTAACAAAAAACATTACACGATATGACAAAGCAAGGATCGTGAATGAATTTCGACAGCATCTCCCCTTATTTTGGACTATGCCAAAGGGGAGTATAGGACATCCATCTACGAGTGCCGAGATGGAAGCCAAAGTAAAGATGGGCGTAGCCCGAGATCCAGAAGGATCAGAATCAGCGGGACAGTGTTCACCTGTCATAGCGATCATTAATATCCCCTTGAAGAGGCCATAGGAGAACATGCAGCGGTAGAACTCCATGGGCCAGTGGGGTTGTAGAATGTAGGGGGGTTCACCCCATCAATTTAGCTTCCATGGGCTTGAGTGAAGGACTGTTGCTCCTCCCCGGGATGGTGATGATTTTATACTGAGTATAATAAGGCTCGGGGGTTCATGAGGGCATCGGCACGGTAGTGTCTCGGCGCGGCTAGCTTTCGGCCTGAAGGAGAGCACGAGAAGGCATCGGCCTGGAGGGAGGTTGAGGGAAGGCACTCGGCGCGCTGGGTGTCTCGGCGCAGGCTGTCCTCGGTGTCCCCATCACTCGGCGCGGAACCCGCACCGAGAGAGGGCCGCACCGGGAGGTCTTCCTGCGCCGATAAAAGAGGTTTCAAAGGGGGTTTTAAGAGTTTTGAGAGGTTTTCATTCAAGGACCTTGAGATGCTTTATATGAGGCTTTGAGAGGTTTTATTCAAGGGTTTTGAGATGGCCAACAAAGACTAAGAATGGTTTTGGAACACATCACCCCGAGGAGGAGAGGGTTTTCACTTTGGAGCACCATTGGGAGCCAGGTTATTGATTGAATCACATGAACTTTGATTTGGATGTGTTCCTCACCGTTCATGAATGAGAAGCCATGAGATGGACTGTCTCAAGCTCTCACCGCGATTGTGAGGTTGGGAAAACAACTACGATATAGTAGAAACACAATAAAGCGGTCTAAAGGGTGTGCATGCAACAGAATCAGATCCATTCACGACAACTATCAAACACAATAGATTTTAGAGAGGCAGAGAGAGATAAAACTCCAGGATCTCATATCTCATTTCATTCAAAAAGACGCATACATTTAGCACAGAGGGGGAATCGGGCTATAAGAGTCTACATACAAACTAATGCCCCTTGGAAACATGCCAGACTATACCAGCACTTAACGGAGGAACAAGCCTCAGAAGCAATCTATAGAAAACAGAGACAGACTATAGAAGACAGATCGAAACAAAAGATGGGGAAGGGGAGAATATAGCCCCTGAGGGCATTTGATAGATGAACCCCACCTTGAATCTCCTTCCAGGGCTTCTACTACTCTCTTTCTCTTTAAAATCCCTTTCAACGGGCTCTCAGACTTTCTTCTTTTTCTTCTCTCTACTTTCTTCTCCGGTTGATCGATTTTTCTCCCCTTTCTCATACACGCCGAAGGCGTGGTTATATAGAGGGCTGGCCCTCTTCTCTCGGCACGGGTCCTTCCCGGGGTGGTGGATAGTCGGCGCGCTCGACAGTAGAACTCTCGGCGTGCTCCTTCTTCAGTATGGGCTTCGACATCCTTTTAAGCTTTGATATGGTCTGGGTGCCTTTGTGGGCTTAATGGGCCCTTGTAGCCTCTCTGCCTCTTCCTTTATCCCTAGAAAATAAGGAATATAAGATGATTTAGTAGGAAAAATATGTTGACATTATTTATATATATATGTATATATTGTTTTTATTTTATCATTTTTCATGCGTCAACAAATGCCCCCCACCCGTAGGTGGCGCGAATGAGGGACGAGCGAGCGGGGCCTACGGGTGCAGCCCGTTTGAAAGCGTGTCTTTTTTGTTCGTGCGAGCATGCAGGCATTCAACAGCAAGCATAAGCTAGATATATAGAATAGCTCCCCTATATCGGGGATAGGACAAGGACAACGCCTGTGACTCATAGACAGAGTGCGGCTCACAAAGCACAACTAAGGAAGATGTGCATGAGTAGAAAGGACATCGCATAGAATATGTGCATAGCGTAATCCACGATCTACACCCGAGGCTACTTCTCTATAGTGTTATAGTGCAAGTATGTGAGCAGTGAATCTCCGACGTAGGGATATGCAGACGTTCAAAATAACACTAGAGTATTGCTCTAGCGTCTACACACAGCCGGGGTTCTCGATTCTCGGTAGCTTCGCACAACCCCCATAGCTTATTTCCAGCTCTGGACTTCACCGTTCGGTGCGAGTCTCCTCATGTGTCTCAATGGGGATTCCCGGCTACTAAGATTCATCCTTTATAGCAATTTTATTACGGACGTCACCGTTCGATGCGAGTCTCCTCATGTGTTTCAATGGGGATTCCCGGATACTAGGATTCATCCTTTATAGTGACTTTATTGCGGACTTCACCGTTCGGCGAGAGTCTCCTCATATGTCTCAATGGGGATTCCCGGCTACTAGGATTCATCCTTTATAGTGACTTTATTGCGGACTTCACCGTTCGGCGCGAGTCTCCTCATATGTCTCAATGGAGATTCCCGGCTACTAGGATTCATCATTTATAGCAATTTTATTACAGACATCACCGTTCGACGTGAGTCTCCTCATATGTCTCAATGGGGATTCCCGGGTACTAGGATTCATCCTATCTAACATTCTTCTTCTTCCTCCCCCCCCCTTTTTTAAAAAAACTTGGGGAAGGCAGCTTTTTTCCTCATGATTACCCCTCATGTGGGTGCAGAAGTTCCAGCACACATATAGTGTTAGGAAGGACCCTCTAGCATCCCTATGATAAGAGACCGCTGAACACATTGTGGTGCAAGGTGTGGGAGTTTCGCTTTGGGTGTATCTCACGAGTTGCGTTAGCGACATAGCTATGACTTTTTCACTAGACGCATGCACTCAACCAATATTGGCTTTTCATCCCTTAGTGTATGCCGTGGCACACACATGCTTAGAATCAGACAGTTTTATTTAGCAAGGAGATGTGGTCCTAGAAAATTGAAGGAGGTGTATTATCTTATAGTATAAGCAAGCATGCGAGCATGCAAGCATGGCCAACAAACACCCAAAATTTTGAAAGCTAGCAATTTTTTCTTTCTTTTTCTTTCCTTTTTTTTATATGTATGCATATATGTATATGTCACTATATATCCGTTTATTTGTTCAAGCGCCTGATGCGAATACATACAAGTTAGTTATTCAACAGCAAGCAGAATTGATAACAAAATAATGAAGAAGGGCTTTATGCAGCAAGTCCTGGCGGGACGAAGAGGGTTGGTACTGGCAAACGAGAGCCGTTTTATTCAGATGATGAACCTGGATTAAAGTGGAGTGGTAGGCCTCAACAGGGTGCCTTGGCCAAGGACGGGCAGTGGGTTTGACAGGGAGTCTAACCAGGATATAGAAAGTGGACTATAGAAGCCAACAGTTGGCAAGGGAAGCGGGCTACGACAACCGAAAGGTAACATGGAATGCAGGCTGTAAAAGCCAGGAGATAATAGGAGAATAAAGTATGCAGACCGGGCGGTAGCAAGAAAGCAGGCTTCAAGGGGAGCCCAAGTCATTGAGTTGTAGCAATTTTGACAATTTGTACGGAAGTATACCCGTATCTGTATTGTAGGAGAGCGTCCATCCTTTCAAGGAAAGGACGGGGACCTCGCTCCACCGCGTGCCGGGATTCCAGGAGGTGCCAAATTGGCTCAAGTGTAAGTCTCATTGGCCAGAAGTGCCGGAAGTATGACTGTTGGCTGATATATGTGTACGAAGGGTCCACATGTCTTGTTGAAATAGACGGAAGGTCCATCTCAGACAAGTCCCAGCATTGACCAAGGCGAAGTGCCATATGATCAAGATTGGCGAGGCACCTCTATTTTAAGCCTCATCATTTTTCTTCCTTTTTTTTTCTCTTTTTTTCTCTTTTTTTATCAATTTTGAACCCAATTCTCGGGGTAAAGCCGAGCTTGAGGAGATGCTGGCTGACCTTGCCGATGATGACGAGGGCCATGAGGAAGTTGACCGACCTTGCCGATGATGACAAGGGTCGCAAGGAGGTTGACTGATCTTGCCGATGGTGACAAGGGTCAGAGTAGGTCGACCGATCTTGCCGATGATGACAAGGGTCGCAAGGAAGCTGACCGATCTTGCCGATGGTGACAAGGGTCAGGAGTAGGTTGACCGATCTTGCCGATGATGACAAGGGTTGCAAGGAGGCTGACCGATCTTATCGATGGTGACAAGGGTCAGAAGTAGGTTGACCGATCTTACCGATGATGACAAGGGTCACAAGGAGGCCGACCAATCTTGCCAATGGCGACAAGGGTCAGGAGTAGGTTGACCGATCTTGCCGATGATGACTGGGGTCGGAAGTAGGTTGACCGATCTTGCCGATGGTGACAAGGGTCAGAAGTAGGTAGACGGTCTTGCCGATGGTGACAAGGACCGGAAAGGGTAGCGACCGATCTTACCGATGGTGACAAGGGGTCGAAAAGGTAGACGGTCCTACCGATGGTTACAAGGATCGGAAAGGGTAGACGGTCTTGTCGATGGTGACAAGGACCAGAAAGGGTAGCGACCGATCTTGCGAATGGTGACAAGGGTTGAAAAGGTAGACGGTCTTGCCGATGGTGACAAGGACCGCAAAGGGTAGACGGTCTTGCCGATGGTGACAAAGACCGAAAAGGGTAGACGGTCTTGCCGATGGTGACAAGGACCGCAAAGGGTAGATGGTCTTGCCGATAGTGACAAGGACCGAAAAGGGTAGACGGTCTTGCCGATGGTGACAAAGACCGAAAAGGGTAGACGGTCTTGCCGATGGTGACAAGGACCGGAAAGGGTAGCGATCGATCTTGCCGATGGTGACAAGGGTCGAAAAGGTAGACGGTCATGCCGATGGTGACAAGGACCGAAAAGGGTAGACGGTCTTGCCGATGGTGACAAGGACCGGAAAGGGTAGCTGTTGACACCCGTTTTATACCCAATAAGCCGGGTCATTTCTTTATTTCATTCTATATGATGCTCCGAGTTGTTCATTCTTTGATTAGTCTCTTGATCAGTTGTAGCCTGTTTCTTGGGTCTTAATTCCTGGATTAAGATGTGGCTCCCGGTGGCATTTCGTTGGATGAAGCTCAGCAAAACCCTTCACTCTATTTTTGGAACCTCAATGATAATAACGGTCTCAGTCAGGCGCGTTGCTTCCTTCTGACGGATAGAACCTGGGCCGTTACTTTTTGAAGAGTCTTAAGGCTTAAGGCCTCGTTTTCAGTGCTTATCCCTTAATTTCCATGTTGATAATGATGGTCTGTCGTGCAGCCGTCGTTTCATTCTGACGCCCTATGCTTTGGCCGTCGCTTCCTTGAAGAGTCCTATTTTTTGGATCTTCTTCCCGTTGATCTTATCTCTTTGGGATAGGGTTGAAAATGGCGGTCGTTCCTTGATGCGTTACTTCCAAGTGGCAGTCTGTCGTGCAACCGTTACTTCCTTCCGAGAGTCCTGGCAGTTCAGGCCTTTTCTCTACTACTCCGTGGTCGAGATAAGGATTTGGATTGACGTTATCTCTTTTAAATCTGATCCTCAGGACCCCCCTTTTGTTTCTATGGACTCTTGGTGATATTATCTTCGAGGATTTGCTTAGATTTATCCCTCTTTCCTGCTGAATTATCCTCTGCTCGACCTAAGAGTTTGAGGGTCTATAAATAGAACCGTTGACTTCATGGCCAAAGAGGAGGAGATTTGAATTCGCAACGAAGTGTTGCCGAACTCAGGAGCCATCTTCATCCAAGAGGAGCTGCTTCCCACGTCCATCCATCTTCTAATCAAGGGAGTACTTTAGTTTTGTCTTTCAAGTTCATCCTTGCATGCTTGAGTTCTTCCTTGGTTTTCCTCAAACAAAGAATTGTCCCTCCTCTTCCTCCACGGTTTTCACTGTTCTTTAAGCATACAAACATCCTCCCAAACTTTTAAAAACACCCAGAGGGGTTAAAAAACCAAAAACTCCCCGGTAATTCCCTCTCCTGTTGATGTTCTTAAACTCTTTAAGAATTGATGCTATGCTTGTGAAGAGGGCTAATTGAGGTTGTCTTGTCTTGTCTTTCTACATCTTTGGCAAGTTTACAGGTTCATTAGCACGAGGCCCAAGTCTTCTAGCCGGCTGGAAGAGTTGGAGTTAAAAGGATTCAAGCTTTACTACTGCAGGTTACCTGACGGTCTGGTGCAGGCGCGTCACTATCTTCCGGCGGTCTATCGTACGGTCGTCGCTTCTAAGCGACGCACGGGGTTCTGGCCGTTACTCCCAAGTTGATCTGCAGGCTTTCTCTGGTTTTCTCTCCCGTGGGCGGGTGTTTCATCCACCTATTTCCAAGGTACATTCGAGTCTTTGACTTGTGTTTACTTTGGTGGCGATCACATCTTTCCTTGGTATTGGGCATTAGCTGTCTTCTTCATCACATCTTTATTTCCCTTGCTTGTTCCACCCCTAGCGGTGTGTTTTTATTTATTTCTTGCTCCACGCCCCGGCGTGTGTTTTTTTTTCCTTTTCCTTAGCATAATTTGATTGAGATAGCATGCCCATGCTAGAGCTAGCTATGATTGCCTAGGTTCATGTTCACATGTTCATAGGTTTGAGTAGATCTTTGATTGCTTGTTTGTCATCTTGCCATATTACTTTGCAAACCTCAAAAGTAAGATAAAAGATAGGCAAATAAATATCAACAGATAATTTTTTGGCGATCACGGTGGGACAACTTGTGCCAATTGTGCTTCTGATTCTTGTCTAAACCTGCCATCATCTGTTTGTTCAAATTGTCTTTTGTTTCCTTCGTATTCATTGCTCATTCTAGTTTTCTGAGTGCTCTGACGGTCCTGTGTCCCCGCGTCACAGTCGTCTGACGCAGGGGCATTAGGCCGCCGCTTTGGTTCTGCTGTGTGAGCTTTCACGGGCTTTCCGGTTGCTTCGGTTAGTTTTTGGTTCCCTGGCTCATCTGACGGTCTCATCCCCCCGCGTTATATATTATCCGGCGGTCTGGCATTCGACCGTTATTGTTCTCTGACGCAGGGGCCTTCGACCGTTACTCTCCTGGCAGGTACGCATCCGAGGTGCATTTATTTCCGCAGTTTCTGCTGTGATTTATTGCTTGGGTGACACTTGACCCTCCTCTTGCTTTGCTCATATCTGCATATCATGGTGTGCACTATTGATTGTTAGATTGTTAGGTTAGACTTTGCATGCACTCCGGTGCACATAGGGTCATTCATCTTGTCATATCTTAGCTTGCATTTTCCTACCTTGTTGTGAGGACCTCTCGTCTCCATATTCCTTGGGGCCGACTAGGAAATCACAGCAGGGACCTCCATAAGTCCCCGCGAGCCGTGGATTCCCACACGGACGCCGGGCTGGTTGTACCTTTCCCACCCCGTGTCTAGGGTTGCATAAGTGATTGAGTGGTTACACTTAGAGTCGAACCAAGTCCCATATCCATCTCCTATTAGGAACCCATTGTTGAGAGCACATATCGATCAATTCACTAAAGTTCCGAAGGAGAAATCATAAGAATCTTGTCGCATCATTCTAAACAACTTGCTTGATTTTTTAGTGTCTTCATCTTTTATCACTTGCATCTTGTCAGAATCACCTAAGTTTGATTGCTTATTGTGTGTTTTGTGTTGGTTGTTTTTACGTTTTGTCAAGGTTGTCCGTTGCATGTGGAGTTGTTTTCGTCCGTCTGAATCGTCTCCTCGAGTCACTCCCTCCTTCACGTTCTATTCCAATCCCCTCTTCGAATCTACCATGGCATCCTTCAATCCTCTGCGCTCCCAAGAGGACTCTCTTCCTCAAGGGCTCCTTGAGAACCCCCCTAGGGTTGCCACCTTTCCCTCCGGAGAAGGGACTGCCCCTCTCCCGTCCTCCACATCTGTGGGAGGTAGTCAAGGTACCCCTTCTCTTTCTACTCCTTCCGCGGGCTCCGTCCTTCACATGATGGCCCAATTGGACCCGACCCAACTTCAAGTCCTATATCAAGCTATGCAAGGGTCCAACGCTTCTCCCTCCGCCGCTGTTCAAGGTCAATCTAATCCTTCCATTATCAGGCCGTCCGTTCAGCCCACTCCGATTGACCTCACTCCGGTCCAACCCTGGACCATCACTTTCGCCAGCATGGAGATGGGCCAATCTTCCAATTCAGCCCATCAGTCTTTTGATAAAGGGAAATCGCCTATCCCTGCTTTTGTCCAGGTGGATCATCACAATTCTGGTTCGGTGGCTTCACAGCTTCTCATGAACCCTTCTGATTTCTTACACCCTCTGCAAGGGGTGGCCCAAACTCACTCCCATCTGGGCATATCTCAGGCCCAATATCCTTCCTACGGGCCCCCTATCTCCACTGTCTATGGGCCTCCCCCTTCTGCTACAGTCATTCCATCCGCTCCTCAAATACAATCGGCATCCTTCACTACCCCTGCTCCCTCCCAAGAGCAGGACTTGCTTAACAAGTGGGCCGCCATGCAGCAACAACTCGACTTCCTCCAGAAAAGGGTTGGCCCACAATCCTTGGCCGATATTCCTATTCCGAGCTTCCAGAACATTCGGTTCCCTCCGCAATCAGAGCTCCCCAACTATCGCAAGTACGATGGGAACAGCAATCCCTTTATCCATGTGAGGGATTTTCTATATGAATCGGCGCAGTTCCAGTATGATGATCGCCTCATGGCGTATTTATTCCGCCGATCCTTAGATGGAGTTGCTCTGGAATGGTTCTATTCTCTGTCGCTGGAAGAGGCCGAGAGTTTCAAGGTAGTTAAGGACAAATTCATTCAGCGGTTTCAGGACAGGGTCGGGCCAGAATATTCATTTACAGATCTAGTAGCAGAGAAGATGAAGCCAGAGGAAGACTTCGCCACCTATGCAGACAGGTGGAGACAAATGGCCGCTAGAGTGCCCGACCATATTCCAGAGGAAGAAAAGGTCAAACTGCTAATTTCCAATGCCACCCCGACCTTCCGCAACATCCTGGCAATGAATGATATAGCTAATATGCATTGTAGCAACCCTGATAAAATATTAATAACAATAAAGATTTTAAAATAAATCAAATAAATAGATAAATAAAACAATATAAAATAACGCCTCGGATAAAGGCGCTATTCAAATTAGAAACGCCTCTAGATAAGGCGTTATTCAATAAGTGACGCCCTCACCACACGGCGTCAAATTCCAACGTCAAAAAGGGTAAGGCCAAGAAACGCCCCTATCTTGGGCGTGTTTTAAACAAAGGAACGCCCTAACGAAAGGCGCTTCTTAAGAAACGACCTGAACCAGGTCGTCAATTCAGGAATCGACGCCCTGACCTAGGTCGTTAATTCCATTGGAGTTCCGTTCAACACGGGAGCTTATCCAGGGAAGGATTATATTAATCTAGTAAGTGTTTACTAGGGCAAGGACTCTATTAGGGATATATTACTTCCACAAGAACACTAACCCTAACAGGACGTCCAAAATCCTATAAATAGTCTTGATCGAACAAACCCTAAACCTATTTGATTCAAGCCTCTGCGACGGTAAGTGAAGAACAGAACTGTTCTTCTTATTCTTTTCTTTCTCTGTTTCGAGTGTATGAAGAACTAACGTTCTTCATCTCCTTCTCTTCTTACAGGTCGAAGAGAGCACACATTGTGAAGAACATAGGTAAGGTTCTTCTAAAACTTTTCCTAACTACGGTTATGTCCCCATCTCCATCATCTTCATCAACTAAATTTTTCTTCTTCTTCCTGTCTGATCTGCATACTGCTGCTATCAAGGGTATTAGAAGCTTCAGTGTGTTCTTATCAAGTTATTCACGTGTCCCCTCTCCAGATATCAAATAAGGTAGGTTTTCTCAAGTTATGGTAGCCCAAACAAAATTAATGCAAGATATACATATATATAAGCATTACATGCATTTGGTTTATTATAGTTTTAATACGTTTCTGCAATATTTTGAAAGAGACGCCCCTGTCAAGGGCGCTAATTTACAAAACACGACCCTGCCCAGGTCGTCAATTTCATATTTGACGCCCTGTACGCAGGCGTTAATTTCATTTAATCATTAATCACCCATGTTAAGAATTGATTATCTATGAAATCATGATTCTACAATAATGCATGATCATATGTCTTCAAACCTGTTAATTTTATTGTCATGACCATACATTCGTTCTCCATGAATTCTATTATCCTGAAATTGTTACTGCCCATGAAAATTCATGGTATTTCTTGAATTCACGACCTAGCCTAGGTCGTTTTCCATGTGTTAACGCCCCATCACAGGGCGTGAATTGAAAATAAACGCCCCTTACTAGGGCGCGTTTCTGTTAAAATCCCGAACAATATATTCTGTAAAAATAAGAATTTAATGATTAACGCCCCTGCCAAGGGCGCATTTTTGATAATTTCTGAAAATAAATATGTTCTGTAAAATAGTGTAAATAAAAAGACGCCTGCTACTGTAGTCGTCTCATTGCAAAGAAACGCCCCTGTCCAGGGCGCGTTTTAGATAAATTTCTGAATTATTAAAAATTCTGCCAAAATGGAAACATATGTAAACGCCCCTCTGTTAGGCGTTAATTACTTGAGAAACGACTTTACCTAAGTCGTTATTTTCTGTAAACTGATATTTTTATCCTGATTCTGTTAACCGTTGGTTTCATATGTTATATAATATATATATCGGCACTATTCTCCATTCCGTGAGTATAGTCCCACGTTTCGCGATTGTTTTATCGATCACACTCAATTCTCATTGACATACAAGCTCTCCATTGGACATTCCGTTCCTTTGGACTAGCGAGTTAGTCATAGAGACCTCTGTAAGACTCCTCGTAGCCTTGGATTCCCTCAAGGCCGACTGAGCTGGTTGTACCCTAAAAACCCATTACACTATTGATGCCATGTCACTCTAAAGAAATATGGTATACCGGCCCTTATGATTGTACAAAGAGTATATCATAAGAAATTCTTAATGGGATGATGATATCATGTCATATCATGTCATTCTTGTAAACCTCAATTCTATGATAAGAATGAGGGTATCTTACCTTTGATATACTTTTCATGTGGACCTCAATTCTATATAAAGAATATCCATATCGATTTGTCATGGTACCCAAGTTAAGGGAACCATATTCTACCTAGTTTTATCGATATCGTGATTATACCGTTATTATCGCCAATCTATGTCCTTTGTCATATTTTGGACTCTATTCTATCAAAGTTGTCGTACGTGTCTACAAGCTTGATTATTGAAATTCTATGTTGGCTATAAACAAGAGTGGATGTCAAAATACATGATAAATGCCTACGCATATAGGGCCCGATCTGGTCCTGGGAGGAGCACCCGAAAGTACTTGTGCCCATGGGAGTTAAAATGATAAGGTATCTGGCATTATACCGAGTACTTGACTTGCTTGATTGGACATTCCACACAAAATCTTGTACTTGAATCGTACTTGACTTGACATGAAATGCGTGGTCCGAAAAAGGGTAATTTACTTGCTTGCTACATGATAGCCAAAGTTCTTGACATGACTTGTTAAATGTACATGCTTGAATATCTCAAATGTCTTGATTATCTTATTGAAAGTTCATGATTTGTCCATCTTAATTCTTTGATATTACATTCTCTCTATCTTGTCGTTTTATGCGAGCATGCATAGCTTTATTACATTCATGAAAGATGTAATTACTTAAACCCCTTGCTAGTACTTGAGATATAATTTCCTACTGAGCGTTCGCTCATTCCGTTTGTCCCTTTTTACTTTTCAGGTAAGTCCGACGACGATGGAAGTCAATCGGATGGGAATGGTCAAGAGTGAAAGTGATAGAGCTGCTCAAGTGTCATCTAGTCTTTTTCCTATTTTCTTGAGTCAACTATGTACTTTTCCTTTTTATTAAACAGAGTATTGGATTTGTAATAGTCTATCCATTATGAAATAAAGGATTGGGTTATCTTGCTATCTTGCGCATCTTTGTCTTTGTGTCGAATACACGACCACTCTAATTGACATGATTGATATAAACTCGTCACGCGTCTCCGGGTATCTTCCGCGCTCGGGGCGTGACAGTTTTTGTGGTATCAGAGCCTAAGGTATTCAATTCCTAGGAAAAACCCAAGTCCAAGGATAAGTTGAACGTTTAACCAAGTGAGATTGGGTAGAACCAAGGGTTAAGAGTCAATGAGTCTTTTAATAAGATCACAGTGATATAATACTAACGTAGCTATTGTAATTATAGGATAATGGCTGCCGAACGTGCTCAATGGTGCAACATGCAGCGTACCCTTCAAGGAATGACTCTAGTGCTACAACAGGTAGCACAAGGTGATGCTCCACGAGCTGGAAGCTTGCACCAAGCCTTTAAGAGCATGAATCCCCCGAAGTTTATGGGATCGACCGATCCGGATGATGCCGAGCATTGGGTTCGGGAGACTGAACGTATATTCCGTGTTATGCAATGCACGGATCAGGACAAAGTCTTATTAGCTACTTTCCAGTTAGAGAAAGATGCTAGATGCTGGTGGGAGTCTATTGAAGCAACCATCGATCCTACTCAAGTAACATGGGAAGAATTTGTGGAATACTTCAATGCTAAATATTTCTCGGACCGAGTCCAAGAAAAGAAGGTTACAGAATTCGCTGCATTAAAGCAACGATCTTTATCATTAGCAGATTATGAAGCTCAGTTCTCCAGGTTGTCTAGATATGCTAAGCATCTTATTAGCACGGAGAAGATGAAGGCCCGTAGATTTCTTAATGGGCTTAGGCCCCACTATATTACTCAACTGGAGCTTATGGACATCCAAGTTTATTCTGAAATAGTGCGCCGAGCTCAATTACTTGAAGATGCCACGGAACTATCTGATAGGATTCGTGGAAAAGACAAGAAGGAGCAAGTCACAGGTTCGAGTTCTTTCAAACCCAACTTCAAGAAAAGGCCTAGTAATGGAGGTTCTTCCTCTCAAGACCATAAGTTCAAAAAGACCAAGCCTTTCACTATCACAACTACCCCTTCTAATACAGTATGCAAGCATTGTGACAAGGCTGGTCACAAGATAGAAGAATGCTGGAGGAAATTAGGAGCTTATCTCCGTTGTGGGAGTCGCGAACATCGGATTCCCGATTGTCCATTAATGAATGACCAAGCCGGTGATGGTAAACGCCCGGTGACAAAGAACGCTCGACTTCATGCAATAAAGGAGACCGAGCAAGAAGAAGGTGGACTGGTAGAAGGTACATTAACAGTTTGTTCCAAAAGTGCTTATGTCTTATTTGATACGGGTGCATCGCATTCCATTATTTCTAAGAAGTTTGCCGACCCGTTACCGTTAGAACCAGAATAGATAAAAATAGTTCTAACTACTCCTCTTGGAAGCGAAAATGATATTACTCATCACTACCAAAACTGTGAGATAATGGTTCAAGGTAGAAATTTACCTATAGATCTCATATGCCTCGATCTAAAGGAGTATGATGTTATACTAGGAGCGGACTGGTTATCCAAATACCAGGCAACGGTTGATTGCCGCAATAGCCAAATAGCTTTCAAAGATATTCCAGAATTAGTCTTTACTCGTCCCAAGAGTCGGAGCAATTCCCCTCTTATTTCGGCCCTCCGAGCTAGTAAGCTCGTCACGAAGGGATGTGTAGCTTTCCTTGCATTTGTCACAGTTAAGGAAACAAAGGAAACTAAGCTAGAAGACATACAAGTGGTGCAAGAATTCCCGAACGTATTTCTGGAAGATTTGCCGGGATTACCCCCTCAAAGGGATGTGGCCTTCACCATTTACTTAGTCCCTGGTGCGGGTCCAGTTTCAAAGGCACCCTATAGAATGTCCCCTGCGGAACTCAAAGAGTTAAAAGAGCAATTAATGGAACTAATTCGAAAAGGGTTCATTAGACCAAGTACTTCCCCGTGGGGAGCACCAGTCTTATTTGTAAAGAAGAAGGATGGATCCATGAGATTGTGCATCGACTATCGACAGTTGAATCATCTCACTATCAAGAACAAGTATCCACTGCCGAGAATCGATGAGTTATTTGATCAGATTTCAGGATCCAAATATTTTTCCAATATTGATCTCAGGTCGGGATATCATCAGTTAAGAATCAAGGATGATGACATTCATAAGACCGCATTCAGAAGCAGGTATGGCCATTACGAATTTGTTGTTATGCCTTTTGGACTAACAAATGCCCCTGCTGCCTTTATGCAGTTAATGAATAGTATATACAGGCCTTACTTGGATCAATTCATAGTAGTCTTCATTGATGATATATTGATATATTCCAAGACTAAGGAAGAACATGAAGAATATTTAAGGATCGCATTACAAGTATTGAGGGAAAATCAATTATATGCAAAGCTCAGCAAATGTGAATTCTGGCTTGAAGAAGTGACTTTCCTCGAACATGTGATATCCAAGGATGGTCTATCTGTTGATCCATCAAAGGTTGAAGCTGTTAGAAACTGGGAAAAACCAACCAATGCTAGCGAGATCAGAAGTTTCTTAGGTCTTGCAGGCTATTATCGACGATTCATCAAAGATTTCTCTAAGATCGCCGTACCACTTACAAGATTAACTCGTAAGGAGATCCGATATGAATGGAGTGAGGAATATGAAAGAAGTTTCCAAACTCTCAAGGATCATCTTACTACAGCTCCGGTCTTAGCTCTACCAATAGAAGGAGAGAAATTCGAGGTTTACACCGATGCTTCTGGCATTGGCCTCGGGTGTGTCTTAATGCAACAAGGGAAGGTCATAGCATACTCGTCACGTCAACTGAAGAAGCATGAGGAGAATTACCCCGTCCATGACTTAGAACTGGCCGCGGTGGTATTTGCCCTAAAGATATGGAGACACTACTTATATGGAGTGCAGTTTACTGTATACTCCGATTACAAAAGTCTCAAATATCTATTTTCACAAAAGGAGCTAAACATGAGACAAAGACGCTGGCTAGAATATCTCAAGGACTTCGACTTCAATATACAATACCATCCCGGAAAGGGTAATTATGTGGCTGATGCCCTTAGTCGAAAGCCGAGAGCGATGATAGCCAATTGTATGATACAAGAATGGAAGTTACTAGAACAGTTCTCCGAGCTCAATATAAGCATGGACACGAAAGCTAGGTATGTCACATTATCTCATGTAAGCATACAGTCAGATTTATTATCTGAGATACAAGCACTTCAGGATGATGATCCTATATTAGTAGAAATCCAGGGCAGATTAGAAGGATAATCTGATTTCCAATTAGCTTCTGATGGAAGATTAATGTTTAAAGATAGAACTTGTATACCAGATTGCCCAGAATTAAAGAAGAAGATCTTAGATGAAGCTCATAGATCAAGGTACACTATTCATCCAGGATCTACCAAAATGTACCAAGATGTGAAGAGAAACTTTTGGTGGCCTAATATGAAAAGAGAAATAGCAGACTATGTATATCGCTGTCTCACATGCCAACAGGTCAAGGCAGAACACCAAAAGCCTGCTGGAAAACTACATCCTCTAGATATTCCTAAGTGGAAGTGGGAGGATATTGGTATGGACTTCATCATGGGTTTGTCTAAATCTAAAGGAGGACATGATGGAATCTGGGTTATCATTGACCGATTAATTAAATCGGCACATTTCTTGCCAATAAAAAGCTGATGGTCAATTGATGTACTAGCTGCACTATATATCAAGGAAATAGTCAGGTTACATGGAATTCCTGTCTCAATCGTGTCTGATAGAGATCCCCGTTTCACTTCTCATTTTTGGAAAGGATTACAACATGCGTTGGGAACAAGGCTCAACTTTAGTACTGCTTTTCACCCACAAACGGATGGTCAGACCAAGAGAGCTAATCAAGTTGTTGAGGATATGCTAAGAGCTTGCATCATTGACTTTGGTGGAAGCTGGCCTGAACATTTGCCACTAGTGGAATTTGCATATAATAATAGCTACCAAGCTAGTATCCAAATGGCACCTTTCGAAGCTTTATATGGAAGGAGTTATCGATCACCCTTATGCTGGAACGAAGTTGGAGAGAAACAACTATTAGGTCCAGACCTGGTAAGGGATACAACTGAAAAGATACAAGTAATCAGAGAAAGATTGCAAGTTGCTCAGACAAGGCAAAAGGCTTATGCTGACACAAGAAGGAGAGATCTTAAATTCCAACTCGGAGATCATGTATTTCTCAAGATATCACCTGGACGTGGCATACGAAGATTTGGTGTTAAGGGCAAGCTTACGCCAAGATTCATCGGACCATTCGAGGTACTCGAAAGAGTTGGCGAGGTTGCTTATCGCATCGCATTGCCTCCTCAATTGTCCGAGGTACATAATGTATTTCATATATCTATGTTGAAGAAGTATGTGCACGATCCATCGCATATTATTAAACATGGAGATCTGGTGATCCAGAAAGATCTCACATATGAACAGAAGCCTATGAAGATCTTAGATCGTGAAATACGAGCTCTAAGGAATAAGGTTATTCCCATGCTCAAGGTGCAATGGAACAAGAATTCTGAACATGAAGCAACATGGGAGACCGAGGAATCTATGAAGAAACGATTTCCCGAGTTATTCTAAGAGGTATATGATCTACACTCTCCACGTATATACATATTATGCCATTGAATTTGGGGACCAAATTCTTTTAAGTGGGGGAGGGTGTAGCAACCCTGATAAAATATTAATAACAATAAAGATTTTAAAATAAATCAAATAAATAGATAAATAAAATAATATAAAATAACGTCTTGGATAAAGGCGCTATTCAAATAAGAAACGCCTCTAGATAAGGCGTTATTCAATAAGTGACGCCCTCACCACACGGCGTCAAATTCCAACGTCAAAAAGGGTAAGGCCAAGAAACGCCCCTATCTTGGGCGTGTTTTAAACAAAGGAACGCCCTAACGAAAGGCGCTTCTTAAGAAACGACCTGAACCAGGTCGTCAATTCAGGAATCGACGCCCTGACCTAGGTCGTTAATTCCATTGGAGTTTCGTTCGACACGGGAGCTTATCCAGGGAAGGATTATGTTAATCTAGTAAGTGTTTACTAGGGCAAGGACTCTATTAGGGATATATTACTTCCACTAGAACACTAACCCTAACAGGACGTCCAAAATCCTATAAATAGTCTTGATCGAACAAACCCTAAACCTATTTGATTCAAGCCTCTGCGACGGTAAGTGAAGAACAGAACTGTTCTTCTTATTCTTTTCTTTCTCTGTTTCGAGTGTATGAAGAACTAACGTTCTTCATCTCCTTCTCTTCTTACAGGTCGAAGAGAGCACACGTTGTGAAGAACATAGGTAAGGTTCTTCTAAAACTTTTCCTAACTACGGTTATGTCCCCATCTCCATCATCTTCATCAACTAAATTTTTCTTCTTCTTCCTGTCCGATCTGCATACTGCTGCTATCAAGGGTATTAGAAGCTTCAGTGTGTTCTTATCAAGTTATTCACGTGTCCCCTCTCCAGATATCAAATAAGGTAGGTTTTCTCAAGTTATGGTAGCCCAAACAAAATTAATGCAAGATATACATATATATAAGCATGACATGCATTTGGTTTATTATAGTTTTAATACGTTTCTGCAATATTTTGAAAGAGACGCCCCTGTCAAGGGCGCTAATTTACAAAACACGACCCTGCCCAGGTCGTCAATTTCATATTTGACGCCCTGTACACAGGCGTTAATTTTATTTAATCATTAATCACCCATGTTAAGAATTGATTATCTATGAAATCATGATTCTACAATAATGCATGATCATATGTCTTCAAACCTGTTAATTTTATTGTCATGACCATACATTCGTTCTCCATGAATTCTATTATCCTGAAATTGTTACTGCCCATGAAAATTCATGGTATTTCTTGAATTCACGACCTAGCCTAGGTCGTTTTCCATGTGTTAACGCCCCATCACAGGGCGTGAATTGAAAATAAACGCCCCTTACTAGGGCGCGTTTCTGTTAAAATCCCGAACAATATATTCTGTAAAAATAAGAATTTAATGATTAACGCCCCTGCCAAGGGCGCGTTTTTGATAATTTCTGAAAATAAATATATTCTGTAAAATAGTGTAAATAAAAAGACGCCTGCTACTCTAGTCGTCTCATTGCAAAGAAACGCCCCTGTCCAGGGCGCGTTTTAGATAAATTTCTGAATTATTGAAAATTCTGCCAAAATGGAAACATATGTAAACGCCCCTCTGTTAGGCGTTAATTACTTGAGAAACGACTTTACCTAAGTCGTTATTTTCTGTAAACTGATATTTTTATCCTGATTCTGTTAACCGTTGGTTTTACATGTTATATAATATATATATCGGCACTATTCTCCATTCCGTGAGTATAGTCCCACGTTTCGCGATTATTTTATCGATCACACTCAATTCTCATTGACATACAAGCTCTCCATTGGACATTCCGTTCCTTTGGACTAGCGAGTTAGTCATAGAGACCTCTGTAAGACTCCTCGTAGCCTTGGATTCCCTCAAGGCCGACTGAGCTGGTTGTACCCTAAAAACCCATTACACCATTGATGCCATGTCACTCTAAAGAAACATGGTATACCGGCCCTTATGATTATACAAAGAGTATATCATAAGAAATTCTTAATGGGATGATGATATCATGTCATATCATGTCATTCTTGTAAACCTCAATTCTATGATAAGAATGAGGGTATCTTACCTTTGATATACTGTTCATGTGGACCTCAATTCTATATAAAGAATGTCCATATCGATTTGTCATGGTACCCAAGTTAAGGGAACCATATTCTACCTAGTTTTATCGATATCGTGATTATACCGTTATTATCGCCAATCTATGTCCTTTGTCATATTTTGGACTCTATTCTATCAAAGTTATCGTTCGTGTCTACAAGCTTGATTATTGAAATTCTATGTTGGCTATAAACAAGAGTGGATGTCAAAATACATGATAAATGCCTGCGCATATAGGGCCCGATCTGGTCCTGGGAGGAGCACCCGAAAGTACTTGTGCCCATGGGAGTTAAAATGATAAGGTATCTGGCATTATACCGAGTACTTGACTTGCTTGATTGGACATTCCACACAAAATCTTGTACTTGAATCGTACTTGACTTGACATGAAATGCGTGGCCCGAAAAAGGGTAATTTACTTGCTTGCTACATGATAGCCAAAGTTCTTGACATGACTTGTTAAATGTACTTGTTTGAATATCTCAAATGTCTTGATTATCTTATTGTAAGTTCATGATTTGTCCATCTTAATTCCTTGATATTACATTCTCTCTATCTTGTCGTTTTATGCGAGCATGCATAGCTTTATTACATTCATGAAAGATGTAATTACTTAAACCCCTTGCTAGTACTTGAGATATAATTTCCTACTGAGCGTTCGCTCATTCCGTTTGTCCCTTTTTACTTTTCAGGTAAGTCCGACGACGATGGAAGTCAATCGGATGGGAATGGTCAAGAGTGAAAGTGATAGAGCTACTCAAGTGTCATCTAGTCTTTTTCCTATTTTCTTGTGTCAACTATGTACTTTTCTTTTTTATTAAACAGAGTATTGGATTTGTAATAGTCTATCCATTATGAAATAAAGGATTGGGTTATCTTGCTATCTTGCGCATCTCTGTCTTTGTGTCGAATACACGACCACTCTGATTGACATGATTGATATAAACTCGTCACGCGTCTCCGGGTATCTTCCGCGCTCGGGGCCTGACCGTTTTTGTGGTATCAGAGCCTAAGGTATTCAATTCCTAGGAAAAACCCAAGTCCAAGGATAAGTTGAACGTTTAACCAAGTGAGATTGGGTAGAACCAAGGGTTAAGAGTCAATGAGTCTTTTAATAAGATCACAGTGATATAATACTAACGTAGCTATTGTAATTATAGGATAATGGCTGCCGAACTTGCTCAATGGCGCAACATGCAGCGTACCCTTCAAGGAATGACTCAAGTGCTACAACAGGTAGCACAAGGTGATGCTCCACGAGCTGGAAGCTTACACCAAGCCTTTAAGAGCATGAATCCCCCGAAGTTTATGGATCGACCGATCCGGACGATGCCGAGCATTGGGTTCGGGAGACTGAACGTATATTCCGTGTTATGCAATGCACGGATCAGGACAAAGTCTTACTAGCTACTTTCCAGTTAGAGAAAGATGCTAGATGCTGGTGGGAGTCTATTGAAGCAACCATCGATCCTACTCAAGTAACATGGGAAGAATTTGTGGAATACTTCAATGCTAAATATTTCTCGGACCGAGTCCAAGAAAAGAAGGCTGCAGAATTCGCTGCATTAAAGCAATGATCTTTATCATTAGCAGATTATGAAGCTCAGTTCTCCAGGTTGTCTAGATATGCTAAGCATCTTATTAGCACGGAGAAGATGAAAGCCCGTAGATTTCTTAATGGGCTTAGGCCCCACTATATTACTCAACTGGCGCCTATGGACATCCAAGTTTATTCTGAAATAGTGCGCCGAGCTCAATTACTTGAAGATGCCACGGAACTATCTGATAGGATCCGTGGAAAGACAAGAAGGAGCAAGTCACAGGTTCAGGTTCTTTAAACCCAACTTTAAGAAGAGGCCCTAGTAATGGAGGTTCATCCTCTCAAGATTCAAGTTCAAGAAATCCAAGCCTTCTCTATCACCACTACACCTTCAAACGTAGTATGCAAGCATTGTGACAAGGCTGGTCACAAGACAGAAGAATGCTGGAGGAAATTAGGAGCATGTCTCCGTTGTGGGAGTCGCGAACATCGGATTCCCGATTGTCCATTACTGAATGACCAAGCCGGTGACGGTAAGCGCCCGGTGACAAAGAACGCTCGACTTCATGCAATAAAGGAGACCGAGCAAGAAGAAGGTGGACTGGTAGAAGGTACATTAACAGTTTGTTCCAAAAGTGCTTATGTCTTATTTGATACGGGTGCATCGCATTCCATTATTTCTAAGAAGTTTGCCGACCCGTTACCGTTAGAACCAGAATGGATAAAAATAGTTCTAACTACTCCTCTTGGAAGCGAAAATGATATTACTCATCACTACCAAAACTGTGAGGTAATGGTTCAAGGTAGAATTTACCTATAGATCTCATATGCCTCGATCTAAAGGAGTATGATGTTATACTAGGAGCGGACTGGTTATCCAAATACCAGGCAACGGTTGATTGCCGCAATAGCCAAATTGCTTTCAAAGATATTCCAGAATTAGTCTTTACTCGCCCCAAGAGTCAGAGCAATTCCCCTCTTATTTTGGCCCTCCGAGCTAGCAAGCTCGTCACGAAGGGATGTGTAGCTTTCCTTGCATTTGTCACAGTTAAGGAAACAAAGGAAACTAAGCTAGAAGACATACAAGTGGTGCAAGAATTCCCGGACGTATTTCCGGAAGATTTGCCGGGATTACCCCCTCAAAGGGATGTGGCCTTCACCATTGACTTAGTCCCTGGTGCGGGTCCAGTTTCAAAGGCACCCTATAGAATGTCCCCTACGGAACTCAAAGAGTTAAAAGAGCAATTAATGGAACTAATTCGAAAAGGGTTCATTAGACCAAGTACTTCCCCGTGGGGAGCACCAGTCTTATTTGTAAAGAAGAAGGATGGATCCATGAGATTATGCATCGACTATCGAGAGTTGAATCATCTCACTATCAAGAACAAGTATCCACTGCCGAGAATCGATGAGTTATTTGATCAGATTTCAGGATCCAAATATTTTTCCAAGATTGATCTCAGGTCGGGATATCATCAGTTAAGAATCAAGGATGATGACATTCATAAGACCGCATTCAGAAGCAGGTATGGCCATTACGAATTTGTTGTTATGCCTTTTGGACTAACAAATGCCCCTGCTGCCTTTATGCAGTTAATGAATAGTATATACAGGCCTTACTTGGATCAATTCATAGTAGTCTTCATTGATGATATATTGATATATTCCAAGACTAAGGAAGAACATGAAGAACATTTAAGGATCGCATTGCAAGTATTGAGGGAAAATCAATTATATGCAAAGCTCAGCAAATGTGAATTCTGGCTTGAAGAAGTGACTTTCTCGGACATGTGATATCCAAGGATGGTCTATATGTTGATCCATCAAAGGTTGAAGCTGTTAGAAACTGGGAAAAACCAACCAATGCTAGCGAGATCAGAAGTTTCTTAGGTCTTGCAGGCTATTATCGATGATTCATCAAAGATTTCTCTAAGATCGCCGTACCACTTACAAGATTAACTCGTAAGGAGATCCGATATGAATGGAGTGAGGAATGTGAAAGAAGTTTCCAAACTCTCAAGGATCATCTCACTACAGCTCCGGTCTTAGCTCTACCAATAGAAGGAGAGAAATTCGAGGTCTACACCGATGCTTCTGGCATTGGCCTCGGATGTGTCTTAATGCAACAAGGAAGGTCATAGCATACTCTTCACGTCAACTGAAGAAGCATGAGGAGAATTACCCCGTCCATGACTTAGAACTGGCCGCGGTGGTATTTGCCCTAAAGATATGGAGACACTACTTATATGGAGTGCAGTTTACTGTATACTCCGATCACAAAAGTCTCAAATATCTATTTTCACAAAAGGAGCTAAACATGAGACAAAGACGCTGGCTAGAATATCTCAAGGACTTCGACTTCAATATACAATACCATCCCGGAAAGGGTAATTATGTTGCTGATGCCCTTAGTCGAAAGCCGAGAGCAATGATAGCCAATTGTATGATACAAGAATGGAGGTTGCTAGAACAGTTCTCCGAGCTCAATATAAGCTTGGACACGGAATCCAAGTTTGTCACATTATCTCATGTAAGCATACAGTCGATTTATTATCTGAGATACAAGCACTTCAGGATGATGATCCTATATTGGTAGAAATCAAAGGCAGATTAGAAGGACAATCTGACTTTCAGATAGCTTCTGATGGAAGATTATTGTTCAAAGATAGAACTTGTATACCTGATTGTCCAGAATTAAAGAAAGATCTTAGATGAAGCTCACAGATCAAGGTACACTATTCATCCAGGATCAACCAAAATGTACCAAGATGTAAAGAGAACTTTTGGTGGCCTAATATGAAAAGAGAAATAGCGACTATGTATCACGCTGTCTCACATGCCAACAGGTCAAGGCAGAACACCAAAAGCCTGCTGGAAAACTACATCCTCTAGATATTCCTAAGTGGAAGTGGAGGATATTGGTATGGACTTCATCATGGGTTTGTCTAAATCTAAAGGAGGACATGATGGAATCTGGGTTATCATTGACCGATTAACTAAATCGGCGCATTTCTTGCCAATAAAAAGCCGATGGTCAATTGATGTGCTAGCTGCACTATACATCAAGGAAATAGTCAGGTTACATGGAATTCCTGTCTCAATCGTGTCTGATAGAGATCCCCGTTTCACTTCTCATTTTTGGAAGGGATTACAACATTCGTTGGGAACAAGGCTCAACTTTAGTACTGCTTTTCACCCACAAACGGATGGTCAGACCGAGAGAGCTAATCAAGTTGTTGAGGATATGCTAAGAGCTTGCATCATTGACTTTGGTGGAAGCTGGCATGAACATTTGCCACTAGTGGAATTTGCATATAATAATAGCTACCAAGCTAGTATCCAAATGGCACCTTTCGAAGCTTTATATGGAAGGAGTTGCCGATCACCCTTATGCTGGAACGAAGTTGGAGAGAAACAACTGTTAGGTCCAGACATGGTAAGGGATACAACTGAGAAGATACAAGTAATCAGAGAAAGATTGCAAGTTGCTCAGACAAGGCAAAAGGCTTATGCAGATACAAGAAGGAGAGATCTTGAATTCCAAATCGGAGATCATGTATTTCTCAAGATATCACCTGGACGTGGCATACGAAGATTTGGTGTTAAGGGCAAGCTTACGCCAAGATTCATCGGACCATTTGAGGTACTCGAAAGAGTTGGCGAGGTTGCTTATCGCATCGCATTGCCTCCTCAATTATCCGAGGTACATAATGTATTTCATATATCTATGTTGAAGAAGTATGTGCACGATCCATCGCATATTATTGAACATGGAGATCTGGTGATCCAGAAAGATCTCACCTATGAACAGAAGCCTATGAAGATCTTAGATCGTGAAATACGAGCTCTAAGGAATAAGGTTATTCCCATGCTCAAGGTGCAATGGAACAAGAATTCTGAACACGAAGCAACATGGGAGACCGAGGAATCTATGAAGAAACGATTTCCCGAGTTATTCTAAGAGGTATATGATCTACACTCTCCACGTATATACATATTATGCAATTGAATTTGGGGACCAAATTCTTTTAAGTGGGGGAGGGTGTAGCAACCCTGATAAAATATTAATAACAATAAAGATTTTAAAATAAATCAAATAAATAGATAAATAAAACAATATAAAATAACGCCTCGGATAAAGGCGCTATTCAAATTAGAAACGCCTCTAGATAAGGCGTTACTCAATAAGTGACGCCCTGACCACACGGCGTCAAATTCCAACGTCAAAAACGGTGAGGCCAAGAAACGCCCCTATCTTGGGCGTGTTTTAAACAAAGGAACGCCCTAACGAAAGGCGCTTCTTAAGAAACGACCTGAACCAGGTCGTCAATTCAGGAATCGACGCCCTGACCTAGGTCGTTAATTCCATTCGAGTTCCGTTCGACACGGGAGCTTATCCAGGGAAGGATTATGTTAATCTAGTAAGTGTTTACTAGGGCAAGGACTCTATTAGGGATATATTACTTCCACTAGAACACTAACCCTAACAGGACGTCCAAAATCCTATAAATAGTCTTGATCGAACAAACCCTAAACCTATTTGATTCAAGCCTCTGCGACGGTAAGTGAAGAACAGAACTGTTCTTCTTATTCTTTTCTTTCTCTGTTTCGAGTGTATGAAGAACTAACGTTCTTCATCTCCTTCTCTTCTTACAGGTCGAAGAGAGCACACGTTGTGAAGAACATAGGTAAGGTTCTTCTAAAACTTTTCCTAACTACGGTTATGTCCCCATCTCCATCATCTTCATCAACTAAATTTTTCTTCTTCTTCCTGTCCGATCTGCATACTGCTGCTATCAAGGGTATTAGAAGCTTCAGTGTGTTCTTATCAAGTTATTCACGTGTCCCCTCTCCAGATATCAAATAAGGTAGGTTTTCTCAAGTTATGGTAGCCCAAAAAAAATTAATGCAAGATATACATATATATAAGCATGACATGCATTTGGTTTATTATAGTTTTAATACGTTTCTGTAATATTTTGAAAGAGACGCCCCTGTCAAGGGCGCTAATTTACAAAACACGATCCTGCCCAGGTCGTCAATTTCATAATTGACGCCCTGTACACAGGCGTTAATTTCATTTAATCATTAATCACCCATGTTAAGAATTGATTATCTATGAAATCATGATTCTACAATAATGCATGATCATATGTCTTCAAACCTGTTAATTTTATTGTCATGACCATACATTCGTTCTCCATGAATTCTATTATCCTGAAATTGTTACTACCCATGAAAATTCATGGTATTTCTAGAATTCACGACCTAGCCTAGGTCGTTTTCCATGTGTTAACGCCCCATCACAGGGCGTGGATTGAAAATAAACGCCCCTTACTAGGGCGCGTTTCTGTTAAAATCCTGAACAATATATTCTGTAAAAATAAGAATTTAATGATTAATGCCCCTCCCAAGGGCGTGTTTTTGATAATTTTTGGAAATAAATATGTTCTGTAAAATAGTGTAAATAAAAAGACGCCTGCTACTGTAGTCGTCTCATTGCAAAGAAACGCCCCTGTCCAGGGCGCGTTTTAGATAAATTTCTGAATTATTGAAAAGTCTGCCAAAATGGAAACATATGTAAACGCCCCTCTGTTAGGTGTTAATTACTTGAGAAACGACTTTACCTAAGTCGTTATTTTTTGTAAACTGATATTTTTATCTTGATTCTGTTAACCGTTGGTTTCATATGTTATATAATATATATATCGGCACTATTCTCCATTCCGTGAGTATAGTCCCACGTTTCGCGATTGTTTTATCGATCACACTCAATTCTCATTGACATACAAGCTCTCCATTGGACATTCCGTTCCTTTGGACTAGCGAGTTAGTCATAGAGACCTCCGTAAGACTCCTCGTAGCCTTGGATTCCCTCAAGGCCGACTGAGCTGGTTGTACCCTAAAAACCCATTACACCATTGATGCCATGTCACTCTAAAGAAACATGGTATACCGGCCCTTATGATTATACAAAGAGTATATCATAAGAAATTCTTAATGGGATGATGATATCATGCCATATCATGTCATTCTTGTAAACCTCAATTCTATGATAAGAATGAGGGTATCTTACCTTTGATATACTGTTCATGTGGACCTCAATTCTATATAAAGAATGTCCATATCGATTTGTCATGGTACCTAAGTTAAGGGAACCTAATTCTACCTAGTTTTATCGATAATCGTGATTATACCGTTATTATCGCCAATCTATGTCCTTTGTCATATTTTGGACTCTATTCTATCAAAGTTGTCGTACGTGTCTACAAGCTTGATTATTGAAATTCTATGTTGGCTATAAACAAGAGTGGATGTCAAAATACATGATAAATGCCTGCGCATATAGGGCCCGATCTGGTCCTGGGAGGAGCACCCGAAAGTACTTGTGCCCATGGGAGTTAAAATGATAAGGTATCTGGCATTATACCGAGTACTTGACTTTCTTGATTGGACATTCCACATAAATCTTGTACTTGAATCGTACTTGACTTGACATGAAATGCGTGGCCCGAAAAAGGGTAATTTGCTTGCTTGATACATGATAGCCAAAGTTCTTGACATGACTTGTTAAATGTACTTGCTTGAATATCTCAAATGTCTTGATTATCTTATTGAAAGTTCATGATTTGTCCATCTTAATTCCTTGATATTACATTCTCTCTATCTTGTCGTTTTATGCGAGCATGCATAGCTTTATTGCATTCATGAAAGATGTAATTACTTAAACCCCTTGCTAGTACTTGAGATATAATTTCCTACTGAGCGTTCGCTCATTCCGTTTGTCCCTTTTTACTTTTCAGGTAAGTCCGACGACGATGGAAGTCAATCGGATGGGAATGGTCAAGAGTGAAAGTGATAGAGCTGCTCAAGTGTCATCTAGTCTTTTTCCTATTTTCTTGAGTCAACTATGTACTTTTTCTTTTTATTAAACAGAGTATTGGATTTGTAATAGTCTATCCATTATGAAATAAAGGATTGGGTTATCTTGCTATCTTGCGCATCTCTGTCTTTGTGTCGAATACACGACCACTCTGATTGACATGATTGATATAAACTCGTCACGCGTCTCCGGGTATCTTCCGCGCTCGGGGCGTGACATGCATCAACTCTACAGCCGGGCGTGCTTCATACAGACTCAATTCAAGGACTCCCCTATCCATTCTCTTTTCGAAAACCAAAAGCCCAAGTACCATAAGAAACCGCATGGGCCGGTTACCGAAGGAGTTCAAACAAACGAGCAAGTACAGGCCGTTACTTTTCCCTTTCAAGCCGCACCCTTCTGCTACAACCAAAACCCCCGCAATCCACAAAACCCCTCTCCACAAAACTTCCAGGCCGCTCCACAAAACCCTCCCCCCGCCTTCACCATTCCACAAAACACCTTCGCCGCACCACAACAACCACCGCCACCATCGTAATATCATAACGTCCCTCCACCCAACGGCTACAACAACAACAACCCTAATAGCAAGCGCCCGGCTCCCAAGAGAGCCCTGTATCCTCCATTGCCAGAGACACTTACAGATATTTTCTCGGCACTTATGTCAGTAAATGCAATCCAACTTTCTCCGGAACGGCCTGTTTGGAACCCGGCGGTTGATCAGACTAAATATTATATGTTCCATAGGCAGCCAGGCCATACCATAGAAGGATGTTTTTAGTTCCGAGATCTGGTATACGACCTTCATGAAGGGCAGAGAATCGACTGGGCCGAAATGCATAGGGCCATTGTGGAGATTAAAGAGAAGAGAAGGCAGCCGCAGGGGCAGCAAGTGCAGCAGCATCAAGCACCGCAGCCGCAGCAGCCGCCACAACAGCAGCAACCACAGCAAGTACAAGACCTAGGCATCCACCAGAACCTGATGCCGAATCATCCACCCGCTCCTCCGCAGCAGCCACCGGCACCAGCGCAAGTAAACGTGGTTCAACCACCGGCCCCCAACGCCGGGTGGTCTTTTGATGATGATGGTGCCACACCGCAAGTAATGGCCTTCCACCACAACCCCCGCCACCCTTCCTTCATCCTCCCTACACAACCAACACCCCCTCCGCTCGTCCTGCCATCCACACCCACTCCAGCAAACCCTCTACCGCTCTCCATCCCTTCATACCCGCCAACACTTACTCCCCTCGTCATCATCACACCACCACCTAATCCTTCGCCCACTCTTAAACATCCACTAGCCTTCCCTCCACCCGCATCGATATTCATCACCACCCTGCCTTCCACCAATCCTTCACCCATCATCTGCTCACCTCCCATTAACCTCACCAACCCTACACTTCACAAAATCACCTCTCCCGCACAGCCTGTTCCACTCATCCACCCTGCAGCGCCTATCATACTATCTTCGGATGCTGCGGCAAACTGTGCTTTAAGGAGCGGGAAGATGTTCCATCGGAATTACGTTACTACTTCAAATCCCCAGTCCACCCAGCCAACGGCCGAACAAGAAGAAGCTGAACCCCTGTCGGGTACTCAATATGACTTGTTACATCATCTGGATCGAGTACCCGCTAAGATATCCGTGCTGGAGCTGATCAAAAGGTCTACCCTTCATCAGGATGCACTGAGGGATTTCTTGCAGAAGGTAATGGTTAGCGAAGACATGGCAGTCGACAGTCTACCAACGGCATTGGCAACTATCTCCAAAGGGCCAGCAATTACATTCTCAGAAACCGAGCTTGCACCTCCGGGGGCTCGACAAATGCCGCTCTGCATAACAATTACCCTGAACAAAGTCGACATTGAAGCGGCACTGGTTGACACGGGGGCCTCAATTATTGTTTGCCCACTTAGCACCCTCCGGGCATGCAACATATCTGAAGAGTTACTGCGGCCTACCCCCACCACTATAGCGGCATATGACAACTCAAGGCGGACATGTCACGGGGTAGTCACCATTCAGGCAGAGCTCGGGCCCCTTACTACGGCCGTGAAATTCTATGTTCTTGATATCGACCCTATGTTCAAGGCTATCTTGGGTCGTCCCTGGATTAACACACTCGGCGCTGTGCCCTCCACCGCACACCAGTGCATTAAGTTCCCCTTTCAAGGGAGGGTCGTCAAAGTTAAGAGCTTATCCACAGTACAGTCAGTAAAGGCTATTTCAGAGCAAGTTCTTCCCACACTTTGGCCAAGCAGCCGGCCCGTTCTGTCAGTGCTGGATTTGAACTTTCCTTGGGCTTATACATCCCCTAAGCCCGTCGCTACTCCAGTTAATGTCAAAGTGAAGCCGCAGATTCGGGATTCAAAGGGGTGGAACATTATATTGAAACTGGGCTATCAACCGGGGAGAGTCCTCGGTGCGCAACTGCAAGGGATGACGAAGCCTATACCTAAGGGAAGGAAAATGGGTAGGAGAGGTCTCGGCTACAAGGAGACAGCATTATCTATGATAAGTGATTCTGGGCCGCTCACCTGGGATTATCGTCAACATTTTGTCAAAGGGCCTCTCCAGCCTGGCACATTAGCTCCAAAGCCGGTTCAACAAGAGAGGAATACAGTTTGTCCAATTGCCAGTCCGCCTCCCTTGCCAAGAGGGTCAGATGATGACATGCTCGACTATAGTCAGGCCTTGCAGGGGCTCTTTTATGAGGAAGAATCTCAGAGGGAGCGACAAGAAGTTTGGCTTATGCAGTGGAGGACGAAGAAGCAGCTTATTGTTAATCTACAGAAGGAGGAGAGCTCTCCAGTTGTCTGTTCTTGGTCCCCCTCACACTTCCAATCCATCTTTCAGCAAAGGGAGTTCATACCCTGCCCTCCTCCTGTCATGATAAATCCATCCGTCATTGATCCACAGGAGATTCTATTCATTCCTTGTGCTTGCGGGAAGTGCCCGCGCATTGATCTATCCACTCTATTCACTCCTCCTTCTCCCAATGCTCAACTCCACGAGATGTGGTTCTCTTCTTCTGACCCCTTCTTCGATTGCATCTTCCCCGAGCTGTTCCCTATGCAGCTCCCACCTCCTCCGTCTTGCTATGTAGTCTCTACTGATCTCCAAAAAAAAACGTCAAATTTGAAACGGAGATTTCAGTGGAAGATTATGCTATCCTGTCTCTGTCCTCCTCCTCCCAGGGGCACGAGTCCCCTGCTCCTTCCCTTCCACTAAGCCTTCTCTCTCCTTAAGTTAGGGTTAGGGTCTAGCGAGTCTAAGAAAGTAGAGTCAGTTAGGTCTAGAGAAGTAGGGTCTTGTTCTGGGTCATCCAACCCTTCCCATTCTGAACCGCGCTCGCTTGCGCATCCGTCCCGATCTGTTCCTGATAGGTTCTTGCAAGATATAGCTCAGCGGTGTCATGCTCTTTTGAAGTGTCCGGAATTCGTCGCTACAGCAATCGTGATTGAGGATGAAGAGGAAATAGAAGGGGAATGGAGCGACGATGGATTAGGCGTCTATGAGGTTTTTGATGAGAAGGATCCAATAGATGAAGAGAACAATGTAGATGACACTGCCGACTTATATGCACAAGGACTAAAAAGATTCGACTAGCCGTCGACGACAGTGGATGAACCTACAAAGGAAATCAACTTGGGAACAGAAGAAGACCCAAGGCCCGTCATTATTTCTGCTAATCTCTCTTCACAGGTAGAAGAAGATCTAATTAAGGTATTAAGGGAGTATAGCGATTCTTTCGCCTGGTCTTATGAGGACATGCCAGGTCTTGACCCCTCCTTAGTGGAACATCGACTCGTGCTTAAGCCAGGGGCAACACCTGTGAAACAATGGTCAAGAAGATTTCACCCCCACATGGCCTTAAGGATCAAAGAAGAGGTCGACAAGATATATAAGGCCAGGTTCGTCAGAGTGGTTTTATATCCTCAGTGGGTGGCGAACATAGTCCCTGTTCTCAAGAAGGATGGAAAAGTACGCATATGCATTGATTTCAGGGATCTAAACAAAGCATGTCCCAAAGATGATTTCCCGCTACCTCATATAGACGTCCTAGTGGATAACACTGCCGGGTACGAAGCTCTGTCGTTTATGGACGGGTACTCGGGCTACAATCCAATCCGTCTCGCTCCGGAAGATCAAGAGAAAACTTCCTTCACCACGCCTTGGGGCACGTATTGTTATGTGGTTATGCCATTTGGGTTGAAGAACGCAGGTGCCACCTATCAAAGGGCGATGATGGCCATTTTCCACGACATGATGCACATATATATGGAAGTTTACGTGGATGACATCTTGGTGAAATCAAGAACAAAAGAAGAACACCCCTCTACCCTGGCTAAGGTGCTGCAGAGAGCCAGGGAGTACAAGCTTAAGATGGATCCGAAGAAGTGTGTATTCGGAGTCTCCTCAGGGAAGTTGTTAGGGTTCATAGTGAGCAAACGGGGGATCCAGATTGATCCTAATAAAGCACAGGCCGTCATGGACATGCCTCCGCCAAAGAACATTACGGAACTTCGAGGATTGATTGGTAGACTGCAATTCATTAGAAGATTTATATCTCAACATTCTCAGAGGTGTCGTCCGTTTTATGAATTGCTTAAGGCGGGGGTCAAGTTCGAATGGAATCAAGATTGTCAGAAGGCCTATGAGGACCTCAAAGAGTATCTGTCCAATCCCCCGGTTTTGTAACCTCCTGTCCCTAGGAAACCCCTAATCCTATACATCTCGGTTATTGAGGACTCCCTAGGGGCGGTCTTAGCACAAGTAGATGATGAAGGGAAAGAGCGGGCTGCGTACTACCTCTCTCGACTATTTAACCCGGCTGAATCTAAGTACACCGCTATGGAGAAGACTTGTGCCGCCTTAGTGTGGGTAGCTCAGAAGCTTAAACATTACTTTCTCGCCCACCCAGTCAGGTTGATCTCTAGAATGGACCCGGTCCGTTATCTCTTAGAAAAACCCGTCCTTTCTAGTAGGTTAGCTCGCTGGCAGAGCTTCCTCTCTCAGTTTGACATCACCTTTGTCGTTCAGAAGGCAGTCAAAGGATATGCCATTGCTGAGCATCTTGCACATCTTCCCATTCCTCATACCGATTCCATTCAGGACGATTTCCCTGATGAGCATCTCTCTGTCCTTTCTCATCATCCCTTCTGGTCTCTGCACTTCGACGGTGCACTCAACTCCCAAGGCCAAGGGATCGGGGCTGTCTTGCTTACTCCAGAGGGAGTAACCATCCCCTTCGCTTATCAACTTCGATTTCCTGCTACCAACAACATCGCTGAGTATGAGGCTCTCCTTGCCGGCTTGAAACACGCCTATCTCCTAGGCGCGCGCTATTTGAACATCATAGGAGACTCTCAGCTCGTCCTACGGCAAGTTCTGTCAACTTACCGTACTCGTGATCCTAAGCTCAAGCCTTATCAAGATTTGGTCACGCTCATTGCTAAGCGATTCCGTAAGCTGATCTATATTCATACTCCTCGCTCTCTGAACATTCTAGCTGATGCTTTGGCATCCCTTGCTTCCTCCTTATCTTTCCCTCTCAGTCGTAGTACTGAGACCATCATCGTCCAGAGATTGGACGCATGAGAGGCGACGAGTATGAAGACCCTATTCAAGATCCCTGGTTCGTCAATCTCAGGAAATCTGTAGAGGCGAGAGTTGAGAAGGAAGATCTCAAGGAAGTTTCATTAACATAACTAGAGGAGATTCTGGACGAAGAAGAATTGCCTTGGTATCATGAAATCGAATTGTTTTGCAAAGAAGGGTCATTCCCAGAAGGGGCAAAGGCCGAGCAGCGTAAAGCAATAAGAAGGGCCGCCACAAGGTACACTATCATTGCAGGAGAGCTGTATAGGCGTGCCACTAATGGAATGCTCATGAGATGCTTAGATGATGTAGAAGCTTGGAAAGTGGCTGAAGCGGCCCATTCTAGCGAGTGTGGAGGTCATGTCAATGGCCAGGCTCTAGCGAAGAAGATCCTTAGGCAGGGCTACTATTAGCCCACTCTAGAGGAAGATTGCTCCCTCTATGTCCGGAGGTGTCTTAAATGCCAACTCCATGCTGATAAAATTCACTCTCCAGCTTCGTCCCTCCATCCTATGACTGCTCCTTGGCCATTCTCTATGTGGGCTTTCGACATCATCGGCCCACTCGGTGATCCTAATTCTCAGATCAAGCAAAAATCCTTCATCCTCACCGCTACTGAGTACTTCACCAAATGGGCCGAAGCCGAGGCGTACGCGGAGATCAAAGCTACAACGGTGTGCCGCTTTATCATGAAGAATATCATCTCGCGGTTCGGAGTGCCAAGCAGCATCATCACCGACAACGGACCCCAGTTCGTCTCCCAAGAGCTTAAGGACCTATGTAAGAAGTTCAATATTGCACTGCATCATTCGTCTCCATATTACCCTCAAGGCAACGGTCAAGCCGAGGCCACTAATAAAACCCTTCTTAAAATCATTAAGAAAACATGCGAAGCATATAAATTTTCTGATTGGCCTGAAAGATTGGTGGAAGCTCTGTGGGCTTACCGGGGCAAACTCCCTACTCTTTAACTTACGGGATGGAGGCGGTGCTCCCATACGAGATTTTAATCCCTTCCCTTAGAGTGCAGCTCGATAAGGAACTTAATCTCGATGAACGTCGGGAGGCGTTGCTGGTCTAGTTGGAACTCTTGGATGAGAAGAGGATGAATGCGGCTGATCACGTTTCCGTTTATCAAAAGAGTGTTTCGCGTTATTTTCAAAAGAAGGTAATCGAACGAAAATTTTGTAAGGGTGAAATGGTTTTGAAACGTAAATTCATTCGGTATGCAGGTCCTAGGTCCAAGTTGCAACCTAACTGGGAAGGGCCGTTTGTAGTAAAGGAGGCTTATCCAGGGAATGCTTATCGTTTAGTAAACGCGGAAGGTGAGGAGCTCTCTCACCCGTGGAATGGGTTGTATCTTAAGCGTTTCTTTCCTAAAAAAATTAAACCATGTGCTTCTCCGGTAATAAGAACTTCCTCCCTATCTTCGAAAAGAGGGTCCCGAGTAAGGCAATCACACACTACACGGCATCCCTGGTCGGGTTCCTTGCTTATAAGACACCGTTTTCCTCGGCCATGCTTTAGGGGAAAGTCGAAGTCCCTGTCCGCTTCATTCTTCGGCTGAATCCAGGGGCAAGGAGTAAATAAGGAGGAGACAACCAATCCAAACTCCCTAACGAGAAGAGGTCTCAAACAGGGGCAAGTCCGTTATGACCTGACGCCACAAGAAAGAAAGGACAAGAAAAGAAAAGGAGTGGTCTTTACAAACAAAATCAAAAGCATCATCTCAAAGTCTGTGAATGAATTTTCAAAAGCTCCAAAGGAAAAAAGAAAACTAGGCATGACAAGAGTGGCAGTACAGTTCTCCGCGGGACGTTATGAGCCCGGTCGCATGCATGCCTAAGTGGACAAGGGTTCGATGACGGACATAAAAGCCCCGGCACAACAGACCAAATCTCTAATAGGGTTGTACGGTGAGGGAATCAAGTTCTAAAACTCCCATATCTGGCCTAAGCTTACCCCCATGTTCCTTTTTTCTTTTAGGACTGAGATGAGTACCCTAGGTATGGCATTGGTAAAAACACCGTCACAATGATCAGGTCTCGGCCAGGGGTTGTCACACTATCGCACGCCGGTCTCGAGACTCAACCTAAAACAAGGAAGGTCTCGTATTGCTAGAGAGGCACTGGTTTTTCAAAATCCAAAAACATCAAATATTCTCAAAATCCAAAAACATCAAATATCTTTCAAAATCCAAGAAAACATCAAATATTTTCAAAAATCCAAAACAACAAACATTTTCAAAAATCCAAAATAACAAATATTTTCAAAAATCCAAAAACAACAAATATTTTCAAAATCCAAGAACATTAAATATTTTCCAAAACTCCCAAAAATACCATCATATGCATAGCATGCATCGCATTTTTATTATATTTTCGCCTATTTAATAAGGCTCCACCCCTTGACCAAACATCAAGAAACGGTCATTATCTAACTTGCTTCAAGGCAAGGGGTTGAGTCTAAGAACAGATCTAACTTGTTTCATGTTTGAGTATGTGCAGAATACAGGGACAAGTCCAAAAGCAAAGCTCACAACTATGCAGGTTCAAAGTGTGTAACGCGCCAGCATCA
Source organism: Amorphophallus konjac (assembly GCA_022559845.1). NCBI lineage: Eukaryota > Viridiplantae > Streptophyta > Magnoliopsida > Alismatales > Araceae > Amorphophallus > Amorphophallus konjac. Next base: position 157,124,113 of record CM040118.1, on the reverse strand, counting down.
GACCGTTACAGTCATATAACGGGCCCATCTTTGACCATTATTTCCCTTCAGGCATGGGCCTTCTTCCTTTTCATTGAACCATCACTATAACGGTCTGGGATCTACCGTTACTTGAATATAACGGCTCAAGACCCATCCGTCATATCCTTCAGAGACAGGGCTCTTGTTATTCTCATTATGACGGCCTGCCGCAGGACCGTTATTTCTTTATGGCGGCCCAGTGCATATCCGTCTCTTACTCCAGAAGCCCTGTCTGCTCACCTCATTCTAGCCTTTTCAAACTATGGAACTCAAGATCATTCAAATATGGCAATCTCATCTCATTCAAGCAAAGATTAATGAAATATAATTCTTGATAAATTCAACTTCGATTGTCAAATACGCAATATCTCTCTCGTGAGCAAACAGAAAATCAAAATACATTTAATTTCTTATCCGCAAGAGGGCGGATTCTTCTCAACTCTTTCATGTAATCTCGGCGTGCTTCGTCGTTCTCTTCAACTTCTACTTGCCACGGACGCACCTTGCTGATCTCCCACATGGTCAGCGCGCTCCGGACTGCTCGTTCATCTTCCTCGGTCCCCATCTTCCTAGGTAGAAGGGGAGGGTAGTGTGATAGTGCAGAAACGCTGATTCGAGGTAGTCCGATCTGAAGATGGCATCGATGCGGGTTGTAGATCGCCATGGTAGTGTTCCCTACTAGCTGGAGGTCCAGGCCTTAACGCCGCGGTATTTTGAGAAGAGTGCTTCGGAGGACTCTTGGTCGCATGATGAACTTGTCCATTGGAAGAATGTTAAGGAAGAGGCGCCATTCGTCCCGAGTTTTCTTATCCGCCGTCTTGCATTCAACCTGAGGAGAATATCCAAATGCCCCTCCAATAAAGAAGAGAGGGTGGCTCCCGAAGATCCGGCTTGCTGAAGTTATGTCTTCCTTAGGAAGGAATTTGATTCTTATTCCCATCCAGCACTCAAGGAGTATCATGGAACCAAACAAGGGGCCCCCTATGCAAGCCGAGCTTAGTCCTTCGTAAAGGTATGAGAGGACCGCTTGAGAGATAGACATTCCCCGCCACAGCCCGCTAATAATGCCAAGATTTTGGATGTCTAAGAGGTGGTCGGTAGTAGTAAAAAGAAAGACTCCACACAAGCAAACCGCCACCGCCTTGGCTATTGCCTCATGTCTCTCCCACTTATTTTTACAATGAGACACTATCCATTGCGCCAAGGGTATCAAGTGAATGTGGTGTGGGCTGATCATGGTCCTCACGTCCTTTGGATTATGAATGAAATCACTCAAGATCAAGGACGGGTCGATAGGCTCGATTGTGTAGCAAACCCAGTCTTCATCCCCCACCTTAGTCTTAGGAAGGGTTAGGTAGGTTTCTACCTCCTCCAATAGGACGGTTGCTTCGAAGGATGGGAAGATGAAGGTATGAGTTTGTGGATGCCATAATTCCACAAGTGCTGAAAGGCTTGGCCAATCAAAGGACAATATCTGGAAATTCTTGCCTAAAACCAAGAGAGGTTGGAGGTGCCATGCTTTAAGGATTGATGTGACCTCTATGGGGAGTGCCTTTACCATGGGAGCCACCCACTTCAGATTGGAATAACACCTTGGGCCAGGGAGGGGCTTGAAGAAGGAAAGGAAGAAAGAAGGAAGTCATGAAAAGAATAAGTGTAGTGAAATTCTGAACTTTGGATGAGTTGTGAGAACTTACCACTCTTTGGACGTTGGAGCTTAGGTGTTTGGGAATTGAGGTTAGCCGTTGAAGCTCTCCATGTTCCCTCCTAGCATCCTTAGGGCCGGTGTAAACCTTCTCCTCCATAGCCATCATCTCGAAGCTCCTCTTCATCTTGCTTTCTGCTCTTTGGAAGAGCTCTTCAAACCCTAGAACAGAGGTTTCAGCAAAACTACGATTTTGATTAAGGTTCCAAGTTGCTAAGGCTTATATTTAACTTTGGAAGGATAAGATTCAGACTAGAAGGCTTTATCTTCAATCAGGATAAGTTCTAATGTTGGACTAAGTGGCTAAACCTCGGGTTTTAGTTATCTCGGCTCAATCCGTTTCAGATTACAACCCAGATTCTAACGGTCCATCGTGCGGCCGTTACTTCATTCCGACGCGCCAGCCCTTGGCCGTCGCACTTTCTGTGAGTTTCAATTCCCCGAATCATGTTCTGTGGAGAATGACGGTCTACGGGTCTACCGTCGCTTTCTGTAACGCGCAAACCCTGAGCCATCGTATTCCCAGCACTCAGTTCCTTCTCTTCTGGGCTAAACGCTTCCTGACGGTCTTACTTATGACCGTCTCTTAAGTCTGACGCGTCTCCTTCAGACCGTCGCATTTCCTGCTAGTTGCCCTGACCAACTATCGTTTTGCCATGATCAACGGTCTGACCCTTGGCCGTTACTTGTCTTTGACGCACCCTCGGTTGGCCGTCGTTTATCCTGATGCCCCACTGCCAGAGTGGACCTCTGATGATTAACGGTCTCTCACCAGAGCGTCGTTTGATTATGACGATCAGAGCTTAGACCGTCACTTTCTCTGCTGCTGAGTTCGGGCTATTCCTTCTGCCCTTGCCTAGACCTGGCGGTCTTTCACAATGTACACCTCGTCCTCTTCCCATTTTCACACATTCCTACATACATCTCATTCATTCATTCACATTTCGTCCATCCTGCTTTTTTCACATTCATTCATTCACGCTCGCATAAAATTAAAACAAAACAGAAAACTAAAAAGAAGGGATCTCATTCCATTTTGCCAAAAGTTCTATACAAAAGATAAGAAAAAACATAAAAATACATCATTCGGTCGGCTTATCCGCCGGACCGCCCTCATCCTCTCTATCCTCGGGTCTCCTCACGGGTGGCGGTGCTATGGAAGCACTCTCCTCCTGCTGTCCTCTCTCTGCCCTCTCATTCCTCCGCTGGGCGGAGGAGCTGACAAGGAAATTTCCTACTGAGCCGCTCGGGGCGGCACTCCTATGTACCCCACTCTGGGAGGCACTCCGCTCCGATCCCCGGCCCATCATCCGGACCGTCCGCTCTAGTGTCCGCAGCTCGATCTTCACTGTAAAGATCTGACGTCGCGTCTCCGGTGCCTCGGTCCGGTAGCGATCCAAGTCGGCCGTCCCGATCCGAAGCTCCTCCACCTCAGCTCGTGCCCGCGCTAACTCCTTCCGGAGTTGTTCCATCTCTGCATCATCTGGGCGTCGCAGGGTCTCCGCTCTCAGTCGGGCCATCTCTGCCCGTACCAGCTCCGTCTCTGCTCGGGCTCGATCGGTCTCGGCCCGGCTTCTCTCTACCTCTGCTCTCGCCTGGCTGGCCTCGGCCACTGCTGCTGCTAGATCCCTCGCCTGTAGATTGCATTTTATATCATTAGTCATGAAGCATTTAATTAGGCATAGTCATAAGCATTTTTTAGTCTCTTACCCGCTCCGCGAGGGTGGCCTCCGCCTCCTCGGCCCGGGCAACCGCCCGAGCAAAGTTGGCCTCCTGTTCGGCCCTGCCTCCCGTAGGCTGCGAGGAAGACGATGGGGCATCCGGCCCAGCGCGTTGGGCTCCCTCGGCCCGCTGCATTTAGAAGTCATGGTTAGTTGACATTGGCATTTTCATCATGAACATCATTGCATAAATCATGAGCATTTAAGTTTTTAGTCTCACCAGGAGCTCCAGGGTAGAGCGGTACCCGTCCCGCTGCTGGATGGTGGAGTGGAGTAGCCCTTCCAGCTCGGCTATCCGTCCCTCGGGGTCTAGCTGCATTTTAGAAAGCATGAGTCAGCATATATCATATTGCACATTGCATAATAAAAGTTTAGAGTTTTAGAATTGCATACCGGTCGTCGGGTACCTCAGTACACCCGGTCGCCGTAGAGTCGAGCGAAGGCCTTCAGATATGCCTCGTCGCTCTCGTCTCGCTCCTTCACCGCTCGACCCCGCCTATTCCAATCGTGGACGTACTTCGCCTTCCGAGCGCACCAATCCACATTGCCACTGATGCCCCTTGCTGATTTGCCGGGGTGGTCATCGCTGTGGCGTGGGAAGGTCACCTCGGGCTGGTGTAGTCCCCGGGTCCGCAGGATCAGCCTGTAGTGCAGAGGCTCGATGATATGGATGCAATGCAACCATATGTCTCACCCCCGGTACGATAAGGCCGCCTCTACCCACGGCTGTCCCGTGTAACACTCGTCGCGGTATGGGGTCCATCTCACCTGAGGGCATTTAGTTCATTCATTAGCATATAAAAGCATTAAAGATATTAGAGATATGTAGAAAGCATTTAGAAAACATTTAGAAGCATGTTTAAAAGCATATAGAAATCATTTTTGAGTTCTGGACTTACCGATGTATGCGGGAAGGAGTCCAGGTCGTCCTGGATCGTCCGGGTCAGTCTAATGATCGACCCTGTGTCCCTCGCCACCGACCAACGCCTCGCGATTGGTATGAGGTCGGGATGGAGTAGTGCGCCTCTCCCGATGCCTGGGAGGTACATATAGCTCCAGATCTGTATTTAGAAGTCGAGTCAGTCGCATCATTGCATAAGTCATTGCATAAATCATAGCATCAATATTCATGGTATAATAGAACACATATGAAGTACATTTATCTGTAGGAAAGGCGAGAAGCCGCCCAGCATCGTCTGCCGGTCCGTAGTGCTGAGGGACTCGAACAAGAATGCGAGTACTGCTGCTCCCCAGGCGTATCTCCTGACTCTGCTCAAATCCTCTATCATCGGTAGCAGTCTGCAGCTGATGACATCCGCCCGGGTCGCGAAGAGGAGCTTCCCGAATAGCAGCATCAGGAAGCGTCTGAGCACCCTGTCTCCCTCTGGTCCAGCCTCCACTGCCACGCGAGGGCGCACCTGGTCTATCACTCTGCCCAGATGCTCCTCGGGTAGCTCTCCCACGGTGATCACCGCTCCTCTCAAGCCTAAGCTCTCCTGCAGCACTGACCTCGAAAGCTGAGAGGAGGACTGTCCCGGCCTGATCAAATCTAGCCCGAGCAGCTGCTACGCCATATCCCGGTAGTCGCCGTATGTCCACCCTGTCACCGCGGCTCCGTGGACTCTCAATCCGATAATCCTTGCTATGTCTTCTCGCGTGGGGATCATGTGGCCCCACGGGAAGATGAAAGCTCGGCTGATCGGGTCCCATCTTTCGTGCAAGGCATACAGCAGCGGCGTGTCCATCCGGATCACCGCGATGCTGAGCACCTCGGCGAATCCCATGCTGGCTAATCTCTCTCTCTGGTAGTCGGGCAATGCCTGGTACACTGCCCGGATCTGTAGCCAGGAGATCCGCGATCGTCTCTTCCCCTGCATTACATATTAGATCATTCATTAGTCCAATTGCATCATATAATCATTGCATAATCATTCATAATTGAAAACAAAACAAAAATTTGAAAATTAAAAACCCTAAAAAATAGTTTAATTCCCTGGCTAAAGTGACGGCCCTGGGGTGGGGCGTCGTTTGATTCTGACGGATGCAGTCTGATGCGTCGGGTGTGTGACGGTCGCTGGCAGGACCGTCACATTATCTGCATTTGGGAATTTTTTCCCTTGCATCCCCATGGTCTCCCACTATGGCCAAATGGCCTACAATTGATCCTAGTGGGTTCGTAGACCCATTTCTACCCCTTTCCCTCACATGCATCCATAAATAAACACAAAAAAATCAAAAAATGGAAAATTAGGGCGGGGGGGCCTACCTCACGGTCCATATCTCTCCTCCTCTTTTTCTCTGGTTTTTTGGGCTCCTCTGCACCCAGTGAGGTTTCCCCTTGGTCCTTGATGTGACACAACCTCGGACCTAATGCAAGCAAGCACAATCGCATTCAAATGGGCCGAATTGGGCCACCGGTCTATCGACACTCACCCAAGCCCGGGGTAACTTGGCAATGCCAAGGTGAGGTTGAGGGGTTGGGCCCTTGCTGGTAGAGGGCCAGCAAGGCCAAGATGGGATTCCCAATGGGTGTGGAAGCCCAATTCAATGGGGCCGACGAAGTGCCGAAGGCACCGGTTGCACTTTTCCCACGATGATCACTCAAGGCAATGGGGCTTGAGGATCAAGCTCTCACTCGCATAACCAGCGGAACTAGAACTTATATTGAAAGAGAAGCACTAATGGAGTGAGATGTGAGTACTTACTCGACCGGTTTGAAGAAATCGATCCCGCTCGGAGACGAGGGCGAGCGGGGAGGCGAGTGGATCCCCACACGCCGCGGCGGTGTCGCTTGACCTGCCCAAAGAAGTTACAACACTACACCTCTCGCAGGAGGGGGACCTTGGGGTGGGGGTTAATGATATTACAAGCAATACTACCTCCACACAGGGAGGGGCCTTCAGCCGGCCAAGCGGGGAGGGGGAAACTAGGACCAAAAGCGATAAGAAGTTGGGAAGCCGAATCTACCTGCTGCCTGGGAGGGAGGACTGACAGTCAAATTTGGGGCCGCAGAAGTTGATACAGAATTTTGATGATGGCGAGACCAGGGGGGACTCTTCGTGACTGGTACTGGAACACCTCAGAAGTTTTTAAATTTCTTCTGGTACCACTGCTGACCGGGGTGGAGCTTCGAACAGAGTGGAAAGTTCTGGGACTGGCAGCTTCAGATTTCTAACCGCAGGTTGCAGAGAATGCTCCGATGGCTCCCGGACTCCGAATCAAGAACCGCCAGAGTTGTTGGAATCGTGGACGAGTCTTCTTCACAGAAAAACTGACGGGGATGCTAAAAGATGCCAGAGAAGACCTGGAGGCTATGAACAAGGATGACTGGTCGGGGTAGACTGTGGGGAAGCAGATCCGTACAGCAGAGGGATAAAATTGATAACTTCTGCTACTGGATGCCGAACGGAGTTCTGCTTCTTGATTCTGAACTTAGACAGAGCGATGAAGAACTTTTTAGAAGAACTTGGGGGCTGATTCCGCCGAGGTTCGTTGTGGCAGTGCTTCTAATCCGGTTCTGGTACTCAGCAGGGACAGCTCTGCGCTGTTGTGGAAGAACGAAGCTCTTGGGCAGCACACAACTCGGATGAAGACGAAACCACTACTGTTGCGAAGAAGATAGGGAGATGCTTCTGTGGATGCCTCTTGTGCCTTCAAACGCATCCAGAGGAAGTCGTGGTGGCCGCTGCAAGTTGTTGGTTCATCTGCAACCTCTAGACAACAAACTACAACTTCGAAGTAGCTTTAAATGACCAAGAAAGAAGAAGGGGAAGGGGGTAGATGAGTGTGGGAGTGACCCCTGGTTGTAAGGGGGTCTTGGAGGGGGTGTTCTAAGGTGTGGGAGGTGGAGAATAAGGTCTGGAAGAGGGTCCAACAGATGGTGATAGTGGGGGCTGCGAATTTGGGAAGGTGGGTGAGAGGGAAAGGGTATTTGAAAATGGGTTTAAGGGTGGGGTTAATTTGTTTATCTTGGGAATGGGGGGGGTTGTGTTGGGGAAGGGAATGGGTGCTTGGGAAAGTGGGAAGGGTGCTTGGGAAAGTGGGAGGGGTAGTTGGGGGTTGGATGGTGAGGAGAGGATTGGTGGAGGGGGTCTTGGGAAGGGATGGAGTATTGATGAGGGTTGTGGGGAATGGGAAGAGGCTTAAATGGGGTAGGTGGGGAGTGGAGGTGGTTGAGAAGGGAGGAGAGAGAAGAAAATTCGAATTTGGGTGTTGAGGAGAGAGAAAGTGGAGTGAAAAGGAGAGATTAAGAGAGGGAAGGGTGGGGAATCTCTCCCCTAGGGTTTCTCACCCAAAAAATGGAATCTCTCCACTAGATAAGAAGTGTAAACTCTCAAAATGGCATGTTTTTCATTCATTGATTCATTCATTACTTCAAAATGAGGAGAATGGGGTCCTATATATAGGCAACCCACATTTCTACAAAAGTCCCTGACAATTGACTCAATGACAAATAACCGAGGGGGTAGGGGAGAGCCCTTGGGCCAAGCCCAATGAATTGGGCCCAATAGCTAACTAGACAACCTAATGACACTCAAACTTAGGGAAATGAACACAAGACCTAGGAACATGACTCAAATAAAAGGGAAAATACATCAAATGATTCAAATAAAAATTACATAGGACTCAAAATTAAATGATTAGACCATGCCGGATGCAACCGGGGCGAGGAGACGAGCTGTGAACGTGGGCATGGGAGGTGATGTCCCCATCAGTCCTCCTCAGCTGTGGGGACTACTTCTTCTTCTGTTGGGTTTCTTCTCGCCGGCCGTTCTTCTTCCACCGGCGGGATCGCCTCCCGTTCAAGACGGCGGTGGAACCGCCGTATTGCCATCCTCTTCCCCCTCTCTCTCTTCTTTGGTGGCGGCTGGGGTGCCTCGTCGCCGGCCATTAGAGCGGTGGGGGTGGAATCACCGGAGCTCTCGGTTTTGAGGTTTTTTTTGGGCGTTGAGTGTTGGAATGAACGGGCCGTGACCGTTCGGTTGTTTTTTGAACACTCAGGAAATGTGACGGTCTATCGACTGACCGTCACATCATTCTGACGCATCTGGATTTGACCGTTACATGTGTTGGCACTGTTTTATTGAAGAATGCGAACCACCTGGTTTATGACGGATTAGGGATGGTCCGTTACTTTATGTAACGCACGTACATGAGACCGTTACAAACTTGCAAGTTTCTTGATGAATTAAATGGTCTAATTAATGTCAAAATGGTTCCATTTTCTTCCATGTTGTTCCTTATTGATGCCTCTCGCATGTACAAATGGTTATGACTTGGTACATGATCATTTTTATTGTTGGCTAACCTATCTTTCATGAAGGAATTATGAGTGAAGTCGTGCTTTATCGTCCGTCAGGCAGGTAAGTCAGGTATTGTATCTTGTTCCCTCACTCTCTTAATGCATTACTATACGTTACCTATGATATATTACCTCGAGAACCGGCTGATCATTCATGTGTCCTGGGATCTGATGTTCCCCTTAAACAAAAATGATGATGATCTAAGTTCATACGATTAATCGTTGGATAGGCCGTTAGATTGGAAAATTTGGGGACGATGGTTATGTCTTGCACGCCGTGGTTCCAGATAGTGTCCTGACTCCAATTTCTCCAAACTAGCAATACTATTCTTGAGTATTTTTCTATTTTATCTTTCTTTGCATTCGTTTTGAAGATTTTGTTTTCCTTTAGCCCAGCATGCATCATGCGCATTCTTTGAGCATTCATGAGTTTCATCTGTTCAAGATGTCTCATTAATGGTGAACAGCTGTGTTCTTAATCTTGAATAAGGAGAATTATTCCACTCTGAATTAGAAGGTTTTCTTTCGATCTGCTCGTGTGATTTGGTTTGCTGAAGATTCCTGTCTGGAGTTTAGTCTCTTTCCTTTTCGTTGCCTCCGGCGGCTAGCCGTGTTTCCTTTCCTTACTTAATAAGTTCCTCCAGACTCGCGTCCTTTGGCTGGCTATGTCCTTGTGATCAATTTGAGATTTTCTAGAAAATTCCTATCGCTTGTTGGTAAAGAACGGGTGTCGTTTACCTTAACGCCCTCTTTTGATACACTCCGCTTCATTTCCGCTTCATCTCCATGTTCCATTTCACTTCCGCTTCACCTCCGCTCGCTCCCCTGCAAAGAGGACGTTAAGGAGGGGCATCTGTTGACACCCATTTTATACCCAATAAGTCGGGTCATCTCTTTATTTCATTCTACATGATGCTCCGAGTTGTTCATTCTTTGATTAGTCTCTTGAACAGTTGTAGCATGTTTCTTGGGTCTTAATTCCTGGATTAAGATGTGTCTCCCGGTGGCATTTCGTTGGATGAAGCTCAGCAAAACCCTTCACTCTATTTTTGGAACCTCAATGATAATAACGGTCTCAGTCAGGCGCGTTGCTTCCTTCTGACGGATAGAACCTGGGCCGTTACTTTTTGAAGAGTCTTAAGGCTTAAGGCCTCGTTTTCAGTGCTTATCCCTTAATTTCCACGTTGATAATGATGGTATGTCGTGCAGCCGTCGTTTCATTCTGACGCCCTATGCCTTGGCCGTCGCTTCCTTGAAGAGTCCTATTGTTTGGATCTTCTTCCCGTTGATCTTATCTCTTTGGGATAGGGTTGAAAATGGCGGTCGTTCCTTGATGCGTTACTTCCAAGTGACGGTCTGTCGTGCAACCGTTACTTCATTCCGAGAGTCCTGGCAGTTCAGGCCTTTTCTCTGCTACTCCGTGGTCGAGATAAGGATTTGGATTGACGTTATCTCTTTCAAATCTGATCCTCAGGACCCCCCGTTTGTTTCTATCGACTCTTGGTGATATTATCTTCGAGGATTTGCTAAGATTTATCCCTCTTTCCTACTGAATTATTCTCTGCTCGACCTAAGAGTTTGAGGGTCTATAAATAGAACCCTTGACTTCATGGCCAAAGAGGAGGAGATTTGAATTCGCAACGAAGTGCTGCCGAACTCAGGAGCCATCTTCATCCAGGAGGAGCTGCTTCCCACGTCCATCCATCTTCTAATCAAGGGAGTACTTTAGTTTTGTCACGCCCCGAGCGCGGAAGATACCCGGAGGTGCGCGACGTGTCTATATCAATCATGTCAATCAGAGTGGTCGTGTATTCGACACAAAGACAGAGATACGCAAAATAGCAAGATAACCCAATCCTTTATTCCTTTATAATAGACTATTACAAATCCAATACTCTGTTTAATAAAAAGAAAAGTACATAGTTGACTCAAGAAACTATAGAAAAGACTAGATGACACTTGAGCAGCTCTAGCACTTTCACTCATGACCATTCCCATCCGATTGACTTCCATCGTCGTCGGACTTACCTGAAAAGTACAAAGGGACAAACGGAATGAGCGAACGCTCAGTAGGAAATTATATCTCAAGTACTAGCAAGGGGTTTAAGTAATTACATCTTTCATGAATGCAATAAAGCTATGCATGCTCGCATAAAACGACAAGATAGAGAGAATGTAATATCAAGGAAATAAGATGGACTAATCATGATCTTTCAACAAGATAACAAGGGTATTCAAGATATTTGAGGAAGTACGTTTAACAAGTCATGTCAAGAACTTTGGCTATCATGTATCAAGCAAGTAAATTACCCTTTTTCGGGCCACGCATTTCATGTCAAGTCAAGTACGATTCAAGTACAAGATGTGTGTGGAATGTCCAATCAAGCAAGTCAAGTACTCGGTATAATGCCAGATACCTTATCATTTTAACTCCCATGGGCACAAGTACTTTCGGGTGCTCCTCCCAGGACCAGATCGGGCCCTATATGCGCAGGCATTTATCATGTGTTTTTGACATCCACTCTTGTTTATAGCCAACATAGAATTTCAATAATCAAGCTTGTAGACACGTACGACAACTTTGATAGAATAGAGTCCAAAATATGACAAAGGATATAGATTGGCGATAATAACGGTATAATCACGATTATCGATGAAACTAGGTGGAATTAGGTTCCCTTAACTTAGGTACCATGACAAATCGATATGGACATTCTATATATAGAATTGAGATCCACATGAACAGTATATCAAAGGTAAGATACCCACATTCTTATCATAGAATTGAGGTTTACAAGAATGACATGATATGGCATGATATCATCATCCCATTAAGAATTTCTTATGATATACTCTTTGTATAATCATAAGGGCCGGTATACCATGTTTCTTTAGATTGACATGGCATCAATGGTGTAATGGGTTTTTAGGGTACAACCTGCTCAGTCGGCCTTGAGGGAATCCAAGGCTACGAGGAGTCTTACGGAGGTCTCTATGACTAACTCGCTAGTCCAAAGGAACGGAATGTCCAATGGAGAGCTTGTATGTCAATGAGAGTTGAGTGTGATCGATAAATCAACATGAAACGTGGGACTATACTCACGGAGTGGAGAATAGTGCCGATATATATATATTATAGCATATGAAACCATCGGTTAACAGAAACAGTGAAAAAATCAGTTTTACAGTAAAATAACGACTTAAGTAGAGTCGTTTCTCAAGTATTTAACGCCTAACATAAGGGCGTTTACATATTTTCTGTTTTGCAGAATTTTTAATAATTCAGTAATTTAACTAAAACGCGCCCTTGGAAGGGGCGTTTATTAAAGAGTTGACGACTTCACCAGAAGGCGTCTTATTATTTACATATCTGTCAGAATATAATTCATTTTCAGGATTTATATAAAACACGCCCTTGAAAGGGGCGTTACTGTTTAATTCTATTTTACAGAGTATATATATATTTCAGGAATTTACAGAGAACGCGCCCTAGAAAGGGGCGTTTCTTTTTAATTTACGCCCTGTCGTGGGGCGTTAGCTTTAATATTCACGCCCTGTTATGGGGCGTTAAAATATGAAAAATGACTTTGTCCAAGTCGTGAATTCAAGAAATTTACAATATTTCAGGATATAAATTTTTAAAAGGCAGGAGGCATGGTCATGACAATAAAATTAACAAGAATTCACAGGTAGAATTATGCAAGCTATTAGAATCGATACCTCCTATTTATTGAATTTTAAACAGGATCAATGATTAATTACATGCTGTTTTCATGAAATTAACGCCTGTATAAAAGGCATATACGTTTGAATTAACGACCTTGTGAGGGTCGTTTCTTGTAAAATAGTGCCCGTGACAGGGGCGTTTCTTTCAAAATTTTGCAGAAACGAAAACAAAACTGTATGCATGCCATGATTATACATATATCTTGCGTTATTTTCATTTGGGCTACAATAACTTGAGAAAATCCTACCTTAATAATGGATTTGAAGATGACCGTGAGGGGTTTGACTAGCAGAGGACGATGCTCGGTTAGGCTCCTGAAGACCACGGCTATTGGTTGATGGAAGAAGACGATGGCTTTGATTGTAGAAGAAGGACTGCAGTTATCCTATAAGAAAATAAAGAAACTGTATCTGTTTCTTTGTGATCTGAACATCATACGAAGGTAAATAATTTTTACCCGGATGAAGAACTATGCTTCTTCAGAACGTAGGGGCTTCTTAACCTGTAACAGAAGAAGATGAAGAACTGTTAGTTCTTCATGTAACAGACGTAGGGATTTAAGGAAAATAAGAAGGAATGCTCCTCTTACGTACCTCTGCAGACGAACGAATCAAATAGGTTTAGGGTTTAGATGAACGAGAGTTTTTATAGGATTTTGGGTGTCCTAGTAGGGTTGGTGATTGTGTGGAAGTAATACTTCTATGATAGAGTCATTACCACGTTTGAACTCTTTCTAATGTTTATCACTTACCCTGGATAAGTTCTGGGTTCGAACGGTTCACGAATGGAATTAACGCCTTAGGTCAGGGCGTCCATTCTTGAATTGACGACCCTGTTTAGGTCGTTTATTAAGAAACGTCTTGGAGAAGGGCGTTCCTTGTTTTTGAAACACGCCCAAGATATGGGCGTTTCTTTTACTTGCCTATTTGGTCGCGTGAGAGTTGACGACCACATGTGTGGGCGTCCTTTCTTTAGTCACGCCGTTTATAGAGGCGTTTCTTTTTAAATTAACGCCTTACTAAGAGGCGTTATTTGTACTTTGTTTTATTATCTGTATTACTTCTGTAATATATATGTTTTAATTCATTTCAAATATTCATTTGTCAGGGTTGCTACACCCTCCCCCACTTAAAAAGAATTTGGTCCCCAAATTCAATTGCATATTCTGTATACACGCGGAGAGTGTAGAGTATATACCTCTTAGAACAAGTCGGGAAATCGTTTCTTCATAGATTCCTCGGTCTCCCATGTCGCTTCGTGTTCAGAATTCTTATTCCATTGCACCTTAAGCATGGGAATAACCTTATTCCTTAGAGCTCGTATTTCACGATTTAAGATTTTCATAGGCTTCTGTTCATATGTGAGATCTTTCTTGATCACCAGATCTCCATGTTTAAGAATGTGTGATGGGTCGTGTACATACTTTTTCAACATGGATATGTGAAATACATTGTGTACTTCGGACAATTGAGGAGGCAATGCGATGCGATAAGCAACCTCGCCAACTCTTTCGAGTATCTCAAATGGTCCGATGAATCTTGGCGTAAGCTTGCCCTTAACACCAAATCTTCGTATGCCACGTCCAGGCGATATTTTAAGAAATACATGATCTCCAACCTGGAATTCAAGATCTCTTCTCCTTGTATCAGCATAAGCCTTTTGTCTGGTCTGAGCAACTTGCAATCTTTCTCTGATCACTTGTATCTTCTCAGTTGTATCCCTTACCATGTCTGGACCTAACAGTTGTTTCTCTCCAACTTCGTTCCAGCATAAAGGTGATCGGTAACTCCTTCCATATAAAGCTTCGAAAGGTGCCATTTGGATACTAGCTTGGTAGCTATTATTATATGCAAATTCAACTAGAGGCAAGTGTTCATGCCAGCTTCCACCAAAGTCAATGATGCAAGCTCTTAGCATATCCTCAACAACTTGGTTAGTTCTCTCGGTCTGACCATCCGTTTGAGGATGAAAAGCTGTACTAAAATTTAGTCTTGTCCCCAACGAATGTTGTAATCCCTTCCAAAAATGAGAAGTGAAACGGGGATCTCTATCAGACACGATTGAGACAGGAATTCCATGTAACCTGACTATTTCCTTGATATATAATGCAGCTAAGACATCAATTGACCATCGACTCTTTATTGGCAAGAAATGCGCCGATTTAGTTAAACGGTCAATGATAACCCATATTCCATCATGTCCTCCTTTGGATTTAGATAGACCCATGATGAAATCCATACCAATATCCTCCCACTTCCATTTTGGAATATCTAGAGGATGTAGTTTTCCAGCAGGCTTTTGGTGTTCCGCCTTGACTTGTTGGCATGTGAGACAGCGTGATACATAGTCCGCTATTTCTCTTTTCATGTTGGGCCACCAAAAGTTTCTCTTTACATCTTGGTACATTTTGGTTGATCATGGATGAATAGTGTACCTTGATCGGTGAGCTTCATCTAAGATCTTCTTCTTTAATTCCGGACAGTCGGGTATACAAGTTCTACCTTTGAATAATAATCTTCCATCAGAAGTTAGTTGAAAATCAGATTGTCCTTCTAATCTGCCTTTGATTTCCACTAATATAGGATCATCATTCTGAAGTGCTTGTATCTCAGATAATAAATCTGACTGTATGCTTACATGAGATAATGTAATAAATTTGGATTCCGTGTCCAAGCTTATATTGAGCTCGGAGAATTGTTCAAGTAACCTCCATTCTTGTATCATACAATTGGCTATCATTGCTCTCGGCTTTCGACTAAGGGCATCAGCAACATAATTACCCTTTCCGGGATGGTATTGTATATTGAAGTCGAAGTCCTTGAGATATTCTAGCCAGCGTCTTTGTCTCATGTTTAGCTCCTTTTGTGAAAATAGATATTTGAGACTTTTGTGATCTGAGTAGACAGTGAACTGTACTCCATAGAGATAGTGTCTCTATATCTTTAGGGCAAATACCACCGCGGCCAGTTCTAAGTCATGGACAGGGTAATTCTCCTCATGCTTCTTCAGTTGACGTGAAGAGTATGCTATGACCTTTCCTTGTTGCATTAGGACACATCCAAGGCCAATGCCAGAAGCATCTGTGTAGACCTCGAATTTCTCTCCTTCTATTGGTAGAGCTAACACCGGAGCTGTAGTGAGATGATCCTTGAGAGTTTGGAAACTTCTTTCACATTCCTCACTCCATTCATATCGGATCTCCTTACGAGTTAATCTTGTAAGTGGTACGGCGATCTTAGAGAAATCTTTGATGAATCACCGATAATAGCCTGCAAGACCTAAGAAACCTCTGATCTCGCTAGCATTGGTTGGTCTTCCCCAGTTTCTAACAGCTTCAACCTTTGATGGATCAACAGATAGACCATCCTTGGATATCACATGTCCGAGGAAAGTCACTTCTTCAAGCCAGAATTCACATTTGCTGAGCTTTGCATATAATTGATTTTCCCTCAATACTTGCAATGCGATCCTTAAATGCTCCTCATGTTCTTCCTTAGTTTTGGAATATATCAATATATCATCAATGAAAACCACCACAAATTGATCTAGATAAGGCCTGAATATGCTATTCATTAACTGCATAAAGGCAGTAGGGGCATTTGTTAGTCCAAAAGGCATAACAACAAATTCGTAATGGCCATACCTGCTTCTGAATGCGGTCTTGTGAATGTCATCATCCTTGATTCTTAATTGATGATATCCCGACCTGAGATCAATCTTGGAAAAGTATTTGGATCCTGAAATCTGATCAAATAATTCATCGATTCTCGACAGTGGATACTTGTTCTTGATAGTAAGATGATTCAACTGTCGATAGTCGATACACAATCTCATGGATCCATCCTTCTTCTTTACAAATAAGACTGGTGCTCCCCACGGGGAAGTACTTGGTCTAATAAACCCTTTTCGGATTAGTTCCATCAACTGCTCCTTCAACTCCTTGAGTTCAGCAGGGGACATTCTATATGGTGCCTTTGAAACAGGACCAGCACCAGGGACTAAGTCAATGGTGAAGGCCACTTCTCTTTGAGAGGGTAATCCCGGCAAATCTTCCAGAAATACGTCTGGAAATTCTCGCACTACCTGAATGTCTTCTATCTTGGTTTCCTTAGCTTCTTTAACAGTGACAAAACCAAGGAAGGACACACATCCTTTCCTGACGAGCTTGCTTGCTCGAAGAGCCGAAATAAGAGGGGATTTACTCCGACTCTTGGGGCGAGTAAAGACTAATTCTGGAAAATCTTTGAAAGAAATTCGGCTATTGCGGCAATCAACCGTTGCCTGGTATTTGGATAACCAGTCCGCTCCTAGTATAACATCATACTCCTTTAGATCGAGGCATATGAGATCTATAGGTAAATTCCTACCTTGAACCATTACCTCACAGTTTTGATAGTGATGAGTAATATCATTTTCACTTCCCAGAGGAGTAGTTAGGACTATTTTTATCCATTCTGGTTCTAACGGTAACGGGTCGGCAAACTTCTTAGAAATAAAGGAATGCGATGCACCCGTATCAAATAAGACATAAGCACTTTTGGAACAAATTTTCAATGTACCTTCCACTAATCCGCCTTCTTCTTCAGGTTCGGTCTCCTGGATTGCATGAAGACGAGCATTCTTTGTCACCGGGCGTTTACCATCGCCGGCTTGGTCATTCATTAATGGACACTCGGGAATCCGATGCTCACGGCTTCCACAACGGAGACAAGCTCCTAATTTCCTCCAGCATTCTTCGGTCTTGTGACCAGCCTTGTCACAATGCTTGCATAATGTATTAGAAGGTGTAGTGGTGATAGAGAAGGGCTTGGATTTCTTGAACTTGGAATCTTGAGAGGATGAACCTCCATTATTGGGCCTCTTCTTAAAGTTGGGTTTGAAAGAACCCGAACTTGTGACTTGCTCCTTCTTATCTTTCCCACGGATCCTATCAGATAGTTCCGTGGCATCTTCAAGTAATTGAGCTCGGCGCACTATTTCGGAATAAACTTGGATGTTCATAGGCGCCAGTTGAGTAATGTAGTGGGGCCTAAGCCCATTAAGAAATCTACGGGCTTTCATCTTCTCCGTGCTAATAAGATGCTTAGCATATCTAGACAACCTGGAGAACTGAGCTTCATAATCTGCTAATGATAAAGATCGTTGCTTCAATGCAGCGAATTCTGCAGCCTTCTTTTCTTGGACTCGGTCCGAGAAATATTTAGCATTGAAGTATTCCACAAATTCTTCCCATGTTACTTGAGTAGGATCGATGGTTGCTTCAATAGACTCCCACCAGCACCTAGCATCTTTCTCTAACTGGAATGTAGCTAATAGAACTTTGTCCTGATCCGTGCATTGCATGACACGGAATATGCGTTCGGTTTCCCGAACCCAATGCTCGGCATCGTCCGGATCGGTCGATCCCGTGAACTTCGGGGGATTCATGTTCTTAAATGCTTGGTGTAAGCTTCCAGCTCGTGGAGCACCACCTTGTGCTACCTGTTGTAGCACTTGAGTCATCCCTTGGAGGGTACGCTGCATGTTGCGCCATTGAGCACGTTCGGCAGCCATTATCCTACAATTACAATAACTATATCAGTACGTGATCGTATTTAAAGACTCGTACACTATGTTAAATTTAACCCTTGGTTCTACCCAATCTTACTGGTTTAAAGGTTCAAACTTATCCTTGGACTTGGGGTTTTTCCTAGGAATTGAATACCCTAGGCTCTGATACCACAAAGACTGTCACGCCCCGAGCGCGGAAGATACCCGGAGGTGCGCGACGTGTCTATATCAATCATGTCAATCAGAGTGGTCGTGTATTCGACACAAAGACAGAGATGCGCAAAATAGCAAGATAACCCAATCCTTTATTCCTTTATAATAGACTATTACAAATCCAATACTCTGTTTAATAAAAAGAAAAGTACATAGTTGACTCAAGAAACTATAGAAAAGACTAGATGACACTTGAGCAGCTCTAGCACTTTCACTCATGACCATTCCCATCCGATTGACTTCCATCGTCGTCGGACTTACCTGAAAAGTACAAAGGGACAAACGGAATGAGCGAACGCTCAGTAGAAAATTATATCTCAAGTACTAGCAAGGGGTTTAAGTAATTACATCTTTCATGAATGCAATAAAGCTATGCATGCTCGTATAAAACGACAAGATAGAGAGAATGTAATATCAGGGAAATAAGATGGACTAATCATGATCTTTCAACAAGATAACAAGGGTATTCAAGATATTTGAGCAAGTACGTTTAACAAGTCATGTCAAGAATTTTGGCTATCATGTATCAAGCAAGTAAATTACCCTTTTTCGGGTCACGCATTTCATGTCAAGTCAAGTACGATTCAAGTACAAGATGTGTGTGGAATGTCCAATCAAGCAAGTCAAGTACTCGGTATAATGCCAGATACCTTATCATTTTAACTCCCATGGGCACAAGTACTTTCGGGTGCTCCTCCCAGGACTAGATTGGGCCCTATATGCGCAGGCATTTATCATGTGTTTTTGACATCCACTCTTGTTTATAGCCAACATAGAATTTCAATAATCAAGCTTGTAGACACGTACGATAACTTTGATAGAATAGAGTCCAAAATATGACAAAGGACATAGATTGGCGCTAATAACGGTATAATCACGATTATCGATGAAACTATGTGGAATTAGGTTCCCTTAACTTAGGTACCATGACAAATCGATATGGACATTCTATATATAGAATTGAGGTCCACATGAACAGTATATCAAAGGTAAGATACCCTCATTCTTATCATAGAATTGAGGTTTACAAGAATGACATGATATGGCTTGATATCATCATCCCATTAAGAATTTCTTATGATATACTATTTGTATAATCATAAGGGCCGGTATACCATGTTTCTTTAGATTGACATGGCATCAATGGTGTAATGGGTTTTTAGGGTACAACCTGCTCAGTCGGCCTTGAGGGAATCCAAGGCTACGAGGAGTCTTACGGAGGTCTCTATGACTAACTCGCTAGTCCAAAGGAACAGAATGTCCAATGGAGAGCTTGTATGTCAATGAGAGTTGAGTGTGATCGATAAATCAACATGAAACGTGGGACTATACTCACGGAGTGGAGAATAGTGCCGATATATATATATTATAGCATATGAAACCATCGGTTAACAGAAACAGTGAAAAAATCAGTTTTACAGTAAAATAACGACTTAAGTAGAGTCGTTTCTCAAGTATTTAACGCCTAACATAAGGGCGTTTACATATTTTCCGTTTTGCAGAATTTTCAATAATTCAGTAATTTAACTAAAACGCGCCCTTGGAAGGGGCGTTTATTAAAGAGTTGACGACTTCACCAGAAGGCGTCTTATTATTTACATATCTGTCAGAATATAATTCATTTTCAGGATTTATATAAAACACGCCCTTGAAAGGGGCGTTACTGTTTAATTCTATTTTACAGAGTATATATATATTTCAGGAATTTACAGAGAACGCGCCCTAGAAAGGGGCATTTCTTTTTAATTTATGCCCTGTCGTGGGGCGTTAGCTTTAATATTCACGCCCTGTTATGGGGCGTTAAAATATGAAAAATGACTTTGTCCAAGTCGTGAATTCAAGAAATTTACAATATTTCAGGATATAAATTTTTAAAAGGCAGGAGGCATGGTCATGACAATAAAATTAACAGGAATTCACAGGTAGAGTTATGCAAGCTATTAGAATCGATACCTCCTATTTATTGAATTTTAAACAGGATCAATCATTAATTACATGCTGTTTTCATGAAATTAACGCCTGTATAAAAGGCATATACGTTTGAATTAACGACCTTGTGAGGGTCGTTTCTTGTAAAATAGCGCCCGTGACAGGGGCGTTTCTTTCAAAATTTTGCAGAAACGAAAACAAAACTGTATGCATGCCATGATTATACATATATCTTGCGTTATTTTCATTTGGGCTACAATAACTTGAGAAAATCCTACCTTAATAATGGATTTGAAGATGACCGTGAGGGGTTTGACTAGCAGAGGACGATGCTCGGTTAGGCTCCTGAAGACCACGGCTATTGGTTGATGGAAGAAGACGATGGCTTTGATTGTAGAAGAAGGACTACAGTTATCCTATAAGAAAATAAAGAAACTGTATCAGTTTCTTTGTGATCTGAACATCATACGAAGGTAAATAATTTTTACCCGGATGAAGAACTATGCTTCTTCAAAACGTAGGGGCTTCTTAACCTGTAACAGAAGAAGATGAAGAACTGTTAGTTCTTCATGTAACAGACGTAGGGATTTAAGGAAAATAAGAAGGAATGCTCCTCTTACGTACCTCTGTAGACGAACGAATCAAATAGGTTTAGGGTTTAGATGAACGAGAGTTTTTATAGGATTTTGGGTGTCCTAGTAGGGTTGGTGATTGTGTGGAAGTAATACTTCTATGATAGAGTCATTACCACGTTTGAACTCTTTCTAATGCTTATCACTTACCCTGGATAAGTTCTGGGTTCGAACGGTTCACGAATGGAATTAACGCCTTAGGTCAGGACGTCCATTCTTGAATTGACGACCTTGTTTAGGTCGTTTATTAAGAAACGTCTTGGAGAAGGGCGTTCCTTGTTTTTGAAACACGCCCAAGATATGGGCGTTTCTTTTACTTGCCTATTTGGTCGCGTGAGAGTTGACGACCACATGTGTGGGCGTCCTTTCTTTAGTCACGCCGTTTATAGAGGCGTTTCTTTTTAAATTAACGCCTTACTAAGAGGCGTTATTTGTACTTTGTTTTATTATCTGTATTACTTCTGTAATATATATGTTTTAATTCATTTCAAATATTCATTTGTCAGGGTTGCTACAAGTTTTGTCTTTCAAGTTCATCCTTGCATGCTTGAGTTCTTCCTTGGTTTTCCTCAAACAAAGAATTGTCCCTCCTCTTCCTCCACGTTTTTCACTGTTCTTTAAGCATACAAACATCCTCCCAAACTTTTAAAAACACCCAGAGGGGTTAAAAAACCAAAAACTCCCCGGTAATTCCCTCTCCTTTTGATGTTCTTAAACTCTTTAAGAATTGATGCTATGCTTGTGAAGAGGGCTAATTGAGATTGTCTTGTCTTGTCTTTCTACATCTTTGGCAGGTTTACAGGTTCATTAGCACGAGGCCCAAGTCTTCTAGCCGACTGGAAGAGTTGGAGTTAAAAGGATTCAAGCTTTACTACTGTAGGTTACCTGACGGTCTGGTGCAGGCGCGTCACTATCTTCCGGCGGTCTATCGTACGGCCGTCGCTTCTAAGCGACGCACGGGGTTCTGGCCGTTACTCCCAAGTTGATATGCAGGCTTTCTCTGGTTTTCTCTCCCGTGGGCGGATGTTTCATCCACCTATTTCCAAGGTACATTCGAGTCTTTGACTTGTGTTTACTTTGGTGGCGATCACATCTTTCCTTGGTATTGGGCATTAGCTGTCTTCTTCATCACATCTTTATTTCCCTTGCTTGTTCCACCCCTAGCGGTGTGTTTTTATTTATTTCTTGCTCCACGCCCCGGCGTGTGTTTTTTTTTCCTTTTCCTTAGCGTAATTTCATTGAGATAGCATGCCCATGCTAGAGCTAGCTATGATTGCCTAGGTTCATGTTTACATGTTCATAGGTTTGAGTAGATCTTTGATTGCTTGTTTGTCATCTTACCATATTACTTTGCAAACCTCAAAAGTAAGATAAAAGATAGGCAAATAAATATCAACAGTAGCGACCGATCTTGCCAATGGTGACAAGGGTCGAAAAGGTAGACGGTCTTGCCGATGGTGACAAGGACCGCAAAGGGTAGATGGTCTTGCCGATGGTGACAAGGATCGAAAAGGGTAGACGGTCTTACCGATGGTGACAAAGACCGAAAAGGGTAGACGATCTTACCGATGGTGACAAAGACCGGAAAGGGTAGCGACCGATCTTGCCAATGGTGACAAGGGTCTAAAAGGTAGACGATCTTGCCGATGGTGACAAGGACCGCAAAGGGTAGACGGTCTTGCCGATGGTGATAAGGACCGAAAAGGGTAGACGGTCTTTCCGATGGTGACAAGGACCGCAAAGGGTAGACGGTCTTGCCGATGGTGACAAGGACCGAAAAGGGTAGACGGTCTTGCCGATGGTGACAATGACCGGAAAGGGTAGCGACCAATCTTGCCGATGATGACAAGGGTCGAAAAGGTAGTTTGGGATGGAATGACGAACGAGGATAAACCCGTTACTACATCATCTTTTCATTTCATCATCATTTTTTATCATCATTTTTTTCTATTCATTCATTTCATCATTTTTTTAACCACATTACCTACTCAAGCGCCCTTTCGGGTTTTCACCGGAGTCAGTCCCCTTTTACTTTTGCCAACGTGCCCTCTTGGGTTTTCACGTGGCGGGGCACCCGATTTTGCCTGCAACGCCCTTTCGGGTTTTCGCCATAGCCGGGTTATAGCCATTTTTGCCCTTGTCCCCATTTAGGAACAAAGCCGGCGGGGTATCTCTATTTTTAACCCGATTTCTATTTCTTTTCTCTTTTTTTTCTTTTAATTCTCCGGAGGATCCAGAACACAGGAGAGCTTGTTTGCTAAGACGCCGATCGGCCTTATCGATGATGACAAGGGTCGGATCCTGGTTTGGTTCGTCGACATTGGTTAAATTCCAAAGCAAGGGACATGCTCATTAACGAGGATGAAAGGTCCAAGTTATAGGATGGAGGTCGACCGATCCCGCCGATGATGACGAGGGTCGGACACAGGTTTGTTAGGGGATCTCCGGTGGGACTTCTGATGGTTATCCCTTGGGAATCTCATTGAGAGGAGGATGAAGAGAAACTTTTGGATTACCACTTTACTGACCTAAGCGCCCTTTTTGGGTTTTCGCCGAGGCCATCCCCCTCTTGCTTTTGCCCACGCGCCCTTTCAGGTTTTCACGTGGTGGGGTACCCGATTTTGCCGGCAGCGCCCTTTCGGGTTTTCGTCACAACCGGGTTATAGCCATTTTTGCCCTCGTCCCCGTTTAGAAACAAGGCCGGCGGGGTATCTCTATTTTTAACCCCATTTCTGTTTCTTTCTCTTTTTTTTTGAACTCATGTAGCAGAAGGATGCTGAGAGGGTGTGGACGCACTTTTTATTTATTATAAAATCATTGGTTATTTGTTTATTGGCGTTTATTAAGTGCGTGGGCGTGCCAGTCACAAAGTGACGATTTATTGTGCGCTCGATCTGACTAATCAGACAATTATGTGGTTCGTGTCGGGACTGAGACCCGCCGCGCCATAAAGGTCACGGCGTCATTTACATCCCCTCGGAGAGGGGAACACCCTTGATTAATCGCCAAGAAAAGGGGCCTCATGGCCAGGAAACTATATCGAGAGAAACGAGCCGATAGCTGTCTCGAATTAGTCGGAAAGCCCTATGTCTAGGGAAACAAGCATTCGAAATATGTCGGTCACTCAAGGGACCATTTTGATATTCGGACGAGCGTCCGGCTTTAGAGAATCGTGATCATCACGGGGAAAACTGGAGCATATGTATGCCGGGGTACGACAAGTTTATTGTTTAAAGAGATAGGAGGCATTCGGTTGAATCCCGGTTACAGCGGTCGGAAACCGATAAGTTTGTTCGCCCGGTGCAAGAACAAGCTACGACCATACTGCGGTGGGCCCCCCGCAGTCGAAGTCAGGCTCGCGTGGGCATCATTAATATTTCCGGTGCCGAAGGGCAGTGGGAAAGTGTCCCGGGACTAGATTCCGAAACAAAGATTTGTATAGAGATAGCCGACTATAGGCCTAGGATGTGGGTCAGGCGATGACCATGGTTGGGGCGAACCCGAGGTCCAAATGTGACTCACGAAGGTCTTATTGATATTCCCACACGTAGGGTTCGGGGAAGACAAGAGCCGTCTCATTCCATTCGGATTTTGTCGGTCATACACGGACCATTTTATGTTCGGACAAAGGTCCGTATAGAAAACAAGACGGTGACGGGAGCGAATCCGTGTAAATGTCTGCCGTGAGTACGGCAAGTTTAGTGCAAGTGCGGGGCTAGATCCCGATATATATGTCGGTCACTAACGGACCACCCAGTATTCAGACGAGAGTCCGTATTCGAAGCATCGAAGACAACGAGAAAGACGCACGGATGTCTGCCGTAGGTACGACAAGTTTCATGGGATTACGGGATCGGATCCCGATGAAGATGGGTCAAGCTGATGATCTATTGGCCCGAGGTGGTTGCGGACTATGGCCATATCGGGGTTTCCGAGGACCACGTCTGATGCCACGGGGCGTCATTACTTTTCTCTTCACGCACAGTCTTGGGAAACAAAGGTTCCAAGGTATACGTGCATGTCGGTCACGGTCGGAACATTCATTGTTCGGATGCGAGTCCACGTTTGAATCATCGAAGATGATGATAAAACCATGCAAATGTCTGCCGTAGACACGACAAGTTTATTGTGGGGTTGCGGGATTAGATCCCGGGAGAAGCGGGTCGAGTTAACGAACTATTGGCCCGAGATGTGTTGGGATCGTGACCATGTCGGAGGTTCCGAGGTCCACGTCCGATACCACTAGGCATCATTGGTTTTCTCTTTGCACCCAGTCCGGGGGTGTGAATTGTTAAATGCGTAGCCCGAGCTCGCTAACGTGCGCCCTCACACGCGGATCGACCTGCGCGGTCAGGTCGCGGGGTTCAAGGGGGCAGCGCCCCCGGAACAAAATTTTAATTGAAGCGCGGGTAATAGAGTTCCTTTCATTTTTTTGGCATTGATCTTTGCATTCTTCTTTTTATTTGAACCTTCCTCTTTTAGGCACGCCGGTTTAAGGGAGAAGCCAAGGGATGGGCGCACCGGTTAAGGGAGAGCAAAGGGTTGTGGGCGCCGGAATAAGAAGTGCAAGGGGGCGTGCCGGCTCAAGGCCAAGGAAGGGGGGCACGCGAGTTATATGGCAAGAAGGAAGAGGGGCCAGGGGCACGCCATAATAGGCTAAAAAAGGGGAGGCACGCCGGTTTGAGCTCAGGAATTCTAAAGTGGATTTGAGTGTGGGGCTAAACCGGCGCAGGGGGGTAGCGTGCCGGATGGAGGCTCAGGAGTTTGAAGATGAAGTTGAGTGTGGGGCTAAACCAGCGCGGGGGGGTAGCGCGCCGGGTTAACCCATGCCGGATTAAGGGCACGCCGGAATAGCTTCTGTGGGTTTTATCTCAATCTGTTTGATTCTTATTGCCTCTGTTCTTATTTCTTCAACTTGTAGATTGATCAAATGAGCAGATTGTTTGTTCAATTGGCATTTCAAATCATTGTAATGCTTCTTAACATTTGTTGAGGTGAATGAATACTTGTATTTGGATGTTTACTTGAGGGGTTTATTATGCAAGAACTTAGATGTTTAACTTGATTCAGGGGCAGCTTCAGGCATGAACTGTTCTTATCTTTCGAGGACTTAGCTTGCTCGCTTGTTCGGCTGTTCTTATGCTCAGAGAACTCATCCTGCTCGTCTGTTCTTGAGTGTTCACATCCTGGCAAAATTTGGGCATCACCTCCCCTGGACTGGGAGTTGCCAGAGAGCAATAAGGAACACCAAACGGATAACTCCGGGGTGCACCTCAAATCTGGACCTCATGTCAGTCCAATAACCCAACTGTGAGTGTTGGAAAGCTCGAGGACTAGCCTTCGAGAGCTCTCACCAGTCACGGGTGATGACTTCGTGGAACGGGATAGATGTAGGCCACAGGTGGCCATGAATGTTCACCCTTCGAACTGGTTCCCTCGGAGTTCATGCCATAGAAGGGCAAGCTTCTGAGGACCCTAGGTGATGTTGAAAATTGAGAGGGAGAAAACGGAAGAAAAGGGGAAGAGGTTAGAGCAATAGAATGCCATTTATGCCAACAAGAGTCACTCTTTTATTCATCCTCAAAGGGAAAGGAGATCTACCCCCAAAGCACGGGGGGAATACAACGGAGAAGATAAAAGAAAAGCTAAGTGTTGAGGTGGGGAAAGAAGATACATCGATGGGGGAGAAGGAGGAACAGAGCACAAGCTCTTCCCCCTCTCTCCCCTCTCTCTTTCTCACCCTCTCTCTTTTTCTTCTTCACCTTGCAGATGGGGATGGATGTAGCTTCCTCTTCTCTTCAGACGCTGGGAACCTTAGCCGAACTAGCAGCCTTCCCTCTAGCCTCTTCCCTCTTCCTCTTCTCTCTTCTTCTGTTCCCTTCTTCTCTTGATCATCCTCCTCTTCGGCTTCACAATGCTGCCCCTTATATATATCAGCCAGCCTGGGAGCATTCCTGCCATTTCCACCTCATCCGCAACGATGTCGGGAGTTGACTGGCTGTGCTGGACGATGTTCATTTGTCCCGTACCCTGCTGCTCGTCCGAGGATGGGACGCTCAGAGATCCACCGGAGCTTGCCTTGCTGCTACTGCTTGTGTGCTGTCGAACAAAGGTAGAAGCAGAGTCATGGGCATTGAATGTCCTTTGCACGCCATAATGATGCAAAACAGAGTATCAGAATGTAGATGGGACGGCTTGTTTGCGCGCTGGATTAAGGTGACATGCAAGGGAAAGGGTGTGCGCCGGTTTAACCCATGATGAAGGGGAAAAGGGCGTGCCAGTTTAACCCAAGATGAAGGGGTGCGCCGGTTTAACAAAAAATGCAAGGGGCGCGCCGATTTAACAGCCAACCAAGGAGGGGCGCGCCGGTTTAAGATGTTGAAGGGGCGCGCCGGATTAAGATGTTAAAGGGGCGCGCCGATTTAGAGCGCGCCAGTTTAAGGCCCTTTCACACCGTTTTAAGCCTCGAATGGATTCTTTTCAAGTCGCAGCCATTTATTCGAGTGTTAGTGCTCCTGGAATGTTCTAGTTGCAACGTATGGCCTTCATAATATTCTGTTTACAGCCTTTGGGGCTTGGTCCCAGACATTACATGACTTTTGGTGTATCCCGAGACTGTGCCGGAGTTCTCGACTTTTCTTTGATTCAGCTCTCGACATGGCCGATCGGAGCATTGTAGCTGTATTTTCCGCTTGGGGGGGCTTCCTTAGCGGGTAGTAGACCACCAAGCGAGTTGTCGTCCTGATCGGGCGAGGCGTGAGGTTTATTCGGCATTTCCGTCTTTGGCTTGCTCTCGAGTGTCGAGACGTGCATGACGTATGATCGACACCGTCATTTTTTGATGTCCACAGAGGGTCGGCTAGAACATGAAGTATCGCGCTGAAAAAGGGGTTTATTCGTTAGCAAGAAGGTAATGCCAACGTCAAGGGTAGATCTGTGCCAATTCGGGCGTAGGGCCCGCAATGACAATGATGTATAAAGGTCGGCTAGGACACGGAGTCTTGCGCCAAGCAAAGGGGTTTATTCGTTAGCAAGAAGGTAATGCTAACGCAAAGGATAGATTTGAGTCGATTCGAGCGTAGGGCCCACAATGGCAATGATGTATAAAGGTCGGCTAGGACACGGAGTCTTGCGCCGAACAAGGGGTTTATTCGTTAGCAAGAAGGTAATGCTAACATCAAGGGTAGATTTATGCCAATTCGGGCGTAAGGCCCGCAATGGCAATGATGTATAAAGGTCGGCTAGGACACGGAGTCTTGCGTCGAACAAGGGGTTTATTCGTTAGCAAGAAGGTAATGCTAACGCAAAGAATGGATTTATGCCGATTCGGGCGTAAGGCCCGTAATGGCAAAGTCGTAGGTATTATGCGAGTCTGGCTAGGGTAGAGTGCCACTAGACTGAGGTAAGTGTGGCTTGATCAGGGCGGAATGCCACTGGACCAAGGTGAAGGTAGCTCGATCGGGATGGAATGCCACTAGACCGAGGTAAGTGTAGCTCGATCAGGGCGGAATGCCACCAGATCAAGGTAAAAGGCGGCTCGATCAGGGCGGAGTGCCACTAGACCAAGTTTGAGGTAGCTCGGTCAGGGCGGAGTGTCACTAGACCAAGTTTGAGGTAGCTTGGTCAGGGCGGAGTGCCACTAGACCATGTTTGAGGTTGCTCGGTCAGGGCGGAGTGCCACTGGACCAAGGGTGAAGGTAGCTCGGTCAGGGCA
The DNA here is from genome assembly GCA_022559845.1 of Amorphophallus konjac. Taxonomy (NCBI): domain Eukaryota; kingdom Viridiplantae; phylum Streptophyta; class Magnoliopsida; order Alismatales; family Araceae; genus Amorphophallus; species Amorphophallus konjac. The sequence goes on along the minus strand of CM040118.1, from coordinate 157,095,599 downwards.
GAGTGCCATTGGACCAAGGGTGAAGGTAGCTCGGTCAGGGCGGAGTGCCACTAGACCGAGGGTGGAGGCAGCTCGGTCAGGGCGGAGTGCCACTGGAGCAAGTTTGAAGTAGTTCGGTCGGGGCGAAGTGCCACTGGACCAAGGGCGGAGGTAGCTTGGTCAGGGCGTAGTGCCACTGGACCGAGGGTGGAGGTAGCTCGGTTAGGGCAGAGCGCCACTGGACCAAGGGTGGAGGTAGCTCGATCAGGGCGGAGTGCCACTGGACCAAGGGTGGAGGTAGCTTGGTCAGGGCGGAGTGCCACTGGACCAAGGGTGGAGGTAGCTCGGTCAGGGCGGAGCGCCACTAGACCGAGGGTGGAGGCAGCTCGGTCAGGGCGGAGTGCCACTGGACCAAGTTTGAAGTAGTTCGGTCGGGGCGGAGTGCCACTGGACCAAGGGCGGAGGTAGCTTGGTCAGGGTGTAGTGCCACTGGACCGAGGGTGGAGGTAGCTCGGTTAGGGCGGAGCGCCACTGGACCAAGGGTGGAGGTAGCTTGGTCAGGGCGGAGTGCCACTGGACCAAGGGTGGAGGTAGCTCGGTCAGGGTAGAGTGCCCCTGGACCGAGGGTAGAGGTAGCTTGGTCAGGGCGGAGCGCCACTAGACTAAGTTTGAGGTAAGGCTTAGCTAGGGCGGAGTGCCACTAGACTAAGACGGGCGGGACTCTAGTCAGGGTGGATATAGCCCCTAGGCTGAGGTGGATAAAGCTTGGTCAGGGCGGAGTGCCACTAGGCCAAGCATGGGTCTAGTGCTCGGTCGGGGCGGAATGCCACTAGACCTAGAGCAAGCAGAACTTAGCTAGGGCAGAATGCTGCTAAACTGAGGTAGGTAGAGCTTGGTTAAGGTGGAATGCCACTAGACCAAGGATGGGTAGAGCTTGGCAAGGGTGGAATGCCACTAGACCAAGGTAGGTGAAACTTAGCTAGGGTAGAGTGCCACTAAACTAAGGTAGGTAGAGCTTAGCTGGGGCAGGGTGCCACTAGACTAAGGCAGGTAGAACTTAGCTAGGGCAGAATGCCACTAAACTAAGGTAGATGAAACTTAGCTAGGGCAGGGTGCCACTAGACTAAGGCAGGTGGGACTTAGCTAGGGCGGAGTGCCACTAGACTAAGGTAGGTAGAGCTCGGTCAGGACGGAATGCCACTAGACCAAGGTAGGTGGGACTTAGCTAGGGCGGAATGCCACTAGTCTAAGGCAGGTAGAGCTCGGTCAGGGCGGAATGCCACTAGACCAAGGTAGGTAGGACTTAGCTAGGGTGGAGTGCCACCAGACTAAGCTAGGTAGGGCTCGGTCAGGGCGGAATGCCACTAGACCAAGGTAGGTAGGACTTAGCTAGGGCGGAGTGCCGCTAGACTAAGGCAGGTGAAACTTAGCTAGGGCAGGGTGCCACTAGAGTAAGGCAGGTAGAACTAGGTCAGGGCGGAATGCCACTAGACCAAGGTAGGTAGGACTTAGCTAGGGCAGAGTGCCACCAGACTAAGGCAGGCAGAACTTAGCTAAGGCAGAGTGCCATAAGACTAAGGCAGGAAAAACATAGCTAGGGCAGAGTGCCACTAGACTAAGGCAGGTGGGACTTAGCTAGGGCGGAGCGCCACTAGACTAAGGCGGATAGAGCTCGGTCAGGGCGGAATGCCACTAGACTAAGGCAGGTAGAGTCCGGTCAGTGCAGAATGCCACTAGATCAAGGGTAGGTAGAACTTAGCTAGGGCGGAGTACCACCAGACTAAGGCAGGCAGGGCTTAGCTAGGGCAGAGTGCCACTAAACTAAGGTAAGTAAAACTTAGCTAGGGCAGAGTGCCACTAGACTAAGGCAGGTGGGACTTATCTGGGGCGGAGCACCACTAGACTAAGGCAGGTAGAGGTCGGTCAGGGCGAAATGCCACTAGACCAAGGTAGGTGGGACTTAGCTAGGGGGAGTGCCACTAGTCTAAGGCAGGTAGAGCTCGGTCGGGGCGGAGTGCCACTAGACCAAGGGAAAGATTTTATGGGCCCGATCCAATGGAACTGATGGGCAATGTCTAGAGCTTAGCAAGGGTGGAGTTCCACAGGCCAAGGGACAGATTTTATGAGCCCGGTCCAGTGGAACTGATAGGCAACATCTAGAGCTTAGCATGGGCGGAGTGCCACAGGCCAATGGACAGATTTTGTTAGCCCAGTCCAATGGAACTAAGGCGATGAGAGCTCGACGAGGGCGGAATACCACAGGCCAAGGGAAAGGTTTTATGGGCCCGGTCCAATGGAACTGATGGGCAACGTCTAGAGCTTGGCGAGGGCAGAATGCCACATGCCAAGGGAAAGGTTTTATGAGCCCAGTGGGGCAAGTTTGGTATCTTTTAGCGTGTTTGTGTAGCTGTTTGCGGTAGAATGCCGAAGGATGGCAAGGATGTATTGGTTATGAGTATGGGTTCCACACTAGGGTTATAGCGTCAATCCCGGTGGGACTAATGGGAAGCATTTCACTGGATAAGGAGTTGGCAAAGCCAATGAGTGTTTATTGGGTGACCTAGCTAGTAGATACAGTCTAAGGACATGAGTGGGCAGTTGATACAAGCTTTGCAGCCCAGGACGTGCGTCAACTCAAGTGTTTAGACCGGATCAACAGGGATCCTTTGATAGTGGGGAGGTTGTTGCATGGCTGCTCTGAGTCGGCATCGCCCCAAGGGACGGATGGCAAGTGGCAGTAGCCTTGCGCCGAGTCATCTCGTTGCTTCTTGTATTGTTGTCTTCAGCAGGGCGCCAGGAATGTTGTAGCTCTTACAAAGATAGGCCTCCAGGGCTTGTGTCGTATGCTGGTCTCTTGACATGCCTGCCTCAACAGTTGTGGTTGCGAGGTCTTTTCAACTCCACAAATGGCGCTGGTGGCTTTGAGCTCATATAGCTATGCGCCTTGCACTGCCTATAGTGATTTCAATTGAAGAAGCGATTGCAGGGCTTACCCTGATTCCATGGTGCTAAATTGTATAGAGTAGCTTCTCAGAGAAGGAGAAATCCCATTCTAACATTGAATAAAATGTAGCAAATGGGTCCTCTAAGTGAGGAGTTGAAAATCTTTAGCAATCGATCTTATCAAAAAATTAGCATCTGCAGTGGGTTGTCCAGTTCACGGTGGGATGTTGGTGTGCCTTGAATACTCCCGTTCCTTCTTCTTTTAGCTTTGGATGCCCCCATGCTGTGGTGGGAAATCGGAGAGGTCATTCTCTCTTTTAATGCCCCCAAGCTGGGGTGGATAGCTGAAGACGAGTTGTTCGAAGCATGTCTTTTCATTGAGTAGCTTGTTCGCTTCACGAACAGTTGTGTAGGCAGAAAGCAGCAGGGAAACCCGGCCGTTGGACTCCACCCTCTTCTCTTTTGTTGGCAGCCCCCAGGTGGGGAATAGAGTCACATTGTGCCCAGCGGCACCTCAGAGCTTGATTGTAGCTGAGCATCTTTTCATTCTTGCCCCCATGTCAAGTGTGTGTTGAAATAGAATTTCTATTGGCTCCAAGAAGGAGTATGCTGTCAGGTGTCTCTCGGGTGAACTAGCCCCATTTGACAATTGTTTATTCACCTGCCCCTTCTTATGCAGAGTGAGGTGCCGGTGGAGGGTGGGAGTACATCTCCCTCAAAGGGTTGAGCATGCTTCCATGGGTGCTGGAGCATATAGAGCAGCGGCTACATTGTGCCGCGTCGTTTCATTTGGAAGGAGATTCTTCCTTGCATCTTTATCATTTTTCAGCTGGCCCCGATATGAGTGGACTCCATTCTTGAGCTGATGGCTTGAATAAAGAGGGAAACACATCGAGCAGTAAAGCATCATATTTTCTTTTATTCTTGGGTTTATTTCTATTTTAGTCTTCAGCAGTTGCTCCGGAGACGGTGCAACAATTGCATTTGTTCGGCCTTTTGCCACAACGGAGGGACCTCAGGGTGCATCTTAGAAGGTGTACCGTCTCGATTGATGTACGGAAACTGTGTTAGCCGTCATCTTGAAAATGGGCATCGAGTGAGGGCGAGGTGGGTCCACCCTATATTCTCCAAGTTGTAATTCACCACTTTGGACTAAGTCTTCCATGATGTCTTTGAACATATAGCAGTCCTCGATGAGATGTCCCCTCTTCTAATGGTAGGGGCAAAATCGAGGGTCATCTTTTCTTTCGATGTCATTTGGTCTCTTGAGCTCTGGGAGGATGACCTTGTTGTACTCAAGGGCCCACTCGAATAGACGCTAGGTCTTGTCTTGCGAGAATGAGTATGGTCTTTTAATTCTTGCCCTTAGTGAAGGGGGTTTTTATTCAGGAACCTTGGTAGAGGAAGAGCCAGTTGCCTCTTGTGCTTTCCTCCACTGACGCTCGAAGGCTACAAAGTCAACTGCTTCTATTCCTTCTGGTGCTGGCTATTCTTCAATTAGCTTGTGCTCTTGAATTGGAGGTGTAAAAGCTGGGTAGTATTTGGCCAGAAAGGCTTCAATTTCAATTACCACATCTTCTAATTGGTCGAAGGATTTGACTTCGAGGCCAATTACCCGTTGCAGGATCTCTTTCCTCAGATTACGTTTGCATAGCTGGACAACGTCTTTGTAGCTTGGCGGATGTTTGCATCTCGCACTGAGATTCTTCCAACGTTGAATATAGTCCGAAGTAGACTCATCATCTTTTTGTTGGATCATATATAACTCTGCTTTGGTGACTTCTTTCTCAACGGATTTTATCTCAGTTACTTGTTCTATTACTGGCTTGTTTGTTATGGCTGTCACTGCTGGATTCCGACATAAGCCAGCTGATTGTAGAGGCGGCATTGCATGAGGCGTGGAAGCTGCCCCCTGATGTGCCTGGAGAGCTGAGGGGTACGTGGGGGCCGCGTGGTATAGCTACCGTGGGCGGGTGCTCCCGTCGTGGCCTTGTGTTGACTGTGGCATAGCTGGTTGTAGTGAGGCTTCAAATGATTTAGCGCCACCTTGTAGGGCTTCGGATGAGGGTCCTGCCTGCCCGAGTGTGACTGGGGGTAAGCCCATCTCAGTCAATCTTTTTCTTAGTGTCTCTACTTCTTGTATTTTCTGATAGAGATCCATCATCAGAGCGGAGTTAGCTTGGTAGGAGCTGGGAGTGCTGTTTCCCGTGCTGATTCCAGGTAAGACTGGCAGCATTTTATTGTCGACACGGGACACGTATGGTCCTGTATGAGTGGATGTTCTTGCCCCCATGCTCTCATGTTGAGGAGGGGTATAATAGCATGCTTCTTCAGCAGGCGGTGGAGGATGCCCCCACCCTTCATGAGGTTGATGGCGAGAAATAAATGTTGCAGCTTGACCTGCCCTTGCTGGTGTATAGCATATTTCTTTGTCATCTTCTTCAGCAGCTCAGCTCGCATTGGGCCATGCGGATAGGGTATTGTAGGAGAGGACAACGCCGCTCTCTCTGTCTCTTGGCTTATTCTTCTCTTGCCTTACATAGAGACACTGTATTGATTGCTCTTTCCATAGCAGGTAGCTCATGCGGGCGAGGAGGATCAACCTTATAGTCGCCCAGTTGTAGCTCCCCTCTTCTGATTAGCTTTTCAATGGTGTCTTTAAAGACATAACAATCTTCAATATGGTGACCAACCCTCCGGTGATATGGGCAGTAGCAAGGATGGTCTTTCTTTCTAGCATCTTCCGGCCTCTTCGGCTCTGGTAGAGTAACCTTGTTGTTTGCGACAGCCCACTCGAAGAGGACTCGAGTCCTCTCCTTGGGGAAAGAGTAGAATTTTTTCATCTTGGCCCGCAAGGACGGGACTTCTTTGCTCCTCAGCTATTTTAGCGGTTGGAGGGTTAGTCACTCCTTCTTCTTTTTCTTCTTGTTGGTTGAATACTTTGAAATCAATTGTATGAACTTCTTCCTCGGGCGCTGACTGTTTGTCAGTAGACTTGCCCTTTTGGCTTGTAGCAGTTGGAGTAGAGGGAGAGCTGGAGATGAAGGCTTCAATCTCCGCGACCACATTATTTAGCCGGTTGAAAGACTGTAATTCAATTTCAATCATCCTGCTGAGGATTTCCCGGCTCAGATTCTGCTTGCATATTTGCACCGCGTCTTTTGGATGTGGCGGCTGCTTGCATCTCATACTGAGATTCCGCCATCTTTTGATGTACCCCAGGGCTGACTCATCATGTCTTTGCCTGGAGGCATACAGCTCGGCCAGTGTGACCTCTCTTTCAGCAATATGGAAGTGCTCTCGGAACTTCTGTTGCATAGTTGCCCAGTCATCAATAGAACAAATCGGTAGGTTTGAATACCATTTAAAAGCTAGGCCCGTCAGCGAAGACCCGAAGAATTTTAGCAGGTAGGCTTCATCTGTTGCCAGATCGCCCATTACTATCATATAGTAAGCAATATGCTCTTTTGGAGAGCCATGCCCGTTGAACTTTTCAAACTTGGGCGGCTTGTTGATGCCAGGCGGGAGCCTCTTTGCGGCATACTGCGACGGATACGGCACCTTGTAAACATCAAAAGTGATGATATCACCGTCTGTCCTCTCGACCAGCTTCATTTCAATTAGTTGTTCCACCATTAATTTATTTACCACGGCTGGGTCCACCGGCACCAGGTGGCAATGTGCAGGATGCTTTATAGAGGGAGTGAGTAGAGCTTCGACATGAGGTGCCGACTGCTCCGTTGGTGGCAACTGCTGCATTGGTGGAAGAGTTGGTTGCACGAAGGGTGGCTGTAGGGAATGTGGCTGAAGAGTGGCTTTGCCATAGCCTGTTGCTTGAGAAGTAGCTTGGGGTGTAGCATCGACCAGGTTAGGAACTTCCCGGGATGATTCAGCATGCACGTCCTGTTGCCAGGGAAAAGGGGCTTGCTCATTTCCTTCATTCAGTTGCCTTTTCAAGGCTTCGATCTCTTGCTGGTAATTTTACATCATCATTAAGATAATTGGGTCTTGCGCTGCCATAGCAGAGGTACCCTTGGATGCTTCGCCTGAAACATCTTCAAACGAGGCTGGCAGAGTAATCTCTTCTTCTTTAGAAGTGACCATGTTGGCAGTCGAAGTAGTGATAGCTTGCTTCTCTTTGGCTGCTTCGAGCATTTGTCTTGCAGCTTTGCCTCTTCTTGTCATCAGCCCAGGCCTTTCAGCTAACTTGGCCAACTCTTCCGACTCTTCGAGTAGGTCCCCATATCTGCTAGCCACCCCTGCCATGTTGTAAGTGAAGACTTGGTTTCTTTTTCTTTGCCCCCAGACTGTCTTCTTAACTTGACTAGGGAAGATTGACTTTTCAAACATTGATATCTATTTATTCTCTTCATGCTGTGGAGAAGCTTCAGAGCACTTGGCTTGCAAGCCATCTTCATATTCATTGATGTGCATGAATGACACCATTCTTCTTCTTTCTTTGCCTTCTTCTTTTCTGTCGACGCTAATGGCGCGGAGTAGCCTCTGCCGACTTAGGGCAGAACTTTCCAAGCCATAGAAGTAATTTTGGACCACCTGGGCCATTCCTTCTTGATTGTGCCCTATAGAGAGGGCAGAAATTAACAGTTGGTCTTGCATCGACGGCATGTAGGAGGGACGCGATAGTCTAGTAGCTCCGTTCGATCTTGTCGAACGTCGGGGAAGATTGGTCTGCCTGGCACAGACCCTATGAGCGGGCGGAGAGGCTACTGGCATGACCTCTTCTTCCTTCGGTGTAGCTTTATTGCCCCCACACCTATGGTCCTTGACAGTTGATGTTGAATCTTGCGGGGTCGAAGCTGGGCCCCGGGTCCTCTTGAGAACCCAAAGTTGATTGAATTTTGGTAGCTTGGGAGCTAGCTTCCCCCGGACATCCATGTCTAGATTGCCCTTCTGGCTTACTAATGCCTGGAAGGCGTTCTGAACGGGAACTGCTGGGATGATATGATCCGGCAAAGCTTCAGCACGATGGCTGTTCAGATAAACACGAACGCCACCAATTAGAACAGACTTCCCAGAAGCCGAGAGTCGGCCTCGGGAAATAGCAACAGCTCTTCTTCTTTGATTCTTCTTCTTCTCCCCCTCGGACGCCTTGTCATTGCAGGGGACAGCACGGTAGTCCACGTTGTGGACAAAGCTTGAGATAGTACGGTGAGACGGAGTGGTTCTCTGCGGACAGCTTGCCTTTGCAGGGGCTACGGCCTTGGCCGCAACAGTCTTGCCGGCTTCCTCTTCCTCAATCCTCAGCAGGCGCTTGAAGGCGACTCCAAGAAAATTAGGGAACCCCACCACTGGTGGCAGAGTTCCGAAAGTAGTGGGCACCGCCAAGTACCCATGCTTCGCATGGGTAGCGACCACTTGAGGGCTGAATGTAAGTGCAGTAAGTCCGCCAGTAATTGAGATCACTGTAAATTAGAATGAGCAAACGATCAGTATTTTGGGGAAGGCCCCCAGGCCTTCTACTTTGGCGAAGAGATGAAGGGAGACTTAGTCCCACCGGGCGTGCCAGCCTTGTGGAATGATTTTTTTATTTATTAGTTTTATTTATTTATTTATTGGTTGGTTTATTAGGCGTGCCAGCCACCAAAGTGATAATTTATTATGCGCTCGATCTGACTTGGTCAGTCGATTGTGAAGGCCGAGTCGGGACCGGAAGTCCGTCATACCATTAAGGCTATGACGTTAATTACGCCCTTCCAAAGAAGGACAACCCTTGATTAATCGCCAAAGTAGAAGAATCCTAGGGGCAAAACCAATGTGATAGGTATGCTCATTCATTTGCAGGATAGAAGATGCATGCAGATGATCATGCGAAACAAGATATGATATTAACATACGGAATAAATCCGGCAGCATATCCCCTTATTTTGGACTGTGCCAAAGGGGAGTATAGGACATCCATCCACGGAATGCCGCGATGGATGCCAAAAGAAAGATGGGCGTAGCCTGAGATCCAAGAGGATCTAGATGCGACGGGATAATGTCCATTATCATGGTATTTATTGATATCCCCTTTAGAAACTATTGGAGGACATGCAGTGGCAGAACTCCAAGAGTCAGCAGGGTTAGAAGAAAACATCGCGGTCAAACGGTATAATGTGGGGGTAAAACCCCATTACTTTAGCTCCCTTAGACTTGGATGAAGAACCATGATTCCCCATGATATGATGAAGGTTGGCATGAAGGCTAATAAGGTTGGGACATTGGGTTTAGACTGAGTTTAGGGCTCATCAAGGTTGCTGGGAAGTTGAGTGTTTGCATAATCATCGGTGCTGAGATGAACGGGCACGGATAGGAATCAGCGCGAAGGCAAACCGGCGCGGTGGAGCCTCGGCGCGACAGCTCCGGCATGGCAGTAAGCATAAAGGAGGGAATCGGCATGGTGTGAGGTCGGCGCGACTAGTGTCTCTGCGCGCCCCTCACTCGGCGTGAAACTCACGCCGAGAGAGGGCTGCGCCGGGAGGCTATATGGCACCGACAAGAGGGATTCTTTCAGGATTTTGAGGGCTTTGAGGCTGTGGATTTTAGGGAATCTCGTGTTTAATCAGGGCTTCATGGGCTCTGGCAATGATTTTTAGGTAACCTTAAAGGGGAGGATAAATTCATCCACAGAAGGTCTAGGGAGACCATGTGACAATCAACGGGAAATCTTATAATGATTACGTTCCCCTTGTGTAGTGGGCAAAGGGCCATGAGATAGTCTGTCTCAGGCCTCTACCAGACAGTAGAAAGTTGATTCATCAGTTTAAGAAAAAACATTACACGATATGACAAAGCAAGGATCGTGAATGAATTTCGGCAGCATCTCCCCTTATTTTGGACTGTGCCAAAGGGGAGTATAGGACATCCATCTACGAGTGCCGAGATGGAAGCCAAAGGAAAGATGGGCGTAGTGATGGAAATCAAGCGAGCTGCCAGGCCAAAGCCGATCGATGAAGCTGTTGGGCTGAAGATTAACGCGCTACCTTTGGGTAGCGCAACCTGAAGAAGGCGCTAGGTTTCCCTAGCGCGATCTCAGGCAGAAAGTCGATTGCAGACGCCCCAACTACCCAGCACTTGGAACTCCCAATGACTTCAATGTTCGCTATTTCCCACTGTTGTAATTGATGTTCTAGTGTCGTTCAGGCTTCCCCTTCCCCCTATATATGTACCCCATCTCGTTTGATTAAGTAATGAAATGAATTGAGAAAAAGATGAGTGTTTGAAAGAGTTGAGTATAGCATGGCTATATCTTCCCCCCCAATCTTTGGAATCCCCTCCCTCCTCCCCTCTTCGGGTGCGATGCCCACGTTCTTCTTCTAATCCTCCCCTTTTCCCCTTCACGGAGGACGTTCGAAGTTCCGGGTGCATCGGCCTTGAGAAGAGGTCGGATGTGAGGCCCCATTCGGGCTCCGTTCTTCCTCCACCGATGATCGACGCCCTCCACCATCGCCAACGACGTTGCTATGATCAAGACGGAGCTTGGTTGCACCGGTCCTGCGATGGGATCGGGTGTGATGCCCCAGCCAAAACCCTACATGGTCCTAGCTCGCCCTGCCATGCCCCTTTCTCCCTCGTCGCCCACCCCCACTCCCGCCTTCACCAAGTTATCCTAGCTTGTAATAGGTTAGTTTAATCGATGTTTAGGGCCCTCATGTGTTTGTTTAAGATCCCCCGTGTCATGCCCACCCTTCTATGTGCCCTCTCCATGTGATTCACTCCCACGAAGTCATCCACGGGTGCCCCAAAGTCGAAGTTCATCGTTCTGCTGCTGCCTGAGAACGTGCTATATCGTCATAGCACGTTCTTCATGAAGGCACTAGGAGCCTATAGCGCGACATTGATCAGAAGGAAGAAGACCCTCAAGCCCGTTTCACACAAATGGTATCAAAGCCTAGGGAACCAGCCTGTTCTCACAGACTGGGATCTTGAGCTTCTAGGTTCGAGGATGAACCTTCCAAAGTGGAGGGGTTTGATGGAAATCAAGCGAGCTGCCAGGCCAAATCCGATCGATGAAGCTGCTGGGCTGAAGATTAACGCGCTACCTTTGGGTAGCGCGACCTGAAGAAGGCGCTAGGTTTCCCTAGCGCGATCTCAGGCAGAAAGTCGACTGCAGACGCCCCAACTACCCAGCACTTGGAACTCCCAATGACTTCAATGTTCGCTATTTCCCACTGTTGTAATTGATGTTCTAGTGTCGTTCAGGCTTCCCCTTCCCCCTATATATGTACCCCATCTCGACCCCATCTCGTTTGATTAAGTAATGAAATGAATTGAGAAAAAGATGAGTGTTTGAAAGAGTTGAGTATAGCATGGCTATATCTTCCCCCCCAATCTTTGGAATCCCCTCCCTCCTCCCCTCTTCGGGTGTGATGCCCACGTTCTTCTTCTAATCCTCCCCTTTTCCCCTTCACGGAGGACGTTCGAAGTTCCGGGTGCATCGGCCTTGAGAAGAGGTCGGGTGTGAGGCCCCATTCGGGCTCCGCTCTTCCTCCACCGACGATCGACGCCCTCCACCATCGCCAACGACGTTGCTATGATCAAGACGGAGCTTGGTTGCACCGGTCCTGCGATGGGATCGGGTGTGATGCCCCAGCCAAAACCCTACATGGTCCTAGCTCGCCCTGCCATGCCCCTTTCTCCCTCGTCGCCCACCCCCACTCCCGCCTTCACCAAGTTATCCTAGCTAGTAATAGGTTAGTTTAATCGATGTTTAGGGCCCTCATGTGTTTGTTTAAGATCCCCCGTGTCATGCCCACCCTTCTATGTGCCCTCTCCATGTGATTCACTCCCCCGAAGTCATCCACGGGCGCCCCAAAGTCGAAGTTCATCGTTCTGTTGCTGCCTGAGAACGCGCTATATCGTCATAGCGCGTTCTTCATGAAGGCGCTAGGAGCCTATAGCGCGACATTGATCAGAAGGAAGAAGACCCTCAAGCCCGTTTCACATCAAATGGTATCAGAGCCTAGGGAACCACCCTATTCTCACAGACTGGGATCTTGAGCTTCTAGGTTCGAGGATGAACCTTCCAAAGTGGAGGGGTTTGATGGAAATCAAGCGAGCTGCCAGGCCAAAGCCGATCGATGAAGCTGCTGGGCTGAAGATTAACGCGCTACCTTTGGGTAGTGCGACCTGAAGAAGGCGCTAGGTTTCCCTAGCGCGATCTCAGGCAGAAAGTCGACTGCAGACGCCCCAACTACCCAGCACTTGGAACTCCCAATGACTTCAATGTTCGCTGTTTCCCACTGTTGTAATTGATGTTCTAGTGTCGTTCAGGCTTCCCCTTCCCCCTATATATGTACCCCATCTCGTTTGATTAAGTAATGAAATGAATTGAGAAAAAAATGAGTGTTTGAAAGAGTTGAGTATAGCATGGCTATATCTTCCCCCCCCCAATCTTTGGAATCCCCTCCCTCCTCCCCTCTTCGGGTGCGATGCCCACGTTCTTCTTCTAATCCTCCCCTTTTCTCCTTCACAGAGGACGTTCGGAGTTTCGGGTGCATCGGCCTTGAGAAGAGGTCGGGTGTGAGGCCCCATTCGGGCTCCGTTCTTCCTCCACCGATGATCGACGCCCTCCACCATCGCCAACGACGTTGCTATGATCAAGACGGAGCTTGGTTGCACCGGTCCTGCGATGGGATCGGGTGTGATGCCCCAGCCAAAACCCTACATGGTCCTAGCTCGCCCTGCCATGCCCCTTTCTCCCTCGTCGCCCACCCCCACTCCCACCTTCACCAAGTTATCCTAGCTAGTAATAGGTTAGTTTAATCGATGTTTAGGGCCCTCATGTGTTTGTTTAAGATCCCCCGTGTCATGCCCACCCTTCTATGTGCCCTCTCCATGTGATTTACTCCCCCGAAGTCATCCACGGGCGCCCCAAAGTCGAAGTTCATCGTTCTGCTGCTGCCTGAGAACGCGCTATATCGTCATAGCGCGTTCTTCATGAAGGCGCTAGGAGCCTATAGCGCGACATTGATCAGAAGGAAGAAGACCCTCAAGCCCGTTTCACATCAAATGGTATCAGATCCTAGGGAACTAGCCTGTTCTCACAGACTGGGATCTTGAGCTTCTAGGTTCGAGGATGAACCTTCCAAAGTGGAGGGGTTTGATGGAAATCAAGCGAGCTGCCAGGCCAAAGCCGATCGATGAAGCTGCTGGGCTGAAGATTAACGCGCTACCTTTGGGTAGCGCGACCTGAAGAAGGCGCTAGGTTTCCCTAGCGCGATCTCAGGCAGAAAGTCGACTGCAGACGCCCCAACTACCCAGCACTTGGAACTCCCAATGACTTCAATGTTCGCTGTTTCCCACTATTGTAATTGATGTTCTAGTGTCGTTCAGGCTTCCCCTTCCCCCTATATATGTACCCCATCTCGTTTGATTAAGTAATGAAATGAATTGAGAAAAAGATGAGTGTTTGAAAGAGTTGAGTATAGCATGGCTATATCTTCCCCCCCCAATCTTTGGAATCCCCTCCCTCCTCCCCTCTTCGGGTGCGATGCCCACGTTCTTCTTCTAATCCTCCCCTTTTCCCCTTCACGGAGGACGTTCGAAGTTCCGGGTGCATCGGCCTCGAGAAGAGGTCGGGTGTGAGGCCCCATTCGGGCTCCGTTCTTCCTCCACCGATGATCGACGCCCTCCACCATCGCCAACGACGTTGCTATGATCAAGACGGAGCTTGGTTGCACCGGTCCTGCGATGGGATCGGGTGTGATGCCCCAGCCAAAACCCTACATGGTCCTAGCTCGCCCTGCCATGCCCCTTTCTCCCTCGTCGCCCACCCCCACTCCCGCCTTCACCAAGTTATCCTAGCTAGTAATAGGTTAGTTTAATCGATGTTTAGGGCCCTAATGTGTTTGTTTAAGATCCCCCGTGTCATGCCCACCCTTCTATGTGCCCTCTCCATGTGATTCACTCCCCCGAAGTCATCCACGGGCGCCCCAAAGTCGAAGTTCATCATTCTGCTGCTGCCTGAGAACGTGCTATATCGTCATAGCGCGTTCTTCATGAAGGCGCTAGGAGCCTGTAGCGCGACATTAATCAGATGGAAGAAGACCCTCAAGCCCATTTCACATCACGTAGCCCGAGATCCAGAAGGATCAGAATCAGCGGGACAGTGTTCACTTGTCGTGGCGATCATTAATATCCCCTTGAAGAGGCTATAGGAGAACATGCAGCGGCAGAACTCCATGGGCCGGTGGGGTTGCAGAATGTAGGGGGGTTCACCCCATCAATTTAGCTTCCATGGGCTTGAGTGAAGGACTGTTGCTCCTCCCCGGGATGGTGATGATTTTATACTGAGTATAATAAGGCTCGGGGGTTCATGAGGGCGTCGGCACGGTAGTGTCTCGGCGCGGATAGCTTTCGGCGTGAAGGAGAGCACGAGAGGGCATCGGCCTGGAGGGAGGTTGAGGGAAGGCACTCGGCACGCTGGGTGTCTCGGCGTAGGCTGTCCTCGACGTGCCCATCACTCGGTGCGGAACCCGCGCCGAGAGAGGGCCGCTCCGGGAGGTCTTCCTACGCTGATAAAAGAGGTTTCAAAGGGGGTTTTAAGGGTTTTGAGTGGTTTTCATTCAAGGACTTTGAGATGCTTTATATGAGGCTTTGAGAGGTTTTATTCAAGGGTTTTGAGATGGCCAACAAAGACTAAGAATGGTTTTGGAACACATCACCCCGAGGAGGAGAGGGTTTTCACTTTGGAGCACCATTGGGAGCCAGGTTATTGATTGAATCACATGAACTTTGATTTGGATGTATTCCTCACCGTTTCATGAATGAGAAGCCATGAGATGGACTGTCTCGGGCTCTCACCGCGATTGTGAGGTTGGGAAAACAACTACTATATAGTAGAAACACAATCAAGCGGTCTAAAGGGTGTGCATGCAACAGAATCAGATCCATTCACGACAACTATCAAACACAATAGATTTTAGAGAGGCAGAGAGAGATAAAACTCCAGGATCTCATATCTCATTTCATTCAAAAAGACGCATACATTTAGCACAGAGGGGGAATCGGACTACAAGAGTCTACATACAAACTGATGCCCCTTGGAAACATGCCAGACTATACCAGCACTTAACGGAGGAACACGCCTCAGAAGCAAACTACAGAAAACAGAGACAGACTATAGAAGACAGATCGAAACAAAAGATGGGGAAGGGGAGAATATAGCCCATGAGGGCATTTGATAGATGAACCCCACCTTGAATCTCCTTCTCAGGGCTTCTACTACTCTCTTTCTCTTTCAGATCCCTTTCAACGGGCTCTCAGACTTTCTTCTTTTTCTTCTCTCAGCTTTCTTCTCCGATTGATCGATTTTTCTCCCCCTTCTCATACACGCCGAAGGCGTGGTTATATAGAGGGCTGCCCCTCTTCTCTCGGCACGGGTCCTTCCCGGGGTGATGGACAGTCGGCGCGCTCGACAGCAGAACTCTCGGCGCGCTCCTTCTTCAGTATGGGCTTCGACGTCATTTTAAGCTTTGATATGGTCTGGGTGCCTTTATGGGCTTAATGGGCCCTTGTAGCCTCTCTGCCTCTTCCTTTATCCCTAGAAAATAAGGAATATAAGATGATTTAGTAGGAAAAATTTTTTGACATTATTTATATATATATGTATATATTGTTATTATTTTATCATTTTTCATGCGTCAACACCTGCCGGGGGTAGGGCTGAGCGAGATGCAGAGTTTGCTCGAGCAGTAGCTCGGGCTGAAGACGCCGAGGCCACCCTCGCGGAGCAGGTAAGAATCTAAACCCAAATGCTTCTTAGACTTAAATGCTTATGCAAGCGCCAAATGCTTAATGGACTGATGATGCAAAATGCAGGCGAGAGAGCTGACCGCAGTGGTGGCCGAGGCGGAACGCGCTCGAGCGGAGGCAGAGCGAGGATGGTCAGAGGCAGAGAGACTCTGGACAGAGCTGGCTCAGGCACGGCCCGA
Organism: Amorphophallus konjac; assembly: GCA_022559845.1. NCBI lineage: Eukaryota > Viridiplantae > Streptophyta > Magnoliopsida > Alismatales > Araceae > Amorphophallus > Amorphophallus konjac. The sequence goes on along the minus strand of CM040118.1, from coordinate 157,079,742 downwards.
GGTGGAGAGACTCCGCGCCGGGACATCAGACTTAGAGCGATATCAGACCGAGGCCCGTGAGACACGGCGTCAGATCTTCGAGTTGAAGATCGAGCTTCGGACGATGGAGCGGACGGTGCGGATGATGGGCCACGGACCAGAGCGGAGTGCCTCCCATAGTGGTGCACGGAGGAGCGTCGCCCCGAGCGGATCAGTTGTAGATTTTCTTGCCAGCTCCTCCGGCCAGCGGAGAAATGAAGAGGCGGAGCAGGGCAGTAGCGAGAGGAGGGGAGCATCTCCATGGCCCCACCAGCAAGGATACCTGAGGGTGCTGGTGATAGCGACGGCTCGGGAGACAAGCCGGCCGAGTGACTTTTGTGTTTTGTTCTCTCTTCTTGACACCCACACTTGTACATGACTTATGAGAATGAAATGGAATGATAAAAATGAAAAAAAACTTTTTGTGTTTTTGTTTATGTGGATGAATGAATGAATGTGAATGAAACGGACGTGAATGAGTGGATGAATGGATGAATGTGAATGAGTGGATGAATGGATGAATAGATGAATGAATGTGTGAATGAATAGATGGGTGTGAACAGGTTGAGCAGAGACAGGGGACAAAATGTAAGACTAGTAGGTTAGACCAAAGAACAATGGAAAGAACAAAAATCTGTAGTAGAAGATGTGACGGTCCAGTGGTGGAGCGTCAGATTCATGTAACGCGTCAAGATTAGGCCGTCAGAGATAACAGAGCGAAAGTGGACTGAAAACTGTGTAGCAGGAAATGTGATGATCCAATGATGGAGTGCCAGGATCAGGTAACGGTCATAGATTAGACCGTCAGACATGACAGTGAATTTCAGCTAAAAAACCTGTAGCAGGAAATGTGACGGTCTAACGATGGAGCGTCAGGGATCCGTGGCGATCCTACGATGAACCGTTAGAGAACAAACTGCAATCCGAGACGGATTCTGCCGTGAGAGCCCGAACTCGAGGCAAGGAGACCTTAATCCATGCTAGAACCCTCTTAGGCTTAGGATAAGACTTTCCAACCCAAGTCTTATCATTCTAGCACCAAAATCCAGCCTTTATAAGATAGGATTAAGCCCAAAAATCGCAGCTTTCATCAATCCTCCGCTACAAGGGTTGAAAACTTCATTCAAAAGGCAAGGAACACCATGAAGAGAAGCTCCGGAGAGATGGGCATGGAGGAGAGAGTCTACACCGGTCCCAAGGCAGCCAAGAAAGAGCATGGGGAGCTGCAAAGATTGACATCCATCCCCAAGCATCTGAGCTCAAGTGCCCAAAGAGTGGTAAGTTCCAATTGAATTTAAAAGTTCATAAATTTTGGCACTTTCCATGCTACTTATGATTCTTCCTTCTTTCTCCTTCTCTCTTCCTTTTCTCTCTAGCCTTTGCCTGGCCCAAGGTGTTATTCCAACTTAAAGTGGGTGGCTCCCATGGTCCAAGAACTCCCATTAGAAGTCTTGTCGATCCTTAGGGCATGGCACCTCCAACCTTTGTTAGTTGTGGCCAAGAATTTCCAAAAATTATCCTTAGATTGGGCAAGCCTTTCAGCCCTCATAGAACTATGGCATCCACAAACACACACCTTCCTCTTCCCTTTCTTTGAAGCTACAGTCCTATTGGAGGAGGTAGAGACCTACCTAGCCCTTGCTAAGACTAAGGTGGGGGATGAAGATCTAGTGTGCCATACGGTCGAACCTATTGAAACATCCTTGATCCTAAGCGATTTCATACACAACCCGAAGGACGTGAGGACCATGATCAGCCCATGCCATATTCACTTGATACCCATGGCTCAATGGATAGTCTCCCATTGTAAAAATAAGTGGGAAAGATATGAAGCCATTGCCAAAGCAGTGTCGGTTTGCTTATGCGGGGTCTTCCTTTTCACCACCACAGACTACCTCCTAGATACCCAAAACCTTAGCATCATCAGTGGGTTGTGGCGGGGTTTATCCATTTCTCAAGCCGTCCTTTCATACTTTTACGAAGGACTTAACTCAACTTGCTTAGGAGGACCTCTATTCGGCTCAATGATACTCCTTGAGTGTTGGATGGGCGTGAGAATCAAGTTCCAACCCAAGGAGGACATACCTTCTGCTAGCCAGATTTTTGGGAGCCACCCTTTATTCTTTATTGGGGGTGCGTTTGGGTTCTCTTCACAAGTTGAATGCCGGACGGCGGACAAGAAAACGTGGGACGATTGGCGCCTCTTCCTCAACACCTTGCCAATTGAGAAGTTCATGATGCATCCAAGAGTTCTTCGGAGCATTATTCTTAGAGTACCACGGCGACCAGGTCTTGACCTTTAGCTAGTGGGGGACACTACCATGGCGATCTACAACCCTCACCGATGCTATCTTCAGATCGGGCTACCCCGCACCATAGTTCCTACACTATCACATTTCCCTCCCCTTAAAGCTAGGAAGATGGGGACCGGGGAGGATGAGAGAGCAGTCCGGAGCGCCCTGATGATGTGGGAGATCAGCAAAACTCGCCCGTGGCAAGAAGAAGTGGAAGAAGATGACGAGGAATGTCATGGATATGTGAAGGAATTACGCAAGATCCACCCTCTTGCGGATAAAAAGCTGAGCGTAGCTTGAATTTTCTTGAATGTAACAACATTTTTGAAGTCTACCAACCCATCTTATGTTTCCTTGAGTTTAATGAAATGACATGGAAGTGCCTAAGTTGAATGGATTTTGAGTTTGTTGCTTGATTGGGCTCAAACGTTCTGGAAGACAGAGCTTCTGGGGGATGTAACGATCCTCCATAGGGTCGCCACAACCCTCTGACGGTCTCACGACGAGCCGTCAGAATGGATGAACTCAGAAAACTAAATTTTCTGTCATCGGGAAGGTATAACAGTCTAATGTAGACGCGTTAGAAAGGGGTGACGGCCCAGTGCAGACGCGTCAGGGACAGTTCACTGAGAACAGATGAGTCTTAACCTTCGGGAGAAGGTAACGGTCAAACGATGAACCGTCACAGTCTTGTGGCGGTCTGATGCTGGAGTGTTACAGACCTCATGAGTTTGTGAGCTTGCAATCTGAACCTTGGTCTTGAACCAGCGTTCTGTACACTCTTAGATAAAAAATAAGTTAGAGAATGACCCCTTGCCTAAAGTAAGTTAGAGAATGACCATTTCTTGATAATTGGTCAAGTGGTGGAGCCTTTTTAAATAGGCGGCCAACATAATGAAAACAATGCGATGCATGCGATGCACATTTTTGGGATTTTTGCAAATACTCAAACTTTTTGTGAGATTTTAAAAATATTTGATGTTTTTGGATTTTGGAATAATGATTTTTTTAGATTTTGAAAATATATGATTTTTTGGATTTTGAAATATATGATTTTTTTGGGATTTTGAAATATATGATTTTTGAATTTTGAAAATATATGATTTTTTGGATTACAAAATATATGATTTTTTGGTTTTCGAAAATATATGATTTTTTGGATTTTGAAATATATGATTTTTTTGGATTTTGAAATATATGATTTTTTTGGATTTTGAAAACCAGTGCCTGCCCCTTAAAAACGTGGGTCCTCCCTATTCCATTGAGAGTTCCCGAGGTTGGCGTGTAATAGAGGTGACAACCCCTAGCCAGGGCCTTAACCAGCGTGCTGTGCTTCTACCAAGGCCATACCTAGGGTACTTGTTTTAATCCTGAAAAGGAAAATAGAATACGGGGATAAGCTTAGGCCAGGTACAGAAGTGTTCAGAGTTTGAGTTCCTCTCCAGACAACCTATTCAGAGACTTGGTCTATTGTGCCGGGGCTTTGTGTCCGTCATCGAACCTTTGTCCACTCTAGGCACGCATACGACCGGGTTCATGCGTCCCGCAGGAAAACTGTACTGCCACTGTTGCCATGCCTAGCTTTTTATTTTTCTTGGATCTTTGGAACTTATAATTGATAGACTTTTGCTTTTGTCATGATGAATGCTCCTTTTCTTTGCCTTTTTTCTTTTCTCTTGTGGCATCAGGTCATAACGGACTGCTTCTATTTGAGACCTCCCCTCGTCAAGGTGCCTAGATTGGTCATCGCCTCCTTATTAACCTCTTGCCCCTGGATTTAGCCGAAGAAAGAAACGGACAGGGACTTTGACTTTCCCCCAAGTATGGCCGAGGAGAAACGGTGTCTACAAAGTGGGAAAACCTGACCGGGGATGTCGTGTAGTGTGTGATTGCCACGCTCGGGGTCCTCTGTCAAGATGAAAGGGCAAGGACACCTTGTTACTGGGGTGGCACTGGTTTAGACTCTAAGGAAAGAAACACTTAAGATACAACCCATTCCATGTGTGAGGGAGCTCCTCACCTTCTGCGTTTACTAAGCGGTAAGCATTCCCTGGATAAGCCTCTTTTACAACGAACGGCCCTTCCCAGTTAGGTTGTAATTTAGACCGAGGATCTGTAGACCGTATGAATTTACATTTCAAAACCATATCATCTTTTTGAAATTTATGCTCAATTACCTTCTTTTGAAAATAACGCGAAACCCTCTTTTGATAAACGGATACGTGATCGGCCGCATTCATCCTCTTCTCATCTAAGAGTTCTAGCTGGACGAGCAACGCCTCTCGACGTTCATCGAGATTAAGTTTCTTATCGAGCTATACCCTTAGGGAAGGGATCAGGATCTCATATGGGAGCACTGCCTCCATTCCATAGGTAAGAGCATAAGGGGTTTGCCCCGTGGGAGTACGGACGGAGGTGCGGTAAGCCCAGAGAGCCTCCACTAATCGTTCTGGCCAATAAGAGAATTTGTGAGATTCGCATGTTTTCTTTATGATTTTGAGAAGGGTTTTGTTAGTGGCTTTGGCCTGGCCGTTGCCTTGCGGGTAATATGGAGATGAATGATGCAATGCAATATTGAACTTATTACATAAGTCCTTGAGCTCTTGAGAGATGAACTGGGGTCCGTGGTCGATGACGATGCTGCTTGGCACCCCGAACCGCGAGATGATAATCTTCATGATGAAGCGGCACACCGTGGTAGCTTTAATCTATGTGTATGCTTCGGCTTTAGTCCACTTGGTGAAGTACTCAGTGACGGTAAGGATGAAGGATTTTTGCTTGATCTGAGAATTGGGATCACCGAGCGGGCCGACAACGTCGAACGCCCACATAGAGAATGGCCGAGGAGCAGATAGAGGATGAAGAGATGAAGCTGGAGCGTGAATCTTATCAGCATAGAGTTGGCACTTAAGACACCTCCGGACATAGAGGGAGCAATCTTCCTCTAGAGTGGGCCAATAGTAGCCCTGCCTAAGGATCTTCTTTGCTAGAGCCTGGCCATTAACATGACCTCAACACTCACTAGAATGGGCTGCTTCGGCCACTTTCCAAGCTTCATCATCATCTAAGCATCTCATGAGCATCCCATTGGTAGCGCACCTGTATAGTTCACCTGCGATGATAGTATACCTTGAGGCGGCTCTTCTTATTGACTTACGCTGCTCGGCATTTGCCCCTTCTGGGAACGATCCATCCTTGCAATACAATTCGATTTCATAATACCAGGGCAATTCTTCTTCCTCTAGGATCTCTTCTAACTCCATTAAAGATACTTCCTTGAGATCTTCCTTCTCAGCCCTCGCCTCTACAGTTTTCCTAAGGTTGGCATACCAAGGATCCTGAAGAGAGGGTGCGTCCAATCTCTGAATGACGATAGTCTCAGTACTCCGACTGAGAGGGAAAGATATAGAGGAAGCGAGGGATGCTAGAGCATCAGCTAGAATATTCTGAGACCGGGGAGTATGGATGTAGATCAACTTACGGAATTGCCTTGCTAAGAGCGTGACCAAATCTTGATATGGCTTGAGCTTAGGGTCACGGGTGCGGTAAGTGGACAAAACTTGCCGCAGGATGAGCTGAGAGTCCCCTATGATATTCAAGTAACGTGCACCTAAAAGATAGGCATGCTTCAATCTGGCTAGGAGAGCTTCATACTCGGCGATGTTGTTGGTAGCAGGAAATCGGAGTTGATAAGCGAAGGGAATCGTCACCCCTTCTGGAGTGAGCAGAACAGCGCCTATCCCTCGGCCCTGAGAATTGAGCGCACCATCGAAGTGCAGAGACCAAAAGGGATGATGAGCAAGGACAGAGAGATGCTCATCAGGGAAATCATCCTGAATAGAGTCAGTGCACGGAATGGGAAGATGGGCAAGATGCTCAGCGATGGCATATCCTTTGACTGCCTTCTGAACGCCAAACGTGATATCAAACTGAGATAGGAAGCTCTGCCAGCGAGCTAACCTACTAGAAAGGACATGGTTTTCTAGGAGATAGCGGATCGGGTCCATTCTAGAGATCAACCTAACTGGGTGGGCTAGGAAGTAGTGTTTGAGCTTCTGAGCTACCCGCACTAAGGTGGCACAAGTCTTCTCCATAGCGGTGTATTTGGTCTCAGCCGGGTTAAATAACCTGGAGAGATAATAAGCTACCCGCTCTTTCCCTTCATCGTCCACTTGTGCTAAAACCGCGCCTAGGGAGTCCTCAATGACCAAGATGTATAGGATAAGGGGTTTCCCAAGGACAGGATGTTGCAAAATCGGGGGATTGGATAAATATACCTTGAGGTCCTCATAGGCCTTTTGACAGTCTTGATTCCATTCGAACTTGACCCCCGCCTTTAGGAATTCATAAAACGGGCGGCACCTCTGAGAATGTTGGGATATGAATCTTCTGATGAATTACAATCTACCAATCAGTCCTTGAAGTTTCGTAATATTCTTAGGCGGAGGCATGTCCATGACGGCCTTTGCTTTATTATGATCAATCTGGATCCCCCGTTTGCTAACTATAAAGCCTAGCAGCTTCCCTGAAGAGACCCCGAAAATACACTTCTTCGGATTCATTTTAAGCTTGTACCCCCTAGCTCTCTGCAGCACCTTAGCCAAGATAAGGGGGGTGTTCTTCCTTCGTTCTCGACTTCACCAAGATGTCATCTACGTAAGCTTTCATGTAGATATGCATCATGTCATGGAAGATGGCCATCATTGCCCTCTGATAAGTGGCACATGTGTTCTTCAGGCCGAACGGCATAACCACGTAGCAATACGTGCCCTAGGGCGTGGTGAAGGAGGTTTTCTCTTGATCTTCCGGAGCGAGACGAATCTGATTGTAGCCTGAGTAACCATCCATGAATGATAAAGCTTCATACCCAGCAGTGTTATCCACCAGGACATCTATGTGAGGCAGTGGGAAATCATCTTTGGGACATGCTTTATTAAGATCCCTAAAATCAATGCAAATACGCACCTTTCCATCCTTACTGAGGATATAAGACGACTCTAATGAATCTGGCCTTGTACAATTTATCAACCTCTTCTTTAATCTTCAAGGCCATGTGGGGGTGAAATATTCTTGACCTTTGTTTTACGGGTGTTGCCCCTGGTTTAAGCACTAGTCGGTGTTCCACTAAAGAGGGGTCAAGACCCGGCATATCCTCATAAGACCAGGCGAAAGAATCACTATACTCCCTTAGAACCTTGATTAGATCTTATTCTACTTGCAGAGGGAAGCTAGCGGCAATAATAATGGGCCTTGGGTCTTCTTCAGTTCCCAAATTTATTTCCTTTGTAGGTTCATCCACTACCGACGATGGCTCGTCGAACCTCTTTAATCCTTGCGCATACAGATCAGCAGTGTCATCTACGTTACTGTCCTCATCATCAATCAGGTCTTTTTCATCCAGGACTTCATACACACCTAGTCCATCATCGCTCCATACCCTGTCTTGTTCTTCTTCACCTTCTTCTATCACGATCGCCGTAGCGACAAACTCCGGGCACTTCAAAAGAGCATGACAATGATAAACTAGATCCTGAAAAAACCTATCAGGGATGGATTAGGAATGATGCGCGAGCGGGCGTGGCTCAGAAGAGGAAGGGTTGGATGACTTAGAATAGGACCCTACTTCTCTAGACCTAACTGACTCTACTTCCCTAGACTCGACGGATCCTACGCCTAACCTAGGAGGAAGAAAATCTAGTGGTAAGGAAGGAGCAGGGGACACGTGCCCCTGGGAGGAGGATGGAGACAAGATAGTGTAATCTTCCACCAAAATCTCCGTTTCGAATTTGACGTTTTTTTGGAGATCAGTGGAGATCACATAGCAAGATGGAGAAGATGGTGAAGGAAGAAATGCGGGCAGAAGGGGAGAGGAATGGAGAAGATTGAGGGGAGAATCAGATGAGGAAAATATAGAGGAGAGGGAATTAAGAGGTGGGGAATATCCACAAGGAGAATGACTTATTGAGAATTCCATCGACAGGTCGTACCGAAACGGAGGTATTGGACAAAGTGGATCAATCATAATTGAAGGAGGACAAGGAATAAAGTCCAACGCATGGAACAATGCGCGCAGGCGGGAAGGAGATAAAGAAACAATAATTGGAGAGCTCACCGTTTCTCGTGGACGGCATGCTGGCTTTGGTTTCCACTGAACAAGCCATACCTCCTACTCCTTCTTCTGACCATAACCATCTGGCTTGTTGAACATTCTGGCAAATGACTGATTGAAATCTGGCATATCATCAATAGGCCCTTTTGGCGGCAGAGGCGGGCTGGCAATTGTGCATGTTGTATCTTTCCTCTTTGATTGTGCTGGCTGCGGCTGAAGTGTCCCTGGCTGGAGAGGGCCTTTTACAAAGTGTTGGCGATAGTCCCATGTAAGCAGTCCTGAGTCTTCCATCATTGAAAGTGCAGACTCTCGGTAGCCGAGACCCAGTCTACTCATTTTTCTTCCTTTAGGAATGGGCTTAGTTCGCCCTTGTAATTGCGCGCCGAGGCCTCTCCCCGGTTGGTAGCCTAATTTCAAAATAATATCCCAGCCCTTGAAATCTCGGATCTGGGGTTTCGCTTTAATGTCAACATGTGTAGTGGCGGTCCTACGAGGTGCATAAGCCCAAGAAAAGTCCAGATCCAACACCGAGATAACAGGTAGACTGCTGGGCCATAGCGTAGGCAAGATTTTCTCTGAGATAGCTTTAACAGACTGGACCGTGGATAAGCTTTTTACCTTAACCACCCTCCCTTGAAAAGGAAACATAAGACATTGATGCGCGGTGGATGGCATGGCACTGAGAGTATCGATCCACAGACGACCCAAGATAGCCTTAAACATGGGGTCAATGTCTAGCACATAAAATGCAATGGGCATAGTAAGAGGCCCGAGCTTAGCTTGAATAGTAACAATCCCGTGACATGCCCTTCGTGAGTTATCATATGCAGCTATAGTTGTGGGGGTCGGCCATAAAAGTTCCTCTGATAAGTTACAGGCCCTGAGAGTGCTGAGTGGACATACATTGATAGATGCCCCTGTGTCAACTAATGCCGCGTCAATACTGACTTTGTGCAACATAATCAAAATACTAAGTGGCATTTGTCAAGCTTCTGTTGGTCCCAGCTCGGTCTTAGAGAAGGTTATTGCTGGCCCTTTGGAAATAGTTGCCAGTGATGTGGGTAAACTATCGGCTGCCACATCTTCACTAACCATCATCTTCTGAAGAAAGTTTCTGAGAGCATCTTGGTGAAGGGTAGATCTTTTGATGAGCTCCAGTACGAATATCTTGGCGGGCACCTGATCCAAGTGATGCAGCAGATTGTATTGGGTACCTGGTAACGGCTCGGCTTCCTCCTGTTGATCTGCGGCCGGTTGGGATGACTGGGGATTTGAAGTGGTAGGATAAGTGCGATTAAACATGCGCCCGCTCCGTAGGGCACAATTATAAGCTGTCGCGGCCTCGGATGGGCTCAGAATAAGTGACTTAATAGACCCGGTGGGGTGAATGAATGGTGCAGAGGAGGGTGTGGAGGTAATAATGGGAGTGGGAATGGAGGTAATGGGTTGTGATGACAGAATAATGGGTGGAGGGTTAGTTGTGGGTATGATGGTAGCGGGGCTGGGCAAAAGTGGGGTGGTAAGCGGAGGTGTAATAAGCGGAGGGTTAGATGGAGGCGTGGTGATAGCGGGGGTGAGTAACGGGCGAGAGACGGGTGGTGGGGTAGAAGAGGGTGAAAGGATGAGTGGTCTAGCAGGTAGAGGAGGGTTTTGGTGTGTGGGTGTGAGGATGGTGGGAATGGAAGGAGTGCGGTAGTTGTGGTGGAGGGCCATGACTTGTGGTGCGGAGCTGTCATCGTCAAAGGACCACCCGCCGTCGGGGGTTGGGGGTTGAACAACATTGAGTTGGGTGGTGCCGACGGCTGAGGTTGTGGAGCGGGAGGATGGTTCGGCATTGGGTTCTGGTGGATCCCCAAATCTTGAACCGGCTACTGTTGCTGTTGAGGCTGCGGTACCTGTTGTTGCTGCACTTGCTGCCTCGACGGCTGCCTTCTCTTTTCTTTAATTTCTGTAATGGCCTTATGCATTTCGGCCCAATCAATTCTTTGCCATTCATGGATGTCATAGACCAAATTCCTGAACTGAAAACACCATTCAATAGTATGTCCCGGTTGCCTGTGGAACATACAATACTTTGTCTGATCAATGGTCGGGTTCCAATTGGGCCGTTCTGGAGGGAGTTGTATAGCATTAATGGACATAAGAGCTGAGAAGATGTCCGTGAGGGTTTCTGGCAGAGGTGGGTGCTGTGCTCTCTTCGGAGCTGGGCGCTTACTGGTGTTATTGTAGCCGTTTGGTGGAGGGACATTATGGTATTGAGGAGGGTGTGGAGGTTGTTGCGGAGCGGCAAAGGTGTTTTACGGAGCGGCAAAGGTTGGTTGAAGATTTTGTGGAGTGGGTTGAAAGTTTTATGGAGCGAGGTTTTGAGGAGCGCAGTGGTTTTGCGGAAAGCGGAAAGGTGCGTCTTGGAAAAGGAAGATAACGGCTTGAACTTGCTCGTTGGTCTGGACCCCCTCGGTGACCGGCCCTTGAGGTTTCTTATGGTATTTAGGCTTTTGATTCTCAAAGAGAGAGTGTATGGGGGAGTCCTTGAATTGTGTTTGAATAAACCGCGCCCGGCTATAGAGTTGGTGCATGTTAGCTATATCATTCATGGCCAGAATGTTACGGAAGGTCGGAGTAGCATTGGAGATGAGTAGCTTGACCTTCTCTTCCTCCGGAATGTGGCCTGGCACCCTGGCGGCCATCTGCTTCCATCTATCAGCATAAGTCGTAAACTCCTCGTCGGGCTTCATCTTCTCGGCCACCAAGTCTGTGAAAGAATATTCTGGGCCGACTCTGTCTTGAAACCGCTGGATGAACTTGTCTTTTACTATCTTGAAGCTCTCGGCATCCTCTAGCGGTAGAGAATAGAACCATTCCAGTGCAACACCATCCAATGATCGACGGAATAGATATGCCATGAGGCGATCATAATACTGAAACTGAGCCGATTCATATAAAAAGTCCCTCACATGAATGAAGGGATTGCCATTCCCGTCATACTTGCGGTAAGTAGGGAGCTCGGATTGCGGAGGAAAATAAATATTTTGAAAGCTGGGAACGGGGACGTCTGCCAAGGATTGTGGGCCAAACCGTTTTTGGAGGAAGTCAAGTTGTTGTTGCATAGTGGCCCATTTATCGAGTAATTCTTGCTCCCTAGATGGAGTAGGGATCGTGAAAGATGGAATCTGAGGAGTAGAGGGATAAACGGATGGAGGAGGGGGTGGCCCATAGGAAGGATATTGGGCCGAAGGATGACCCGTATTGGTGTGGACTTGGGCCGCCCCTTGCTGAGGGCGCATGGAATTATTCGGACCAATAAGAACCTGTGGCATTAATGGGCCAGACATGTGATGATCTGAAGAAGGAGGGACAATGGTCTTTCCCTTATCCAAGAATTGCTGGGCCGAACAAGAAGACTGGCTCATCTCTAGATTAGAGAATCTAAGGGTCCTAGGCTGGACCGGAGTGAGGTCAATGGGATGGACGGCGGACCCATTGGCCCTAATGGAAGGATTGGACTGACCTTGCATAATGGTGGAAGGTGGGATGTTGGACCCTTGCATGGCCTGATAGACAGCTTGAAGTTGAGCCGGATCCAATTGGGCCATCATTTGGAGGATGGAATTTGCGGAGGGAGTAGGAAGAGACGGAGTGGATTGAGTACCCTCTAAAGGGACGGAAGATGGAGGGGGGGGTGTGCCCCTCCCAGAGATGGAATGAGATGACCCTAGAGGGGTCTTCTAGGAGCCCTTGAGGAAGAGACTCCCTTTGGGAACGGTGGAGATCAAAAGAGGCCATGGCGGCCTCGAAAAGAGGATTTGAGTAGAGCTTGGAAAAGGAATTGCCCCTAGGTGATGAAGCCTCTAGAGAGCGGAAGCAACTCCACATGCAACGAAAGGCCTTAGAACAATGCAAAAAACACACGACAAACACACAATGAGTGACTAAACTTAGATGATTTTATCAAAGACGTAAGTGAAAAAGAGATAACAACACTCAAGGTCGACCAAGTTATTTAGATGATGCAACAAGATGTTTATGGTTTTCTCCTTTAAGACCTTGGTGATTTGACCCAAATCGTGCTCTCAAGAATAGGATCCTAATAGGAAAAGGATATATGGCTTGGTTGACTCTAAGGGTAATCACACCTTCACTTATGCAATCCTAGACACGGTGTGGGGAAGGTACAACCGGCCCGGTGTCCGTGTGGGAATCCACGGCTCACGGGGACTTATGGAGGTCCCTGATGTGTTTTCCTGGTCGGCTCTAAGGAATATGGAGACGAGAGGTCCACACACCAAGGTAGAAAGATGCAATCTAAAGTATGATTATATGAATGGCCCCATGTGCATCGGGGTGCATGCAAATTCTAGCTAAAATCTAGCAATCAAATATGCACACAATGATATGTATATGTGAACCAACCAAGGAGGAGACGAAATGGCACCCAAGCATGAAAATCAGAGCAAAAATTGTGAAAATAAATTGCACCTCGGGATGCGTACCTATCTGGAGTATGTGGCGGTCTAGAACACCCGCGCCAGAATAATGTGACGGTCAAAGATAGGACCGTTATATTCAACGTAACGCGTGAAGAGGCGACCGTCAGAGTAGCCAGAGAACTAGAAACAACAGAGAAATAAAGGGAAAATCCGGGGAAAACCAGAGCAACTTAGGGCAAACAAAGGACAGCAGGTTTTTAACAGAGATTGAAAGCATGATTGGCACTAGATGTCCCACCGTGATCGCCAAAAAATTCCATTGGTTGTAATGTGTCCCTTCTTTTTCAAGATGGATGTGATACCAACTATGATGAAGATATGAGTCAAATGATGAAATTACTCAACCTATGGACATGTAAATCATGAACCTAGGCAACCAGCACAAGCTCTGGCATGGGCATACTATCTCAATCAAAACTAAACTAAACAAATAAAAAAAAACACACGCCGGGGCGTGGAGCAAGAAAATAAAAAAAACACACCGTATAGGTGGAATAAGCAAAATAGAGAGGAGATATGATGAGAGAAAAAGCTAGTGCCCAAACTAAGGAAAGACGTAATCGCCACTAAGGTAGACACAAGCCAAAGACCTAATGAATACCTTAGAATAGGAGGATGATGCACCTGCCCACGGGAGAGAGAAAACCAATCAGGAAACTGCAGCTCCGTCAGATGTAACAGTCAAAGACTGATGCGCCACAGGAAGTGTGACGGCCCCACGATAGACCGCTACAAGATTCTAACGCGCCTCTGATAGACCGTCAGAGGTTCTACAGAGTAGAAGTTGGGAATCTTTGATCTCCAAGCTTTCCAGCCGGCCAGGAAGCTTGGGCCTCGTGCTATGGGCTCTGTAAACCTGCAAAAGAGTGTAGAACACAAGAAAAATAACCCAGATTAGCCCTTGGACAAAGTAGTATCAATAAATCAAAGAAACTTAAGAACATGCAAAAGGAAAGGGAAATACCGGGGAGGTTATTTTTTTTTAACCCCTTTGGGGCGTTTTAAAAGATGGGAAGATGTTTTAATGGATGCAGAAGATGCAAGAACATGGTAAAGGAAGAGGGACAGTGTTGTGATGCTTAGAAGAGGGAAAAGACACTAAGATGACAACTTTGACTGAACTAGACCCTTGGAATCAATACTCCCTGGAATGTGGAAGCAGATGGACGTGGGAAGCAGCTCTCCTTGGTTGGTTCTAGCTCCAGGATGCGGCAGCACTTCGATGCGAACTCCAGATGTCTCCCCCTCAAGCCATGAAGTCAATAGTTCTATTTATAGACGCTCAAACTCTCAGGTCGAGCAGAGGATAATCCAGCTAGAAAGTAGGATGTTTCATAGCAAACTCTTGAAGATAATACTCCCAAGAGTCCATAGAAACAAACAGAAGGTTCTGAGGATCATATTTGGAAGAGAAATCAAGGAATCAAACTCTTAATTCGACCACGAAGTAGCATAGAAAGAGCAGTCCTGCTAGAACTCTCTGTTTGATGTAACGGCTGCACGATAGACCGCCACAGGTATGTAACGCTCCAGGGATTGACCGTCACAAAACCTTATCCATAAATAGATAAGATCAATGGGCGAAGTCGTCGAACACATGACTCTAGATGAATGTAACGGTCCAGGATGGACCCATCACAATGACTGTAATGGCTGCACGATAAATCGTCACACCCAACGGATAGGCTAATGGATAAGTTTGAAAAGAAGCCTTAGTCTTAAAGACTCTGGCATGATGTAACGGACCAAGGTTGATGCGTTATTATGATTGTAACGCGGCATTAAAGGACCGTTAGAGATAATGTAGTGCAAAATGAAATGAAAGTTTGCTAAGCTTCATCCAGCGGAAAGAGACAAGGAACCATGCCCAATCCAAGGAGACATGACCCACGAAATAGACTTCAAATTGACCAAGAAGGCTCAATAAAGAATGAACAACTCGGAGCATCATTTAAAATGACTAAGGAGATGACCCAACTTATTGGTCACAAAACGGGTGTCAACAAGCATGTATCACCATGTGCCTTCAATCATGTTACCTCAACAATAGCTTTAAAAGTGACTAGCAGTTCATTGTTAGTACCAAAAATTGAAGTCCCGAGACTCACACAACAGTGTCATGATCAAATCAGATATGACAATTAATATGAGATGCAATTTACACTTCAAAAACATTCATTCAAAAGCAAGCTCCCCCTTTCTATGTGCACAAATTACACAATGCCATTTTTATTTTGAAAAACATGCAACCTATGACCTAAATGAACAAGTGACTCATGGTACAAGGCGGAGACACATTCTTACGCATGTTGATAGTCTTCAGACAAGAATGACTTGCCCTTCCTCAATTCACCATTTGATATACCATGTAGTAATGCAATGATGGTTCATGAAAAGTGCAATTGCATTCAAATGACAAAAACAATTTTTTTTTCATTCATGGAGACATGGTTGAAACAAATATGAGTTTTCTAAATAGAGCTCAGAAGATAATTCTCAATACTTGTGCCTTGAGCATCCATCATCCTCCAAGTCTTCCACCTGCAATCCAGAGAAGAATAGAATTCAGTTCACGTATTTCAAAGTCTCCTTGCACAATCCTTACAAATTGATCACATAAGGCATTATAAGTAGTTCCAACAAAAATATCATTCACATATACTTGAACCACTAAAATATCTTTTACCTGATTTGTCTCGTGAGAGGCGTTTGATCAACCTTACCTATTTAACCTATTTTCAATCAAAAGATGCGGGCTTTTCATACCATGCCTTGCGTACTTGCTTTAGCATGTGTAAGACTTTCACTGCCTTGTACTCGAGTCCATCCTGAAGGTTGTTCAAGTCATGGTATCCCATCTCCTGATGGAAATTTTGAGAAGATTCTCATCACATTTTTCATCCTTGCAAGGTATCCCTTTCATTGACTCAAACTTGGCCATGACTAGCCCATCATCATTTGGATTTTGTGAGTAAAATCTGCATCCAAGGATAGAAGGATTTGATTTGTCAATTTCGATTCAAATTAATCAACAATGTCATGACAAATTCCTTTAATAACCAACATCCTTTTTAAGAAGCTCCACACTTGATGCATGACTCATATATGAACCTAAACATTAAGTCCATATGACAAATGTGATTGCTCCCCCTTAGTGTGTATGAATGCAAGATGTTCATTAACATCCTAATGTGATGTGTAGTCAAGGAGGTGATGAAGACAAGAGAAATGCAATACATTATGACATGAGTTCCTTTAAGTTGAGAAGTAGATTCTTCAACTTTTGTGCATGAGAGCATGTAAAGGTATATGCAAACATGAAGATGTATGCAAACTCAATGCATGAAGTGAAATCATGATTTGAATTGTCTTCAAGCTCCCTACAACAAGATGCTTTATGACAAGTGACATACACACAAATATGCAAACAACCATGAATAGAATGCATGTACGGACATATGGAAGACTACATGACTATATGACTCAAAATAAATCAAAATCTTACACAGTCACTAGAGAGGGTAGGAGAGATATCACCTGAGTGCTCAGATTCTATTTTTATTTTTCTTTTAACCTTGCTTATGTCACTTGACCCGTGTGCCTTACCTTCTTGAATGAAAACATGTTTCATGCTTCATATTTCCAAGGCACACCTACAAAATACATTTCTCATTTGCCATTCTTAGGTACCCAAATCTTTTTGGGTCCTCGTGGGTTAGCAGCAACATTGGCATGCAATTTTTAATTTTTATCAACATTCAAGTCATTATTTTTCATGAGAAAATAATCATGCTTAACGTTCTCAGATTTGCCAAAGTGATGGAGAGAAGCACCTGGCATCATATTTTTCTTTCTTATTGGTTCTACTGATTTGTGTGGGTGAGCATGATGTGTTGAATGGGAGTTCTTTCTCTTCAATAATAACCAGCAATGTGAAGTTGTATGACCCCTTTTACAACAGTGATTACAATGCATGGAAGGTTTTCTGGTGAAGACTTTCTTTGCATTTTTCAAAACAGCTTGGTTTCTACATGCTCTCAAGTCATCATTCTTCATAATGAAGCAATTATGTATCATGTGTCCAAGTTTTCCACAATAGAGACAAGAAGTATTTTTTTCTTGGATGCATGGGGTTTCACATGAATGGTTTTAGCATGTACATTCTGGGCATCCACACTCTTTTTTAGATTTGCTTGAGTTCTTGGCATAATGGGTTGCTGGGAGTTAGATTTAGAGGTGCTGAGTGTACAAGTGCTATGAACAAATGAAGTGTGTAACTTGCTTTTGAATTTTTTTTATTCACAGGATTGAATCCCAACCCTTCCTTTAAAAAATCACTTTCATGCCCAGCAATTTGTCCAAATTATCTTTGCCATCTATAAATTTAGACAGTGAATCATTCAAGTCAAGAATTTCAGATTGAAGAGATGAAATTTACAATTCAGAGTTAGCAAGTTCTTCTTCACAAGTAGAAAGACTAACATTCAACATGGCATTGGTAGTCTTAAGGCATTCTACTTCTTGCCTAAGTTCATCGACATTTTCACATTCTCTAACAACCACAGATTTCCCTTTTTCAAGAATCAACAATCTTTTAGAAATGGCCTTGTTCAAGTCCTTCAGTTTCTTATTTTCTTTAACAAGCTTATCATCATGAATCAGTTCATTTATCAAGGTTTGATCATCGGCCATTGAATTTAGCTTGCCTTTCAACTCTTTATTCTCATTTCATAAGGAGCTGATTTGATCTTTATTAAATTCAATGTCGAACACATGAGCCTCAATCATTTCCTCTAAATGTAAGCATTTTTTACAATATGAATTACAATTATTTTGTTCGACATTCTTTTTCAATTTTTTATTTTTGGATTTTACCTTCTTGTATTTATCAGCAAGATCATCATATGCAATCAACAAATCTTAATAGCTAAATTCATCTTCATTATCAGAATCAGAATTTACCTTTAAGCTTGATCCACTTTGCTGATCACTCCCTTGTTCACTCGTGCCTGCCACAAGACATCTGTCTTTAAGCTATTCCTTGAAGTCTGCTAATCCATCCAATATTTCCTTCGCGGATCTGCAATGGGAGACAAAAGGGAAATAATTAGAATCAACTATAGCAGTAAGTAACTTTAAAACAAAATAATTTTGATCATGTTTAAGCTTTTGATTTTCAGTCCAGACATTTTTGTCCTTAGGGAACTCATAAGGACCATATGAAACAAGCTTCCATAGCTTAGGGTCATATGAGTTGACAAGACTGCACATTCTACCTAACCACAAATCGAAATTACAACCATCAAACACCGGTGGAGAATTCAAGGTGTACATATTGGAAGTCATTGATCTGGATCTCTCTAGATCGTTAGATCTATGAAGAATTAGAGGCTTGGCTCTGATACCAATTGAAGTCTCGCGATCAATGACACCCAAGAAGGGGGTGAATTGGGTGTTTACAAATATTACGAAAACTTTTAGCCTTTTTGAAATATGTGATAGAAAGCTAGTTAAGAGATTCAAAACTATTTGTACACAAATTGGATTTATCAAACTTTATATGATGAGATAGAGATTATGCAAGATATACGTAGATAAACTCGAAATCGCAATTACACTAACACTCACGTAGAATGGAGGTAGAAGAAAAGGATCAAACCGCACAATTCAAAACACGATGCACAGCGGTTTTTAAGGTGGTTCGGATGCAACGACGGCAATCCTACGTCCACCCCTCACCAAACTTGGTGAGGCTTCACTCGGGGATAAATCCCCAAACGGAGACGACGCTCCAACCACACACGCAGAATGACGCCTGTACACACACACGGGGATGCACCCCAACACACACACACACGGAGACGAGGTCTCCAACACAATCCAACAAGCGGATCACCAACACAAACACCCGCTGCCACAAGTGCAGCAATCCACACACACGAGACAGAACAGATCCAAAAGATTCACACACACACACAAACGCATATCTAGGAAGATCCACACACACATACGAATCAAATACGACACACACACACACATGACCACGGATCCAACAACGATCCACACACACACAAGAGCTTGCAGTTTATGATGAACACAATTACAACACCCAAAACATAAAGACGATGAGGCTTAGTTTAGAAAACTCCTATTTTGGGTTCCCCTTGAATGCATGTTGCGAATCTTGAACGTATCTTCACTTGATCGGAGCTTCAATCCGTGGTTGCTTGGCTTTTCTCCTTTCTTGCTTGTTTGGCTTCTCTTCTTTCTCCCTTAGGCACTCTTCTTGGAATCCTTGCTTGCTTGCTTGGCTCTTCTCTTCCTTGGAGGAGGTTGGCTTCAGATATGCCTTCAATGGGTTAAGAATGGATGAAGAACACTTGCTGCATGGAGTACTATTCACGGCTACAGTACCCTTCTTCTTCTTCACTTGGATAGCCTCCTCTTGATCTCACTTGAAGCCCTCTTAGATTGTTAGGGTTTATGAATCCAAATGATATGTTTTATAGCCCTTGAATCGTCCATAGACAAGCCCCAGACCAAATCCACAAATCATGGTGTAATTGCGATCATTAGGATTAAATAAATGGGAAGAAAGACCTCTCCTCGAGCTTGAAACAAAAGTCAACAAAAGGGGGCCTCGGGGCTGGCGGTCGACCAGAAGCATTGGGTCGGTCGACCGGAATTTTACAGTCGGTTGATTTTGGTATCAGAGCAAAAATCAAGACCATGTACCGTTGCCATTTGCCATCTCAGTCATATTTAAACATGAATATACACAATGAACAAGAACATGTGCAATCAACCATAAGTTTAGTTATCGGCACTCAATCACACATTAAGTTTAGTTATCATCAAAACCATAACGCCAACAATCATCAAAACCATAACTCAACAATCTACAATTCCTTCTTCTACCACTTTCACTAGTTCTGCACCGTTTATGAGATATGCTCAAATTTCTAAAATCGCGCGAGCTTGGCAGCCACTTTGAAGGAAACGATCAACTGTTGACCGTTTTCAAGAGTGGGGCGGTCAAATGTTGACCGCTTCTATGAAGAAACAGTCAACAGTTGACCATTTATGAACAGTAATTTTTTATTTTTTATTTTTAAAAGGTCAAAAAATAGTCTTTTTGAGATCGCTACTATCAAAAAATGGTCTCAAGAAGACCGTTTCTTCAATTTTTGTGCCATTTTCGCACCGTCTCGCCTCTGTCGTCTGGCGGTTGCCTCCTAGACTATTTTTCTTAACCATGGGGTCCTCCTATGACCATTTTCTTCATGAAGTGGCTGCGCGATAGACCGTTTCTTCCCCAGAGAGTCCAGATGATCCTGAACTCCGATTTCTTCGCCGCTGGACTCTAAGGCTGACTTTTGCTCGACAAGGCCTCCTTGTTAGGGCTCTATCTTCCAGAATATTCCACCAAATGGAGCCCCGTTTGTTTCTATCTCTTGGCCTTTATATTATCTCCACTTTGTTCTATAGAACATAAATTTTCGTGGGCTATATCTCCTGGAATCTTGGCTGCAATATCAAGTTTTATGTATTTTCGTGTCACACACTCTTCCAGATTAGGCTCCGGGCCCTTCTTGCGGCGCGAATATCTTCCAGATCCTTCCACTAAATAGAGTCTCATTTGTTCCTAGCTCTTATCCTAACTATTATCTCAAGATTGATCCATAGATCTCGAGATATGGTGGTCTCTGTCCTTTGAAATAGTGGGGGAAAGTTAGGGTTTTCAACAACTTCTATAAATTCTGCCCAGTTTGCAGTTCGTGGGGGGGGGGGGGGTGCTCTTCTTCGACTCTGGGCGAAGCCATGTTGGATCGTCGACTCACACCTTCGACCCCACTTCAAAGAGGGATGATGTGACACAACCTAGGACTCAACAAGCAAGCACAATTAAGCATTCAAAAATGGACCGATAATAGCAACCGCTCACCCGATGCTCACTAAGACCCGGGGTAACTTGGCAATGCCAAGGGGAGGTTGTGTGGGCTAGGCCCTTGCTGGTAGAGGGCCAGCAAGGCCAAGGTTTGATTCCCCAAGGGTACGGCTGCCCAAATCAAGGGTCCGACGAAGTGCGAAAGGGCACGGGTTCCACTCTCTTCCCACGATGATCACTTATAGCAAATGAGCTTAAGGATCGGGCTCTCGTCACGGCCAGCGGAGTTTATGAACTAATATTGAAAGAACAAGCATGAATTAGAGCAATGTTTTGGAGCACTCACTCGACCGGTTTGAAGAAACCGGTCCCGCTTAGAGACGAGGGCGAGCGGGGAAGCGTGGGTTCCCCACACGCCGCGCCGGGGTAGCTTGACATGTTTAAGCTATTACAACACTACACCCCATGCAAGGGGGGGATCGTGGGGAAGGGAAGATGATAGTTACATCCAAACACTACCTCCACACAGGGAGGGGCCTTCAGCCGGCCAAGCGGAGAGGGGAAACTAGTGCTAAGAGTGATGAAGAAGTGATGACACCGAATCAGCCTTCTCTTTGTAATAGCTGACAGACAGAGGGTGTGGATGCCGCAGAACTCTCTCTGGAATTTCGCTGAGGGTGAGACTAGTGGGGATCTCTTCGTCTCTGAAACATGAGTACCTCTGAATTTTGCCAATTTCTTCAGGGGTCGCTGGCGGCCTGGGCGGGAGTACGAACAGGGTTGCTGAATCTCAGACTGTCTGCAACAGATTATCAACAGCAAGAAGACGCGGCTTCCCCGACCGTTCCCGAACTTCGAATCAGTCACCGTTGGAACCGTTGGAACCGTGGGTGAGTGCTCTTTACAGCAGAACAAACGGGGATGCCAAAAGATGCCGGTGAAGATCATAGGACTCAGAAAAGTGAGGAGTGGTCGATGTAGACAGTGGGAAGCAGAGTCGAATGCCTAAGGAAGAAAATTGGTAACTTCTTCTGCAAGATGCCGAACGGAGTTCTGCTTCTTGGTTCCGAAAGTAGACAGGGAGAGGAAGAACGTTTCAGAAGAGCTTGTGGCCTGATTCCTCCGGGGTTTGTCGTGGTGAAGCTTTCTCTCCGGATCAGGATCTCTGTAGAGCTAGCTCTTGGTTTCCAACAGCAGGTTGCAGAGGATGCCCCGGCAGCTCCCGACCTCGAAATCAAGCGTCGTCAGAGTCGTTGGAATCGTTGACGAGTCCTCTTCGCATAAAAACTAAGGAGGAAGCCAACCAATGTCGGATAAGACTAGGGGATGCAGAACAATGGTGACTAGTTGGTGTAAACTATGAGTAGCAGATCTGCGTAGATGAAGGAGAAAAATGAGAACTCTGGATCACGAATGCCGAATGAAGTTCTGTTTCTTGATTCTGGAAGTAGACTGGGCGATGAAGAACTTTCAAGAAAAACTCGTGGACTGATTCCTTCGGGGTTCATCGTGGCAGAGTTTCTAATCTGGCTCAGGTCCTCAACCGAGGCAGAACTGTGCAGTTGTGGGAGAATGGACCTCCTGGATGGCTCGGAGATCGGAAGAAGATGAAACCACTTCTGCTGCGAAGAAGACTGGTAGAAGCTTCCGACGATGGCTCTTGGGTCTTCAAACTCATCCGGAGGAAGTCATGGTGGCCACTGCAATTTACTGGTTCATCTGTAACCTCTGGACAGTAAACAGCAACTTCGAAGTAGCTTCCAATGACCAAGAAAGAAGAAGGGGAAGGGGGTAGATGAGTGTGGGAGTGACCCCTGGTTGTAAGGGGGTCTTGGAGGGGGTGTTCTAAGTTGTGGGAGGTGGAGAATAAGGTCTGGAAGAGGGTCCAATAGATGGTGGTAGTGGGGGCTGCGAATTTGGTTGGAATGGAGAGAGGGAAAGGATATTGAAAAATAGGTTTAAGGGTGGGGTTAATTTTATTGTCTTGGGAATGGGGGGGGTTGTGTTGGGGAAGGGAAGGGGTGCTTGGGGTAGTGGGAAGGGTGCTTGGGAAAGAGGGAGGGGTAGTTGGGGGTTGGATGGTGAGGAGAGGATTGGTGGAGGGGGTCTTGGGATGGGGTGGAGTATTGATGAGGGTTGTGGGGAATGGGAAGAGGCTTAAATGGGGTAGGTGGGAAGTGGAGGTGGTTGGGAAGGGAGGAGAGAGAAGAAAATTCGAATTTGGGTGTTGAGGAGAGAGAAAGTGGAGTGAAAAAGAGAGATTAAGAGAGGAAAGGGTGGAGAATCTCTCCCCTAGGGTTTCTCACCCAAAAAATGGAATCTCTCCACTAGATAAGAAGTGTAAACTCTCGAAATGGCAAGTTTTTTTCATTCATTGATTCATTAAGTTGAAATGGGGGGGGGGATGGGGTCCTATATATAGGAAACCCACATTTCTACAAAAGTCCCTGACAATTGACTCAATGACAAATAACCGAGGGGGTAGGGGAAGCCCTTGGGCCAAGCCCAATGAATTGGGCCCAATAGCTAACTAGACAACCTAATGACACTCAAACTTAGGGAAATAAACACAAGACCTAGGAACATGGCTCAATTAAAAGGGAAAATACATCAAATGACTCAAATAAAAATTACATAGGACTCAAAATTAAATGACTAGACCATGCCGGATGTAATGGGAGGTGATGTCCCCATCATACTCCCGGGGTGTGGAGAACTCGACTCCGTCGAGTAAGTGTCCTTCCCTCCTTGGACGGTGTAGAAGTGGTACTGTCCTCAAGTCTTCCGAACGAGACCGATCCATCCACCTGCCGAGATAGCGCTTGTATACTTTGCTCCTGGTGGTAGTGACCTGTTCATCCAATATTCGTTCAATGCGCTCACGCTGGGCTCTCTTGGCTAGTGGACTCTCCTCACGGGTGGGTGCTCTCTCAACGGAGGGAATAGGCTCAATATCCTCACTAGGTACCACTGTGGGTCCCTTGTATGGCACTAGGTCGGCGACACTGAATGTGGGACTTATCCCATATTCCTCGGGGAAATCTAACTCATAGGAATGTGCACTAATGCGCCTCAGGACCTGGAAGGGACCAGCCCCACGTGGCCTCAATTTGGAGATGGCTCCCGGGGAGAGCCTCTCCGTTCTTACCATCACAAAGTCACCCTCATGGGATTTTTGGTGACGTCGATGAGAGTCGGCTCGCCTTTTATAAGTCACATTCTTCTTGCTAATGTGCTTGCGGATCTCTTTATGCAATGTTGTGAATGCAGACATTCCGGGGGTGATGGGTGGACCTGGGCAACCAAAAGTAGACCTATCGTGTAATGTTGCAGTGTAGACTTTGGTCAGCCTAGGTGGGCCGGGGCACCCGTAGGTGGCCCTATCATGCAAATTGGTGATAAATATAGGAGGACCCGGACATCCGTAGATGCCTTTGACATGCTTAAGACCCATGATGAATGAAGGTGGACCATGACATCCGAATATGGACCACTCATACTTTCTACTTGACATGTGGGTGATATGAATGAATGGACCCAACATCGTGTTCATGCCAAGGGGTGTGGAAAGCCTAGACACATGCATACTTTTCCCAAAAGTGACTTCCATGTGTATAGGTGTGGGACAACCTTTGAACTCCCATTGGAAAGGATCGAATGGATCTAAGAAGGTGGTCATCATGGGGTGGGGCACCACCTTATTACCTAGGGATATATGGTCCAAGGTTATGGCTCCCAAGGTGTAACCCGGGTCTAGGATAGGGTGGATTGGGTCAAACATGGTGGGTTGGGATAGGGAAAGGTAGGTGGTGGTTAAAGTAGTTGGGTCACCCGGGTTCCTTGACTCCCATTGTAATGGATCATAGGGATCATAAAATGGGTTACTAAGGGGAAGGAGCTCCATGTCCTCAAGGTCCTCAAAAGGTGCTAAGTCATCCCTCTCAATGATAATTGGGTCAATGTTCTTGGTGAGTGGGTTGGCCATTAGGGGAGGGCTTGGCTCTCCACCCGATATAAAAAGTTCCAATTGGAGGAGAAGGTCGGGCTCATCGGGTGTGGGGAGGAATAGAAGGAGGTCGCTAGTGTAGCAACCAATGGTGCAAACCGAGGTGATAGACCCGATGCATAGGTGTAGGAGGCCAAGGCTCCTAGGTTGTTCGGCCATAGGGGTCAACATGCTAGTGAACTTAATTTGCCATGCTAGGCCCTTAAGAAGATCCCCTAAAGTTTCCACTTGGTAGGATGATTGGATGGTGGTGTGATAGGTGGAGAAGGGTACTATGGGGAGGTTTAGCTCCATGAGAGGGTAGACATTGGACGTGATGGGGTGAATTAGTTTCTCCTTTAGCCATCTAGCTAGGGGCCCATCTATGATTATGGTGCCATTTGTGAAGGTTTGTGGCTCTTGAAGACTCGGACAATTTGAAGTGGTAAAGGGTTGAAGCTCTTCCTCACCATTGGTGTGAACTTGGGTTTCCTCATGGGTGGGGAGAGGGTCTGGGCTAGCAACTATTCCTATGTGAGTGGGTGTGGCCTCTTTTCTTAAGGGAATGGGAGGGTCTTTTGGAGATGGGGTGATGATGGTTGGGGCATGTTGCACCCGGGGTGGTGAGTGAGGTCGAACTTGGGTTGGGAGTGGAAGTAGTGGTGGCTTAGGTTGGGGTAGGGTTGGGTTTGGAAGTGGAAGGTGGGTTGGGTGACAGGATTTGGGTTGGGTGGTGGTGGCCGTCATGGTTCTAGGTGGAGGGATGGACTCGGGGTCTACTTGGGTTTGAATGGTGAGAATAGGGTGAGTGGTGGTCCTTTTTGGGGAAACCGGGTCGGTTAGGGGTCTTTTTCCCTTGGGATCGGCTGGTTGTGGAGGGGTGGTAGTGGGGGCCAATTGAGTTTGGATAGATAGGTTTGCGGAAGGAGGTTTTGGTTGGAGTGTGGGGATCCTCATGGGATTTTATGGAGAGGTGGTTGTTTGGTTTATTTGGGTCTTAAGGGAGAGGACTTGGTCGCGAAGTGTTGTTATGATGGTTGAGAGATGAATTGTTGGGGGTGGTGGGGGTGGAGACCAAAGGTCGGTCTCAAGTTGGCCGGGTGGGAATGGAGGAGTGGTAGTGCTCCTCGGGTTAGGGGTGCTTGAGTAGGAGGGGTGGGAATATTTGGGGATGTAGATCTTTCTAAGTTCTACCTTCATCTCTTCCCATGAGTGAATAGGTTCTTGTCTTCTAACCCTCCTTAAGCCCTCTATGTGTTCCCACTTACTTTTAGCTTGACCCCGAAGTCATCCCTTGGCCTTTCGGACTCTCGCCGGTCCATATACCCAAGTCTTTTCGAAGTACTTTTCTATCGGAGCCTCCCACCTAAGATAGTCACTAGAATGTGATCCGTCAAAGGTAATATCCCTATCTAGGATGAAGTCTATGGGTGGTGAGTAGGCTAAGTAGGTGGTCATGATGAACGGGGGGATCAATGCAAGGGTCGATTGATGATAACACCAATGCAAGCATGCCCTAAGACTTGACTTGATAGAGACAAGTCAATGACTTGCTCTGATACCAATTGATGTGACACAACCTAGGACTCAACAAGCAAGCACAATTAAGCATTCAAAAATGGACCGATAATAGCAACCGCTTACCCGATGCTCACTAAGACCCGGGGTAACTTGGCAATGCCAAGGGGAGGTTGTGTGGGCTAGGCCCTTGCTGGTAGAGGGCCAGCAAGGCCAAGGTTTGATTCCCCAAGGGTACGGCTGCCCAAATCAAGGGTCCGACGAAGTGCCAAAGGGCACGAGTTCCACTCTCTTCCCACGATGATCACTTATAGCAAATGAGCTTAAGGATCGGGCTCTCGTCACGGCCAGTGGAGTTTATGAACTAATATTGAAAGAACAAGCATGAATTAGAGTAAAGTTTTGGAGCACTCACTCGACCGGTTTGAAGAAACCGGTCCCGCTCGGAGACGAGGGCGAGCGGGGAAGCGTGGGTTCCCCACACGCCGCGCCGGGGTAGCTTCACCTGTTTAAGCTATTACAACACTACACCCCATGCAAGGGGGGGATCGTGGGGAAGGGAAGATGATAGTTACATCCAAACACTACCTCCACACAAGGAGGGGCCTTCAGCCGGCCAAGCGGGGAGGGGAAACTAGTGCTAAGAGTGATGAAGAAGTGATGACACCGAATCAGCCTTCTCTCTGTAATAGCTGACAGATAGAGGGTGTGGAGGCCGCAGAACTCTCTCTGGAATTTCGCTAAGGGTGAGACTAGTGGGGATCTCTTCGTCTCTGGAACAGGAGTGCCTCTGAATTTCTTTAATTTCTTCTAGAGTCGCTGCTGGCCGGGATGGAGGTTTGAACAGAGCCTCAGATTCTCGGACCGGCAGCGGCAGACTTCTAATAGCAGATTGCAGAGAATGCCCTGGAAGCTCCCGACCTCAGAATCAAGCGCCGTCAGAGTTGTTGGAATCGTGGACGAGTCCTCTTCACAGAAAAACTGACGGGGAAGCCAACCGATGTCAGATAAGACTAGGGGATGCAGAACAATGGCAACTGGTCGGTGCAGACTGTGAGTAGCAGATCTGCGTAGCTGAGGGAGAAAAATGAGAACTCTGGATCATGAATGCCGAATGAAGTTCTGTTTCTTGATTCTGGAAGTAGACTGGGCGATGAAGAACTTTGAAGAAGAACTCGTGGACTGGTTCTTTTGGGTTCGTCGTGGCAGAGCTTCTAATCTGGCTCAGGTCCTCAGCCAAGGCAGAACTGCGCAGTTGTGGGAGAATGGACCTCCTGGACGGCTCGGAGATCGGAAGAAGATGAAACCACTTCTGTTGCAAAGGAGACTGGTAGACACTTCCGACAATCGCTCTTGGGTCTTCAAACTCGTCCGTAGAAAGTCGTGGTGGCCGCTGCAAGTTGCTGGTTCATCTGCAACCTCTGGACAGCAAACTGCAACTTCGTAGTAGCTTCCAATGACCAAGAAAGAAGAAGCGGAAGGGGGTAGATGAGTGTGGGAGTGACCCCTGGTTGTAAGGGGGTCTTGGAGGGGGTGTTCTAAGGTGTGGAAGGTGGAGAATAAGGTCTGGAAGAGGGTCCAATAGATGGTGGTAGTGGGGGCTGCGAATTTGGTTGGAATGGAGAGAGGGAAAGGATATTCGAAAATAGGTTTAAGGGTGGGGTTAATTTTTTGTCTTGGGAATGGGGGGGGGGGGGTTGTGTTGGGGAAGGGAAGGGGTGCTTGGGGTAGTGGGAAGGGTGCTTGGGAAAGTGGGAGGGGTAGTTGGGGGTTGGATTGTGAGGAGAGGATTGGTGGAGGGGGTCTTGGGAAGTGGTGGAGTATTGATGAGGGTTGTGGGGAATGGGAAGAGGCTTAAATGGGGTAGGTGGGGAGTGGAGGTGGTTGGGAAGGGAGGAGAGAGAAGAAAATTTGAATTTGGGTGTTGAGGAGAGAGAAAGTGGAGTGAAAAAGAGAGATTAAGAGAGGGAAGGGTGGGGAATCTCTCCCCTAGGGTTTCTCACCCAAAAAATGGAATCTCTCCACTAGATAAGAAGTGTAAACTCTAAAAATGGCAAGTTTTTTCATTCATTGATTCATCATTAAGTTGAAATGGGGAGGGAATGGGGTCCTATATATAGGAAACCCACATTTCTACAAAAGTCCCTGACAATTGACTCAATGACAAATAACCGAGGGGGTAGGGGAAGCTCTTGGGCCAAGCCCAATGAGTTGGGCCCTATAGCTAACTAGACAACCTAATGACACTCAAACTTAGGGAAATAAACACAAGACCTAGGAACATGACTCAATTAAAAGGGAAAATACATCAAATGACTCAAATAAAAATTACATAGGACTCAAAATTAAATGACTAGACCATGCCGGATGTAATGGGAGGTGATGTCCCCATCAAGAGAAGTATCATATTTGATTTCTATCACTTTGGGCTCATTTTCATTGCACCATTCCTTAGTTCTTCTCTCATACCTTTTCAAAATCATCACAAATCGCACTGTTTCTGCACGTTTATGCATTTTTCTCTATTTTGCACAACACTTTTCTCTTTATTCTATCCATCAAATTTCATGATTTTAAATCTCATACATGCATAACACTCCCACCTTTTATTTGCACCCATTCATAGGGGTTAAAAACCCTCCCCCGGTGCGTTCTCCCCCTTTCTTTCTTGCTACTTTATCATTTCGGGACATATGCTACACTCACGTTTCTAATGGGTTTTCTCTTATGTTTGTGGCTTTGTTTTGTAGGAGACTATTGATAGAACATGAGGCCCTTACTTTCTAGCCGGCTAGGAGGTGAGGAGGTGTCATCCACATCGCTTCCAACATCCCTTTTCAAGTGCGATCATATGTTGTAGCGGCTTCCCATTAGGCCGCTTATTCCTCCATATTTTCCAAGGTACACGGCGCCATCTTCATCCTTTCGGTGCTGTAAGTCCTTGGTGGCGATCACGGTCAGGTTCCTATTCTTCATCGCCCCTTTATTTTTCATGCAATCTCATGTTTATATGTATGTTCATATATTATTTAGTTAGGGGGCGGGGTAGATTAATCTATCTACAGCCCCGAGCACGACCATCGTGGTCTCACGACACTGATCTCCTTCAGTCGGAAAGGTGCCCCCGGTACCTGGCTGCCGAGTCCAGATGGCCCCGGGCTACTCCAGCCTCAACGATGCTCAACAACTTCAGTCACAACGGTGCCCTTGGCACCAGATTTCCCAGCTACTCCAGTCACATCGGGGCCCATGGCACCCGACTGCTCAACCACTCGAGTCACAAAGGTGCCCCTGACACCTGACTGCCGAGTCCATATGGCACCGGGCTACTCTAGCCCCAACGACGATCAACAACTCCAATCTCATCGGTGCCAACGACAGTCGACTGCCCGGCTACTCCAACCACAATGGTGCCCCTAGCACCCGATTACCAATCTCAGCTACGTCGAACCATCAGGGTCTCCTGGCGCCTAGCTCCCTCAGCTACTCAAATCACAACGGTGCCCCCGACACCCGACTATCCAGCCACTCCACTCTCAACTGTGCCCCACGGCACCTGACCACCCAGCTACTCCGGTCACTATGGTGCCTTCTGCACCCAAATGTCCAGCTAATCTAGGTACAATGGTGCCCAAGGCACCCGACTGCCCAATCTCGGTGACGCCGGGCTACTTCAGCCCCAGCGGCGCTCAGGCTCTCCGATCTCAGTGGTGTTTATGGCACCTGATCGTTCTAAGTGACGATGTCTAAGACACCCAACTCTCCCAATTTCAATGGCGTCTGGTCGCCCCAATCATAGTGGTGCTTAAGACACCTGACTACTCCAGTCATTACCGTGCCAACGGCACCCAACTACTACAGTCAAAGTGATGATTATGGCCTCAACTGCTCCAGTAACAACAATGCCTATGTCACCTGACAATTCCAAGCTCAATGACTTTTGGTCACTCTAGTCAAGGGGATACTCACGCCGTCCGACCGCTCCAGTCTCAACAGCGCTCGGTCGCCCCTTTCTCAACAGTGCCCAGCCGCTCCAATCACAAGTGGTGCCCGCGCCAATCGATCGCCTCGGTCTTAGCGACGCCCAACTACTCCAGCACAGCAGTGCTCACGGCACCCCAACTTCCCCAATCTTGACACTGTCTCACATCGGGAATACATTGTGACGCCCCTCAGGTGGCATCCTGCCGAGTCACAAGTCCTTTGACGGACACTATGTACTAATGCGGAAATACCCGCACAATAATGCAATGACCCAGGGACCGTTACAAATGACGGAATTGTCCCGTGGCTTACACACATTTGTAATAGGGCTTGCACACCCCGTAAAAATGCCTCTCATGGCATATAGTGATGTAATCTAGTCTGGGAATTGATCCCCATCCTTGCGAGTTGTCAATCTCGATGCTGTCCAGTAAACCACCACCTGTCTCTCAGCTCGGTCCTAACTCCTCTAGCCGGATGGACCCTACATCTGAGCCAGGACCTGCCTGCTCCCTGCCGAGTCAGTGTCCGCTGCTCCTCTGTCCGAGCCACTACCTCGTTCCCATAAATCCAGAGTGCATACCATTTCTAGTGTCCACACTGGAACCAGTCTCTCTGCCCCCAGTTATCCAAGTTGTGTTGCTGTTACCCTATCACTGTTGCATAGACTAAGCCCTCCCGACATCGTGGCTCCTAGGGTCCCTGACTCTTCTCTTCGGTAGTAGAAACAAAGGTGTTCGATCTCCGCCCGATGTAAAATAAACACCGATTGATTGCGATAGGTGGGGAAGACGTTCAGTACATGAGGTCCCACAATCATCTACACTCGTACTGGCGAAACCTCCTTCCCTCCACGTGGCGCGCACCATTTCTTGTTCACGTGTCGTGCCCTAGTGGTGCATCCCCAATCAAACACTTGGTTTCACCGATGATTATCTAGAAATCGACTGGCACACCTGCATTCCATCCAACTGTACCTCTCCCAGTTTTACAGAATGATTAACCATGCGCCATTCCTTCCAATGTGTTCATATCTTTCTATTCACCTTCTTGTAAATACCCCTAGGATTTTCGCGTGCCAAGTCGACCTATCTTGGCCTTCCGTAAAAGGCGAGTGTGTGTCACCGCCGTGAGGAAAAACAGAAGGGATTCCCCGTGCGCGTAAACAAATTGACACACCCGATGGGACGTCTCCTACCTTTCTTCTTTCTGCTGAAGGAGAGTTACACCTGCCAAGTATACGCCGCAATGCCCTCACCTTTTCTTATCGGGGAGGAAGAGGAGGGCCCCCGTCCAAGCTGTAACATGCGACCGATCAGCGTCGAGCGACCAACCTGCAAGCAATAATAGCAGTAACCAACCAGTAGCGATGGTGACCTATGGTCCATTCGTCATCGCCATCTACACCGGGCACGTACAGCTAGTGACGCCAATCATGTTCAGAAACTCTGCTTTGGCCTTCGGCTCGCCCTGATCCTCGGGCGCCATTGCCATGGACGACGAGCAGCCCAGTCCAAAAATTGCCTGTATAGGCAGTTGGCCCCTCTTCTCCTCCAGCAACAACGACCAACGTGGTCATTGACCCCTGGGTCTCCAGCTCTGCCAGCATCCGACATGGGTCTCCAACCTCTGGTTTCTGGTATTAAAACTCGGGTCTCTGCCATGCCGGCCCCAGCACAAGCTTCCAGCCTCAGATATCTGGTGCAACATCAACAACGGCCTGTGGGGGCATCACGACCAACGATTCGGCCACATTAACTCCTAACATGAACACCAACTCCCAAGACGTGGCCACCTCAACACCCAAGACGGGCTTTTAGCCCTGGGTCTCAGTTCCAGCAACACCCTAAACGGGCGTCTAGCCCCGGGGACCAGCTCCAGCAACACCCATGATGGGCTCCCAACCCTGTGTTCCAGCTTCATCAGCACCCAAGATGGGCTTCCAGCCATGGGCCCCAGCTACATCAACACCCAAGATGGGCATTCTGCCCTGGGTCCCAATATTCCAACATCACCAGCACCCAAGATGGGCATTCAGCCCCAGGTTCCAGCTCTAGTAACACCCAAAGAGGGCGCCTAGCTCCGGGTTCCTACTCCAGCAACACCTGAGAAGGGCGTTCAAGATCGGGTTCCAGTTTCAACAACACCCAAAATGGGCGACCAACCCCGGGTTCCAGCTACATCAATGCCCAGGACGAGCTGCCCGCCCTAGGATCCACCTTCATCAACACCCAAGACGGGCGTCCCGCCCTGGGTCCCAACTGTATCAACACCCGAGATAGGCATTGGGCCTCAGGTCCCTATTTTATCAGCACCCGAGACGGGCGTCCCGCCCTGGGTTCCAGCATCATCAACAGCCAAGATGGGAATCCCGCCCCAGGTCCCAGATTTATCAACACCCAAGACATGCATTTGGCCTCAGGTCCTAATTTTATCAGCACCTAAGGCGAGCATCCAGCCTGTGTTCCAATTTCATCAACGCCCAAGACTGGTATCCAGTCCTAGGTCCCAGCACCGTTAGCACTCAAGATGAGCTTCTAGCCCTGGCTCCCAGCTTTGTCAGCACTCAATATGAGTTTCCAGCCCCATATCCCACCCTCATCAGCTCCCAATACAAGCTTTCAATCTCAGGTTCCGATGACAACTCCAACGGCCTAAGTGAATGCCAAGCTCTAGGTCGCCACTATGTCATCCCCAGCTCGGGCATCGAACTCCCAAGTTCCGGCTACACCGACACTCACCAGAAATGCCATGCTCCAGATAGCGCCGGACCGAGTTCGTTCGGTCCACCACATTGGTGCTGAGTCAACCTCGACCTTGCAAAAAAAAGGGGTGCCATAGCGGCTGCAAAAATGGGTGACCCACCGCCACCGCCCCTGCCTCCAGAAGAGAAGGCGAGACTTAAAGAAGCCGATGCATTAGTAGCACACTGGGGGCAACCACCCTGATCCAGTATCCTGCCTTCCAAGCCCAAGCAAGGGGGGAAACTCCAAAGAGGAGCATCAGTCCTCCCTCAGATGAATATGGGTCATTAGAAAAGAGGCCCAACCCATTTGGAGGTCACGAGTCAAGAGATCCCTCTACTCACCGGAATGGCACCAAGCTCAAAATCCAGCAGAGCTGTTGTCGGCTAAAGATCTTACTATCCAGCAAAGCATCCGTCAAGCTGGATGTAATGCCCCAAAACTTTTATAGAATATTTCTAAAGTATTTAAGAATTTTCTAGGAATTTATAAAAAAAATTTATAGACGTAAATGGATTTATAAATAAATTTCTGGGTTAAATAAATCATTATTAAGGCCCAAGTGTGATAACCAATTAACCTAGCCTATTTAAATAAAGCCTAAAGGACTTAAGGACCAAGCCCATGAAGTTTGGCCCATATTCTAGAAGGTTAATTAGTTTATTCACGGAATACAACGGATAAATACTCCTTGTTAAGATAATTAAGTGGATAAATGAATGAAAGAGTTTGAATTAAATTCAAATTTGGCATCCAATACTAGTGGCGGTCTATCGCGATACTGCTAGGGCAAAGTTGGCGGTCCAATCCTAGACCGCTAATTTCTGTCAGTTCCGTGAAAAGAAGAAAGAGCAAAAAGATAGGATTTTTGACATTTTAACTCCAAGAGATCACGGTGGAAGGATTGTTAAGCATTCTTAGGACTCTCAGAAGTGGGTTTGATGCCAAATAGGGACTCTAGAATTGATCTAATCCACGAAACCCTAGCAAAAACCTATAAATAGACCCTAGGTTTCACTAATGTGACCCCTATGTTTGGCTCGCGTGAAACTAAGGTAAGACAGCCTTAATTCACGTAGGTTCTTCTGAGGTTTTTATTCCTAATACTAAGGACTAACTTGCCTCAAAATTTCATGCTAGGAGATCAACCCATCAGGAACATAGAGGCACCCAAAGTTGCTGGTTCCACATCAACGACCCAGGAGACTGTGCAACGATATGGTGAAGATCAGGAAATTAGGGACCCAAAATGAGGTATTTAGAAGTTGCACCTTTAGAACTTTTTGTTCTCCTTTATATCTTCTTCTTACCCTCCAAATTTCACATCTTTAGGTCAGGAGAAACACGAGATATTAGGTCATGAAGTTGCTGATTTAGCACAAGGAGTGCAGGGAACTAGGGTTAACTTCCAGGCTTAAATTCGAAGTTAAAAGCCAAGAATAGAGGTAGGTCATCTCATGAACGGCTAAAACATCATTCTAAGATTAAAAGCCCTCTTATTGCACTTGATTTCATGCATTATAGATCGAGAATTTCATGTTTTATTTGAGTCTATGCATCAGGTGTAATGTTTATGCATAAATCCTAACACTAATGAAATAAAAGGAATTTCTCTTTTAAATTTTGCAGAACCCATGCATATTGTAGACTAATTCTTCGTTCCAGCATGTTATAGAGTTTATATATATGTTGGTTTCTAGGCATGATGTGTCGTGGATTATCATTTAGTTCAATTGTTTAGTTTCTGTTAAGACAAACGGCCTAAAAATGGACCGCCAGCAATTGGTTAGTGGCCCTACGAAAAACCGCTGATCAAGGGTTAGCGGCCAATATATAGACCGCTAGTGTTCTCGCGGTTTCACTGTTATCAAACCACAAGAGGAGGTACAATAGACCGCTTAAGCCCTACAAACGACTGTAAATTAGACCGCCAACGTTCTGAATTCTGTCATCCCGTGACTGAATAAAGAACATCCCATTAAACATATAATATGACTAGTTAATTATGTTCCAAGCCTGTTTTAAGTATTCTTTCTTACTATAGGTTTCATTACTATCATAAATAATGGGTTTCATGTTCTATATGGTACTTTGGATTATTTTTAACATAGGTTAACTTTATGCCAAAATCATATACTTTTGTAATTAAATACATGTTTCTAAAGTTAGATGATTCATGGTTTACCTTGATCACTATTTTAATGGTCTCTTTCTCATGTATAGAGTCAATTTCATAAGTTCGTGACATATATCCCAGTATATGACTATTAGATACACCTATGCACATTAGGCACACAATCTTGGACTTGACAACCTCTCCTTTGGATATTCCTTACAACGGACTAGGAAATCTTGTTTCAAGGCCTCCATAATTTTCAGTGAGCCTGGCATTCCCTCCAGGACGCCGAGTTGGTTGTACCATTAAAAGCCCATTATCTACAAAGCACTTATACTGGTGTTTTATATTTCTGGAACTTTGCGGCCTTATGGTTGACCGCCATAGTATTATAACGGACCTTCACTAGACTGCTAATGGATCCTAGACAGTTCTTTCTTTGACTGCTAACGACTCCAGATAATCTGTTTAAATATCAACAGTCTTGTCCTTAACGGTCCAGAACTAGACCGCTTTCTCCATGAAAGGGCCCAGTAAACGACCGCTATTTTCTCAGTACAGTTAACCCATGGTTTGACCCAAGGGTTAATATTCCTATGATCCTAGATAGTTCAATTGATTATCTAGAACCTGTCACATTATTCCAAAGATACCTAAGTAAATTGTGAAAGTTAAGAAATGTACCGTTATGCTGCCGATTTATTTCCACGGCATAACCTAGTTATCAATGTGTTTATTGAACTCTTATTCTCAATAGAAGCATTCTTCTTTTTATTTATCATGGAACTATCATTGAAACTGTACAATCTTGGCCACATTATTGTTATATACGTGGAAGTAGCTTGATTTATACTTGAAGATGCAGTTCGAGCACTGATTGTGTTCAAGGGCTCTATGCTAGTCCCCTCGGCTGATTGTCGAAAACATACTATATAAACCATGGGGTATGATGCTACTGGCGTCGCATTACGCTGGGAGTACTTTCTTTATAAATAAGTGAAAATATCCACGGAAATCATGAAAATTTACATGAATTCATGAAGTACTTGTTACTAAGTGAAGAGTACATTCTTGCTTGTTACATGACTTGCTAATACATTCTTGTTATATTCTTGTTCATGAAAGGCCAATGTTACATTCTTGCTGGATTATACTTGAATTGAGCAAGTATGATTTAATCGGATTATACTCAATTCATATTCTCATATCTCAAGCTTGATCATATCTTGTTACTTTGGCTTTGATCACATGTTTAATCATATTTGCATGATTTATCTTTTTCTTTAGAGCTAAAAATATTAATTACTTTAACATTGTCAATCGTGTTGATGTAAAGATACCTACTGGGCATGTGTGCTCACTACCTATTTTCCAATCCTTTTTAGGAAGTACTAGTGGGTTGGATACGGATTCAGGTCATTCCAGTGATGGATCCGAGAGCGATTAAAGAGTGAAGACTTAGGAAGTCAAAATGTCTAGATTGAGTCTATGTAATTTTCTCTTATTGAGTCTAGCAAATTTAAGAAAGTCAATGTCTCATGTACTTGAAGTATGGCTGCTATTATTAATAAAAGTGAAGGTTTGAGTAAGTTATTGTGCAATTACTTTGTGTGATTATTTTGTGCTCTGTTTATTCTTGCTTGTAAGAGGCTTACCATGCCGGCTGCTCGCGTTCCCAATTGTTTCTGCTGCATAATCTTGGGACGTGACAGTTAAGTTGGTATCAGAGTCTAGGCATAAGTAAGTCCTAGGAAAATGTCATGTCATAGGTTAAGTCCAAGGCTTAGGGACCCATACCTATGAAATAAGGAAGAAATTTCCCCACCTATGTGAGAATTCGGTAGAGCTCAGGAAGAGATAGTAAATTAACTCTAGATTAACCCTTTTAAATTCCATGAGTTAATGATTTTTTATTTCTCTCAGGTACAATATTATCTCAATGGCTCTTCGCGTAGATTGGAACGGAATGCAAGAGTCCGTCGCTGGTCTTACTCAAGCATTGCAAACTATGGCACAAGCTGGCATAGGGGCAAGAGCTGGAGATTTACATCGCAACTTTAGGAGTCTAAACCCTCCATGATTCTATGGTTCTTCTAATCCAGACGAAGCTGAGAACTGGATTAATGAGATGAACCGCATATTTGAGGTCATGCAATGTGCTGACCAAGAGAAAGTGCGTCTAGCCACTTTTCAACATAACAAAGATGCACGTACATGGTGGAAGTCGGTTCCGGCACCGCCAGCAGATGCACCTCATACGTGGGAAGGTTTTCTTACGCTATTCCGTGCCAGGTATTTCTCTAAGCACGTTAAGGAGCAGAAGGCTATGAAATTCGTTTCTTTGCGCCAGGGCATGTTGTCGGTGGCCGAATATGAGCTTCAGTTTTCCAGGCTGGCGCCGTATGCTCCTCATCTGGTCAGTACCGACTTACTAAAGGCTACTCGATTCATGGATGGTTTAAGACCCAGTTTTATTCAGCAGCTCGGGACTCAAAATATCCGTACTTATGCGGAGATGGTCCAACAGGCATATCTATGCGAAAGGACCTTAGAGAAGGTTGAGAAATTAAAAGGAAAAGGCAAAGAATCGAGTCGAAGATCAGATCGGCGTGATAAGAAAGGCAAGTTCAGCATCATGGAACCCTATAAATCCTGTGATAGCAAGAAGAGGTCCCAAAATGGGAGTGGTAGTAGTTCCCATAAAAAAAAGAAAGTCAAGGAAGAAGACAAGCAGGTCACCACAGCCTGTACTTATTGTGAGAAGTTCGACCATTCAGCCGAATAATGCTGGAAGCGTATCGGTGCTTGTTTACGTTGTGGCAGTAGGGAGCACCGCATGCCGGATTGTTCTCTTATGAAGGAACTATCTTCTAGAAGTGGACGTAAGCATCAGGCTCGTTTAAATGCTATTCTGGAAGAGGAAGAAGCGCCCCCAAATGATGGGCTTATGGAAGGTACCGTTCACATTTGTTCCCATCCTGCTTTTGTACTATTCGATATTGGTGCTTCTCATTCCTTTATATCTACCGCCTTTGCAAAGACCTTGCAAGTTTCATCAGTTCCTTTATCTTTGGACCTTGCTATTACTACACCTTTAGGTCTTGGAACCAAAGTCACAAACTATTATCCTAATAGTGAGGTAAGGGTAGAGGGTCACAATCTTCCTACAAATCTCGTATGCCTTGACATGGAGGGCTACGATGCTATATTAGGTGTAGATTGGCTTGTAGATCATGATGCCTATATAAATTGCTGTAATCGGATTATCTCTTTTCGGAAACCAGGTCTTCCAAGGTTGTCTTTCCTTGGTATCAAATATAGGAAGCACCTTGCCATTATTTCATCTCTTCACGCTTGCAAACTTATCTCGTAAGGATGTGAAGCTTTTCTTGTTTCCGTAACCCTCACCGAATCTAAGGAGATCAAATTAAAAGATATTCCCATCGTAAATGAGTTTCCTGATGTATTTCCATCAGATCTACCCGGTTTACCACCCGAAAGGGAAGTAAACTTCTCCATTGAACTCCTTCCCGGAGCAGCACCTGTTTTAATAGCTCTCTACAGGATGTCCCCCATAGAACTTAAGGAATTGAAGAAACAGCTTCAGGAGTTATTGGACAAGGGATTAATACGACCTAGCACATCCCCTTGAGGTGCGCCAGTTCTATTTGTCAGGAAGAAAGATGGATCTCTCAGATTATGTATCGATTATCGACGACTGAATCAGCTTACTATCAAGAATAAGTATTCGTTGCCACGTATCGATGAGCTCTTTGATCAAATTTCGGGAGCAGAATATTTCTCCAAGATAGACCTCATGTCAGGATATCATCAGCTAAGGATCAAAGATGAAGACATTTACAAAACTACTTTTCGGAGCAGATATGGCCTCTATGAGTTCGTAGTAATGCCGTTCGGGTTAACCAATGCCTCGGCAGCTTTTATGCAACTGATGAATAATGTCTTCCAGCCTTATCCTGACTAGTTTGTAGTCATCTTCATTGATGACATCCTTATATACTCTAAAACAAGGGAAGAACATGAAGAGCACTTAAGGATAGCCTTGCAGACACTAAGAGAACACAAACTCTATGCAAAGCTTAGTAAGTGCGAGTTCTGGCTAAAAGAAGTCTCATTCCTCGGCTATATTATTTCAAAGGAAGGTATCGCTGTCAATTATTCTAAGGTGGAAGCTATTATGAATTGGAGTCGGTCAACGACCGTGTCAGAAGTAAGAAGCTTTCTAGGACTAGCTGGCTGTTACACGAGATTTATTAAGGATTTCTCTAAGATCGACGTTCCTTTGACTAGACTTACAAGAAAAGAAAATCATTTTGTATGGTCGAAGGACTGCGAGGAGAGTTTTCTAACTCTTAAGGATCACCTCACCACAGCCCCTATTCTGGCATTTCCCGTTGAGGGTGGTGGATCTTAAGTCTATATGGATGCATCTGGCATTGGCCTAGGATGTGTTCTCATGTAAAATGGGAAGGTGATTAGTTATTCCTGAAGACAATTGAAGCGTCATGAAGAGA
Source organism: Amorphophallus konjac (assembly GCA_022559845.1). Taxonomy (NCBI): domain Eukaryota; kingdom Viridiplantae; phylum Streptophyta; class Magnoliopsida; order Alismatales; family Araceae; genus Amorphophallus; species Amorphophallus konjac. The sequence continues at coordinate 157,040,064 of CM040118.1, read as the reverse complement.
ATTACACTGTGCATGATCTGGAATTAGCTGCGGTTATTTTCGCTTTGAAGATTTGGCGACATTACCTTTATGGGGAGAAATTCACTATATTCTCATATCATAAAAGTCTAAAGTATCTTTTCACCCAGAGGTAATTAAATATGCGACAACACAGATGGTTGGAGTATCTCAAAGACTTCGACTTTACAATTCAATATCATCCAGGGAAAGCAAATGTTGTGGCTGACGCTCTTAGCAGAAAACCCAGGGCTACTCTAGCAAGCCTCAGGAAAGGTATGAATTGTCTTATCAAAGATTTCTCTCACTTGAATCTTGATATTGACAGGGAAGAAGATGGATGTATAATTGCCAATATAAGGTCTCAACCTACATTGATTGAGGATATAGTCAAATTATAAGAGAATGACCCTGCATTGATGGAGATCAAGGATAATATTAATCAAAGACCAGAATTTTCTATCTCAACTGATGGAAGACTGTTATTTAAAGGTAGGATTTGCGTGCCAAATTATAATGACACTAAGAAATTAATCATGGAAGTGGCACATAAGTCAAGGTATGCTATTCATCCTTGTGCTACCAAGATGTATCAAGATTTGAAAAGAAACTTTTGGTGGCCCAACATGAAGAGGGAGGTAGCAGATTTTGTGTCCCGCTCTCTCACTTGTCAATAGGTCAAGGTAGAACATTTAAAACCCGCAGGTAAGTTACACCTCTTTACTATCCCCGAGTGGAAGTGGGAAAGTATAGGGATGAATTTCATCATGGGTTTACCTAAGACAAGAGGAGGACAAGACGGTATATGGGTGATCATAGACCGATTGACTAAGTCTGCATATTTTTTACCGATCAAAAGTCGATGGTCTGTGGATGTACTAGCAGCATTATACATGAGGGAAATTGCCAAATTGCACGGTGTCCCCGTCAGCACCATATCTGACCGAGATCCACGGTTTACATCACAATTCTGGAAGGGTCTAAAACATTCTTTAGGGACCCGACTAAACTTTAGCACGACATTCCATCCACAAACTGATGGTCAAACAGAAAGGACAAATCAAGTGGTGGAAGATATGCTCAGGGCATGTGCTATTGATTTTAGAGGAATTTGGCATGATCTCTTGCCTCTAGTAGAATTCACATACAACAATAGCTACCAAGCTAGTATTCAAATGGCACCATTTGAAGCTTTATATGGAAGAAGCTGTCGTTCACCTATTTGTTGGAATGAAGTAGGAGAAAGGTAATTTCTCGGTCCCGACATTATTAGGGATACTATCGAGAAGATAAAACTCATTCGAGAAAGACTTCAAATGGCACAAGATAGGCAGAAATCGTATGCTAACAATCGAAGGCGCGACTTGGAGTTTCAAGTAGGTGACCATGTGTTCCTTAAAGTTTTTCTAGGTCGAGGTATTTGAAGATTTGGTATTAAAGGGAAGCTTACTCTAAGATTCATTGGTCCTTTTGAGATTCTTGAAATCTCGAAAGGATTGATGAGGTTGCATATAGAATTGCTTTACCCCCTCAACTTTCTGAACTCCATGATGTATTTCATGTCTCAATGTTCAAGAAGTATGTACTTGATCCTTTCCATGTTATCACTTACGACAATCTAGAGATTAAGAAGGACTTGACATACGAGCAAAAGCCAATAAGGATTGTTGAACAAGATGTTCGTCAACTTCGGAATAAAACTATTCCGATGGTCAAAGTCCAATGGACCAAGTTGTGTCCACATGAAGCAACATGGGAAACCGAAGAAGCGATACGCAAAAGATTTTTGGAATTATTTAACTGTAAGTACACTCTCCATAAAATCCATACATTGAATTTGGGGACCAAATTCTCTTAAGTGGGAGAGGGTGTAATGCCCAAAAAATTTTATAGAATATTTCTGAAGTATTTAAGAATTTTCTAGGAATTTATAAGAATTTTTATAGATGTAAATTGATTTATAAATGAATTTATGGGGTAAATAAATCATTATTAAGGCCCAAGTGTGATAACCAATTAACCTAGCCTATTTAAATAAAGCCCAAAGGACTTAAGGACCAAGCCCATGAAGTTTGGCCCATATTCTAGAAGGTTAATTAGTTTATTCACAGAATAAAAGGGATAAATACTCCTTGTTAAGATAATTAAGTGGATAAATGAATGAAAGAGTTTGAATTAAATTCAAATTCGGCGCCCAATAGTAGAGGCGGTCTATCGCGAGACTGCTATGGGAAAGTTGGCGATCCATGTTGCATCCCAACGGTTTTGATGATGTCTCACACTATAAATCAATTTAATTTTCTCTCTAGATCAATTTGTTATTTTACGGCGCATTTATTTGTTTCTAAGCATGGAGGGGATATGTGCTAAGAGCATCATTTAGGTCCGTGCATTACATATTTTTCGCTCTTTTGCTTAATGCATATTGAGTCAGTGCTAGTTCTGCATCTTTCACATAAAGTACTTGCCTCGGTGCAAGTCCTTGGTCATGCACATGTTTTGCTATTCATATGTTGTCCTTGTACATTTCTCTAGGTCGTGAGCATTAAGGTCCATGCATATTCTGTCTCTGCATCTCACCTCTTAAGGTCGCTGAAATTTTTTGAATCAGTGCAATTCTTGACCAGAATGCATTTGTCAGGCTAGTCGTTCCTTTATCTCAGTGCAAATACATCTCGATGCAAGCCTTGTCTTGTACTTCCTCTTGCCATCTTGGTGCAGCTCCTGCCTGGACTGCATATCCCGTCTCGGTGCATGCCTTGCTTAAAACAAATTCATGTTCGGTGCATAGTCAGGCCTATACACCAGTCTGTAGCAACGAAGTCAGTGCAATTCCTGTTTCATGTCTTATTAGACTCGGTGCAAGTCCTGTAGACAGCTAACGTAGATTTGTGCATCTTCTGATTCATTCCAGGTCAGTGCTTGTCATGCCCGTCTTAGCCGATGCTTACTCTTTTGATTCAGTGCAGTTTATGGCTCTTTACTCTATACACCAATACGAATTGTGCTAAATGTATGACAAATATTCATTTCTTCTCTAACAATTTGTCTGTGCATTCACCAGAAATATGGCACGTGATCCGAGGTAGATAGACGTCCAAAACATTCTCACACGTACCCCAACATCTTTAGGCGAGAAACGTGGTATCCACACATCTAAGGTTCTGGATCAGATATATATATATATATATATGCTGTGGAAAAGGGTTTGAAAGAGGATGGAACAGTGAAAAAGAAGAGTAGAGTGAGAGTAGAGAAAACTAGAGAAAGCCCACTCCATCTAGAGCTGAGAGAAAAAATTTTCTGAGAGAGAGAAGTGTTTGTGATCGTGAAGATCTGCTTCTACGGAAGCTATATTACTTTTGGTTTCTAGAGAAGATTATCGTTCATCGATTGTTTTGTTTTCAAGTTTTTCTTTATCTTCATTCCATATTGTTACCCTCTATTGTTCGGAGGAAGGGAGAGGTTCTCCAGTTCCCTCCATTGTCTTGGAGGAAGAGAGGTTCGATCCTCTGGTTGTGTGAGTTGCTTGGGAGTAACTGCACAGGGTCCCCTTTGCTACGTGCAAAGGAAGGGAGATTGGCTCTCCAGTGTTTTCTTCTGGTTGATCAGAAGACTGAGGAGGCTATTCCTCAGGGCAAGCTGTTTGGCAGCGGTTGTTGCAGACTGAGTCTGCTGTGTGCGACTCTATATTGCAAGGAAACCTTACTCTTGAGTAAGGGGTGGACGGAGATTGCGGACAGCAATCGAACCACCTAAAAATTTCCTAGTCTCTTCTGTGGTTTACTTGTTTACGTTGTGTTGCTCTCCATCTACTTGTCACATTGCTTCATTGTGGGTGGCTTTCTCGATCTCATTTCTTACTCCTGTCATCTTTGTTGCCTGTCTCCAAAATCCTTTTCACTGCATTTGGAGGGGTTGAGAAATCGTGTCTGTGTTGTATTGATTTTGGGAGTGATCTATTCATCCCCCCCCCTTCTATCTCACTTTCCGCTACACGTATCAATTGGTATCAGAGCAGGTTTTCATCATGTGGGCCAACGGTCAGGGTAATCCTAATGGTCCTCGAAGCATCATGGCTGAGGGACAATCTATCAGCCGCCCTCCGTTCTTTGATGGTAACAATTATCTTTTCTGGAAAAACAGGATGGAGGTATTCATCAGGGCGCAAAGCCACAAGCTGCGGAGGGTGATCACTACAGGGCCATATGATCTGCCACCGAACGGGGACGCTTGGTCAGATGATCATGTCAAGCTATCGTCACTCAACTGGACGGCCCTGAACATCATCCAATGTGTTGTACACCCAGACGAATACACCCGCATCTCAGCATGTAAGACGGCTAAGAAAAAGTGGGATGAGCTGGAATTAATCTACGAAGGTACAGCTCAAGTGAAAGCAACGAAGGTAAATCTCTCCACCTCTGAATATGAGATGTTTAAGATGAAATCATAGGAGACCATAACTGAGATGTATGCCAGATTATCTCTGATCACAAATAGTCTTAAGGCGCTTGGGAAAGAGATAGCTGAGGGAGATATATTCAGGAAGATACTTAGATGTCTAACCCCTACATGGCACACTAAGGCCATTATGATAGAAGAGTCAAGGGATCTGACGACTATGACAGTCACCGAACTTATAGGATCCCTTATGACGTATGAGATGAATTTTAGAAGGAATGGTGAAGGAAGTGACAAGAAGGGCAAGAATATTGCCCTCAAGGTGTCCCGCAGCCAAGGAAGTAGTAGCATTCGGAGTAGTAGTTGCGAGTCCGACGGATTATCAAGTCTCGACCAGGAGGAGCAAGCAATGCTCACTCGACAACTCAGAAAATTCTTAAGGTCTAAGGGAAAGACTTTTAGGAGGAAGAAGTCACACCCTTCTAGTAAGAACTTTGATTCCAGCAATGATAAAGATAGGAGTACTAAGATAATTACATGTTTTCATTGCAGGAAACCTGGACACATGAAAGGGGACTGCCCTGATCTTCAGAAGAAGGGTCCCAACTTTTAGAAGAAGAGCTCGAAGGTGCAGAAGAAGAAGCCACATGCAATGGTCAGCACGTGGAGAGATGAGGAAGAAGATCCGGAAGCCAATTCCTCAGAGGAGGATGAAGAAGGAATTTGCCTGATGGCAAACAGCGAAGAGGAGGTAACAAATGTCTTTGAGAATTTTTCTATTGATGACTGGGAAGATGCCTATGCTAAACTGTTAGACAAGTTCAATTCACTCAGTAAAGAGCATAGGGTTCTGAAGAGAAAATTCAATACCAATATTGAAGAACTAACGCAAATCAGTAGGGAAAATCAGACATTAAAAAAAGAATTAGTAGAAATGACTTCTCTGAAAAAGGAAAATGAAAAGCATAAATTAGAAAACCAGGAAATGCACACACAGCTCAACGAACTCAAGATCAAAATTGAAGAAAGTCTAAATGAAAATAGTGTGATCACAGAGAAATATGAAGCTATTAAGAAAGTGAACACTGAACTTTTAAATAATTCTGAGACTCTACAAAGAGAGCTGGAAGACAAACAGAAGGTTTTAAGAAAAATTTGTTCAAGGAAAAACAAATATGGATTCTATACTAGGAACAAGGGTTAATTTCAATAAGAAGGGTTTAGGCTATGACCCAATTAACAAGAGACCCTTTCAGTTCAAGACCACTACCTTCTGCCCAGAGAAGGGAAAAGAGAAGCTGGACACACCATCCAGCTCAAATAGCAGTCAAAGTGTTCAGCATCCAAAAGAAAATTTAACAAACAATGTTGGACGACAATCTAAAATAGGAATGAATTTTGTGAAGAACTTCACTAAGCCCACTCACCAGAACATAAGTGGTAGCTGGACCAAGCAAATGAATCATAATAAAAGCTGGAACTACTATAAACGAATGGGTCCGAACAAGAGTTACTGGAGAAACAACACTCACCCTCAAAAACTTGTTAATCAACAAGCGCACAGGAGATATCCCAGGGATGAGAAGCCTAATAACTGGAATAGATTTCATTTCTCCAGACCAGCTGGACATAGCTCTGCTCACAACTTCAATAGACCCGAAATTAAGGTGCAAGAGAAAACCAAGTTGAAACAATTCTGGATTCCTAAACATCTGCTTAAAGATTTAAATGATGTCTTTGGACCCAACTCATCTTGGGTTCCAAACCACTTTGCTTGATTTCGTTTGTGTAGGTTTGCCTGGCAGCTGAGAACAACAAATGGTATCTCGACAGTGGCTGCTCCAGGCACATGGCAGGAGACCGATCCAAGTTCAGTAAGTTAGAAATGAAGCTAGGGGGTCTGGTCAAATTTGGAGGAAAGAACAGAGGTAAGATCATTGGGGTTGGCATAGTTGGTAAGTCTTCCACAAACTCTGTTGTGAAAGTTTTACTTGTGGAATGTCTTCAACACAATCTGATTAGCATTAGTCAATTATGTGATAAGGGTCACAGGGTTGTGTTTGACAATAACTCATGCAAATTTTTGAAATAAATTCTGATGTGGTTAAATTTGTAGCCAACAGGACCAATAATGTCTACATGGTAGACTTAGATGTTGAGTCTGAATCTAATCTCTGCTTATCTGCTAATTCTGAAGGTGATGCTTTTGATTGGCATAGACGTTTAGGCCATGCTAGTTTTTCTACTTTGAATACATTGATCAAGCATGATTTAGTTAGAGGCATGCCTAAAATCAAGTTTAATTCTATTTCAAAAATCTGTGATGCCTGTACTCTAGGCAAACAGACCAGAAAGTCCTTCAAGCTAAGATCTGAGCCATTATCTTCTAGGCCAATGGAACTTCTCCATATGGACCTCTTTGGTCCTACTAGAACTCAGAGTCTTAATGAAAGTAGGTTTGGTTATGTGATCATTGATGACCACTCTAGATTTTCATGGATCTTTTTCTTAGCTAGTAAAAATGATGCTTTTCAAAAGTTTAAACAATTTTTCAATAAGGTCAAACAGGAAGGAAAACATAAGATTTGTTCAATTCAATCTGACCATGGAGGTGAATTTGAAAACTCCATGTTTTCTGATCTTTGTGAAAGAGAGGGACTAACACACAAGTTTTCTTCTCCCAGGACACCAGAGCAGAATGGAATTGTGGAGAGAAGAAATAGAACTATTGTGGAGATGGCTCGAATCATGCTGATTGAGAGTCAACTACCAAAAACGTTTTGGGCAGAGGCGGCAAATACAGCAACTTATACAATCAACAGGGCCATGGTAAGACCAATTCACAAGAAAACCCCCTATGAGCTATTGAAAGGTAAGAAACCAAACTTGGCTCATTTCAGGATTTTTGGAGCTAAATGCTTTATCCATAATAATGACAAGAAAGACTTAGATAAGTTTGATGCTAAAAGCTATCCTGGAATATTTTTAGGATACTCTGAAGTGTCAAGAGCATATAGGGTCTTTAACATAACTGATCATAAAGTTGAAGAGTCTCTACACATCATTTTTGGTGAAGCAAAAGGTGCTACTAACATTGAAGATACTGGCAAGGATTCCAAGCACGATGGGGAATTCCTAGAAGATAAAGAAGAAGAGAAGGCTCAGCCGAATGAAACATCAAATCTTCCCAACCAGGAAGGGCCAGCTGAAACAGGTGAGTCTTCAATAAATGTTAGATATCTTAAAGATCGCCCAATAGATAACATCCTAGGCAACCTTGAAGATCCTCTTAGAACTAGGTCTCACTTTAGGAATGTTAATAACCAAGACCTAATTGCTTTGGTCTCACAAATTGAACCCAAATCAGTAGAAGAGGCCTTAGCTGATCAATCTTGGGTTAATGCTATCTGTGAGGAGTTAGGACAGTTGAAAAGAAATAATGTCTAGGAGTTAGTCCCAAGACCAGAAAATTCTAATGTCATAGGAACTAAGTGAGTATTTAAGAATAAAATGAATGAAGATGGAATCATTTCTAGAAATAAAGCCAGACTAGTAGCCAAGGGCTACTGTCAAGAATTTGGAGTTGATTTCGATGAGTCCTTTGCACCTGCTGCTAGGATGGAAGCAATAAGAATAATGTTAGCATTTACATGTTCCAAGAATATAAATCTCCAACAAATGGATGTGAAAAGTGCCTTTTTAAATGGAGTTATCAAGGAAGAGGTTTTTTTTGAACAACCCCCCGGATTTCAGTTTTCTCCCCAACCTAACCAAGTTTTCAGGTTAAACAAAGCCCTGTATGGTCTAAAGTAGGCTCCTCGAGCATGGTATGAAAGATTGATAGAATTTCTGATCAGCAAGGGCTACCACAGAGGTAAGGTAGACCAAACTTTATTTTCCAAGTGTACAAATAAAGACCTCATCATAGTTCAGGTATACGTAGATGATATTATGTTTGGGTCAACTAGCTCTGAACTATGTAATGAATTTTCTAAATTGATGTCTGCTAAATTTGAAATGAGTTTGGTAGGTGAACTAAAGTATTTCCTTGGCTTGCAGGTACAATAGTTAGAGGATGGATGCTTCATCAACCAGACCAAGAACACATTGGAAATTCTCAAGAGGTTTGGCATGAACAACTTGAAGCACATTACAACACCAATGGGTACCAATACCTCACTGGATGCTGATGAGACAGGTAAAGAAATAGATGCCAAGCTCTATCGAGGTATGATTGGATCTCTACTTTATTTGACAGCCTCAAGACCTGATATACAGTTCAGTGTAGGAATGTGTGCAAGGTATCAATCTAGACCCACTGAATTGTATTTAGTTGCAGTGAAAAGAATTTTCAGATATCTATCTGCTACACACACTCTTGGTTTATGGTTTCCTACATCACATACACTTGATTTAGTTGCATACACAGATACAGATTATGCCGGGTGTAAACTAGATAGGAAAAGCACTAGTGGTCATTGTGAATTTCTAGGTGGGTGTTTAGTGTCTTGGGGTTCCAAGAAACAACATTCTGTGGCCCTCTCCACTGTAGAGGCTGAATATGTGGCTGTAGGGAGTTGTGGTACACAAGTCATTTGGGTTAAACACCAGCTTCAGGACTATCAAGTTGACCTGGGGTGCACACCTATTTATTGTGATAATACCAGTGCCATCAACCAAGCCAAGAATCCTATTTTGCATTCCCGCACCAAACACATAGAAATAATGCATCATTTCATAAGAGATGAGGTTTCTAAGAGCAACTTTGAACTGATTCATGTAGGCACTGCTAATCAAATTACTGATATCTTTACCAAGCCTCTAGACAATGACAAATTCACCATATTAAAGAGAGAATTAGGCTTATTCAAATTATCTTAATTGCTAATCTCCTGATATTGAATTGTTCTATCTTGGCAAGAGGCTGTGTGAGAAGTTTGTCCTTATTATGAGGGGGAGTTCTATGTGTCTGCTGGTTAGTTTTCTTTAGTGTTTCATTTAAGGGGGAGCTGGATAGGTAGTGATTTTGACTGATTCAAAAGACTGACCAGATGTGTGTCATTGCTGGTTCTCATGACTGAATGAGTGCGGTTCTCTCTCAGACAGTAGAATCTCACTCATCTCTTAAGTCTATAAGTCTATGTTACTAAAGTCCAGCTAGAATCTTCCCTCTGGTAGTCCATTAGAGATTTGGATTAAGTGTTCAAAGTATATCTTCCTACATTGTCAATGATTCCGATTTAGGCTAAAACCTGTATGTCTTGATATCTGTCCAGAACAACTTGAAATCTAGACTTCAAGATTCACTTCAAAGAAATAGTCCTTCTGGTATTGTCTTCAATCATTCCATCTCCACAACATAAGGGATCAACTAAATGAACAAAGGTCTATGGTTTGATCACTGAGAACTGGGAGCTTCATCAATGAAGTGAAGTAATTCTTATGTCATGACGTGTCAAATGTTTAAATTTTTTTGTTGTTGCAAAATGACCTTAATATTTCTGATCATCACAGAGCAATGGTGACAAGGTGGTGAGTAACTGGGAACTCTGACCTCTGATCAAGGTGTTTTCTCATGTCAAAAGCCACAGTTACTAACTATGTTCTTCAAAAAGGAGAGGTAATGAGGTACTCACATTGAGTAATTGGAGATTCAGGCCTCTGATCAAGGTGTATCCCTAATGTCAAAAGTGTGATTTACCAACTTACTCATTGGTCTTCTTGAAAATCATCATAAAATCCCTTGTCTTTATGCAATTTACTGGATTGCTTGTCCTCAATACCATGAGAACACCTTCTCTGATTTTGTCTCTTGTCATCTACTGATGATTGTTGTTTGTTCAGCAATGTCATGCCATACTTGCTCATCCCTGCTCTACATCATATACCATGTATGTGCATAAACTTTCCTCTCATTCTAATTCTCTATTATTTACCGGAGTTCAAGAATCTTCACTTGAGTTTAGCACCTCACTTATTCTCTTAAGATATGCTCATGAGTCTTTCTACACTAAGAAGTCACTGTACTTCTTCCTCATGTCTCCAGTAATTTCATATATCTTTCATTTCCTTTTGATGATGTCAAAGGGGGAGAGAGGTCATGCAATATCTGAGAGAAGTCATTAGAGATCATGTAATATCTGAGAGAGGTCTTGCTACTGTGAATAGGTCTTCTGAGAGTGAGTTGTGGGGGAGTGGTTTTGGAGAGAGAAGAGTCTCAGAAGTTGTGTTTGGCTTGTCTGCATGATTCGCTTGCTCTTGACTATTTTTAATGCCCTAATATTGCTTGTTCATACTGTTGCCATCATCAAAAAGGGGGAGATTGTTGCATCCCTACAGTTTTGATGATGTCTTACACTATAAATCAATTTGTTTTTCTCTCTAGATCAATTTGTTCTTTTACGGCGCATTTATTTGTTTCTAAGCATGGAGGGGGTATGTGCTAAGAACATCATTTAGGTCCGTGCATTACATATTATTCGCTCTTTTGCTTAATGCATATTGAGTCAGTGCTAGTTCTGCATCTTTCACATAAGGTACTTGCCTCGGTGCAAGTCCTTGGTCATGCACATGTTTTGCTATTCATATGTTGTCCTTGTGCATTTCTCTAGGTCGTAAGCATTAAGGTCTGTGCATATTCTGTCTTTGCATCTCACCTCTTGAGGTCGCTGAAATTTTTTGAATCGGTGCAATTCTTGACCAGAATGCATTGGTCAGGCTGGTCGTTCCTTCATCTCAGTGCAAATACATCTCGGTGCAAGCCTTGTCTTGTACTTCCTCTTGCCATTTTGGTGCAGCTCCTGCCTGGACTGCATATCCCGTCTCGATGCATGCCTTGCTTAAAAAAAATTCATGTTCGGTGCATAGTCAGGCCTATACACCTCTCTGTAGCAACGAAGTCAGTGTAGTTCCTGTTTCATATCTTATTAGACTCGGTGCAAGTCCTATAGACAGCTAACGTAGATTTGTGCATCTTCTGATTCATTCCAGGTCGGTGCTTGTCATGCCCATCTTAGCCGATGCTTACTCTTTTGATTCAGTGCAGTTTCTGGCACTTTACTTTATACACCAATACGAATTGTGCTAAATGTATGACAAACATTCATTTCTTCTCTGACAATTTGTCTGTGCATTCACCAGAAATATGGCACGTGATCCGAGGTAGATAGACGTCCAAAACATTCTCACACGTACCCCAACATCTTTAGGCGGGAAACGTGGTATCCACACGTCTAAGGTTCTGGATCAGATATATATATATATATATATATATATATATATATGCTGTGGAAAAGGGTTCAAAAGAGGATGGAACAGTGAAAAAGAAGAGCAGAGTGAGAGCAGAGAAAATCAGAGAAAGCCCACTCCATCCAGAGCTGAGAGAAAAAATTTTCTGAGAGAGAGAAGTGTTTGTGATCGTGAAGATCTGCTTCTACGGAAACTATATTGCTTTTGGTTTCTAGAGAAGATTAGCGTTCATCGATTGTTTTGTTTTCAAATTTTTCTTTATCTTCATTCCATATTGTTACCCTCCACTGTTCGGAGGAAGGGAGAGGTTTTCCAGTTCCCTCCATTGTCTTGGAGGAAGAGAGGTTCGATCCTCTGGTTGTGTGAGTTGCTTGGGAGTAACTGCACAGGGTCCCCTTTGCTACGTGCTAAGGAAGGGAGATTGGTTCTCCAGTGTTTTCTTCTGGTTGATCAGAAACTGAGGAGGCTGTTCCTCAGGGCAAGCTGTTTGGCAGCGGTTGTTGCAGACTGTGTCTGCTGTGTGCGACTCTATATTGCAAGGAAACCTTACTCTTGAGTAAGGGGTGGACGGAGATTGCGGACAGCAATCGAACCACCTAAAAATTTCCTAATCTCTTCTGTGGTTTACCTGTTTACGTTGTGTTGCTCTCCATCTACTTGTCACATTGCTTCATTGTGGGTGGCTTTCTCGATCTCATTTCTTACTCTTGTCATCTTTGTTGCCTATCTCCAAAATCCTTTTCACTGCATTTGGAGGGGTTGAGAAATCGTGTCTGTGTTGTCTTGATTTTGGGAGTGATCTATTCATCCCCCCCCCTTCTATCTCACTTTCCGCTACACGTATCAGTCCAGTCCTAGACTGCTACTTTCTGTCAGTTCTGTGAAAAGAAGAAAGAGCAAAAAGATAGGATTTTTGACATTTTAACTCCTAGAGATCGCGGTGGAAGAACTGGTAAGCATTCTTAAGACTCTCAGAAGATGGTTTGATGCCAAATAGAGACTCTAGAATTGATCTAATCCACGAAACCCTAGCAAAAACCTATAAATAGACCCTATGTTTCACTTGTGTGACCCCTATGTTTGGCTCGCGTGGAACTAAGGTAAGACAGCTTTAATTCAGGTAGGTTCTTTTGAGGTTTTTATTCCGAATACTAAGGAATAACTTGCCTCAAAATTTTGTGCTAGGAGATCAACCCATCAGGAAGATAGAGGCATCCAAAGTTGCTGGTTTCACATCAATGACCCAGGAGACTGTGCAATGGTGTGTTGAAGATCAGGAAATTAGGGACCCAAAATGAGGTATTTAGAAGTTGCACCTTTAAAACCTTTTATTCTCCTTTATATCTTTTTCTTACCCTCCAAATTTCACATTTTTAGGTCAAGAGAAACAAGAGATATTAGGTCGTGAAGTTGCTGATTAAGCACAAGGAGTGCAGGGAACTAGGGTTAACTTCCATGCTTAAATTCGAAGTTAAAAGCCAAGAACAGAGGTAGGTCATCTCATGAATGGCTAAAACATCATTCTAGGATTAAAAGCCCTCTTATTGCACTTGATTTCATGCATTATAGACCGAGAATTTCATGTTTTATTTGAGTCTATGCATCTAGTGTAATGTTCATGCATAAATCGTAACCCTAATGAAATAAAAGGAATTTCTCTTGTAAATTTCGTAGAACCCATGCATATTGTAGACTTATTCTTCGTTCCAGCATGTTATAGAGTTTATATATATGTTGGTTTTCAGGCATGATGTGTCTTGGATTATCATTTAGTTCAATTTTGTAGTTTCTGTCAAGACAAACGGCCTAAAAATGGACCGGCAGCAATTGGTTAGTGGCCCTACGATAAATCGCTTATCAAGGGTTAGCGGCCAATATATAGACTGCTAGTGTTCTCGGAGTTTCACTGTTATCAAACCACAAGCGGAGGTACGATAGACCGCTTAAGCCCTACAAACGGCTGTAAATTAGACCGCCAACGTTCTGAATTCTGTCATCCCGTGACTGAATAAAGAACATCCCATTAAACATATAATATGACTAGTTAATTATGTTCCAAGCCTGTTTTAAGTATTCTTTCTTACTATAGGTTTCATTACTATCATAAATAATGGGTTTCATGTTCTATATGGTACTTTGGATTATTTTTAACATAGGTTAACTTTATGCCAAAATCATATACTTTTGTAATTAAATACATGTTTCTAAAGTTAGATGATTCATGGTTTACCTTGATCACTATTTTAATGGTCTCTTTCTCATCTATAGAGTCAATTTCATAAGTTCATGGCATATATCCCAATATATGACCATTAGTTACACCTATGCACATTAGGCACACAATCCTGGACTTGACAACCTCTCCTTTGGATATTCCTTCCAATGGACTAGGAAATCTTGTTTCAAGGCCTCCGTAATTCTCCGTGAGCCTGGCATTCCCTCCAGGATGTCGAGTTGGTTGTACCATTAAAAGCCCATTGTCTAGAAAGCACTTATACCGGTGTTTTATATTTCTAGAAGTTAGCGGCCTTATGGTTAATCTTCTAGCGGACTTCACTAGACTGCTAACGGATCCTTGACGGTTCTTTCTTTGACCGCTAACGACTCCAGATAATCTGTTTAATTATCTAACAGTTTTGTCCTTAACGGTCCAGAACTAGACCACTTTCTCCATGAAAGGGCCCAATAAATGACCGCTATTTTCTAAGTACAATTAACCAAAGGTTTGACCCATGGGTTAATATTCCTATGATTCTAGATAGTTCAATTGATTATCTAGAACCTGTCACATTATTCCAAAGATACCTAAGTAAATTGTGAAAGTTAAGAAATGTACCGTTATGCTGCCGATTTATTTCCACAGCATAACCTAGTTATCAATGTGTTTATTGAACTCTTATTCTCAATAGAAGCATTCTTCTTTTTATTTATCATGGAACTATCATTGAAATTGTACAGTCTTGGCCACATTATTGTTATATACGTGGAAGTAGCTTGATTTATACTTGAAGATATAGTTCGAGCACTGATTGTGTTCAAGGGCACTATGCTAATCCCCTCGGCTGATTGTCGGAAACATACTATATAAACCACGGGGTATGATGCTGCTGGCGTCGCATTGAGTTGGGAGTACTTTCTTTATAAATAAGTGAATATCCACAGAAATCATGAAAATCTACATGAATTCATGAAGTACTTGTTACTAAGTGAAGAGTACATTCTTGCTTGTTACATGACTTGCTAGTACATTCTTGTTATATTCTTGTTCATGAAAGGCCAATGTTACATTCTTGCTGGATTATACTTGAATTAAGCAAGTATGATTTAATCGCATTATACTCAATTCATATTCTCATATCTCAAGCTTGATCATATCTTGTTACTTTGGCTTTGATCGCATGTTTAATCGTATTTGCATGATTTATCTTTTTCTTTAGAGCTAAAGATATTAATTACTTTAACATTGCCAATCATGTTGATGTGAAGATACCTACTGGGCATGCGTGCTCATTACATATTTTTCAATCTTTTTCAGGAAGTACTAGTGGGTCAGATTTGGATTCAGGTCATTCCAGTGATGGCTCCGAGAGCGATTAAAGAGTGAAGACTTAGGAAGTCAAAATGTATAGATTGAGTCTGTAATTTTATCTTATTGAGTCTAGAAAATTTAAGAGAGTCAATGTCTCATGTACTTGAAGTATGGCTGCTATTATTAATAAAAGTGAAGTTTTGAGTAAATTATTGTGCAATTACTTTGTGTGATTATTTTGTGCTCTATTTATTCTTGCTTGCAAGAGGCTTACCATGCCAACTGTTCGCGTTCTCGTTTGTTTCCGCTGCATAATCTCAGGGCGTGACACTGGACTTCAGTTCTTGATAGATTGGGGGCACTGGTCCGCCCTTAGGAGCACCCTGAAGGGAAAGGGGTAATGTGAATCATCAATAACACTGTAAAGGTGTTTGCATGCTACCCCACCGATATCGACCAGTAACTCGGGAACCCACTTTGCCAATGGCAATCAATGACTCGGGGTAAATCCCGCCGACACCCACCTAGTAGCTCCAGAGAAACTCCACTTGCGTCGGCCAATGACTCGGTGGAATCCCTGCCAACGCCAACGGGTGACACCGGCAATGCTCCATCGGGTCCCCACCGGTGACTACCAGCAAACCCTTACGGGAGGTCTATCCCTTTGGTATTTATCATGTCCCATGGGGTACAACACCCAGGCGGACACTCAGTCCAAGCTCAGCTTTGGCCTTCATGTTCATTAAGGCCGAGCCACCTAGACCCCAGTCTAAGTCCCAGCCATCTACAACAAAGACCAACCAGTCTTTGGATTCACCCTAAAGCCCCGAGCTACTCCGTTGAGGGTCGATCCAGAGTCGCTTCTACAACAGCAACAAGTCGCCAATAGTGCAACCTCCAGGCAACGTCCCTTGACAGCGACAAGCCAAGGATGACAGCCGCAAGGCTAACAGATACAAAAAAAAAGAGGGCTAAAAATAGAGATGCCCTGGTGGACTCAGCCACGTTCTCCATAAGGAGGTGGCTGGGGGTAGTAAGGCCGCAAACCCAATTGAGGTGAAAACCCGTAAGGGCACCTCAGGCAAAATCGGGTAACCCCTCGGTGTGAAAACCCGTAAGGGTGCACCAAAAAAAGTAAAAGGGGGACAGCTCTGGCGAAAACCCGAAAGGGCGGTGGATTTGGTAAAGAGAAAAAAAAATCTCTCTTCCTCACTAGGAACAACCAACCACCTCAGCCTCAATCCCTGACCGGTTCACCACAATAGTGGGTCAATATACCTTCTACTAGCCATCACACCATGACGGTTGGCCTGCACCCAATTTTTGACCAATACCCCATCACGGCCGGTCATCTCCCAGTAACCACGTCAATACACCATCACGGTCGACCCACCTATTTTTGGGCATGTGTGGAACATGCTTGATTCTATTGTTTTGATGATGTCTGACCATAAGTCATTGATGAGTCTTATATGGATTTAATGATGCCAACATGTATAATTTTCAGGTCAAAGTCAATGTTGTGCCTCTTAGGCACAAGCATGTGCTATGTTGATTTGATGATAGCAATGCTGTTTTGTTTTGATGATAGCAACACAATGAGTGCTTTATGAGATTGTGGTTTGATGATAGCAACATAACTTGTTTTGTGGAGAATGCATGTGTATGACTGATATATTGGTTGTGCATGTACGTTACTTTTCTGTCTGCATGTAGTTTGATGACTAGAAAGTCTATACACTGCAGGGTAAAGCATTTCAGAGTCTTTACATCGTTCATGCATGTGCATAGTCTATACATTGTGCATCTCGTTGTCAATGTCTATACACCGGGAGCATTGTATAGACTTCACTTTACAACATTCATGAAGTCTGTACAGCCATCCACTTGAAGCATTTCTCAAAGTCCATACAATGCATCTTCTTAGCATCTCATTTAAAGTCTAAGACATTGTCTATACACTGGACTTAAAGTGTGTACAACGTCCATCTCTGTTAGCGTCTAAGGCTTTGAGCAAAGTCTATACAGACCCCACCGTCTCATTCAGCGTCTTAGGCTTGCCAAGTCCATACATCGGATTGTTCATGCTTTCATCGTGAAGTCTGTACATTGCATGACTTCCACCAAGTCTATACATTGGTAGGTGGCAAGTCTGTACATTGGCTTCACATTTGCTTCGAAAGTCTGTACATTGAACTAATAGGTAAAGTATGTACATCGCATTTGACGTTGAGCATCAAAGTCTATACATTGGCAGCACTGGGCAAGTCTATACATTCCCAGTCTTTACCTACGTTCTGAACCCCAAGTCCATACAATGGTTCAATCTTCCAAGTTTGTATAGTGGGTCATGTTACCAAGTCTATACATTCCTTCACTGTAGCTGGCACGAGGTGAAGTCCGCACAATGGTCTTAACTTTCCAAGTCTGTACATTGGCCTCCATGCCTCAAGTCTTTACATCGGATTGGTTGGCCAAGTCTGTACAGCCATTATCTTCATATAGGAAGTCTGTACATCAGACGCGCATGCTCGCCTGTCCCTCCGGATGCTCTCCTGGAACCGAGTATGCTCTCTAGTGACTGTTAATGCTCCGATTGGCCAGCGTCTCTCTTGATCAAGTCTATACATTCATTCACTATTCATGCATTCACAGTGAAGTCTGTACATCCGTTTGGCTATGCATCACTATCCACCAAGTCTATACATTGGTAGAGTCTGTACATCAGACGCGCATGCTCGCCTGTCCCCCCGGATGCTCTCTTGGGACCGAGTATGCCCTCCAGTGACTGCTAATGCTTCCCTAACTTTGAGGATGCTCCCCTGGAGCAGCGATTACTCCCCAGAGACAGCATGTGCTCCACATGCTCCCCTGACACTGGTGATGCTGTCCAGAGGCCATAGATGCTCCCCTGAGACTTCATATGCTCCCGTGCGAGAACGCACTAGTCTCTGGGTATTTCATAGAATTGTATTACATGCATTCCCTTTTACATGCCAAGTCTGTACATCACTGTAGCTGCATCGTCTTGGTCATCGTCTCACTCGAGTAAGTCTGTACAGCCCTTTCGCTTGGCAAGTCTAATCATTGGCCTCAGCTTTCAAAGTCTGTACAGCCTTTCATGTGAAAGTCCATACATCGCCCTTGGAGTCCAAAGTCTATACATCATGTTTGGACTAAGTCTGTACAGCCATTTACATAGTGAAGTCTGCACATTGCTGAATGCTCTTCAAGTGTGTATATTTCTTGGTTAAGTCTATACGCTGCTTCATATGCAGTGAAGTCTGCACATTGCTGAATGCTCTTCAAAGTCTGCATAGTGAAGTCGATACACTGTCACGCTCACATCTTCAAGGGTGATTGAGCATCGTGAAGTCTGATTGAGCACTATGAAGTCTATTCAGTGGATGAGCATTGTAATGTCTATACATTGGTTAGGCTCGATCATGCAACATTCATTTCATGTCTATAAACTGCATTTTACAGTATGAGTTATAAAGTCTATACACTGTCTTCAGTTGATTTTGTTAATCGACTGAACTCCTCATTTATCTTGCAGGTGTCTGGCACGTGATCCAAGGAGCTGAGATGCTGACACGTGGTAGAGGTTTTTGGGCGGGAGATATGAAGAGCACACGCCCTGTTGCTGCTGCTGCTATATATATGAGTCTTCATCTTCAGATGAAGAGTGATCGAAGTGGAGAAAGAAAAAGCAGAAGAGCAGAGTGCAGAGACTTCGATCCAACAGAAGAGAAGAAGAAAAGAGTGAAGAAAAGAAAGAGAGACAGAGAACAGAGAAGAAGAAGAAAAAGAAAGAGAAAGAGAGATCGAAAGTTGAGAAGAAGAGATCAGTTGAAGATTGTCTCAACTGGACCGTGGATCAAATCCAGGCCAGTCAGCTCTTGTAGAGAGCCACATTTGTGCTCCATTTCATTACAGCTTTCCGGTGCTGTTTTGTTTCCCTTTTGTGTTTTCCTTTTATCCTTTCTTCAAGCTGTTAGTCAGCGGGTTTTGCAGAGGTGCTGCCTCTGGACGGCCAAGCTATATTGCCCAGCGGTTTGCAGAGGTGCTGCCTCTGGACGGGTAAGCTGTAATCCCCAGCGGTTTGCAGTGGTGGATTCCACTGGACAGCAAGCTGTGTTGCTCAGCGGGCGAGGAGGATTCCTCGGACGGCAAGCTGTGAGTCCAGCTGATGTATGGCAAGCTGTGAGTCAGCAGGAAGCCACACTCGGGTTGAGTGTGGGGTGGATGTAGGTCTGCTGGACCGAACCACCTAAAAACCTCTGTGCAGTGGTTTGATTTCTCTATATGTTTTTGCTTCCGCTAGATGTTTGCATAGGGGCGCTCCATCTGTTTACTTACAGGTTGAACAGAAGATTTAATTAGCCTTCAGATTATCTAATCTGTCTTGTTAGCATTCTAGTTGTTAATTGGGCGAAATTTTTATAGGTTATATTCATTCACCCCCCCTCTGAATACTTGCACCGAACCCAACACTTGGTATCAGAGCGGGTTGCTGTGCATAGGATCTAACAATCCGCAGCAGTTCCTGCTAGCTTTTGGTGCACATCAAAGTGGGCTTCTTCTGCTCGTATATTTGTTTCACTATCTTACCAATTTACTTTGATCATTTGGTTTAGCGCATTTCTGTTTGGTGCATTTCATAGTGTGCTTTTTGTGTTAGTTATTTTGTTTCTCCGACTTAGTACCTTGCCTTGCTCATTTGGTCTAGGTCCTTCAGTTTTTCTGTGCTTTCAGATTGTTTGCAATGGAACCAATCGTGCTGAAGGATAGCTCCATCAAAGCAAACAGATCCAGCCACAGTGGATCATTAAGCGAGAAAAGCAGCCTCTCGCGGTCTGAAATTGATGGAGACATTGAAAGGGTGACCAGTGAATTCAGGAAATTTCTGAGAGAAAGAGAAGGAAAGCTTGGTGAAGGCAGAAAGCAAACAAGGTATAATTCTAATCCTGCCAAGATTGTTGACACTAACGTTTGCTACACATGCAGGAAGGCTGGCCATGTGAAGACTGACTGTCCAAAATTCTCAAAATTCAAAGGGAACACCGAAGACAGTGATAAAGAAGGAGGAAAGTCAATATGCTTAATGGCCAACCGGGGAAGTGATGATGAGGAAACCTCATCTCAGGTAAGCTCTGGATCAGAAGGAGTTTCTTTTGATGAATTGATAATGATGTATGAAAATCTATTTAAAGTGTCTAAGAAATTAAAATCTAAAAATAAAAATTTAAGAAAAGAAATGAATAATTTGAAATCTGAAAATGAATCATTGCAAGAAAAGAAAACTGAATCTGAACAAAGATTGAAACAGGAAATCAACACCCTCAAAAGTCTAAATGATGCTTTGCATCAACAAGTTATTTCCTGTGAAACTGAGATTGCAGGTTTTGAAGCTAATAATGCTGATTTGAATTCTGAAATTGAAGATCTAAAAACCTCCCTATCAAAATTTGCTAAAGGGAAGGAACAACTTACATTTGTGAAAAGTTCAGACTGTGCTAGTACTTCAAAATGTATTTCATCTAAGAAATCTCAGAACAATAAGCACAGGGCTGAACAAAAGAAAAAGGAAAATTGCTGTGAAAAATCTTCTCATAAAATTCAGTTTAAAAAGAAAAAGAATATGCAGTGTTTTTATTGCAATAAGATAGGTCATATGATGGATGAGTGTAAGTTGTTTGAATTAGATGACCTAGCTGCTACTACTGCACAAAAAATTCCTGCTAAAAATCATGTTTTTCAAAGAAGGAAAATTAATTGTTATAATTGTGGGAAAATGGGACATGTTGCTGTTCAGTGCTGGTCACTCGAAGGCAACATTCAGGAAAAGAAATTTAATTCTTAAATTACAAAATTCCCTGCAAATAGAAATGTGCTTGGTAGAAATAGATATGTTTTCAAAGAAAAGAATTCTGTATGTTTTGAATGTGGGAAGCATGGCCATACAGTCAAGAACTGTTGGCATGCTCAGGTAAGTCATGTTAATGACAAAGCCTTTAAATTCTCTACAAAACGACATGTGAATTTTTCATGCTTTAACTGTGGTAAAACAGGTCACAAATCTGCTGAATGTTGGGTGAAGAAGAATAAGAAACAGAATATCCATGTAAACAATAGAACAACTCATGCTCAATCTCATAGGTCTCATGCTACTTTTAATAAGCATCATAGGACCAGAAAATCTGTTGGTTCATGTCATTATTGTGGAAATTTTGAACATTCTATGTCTGATTGCTCTCTAATGGAATTTGATGACAATATTATTAAGAAATTATTTAGAACACCTGATAGGGGTAATTCAGGACCCAAGACCTCTTGGGTTCCTGCAGGATCAACTTGATTTTATCTTGCAGGTGTGCCTTGGAAGCTGATGAATAAAGGGGTTTATGATCCAAGGCACTCAACAGAAAACCCCAGGATTCTATATTTCAGGTCAGTTCTGAACTTTGTTTTAAATTTCATCATCTGAAAATGCTGATTTGTCTGTTTGATGTTTGATGATCTCTTCATGTCTAGCTGATCAGTCTGCATTCCAGACTCAGCTATTAAATTCAATTCTGCATATCTGATGCTCTTCTCTTGCTATATGTTGAACTGAATTTGAATGCTTTTTTAGTGTATTCAGTTGATGCACTATATAGAATTTGTGTCAATGCATGTGTTTTGTGTTAATGCATTGCATGCTTGCTGTTAAATGCATACTTGGACTGAGTGTGAATGGTTCATTTAGTGTACACAGTCAATGCATGTGTCTTATGTCTGCATACATCATTTGCATGACTGTCATTGATGTTGTTCAATGCATGTAGGACTGCTTTATGTTGCATTGTCCTTGTTAACCCTGGTATATCAAATGGTAAGTTACTAAAAGGCAGGGAAATCTGCCCGGAGGTTCCTACCATGTGTGAGATGGTCTTTGAGACCAGGTTCTCCGCTTAGTACCATGGGTCTAGTCTGCATGTAGAACAGTGTGTTGCATAGCATAATCCTTGCATCATGGTGTCAGGGGGAGATGTGAGTTTAGTTCAATTCTTGAATCCTATTTACTCCTCATTATCCCCATTCAATTGATTCATATCTTTTGACATCAGATGTCATTGGACCATATTGCCAATTGCTATCTTTTCCCCATCTTTTTCACTAAACAACAGCAATTGTTTCTGGTTTAGTACATTGAGTTGTGATTATTGCAATTGTTCTTTTATAAGAATCACTCTTACAAATTGAAAGGAACTAAAGGTTTAACCTTTATAAATTGGAGAGTTAAGTGTCTGCACTTCAGAATTTGAGATAAAAGAAAACTTTTATAGCTCTTAATCTTTGTCTCATGGCTAAAATAGAAAAAGTTTTTTTGTAATGCCTAAATGTGTTTAACTGGATATGTCTAGAACTGGTGAATAAGAGTATGTAATAATTTTTTAAACAATTACTCTAAAAGAATTAAGGGCAACAGTAAATAAGATCATAAATGTAAAGAACTGAACATTGTGATAGAGCAATGGTTGATTGCACTGAGAAACTGTGAACTCCTCCAATGAAGCAGGAAAATTCACATGTCATGAAGTGTTTCAAGCTAACTCTGTTCATAGGGTCAAATCTATAGGGGGAGTCCTCACCAAGTAACTGAGGGTACTGGCCTCTAATCAAGGTATACCCTTAATGTCAAAAGTGAAGACTATTCCTTGTAGGTCTTGATCTGAAGTAGATCTTGTAGTTTATGTCTAGTAACTGGGGGTACCTGCCTCTTATCAAGGTGTACACCTAATGTCAACAGCATAAATGTCACAGGTCTATTCACTTAGTTCAGGTTCAGAAATTGAAAAATGAAAATCAAACTGCTGTAACCCTTTGAAATCAAAAGTCATTGAGTGAAAATTATTTTTCTCAATACATATTCAAGTTGCCTTTCTTGAACTTCCATGTTTAAACACAAAAAGGTATTATTTCAGACTTATCTATTAATACCATGTGCCCTAAATTCATTGCTATAAACGGAGTCTATAAACTCTTTTTCAGTGGTTAGGTGTTTTACTCTAGATTTATCACTATTAAACCTGAATTTTTATCAAAATTGTATGTTGCTGATTCTTATACTTTAACTACTGTTTATAATCAGGCTTATTTTCTGAACCAATGATTCAGCTGTTGTCAAGTGACCCTCCTACCTTCTCTACCTTTGTTTATATGTTCATATTCCTTCTCAAAGGGGGAGCAATTATTTAAGGGGAGAACCAATTCAGGGGGAGTCATACATTCAGGGGGAGAAAATTTTGTTCATACATACTGCCATGAGGTGCTCTAAGGGTATTTGCATGCATACTGCCATGTTGCACACATGTTCATACTATTTTTCTCTTTTTGATTATGTCAAAGGGGGAGAAAATTTTGTGTGTGACTCACTGTCACAGTGTCTTGCCATCATCAAAAAGGGGGAGAATGTTGTGCCTCTTAGGCACAAGCATGTGCTATGTTGATTTGATGATAGCAATGTTGTTTTGTTTTGATGATAGCAACACAGTGAGTGCTTTATGAGATTGTGGTTTGACGATAGCAACATAACTTGTTTTGTGGAGAATACATGTGTATGACTGATATATTGGTTGTGCATGTACGTTGCTTTTCTGTCTGCATGTAGTTTGATGACTAGCAAGTCTATACACTACAGGGTAAAGCATTTCAGAGTCTATACATCGTTCATGCATGTGCATAATCTATACATTGTGCATCTCGTTGTCAATGTCTATACACCGGGAGCATTGTATAGACTTCGCTTTACAACATTCATGAAGTCTGTACAGCCATCCACTTGAAGCATTTCTCAAAGTCCATACAATGCATCTTCTTAACATCTCATTTAGATTCTAAGGCATTGTCTATACACTGGACTTAAAGTGTGTACATCGTCCGTCTCTGTTAGCGTCTAAGGCTTTGAGCAAAGTCTATACAGACCCCACCGTCTCATTCAGCGTCTTAGGCTTGCCAAGTCCATACATCGGACTGTTCATGCTTTCATCGTGAAGTCTGTACATTGCATGACTTCCACCAAGTCTATACATTGGTAGGTGGCAAGTCTGTACATTGGCTTCACATTTGCTTCGAAAGTCTGTACATTGAACTAAAAGGTAAAGTCTGTACATCGCATTTGACGTTCAGCATCAAAGTCTATACATTGGCAGCACTGGGCAAGTCTATACATTCCTAGTCTTTACCTACGTTCTGAACCCCAAGTCCATACATTGGTTCAATCTTCAAAGTCTGTACAGTGGGTCAAGCTGCCAAGTCTATACATTCCTTCACTGTAGCTGGCACGAGGTGAAGTCCGCACAATGGTCTTAACTTTCCAAGTCTGTACATTGGTCTCCATGCCTCAAGTCTTTACATCGGATTGGTTGGCCAAGTCTGTACAACCATTGTCTTCATATAGGAAGTTTGTACATCAGATGCGCATGCTCGCCTGTCCCTCCGGATGCTCTCCTGGAACCGAGTATGCTCTCCAGTGACTGTTAATGCTCCGATTGGCCAGCGTCTCTCTTGATCAAGTCTATACACTCATTCACTGTTCATGCATTCACAGTGAAGTCTGTACATCCGTTTGGCTATGCATCACTATCCACCAAGTCTATACATTGGTAGAGTCTGTACATCAGACGCGCATGCTCGCCTGTCCCCCCGGATGCTCTCTTGGGACCGAGTATGCCCTCCAGTGACTGCTAATGCTTCCCTAACTTTGAGGATGCTCCCCTGGAGCAGCGATTACTCCCCAGAGACAGCATGTGCTCCACATGCTCCCCTGACACTGGTGATGCTGTCCAGAGGCCATAGATGCTCCCCTGAGACTTCATATGCTCCCGTGCGAGAACGCACTAGTCTCTGGGTATTTAAAAGAATTGTATTACATGCATTCCCTTTTACTTGCCAAGTCTGTACATCACTGTAGCTGCATCGTCTTGGTCATCGTCTTACTCGAGTAAGTCTGTACAGCCCTTTCGCTTGGCAAGTCTAATCATTGGCCTCAGCTTTCAAAGTCTGTACAGCCTTTCATGTGAAAGTCCATACATCGCCCTTGGAGTCCAAAGTCTATACATCGTGTTTGGACTAAGTCTGTACAGCCATTTACATAGTGAAGTCTGCACATTGCTGAATGCTCTTCAAGTGTGTATATTGCTTGGTTAAGTCTATACGCTGCTTCATATGCAGTGAAGTCTGCACATTGCTGAATGCTCTTCAAAGTCTGCATAGTGAAGTTGATACACTGTCACGCTCACATCTTCAAGGGTGATTGAGCATCGTGAAGTCTGATTGAGCATCGTGAAGTCTGATTCAGCACTGTGAAGTCTATTCAGTGGATGAGCATTGTAATGTCTATACATTGGTTAGGCTCGATCATGCAGCGTTCATTTCATGTCTATACACTGCATTTTACAGTATGAGTTATAAAGTCTATACACTGTCTTCAGTTGATTTTGTTAATCGACTGAACTCCTCATTTGTCTTGCAGGTGTCTGGCACGTGATCCAAGGAGCTAAGATGCTGACACGTGGGAGAGGTTTTTGGGCGGGAGATGTGGAGAGCACACGCCCTGCTGCTATATATATGAGTCTTCATCTTCAGATGAAGAGTGATCGAAGTGGAGAAAGAAAAAGCAGAAGAGCATAGTGCAGAGACTTCGATCCAGCAGAAGAGAAGAAGAAAAGAGTGAAGAAAAGAAAGAGAGACAGAGAGCAGAGAAGAAGAAGAAAAAGAAAGAGAAAGAGAGATCAAAAGTTTAGAAGAAGAGATCAGCTGAAGATTGTCTCAACTGGACCGTGGATCAAATCCAGGCCAGTCAGCTCTTGTAGAGAGCCACATTTGTGCTTCATTTCATTACAACTTTTCGGTGCTGTTTTGTTTCCCTTTTGTGGTTTCCTTTTATCCTTTCTTCAAGCTGTTAGTCAGCAGGTTTTGCAGAGGTGCTGCCTCTGGACGGCCAAGCTGTATTGCCCAGCGGTTTGCAGAGGTGCTACCTCTGGACGGGTAAGCTGTAATCCCCAGCGGTTTGTAGTGGTGGATTCCACTAGACAGCAAGCTGTATTGCTCAGCGGGCGAGGAGGATTCCTCGGACGGCAAGCTGTGTTGCCCAGCTGATGTATGGCAAGCTGTGATGCCCAGCTGTTCAAGCTGTGAGTCAGCAGGAAGCATCACTCGGGTTGAGTGTGGGGTGGATGTAGGTCTGCTGGACCGAACCACCTAAAAACCTCTGTGCAGTGGTTTGATTTATCTATATATTTTTGCTTCCACTAGATGTTTGCATAGGGGCGCTCCATCTGTTTGCTTACAGGTTGAACAGAAGATTTAATTAGCCTTCAGATTATCTAATTTGTCTTGTTAGCATTCTAGTTGTTAATTGGGCAAAATTTTTATAGGTTATATTCATTCACCCCCCCCTCTGAATACTTGCACCGAACCCAACAAAAGTCAGTGCATGGTGCGATATGATATGGTCCACTGAAGTTGAGCCATGTGAAGATAGAAGATAGGCTATGAGCATCAAGCAAACAACAAAGCTAGCAGCTGCAGCAGCAGCAAGCCAGCAAGCTCACGTTTGAAAAAGCAACAGAAATGAGAATGCAAGTAAGGAGCGTTGGATACGCTCAAACAAAAGAGCAAAGGGCTTTCCTCTTAGTGAAACCAAGTTCAAAAAGATTGGAAAATCACCAAGGGCAAGGAGCTATGGATTGGATGTCATTAAGGTGCAAAGGCTTGAGCATAAAATCAAAAGAACCATAGCTGCATCGACCCCAAGTCCTCACTGCTTCGACCCCTTGGCTTGTAAAGGAAGAAGCTAGAAAAAGCCCAAACAAATGCTCAACGCTGCATCGACCTCACCATTGAGCTGCGTCGATGCGACCAAGCTCGCAGCTCAGCCAAGTCAAAAGAGTTGACCCATGGTGTCGACCCATCCAAGAGAAGCCTCTGCCATGCTAGGCCTACGTCGACCCCATCATTCATTGCATCAACGCAATCAAGCAGAGCTAAGAAAAAATGAAGTATAACAAAGCAAACAGAAGGTGATGACTATCAAGTGATAAGCGTGTCAAATAGCTCATCTTGGGTGACAAATAGCCTTTAGCGGTAACAAATAGATATACAAGGGTGAAAAATGGCTTGCGAAGCTGAAATCTGCAAGATCAACACAGTTGCATTGATGCAACGTCCCTGTGCATCAACATAGTGAAGCTGAAATAGCTCACATGGTAGTCGAATGGGTCACAAGGTTGAAAAAGGTCAGTGCCGACGACTCAAGGGTGACAAGGGTGACAAATGGCTAGGTAAGGTAGTCAAATGGGCATTAAAGGTTAATAATGCCTCGTAAGGCTGACAAATGGCTCATTGTAGTAACAAGTGGGTCGTAAGAAGAAGAGTGCGTCAATGCAATGTCATCACAGCGTCGACGCCATCAAGGCCAGCTCGCCAATAGTTTTCAAGAATCTGTGAAGCTGCGTCGACGCCATGTCCATGCTGCGTCAATGCACCAGAAGATGTTCAAGCGCTTCTCTATCAAATCTGCAACACGTTTGAAGATCCTCCAGAGGATTAAAATATGAACAGCAAATATCCAAAAATATAATTTTTGAGGAATAGAGAAGGCTCCTAGGAATGACCACTGTCCCTATCATAATAAGTAATCAGAACAATCTTTTGGACAAGGTTTATATCAAGGAAAAAACTCCTTCTCTGCAGTTCTTTCACCAGGAGTCAGCCAGCAGGATTTCAATCTGGAAAGTAAATCTCCCTGGTCAAAGGGACGTCCTTCCCTGCAAGCCAGCTCATGAAAATTAAAGACGTTCCAGGTACTATTAGTCAAACCCCACTTGCTTATTCTAGCAATTCAAATCGCAAAGCAATGGAGGGAAAGTTTCTGCCTCTTGAGTCAATGGGAAGCCTCCACCAAATATATTGAGATCTGCAGAATTACACAAGCTCAAGACTTGTGATCCAATGGCCCAGATTACTTCCTCAAAGATCAATGGTGCAGATTCAAACCTTGGTCTATAAATATGTTCCCCCTTCCAATTAGGAAGAGTTGGCCGAGCATGCTTCAAGGTTACATCCTTTAGCTCGTCCCCAAGAGGAAAAGAGAATAAAAGAGAAAGAAGTAGAGAGGAGAAGAAGAGAGAGCAGTCCATCGCCTGGATCCGCCCAGTCCAGTGTCGTGAGAGTAAAGAGAAGAGAAAGAAGAAGAAAGGAAGAAAAGAGTGAGGAGCCTTGAGCCTTACATAAGAAGAATCTAAGAAGAGAGAAAAAGATAGAGAAAGAGCAGTCTGGATCTCAGCTTCATGAACCAAGTTCAAAAGATGCATTTGGCTTTCTCATTTTCGCCTTGTATCTTTCCTCTTGCACTTTCAAATCTGTATTTCTGTGTGTGTCCGGTGCTCTGGCTAGAGACCGGAAGTGCTTTTTGTTGCACTTGCAGCTTGTTTTCCTTGTTTATGTGTGTCTTCGGAGGGGGGGGGGTTCATCCCCGCGCGTATGTGTGAGTGTTGAGGACTTCATCCTCGTGTGGAAAAGCCTCACCGGTTCGGTGAGGGGTGGATGTAGGTTGCGGGTCTGCAACCGAACCACATTAAAAATCCCTTGTACAGTGGTGTGTCCTTGTGTGATTGCTTCCATCTCTTCTACCTCCATTTCACAAGGTCCTATAGTTTTATTTCTACATTTCTATTATGGCCAAACACTGCACATTTTATGAGCCATCCACCATTTACCAGCATTCGTGATAAATGAACAAAGGCTCACACTCACATCCATGAAGGGTCAGGTCACGCCTCGAACCGATAGCAGCGGAACGTGGCAGATAAACAGTCGTGTTAATTAGATCATAGCCATAGGACAAGATATAATTTGAACAAAATAGAATTTCATTTCAAATATAAGTTTACTACAAATTGGACCCAAATAAAAGGACTCAATAAAGGAAAATTACAATGGACTCTCTAATTAGACTTGCTATGAACATAGTGACGTAGACCATTGTAGATATATTTCTCCTCTCATTCGTTTTTAATGCCCTCCCATGCCTATCTTACCACATCCAACATGGGAAATGAACGAAGATAGAGGGAAAGGGAGGAACAAAAAACATGTGATCGCCACCAAGGTGCCGAACGTGATGGACGCGCCGTACCTTGGAAAGAGGGAGAGGTACTCGCCTGGGGTGCAACGCTGGAACGATATACGGCTCAGGAGGAACCACCTATAATGATGAACGGTCTCATGACAGACCATCTAAGAACGCTGCAGGGGATGCGGGATGAAGCACTCCTGGCAGTTGAACGGTTCTATCACGACTGCAGGAAGAAGGACGGTCCAGGTCGCACCGTACATCTCCTTGAACGGATGGGAGAGAACCACGCAAAACCGCCACGCCATAAGTTACAAGAGGGTCCAACCGTCACCCTTTTCGGCCTGCCAGAAAGGATGGGCCTCGCGTTAGTGTACTGCTGACCTGCAAAACAAAGTGTAGAACACAAGGAAAAACCCAAGTTAGAAACGTGGAGTGTAGCAAATGCTCGAATGAAGGGAAATGAACATAAGTATTTGAATGGGGGATACTTGGGGGATTTTTAAACCCCTAGGGCGTCAGAAAGCACGGGGGGGTGTGTGCATGATAGTGCAAACAATGAAAACGTGGGAGAATGGATGTGTAGAAACAAACATGCAATGAGCAGAAACGAGACTATCGAATGCAAAAGACTCAAAACTAGGACTACTCCCTGAACCGGAGGCCTATATGGACGTAGAAGGCCTCCCTCCCTTGTGCTAGGTCGCTCAAGAATTTAGCAGGGCTTCACCGTCGACCAAAATCTCCCCTCCTTTTAAAACCCGGCCTCTAGGGTCTATTTATAGAACCCCCAAAGTCTTAGCTCAAAATTAGGGTTTAGAAGCATTTTCAGGTCGAGATTATCAAATAAAAGATGAAGATAATTCAATTATATTTCATCTGGAAGAAACGGCACTCGAAATGGTTAAGAATTCATGGAGAAATCATCGGAAGAAGTTTGGGATAAATCCACGAGGAGAGAGAGAAAATCTGTTGAATCTTCAGCAATCGAGCAGATGAACGGTCTAACGATAGACCACACATCCATATGGGCGGCTCATTCTGGGCCGTACAACCTCGTCGGTGGAAATTCATCAATTCATGAAATAATTTGAATTATCCATTTAACCGGCCGAAGAGTTCGCCGTTGGACTCTCATAAATGAACGGCTACGATGAGACCGTTCAAAGGTAGAGCGGCCAAAGAACAACCGTTCTAGACTTGTCGGTGATAAATAGATTAATTGGGTAATTATCTGAGAAAACCACCGAGCGTAGGACTCTGGGGGAAGAATGGCTACTCGTAGTCCGTCCATTATTTTGAACGGCTAAAAGGAGACCGCATAAATGCATGTCGGTGGAAATTCAAAAAATTAACCAACATATTCCAAAATATATGGACGGCCTACTATCAATCGCATATTGATTGAGCGGCCAATGATGAATCGTACATGTACATGGGCGCTTGAAACTCATAGCAAAGCTCAATCAACCAAAACCAAGGCCCATTAAGCTCAGAATTGAAACAAACCTAGCCAGGGAGGGAGGCTAACCATAAAACTGGCCCAAAACATGCCTGAAAATAGCCCCAACGAGTGATGGACAACTTGAGGCATCAATAAATGGGAGTAAGAGGAACGACTCAACTCATCGATAAAAAACGGGTGTCAACAGATCCCCTCCTTAACGTCCTCTTTATAGGGGAGCGAGCGGAGGTGAAGCGAAAGTGACATGGAACATGGAGATGAAGCGAAAATGAAGCGGAGTGGACCGAAAAGCGGGCGTTAAGGTAAAACGACACCCGTTTTTACCAATAAGCGACAGGAATTTTCTGAAAAACTCTGAACCAAACGCAAGGAAGGATTAAACCAAAAGTGACACCAGTCTGGAGGAACTAAACTAAATGAAATGAAACAAATCGATAAGACCAACCTCATGGGGGACACAATCCTGCGGTCCAATGAGGAGGCCAAAAGCAGGCAGCAAAAGTAAAGTAAACAGGCTAAAGCTCCAGACGGGGACATCTTAATAAACCAAACCAAGCGAATTGACCAAAGAGAACCTTCCAATTCAGGGTGGAATTAGTTCTTCTTACCCAAACACTGAATGCACAGCTAACCATCACTGACGGGACATTTTACAGGCAAACCATGGGTCATGAAAGTTGAAAAGATGCGGATGATGCATGCTGGGCTAAAATAAAAGAAATCGTTAAAACAAATGCGAAGAAAGATTAAAATATAAAATACTCGAGAATAATATTGCTGGGCTTGGAAAATCTGAGTCAAGATACCATCTGCAACCACAACGTGCAGGATAGGACCATCCTCCCCAGGCTTTCCCAACCTAACGTCCTATCTGAAGATTAAACACGTGAATCTGGATGATCATCATTTTTGTTAAAGGAGAACATCAGATCCTAAAACACGTAGATAACCAACTGATTCTCGAGATAATATACTATAGTACCATATAATAATGAAATAAGGTTGATAGGGATAGAAGGCCATACCTGACTTACCTGTGCAGGTGAAACAGCAAGTGAGAGTTTGATGTTGCACATGAGATTGTTAGGAAGATTTCCAATGATATCATGAAACAGCCAAAATTCATCAATTGAATACCAAGAAATAAGAGAGAGATCATTTCTTCAAAACATGAACGGTCAAGCACAAACCGCCCAATTGGAAGGACGGCTAGATATTAGTCGTCTAAATACCTGGAACTCAAACCGACTCAGACAGCATACCATTGGCGTCGAACGGTTACATACAAACCGCTCAAATGAAGGACGGTCTATCGTTAGACCGTATAACCTCTGCAACTTTGAAAGGCTAAAACCCTTCGCCTCCCTCCCTCCACCGTAACCAATGGTGGGAGGGAGAACGAAAGGGCAATCCCAAACCACCCATCCTCTCAAACCCTCTCATCTCTCGCCCCCACACCCCTAACCTCTCGCCGATGAGGACCAAGCATCAGGCTCAACGCCCTGCCACGACCATGGAGGAGGAGATGGCACCGTCGTTGGCCGACGAAACGCCACCACCACCGCCGCCGGTGGCCGTCACGGACGGGAGAAGCTGCGGCGTCACCGGCCGTCGAGGAGAACACCGCCACGCCTGCGATGGAAGAAGCTGCAGTTGCCGCCGGAGGAGACGAAGCACCGGAGGGAGACGCCGACGAACCCGCGGTGAAGGCAAAAGCGGCCCGGGACCCCGAGGTAGGCCCCCTAGCCATTTTCTTATTTTTAATGCAAGCATGCAAGTTCTAGGAGTTTTCTAGGGGGAATAGAGTGCTTAGAGACCGGTGTGGGGGGCAACGGTGGCCTCCCCGCCGGTGGGAAAACCCCCACCGTCGTCGAGGAAGACGATGGTAGGGCGGTTTCCAAGAAACCACACAAACAATAACATACGGCTCACATAGAGCCGCCCATAACCCACACGGCCCAAGGGTGGCCGTACAACACTAGTATCGAGTCAAACAAAGATGGTGAGGGGATCACGCACAACTGACGAATGGGCCACATTGGTTCATTCAACACCTTGCCAACCCAAAACGATGCGGTCCACATAGGACCGCCCAATCTCTAAACGGCCCAGGAGCGGCCGCTTGAAAGCGAATAAACCCAGGGAAAGACCGGCGAATGATAAACCGTTCAACTTAAAAAATGGCCAATACTGGCCCGTTCAAAACAAAGAACCTGAGAACTGGAACGGCCCATATGGGACCGCTCATGAGGAAGAGTGGTCCAAAGGAGACCGTCCTTCTGACAGAGAGTTTTTGATTTTTCATTTATTTATTTATGAAATAAAATGCCTAAATAAATTACTAAATGCATAAAAATGAATGAATGAAATACAGGGAAAGCGCAGGACCCGCACCTCGTGGCTGCAGGTCAGAGCGGTGTATTTGGCACTACCGGACTTTCAGCGGGAGCGGTTGGCTGCCATGGGGTTCGCCCCATTCCTGAGCATTGAGGTGTGTCAGTTTGACACAGCTCTACTCTACGCCCTGCACGACCGCTGGGACCCAGTGAGTCGTACGTTCCTCTTCCCGTGGGGGCATATCGTCCCCACGCTGGAGGACATGGCCAGACTCACTGGCTTACGTGTGCACGTTCTACTGGTTAGCGGGACCACTTTTCCCGACTACCGGACGATGGCTCGGGGGCTGCTGGGCTTAGAGCTGCGGCGCCCCGAGAGGCAATCGACCCTCCTACCCCGGGCTAGTCTCCAGGACAGCCTAGGCTTACAACGGGCGGGAGTTGCAGTTGGTGAGCAGCCGGAGGAGCACTTGCAGCGGCTGGTGGAGCTGGCGTGACCGAGGGTAGCTGCGGAGCTGGGAGCAGAGGCGGACAGAGTGCTACGATGATTACTGATGATGATGTTCGGGCGACTCCTCTTCTCCACCAGGGCGAACGTGATGCGCTGCCGGTTCTTTCCCTTCCTCGAGGAGCTGAGCCACGTGGGTGACTACACGTGGGGAGCAGCAGTCCTCACATTCTTGTTCGACACGCTGAGTTTGACGGCCCGTCGGATGATGCTTGGGGGCTTCTCCCCATTACTCCAGGTACGACTCCTATCCTAGACTTAATTATGCAATTCTATATGTTTCCTAAATGATGACACGATGCTGTGATGCAGGTGTGGGCCTATGTACACCTACGTGGGTTAGGCAGAGGTGAGGAGACCCGTTCTGGGCTCTTACCGATTACACGGAGGTGGACAGCACCTCGGGACACCGTAGCTCTCAGGAGACAGGTTCGAGAGTTACAGGATGACTTGAATGCTCAACCATTTGCCTCGGTATGCTTCTAAACATAGACTCTTTTAATTAAATGAAATTCTTATATGATGATGATGCTGATGCGACTTTCTATTTCTTACAGGTACAGTGGACACCTTACACAGAGGAGGGCCAGGAGGGTCAGCCTTGGGTGGTTGGTGCCCTCACTTTTGCCGGACGAGATGTGTGGCTTCACTGCATGAATGTGGTGGAGCCACTGCACTACAGATTGGTGATGAGGACCATCAGGGTCCATCAGCCAGCGGTAGAGTTCCCGGCGCCTGAGAAGGCAGGAGAGCACGTGACAAGGACTACCCGGGGCCTTGCGGTAGCGTTTGATTGGACGGCAAGGAATGCTACGCAGGTGGCCGACTGGACAGCTGTGGGGATGGTTTTATTCATCGTTTATTTATATATTTTATTTATGTGTGTTTATTGGTTGGTTTGTTAGGCGTGCCAGTCACCGGAGTGATGATTTATTATGCGCTCGATCTGACTCAATCAGTCAATTGTGCAGTCCGAGTCCGGACCGGAAGTCCGTCATACCATAAAGGTTATGACGTTAATTACGCCCTTCCTAAGAAGGACAACCCTTGATTAAATGCCAAAATAGGAGGCCCCTCGGGGTGATTGAGAATGACAGTGCATAACATTGAAGCTCTTGTTATTCTAAGAAGGTAATTGAATAAAGGAAAAATTATTAAATCAGTATGACCTCCCCTTATGTGAGCCATGCCGGATAGAAATAGGACACCGTCCACGCAGTGGCGAGACGGGGCCTGAGCAATCATCGGAGACATATCCCTGTTCACGTTTCTCATCCGGCCGAGAGCCTCGAAGTATTTGTATCCCCCGAGAGATCGAGCCGGCCGGGAGGTGTATGATGTGCACTTCCCGGGGCTGATCGGGGTTAAAACGTCGATCGACATTCCGGCAGCATCTCCCCATAATCTGGATTATGCCCAGGGGAGAATAGGCTATCACCCACGGAGTGCCGGGATGAAAGCCGAGAGAAAGAGAGGCCGAACCTCCCAAATTGCATATGTATGCCCTGGGGCGATGTCTGATCCTTCCCTTATAGAAGCCGGTGGCACTCATGCAGTGGCAGAGCTCACCTGCGCTGAAGGGATTACTCATAAATCAGATGTGGAATCAGTGGAACATAAGGGAGTCTGACTCCCTTTAAATTTATCCCCAGGACAGGTTTGGTGACTCATGGATATCCCTGGGTGAGTTTGATCCAGGTGCTGGGGGTTCAGTTGGATGGCAGGGCAGCTTCTCGGCACAGCTTTGAATGGGCATATAGGTTCCCAGTGCAAAAACCACTGCGCCGGGAAGGGTTCTTTACAAGGTCCTGTTTGGGGCGCCGGGAAGCTAGCAT
Organism: Amorphophallus konjac; assembly: GCA_022559845.1. Classification (NCBI taxonomy): domain Eukaryota; kingdom Viridiplantae; phylum Streptophyta; class Magnoliopsida; order Alismatales; family Araceae; genus Amorphophallus; species Amorphophallus konjac. The sequence goes on along the minus strand of CM040118.1, from coordinate 157,004,620 downwards.
TAGTGGAGTTCTCGGCGCGAAGGTGGAGATTAGGGGGATAGGGTTCTCGGCGCCAGAAGGATGCCAGGGGTTAGGGTTCTCGGCGCAGGCAAGTAGGCCAAGGAGTTAGAGTTCTCGGCGCCAGAAGGCTAGGCTGAGGTAGTTCTCGGCGCACAGGAGAAGAGGCCAAGGGGCAGGCTTCTCGGCCCGCCAACAAGGTGGCCAAGCGAAGGGCTTCTCGGCGCAGGTGAGAAGATGGGGTTCTCGGCGCGGGAACGCTTGCGCCGAGAACTATTCACCTATTCTACTGTTCGTGAAGCTGAGATGGATGAGGGTGCCGGGATTAGTTTCAGAGTTTTACGGCACCCTGTTTTGGGTTTCTTGATGGTCCAGACCTGGATAGAGGGTTTCTTTGGGATAAAAGTGAATCGATTCATCAAATTGGAACTGGATTAGGTTTAGGCTCCAAAGGAAGGCCATGATCGAAGAGGAATTGGGGAAGATCAGGGTCTAGAGGATCCCTGTCACCATTACTGTATAAAGTCCCCGGGGACAGTTTTTATGTTATCTTTTATCATCCTGGGAGCCAAGAGATGGATGTCTCTGGCCCAGGCTTGACTTCGATGACAAACATGAACATCTAAGACTCCGGAATTCCATGAATGGCAGTCATCGTATAGCTCTACTTTGTCCCGGAGGCCAAGGGATGGTCTGTCCCTAGCTCTGGAATAAGCATAGAGAGCATTTGAAAACCCGGCGAATCAATAGACTATTGACCAAACTGGGGAGGGGGATAGCATGCTATAAAATCAAAATAAGGCAGAAGACATGGGGGATGGCAACAAGGCTTCAGAGAGACGAACAGCAGGCGTCAACTGCAACCTGTCATATCCATTCATTCAACACTGATACTCCGCCTGACTCATACATCGGAGGAGATACATAGGAAGAAAGCAACAGCAATACATCATCCTATCGATACGAAACCAGTTACAGCACTGCAGGGCACATTAGAGGAAGAGGAAAGAGAAACAATCGAAATTAAGAACATGAACTACAGAAAAGGGGGGGAGGGCGGAGCATTGACTCCTGTCACTCCCCGGGTGCCCACCTACGATAGGCCTCGACTTCGCTTCTCTGCTTTTCTTTTCTCTTCTTTGTCTCTTGCTCTTTTCTTTCTTTCTAGAGGAGGTAGGTTCTCGCTTGCCAAAACCCTTGCTCGCCTCTTCGCCCTCTTCCCTTCTCCTTCGAATGAGTGGGTTTTTATATACCCAGCCCTTCCTGACCTCTCGGCTGATGGAAGTCGATGTGCCTTCTCACCTTCACGGCGCGCATCAGTCGAGTCTGGCAGCTCCCGGCGCGCTAGGTGACATTAGTAGAGTATCCCGGCGCCGCTCTTTCGTGAGCCCATTTGGCAGGCCCATTTAGGGCTTCTAAACCTCACATATGCCTTGGCCTTTCTTAGTCCTTCCAATATATATATATCATAACCGGAGAGGGCCCTTTATTGGTGGCATAGCTTTTATTGAGATCATTCTGATATTTCATCAGTCGGTGGACCGGGATTTCATCAGCATTGCCATCTGAACGATGACAAAACCGGGTATCATTTCATCAGCATTGTCACCTGAATGATGACAAGACAGGATAACATTTTTAGCATGGTACAGTTCTTCCTCCGTTCTGACTTTGCAGGAGTCTTTAAAATCTTTATTTGCTGGCTCTGGCTTCATCTTTGTCTGCTCATATCTTATCAGTCAAGTGACTGCTACTTTATCAGTGCTGCCGTCTGGCCGACGATGACACCGGATATCAGCCTGGCCTGAAGAGGCTTCAGCCAGGCAGATGGTTGATGAGCTTCCCCATCAATCTTTCGCTGCGAGCCTGATCTTCTTTTCAATTCCCTTTTCGCCCTTGATCATTTTCAAGGTGTCAACAAATGCCCCTCACCTGCGGACGGCGTAAGCGCAAAGCAAGCGGCACGGGGTCCACAGGTGCCTTTTTAGCATTCGAGGTTATCTTCCTCGATTTCTCTTTGACATTGTCCTTCAGCTTGACCATGTTGCTGTAGCAATATTGTGCACACATACTTTTTATTTCTGTGCCCTTTTCTTTCCAGCACTTTGGAATCTTCTCAACATGATATTCATGGACTTCTCGGCCCGAGGATTGGGCAGCCTCTTGATCAGATTCTCGGCGTGAGGATCAGCAGCTTCTCGATCAGATTCTCGGCGCGAGGATCAACAGCTTCTCGGCGCACTCTTGGCAGTCGGCATGCGAGCTCTTGGCCGAGGCTTCTCGGCGCGCCTTGGCAGTCGGGGAGGGGTTCTCGACGCGCTTTTCATCGCTCCGAGAACCTCTCATCCTGGCTTCTTTTTAAGGCGACCATCGCCTTTCTTCTTCTCATTTCTCACATCTCCTTCTCTCTCATCGGCGCGGGCTTCTCTCCCTTTCGGCCGTCCTATTTTTTCTTCTCGTCTGTGTAGACTTCGCTAGGTGGGGGCATTATTTTGGGATTAAATCCCTTTTTATCTCTGGGATCACTCCCTCTTGGTGGGTGACTCCCTATCTCTCTTGGGCATACACTAGATAAGAGGAGATGCTGCCGAAATTTATCAAAAATTGTTTACCTCATCATTTCATGCCCATTCATCTTCCCGATGCTTATCTTCTCATCTTTCCCTAATTGCAGGTGCTGACATGGCTTCCGACTTTTCTGTTGCGGCTTCCATGACTGTGGGAGCGAGTTCATCGGCTCAGCCGGATATATCTTGCGCCTCGGTCAACTGGATGAACGTGAACAGTTTGAGCTTTGGCTATAATCAGTTTGCTACTGTCGACGAGTCCTCTGATTTTGAGATGACACAGTGCCGACTTCTGGGGTCTATTCTTCTATAGAAGGTATTGATTTCAGAAGAGCTGCTGACTACCGTCCGGACCTGCCGAAGGATCGTCATCTATTGCCATTCATCCAGTCCTTCACCATAGGCGGAATGAGAGATCTTCTGCTTGCTCGGTCTGTGGAAGCGGCAATACTTACTGACAGAGACAGCATGAAGGGCTCAGTTTATCTTGCCCGGGCTACATATCTTCCAGGTGAGCAGCGGGACTGGAATGCCGTGCTGGGTATTTCTGAATTAGAGCCGGAGAAGAAAATGTTGATCCGGGCTCCAGAGTTCACCCCGGCGAGGTGGGACCATGCAGCCGGTCGCGTCCACCGGGAAAAGACCAACTTCGGACTTTTTCTAGCACCTGTGAAGTGGGGTTACAGGGACGAGCCATTTATTCTGAACTGTCTGGCCATTCAATTTAAATATCAGCTAGCTGCCGGCAGGTTTGGCGATGCTAAAGTGACAGATGCTCATCTCTTCAGGGTAGGGGCAGTGGAATTCACAGAATTTGTCCTGAAGGAGTACGCCCCTTTACTGATTAGAGCTGGGGTCTACCATAGTGTATTCGCCTCCAGATTCCGCTATCCCATCTCTCGAGGACTATGTTGTGGCATGTTTGAAGTGTTCTGCCCACAGTTTAACACATTCTACACAGCAGAGGGCGAAACATCTCTCGACCTCTGGAGTCTTTCGCAGCTCTCAGGTCTGCCTATTGATGGGGAGCCATACGTGGAGGTTTGCCTGGATGACTCTGTAAAGGACGCCTCCGATGGAGAGGGACGATATTCTTTTGGCTATGCATACCACTATTTAATGAAAGCTTATCGTACCATTTGTCTGGCTTACAGCCGGGGATCCTCCAAAGGCTATCAACCCCGGGAAAAGAGTAGCAGGTTGAGAGTCCGTGTAGGACAATGGATACGATACTTCTTCGGGGGTCCCTTGAAGTATGCGGACTTCCCTTCTGTGAGACCGACTTCTAGCAAGCAAATCAGGGCCCCTCGTTACAAATCAGCACTGCCAGCTTCACTGCACCGAGCAGGTGCAGACGGCCCGAACCCAGCAGGGGTTGACCCTATCACTCACTGTGCAGCCTATCTGACTTTCTGGATGTGCACCTTCGCTCTTCCTCAAGGGGATGAGACGACTATCAGGTCGGAGGCTATATACCCGGCATATCAGATGGCCTGGGGGATGAGGCTGTCTCTGTGCCCAGTGGCTTTGTGCTTAATTTACAAATCATTGGGGGATTTGCATAGACATCAGGTTCCCCGCTCCTTAAGGACTGTGGGCCCATTTCATTTTTTTAATGCCTGGGTCTGCAGTATTTTCCCCGAGCTGGCCCCGAGGACTTTACAGTCGGACACATTGCTTCCTCGGATGATCGAATTTGCTAGCGCCGAACCTGGTCCTTTCTCAGAGCAGCTGTTTAAGATAAGGGGAAGGTTGATAAAAGTGCCTGTAGACGCTCCTGGCAGCATTCATTTTTGGAGCTTGGTAGCAGGTTCGGCTCCTTTAGTGGACCCTCAGAGGGAATGCAAAATGGAGGAGGTAGAAACTTATGTCCATCTTGTTTCGGGGGTCAACGCCACTCGGCCCATATTAGAACCAAAACTGGTCAGGTGGGCTATGGCTATTTGGCCCAGTGTATTGGTCTTCAGGAAGGGAGGATTGCTCATCTTGGAGCCCTATTATCCATTCCGTTTCAGCAGAAACTTTGGCTATGATCAGCATATTCCTCCATCGGTTGCCCAGTTTCCTTTGGACAGCCGTGCCAAGCATGGGTCCACCATTGCCAGTGACGGTCGAACATGGTGGGATTTCTTTCATCGCCGAGAGGGCGTAACTTTCAGGGTCCCGACCGTTTCTAATCGTATCCCCGTGTCACATCAGAATACATTAAGTGGTGGAATACACGCACCAACTTCTATAAAGATGGCAGAGGCGCCTTTTGGGACGTGGCCGAGCGCTCTTTCTTAAAGCGGCAATCAGGGCCTGTGTTTGAAATTGATGAGGTCCATCTGAAAAGGCTCTATTCACAACACCAGAAGGAGGTGGAAACATATGTTGCCACGCGTCGGTCTTTGAAAGAGGAAGGTTCTGAACCACCCACACCTGTCTTCTCTGAAATTAATGAAGACGCTTTTACAAAGGATCTGAGGCAGTTGGGCCATATAGGGGATGTTCATGTGGATGTACAATATCCGTTCCCCCCGGAGGAACCTCTCCCGACAGCAGCCCCCTGGAGGGGTCTGGTAGACAGGTTTCACCCTTATAGGACGTTTGTGCGGAGGGAAGACCGCACCCAGACATATTATCAGCACACTTCTTGGCTTTTTGTACTGCTAAATATTCACGGGCTATCAGTGGAGAACCCAATAACTGGCATTCTGAATAAACCACTTTTTGTTTCTTTTCATTATGTCGACGGCTGGTGTATGGATTATCTCAGCCTGTTTCATTGCCTTGACTTCCATGGACATAAAGACTTGGCTGTCTTGACAGAGAAGTGCCAGACCATTGGTGACATATGCTGGCTCGTAAAGGAGGCTGCTTCCCGATCGAAGGAGGTGGCTTATCTGTATTGGCCGCTTTCCACATATTATGATGGCCCAGCAGGTATGACCCTTCCTGTGTGCTCATGGCATCTTTCTTTCATTGCTATATTCCGCATCTGTCGACTATGACTGCCTTTCTTGTGTCTTGCATAGATAGACCGGACATAAAGCGGCAGGGACTTTACAGGAAGATCATTGCACAAGCTGAGAAGCCTGCTTACTTTGAAATTCCTGCAGTGGCACCTACGACCACTCCCTTGCCTCCGGGCAAGAAGAGGAAGCCTTCTGTGGTGAAAGCTGCAGTTGCCAAGGCCAAGAGGGCCAAGGTTGTTCGGGTCCAGCAGTCGGCTCCGGTTGTGACGGATTCCGGAACCCCCCTTCCAGACATCCCCTCTTTTGACGAGTTCAGGTCTCTGAGGGAGGCCGCTCAGGAACCTGCCGAGAGTGGCGGTAATAGCTTGTAGATGCAATCTTCATTGTCTTCTTGACTGATCTTTTAAGGAGTTCTTCGAGACTGAGCTTCTCTTTATCTGATACAGCCCAGGAGCAGGTTGCAGTGCCTGTGGAAAGGGACACGAGGCTGCCTTCTCCTACCCCAGCTGGCGAGGAGGAGGGTAAATGTGCTTTCTCATCTTTTTCTTTATACTTCCATTTTTTTGTTATATCCTTTAGAGGTTCTCTTTTGTTGAGGTGGCAGTCGGGGAGCAGACTGAGGCCATGATAGCAGCGGGAGAGTCGCCTCAGCCGCAGGAGGGTGACATGAATCAAACAAAACGGAGCATTATTCTGGCCAGACGCATAATCACCCGGTCTACATCCCGGTATGCTCTAGAGGCGACCCCACAGCATATAGCTAGAGTGGAGATATCCTCGGGTAGCTCCGAGACCGTTTCTGATAATGCGGAGGAAGTGACTTTCAGCGGCAGTGAGGAGGATGTCTCTAAATTAGAAGCCTTGCCCGTGCTTGCAAAAGGTCTTCCACCGTTCCCGCCTTCCACGCTACTGGTGTTGTCTTCCGAAGAGGATTTGCAAGAAGAGTTTGCCGGGCTTGACACCGAGATTGACATAACCCCTCCGTTTGCTGCTTCAACTACGGAGCTTTCTCCCCTTTTGTCTCATTTCGAGGGTGTAGACCACGCCTTAAAGGTAATCTTCCTTTTTTTTTGTTTGATGTTCTATTTATTTTCTCTCATTCATTGCTGAAGGTCATTCTGCGTTGTCCTCAGGACCCTGTCATCGCCAGCTCAGACGCGGCTGCAGTTTCTATAGATGTTTCATCTGCAGACTTGGTCATTATCCCTTCTTTACCTTTAACTTGCATGGGAATTTCTGAGGTTATTCGCCTTGTGCCAGTAAGAATACAATATTCAACTGACTTAACATCATTGGACTTGGGGGCATCAGGAGAGATTTCCGTCCCTGTCAGGGCCTCAGATTTTAGAGCCGAAGCAGACCCAGCCAGGAGCTCTGCTTTTATACCGGCCGCAGTAATGTCCATTGCGCCCGAGTCAGCAGTCCCTGCCATAGTGGCTACAGAGACTGGATTTCTGCCTCCACAGACTAGGGCACCTTCGTCTCCATTACCAGAAAGAGTAGTTGAAGATGAAGCCCCCATTCAGGAGACCCATGAAGAGATAGCTCCCTCATTTATTGATTCTCCTCCTGCGGGTGTTCAAGCCATAACTCCTGAGGCAGCGGTAGCAGGGGAGTCTTCGGCTCGGCAGGAGAGTATAGAGAGGGACCAGCCAGCTCTCCCAGCAGATTTGCCGTCTTCGTCCTCCCGGCCGGCTATTGCGCTGTGGGCGGACATTGATAGTGAAGTGACCTTTGAAGTGATCCCCTCCGCTTCTTTTGGCTTCGCATCATCTGAGAGCTTTGTCTGGCAGAACCTGGATATGCTGCGCCAGCTGGTAGAATCTCAGCCTGGCTTGACACATTTGCAGCTGAAGGAAATTACTGATCGCTTCACTACCGGCCTGCAGGCCATGGGCTGCCCTTTGGACATATGGGTTCAGCGTGTTCTGCTTCTACTGAAATTCATGCATCGGAGGGATTTCCTAGCACGGACTATGACCGACAAGCTGACGGCATTGAAGTTGTAGAGGTCAGAGTGTAAATCTGAGCTGGAGAAGCTGACGCTTGCCCTTGACGAACGCCAGGCTAAGCTATAGAGTGTTGTTCAGCGGGAGGAAGCTGTCCAGGACCGGATAGCCATTCTAGAAGCGGAACTCGCTGGACTTCGAGCCGAGCTGCAACAATTATCCTTTATTCGGCCACAGTCCACCGAGGAGGTGGCCTTGTTGGAGGGACGGGTGATGTCTCTCCAGGGTATGTCTGTGAAGCTTCGGGACGAGGAGGCGCACCTTCACGAGCTAAGAGCCGCTCCCGATGTGGGTCTTTTGGCCTTTGAAGATATCTTCTGGCGGCCTTGAATTATCTCTTCTTTGAATTCTTCTGCCCTTTTTTGTGATACAGTGTCCCCTCGGGGCTCTTTGTGTACTCCTCTTTTAGTGAAAAGGAATCTTTGGCTTCATGTGTATCCATCGTCTTTTCTATGTGGTTTCATCACTTTGGAAAGTGGGGTAGTGGTTCTAGCAGTCCCTCCTGTGAATGGCCCGTACCTGGCAGGAGAGCGTCCATCCCTTCATAGAAAGGATGGGGAACTCGCTCCACCGCGTGACGGCATCCCGGGGGCGTGCTTAAACCGAATTCTGTTGGTAGTAGCAAACGTCTTCTTTGGCCATATGTGCCGCAAGGGAGACTGTTTGCGGGAATGTGAATGGAAAGGCCTAGAGCATCATCCGGAATGGGCGAATGGTCCATCCCGGGTAGGTTTCAGAGCCAGTTGGGGCAGTATGCCAATGGGCCGGTGCATGATTTCATCATCAATATTGGGCTCATATTGATGCAACGAAGTTTTATAGGTTTCATCAGAATAGATGTAAGGTCTAGACTAGATAGGGTTACCTCAGGTAGGACTTTGAAGGTCCGTGGTTTTCATTAGGACAGATGTAAGGTCTGAACCAGATGGGGTTTCATTATTGATCGGGCGGGGTGCCGGTCGATCAATAGCTAGTTTCATCATCGACATTGGGTTTATATTGATGCAAAGAAGTTTCATAGGTTTCATCAGAATAGACGTAAGGTCTAGACTGGATAGGATTTTATCATTGATCGGGCGGGGTGCCAGTTGATCAATAGCTGGTTTCATCATCGATATTGGGTTTATATTGATGCAAAGAAGTTTCATAGGTTTCATCAGAATAGACGTAAGGTCTAAACTGGATAGGGTTTCATCATTGATCGGGCGAGATGCCGGTCGATCAATAACTGGTTTCATCATCGATATTGGGTTTATATCGATGCAAAGAAGTTTCATAGGTTTCATCAGAATAGACGTAAGGTCTAAACTGTGGAGGTTTGATCGCATGTGGGACTTTGCTAAGCAATACGTAGGTTTCATCAGGATAGACGTATGGTCTAAACTGGATAGGTTTCATCATTGATCGGGCAATGTGCCAATCAACCAAAGGAAGGTTTAAGGGTTTCATCAGGACAGACGGAAGGTCTGAGCTGGCCAGGCTTTATCAGAATGGTGATGGGTTTCATTGTCGGAGGGACATTTGCAAGAGGATATGCAGATTATATCAGGGTAAACGTAAGGTCTGCCCTGGAAAGGTTTCATCGTTGATCGGGCAAGGAGCCGATCGGTTTAACGGAAGGCCTTATCAAGGGAAGGAAGTATGGAATTTCTCAGAATTACCACATTACTGGCCCAGGCGCCCTTTCGGTTTTTTACCGGAGCCAGCCCCCTCTTGCTTTTGCCCACGTGCCCTTTCAGATTTTCACGTGACGGGGTACCCGATTTTGCCTGCCCTTTTGGGTTTTCACCACAGCTGGGTTTTAGCCATTCTTGCCCTTGTCCAGAATTCCTGAACAAGTCTGGCGGGGTATCTCTATTTTTAACCCCACTTTTTCATATATATATTTTTTGTATTGTTTCTCTTTTCCTTTGTCATCGTCTTTCCTGGAACTAGAACTTTCATTCTATGGACCATGGGGCCATATGTTTATTGTGGATACATGATCATTGATGTGGGTGTCAACATCAATGCAAAGGGAAATAGGGTTTCATGATCTATCCAGACGAAAGGTCCGAATTGATTTAGAGGATATAGATAGCAGCTCGGGCACAAAGCCATTTGCTGGAAATGTGAGTTTCATCGTTAATATAAGGTTTGACACTAACGCAAAGGAATAGAGTTTCATGATCTATCCAGATGAAGGGTCTGAATTGATTCAAATAGCTGTGTCGTGTTTGTCAGAGCAGACGGAAGGTCTACCCTGGATGGGTTTTCGCATCGATCAGGCAGTCTGCCAACCGATCAATAGCAGATTTCATCATTGGTATTGGGCTCATACCAATGCAAAGGTTTCATATGTTTCATCGGGATAGACGTAAGGTCTAAACCGGACAGGTTTCATCGCCGATCGGGCAGTGTGCCAATCGATCAACAGCTGATTTCATCATTGGTACCGGGTTCATACCAATGCAAGGTTTTCATATGTTTCATCGGGATAGACATAAGGTCTAAACCGGACAGGTTTTATCGTTGATCAGGCAGGATGCCAGTCGATCAATAGCAGGTTTCATCATCAGTATTGGGATTATACCAATGTAAGGATTTCATAGGTTTCATCGGGATAGACGTAAGGTCTAAACCGGATAGGTTTCATCGTTGATCGGGCAGTGTGCCAATCGATCAATAGCAGGTTTCATCATCATTATTGGGTTTATACCAATGCAAGGATTTCATAGGTTTCATCGGGATAGACGTAAGGTCTAAACCGGATAGGTTTCATCGTTGATCGGGTAGTGCGCCAGTCGATCAATGGCAGGTTTCATCACGGTGAGACATAGGATAGGTTTCGTCAAAATAGATGTAAGATCTAAACTGGGTAGGTTTTACCGTGGTGGGTCTTAGACAAAAACAAGTGGAAGTGTTTTATCAGAACAGACGGAAGGTCTATCCCGAGGTGGGCCCCTTTTTTTTAGCATTGATCGAGGCAATATGCCTTGTGATCAACGGGGTTTCATCGTCAGGTGGGACTTTATGATGATCGTCCTTCTCGGAGTTTTATCAGGCAGGGTGAAAAAGGGAACTTTAAATTACCACGTTACTGGCTTAAGCGCCCTTTCGGGTTTTCGCCGGAGCTAGCCCCCTCTTGCTTTTGCCCACGCGCCCTTTCAGGTTTTCACGTGGCGGGGTACCCGATTTTGCCTGCAGTGCCCTTTCGGGTTTTCACCACAGCTGGGTTTTGGGCCATTTTTACCCTTATCCCTAATATAGGAGCAAGTCTGGCGGGGTATCTCTATTTTTAACCCCATTTTTACTTTCTTTTATTCTTTCTTCTTCCTTCCTCTCTTTTTTTAGGGGTGACAGGTCGGAATGCCACTAGATCAGGATAAGGGTAGCTTGGCTAGGACGGAGTGCCGCTAGATCAAGAAAGGGGTAGCTCGGCTAGGGTTAGATGTCTTCCGTTGAGTGGTGAGAATTGAATTTCCCCTCGATGGTTGACAACCACGTAGGCTCCTCCTTCGTAGACCCACTGTATCACATAAGGACCTTCCCAATTAGCATTCAGCTTCCCTTTTGGGTTGGACGCCATGACTTCTCTTTTCTTGACCATGACGAGGTCACCTTTCTTGAATTCTCGTCCTCTTACGAGTTTGTTAAATGCATTAGCCATGCGGGCCTGATACATTTGGATATTCTTCTGAGCTTGGAGGCGTTTCTCTTCCAATTCAGTCAATTCTTCTAATCTTCTTTCTGCATTGGTCTGTTCGCCACGGGCCAGGCCATATTGGACGGCCACTCTGAGTGACGGGACTTCCATCTCTAGCGGAACCACTGCCTTTGAGCCGTATACCAGTGAGTATGGTGAGCACCCTGTACGTGTCTTGAAGACGGTGCGGTACGCCCACAGAGCTTCATACATTTTTTCTTCCCAGTCCTTTTTATTGGAACTGACGACCTTGGCCAGGAGGGTGCAGAGAGTCTTGTTAAAAGCTTCCGCTAACCCGTTTGCCTGTGGATTGTAAGGGGTGGAAGTCCTCCACTCGAATTTATATTTCTCGGCAAGCCGATAGACCTTCTGATTTCTGAAATGACTTCCGTTATCAGATATTATTCGACTGGGGATTCCGAACTGGAAGATAATATTCTGCTTGATGAATCTAGCGACCAGCTCACCAGTCACTTCTCTTAATGCCACAGCCTCAGCCCATCGGGAGAAGTAATCTATTATGGCCAGTATGTACTTATGTCCGGTCGAGGAAGTCGGCAGTGGCCCGACTACATCAGTTCCCCATTGTGCAAATGGCCAGCTGGGAACTGTAGGGTGCAGAGTCGTAGGAGGTCTTCTAGGCACAGTAGCATGCTCTTGACATTTTTGGCATGACTTTGCGAATTTACAGTAGTCTTCAAACATGGTGGGCCAATAGTAGTCCAGCTTCTTAATTTCTATCTTCATCTTGGGACCAGCCTGGTGGGCACCTGCTGTTCCGGCATGTACTTCTTTCATCGCCTGCCAAGCTTCCTCAGTGGACAGGCAGCGAAGCAGAATCTTCTTGCGTGCATCTGCCATTATTCGGAACAAAGTTCCATTCCTGTATTCATAAGAATCTTTGATTCTCAGAAGTTTCATCTTTTCTTCTCTTTTCTGCGGCAGCTGTTGGTGTAGAAACCACTGCAGCAGGTGCTGTCTCCAATCAGACGCTTGTACCGTGCTGATAGCAGCAACTTCATCTTCTTCGGGGCACCCTTCTAGCATACTGGGGACCTGCCGCCGATTCATAACAACAATGTTCAGTGTCTCATTTGGTGGGACTGCTAGTGAGCTGGCTAGCTTTGCCAGTGCATCAGCTTGGGCATTGTGCCCCCGGCCCACATGCTTGAGCTCAATATGATAGAATTTCGCGATAAGGCGCACAACTTTCTGGTGGTAGGGATTCAATTCTGGCTTCCACACTTCGAACTCCCCTTGGATTTGTTTTATTATCAACATCGAATCACCGAATACCTGAAGCATTTGGATACCCATGTTGAGGCTGATATGTAGACCGATTATCAGAGCTTCGTACTCAGCTTCATTATTGGTGCAGGGCTTGTTTATAGAACAGGAAGTATGCACGACCTCCCCTTCTGGTGACTTCAGCACAATACCGGCCCCGGCCCGTATTCTGGTCTTTCCATCGGAGTCTATCTATGTTCTAGACGCTCCGTCGAAGAATAGCTGCCACATAACTGGTCGAGCCTGGCAAACTTCGAGTGTCTCATCATCGGGTAACTCAGTCCCTAGCATGTCATTTTCCGGCACAGGATGCTCTGCGAAGAAATCAGCAACGGCCTGTCCTTTTATCGCCCTCTGGGGTATATAGGTAATATCAAATTCCATCAGGATCACTGCCCATTTGCCCAAACAGCCCTTCAGTACTGGCTGAGTCAATATGTATTTGAGCGGGTCTGCTGCAGATATCAATCTGACTTCATGTGACAACATATAGTGTCGAAGTTTCTTGACGGCAAAGACTAGTGCCAAGCATGTCTTTTCTATGTAGCTGTAGCTCTCTTCAGTTCTAATCAGCCTCCTACTCAAGTAGTACAAGGCTTGCTCTTTGCCTTCTTCATTTATCTGTGCCAGCATTGCCCCCAAGGAACAGTGTGTGGCCGCGATATACAGTATCAAGGGCCTGCCCTTAATTGGTGCCCCTAGCACTTGAGGGGTCTTGAGATATTCTTTCAGCTTCTCAAAGGCTTCCTGACATCCATCGTCCCAGAGGAACGGTACATCTTTCATCATGAGCTTGTGAAAGGGGTGGCATCTTCCCGACAGATTCGATATAAATCATCGGATATAGGCCAAACGCCCTTGCAGAGATCTTAGCTCGGGCAGACTCCTTGGTGGAGGGAGCTCCTGAATAGCCTTAATCTTGGATGGGTCGATTTCAATGCCCCTATGTCGGACAATGAACTCGAGGAATTTTCCACTGGACACGCCGAAGGCACATTTCATAGGATTCATCTTGAGTTCATATTTGCACAGCCTCTGGAATACTATCCTCAGGTCTTGCAGATGGTCTTCTCTTCTGCTAGTTTTTACTACCATATCATCAATGTAGCACTCTACTTTATTGAAGAGCAAATCATCAAAGATCTTCGTCATCGCTCTTTGGTAGGTAGCGCCGGCATTCTTGAGGCCAAACGACATCCTTTTGTAGTGGAATATCCCCTTCGGAGTGCGGAATGCAGTGTGCACTCTATCTTCTTCAGCAATCTCGATCTGGTTGTATCCAGATGACCCATCCATGAATGACAGGGCTTCATGACCAGTAGTCGCATCAATCATCACTTCAGTGATTGGCATTGGGAAATCATCTTTCGGGCAAGCCTTATTAAGGTCCCGAAAATCGACACATATTCTGATCTGCCCATTTTTCTTCTTTACGGGCACTATATTGGCTAGCCATGTCATATACTGATTTTCTTAAACAAAGCCTACATCAATCAGCTTGTCGACCTCTTTATTAACTTGATTTATCAACTCAGGGCGCATTCTCCTGGGCGGCTGCTTTACGGGGTTAGCCTCTTGGTTTATTGCCAACCGGTGCTGTGCCACATCAGAACTCAGTCCCAGCATTTCATCATATGTCCATGCAAAGCAGTCTCGGAATTCTTTCAAGAACTGTATATACTGTTCCCTGGCAGCTGGCTCCAGCAGTGCACTGAGGAATGTCAGCCTTGGCTCATCTGTTGTCCCCAATTTATTTCTACAAGCTCATCAACGGTGGCCTGACCCCCATCTTCAACTTCGGGCGGGGCTCATCTGCCGTCCCTAGATTTATTTCCACGAGCTCATCAACGATGGCCTGGCCACCATCTTCGACTTCGGGCGGGGCTTCTTGCAAGTCAATAAAGCCTCCCGGGATATAATCCTCTTCGATCTCATGATTTTTGGTTCCGTCATACTGGTCATCGGCGGATGTTGGCTCATCATATAAGGCTGATACTGTTGGATTTTGTTCGGCCTACCCCAAGGGTTTGACCGGTTCAGCAGGAAACCCAAAGGTGGACTCCTCCGCCCCTAGAGGTTCTTCTGGTGCAGGCCCCCCTGAGAGATCATCATTCTGTAGGGCCCGGACTTCTTCTAGAATGTGCTCAAACTCCAAGCATTCTCTTAGCTCGTTGGCTATTTGGTCTTCATCCGGGGTTCCCGTATCAAACTTTGCTTCAGCATGGAACAGATCCTCTTTGCAAGGTAGGTCTTCCCAGCACCAATCTTTCTTTGTTTCATCAGATGTCCCCGTCTCCGACTGACTGTCTGGGGCTTCATTGTTCATTACAGATTGATAAATGATCTCTTCATCTTCCGAGGGGTACTTGTCATATCCCACCTCGGGATGGTATTCATGCTGGTAGGAGGCAGAGATGACGTCCACCTCGGCTTCATAGTATTCTTGAAGGGTATAACCCAATCCCAGGTACTGAGTGATCTTCCTCAGTTCTTTATTATCCCGGGGCGGATCCCATAGCTCCTGGAACGCCTTCTTTTGGGCAACAGGTTGTAATGATGGCATCTGCATTTTAGAGAACATCTGCGAAACCCGCTGGGTAGTATAGTCCAAGCCTGTGATCGGCACCATCCGGTTTGTAGATTCTTCAGGGACCATGCAGTCTTGATCATCGTCTTCGACTGGCTCCCCGGTGTAGAATATGATAGGAGGTTCGCAGAAGCGAGGGACCTCCATAGTCTTTAATGGTAGCACCGTCTGGTATTCTATGCTGGCAATGGGCTTGACTAAACCCTGCGCAACCCCCACATGTATGTACTTTTCTTTCATTTCTTCGCCAGTATCATCTGGGTGAATGCTAGGAGGGGTGATCCGAGCAAAGTCACCAACATAAGAAATGTGAGATACTTCATGTTTCTTAATATAGCCCCTTGGTGGCGGTGGAGACCAATTTCTTGCCTTCGTCACCGGCTTCTTCTGGCTGACCACAGCCTCTTTCTCTTCACCCTTTTGTGACACCTCCGTGTAGTAGGATGCATCGAGCATGTGACACTCGAATACTTCGAAGGGATGCAGATCTGCAAACACCCTTTCTTCTTTCCCTTCATGGCAGTATTTAATACACTGATGCAGCGTGGACGGCACTATCTAATATTCATGCAGCCACGGTCTCCCCAGCAGGGCCTTATATGTGGTGTTGGAGTCGATTACATAGAATCGCACCACGGTAGTGAGGTCCCCCAATGTGAGGTTGAAATCAGCCACCCTAAGGGGCGTCTCACATTTCTGGTTGAATCCCACAATTTTCATGTCTCTGACCTTGGTAAGCTGTAGATCAAAGTAATATTTTTGGTAAATGCGGTATGGGAGAATGTTCACAGCAGCCCCGGGATCTATCAGTATCCTGCTCAGTGGCTGACAGTTCAGGGAGCCCCTCATATACAGCGGTCTGTTATGGCCGGAAATCGGAATCAGCATATCATCCTCTGTGAATGTGACTGACGGCCCAGAATTCGCTTCTATCAAGAGTGCTTCATACTGTGCCGGTGACTGCAAGGCATCAACAATCGCTTGGCGAGCTTCTTCACTCAGAGAGAGAATCTCCCAGATGGAGAATCTGGTAGGGAGCTTCTTTAGCATTTTCATGATCCGACTGCCCACCCGGACATTAGACAGTCTCATTTCTTCCGCCCATCGGGGCTTTGGAGGTTCATGTGGTGCCTGTCGCCTCTGCTGCCCAGTGCTGGTTTCATCCCCTGGACTGATCTCTTGGGGGGCTTCTTCTATGGCAATGGCCCCTGGTGCCGTCGGAGAGTTATCCTCCTCTTTCTGATTCTGCTTGTAGGCTACAGATGCCGACTGCTGAGGTCTCTTGCCTTTATCTGCCCCAGCCTGTATCGACTGCCTAATTTCCAGGCTGGATAGAAATTCCAGAAATGTTGGAATTTGACCTCCCTTCTTCTCTTCTTGGTATAAGCTGGCAGGGGGAGGAATCTGGACACCCCGCACCTCTGGTTCAGGGATCTGGTAGGGTTGTTCCCCTCTGAAAATAATGTTATGATTGGCTGGTGGTGGGCGCCCCCACCTTCTTCCGGAGCGTGTTGCATGTGCTGAGGTTGAGGCCTCGGCATGGTTGGCTTCTAGCGGGGCATTTGATGTTTCATCCTCATCGTTTTCCCCGGACAAGGTAAAGAGTGCCGACAGGGTGTTGCATTGTACTGTCACGACTCCCTTTTCCTTTTTGCATTTAGACCATCTCTTTTTTTTTTTGGGAATTTGGCTTCTTTGGTTCCTGCCCCCAGAAAGGCTCAGCCTCATCTTTTCCCTGTTCTGCCCCCGGTTGCTCTTTAATTTTCAATTCTTCGAGCTGTTCCCAGAGTATATAGTCTTTCACCAGCAGGTGCCCGGGCTTTTTCTGTTCATATTCATCGAGCCCATTAATATACTGCTGGAAACGCCTGGCCGCAGGACTTACTTCCTTATGTGCAGGTAAGGGGACTTGTCTTTTCCGGTTGTGAGTGGGGATCCGGATGACTGGCCCTGTTTCAGCTGTGTGCCATACTGGCTTTACTGGAGGTGGTTCGGGCCTTGGTGTGACACTGTGGATAACTGCTCCACTGGTATTGGCTGCGGGACTTTTCTTTCTATTCTTTATTGGCTTTATCTGCCACCCTTCTTGATCCTTCAGTGGGGTGTGGAAACAAGCTTCATAAGTATGCCTGGTGCATTCCTCGACGGCTTCCTTAGGCAGCTGTTGGTAGATTGAAATCATATTGGCGGCCATTTTTAAGGCCGGAGGCTCATGTTGATGAGGTGGCTCTACCTGGTAATCTCCCAGCTATAGCTCGCCCTTTTTGACCATGCCTTCCATAATATCTTTGAAGACGTAACAATCTTCAATTACGTGCCCCAGCGCACGGTGATATGGACAGAACAATGGATCACCTTTCTTTGCCACGTCCTCGGGTCTCTTTGGCTCAGGCAATGTTACCTTGTTGAACTTGTATGCCCAGTTGAATAGTGCGGCTGCCTTATCTTTCGGGAAAGAGTATGGCTTTCTCATTTTATTTCTTAGAGAGACTTTATCTTTTCTTTCCACTGTGTCTGCTAGCGAGGGAGCTTCATTTGCCTCCTTCTTCCCTTTTTGTTGCTCGAAGGTTCTGAAATCGACGGTGTTAGCCTCAGAGTGCGATGGTCGTCGATCATTAGATTTACCCTTCGGCACAGTTGGAGCATTGGCCGTCGGACGCTTGGACAGGAACGTCTCGACTTCCGCCACTATATTGTTCAGCCGGTCAAATGTTCTGACATCTGCACCAATAATCTTTTCCAGTACTTCTCTCCTGAGGCTCTGCTTACATATTTGCACTGCATCTTCTTGATGAGGAGGTCTTCTGCATCTCATAGCTAAGTTCCTCCACCTTTTGATGTAGTCCAGTGCTATTTCATCTTGTTTTTGCCTGGTTGCATATAGTTCTGCTATTGTAATTTCTCTTTCTGTGACGTGAAATCTATCGCGGAACTTTCTTTGCATATCAGGCCAATTGGCCACTGACCCAGCCGGCAGGCTTGAATACCATTCAAAGGCTATCCCGGTGAGGGATGAGCCGAAGAACTTAAGCAGATAAGCTTCATCAGCTGCCAAGTCGCCCATGATGGTGGTATAGTAAGCTATGTGCTCCCTGGGAGAGCCCTGGCCATTAAATTTTTCAACCTTCGGTGGCTTACTGATGCCTGGCGGTAGTCTCTTAGCAGCATACTGGGGAGGATACAGTACCTTGTACACATCGTAGGTACTAGCATCATCACCAGTCTTCTCAGATAGCTTCATTTCCACAATCTTTTCAATCATCATCTTGTGGGCTACGGCTGGATCTATGTTCTCCGGGAAGAAGTGAGCTTGTTGCTGACTGTAAGGAGTTGTCATCACCGTTACGCGCAAGGTGGGCATGGTGGGCTGTGTCTGAGACACAGAGGGCTGAGCTGCTATTTGCTGTAGAACAGGTGGGCACGGTGCTTTGCCCTTATCGATCGGGAGAGGATTAGCTAGGATAGCCATTTCTGTTGAGCTTGAGGTCTGCCCCACAGGCTCGACTTGCTTGGAGACCGGTGTAGCTTCATGCCTCTCATTTAGCTGTCTTCTGAGAGCATTGATCTCTTGTTGATATCTTCTAAACATCATCTGGATCATGGGATCCATGGTTGACGGGATTTGTATCTCTTCTAAAGTCCCTTCGACGTCATCGACAAAGGGATTATCTTCATCTTCTGCTGTCACCACATTAACTGTCATAGTGGTGATCTTGCGGACTTCATCATCAGTCTTTATTTTTTCTTTGGCCGCCTGACTTCTCCTCGTGACGGGGCCTGGTCTGGTTGCCAATCTGAGCAGTTCCTCTGGCTGAGTCGGTAACATATCCTGCCCTTTGACAAGCCCGGCCATATTGCAGGCGAAGATATGCATCTTCTCCCTCTGCCTGTAGACTTTCCTTTTCACCTGGTCGGGGTATTTGAGCCGGTCAAAGACCGATATTCTTTCTTCAGCTTCTTGCCCGTGCAGGTCTTCTTTCCCATACCCGGTTCTGTGGCCTTCTTCATAATCATTGGAATTGGAGGAGGAGACTCCGATCATTGCTTCTTGAAAGGCTTCTTCTTCTTCATCTATGGTGCCTAAAGCACGAGATAGTCTTCGCTGCCCGAGGGAAGAATTCCCCAGGTAGTGAAAGTAGTCTTGAACCACTTGTTTCATCTCCTCTTGGCTGTGTCTTTGTAGCTCTGGTCTGGGCATCAGTCTTTCCTGACCTTTCCGCTGACAAGCCAGGCTTGCCACCTGAGCAGTCAGATGTTCGGCTTTGGAATATTTGAATATGTCGGCCTGTCTAGCACAGGCTCTCGGTCTTCTTGAAATGGCAGCAGCGACTGGTTCACTCATTATCATTTTCTCTTCCTCCTTGAACCTTCTGCTCCCATCCTGGCGGCGGTTGGCAGCAACATCATAGTTCCTCCTTTCCCACCTTTTGCCCCCGGCCATGGGGCGGGTGACCATGAGGTCTTCTTTTTTCTCACATCTTCTGCCCCTCATCCTGGGGCGAGTAGCAGTCATATTTCTTCCTTCATTCTCTTTCTCATCTCTCCTACCCCGAGCCTTGGGGTGAACAGCAACAGCATCTCTTTCGTCTTTTCTTTCTCCTCTTCTACTCCCTGCCCTAAAGCGGGCAATAGCAGCATCAGCAATTTGTTCTTCATCTTGAGCTGGGGCCCAGCTCTGGATTTTCTTCGGCCGCCAGATCTGCCTGAATCTAGGCGGCTTTGGTGCCAGTGGCTTTCTATCTCCATGTTCCACGTCGGCCCTCCTAGCAGTCAGTACTCGGAACCTATTGGTGGTAGGTACCATTGGGACGATCACATCTGGCTTGACCTCCCTTGGGCAACCATTGAGGTTCGCCCAGATATCTCCAATCAACATCGTCTTCCCTGAGTTGGACATCCGACGACCCGCATCAATAGATCGGGCTCTCCGGTCAGATGTTCTTCCTTTTCCGGTAGCAGCAGAGGGTGCACTTCTCCTTGCCTCGTGATGGACAAAGCAGGACACGACCCCAAGAGTATCCTTCATCACCGGGTTCTTCTTGGGACCGGTAGCTTGCGGCGACATCTCGACAATAGCTTTTGGCGCCTGGTTGTCAATCTCGAGCAGATCAGTGAAAATGAGGCCCAGGCAATTAGGCATTCCGACAGCAGGCGGCATTGATCCGAATGAAAGAGGTACCGCCAAGTAGCCTTCTCGAACATCTGCCTCAATCGCTTGCTGGCCAAAGCACAGGGATATGATTCCAGCCGTCATCCTAGCTTCCTGAAAATGGAGAAAGCACACAGAATCAGAAATTTGAGGGGGGGCCCATCGGGCCTCCTATTTTGGCGTAGAGATGAAGGGAGACTGAGTCCCACCGGGCGTGGGAGACTTGTGGGAATGGTTTTATTCATCGTTTATTTATTTATTTTTATTTATGTGTGTTTATTGGTTTATTGGTTGGTTTGTTAGACGTGCCAGTCACCGGAGTGACGATTTATTATGCGCTCGATCTGACTCAATCAGTCGATTGTGAAGTCCGAGTCGGGATCGGAAGTCCGTCATACCATAAAGGTTATGACGTTAATTACGCCCTTCCTAAGAAGGACAACCCTTGATTAAACGCCAAAATAGGAGGCCCCTCGGGGCGATTGAGAATGACAGTGCATAACATTGAAGCTCTTGTTATTCTAAGAAGGTAATTGAATAAACGACAAATTATTAAATCAGCATGACCTCCCCTTATGTGGGCCATGCCGGATAGAAATAGGACACCGTCCACACAGTGGCGAGACGGGGCCTGAGCAATCATCGGAGACATATCCCCGTTCACGTTTCTCATCCAGCCGAGAGCCTCGAAGTATTTGTATCCCCCGAGAGATCGAGCCGACCGGGAGGTGTATGATGTGCACATCACGATGCTTATTGGGGTTAAAACGTCGATCGACATTCCGACAGTATCTCCCCATAATCTGGATTATGCCCAGGGGAGAATAGGCTATCACCTACGGAGTGCCGGGATGAAAGCCGAGAGAAAGAGAGGCCGAACCTCCCGAATTGCATATGTATGCCCTGGGGCGATGTCTGATCCTTCCCTTATAGAAGCCGGTGGCACTCATGCAGTGGCAGAGCTCACCTGCGCTGAAGGGATTGCTCATAAATCAGATGTGGAATCAGTGGAACATAAGGGAGTCTGACTCCCTTTAAATTTATCCCCAAGACAGGTTTGGTGACTCATGGATATCCCTGGGTGAGTTTGATCCAGGTGCTGGGGGTTCAGTTGGATGGCAGGGCAGCTTCTCGGCACAGCTTTGAATGGGCATATAGGTTCCCGACGTGAAAACCACCGCGCCGGGAAGGGTTCTTTACAAGGTCCTGTTTGGGGCGTCGGGAAGCTAGCATTAGTGGAGTTCTCGGCGCGAAGGTAGATATTAGGGGGATAGGGTTCTCGGTGCTAGAAGATGCCAAGGAGTTAGGGTTCCCGGCGCCAGAAGGATGTCAGGGGGGTTAGGGTTCTTGGCGCAGGCAAGGAGGCCAAGGAGTTAGAGTTCTCGGCGCCAGAAGGCTAAGTTGAGGGAGTTCCCGGCGCACAGGAGATGAGGCCAAGGGGCAGGCTTCTCGGCGCGCCAACAAGGTGGCCAAGCGAAGGGCTTCTCGGCGCAGGTAAGAAGATGGGGTTCTCGGCACGGGAACGCTTGCGCTGAGAACTATTCACCTATTCTACTGTTCGTGAAGCCGAAATGGATGAGGGCGCCGGGATGAGTTTAAGAGTTTTACGGCACCCTGTTTTAGGTTTCTTGATGGTCCAGACCAGGATAGAGGGTTTCTTTGGGATAAACGTGAATCGATTCATCAAATTGGAACTGGATTAGGTTTAGGCTCCAAAGGAAGGCCATGATCGAAGAGGAATTGGGGAAGATCAGGGTCTAGAGGATCCCTATCACCATTACTGTATAAAGTCCCCGGGGACAGTTTTTATGTTATCTTTTGTCATCCTGGGAGCCAAGAGATGGCTATCTCTGGCCCAGGCTTGACTTCGATGACAAACATGAACATCTAAGACTCCGGAATTCCATGAATGGCAGTCATCGTATAGCTCAACTTTATCCCGGAGGCCAAGGGATGGTCTGTCCCTGGCTCTGGAATAAGCATAGAGAGCATTTGAAAACCCGGCGAATCAACAGACTATTGACCAAACTGGGGAGGGGGATAGCATGCTATAAAATCAAAATAAGGCAGAAGACATGGGGGATGGCAACAAGGCTTCAGAGAGACGAACATCAGGCGTCAACTGCAACCTGTCATATCCATTCATTCAACACTGATACTCCGCCTGACTCATACATCAGAGGAGATACACAGGAAGAAAGCAACAGCAATACATCATCCTATCGGTACGAAACCGGTTACAGCACTGCAGGGCACATCAGAGGAAGAGGAAAGCGAAACAATCGAAATTAAGAACATGAACTACAGAAAAGGGGGGGGAGGGCGGAGCATTGACTCCTCTCCCTCCCCGGGTGCCCACCTTCGATAGGCCTCGACTTCCCTTCTCTGCTTTTCTTTTCTCTTCTCTGTCTCTCGCTCTTTTCTTTCTTTCTCGAGGAGGTAGGTTCTCGCTTGCCAAAACCCTTGCTCGCCACTTCGCCCTCTTCCCTTCTCCTTCGAATGAGTGGGTTTTTATATACCCAGCCCTTCCTGACCTCTCGGCTGATGGAAGTCGATGTGCCTTCTCACCTTCACGGCGCGCATCAGTCGAGTCTGGCAGCTCCCGGCGCACTAGGTGGCATTAGTAGAGTATCCCGGCGCCGCTCTTTCGTGAGCCCATTTGGCAGGCCCATTTAGGGCTTCTAAACCTCACATATGCCTTGGCCTTTCTTAGTCCTTCAAATATATATATATATCAGAACCGGAGAGGGCCCTTTATTGGTGGCATAGCTTTTATTAAGATCATTCTGAGATTTCATCAGTCGGTGGACCGGGATTTCATTAGCATTGTCATCTGAACGATGACAAAACCGGGTATCATTTCATCAGCATTGTCACCTGAATGATGACAAGACAGGATAACATTTTTAGCCTGGTACAGTTCTTCCTCCGTTCTGACTTTGCAGGAGTCATTAAAATCTTTATTTGCTGGCTCTGGCTTCATCTTTGTCTGCTCATATCTTATCAGTCAAGTGACTGCTACTTTATCAGTGCTACCGTCTGGCCGACGATGACACCGGATATCAGCTTGGCCTGAAGAGGCTTCAGCTGGGCAGATGGTTGACGAGCTTCCCCATCAATCTTTCGCTGCGAGTCTGATCTTCTTTTCAATTCCGTTTCCGCCCTTGATCATTTTCATGGTGTCAACAACAGCTCTTGGGCAAGTGGTGACCGCTCGAGCAGAGAGCGACTCAGCGTACTACACCGCGTACGCTAGACACTACCGGGACCAGGTGTTCCGGGGTGCCCACCGACCGGTAGGACTTCTAAACTCAAACTCTACTTATTATGCTTATGATTTCTGTATGATGATGAACTGACACTTGGACTTCTACATGCAGATTGACCCTGAGAGACGACTGGCGGAGCTACAGGGGCTCCTGCACTCCACGATCAGGGAGCGGGACGTGGCCCGACAGGCCCTGGCCTTACTGGTGAGTTTTCCCAAGCCCTAAACTCTTTAAAATATGCGAATGCTTATGATTATGACTATGTATGTGACTGACCTGGAGTTTTGGATGTAGCGTGTCGAGGGGGCCCAGCGGCAGGGGGCCGATGCTCCTTCTTCTTCTTTTACCCAGACTCCTACAGATCGGGCCGAGCGGGAGGTCGACTTCACTCGGATGGTAGCGCGGGCCAAGGCGGCCGAGGTGGCGCTCACCGAGAGGGTACACAAAAATCACGACACTTTCCCTTGTTATTTATGCTCATGAAATGTATGAAATGCAATTGACTAACTATGACATGTGCATGCAGACATCCGAGCTGACGCGTCTTAGAGCGGAGCTAGAGCAGAGTCGGGCAGCGACTAGGGAGGAGGTGGCCCGTGTACAGGAGGAGGCAGCACAGAGCCGACTAGTCGACACCCTCGAGATGGCCCTTCTGCAAGCGGAGCTAGAGCGACTCCGAGCTGGAGCGGAGGAGCTGGTGCGGGTCCGAGAGGAGTGGGGTCGGGCTCTGATCGAGGCGTCCGGGCTGAGTGGAGAGCTACGGGCCTATAAGGAGATGAGCCGGAGATCACGCAGTGGGACTCCGAGCGGCAGCCACGGCATCCACGGCTCTGTGAGGAGTTACTTCACGGGTTCCTCCTGTCACCGGAGGAACGAGGAGGACGAGCAGTGCTGGCGACGTCAGCGTGACGAGGCGACATCAGCGATGCCTCCACCAAAGAGGCACGAGGGCGATGGAGACAGTGACGGGGGCCAGGGAGAGGGACAGTCCTGACTTTTGTACTCAGGGCCCGACTTTTGTACATGATATGATATGATAGTGACATGCCTTTCTTTGTTTTGATTTTGTGGATGTATGAATGAATGCCAATGACTGACACTGACTTATGACTACGACACGAGTGAGACGGACACAGGTGAGAGAGAGAGAGACGGCACGAGTGAGTGACAGAGTGAGAGAGAGACGACACGAGTGAGAGAGAGCCGAGTGTGAGTGAGAGAGAGGCCGACACAGAGTGAGAGAGAGACGCCAATTGAGTGAGAAGAGGGACGCCAAATGAGTGAGATGAGTGACGCCAAATGAGTGAGATGAGGGATGCCAATGGAGTGGGAAGAGTGATGCCAATGGAGTGGGAAGAGTGACACCAACTGAGTGAGATGAGGGACGCCAATGAGTGAGATGAGGGACGCCAAATGAGTGAGATGTGGGACGGACACGACTATTAGTGGCACAGGTGCACAACTGTTGAATGAAGGCCTCAGGTTAGTAGAACGGTTTCAATCGGGCCGCCGAAGCAGACATACGGTCATTCGTTAGACCGTACAGAAGGAAGATAAACGGTCCTCTCACCACCGTTCAGAAAGTAGAACAGTTTA
Source organism: Amorphophallus konjac (assembly GCA_022559845.1). Taxonomy (NCBI): domain Eukaryota; kingdom Viridiplantae; phylum Streptophyta; class Magnoliopsida; order Alismatales; family Araceae; genus Amorphophallus; species Amorphophallus konjac. The sequence continues at coordinate 156,979,517 of CM040118.1, read as the reverse complement.
TAACCAGCCGCTCTACAAAAAGAACAGTCTGTCTCAGGCCGCTCAAACTTCGGCATTTGAACTCCCTGGAAGGTGATAAATGGTCCCCAGAGGACCGCTCAATGAGATAGGCGGTCTATCGTGAGACCGCCCAAATGGGCGTCCTACGAATTTGAATGGGACTCTCCTAGAGAGTCCTAACCCGAGGGTAAACCACTTCAACTCAATCCAAAGCTATCTCAACCCGGCCTAAACTTATCTAATCCCAATCTCAAGAGACATAAGCTCCCTAACAAGCCCTATAAGTAGGAGGGGAGTCTAAATTCGTGATTCACACATCCTCCCTCTTCTAAGCCTTGAAATTTTTTCCATACTCCACCAAATCATCATGAAGAGGGCCCTAGAGGGGAGTTCCATGGAGGGAGCATCTTTTGAAGGGCCAAAGCCGGCCAGGAAGGAGCGGGAAGTGCTCCAACGACTGACCGCGATCCCACGACATCTCAGCTCGAGCCCTCTAAGAGAGGTAAGTTAATCATGATTTCATTTAATTCAATTCTTTCATTTACTTACGTGCTCTTTTTTTTTCTACCTCTTTTCTTCCATCTTCTTTCTTCCCACCTCAGCTTCTCCCTGGCCCCAGTCGGTATTCCACCTTGAAGTGGTTGGCTCCCATGGTCCGCGCCTTGCCCCTAGGAGTGACATCTATCATGAGAACTTGGCACTTACAATCTCTCCTAGTACTGGGTCAGAACTACCCAAAGCTTTCCCTTGATTGGCACAGCATCTCAGCCTTGGTAGAAATCTGGCACCCCCAGACCCACACATTCATATTTCCATCATTTGAGGCCACTATCCTACTAGAGGAGGTAGAGACCTACCTCTCTTTACCCAGGTCCCAGGTGGGAGAGGAAGACTCAGTGTGTCACACCATTGCCCCTATAGATCCTAGGCTCATCTTGGGAGGGTTCATACCCAACAGTAGGGATGTCCACACTTTCATAGGCCCACGTCAGATTCACCTTCTTCCTCTTAGTCAGTGGGTAGTGGAGCATTGCAGGAACAGGTGTGGGTGGGATGAAGCCATAGCTAAGGCCGCGTCCATTTGCTTGTGCGTGGCTATCTTGTTTCCTTCAGTTGACCATGTGCTAGAGACTCCCCTTCTTAGTACCATCTGTGGCCTATGGCAGGGTCTTTCTATCTCCCAGGCCATCCTAGCTTACTTGTACGAGGGCCTCACCTCAGTAGCTTTAGGAGGTCCCCTGTTTGGCTCTATAATCCTTTTAGAGTGTTAGATGGGTGTCAGGATGAAATTCATCTACAAGGAGGATGTCACTTCAGCTAGCAGGATCTTCGGGAGCCACCCCCTCTTCTTCATAGGTGGCGCGTTCAGGTTCTCTTCACAGGTAGAGTGCAAGACAACAGAAAAGAAGATCAGGGATGAGTGGCGACTGCACATCAACAGGCTGCCCCTGGATTGGTTCGTGATGTGCCCGAACTTCCTCCGTGACACCACTGTCAGAGTTCCCAGGAGGCCAGGTCTGGATCTGAGGCTCGTGAGCGACACCGCACTAGCGATGTACAGCCCGCACCAGCGCTACCTACAGGTTGGACTACCCCGGACAGTTCTACCAACACTACCCCACCTTCCCGCACTGCAGGCGAGGAGGATCGATACAGAGGAGAACGAGTAGGCGGTCATGAGTGCCCTGATCATGTGGGAGGTGAGCAGGGTGCTTACCCTACCAGTAGAGGTTGCAGAGATCCCGGCGACGCGCCAGGCATATGTTAGAGAGCTGAGAGAGATACGTCCCCGCGGGGATGCCCAGCGGAGGACTGAGTGATTTTCTTTTTCTTTCATGATGATATTGATGTAGAGATTGATGCCTAGAGAGTTTGATATGAATGAATAAAGCTAATGATTTGATTTGAGTTGAGTTTGGGCTTTGCTGGTGTGAATGAGTGAGTTGGGATATGATTCCAGAATGTACGCGTTCACGGACTGACTGAACCTTCAACTTCAACCTGCCCCTGCACACACACAAACGCAAACAGAAAAGACAGATTAAATCTGTTTTAGGCTTAACCCCTTGCCTGTAGTAAGTAAGGAAATAACTAGTTCTTGATTTTTGGTCAAGGGGGTAAGCCTTATTAAATAGGCAAACAAAATGGCAATGAATGTAATGGATGCTATGGATGCAAATCATGAAAACCCCTTTTTTAATTTTTAAAATATTTATTTTTTTTGGATTTTGGAATGTTCGATTTTTTTTGAGTTTTTTGAAATATTTGATTTTTTTGGGTTTTAAAATATTTGATTTTTTTGGAGTTTTGAAATATTTTATTTTTTTATTTTAAAATATCTGATTTTATTTTTTTGGTGTTTTGAAATATTTGATTTTTTTGAGTTTTGAAATATTTGATTTTTTGTAGTTTTGAAACATTTGATTTTTTTGTTTTTTTGGAGTTTTGAATATTTGATTTTTTTTGAGTTTTGAAATATTTGATTTTTTTGGAGTTTCAAATATTTGATTTTTTTTGTTTGGTTTTTGAAACCAGCTTAAACTTAACAACGAGGAACCTCCCATCTCACTAGGGGTCTCCCGAGTCCAACACGTGCTAAAAGGGAATGCCCGTGGCCGGGGCCAATTTCGCTTAACGGTGTCTCTACCGAGGCCATACCCGGGGTGGGATCCATTCCTTGGAAAATAAAATAAGATTTAGCAGAAAAGCTGGCGATAGGTATAGAGGTTTTTAGGGCTTGAGTTCTTCTCACGACACCCTCGTTTCAAAGAATTTAGTCTGTTGCGCCGGGGCTTTGTGTCCGTCATCGAACCTACATCCACTCTAGGCACGCATACGACCGGGCTCATAATGTCCCGCGGGGAAACTGTACTGCCACTCTTGCCATGCCTAGTTTTATCATTTTGGGGACTTTCAAACTTTTGAGAGCTTTGAGCTTTGGGTGAGCTTTTTAGCTTTGATTTTGGCCCCATTCTTTCTCCTTTTCTTTTCTTAGTCTTTTCCTTGCTCTTTTGTCCTGCAGAATAAGGTCATAACGAACTGCCCCTATTTGAGACCTCTTTTATCGGGGGGTCTAGATCAGTTCTCTCCCCCTTATTCACCACTTGCCCCTACGTTCAGCCGAGAGAGAAGAACAAAAATAAGGATTTTCACCCTCCCCGAAGCATGGCCAAGGGAGAAACGGTGTGGCGTAAAGATGAAAACTGAACCACGGGGGGTCGTGTAGTGTGTGAAATGTTGAACCGGGGATCCCCCTTTGCGATCAGGTGAAGGCACACCCCACCGCCGGGCTATCGCTGGCTTGACTATGGATAAAAGTGTTTTAAATATAGCCTATTCCACGGATTCGGCAATTCCTCATCCTCCGCGTTAATTAAACGATACATGTTACCTTGATAGACTTCCTTAACTACAAATGGTCCTTCCCAGTTGGGTTGCAGCTTAGACCTGAGACCTGCTGATCTGATAAATTTGCGTTTCAAAACTATATTACCCACTTGGAATTTTCTTTCAATAACCTTCTTTTGAAAATACCGCGAGACACATTTTTGATAAACCGAGACGTGATTGGCCGCGTTAAGCCTTTTCTCATCTAAGAGTTCCAGTTGGACTAGCAACGCCTCTCGACGCTCGTCGAGATTAAGTTCTTTGTCCAGCTACACCCTTGGGGAAGGGATCAGGATCTCTACGGGAGTACCGCCTCCATCCCATAGGTGAGAGCAAAAGGAGTTTGCCCCGTGGGAGTGTGGATGGAGGTGCGATAAGCCCATAGAGCTTCTACCAGTTTATCGGCCCAATCAGCAAATTTATGTGACTCGCATGTTTTCTTGATGATTTTGAGAAGGGTTTTGTTCGTGGCCTCAGCCTGGCCATTACCTTGGGGGTAGTATGGTGATGAATGATGCAATGATATATTAAACTTCTTACAGAGGTCCCGGAGTTCTTGAGAAACGAATTGAGGCCCGTTGTCGGTGACGATATCACTTGGCACTCCAAACCGCGAGATGATATTCTTCAGGATGAAGCATCATACCGTGGTGGCTTTGATCTCTGCATAAGCTTCAGCTTCCGCCCACTTGGTGAAGTATTCCGTAGCCGTCAGAATGAAGGACTTCTGCTTGACTGTGGAATTCGGGTCACCGAGAGGTCCGACGATATCAAAAGCCCACATGAAAAATGGCCAAGGAGCAGAGAGAGGATGAAGAGAGGAAGCAGGAGCATGAATCTTGTCAGCATGGAGCTGGCATTGAAGACACCTACGGACATATGTAGAGCAATCTTCTTACATAGGTAGAGCTGGCATTGAAGACACCTACGGACATTTCGGAATTGCCTAGCCAAGAGCATGACCAGATCTTGATAGGGCTTAAGCTTAGGGTCACGGGTGCGGTAAGTTGACAGAACATGACGCAGCACCAATTGAGAGTCTCCTATGATGTTAAGATATCGTGCACCCATGAGGTAGGCGTGCTTCAGACTGGCAAGGAGAGCCTCGTACTTGGCTATATTATTCGTGGTAGGAAATGAGAGTTGATAAGCGATAGGAATGGTCACCCCTTCTGGAGTGAGGAGAACGGTGCCGATTCCATGGCCCTGGGAATTGAGAGCACCATCAAAATGAAGAGACTAGAAAGGAAGAGGAGTGATTACTGCCAAGTGTTCATCGGGAAACTCATCTTGGATTGAATCTGTGTAAGGGATAGGAGAATGAGTAAGATGCTCAGCAATGGCATACCCCTTGATCACTTTCTGGACAATGAAGGTGATATCGAACTGGGAAAGAAAGCTCTGCCAGTGAGCTAACAGGCTAGAAAGGACAGGCTTTTCTAAAAGATAACGAATGGGGTCCATTCTAGAGATCAGCTTGACCTCATGGACAAGAAAATAGTGTTTGAGCTTCTAAGATACCCATACTAGTGCTGCACAGGTCTTCTCCATGACAGTATACTTGGATTCAGCGAGATTAAATGACCTTGAAAGATAGTATGCTGCCCTTTCCCTTCCGTCATCATCTACCTGAGCCAAGACAGCTCCTAGGGAGTCCTCAATCATAGAAATGTATAGGATCAGAGGTTTCCCAGGGACTGGTGGTTGTAGAACCGGGGGATTAGAAAGATAGACCTTAAGATCCTCATAGGCCTTTTGGCATTGATCATTCCATTCAAATTTTGCTCCCGCCTTTAATAATTCATAAAATGGGCAGCATCTTTACGAATGTTGAGATATAAATCTCCTAATGAATTGTAAGCGCCCAATCAAACCTCTGAGCTCGGTGATGTTCTTACGTGGCGGCATCTCCATAGCGGCCTTCGCTTTATTTGGATCGATCTGAATCCCCCGTTTACTAACTATAAACCCGAGTAACTTCCCTGATGCAACTCTGAACACACATTTCTTTAGGTTCATTTCCAATTTATACTCCCTAGCCCTTTGCAATACTTTGGCTAGAATAGCGTGGTATTCTTCTTTGGACCTTGACTTTACCAGAATGTCATCCACGTAAGCTTCTAAGTACACATGCATCATGTCGTGGAAGATAGCCATCATTACCCTCTGATAAGTAGCACATGCATTCTTTAATCCAAATGGCATAACAACATAATAGTATGTGCCCCAGGGCGTGGTGAAAGAGGTCTTCTCTTGATCCTCAGGAGCAAGATGGATTTGGTTATATCCAGAATAACCATCCATGAATGAGAGGGCTTCGTACCCAGCCGTGTTGTCTACCAACACATCGATGTGAGGAAGCGGAAAGTCATCTTTCAGACATGCCTTATTCAAGTCCCTAAAATCGATACAAATCCAAATTTTGCCATCCTTTTTCATTACCGGGACTATGTTTGCCACCCATTGCGGATATAAAATAACTCTAATAAACTTGGCCTTATGCAATTTCTCGACTTCTCCCTTAATTCTTAAGGCCATCTGCGGGTGGAATCTTCTTGCTTTTTGTTTAACGGGTGTTGCCCCTGGTTTAAGAATCAATCAGTGTTCAACCAATGTGGGGTCAAGACCCGACATGTCCTCGTAGGACCAGGCAAACGAATCGCTATACTCCCTTAAAGCCTTGATGAGCTCCTCTTGAACCTGAGGAGGGAGATTAGCAGAAATAAGTATGGGCCTGGGGTCCTCTTCTGTTCCAAGATTAATTTCCTTAGTGGGTTCATCCACTGCTGAGGACGGTTCGTCAAACCTCTTTAAACCTTGTGCGTACAAATCGATAGTGTCATCCACATCACTTTCCTCATCATCAGTTGGGTCCTTCTCATCCACAATTTCATATACCCCTAATCCGTCATTGCTCCATACCCCATCCAATTCATCACCTTCTTCTAAAACAATTGCGGTCTCTACAAACTCCGGGCACTTAAGGAGGGCATGGCATCTTTCGGCCAAGTCTTGCAGAAACCTATCCGGGATGGATTTAGAATGACGCATCACAGGGTGCGCCGCAGACGTGGATGGGCTGACTAGACTCAAACTAGACTCTACCCCAACTGACTCGACTATCCTAGGAGACTCTGCACACTGTACATCTAACCTAGGAGATAAGAAGTCTAAAGGGAAAGTGGCAGGGGTCTCGCGCCCCTGGGGAGAGGACGGACTGAAAACAGCGTAATTTTCCATTGAAATCTCTGTTTTAAAATTGGCATTTTTTTTGTGGAGGTCGGAGGCGATCACGAGACAAGAGGAGGAAGAAGACGGGGGAGGAGGCAGTTGCATGGGGAACAAATCGGGGAAGATGCAATCGAAGAATGGATCAGAGGATCAAACCACATCTCGTGGAGTTGGGCATTAGGGGGAGGAGGAGTAAACAAAGTTGAAAGATCAATAGGTGGCCAGCGCCCACATGCACACGGCACGAACAGAATTTCAGGCGGTCTCTCCGTGAAGTATGGTTCGACCAAAATTGGAGGGGAACGGGGGACAAACCCCAATTGTTGAAACATAGAGGCAAGACGGGACGGGGACAGAGAAAAGGTAGTGATAGAGCTCCCCACTTCCCGTGGCCTCCAACGGACTAGCTGTGTTGGAGAATGCTTCACCAGCTGCATCTCCTTCTTCCTCGGGTGGTCTTCTTCTTCGCTGAAGAGCTTTTAAAAAAAACACAAAAATCATTCATATCACCCACCAGCCCCTTCAGCGGCGGCAGTGGGTCAGAAACATCACAGGCGGCAACCTTCACATCAGCACATGGCGGTGGCTTCTTCAAAGTGCCGGGCTGCAGCGGGCCTTTCACAAAATGTTATCGATAGTCCCACGTTAACGGCTCAGAATCTCCAAGTATCGACATTGCTGAATCACGGTAGCCAAGGCCTCGACGGCCCATCTTCCTCCCTTTAGGGACGGGCTTGGTCCGTCCCTGTAATTGCGCGCCGAGACCCAGGCCCGTATGATAACCCAATTTCAGAATCATGTGCCACCCTTTGGAATCTCTAATCTTGGACTTAATCTTGACATTTGTTGGTGCAGTGGCGGGCTTGCGTGACACATATGCCAATGAATAATTTAAGTCCATTACTGACAAAACTGGCCTATTGCTTGGCCACAATGTAGGGAGAATCTTATCTGTAATGGCATCAACAGACTGGACGGTGGAGATACTTTTCACTTTAACCACCCGGCCCTGGAATGGGAATTTCAGGCATTGGTGGGCGGTCGAGGGCACGGCATTCAAACTGTTTATCCATGGATGACCCAGAATTTCTTTGAACATTGGGTCTATGTCCATTACATATAATTCCACGTCCATAACTAAAGGCCCTCGCCCAGCCTGTACAGTCACGACCCCGTGACAAGCACACCTGGAGTTGTCATATGCTTCTATTGTGGTTGGTGTGGGCTTAAGCATGTCTTCTGAAATGTTGCAGGCACGGAGGGTACTCAATGGACACACATTTATCGATGCTCCTGTGTCCACGAGGGCTGACTCCATCGCCACCTTATTCAAAGAAATGGTGATACAGAGTGGCATCTGCCATGTCTCTGGGGGAGCTAATTCTGACTCTGAAAATAAAATAGAAGGCCCCCTCGTAATTGTTGCCAACACCGTCGGTAAATTATCCACCGCCACGTCTTCATTCACCATTACTTTTTGCAAAAAAGTCTTCAAGGCATCCTGGTGCAGCGGCGACCTTTTGATCAACTCCAAAACTAAAATTTTGGCCGGCATCCGGTCCAAGTGCTGTAACAAATCGTACTTCATGCCCGGCACGGGGTCTGCATCTTCAGCTATTGAGGGAGAAGCCTGAGGGCTAGGTGCGGGTACACGAGTAGAAGGATATACTTTGTTGAATGGATTCCCACTCCGACGGGCGCAATGTCAGGCCGGCACGGCCTAAGATGGACCCCCGCTTGGCCCAGTGGGGTAGGTGGAAGGGGTAGAAGTGGGAGTGAGGATGACAATTGTTGGTCTAATGGGCCCTGGTGAAGGGGAAATGGGTGAAGGGTTAAGTGGAGGGGTGATGATAGAGGGTATGGTGGGTGATGGCGAAAGGACTGGCAGTATGGAGGGGAATGCGATGGGCCTGATGGGTGATGCGGAGGGAATAATGGGTAGAGTGGTGGTCAGAACGGCGGGCCTGAGAACGGAGGGGATAGCAGGTGCGGGGGAATGGTTGTGGTGGAAGGCCAAGAGGTGTGCGGGGGTTTCATCATCAAAGGTCCACCCAGCGTTGGGGGCTGGGTGCTGAACAATGTTTACCTGGGCCGGTGTCGACGCCGGCAGCTGTAGTTGTTGCTGAGGAGCGGGCGGGTGTACTGGCATGGGATTCTGATGGATCCCAAGGTCTTGTTGCTGCTGCTGATGTTGCTGGGGTTACTGTTGCTGTGGGGGTTGCTGCTGCTACTGTTTCTGGGGCGTCACCTGCTGCGGCATGGCTTGTCTCTGCCTTTGCTTGATGTCCTTGATCAACTGGTGCATCTGGGCCCAATCAATCCTCTGGCCCTCGTGTAAATCATACACCAGATCTCTAAACTGATAGCACCGCTCTATTGTGTGCCCGGACTGCCGATGATATATGCAATATCGGGACTGATCGGTGGCTGGATTCCAATTCTAACGCTCCGGAGATAGTTGAATATCACCAGTGTACATCAAAGTAGAGAAAATATCAGTCAAGGTTTCAGGAAGAGGAGGGTAATGGGCCCTCTTCGGGCTCGGTCGGGCAGGTCCGTAAGTGGCGGGTGGAGGAACATTATGATATTGCGGCGGACACTGAGGCTGTTGGGGTGGTGGTGGTGGTTGTTGCGGGTGTTGAGGAGCCGGGAAAGTGGGTTGGGGAGCTTGTGGAGTGGCGAACTGGGGGTTGCGTGGAGGCTGCGGGAAGCGAGGCGGAGTGGCTTGGTGGGGAAATTGGACAGCCTAGACCTGCTCGTTGATTTGCACTCACTCAGTGATGAGACCCTGGGACTTTCTGGCGGTTTTGGGTTTTTGGGCCTCGAACAGTGAATGAATAGGGGAGTCTTTAAACTGGGTCTGTATGAACCGAGCCCTACTGTATAACTGGTGCATATTCGAAATGTCATTCATCGCCAAAATATTACTGAATGTCGGGGTGGCATTGGAGATTAACAACTTAACTTTCTCTTCTTCCGGGATTTGCCCGGGCACACGTGAGGCCATCTGCCTCCATCGATCCGCATAGGTTGCAAAATCATCCTCCGGCTTCATCTTTTCCGCTACCAAGTCGGTGAAGGAATATTCGGGACCGACCCGATCTTGGAACCTCTGAATAAACTTCTTCCTGACTGTCTTGAAATTTTTTGCCTCCTCCAGAGGCAAGGTATAGAACCACTCCAGGGCGACCCCCTCCAATGATCGGAAAAATAAGTAAGCCATCAGGCGATCATCATGCTAGAACCGCGCCGACTCGTAAAGAAACTCCCTGACATGAATGAACGGGTTGCCGTTCCCGTCATATTTTCAGTACATGGGGAGCTCGGACTGAGGAGGAAAATGAATGTCCCTGAAGTTAGAAATAGGGACATCAACCAAAGATTGCGGGCCAACCTGCTTGTGGAGGAGGTAAATTTGTTGCTACATAGCAGCCCATTTGTTAAGGAGTTCCCGCTCCCGGGAAGGAGAGGACTGAGCAAGAAAGATGGAGCCCGGATGAGGAACGGAGGGGTGAACCGGCTGGGTGGGGAGCACATATGATGGATAATGGGCTAAGGAAGGGCCCATATCCACGTGAGCCAATTGGGCGGCCCCGGGTTGTAAACGAGTGAAATCAGCCGGGGCCAGAGGGGCCTACGGCGATGGAGAGATTGTAGTGTATGTATCAAGATAAGAACCAGAGGGGACCCGGGCCTTCCCCTTATCAAGATACTGATGGGCCGAGGTGGAGGCCTGGCCCACTTCCATGCTGGGGTATCGGAGAACCTGGGAACGGATGGGAGTAAGATCAATGGGGACAGCAGGGACGGGTGCTGACCCAACAACAGGAGACGTAGTGGTGGTGGTGGCAGTCACGCCATAGGAAGGAACTGAGGATGGGGCGTCTGCCCCTTGCAGAGCTTGCCGGATAAGGTGGAGCTGGGAGGGATCGAGCTGGGCCATCAAATTGAGAATTTGACCAGCCGAATTTTGTGTGGAGGAACCAGGAAGGGAGGGCTGAGAGCCCTCGAAGGCAATGGTCGGGAGAGGAGGGGCAGTCCCCTCTCCTCCCTGCAGATGGGCGACCCTGGGCGGGTCCTCAAGAAGTCCTCGAGGGAGAGAATCCTAGTGGGAATGGGAAAAGTCGTATGACGACATGGGGGATGACGAATCAAATAGAGGATTAAAGTAAGAAATGAAGTGAGAGTTGCCCCTAGATGGTGATCCTATGGGGAAGAAACAACTCCGCATGCACTGATGATAATGGGGAAGGGGGAGATAAACAGCCCTAAGTAAAAAGCTAAAAACAAACAACTCAAATGAGATGCACACAATGGGGGAGCCAGATGAGAGGAGAATCAGCCACTTAAGCAACCAAGTTGTCCAATGATGCGCGATAATTTTTTTAGATTCCTCTTCTAGGACCTTAGTGGATTAATTAATATATAAATTCGCTCAACCTCAAAGGTACATAATCAGGGTAGGAAATGAGGAACTGGGTGACTCTACGGAACTCTCTCTCTCACGGATGCAAACCCTAGACTGGGGGGATACTGTACAACATGCCCGGCGTCCGTGTGGGAATCTATGGCTCACGGGGGCTTACGGAGGTCCTCAGTAAGGTCCCCTAGTCGGCTCCAAGGAGTATGGAGACGAGAGGAAACCCTACCTCGGTAGGAATGCAACTACTATGAAAAGAATGTATGTCCCTATGCGCACCGGAGTGCATGCAAAGTCTAGCCTAGCAACTACAACCAATGATCAACCAGATATGCAAGTAACTAAAGCAAGCATGCAACAATGATATCGGAGCAAGGGGAGATCAATAATCAGCACCAAATACCATGAAGATCAACTAACATGGCAATCAAAGTGAATCACGGGTGCACTGTAGCACCACAAGAACGGTCTCTAGAAGGTCGCTCAGAGAGAAGGACGGTCTGTAGACAACCGTATAATTCAGGGAGTGACGACAAAATAACAGGAAAATCAGAGAATGTTGGAAATGAACAATGATAGAAATGAGACATGTACCAGGATGAGCTGTCTATGGGCAGCCACTTAATGACTGGAATGGACCTGTATCAACCGTGTAACATCAACCAAGCCAATAGAGTAAAGGTAGAAGCGTACCTGTGCCAGCAAGATAGATGGTGCACTCTCAGCCGCACAGAAGTTGGACGGCTCTGGAAGAACCGTTCAAATTCCAGAGGACAAAAAACGCAACCAACAAAGATCAACATGGTACCACTCGAAGAAAAAGGATTAACAAAGCAAAAGAGGGGGTCAGCAAGCCACTAACACGATGAGCACTCGGAGTCCCACCGTGATCGCCACAAAAGAAGGGTATAGATATATTTCTTCTCCCGTCCGTTCTTTAATGCCCTCCCATGCCTATCTTACCACATCCAACATGGGAAATGAACGAAGATAGAGGGAAAGGAAGGAATAAAAAACCCGTGATCGCCACCAAGGTGCCGAACGTGATGGATGCGCCATACCTTGGAAAGAGGGAGAGGTACTCACCTGGGGTGCAGCGCTGGAACGATATACGGCTTAAGAGGAACCGATTATAATGATGAATGGTCTCATGATAGACCGTCTAAGAACGCTGCAGGGGACGCGGGATGAAGCACTCATGGTAGTTGAACAGTTCTATTACGACCGCAGGAAGAAGAAGGATGGTCCAGGTCGCACCGCACGTCTCCTTGAACGGATGGGAGAGAACCATGCAAAACCACCACACCAGAAGTTGCAAGAGGGTCCAACCTCCACCCTTTCCGGCCGGCCAGAAAGGATGGGTCTCGCGTTATTGTACTGCTGACCTGAAAAACAAAGTGTAGAACACAAGGAAAAACCCAAGTTAGAAACGTGGAGTGTAGCAAATGCTCGAATGAAGGGAAATGAACATAAGTATTTGAATGGGGGATACCTGGGGGATTTTTAAACCCCTAGGGCGTCAGAAAGCACGGGAGGGTGTGTGCATGACAGTGCAAACAATGAAAACGTGGAAGAATGGATGTGTAAAAATAAACATGCAATGAGCAGAAATGAGACTATCGAATGCAAAAGACTCAAGACTAGGACTACTCCCTGAACCGGAGTCCTATATGGACGTAGAAGGCCTCCCTCCCTGGTGCTAGGTCACTCAAGAATTCAGCAAGGCTTCGCCGTTGACCAAAATCTCCCCCCCTTTTCAAACCCAGCCTCTAGGGTCTATTTATAGAACCCCCAAAGTCCTAGCTCGAAATTAGGGTTTAGAAGCATTTTCAGGTCAAGATTATCAAATAAAAGATGAAGATAATTCAATTATCTTTCATCTGGAAGAAACGACACTTGAAATGGTTAAGAATTCATGGAGAAATCATCGGAAGAAGTTTGGGATAAATCCACGAGGAGAGAGAGAAAATCTGTTGAATCTTCAGCAATCGAGCAGATGAACGGTCTAACGATAGACCACACATCCATATGGGCGGCCCATTCTGGGCCGTACAACGTCGTCGGTGGAAATTCATGAATTCATAAAATAATCCGAATTATCCATTGAACCATTCGAAGAGTTCGCCGTTGGACTCTCATAAATGAACGGCTACGATGAGACCGTTCAAAGGTAGAGCGGCCAAAGAACAACTGTTCTAGCCTTGTCGGTGATAAATAGATTAATTGGGTAATTATCTGAGAAAACCACCGAGCGTAGGACTCTGGGGGAATAACGACTACTCGTAGTCCGTCCATTATTTTGAACGGCTAAAAAGAGACCGCATAAATGCCTGTCGGTGGAAATTCAGAAAATTAACCAACATATTCCAAAATATATGGACGGCTACTATCAACCGCACATTGATTGAGTGGCCAATGATGAACCGTACATGTACATGGGCGCTTGAAACTCATAGGAAAGCTCAATCAACCAAAACCAAGGCCCATTAAGCCCAGAATTGAAACAAACCTAGCCAGTGAGGGAGGCTACCCATAAAACTGGCCCAAAACATGCCTGCAAATAGCCCCAACGAGTGATGGACAACTCGAGGCATCAACAAATGAGAGTAAGAGGAACGACTCAACTCATCGGCAAAAAACGGGTGTCAACAGAGGTTCATCTAAGTTACCGGAGCACTCTTCACTCTTGCCCTTGCCCATCTTGTTCGGTCTCGCCATCACTATGGTCATTACCTGAAAAATATTGGAAAACACTAGGTGAGCGAACGCTCAGTAGGTCTTAATATCTCAAGCTCCAAGCTAGCTTTAAGTAATTAACAATTTAACATGAACATGCAAGTCATGCATGGTATCGTAATCGAGAATTATAATGGCACGAGCTAGATTAATAATCCGGAGATAATATAAAAGATAGTAGACATGACAATAGATAATTTCAAGTGCTATGAAGAAATTAGATAGATGGGACAATAATTCCAAGAATAATCTTGACAAGATAGCAAGCTTTTCAATAAGGTTTTCAAGAGCATTCATGAGGGGACAATAACAATCGTTTCAATAAGGCATTCACTTTCACTAGAGCATATCACGTAACTATCACTTTGTAAGATTGACCATAGGTATAAAGGAGTTTAATTATTCAAGTAGCGATCACTTGTGGAATGTCATAGATCAATCTTGCTTTTGGTTGGTGCAATGTCACACCCGATCAATCATGATACCGGTACACGTTTGGACTTTGCCTCGCCCCTAGGATCAGATCGGGACCCCGTCACTTTTATGTTCTAGCATTGAGTATCAATTTGTTTGGACCCATAGCCCCTTTTGTGTCTATACCAATTCCACTTAAAATAATGGCCAAAGAATTCCAAGGATCAAGCATGTAGGAACATTGGGGTAGATTTCATGAAGCATAGAGTTCAAGGATAGAATTTGTAATAAGGATGACATATCAATAAACCATACGAAAACCATGAATATTCTTGAAATCTGGGTAATTGGCATCCACTCAGGTCGCCACCAATTACAGAATATGCTCCCACTGTAGTGGTCACCCATCCTGTGAATCAGAACAAGCTTGAAGAAATAGCATCCATGTCCAGACCGCTAAATCAGTAATTTACGCCCACTGGCTGGTCGCCAATTCTATTTGGCGTCCATGTCCAGGTCGCAAATTCCAGGCAGAACACAGAATTCCCAAAGAGGCCAGAAACAACGCTCTATGAGGACTAAAGCACCACGTTTCTTAAGAGTGACGTGACAAATAAGGGTTCCAGGGTTTTTTAGGGTACAACCAGCTCGACTACCTTGAGAGAATCCAAGGCTAGCGTAGACTTATGGAGATCTCAATGAAGAAAGTACCAGTCCGAAGGAAGGAATATCCCGCGGAGGGTCCAATCATCACCAAGAGATAGTGTGTGGGTGATAGAAAGTAAAACATGGACCAAGTCTCTGATATGAGACAGTGGTGGCAAAGATCCAGCGGTGTAGGATCGAAAACACACGAAGGAAGCAATGTCAGAAATATGCGTCCATACAGTGGTCGCCAATTGAAATTGACGTCCACTGACTGAACGATGTTTCAGTAAATTGGTCTCCTTAATCAAGGCACACATTCTTTTTGTCTTTCTTAACATATATACATTTTTAGGAATAACACCTTTTCAAATGGGCGCACATTATTTTTTTTAAGAATTTGCCCCTATTCAACCGGGCGTACATTCCTTACTAATTTTAGCATATTTATTCCTTTTTCAGAATTTACAGTAAATGGCGCCTCTTTAAGAGGCCGCAGGTTCTGTAATGTGAGATAGTTTGTCTGGTCATAATTTATTTTATTATTTCTTTTAGGACCACTTTGCGGCTGTTTACACGGGCGCAGGTTTATGAATAGCGATAGCCTTTGTGTCGCAATTTCTTTTCATGCTTAAACACTGCAATGCATCCACTGGATACGTTTACAGATACAACGGTACAGTTATTTCCACATTTTACTGTTCATTAGGAGATGAACAATTCCTGATGAACAGTGCTACTTTCAATTCATGAAGATTTTCAGAAAACTATAGACATGATAGTGAAGAGAAAATTACAAGGATTCAAAAATATGCATCACATAATTTTTCAGATGTACGGTTCCATAGCTATTTAATTTCAAAGGTGATGCAATTATTAATTAGCTAAGGTATTTTACGACAGAGTGTAAGGCGCCCATTGATTTGGCGTCCAGGGCACTATCGCAGTTCACTGATTTAGCGGCCACGCTATGGTCGCTAATTCCTTTTTCATGTAGAGACCTCTTAAACATGATCCAAAACATGCAACAATGGTACAATAAAACTACATGGCTTATCTAGCATGAGCCTTGCATGTGGTACATGAATATTCATGAGTTTTGCTTGGGAGATTGCCTATCTTTGATGCTCTAACGGATGAAGATGAAACAGGAGTTGCAGGAGGAAGAAGATGAAGGGAAGAAGCCACGCTCTTCTTCTTAGATTTGTGCCAAGGCAGCAGCAACAGCAGCAGCCGCATGGACTCGACGGGGAGAAGAGGGAAGCAGGCGCACAAAGGCAGCCACCAGAGGAAGAAGGGGGCGTCGACATAGGGATACGAACAGCAGCAGCAACAACATGCTCCTGTCATTCGCAGGGGTCTTATATATATGGTCTTGGCTTTACGAGTCCTATATAAATTTCAGAGTCCTAGCCAGTTTATAATTTCCTAAGAACAATCCTGATGAGTCTCAACTTTCCCTTGTTTGAGCCGCTTTCATGTTGATCCTGTAAACTCTAAGGCCCTCATGCAAGCATCGACGTGATAAAGGTTTGGTATAACCCAATGTCCTTCTTTTAATGGTGTTTATACAAATGCTCTTAAGGCCCCTTTTAACTTTTAAAGGATGGCTAAACAAGCTATTATACGTAAGGGTCTATTAAGGCTTTTACGTTGGGTTTGATTAGTTGGGCCCTTCTTGGCCCACTATTTAGCCCATTTGCTTATAAGGGGTTGATTTCTTTAATGGGTTTGGCCTTTCGTCTTTTAAGAATTCATTTGTAATGGATTTTCAAAGCCCACCAATGGTTAGTAAGGCCCATTAGCTATTTAGCCATGTCTATTTTACTTTATATTTTATGGAAATTTTATTTCCCAGATTTGTTATCTAGCTAATATTATATAGTCCTTATTATTTATTCTATTTGTAAATTTCCAGGGTGCTACATTGTCCCCCACTTAAAAGAATTTGGTCTCACATGGTTTTTTTTCTTTCCATAGTAGTAGGGTAAAATCACCATATTTAAAACATGTATTTTAGCTAAATCCATTCTTATAGCATGCTAAGAACTAAGATCACCATATCCAATAGGATGGGTTGGAGTTACCTTCCAACGCTTGAAGTCTACCCTGATGCTTTGGTCCACCTTGTTGTTGCTCTCGTGGCGCTTTCTCCTTCAAAAGTGGACATCGGGCGATTCTATGATCCTCACTCCCGCAATGAATGCACTTTCCAAGTTTGTACTAACACTCCTCTGATTTGTGCCCTCCTTTCTTGCATTACTCGCATTTTTCCTCGGCCGGAAAACCTTGCTGGTCATCATTCTAGAGTTTATTGTCCTTCCGGGAACCGTTACCTTCATTGGACCTCTTCTTGTCATTCACGGGTTCCCTATTCTTGGATCCATTCGCTAACTCCTTCTTGGCAATTTTCCCTTTGATTCGTTCCATCATATCCATAGCATCTTCCAATAGTTGTGCCTTCCTAACCATCTCCATATAAGTTTGAATTTCTAATGGCGCTAATTGAGGAATAAGCTCCACCTTCAAGCCATTCATAAATCTCCTTGCTCTTATCTTCTCCGTATGGACTAAATGTGATGCATATCGGGCCAATCTAGAAAACTTCGCTTCATAATCTGCTACCGATAAACTACATTGTTTCAATGTCACAAACTCCATAGCCTTCTTTTCCCGGATTCTCTCCGAAAAATATTTCTCATTAAAGTGTTCTAGGAATTCATCCCATGTAACTTGGTTTTTAGGAAAAATCGCTTCCACGGACCCCCACCATGTCCTAGCATCCTTTTCTAGTTGATAAGTCCCCAATAGTACCTTCTCTTGCTCAGTACATTGCATAACCCGGAAGGTTCTCTCTATTTCTTGCAGCCAATTCTCTGCCTCATCCGGGTCGGTAGACCCACTAAACGTAGGAGGATTCATCTTTTGAAACTTCTGAAGCAAATCCCCGGCTCCTGTGGACATGCAAAATTGCACGCCTGTATGTCCCAACTAGTCCAGCATCAACGATAACGTCAACTGAAGAAACTGTGAAGAAGGGAGGGCCCTCCGGACTCCCCGAACGCACACACACTACCGTGAAGCCATCTCCGGAGTCACGACAGTGAAGAGAAATCAACCACCAAGGGCCCCATGATCCATGGGCCTCGAAGAAAATCAAATGGGCCACAACTCGCGCTCACAATGGGCTCGGAACTGCCCACTTAGCCCCTTCAGCGGCACGCCCCTTCAGCGGCACGCCCATTGGGCGCTTCAGTGGCATGCCCCTCAGGCCCCTTCAGCGGCACGCTCTCTTCAGCGGCACGCCCTTTGGGCTCTTCAGCGGCACGCTTGCAGTATCTTTCAGCGGCACGCTCTAATGGCCTGCCAGCGGCACACTTGTTGAACCCGCCAGCGGCACGATGTTAAGGCATTTCAACGGCACGTTCGGCAGACCAAATCTTGTGCCCATGCCCTACAGATCTTTGGCGCGCAGTGGGCTGTCCGAGGTGTCGGCCGGTGGTTGGGCCACGCAGGCTACTCCTCTGCCACCAAGGACGGACAAGGTCAAACGCCATCATAACCCATCACTTCCCGCCTTCACCGTTCGTGCTCGAGGGCTCCCGCGCGCGGAGGTATAAAAAGCCCTCCTCTTCCGAACCAAAGAGAGAAGCAAGGAGAGAGAGCAGGGGCAGAAGAGAGCAGAAGGAGACACAGAGAAGAAAACGGATAGACAGAGAGAAGAGACTCGCCGCTGGAGAGAGCCACCGCCTCCGGAGGAAGAAGAAGAAGAAGAGAAGAGGAAGAAGGGAGAGCTCCGCCGTGGGATTTCCCCTGTTCGCCGACTGCCCAGAAAAGAGAGTAAGGGAGGGAGAGAGAGAGTGTGTGTGATGTATTAGGGGAAAGGGGAAAGGGCAGGGAGCCGTCGCCTCTGTTCGACCCTAACTCCCTCATCTTTCTCCTCCTTCTCTTTCTTAGCTTCTCCCACCGCTTATATTTTCAACTCTGGTGCTTTGAAGTGTACATGGCCGGTTATGGCCTCTTATCTTTATGAATGGAAATTTCCCCCTTTTTGGATTTCTTGCTACCGTGTTTGATTTATTCCCATATGTGTGCGTTTCAACCCTTCTTCCTCCTCCTTCCGACGGTTTGGCCCCCAATGGGGACCCTTTTCCCCCTCCGTCATGGCCCTTGTCAAGGGATCCCTGATCTTCAACCTCACCCATGTGCCTGAAGGGAGAGGCCCCCATCTTCTTCTCTTGAACGCCCAGCCACCAACACCATCTTTGGCCTTCCTTTCTTCCTCAGCCCCAACCCTCCTAGCTAACCCTCAGCCTTCACTCCCTTGCTTAGTCCTCCACCGGTCCACCCCTATCCCGGTGCAGCCTCCCCAGCTCCCAGCGGTACGCCCTGGCTAAGCCCCTCACTGGTACACCCTTCAGCAACCCTTCGCCGGCACACCCCATTGGCCCCTCGCCAGTGCACCCCTTGATGCCCTTCTCTGGCACGCCCTTATTTGGCCTTCAGCGGCACACCCAGCAACTCTTCACCGGCACGCCTGTAACGGCCATCGCCGGCACGCCCCCTTTCCCGGCACGGTCCTAGTCGCCTTCACAGGCACACCCTTTGGCCTCCCTAGTCCGGCACGCCCCTGATCAGTTATTTCTTTTCTTCCCTTTATCCATCGTTGCTTTCGGGTTTTCCGAGGTTTTATTAAAGATGCTGTCGCTCTCGAGCGCCCACATCCAATTGTCGGGTTCCGTCACTCCGTGTGGGTGTGTTCCCTTTATCTCCCTTACGCTCGGGTCAAGGGGAGATGCTGCCGAATTTTTGGTAGAAACAATAACACGTTGAAATGACAAAAGGAAGCAACAAGTGAATGGAACGATCGGCGATAGAAGACTCTAACCGAAATGAGGCACTGCGGGCGCATGAGAAGTATCGGATTAAACGGCGATGTGGTGAATTAAATGCTCAATCCGTAAAGAAAAGGTTGGGTGAAGAAGGAGAAAAGATTTGTATAAAACTACATAGAAATTAAAGACAAGAAGAAAAGAAAAGCCTTAAAACAAGTGGAAGAGGAGTGGACCTTCACCGGTACACCTATTCCAGCCCTCGCCGGTACACCCTTTGCCCCCCCCCCCCCCCCCCCCCCCCCCCCGCGGCACACTCCTTTTCTTCCTTCGCCGACACGCCTTGGAATGCCTTCACACGCAAGCCACCCATCTCCTTCGCCGGCACACTGCCTGTTGGCCTCCCCGACACGCTCCATGCCGCCGACCTTCACCGGCACGTTCCTTCAGCCCCCTTTTGGCCCTCCAGCGGCCCACTCTCTCTCCAGAAGTATATATATAATATACAATGATAATAATAATAATAATAATAAATTAGTAAAAATTACGATGAGTAAATAAATCTGAATATATATATGTATATGAAATAAACAAAAAAATTGTGAAATAGTAATAATAATGGTAATAATAATAATAATAATAATAACAAACAACATGGATAAATCATTCAAGATAAATACATAAAAGGGGAATAAGCAATAAAAAGAAACATATACATAATTGGAAGCCCAGATGAAAGAAATGGTAAAATCTACATTGCAGCCCCGTCTCTCCCGTGACCCGGTGCTGAAGGGAATAACAATGCTGCCCCCGCAGGCTGGGCCTGAGTCGCGGGAATTACCCCAACACAGCCACGACCCGACCTCGCTTCGGGCCGACATTCTGATTGGACCGGACCCATTTCTCAGGACTAGACCCCTTTCGAGCCACTATTAAAATTACCGCGCACTCGGCAGACATTTGAACGGATTCATCCCGGCTCCCACCGCGTTTCCATTATGGACCCTTGTCCGAACATGAAAAAGGTCAGCGAGTGACCAATATAGCCCATGGCCCGTATCCCGATGCGGATCTCAATGTGATTTATTCCTGCTTCTTTCTCGCGCACTTAGTATTAGTCCTTTCGGCCGCAGGGCCCCTAATTTCGGCAATTAATCAAGGGTGTTCCCTCGTATGGGGGATGTAAATGACGTCGCGGCCTTTATGGCACGACGGGATCTGGTCCCGACACGAACCACACAATCGCCTGATGAAGTCAGATCGAGCGCACCATGGACCCTTCGGAGCCCGAACAAATCGTCACCCCGGTGACTGGCACGCCCACGCACCTAACAAACCAAATAAATGAACCACGATCACCAATCGATCGAAAAGTGCATCCACAAGTCTAGCACGCCCGGTGGGACTTTATTCACCCTTCATCATTTTGCCGAAATTAGGGGCCCTGCGGCCCCCTTCTTGTAATACTAATTGCGCTACTTTCGCGAATGCAGCAGAATCGCATTATGGTACCAACAATGGCAATTACCTGCGGCCCTCAGGTCCTCGATGACCATGTTCGGGGCAGCTACCTCGCGGTCCCCCTCAAGTTCGGGAGCTTCCCTCTCACGGTCGGCTTCCCCAACTTTCTTGGGGTGGCCTTTGTCAACCTACTCGACGTGAAAGCATCCGATGAGCCCCAGACCAACGCCCTCATCCTGGGGGCCACTGAAGCTACTGTCGGCCGAGCTGTGGCCAAGAGCGACAACGGTGTCCTGGCAACGATGCTGAGTTGCAATGTGCACCATGTGCACCAGACCACTGGCCCATCCTACGAGGGGTCGGCATCTCACCGGAGGAGGCTCCGAGGGAACAACACTGGTGTCATCCCGGGACGCCGCATATCCAGCTCCGGGAAGTCCATGGCTGTCGGGACCATCCGGGTCCACCTCGATGGACAGAGGTCCCAGGTGATACCGGACCGCATCATCCCGACCATCCCAGTCCGTAACTCTTTCCATGGGCTAGAGAAGCTAAAAGAGAAGGTGACGCCCGCTGTCCCGGACGTGGCACCAAAGACTGCGCCAGCTCACAGGCCGGCCAAATTGAAACAAATCTGGGTTCCTAAGGAGGCCCAGCCCACTGCATATGCCCAGACAAGACCCAGCACTTTCCGCCCGAGGAGGGCCCAAAGAGATGAAAGGGTCAAGGTGACGACCCCTGCCCGCCGACCAGCACATGCCATGCCGATGCCGCACGAGAATACCCGCCGCCATCGCCGTGGGTGCCGACATAATGTCGCCCGCCTGGCACCCAGGGTCTACTCCCCTCCTGTCACTGCCATCGATGCACAACTACCGGCTGCTCTCCCTAAGCAGGAGTGGGGAGGGATCGAGCAGGCCATGAGAAATTACCTTCGAGGCCCAGATAGCACTCCCTTGGGTCGCCAGAGACTGCTGGGGGCAGTGGCCTCCGCTTTCCAAGAAGAAGAAGCCCGACCCGCACCTAGTGCAGAGTCGAGGAATCGGTCAGAGGAGCCGCGCCAGTCCCCTTTTTGGGAGGAAGGGCCACCCCGACGATCGGTCTTCGACAGGTTGGTGTTCCCAAGAAGGTCATCCAGGAGGGCAATGAAGAGAAATAGAAGCTAGAGAATCTTCACCTGCAATATGGCAGGAGTTTTTGGTCGGTACGGGGTCCTCCCCACCGACCCTAAAGAAGTGGCCAGACTCGCCGCCAGACCGGGGCCTCTCACTAGAAGGGGAAGAGTGGCAGGCGAAGCGGCACAGACAGGCGCCGAAGGAACCTTTCACGAAGAACCTCTTGCGGCTCTCACGGCCAATGTAGTCACCATCGACGACACAAGCGGCGGGCCCTCCACATCATCCGAGGACGCCCTGGCCGAAGAGACAGGGGCATGCCCAGTCTCCCCACCACTGACCCGACAATGTTGTACATGATGCAACGATTCCAGCAAGAGATTGAGTCGCTGAAGAAGCAACTAAATGAGCGGAACGTACAACCCTCGATGTCCGGATAGATCGAGGTTCTGCTCGAAGCGCCCGCAGGCAACAGGCAATCTTCAGAAGCAACTCTGTAAGCTGCGACTTCCCCAGCAACTCCCAGCTTCCCCGGGGGCATGCCCCTGCAACAAGCACAGTACGCAACACCGACTCCACCGCAGGCCCCGCCTTCCCAAGGGTCCCCAATGGCCCCTCAGGCGACTGTGCTGACCACTCCAAGTGCGCAGCCCGCCCATTTCTATCCACGTCCGGTCGACCCAACAGCATTCAGCCGGTTGATGCTTAAACAAATGATAGACATGAAATTAGCAGAGAGAGGCGATGGGGATCAGACGACGTTCGACCTCTACCGGGTGCCCTATCCGGCTCATTATGCCGTGAAGAAGCTGCCGGTTGGCGTCACCAAGCCACCGAAGTACGAAAAGTTTAATGGGCAAGGGTCTCCCAGGGAGCACATTGCCTATTATGTGAATGTCATGGGAGATCTGGCTGTCGATGAGGCCTACCTCCAGAAGTTCTTCGACTCCACACTCATTGGGCTTGCCTTTGAGTGGTACTCCAGCTTGCCGCCCGGGTCTGTTACTGATTGGCCCGACATGCAGAAAAAGTTCAAAGAAAGGTTCTACATCGCCGAACGAGAAGTCACTGTGGCAGAGCTCTATGCCACGAGGTAGAGGAATGACGAGTCGACCCTCGACTACATCAAAAGGTGGAGGAACCTCAGCATGAGGTGTAGGCGTCCCCCGCATCAGGAGGATGCAGTGCAGATTTGCAAATAAAATTTGAAAAAGGAAATCCTGGAAAGAATGATTGGCGCTGAGGTCAAGACATTTGACCGCCTGAATAATATAGTGGCCGAGATTGAGGCATTTCTGGCCCGATATTCCTCCACCCCGACCGCATCGAGCCAGAGAGCACGGCAGGCCGAGAAGAAGCCAGTTTCCCCTGAGGTGCATGCACTAGATTTCCAGACCTTTGAGAAACAGAAAGAAAAAGCCAAAGGGGCCGCCAACTCTCCCCCGCCCAGAACTACAGAACAGCGGGAAGGCCCCTCGCTGAGGGAGAAGATGAGAAACAAGCTATATTCTTTCTCCCTAGACAAGTCCCTGCTCCTGTTCGAGTGGGCAACCTGCTACAGTAAAATCACGTTG
Source organism: Amorphophallus konjac (assembly GCA_022559845.1). NCBI lineage: Eukaryota > Viridiplantae > Streptophyta > Magnoliopsida > Alismatales > Araceae > Amorphophallus > Amorphophallus konjac. The sequence goes on along the minus strand of CM040118.1, from coordinate 156,955,702 downwards.
CCAGAACCAAAGAGGCCCGGTGACCTGAAGAAGAAAGATGACCCACGCTTCTGCCTGTACCACCAGATGCTCAGGCACACTATTGACGACTGCTATGTCTTCAAGCACGTCATTGAGTCCATAATCAAGAATGGGGAGCTGGACATGGGGGAGCATAAGGTAGACCCCCCACAACCGCATGAGTTGCCCAACATAACCTCCACCGTCAACATGGTTTCATTATACCAGGAGTTGCTTGAAGAGTGGGTGGAGGCTAGCACCCGCGCCACTTATGAAACTTTTATTATGGCCCCCGCTCAAGACCAAGAGGGTTGGCAGACCGTGCCCAGGAAGAATAGAAGAGGACGGATCCCTCGGCCCACCCCAGGAGTTCATGTGAGGGGTGTGACACCCCGGGCGGCACCACCCCCGGTGAATCCGGTCTGGCATGACACGGCCCCTCGACTAGTCATGAGGCGGCTGACTCACAATAAAAAGAAGCATGTCCCGATGCGGATGCATAAGAAGACCAGCCCGGCAGTTGAAAGACTCCAGGCTGTTATTGATGGGCTTGAAGATTATGAACAGCCCGAAATCTAGCCCGTAGAGCTGAAGGAGTACGTCCCCTGGGAGGAGTTCGAATCACTCGAACTGGCTCCGAGAACAGAAGCCGAAGCAGAGAAAGAGCCTCCCCTGTGGGGTGAACTTCCCCAAGAGCAGCCATCGGCTACAGCGAGAAAGAAGAAGAAGAAGAGAAGGTCTAGGGGCAAGAAGAGAAAGGAGGTTGTCGTCGCTTGCAACACCCTCGCAGCGCTGTTCGACACTGCCCTCTCCCTGGACGAAAAAGAGGAAGAGTTACCCCATGAGCCGACGGAGGTGAGCCAGGCTGAAGCATCCACTTCCCAACACGTCACCAGGTCGGGATGGAAGTGGGGGCGCCCCCCCTCACGATAACCTCAACATCATGCTCAGGGGAGAGCAACCATACCAGGTCCCCTGAGTCCAAGGTTCGAGGCACCGAGATCCCTCCCCCATTGGGTCTCTATCCTGAAGGAGCCAGGAACATAGGCACCCCTTCATTCGCCGAATTCCTGTTAACCCGAGCAGGGGGCAGGCACCCTCCCAAGGGTCTCCTTCGACCAGAGAAGCAGGCAGTCCCCAAGCTCCACCGGGGGTGACTCCTTCTCAGCCAGAGGAGGAATCTAACGGCATCCCAAACCTTGCTGATATCATACAAGAAAAGGAGGAAGCCCAACAGGCCCCACGGGCTCGACAGGCTATAGCAGAGCCGGCAAATGTGGTATCCCCTGATTTTACACCCCAGCTCCAAGGTGGGGGCAGGCGTGGCAAGTTCGAAGAGATGAAGTTACTCAAGGTGCGGGCTGCCGACCGAATAGTCAGACACCTCAAGAAGATCCCGGCCCAATTTACCGTATGGAAGATGCTGTCTTTGGATGAAGAAACATGGCAAGCCATCATTACCGCACTCTAGACGCCAGCACACCTTGAAGCCTGCCTGGCAGAAATATCACCTGAAGTGGCTGTGGCTTTCACAGAGGATGACATGCTTCTGCCCACCTGCAGTCATAACAGACCCCTCTACATGAAAGGGCAGCTGAATGGCCAGCCTATCAACAGGGTCCTAATTGACCCAGGGGCGGCAGTGAATATACTCCCCTACCGGGTGTACCAAAAGCACTACTTTGACGTACACCTGGTTGAGGTTAAGAATGTCAAGATTGCTGGTTTTAACCAGAAATGCAAGGTGCCCATGGGGGTCGCAGAATTCAACTTGACCTTTGATGATTTCACCACCAAGGTCCAGTTCCACGTCATCAACTCCAACACCTCCTATAAGGCGTTGCTTGGCTGGCCTTGGTTACACCAGAACAGAGTGGTGCCTTCCACCTTGCACCAATGCATCAAGTACCCTTGCGAGGGGAAGGAAGTCAGAATCTTCGCCGACCTCCACCCGTTCGAGGTGTTCGAGTGTCATCTGTCGGATGTCAATCTGTACTTAGAAAAGGCGAAGCAAGCTTTCCAAGTCGCTCAAGACAGGGGAAAGAAGAAGGTGGAATCGGGCGGTTGGTTTCCTCCGCCGCCCCCAAGTTATATGGATCCCCCACATGTACCATTCATTACGCAAGAAGGAGGGATATTCAAGGTAGCTCCTCTTGCCATCTATCCTACATCGGGGACACCTCGCCTTGAAGACCTACTGGAAGACGTCAGGGTCCCACCAGGAATCATCAAGCCCATAATAGAAGTTGACTGTCAAGTAGCCGAGCAGTTGAGAACCTTTGAGGTGCCTAACCCTGAAGGACCACCCACTATCTTTTACGTTGCCGGGGAAAAGCCAGTCAGGGAAGACGATGATTACCGATTCCCTGACGAACTGCATGACCCGCACGTCCCCATCGCGGGACTTCCTCACATGACTGACCGGGCAATTAGAGTGGTCAAAAAGAAAAAGATCCCCCCTACCAACCCTCCAGCTGGAAAGAAATGTTTGAAAGGATGTGGAACCCACCAAACCTGGATCGGCAGCTGCTGTAAATCACCAAGCACCCCGGCCTAGGTTTTTCGCTAGAAGACTATTACGAAACTGATGTTATATCGGTTTTGGCCCTGTGCGGCGAGGACCCCGCGGAAGCTGCAGACTTGCGGGAAGCCCGTCAAGATGTATATTCCACACCGTCGACTGAGGAGGTGCAAGATGAAGAAGTGTTCCTTTGGAACCCTATCCGCCACCGCTGCATGGGGAAGACTTCCTCCTTTTCTGAGGGGTTCACCTCGAAGGATCACACCACCGGGGCACCCTCACCCCGGCCTGCTGGTGAAGCAAGGAGCAATAGCATGGGCCATGCTCCGGATTCTCCTCGATACGACCCAGTCATGTACGCCTTATACCATAGGCAGCAACGGGAGATCGAGATGTTAAAGGCACGAATGGCTGAGTTAACCTCGCTAGTGATCGACCTGATCCAGGGCTCTCTCCGCCCGTGGGGTGCCAACGTGTCTTGGCCCCGAGACACCAGTCCTGACGCCTCCGTCTGGTCGAGGAGGGAAGCAAGAGATACAGCGAGCCATTTAACCGGCCGGCCAGCCAGGAGAGGCCTGACACTCCAAGAGAAGCTACAGAAGCCCTACTCCTTCCCAAGAGAGAAGATTCGGGGTATCTTTGATTGGGCCTGCCACTATGGCAAGGTCTCCCTCCCGAGGTCCAAGAGGTCGTAGGAAGCCCGAAGAAGTGGGGACCCACTTTTTTGTCCCTATCACTAGATACTGGGTCACGCCATTGAAGACTGCTATGTCTTCAAGGACATTGCTCAAGACCTCATTGATAGGGATGAGCTCAGAATGGGAGACTATGTGGTAGCCCCGCCGCGCCCCCACGTGACAGGTAGCCCCAGAAGAGGAGCCTATACAATATCTATCCAGTACCAGGCTCCTGAAAATGCAGCTGCCCCGGCCCCCGCCGAGGCTGTCTATGATGAGTACACAGAAGATCCCGAGGCGGCCCTGTGCCTGTCTACGTCGGGGAACCCCGTGGACTCACCGGCTGTGGCCCAGGAGGAACGTGAGGTAAACACAGCCTCCACACCCAATCATGAGGAACAAGAAGAAAGGGACGGCATCCTCGAGCCCGAGGGCGATGAAGACCAAGACTTTGTTGATTTGTCGCCGGCCCCGCGGAAAATTGAAGATGGCGGCCAGGCCACCGTTAACGAGTTGGTTGTGATCAATCTTGGCACAGAAAGCGACCCCAGGATGACCTTTCTGAGTGCTCTTATACCCCCACAGGAAAGGGAACAATACATGAAGCTACTGCAAGAATTTCGGGATTGCTTTACCTGGAACTACAAAGAAATGCCCGGACTCAGCCCCGAAGTGACCCAGCACATTTTGGCCATCGATCCCAAGATGGAGCCAGTAAAGCAGTCTCCCCGGCGTATGAGGCCTGAACTGATCAACCAGATCTGTAAAGAGGTTGAAAAGCTCATAGATGTCGACTTCGTAGCAGAAAACCAATACACTACCTGGCTGGCCAACATCGTGTCGGTAAAGAAGAAGAATGGACAGACCAGGATCTGCGTGGACTTTTACGACCTGAATAAAGCCTGCCCGAAAGATGACTTCCCGGTGCCCATCACCGAAGTGATGATTGATGCGACCACTGGCCATGAGGCCCTGTCTTTTATGGACGAGTCGTCCGGCTATAATCAAATATGCATAGCCGACCACAACTGGATTCACACGGCCTTCAGATCGCCTAAAGGGATATTCCACTACAAGAGGATGCCCTTCGGTCTCAAGAATGCCGGCGCCACGTACCAGCGGGCAATGACCAAGATATTCGACGAGCTGCTGTATAGCAAAGTCGAATGCTACATTGATGATCTGGTCGTCAAGACCAAGGAAAGGGGTGATCATCTGGACGACCTGAGGGTCGTCTTCCACAGGCTTCGGCAGTACGGGCTGAAGATGAACCCCGTGAAGTGCGCCTTCGGTGTCTCCAGCGGGAAGTTCCTCGGCTTCATTGTCCGACACAGAGGGATCGAGATTGACCCCTTCAAGATAAAAGCCATCCAGGAGCTGCCTCCTTCGAAGAATCTGGGGGAGCTGAGGTCTCTACAGGGTCGACTAGCTTACATCCGCAGGTTTATCTCCAACCTGTTGGGGCGCTGCCAACCCTTCCACAGACTGATGATGAAGAATGCACCCTTTAGTTGGGGTCCCGAATGCCAGCACGCGTTCAACCAGCTAAAAGAGTACCTAAAGACCCCGCCCATCCTAGGGGTACCTGCCAAAGGCAAACCGCTCATTCTCTATATAGCGGCTACCAAATATTCACTGGGGGCAATGCTTGCCCAGAATAATGACGAGGGGAAGGAGCAAGCTCTCTACTACCTCAGCCGCAGATTGGTGGGAGCAGAGGCCAAGTACACCCCGATTGAGAAGATTTGCCTTGCATTGGTCTTTGCAGTCAAGAAGCTGAGGCACTATATGCTGTCCCATGAAGTGAGTTTAATATCCAGAGCCGATCCCATCAAGCACATTCTCTCCCAGCCAGTCCTGAAGGGGCGCCTGGGCAAATGGGCCGTACTGGTCATGGTGTTCGACATCACCTACGTGCCGTAGAAGGCCGTTAAGGGGCAAGCCGTCGCAGACTTCTTTGCAGCATAGCCTATGCCCGAAGACTCCCCGTTGGCCACGGAGCTGCCCGAAGATGAAACACTGGAGGTGGACCAGGTCCAACAAGTCATTTGGCAGCTGTACTTCGACGGGGCCTCGAGAACAGAAGCGACCCCGTCCGGACGCAACAAGATACGGGCCGGAGCCGGCATCGTCCTCAAATCTCCAGATGGGGAGGTAGTGCACACCTCCTGCTGCATTAGCAAGCCCTGCACAAATAATGAAGCAGAATATGAAGCTCTGATCATTGGTCTCCAGGTGGCCCTCCAAATGGAGATCAAAATGCTCCAAGTATTCGGCGACTCGCTGCTGGTCGTCAAGCAGGTCCAGGGGCAGTTTGACATCCGGAAACCCGAGTTGCTCCCTTATCACACTAAGGCGAAGGGGCTCATGGAACGGTTCTACCTCCTCGAGATAGGCCATGTCGCCAGAGGAGACAATGCACAAGCCGACGCCCTAGCAAAATTGGCGAGCTCACTAGCAGTGCTGCCAGATGGATTAGTCAACATCCAAGTGATAAATCAGCACTAGGTACCCAACATGATAGAAGAAGAACTATAAGAAGAAGAGCTGGAGGTCACTGCAGCAGAAGCTGTCGGCCTACCTGACAGGAGAGACCTCTGATGTAGTGGTTCAAACACCGGCAACTGCCCAAGCAAAGAGAAGAGAAGATCAAGCTAATTAGAACCAAGGACTCTTATGAGCTCCGAAACGGAATATTATTCCGAATTGTGGCCGACGCCAAACAGAAACTACTCCTCCGATGCTTGTCCATTGAAGAAGCTTGGAGGGTCATGAAGGAAGTCCATGCCGGGACAACTGGTGCACACCAGGCAGGACCGAAAATGAAGATTGAAATAAAGAAGCTCGGCTACTATTGGCCGACAATGTTTGACGACTACAGCAAGTATGCTAAGTCGTGTCAGAAGTGTCAGGATCATGCCACCATACCTAGAAGGCCGCCCGTGTAGCTGCATCCAATGGTGCCCAGTTGGCCGTTTGCCCAATGGGGAACAGACATCGTGGGTCCCTTACCCGCGTCATCCACCGGCTGTAAGTACATTTTGGCGACAACTGATTATTTCTCCCGTTGGGCAGAGGCCGTCGCCTTAAGAGAGGTTACCGGAGAGATCGTGGCCAGATTTGTCCGCCGTAACATCATATTCCGGTTTGGCACCCCCGACCGGATTATCTTAGACAACGGCAGCCACTTCTATAACTAAAAGGTCTACCGACTGGCAGAAAAGTACAAAATTGACTAGAGGACATCGACTCCCTACAATCTACAGGCCAATGGGCTGGCTGAAGCTTTCAATAAAACACTGCACTCTCCTGGCCAAGATTGTTAGCTCTAACAAAAGGGACTGGGAAGAGAAGATGTACGAGGCGCTATGGGCATACCGGACCGTATACAAGACCCCAACAGGCTGCTCGCCTTTCTCTCTAGTATACGGATCAGAGGCAATTGTCCCCGTTGAATTGGAGGTACCCTCCCTCAGGGTCGCCATTCAGCACGGGCTCGTCCGCGAAGGGCAAACCAACGCCGAGCGAAGGCTCGAAGAGCTCTCCAGTTTGGAAGGGAAGCGGCTTCAGGCCCAACAGAACATTCAGGTCTACCAGGCCCGAATAGTGCGTGCCTTTGACAAGCTCGTCAAGGAACACGAATTCAAGAAGGGCGACCTTGTCATGGTCAAGAGAAGAGATGTCATGGCCGCCAACCCCAAGGGTAAGCTGAAAGAAAATTGGCTCGGGCCCTACGTAATTCAAAAATTCTACAAGGGTGGAGATTATGTAATTGTCAACCACCGCGGGGAAGTTCAATTCCCGCCTCTTAATGGGAGACACTTGAGGTTGTACCATGCTCCAGCGCCCCCACTCAATCAATAATATAATCCTTCACCCTATCTTGGGTGAATTTGCATGATTGATGTCTGAATGACTTGATCGCCATTCACGTTCTCAAAAAGGAACAAAAAAAAGAAAAAAAGGAAAGAAAAAAAAGGAAAAAAGGGAAGAGAAAAAAAAGAATAAAAGAAAAGAGAAAAAAGAGAAGAGAAAAGAGAAGGAGAGGAGAGAAAGAAGAAAGAACAAAAAAAAGAAAAAAAGAGAAAAAAGGGAGAGAAGAAAGAAAGGGGAAGAGAAAAGAAAAAAAAGAGAAAAAAAAGGGGACAAGGAAAGGGGGAGACGGTCCCCCATTTCGAACCATCACCCCGTATCAGCGGGGATACCGTTGACTAAAAAAAAAAACTCTTCTCTCCGTCCTCCCCGGGCGACGAGTATCCCTTTGGCTTGGACCTCCCGTCCAGGCCATTGACTAATTCTTCTCTCCGTCCTCCCCGGGCGGCGAGTATCCCTTTGGCTTGAACCTCCCGTCCAAGCCATTGACTAAACAAACTCTTCTCTCCATCCTCCCTGGGCGGCGAGTGTCCCTTTGGCTTGAACCTCCCATCCAAGCCATTGACTAAACAAACTCTTCTCTCCGTCCTCTCCGGGCGCTGGGTATCCCATTGTCTTAAACCTCTCGTCCAAGCCGTTGACTAAAGAAACTCTTCTCTCCGTCCTCTTCGGGCAGTGAATATTCCCTTTGATTTGGGCCTCCCATCCGGGTCATTGGTTAAGCAAATTTCTGTTCACCGCCCCTCCGAGCGACGAGGGGCCCAATCTCCCACCAAGGCCCCCGGCCTGAGGCTAGTGCACAGTTCCGACGTCGGGCGAGACCGGTGATCCACCCATTTGGCACGGTGGAGTGGTCCCCTCATCCTTCCCCTGGGAGGGCGAGCACTCTCCTGTGCCCCGACATGGGTTCCTGCCTGGCTCCCCCGGAGTGAACTACCTGCGAGAACTTGCACTCTGCCAGTGTGTTCCGACACCAAGAAAAGAAGGAAAGAAAAGAGGGGAGAGGAAGAAGAGAATAATACATACGAAAAGAAAAGAGAAAAGAAAAAGATCCCTCTGGGCGAATGCCATGCACACTGAAAGGACACGCGGAATTGCAAATGTTCTGTTCTATTCAAAAAGAGAAGGGAGTAAAAAGACATGTGCTTCGGGGCATACCCCTGTGTTACATTTCAAAAAAAAAGAAAGGGAAAAGGCAGAGAGAGGAAAAGAAAAGAAAAGAGCTACGGGGTGCAACGCTCAGTCGAGGCCCCTAAAGATGTCTTCCAGAGGGAGGATTCTGACGCAAGGGAAGTTGTCATGTCGTGCAGTCGGCCCCTCCGTTCTTCTAGGCGGGTGAGCTCAGTCTCTACGGACGCGGTCTCGGCCTGGGCGACGGTAAGTGCTTCGCCTTCCCTCTCAACTACTCCTTCAGCCCTGGCAAGGTCAGACCTGGCTGCAGCAAGGTAGCCCTCCAGCCTCGCGATCCGGTTCCTGAGGGAGTGAACATCGCCCTGGCCTTCCTCCAGGGCCTTCCCGTGCTGCTCTTCATTATTGCGCCGTGCCTCCAGGGTTTGCAAATATTCATCCGCCTGGGCATCGAAAGCGGCGCGCTCGTCGGGAGCCTGGGTCTCGAGGAACTCGCGGCGTTTAACATATTTCAGCAGTAACAAGACTCACCGCGACCACTCCCCCAGCGGGCAGCCCAGCACTTGCAGTGCCCCAGTCAGCTGTGTCACTATGCTGTGCACCTCCCAGTATGACAAGGAGAGGTCGGCAAGGAGCATTGTCCTCAGTGTCACCAGCATTTGTCAGACCGACGCATCCGATGAAGTATGGCTGACTGAAGGCACAGTCGGGGGAGTGAATTCCACGGTGCTGTCCACCTCCGCCCATAAACCAGCGTCCACCCGGCCGAAGAGGATGGAAGAGCAAGAGTCAAGTCGCCTGGCCCTCGAGTTCGACGGAAGACTCCTGGCCAGCCGCCGCCAGGAGAGTGGACAAGGTCACCGCCGAGTCACTCGGCGCCGCCATTATTCGGTGTTCTCCGACCTCCTCTTCCTCCGCCCGCTCCGTCTCCGCCACCATTTCGCTGGACGGGGGTGCAAGCGCCGCTGCTTCAACCAAAGGAGGGGCTTCGAGCAAGGCCGGGCCCGAAGCCATCGCCGATCGACCTCTCTCCTGCGTCTGGGACCCCTCCAGATGCGCATGGAGTCCCGCGAATATCTTCTTCAAGAGCGGGTCCTCCATCTGAGCAGGGATCTTCGGGAGAGGCGGAAGAGGAATCATCAGCCGGGGTCTGCCTCCCGCTTGCACAAGTGCTGCAAGGATATCCACCTCGGGCCGAGACCGAAGCCGCCCCTCCACCGCTATCAGACTGATAGTCGGCCTCCGTTTAGCGACGGCCGTCCGGACACGGGCAGATGTCTTCCCTGGTGTTGACATTACCTGACCATGTGTAGCAGAGTTAGCCACTCGCTACCTGGAATGAATCATGTAGGATCAAAGGGCAGGGAAGAACCACAAGGCCCACGTGCTTACCTCGGCCACCGGGACGATGCTACCTTCGGGCGCCATCTCCCCCTCCTCCAAAGGCTCGTCCACTGTTCCGAGAGCACTCGTAGTCTCCGCGGCTGACTCCTGCTGCAAAGCCTCGAACAAGAGGGCCAGCTTACCTAGGCCCGCATCAGCTCCTGTTGAGCGATCGACCGATTTAGCCGGGGTAGCCCCATGGCCTCCGGCTCAATCGGTTCCTGAAAATCAAGGGATAACAGGAATAAAGTCACTGGACGATCACGAGGGAGGTCCTGTGCTAACAAGCTCACACTTACAACATCCTCCCCATTAGGCTTGAGGAGCTAGCGAGTAAGGGGGCCTCAAAGATCGGCTTGGGCGACCCAGATACCTCAGATATGCCCTCATCAAAAGCCACTTCGTCGGAGGAGTAGTCATAATCTACCTCTTCGCTCGACGAAGACTCAACCGCCACGGGTTCCTCCCTTGCTGGCAAGGGGGCCTCCGCTTCGAGGTCGATGATCGGTGCATCCTCACGCGGGCTGGGCGAGGGTAGTACGCCGGACTTCAACCTCTTCCTCGTGTACATGCGTGTCGCTGGGAGATGCAGGCGGGGCCTTGGTGGCCCGATAGTTGCCACGTCAACCCCTGCCACATAAAAAAAGGGTGGATCACACCAGTGCTGGTGAGGCCTTAAGAATGAAAGAAGTCAATTAACTAGACGTAGATAAATACCCCCTCCGGTTGCCACAGCACGAGGCGGCTCAAGGGCCTCCTTGACAGGCGAGGGTGCCCTGGGAGCTGCAGTATCTCTCTCACCCGGGATCGATGCAGGTGCCGGCTCCTCCGTATCGGCTAAAAGAGGAAAGTACACATGTCATGTGTGCATGAAAGCCCTACCCCTGGGAAACAAATAAATGCCAAAGAATGTCAGCGATCAACAAGTCTCACCGGTGGGGCGGCTCGGTTCGGCCCGAGTGACTTCGAACTCGTCGAATGACAAAATGGGAGCCGCCGAAGCCGGGGAGACCTCTGCCCTCCTTCGCTTTGCCTCTGGTCCCCCAGCCGCTTTGGCGGCAGCCAATGCTTTCTTAATAGGTGACTTCGCCTGGGATCTCTCCTTGACTCGTGGTCGGGGAGTTGGAGTCGGCATTGTACTCTCCCCTGCTGCAACCGCGGCCTCTCCCGCGTTGGGAATGCACGCGGGTGCTTGCTCTGCCACATCGGGGATGGGCGTAGGAGCGGGCTCCTCCACGTCAGGAATGGGCGTGGGTGCAGGCTGATGTAATCGAAGATGGTCTAAATGATCCAAAGGGGGGGGTGAATGGATCCTAAAAAAAATTCCCAAATTATAAAATCAATAGCGGAATAAAACACGTTGAAGGAGTTTGAACACCTCCACTGAACTGAGCTACCAAACCGTCTTAAGAGACTAAAAACAAATACTTGAAGTGTTAACACCAAAACTTATATAGAGGGAACAAAATGCAGCCAAACAGATGACGGGCAAGAATTACGACAGAACAGATTGGAGGCTCACTTCTCACAGCAGAATAGATTTCTCTCGAGACACTGATCAAACAACAGATGAGCAAACATAGTAAGCATTAGATGGTAAACATAACAAATCTAAGCATTCATCTAGCGGAGAGGATAGAGAGAAATCAAACCACAAAATACACAATCGATTTTTAGGTGGTTCGGTCTGCAACCCGCAGACCTACGTCCACCGCACACTCAAACCGAGTGTGGCTTCACTAACAGCTGGGCAACACAGCTTGCCAACAGACGCTGATACACAGCTTACCCAGAGGAACAACCTCCCCTCTTCCTCCTACCCGGAGGGAACCTCTAGCAACGCACGGTTACTAGAAACCAGAGACTCACGTTTCTCTTCCTCTATACCAAGAAGGAACCCCACTGGTAGCAGCCCCGCTACCAGTGAACCATCCAGTAGCACTCAGCTACCAGCAACCCACCAGAGGCCTAGCCTCTCCTCCTCCTAGCCTGGAGGGAACCCACAAGCAGCCCCGCCTGCTGCTTGCAAACCAGAGGAACCAGCCTCCCTTCCTCCACACAGGAGGGAACTATCACCAGTAGCATTCTGCTACCAGCACAAACCGGAGACACACCCGTCTCCCTACTCCTGATCCCTCAAGAGGAACCCAAAACTCAAAAAGGGATCGAAAGAACAAGAATAGAAATGAAGTAAAAACAGTAGATGACTCTGGATTTGATCCACGAGTCAGGACAGTTCTTCAAGATAAGCTCCTTCTTCTTTTCTTACTCTCACGAATTCTCCCTCTTATGCTGCTGCTGTTCTCTCTTTCTCTCTCTCTCACTCTCGAAATCTTCTATGCTGGCCTATCTCTCTCGAGTTCTCTTTCTGCTCTCAGATGGCCTCTTTTGCTTCACTTCTTCCTTGGAGTGAGCTATTCTTTTCTGAAGACGAAGAAGGATTTATATACCAATAACAGGGGCTTCGGAGGATAGGGCAGAGACGCCCTAGAGAGCTTCGATGGGTTGGTCCACGTGGTGAAGTAGCAGGCCCCAGCTTCCACGTGTCTGACTGCTGGCACGTCCTTTGTTATAGGATCACGTGCCCTTTCATAATTGGGGTCTCCTTGTACTGCATCGAGATATTCTAGTAATTTACAACACTTACTGTTTCTGGAGACTGACCGCGTTGACGCACTGGCATCACTGCGTCTACTCTTTGCTTGTACACATTTGAATTTGTCCCACTGCGTCGACCCTGCTGTGGATAGCGTTGACGCGTTGAAGACAGCCAGAGATAAGTCGCCCCTTTCTTGAACTGCTGCGTCGACGCTGCCAGTTGGTGGCGTTGACGCACGGATGAAAATCAGAAGTCTGTATTGGCCTCTCTTTCGCCGCTGCGTCGACGCTGCTTGTTGATGGCGTTGACGCACGAAAATGTACATTAAGGCCTGTCTTGCCTTGTATATTGGCGTCTCTTAAGCCGCTGCGTCGACGCTGCTTGTTGATGGCGTTGACGCATTGAGCACCCTGCATTCGTTTTGTTCCTATTAAACATTTATTAAAACTTAAGTGTCTGTATCAATTATCTTATTGTTGTCATCATCAAAACCAGGAGTACAGCAATCTCCCCCTTTTTGATGATGACAACCCCAAGATTATTTTAATGACATAAACAGACATAGAAGGAAGCAACCCATTCAGATCACAAAAATGTGCCACAGTATAAAAGCAATATTTTCAAAGAGGAATTTTCATTTCTCTCCCCAAAAACCCAAAATAACAAGCAAAAACTTCTGTCGGTTTACTGTCTCTTCTCTGTAGACTGTCTATACTGTCTCTTCTCTGTAGACTATGTCTTCCCTAAACAAAACAAACTTAATTCTCTCCCCCTTTGTCATCAGCAGAAAGGGGTGCTGAGGAGGATGCTGGCATGAGGGAAGCACAAATTTTGACCACTTGCTTCTGAAGTTGAGCCATAGAAGTTGTCAGGGTGTTCAAGCTGTCTATGTAACTTTGATCTCTCTGCAGAACAAACGAATGACACTGCTGTACCTTGGAGGTCATGTCTTCAAACCATTTGTGCAGGATGTCAAATAGATATTCTAGCTGTGCTCTTTGTTGTGACTCCCAAGGTGTTGCAGAGGATGAAGCTTCAGCTTGTGGAGGACAGAATGTGTCCTGTTGGTCAGGGAAAGGAGGTGGAAAATGTTGTTTCAATAGCTTTAAGACTGCCTGGGTGTCTTGACTTGTTGCCCTAGAGCTGGTAATCAGCTTTGTGAGCTCTTGTCCAAAAATGTTCATATTTTCAAGCAGACTAGGAAGTTGAGCAACAACTATTTGGCTTTTCTCTACCAATCTCGCATACTTCACATTCATTGAACTCAAATTTCCTCAGATATCAAAGTTGGTTGACTGAATAGAATGTAGAGTGGACATGGACTTTTGCTGCAGAGTATACAAATTGCCCATGATGGAGCCAACCTTCTGTGAAACCTGAATAAGGGAGTCCATAAAGTCATTGTGCTTCTTGTCTGACTTATATTTGTCATGGACAAACTTCTCCCACCTGCTATCCGACTTCTGCTCAAGATGAGAAGTCCTCAGTTCAGTATTTGTTTGAACCTGACGAAAAGAGGAATCAATATTTTTGAATTTTGATTCTAGGTACTGAATGAGTGTCGGATTGATTCCTGCCATCGGCTCAGGCTCATCAGCTGCCTCTTGTGCTGGAGTATCTTCTTCAGAAATGGGATTGACTTGGGGTCCTTCTGATGGTGGCATTTCTGGCAATGGACCCTGGTGAATCATTACAGCTCGAGAAGTACTAGGTTCATCGTTAAGTTCATCCATTCTTACTGAGCTTGATTCAGGTACATCCAGCCTGATTGGGCTTCTCTGTCCATCATCTCTCTCTATTCTGTCCTGTGGTTCAGCCTGACAATCTGATCTTGGTTCCTGAACAACTCCAACAGGTGCAGTCTGCTGACTTGGAAGAGTCCTAATCAGGCTGACCATCAACAATTTTGAATCCCATGAAGGTTTTTATGGAAGACAGACTATATCTATTGCCCTTCGGAATGTGAGATTCTAATTCTGAGTTTAGGTCAACTCCAACTTCTTTGAAAATAGGTGTTAAAGCAGCTGCATAGGGAAGTGACCTTATTTGGGTTAGACAGGAACCCATGGTCTAAAGTGCAGCATCTACAAAAGAAACTTTTATCTTTTTCAGCAAGCAATAAAAAAGAAAACATTGCACGTCAGTAACTCTTTCTCTCCCACCGCTCTGAGGGTTCTGAAGACTTGATGCTTTCGCTATCCATTCTTGACTTCTTTCCTTTTGGAAAGAGCCTTGGTTGAGAAGGCAACAGCAGATGGGTATCCTTGAGATACTGAGATAGTGAAAAGATGACCGAACTCAAGGATATTTAATAGTTCAAGTTTAATAAGCCCTTACCAGAGATATGATAAGAAAATGGCATCAATGCACTAAAAAGTATGGAGAATGGATAATTCTGAGAAATTGAGTTTTCAACTCTGAACAACCTTAGTACAAGTAAGGTAATAGAGTAGAGCCCATTTTGCCCTCGAAAGCATTTTCAACTCTATCTTCTATAAATTCAATTTCAAGAGTTCCTTGCAAGGTAGAATTTAACTGTTATTGAAATTAAACTTAGTTTGGACTATTGAGATTCAGATCACCCTCACACATATATATGTAGAACATATTTTTATCATTTTCAATTTTTCAATATACTCTTAGCAGTCAAGTAAAGCCAACCTTTTGACACGGGTACACATGTTTATCAGACACCCGAGTCTCCGGTTACTCAGCATGCCCTACTATTTTGCCGTGAAGGAACAGAGTTGTCAGTCCACATCATGACATGCCTTTTAGCTCTGCATGTGTGCATGAAGGTAGTTTCTCAATGGACTGTTTCCATTGCTCTGCACATGACAGCTCACCTCATGACATGCTCTTTAGTACTTCTTGGTGCATAGAGGCAGTTTCTCAGTGAAAGCATGTCAAGATTTTTTTAAAAAAAAATATATGTGTGTGGGGTTTTTCTCTTCAAAACTCAAAAGACCTTTTCTGAGTTTAAGGTCAATACAAATATTAAATTCGACTATACAAGATGATTCTTTGCAATTGGTCAAGAATATTTAAGAGAAGATGACCTCCCAGTCTAAAATGGTTCAGAAACTATACCATTACTAGATTATAGTCGAGTTCAAAAGTTTTAGACACCAATATTCAAAAGAATTATAGATTCTTCAGACATTAATACATCATGGAGCCAAAAACAATACATATCTCAAGGTGAGAGGAATTGAACTTAGACTCCCCCTGAATTAAGGACATCTATTGCAAAACTCAGAATACAAGAAGGACCTTCATCTAGAAGTTAGAGAATGGCAGACACAATGAGCTATTGAGTTGCATCAAAGGACTAGACCGAAGTGGAATTGAGGAAGTTCTATGAGGAGAAGATTTAATAGAGGCACTTCAACAAGCAGTGGCAGCGTTGACCCAGAGGTATGGCTGCGTTAACGCAATCCGGTCACAGCGTTAGCTCATCAAACAAGGACACTCTGCTCCAATTCTGTTCCCAGACAATAATGTTGGCCCAGCCATCCGAAACAAACACCAAGAACTTGACTTACTGGACAGAACAGCACACCCTAGTCAAGATCAAACCACTGCCTACTCCCCCTAAGCGAGAGAAGTAGAAAGGATAAGAAAAGTGGAGAGCTGACAAATCAATCATGATAACCAAAAAGGCATGGCAGACAAGTAAGATTGTTCTAATCATGATAATCCTGTCTAGTCTAAAGCAAGCAGTTTATATGTTCAACAACAATCACCAGTCTGCATGGTTTTGAGTGTGCAGATTGTGAACATGTAATCAGTTCAATAAGTCATGCAGCAGAGATTATATTAACTCCCCCTCAGACAAGCAACTATCAGTTAGAAGGCATACAGATGAATTAAGAATTGAATTCAGATTAAGAAGGCAGCAGTGAATTTACTTGAAGCGTTCAAACATGGGGTCTTTTTATGTGCCCTGGTTTATTACCCCTTTATTCCATCCAAGGCACACCTGCTAGGCACCTTCCTATTTTCCACTAGCAGGAACCCAAGTGGTCTTGGGTCTTGCATAGTAATTAGCTCCTTTTGGGACTGCCTGCATCTTTTTCTATGCCAAATAGTCATTAGAGTTCATGATAAAACAGTTATGCATTGAATGCCCAGACAGCCCACAATAGTGGCATGAACTAGCAGGTTTCATGTTCCTCTTATGTACACTAGCATGAACTTGAGCATTATAAGAGTGAGCATGAGGGTTTCTGTTATTATTATGAACCTTTTTCTTTTCATGACCAGCCACCCGGCAAGCAGCAACTTGGTGGCCTGGTCTTCTGCAATTTGAGCAAACATGAATTCTTTTAAAAACAAGTTTGTTCCTATCAAATTCTTTGGAATTTCTATTCCTACCCTGGACATGCCAGCAGTCCTTGACTGCATGGCCATGCTTCCCACAATGGGAGCAGAAAGGGAACTTTCTTCTAAAAGAACTTGCCCAACATTCAGTGGCCTTGTGCCCAAGCTTGTTACAATTAAAACATTTGACATGCTGGTTCAGAGAAGCAGTTTTGTTTATATTAAAAGCATGTTGGTTAGCATAAGATTTAGCATGATGTGAGAGTGGTTTTTTCTTTCCATTAGCAAATCAACATTGAGCAAAGGTGTGGCCTAATCTATCACAATGAGAGCATTCACTTTTCTTTGAATGAACAACAAGTTTTTTATCATGATATTTCCTAGCATTCATCATTTCAGCATTCAAATCATCCAGTTTGTTTAATTCACACTCATGCATCAAATGGCCAATTCTATGGCAGTAATAACATGACATTTTTTTTTTCTGACATGAGTTTTCCTGACATGCATTTTACTGGCATTCATGTCATCTTTTCCTTTCAGTTTGCATTTATGCATTTGATGACCAGCTTCATGACACTTAAGGCATGACATGAGTTTCCTGTTAGCATGAGATTTAAAAACAGGATGCATGTAAGTAGTAGAAGCCATTTTGTTCTTTCCTTTTTGTTTTTCAGTTGGCTTCAGAATTCTTTGAGCAGCAAATTGAAACACTGAAGGATTGGCTGAACTAACAGAGACAACATTTGAAACAGCTGAAGTTTGAATCTTATTTTCAAAACTCTTTTTCTTTGTTGGGTTATAGCCCAACCCTTCTTTTTGAAAATTGACTTTAACACCTAACAGTTTATCTAGATTTTCTTGACCATCAACAAATTTGGACAAAGAATTTTTCAAGTCATGAATTTCATTTTCCAAAGAGACAATCAACAATTCAGACTTGGCAATTTCTTCATCACTATTTGCAAGTTTATCATTAAGTCTTGAATTCAAAATCTTAAGATTCTCAACTTCAATTTTAAGATTATCTGAGCTCTCTGAATTATCCAGTAACACACTCTTTCCTTTTTCAAACACAAGAAGCCTCTTAGCCATACTACTGTTCAACATTTTCAGTTTTTTAATTTCTTCCTTGAACTTGTCATTCTGAGTCAGTTCCTTTATTAAGATCTGATCTTCACAAGGTGGTTCAAATTGTTGATTAGATTCAGATTTTTCAGTTAGCAGTTTATTTTCTCGTTCAAGGTTTCTAACTTTCTGAACATTTTCTTCAATGATTTTCCTGAGAGAGTCATTTTCAGATTTAAGTTCATTCAGTTCTGAGTTAACAGATACTTGATTCTCAAGCTCACGAATCTCAGATATAGAAGCATCATTTGTTTGTTTCAATTTTAAACAATTTTGACATGAAGAGGAATTTGCACTGTTTAATCCAGTACCCTTTTTCAGTTTCTTATGTTCCCTTTTTAATTTTTCATATAACCCCAACAAGTCAGCATAAGTATTTTCCCAATCATCCATAGTATAATGTTGGAAAGGGTTTACCTGATCATCATTGTCCTCTTCGTCACTTTGATTGTTGCTGTGATCAGTCCCATTGGCCATCATGTAGGCGTCCTTCTTTGACTGGAAAGCTATCTTCTGTTTGTCCAGGATTTCGGCAGCTGACTCGCAATGATAAAAACACGAGTGTAAGGCCTTGTCAGTGGCAGCCTTCATAATTTCCATAGCCTTCATGTTTTGATCACACATGTATCTATCACTGTCAGTCCATTTGGACGTTTTCTTTGGCAGTATGTGTGGACCATGCGAAATCAACTTCTACAGATCCGGATCAAGTTGTTTAACATAGGTACGCAGACTTCTAAGCCACAACTTAAATCCAGAACCACTAAAGATCGGTGGATGCTTCATTGAAATCAGTTCAGGAGTAAAACCAAGCAATAAAACCCAATCAGAAATGCACCTTTCAGACCAGCAGGATCCCCTACAGATCGTTGAATCTGGAAAAATAGGGAACCGCTCTGATACCAATTGATGTAATCGAAGATGGTATAAATGATCCAAAGGGGGGGGGGTGAATGGATCCTAAAAAAAAAATCCCAAATTATAAAATCAATAGCGGAATAAAACACGTTGAAGGTGTTTGAACACCTCCACTGAACTGAGCTACCAAACCGTCTTAAGAGACTAAAAACAAATACTTGAAGTGTTAACACCAAAACTTATATAGACGGAACAAAATGCAGCCAAATAGATGACGGGCAAGAATTACGACAGAACAGATTGGAGGCTCACTTCTCACAGCAGAATAGATTTCTCTCGAGACACTGATCAAACAACAGATGAGCAAACATAGTAAGCATTAGATGGTAAACATAATGATGCGGGACGGACACGGGGACCGACTCTACGTGGTATGGACCTCGGACTCTAGACGTGGACACGACCAGCAACACATGATAGGAGAGACATTAGGCCCGACACGGAGAGCTCCCATAGGCTACACGTCGCTAACAGAAGTGCAAACTCACTCGGCGTCCCATGCGAGGGAAAGCGTGGATCGTGCGCGGTTAAGGAACCGGCAGAGTTCAAGGTAGTCAGACTCACTTCCGGACTCGGATCGAGTCACGGGACGGGTCACTCTCACTCTCACAGCGGTGACATGGACACACGGGCTAGTACCTATACTCTCGGCAGCGGCAAAAGACCGTATACTAGCTAAGCAAATGAACGCCAAGAGGTTCGGACCATTACCTCCACGCACCCGGCGTGGCGAAGACACCCCGGCTGACTTACGGACCACCGGTTAACATAATTCACAGCAGTACAAAAGGATTCGACCCACTCCACGCAGGGAGGTAAAAGGTCATATGTGGGCCCCAGGGATCACGTAAATCAGGTTGACAGGCAGCATCTTGATGTCGACTCGACGCGCCGAACTCCGCGTTTTCGTGCTTTCCGAACGGCGGATTCTGCGGGCCCGTGGGGCCCACGGATGGCGCTGTCCTCCGGATCTGCGGAGGTGGGTCCCACTATGATGGAGACCCCTGGTGGCGCGCCTCCACGGACGGCGGTCAGCCGGAGACACCGATTGGTGGCCGGTCGGGTCCGATCTTCAAGTTGTGGAATGGCTGCCCACGGATTTCAATTCTGTTTTCCCTGCGCGCGCTCCGGCGAAAACAGCCGCTGCGGTCGATCCCGACGTCGGATCGGAACGCATGAGCTATCGTTGGAAAGCTCTCTTCAAATGCTTCAATCTAGACTCAGAGAGATCTGATGGATCTAGCCGGATCTAGACTTTAATGAATTTACAAATCCCTGTTGTACAGTAACCGAGACATCAGATTTACAGGGTACTTGTCTGAGAACCACCATTGACCGCCTACTTTCCGTAGGAATCAGACTTTGAACTCTTCTTCAACATTGTAGATAATCAAACCACGGAACGGGGAATATTTTTAGAATTTGATTTGGAGGTGGCTCCGATTTGTTATGATTTTTGGAGGGACTAGTGATCGGATCTGGGAATAGGAGGACAGAACTGTAGATGGGTCTGAGAATGATTTTTAGAAAATATGAGATGGGCGAATAAAAAATTTTGAAAAATTTTGGATGAAGGGGTGGATGGATGGAACCCCCAGTAAAATTGGGCAAACTAACAGAAATCAAAAAGTGGATCTACGATGTGAAACTCAGGGCGGAGGTGAACCTGGACAGAACTCTGGCAGAACCGAAATGGAAGAGTGGACGAAAATCAAAATATAGGAAACATGATCTGAATGCTGGCCTAATTTTTGTGAGTGGGGAGGAACATCCCAGGAACGACTCCTCCAAATTTGGTAGCCAAATGAGCTCGGGGAAGACCTGTGAATTTCTAGCAAGCTGTTGTGGTACTGCACAGGCAGAACTCCATTGATGGCAATGGCGGTGCGGTGGCGGCTCGTGGCGGCGGCGGCGATGACCGGAACTGATAGGGGAGGAGTCACACCTCCAGAGGCAACCTTCACAGCTTCAAGGGGGGAGAGAGAGGCGCACCAAGCTGGGGCTCCAAGGTTTTTTCTTCCAAATGAATGCATTAATTCACTAAAATGGAAAATACAAGTTTAAATACCTTACATCTCACATCCATCCACAACCATTGGATCTAGGGGATTGGGATGGAGGGTGGGGATGAGATGTGAACATCACACAAAAAAAATACATAAAAAAATAAAAGGGGGGGCGGCCCTTGGACCAAGGAGGGAGGGTTGAATGGTGGGTGGGGGTAGGTGGCCTCCCATTTGGACTTTTCAAGTCCATTGTCCCCCATGTGTCCAATTACAAGTCAATGTTCTAGATGCTCCCATGTGGCATGTTGACTGGCCCCACGTGGGACCCTAGGCTAAGGTGGCCCAATGTGGTGGGGCCCGGGGGGCCCGTGGGGCCCACGGGGTCCGAAATACTCGTAAGCCCCTATTACACTCAAAATGGCAAACCGAATACAACGAAATAAATACAAATTACACACATAAAGTCTAGCTAAATATAATAAATGGGGAGGCTCAAGGCGGAGTCTCCAGGCTGTCTCCGAGCCAGATGGACGCTGAGGTGGCTCGTGTCGTGCTCCGTGTGCGGTACCGGTGGCTCGGTGTGTCATGCCGATCAACTGCTCGGGTGTCCGCACCAATTCTCCCCGGGTGGGAGAAACTCGACCCTGTCGAGTAAGGGTCTGCATCGCTCCTGTATCGCTCCAAAAGGTCCGGATCAATCTGCTGCAACTCGCCATGTGTGATCCATGTGTCCTCAGTAGCGGGCCGTCCTCTCCTTCGCACTAGGTAGCGCGGGTAAGATCCACTCCTGGTAACTGTCACCTGCTCGTCCAGTATACGATCTATATGCTCACGCTACCGTGAAAAAGGGGCTGGAGGTGGAAGTGGACACTCAGGTGTGGGATCACTCTCAAGGGGAGGAGATGGCTCAAAAGGCTCACTAGGGATCACCGCTGGGTCCCTATATGCAACAAGATCCGATACATTGAAGGTAGAGCTTATACCATATTCCTCGGGCAGGTCCACAACATACGCATTGGATCCAATGCGTTTCAACACTCTAAAGGGACCGGCTCAGTGAGCTTGCAACTTCTTAACGGTTCCAGAGGGAAACCGTTCAGGTCTTACCCTGATCATGACGTATTCGCCCTCCTGGAACTCCCGGTGGTGTCGGTGGGCATCGGCTAACTCCTTGTACCGTGCATTGCTGGCCTCAATGTGACGACGGATGTCGTCATGCAAACTCCTAACATGCCTAGCAAACGACTCAGCCGACTCCGACACTCTAGCATGGACAGGCATGGGGACAAGGTCAACGGGTTTCCTAGGCCTACGACCTGTGACAATCTCAAATGGACTCATGCCAGTAGACCTATTCACCGAATCATTATATGCAAACTCAGCCATAGGTAGAATGAGATCCCAATCCCCAATGCGGTCCTTAACTAGACACCTCAAAAGATCTCCCAGACTCCTATTGACCACCTCGGTCTGACCGTCTGTCTGGGGATGATATGCAGTGGAAAACTTGAGGTGCGTACCCATCATATGCCATAGTGTCTTCTAAAAATAGGAAGTGAATCTAACATCACGGTCAGACACTATAGTGCGAGGCAACCCGAACTTGCACACCACATGAGTAAGGAATAGGCGGGCTACCCTAGAAGCATCCGAAGTCTTTAAGCAGGGGATAAAGAGGGCCATCTTCGAGAAACGGTCAACCACCACATAGATCGAGTCATGCTTCCTAGAGGTACGTGGCAATCCCAAAACAAAATCCATACTAACATCCTGCCACGGGGCATCAGGCACGGGGAGAGGCGTATAAAGACCCGAGCTTTGCTTCTTCATCTTGGCCGTAGCACAAGTACGGCACTGAGCCACGATGTTAGCAACATCGCGCTTCAAGCTCGGCCAATAAAAACGATGCTCCACTGCCTCAATAGTCTTGTTCCGACCAAAGTGGCCGGCTAGACCTCCCGCATGTAGTTCCCACACTAAGAAATCTCGAACCGAAGTTCGGGGAACACATAGCCTGCTACCTCGAAAGAGGTAACCCTCCTGAAGCACATAATCATCATGGTCTCTCGAGGGCCCGGCCTGGAGAGTAGTAAAAATCTGACCGAAGTCAGGACAATCAACATAGGCCTCCTTCATCTTCTCTAGCCCTATGACCTCGGCACTCATGGTGGTAAGAAGACATGCTCGCCGACTCAAGGCATCGGCCACCTTGTTCTCCACTCCAGCCTTATGTTTAAGCACAAAGGTGAACTGCTGGAGATACTCGACCCAACGACTGTGACGCGAGTTAAGCTTCTTTTGCGAATGGAGGTACCTCAATGCCTCGTGGTCGGAGTATAGGATAAACTCCTGATGTAAAAGATAGTGCCTCCAATGCCTAAGAGCCTGAACAACTGCGTAGAATTCTTTATCATATGTGGAATATCGCAGTTTCGCGTCATTCCGCTTCTCGCTGAAATATGCGATCGGGTGGGACTCCTGACTCAAAACTCCTCCTATCCTAACACCCGACGCATCACAACAGACCTCAAACACCTTCGAGAAATCAGGCAGTCGAAGGATAGGTGTCTGGGTCATGCGCTCCTTGATGTCCTTGAAGGCGGCAGATGCGGCCTTCGTCCATACAAAGGTGCCCTTCCGGATGCAATCCGTGATCGGGGCAGTGACGGAGCTAAATCCGCGGATGAAGCGACGGTAGAACGTCGCAAGGCCATGAAAGCTGCGGACATCATGAACCGTACGGGGTTCCGGCCACTCAACAATGGCCCGGACCTTCTCCGGATCGGCGGAGACCCCAGTACTAGACACAATGAAACCCAAGAAGATAAGCTGAGGTGTCATGAATGCACACTTCTGTGGGTTCGCAAATAGCTGCTCTCGCCTGAGAAGTAGACAGACCTGCCGAAGGTGGTCTAAGTGGTCCCCTGTGGTGCGACTATAGATAAGAATATCATCAAAATACACCACTACAAAGACTCCGATGAAAGGCCGAAGGACCTGTGTCATGAGTCGCATGAAAGTGCTAGGGGCATTGGTCAACCCAAAAGGCATGACCAACCACTCATATAGACCGTCCTTGGTCTTAAATGCGGTCTTCCACTCATCACCTAGCCTAATCCTCACCTGATGGTAGCCACTCTTAAGATCGATCTTCGAAAAGATAGTGGCACCTGCCATCATGTCTAGCATGTCATCAAGGCGGGGAATAGGGAACCTGTACTTCACGGTGATTTTGTTGATGGCACGACTATCAATGCACATTCTCCACGTGCCATCCTTCTTCGGGGCGAGTAACGCGGGTACAGCACATGGACTCATGCTGTCCCGAACAGATCCTCTCTGCACGAGCTCATCGACCTGCCGTTTAAGCTCGGCATGCTCCGTGGGGCTCATTCGATAATGAGGAAGGTTGGGCAAAGAAGAGCCCGGAACAAGGTCGATGGCATGCTGAATATCCCGCATGGGTGGGAGTCCCTCGGGAAGCTCATCGGGAAAGACATCAGCATACTCCTGCAGAATGGGAACAACCTCGGGTGGGAGCTCACCCTCGGAGTCCCGCTCCACCTCTCGGACCGTAATGGCAAACACCGGACAGCCCTGACTAAGCTCTTGCTCCATTTCCCGGGAGCTAATCATCATCAATCTCCTCGTCGAGGGCTCTCCTGGGCCAGAGGTAACGGTCATAGCCCGAGCTGGGGATGAGGTACTAGGCCCGGGAACGGAAGGCTTCGGGGTACTCGGGCCAGTAGGACCCCTGACTGATGGGCTCCTGGGCCGAACGGGTTGGAGGGTGACCCGCTGGCCATTGTGGTCGAAGGTACAGGTGTTCGACCGACCATGGAGTGTGGCATCTCGGTCGAATAACCACGGCCTACCAAGAATGATACTTCCCACTTCCATGGGGAGAACATCACACCAGATATCCTCACGGTAGGAGTGGAGCTGCAGCGGGACCAAGCACCGCAGCCTGACCGAAATGGAAGTGGTATCCACCCATGATACCTGATAGGGACAAGGATGGTCTACGGGTGTGAGACCAAGACGAGTGACAGTGTTCGTGGAGATTGCATTGATACAACTCCCGCTATCGATGACCACCTTGCAAATTTGCTTTCCCAGCCTACAGAATACATGAAGGATAGTGGTCCGACGTCAGTCATCACTGACCTGTGGCTGGGTGAGGATACATCTGACGACCCCTACGTGGGTATCGTCTGACTGCTGGGCATCCTGGGCCTCACCTCCCATCTCATAGTACTCGTCAGCTAACTCTTCATCTGCCTCATAGCTGACTAACTCTAGGCCCGCAGGGGTGGTATCCTCGGCCTGTGTGTCCCCAATGTGAAGAGATGGGCGGGTGGGACACTGGTTGGCGAAATGGCCAAACCCATTGCAGCGATAACACTGCTGCCGTGATCCACTAGGCTCCCCAATCATAGGTCCTTTACCTTTATCCTCCCGACGGATAGGAGGTGTAGGCAACAAAGGACGCGCAGGAGGTGCGGGTGCTGGTGGACGGGCTGTGGGTGAGGCCGTAAGATGCTGGGGACGAGGAAGGTCCCTCGGGGGTGGAGGGCGAGGCCTAGGAGCAAAGGGCTCGTGGCGAACGGGCTCCTGAGGTCGAGCCATGGGGGCCCTCGGATATGTGCCAGATGAGCCACATGACTCTGGTGAGGACACACGGCGCTATCCTCGACGGAGCACCCGGCACACCGCTACCTCCTTGTGGCTCGGCGACGGCGGCACCTTCTAGTTATCTTTTCATCATGTTTAGGCCATGTTGGGCCTCAGTCTGGACTTGCTCAGGCCTTGTGGGCCTTGTCTTTTGGTCCCTGCGTGGACATCTTATTGTTTGGGCACTTATTGGGCCATATAGTGGCCAATTGGGTTGCTTTGTGGGGTAATGGATCTTGTTATTGGGTCAGGGGCTTATTGGGGCTTGAAGCCCACTTAAAAGAGGCCCATTAGGGTTTAGGGGGCGGCCCCCTCCCCATCTAGAGGAGGAGGAGGCAGCCGCCCCCCCCCCCTTCCTAGTTCTACTAGGGAAGGTGGGGGGCGCTCCCCTCTCCCTTCCCCTTTTCCCCTCTCCTCCTTTCCCCAACTCCACCCCTTCCTTATCCCACTTAGATTCCTTTCCTATTTTCTAAGCTTGCTGAAATTTGGGCCACCTTTCTCTCCTTGGAGCTGGGCGCACCCCTCCCTTCTAGTTAGATTAGGGTTTTCCCATCCCCTATAAGTAGTTCTCACCTTGTACCGATTACAGTTTACACATGAATTTGAATACAAGTGAGTATTGTGCAAAGCTTTTTGCGCCCTTCTCTCTCTCTCTCTTTCTGCTCCTGCGACGGGAGAACGGCGGGGTGTGACGCCTCAGCCCTCGGTGGACTCCGGGGTTCCCTCTTATCCTCATCTTCTTCCTCAACGGTTCGTGTTCGTGATTCCAGATTTCTGCCCCGACTTGTAGCAGAGCTCGCGCCCCCTTCCTGGACGAGTTTTGCCACGACCTATTTTCTGGAGATACGTCTGCGGATCAGCTTCGCGTCGGCGCCCATTTTGCATCAATCGGAGATCGGCACTGCCCGTACCGATTTTCTCCGCCGACCTGCGCCAGCACCACTTTCTCTGCTCGCCCAGCGGGGAGGCCCTGATTGCGAATTTTCCCCAGGCCTCCACGCTGCGTCTTTTGCCCTGGTTTCTTCAGGGTTCGTAGATCTCCGAGTCAACTTTCCAACGCCGCCGACGGCGTCGCGTTTCGACATCGTCACCGTCCGTGGCGGTCGATCTCGTGGGGTTGCGCCAGCGCGTCTGCCCAGTCCGCCCAGCGAACCAGCCCCGACTTTCAGTGACTCCTGCGGCTCGCACCGGCGTCGTCTGCCAGCGCCATTTGGCCGAGGGCGATCTCTGCCAGTCAGCTTTCACCCCCAACCGGCCCGGACTTGTTCGGGCACCAGAAGGCCGATTTCCAGATTTTACCGTCGGCGAGCGCAGTTCTGCGCCCACAGAACCTGATCTGACTTTCAGCAGCGCCCACGGTCACCACCGGCGGATCCAGCGCGCCCCCTTTGGCCGGAGCGTTCCTCCAACAGTCAGCGACGCGTCCTCTCTGACGGTGCCTCAAACGGGCGTCGTATCAGCCCGTGAGACCCCCCCTCCGCCCAGGCGCGCGCGACACCGGTTTCTGCAGCGTTGCACCCGAACCTCCTCGTGGCCGACCCGTCACCGAGTGCAGCCCGTCAACCCGTGTCCGGCAGCCCCGAACGTATTGGTTGTAGCCTTTTACCTCCCTGCGAGGAGTGGGCCGTTATTGGGTTGTATTTTATTGACCTCTGGTGTATCGGGGTTGTTGGTTCACGGCCGGGGTTCCTTCCCCACGCCTAGGCGTGGAGGTACGCGCTCCGACTCCCCTCCTTTTGCTTGCTCTTTTAGTATGTGATTGATTATGCCGCGTGAGAGAGGGTAGGTGCCTAGCCACTTATTGCCATCACCGCGGATCGTGAGTGAGAGCATCCATCCCTAGCACTAGTCGAGCACCGAGCTAGGACTCGACTCCCCTTGTCTTTGGAGGTCGACTATACGCCTAGACACGTGCGCTTCCCTCCTTGGGACGGCCGAGGTCGGAGTTTCTGTTGAGAGACGTCCCTCATTCTGTGGGATATCACGGTGGTCAGCCACTTGGCGACCCTTGAGCGTGCTACTGCCGGCCTCAGTTAGAGTCTTTTGTGAGTCTTAGTCCGTGTCGGTCCCCGTCCCGCGTCAAATTTGGTATCAGAGCATGGTTACCAACTTGTCCTTACAGGTTGGGTCTTAGGGTCGTGTCTAGGTTTTGGACGTGTCTTGTTTGAGTCTTGCATCTCATTGCATTCGTGCCCCTCTAGGTCTTAGGGTGTCAGCCTAACCTTCCCTTAGTCTCCTTTGCATGCCCACTCGGGGTGGTTCGGATTACCATCGCCCGGACGCCATGGGTGACCAACACCCACCTCAGGGACGCCCATCTCTAGAGGATCTGATTACCCAACTTATGACCCGTATGGACAGGTCCGACCAGTCCATCAAGGAGTTGACTGAGCATCTAGATGGCCGTCTGAAGATCATTGAGGATCGTGCCAGAGTGTCTGACTTAACCATCCAGGGCCTTGTTGGACGGATTGGGAGAGTTGATGAAGTGCCCCACCAGGACCCTCCTAGAGCCGATCGAGCCCCTCCAGTTGCTGCCGCTCAAGCCCCTCGGGCTCAGGAGCGACGTCCCCGAGCCCCCGACTTTGATGACTATGGGTCCGAGAATGACTTTGAGGGGAATGGGCGCCAGTACCGTGGTCGTCGACCACATCAGGATGAGGATGATAGGATCCTTAGGACCGTCCGTGCCGATCCACCCACTTTCGAGGGGTCCCTTGACCCAAAAGTCTACATAGACTGGGAGAATAGCATGGATAGGTATTTCGAATGGGTTGAGATGTCTGAGCTTCGGCAAGTCCGATTTGCCAAGATGAAGCTCGTGGGGAGAGCCCAGACCTACTGGAGGAATGTCGAGAGCCTGATGTTGCAGAGGCAGGATCCACCCATAGAAACCTGGATTGACATGCGGCGTAAGCTCCGCGAGAAGTATGTCCCTCCTTCTTACCGCCAGAGGCTCATCGACCGATGGCAGACCCTTAGTCAGGGCGATCGGTCCGTGACCGAGTACATCGCCGAGTTTGACGAGTATTATTTGCGATGTGGAGTTGATGAGGAGAAGGGCATGCCTGTTTCGCGTTTTCGCCGTGGTTTGAGGCCCGAGTATCAGTATGAGCTCTACCGTCGCCAGGTAGACACTTTAGAGCTGGCTTACCAGGTTGCCCTAGAGTTAGAGCAATTTGAGTTGGAGTTTGGCCCCACCTTTCGTCAGGGGATGCCTAGTCAGCGGGGTCTTGACCCTCGCTCCACTTCCACCCAGTATGGTCGATATCCGGCGGCTCGGCCCGCGGAGCCTCTTCGCCAGGACCCCACTGGTCCCAGGCCTCGTCCACCCCTTCCTAGGGACCCGTTTCCTCCACCTCGCCAGCAGCCGCCCTACCCCCCCACACGCCCTACACTTCCACCTCCCGCGCACCCTGCGCGTTCTCAGCCTTTACTCCCCGCGCCCCGTCATGATGACAAGGGCAAGAGTCCTATGACCGCTGGAGCCTCATCCAGTGCGGGCGCACGTACTACTTGTTACCGGTGTGGCGGATTTGGCCACTTTGCTGATAGATGCCCCACTCGAGAGAGGAAGGCCCTTGTCGTGGCAGACCCCACTTCCACTGAGTCCCCCACTGAGCCTATTCCTGTTAGTTATGAGGTAGACCAGGACTTGGTTGAGGAGTTCTTCGATGATCTGCTCGAAGGAGAGCAGGATGGTGCCCAGGGTAGCCACTTTCAGGGTGACCCACAGTTAGGGGTAGTTAGGTGCATCCTAGCCCAGCCCCAGGTGAGTGACGACTGGCGTCGCACCACCATTTTTCACACCTTCTGCAGGCTTGGGGGTAAAGCTTGCAAGATTGTCATTGATAGCGGGAGTTGCATCAACGCCATATCTACTGGCACTGTTACCCGCCTTGGGTTAACCCCAGTTGACCACCCTGCCCCCTATAGGGTTTCGTGGGTCGATTCTACCTCCATTCCTGTTAGGCTCCGTTGCCTGGTGCCC
The DNA here is from genome assembly GCA_022559845.1 of Amorphophallus konjac. NCBI lineage: Eukaryota > Viridiplantae > Streptophyta > Magnoliopsida > Alismatales > Araceae > Amorphophallus > Amorphophallus konjac. The sequence continues at coordinate 156,926,481 of CM040118.1, read as the reverse complement.
CTTCAGTTCCAGACCTATCAGGATGAAATTTGGTGCGATGTTCTACCTATGGAGGTAGGTAGCATTATTTTAGGGAGGCCGTGGTTGTTTGACATGGATGCCACCCTACAGGGCCGTGCAAACACTTGCACATTTGATCACAACGGCCACAGGATCACCCTCCACCCAGCCCCACCTAGGGACCCTACTGTTAGGGGACCAGCCGGCCCTAGTGCCACGACCACCCCTCACCAGGGGAAGGTCAGCCCACCACCACCACCACCTCCGGTGTCAGTTTCCACCCCCTCTCCCACCCTCACCATAGAGGCCCCTCGACTAGGAGGTTGATGATCATCAGTCCCCGAGAGATGGAGAGAGAGGTTGCTAGTGGTGTCCCTCTTTTAGCTGTGGTTGTCAGGGAGACGGGTGAGGTGGTCCCCAGTCTCGAGGGAGTGACAGACCCTCAGTTAGCTGAGATGTTGCGAGAGTTTGCTGATATTTTCCCGGAGGACCTTCCCGAAGGCCTTCCACCATTGCGTGACATTCAGCACGAGATTGATCTTGTCCCGGGCTCGTCCTTGCCCAATCTTCCACATTATAGGATGAGTCCCGCGGACCACGCTGAGCTACAGAGACAGGTTGATGAGTTGATGAGTAGGGGTTCCCTTAGGGATAGCAAGAGTCCCTGTGCTGTTCCCGCCCTGCTAGCACCGAAGAAGGATGGCACATGGCGTATGTGCATCGATAGCCGTGCGATCAATAAAATCACGGTTAAGTATAGGTTTCCCATTCCCCGGCTAGATGACTTGCTTGATATGATGTCAGGAGCCACGATTTTCTCGAAGATCGATCTTAGGAGTGGCTATCACCAGGTGAGGATCAGACCAGGTGATGAGTGGAAGACTGCATTTAAGACCAAGGATGGTCTTTACGAGTGGTTGGTCATGCCCTTCGGGCTGACTAACGCCCCTAGCACCTTCATGCGGGTGATGACGCAGGTGTTGCGTCCTATGATTGGAGTGTTTGTGGTCGTCTACTTCGACGACATCTTGATTTATAGCCGCACTAGGGAGTTACACCTAGACCACCTTAGGCAGGTGTGTGTTGTTCTGAGACGGGAGAGCTTGTTTGCCAACCCTAAGAAGTGTAGCTTCATGACTGACCAGGTTTCTTTCTTAGGGTTCATTGTGTCCCGTGACGGAGTCTCCGCTGATCCGGAGAAGATCCGTGCCATAGTGGAGTGGCCCGAGCCCCGCTCACTCCACGATGTTAGGAGCTTTCATGGTCTGGCGACATTCTATCGCCGTTTCATTAGGGGGTTCAGTTCTATCACCGCCCCGATCACGGATTGCATCCGTAAGGGCGAGTTTACCTGGACGAAGGCTGCTGCCACAGCCTTCCAGACTATCAAGGATCGCATGACCCAGGCACCCGTTCTTACACTTCCTGACTTTTCTAAGGTGTTTGAGGTTACATGTGATGCCTCAGGTGTAGGCATAGGGGGAGTGCTTAGCCAGGAGTCCCACCCTATAGCCTTTTTCAGTGAGAAACTCAATGATGCCAAACTGCGTTACTCTACTTATGACAAGGAATTCTACGCAGTTGTCCAGGCTTTGCGCTATTGGAGGCACTATCTCCTCCACCAGGAGTTCGTGCTCTTTTCTGACCACGAGGCATTGAGATTTCTCCACACCCAAAAGAAGTTGAATGCCAGACATAGTAGATGGGTGGAATATTTGCAGGAGTTTACATTCGTTCTCAAGCACAAGGCAGGTGCTGAGAACAAGGTGGCCGATGCTCTTAGTCGGCGGGTGATGTTGATATCCACCATGAATGTTCAGGTGGTTGGTTTAGAGAAGTTGAAAGAGGCCTACATTGATTGCCCGGACTTCGGTCCCATCTATTCTGCCCTTCAGTCAGGACCGTCCCGTGAGTTTAGCGAGTATGTCCTTCAGGATGGTCACTTATTTCGAGGTGATAGGTTGTGCATCCCACGGACTTCAGTTCGTGATTTTCTTACGTGGGAGCTTCATGCAGGAGGTCTTGCCGGCCACTTCGGCCGAAACAAGACCATAGAGGCTGTTGAGCACCGTTTCTGCTGGCCCAGTTTGAAGAGGGATGTGGCCCGCATAGTTGCCCAGTGTCGTATTTGTGCCCTAGCGAAGCAGAGGAAACAGAACACTGGCCTTTATACCCCTCTGCCTGTCCCTGATAGTCCTTGGCAGGATATCAGCATGGACTTTGTGCTTGGTTTGCCCCGTACTGCACGGCGGCATGATTCTATTTTTGTTGTGGTTGACCGCTTCTCCAAGATGGCCTTGTTTATTCCTTGTTCCAAGACATCGGATGCCTCTAGAGTTGCCAGGTTGTTCTTCACCCACTGTGTGTCCAGGTTTGGGTTGCCGCGTACCATTGTTTCTGATAGGGATGTGCGTTTTACGAGCTATTTTTGGAAAACCCTTTGGCGGATGATGGGCACCCAGTTGAAGTTCTCCACCGCATACCACCCCCAGACTGACGGTCAGACAGAGGTAGTCAATAGAAGTCTAGGGGATCTTCTGAGGTGTTTAGTGCGTGATAGAGTTGGAGATTGGGACCTTGTCTTACCATTAGCAGAGTTTGCATATAATGATTCGGTCAATAGGTCTACAGGGTTGAGTCCATTTGAGATTGTCACTGGTCGAAGACCTAGGAAGCCGATTGATTTGATTCCCTCCCCCATTCAGTCCCGAGTCTCTGAGTCAGCTGAGTCTTTTGCGGAGCATATTAGACAGTTGCATGACCATGTCCGTCGTCATATAGAGGCCAGCAACGCACGTTACAAGGAGTTAGCTGACGCGCACAGACGCACACGTGAGTTCCGCGAGGGAGAGTACGTCATGGTCCGGGTTAGACCGGAACGGTTTCCTTCGGGAGCCGTAAAGAAGCTCCAAGACCGCGGTGCAGGACCATTCAGAGTGTTGAGGCGTATTGGGTCGAACGCGTATGAGATCGAGCTACCAGACGACTACGGGATCAGTTCGACGTTCAATGTCTCTGATCTGGTAGCTTATCGGGATCCCGCGGTGATACCCAGTGAGTTATTTGGGCCTGACCCTCCTGTTGTGAGTGATACACCTACTGAGAGTCCACCTCCTCCAGCCCCATTACAAAAACGCGAGCATATAGATTGCATACTGGATGAGCAGGTGACTACTACCAGGAGCGGAGCCTACCAACGCTTCTTAGTGCGTTGGAGAGGGCGCCCCGAGTCGGACAACACCTGGATTACACGTGGAGAGCTGGAGCGGATCGATCCGGACCTGCTGGAGCGGTACCTCAGCGACCGTGACCCTTACTCGACGGGGTCGAGTTCTTCCCACCCGGGGAGAATTGGTGAGGACACACGGCGCTATCCTCGACGGAGCACCCGGCACACCGCTACCTCCTTGTGGCTCGGCGACGGCGGCACCTTCTAGTTATCTTTTCATCATGTTTAGGCCATGTTGGGCCTCAGTCTGGACTTGCTCAGGCCTTGTGGGCCTTGTCTTTTGGTCCCTGCGTGGACATCTTATTGTTTGGGCACTTATTGGGCCATATAGTGGCCAATTGGGTTGCTTTGTGGGGTAATGGATCTTGTTATTGGGTCAGGGGCTTATTGGGGCTTGAAGCCCACTTAAAAGAGGCCCATTAGGGTTTAGGGGGCGGCCCCCTCCCCATCTAGAGGAGGAGGAGGCAGCCGCCCCCCCCCCTTCCTAGTTCTACTAGGGAAGGTGGGGGGCGCTCCCCTCTCCCTTCCCCTTTTCCCCTCTCCTCCTTTCCCCAACTCCACCCCTTCCTTATCCCACTTAGATTCCTTTCCTATTTTCTAAGCTTGCTGAAATATGGGCCGCCTTTCTCTCCTTGGAGCTGGGCGCACCCCTCCCTTCTAGTTAGATTAGGGTTTTCCCATCCCCTATAAGTAGTTCTCACCTTGTACCGATTACAGTTTACACATGAATTTGAATACAAGTGAGTATTGTGCAAAGCTTTTTGCGCCCTTCTCTCTCTCTCTCTTTCTGCTCCTGCGACGGGAGAACGGCGGGGTGTGACGCCTCAGCCCTCGGTGGACTCCGGGGTTCCCTCTTATCCTCATCTTCTTCCTCAACGGTTCGTGTTCGTGATTCCAGATTTCTGCCCCGACTTGTAGCAGAGCTCGCGCCCCCTTCCTGGACGAGTTTTGCCACGACCTATTTTCTGGAGATACGTCTGCGGATCAGCTTCGCGTCGGCGCCCATTTTGCATCAATCGGAGATCGGCACTGCCCGTACCGATTTTCTCCGCCGACCTGCGCCAGCACCACTTTCTCTGCTCGCCCAGCGGGGAGGCCCTGATTGCGAATTTTCCCCAGGCCTCCACGCTGCGTCTTTTGCCCTGGTTTCTTCAGGGTTCGTAGATCTCCGAGTCAACTTTCCAACGCCGCCGACGGCGTCGCGTTTCGACATCGTCACCGTCCGTGGCGGTCGATCTCGTGGGGTTGCGCCAGCGCGTCTGCCCAGTCCGCCCAGCGAACCAGCCCCGACTTTCAGCGACTCCTGCGGCTCGCACCGGCGTCGTCTGCCAGCGCCATTTGGCCGAGGGCGATCTCTGCCAGTCAGCTTTCACCCCCAACCGGCCCGGACTTGTTCGGGCACCAGAAGGCCGATTTCCAGATTTTACCGTCGGCGAGCGCAGTTCTGCGCCCACAGAACCTGATCTGACTTTCAGCAGCGCCCACGGTCACCACCGGCGGATCCAGCGCGCCCCCTTTGGCCGGAGCGTTCCTCCAACAGTCAGCGACGCGTCCTCTCTGACGGTGCCTCAAACGGGCGTCGTATCAGCCCGTGAGACCCCCCCTCCGCCCAGGCGCGCGCGACACCGGTTTCTGCAGCGTTGCACCCGAACCTCCTCGTGGCCGACCCGTCACCGAGTGCAGCCCGTCAACCCGTGTCCGGCAGCCCCGAACGTATTGGTTGTAGCCTTTTACCTCCCTGCGAGGAGTGGGCCGTTATTGGGTTGTATTTTATTGACCTCTGGTGTATCGGGGTTGTTGGTTCACGGCCGGGGTTCCTTCCCCACGCCTAGGCGTGGAGGTACGCGCTCCGACTCCCCTCCTTTTGCTTGCTCTTTTAGTATGTGATTGATTATGCCGCGTGAGAGAGGGTAGGTGCCTAGCCACTTATTGCCATCACCGCGGATCGTGAGTGAGAGCATCCATCCCTAGCACTAGTCGAGCACCGAGCTAGGACTCGACTCCCCTTGTCTTTGGAGGTCGACTATACGCCTAGACACGTGCGCTTCCCTCCTTGGGACGGCCGAGGTCGGAGTTTCTGTTGAGAGACGTCCCTCATTCTGTGGGATATCACGGTGGTCAGCCACTTGGCGACCCTTGAGCGTGCTACTGCCGGCCTCAGTTAGAGTCTTTTGTGAGTCTTAGTCTGTGTCGGTCCCCGTCCCGCGTCAGACTCGACACTACGAAGGGGAAAGGAGCCCAACCGATGGGGTGACTCGAACTCGGCCTCGAACTGCTCCAATTCGAGAGCAATCTGATATGCCTGCTCCAAAGTGGTGGCATTGCGGCGAAAGAGTTCATATTGATAATTAGGCCGTAAACCTCTCCGAAAGCGGGATATCCTCATGGTGCTCTCTTCCGTGACCCCGCACCGCAAGTAATACTCATCGAACTCGGCGGTGTACTCGGTCACGAGTCGGTTCCCTTGGGAGATGCTTTGCCACTTGTCTATAAGACGTTGGCGATATGAGGCAGGAAGGTACTTCTCCCTCAATTTGAGTTTCATATCATCCCAGGTATCGATTTGGGGTTGACGTCGCTGGTTGAGCAGGCTCTCCACATTGATCCAATAAGTTTGGGCCTGCCCTTGCAGCTTCATCTTCGCATATCGGACTCTTCGGTGGTCCGTCATCTCAAACCACTCGAAGTACCGGTCCATACCGGCCTCCCAATCTAGATACACCCTAGGGTCCAAGGACCCGCTAAAAGTGGGAGGGTCCGCACGCACACCCCTAAGAATGCGGTCGTCATCTTCGTCATCACGATTCCGTCGTTGATGACGACGACCGTTACCCCCGTGATCATTGTCGGAGGCATAATCATCCACTATAGGCGCCTGTTGCCTCCCGACATCCTCCACCTGAGCCCTTGGCACAGCGGGTTGCTGCACCGGCTCTTGTTGGCCATTCGTCGGCGTGGGTTGCGCCGCTACTGGGCCCCTCTCTAGGACGGCAATCCTCCCAACAAGGCCTTGAATGGACTGCTCCGAAACCCCGGCCCGATCCTTGAGGACCTTCATCCTCCCTTCTAGACACGTCCCTATGCCATCCATACGCGTACTAAGATCATCCATACGCGTGTCTAAACGATCCATGATGGCCCGGAACATCTCGGCCGTGGAAGACTCATCGGAACTACGGGCTCGGGAGTCCGCCATAGGTGGTGGTGGCGAGTATTGGGTGCCTCGACGGGTGGGCATGCAAAGACGTACGGACTAGGTGACAACGACCGACTAATGCAAACACACTAAATGATACACTTAGACCTAATTGCAATTTGAAAACACTCCTTTTTTGGTATTTTGAAAGAATGCAATTTAAAACACCTTTTTTTTTGTTTTGAAAAGAATGAGACTCGACTACACCCTAGACACGGCCAAGACTCGGTACGCGGCGGAGGTAATCGACCCGAAGGTCACTCGCGCAAGTGTGTGGTCTTCCCGGTAGGCGAAGCCTAACGGTCGGACAACACCTTTGGATATACCGAGTGAAGGTGTGTGTGGGGTAACCTTAGACTATGCAAGACTTATGCAACGACTACCCTAGACTCGACTTGCTCTGATACCAAACTGATGCGGGACGGACACGGGGACCGACTCTACGTGGTATGGACCTCGGACTCTAGACGTGGACACGACCAGCAACACATGATGGGAGAGACATTAGGCCCGACACGGAGAGCTCCCATAGGCTACACGTCGCTAACAGAAGTGCAAACTCACTCGGCGTCCCATGCGAGGGAAAGCGTGGATCGTGCGCGGTTAAGGAACCAGCAGAGTTCAAGGTAGTCAGACTCACTTCCGGACTCGGATCGAGTCACGGGACAGGTCACTCTCACTCTCACAGCGGTGACATGGACACACGGGCTAGTACCTACACTCTCGGCAGCGGCAAAAGACCGTATACTAGCTAAGCAAATGAACGCCAAGAGGTTCGGACCATTACCTCCACGCACCCGGCGTGGCGAAGACACCCCGGCTGACTTACGGACCCCCGGTTAACATAATTCACAGCAGTACAAAAGGATTCGACCCACTCCACGCAGGGAGGTAAAAGGTCACATGTGGGCCCCAGGGATCACGTAAATCAGGTTGACAGGCAGCATCTTGATGTCGACTCGACGCGCCGAACTCCGCGTTTTTGTGCTTTCCGAACGGCGGATTCTGCGGGCCCGTGGGGCCCACGGATGGCGCTGTCCTCCGGATCTGCGGAGGTGGGTCCCACTATGATGGAGACCCCTGGTGGCGTGCCTCCACGGACGGCGGTCGGCCGGAGACACCGATTGGTGGCCGGTCGGGTCCGATCTTCAAGTTGTGGAATGGCTGCCCACGGATTTCAGTTCTGTTTTCCCTGCGCGCGCTCCGGCGAAAACAGCCGCTGCGGTCGATCCCGACGTCGGATCGGGACGCATGAGCTATCGTTGGAAAGCTCTCTTCAAATGCTTCAATCTAGACTTAAAGAGATCTGATGGATCTAGCCGGATCTAGACTTTAATGAATTTACAAATCCCTGTTGTACAGTAACCGAGACATCAGATTTACAGGGTACTTGTCTGAGAACCACCGTTGACCGCCTACTTGCCGTAGGAATTAGACTTCGAGCTATTCTTCAACATTGTAGATAATCAAACCACGAAGCTGGAACAATTTTTAGAATTGGATTTGGAGGTGGTCGTGATTTGATAGGATTTTTGGAGTGTCTGGTGGTCGGATCTGGGAACTGGGGAACAGAATTGTAGCTAGGACTGAGAATGAATTTTAGAAAATATGAAATGGACAAACCAAAAATTAAAAAAAATGGTGGATGAAGGGATGGATGCAAGGAACACCCAGTTAAATTGGGCGAACCAAAGAAAATCAAAAAAAGGACCTAAGACTTCAAACTCATGGCGGATGGGAACCTGGACAGAATTTTGGCAGAACCAAAGTGGAAGGGTGGACGAAAATCAAAAATTGTGAAACGGGATCTGAATGACAAACAAAATTTTATGGGGTATCCTTGACACCCCTGGGACCTCCAGTAAAATTCCTAGGTCAATCTGAGCTCATGGTTGATGGCTGAATTTCGTGGAGGCTGCTGTGGTACTGCGCGGGCAGAACTCCGATGAAGGCGATGGCGGTGCGATGGCGGCTCGTGGAGGCGGCGGCGATGACCGGAACTGATAGGGGAGGAGTCACACCTCCAGAGGCAACCTTCACAGCTTCAAGGGGGGAGAGAGAGGCGCACCAAGCTGGAGCTCCAAGGTTTTTTCTTCCAAATGAATGCATTAATTCACTAAAATGGAAAATACAAGTTTAAATACCTTACATCTCACATCCATCCACAACCATTGGATCTAGGGGATGGGGATGGAGGGTGGGGATGAGATGTGAACATCACACAAAAAAAATACATAAAAAAATAAAAGGGGGTGGGGGCGGCCCTTGGACCAAGGAGGGAGGGTTGAATGGTGGGTGGGGGTAGGTGGCCTCCCATTTGGACTTTTCAAGTCCATTGTCCCCATGTGTCCAATTACAAGTCAATGTTCTAGATGCTCCCATGTGGCATGTTGACTGGCCCCACGTGGACCCTAGGCTAAGGTGGCCCAATGTGGTGGGGCCCGGGGGGCCCGTGGGGCCCACGGGGTCCGAAATACTCGTAAGCCCCTATTACACTCAAAATGGCAAACCGAATGCAACGAAATAAATACAAATTACACACATAAAGTCTAGCTAAATATAATAAATGGGGAGGCTCAAGGCGGAGTCTCCAGGCTGTCTCCGAGCCAGATGGACGCTGAGGTGGCTCGTGTCGGGCTCCGTGTGTGGTACCGGTGGCTCGGTGTGTCATGCCGATCAACTGCTCGGGTGTCCGCACCACATAACAAATCTAAGCATTCATCTAGCGGAGAGGATAGAGAGAAATCAAACCACAGAATACACAATCGATTTTTAGGTGGTTCGGTCTGCAACCCGCAGACCTACGTCCACCCTACACTCAAACCGAGTGTGGCTTCACTAACAGCTGGGCAACACAGCTTGCCAACAGACGCTGATACATAGCTTACCCTGGGGAACAACCTCCCCTCTTCCTCCTACCCGGAGGGAACCTCTAGCAACGCACAGTTACTATAAACCAGAGACTCATGTCTCTCTTCCTCTATACCAAGAAGGAACCCCACTGGTAGCAGCCCCGCTACCAGTGAACCAGCCAGTAGCACTCAGCTACCAGCAACCCACCAGAGGCCTAGCCTCTCTTCCTCCTAGCCCGGAGGGAACCCACAAGCAGCCCCGCCTGCTGCTTGCAAACCGGAGGAACCAACCTCCCTTCCTCCACACAGGAGGGAACTATCACCAGTAGCATTCTGCTACCAGCACAAACCGGAGACACACCCGTCTCCCTACTCCTGATCCCTCAGGAGGAACCCAAAACTCAAAAAGGCATCGAAAGAACAAGAATATAAATGAAGTAAAAACAGTAGATGACTCTGGATTTGATCCACGAGTCAGGACAGTTCTTCAAGATAAGCTCCTTCTTCTTTTCTTACTCTCACGGATTCTCCCTCTTATGCTATTGCTGTTCTCTCTTTCTCTCTCTCTCACTCTCGAAATCTTCTATGCTGGCCTATCTCTCTCGAGTTCTCTTTCTGCTCTCAGATGGCCTCTTTTGCTTCACTTCTTCCTTGGAGTGAGCTATTCTTTTCTGAAGACGAAGAAGGATTTATATACCAATAACAGGGGCTCCGGAGGATAGGGCAGAGAAGCCCTAGAGAGCTTCGATGGGTTGGTCCACATGATGAAGTAGCAGGCCCCTGCTTCCACGTGTCTGACTGCTGGCACGTCCTTTGTTATAGGATCACGTGCCCTTTCATAATTGGGGTCTCCTTGTACTGCATCGAGATATTCTAGTAATTTACCACACTTACTGTTTCTGGAGACTGACCGCGTTGACGCACTGGCATCACTGCATCTACTCCTTGCTTGTACACATTTGAAATTGTCCCACTGCGTCGATCCTGCTGTGGATAGCGTTGACGCGTTGAAGACAGCCAGAGATAAGTCGCCCCTTTCTTCAACTGCTGCGTTGACGCTGCCAGTTGGTGGCATTGACGCACGGATGAAAATCAGAAGTGTGTATTGGCCTCTCTTTCGCTGCTGCATCGACGCTGCTTGTTGATGGTGTTGACGCACGAACATGTACATTAAGGCCTGTCTTGCCTTGTATATTGGCGTCTCTTAAGCCGCTGCGTCGACGCTGCTTGTTGATGGCGTTGACGCATTGAGCACCCTGCATTCGTTTTGTTCTTGTTAAACATTTATTAAAACTTAAGTGTCTATATCAATTATCTTATTGTTGTCATCATCAAAACCAGGAGTACAACACAGGCTCTTCCACAGCAGCTGAGACAAAAAGAAGAAGAGACATTCATGTGTCAAGGCCTTCCCCCGAAATGGAAACAGACCCTAAAGAGCACCGATGGCTGGAAATTCCAACCGGCAGGCTGACTCGGCTCGGCCTAGGCGACTTCAAACTCCTCAAAAGATGGAATTCGTGGCACCGGAGGAGCAGCCGCCGAAGCCTTAGCGGCCTCCATTTTTCCCCGCTTCGCGTCCCGCTACTTGGCCACCTTGGCAGCATCCACCGCCTTCTTTATATGTGATTTAGCCCGGGGCCTCTTTGCTGCCTTGGGAAGGGGGGTCGTGGTCGGGGCCGGTAACGCGGCCTCAAAATAGGTGGGCTTCTTGACGAGCCGAAGAAGATTCCGGTATGTCGCCATTTGTATGCTGTCGGGATGGTCTATCAAAAAATATATATGATCAGCATCCGATACCCTGCAAAGGTCACAAAGACGATGGAGGAGAATAAAAGGAAAGGGGAATGTTAAAATGCCATGAGGGCCGGTGTACAGCCGAAGCGTTATGGGCCAGTAGCTCAGGGATGGCTCTTTGTCCCGACGTGCCGCCTCCCGGACTAGCCAGCATACATCTTCAATCTTCTGGCAGCGGTCAATGAGAGCGGCTAGGTCCGCGTGCTTCTTCGACGAAAGGTGGCAGAAAAGATTGAAGTGGTCCATGCCCCACCCGTCGGCATAATAATACGAGACCTGCAGGCGCTTGCCCAGAATGGTGGCCGTCTGATCCTTAATCTTCAGCCCATTCACTCGGAGGAGGACATATAGCCATGTGGTGTCCTTATAATTTTTGGGCTTCCTCTCCTCCCGCATCATGAATGTGCAGTACGGGCAGATCGGGTCCCACTCCAGGCGCCAGCTCTTTGCGGGAGTCCCCTCTTCCTCCATAGGGAGCGGATAATTAATGAGCTCCAGGCGGTCGCTCCCGATCCGGCAGAGGTCCCTCAAAGTCTTCTTGAAGTCATCCTTGGCCACCGGGGGTATCTTTGCATGTGGTGTTGGCCTCGCTTCCCGAGCCTCCTGGCGGGCGGCCAGATATGCCGCCACCTCCTTATCCTGCCAATTCTTGAGCCGAATGAGGTGCTCCGGGTCGATGTCGAGCACTGGCACTGATTGCTTGCTTAGGAACTTTCTCTCTGCCCCGTCCCAGCAATCGGTCTTGTGCAATCGATAAAAAGCCGTCTGGGCGTTCCACCATTTTATGTACTCTGGGGTCACCCGAGTAATACGGCCGGGGGCTGGTACCCTGAAAGCCGCAGAATCTACCCGATGGAAGAAGTCCCACCAGCTTCTGGCATGCTCGGCAGTCGAACTCCCCCAGAGACTTCGCGAAGGCAGGCCGAACTGTGCATGATAAATAGGGATATGTTGATCATATCCAAAATTTCGGCCAAACCGGAAGGGGTAGTATGGCTCTAGCAGCAAATTATCCCCCTTCCTGAATGCTAGCACGCTCGGGCGAATGGATAACGCCCAGTCCTTGAGCTCGAGTTCCAGCAATGGGTGAACCACATTCTCCTGGCTGACGGGGTGGACGTACTTCTCCACCTGATCATCTCTGCATTCTCTCTTATTATTTACCAGAGGGCTTGCGTGTGCAGCCAACGTCCAGAAGTGGATGGTGCCGGCCGCGTCCCGCGGAACCGTCGACAGCCGGCCCCGAATATCATAAAACCAAAAAGAAAAGAAGGGAAATAAAAAAAAGGGAGAAATGAAAAAAGAAGAAGAAAAAAAGAAAGAAGAGAGAAAAGAAAAAAAAGAGAGAAGAAAATAGATAAAAAAAGGGAGAAGAAGAGGAAAAGAAAAAAGAGAGAGAAAGAAAGAAAAAAAAGAAAACAATAATAACAATATATATATATATATATATATATATATACATATTTCTTCCATCCGCACGCCCCTATGTATCGACGGGCATCCGCACGGGCAAAGACCGTTCCACCCCTACGTTGGCGTTAGTTCCTTGTCAACAAATAAGTCCTTTTCCGGTGCAAGGCTTCATGCCCTAGCCACCCGCTCTCACACAATATTGCTATTACGGACCTTACGTCCGAGTCAACAAAAAAAACCCGTTGCATTGGCACTATCTTCGTGCCAACGAATGAACCTTATCTCTCGACGCAAGGCTTCGCGCCCTAGCCACCTTCTCTCATGCAAAATCGCCATTGTGGGCCTTACGTCCGAATCGGCAAAATCTCTATCCTTGCGCTGGCATTAGTCCCTTGCCATCGAATAAATCCCTTTTCGGCGCAAGGCTTCGTGCCCTAGCCATCCACTCCATACAATATTGCCATTACGGACCTTACGTCTGAATCGGCGGAAAATCCCCCGTTGCGTTGGCATTGTCTTCTTGCCAACGAATGAACCGTGTCTGTCGGCGTAAGGCTTTGGGCCCTAGCCAACAATTATATATCACCCATCCGTTAAAAAAAACAACAAAAAAAAGAAAGAGAAAGGGGCTTAAAATAGAGGTGCCCCGCTGGACTTGCCCCTACACAGGGACAAGGGCAAAAATGGCCACAACCCAGCTGCGGTGAAAACCCGAAAGGGTGCTGCAAGCAAAATCGGGTACCCCGCCATGTGAAAACCAGAGAGGGCGCATGGGCAAAAGCAAGAGGGGGCTGGTGCTGGCGAAAACCCGAAAGGGCGCTTGTACCGGTAATGTGGTTTTAAAAAAAGGGAAAGAAAAGAGAAGAAGAGACCAACAAACCACGTCAGTTCCCGGCACCCTGTTGGCACCGATGAAGAGAAGAAAAGACAAATAAACCACGTCAGTTCCAAGCACCCCGTCGGCACTGAGAAAGAGACAAAGAGATCAACATGCTACGTCTGTCCCCGACACCCCGTCGGCACTGATGAAGAGAGGAAAGACCAATAAACCACGTCAGTTCCCGGCACCCTATCGGCACTGACGAAGAGAAGAAAAGACAAATAAACCACGTCAGTTCCAGGCACCCCGTCGGCACTGACAAAGACACAAAGAGACCAACATGCTACGTCAGTCCCCGACACCCTGTCGGCACTGATGAAGAGAAGAAAAGACAAATAAACCACGTCAGTTCCAGGCAGCCCGTCGGCACTGACAAAGAGACAAAGAGACCAACATGCTACGTCAGTCCCCGACACCCCATCGGCACTGACGAAGACAGGAAAAGACCAATACACCACGTCAGTTCCCGACACCCCGTCGGCACTGATAAAGAGAAGAAGAGACCAACAAACCACGTCAGTTCTCGGTACTCCGTCGGCACTGACGAAGAGATAAAGAGACCAACAAACCACGTCAGTTCCCGGCACCCCGTCGGCACTGACGAAGAGACAAAGAGACCAACACACTACGTCAGTTCCCGGCACCCCGTCGGCACTAACGAAGATACAAAGAGACCGACATACTACGTCAGTCCCCGGCACCCCGTCGGCACTGATGAAGAGATAAAGAGACCGGCATACTACGTCAGTCCCCGGCACCCCGTCGGCACTAATGAAGAGACGAAGAGACCAACACGCTACGTTAGTCCTCGACACCCCGTCGGCACTGATGAAGAGAAGAAGAGACAAATAAGCCACGTCAGCTCCCGACGCCCCGTCGGCACCAACGAAGGGAAGAAGAGACCAGTACACCCGCGGGCACCGCTCGGCGCATCCTTCACCCGCGCTACCCGTGGGTGGGGGGCATTTGTGGACATGTAAAATTGCACGCCCGTATGTCCCAACTAGTCCAGCATCAACGACAACGTCAACTGAAGAAACTGTGAAGAAGGGAGGGCCATCCAGACTCCCCGAACGCACACACACTACCGTGAAGCCATCTCCGGAGTCACGACAGTGAAGAGAAATCAACCACCAAGGGACCCACGATCCATGGACCTCGAAGAAAATCAAATGGGCCACAACTCACGCTCACAATGGGCTCATGACTGCCCACATAGCCCCTTCAGCGGCACGCCCTTTGGGCCCTTTAGCGGCACGCCCCTCAGGCCCCTTCAGCGGCACGCTCTCTTTAGCGGCACGCCCTTTGCGCTCTTCAGCGGCACGCATGCAGTATCTTTTAGCGGCACGCTCTAATGGCCTTCCAGCGGCACGCTTGTTGAACCCGCCAGTGGCATGACGTTAAGGCATTTCAACGGCACGTCCGACAGACCAAATCTCGTGCCCATGCCCAACAGATCTTTGGCGCGCAGTGGGCTGTCTGAGGTGTCGGCCGGTGGTTGGGACACGCAGGCTACTCCTCTGCCACCAAGGACGGAGAAGGTCAAACGCCATCATAACCCATCACTTCCAGCCTTCGCCGTTCGTGCTTGAGGGCTCCCACCCGCAGAGGTATAAAAAGCCCTCCTCTTTCGAACCAAAGAGAGAAGCAAGGAGAGAGAGCAGGGGTAGAAGAGAGCAGAAGGAGACACAGAGAAGAAAACGGACAGACAGAGAGAAGAGACTCGCCGCTGGAGAGAGCCACCGCCTCCGGAGGAAGAAGAAGAAGAAGAGAAGATGAAGAAGGGAGAGCTCCGCCGTGGGATTTCCCCTGTTCACCGACTGGCCAGAAGAGAGAGTAAGGGAGGGAGAGAGAGAGTGTGTGTGATGTATTAGGGGAAAGGGGAAAGGGCAGGGAGCCGTCGCCCCTGTTCGACCCTAACTCCCCTATCTTTCTCCTTCTTTTCTTTCTTCCCTTCTCCCACTGCTTGTATTTTAAACTCCGGTGCTTTGTAGTGTACATGGCTGGTTATGGCCTCTTATCTTCATGAATGGAAATTTCCCCCTTTTTGGATTTCTTGCTACCGTGTTTGATTTATGCCCGGATGTGTGCGTTTCAACCCTTCTTCCTCCTCCTTCCGACGGTTTGGCCCCCAATGGGGACCCTTTTTCCCCTCCGTCATGGCCCTTGTCATGGGATCCCTGATCTTCAACCTCACCCATTTGCCCGAAGGGAGAGGCCCCCATCTTCTTCTCTTGAATGTCCAGCCACCAACACCATCTTTGGCCTTCCTCCATTCCTCAGCCCCAACCCACCTAGCTAACCCCAGCCTTCACTCCCTTGCTCAGTCCTCCACCGGTCCACCCCTATCCCGGTGCAGCCTCCCCAGCTCCCAGCGGTACGCCCTTGCTAAGCCCCTCACCGGTACACCCTTCAGCAACCCTTCGCCGGCACACCCCATTGGGCCCTCGCCGGTGCACCCCTTGATGCCATTCGCCGGCACGCCCTTATTTGGCCTTCAGCGGCACACCCAGCAACTCTTCGCCGGCACGCCTATAACGGCCTTCGCCGGCACGCCCCCTTTCCTGGCACGGTCCTAGTCACCTTTACCGGCACACCCTTTGGCCTCCCAAGTCCGGCACGCCCCTGATCAGTTATTTCTTTTCTTCCCTTTATCCATCGTTGCTTTTGGGTTTTCCGAGGTTTTATTAAACGTGCTGTCGCTCTCGGGCGCCCACCTCCAATTGTCGGGTTCCGTCACTCCATGTGGGCGTGTTCCCTTTATCTCCCTTATGCTCGGGTCAAGGGAAGATGCTGCCAAATTTTTGGTAGAAATAATAACACGTTGAAATGACAAAAGTAAGCAACAAGCGAATGGAACGATCGGCAATAGAACACTCTAACCGAAATAAGGCACTGCGGGCAACATGAGAAGAACCGGATTAAACGGTGATGTGGTGAATTAAATGCTCAATCCGTAAAGAAAAGGTTGGGAGAAGAAGGAGAAAAGATTTGTATAAAACTACATAGAAATTAAAGACAAGAAGAAAAGAAAAGCTTAAAATAAGTGGAAGATGAGTGGACCTTCACCGGTACACCTATTCCAGCCCTCGCCGGTACACCCTTTGCCCCCCCCAGCGGCACACTCCTTTTCTTCCTTCGCCGACACGCCTTGGAATGCCTTCACCGGCACGCCACCCATCTCCTTCGCCGGCACACTGCCTGTGGGCCTCCCCGACACGCTCCATGCCGCCTTCGCCAGCACGCCGCCTACGACCTTCACCGACACGCTCCTTCAGCCCCCTTTTGGCCCTCCAGCGGCCCACTCTCTCTCCAGAAGTATATATATATTATACAATGATAATAATAATAATAAATTAATAAGAATTACGATGAGTAAATAAATCTGAATATATATATGTATATGAAATAAACAAAAAAATTGTGAAATAGTAATAACAATGGTAAAAATAATAATAATAATAATAACAACAAACAACATGGATAAATCATTCAGGATAAATACATAAAAGGGGAATAAGCAATAAAAAGAAACATATATATAATTGGAAGCCCAGATGAAAGAAATGGTAAAATCTACATTGCAGCCCCGTGTCTCCCGTGACCCGGTGCAAAAGGGAATAACAATGCTGCCCCCGCAGGTCGGGCCTGAGTCGCGGGAATTACCCCAACACGGCCATGACCCGACCTCGCCTCGGGCCGACATTCTGATTGGATCGGACCCGTTTCTCAGGACTGGACCCCTTTCGAGCCACTATTAAAATTACCGCGCGCTCGGCAAACATTTGAATGGATTCATCCCGGCTCCCACCGCGAATCTATTACGGACCCTTGTCCGAACATGAAAAAGGTCCGCGAGTGACCAATATAGCCCGTGGCCCGTATCCCGATGCAGATCTTAATGTGATTTATTCCTGCTTCTTTCTCGCGTAGTTAGTATTAGTTCTATCGGCTGCAGGGCCCCTAATTTCGGCAATTAATCAAGGGTATTCCTTCGTATGGGGGATGTAAATGACGCCGCGGCCTTTATAGCACGACGGGATCTGGTCCCGACACGAACCACCCAATCGCTTGACGAAGTCAGATCGAGCGCACCATGGACCCTTCGGAGCCCGAACAAATCATCACCCCGGTGACTGGCACGCCCACGCACCTAACAAACCAAATAAACGAACCACGATCACTAATCGATCGAAAAGTGCATCCACAGCTCCTTGTTAAACTCCTCCTTGTGCAACTTGTTATAATGTTCGAGTCAACCCATGGACGGTACATTGCATCTCCCTCAATTGGGCTCTCTCAGCAGCCATCTTAGCCTACAAAATAAGTTTTAAAATAATAAATACTCATCTCTTGACATTAATTTTAACGTAGATAAGTCATATTTTATTGGTTAGCCCATAGCTCTATCCAATCTCACAGGATTCCTATAGGATAACCGATAAGGATAACTCAATCTGTTACTGAGACTTAATGACCTAGGGATTCAGAAAGCCTAGGCTCTGATACCACCTTTTGTCACGCCCCGAACCGATAGCAGCGGAACGTGTCGTTTGTTCGGAACGTGGCAGATAAACAGTCATGTCAATCAGAGCATAGCCATAAGACAAGATATAATTTGAACAAAATAGAATTTTATTTTAAATATAAGTTTATTACAAATTGGACCCAAATAAAAAGACTCATTAAAGAAAAATTACAATGGACTCTCTAATTAGACTTGACATGAACATAATGACATAGACCATGAGGTTCGTCTAAGTTGCTGGAGCACTCTTCACTCTTGCCCTTGCCCATCTTGTTCCATCTCGCCATCACTGTGGTCATTATCTGAAAAATATTGGAAAACACTAGGTGAGCGAATGCTCAGTAGGTCTTAATATCTTAAGCTCCAGGCTAGCTTTAAGTAATTAACAATTTAACATGAACATGCAAGTCATGCAAGGTATCATAATCGAGAACTATAATGGCACGAGCTAGATTAATAATCCAGAGACAATATAAAAGATAGTAGACATGACAATAGATAATTTCAAGTGTTATGAAGACAGATAGATGGGACAATAATTCCAAGAATAATCTTGACAAGATAGCGAGCTTTTCAATAAGGTTTTCAAGAGCATTCATGAGGAGACAATAACAATCATTTCAATAAGGCATTCTGATGTGACACCACCTCGCACCTAATGCAAGCAAGCACAATCGCATTCAAATGGGCCGAATTGGGCCACCGCTCTATCGACACTCACCCAAGCCCGGGGTAACTTGGCAATACCAAGGTGAGGTTGAGGGGTTGGGCCCTTGCTGGTAGAGGGCCAGCAAGGCCAAGATTAGATTCCCAATGGGTGTGGAAGCCCAATTCCATGGGGCCGACGAAGTGCCGAAGGCACCGGTTGCACTTTTCCCACGGTGATCACTCAAGGCAATGGGGCTTGAGGATCGAGGTCTCACTCGCATAACCAGCAGAACTAGAATTTATATTGAAAGACAAGCACTAATGGAGTGAGGTGTGAGCACTTACTCGACCGGTTTGAAGAAACCGATCCCGCTCGGAGACGAGGGCGAGCGGGGAGGCAAGTGGATCCCCACACGCCGCGGCGGTGTCGCTTGACCTGCCCAAAGAAGTTACAACACTACACCTCTCGCAGGAGGGGGACCTTGGGGTGGGGGTTAATGATATTACAATCAATACTACCTCCACACAGGGAGGGGCCTTCAGCCGGCCAAGCGGGGAGGGGGAAACTAGGACCAAAAGTGATAAGAAGTTGGGAAGCCATATCTGCCTGCTATCTGGGAGGGAGGACTGATAGTCGAAGTTGGGGCTGCAGAAGTTGATACAGAATTCTGCTGATGGCGAGACCAGGGGGGAACTCTTCGTGACTAGTACTGGAACACCTCAGAATTTTTTAAATTTCTTTTGGTACCACTGCTGACCGGGGTGAAGCTTCGAACAGAGTGGCAAGTTCTGGGACTGGCAGCTTCAGATTTCCAACCGCAGGTTGCAGAGAATGCTCCGATGGCTCCCGGACTCCGAATCGATAACCACCAGAATTTTTGGAATCATGGACGAGTCTTCTTTTCAGCAAAACTGACAGGGATGCTAAAAGATGCCGGAGAAAACCTGGAGACTATGAACAAGGATGACTGGTCGGGGTTGACTGTGGGGAAGCAGATTCGTACAGTAGAGGGAGAAAATTGATAACTTCTGCTACTGGATGCCGAACGGAGTTCCGCTTCTTGATTCTGAAAGTGGACAGGGCGATGAAGAACTTTGTAGAAGAGCTTGGGGGCTGATTCCTCGGAGGTTCGTCGTGGCAGTGCTTCTAATCCGGTTCTGGTACTCAGCAGGGACAGCTCTGCGCCGTTGTGGAAGAACGAAGCTCCTGGGCAGTACACAGCCCGGATAAAGACGAAATCACTTCTGTTGCAAAGAAGACAGGGAGACGCTTCTGTGGATGCCTCTTGTGCCTTCAAACTCGTCCGGAGGAAGTCGTGGTGGCCTCTGTAAGTGGCTGGTTCACCTGCAACTTCTGGACAGTGAGCTGCAACTTGAATAAAGCTTCCAAAGACCTCCAAGAAGAAGGGGAAGCAAGAACTATAGGGTGAAGGAGAGATAGGGGATGATGGAGGGAGTATGTGGGAGGTGTGGAGGGGGTCTAATGGTGGAGGGGAGGTGGAGGAAGAGGGGGAGGCCGCAGGTTTCAGCAAGGGTGAGTGATGGGGGGAATGCAAATGGGTGAAGTGGAGTGGGGGGCAAGGGGCGAACTAGCCCTATGGGGGAGGAGAGAGGGGCGGCCAAAACATGGAGGGAGAAGAATTTCAAATTTGAAATGGCCTTAGAAGTTGAGGGATTGTGTGGGGAAGTGGGTGATTGTGTTGGAATGGGGAAGAATATGTTGGAATGGGAGAGATGATGTTGGAATGGGGAAGACTCAACCTTGGAACTAGGGGGGGAAGTAAATGGGGTGTGGGGAAGTGGAGGGGCCTTAATGGAGGTAGGTGGGGGTTGGAGGTGGTTGGGAGGAGGAGGAGAGAGGAATGGGGTGAACCCCCCTTGGGGAAGAGAGAGAAAGAGAAAGAGGTGGGGTGGGGAATCACTCCCCTAGGGTTTCTCACCCAACTATAGGATTCACTCCTCTAGAACTAAGTTTGAGCACTCAAAGGGAAATATTTTGTATTGAATCATTCATTACCTCCAAATGAAGGAAATGAGGCCCTATATATAGGAAACCCACATTTTACAATAAGTCCCTGACAAAAGACTCAATAGCAAATAACCGAAGGGGTAGGGGGGCTCATGGGCCAAGCCCGCAGAATTGGGCCAATAGCACATTACACAATCTAATGACACTCAATACTTAGGAAAATAAATGCAAGACCTAGGGACATGACTCAAATAAACTGAAAAATACATCAAATGACTCAAGTAAATAGCATAAAAAGGATAAGTGGGCCTTTATAGAGAGAGGCCCGAACTCAAACGATGCCGGAGTGTGAAGAAGACCCTAGCCAAAGGGAATTGTGGATGATGTCTCCATCAAATCCCTTGGGCTGTGAAGAGCTCGACTTCGTCGAGTAGGGGTCCATCCGGCTGTGGTACTACTCGAGGAGGTCCGGATCCAACCGCTGGAGATCCTCCCGACTCACCCAAGAATCCTCCGAAGGAGGCCGATCCTTCCACTTGATGAGATAGCGCTCATATACCTTGCTCCGAGTGGTAGTGACTTGTACATCTAATATTTGTTCAATTTGTTCACGCTGGGCTCTTTTGGTTGGTGGCCTCTCCTCACGGGTGGGTGCTCTCTCAATGGAAGAAGTAGGCTCAATCTCCTCACTAGGTACCACCGTGGGTCCCTTATATGGTACTAGGTTGGTGACATTGAATGTGGGACTTATTCCTTACTCCTCAGGGAGATCTAATTCATAGGCATTTGCACCAATGCGCCTCAAGACCTGGAAGGGACCAGCCCCACGTGGCCTCAGTTTAGAGTTGGCTCCCGGGGAGAGCCTCTCCGTCCTTACCATCACAAAGTCACCCACATGAAATTCTTGATGACGCCGATGAGAGTCGGCCAACCTTTTATAAGCCTCATTCTTTTTGCTGATGTGCTTGCGAATTTCTTCATGCAATTCTCTAATATGTTGTGCAAAAGACTCAGCTGAAATGGACACTCTAGCATGCTGGGGAAGGGGAATGAGATCGGAAGGCTTTCTTGGCTTGTACCCATGGACGGCTTCAAATGGACTCATCCCTATGGACTTATTGATGGAATTGTTATATGCAAATTTCCGGGGCGATCCTCAACAAGACACCTAAGAAGGTTCCCTAGACTCCGATTGACAACTTCGGTTTGGCCATCTGTTTGGGGGTGGTAGGCAGTGGAGAATTTGAGGAGGGTACCCATCATGTGCCAAAGAGTTTTCCAAAAGTAGCTAGTGAATTTGACATCCCTATCGGAGACTATGGTCTTAGGTAGCCCGTGGAGACGGACAACCTCATCAAAGAACAATCGGGCCACATGGGAGGCATCAGAGGTTTTGGAGCATGGGATGAAATGGGCCATTTTGGAAAATCTATCAACCACCACATAGATGGAGTCATGCCTTCTTTGAGTCTTGGGTAATCCTAGCACAAAGTCCATGCTTAAGTCTTGCCATGGTCGGTCGGGGATGGGGAGTGGGGTATATAGGCCGGTGTTTTGTTTCACTTGTTTGGCCGAGGCACATGTTCGGCATTGACCCACAACCATGCCTACATCTCTCTTGAGACTAGGCCAATAAAACTGACCCTCAACTAGGGAAATGGTTTTGTGGACTCCAAAATGACCAGCTAACCCTCCCGCATGTAATTCTCAAACCAAGAAGTCTCGGAGTGAGGTCCGTGGAATGCAAAGCTTGGGTCCCTTGGAAAGGAACCCATCCTCTAAGACAAATCCCTCATGTTCCTTGCTAGAAGGGGTGGTCAAGGTGGTATAGATGTGCCCAAAATCGGGGCAGCTAGGGTACTCATCCTTGATCCTATCAAATCCGATCACTTCCACTTGGATAGTGGAGAGCAAGGAAACTTTCCTACTAAGGGCATCTGCCGCTCGATTCTCACTCCCAGCCTTGTGTTTGATGACAAAAGTGTAGGATTGGATGAACTCAACCCATCGGGCATGTCGAGCATTTAGCTTTTGTTGGGAGTTGAGGCATTTGAGGGCCTCATTGTCAGAAAAGATGACAAACTCCTTGGGCAACAAGTAGTGCCTCCAATGTCGGAGGGACTGAACCACGACATAGAACTCCTTGTCATAAGTGGAGTATCTTGTCCTAGCATCACAAAGCTTCTCACTAAAGAAGGCTACCATGTGTCCCTCTTGACTAAGAATCCCTCCTATCCCTATCCCGGATGCATCACATGTGACTTCAAAGACTTTAGAGAAATCGGGAAGGCATAGGACCGGGGCTTGGGTAAACTTCTCCTTAAGCTCTTGGAAGGCTTTAGAGGCTGATTTGGTCCATACAAAAGTCCCCTTCTTGAGACAATCGGTGATTGGGCCAGTGATAGTGCTAAATCCACGAATAAACCTCCTATAGAATGTTGCCAATCCATGGAAACTTCGGACCTCATGAAGGGTGTGGGGTTCCGGCCAATCAATAATAGCTTGGACCTTGTCGGGGTCCATGGAGACGCCTTTGGTGGACACCACAAATCATAGGAAGGTGAGGGAGGTGGTCATGAAGTGACACTTTCCTAAGTTGGCAAATAGGCTCTCTTGTCGAACGATGGTACAAACTTGCCTAAGGTGGTGAAGGTGGGCTTCTTGGGATTGACTATAGATGAGTATGTCATCAAAGTAGACCACTAAAAAGATCCTAATGAATGGCCTAAGGACCTCCGTCATAAGACGCATGAAAGTACTTGGGGCATTTGAAAGCCCAAAAGGCATGACTAACCATTCAAAGAGACCATCTTTGGTTTTGAAAGCCGTTTTCCACTCATCCCCGGGCCTTATCCTAACTTGGTGATAGCCACTCTTAAGGTCAATTTTGGAGAAAATTGTGGCTCCGGCTAACATATCAAGCATGTCATCAAGCCTAGGGATGAGAAACCTATACTTGACGGTGACTTTGTTAATGGCCCTACTATCCACACGCATTCGCCATGACCCATCCTTCTTGGGAGTTAGAAGGGCCGGTACGGCACATGGGCTTTTGCTAATGCGAATGAAGCCCTTCCTAATGAGTTCCTCTATTTACCTCCGAAGTTTAGCATGTTCCGTCGGATTGAGGCGATAATGAGGAAGGTTTGGGAGAGTGGCCCCCGGGACTAGATCAATCGCATGTTGCACATCCCGCATGGGAGGGAGTTGATCTAGGAGCTCCGTTGGGAACACATCATGGAATTCTTCTAGGAGTTGTTGGATTTCTATGGGATGTGGATTGGTGGGAGTGGGCTCTCCTAGGCAAATGACCACCGCACATAGTGGTACTCCTTGAGCTATCTCCTCTTCAAGTTCTTTCCTAGTGATGAGATGTAGACCCTTGGTCAACCCCGAGGTCCCACTTTGTTTGGGAGTTTGGGTGAGGGATGGGGTCGGAGGGGTGGAGTTCCCCGAGACTTGTATGGTGGTGGGGTGTTGTTCTTGAGGGGCAATGTCCCTCTTGGTCATGGGACGAGGTGGGGAGGGGTTAAGACGGATAGTCTTACCCTTATGTTCAAAAGTGCATTTGTTGCTCCTACCCAAGATGGTGGCATCTACATCATAAAGCCAAGGTCTTCCTAGTAGGATGCTACCTACTTCCATGGGTATGATGTCACACCATATTTGACCGTGGTATGAAGAGAAGGTGAGGGGCACAAGACATTGAGTGTTGACCGGGATGGAGTTGTTGTTGATCCATGAGACCCGGTATGGATTTGGGTGGGGAGTAATAGTAAGCCCAAGAAGCTTAATGGTATAGGGGGATATGGCATTGACACAACTCCCACTATCCAAGATCACTTTCCTTACATGGCTCCCTATCTTGACAAAGGTGTGAAAGATTGAAGTTCGGCGCCAATCCTCTTCTTGGGGTTTGGTGAGGGTGCACCTAATCACTCCTAGATGGGAGTTGGTAGATGGAGTGGTGTGATCTAGACCCGACTCAAGGTATTGGGCCTCATACTCTTCTTCCCAATCTAGGGAGGCTTCATGATCCTCAACAACACTCTCAAGTTCCTTTTGGGGTGGGGGAGCTTCTTCCTCAATGAGTAAGCTAGATAATCCCTTGGATGGACATTGCCCCGCAAAGTGGCTAAACCCTTGACATCTAAAGCATTGTTGACGTCCGCTACCCGAAGTAGTTCCTACATTTGGGCCTTTGGGAGTGTCTTCCCTCTGTGGGAGGGGGTGACTAGGGGTGGGTTTGTTTGGAGTGATGGTGGGAGGAGGGTTGTAAGGCCTTAATGGGGTGTTCCCACTTGGATTATGGGCTTTCATGGGAGTGGCCGGAATAGGCCGTGGTCCCATATTTTTGGGATCGATCGGTCGGGGAGTAGCAAATCGAGGGATCCTAGAAAATCTTTCTACATCCCTAGCTATTTGATAAGCTATCTCAAGGTTATCAACATCTCTCATGAAAAGCTCTCTTTTGATGTGACTTTGAAGTCCATTCCTAAAGCGGGACAAGGTAACGGCCGGGTCCTCATGAACTCCACACTTCAAAAGATAGGAGTCAAATTTCTCAATGTATTCAACCACGGTCTTCCCTTCTTGGGTGAGGCTTTGCCATTCATCTAAGAGCATTTGATGGTAGGATTGGGGAAGGTATTTGTTCCTAAGTTGGTTCTTCATACCCTCCCAAGTATCAATAGGCTCTCCCCGCCTAATCCTTCTTAGACCCTCTTGGTTTAACCAATAAGTTTTGGCTAACTTGATGAGATGCATTTTGGCCAACCTTACCCTCCTTTGGTCGGACATAGGGTACCATTCAAAGTATTGGTCCATGGCGGTCTCCCACTCTAAGTAGACACTTGGTTCATGGGAACCATCAAAGTTTGGGGCCTCAACCTTAATCATCCTTAAGAGAGGGTCATCCGGGTCGTCCCGTGGATGCCTTTCATGAATGGGATGGTGTCGGGGTCTCTCATGGTCATGGTAAGGGTCATGATCCAAGTCTTCCCTATAAATTTCAGCATGTGGATGATAGGCTTTTGGTTCATGGTTCCTAGGATGGAACTCATCCCTATGAGGCTCAATGTATGGAGGGTGGACTCTTGGGTCATTGTTCCTTGGGTGGAACTCATTCCTATGCAACTCACCATGTGGTGGTTGAACTCTTGGCTCATTATTCCTTGGATGAAGGTCTTCCCTAGGAGGCTCAACATGTGGAAGGTGGACTCTAGGTTCATTGTTCCTTGGGTGGAACTCATGCTCTTCAAGCCGAGCAATTCGAGTGGTAAGGGACTCAAGTTGGGCAAGAATGTTGGTAAGGGCAGAATCTGCCCTATTCATTTGGCCTTGAGGTTCCTCCCTAAGAGCATCTTGATTGAGTTGAGGATGGGGATCCATGGGTGGATTTGAAGATGAAGGATCGGGTCGGTAACTAGCACCACTACGGGTGGACATGCAAGACAAGGGGCCAAAGATGTTGGACACACAATGCAATGGTCCTAGGACTTAGACTTGATAGAGACAAGTCAGAGACTTGCTCTGATACCAATTGATGTGACACCACCTCGGACCTAATGCAAGCAAGCACAATTGCATTCAAATGGGCCGAATTGGGCCACCGCTCTATCGACACTCACCCAAGCCCGGGGTAACTTGGCAATGCCAAGGTGAGGTTGAGGGGTTGGGCCCTTGCTAGTAGAGGGCCAGCAAGGCCAAGATTGGATTCCCAATGGGTGTGGAAGCCCAATTCAATGGGGCCGATGAAGTGCCGAAGGCACCGGTTGCACTTTTCCCACGGTGATCACTCAAGGCAATGGGGCTTGAGGATCGAGCTCTCACTCGCATAACCAGCGGAACTAGAACTTATATTGAAAGACAAGCACTAATGGAGTGAGGTGTGAGCACTTACTCGACCGGTTTGAAGAAACCGATCCCGCTCGGAGACGAGGGCGAGTGGATCCCCACACGCCGCGGCGGTGTCACTTGACCTGCCCAAAGAAATTACAACACTACACCTCTCGCAGGAGGGGGACCTTGGGGTGGGGGTTAATGATATTACAATCAATACTACCTCCACACAGGGAGGGGCCTTCAGCCGGCCAAGCGGGGAGGGGGAAACTAGGACCAAAAGTGATAAGAAGTTGGGAAGCCGTATCTGCCTGCTGTCTGGGAGGGAGGACTGATAGTCAAAGTTGGGGGTGCAGAAGTTGATACAGAATTCTGCTGATGGCGAGACCAGGGGGGAACTCTTCATGACTGGTACTGGAACACCTCAGATTTTTTTAAATTTCTTTTGGTACCACTGCTGACCGGGGTGAATCTTCGAACAGAGTGGCAAGTTCTGGGACTGGCAGCTTCAGATTTCCAACCGCAGGTTGCAGAGAATGCTCCGATGGCTCCCGGACTCCGAATCGATAACCTCCAGAGTTTATGGAATCATGGACGAGTCTTCTTTTCAGAAAAACTGACGGGGATGCTAAAAGATGCCGGAGCAGACGTGGAGACTATGAACAAGGATGACTGGTCGGGGTTGACTGTGGGGAAGCAGATTCGTACAGCAGAGGGAGAAAATTGATAACTTCTGCTACTGGATGCCGAATGGAGTTCTGCTTCTTGATTATGAAAGTGGACGGGGCGATGAAGAACTTTGTAGAAGAGCTTGGGGGCTGATTCCTCCGAGGTTCATCGTGGCAGTGCTTCGAATCCGGTTCTGGTACTCAGCAGGGACAGCTCTGCGCTGTTGTGGAAGAACGAAGCTCCTGGGCAGCATACAGCTCGGATGAAGACGAAATCACTTCTGTTGCAAAGAAGATAGGGAGAGGCTTCTGTGGATGTCTATTATGCCTTCAAACTCGTCCGGAGGAAGTCGTGGTGGCCTCTGCAAGTGGCTGGTTCACCTGCAACTTCTGGACAGCGAGCTGCAACTTGAATAAAGCTTCCAAAGACCTCCAAGAAGAAGGGGAAGCAAGAACTATAGGGTGAAGGAGAGGTAGGGTATGATGGAGGGAGTATGTGGGAGGTGTGGAGGGGGTCTAATGGTGGAGGGGAGGTGGAGGAAGAGGGGGAGGCCGCAGGTTTCAGCAAGGGTGAGTGATGGGGGGAATGCAAATGGGTGAAGTGGAGTGGGGGGCAAGGGGCGAACTAGCCCTATGGGGGAGGAGAGAGGGGCGGCCAAAACATGGAGGGAGGAGAATTTCAAATTTGAAATGGCCTTGGAAGTTGAGGGATTGTGTGGGGAAGTGGGTGATTGTGTTGGAATGGGGAAGAATATGTTGGAATGGGAGAGATGATGTTGGAATGGGGAAGACTCAACCTTGGAACTAGGGAGGGAAGTAAATGGGGTGTGGGGAAGTGGAGGGGCCTTAATGGAGGTAGGTGGGGGTTGGAGGTGGTTGGGAGGAGGAGGAGAGAGGAATGGGGCGAACCCCCCTTGGGGAAGAGAGAGAAAGAGAAAGAGGTGGGGTGGGGAATCACTCCCCTAGGGTTTCTCACCCAACTATAGGATTCACTCCTCTAGAATTAAGTTTGAGCACTCAAAGGGAAATATTTTGTATTGAATCATTCATTACCTCCAAATGAAGGAAAAGGGGCCCTATATATAGGAAACCCACATTTTACAATAAGTCCCTGACAAAAGACTCAATAACAAATGACCGAAGGGGTAGGGGGGCTCATGGGCCAAGCCCGAAGAATTGGGCCCAATAGCACATTACACAATCTAATGACACTCAATACTTAGGAAAATAAATGCAAGACCTAGGGACATGACTCAAATAAACTAAAAATTACATCAAATGACTCAAGTAAATAGCATAAAAAGGATAAGTGGGCCTTTATAGAGAGAGGCCTGAACTCAAATGATGCCGGAGTCTGAAGAAGACCCTAGCCAAAGGGAATTGTGGATGATGTCTCCATCACATTCACTTTCACTAGAACATATCACGTAACTATCACTTTGTAAGATTGACCATAGGTATAAAGGAGTTTAATTATTCGAGTAGCGATCACTTGTGGAATGTCATAGATCAATCTTGCTTTTGGTTGGTGCAATGCCACACCCGATCAATCATTGTATCGGTACATGTTTGGACTTTGCCTCGCCCCTGGGATCAGATCCGGACCCCGTCACTTTTATGTTCTAGCTTTGAGTATCAATTTATTTGGACCCATAACCCCTTTTGTGTCTAGACCAATTCCACTTAAAATAATGGCCAAAGAATTCCAAGGAACAAGCATGTAGGAACATTAGGGTAGATTTCATGAAGCATAGAGTTCAAGGACATAATTTGTAATAAGGACGATATATCAATAAACCATACGAAAATCATGAACATTCTAGAAATCTAGGTAATTTGCATCCACTCAGGTCGCCTCCAATTATAGAATATGCGCCCACTTTAGTGGTCGCCCATCCTATGAATCAGAACAAGCTTGAAGCAATAGCGTCCATATCCAAGCCACTAAATTAGTAATTTGCGCCCACTGGCTGGCCGCCAATTCTATTTGGCGTCCATGTCCAGGTCGCAAATTTCAGGCAGAACATAGAATTTCCAAAGAGGCCAGAAACAACGCTCTATGAGGACTAAAGCATCGCGTTTCTTAAGAGTGACGTGACAAACAAGGGTTCCAAGGTTTTTTAGGGTACAACCAGCTCGACTGCCTTGAGGGAATCCAAGGTTAGCGTAGACTTATGGAGGTGTCAATGAAGAAAGTACCAGTCCAAAAGAAGGAATATTTGACGGAGGGTCCAATCATCACCAAGAGATAGTGTGTGGGTGATAGAAAGTAAAATAGGGACCAAGTCTCCGATATGAGATAGTGGTGGCAAAGATCCAGCGTTGTAGGATCGAAAACACGCGAAGGAAGCAATGTCAGAAATCTGCGTCCATACAGTGGTCGCCCATTGAAATTGGCGTCCACTGACTGAACGATGTTTCAGTAAATTGGCATTCTTAATCAGGGCGCACATTCTTTTTATCTTTCTTAACATGTATATGTTTTCAGGAATAGCACCTTTTCAAACGGGCACACATTATTTTCTTCAGGAATTTGCGCCTGTTCAACCGGTCGTACGTTCCTTACTAATTTCAACATATGTATTCCTTTTTCAGAATTTACAAGAAATGACGCCTCTTTAAGAGGGCGCAGGTTCTGTAATGTGCAACAATTTGTCAAGTTGCAGTTTCTTTTTTTATTTCTTTTAGGACCAATTTGCGCCAGTTTACACGGGCGCATGTTTATGAATAGCGACAGCCTTCGTGTCGCAATTTATTTTCGTGCTTAAACACTACAACGCATCCACTGGATACGTTTACAGATACAACGGTACAGTTATGTCCACGTTTTACTGTTCATTAGGAGATGAACAATGCTACTTTCAATTCAAGAATATTTTCAGAAAACTAAAGACATGATAGTGAAGAGAAAATTACAGGGATTCAAAAATATGCATCACATGATTTTTCAAATGTATGGTTCCATAGTTATTTAATTTTGAAGATGATGTAATTATTAATTAGCTAAGGTATTTTGCGACAGAGTGTTAGGCGCCCATTGATTTGGCATCCATGACACTGTCGCACTGATTTAGCGGCCACACTATGGTCGATAATTCCTTTTTCATGCCGAAACCTCTTAAACACGATCCAAAACATGCAACCATGGTACAATAAAACTACATGGCCTATCTAGTGTTGAGTCTCTCTAGGTGATTTTGATGATAACAAAACCCCGGAATTACAACCTAAGTAATAACTGGCTTAAACCACTCTCAAGCCGTCCTTATGCCAGCAAATACCTAAATTCACCTTGGTTCAATGAATTGCCTAGGATAAGCTCAACCAACTCATTTTGATTGGAACAGGACGTGGTCATAAAATAAACTATTCACAGATCATGTTTTATTGGCTAACTCTCTTAAAAATGTAGATTTTCCAGCCAGCGGTCGACCGCCAGTCTGGGGCCGGTCGACCGATTTTCCCAGCGTTGAAAGCTTCATTCCTGTAAAATTTTCGTCGACCGCCCCCTTCTGCAGGTCGACCGCCAGCTTCGAGGCAGCAATTGTTGACTTGTGTTCTTCAACGTGGGAAGATCCTTTCTTTGGGTTTGTTTAATCCCAAACTCACCAGACTTGTCATGATTTGTGGATCTGGTCCCTGGCTTCTCCCTTGACCATCCAAGATCTATAAATATATCATATTGGGGTCAAAAACCCTAATCACTCAAGGAGGCTATGAAGGGGAGAAAGAGAAGTGCCACTGTAGCTCCATGAATAGTGTCTCGGGGAAGAACTTCTTCATCCATCTCCTAGCTTTTGAAGATCATCCTGAAGCCATTCAAGAGAAGATCAAGCTGTGGATCAAGCTTCATCCAAATCAATCTCCATCCACTAAGGGGGAGCTTTCGATTGAAATTTCTTTTTAGTGTTTCTCCTTCCATTTCTATTTGAGCTTCAAGTGTTGTTATGTATAATCTCTAAACATTCTAGTGTGTGTGGATCTGTTTGGATCAGTGTGTGTGTCATGGATATTTTAGATCCATATGTGGTTTGGTGAGTGTGCACCGTCGTGGAAGTTCCGAACTCTCCACAAGTGTGTGTGTGTGTGTGTGTGTGTGTGTGTGTTGATCTTGTAATCCTTTGCAAGATAGTGTGTGAATCCTCATAGATCGTGAGGGGGAGACGTAGGTTGCCGTTGTTGCATCCGAACCACCTAAAAATCACTATCCACTGTGTGGTTTGTTCCTTTTCTTCTATCTCCATTCTGTGCAGCACATACGTAGATCTATTTGGTTGTTTTGATTGAGTTAGATCTAGCATAATTTATCATTCTCATGTTAAATCTTGGGTATATTAAAAGGTGGGTTCGGATCGACAAGGTAAACCTTGTCAGGAAGATAACATCTTGCGTGAGTAGAATCTTCAGATTTTCACCTCCGCCACGGTACCTAAGATCGGTTGAGTGTGATAGATTTCATTAGATCTAAGTGTTTACATATAGATCTATATTTTCATTCGGCTATTTTTCACACTTGTTGGAATTGGGTAGATTTTGTTAAAAGTTTTTAAACACCTAATTCACCCCCCTCTTGGGTGTCATTGATAGCAGGACTTCAATTGGTATCAGAGCTAAGGCTCTATTTCTTTCAGATCTAACGATCTAGAGTAAGATCCAGATCAATAGCAAATAAGGGTATGATGCCTGAGGGTCATTCCATCCATCGTCCTCCATACTTCGATGGCTCAAATTACTCCTATTGGAAAAATAGAATGCATGCCTTTTTGAGAGCCCAAGCGTATGAAATCTGGAGGGTTGTGGATAAGGGTCCGTATAAACTCTCGGATGATGAAGAAAAATGGACACCCAAGGAAATTAAGAAATGCACTGTAACTTTTAATGCTATGAACATTATGCAATGTGCTATACATCCTAATGAGTTTTCTCGTGTATCCATGTGCAGTTCAGCAAAAGAGATGTGGGACAAATTACGGCTTATCTATGAAGGAACCTCCGAGGTCAAGGAGACCAAGGCGAACCTACTCGTTAGAGACTACGAGCTATTCAAGATGAAACCTGAAGAATCTATCTCTGAGATGTTCGCAAGGTTAACTAAGATTACTAATGGTTTCAAGAGTATCGAAAAATAATACACCAATTCCGAGCTCGTGAGGAAAGTGTTGAGATCTCTCCCATCCGCGTGGCACACCAAAGCTACTGTCATTGATGATTCAAAGAATCTGTTCACACTCTCTCTAGACGAGCTCATAGGGTCACTCATGACCTATGAGATAAACATGAAGAGAACAGCCGAGGAAGATACGAAGAAGAAAAAAGTGATTGGATTGAAAGCTCACCAATCTGATGATGACTTTCAAGAAGAAGAATCCAACGAGGGAAGTAATAAAGAAGAAGAGTTGGCCATGATAACTCGCCAAGTAAAGAGATTTTTGAGAAAGAAGAGGAATTTCTAAGGCAACTTCGGAGAGGGGCAAAGGAAGCCCATTCAAACCAAGGGCAAACCGAGCAAGCCCAATACTGTCATTTGTTACGAATGCAAGAAGCCCGGGCACATGAGAAGAGAATGCCCAGATCTGAAGAGGAAATTCAAGAAGGGCAAGTTCAAGAAGCCTCAAGCCATGGTCGCCACATGGAGCGACAAAGAAGATGAACCATCTGACAAGGAGATCCAAGAGCTAGTGGAGAGCCTGTGCCTTATGGCACACGAGGATGACGCAACAGAGGTAAATTTTGATCCTGATTTTATTTCCAATGAACAATGGGAGTTAGAATATTAAAAGCTGTATACAAAATACAAAAAAATAAGAACTGAAAGTAAAACTCTCAAAAATAAAATTGATGATGTATCACATGAGGATATTTTTGTTAAATTTGAGAAACTGGAACAAGAATGGTTTGAGTTAACAGAAGAAAAAGAAACTTTATTTCAAACAATTTCAGATCTTGAAAATGCCAAAGAGGAGCTATCATGTAAAATGTCTGAGATTGAAAAAGTATGTGAAAAGCTCAAGAATGAAAATGAAATTCTGACATCCTCCATTTCAGAAATTGAAAATAAAAATGTGAGCTTGAATAAAGAGGTGACTGACTTGCAGTTCACTCTCTCTAGGTTTGTTAAAGGAAAACAAAACCTAGACAATGTGTTGGGAGTTAAAACTAACTTCCAGAAAGAAGGATTGGGATACATACCCCAGAACAAGAAATCTTTTGAGCACAAGATTACTACATCTTACGTGCATGAAAAAGGAAATGATTGTGCTTCATGTTCACACTCTAAGCCAGTACATGTTCAACCAAAATCACGCCAATTCCCAAGAAGGTCCTCAAATGTCAATTGCTTTCATTGTGATCATTTTGGTAATGTTATTGCTCATTGTTGGTTTAGAAAAAACTCACATAGAAATCATGCTGCTTGGACAAAGAAATCATATGTGTAGAATTGGACTAACTTCAATGGACCCAAATTCGTTTGGGTACCAAAAATAATTCCATGAGAATTTTATTTCTTGCAGATATGTCTTGGAGCTAGGGGGAGCAAATGGTACTTGGATAGTGGCTGTTCAAGGCATATGACAGAGGACAAGAAGGTGTTCTCTACACTACAAGATAAAGATGGAGGCTCAGTTGCCTTTGGAAGCAAAGATAAAGGTAAAATCATTGGGATTGGCAACATAGGTAAGCATTTTGAATGTCTTATTAAAGATGTGCTTCTGGTGAAAGGTTTAAATCACAATTTGTTGAGCATAGGTCAATTGTATGATAAGGGTTTTAAAATTATTTTTGATGAAACCCATGGTATTATTTTGAACAAGAACACAAATGAGATCAAATTCATTGGAAAAAGAAATAACAATGTCTACACTGTTGATATTGATGATGTCTCTTGTGATGATATGTGCTTGGTAGCAAATAATCATGAAAATGCATGGCTATGGCACCGAAGACTAGGTCATGCTAGTTTTGGAGTAATCTTTAAGTTGTCTAAATATGACCTGGTGAATGGTTTGCCAAAACTAAAATTTGAAAGTGATAAAATCTGTGAGGCTTACATAAAAGGTAAGCAAACACGCATATCATTCAAAAATAAGAACATTGTTTCTACCTCCCGGCCTTTGGAATTGCTACATCTTGATTTGTTTGGCCCAACTAGGACATCCAGCCTAGGAGGGAGATCCTATGGATTTGTGATTATTGACGATTATTCCAGATTTACGTGGGTGTTATTTCTATTCAATAAAAATGATGCATTGATGGAGTTTCAAGTGTTTTGTAGGAAAATCCAAAATGATAGAGGTTATCTTATCACTACCATCTTGAGTAATTATGGTGGTGAATTTGAGAATCATGACTTCAGCAATTTTTGTGAAGAGTAGGGATACACGCACAATTTCTCATCACTAAGAACACCTCAACAAAATGGAGTAGTGGAGAGGAAAAATAGAACCCTGGTAGACATGGCACAGACCATATTAAGTGAGAACTCCCTACCCAAATATTTTTGGGCCGAGACGGTAAGTACATCATGCTACATCATCAACAGGGCAATGGTAAGGCCCATTCTGAAGAAAACCCCATATGAGCTTTACAAGGGTAAGAGACTAAATATTTTCCATCTTAAACCTTTTTGATGCCCTTGTTATATTTTGAACAATGGTAGGTCAAACGTGGGTAAGTTTGATGAAAAGAGTGACAAAGGAATATTCCTAGGTTATGCACTTAATTCTAGAGTTTATCGATTATTTAATAAACGGACTTTGGTTGTTGAAGAAAGTCCTCATGTGATTTTTGATGAATCTGAGTTAAGACTAACCAATCAATCTATTTCAATTGTAGATGTAGATGAAGATCCCAAACGTTTAAATGATGCTAAGGCCAAGAATGAACCAACTGAAGGGATCCCCAGTAAGAGTGAAGAGGATGAAGATCCTTCAATTGAAATACTTCAAGAACAACAAGTACAACACCACGATTTGCC
Organism: Amorphophallus konjac; assembly: GCA_022559845.1. NCBI lineage: Eukaryota > Viridiplantae > Streptophyta > Magnoliopsida > Alismatales > Araceae > Amorphophallus > Amorphophallus konjac. The sequence goes on along the minus strand of CM040118.1, from coordinate 156,891,485 downwards.
CAGTTCTTCTACATTCTTGAAAGATCACCCAGCCGAAAATATAATCAGTAATCCTCAAGATGGGGTAAAAACTGGGTCTTCACTAAGACAAGTAGAAGAAGAGGATTTGATAGCCTTAATTTCACAAGAAGAGCCTAAGGATATTCATGAAGCTCTTCAAAATGAATCCTAGATTCAGGCTATGCATGAAGAGCTACTCCAGTTCGAAAGGAACAAAGTGTGGACTCTCGTGTCACGTCCTAAGAATCATCCCACAATTGGAACCCGTTGGGTTTTCAGAATCAAGTTAAATAATACGGGATTGGTTGTTAGGAACAAGGTCTGGCTTGTGACGAAAGGGTATAGCCAGGAGATGGGTATTGATTTTGATGAGTCTTTTGCACCGGTTGCTAGACTAGAAGCAGTCCGGATCTTATTGTCCTATGCTTACTCTTTGAACTTCAAACTATTTCAAATGGATGTTAAATCTGCATTTCTTAACGGTTACATCAAGGAGGATGTTTTTGTAGAGCAACCTGCAGATTTTGAAGATTCAAATCATCCAAAGCAGGTGTACAAGCTATAGAAGGCCTTGTACGGGTTAAAGCAAGCACCAAGGGCATGGTATAAAAGGCACACTTCATTCCTTGTGAAAAATGGTTTCAAAAGTGGTAAGGTTGACCAAACACTCTTCACAATAAAATCAGGTAAAGACATATTAGTAGGTCAAGTATATGTGGATGACATTATTTTTGGAGCTACTAATAATGTCTTATGTGAAGAATTTGCAGAAATCATGCAAGGATAATTTGAGATGAGCTTAATGGGTGAATTGAATTTCTTTCTTGGATTGTAGGTGAAGCAAACACCCGAGGGCATTTTCATCAATCAAGCTAAGTACACACTGGAGCGATTAAAGAAATTTGGGATGGCTGAAGCAAAACCTTTGTCAACTCTAATGGCCACAACCTCAAAGTTAGATAAAGATGAAAATGGTAAAGTAGTAGATCCTACACTGTTTCGAGGTATGACCTGATCACTACTGTATCTCACAGCATGCCGCCCTGATATTCAATTCAGTGTATGTCTATGTGCTCGTTTTCAGTCATACCCTAAAGAATCTCATCTAATGGCTGTTAAACGTATCTTTAGATACCCAATTGGCATAATATATTTTGGCTTGTGGTTTTCCATCAGTAGTTCATTTGATTTCATTGCTTACACCGATGCGGATTATGCCAGATGTATTGTAGATTGTAAAAGTACTAGTGGGTACTGTCAGTTTCTTGGTGGGTGTCTAGTCTCATGGGCCTCCAAGAAACAACATTCAGTAGCTCTCTCAACGGCCGAGGCTGAATATGTAGCCGCCGGAAGTTGCGGAGCCCAAGTACTTTGGATCAAAAATCACTTGCTTGATTTGGATGTTGAAATGAAATGTATGCCAATCTTTTGTGATAATACCAGTGCAATCATCTTGTCAAAAAATCATGTTCAACATTCTAGGACAAAGCACATTGACATTCGACATCATTTTCTGAGAGATCATGTAGGAAAAGGGGTCTTTGAAGTGAATTTCATTGACACACACAATCAACTAGCTGATATTTTCACAAAACCCCTAAACCAGGATCAATTTAGCAAGATAAGAAGAGAACTTGGGATGTGCAAGGGTGAGAGCATACATACATAGGTTTGCACTTAGGATAAGAATTGCATTTGTAGAAAGTCATATGCATCAAGGGTAGATTAACATGCATATTGTATACATCTACTTTTAATACCTTGTGTGTTCATATACACTCCTACATGCTTGAATGTATTTATAAATATAGCCCTCCTTAAAAAGCATTTCTAAGGCCAGATATTCCTTGGTTAAATAAATGTGGACCCAGTGATGCCGGACCTAAGGCAACTTCTGAGGAGGAGTTAGAGAACTTTCCTCAAATCTCCATCTCTTCTCCTTCTCTCCACTTCATAATGATGGTTCTAATCAGAAGGTCGGATGATGGTCCCCCCATATATTAAAAAAAAGAAGAGAGAAAAAGAAAAAAATACACAAATGGGGATTTTGGGGGCTAGCGGTCGACCGCCGCTCCCCCACCGGTCGACCGGTGACAGTGAACCGGTCCGGTCGAACCCTCAACCGGACCATCTTATAAGGGGTCTTAACACCCCATTCTCTCATTCTATCACCTCCACTCTTCCTCCAACACTTTTCCATAACCCTAGAACCACATATCTCCACCTCCCAGGCCCCTAAACCTCATCAGTCCACCACCCGCACAAGATTCGGCGTGTTTGTCACGGTTTCGGGACGAACTCCATTCAGCCGTTCGTGCATTCGTGAAGCTACCTTCTAGGTTCCAAGTTGTGGAAAAGGCTATTCCAAGCCCTAGGAGTTCCCTTTTGGTCCATCTTCCTCCCCTGGGTTGAGATTGATTCTTCAAGGGTTACCCGATGAGTTTTCTAGTTCAGGATGCCACCTCAACGGAGTTCTTGGTGTCCTGCCCAAGGGGAACCAAGCAGTCAGAGACAAGAGGCCCTGGCTCCTCTACCACAACGAGCACCTGCACCTCGTCATGCACCTCGGTTGCCTCCCCATCCTATTATCGACCCTCAGTTGGTCGACTTTAATGAGGTGAACGAGATTTTGCCCGATTTATGTGCTGTCTTTCAGATTCAACCCGGTTGGATTGACTTTGTCACTAGATATACCCGATATTACCCCAATCTAGTACAATAGTTCTATGAAAATTTGGTCGAAAGAAATGAGGAATTATATATAGTTGTTCAAGGTGTTGAGTTTCATATCACTCCGGATTTGTTTGAGCGAGCCTTACGAGTTTCTGCTAGAGGAGCCAACATGGTTATTCGTCATGGTATTGTTGAGGAAACTTTTCTGGCTATGCCTAGTTGTGATTACATGCATGGTGTCAGCAACTTAATTGTATTGAATGCAAATCACTTTCCACCATTGCAGCGTATATTGCACCCTATGTTTACCTCCCTCATTTATCCAACGAGTGGCAGCAGAAATGAAGTGACAGAGGTTCACAGGTTCCTGTTTTACAATGTTATGAATGGGATACAAGTCAACCTGGGTCGCCTCATGACGACTCTCATTGGGTCTTGCCGAACCAATTTGAGACGATCCTTGCCCTATGCTTCACAGTTGACCGACATATTCATCTATGGTGGGATCAACTTGGCAGATGAACAATTCATTTATATTTGACAAGATGATATATATAGTGAGCACAAGATTTTCACAGATATGGGATATTATTGGGGTCCGAATGGTGAGCTCCGTCGTGATGTGCCCATTTATGGAGAAGATAAAAGTCAATGAAGGAGAACAAGAATAGGAGCAGCAGGAGGATCCAGGGGAACTACCCCCTCTAGTTCATGCTGAGGACCAGCCTTTTCCACCTATACCTCACCACATGGATCCGGAGATGTCTCCTCCATCATAGTACCATTATGGAGAGTCTTCTACTCAGGGGGCGGGACAACATCCTTGGGTAGACTATGAGACTTTTGACAGGCGGTTCACTGTGCTGGAAACTCGGGTGGATGCCTTTGGGGAACAACTCTCTACCTTTGGGGAAAATGGTGCAACCATGGGCACCATGCTGGAATCTTTACCACATCATACAAACTCTTTCTCCACAGCTTTGGATTCCTTAGCCACTCAGATGCACACTCTCTCCACCAACATGACCACCCTCACCCAGAGCCATGAAGATTCACATGAGGCTTTTCATGCTATGAACCGCATTCTCCTGAACATGCAGTGCCGTGACTATGATACGGATCAACAACTGACCAATATCTAGCACCGCCTTCAGCATCACGACCACTTACTTGGAGACATTCGGCAGCGCCTTGGCGATGTGCCTCTTCCTCCACCAGATGCCCAGCCTCCTGCAGATGACCATTGAGGATGTTTCTTTAGTTTCCTCCCTCCGGACTATGTCCTTTTGTCTTGTGTCTTTTGGGTCTCCCTTCGTCTATCCTATCCCCTTTTGATGATGCCAAAGGGGGAGAAGTAGTCGTGCATGTTTTATATTTATATATGTCGGTATGTTCGTATGTTTGTATGCATGATCATTGGTGAGGATCATTGTGTCAGTTCTGCATTTGCTTTGTCGCATGTGTCCAGTGTCTAGAGTCTTGCACACATTGTCTCAAGTATCAATGTACCTTGTAATGGAATGATGAAATGAATGCAATTGGTGTTTGATCTCAAATGGTTGGCTCTTGTGTTTCATTTCCTATCTATTTGGTAAATAATGTGTTGAATGGCTGTTTTAATCACCCTGTGGTTTATCGACCTTACGAGGCTCCATTTTGGTTAAAGGCATGCCAATGCTCTTGTAATCTAGAGTTTTGTCATCATCAAAAAGGGAGAGATTGTTGAGTCTCTCCAGGTGATTTTGATGAGAATAAAACCCCGGAATTACAACCTAAGTAATAACTAGCTTAAACCACTCTCAAGCCTTCCTTAAGCCAGCAAATGCGTAAATTCACCTTGGTTCAATGAATTGCCCAGGATAAGCTCAACCAACTCATTTTGATTGGAACAGGACGTGGTCATAAAATAAACTGTTCACATATCATGTTTTATTGGCTAACTCTCTTAAAAATGTAGATTTTCCAGCCAGCGGTCGACTGCCAGTCATGGGCCGGTCGACCGATTTTCCTAGCATTGAAAGCTTCATTCTTGTAAAATTCCGGTCGACCGCCCCCTTCTGCCAGTTGACCGCCAGCTTCGAGGTAGCAATTATTGACTTGTGTTCTTTAACGTGCGAAGATCCTTTCTTTGGGTTTGTTTAATCCCAAAGTCACCAAACTTGCCATGATTTGTGGATCTGGTCCCTGGCTTGTCCCTTGGCCATCCAAGATCTATAAAGACATCATATTGGGGTCAAAAACCCTAATCACTCAAGGAGGCTATTAAGGGGAGAAAGAGAAGTGTCACAGTAGCTCTGTGAATAGTGTTTCGGGGAAGAACTTCTTCATTCATCTCCAAGCTTTTGAAGATCATCCTGAAGCCATTCAAGAGAAGATCAAGCTGTGGAGCAAGCTTCATCCAAATCAATCTTCATCCGCTAATGGGGAGTTTTCGATTGAAATTTCCTTTTAGTGTTTCTCCTTCGATATCTATTTGAGCTTGAAGTGTTGTTATGTATAATCTCTAAACATTCTAGTGTGTATGGATCTGTTTGGATCAGTGCGTGTGTGTGTGTCGTGGATCTTTTCGATCCGTGTGTGGTTTGGTGAGTGTGCACCGTCATGGGAGTTTCGAACTCTCCACAAGTGTGTGTGTGTGTGTGTGTGTGTGTGTGTGTGTGTGTGTTGATCTTGTAATCCTTTGCAAGATAGTGTGTGAATCCTCATAGATCGTGAGGGGTGGACGTAGGTTGCCGTTGTTGCATCCGAACCACCTAAAAATCACTGTCCACTGTGTGGTTTGTTCCTTTTCTTCTATCTCCATTATGTGCAGCACATACGTAGATCTATTTGGTTGTTTTGTTTGAGTTAGATCTAGCATAATTTGTTATTCTCATATTAAATCTCGGGTATATTAAAAGGTGGGTTCAGATCGACAAGGTAAACCTTATCAGGGAGATAACATCTTGCGTGAGTAGAATCTTCAGATTTTCATCTCCGCCACCGTACCTAAGATCGGTTGAGTGTGATAGATTTCATTAGATCTAAGAATTTACATATCGATTTATATTTTCATTTGGCTATTTTTCACACTTGTTTGAATTGGGCTAGATTTTGTTAAAAGTTTTTAAACACCCAATTCACCTCCCTCTTGGGTGTCATTGATAGCGGGACTTCATCTAGCATGAGCCTTACATGTGGTACATGAATATTCAGGAGTTTTGCTTGGGAGATTGCCTACCTTTGATGCTCCAACGGATGAAGAAGAAATAGGAGTTGCAGGAGGAAAAAGATGAAGGGAAGAAGCCACGCTCTTCTTCTTAGAATTATGCAACGGCAGCAGCTACAGCAGCAGCCGCACGAACTCGACGAGGAGAAGAGGGAAGCAGGCGCACAACAGTAGCCACCAGAGGAAGAAGGGGGCGTCAACGCAGGGTTACGAACAGTAGCAGCAGCAACGTGCTCCTATTGTTCGCAGGGGTGTTATATATATGGCCTTGGCTTTACGAGTCCTTTATAAATTCAGGAGTCCTAGCGGGTTTATAATTTCCTAAGCACAATCCTGATGAGTCTCAACTTTCCCTTGTTTGAGCCACTTTCATGTTGATTCTATAAACTCTAAGGCCCTCATGCAAGCATCGACGTGATAAAGGTTTGGTATAACCCAAGGTCATTCTTTTAATGGTGTTTATACAAATGCTCTTAAGGCCCCTTTTAACTTTTAAAGGATGGCTAAACGAGCTCTTATACGTAAGGGTCTATTAAGGATTTTACATTGGGTTTGATTAGTTGGGCCCTTCTTGGATTACTATTTAGCCCATTTGCTTACGAGGGGTTGATTTCGTTAATGGGTTTGGCCTTTCATCTTTTAAGAATTCATTTTTAATGGATTTTCAAAGCCCACATACGGTACTCTCGGCTGCCACAGTGAAGACAAGCGCCAAGGCGCTTCTAGCATTCTTCTACTGAATGACCAAACTTCTCACAGAATGTGCAAGCCATCATGACTTGCTTCCCCTCCTCTTTCACCCTTTTGTTTTTGCTGTTGCCGCTATCGTTGGCATTTCGTGACCTCTTCTTGTTGTCACGGAATTTGTAGGTTCCCATGATAGTAAATTTTTCTTCTTTCTTTCCTCTCCTCTCATGCTTGCGGCTAGATTCTTCACCCTTGCCCTTAGAGTTCATGTAGAATAAGAGAATGATCTAGCAAGAATATAATGTGGCCTTTCATTAACGAGAATGTACTTGCATGTAACGAGAATGTACTTTTCACAACCATAAACGATATGCACTAGAAAGTCATGTAACAAGAATGTGATAATTATATGAGAGCCTTGTGGTTTTCACCCGTTTTTAAAAAAAGTACTCTCGGCACAATGTGACACCAGTGTTCATTATACCCCATGGTTTGTAATATGTTTCTGGCTATCTGCCGAGGGGGCTAGTATCGAGCCCTTGGACACTGTCCGTGCCCGCTCTTGCATCTTCAAGTTATAAATCAAGCTACTTCCATGAAATATAAATAAAATTTCAGCCAATAATGTACAATTCAAACAATAGTTTTATAAAAATAATATCAAGGTAAGAATGCACCAATTATGAACATCAGAGTTCCAAGGTTGAATTAAGAACAAGGTCATGCTACGGGAGGAATCCGGTAGCATAACGGTACATTCAATAGTTTCCATAATTCATTAATAATTTATTGAGTAAGGTGTTAGGTTCTAGATAATCAACAGACCATCTAGGAACATAGGAAAGTCAACCCATGGGTCAAACCTTGGGCTAAGAACACTTGAAATAGAAAACGGTCACGACTGGGCCGTTTCTTGAAGAGACGGTCATGAAAGGACAGCTATTATGAAGCAGCAGTTCGATCAAGACCGCAACTAGACAGAGTCGACGCCAGAGTGTGAAACAGTCGACGCATGGATCAGTCTGGTAGAGAACGGTCACGGGAGGGCCGCTACTTGATAGTGGCGGTCTCCTGATGGCCGCAATTAGCCAGGGTTCATAAAAACATCATATGATATGTGCTTTCTAATTCATTGCGCTTTTTGGGTACAACCAGCTTGGCATCCTAGTGAGAATCCCAGGCTCGCGGAGACTTACAGAGGCCTTGAAATTGGATCACCTAATCCGATGGAAGGAATATCCAATGGAGAGGATCACAAGTCTAAGAGAGTGTGCCTATAAGTGCAAGTGTAACTAATGACATCGTATCGAAATACGTGCCATGTACTTTAGAAAGACTCAAGATGAGAGTGAAACGTATAGAAACAGTGATCAAATCATCCATGAAATAAGTCCACAAAGCATATGAAATATCACTTTAATACAAGAGTATATGATTTTGGGCATGAAATTAACATATATGAAAATAAAGTTAAAACTTGCTAACATGAAATAGTTCTAGCAGAAATCATGATTAACATCAACAGTGAGAAGAAACTAGAATTAACCCAGCTTAAGGCATGGATTCTATTAATTAGACTATGGTTTACATATAAGTATATACAGGCTACAGAAACATGTAGCGGTCAAGGCATGGCCGCTATCATCAATTAGCGGTCTATCGGGCGGCCGCTATCTAGATATAGCGGTCTTAGAGAGACTGTTTCCTTCCTGCTATAGACAGAAGTTAAAATGGTATGCAAGGCCTATTCTAAAGCAAATAATACATGAATATCATGCTAGACAGACATGTATGACATGATAGAACAAAATTAAGTCATGAAGATGCATGGGTTGCATGGATTTGACCAAAGTTATCATCTTTTATATTAAGGTGCAGGGATATGAAAGCAGAAATAAGTTGAAGGCGCAGTCAGAATAAAGCATCAAATACGACGTGTATAATCAATGAAAACAGGAGGGAACAAAGGGCTTTTGTTCCTAACATGATGTTTGAGCTGTTCATGAGATAACCTACCTCTGAAAAAGGCTCTAGACTTCGAATTTTGGAGTGGAACACGATGCTGGCTCCTACGTGTCCTGCGTGGGATTTCCTGGCCTTCTAATCTTTTATCCACTTGACCTAAATTCATGAAATTTGGAAGATAGATAGAAGACATAAAGGGAAACGAATAACTCTAAAGACACAACTTGAAATTACCTCATCTGGGGCTTCTAATTTCCTATTCTTTCTCGGAGAAAACTTGTTCCTGTGCGAACTGTAGGGAACCAGCAACTTCCGAGGGTTCTAACTTCTTAACCGCTTGACCTCCTAGCATGAAAGTTTGAGGGAAGTTAGACAACACAAAGGAGAATAAAATCTTCTAAAGAACCAACCTGAGATAATGTCTCCTTACCTTTGAAACACGTGTTCCAACATGAGGGTTCGGGCGGGTGGAAGTTAGGGCCTATTTATAGAGCTTGAGTTAGGGCTAAGGATTATATCGATTTGAGAGTCCTATTTGTGGTTAAGATTGATCCCCAAGAGTCCTAAATAGGTTTACATGCCAAGCAACTTCGAATCATAAGGATTAGGATGGGAAAAATCCCATTTGTCTACGTTTCTAAGAGTTCCATTTTCAGAATGAAGTAGCGGTCCTCTCTGGATCGCCACTTGGATACGGCAATCTTGCGATAGACCGCCACCTTCCAGGGCGCTAGAATTTGAATTGTCTCAAATTCCTGTTATATTTATCCCATATTTATCTTATTTATTCATTTAAAATCCCTAATTACGTATCTAGATGTGGGCTTGGGCCTAAAAGACTTATATTTAGATCTATGGGCCTACTTTAAGTGGGCTTAACCCTTTTGGTTAATTTAGGGCACTTAAATTGATTTAACTAATCCTTAATTCATTTAAGTAGCCCATAAAGCCAAATAATTGTATTTAATTCTAAAAATTTCCTAGAAAATTTTGGGCGTTACATGAATGCTCCCCCTTAATGAATGACTTGCTAAGGGGTTATCAGGTGGAGCAAGGGAAGTGATGCACATGACCCATAAGTAAGCATGGTTCAATCTGAAGATGAGATTTGAAGTAATATAAACAACCGAATCAGATGAACTGGTTCGTCGATGCAGGCCCGTCAGGGGGTCGACACATAATGCTCAGACATAAAGGTATGTTTCTGGAAGAAGCAGCTGCTGGGTCGACGCTGCAAGACTTTTGCGTCAACCCAGTCTGACAAACAACACACATAGTTTTCAAACAGAGCACTTCCTCAAATCAAATTAAGCTTCTTCTGAAAATATGTATTCAATCCTTAAATCAGTAAGGTATGCAGGAATGCAGCCTGGACTTTAATGATGACTCCCCCTAAGCTTGCGCATGGATCACGGAATGCCTTCATGAGAAACAACAAGATGGTATGCAACCTGTGACTTGCATGAACATTGACTATTGTTGGGTCCCTTACCATGTTTTGCATTGGAGTGCATGAGACCACAAGATGATGCTTAATGTCTACAACACATGTAGATACAAGACATTTGCAATGCATTCTAAACTGAGATACAAATTCTTAGACTCCCCCTTAGTCCTATGCTTATGGACGTTTGGACACTCAAACAACAGGTTATATGTGTCCACATGAATGATGAGTTGGATTAAACGTAGCCATGACAAACATCATAAAAACCAATGGTTAACAATGATAGATAAGCAAATCATTTGGCCGCCAAGTTGGGAGTAGAAAAACCTCAAACATGCAAGTTATTAACAGCAACTCATGATCATATCAATTTCATCATCAACAATTTCATCATGATTTTTCATGAATCAAGCATCAGAGGTTTCTGATTTTTGGTACTAGGCGGAGAACTTAGATCAGAGGATTACCTCATACAAAGTGCCATCTTCCTGATAAGCTTAACCCATCATTCCAACATACACCTTTTGATATACCAGAAAGTCAATCATTCTCAATAGCAAGATTTCCAATTTTGGTAGAAGGGGGGGTTTCAGATGTTCAGAAGAGAGTTTTTCAAACTATATGGTTTACTGAGGGCAAGAAGAATACTTAAATGCAAAAACTAGAAGAGTAACTATCATGCAGATCTAGACACAAATTCAAGGAATGACTTATTTACAAACCTGTGCCTTGAGCTTCCATTTTCAGCTGATCTTTTGTTCAGCTCCAAGGCACTCTACACCCAAAGTTCTCATTTGGAATTTTTAGGTACCCAAGTTTTCTTTGGTCCTTGATGGTCAGTATCATGTCTATCATGCAAATTTCTTTTCCATTTTGTAGTCAGTTCATTACTTCTCATCCAATGACAATTATTAAGGATGTGACAATATTCACCGCAATAATAGTAGCACACATGATAGTTCCCATTTCTCTTGTGTGCATGGGCATTGAGCTTTCGAGAATGAGCATGGAGGTTACCCTTATTGGCATGAGATTGGGTTCTTCCTTTCAGATGCCAACAGTCCTTGACTGTGTGGCCAAACTTTCCATAGTGGAAGCAGGGAGGAGGAAATTTTCTTCTGGCGGTCTTAGGGTGCATCGACCTGTCCTGAGGGGTGCGTCGACGCATCCGGCCATCTCTTGGCTTCTGAACGGGTGTGTGCTGAACATGCTTCCTTCCAGAGTTGACCCGTCCTTTGGCATTGCTATTTCCATTGCTTCATCTGTTCTCAACTGCTATCAATTCATCATTCTTCAAAGCACGACAGTCATGCATTATATGCCCAATTTTACCACAGTAATGACAGGAAAATCTCTTGGTGTGTGCATGTGAATGTCCAGGAGATTTGTGTACAACATGCACAGTGGCAGCATAAAAAATTTTGGGCTTGTTCTGCAAGTTATTACTCTTTTTCAGTTTTTCAGTTTGGTTCTGATTTTTCTATGTAGCAGGTTGCTTCTGACCCTTCTGGGTAGTGAACTGAAATAAAGGTGGATTTGAACTACTAGTTGATTCAGAACTACACACGAAGGATGTGTAGAGTATATTTTCAAAACTCTTTTTGTTCACTAGGTTGTAACCCGGTCCCTCTCTGTGGAAGTTCACCTTACATCCAAGAAGTTTATCTAAGTTATCCTTCCCACTCACAAATTTACCTAGAGAGTTGTTTAATTCAGAAATTTCAGACTCAAGGTTTGAGATGTGAAGCTCATAGCTGGCTATTTCTTCTTCATGACAGGCAACCCTCTCATTTAACATTTTATTAACAGTTCTGAAACTTTCCATCTCACTTTCCAACTTTTCCAATTTTTTAGAGTTTGCTTTATCCAGGACAGATTTTCCTTTTTCAAGTGAAAGAAATCTATCGGACATGGCCGTGTTCAATTCATTGAGCTTCTTGTTTTGCTCTTTCAAATTTTTAACTTCCTCGACATATTTTACAACATTGGGCGTTGAGCTTAATTTTTCTTCTAGCTCTTCCTCCACTTGTTCAAGTTCTAATTTCTTATCCACCAAGTCTTTATTTTCTTCTCTCAAAGAAGCAATTAGGTATTTCTGCCATTCAAGATCTGAGTGGAGATCTTCATTCAATTCCTTCATAAAAGAACACTTAATGTAGGCAGAATTATCAGAACATGTGTTTTCAACTTCTTTTCTTAGTTTTCTATTTTGAGTTTCATGTTTTTCAAAATTTTCCTGAAGTTCTGCATTTACTATCTCAATAGCTTCCAATTTTTCAAGAATCAAATTATTTTCCACCTCAAGATTTTTAAGTTTCTTTTTAGCCTTTTCAATTTATTTTTTAAGATCATCATTTTCAGACTTTAAGGCTTTCAAGCTTTCATTGTCAGAATCAATGTGAGCTGAATTATTTAACTTCTTATTTAAGGATTTATTCTGTTTTCTTGATGTTTCATACATGTCAAGCAATCCAGCATAAGCATTTTTCCTTTGGGCATCATGCATTTATGATTCTCCTCTTGATAGATGGTAGTTAGATCATCCAAGATTTCTTTGGCAGAGCTGCATGAAGATAAGGAAAGAAGGACAATAGAATTCACGACCTCTTTCATCATTTGTAGAGCCTTGATATTATCTCTAATTTTCAATCTATGATCCTCAACCCATTTGGACTTCTCCTTAGGCAATTTATGTGGCCCATGAGAAATTAAGTTCCATAGGTTTGGATTAGCGGTCCTACCTAACTAGGTGGAGAAGTTGGAACCATCAAACATCGGCAAGCAATCAACAAACATGGTTCAGGGAATTAAACAACGATAAGTGCACCGGGATCTTTTCTATACAGATTGTTAGATCTGATAATATCAGAGCCTACTCTGATACCAATTGTTGGGTCCCTTGGGTGCCAACATATCTAGAAGGGGGGTTGAATAGAACAAGTATGAACTTCGCCCAATTAAAAACTAAGGTCAAATGAAACACAAACTACAACAGACAACGGAAATGATTCAAGGCAATAGAATAAGACACGCAGCACAAGAAGACAATAAGTTGCTGAAGGGAAGAAGGCTGAGGTCGACGCAACAGAGTAGAAGGGTCGACGTAGCCTTTCTATGTTATTGGTTGTTAGTCAGATTAGCTGCTCATCCGATCCTTAAAGTGTGTGTGAACGGAATAACTTGCCCTGGGCCTGGGTGGACTCCCTACTGCTTGTGTGCAAGAGTGCAGCAAGCAACTATGAAAATGCAGGTGAAGTGAGGGAGACAACGATGTGCAGAACCGAATGTTAAAGTCTGCGATGGAGAAAACAATCAGATTTGAATACGTTAAAGCTGGCACACGAGCCTGTGAATGGGGAAAGAAGACAAGGAACAATAACACAAGTCACAGCCTACTGCACTGGTATTTTTAAGGTGGCTCAGTCTGCAAACCCGCAGACCTACGTCCACCCCTAACCAAATCCGGTGAGGCTTTCTCCACACGAGGACGAAGTCCTCAACACACACACGGGGATGAGATCCACCACCACACACACACACACACGAGCATGAGATCCACAACACACACACACACATAGATACGGGGATGAGATACACCACACACACACACACACACACACACACACACACACACATACACATACACAAAAGAAAAGACCCTGCTGCAAGTGCAGCAAACACACTTCAGGTCTCTCACAAGTGCACCATACACACACACGAGAATGCAGATAGAGTTTCAAGAAGACGAAATGAAACAAACAGACTGAAACGAAGATATTTCCAGCTGTAGCTTCAGATACTGATTTAGAAGCTGTGATGAGGGCCACTCTCAGATTCGAAGCTCCTCAGGCTCATGACTGACTATGAGGAGGGTGGTTTCTCCTTTCTTCTTCTTCTTCTCAGAATCTTCTTAAGGCTGCTCTAATAGTGCTCACTCTTCTTTCCTTCTCACAACACTAGGCTTGCTTGGACCTAGCAATGGGGTGCACTCTTCTCTTTTTCTTACTCACAGATATTTCTCAGGCACACTCTTCTCTTGGGCTCTCTTCTTTTTCTGGACGGCAGCTTCTTCTTCAAGGGTCCAGCAGCAAGAGCAAGTGAAAGAGGAGCATCCAATTTATAGGCATCAAAGGCTAGAGACTTTCCCTCCAAGTCTTCTGCAATTTGAATGGTTGGTAATAAACAAAGAGGTTTGACCAAGGGAAGCCTGCAGAACCTTAATTCCTATTGTAGAGAGGACATCCTTTTGCCAGGGATATTTTCCCTTCAGATACAAGCTTTTGCTGGCAGGCTCCAGGAGATAGGACATCAGAGAAAGGTCATTTCCAGGTTTGGTGGCTGACCAAATCTTTTCCAAGAAGATGTTCTGACCCCTCATTATGTAATGGTAGAACCTCTGACATGGGATCGTCTTCCAGACTTCAAGAGAGGTGATTTAGGAGGTTTGCGTCTGCTATTAATGCTCTCAGTACGATTTTTGAAAAGCACAGATTTAATAGAGTACTTTGAGTTTTCCTTCAGTGAGGTCGACCTACTTTGAAGGTGAGGTCGACGCGACTTTGAAGAATCCCTTTTATAGCGACTTCTGGGAGGACCATAACGTCGACCTGCCGTGGCAATGAGGTCGACGCGGCTTTGAAGAACCTTGTTTTCAACAGCTTCTGGAAGGGTCCTACGACCTGCTAAGATAGTGAGGTTGACGGTGCCTGTGTTGTTGACATGTCTGCTAGCGATTGAAGCTTGTGAGGTTGACACTCCTGATGATGAGGTCGAGGCAACCATGAGGAAGAGCATTTATAACACCATCTGTGAGGGTCTGAGGTCGACCTCCAGAGAGCCTGAGGTCGACACTGCTTTAGAAATTTCAATAGATAGATTGCTGCTGAAGCTGGTGAGGTTGACACTATAGCTCCGTGAGGTCGACACCACCCCTGTGAAAACTGCCTTACGGGCCATTTGTCACGGCTATGAGCTATTTGTCACCCTTATCCATTTATTTGTCATTGGTAATGCCCATTTGACACCATTATAGCCCATTTGTCACCCTTAAGATCCTTGAGCCGTCGCCTTTGCTTATTCAGCCTTGACTATCTATTTTTCACCCGTGAACTCCTCTTGGCTTTATCTTTTAAATTCTTTTCTTTTTGCATCACCTGTCTTGATTTCTATGTAAGTAATAGTTTTTAGCTTTTCATCACCTGTCTTGATTTCCGTGCAACCAGTTACCTCAATTTTTGTGCAGCCATCAATCTTAGCTTCCAGGAGCATGTTTCATGGTACTTGTTCTGCCAATATCATTGACTCAACCTGCCTTGCTGCTTTCTCTTATTCTTTGCTGCCATCGATTTATTTAAACCATCTTTCTCTATGTCATTTGACATGCTTTGCATCTGCAAGATTCTGAACTTAAGAAGGGTTAGGCAGTAAATGCTTTTTGACGCTTTGTGGTGATCCAAAGAAATGAAGTTTGTTATCATCAAGGCACATTTGTTATCATCAAAACACATGCATGGTTCAACAATTCACACTTTCCCTTCTCGCTAGAACAACGTCCTTGCTAGCCATCTGATTACCTGAAAAATATTGAAATAAATCTGGATGAGCGAAAAGCTCAGTAGGAATTACATCTCTATCACCAAGCTTGCTTTAAGTAATTAACCAATTTCATGAATGCAATTATAATCATGCATGAATGAGCTTAAAATAGATAGGAATAAATATGAATCATGAAATAGATAGCAAGAATTGGCAAGTTCACTAGTATGGCATGAAGAGATATTGGCCATTCAAGTACAAGCATGTTTCATTTCGAGTCAAGCACGCCAAGTCATGTAAATAATATCACATCAATAGAGAGTGGAATGTCGTGGATTAATCTAGAAAGTCATGCACTTCGGTGCAATGTCACATCTTGGTCAATATAGCTACCATGGGTACAAGTACTTTCGGGTGCTCCTCCCAAAACTAGATCGGGCCCCATTAAAGCCAGGCATTGAGTCATGTAAATATCTAGACATCCACTTTATTTTAATAGCCAATGGAATTCCAAGGATTGCACATTAGAGGAATACTTGAGAAAGATCTTATAGGATCATTAGAGTCAAGGAATATAGCCATGTATATGGTAAATAACCATGCTTTTAAAACCATGAAACTCACGAATGCATGAATCTGGGAAGAATTGGCATCCACTAAGGATGTCGTGTATTAAAGAATTTGCGTCCTTCTGAAAAGGCGCTACTTCTCATGAACTGTAGGCACGACTGAAATTCGCGTCACCTTTATTGGACGATAATTCAAGATATAGCGACGACTGTCACATATGCCAATTCTGGGCAGTGTCTAGACTCTCACAGAACACCTCATCTTGGTGCTCTATGATGGCCAGGAGTCATGTTTCTTCAGAGGGACATGACGAAACAAGTTTGAAGGGTTTTTAGGGTACAACCAGCCCAGTGATCGAAGAGGGAATCCTTCGATGTCGGGGTCTTACGGAGGCCTTAAAGAAATAATTTCTAATCCGACAAGAGGAATTCCCAACGGAGGGTCCTTCAATCTTCAACAAATAGGGTGTAATCATGTAAACTCGAAAAATAGGGACTATGTCTCGGCCAGGAAATAATAGTGCCAGAAGACCCGCGATATGGATAAAAATAGCGATAAAAATAGAGAGATAGGAATTCGCGTCCGTTCAGGAGGTCGTTTGTAATGCCCTGGATTCTTATCGAATTTTTATTAGGTCTTTCGGATTATCTTCGGAGAGTTTTGGATCACTTTTGTGGGTCCTGAGTTGAGTTTTACTATCCGTGAGGGTTTTTCTCTAGTACAAGTTACGAAACCCTACGGTGAGTTTGTTTCTTAGTTCATCGACTCGTGGACACCGCAGTTGCGATGTACTCTTCGAGACGACCGTTTTGATTATTTTTGTGTATTTTTTTGAATTAGTCTATTTTTAGGCTAATTATTGGATTTTCAGAAATTAGGAAAATTTCCTAATTTCTTTCTTCTTCCTCTCTCCTCCTTCTCATTTCACCAGCACGACATCTCTCTCCCATTTTCTCTGCTCTCTCGCCCTTCCGTCTCCGGCTGCAGACGGAGGAGTCTCGTGGGCGAGGTGGCGACGGCGTGGGGTTAATGAGGTGCGTGATCGGGAGAGGATCGAATCGGTTTTGGCGCGATCCCGAACGGTGGATTCAAAGTCGACGGTCGAGCTCGCAACGTGGTTTTCAGCGCGGTTTAGTCACTTCGATGCACGATTTCTTCGGTGGGGGTAGGGAGATGGATCACCTACTTCTCCTCTACATTTTCTCTGCAATTTTACGTCGTTCGGTGCTAGAACGAGCGAGTTTGGGCTCGTTTAGGTAAACCCATCATTTTTGGAGTTCGTAGGGTTCGCCGGAAAACGGTGACCATTTCTAGTATAATTAGTATCAAACGAACCGCTGGGATATCTGGATCCCATTCCCGTAAGTTTCGTTGCATTTGGCCGTGATTTGGGGTCGGTAGAAGGTTGGTTTCCCTTGCATGTCGTATTGGGTCGATGCATGGGAATCACCCATTTTTGGTGTTTTTGAGTGTCGTGTGGCCCCTTCCGGCCTGTGAAAGGTTGGCGAGGCAGTTATAAGTGTTTCCCCATCGTTCTGGCGACGATTGGGGCTTGGAATAAGGTTTTTGTGCGGATTTTCCTAGTTTTCACTCTAGACGTGAACACGCTATATGTGGGCACCGCGTTCTCAGTAGAACGAGCCACTGCGATACACCGCGTTCTATGAAGGAGATGAACAGTAGAGGCGGT
Source organism: Amorphophallus konjac (assembly GCA_022559845.1). Classification (NCBI taxonomy): domain Eukaryota; kingdom Viridiplantae; phylum Streptophyta; class Magnoliopsida; order Alismatales; family Araceae; genus Amorphophallus; species Amorphophallus konjac. Next base: position 156,873,710 of record CM040118.1, on the reverse strand, counting down.
TGGTAACGCGCTCTATGTAACGAGCGCGATCTCCTTTATCGCGCTAGGGGTGTCGAGCGCGTTCTTGAAGAAGGTGCTATATGTTCCGAGCACATTCTTGAAGAAGGCGTTATGCTTTCCGAGCGTGACCATCCAGAACGCACTACTCTTGGTAGGTGCGATCTTGTTTATCGCACTATGCATGGTGAGCGCGATCTGGTAGTTTCGGGCATTGTCGTGTTTAGGCTGTGTAGTGAGTTGAGATCGTGCTATAGGGTTCGAACGCGTTAATGCCTGTTGTATTTCCAATATTTCGATGTCCGTATGTCTTGGCTTGACCTTGGGGTATGCCCGTTGTTCCGTGGATGTCTCCTGGCATCCTATGTGGGCTAAGACTACGTTATGAGGTAGCTAGGAATCTTCCTGCTTGTAGTAGGATTCTCCTTCCTACTGTAGATTCGTCATTGTCTGGTTCTGGTCAACCCAGGGTGACCCAGTGGTTGATAGGCGACCTTGTGTGTGTCTCGACAATTCTGTCCAGCCTAAGACATTGGATCTGGATGCCCCGAGGTATCATCTTACCTCGGCTTGCGTATCCAGTTGTGTTGAGGGTCTTGGTGATCCCTCAGGTCTCCATGTGTTGTTTTATACGGATGTGTCGATTCCTCAGGCTTAGGATTAGACTGATTAGCGATTTGTTCCGCTTTGTACGACGATCTTGACTCTGAGTCGTGAGACTCAAGGGTCGTTGTGTTTTCAGGTCTAGTTGCCTTGTTCTGAGTCCGGTGGCAGTCTGGTATGCTACCTCGTGTCCTGTGCTTCGTAGTACGTACGATAGTGCTTCTTTGCTTGTCTGTACTCCGGCACTCGCATTTTGGAGTCTGTGTCTTGTGAGCCTCCACTAGTCGTAGCCTTACGACACGTTACGGCATGTCAGACCTTGTGGGGGGGCAGTTCCCAAAATACGGTTTGTAAGCTAGTTTCCGTGGGGCCCCGCTGTACAGTGGCGGCATGCTGGGTGGGGAAAACTAGCTAGAGGCCTGACTCTCCAGCAAGAGTCGGTGTGTGCACACGTGGTCAGGGGCTTTGGACTGACGCCGACGGGCATTACCCTGTCTAGTCACTCGTTACTGTAGTCATGTCCTTGTTCTGAGTGTGTCTTAGTCTCTATCGTGTTTCGGGCGACAGCGTAGGCGAGACACTTGAGGTGCAGCATAAGACGTCAGTGGACACAGCTGGCTGTTCTTCTAGTGAGGAGGGACTTTCGTCACGTGACATGTGACTCTCACGTTTCTCGTACGTCGTGACCTTTCCGGGTTAGTCCTCTCGTTGTCTTGCCTAAGGTCAGTGTTGTGTCATGTGCATGATGTTCTAGTCGTGCTGGGTCTATGTCAATCTAGGTCTTTTCCTAGGCTTATTATCTGGTCTCGCAGGCCTTTGTGTTGGGCCTCGTGCTTATCGACAGATCGGTAACTCCTGGCCTTTCGAGTACAGGGTTAGCCCTTCTGCCGTTGTTTGGAGTCGCCTAGGGGCCGAGGTTAGTCGGCAGCCATGTTTTGTCGGTATGGCTTTTCCCTTTTCTTTTAGCTGCTCTACTCCTTCCGTTTCGGTTTTCTTTTACAGCTTTGTAGTTTAATTTTCTTGCTTTACTACTCCTACTGTTTACCTGCTGATTTAGCGTGTTACTGCGTTGTTTTTCAGTAGGGATCCGTGTTACCCCTACTGGGCCAGTGACACGAGGCTCACCCCTGCTTTTCAGGTGGGTGGCGTCGTTCTGCTTCCGCGGTTCTTAGTGTGACGTGTCCGTAGCTGCCAGCGGTACCTACGTCGGGCTTACCCCGACCCCAGTGTACGTCCTTCTTTTCTATTGACTGTACTGCTTGTCTTTCCTTTGGCCTGGACTCTGGTATAATTGTTAATTTGTAAACTGTTAATTAAAAAGTAATTTTATTTCTACTACTTTAGCAAACCAATCTAATGACATTTAATTGCTTACTGTTATATCTGTGACTTCAATGTACTACACGACATTCCTTTTTCCCTTCAGAGCTTTACCGCTCTTGGGAGGCTTCACGGGTTCCATGTGGTATCGGGTCTGCTCGGTAGTCCTATCGAGTATATCCGGTATCCGGGATCCGGGTCGTCACAAGTGGTATCAGAGCATTGTTGTGTGAAGTACATGGGAATCTGAGATATACAGTATCCAGAGTCCAGAAAGTCCAGTACAGTCCTCAGCTGGCATTAGGTTTTACGATTCTTTATCATTTTCGTTGTTGTGGGTGTGTTCTTGGTGAGCTGCTCCATGCATGACTAGTCCTTCGTGGTCATGTGTTCAGCTGTTGTTATACCTTGATGTGACCCAGCTTGTAGTTGTGTTCCGTGGTTCTGTATCTTGTAGGGAGTCGGAATCTTGCAAGTGTTGCTATTGTCATTTTATCGCTGTTTCTCTATGATTTTGTGTATGTGTCTTGACACTGTGTGGACCAGGTCTTGTCGGTTAGCTTTGTTGTACTCTCTTCTCCAGGTAGGGTTAGCATGCGACTCAATCAGATGTCATATCTGAGTGAGGACTGACTTGAGTGTGCTTGTGGTTCAGTGCTATTGTTGACGTCCTGTGTGCCAGATGTTCCCTGTTGCCTTTGGCACTGGAGACGATGATGTTGTCGAGCTGTCAGCTGAGAGGACTATGTCTCCTTGTTTAAGCTGATACTCGTCGTGTTTTTCGTTTTGTTTTCCCGATAGCTGTTGTCGTGGCATATGTCGTGTCTCCTTACATGTGAGACGTAAAAGACGTTGCGCTATTTCAGAGTTGTCAGACTTGTGTTCACTTGTGTTGTGCTCGATCCAGAGCGTGTACTTGTGATTATAGTCTGATTATGTCCCTCTGAATTATATTTTTTGAGATTCGCGCTGCTTCAAGTTATGTCTTGGGGTTGTTCTTCCCTGCTTCTCCTTTGCTAGTCCTTAAATTTTGAGGATGAAATTTCTAAAAGGAGGGGAGGATGTAATGCCCTGGATTCTTATCAGATTCTTATTAGGTCTTTCGGATCTTTTTCGGAGAGTTTCAGATCACTTTTGTGGGTCCTGAGTTAAGTTTTACGATCCGTGTGAGTTTTTCTCTCGTATAAGTTACGGAACCCTACGGTGAGTTTGTTTCTCGGTTCATCGACTCATTCTCTCGTACAGTTGCGATGTACTCTTCGAGATGATCGTTTCGGCGATTTTTACGTATTTTTCTGAATTAGTCTATTTGTTGCGCTAATTATCAGATTTTTGGAAATTAGGAAAATTTCTTAATTTCTTTCTTTTTCTTTCTTCTTCCTCTCTCCTCCTTCTCATTTCACCGCCGCGGCATCTCTCTCCTATTTTCTCTCCTCTCTCGCCCTTCCGACTATGGCTACAGACGGAGGAGGGCGAGGTGGCGACGACGTGGGGTCAATGAGGTGCGTGATCGGGCAAGGATCAAATCCGTTTTGGCGCGATCTCGAATGGTGGATTCAAAGTTGACGGTCGAGCTCGCGACGTGGTTTTCGGCGCGGTTTAGTCGTTTCGGCGCACAGTTTCTTCGGTGGAGATAGGGAGACGGATCACCTACTTCTCCTCTACGTTTCCCTACAGTTTTACGTCATTCAGTGTTAGAACGAGCAAGTTTGGGCTCGTTTAGGTAAAACCATCATTTTTTGAGTTCGTAGGGTTCACCGAAAAATGGCGACCATTTCTAGTATAATTAGTATCAAACGAACCGCTGGGATGTCTGGATCCCATTCTCGTAAGTTTCGTTGCATTTGACCGTGATTTGGGGCCGGTAGAAGGCCGTTTCCCTTGCGTGTCGTATTTGGTCGATGCATGGGAATCGCCCATTTTTGGTGTTTTTGAGTGTTGTTTGGCCCCTTCTGACCTGTGGAAGGTTGGCGAGGTAGTTATAAGTGTTTCCCCGTCGTTCTGGCGACTATTGGGGCGTGGAATAGGGTTTTCATGCGAATTTTCCTAGTTTTCGCTCTGGATGTGAACGCGCTATATGTGGGCACCGCGTTCTCAGTAGAATGCGCCACCGCGATACACCGCGTTCCGTGAAAGAGATGAACAGTAGAGGCGGTTGGGAACGCGCTCTATGTAACGAGCGCGATCTCCTTTATTGCGCTAGGGGTGTCGAGTGCGTTCTTGAAGAAGGCGCTATATGTTCCGAGCGCATTCTTGAAGAAGGTGTTATGCTTTCCGAGCGCCAACATCCAGAACGCGCTGCTCTTGGCAGGCGTGATCTTGTTTATCGCGCTATGCATGGTGAGCGCGATCTGGTAGTTTCGGGCGTTGTCGTGTTAAGGCTGTGTAGTGCGTTGAGATCGTGCTATAGGGTTCGAACGCGTTAATGCCTGTTGTATTTCTGATATTTCGATGTCTGTATGTCTTGGCTTGACCTTGTGGTATGCCCGTTGTTCCGTGGATGTCTCCTGGCATCCTATGAGGGCTAAGACTACGTTATGAGGTAGCTAGGAAACTTCTTGCTTGTAGTACGATTCTCCTTACTACTGTAGAGTCGTCATTGTCTCGTTCCGATCAACCCGGGGTGACCCAGTGGTTGATAGGTGACCTTGTGTGTGTCTCGACGGTTCTGTCGAGCCCGAGACATTGGATCTGGATGCCTCGAGGTATCGTCTTACCTCGGCTTGCGTATCCAGTTGTGTTGAGGGTCTTGGTGATCCCTCAAGTCTCCATGTGTTGTTTTATACGGATGTGTCGATTCCTCTGGCTTAGGATTAGACTGATTAGCGGCTTGTTCCGCTTTGTACGACGATCTTGACTCCGAGTCGTGAGACTCAAGGATCGTTGTGTTTTCCGGTCTAGTTGCCTTGTTCTGAGTCCGGTGGCAGTCTTGTATGCTACCTCGTGTCCTGTGCTTCATAGTACGTACGATAGTCCTTCTTTGCTTGTCTGTACTCCGGCACTCGCGTTTTGGAGTCTGTGTCATGTGAGACTCCACTAGTCGTAGCCTTACGACACGTTACGGCGTGTCGGCCCTTGTGGCAGGGCAGTTCCCAAAATACGGTTTGTAAGCTAGTTTCCGTGGGGCCCCGCTGTACAGTGGCGGCATGCTGGGTGGGGAAAACTAGCTAGAGGCCTGACTCTCCAGCAAGAGTCGGTGTGTGCACACGTGGTCAGGGGCTTTGGACTGACGCCGACGGGCGTTACCCTGTCTAGTCACTCGTTACTGTAGTCCTATCCTTGTTCTGAGTGTGTCTTAGTCTCTGTCGTGTTTCGGGCGACAGCGTAGGCGAGACACTTGAGGCGCAGCATAAGACGTCAGTGGACACAGCTGGCTGTTCTTCTAGTGAGGAGGTACTGCCGTCATGTGACATGTGACTCTCACGTTTCTCATACGTCGTGACCTTTTCGGGTTACCCCTCTCGTGGTATTGCCAGAGGTCAATGTTGTGTCATGTGCACGACGTTCTAGTCATGCTAGGTCTGTGTCAGTCTAGGTCTTTTCCTAGGCTTGTTGTCTGGTCTCGTAGGCCTTTGTCTTGGGCCTCGTGCTTGTCGACAGATCGGTAACTCTTGACCTTTTGGGTACAAGGTTAGCCCTTCTGCCGTTGCTTGGAGTCGCCTAGGAGCCGAGGTTAGTTCGGCAGCCGTGTTTTGTCGGTATGGCTTTTCCCTTTTCTTTTAGCTGCTCTACTCCTTCCGTTTCGATTTTCTTTTACAGCTTTGTAGTTTAGTTTTCCTGCTTTACGACTCTTGTTGTTTACATGCTGATTTAGCGTGTTACTGCGTTATTTTTCAGTGGGGATCCACGTGACCCCTATTGGGCCAGTGACACGAGGCTCACCCTTGCTTTTCAAGTGGATGGCGTCGTTCTGCTTCCGCGGTTCTTGGTGTGACGTGTCCGTAGTTGCCAGCAGTACCTGCGTCGGGCTTCCCCCGACCTCAGTGTACGTCATTCTTTTCTGTTGACTATACTGCTTGTCTTTCCTTTGGCCTGGACTCTGGTATAATTGTTAATTTGTAAACTGTTAATTAAAAAGTAATTTTATTTCTGCTACTTTAGCAAACCGATCTAATGACATTTAATTGCTTATTGGTATATCTGCGACTTCAATGTACTACACGGCATTCCTTTTTCCCTTCAGAGCTTTACCGCTCTTGGGAGGCTTCACGGGTTCCATGTGGTATCGGGTCTGCTCGGTAGTCCTATCGGGTATATCCGATATCCGGGATCTGGGTCGTCACAACGTTAATCCAAGAATTCGTGTCTCCTTCAAGAGGCGCCAATTCTATAATTAACCGGATTTATATAAATTTAAATATAGTGAACTAAATTGGCGTCACTGCATTGAGACGCCAGTTCCTTAATTCACATCCACTACATAGACGCTAATTCCATGTTTTCTAGATTTTAATATTAACAATAAAACACGTTAATTTGGGTCATCTTGCAAAGGCGTTAATTCTAGAATCCACGTCTTCATGAAGAGGCGCAAACTCTAGAATTAACTAGATTAACTAAATTCTGAAATATAAAAATTTAAATTTGCATCACTGTAACGAGGAGTTATTTCTTTAGTACACGTCCATTTGGGTGGACGTTAATTCTTCTGAATATTAATTTAATTAAATAAAACAAGAAATTAGCGTCTAGATGGTCAGCGTGTATTTAATCCGCGTCTCTGTGCAGAGGCGCTAATTCTTAAATATGCGTCAATTATATAGACGCCAATTTTTTTAGAGTTACAAACTGATGTGCATCAGGCATATACGATTCAAGACACAACGAACTGTTCATTTCTTTTGCAAGAGATGAAGAATAGCACTTTTAGTCTATGAAGATTTTAAAGAATCTGAAGACATGATAATATAGAGAAAAATACAAGGAATCCTGAAATATGCACTTATGAATTTTATGGAATTGGGTTTCATACTTATTGGTTTTTAAACATGGGTGATTTATTTAGATCATCAAGAAAATTCGTGTCAAGGTTTCTGGACGTGCATTAATTGACGTCTTCCAGCCTGACGCTAATTCAAGAATTAGCGCCTGCGTGAAGGGACACCAAATAATTCTCATCCACTGTTCTGGTCGTGAATTTGAGGTGAAACAGAAATCAAATTAAAGCACGTAAAAATCTTGAAACTTCGCATGGATCTATTGCATGGATTAAGAAATCAAGAGATTATAGCTATATGGATGCTTTGCACGAAGTTTTGAAGGGTTATGCCTGAAATATAACCTACGTTTTGGTAAAGGAAGAAGGCGGACTAAGGCGAATGGAAGGAGAATAGGTCGATAGACGTCAATAGTGGAAGAAGGAAACGGTAGAGGCAGACGCACGCATGCGCAGAGGAAGAAGAAGAGGAAGAAGAAGACGACGCTCTCCCTCCCAGCACTACAGCAAAGGTAGCAGCACGAACCTAGCAACGGCATCAGCAGCATGATGGCTCTGCCATTGCCAGGGGGGTTCATATTTATAATACTCTAGCCTCCGAATCCTACCAAAGAGTCCTAGTTTCTATTAAAATGCAACTGTCCTCCATTCGAGCTTATCTTTCCCTAGTTACTGCCGCAACTCCCCTTGGGTCGACTTACCCCAAAACCTCATGCGAACAGGGATCGCCCTATTGGCCTCTTAGCTATTTTATATTTTTAGGAGATTAGGGTTTTAGGGTTTGAGATATAATAACTTTTATTATTATTATTATTATTTATCTGTTAAGGCCCAAGCCCATCAACCCTTTAATTGTTCTAGATGGACTTAAAACCCATTATTAGTCCTTTAGCCCATTCGTTAATCGTAAAGCCTATAATTAGGCTAGTCTTATTAAGTTCATAATTAATTATTCACTAATTTCAGATTTAAGTGGGACTTTGAATATATTTTTGCTAATTTCAACTACATACAACATTAACAATTTTATCAATTTAACATCATTTCATTAACTTGAAATCATCAAGTGTTTTTTTTGAGAGACTGCATATTATAGTAGCTCGCCGTATTTTATCTTAAAGGTGATTACCTGAGCTTTATCTCTATTTTATAAATCTTAAATATTCTTGGTGCTTTATAAATTTTAAGTCACTAATGACTAATTAGATTTCTTCTTGATTTAGTATTGAAATGAGATAATTATTATGCATAGATCTCCATTTATTTGTATCTCATTTGTTGACTTGATTCTTTGTTAAGTTTAATTCCCTTTTTGATGACCTTATCTTATTTTATCTTTAGTAAGAAAATCTTGTTTTATTCCTCATTAGGACTTACAAGATTAATAAGTATCCGTTTTCTTCATAAAATATAGATAGTTATTTCTATTTTAACTTTTATAATTAGCCGGGCGTTACACCCTCCCCCACTAAAAGAGAATTTAGTCCCCAAATTCACACCACCTTCTACTCTACAATGGGGAATAACTACAAATCACTAGGGTAACTATGCAAGCAAAAGAATATAAGATATACGGAATGGGAAGAAAACTCAAGTTCAAGGATGAGGGGTACCTTATACAACTCCTTCTTTAGCAGGCTCGACTTCCAATAAAGCTTGAGTCTCTCCTTGGCGCTTCAGGGATAGAACAGGGCATCTGGCTATCTTATGGTCTAAACTTCTGCAATGAAGACACGCTCCCGACTTATGCCAACAATACTCCGATCGATGATTACGCTTATCACAAAACTCACACCTCCCTTGAGAAGAACCTACAGAAGCTACCCAACCATTCTCTCTCTTACACTTCTTGCCCTTCTTCGAGCAACAACCCTTATTGGATCTTTTCTTGGTCGAGTTAAACCTTCTAGAATTAGTAGCTTGCTTCCTCTCTCCAACCCTCTCTCTCTTCTCCACGGCTTCTTCTAATAGTTCAACTCTCCTAACTAGGTCCTCATAAGCCTGGATATCTACAAGCGCTACTGGGGGAACAAAGCCAGACCTAGTCGCCAACATTAAATCTAGGTTCCTGCAAGACTCTCATAGAACACCTCATCTTGTCGCTCTATGATGGCCAGGAGTCATGTTTCTTCAGAGGGACATGACCAAACAAGTTTGAAGGGATTTTAGGGTACAACTAGCCTAGTGATCGAAGAGGGACTCCTTCGATATCGGGGACTTAGGGAGGCCTTAGAGAAAGAATTTCTAATCCGACGAGAGGAATTCCCGACGTAGGGTCCTTTAATCTCCATGAAATAGGGTGTAATCGTGTAAACTCAGAAAACATGGACTATGTCTCGGCCATGAGATAGTAGTGCCAAAAGACCTGCGATATGGATAAAAACAACGATAAAAATAGAGAGATAGGAATTCACGTTCGTTCAGGAGGGCGTTAATTCAAGAATTCGCGTCTCCTTCAAGTGGCGCCAATTATGTAATTAACTGGATTTATATAAATTTAAATATAGTGTACTAAATTGGCGTCACTGCATTGAGGCACCAGTTCCTTAATTCGCGTCCACTACACATACCCTAATTCCATGTTTTCTAGATTTTAATATTAACAATAAAACACGTTAATTCGTGTTAGCTTGCAAAGGCATTAATTCTAGAAGCCGCGTCTTCATGAAGAGGCACTGATTCAAGAATTAATCAGATTAACTAAATTTTGAAATATAAATATTTAAATTACCGTCACTATAACGAGGTGTTATTTCTTTAGTATGCGTCCGTTTGGGTGGACGTTAATTATTTAGAATATTAATTTAATTAAACAAAATAAGAAATTAGCATCTAGGTGGTCGATGTGTATTTAATCTGCGTCTTTGTGCAGAGGCACTAATTCTTAAATACACGTCAATTATATATACACCAATTCTTTTAGAGTTACAAAATGATGTGTATCAGGCGTATACGATTCAAGACATATCGCAGTGTTCATTTCTTTTGCAAGAGGTGAATAGTAGCACTTTTAATCTTTGAAGATTTTAAAGAATCTGAAGACATGATAATATAGAGAAAAATACAGGGATTCCAAAAATATGCACATATGAATTTTATGGAATAGGGTTTCATACTTATTGATTTTTAAACATGGGTGATTTATTTAGATCATCAGGAAAATTCACGTCACGGGTTCTAGATGTGCATTAATTGACGTCTTCTAGCCTGACGCTAATTCAAAAATTAGCACCTGCATGAAGGGACGCCAATTAATTCACGTCCACTGTTCTGGCCGCGAATTTGAGGTGAAACAGAAATCAAACGAAAGCACGTAAAAACCTTGAAACTTCGCATGGATCTATTGTGATAAACAAGGAAGGCATATATAGAAGCGGGGATGAATGTATCTGCCCCCAAAGATGAGCGAATTAAAATTCCAAGAGCAAATGCAGACAGATGCGAGAATAAATTCAAGCAATAATATCGAATCGAACCTGCGCACCGGATCAGACAGATTGGCAGGTTGCTAGTGTGTAGTGATTAGTGTAGTGAGCTCAGCGAATGCAAACAAGGAAATCGATAGATAGAACACACACTTAGTAGCGTAGCATGCTTACAGCAACGGTCATCGATACGAGGCGGAGGTTTGATCCAAGGATTACCTCACGCAAGGAGCAGCATTCCAGGTAGGCCTGACCTATCCTTCCAACTACTTATTTTGATATATCGATTAAATAATGTACCGCATACTGAAGGCTAAACAATTCAAACCATGCAATGGACAAAAAGAATTTTTAGGTGGTTCGATTATAGTCCACAATCTACTTCTACCCCTCACTCACCCAGAGTAAGGCTTCCTTGCTAAAAGCAAACCAACAAGCAGACTTAGTCAGCGACAACGGCTGATACCACATCTTCACTCCCAAGGGAGACAAATCCCTTGACCTTCGATCCTACTCTCGGTAGAGATCGAGACACACTGCGTAATGTAGTACCCGGAGGACAATCCTGCCTTCTTCTGTCTTCACAGATGGAACCCCGTGAACTGAATCCCTCAGCTCACGCAACCAGAGGTCTGAGAGCTCTCTTCCTTTGAACCTACAGAGGGGACTCTAGAGAATACTCTCCCTTCCTCTAAGAACACTCAGAAGGAACTAGAGCAATTATAAACTCGAAGAACAAAACAAAAACAACAGAAATAAGAATTTGATTAGAAAAAAACACATAAGAACAATGTAGCTTCTGATGAAGCAATCTCCTATGAGATGGGATGACTGCACTGAAATTTTCTTTTCCTGTCAAGATGGTTCTCTCTATCTATTTCTTCTGGAACAGCTCTCACTCTGATTTTTCAATTTGCAACGAAGGTAGCAGCTTCTTCCATTTTGTCTGGATCGAAGGGGCTGTTATATATAGAGAGTAGAGCATCGTCTTCACTCTCTTTCTACTCGAGATTTTGATCAGCCAATCATCCATTGGTCCGCATGGAAAAGGAATACTCTGATAATGATATGATCCTTCCAGAAGCTCACCACGTGGGTTTATGATTTGCGCGCCAAAAGTTCCATGATCGCAGTCATGTGATTTTCTTGAGTTCATCACGTGCTCTAATACCTTCATGCTTTCAGATCCATGATTAGCCAAGGCAAGCTGAGTTTTGATCCTTAATCATGCATTAAGCCTTAATCTTTCAGATCCATGCTTTCAGATCCAGCCTTAGCCAAGGCAAGCTTTCAGATCCATGCTTTCAGATCCATCCTTAGCAAAAAATCTTGCCGAAATCGATCAACCGTTCCCCTATTTCGGTCAGCCGAAATAGACATCATCAGAAGCTTCTTTCAGGAGGTCGATGTAGCTTCCTTGTTGCTTCGATGCAGTGCTGCTAAGGAGGACTGCTGGTGGTTAGCTTCAGATGAATAGCTCTTGATGCATCGATGCATAGCATCGCCAGGTCGAGGTAGAGTGTAACGACATATCGCTCATAAGTTGATGCGTCGGATCATCAATTTGCTGCTTCGGCTTTGTAGTCTTCCAATTTTTGGTTTCGAGCTTGGTGCGTCGATGCATTCCTCAGATGCATCGAGGCAGTGTGAGGATAACTCCTTCGAACAGCTGTCTTCTAACTTTGTCTTCTGACTTGGTGCGTCGATGCATCAACCTTGATGCATCGATGCAGTGTTTCATGTGCTGCCTTTTTTCTTGGTGCATTGGTGCATCAAACTTGATGCGTTGATGCAGTGTGACATTATAGCAAATTTGCTCTAGGTACATCGATGCACTTCTTTGATATGTCGATGCAGCTCTTCTGAAAAACTCTTCTGTGATTGTGACTGCATCGAGGCAGTGTTGAACTTGTTCATTACTCAGAACTTCCTCACTTTGGTGCGGACACCCGAGCAATTGAGCGGCGCGATACGCCGAGCCACCGGTACTGCACACGGAGCACGACTCGAGCCACCTCAGCATCTATTTGGCTCGGAGACTGCCTGGAGACGCCCCCCTGAGTCCCGCCATTTATTATATTTAGTTAGACTTTATATGTGTGTAATTTATGTTTATTTCATTGCATTCGGTTTGCCATTTTGATTGTAATAGGGGCTTATGTGCAATTTGGACCCCGTGGGCCCCACGGGCCCCCCAGGCCCCATCCCATTGAGCCACCTCACCCATGGGCCCCATGTGGGGTCAGTCAACATGTCAAATGGAGGCTTCTAGATGGGTGGGTCAAGTGGGGGACAAGGGGCTTGGAAAGTCCACATTTGGCCACCCACCCCCACCTACCAAGTCCACCTTCTACACCTAGTCCAAGGGCCGCCCCCCTCCTTGTAGTTTTTTATTTATTTTTTGTGTGTGTGTCACACTCCATCCCAACCCTCCATTCCCATCCCCTAGATCCAATGGTTGTGGATGGATGTGAGATGTAACCTATTTAAGCTTGTATTTTCTATTTTGATGAATTAATGCCATTTGATTCAAACTAATTCAAGAGCAAGGGCTGGTGCGCCCCCCTCCTCTCTCCTCCTCTCCCCCTTGAAGCTGTGAAGGCTTCCATTCTGAGGTGTGACGCCTCGTGTATCGGTTCCGACGATCGCCGCCGCCGCCACAAGCCACCACCGCACCGCCATCGCCATCAACGGAGTTCTGCACGCGCAGTACCACAGAAGCTTCCACGAATTTCTCGTCTCAGCCACAAGCTCAGATAGATCTAGGGATTTTATTGGATATTCCAGAGGTGTCAAGGACATCCCATAAATTTTGTTTTGCCATTCAGATCTTGTTTCATATTTTTTTATTTTCGTCCACTCTTCCATTTCGGTTCTGCCAGAGTTCTGTCCAGATTCATCCCCGCCCTGAGTTTCATACCTTAGATACACTTTTGGATTTATGATAGTTCTCCCAATTTTACTGGAGGTTCCACCCATCCATCCCTTCATCCACAAGTTTTCTCAATGTTTGGTTCGTCCATCTCATATTTTCTAAAAATCGTTCTCAGTCCCAGCTACAGTTCTGTCCCCCTGTTCCCAGATCCGACCACCAGTCACCCCAAAAATCATAGTAAATCACCACCACCTCCAAATCAAATTCCCAAAATAGTCCAAGTTCCGTGGTTTGATACCCTACAACTTTGAAGAAGAGCTCAAGAGCTGAATCGGAGGTTTACTAGGCGGTCAACGATGGTTCTCAGACAAGTACCCTGCAGATCTGAGATTTCGGTTACTGTACAATAGGGGCTTGTAAATTCATTAAAGTTCTGATCCGACCAGATCCAGCAGATCTATCTGGGTCTAGATTGAAGCATTTGAAGAGAGCTTTCCAACGATAGCACATGCGTCCCGATCCGACGTCGGGATTGATCGCAGCGGCCGTTTTCGCCGGAGCGCGCGCCTGAAAATAGCAACTAAAAATCCGTGGGCAGCAACTTCAAAGCTTGAGAATCGGGATCGATCGACCCCCGATCGGTGTTCCCGGCTGACCGCCGTCCTTGAAGGCGTGCCACCAGGGGTCCCCATCATAGTGTGTCCCACCCCCGCAGATCCGGAGGACAACGCCATCCGTGGGCCCCGCGGGACCGCAGAACCCGCCGTTCGGAAAGCACGAAAACGCGGAGTTCGGCATCGTCGGGCGACATCAAGATGCTGCCCGTCAACCCGAGTTGCGTGATTCCCGGGCTCCACATGTGACCTTTTACCTTCCTGCGTGGAGTGGGTCAAATCTTTGTATTACTGTGATATTGTTTAACCGAGAGTCCGTGATTCGGCCGGGGTTGTCTTCGCCACGCCGGGTGCGTGGAGGTAATGGTCCGAACCTCTTGGCGTTCATTTACTTAGCTAGTATATGGTCTGTTGCCGCTGCCGAGAGTGTAGGCACTAGCCCGTGTGTCCATGTCACTGCTGTGAGAGTGAGTGTGACCCATCCCGTGACTCGATCCGAGTCCGGAAGTTGAGTCGGACTACCCTTGACCTCCGTCGGTTCCTTAACCGCGCACGGTCCGCGCTTTCCCTCGCTTGGGACAACGAGTGAGCATCCACTTCTGTTAGCGACGTTTTGCCACTAGGAGCTCGTAGTGTCGGGCTTAGTGTCTCCCTGGTGTGTGCTGCTGGTCGCGTCTTCATCTAGAGTCCGAGGGTGGCACCTAATAGTGTCGTCTCCCGTGTCCGTCCCGCATCACACTTACTTTGATGTAGCTCCAGTAGCCAGGGCACCTACAAATGAGATTTATTGTGTTAGCTATTGAACCATATTTCATTGACATCATCAAAACACTCAGAAGATAACATTCTCCCCCTTTTTGATGATGTCAACAATATGAGTTATTAAGTTTTATTAATGCAAAAGAATTGTTCATCTTCCTTGCGAAATAGTTGAACATTCATAGATATGAAAGGAATAGACTAAATTTGTAGAAGGAATGGTTTATTTGAGCTGACTATTATATAGTCCTTATTATTTATTCTATATATAAATTTTCGGGGTGATACAGGTCATCTTATACCTAAGAAAGATCCAATGATCAATGTTATTCCGCTGTGAGGTTCTTATGGAACCTTGCAATCTCAGGTTCTCACCTTAAGTTCAGCAAATCAGTGCTTGTAGCGCAGCAGACTTGTCGGACTGTCGGTTGTTCAAGATGTATTCCCTCTGGTGATCAGCTCTTAATCTTGAGTAGCTTGATACCTTGTGGATCTATAACAAGCACTCACATGTCCAAGCATCAATGCTATATCCGCTGTGTTTGAACCAGAACGTTATCTGATCAGATGTTTTTTTAAGAGGGCCTATTTTTTATAAGGGGATCTATTCAACCCCCCATTCTAGATCCAGTTGCACCCCATGGGACCCAACAATTGGTATCAGAGCTAAGCTCTGTGTACCGAAGATCCAATGATCTTCAGAGGTGATCCTAGTGCAACTAGTTTTGATTTTTTTTGCTGAACAATTTTTAATAAATGAATTTATCTGTTTTAAGTATGCCATCCAGTTTGGCATTTTGTGCAAAGTTGATAATTCTTTGAGATGCTCGAGGCACTGTATGTTAATGAAATTATTTTCACCTGTGCCTTTCTCTTGGGCTAATCTTTTCAGCTGAGCTTCATCTATGCCCATGATAGAGAATTCTTTTATTCATAGTTTTATCTGGAAAAAATTGATATTTACATTCTGCTTAATTGACAAATTATTTGATAAACTATGACTTGAAAATGATCGGATGATCTGGTATATCGAATAGTGATCAGCAGAAAGGCAGACTGAATCTGCTTGGAGCTCTCACTACGCGTGAGGTGATCCTCGGATCCAAAGCTCTCCACCTAGTACCGGATCTCAGTTAAATTAATGTTTGGCTCATGAGGGATTTTTTTTTATCTTGAAATTTGAAAATGTGCTTACTACCTATCAATCTGAAACTCTTCATGATTGATCTTAATATTGTATTACCCTCAGTGTTCATTGATTGAAATACCTGTTTATATGATGCAGCCAGAACTATTTTTAACTTCTTCATTCTTCATGATATTTTTCATGTCATACTTGTTTTATCAAAAATCATGCTTTGTCCTCCCTACCTTTTATAAGGGAGAGACTATAGTTTCTTGTAAAGTTCATTTGTTGAGTAAATGCATGACAAATAATGTTTGAATGTGAATATATGAATATTCTAGTTTTTGAATGAAGCTCATGCTCAAATATGAGCATTTTGTTGAGATTTCTTGAGGGCTGATTATTGTTTCTCACTCACCTCCTGCTCAGTTCTAAACTCTGTAATTTACCTTGTTGATAGAGGAGGTTGGAGGTAATGTGTAAGACTGCGCATATTGATCAGCCTAGTTGAAAAAGTGTTTTCCAAAAGTGGTTAAGCATGATTCATGCATGTGCTTCTTCTCCCATTTTTATTTTGCATATTCATTCATTGGGAGAGATAGCATTCCCGTACCTTGCATTAGTGAAATGACATTCATCCTTACTGCATTTCAGGTACATATCGAAACTTATATTTAAACAAGATATGGACTTAGTGTTGTGCGAGCATTGCTGCTGCCAGTGTACAGACTTGATGATGTGCAATGCATGAACAACCGATGCAGTGTGCAGACTTGATCTCTTGCAATGCAGCAATGTATGGACTTGCAATGCGTGCAGGGCGTGCAGTGTATAGACTTGGAAAGCTTGCAGGGCATGTAGGGCAATGGTTGTACAGACTTGACCGATCTGGCTGTACAGACTTGATGTGTGTTATGCTGGACAATGTATAGACTTAACGATGCAAGCGATGTATAGACTTTAGAAAGCTTGAAGCACAGAGACGCTAAGTAAGACACACCGATGTACAGACTTGAAAGACGATGCATGAGACGATGCATGAGACGATCAGATGTACAGACTTTGAAGCTTAACTGAGACGGTGGATGTACAGACTTCATGTCCAAATGAGACGCTAAGTGAGACGAACGGCTGTACAGACTTGAGAGTGCACGATGTACAGACTTGACGAAATGCATGCTACAGTGTGATGTATAGACTTAGTGCAATGCAAAGGCTGTATAGACTTAGCGTGCAATGCAAAGGTTGTATGGACTTAGCGTGCAATGCAAAGGCTGTATGGAGTTAGCGTGCAATGCAAAGGCTGTATAGACTTTAAGTATGCAAGACTATGGCATGTACAGACTGTGTGTGGCCTTATGCAAAGATAATGTGCTGACTTGAGCTCGTGCAATGCAGTGTACAGACTTGATGAACGATGCAACAGACTCTTTACAGACTTGCCAAATGCAATGTTCATACGATTGGACGATGTACAGACTTGTGCTAAACGATGCATGCGACTTTGAAGCATGCAGTGTATAGACTTCATATGAAGGAATGCACAATGTCTAGACTTGATATGAAGGAATGCATTGGCTGTACACACTTGAAGTAATGCATGCAGGAGACGATGTATTGATGTGCAGACTATGTGTGTGTGTGCGAGACAATGTTTAGACTTGCTGAATGATCGCACAGCCAATGATGTGTAGACTATGCATCGATGTGCAGACTATGTGCAGTCTACAGGCAATGTGCAGACTCTATTTTGCAAGCAAAACAGTGCATGGCTGTACAGGCTTGAATGCATGGACTTGTACGTGCTGACTCTGTTACATGAATGCATTGACCAGATGTTAGACAGATATGATGGAAAGCCATTCACAAATACATGAACACATATGAATGCACACATTCACAAATACATGAACACATATGAATGCACTTAAATGAATCAGCAAGGAATGAATCAGCAAGGTCTTTCATGCACACATACATATGGTGACTTATAGTGTTTGCTATCATCAAAACCACATGGGCACAACAAGGGCATGACTGCATATTGCATGCCAAGCATTGGCATTTGAACACTAGCATTCTTAGCATAATCATGCATGTAGTGCATGTCAAGCACAGAGTGAAATCTGCATGCTGCAATCATATTTACATCAGATATCAGATTTTAGATTTTGTGTGCATGTTTCTTTTTGAGGTATGTCTTGTGTGTTGCATCCTCCCAAGTGTGCTTGCATGTCCTGACTACATGGTATATCAAATGGTGACAATAAGAAGGGCAGGTCTGGCCTGTCTAAGTGCCATCACCATGCGAAAGAATGTGCCTCCGCCTTGTACCATGAGTCACTGTCCATGTTCTGCCAAAACTTATTTGAGTATTCAATGCCCATGGACATATATAGGGATAACCATATGCATGTTTCTTTTAAGAATCAATTGCATAATATCAGCATGTAAAAACATAAAAAGAACATTTGAAATTCATGCATACATTTAAGGGGAGTTGAAACGTCTATGATTTCTGCTTTTAAGTTGCATGTTTTAATGTTGTTGATTAGAATGCATCTGTGTTGATTCTAAATTACAATAAAATGAGATTTTGCTCAAACAGAATGATTATTTTGAAAAATTCCTCTGTCTGTTACCTGTGCGTTGATGCACTGACGGAACTACGTCGACCTAGCAGTTCATTTTGGTCAAATCTTGGTTTCTGGCGGAACCTCCTAAGTCGACTTACTGATCAGGCTAGGTCGACTCATCTGTTTGAAGATTAACATCTTCATTTGATTCAAGCTGATATGTAATCTTTAATGGTCATTCCTGCTTGTATGTCTCAAGGCCAATTTGGAATACCTAATTATATGTTCTTCACCTTCATTCCATGGCTGGGAGAATATGACTTGATTGATCTTGTGAGAATTTGTGGATTAGAATGCAAGAAGGATGAAAACCCTACAGGTGAGCCTTGAAGATAAGAAGTATGAAGTAATCTCTCCATCTAAGAAGTCAAGGTACACGGGTCATGATGGAGGTCATGGATTCCTTCAACAATATAATTAAAATCTTCCATCCAAAGAACTCAAGTGCTATTCTTCTCACTTCCTATTGAACAAATTCTGTTTTGATGATGATATCATCTGAAACTTCCTTTTGTAGAAATGATTCAGATGGTTGAATATTGATGTTGAGTGAATGTGCCTGGGGTTTGCATGCATGTAATTAAATCTGCATTGCATTTTACATGTCATATTGCATGTAGGATCAAACTGAGGGGGAGTCTTCTTTATGATCATCTCTTACCCCTTCAGAGCATCATCATGTCATGACCTTCAGGTATATAAAATGGTCATGTGTGGAAGGACAAGACTAGCTTTGTCTGAAAGCCATCACTATGTGTGAGAAAAATTCTCTGCCAAGTTCCAAAGGTCATACTCTTAATTCATCCCAGGCCACATCATTTAGAATTTCATGTATTCATTTGCTTTACTCTGCATTGTCAAATGCATTTTCTGTGCACTTAGACATAAGCATGCCAGCTAGAGTCAAACTGCTTTAGCCTGTTAGAATGAATGGCCAGATTGAGGGGGAGTCAGTATAGTCTTTGATCTGCTCATATGCATTTGCCATGTCTGAATTCATGTATGGCATCCTTCTTGAATATCCCATAATGATCATCTGAACTTGATGCATACATGTAGGGCAAGTGAGCATGTTTGAATTTCTGCACTATATTTTTTAGAACGCCTATGAATTGTTCAATTGATGTCTCTTCTGTGAGAGTGTTGTGCGTCAACGCATTGAACTTCCTGCGTCAACGCAATAGTTCCTTTTTATGATCCAGTTCATGTCTTCAGTTCTTTCTTGTTTAAATTGATCTGTGATCATTCATTCCCCATGTTCATACTTCATCATCTCTTGAAGGGGAATTCTCTTGTGTAAATAAGACTAAGTTCACACACTCAGGGGGAGCTTAAATTTAATGTTCTCTTCTTAGAGCTTCTTGTTGACATTTTAGACCAACCCCAACTCAATTGATGGTTTGGAGTTTATAAACCTTAAATATGGGTTTAAGGGTCTTCAAAATGACCATCTCAGTGTATGGAACAGACTTAAAAAAGATATAAAGAAATGTGACCTCACCTCTTCCTGAAATCTAAAATTTAAAAGTCTTTGAGGTTACCCAAGTTAAAGAACTTTGCACTAAGTATCATTTTTAAACATTGAAAATGGTCTGATGCTTTTTAAAGGGAACATGCCTATGTATTGAAAACACGCATGTGCAGAGCAATGACTTCGATCAACTGAGAAACTATAGACCCTTTACCAAAGAAGTGATGGGAACCAAGTCATGAGGTAAAGGTCTCGTTACCTTTTTTTTAAGCAAAACATCAAGTGGGACGAAGGGAGAGTGCACCCCCATTCCAAAGGAAGGGAATGTTCTCACTCCACCAACGGGCCACTAGATGCAATTTTATTTCTGTGAATAGAGAAGTACAATGTCGGAGGAGACATTGTCTCTGTCATACAGTGAATGAATGAAAAAAAAGAATCATATACAAGTCTCCTATGGAAGTTTGGTATGCAGCAAGCATCGGCTTTGGCATAGCCTTTGGCTAATAAAGGCAGCTCACTAAAAGCAAGAAATTTCACGTTCTGTCCACTGGAGACCACATGGTTAGCCAAAGCATCAACTAGCTGATTGGCTTCTCTATAAGAATGAATAATGGGACAGTTAAAGAATAAGAAAAGTTGCTGAAGAGACTTCCACCAAGGGAGGAGAGACCATGGTGGTTCTCTTTTGTTGCTTAACAAATCCACCAAGACCATAGAATCAGTGTAGATGACCGACAATGTCACGCCCCAAGCCTTTATTACAGCGGGAGACTAGCTCGAGGAATGTGAACAGCTGGCATGGTAAGCCTCTTGCGAGCAAGAACGATCAGAGCGCAAGACAATCACACATACAAATACAATTGCATAATAATTTACTCAAACTCCAACTTTATTTCATCAGATCAAAATATTCAAATACAATAACTTTTCAACCTTCTTTAATCCATCAGACTCAAGAAAAAGGAAATTACAAAGACTCGATCTAAACAAGATTTGACTTTCCTAAGTCTTCACTCTCATTTTGATATGACTTTCATTCGCTCTCGGACCCGCTACTTGTATAACTCGAATCCGAATTCGAATCACTTCCATCTCTTGAAAATGATTAGAAATAGGTAATGAGCACACTTGCCCAGTAGGTATCTTCGCATCAACATGAAGGCACTATAAAAGTGATTAGCATTTTAGCTCTAAAGAAAATAAAGTGAAATCATGTGAATGTGATAAATCATATGTAAATAACCAAGGTAACAAGACGATCATGTAAGATAGAATGAACAAGTATAAATTAACAAGAATGTATCAAGAACATGATATGACCTTTCATGAACAAGAATGTACCGAGAATGTACTAGCAAACCATGTAATTATCACACAAACATCTTTTGCTTATGAGCAAGTATTTGGTGAATTTATGTGGAATATCATGTAACAAGCAAGAAAGTCATGTACTATATATGTCGTGCCTTGTGGATTTTTACTTCACGAGCCGTGGATTTTCACTTATTTATAAAGAAAGTACTCCCAGCGCAATGCGACGCCAGTAGCATCATACCACATGGTTTACAGTATGTTTCCAACAATCAACCGAGGGGACTAGCTTAGAGCCCTTGAACACAATCAGTGCTCGATCGCATCTTCAAGTGTAAATCAAGCTACTTCCACGTTTCAAGCAATAAAATATGGCCAGTAATATAACAAGTTCAATAAGTTCATGATAATAATAATTCAATGAATGAATGCTTCAATTAAGAATGCGAGGGATCAAGAATGATTTAAACAAGGTTATGCTCATGGAAATAATTCGACAGCATAACAGTACATTTCTTATCTTCCATAATTTAAAATTAAGTATCTTGAACAATATGATAATTCTTAGACCATCAATAATCCATCTAGGAACTTTGAAATATCAACCCTTAGGTCAAACCTCGAGTTAAAGTACTTAGGAATTGTGACAGTCAATTAATGGGCCGTTACATGAACATGATGGTCTATCATTGAGCCGTTAGATCTGACTGAATCCAGAAAGAATAAATTGGACTCAGTAAATGTGACGGTTGTATACTAGACCGTTATATGGGCCTGACGGTCGAGTAATAGGCCGTTACATTGACAGATTTTAAAACTTCGGTAGTGCTTTCCTAGACAATTTTGCTTTAACGGTACAACCAACTCGGCGTCCTAGTGGGAATCCCAGGCTCGTGGAGAATTACGGAGGCCTTGAAATAAGATTTCCTAATCCATTGGAAGGAATATCCAATAGAGAGGTCCTCAAGTTCAAGAATGTGTTCTTATAGTGCAAAAAGTGTAACTAGTGGACACATACCGGAGTATATGCCACGTACTTAGAGAAATTGACTCTATAGATGAGATAGAATGTGTAACGATGTGAAACCATGATAAACTCTGTCAACACAACATTTAAATTCATAATTTAAATACAAACTATAGAGTTTTGGTAAATGAAATTAACATATGTTTAAAATAACTCAAGGTGCTTTAGACATGCAATTCCTATCATGAATCAATAAATAAACTTAAAGTCATGAAAATAGGTCAAAACTTGGATATCTAGGCTTATTTATAAGCTAATTTGACTGTTCTCAATTCTGTCCCGAATAGACATAACACAGCACTCTGGCGTCTAAGACAGGCGCGTCATATGGCTGTGATGGTTTATCGTGGAGCTGTCAGAAGACTATGACACACTGATTCTGGTCCGTCAGAGATTACAGAGAACTTAAGTGTGACAGAAGGTCTGACGGTCTATCGTAAAGCCGTTAGAGTCATGTGACGGTCTAACTATAATCCGTCAGAGCACTGCTGACAGTAAAAATAAAGGAACTTCGGTTTAAAACCTCTCATGCAAGAAAAATAATTAACTATTCTAGTCATGACAAAACGAAGTAAAGGCCATCTAGATGCATAAGTTTTAGTGAATTTATAGGAGAAATACCTTTTTATCTTTAATTTAGGCTAAAGATATGCATGTATGCATAGATCGAACTAAATCATGAAATTCATGGTCCATAGTGCATGAAATCAAACAAAACTAGAGGGATTTTACTCCTATCATGATATTATTGCCGTTCATGAGATGACCTACCCCTTTCCTGGGCTTTCAACTTCCAATTCGAGATTGCAAGACACTCCCTAGTTCTTCCCTTTCTGTGAATTTTCAATAACTTCACGTTGCTCTAACTCCGTAATCCCTTGACCGAAAAATGTGAAATTTGGAGGGTAAGAAGATGGCACTAAGGGGAACAAAAAGTTCTAAAGAATCGAACTCTAAATACCTTGTTTAGGTGTTCTAATCTCCTGATCTTCAGCACCCCGTTGTACAGTTTTCTTGGGTTGACGTGATGAATTCAGCAACTTTGCAAGGTTCTAGGTCCTTGTGTAGTCGATCTCCTAGCACGAAATTTTCGGAGATGTTAGTCCTATGTATTAACAACAAAAAGTGTCAAAGAACTTACCCAAAATACTATCTCCTTACCTTAGTTCCACGCAAGCCAATGTAAGGGTCGCACAGGTCAAAACTATTAGGGTTTTGAGGATTAGATCGATTCTAGAGTCCTTATTAGACCTTAGATCGACTTCAGAGAGTCTTTAACACATTTACTAGCCCTCCCATCTCGATCGCTAAGAGATAGACTATCAAAAATCTAATCTTTTTTGTCATTCTTCAATTCACGGAACTGACAGAGTGTAATGGTCGAACCCTGGAGCGTCAGGTCCCTGTGGCGGTCGTACGATAGACCGTTACCTGTCGTAGGTGCCGAATTTGAAATGAATTCAAATTCTAATTTCATCTTATCCACTTATTTATTTAATTAATGAGTATTTATCTTTATAATTCGTGAATAGGCTAAATAACCTTCTAGAATATGGGCCAAACTTAATGGGCTTGGTCCTTAAACCTTTTGGGCTTCAATTAAATAGGCTAGATTAATCGTTTACCATAATTGGGCCTAAACAAATTTCTAATAAATTCTAGAAATTCATTAAATAATTCCTGAAATAATATAAATATTCTTGGTCATTACAGACAATGTGATTGAGTGAAACTGAGCTAGGCGGAGACCATCTAATGAAGCTCGTCCTTCAGCCACCATGTTGGAACCATTACCATAGAAATATGAAAAGCCCAGCAGTAAATGTCCACAAGAGTCTCGGAAGCATCCTCCACCCCTGGATGGTCCTGGATTGCCTTTACTAGCTCCATCAACATTGAGAGAATAATGGGATACAGGGGCTGTCCAGCAGACAGTAAGGAAAGTAATGCGACTACTGCAGATTTCAATTCCAAAACCCCGAAGAACATTGCAGTAATCAGAACTAACCCCGTGAAATTTGACATGCTTCATAATTTGGTTGATCTCCTCTAAGATCTTATTAACAATCTTGGGGAAGTTGGTTCTGTGACCTTCATACCTGACCAAGCATCTATATTTCCATATCTCCCAAATGATCAAAAGTGTTACCAGCAGAGAAATAAAACCTTTTTATTTTTTGATGTTAGCCCCAATAATGGATAACCTCAACCGGCTGAAGATATTTATTGCTTCCAAGCTGGTGTTTATAAGTAAGGGAGCTAACATGTTCCATAAAAACTGTGCCAACTCACTTTTGATAAAAAGGTGGTCTTCATCTTCAACTTCATGAGAACTGGTGCAGCAAACACAACAAGATGCCAAATTTACTCCAATGGTTTGAATACGGTTGTCAACTGGAACAACTTGTTTTAAGATTTTCCAACATAATAAAACTGCCCTCGGAGGGAATCTGTGGTTCCATAATTTGCTAAACAATGAGTCATTTGAATCAACAGCCTGTTCTTTAATAAATCTGTAAGTAGATTTTGTAGCATCCCGGGTAAATTAAAGGACTATAAAGTCTAAATAAATTAAAATTAATAATTAAACAAGGCCCAGACCTTGTACATGACCCTCTTACATCCTAAAAAGTCTAACAAAAGAACTTATGGACACTACTATTGTATTATAATAAATTTTAGAATGACATGTTATTTTTAGGTAAGCATTTAATGCACAACGTAATTTTAATTGAATTAAGAATCATTAAATCTCGAAGAAAATGTCAATTTATATTTTATTACTAATTTATAAGATTTAATATTTCACATTTATTACATTATAATCTTATTAGAAGGGAGAAAGATATATATATATATATATAAGATTTAATTACATTAAAGAAACGTAAAAGATAAAAGAATGACTATATATGCAATTTCGGTTCTTTCAAGGGGATTGAGAAATGGTCAAACACAATTGACGCCTCTTTGTGCATGCGTATCCAACGTGAAACGCAACTTAACACAAGTCGTTATTTATGAATTAGTGAAAATCAAATAAAGTGTATAGCTAAAGAGTTATAGAGATAGTACAGATATATACATAATATTAGTCTTTCGAAGGTTAAGTGAAAATGCCAAAAATAAAATGACGCCATACCAATGGGCATGTGTAACAAAAGAAACGACTTAAACAAAGTCGTTATTTTATTATAAATGAATAGTGCCGGTTTTTCAATTAAAGAATTTTGGAAAAAACTAATTATATGGAAAAATAGAGAATAATAGAAAACTCGTATCCCAAAAATTTCTCATCAAGATCACATCAAGAAAAAAAAAGATAAAAATCCAGAAATATCGTTACACCTTAAAATAACAAATAAGGGAAAGGTGAATGACGCCTCCGAGTAAGTCATCATTTAATTTTGACGACTGTGTATACAAGTGTCATTTACTGAAATAACGCCCCAACCTTAGGCGTCATTTACAAACTGACCCGTTGGTGTTTGGTTCGAACATGGATGTTATCTGGGTAAGTTTTGATTAAGGAAGGGATTGATACTTGTATCTTTAAGTTTAGTAAGGATTCTACCATGGAAATTTTAGTTCTAATCGAACTCTTAAAAACCCATTAGGATTCCTTCCCTATAAATACCCCCTCCCATCGAGCCAACCTGTTGGTTTTTCTTCATCAAACCTATTGTTGATGTCGATCGTCCAAGCATCGGGGAGCCTTCCTCTCCATCCAGTTAGTAATACGAGGAGGGGTTTTCATCATCTTCCTCTTCGTCCTGCCGTGGTGAACGTGAAGAATGTAGGAGTCCTTCATCTTCTTCCTGCGGGTTATCTGAGACAAGAAGGAGCGCAGGAAGCTCTCTTCTTCTTCTTCCGGTACCGTTGCAAGAAAAGAGGCTGCCGACCTCTTTGGGAAGCTATCATCATCTTGCTGCTTCTTTTTTTCAAAGGGGCTGCTGTTGCGAACTGCTACTCTTGTTATATTGGCTTCCAATAACTCTGATAGAAACAGAGTATCGTATTAAGGGATTGTGTTCTTCATCTTCATCATCGTCTGTCAACCAAGTCATCACCCACATGTAGGTTTTGTCAAGACTTACAAAAATCTTATAATTACTAAGTGAATACATGCATATAGGTCTAAAGGAGTAACAGATTACATTTTCTAGAATGAATTTTCTCCGTTTACTGCATGAATGAAACTGACGAACCAAGGTAGGGCGTCATTTAAAATCAACAACCATGCAAACAGTCATCTTTTCCTAGATAGTTAATAATTGTACAAAGTTTAAAATTTAATAACTATGAACTCTTACATGTACACTAATGCATGACTGTGTCCACAAATTCCTCTTATTTTTCTCTATCTATTCATATCTTTAGAATCTTGATCAGACATACTCCAAAAATCATGTGTCTGTGATTGTACCTGTGGGTGCAAATCATATGACAAAGAATTAACGACCCAGATTAGGTCGTCAATTGAATGAACGCCCCTGTAAACGGGCGCCAATTTAGTGATAAATTGTGAAACTATAGAAATGGTTATAATGTTCCTGGATATGGAAATGACGACATATACCCTAGCCTTTATTTTGTTATATGACGCCCCTGACTAGGGCGTTGTTTACTGAATTGAAGCCTTCATGAAAGGCGTCATTTTTATATTAATCAAAATTAGAAAATGTTTATAGATATTAATCTAGATGTAATGACTGAGTGAATAGTCGTCATTTATTGAATTGACGACCCTGACAAGGGCGCCAATTCATAAAATGATGACTTAAGCTCAGGCGCCATTTGACTGATCCCTGATTTTTTTCGTGGTTTTTATATAACCCTTGTTAATGGGTTATGCATATCGGCACTATATTCCATTCCGTGAATATAGTCCCATGTTTCACGTTGTTTTATCGATTACCCACTGTTTCTCGGTGATAGATGAACCCTCTGCGGAACATTCCGTCCCTTCGGATTGGTGACTTTATCATAGAGACCTCCGTAAGACTCCACTAGCCTTGGATTCCCTCAAGGCAGCCGAGCTAGTTGTACCCTTAAAACCTATGTGACTATTTGATTACCATGTCACTCTAAAGAAACATGGTATACCGGCCCTCATGACTTGCTAAGAGGATGTCATGAGAATACTCTAAATTAATGGAATGGGAAACCATGCCATTAGTGTTCTTATGAATTACGTGCCATACTTGTGGACCTCAATTCTATCTAGCTTATCATGTCCAAGAACGAGCGACCATCGCTATATGAGCGCTTATTCTTATTATCATGGCACCCAATTATGGAGCCGATTCCCCCTAGTTTTATCGTTAATCGTGATTATACCATTATTGTTGTCTTTATACATCATGTTCAGTCCTTGAAATTCTATTCCACAAGATCTACCTTAAAGTCCCTATAAGCTTATTCCATTGAAACTCTATATTGGCTATAACCATAGTGGATGTCGAAAAATACACGATCAATGCCTGCGCATATAAGGGCCCGATCTTGTCCTGGGAGGAGCACCCGAAAGTACTAGTGCCCATGGGAGTTGTAATGATCACTGTGTGACATTGCACCGAAGTGCATGACTAGCTTGATTAGACATTCCACAATCTCATACTCGACTTGACATGACATGACTTGAGTGACCCGGAAAGGTTATTTATATACTTGCTTGAAACGTGATAGCCAATTCCCGACATGACATGATGAATATACTTGCTTGAATATCTTGACATTTATTGATATAAGTTCTTGAAAGATATGCTAGTTCACTCAATTATCTCTTATACTCTCTCTCTCTTGTCATTTTACGTAAACAAGCATAGCTTTATTGTATTCATGTAACATGTAATTTACTTAAAGTAAGCTAGCTCTTGAGATATAATTCCTACTGAGCGTTCGCTCATCCAGTGTTTTACCCTACTTTTCAGGTAAGTCCGATGACGAGACTCAATCGGATGGGGAAGGTCAAGAGTGAAGAGATTATAGCTCTCCGTCTATCCAAGCGTCTACTAATCTTATCTTTCTATATTTTTGAGTCAATCGTTGTACTTTTCCCTTTATTGAGTCTCAGCACTTTCATTAAGTGGATTGTAATAGAAGTACTTTTAAGGTTGTGATTGAATAAAGGATTAGGTTATCTTTACTTTTGCGCACTCTGTCTGTGTGTTGAATACACTAACGCTCTGATTGAAATGATCGATATAAACTCGTCACGCGTCTCCGAATTCCTTCCGCGCTCAGGGCGTGACAGTTTTTGTGGTATCAGAGCCTAGGATATTCAATTCCTAGGAAACCCAAGTCCAAGGATAGGTTTAAAACCTTCTACCGGTGAGATTGGGTAGAACCAAGGGTTAAGTTAACTTAGAATCAAAGCCTTTGAACATAATCACATATTAATATAGTTATTGTAATTGTAGGACAATGGCTACCGAACGTGCCCAGTGGTGCAACATGCAACACACTCTGCAAGCCATGACCCAGGCACTTCAACAAGTGGCACAAGGAGGTGCACATCGTGGAGCAGGAAATCTCCATCAAAGCTTCAAGAACATGAACCCTCCTAAGTTCATGGGATCCACTGATCCATATGATGCCGAGCACTAGATCCGGGAGACCGAACGTATCTTTCGGGTTATGCAATGCACGGACCAAGATAAGGTCTTGTTAGCAATGTTTCAATTGGAAAGGGTCGCCCGCTGCTGGTGGGAGTCGATAGAAGCCACATTAGATCAAGGACAAGTTACTTGGGAGGGGTTTGTTGAACATTTCAACAATAAACATTTTTCGGACCGAGTCCAGGAGAAGAAGGCCGCCGAGTTCGCCGCTCTCAAGCAACGATCATTATCGGTGGCCGAGTATGAGGCACAATTCTCAAGGTTATCCCATTATGCTAAGCATTTAGTCAGTACTGAGAAAATGAAAGCTAGAAGATTCCTAAATGGGCTCAGACCCCTATATATCACACAGCTGGCGCCGATGGACATACAGGGCTATTCGGAGATAGTACGTCGAGCTCAGTTACTAGAAGACGCCACGGAGCTATCTGATAGGATCCGTGGGAAGGATAAGAAGGAACAGGTCACTAGTTCGGGTTCCTTCAAACCCAATTTCAAGAAGAGGCCGAGTAATGGAGGTACTCCCTCCCAAGATCAAAAGTTTAAGAAGACCAAACCTTTCTCCATCACCACTACACCTTCTAAAGTGGTGTGTAAACACTGTGACAAGGCCGGACATAAGGGCGAAAAATGTTGGAGAAAACTTGGAGCGTGTCTCCGTTGTGGGAGCCGTGATCATCAAATTCCCTATTGTCCCCTACTTAATGATCAAGCCGGTGTCGGAAAGCGCCCAGTGACAAAGAATGCACGTCTCCAAGCTATTAAGGAGACAGAACAAGATGAAGGCAGACTAGTGGAAGGTACATTGAAAGTTTGTTCCAAGTCTGCATATGTCTTATTTGATACTGGTGTATCGCATTCTTTTATTTCTAAGAAGTTTGCTAATTCATTACCCATAGAACCGGAATGGATGAAATTAGTCCTTTCAACTCCTCTCGGAAACGAAGTTGACCTTACTCACCATTATCAAAACTGTGAAGTATTGGTAAAGGGAAGAAATCTTCCTATCGACCTCATATGTTTAGACCTAAAGGAATATGATGTCATATTAGGAGCCGATTGGTTATCCAAATATCAGGAAACTGTGGATTGCCGTAATAGCAACGTTACTTTCAAAGACTTTTCGGAACTGGTCTATACTAGCCCTAAGAGTCGGAGCAAGTCGTCTCTTATTTCGGCTCTCCGAGCTAGCAAGCTAATAAGGAAAGGATGTGTATCTTTCCTTGCTTTTGTCACCATAAAGGAGACTAAGGAGACTAAGCTAGAAGACATCCCGGTTGTGCAAGAATTTTCGGACGTGTTTCCGGAAGATTTGCCTGGATTACCTCCACAAAGAGAAGTGGCCTTCACCATCGACTTGGTCCCTGGTGCTGGTCCAGTTTCTAAGGCACCTTATAGGATGTCCCCTGCCGAACTCAAGGAGCTGAAGGAGCAATTGATGGAACTTGTTAAGAAGGGTTTTATCAGACCAAGCACTTCCCCGTGGGGAGCACATGTGCTATTTGTAAAGAAGAAGGATGGATCCATGAGGTTATGCATCGACTATCGACAGTTGAATCATCTCACTATCAAGAACAAGTATCCACTACCGAGAATCGATGAGTTATTTGATCAAATATCTGGATCCAAGTATTTCTCGAAGATCGATCTAAGGTCGGGATATCATCAACTAAGGATCAAAGATGAGGACATTTATAAGACCGCGTTCAGAAGCAGGTATGGGCACTATAAATTTATTGTTATGCCTTTTGGACTAACAAATGTCCTTGCTACCTTTATGTAGTTAATGAATATTATATTCAGGCCTCATCTAGACCAGTTCGTGGTGGTTTTCATTGATGATATATTGATCTATTCAAGGACCAAGGAAGAGCATGAGGAGCATTTGAGGATTGCATTGCAAATATTGAGGATGAATCAGTTATATGCAAAGCTCAGTAAATGTGAATTCTGGTTAGAAGAAGTATTTTTCTTGGGTCATGTTATATCGAAGGACAGTTTATCCGTAGATCCATCAAAGGTTGAAGCTGTACGGAATTGGGAAAGACCGATCAACGCTAGCGAGATCCGATGTTTTTTGGGTCTTGCGGGTTATTATCGACGATTCATTAAGGATTTCTCCAAGATAGCCGTACCACTAACAAGGCTAACTCGCAAGGAGATCCGCTATGAATGGAGTGAGGAATGTGAAAGAAGCTTCCAAGCTCTCAAGGATCACTTAACTACAGCCCTGGTCTTAGCTTTACCAGTTGAAGGAGAACAGTTTGAGGTATACACCGATGCATCTGGCATTGGCCTTGGATGTGTTCTAATTCAACAAGGAAGAGTTATAGCTTATTCTTCTCGCCAATTGAAGAAGCACGAGGAGAACTACCCAGTCCATGACTTAGAATTGGCTGCGGTAGTGTTTGCGCTGAAGATATGGAGACATTACTTATACGGAGTGTAGTTCACTGTATACTCCGATCACAAAAGTCTCAAGTATCTTTTCTCTCAAAAGGAATTGAATATGAGGCAAAGACGTTGGCTAGAATATCTCAAGGATTTCGACTTCATAATACAATATCATCCTAGAAAGGGTAATCCTGTAGTTGATGCCCTCAGTCGAAAGCCAAGAGCGATTTTAGCAAATTGTATGATTCAGGAGTGGAAGTTGCTTGAACAATTCTCTAAACTTAATATAAGCATAGACAAGGACAGTAGGTGTGTCACATTATCCCATATGAGCATATAGCCAGACTTGCTATCCGAAATATAAGGACTTCAGGATAATGATCCCGTAGTAGTGGAAATCAAAAGCAAGATTGGAGAGCAATCAGATTTCAAGATAGCTTCGGATGGAAGATTGTTGTTTAGAGATAGAAATTGTATACCAGATTGTCAAGAGGTAAAGAAGAAGATTTTAGATGAAGCTCACAGATCAAGGTACACGATTTATCTAGGGTCGACTAAGATGTACCAAGATTTGAAAAGGACCTTTTGGTGGCCCAATATGAAAAGAGAAATAGCGGATTTCGTGTCTCGCTGTCTCACATGCCAACAAGTCAAGGCCGAACACCAAAAGTATGCTGGTAAGCTACATCATCTAGATATTCCCAAATGAAAGTGGGAGGATATCGGTATGGACTTCATTATGGGTCTTTCTAAATCAAGAGGAGGACATGATGGAATATGGGTTATCATCGATCGATTATCCAAATCGGCACACTTCTTGCCAATCAAGAGTCAATGGTCAGTTGATGTTCTTACTGCATTATACATTAAGGAGATAGTCAGGTTACATGGAGTACCTGTCTCAATCGTGTCTGACCGAGACCCACGATTCACTTCACACTTCTGAAAGGGTCTACAACATTCGCTGGGAACGAGACTTAACTTTAGTACAGCTTTTCATCCTCAAACGGATGGTCAGACCGAGAGAACCAATCAGGTAGTTGAAGATATGCTCAGAGCTTGCATCATTGATTTTGGTGGAAGTTGGCATGATCACTTGCCTTTGGTTGAATTTGCATACAATAACAGCTACCAGGCAAGTATACAAATGGCACCTTTCGAAGTTTTATATAGAAGGATTTGCCGATCGCCTTTGTGCTGGGACGAAGTTGGCGAGAAACAACTATTAGGTCCATACATGGTAAGGGATACCACTGAAAAGATTCAGTTGATTAGAGAAAGACTTCAAGTTGCTCAGTCTAGACAGAAGGCTTATGTTGACACAAGAAGAAGAGATCTCGAATTCTAAGTTGAAGATCACGTATTTCTCAAGATATCACCTGGACGTGGAATAAGGAGATTTGGTGTTAAAGGCAAGCTTACACCAAGGTTTATCGGACCTTTCGAGATACTAGAAAGAGTTGGCAAGATTGCTTATCGTGTCGCCTTACCTCCTCAATTGTCTGCAGTTCATAATGTATTCCACATATCCATGATGAAGAAGTATGTACACGATCTGTCACATATTATTGATCATGGAGACCTGGTGATTCAAAGGGATCTCACTTATGAACAAAAGCCCATGAAGATCCTCGATCGCGAGGTACGAACATTAAGGACCAAAGTTATTCCCATGGTCAAAGTGCAATGGAGTAAAAGCTCAGAACACAAAGCCACATGGGAGACCGAGGAGTCTATGGGGAAAAGATTCCCAGAATTATTCTAAAAAGGTATGTACTCTACACTCTCCACGTCTATATACGATTAAATTTGGGGATCAAATTCTTTTAAGTGGGGGAGGGTGTAGCAACACTGGTAAATTAAAGGACTAGAAAGTCTAAATAAATTAAAAATAATAATTAAACAAGGCCCAGACCTTGTACATGACCCTCTTACGTCCTAAAAAGTCTAACAAAAGAACTTATGGACACTACTATTGTATTATAATAAATTTAAGAATGACATGTTATTTTTAGGTAAGCATTTAATGCACAACGTAATTTTAATTAAAATAAGAATCATTAAATCTCGAAGAAAATGTCAATTTATATTTTATTACTAATTTAGAAGATTTAATATTCCACATTTATTACATTATAATCTTATTAGAAGGGAGAAAGATATATATAAGATTTAATTACATTAAAGATATGTAAAAGATAAAAGAATGAGTATATATGCAATTTCGGTTCTTTCAAGGGGATTGAGAAATGGTCAAACTCAATTGACGCCTCTTTGTGCATGCGTATCCAACGTGAAACACGACTTAACACAAGTCGTTATTTATGAATTAGTGAAAATCAAATAAAGTGTATAGCTAAAGAGTTATAGAGATAGTACGGATATATACATAATATTAGTCTTTTGAAGGTTAAGTGAAAATGCCAAAAATGAAATGACGCCATACCAATGGGCGTGTATAACAAAAGAAACGACTTAAACAAAGTCGTTATTTTATTATAAATGAGTAGTGCCAGTTTGTCAATTAAAGAATTTTGGAAAAAAACTAATTATATGAAAAAATAGAGAAAAATGGAAAACTCGTACCCCTAAAATTTCCCATCAAGATCACATCAAGAAAAAAAAAGACAAAAATCCAGAAAGATCGTTACACCTTAAAATAACAAATAAGGGAAAGGTGAATGACGCCTCCGAGCAAGTCGTCATTTAATTTTGACGACTGTGTATACAAACGTCATTTACTGAAATAACGCCCCAACCTTAGGCGTCATTTACAAACTGACCCGTTGGTGTTTGGTTCGAACATGGATGTTATCTAGGTAAGTTTTGATTAAGGAAGGGATTGATACTTGTATCTTTAAGTTTAGTAAGGATTCTACCATGGAACTTTTAGTTCTAATTGAACTCTTAAAAACCCAGTAGGATTCCTTCCCTATAAATACCCCCTCCCATCGAGCCAACCTGTTGGTTTTTCTTCATCAAACCTATTGCTGCTGTCGATCGTCCATGCATCGGGGAGCCTTCCTCTCCATCCTGTTAGTAATACGAGGAGGGGTTTTCATCATCTTCCTCTTCGTCCTGTCGTGGTGAACGTGAAGAACGTAGGAGTTCTTTGTCTTCTTCCTGCGGGTTATCTGAGACAAGAAGGAGCACAAGAAGCTCTCTTCTTCTTCTTCCGATACCGTTGCTGGAAAAGAGGCTGTCGACCTCTTTGGGAAGCTATCGTCATCTTGCTGCTTCTTTTTTTGAAAGGGGCTATTGTTGCGAACTGCTACTCTTGTTATATTGACTTCGAATAACTCTGATAGAAACAGAGTATCGTATTAAGGGATTGTGTTCTTCATCTTCATCATCGTTTGTCAACCAAGTCATCACCCAAAGGTAGGTTTTCTCAAGACTTAGCAAAATCTTATAATTACTAAGTGAATACATGCATATAGGTCTAAAGGAGTTACAGATTTCATTTTCCAGAATGAATTTTCTCCGTTTACTGCATGAATGAAACTGACGACCCAAGGTAGGGCGTCATTTGAAATCAACGACCGTGCAAACAGTCGTCTTGTCCTAGATAGTTAATAATTGTACAAAGTTTAAAATTTAATAACTATGAACCCTTACATGTACACTAATGCATGACTGTGTCCACAAATTCTTGTTATTTTTCTCTATCTATTCATATCTTTAGAATCTTGATCAGACATACTCCAAAAATCATGTGTCTGTGATTGTACCTACGGGTGCAAATCAAATGACAAAGAATTAACGACCCAGATTAGGTCGTCAATTGAATGAACGCCCCTATAAATGGGTGCCAATTTAGTGATAAACTATGAAATTATAGAAATGGTTATAATGTTCCTGGATATGGAAATGACGACATATACCCTACCCTTTAATTTGTTATATGACGCCCTTGACTAGGGCGCTGTTTACTGAATTGAAGCCTTCATGAAAGGCGTCATTTTTATAATAATCAAAATTGAAAAATGTTCATAGATATTAATCTGGATGTAATGACTGAGTGAACAGTCGTCATTTATTGAACTAACGACCCTCACAAGGGCGCCAATTCATAAAATGAAGACTTAAGCTCAGGCGCCATTTGACTGATCCCTGATTTTTTTCGTGGTTTTTATATAACCCTTGTTAATGGGTTATGCATATCGGCACTATATTCCATTCCGTGAATATAGTCCCATGTTTCACGTTATTTTATCGATTACCCACTGTTTCTCAGTTATAGATGAACCCTCCGCGAGACATTCCGTTCCTTCGGATTGGTGACTTTATCATAGAGACCTCCGTAAGACTCCGCTAGCCTTGGATTCCCTCAAGGCAGCCGAGCTAGTTGTACCCTTAAAACCTATGTGACTATTTGATTACCATGTCACTCTAAAGAAACATGGTATACCGGCCCTCATGACTTGCTAAGAGGATGTCATGAGAATACTCTAAATTAATGGAATGGGAAATCATGCCATTTGTGTTCTTATGAATTATGTGCCATACTTGTGGACCTCAATTCTATCTAGCTTATCATGTCCAAGAATGAGTGACCATCGCTATATGAGTGCTTATTTTTATTATCATGGCACCCAATTAGCGAGCCGATTCCACCTAGTTTTATCGTTAATCATGATTATATCGTTATTGTTGTCTTTATACATCATGTTCAGTCCTTGAAATTCTAATCCACAAGATCTACCTTAAAGTCCCTACAAGCTTATTCCATTGAAACTCTATATTGGCTATAACCATAGTGGATGTCGAAAAATACACGATCAATGCCTGCGCATATAAGGGCCTGATCTTGTCCTAGGAGGAGCACCTGAAAGTACTAGTGCCCATGGGAGTTGTAATGATCACGGTGTGGCATTGCACCAAAGTGCATGACTAGCTTGATTAGATATTCCACAATCTCATACTCGACTTGACATGACATGACTTGCGTGACCCGGAAAGGGTATTTATATACTTGCTTGAAACATGATAGCCAATTCCTGACATGACATGAGGAATATACTTGCTTGAATATCTTGACATTTATTGATATAAGTTCTTGAAAGACATGCTAGTTCACTCAATTATCTCTTATACTCTCTCTCTCTTGTCGTTTTACGTAAACATGCATAGCTTTATTGCATTCATGTAACATATAATTTACTTAAAGCAAGCTAGCTCTTGAGATATAATTTCTACTGAGCGTTCGCTCATCTAGTGTTTTCCCCTATTTTTTAGGTAAGTCCGATGACGAGACTCAATCGGATGGGGAAGGTCAAGAGTGAAGAGATTAGAGCTCTCCGTCTATCCAAGCGTCTACTAATCTTATCTTTCTATATTTTTGAGTCAATCGTTGTACTTTTCCCTTTATTGTGTCTCAGTACTTTCATTAAGTGGATTGTAATAGAAGTACTTTTAAGGTTGTGATTGAATAAAGGATTGGGTTATCTTTACTTTTGCGCACTCTGTCTGTGTGTTGAATACACTAACGCTCTGATTGACATGATCGATATAAACTCGTCACGCGTCTCCGAATTCTTTCCGCGTTCGGGGCGTGACAGATTTAGTACTAAATTTGCTAGAGTTGGTGAATGACCAAATGGGGATATCATTGCCATTTTGAATTACAAAACTCTGTAACTCAGCCCGCAATTGCTGATTACACACTTTATCCCAAATTGGATGCTGAGGATTAGACAAGGCAATATTAACAGAACAATCATCAATTGAAGTATTATTTTGGAGAAAGAGTTGATCAGCCAAAGCTTTGTCTTTGTACCAAGTATCTTTAAGGAAATTAGTGCCAATGCCATCTTGAACAATCATAAGGGAGCCAGTCAGTAGAATTGCTCTGGCTTTCTCAAAATCACAAGACTTGATACCAACAGGGAAAGGAGTTTTGCAGTCTGAAATGTGATGCCCATGGTAGTATTTACTTCTGACATATTCAGCCCAAAGTGATTTGTTGTGCATTGAAAGCCATAACAATTTGACGTAGCAGTAGATTTGTATGTCTAAAAGGCTACGGATGCCCAGTCCACCTATAGAGATAGGATAACAAATCTTGTCCCATGATATCCAGTGTTTCCTATGTGCAGTATCAAGCCCCTGCCAAAAGAAGTTGGCACAAATGTGTCCAATCTATTTTTGAATGGTATAAGGAATAGAGGCAGCACTTGCTGTATAAAAAGAGATTGAAGCTAAGACTGAACGAATCAGAACTGCCCTTCCTGCCTGGGATAAAAACTTACTTTGCCAGCCAGCTAACCAGGCATTGACTTTGTCCAGAAGCTATTTAAAATGAGGAATTTTTGTTCTGCCTTTGAATAGAGGAATGCCCAAATATCTTATATTGCCTATTTTGTTTTGGTATCCAGTTAATTGCCTGATGCGATCAATAGAAGAGTTTGGCATCCGTTTAGCCACTGCAAAGCAACTTTTGTGAGCATTTATCCTTTGTCCGGAGGATGATTCATATCTTCCCAAGAAATGCAGCAACTGTTTAATGGAAGATATCCCACCATTCATAAAGATGATGGAATCTTCTGCATAAAGAATATGAGACAACTGTGGAGATCCTCGAGGAAGATGATAGAATTTGCATAAACCAGTGGAGAAAATGTAGGTAAGCCCCCTGCTCAATACTTCCTCAGCCAATATGAAAAGTGTAGGAGCCAAAGGATCACCCTGTCGAACTCCTCTTGATGATTTAAAGAATCCATGGATGTGACCATTCAGAGATATAGAAAACCAGCAATTCACCAACAATTGAGCAATAAGAGAAATCAGTCTATTAGAAAAGCCAAAGCTTTTGAGAACCTGAAAGATGAAATCCCATTCTATTCGGTCATAAGCTTTGGCCATATCAAGCTTAATGAGCATGTTATGACCTCTAACATGTCTATCAATTTCCATGTAAAGTTCTTTAGCTAGCAGGAAGTTATCTGTGATTTGTCTACCACTGATAAAACCACTCTGCTCTTTTGAGATGATCAAAGGTAGAATTGGACGCAGTCGATCACTAAGGACTTTGGAAGCAATTTTATAAGTGAAGTTACATAAGCTAATGGGCCTAAAATTAGCAAAAGTGGCAGGATTTTTAACCTTCGGAATCATACATAGAATGGTGGATGTCACACCTTGAGGAAGTCCCCAACCTTGGAATAAACTCTGAATAGCACTGATGACATCCTGACTAATGATGTCCCAACAATAAGTGAAAAAGCCTCCAGTAAATCCATCAGGCCCCGGTGAGCTGTTTCCTGACAAAGAGAAAACTGAGTTCTTTATTTCATCAACCAAAGGGATGGAACAAAGAGAAGCATTCTGTTCATTAGTAATCGATCTAGGAATCACATAGAAGAGGTTCTCATCAATGTTGTGTACTTATGTGGTGAGAAGAGTTTTAAAGTAATCAACTACTCCATTTAGAAGAACATCTTGATCTTCCACCCATTGATTGTCAATCTTTAGTTTCTGAACAAAGTTTCTTTGTCTTTTGACCTTGGTGTAGTGATGAAAGAATTGAGTATTTCTGTCTCCACAAGTTATCCATTGGACTCTGGATTTCTGAAACCAAAAAGTCTCCTCCCGAGAAAGGATAATGCGCATATCAGCATTGGCCTTGTTTAGCATCATTCTGTTTTCGACAGTAGGGTTAGCATCATAAGTAACTTGGGCCTGCTCTACCAGAAATTCAGCATTCTCTTTGGCCTTATGAGTATTTTCAAAGACCTCTTTGTTCCAAATCCTTAAGGCAGCTTTCAGATTTTTTAGCTTTCTTTGAAGATTGTAAAAAGGATGAATATCCCTCTGAGTATTTTTATTCCACTGCTCTTTCACAAAATCAAGGAAGCCATTGTGAGTGTGCCACATATGTTGATATATAAATCTCCCCGGAGAAGGAGGAGTGGAATTAGTAAACAACAATAAAGGGGCAT
Organism: Amorphophallus konjac; assembly: GCA_022559845.1. Lineage (NCBI taxonomy): Eukaryota > Viridiplantae > Streptophyta > Magnoliopsida > Alismatales > Araceae > Amorphophallus > Amorphophallus konjac. The sequence goes on along the minus strand of CM040118.1, from coordinate 156,834,653 downwards.
GATCTGATGGGCCGCTTATAAGGTGTCTTACAGATAAATTCTGGTTGGAGTTTAACCAATGAGGATTATAAAAGACCTTATCCAATCGGGCTCTAATTTGAGAAGCTCCAATCTGATTATTAGTCCAAGTAAACTTGGGGCTCGAGTATCTAGCATCAGCTAGACTAGTGGCAGCTAGGAAGCCTTGGAAATCAGTCATTGCAACAGATGAAGAGAGAAGTTACCACCAATCGTTTCCTCAGGGGATATTATACAATTAAAATCTCCTCCAATTATCCATGGAATATTCACACCATTACTAAATTCCATAAGTTAGTCAAACATGTCCCTTCGATGACTAGCACTGCAGGATGCATATATAGCAGTGAAATACAAAACAACAGAGTTATTTTCCTTGAGGGCAACTGTCAAGTATTGAGGATGGAGCTCTATGATGTCAAGACTAATACTAGGATTGTAAAATAGCCATATTTTTGAAGAATCACCACTATTACCAAGAACAGAATGAAGATTTATTCGTCTAGCCACTCCCTAAGCACGAGTAAAATCAATGCGGGGTTCTAAAATTGCAGCTATACTAACCTCATGAGCTTTTATATGCTGAGCAAGGCTTCTAACAGTGGCCTTGTTCCCTATACCTCTGACATTCCAAATCAAAACAGAATTAATCATGATCAGAGGAAGAGTGTGGGTGAGCAGCCAAGACCTTGGCTTTAACCCTTGTCAACCGGGCATCACCAAACAACACACCAGGCAAACCAGATACCTCATCAGACTTCAATTCTTTAGGGTGTTTTGTAGTGTTATCACTTGCTTGACATAGCATCCTGGAGTTCTCAAAGGCAGACATATTGGAGACAGCATCCGAACTAGTGACTTTGAAAGCTTTCAAATCTAATCTCTAGAAATTAGATACTGGAGCAGAGTTTATTTCCTGAGGTACCTCCGAATTACAATGGATTGAAGGAAGCTCTTCTGATTCTGAAGTCTCCTCTATTATGGACAAGCCTGTTGTGGTCGTTTTTGTTGAGTCATTTATACAAGTAGCTAATGAGGACCCATCATTCACCTGTACCTCCGAGCTTCTAGAAGAAGATGCAATGAACTAAAGATGTATAGGAGCTTCAGAAAAATCATTTTCTCCAGGGACTTTTTTATCTTGAACATTATTTTCTTCGAAGTCTATGTCATCAGATAATATGCTCAAAGTTGAGAATCTGTTTATAACATTCCCTGACAGCATTGAATTAGAAGGTTGAGCCATCCTTGACTTATGCTCCTCATTTCCTGTCTTCTTAGAATTAAAAGTTTGAACCGTCATTGGCTTGTACTCCTGACGAATATAATTTGGAGCTCCAAGAGGAATAGTATACCAGGCAGATGACTTCCGGATATTAGTTTTGCCCTGTTTCTTCTTGTAATCATTTTCCAGGTGACCAATTTTATGACAGTGGGAACAGAGGTGAGGCACTTTGTGATAGCTGATCGTCTGCCAAAAACCACCACCTGCAATACCAATCCATACATGTTCCTTTCTCTACTTGTCCAGATCCATCTCAACACAAACCAAAGCTTCTGAGGTTTCAGTCATGGCGATTGTTGCATCGTGAATTCGCAGCACAGGGCCAACATTACCTGCTATTGAACGAAGCATGTCTTCTTGATAAAAATTAACATTTAATGAGGGAAATCCGATCCAAACTGGAACAATCGAGGGATCAGCATCGAAGTCAAATTCGTGCGTCCATCTAAAAAATCTGAACAAAAACCCCTTGATATATAACTTCTTTTGAAGAAGTAATTTGAGGAAGTCTGCTTCACAACCCAGCCATATCAAGATATGCCTAGGGTTCATCGATCCAACCGATGATAAACTCAGAGCTAAGTTGTAAACGCTACGACAAACATGTTTTAATCTTCAGAATTGAAGGTCGACCATATGAGCATTTCGCTATGACAGCGTTCTGGAGATGTAAACAAGACACCTTTGTCTGTGAACGCCGGGGGTTTCACCTAGGAGAAGGCCCGTGGCCGGATCTGACTCCAGTAATGTTTGAGCGTAGGTTTTCCGAGGGGCCACAGCCACCGAGCCCGGGCAACCAGCTACATTGCCCTTCAAGGGCGGCAGAACCTCCCCCACCGCGCCAGCCATGGCCGGCATGGAGGGGCGCGCACCAGAGAAGAAAGAAAAGAACAATGGCGGGAAGAATAAAACTGGAGCTTCTCACACTATACTTTTTAGAGAGAGAGGGTTCAAACATAGTTGATTCTTAAGGTCTTCTTACCTCTATTTAAATATTTCTGTGAAAAATCAAAACAAAAGGCAGAGCAATGGCTAAAGCTCATTGAGAAACCATGTCCCTTCACCCAAGAAGTGATGTGGACTGTGTCATGATATGACAAGCCCCCTCTATTCATGAATGAGATAGGATGATGAGTAAAACTCTGATTAACTACGGAGTCTGGCATGTAATCAATGTGTCTCCTCATGCCAAAGGAGCAAACTCTATCTGACTGTTCTTGTAAAATGGGCAAAATGAGAAAACTATTGGTTTCAAATGAAAAATCTATTTTATCTAAAATGACTTTCATCGGGCTGACCCTAAAGAGAATTCTGCACCTCAAGATGTTTATCTTCAATACTAGTTAAAATTCTTTCTAGTGGTATCTTATGAAATCTTTAAGAAAAATAAAAAGGAATGAGGGGCGAGGCCTTTGGTCTTAAAAGATTTGTTTTAGTTCTATTAAATATGCTAGAACATATTTTCAGGACTCTTATACTTAGATTTTGGGCTTATACACTTTGAACCATTATTGCATTTGATGGTCTTGAATTATGCTGCTCTAAAAGGAGAATATTGATTCTTCAAAAGAAAACCTCTGATGTGTGAGCCTAGTTTGATGCCTCATTATTTGTGAGCTGTTCAATCCCTCTCCACTATAATCCTGTACTTTTGCTCCTATTTTTAGAATGCATGAGTTCCACATCTTGTACATCTCCTACCTTGCCTTGTATTCAAATATTTGATGATATCATAGGAGGAGATAACATGAAGTCATTATCTTGTGGAACCCCTTTGGTTCATTGGTATCAGATTCCGTTCATGCATGTAGTTTAACTATTTTTAATAATTCCATGTATTGCATAGGAATCACTAAAAATCTGAAAACCAGAAAACTTAAAAATTTAAAAAATTTAAAAATTAAATTTGCTCTTGTATTTGGCTGCTCTAGATCGAACTAATGGCATGTAACATAAGAAAGGACCCAACAATTAGGACTACGTGGTTTGTTTATGCCAAGGAAGGGACCCAATAAGCTGGTTCTTCCCTTCCACATCTCTGATTGAATGCATAGTTGTCTATCTGCTCGCCTACTTGTGCTTGGCATTTAAGCTTTTAATCTTCTCATGCAACCCCATATGCTCATATTCTGACTTTGTAATTGGCCTTAATTTGAGCCCTCTTTGGTGATGGTAAAGGGGGAGATGTTTTGATGAGTCATTGCCTATTTCATGACTATAATTCTTTAAGAAATGACTCATGATGAACTCATAATGACGCATAGTTGCCATCATCAAAAAGGGGGAGAATGTTGGGCATGTGTGGAACATGCTTGATTCTATTATTTTGATGATGTCTGACCATAAGTCATTGATGAGTCTTATATGGATTTAATGATGCCAACATGTATAAGTTTCAGGTCAAAGTTAGTGCATGGTGCCATATGATATGGAGCACTGAAGTTGAGCCATGTGAAGATAGAAGATAGGCTATGAGCATCAAGCAAACAAAAAAGCCAGCAGCTACAACATTAGCAAGCCAGCAAGCTCACGTTTCAAAAAGTAGCAGAAATGAGAATGCAAGTAAGGAGCGTTGGATATGCTCAAGCAAAAGAGCAAAGGGCTTTCCTCTTAATGAAACCAAGTTCAAAAAGATTGGAAAATCATCAAGGGCAAGGAGCTATGGATTGGATGTCCATAAGGTGCAAAGGCTTGAGCATAAAATCAAAAGAACCATAGGCTGCGTCGACCCCAAGTCCTCACTGCGTCGACGCCTTGGCTTGTAAAGGAAGAAGCTGGATAAAGCCCAAACAAATGCTCAACACTGCGTCAACCTCACCATCGAGCTACGTCAATGCGGCAAAGCTCGCAGCACAACCAAGTCAAAAGAGTCAACCCATGGTGTCAACCCCTCCAAGCGAAGCCTCTGCCACACTAGGCCTGCGTCGACCCCATCATTCATTGCCTCGATGCAATCAAGCAAAGCTGAGAAAAAATGAAGTATTACAAAGCAAAAAGAAGGCGACGGCTATCAAGTGAGAAGGGTGACAAATATCTCATCCTGAGTGACAAATAGCCTTTAGTGGTAACAAATAGATATACAAGGGTGAAAAATGACTTGCGAAGCTGAAATCTGCAAGATCAACACAGTTGTGTTGACGCAACATCCCTGTGCGTTAACGCAGTGAAGCTGAAATAGCTCACAGGGCAGTCGAATGGGTCACAAGGTTGAAAAGGTCAGTAGCGACGGCTCAAGGGTCACAAGAGTGACAAATGGCTAGGTAAGGCAGTCAAATGGGCATTAAAGGTGAATAATGCCTCGTATGGCTAACAAATGGTTCATTGTAGTAACAAGTGGGCTGTAGAAGAAGAGTGCATCAACGCAGTGTCTTCACAGCGTCGACGCCATCAAGGCTAGCTCACCAGTAGTTTTCAAGAATCTATGAAGCTGCGTCGACGCCATGTCCATGTTGCATCGACGCACCAGAAGCTGTTCAAGCACTTCAATGTCAAATCTGCAACATGTTTGAAGATCATCCAGAGGATTAAAATATAAACCACAAATATCCAAAAACACACTTTTTGAATAGGATTGACCAATGTCCCTATCATAATAAGTAATCAGAACAATCTTTTAGACAAGGTTTCTATTAAGGAAAAGACGCCTCTGCAGTTCTTTCACCTGGAGTTAGCTAGCAGGATTTCAATCTGGAAAGGAAATCTCCCTGGTCAAAGGGACGTCCTTCCCTGCAAGCCAGCTCATGAAAATTAAAGACGTTGCAGGCACTATTAGTCAAACCTCACTTGCTTATTCCAGCAATTCAAACCGCAAAGAAATGGAGGGAAAGTTTTTGCCTCTTGAGTCAATGGGAAGCATCCACCGAATATCTTGAGATCTGCAGAATTACACAAGCTCAAGACTTGTGATCCAATGGCCCAGATTACTTCCTCCAAGATCAAAGGTGCAGATTCAAACCTTGGTCTATACATATGTTGCCCCTTCCAATTAGGAAGAGTTGGCCGAGCATGCTTCAAGGTTACATCCTTTAGCTCGTCCCCAAGAGGAAAAGAGAATAAAAGAGAAAGAAGAAGAGAGAGCAGTCCATCGCCTGGATCCGCCCAGTCCAGAGCCGTGAGAGTAAAGAGAAAAGAAAGAAGAAGAAAGGAAGAAAAGAGTGAGGAGCCCTGAGCCTTACATAAGAAGAATCTGAGAAGAGAGAAAAAGATAGAGAGAGAGAGTAGTATGGATCTCAGCTTCTTGAATCAAGTTCATAAGCTACGTTTGGCTTTCTCATTTTCACGTTGACTTTCAAATCTATATTTCTGTGTGTGTTCGGTGCTCTGGATAGAGACCAGAAGTGCTTTTTTTTGCACTTGCAGCTTGTTTTCCTTGTTTGTGTGTGTGTGGGGGGGGGGTTCATCCCCGCACGTGTGTGTGTGTGTCTCTCTCTCTCTCTCTCTCTCTCTCTCTCTCTCTCTCTCTGTGTGTGTGTGTGTGTGTGTGTGTGTGTGTGTGTGTGTGTGTGTGTGTGTGTGTGTGTGTGGAAAAGCCTCACCGGTTCGGTGAGGGGTGGACGTAGGTTACTGGTCTGCAACCGAACCACCTTAAAAATCCCTTGTGCAGTGGTGTGTCCTTGTGTGATTGCTTCCATCTCTTCTACCCCCATTTCACAAGGTCCTATAGTTTTGTTTCTGCATTTCTTTTATGGCCGAACACTGCACATTTTGTGAGCCATCCACCGTTTACTAGCATTATTGCTGAATGAACCAAGGCTCACACTCACATCCATGAAGGGTCATCTTATACCTGAGAAAGATCCAATGATCAATGTTATTCCGCTGTGTGGTTCTTATAGAACCTTGCAATCTTAGGTTCTCACCGTAAGTTTAGCAAATCAGTGCTTGTAGTGCAGCAGACTTGTCTGACTGTCGGTTGTTCATGATGTATTCCCTCTGGTGATCAGCTCTCAATCTTGAGTAGCTTGATACCTTGTGAATCTATAACAAGCACTCACATGTCCAAGCATCAATGCTATATCCGCTGTGTTTAAACCAGAACGTTATCTGGTCAGATGTTTTTTTAAAAGGGCATATTTTTTATAAGGGGATCTATTCAACCCTCCCTTCTAGATCTGGTTGCACCCCATGGGACCCAACACCTATTTCCTCCTTGCCTTACACCATCCCAGTCAATCTCTATCCCCTCGACCAATCCGCCTGTATGGCCGTTCGGCCTTCACCCCGGCCATGCACCTCTACGGTTGGCCTGCACCTACCCTTGACCAAAACACCTCCACAGTCAATCAAACACATGATCTCTGGCCAAAACACCACAATTGTTGGCCTACACATCACCCAATTCCTGACCAATACACCTTCCCGGTTGGTTAAATCCCTAACCTTTGGCCAATACACCTCTTTGGTCGGCCTACGTCAATTCTTGGCCTATCACCACCACAACCCAGAACCTCAGCCTTTGCATCACCAAAGTCGATCCGTTCAAGCTTCAGTGCAAGCTCCAGCTGTGAGCTACATAGATCAGCTAGCCTGAAGGTCTACACGAAGCTCCAAATTGCTTGGCGACTAGCCAAGCCCCAGCAAGCAACTCCAGCATTAACACAGCGGATCAACTATAATGATCTCACCAGCAGCGTCCTTTGACAACAGCAAGCTAAGGACACCGAGTGCAAGTCACCGAATAGCCAAGAGGCTCTCAGGTAAAAAAAAAATTGATAAGAAAATGGGGTTAAAAATGGAGATACCACGGCGGACACAGTCATCCTCTTTCTCAAGGAGGCTACTAGGGGCAAAAGGCCAGCAACCTAGCTGAGGTGAAAACCCGAAAGGGCACCTTAGGCAAAATCAGATGACCCTCGATGCGAAAACCCGTTAGGGCGCATCAGAAAAAGCAAAAGGGGGCCAGCTCTGGCGAAAACCCGAAAGAGCGGCATAACTGGTAAAGAAAACAAAAACAAAATCTCTCTCCTCCCCCCATCCGGGGCGGCCAGGTACCCACCTTCTAGCAATCATATCCCCTACCAGTTGGCCCATACCAATCTCTGACTAATGTTCTACTCTAGTTTAAAAATCTTGCACCTCCCTGTTGGGCATATACCACCACGTTCGGCCTAAGCCAGTTCCCCGGGCCACTCCCCTCCCTAAGTGGCCTATACCAGTCCCTGATTAGTACCCCTCTCCGGTTCATTGATCTTACACTCCCCAGTTAGCCATACACCACCCCGGTTGGCTCACACCTCCTCTGGCCTCACACCACCAAGGACGGCTTGTATACACCAACAACTCATGCACCATTCTAGCCATTCATTCCAACAAACCTCATCCTACATACCACCTTGGTTGACCTCTAAACCACACCAACCTTGGGCCCATCTATTATGAAGATCCATCAACCCAGAATTCCCAGTCACCAGCCCGTCATGGTTAAGCCACCATGATCCTAGTTATGATTCCAGCAATATGCCACAAAAGCTCACCAGTCCCAGATCCTAGTCAAGACTCTAGCAATGTGCCACCGAGGCTCACCGGTTCCCAGATCACCAGTCAAACTTCAGATTACTCAGTAACCAGCCAAAGCCACTACCATGGCTACAATGACGGCAAACCATGCACAGCATAAACTTCAGAACATGTCCCCTGACAGCAGCATGCTACGGACGACAGCCACAAGGTTCCCAGATTAAAAAAAATGGGGTTAAAAATAGAGATACCCCGGCGGCCTCAGTAAACTCCCTCAACGGGACTACTGAGGGCAAAAATTACCATCAACCTAGCTAAGGTGAAAACCCGCGAGGGCACCATAGGCAAAATCGGGTAACCCCTCGCTGTGAAAACCCGCAAGGGCACAACGGAAAAAGAAAAATGGGGCCAGCTCTGGCGAAAACCTGCAAGGGTGGTAGAGCTGGTAAAGAGAATAATAATAAAAAAATACTCTCTTCCTCTCTACACCTCACTGATGAAAGTCGTCGACTGCGACATCCCGCCGACGGCGAGCTCAACGTTACTCCACAACAATGGTGGCCACTACACCCCCGAGGGTTGGTCATCGCCAATTCTAGTCTTAGTCTTGGGCTACACACCTCAACGGTCAACTGACCAGTCCCAATCTTCCGGTTACTATGCATTAGCAGTCAACTAGCCAGCACCAGTTCTAGTCTCCATCTCCACTATTCGGCTACACACCTTAGTGGTTACCCGACCAGTCCCAGTCTTCCGGCTACTACGCATCAACAGTCAGCCGGCTAGCTCCAATTACGGTCTCTAGCTTCGGTATTCGGCTACACACCTTAGTGGTCAGCCGACTAGTCCCAGTCTTCCGGCTACAATGCATCAGCAGTCAGTCGGCCAGCTCCAGTTCCAATCTCCAGCTCCAGCATTCGGCTACACACCTCAACGGTTAGTTGACCAGTCCTAGTCTTCCGGCTATAACACCTTAGCAGTCAGCCGACCAGCTCCAGTCCCAGCCCCAGTCCAGTCTCCGGCTACAACACCTCAGCGGTTAGCTGGTGATGGGAATCTACACCGGACACTAACTTTTATTTTTGTATTTATGTCCTTTAGTTTATTTTTATATCCTTGGGAAAGTATGTTTACAATTATAAGGCTTTATAAGCCAATGTGTCATTCCCTAAGATTGTTTGGGTTTTTATACAAATTATCAGTAGGTCCAGTAAGGGGCCCCCCATTTCCTCCCCATTGCTCCACCTAAGCCTTAGGGCCCATGCGGGGTCAGTCAAAGGTCCAAGGTGGGCTTCTAGATGGCTTGACCATTCAAGGGGACAATTGGATTAAAAAGTCTAATATTCGAACCCTTAAAGTCCAAGATGCTTCCCCCTTATAATATAGTTTATCCCATGTTGTATTTTTTATTTAATTTGGTCATTTGACCACATGGGGAAGAAAATCCTTTCTCTCCCACGAAATTTCCATCCCCCCACCCCTTGCCATTCTTTATATAAGCCTATGTATAGTGTCATTAGAAAAATTAATGAACAATTAAGCATTTTTGCCAAGAGCAAGCCCAAGGGCACCCCTTGTGTCTCTCCTCCCCTCTTGCAGATGGATTTCTACAATTCTAGGGTATGAAGCCCTCATCTTGGTGTGACTCCAAGATCTCCAACCTCTGCTAGATGCGACTTCCGGCCGCTGCCTTCCGTTCGTGCCGCCATCGCGCCGCCACCGCCATCGTCGGAGTTCTGTCCAAATCAGGATAGAACCTCATCTCTAAAATTTTTATCTTTTTTTGTTGTTGTCTGTTCAAGCCCTAATTTTGAGAGTTTATTTTCCCTGTCTCCCATAATCTCCAGTTCAAATTTCGTGCCATTTAGCCTTAGTTTGATATTTTTCCCATATTTTTGTTCTTCCCCTCAGTAATCTGCCATTTTGCAGATCTGCAGAACAGTGTCACATGTTCGTATTTTTCCCACCCATTTATCAATTTTCATAAAATCCAAAAAAATTACTCAATGTTCCTCACATATACCCCCTTCCACCATAATTTTCGTGGAGTCTAGAAAATTCATTTTCCCCTCGGTCAATGGTCAGTTTCAAGCAGATTCCTTTCTGTCCTGAGTGTCAGTAACCTGATCCACAGAAAAACCCGTAGTTTGCAGTGTTTTTCATTTCTAATCCATTATCTAGATCGATGGGGAAAAAATATATGTTGTAGTTCTGTGAGTTCTCTTTCCAACGGTACCAGCTACGCCTCGATCAGCCTCTGGATTTGAGGACCATAATTCTTGCAGCCGAGACGTGCAGATTTGTTCCTTGTGCATGTCTAAAATTACAGTCCGGAAATAATTTGTGCAAAAATACCAAAAGTCAACTTCTGGAACTGCCACTTCAGGGAGTTGATCAGGGACATCCCGCCACCGTCCCAGCCAAGCGGCGCCTTCATAAGACCTCAGGAGGGTGACGTTCCTTTGGAATCCGTGCCTTACTGTCCAGCGAGTCAGAACCGAGTTGGCACAGTACCGAGTCGGCACAGGACTAAGTCAGACAAGCAGGCCGAGTTCGACCCGAACGCACCTCCAGATTGCTGCCCGTCAACCCAGGGTCGGTCCTCCCGGGCCCCACTTGTAGCCCTTTACCTCCCTGCGTGGAGTGGGCAATAAAATTCACTGTTGTAATTAAAATTTTATTGTTGTTACCGGGAGTTACCGTAACTGGCCGGGAACGTCTTCCCCACGCCCGGAGTGTGGAGGTAAACACGCCCCCACTCTTTATTGCAATATGCTTAGTTCGTATTCATTCGTATATGCCACTGCAAGTGTAGGATACTAGCTTGATATATTGTTATCACCGCTGCGAGAGTGAGTGAGTGTACCGTCTCGTGACTCAATCCGAGTTAACGCGAAAAAGTCGATACCCGAGACTCTCGGCCGGTTTCTCAACCGCGCCCGGTCCCACGTCTTCCCTCGCTAGGGACGATCGCGAGCTAGAGTCCCAGGTCGCGTGTCCGTCCCGTATAAATTTGGTATCAGAGCAAAGGTTGAGTCTATAGTAGTCATTGTGTCTAAGTCCACAAAAAGAAAAAAAAAGTGTCTAAGTCTAAGGGTGCATTTGCATACCATTGTTCGGTATATCAAAAGGTGTCGCCCAAACGTTAGGTTACGCCTATCGGGAAGGCCGCACAGTCATGTCGAGGAGACCCTCGGGTCAAACCTCCGCCACGTACCGAGTCTTGGTTGTGTCTAGGTTCATAGTCGAGTCGGCATTCCAACTTGCATTGTCGTTTAGGGTCGTGTCTAGTGTCTTGTCCAATTGTCTTCATTTCCGTCTTATAGCTCCCCATTTCCAATGGACTTCTGGTCGCCCAGGCGAGATAACCGTTGGCACACCCATGGGTTGGGCAACCATCCTCTCCACTTCCGTAGGCCCGAAACCTCAGATTTTTATGGCTCCAATGACCCGGGCGACTACCTCAAGTGGGAGGCCACCATGGACACATACTTTGATTGTTATACCATGTCTGAAGTCGGGCAATTCTATTTTGCCAAGGAGAGGCTTCTACACAAGGCCTCCGAAAAGTGGGACCACATTGAGCACTTGAGAGAGGTTAGGAGGCAATGGCCCATCGAATCATGATGGGACATGAAGAGAGAGCTTAGAAGGGTCTACCTTCCTCATCCGGTCACTTCCAACCCGTCCCACCCATTTACTTCCAACCCCGTTGGTCACACCTCCAGCCGACCCCACAAACTCAATTCCAACCAAGTGGGTCATATCCGGAGGCAAGAAGCCCCTCAGGTACCCAAGCCTAGGCCGGTTGATTACGGGCGAGTCCACCGCGATACCCCTACTCCAACCCACACCGTTGCCGAACTCGTGCAAATGATTTCGGATCGGGTGGATAGGAGATGTGCTTATTTTGAGTCACTGGTCTCCCCTTGCCCACCTCCGAGTCCGAACGTAGCCACCACCAAATCTACGGAGGTCATAGCAGGTAGTCCCAACCCGACCCCACCTACGGGGTCCCAAGGGCCTCTTCCCCGCCTAGTGGACAGCCCTTTCCCTAGTGCTCCTTCGCCACCCATTTTCGATCCTCACCCGGAGCCATTTCATTTGGAACCACCTCAGCCCGAGCCACCCGTGTTTCTAACGGGAACACTTTTCGTCGCCGATCCACTACTTAGCTGGCTCAAGGATGGCTTGGTCCAACCTCCCTACCCATCCATGGACCCGACCCTACCATTAGTGCCGGTCAACTCATTTCATACCACATTCTCGTCTAATCACCATGTTGATACATTGGATGACCTTGTTATGGGATTAGAGTCGCAATGGAAGTTGATGCACTTATTGGCCCGGGGCTTCGACCAACCCACTAGTCGTAGCTTCACCCATCTAGCCTTCGGGTCCATTACCTCCATGTGCACCGTGGGTTGTGTCACCACGGAGATTCTCCTATTCTTTCCCTTGCCGGCCGAGCCAACCGTCATACCCTTTTGCCCGAAGGAGGAACCATACCTCCTATATGAGATCACCGTCACCTATACCCACGTGCATGAAGGTGACCACCTACACCTTCAAGATTTTGAAATGTGGGACCGTGACTTGTGGGAGCCTAATTCGAGGGGTCAAACTTTCTTTGATCCCTTCGACCCATTCTCTTGTGGACCCCTTGACCCACCACCTTTACTCCACCTTCTTGAGGGAGTCCACTATCACACCCCTTCTCCAAGGGCCGGTCCATCTACACCCACCAAGCCCATTGACGATACACCTACACCCAACTCTCCTACCCCTCGTAAGTCTCCCAAATCCAAAGGGCTGCCCGTGCATGACTATGTCATATTTGGACGTCTAGGTGTCCCCTATGCCACCAACCCCCGGTTACATAACATGCATGCATGGCACACATTCGGATGTCTTGGTCCACCCTTGCATGTGTATGGGTCGAACTAACAATAGGTTTGTCTAGGGTCTCGTGTGTCTGTACATGCATGTGTCGAGTCGGTCTTTTGTACGCTCGCCTTGTGAGTCCCTTTTGAGTGCGATACTTGTCAGACTTTTGGATCGACTCTACCCCTACATATCGGATCTAGTCACATAAGGGACCCGCGGTGATTCCTAGTGAGTCTTCGAGCCGCCTTCCCTCCTTTGAGAGTGACCCCACCCCGGAGTGTCCACCTCTAGCCTCATTCCCATAGCAGCATAAGCATATCGAATCTATACGGGATGAGTAGGTGTTGTTTACTTGGAGTGGAGCGTACTCCACGCTTCAAGGTTCGGTGACGGATCCGTCAGAGCTACTCGAGCAGCCGCACCCCTTACTCGACGGGGTCAAGTTCTGCCTACCCGGGGAGAATTGATGGGAATCTACAACGGACACTAACTTTTATTTTTGTATTGGTGTCCTTTAGTTTATTATTATATCCTTGGGAAAGTATGTTTACAATTGTAAGGCTTTATAAGCCAATGTGTCATTCCCTAGGATTGTTTGGGTTTTTGTGCAAATTGTCAATAGGTCCAGCAAGGGCCCCCCCCATTTCTTCCCCATTGGTCCACCTAAGCCTTAGGGCCCATGCGGGGTCAGTCAAAGGTCCAAGGTGGGCTTCTAGATGGCTTGACCATTCAAGGGGGCAATTAGATTAAAAAGTCCAATATTCCAACCCTTAAAGTCCAAGATGCTTCCCCCTTATAATATAGTTTATCCCCATGTTGTATTTTTTATTTAATTGGGTCATTTGACCACATGGGGAAGAAAATCCTTTCCCTCCCACGAAATTCCCATCCCCCCACCCCTTGCCATTCTCTATATAAGCCTATATATAGTGTCATTAGAAAAATTAATGAAGAATTAAGCATTTTTGCCAAGAGCAAGTCTAAGGGCACCCCTTGTGTCTCTCCTCCCCTCTTGCAGATGGATTTCTACCATTCTAGGGTGTGAAGCCCTCATCTTGGTGTGACTCCAAGATCTACAACCTCTGCTGGATGCGACTTCCGGCCGCCACCTTCCGTTCGTGCCGCCATCGCGCCGCCACCGCCATCGCCGGAGTTCTCTCCAAATCAGGACAGAACCTCATCTCCAAAATTTTATCTTTTTTTATTGTTGTCTGTTCAAGCCCTAATTTTGAGGGTTTGTTGTCCCTGTCTCCCCTAATCTCCAGTTCAAATTTCGTGCCATTTGGCCTTAGTTTGATATTTTTTCCGTTTTTTTGTTCTTCCGCTCAGTAATATGTCATTTTGCAGATCTGTAGGACAGTGTCACCTGTTCGTATTTTTCCCACCCCCTTATCAATTTCCATAAACTCCAAAAAAATTACTCAGTGTTCCTCACATATACCCCCTTCCACCATAAGTTTTCTGGAGTCTATAAAATTCATTTTCCTCTCAGTCAATGGTCAGTTTCAGGCAGATCCTTTTCTGTCCTGAGTGTCAGTAACCTGATCCACAGGAAAACCCATAGTTTGTAGAGTTTTTTATTTGTAATCCCTTATCTAGATCAATGGGGAAAAATATATGTTGTAGTTCTGTGAGTTCTCTTTCCAACGGTACCAGCCACGCCTCGATCGGCCTCCGGATCTGAGCACCATAATTCTTGCAGCCGAGACGTGCAGATTTGTTCCCTACGCAGGTCTAAAATTGCAGTCCGGGAATAATTCGTGCAAAAACACCAAAAGTCAACTTCTGGAACCGCCACTTCAGGGAGTCGATCAGGGACATCCCGCCACCGTCCCAGCCAAGCGGCGCCTTCAGAAGACCTCAAGAGGGTGATGTTCCTTTGGAATCCGTGCCTTGCTATCCAGCGAGTCAGAACCGAGTTGGCGTAGTACCGAGTCGGACCAGCAGGCCGAGTTCGACCCGAACGCACCTCCAGATTGCTGCCCGTCAACCCAGGGTCGGTCCTCCCGGGCCCCACTTGTATCCCTTTACCTCCCTGCCTGGAGTGGGCAATAAAATTCACTGTTGTAATTAAATTTTTACTGTTGTTATCGGGTGTTACCGTAACTAGCCGGGAACGTCTTCCCCACGCCAGGAGCATGGAGGTAAACTCGCCCCCACTCTTTGTCGCATTATGCTTAGTTAGTATTCTTTCGTATTTGCCGCTACGAGTGTAGGATACTAGCTTGATATATTTTTATCACCGCTGCGAGAGTGAGTGAGTGTACCGTCCCGTGACTCAATTTGAGTTAACGCGGAAAAGTCGATACCCGTGACTCTCGGTCGGTTTCTCAACCGCGCCCAGTCCCACGTCTTCCCTCGCTAAGGACTATCGCGAGCTAGTGTCCCAGGTCGCGTGTCCATCCCGCATCAGCTGGCCAGCTCCAGTCACAACTCTAGTCCTAATTCCCGGCTACAACACCCCCAGCAGTCAGCCGGCCAGCTCCTACTCCAACCCTAGTCTCTAGCTACAACACCCTAGTGGTCAACGGCCAGCTCCAGCTCCAGCTCTAGTTCCAGTCCTCCGAGTACAACATTATAGTAGTCAATCGCTAACAACATCTCGGTGACTAGTTGGCTAGCAACCGATCTTCGGCTAATATACGTCAGGATCAACCAGCCTCCAACAACATAGGTCAACACACCCTCATGGGTCGGCCTCCAGCCTCCAGCTTCCAGTCCCCAGCAACGTAGGCCAAAACACCCTCACGGGTCTGCTTCCAGCCTCCAACAACATAGGTCAACACACCCTCATGGGTCGGCCTCCACTTTCCAGTCCCCAGCAACATAGGCCAAGACACCCTCATGGGTCGACTTCCAACCTCCAGCAACATAGGTCAACACACCCTCACGGGTCGACCTCCAGCCTTCAACTTCCTGTCCCCAGCAATGTAGGCCAAAACACCCTCATGGGTCGGCCTCCAGCCTCTAATAACATAGGTCAACACACCCTCACGGGTCGGCCTCCAGCCTCCAACTTCCAGTCCCCAGTAACGCAGGCCAAAACACCCTCATGGGTTGTCCTCCAGCTTCCAGTCTCTAGCCATTTAGGTTAACACGCCTCAATCAGGCAGGCCTCCAACACCCAGCCTTCAATATCCATCTTCCAGTATCCACTTTCCAGTACCCGATCTTCAATATCTAGCCTATGGTATCCAATTTCCAATACCCACCTCCAAAATCTAGCTTTTAGTATCCAATTCTAGTACCTAGTCCCAATACCCAACCTCCAGCATCTAGTTCAAGTACCCCAGTTTCCAGTATCCAACTCCAGTACCCCCGCTTCCGGCCTCTCGTTCCAACTTCCAATTCCAACGTCCAGATTCTAGCATCTAGTTCCTGTACCCAATGCTAGTATCCATCTCCCTGGATCCAGTTCCTGATATCCAGTCTCTAACCTCTAGCTCTTGTTCCCAGCAACGGGCCAACATGCCTCATATGGGCAGGCCTTCAATATCCAATTTTCACTATCAAGATTAAGTATCCAGCTTCTAGCCTCGAGTCCCAATATCTCATTTTTAGCTTCCAGTATCCAATATCCGGCTTCCAATTTCTAGCTTTCAATTTCTAGTCTCTACCTTCCAGCTTCCAATATCCAGCTTCTAGCTTTTGGTTTTCAGTACCCAACATCTAACCCCCAGTCCCCAGTCCAAGTATCAAGTATCCAATCCCAGCCTCCGGTCCCAGTATCCAATTCCGACCCCCAGTTCCCAGCATCTAATTCCGATTTTCGATTTCCAATTCTAGTTTCCAGCAATGGGCTAGCACACCTCATAGGGACAGACCTCCAATCCCAGTTCCCAGTATCCAAATCCCAACTTCCCATCCCAACATCCAATGTCTAGTTTCCAGTCTCTAGTCCCAGTTTCAAGTCTCCTGCTCCAGTATCCAATTCCCAATCGCAGCCTTTATGTTGTGCCCCTGTGGTCATTTGAGTCATCTTGTGGTCACTTGGGTCATTCGACATCATCCTGTGATCATTTGAGTTATTTGATATTCTTGGTTTTCATAATGGCTAAACACTATAAGTCATTGATGTTTTACCACTCTTATATGACTAAACTACTTGATGTTCTTTCATGACATATATGCCAAGGAATGGAGTGGAGATGGCAAAAGTGAAAGCTCAATGATTGCGCCCTCGCACGCGGATCGACCTGCGCGGTCAGGTCGCGGGGGTCAAGGGGGCAACGCCCCTTGTGGGGGTTTTCGGGGACAGAGCCCCCGGAACAAAATTTTGATTATAGGAGCGATATAATCAATAGAAATCTTCAAGACTGTCAAGGTTGATGCCACATATGAGAACGGGCTGCTAAAGGACTCAAGCGACGGAGCTAAAGGGGTTAACGGACTGACCCGGAATAACCCGGGGTCTGCCCAGCTGGCGGTCGACTGCCAGCACAGGGGCGGTCGACCGCCCCTGCCAGCAGCTCCCTGTTTACACGATTCTCAGTGGCGGTCGACCGCCAGCCCAGTAGCGATCGACCGGAAATTGCAGGGACTAAATTTCTACAACGATTCTCAGTAGCGGTCGACCGTCAGAAGCTTCCGGTCGACCGCCAGCCCCGAGCCAACAAATGTTGACTTTGTTTTCCACTTCGAGAAGAGCCCCTTTCCTTGTATTTGTTTAACCCCAAAGTCACACAATCCCCCATGGATTGTGGATCTAGTCTGGGGGATGTCCAAGGACCATTCAAAGGTTATAAAACACACACAAGAAGGGTTGGAAACCCTAAGGCTAGGAAGGGAGATCAAAGGAGGCTGCAAGGGTGTGTTCAAGGGAGAGGAGTTCGAGTACTGTAGCTGTGAACAGTACTCCGGGAAGAAGTTCTTCATCAAATCCTCAAGTGATTTAAGCTACTTCAAGAGGAGATCAACCCCAAGTCAAGTGAAGAAAAAGCTGCAACCTTCATCCTCTTCATCATGTCAAGGTGATCCAAAGAAGCTCATTCTCAAGGGAGATCAAATCTACATCCTTCATCTTCTTCATCAACTCAAGGTGATCCAAGGAAGATCATTTCACAAGGAAGAAGATACCATTAGAGAATCAGATTCAAGCTCCAGCAATCTCAGACAAGATCTTTTCTTCTTATGCATATTTCATATCTTGTTTGAATAGCTTGATATTTGTTCTCTTTTCATTTCATTCAAACATTTGAAACTGAAGATCATCCCTACCGGTGGTTAGTAGGAAGGTAATCGGAAGTTCTCCGATCTGCGGTGTTGACGTCCCTACCTGTGGTTAGTAGGAAGGCAATCAGAGGTCTTTCCGATTTACGGTTCAGTGCATGGCACTAGTGGAGTCTCACCGGGTTTGGTGAGGGGTGGATGTAGGACTGAGGATTCAGTCCGAACCACCTTAAAATCTCGTGTGTTGTTCTTTAATTGTGCGATAGCTTTGTATTAGATGCATGCTTAGGTTCAATCTCTATATTACGTAATCATCTTGCTAAGCAAATCATTTTATCCTTTGTTAAACTAGTTATATTCCGCTGGTATTATCATCATCTAGATTTAAAGAGGGTTGCATTGCGAAAAGAGGGGCAAATCTATTCACCCCTCCCCTCTAGATCCGCTATCCACTACTCAACACTTTAGTCCCCGTACCCAATAGCCAGATCTCAGTCTCCAGTCCTGGTATCTATTCCCGATATCCAATTCTCAATTTCCAGTTTCTAGTCCTAGTATGCAGTCTCCCATCCCAACATCTAGTTCCCAATCCTTAATTCTTGTCTCCAGCAACAGGCCAGTATGCCTCATGCAGGTAAGCCTTCGGTCCCAGCTTCTAGTATTCAAATCCTAGTCTCTAGTCCCAGTTCCCAGCCCCCAGTTTCCAATTCCCATCCCTAGTACCCAGTCTCCAGTCCCAGTATCTAGTATCCAAATCCCAATCTTCAGTACCAACGTCCAACTTCTAGCCTCCAATTCGTAGTCTCCAGCCCCAATACCTAGTCTCCAGTATCTGAGTCCCAGTATCTAGTCCCAGTATTCAATTTTCAACTCCCAGTTTCCAGTTTCCAACTTCGAGCTTCCAACAATACACCAACATGCCCTAGCTAGGCAGGTCTCCAGTCTAAGTATCTAGTTTCCAGCCTCCAACTTACAGTTGCCAGCAATAGGCCACTACGCCTCACAGGCAGATCAACAACAACAACCACATGAACCGGTCAAGATGCCTTACAGACTACTATGCCTCAAAGGCCTGTCTACAACAACCCTAGACCAACACACCCCCAAGGGTCAGTTTTGTTGTGCATTGTTTGTGTGGTACAAAAAACTTCATGTCATGTCTCCTCTATCTTAAATCACTGAAGTAAAATTTTCTATTTTAATGATTGGCAACTATACATTTTGTTTGTCAAATCTTGAAGTTTGATAAATAATTCCTTTCAACACTGGTTATAATTTTATCCTTCGGCATCTGAGGTCAGTGCACGTCTTGTATAACTCCATACAAGATCGGTGCATGTTTTTTATAGAAGGACATAGGGTCAGTGCATATCGGCCTAAGTCTTTAAGTCTTTGATAGGGTCAGTGCACATTTGCATTAAACATACAATCGGTGCATGTTTTGCTTTGGCATACAGAGTCGGTGCACATTTGCATTGAACATACAGTCGGTGCATGTTTTGCTTTGGCATACATAGTCGGTGCACATTTGCATTGAATATACAGTCGGTGCATGTTTTGCTTTGGCATACATAGTCGGTGCATGTTTTGCATTGGCACATAGGGTCGGTGCATATTTTGCATTAAGTATATAGTCGATGCAGGTTTTATATATAGTCAGTGCAGGTTTTGCATTGTGTATATAGTCGGTGCAGGTTTTGCATTGTGCATATAAGTCGGTGCATATTTCAATAAGGTCAGTGCACATTTGTGTCGTGCATAGCCATAGTCGTTGCATGCATTGCTTTACGTAGGTAAGAAGTAAGTGCAGTGTTTGTCTTTCATAACTAGAGGTCGGTGCATCTTTCCATTGAGACAGACTACCTCGATGCATCTATATCTCTCGATGTATAGCATGTCCGTGCGTATTCTGTTCGGCCAGCACATCGGTCAAAACATATCTCTACTCTTTCATAGAAAGTCAATGCATACTTATATGGTTTGCTGCTAAGGGTCTATGCACACTTAGTTGTTCTACATGTAACGTCAGTGCACATCACTGTGCTGCATATATAGAGACGATACTAGCAGCATTCCATTGACTTAAAAGCTAATATTGTCGTCTCTTTTCCAGGTTAGCTATATGGTCGAACACTTGATGGATGAGCTGACAACCTGCGAACCTGACTTACGAGGAAGTTAAAGCACTAGGTTATTGGCACGTGATCCATGGCAATGCTCTAAAGGAGATTCATCCACGTGAAACTGTGAGCATTCAGATTCCTACACGTGCACCTCCAGTGAAGCGCTCGCGTCGAGATTCTTTGGGCGGGAAACGTGGTTTCCACACGCCCTCTCCCCGCAGAGACTATAAAAGGGACATGATCCCTCTCAAAAAAATATATCTCCAAAATTAAAAAAGAGAAGAAGATTGGCAGAGCAAATGCAGAGAGACGAAGAAGACTACGAAGCTGTAGAGAGCCTGAAGAGAGACTAAAGCTGAGAGGTGAAATCTGAAGGAGAATAGAGTATCGTAAGTCTGATTTTAAGAGAGTTTGGGAGTATTGGTAATTGTACTTGACTCGTGGATCAAATCCAGAGTCAATCTATTTCTAGAGAGTCACACTGTTATCTTGTTTCCTTTCTTTCATATTTAAGTTTTTTGAACTCTATCAAGCTATGAGTCAGCGAGCGAGGTTGAGACCTTGGGCAGCGAAGCTGTAAAGCTCAATAGTAGCAAGCTGTAAGGCTTAGCGGTCTGGGATCATTTCCCCAATGCTGTGGATCAGCGGTGTATAGGTATCTAATGCCCGAAGCTGTGGATCAGCGGCTTGAAGCTATGAATCGGCAGTAAGCCACACTTGGTTAAGTGTGGGGTGGATGTAGGTGAAAATCGAACCACCTAAAATTCCTGGTGTTCTGTGTGATTGGATTGTGAGTCTGAATATTCATTGCTCATGTCTATTTGGCGTTTGGATGAATGCTTAAGTAATACATGTCTTCAATCGCTATAACTGCTACATGAGATTGTTGCTAAAACCTCTCATCCAGTCGGTATATCGAAAGGTGTGGTTGGAAGGATAAGCAAAGCTTATCTGGGGTTCCACATCTTGCGTGAGGATCAATCTCCACCATCGTACTATACCTGGATGTATGGATAACTGGTAGTGCTTTCATCTGATCTCTTCTAATACTGCTAAAATTTACTTCTCTTGATTGAGCTACATCAGTTTGTTTTTATTCCGCATTATTTTTAACTGTTGTAGAATTTTGAAGGGGTAGATCTATTCACCCCCCTCTAGATCTTAGTGTCCATCCGACTCAACAGGTGGTATCAGAGCCTAACTCTCCCTTAGGGCCTCACATCCCAGAGAGGTTAGATATGGATGCTAAAGGTGTAGTCGCCGACGGTCACTCAACTTGCAAGCCACCATTCTTTAATGGTAGCAATTATGCTTACTAGAAGAATAGGATGCAGGTCATCCTCCGTGCTAAGGATTATGAGATCTGGAAGGTTGTGAGTAAAGGTTCATTTGATTTACCTCTAGATGAGGAATTCTGGACTAAGGAGCATATCCGAAAGTCCACTCTGAATTGGGGAGCTATCAATGTTATACAATGTGCTCTCCATCCCACTGAATTCTCCAGAGTTTCCTCCTGTACTACTACTAATGAGATGTAGGATAAGTTAGAGGTTAAGTACGAAGGGACGTCTCAGGTTAGAGAAACAAAAGCCAATATGTTAGTCTCTGAGTACGAGGCTTTCAAAATGAAGCCTGGAGAGTCCATATCTGAGATGTATGCTCGCTTGAATGTGATCACTAACAGTTTGAGAAGTCTAGGAAAGACCTACAGTGAGTATGAAATTTTCAGAAAAATTCTAAGGTCCTTGACACCCATCTGGCATACCAAGGCCAGTGTAGTGGAGGAGTCCAGGTACCTTGCTACGACCACTATAGATGAGCTTATCGGTTCTCTCATGACATATGAGTTGAACCTAAAGAAAACTGATGAGACTGAGAAGAGAAAGAAACCTTTAGCCCTCAAGGTTAGCTCTAGCAAAGGGTCATCCAGTGAGTGCAGCTGTACTAGTTCTAAGGAAGATCAAGATGAGTTTGCTATGTTCACCAGGAAGTTCAAGAAATTTCTGAGGAAAGAAGGGAAAGGGCTAAGGAAAAAGTACTTCTCAAGAAAAAGACAGTCCAAACACAAACCTGAACATGCCAAAAAAACTGATGCCATTGTTTGTTACAACTGCAGGAAAGCAGGACATCTCAAAGCGGACTGTCTAGAGCTCAAGGACAAGCAGCCCAGGTGGAAGAGCAAAAAGGGAAAAGCTATGGTTAGCACATGGAGTGATGAAGAAGAAGGAAGTCAGAGCAACTCCTCTGACAGTGAGACAGAAGACAGAATCTGCCTGATGGCAAAAAGTGATGATGAGGTAATTTCTCCCTTTGACAATATTACTCAGAGTGAATGGGAGGATGCTTATGCTGAAATTTTAGAAAAATATGAAGACATGCGTAGGGAGAACAGACACTTAAAGAGGAAAATGAACTCATTAGCTCATGATACTTCCTTGTCCGATAAAATTACATGTCTGTAAACTAGAAATTCAGAATTGAAAAACTCTTTGAATGAAGTTGAATCCTGTAAAAGTATGTTAGATGATTTGAAAAAGGAAAATGAAAACTTGTTGAACTCCATTGGTGAACTCAAAATGAAAATACATGAATTTAAGGAAGAAACTAGAACAACAACTGAGAAGTATGAAGCCATCAATGGTGTAAATGCTGAACTAAAAAAGGTCATTGAAAATCTAGAAAAAGAAAACAAAGACAAACAAAATTCCCTTGAAGGCATGACACAAGGTGCAAAAAATCTGAACGCCATCTTGGGAACTAGAGGAAATTACAGAAAGGAAGGTTTGGGCTTCAACCCAACTAATAAGGAGAGGTTTGACATGAGAACCATCTCTTTTGTGACAGAAAAGGGGACATTCCAACCCCTGATAAAAATGACTTCTAGAGAAAGTCAGAAGCCCAGTGCCGAGGACAAGGGCAAAGAGAAGGTGTCTAGGGAATCATGCTCATACATTCCCACGTCTCAATCCAAGAGACAGAATAGGGGTCAGACTTCTAGAGCTAGAGTCCAAGGAAGCCCCAAAATAAAAACAGACAAATCTCCACAGAATGGTAGAGGCACTCATCAATTTCCAACTACCTCAACTTCATCTTGGTATAAGTTCCCTAGGAATCAAGGGCCAAGTAGAAGAACCTCAGGTCAAGGCTACTACAATACTGGTCCCACCTACACTACATTTCACAGCACTTACTATCATAAATTTGGAAAGGGAGGTCTAGGTAGCTTCTACATGAGACCTATGCAGAAAAATTTTCAGAAGTCATACTATACTCAAAGGCATCAGCCTTATTCTTGAGACTATTATATGAGTGGGGCTAACAATTTCAGAAGCCAAAACTCTTATAGTTTTATCAACTCCAGGCCAAGTAAGTCCAGGATATATAGGGCACCTACTGCTCCCAATACCTATTGGACTGATTACTGGCAAAGGAACATCAAGAATGACTTCAAAAGTAAGAAACAGGCCACACCTAAGACACAAGTCTTAAAGAATAAAAGTGGCAAGAAGAGGCAGACAAAATTGAATGATAAGAAATCCACAACTGCTATAGAGAAACCAAATCAAATGTGGATACCAAAACATCTTGTCTCTAGCTTACATGAAATGAATGCTTTTATGGGACCCAAGAAGCTCTTGGTTCCAAATCATTCCACCTGATTCTCTTGCAGGTATGCCTGGTAACCAATCAAAATCGATGGTATCTTGACAGTGACTGCTCCAGGCACATGACCGGAGATAAAGATAAATTATGCATGTTGGTGAAGAAAGATGCAGGTCATGTTACCTTCGGAGGTAATACCAAAGGGAAAATAATTGGTTTAGGTAACGTAGGTAAGTGTTCTTCTTGTTGCATTGAAGAAGCACTGTTGGTAGAAGGCCTTGCCTATAACTTGCTTAGCATTAGCCAGGTGTGTGATAAAGATCATAAAGTGGTTTTTGACTCTCTTGCATACACAATTTTTGAACCTAATTTTGAATCTGTCAAATTTTCTGGTAAGAGAATCAATATCATCTACATCGTAGACTTAGATGATGTAGCACATTCTAACCTTTGTCTTAATGCTAATAAGGATGACCTAGCTTATCTGTGGCATCGTAGATTAGGTCATGCTAGCTATAGTGTGCTACACAAACTAAATAAACACAACATGGTAAAAGGACTACCTGAAATTTCTTTCAAAAATTAAAATAAAATCTGTGAGGCATGCACTCAATGTAAATAGACCAGAAAATCATTTAAATCTAGAACCGAAAACCTATCTTCTAAACCATATGAGCTAATACACATGGACCTATTTGAACCCACTAGGTCAGTCAGCTTATCTGGAAAAAGATTTGGTTTTGTGCTTGTTGATGATTTTTCTAGATATACTTGGGTCTTTTACTTGTCTTACAAAAAGGAAGCCTTTGAAGAATTTCAGGAGTTCTTTTATAAAATAAAACAGACTAATGAGCATGCTAATTTGAATATCTTGTCTGATTATGGTGGTGTGTAGCATCCCGGATAAAATAATAGGGAATAAAACATTTTCTAAATAAATGAGTGAATCTCTTACAATTAAATAAGAAGGCCAAATAAAGAAATGCATAAGTTAAATTAACCCATACTTATATTAAATAGGTCTCACATAGATGAATTTAGCTTAATAGACTAATGGGCCTAAAAGAGAAACCCACACTTATGGAAGATCCATTAATAAATTGTTGCATTAGATAAGTATACAAAGCTAAAAGTGAAATTAGCTATATTATAAGCTAGCCCATGAAATAATTAAATAAAATCTTAGCTAAAATATTACGGCTCCTATATAGAATAAAGGGGTCACAAAGTCATGGGGTTATAAATATATATCATATAAATCAACCCAATAACCCAATTATAAAATATATAAATACATAGTAAATGCCAAAGCCCATGCACCAACACAAACTCAACCAATAGACCAAACCACCTGAGCCACCCACATAAAATGAAGCATTAACCCAATTAATTAGGCCTCACGTGCAAGGTTAGACATATGAGCTAAAATGGGCTCTCCCGTAGGACACTTGTAATGGGTTTGGGGGAGAAGAAAAATATGAATATTTTGCAATAGGCTTTTACTGCCCACAATCTTATCACGTTAAGAAACAAGTTCAAGAGCCTTAGAAATCACAACCCTTTTCTTTTTTTTCCCACATTCGAACCTTGCATGCAATGGAGCTTTAGGGTTCCACAGGTTAGCATGTGGCGGCTGAAGTTTTGGCAACAGGTAGAGTGCATGGAAACTTTGCATGCGGTTAGGACTCCACGTGGGAAATATAAGACCTATTAGGATTCTACCCCGTAGATGGATCCCCTCCCTATAAATAAAACCCCTATCAAACGTATAAGACCATGCTGCTGCTGTCGTTCGTTTGCTAGAAGAACTATGGGGCTTCTTCCTCTTCTCTCTGCTACGTGCTGCGGTTGCAAAGGCTCATCGTCTCTTTTCTTCTTCATCTGCTGATTCTGGTCGTATTGTGGAGAAGCCACTGCTTCTTCCTTGTTATTTTTTTCTGTGAGAGTAGCTGTTGTAGCTGCGTCTGTTTCCGATTGGTTACTGCCTCTGCTATAGTCGCTCTGGTTGTCTATCTCTCACACGTCCGACGATCAGCCAACTAAGTAGGTGTTCTCTCTGACAGCTAAACTCAATTAACAAAGATAATTCATGTTTTTACGATCATAAACAGCACGCTTATATCTTGTGTTTAAGTTCATAGTCTCTAATTTTTCGTAGGTGTTCTCGCATCAAGCTAAACCTGTTAAGAACAATTAAACCTTAATATGGTCTCTGCATATATGTATATACCTTAATCTTTAACGCATCTGTAAGTGTTCTCTCTATCAAGCCAAATTATTAAACATTTAAACCTTGTATAATCTCGTTAGTTCTGCTCAATATTAAGCATCACCTACGTGTTGTTTTGGTTTAACATGGTTTAGTTAGTTATGGAATTTTTACCTTAATAGCATTATTCGTGGGCGCCGTAATATCTTTTGGACATGAAATTTTATGGGAGCGTTATTGGGGTGGAGACCGAGATAGTGAGAGTGGTTGCACCGTTTTCCATACCTCCTATCTCAAGATCCCCCGTCTCTCAATGAAAAATTATTTTGAACGTCCGGTTAAATAGAGTTTTTCGAGCCCGTCATTTCGATATATG
The DNA here is from genome assembly GCA_022559845.1 of Amorphophallus konjac. NCBI lineage: Eukaryota > Viridiplantae > Streptophyta > Magnoliopsida > Alismatales > Araceae > Amorphophallus > Amorphophallus konjac. The sequence continues at coordinate 156,808,527 of CM040118.1, read as the reverse complement.
GAACACGTGATTTCGACATGTGTACGTCGAGAAATGGAGGCCCAAAGATTGACAAATTTTTGAAATGACGACATGTTAAATGTCGTCAAATTTGTTTTGACGCCATCGTGTAAAGGCGTCAAAATGTTTATTATATATATATATATATATATATATATATATATATATATATATATATATATATATAACTTCTAATTATATCTTTGAAAATTCATATCTACTAAACTATACAACAGAAAATTATAAAAATTATATATTTGGAATCCTTGAATTTTTCTCCTAATTATCATATATTTTATTTTTCTAAATTATTTTAAATAAATAAATGTGTCTTTAAATGTATGTTTTAAAATTATTCAATGAAGATGTCAGAATTTATGTTTTTAAAATGACGACATTAAGAATGTCGTTGATTTATTTTGACGACATTTTGTAATGTCGTCATATCTTTAATATATATATATATAAAGGTGTGTATATATTTGTAACTATATCTTTGAAAATTCATATCTATTAAGATATGTAGCAGAAAATTATAAAAAATATATTTCTGGAATCCTTGAATTTTCCTTCTAATTATCATATATTTTATTTCTCTAAATTATTTTAAATAAATAAATAAGTCTTTGAATGTATATTTTTTTGAAATTATTCAATTAAATAGATATTGAGGTGAATTCTTGTTAAATAAATTAAGTTAAAAATCATAGAATTAACGTCCCTCCAAGTGGACGCTAATTAATAAATGACACTACTCACGGACGTCAATTAAAATAAGTTTATTTAATTATAGTTAATTATAGAATTAGATTGATATGAATTCTATAATTAACGCATTCATGTTCTCACCGTTTCTCCCGGTTTTGACCCATACCTCGGGTCTTTTGGCACTCTCATCTCACGTCCGTAGATGGAGTCTATTTTTCATGATTGGTTCACGTTATACACCTCAACTCTTGGTGACATACGAGTCCTCCGTTGGACATTTTGTTCCTTCGGACTGGTAAGTTAGTCATTGAGACCTCCGTAAGTCTCCGCTAGCCTTGGATTCCCTCAAGGCAGTCGAGCTGGTTGTACCCTAAAAACCTCGAGATGTGATCCGTGTCACTTTAGTTTTCCATTGGTCTTGACACTACACCTTTTGGAATCTTCTTGCCATCAATTCGAGAACATAACCCTTTGACTCTGTATTTGGCCAAATCTGATTCTGAAACACTAAGGGCTGTGGCTCCGCGACTTTTCAGTGCCAGGTAGGACGGAAGTCCAATTCTGTAAACCATGGTAATTCTGGGTGTAGCATTGCACCAAACTCTGTACATCTGTTATATTCTGTTATTCTGTTATATCTGTTATTCTGCAAACTCTGTTAATTCTATTATTCTGATAATTTGTTGCTCGGTTATTCTGATAATTTAGACATTCTGCTAGATTTCTTATATTTATTGGAACATTGTTATATTCTGGCCAATTCTGAAGTTATGTTCATCTAAGTACCTGTCCTTGTTATATTTTGATAGTTTGTCCTTGACTCTGCATGGGAATTCATCCCTATTTCTCTTGAGCTCGTAACTACCTTTGGCCTTGATATTTATCCTTTCTGCTAGATCAATTGTCATGTTTTTCAAGTTATACCATTTCATGCATTGCATTTGTCATGAACATGAGTAATTGGCTAATCACTTATATTCTGCTTGATGAGAGATGTAATTCCTACTGAGCGTTTCGCTCACCAGCCTATCTTTAACGTTTTTCAGGTAACGACATTGAAGATAGTCCAACAGATGGGGAAGGGCAAGAGTGATGAGCGAAATGGAGAATCGTGTCAGTGTCTTTCTCTGAGTCTTGTCCTGTTATTTGAGTCCTTTCTCTTTATTAGAGTGTAATAGTGAGTCCTTTCTTCACTTATGTAAGTTGAGTCAAGCTATGTAAATCAATTCTTTGAGTATCAATAAAGATCATGTTTGTCTACATTGTCTGGCCTTGGAATTTTGTGTCTTATGGTTGCTCTGATTGTTCACGACTGTATCACTGCCGCGTTCCGAACTACACGTTCCGCTGCTATCGATTCGGGGCGTGACATGGTGAGTTTGTCAACTCACATTTTGATGATTTTTGCAGGGAAAATGGCATATCTCACAGGTTCTCTTCACCAAGAACTCCAGAGCAGAATGGAGTAGTGGAAAGGAGAAACAGAACATTGGTAGAAATGGCAAGGACTATGCTGGTAGAGGGAAACCTACCTAGGAAGTTTTGGGCAGAGGCTATTAACACTTCATGCTACATTATTAATAGAGCTCTGGTAAGTCCCACAACTCAAATGACTCCTTATGAAATTCTGAAAGGTAAGAAACCCTCTCTAGTTCATTTTATGGTTTTCGGATGTAAATGTTTTGTTCATATAAATTTCAAAAGAGACCTTGATAAGTTTGAACCTAAAAGTGAACCTGGGATATTTTTAGGTTATTCTGATAAGTCTAGAGCCTACAGAATTTTTAATCTCATTTCTAAAACTGTAGAAGAGTCTCCTCACGTTGTCTTTGATGAATCTGAAATTAGAACTGAAACTGATTTATGCAGGGACAAGATTGATGGAGCAATTCTGAAAACCAAAGAAGATCAAAATAAAGAATCTGGTGAAGAAGCTGAGGAATCTGACACTCAGGGGGAGGTAAGTGAGAGTTCAGGTAATCAGGTCACTAACCTTAAATTCCTTAAAGACCATCCCCTTGAGAACATAATTGGTAGTTTAAATGACCCACCGAGAACTAGAGCACACTTAAGAATTGAAAATGAATTGAACTCATTTGCTTTAGTATCTCAGGTAGAACCTAAAAACATAGATAGTGCCCTTCAGGATGAGCACTGGATTAATGCCATGCATGATGAACTTTATCAATTTGATAGGAACAAGGTCTGGCACTTAGTTCGTAAACCCTCTCATGGCAACATAATAGGCACTAAATGGGTTTTTCGTAATAAATCTGATAAGCAAGGTAAAATTGTTAGAAATAAGGCTATGATGGTTGCTCAGGGGTACAACCAAGAGTTTGGCATTGACTTCGAAGAGTCATTTGCCCCTGTAGCTAGGCTAGAAGCCATTAGAATTCTTTTAGCCACTGTATGCAGTCTAGGAATAACCCTACAGCATATGGATGTCAAATCTGCTTTTCTAAATTGTGAAAAAAAAGAGGATGTATATGTTAAGAAACCCCCAAGTTTTGAGTGTCTTAAATTTCCTGACCATGTGTACAGACTTGATAAGGCACTTTACGGGTTGAAGCAAGCTCCCCGAGCTTGGTATGACAGGCTGAGCAAGTTCCTTACGGAAAATAGATTCTCCAGAGCTAAGGTGGACCAAACAATATTCAAAAAGGTATGTGAAAAGGAAATGTTGATCATTCAAATTTATAGTATTTGGATCAACCAATGTATCCATGTGTGAGGAATTTTCAGCTTTAATGACCAGTGAATTTGAGATGAGCTCAATGGAAGAGCTGAAATTTTTCTTGGGTTGCAGGTATGTCAGACCAAAGAAGGAACATTTATAACTCAAGAGAAATACATCAAGGATCTTCTGAAGAAATTCACGATGGAGAACCTCAAGGAAATAACCGCACCAATGGGAGCATCTACTAGTCTTGATTTAGATCCTAAAGGTAAAATGGTAGAACCCAAATTGTACAGAGGTATGATTGGATCCTTGCTATACCTTACTGCTTCTCGACCTGATATTCAATTCTCAGTATGTTTGTGTGATAGATTTCAAGCATGTCCTAAGGAATCACACTTGATAGCTGTGAAACAGATTTTTAGGTATCTGTCTGGCAACCTAGACTTAGGCTTATGGTATCCTACTAAGTGTGAGCTTGATCTGATAACTTACACAGATGTAGATTATGTCGGGTGTAGGATAGATAAGAAAAGTACTAGTGGATACTGTCAATTTCTAGGTGGATGTCTAGTGTCTTGGGCATCTAAGAAATAACACACTATCGCCCTATCCACTGTTGAGGCAGAGTATGTGGCTGCAGGTAACTGTGCTGCCCAAGTCCTTTGGATTAAACACCAATTAATTGACTATATCATCAATCTTGGCTGCATTACTATTTTCTGTGATAACACTAGTGCCATTTTTTTAACTAAAAATCCTATTCTCCACTCTAGGACAAAACACATTGAAATCAAACATCACTTTCTTAGAGATGAAGTTAGTAAAAAGGAGATTGAGCTTGAATTCATTGAATCTGAAAGACAAATTGCTGACATCTTTACAAAACCATTGGGAAATGAAAGATTTAAGTTTTAAAGAAGAGAACTTGGTCTTTGTAAATTCTCCGCATGAATGTTCATTTAGATTTATTGTAATCTCCTGATTGCTTCTAATGGAACATGAGTCACTGAATGCCTATTTGCTGCATTTCATTGTTGGCCCATAGGTATATAAAACGGAAGATGGAGAAAGGATAGATATCTTTTGTCTGAAAACCCACTCTATGCGAAGAGGCAAGTCCTTCGCCTAGTACCATGGGTCAATTCTCATTTGGTTAGAATAGGTGTGTGCCTTTCTCATTCTCATTTGAAATCTCATGTACACAATCAGGGGGAGTTTGTGCATTGTCATATCATCCCTATAATTTCATTCATGCATCTTGACTTCATCTCATTCATGTTGATGGGGGAATTCAAAAAAATTCTTTAGTGTTTGAACAGACAACTGCTCAATAACGTCGACTTTCACTTCATACTCCTGATCGCTGCTCTGAAATGTCAACATTCAGTACTAACTTCTATGAAAACTCTTCATGTCCTTCTTGAGTCAGTCATGAACTATCCTCACTCCTGGTCTAAGTGTCTGAACACTTCTTGGAATCCTCTTTGAATCTGATCAAATGACAAACTGATAGACATGTTCATTAATCTAAGCTGCTGAAATCAGAAATCCTCTACTATAAGAAATAGTAATGAATCCTGAATAAATTGTTGGTTTAAACTTTATGATCTTTAGAGACTAAAAACCAAACTCAATGAATAAAGTCTGTGGAATACTCTCTAATAGTTCTTAACTATCTTGTGCATGTCATGTCAAAATGAGTCCTGCAAAATCTGATTTTATCTAGACTCAGGCTAAATTGGTTAAGAGAACTTGAAAATCTATATTGTTCTTAAACAACTCTTTCTGAAAACCAAATGGACAGATATATCAAATTAATGAATCATGTACTCTAAAGGCAGAGCACTGATTGAATGCACTGAGAAACTGGGTACTTCGTCAATGAAATGAAGAAAAAGCCATGTCATGAAGTGCCTCAATTTATCTCTATTCATAAAATAAAAGGTTAGTTCCACTGAGTAACTAGGGGTACTCGCGTCTGATAAACGTGTACCCTTACGCAAAAAGGTGAAAACTATACCTGAGGCAGAATAGTGGATCTTGTCAAGTAACTAGGGGTACTGGCATCTGATAAATGTGTACTGTTATGTAAAAAGGCTTGATCACACGTGATTGTTCTAAAGAAGTAAAGAAAAGAAATATATGAAACAATATCTGCTCCTCTAGAGTTTAATTCAGAATTGTGAAGGTTGTTTAATCTCAATACAAGTTCCGGTCAATCATGATGATGCCTTGAGGCTCAGACATTCAAGATTATGTAAGACAAAATCTGTCATGCTTCATGCGCTCTTGGTTCATTACTATTAAGGACTTGTACAGACTAGTCCTCACAGAGTGGTGTGGCTAGTCTCTCGCTTTCATACTCTTTAAACCTCGTCAGTATAGAAATAAACTATCTGCCTTCTTATAATAGAAGAATATGTGCTTTAGTTGCTTGATTATTGAAATGTTAACACCGTTTGTCACATCAGATTCCCTCTTAAATATGATAGTCATTACGATATCTTCCTGTTCATCCTTTCTGCTAATGGCAAAGGGGGAGAGAGTTTGATGTGAAAAGTTTGAGGGGGTTGAGGGGGAGACAGTTTGATGTTATTTGGAGAGAGTGTTTTATAGTTTAAAGGGGGCAGTTTTGCATTGCATTGGTTGTGCATTGCATTTGCACAACATAAGTCTTGATACTTTATAAAACCAGTGTTGACATCAAAATGTAAGTGTGTTGCCATCATCAAAAAGGGAGAGAATGTTGTGCATTATTTGTGTGGTACAAAAAACTTCATGTCATGTCTCCTCTATCTTAAATCACTGAAGTAAAATTTTCTATTTTAATGATTGGCAACTGTACATTTTGTTTGTCAAATCTTGGAGTTTGATAAATAATGCCTTTCAACATGGGTTATCATTTTATCCTTTGGCATCTGAGGTCGGTGCACGTCTTGTATAACTCTATACCAGTTCGGTGCATGTTTTTATAGAAGGACATAGGGTCAGTGCATATCGGCCTAAGTCTTTAAGTCTTTGATAGGGTCGGTGCACATTTGCATTGAACATACAGTCGGTGCATGTTTTGCTTTGGCATACACAGTCGGTGCACATTTGCATTGAACATACAGTCGGTGCATGTTTTGCTTTGGCATACACAGTCGGTGCACATTTGCATTAAACATACAGTCGGTGCATGTTTTACTTTGGCGTACATAGTCGGTGCATGTTTTGCATTGGCACATAGGGTCGGTACATATTTTGCATTAAGTATATAGTCGATGGAGGTTTTATATATAGTCGGTGCAAGTTTTGCATTGTGTATATAGTCGGTGCAGGTTTTACATCGTGCATATAAGTCGATGCAAATTTCAGTAAGGCCAGTGCACATTTGTGTCATGCATAGCCATAGTCGGTGCATGCATTGCTTTACATAGGTAAGAAGTAAGTGCAGTGTTTGTCTTTCATAACTAGAGGTCGGTGCATCTTTCCATTGAGACAAACTACGTCGATGCATCTATATCCCTCTATGTACAACAGGTCCGTGCATATTCTGTTCAGCTAACACATCGGTCAAAACATATCTCTGCTCTTTCATAGAAAGTCAATGCATACTTATATGGTTTACTGCTAAGGGTCGGTGCACACTAAGTTGTTCTGCATGTAACGTCAGTGCACATCACTGTGCCACATATATAGAGACGATACTAGTAGCATTCCATTGACTCAAAAGCTAATACTGTCGTCTCTTTTCCAGGTTAGCTATATGGTCGAACACTTGATGGATGAGCTGACAACCTGTGAACCTGACTTACGAGGAAGTTAAAGTACCTGGTTATTGGCATGTGATCCAAGGCAAGGCTCTAAAGGAGATTCAGCCACATGGAACTGTGAGCATTCAGATTCCTACACGTGGACCTCCAGTGAAGCGCTCGCGTCGAGATTCTTTGGGTGGGAAACGTGGTTTCCACGCGCCCTCTCCTCGTAGAGACTATAAAGGGACATGATCCCTCTCAGAAAACTATCTCTCAAAAATTAAAAAAGTGAAGAAGATTGGCAGAGCAAATGCCGAGAGATGAAGAAGACTACGAAGCTGTAGAGAGCCTGAAGAGAGACTAAAGCTGAGAGGAGAAATCTAAAGGAGAATAGGGTATCGTAAGTCTGATTTTAAGAGAGTTTGGGAGTATTGGTAACTGTACTTGACTCGTGGATCAAATCCAGAGTCAATCTGTTTCTAGAGAGTCACACTGTTATCTTGTTTCCTTTCTTTCATTTTTAAGTTTTCTGAACTCTATCAAGCTGTGAGTCAGTGAGCGAGGTTGAGACCTCAGACAGCAAAGTTGTAAAGCTCAGCAGTAGCAAGCTGTAAGGCTCAGTGGTCTGGGATCATTTCTCCAAAGCTGTGGATCAGCGGTGTGTAGGGATCTTATCCCCGAAGCTATGGATTAGTGGCTTGAAGTTGTGAATCAGTAGTAAGCCACACTTGGTTAAGTGTGGGGTGGATGTAAGTGAAAACTGAACCACCTAAAATTCCTGGTGTTCTGTGTGATTGGATTGTGAGTCTGAATCTTCATTCCTCATGTCTGTTTGGTGTTTGGATGAATGGTTAAGTAATACATGTCTTCAATCACTATAACTACTATCTGAGATTGTTGCTAAAACCTCTCATCCAGTAGGTATACCGAAAGGTGTGGTTGAAAGGATAAGCAAAGCTTATCTGGGGTTCCACATCTTGCGTAAGGATCAATCTCTGCCATCGTACTGTACCTGGATGTTTGGATAACTGTTAGTGCTGTTATTTGATCTCTTCTAATACTGCTGAAATTTACTTCTCTGGATTGACCTATAGTAGTTTGTTTTTATTCCGCATTATTTTTAACTGCTGTAGAATTTTAAAGGGGTAGATCTATTCACCCCCCCTCTAGATCTTAGTGTCCATCCGTCTCAATAGGTTTATCACAATCTCTGATCATTACACCTCAATGGTCGGCCAGCGACAATACCTTCGATAACACCTCAGTGATCAGCCAATCGTGGTTCCCAGCCAATGCACCTCAGCGATCAGCCGAGCGGGGTTCCTAGTCGATACACCTCGGCAGTCAACCAGCACACTAACAAGTACCATCCTCCACACTACGATGATTATGTGTCTAACGTCATTTGTGGTCATTGTACTCTTTAAGGGTCGAACAACTTCGACTTCAGCTATTACACCATGACGGTTAGCCGGTAGCATCAACATTTGGCCGTACACCGCAAGGATCAGCCGAATATGATTTCAAGCCGACAAACCTCTCTGGGGGCAAACCCAACAATTTCAGGCCAAGACGCCTCCCTGAGGTAGGTCTCCAGCAACTTCAGGCCAAGATGCCTCGCCGAGGCAGGTCTCCAACAACTTCAGGACAAGATGCCTCACTGAGACAGGTCTCCAGCAACTTCACACCAAGATGCCTCACCGAGGCAGGTCTCTAGCAACATAAGACCGAGATGCCTCGCCGAGGTAGGTCTCCAGCAACCGCATGCCGACATGCCTCGCCCAGGTAGGCCCCTAGCAACATCCAGCCAACACACCTCACCGAGGTCGATCGCCACCAACACCAGATCAACAGGCCTTGCTGAGGCAGATCCCCAGCAACACCAGGCGAACATGTCTCGCCGTGTCTCGTCTCTAGCAGCATTAGGCCAACACACCTAGCTGTGGTAGGTCTTCATCGACAACGGGCTAGTACACCTCGTCGAGGCAAGTTTACGACACAACTCCAGCTACAACGCCTTAGAGGTGTGACCAGCCCGTCCCATATGACGGTCAATGCCAAACCTGGCCAATCCACCCCTGTCGATGATCAATGAACGATGCCAACACCCTATGAAGAAATCAACCACCACAATAGTGGTAGGTTGCTAATGGCCAACCACGAGCATCATCACAAAGCCTCAGTCAGAGCGGCGGCCATCTCGTCGCCAACCGACAATCCTGGAAGCTGACTGATAGGTGGCCCTTCGATTCCCAAGACTGGAAAGTCTTGAACCCCCTATGCGGCATCATCGGCTATAGCTAGACTCACAGGGGAATAGGTCAAAGAGTGAAAAAATACTCATAGCACTCCTTGACCTAGACAAGGTGGAAAACCTGAGAAAACACAAATCTCGGTCTACAAGTCCACCTCCGGGGACAAGACATGGCTCACACCAATGCAACCTCAGATGATAAAAGGGAGCCACTAGTAGTCTCCCACTACTCCCCAGCCACCCTACGAGGCGCGATGGGCTCGACCGTCTTGGCTTCCCCTAAGCCGTCCCTTCTTGGAGAATCCAGAAAGCCCGTCGTGCAAGATATGGCCCCAGACATAGGCAACAAAGCTAGGAGCATTATTACACCAAGCTTCCCTGGCCTCTTTTTGCCATCGACATTGGCGTCTAGCCCAGTCACATCGCCAACCACCGAAGTGGCCACCTATATTGAGAATTCGGTGACTAGACCAAACTACTGCTACGGTGCAGGCCCTGTGCACCTCTTTCACAAGCCCAACACGCGAGATAAACAGGAACAGAATTCCCAAGTGGCGGATAATGGGCTACAACTTAAACCACCCTCCGTGTTTCCAATACACGCCATCTCCACTAGCTCCATGCCCTCAGTGGCTTTGGCAAAGTACCCGCCAGCAACCCAGATCTCTCCAGAATTCAGCTTTACAACCTCCCAGGCTCAATGGTCTTCTTCAAACGTGCCACCATCGCATGGAAGATCGCACCAAGAGCATCAACTCCCAGAACAAGTAACTCCCACAACATCGATAAGGCCAGGAGAAATCAAACCTGCAAGGCGCACGGGCCGCACGTCGTCATCCTCACCTCCGAAGCATGCCCCGTCGGGGGCATTTACGGTCACCTGCTTATTTTCTTGAATTAATAGAGGATTGATCATAGGGAAATACTCCCTAAATAGGGTAAAATGGCACAACGCCAAAGGTGCTCTACCAATCGAGTTGAGTTCAAAAATTGAGACATCTTGTCGGGTCAAGCAGCACAACATAACATGCGGGGATCATCCCTGAGCAAAGGGAACTATACAAGCCAATTTCCCGACAACCGAGTCAGATCCAAGGTTTGTGACAACCTTCCGTACCAAACGGCACTCTGTAAAGATTCGGAGGTCACCCCAGAATACCCTGAATATGGTATTATACCGCTGACACCTCAACAACCGGGTTAGCCCGGGGCTCAGAACAACATGCCGTACCATACAACTCTTCGCCAAGAAGTGGGGTCACCCTGACTTCCAGAAAAATGGCATCATCATGCCGACACTCCAGTTATCGGGCCAACCCGGGACTCCCAGCAACCCACCACGTCACACGGTGCACGAGGGAAAAGCAGGGAACAACTCCCGACACACCTTCTGCAAGCGGCTTGACACCGGCGAATCCAATAGTTACATCACACCTGGGTTCACCGCGTTCAAGACGGAGCTCAAACAAACATCGAGTTCGACCGATCTGGGGCCAGATTTAAGTAAGTTATCTCTTTACCCAGTCCACCTGACTCTCGTAAGCCCCAGTTCACCTAACCAACCCAAACCCCTGAACCCAGCAAATCATTCCAACCCACATAAATCCCAAACTCACTCAACTATGGCCCATTCAAGCCCTTTGCCCCAGCCTGTCTTAACCCCCAGTACAACCTACATGACCTTTCCCTCGCTTCCAGGTCAAACCCAGCCATTCTGGTCCATCCGACCCCCCTAGGGGGAGAGGTTTACTCGGACCAGGGAGCCCCCAACCACTCTAGCCCGCGTAAATCCCCTTTACATGGACCTGCCCACCCGCTCTTGAACGTGGTCGCCTTGAGGGAAAAAACCCTCAGTCAAACCCGCATAAACCATGGCCCATGTGTCAGGGTGAATGCGGTCTCCTAGGCGACCTCGTTCTTGAGGGAAAAAATCCCCAGTCAAACCCGCATTAACCCTGGCCAATGTGTGAGGGTGAATGTGGTCACCTAGGCGACCACGTTCTTGAGGGAAAAAACCCCCCGTCAAACCCGCATAAACCCTGGCCCACGTGTCAGGGTGAACGCGGTCGCTGAGTTGATCGCGTTCAAAAATTGCCAGTCAAACCCGCGTAAACCCCCCCTTTACATGGACCAGACCACCCCCCCGGGCTGGTCCCCGTAAACCTCCCCCCAAACTCTATAAAACCCCCCATGGGGTGGCTAAGGGTCAGAACATGCATGGAGCTCATCCCGGGACTACGAACGGCGCATGAAGGACTTGGTTGGCTGGTTTTGTGTTTGCTAGGCTCACGCCGAGGTCATGTCACATGATTTTCCCTCGTACGGTGTTTAGCCAAAACATAAACCACCTCAAAGGTGGCCCCTGCTTTGAGGAACGCACCCTATCTGGACATCGTTTAACGATCGCATGTTGCCCAGATGCTATTTGATGAAAGCACCCTACCCGGGTCATGTCTTGATGTTTGTGCACGACCTCAGATGTTGCTTTCATGAAAGCACTCTGCTCGGGCCCTGCCTCGATAATTGTGCATGTCCCTGATGGCACTTGATGAGAACACCCTGCCTTGTCCTTGCCTCGATGATCATGTGCCACCCTGGTGTCACCTTGATAAGTGTGCCCTTAATGTAGTAATCTGAACAAGGGGCATACTTCACGAGTCTTGAAGCAAGATGAAGTGTCAAGCCCCTACCACTATGAATGCTCCCCGGGCACGACCATTGAGGTCTTACGGCACCCACATCCTTCAGTCACAATGGTGCCCCTGGCACCTGACTGCTAGTCTCAGACGTGCCTTGAGCATGACCATCGAGGTCTTACGATGCTCATCTCCTTCAGTCGCAATGGTGCCCCCGGCACCCGACTGCCAGTCTCAGATGCGACGCGAGCATGACCATCGAGGTCTCACAACGCTCATCTCCTTCAGTCATAACGGTGCCCCAGGCACCCGACTGCCGAGTCCAGATGGCGCTAGGCTACTCTAGCCTTAACGACGCTCAACAACTTCAGTCACAACGATGCCCTTGGCACCAGATTGCCCAGCTACTCTAGTCACATCGAGGCCCATGGCACCCGACTGCTCAACCACTCGAGTCACAACGGTGCCCCCGGCACCCTACTGCAGAGTCCAGATGATGCCATGCTACTCTAACCCTAACGACAGTCAACAACTCCAGTCTCATCGGTGCCAACAGCACCCGACTGCCTAGCTACTCTAGCCACAACAGTGCCCCCGGCACCCGATTACCAATCTCACCTACATCGAACCATCAAGGTCTCCTAGCGCCTAGCTCTCTCAGCTACTCCAGTCACAATGGTGTCCCCGACACCCGACAGCCCAACCACTCCACTCTCAATGGTGCCCCGCGACACCCAACCGCCCAGCTACTCCGGTCACTATGGTGCCTACGACACCCGAATGTCCAGCTAATCTAGCTACAACGATACCCAAGGCACCCGACTACCCAATCCTAACAACGCCCAGCTACTTCAGCTCCAGCAGCGCTCAGGCTCTCTGATATCAGCGGTGTTTATGGCACCTGATCGTTCTAAGCAATGATGTCCAGGGCACCCAAATATCCTAGTTTCAATGGTGCTTGGTCGCCCCAATCACAATGGTGCTTAGGACACCCGACTGCTACAGTCATTGCCGTGCCAATGACACCCAACTACGCCAGTAAAAGTGATGCCTACGGCCTCAACTGCTCCAGTCACAACGGTGCCTACGGCACCCGATAATTCCAAGCTCAACAGCTTTTGGTCTCTCTAGTTAGGGCGATACTTACGCCATCCGATCACTCTAGTCTCAACAACGCTCGGCCGCCCCTATCTCAACAGTGCCCGACCGCTCCAGTCACAAGTGGTGCCCGCACCAATCATTCACCTCGATCTTAGCGACGCCCAACTACTCCTGCATAGCGGTGCTCATGGTGTCCCAACTTCCCCGATCTTGACACTGTCTCACATCGGGAATACATTGTGACGCCCCTCGGGCGGCATCCTGCCGAGTCACAAGTCCTTTGACGGACACTATGTACCAATGCAAAAATACCTGCATAATAACGCAATGACCCAGGGACCATCACAAATACTCGAATTGTCCTGTGGCTTGCACACATTTGTAATCGGGCTTGCACGCCTAGTATAAACGCCTCTCATGACATATAGTGATGTAATCCAGTCCGGAAATTGATCCCCATCCTTTCTAGCTGTCAATCTCAAGGCTGTCCAGCAAACCTCCACCTATCTCTCAGCTCGGTCCTAACTCCTCTAGCCGGATCGACCTTACATCTGAGCCAGGACCTACCTGCTCCCTACCGAGTTAGTGTCCGCTGCTCCTCTTTTTGAGCCACTACCTCGTTCCCATAAATCCAGAGTGCATACCATTTCTAGTGTCCACACTGGAACTAGTCTCTCTGGCCCTAATTATCCAAGTTGTGTTGTTGTTGCCCTGTCACTGTTGCATGGACTAAGCCCTCACAACGTCACGGTTCCCAGGGTCCCTGACTCTTCACTTCGGTAGTAGAAACAAAGGTGTTCGGGCTCCATCCGATGTAAAATAAACACCGATTGCTTACAATCGATGGGGAAGATGTCTAATACATGAGCTCCCACAATCGCGTACACTCGTATCGGTAGAACCTCCTTCCCTCCACGTGGCGTGCACCATTTCATGCTCACGTGTCGTACCCTAGTGGCATATTCCCAGTCAAACACTTGGTTCCATAGGTGATCGTCGAGAAATCGACTGGCACGCCCGCATTCCATCTAACTGTCCCTGTCCCAATTTTCCAGAATGATTAACCATACGCCATTCCTTCTAGTGCATTCATATCATTCTTTTCACCTTCTTGTAAATACCCCCAGAATTCCCGCGTGCCAAGTCGACCTATCTTGGCCTTCTGTAAAAGGCAAGTGTGCATCACCGTCGCGAGGAAAAACAGAGGGGATTCCCCACGCTCGTAAACACCTACCATGGTTGTCAGTCAAATGTATCTTTAGAGATTTCCTAAAAACATGCCTTTTATGTAGACATCATTTAATGCTTATTTGACTGCAATAAATGCATTTTGAATTTGGAGTATCCCTCATAATGGACTTAGTCAGTTTAAGAAGATAGACATAATTATTTTATTAACTAAGTGCTTTATTATTTGACAGTAGCTATTTATAGAAGGCAAATAGTTGTCCATGGAAGACCAATTAAATATTCAATCTGATAGGCCAGAGTGTATGAGATGGTTGTTTTATACCTTTCTGTTTGAAGATTAGTCTAAATTAATTTCTTATAATGTTTGGAATGTAGCTGTCTTTAAAATGATGAAAATAAAAGATAGACAATTTAAGGCAATAAATTTCAAAAGTGTTTTATATTGTAGCTATCAGAAATAATAAAGAAACTATAGTTAGACAGATAGTTGAGTAAGGTAGGTGTTCTAAATAAGATAGGCAAAGTTCATTTGTTAAGATAGGTGAGGTTTTCATTTTTCCTGAGGTTCCAATGCCTATGTGGAGTTAATTGTGATAGTCGAAGTGAAAGATAGGTGATAGTGACTATGTGTGTGACTAAGTTAAGCTCGGTAGCCGACTAAGTTGTTCAAGCGCCTATGTGAAGATCGGCGGAGTCTTGTGCACCTATTTGCCTTTGATTGAGATAGGCAAAGGAAAAAGCCTAAGATAGACAAAGTGTTTTAGTCACCCAAGAGAATAAGATAGGCGGTGGGCTTTCACCTATGTCAACAAGATAGGCAAAGAGATAGTCGATGTAACGCCTATGTTAAGTCTAAGAGAAAGATTGGCGGTTCAAAATGGATAGCCAATCTTGCGCCTAAGTTAACAACGCCTAAGTGAAAAGGTGCTATGTGATCAAGGTAGGTGAAGTTTGTTTACCTAGTTGCCTAAGTTAAGAAGATAGGTGAAGTGTTTCAACGCCTAAGTTATTTTAGGTTCATTGAAGTGTGCACCTATGTGAGTTTAATTCAAATTTTAGCACCTATGTGAATTGTGCGCCTATGTGAGTTAGATAGTCAATAGGAAAAATCGCCCATGTTATGCTTAGCCTATTGTTCAGCCTTTTTCTTCTTGTTGTTGTTTTAGTTGCTTATCCTCTTTGTTTTAATGGTTTTGTTATCACCAAAATTGCTAAAATTAATTTATAGGAGTTAGCATCATATATAATTATGGCCAAAGAGTTTCGATATTCAAGCTTATGTAATCAAGGCATACGACTTTGGTAAGGTTAATGAATTCATGGAGGAATTTCAACAAGTGGTCAAGCTTGCAAGTAGGGAAATCTTAATATTACCCCAAAGGTCAAGGGTAACAGAAGAAATAGCTAGGTACTATCAAATTTGGGTCTACAGAAGCCTGACATAACACAATCAATGTAGAAAGCATGATTATCACAAATTTGGGTTGAACACGGTCTGATCAGGCACCGTGATCATAAGGTGGTTTGGGTGTCAGTCACAATCAAATGAACTTGGTCCTGCGATATGCCGCCTTGACGAAACAGAGTATGAGCGCGGTCTGTGGGTACACCGCGTTCAGAACTAACTGAACAGAGCCAAAATAGAACCTCGTTCAATGGTTCCAAGGGCTGGTCAAACCTCATCTTACAACAGTAGGATCAGATTCACAAGGTTTTTAGGTTTTTAATGGTACAACCTTCTCGGCGTCCATGTGAGAATCCATGGCTCGCGGAGTATTACGGAGGCCTTAGTGAAGAAGATCTAGTCTGACAGAAGGAGTATCAGCGGAGGGTTCTAACTTCACCAAGAATTTGGTTTGTGCAAGAATAAGAAACCAATAAGAGCGATAAATCCATTCCACCGGAGTGACACGATCTTCAAACAATGATCTAAGCATAATAATCACTATTTCGATCTCAAAAGTAATAATAATCCCTTAAAATCTAAGGCAAGGTATGGAATAATTTTAATCTCATGTAACATCTACCTCTTTTAAACATGATAGAATCAGTTTTTTAGGAAAGAACATACATGAAGATAATAAGAGATATGAAGGAAGATTAATCACAAAAATGGTGCATATGATCAAAGAAAGGACTTTAAAGGATTTTCATGTTTCAATATGACTTGCCTAATTATTTTATTGTTTAGATGACATGCTTAAGAAAACATTATTTTTGGAGATCAAAACTCACATATTTAACATGCTGGAAGAACTAGGCTTTCTGGTAACCGAAGAAGAACGCAGTTGGCCCAGATGCCGCATTTAGAAGAGAATGCAGTTGTTCGATGCACTGCGATCAAAAGGTTGTAATCTGTCGTAGGGCCGTATTCAGAACGCGGTCCCTGTGATAGACGTGATCTCATCCAGAACATCCGATCCGGCAAGAAAATGAAAAAAATGATGATACCACGATCTTAAATATCAAAATACATGAACATATGTGGCTAAAAATTGGGGAAACAAGCTTAGAAAAAAACTAGACTTGGGAATGAACTCTTTTAGATGATTAATTAATGTTGGGCCTGAGAGATCACCTACCTTGAGATCGCCCTAAGAAACAAGAAGAAAGAACGACGAACACCCGAGGAAATCTTCGATCTCCACCTCCAAGATCGGCCATTTTCCTCGTCTAGTTGAATCCACGCACGATTAGGGTTGGCTAGAAGAGGTTTTGGGACGAATTTATAGGGTTTACAGCTTCTAGAGTCCTAATTAGGTTAAGGGTTCTTGAGATAAATCTTTCCTTCAAATTTTTGGATTCCTATCTAAAAATTGTGCTGCCAGTAGCCCTCTAAACCCTAATTAAGCTATGGTTACAAAAGAGAATGATCCTATCCTTACTAGGTTAGATTTAATTCCATTTTAAGGCCTATTTGACTTTGTTTTAGCCCATTAAAATGAGGGTTTTGGGTTATTCTGATTTTTGAGTTTATTATATTCTCTTAGCCCAAATAGGTCTTGACACAAGCCCATTATTATCAATTAAATTATTATAAATTTTTATTTAATTTCTCTAAGTATTTTATTTAAGAATTTATAAATTTTTTCTTATATTATTTGGGAAAAATATATAAGAATATATATTTATATTTTTTAATCATGTTACTACACCCTCCCCCTCTAAAAAGAATTTGGTCCCCAAATTTACACAACATTAAATAGATCAAGGGTTCCAAACATACCTGCGAACAATTTTTAGGTATTTATTCCTGATCGCCTCTTTTAACTCCCATGTAGCCTTATGTAGACCACGTGTGCTCCATCGAATCTTCACCATGTGTATAGCTCTATTCCTCAATTGATGTAATTTCCAGTCCAACACCTTGATGGGTCTCTCTTCATAAGATAAATCATTTTGCAACACCAAGTCATCATGTCGAATTACATGATAATGATCATATACGTACTTTCTTAGCATAGATACATGGAACACATTGTGCACTCTTGTCAACTATGGGGGCAACGCTAATCTATAAGTCACTTTCCAAACTCTTTCTAGAATCTCAAAGGGACCAATAAATCTTGGACTCAACTTTCCGTTAATTCCAAATCTTTGAATACCTCTTGTTGGTGAGACTTTTAGGAAGACATGATCTCCTGCTTGAAATTTCAAGATTCTTCTTCTATTATATGCCTTTTGTGCTCGCAGGGTCTCTTCAACTCCCGCGGCAGTGACACACACTCGCCTAACGGAAGGCCGAGAGGGGTCGATCTGGCATGCGTGCTTCTGGGGGTAGTGACGGGGGAAATACAAAGAAAGAAAAATGACTAGGTTAGGGGTAGCTGAATGGAATGCGGGCATGCCAGTCAATTTCTCGACGATCACCTACAGAACCAAATTTTGATTGGGGAAGTGCCACCAGGGCACGACACGTGGGCACGAGATGTTGGGCGACACATGGATAGAAGGTGGTTTCACTGGTACGAGTGGAGGCGATTTTGGGGATTCATGTATAGGAAGTCTTCCCTACCGACCGTAAGTGATCGGCGTTTATTCTACAAAGGATTGAATCTAAACACCTTTGTTTATTCTGCTGAAAGAGGATTGGGGTACCCTGGAAGCCGTGACATTAAAAGGACATGGTTCTCACTGTAGTTGAAGTTCCATTACTGAATCCGGTAGACCAATTTAAAGGCACTGGGTTCTAGATTGACTGGGTGAGACATGGACTGAAGTTGGGGCCTACAGACACTTGCTTAGCAAGGAGCATGTAGGTACTGGCTCGAGAGATGAATGAAGCTGGGAGCTGGCAGGTGGAGCCTTTAGAGTGTCCCGAGAGAGGTGAAGAATTAGGTTTTCTGAGTATACTTCACTATAATGGGCCATAACAGGCATTACAGAGAGGCACTGTTTGCGACCGCGGGGGAGTCACTTGTCATTTTCTCCTCGCGGCGGGGGTGTAGACTCACCTTTTACATAAGGTCGAGATAGGTTGACTCGGCACGCAGGGATTCTGGGGGTATTGAGAAGAAGGCAAAGAGAACGATGGGAACGCATTGGAAGGTATGGCGTATGGTTCATAATTCTGGGAGACTGGGACATGGATGGCTGGGTGGAATGCGGGCGTGCCAGTCGATTTCTCGACGATCACCTATGGAACCGAGGATTGATCGGGGAAGCGTCGCCAGGACGCGGCACGTGGCTCGAGGGATCAGGTGACACATGGATAGAAGGGGTTCCACGGGTGCAAGTGCACATGCGATTATGGGGATTCGTGTACTGGACGTCTTTCCCCACCGGTCGCAAGCAACCGGTGTTTATTTTACATCAGATTGAATCCGAATACCTTTGTTTCTTCTGCCAAAGAGAGAGTCAGAGACCCTGGGAGCCGCGACGTCGGGAGGGCTTAGTCCGTGCAACAGCGACAGGGCAATAGTAACACAACAGGATTACTGGGGACAAAGAGACTGGTTCCAGCGAGGAGGGGAATCCGCTCCTTCATTGGAGTACATGACTTATATGCCATAAAAGGCATTTATATGGGGGCGTGAGAGCCCGATTACAATTGCTTGCAAGCCACGAGACAATTCTGTCATTCATGACGGTCCCCGGGTCATTGCATTATTGTGTGGGTATTTCCGCATTTGTACGTGTCATCCGTCAAAGGACCTGTGACTCAGCAGGATGGCACCTGAGGGGCATCACAATGTATTCCCGACATGAGACAATGTCGAGGTCGAGGCAGTAGGGGTGCCGTAGGCACCGTTGTGCTGGAGCAGTTGGACAGTCGGGTGCCGCGGGCCCCGATGTGACTGGAGTAGCTGGCAGTCGGGTGCCGGGGCCACCGTTGTTACTGAGTGGCTAAGTGGCCGGGTGCCGTGGGTCCCGATGTGACTAGAGTAGCTAGCAGTCGGGTGCTGGGGGCACCGTTGTGACTGGAGTTGTTGGCAGTCCGGTGACGGGGGCACCGTTGTGACTGAAGTAGATGGGTAGTCGGGTGCCGGCGGCATCGTTGTGATTGGAGTTGTTGAGTGGTCAGGTGCCGCGGGCCCCGATGTGACTGGAGTAGCTGGCAGTAGGGTGCCGGGGGCACCGTTGTGACTGAGTGGCTGAGTGGTTGGGTGCCGCGGGTCCCGATGTGACTGGAGTAGCTGGCAGTCGGGTGCCGGGGGCACCGTTGTGACTGGAGTTGTTGTGTGGTCGGGTGCCGCGGGTCCCAATGTGACTGGAGTAGCTGGCAGTCGGGTGCCGGGACCGTTGTGACTGGAGTTGTTGGCAGTTGGGTGCCGGGGGCACCGTTGTGACTGAAGTAGCTGGGTAGTTGGGTGTCGGTGGCACCGTTGTGGCTGAAGGAGGCGGGCGCCATGAAGAGGCTGAGGCCCGAGTATAGGTACGTGTGTTCAACTAGTTTCATGCTATATGAGAGCCACGTGGGCTTTACAAATGGGCCAAGGAGGCTGAAGTACAATGGGCGCAAGCCGCGGGACAATTTCGACGCGTGGATCGGTCCCCAGGTCAATGCGGGATATGGCGGATATTCGCGTGTTTTACAGAGGCTCTCCACGAGGAGATCGAGACACGCCCGACTATCTAGGTGGCAGGGGCGGTCATGGGCTGGCGCCTGACGGAGGTTGGACACGGCTCAAGGTGAGTAGTCGTGTCCAGGCTCCGGAAGGCAAATGTCGTCATGCTGGGGAGTCGAGGCCGGCCCTGGGAATATTATTCCCGGGCAAGGGTCCGAATAACTCAAGTCATCAGTCTGAGCAACTGATGGCTAGCTCAGAGCAGGCGGTGGGCACGTTGTTCCGTGTCAGAAGTAGGTGTGCCATCAAGGTGTGTGTATAGCCATCGTGGGTTGTTACACGCGGGCGGACCCGGGATGCGGGTGTCTTCGCCATCGCCATAGTGCCTTTCGTGTGACGGGCATGGACTTGTGTGAGATGGCTAGATGCCGTGTGAGGGAAGTACATATGACATACCCTAGGCATGTATAAGTCGATCGACAAGCCAACCACGCATGCACTTAGTTCTCCGCATCCTCGACCCTTGCCAAAGGCCTCGGGAGTCCGAGGGCGCAGTAGTTAGGTCGGAGGGTGTTGCATTGCATCCTTCCATTCCATGTTGCATTCCATTGTTCCATTGAGCTCCCTAGGGGGAAATTTTATAGTGGAAGGTGAAGGGGTGGAAGGGGTTTACCCGGACCAAGTTGAGGGCTCGGTTTAGTCTGGGTAAACCGTAAAAAAAATATATTTTTTGTTACGGAGTGGGGGAGGGAGAGTTTAGGCGGACCAGTCCAAGGGGCTGGTCTGGTCTGCCTTAACCCCTCCCCCAAGTGGGGTTTAGGCATACCAGCCCAAGGGGCTGGTCTGGTCCGCCTAAACCACTCACGGAGGGTTTTTTTTGTTTAAATTTTTTTTTTTTAGTTTTGGATGGGGTTTAGGTGGACCATCCTGAGGGGGTAGGCTGGTCTGCTTAAACCCCCTCCCCCAGGGGGTTTAGGAGGACCAGCCTGGGGGTCCAGGCTGGTCCGCCTAAACCCTCCCCCAGGGGGGGTTTGGGCGGACTGGCTGGGAGCCTTTTTTAAATAAAAAAGATTTTTTTTTAATTTAATGGGGGTTTAGGCGGACCAGCCTTGGGGGTGAGGCTGGTCCGCCTAAACCCCCCCCGCCCCCGAGGGGGGTTTAGGCGGACTAGACCCAAGGCTAGGTCTGGTCCGCCTAAACCCCTCCCCGGAGGGGTTTACGTAGATTTGACCGAGGTTCGACTGGGTTTGACTGGGTTCGACGGGGTTTGACCGGGTTCGACTGGGTTAGAGTATCGAAAGACACCAATGCCCCTATTATAAAAAGAATTTTCTTCCGGGGGCTACGCCTCCGGAAACCCCCGCAAGGGGCACTGCCCCCTTGACCCCCGCGACCTGAGCGCGCAGGTCGAACCCCACGACCTGACCGCATAAGTCGATCCG
This sequence comes from Amorphophallus konjac, assembly GCA_022559845.1. Classification (NCBI taxonomy): domain Eukaryota; kingdom Viridiplantae; phylum Streptophyta; class Magnoliopsida; order Alismatales; family Araceae; genus Amorphophallus; species Amorphophallus konjac. The sequence goes on along the minus strand of CM040118.1, from coordinate 156,786,767 downwards.
CGTGTGAGGGCGCACAAGGGTGGTGCATGACGCGATGTGTTGCTAGGAGTCCCGAGTTGGGCTCGAACTTGCTGTAGAGTGCCTGGAGCATTCGCGCCCACCAGGTGCTCGGGGAAGTTCCCGAAACGCGTATGCGGGACGTTTACGGGTGTTGTGAGCTCCTGAAGCTTGCGGTTGGCCTTGACGGGTCTTCCTTTGACTTCAGAGGGATGGAGGGAGGCGACTCGAGGGTAGACCCCGACCTCATTGCTGGGTGCCACAGGGCGTGGCTTGTAGTCAGGGTGCCCCCGGGTCGGCTCGGGTAGCTATGTTGAACGCGGGTAAATCCGTAAACCGAGTGATCAGGGGTGGACCCGATCGATCGTTGATATTGCCACAGGTCACGGCTAGCTGGTTAGGACCCTTGGTTGGGCCCGCTGACTAGGACGTCGACATGATGATGCCGTTTGTCTGGTGGTCGGGGTGACCCTCCCTCCTTGGCGAAGAGCTGTATGATGCGGCAAGCTGTTCTTACTCCCGGGTTAACCCGGTTGTTGAGCCGTCGGTGGTGTGACACTGTATGCAGAGTGTCCGGGGGTGATCCCTGAATCTTTTCAGAGTGCCGTAAGGTACGGAAGGTTGTCCCGAATCTCGAAACTAACCCGGTTGTCGGGAAACTGGATGGCATAGTGCCGTTTGCTGGGGGCCGATCCCTGATTGTTATGTTGCGCCACTTGACCCAGTGAAGTGTCTCGATTTTCGAGGACAACTCAACTGGTGGAGCAACTTTGGCGATGTGCCATTTTGCTCCATTTAGGGAGTATTTTCCTATGCTTAATCCTTGATTAATTCAAGAAAATAAGCCGGTGCCAACAAATGCCTCTCACAGGGCGTGCGTCGGAGGCAAAGATGAGGGTGTGCGGCCCGTGCGCCTCTCAAGCTTGATTTCTCTCGGCCTTATTGGCATGTGGGAGTTACTTGTTCTGAGGGTTGACGCTCCCGTTATGATCTTTTCATGCGATGGTGGTACGTTTGCAGAAGACCGTTGAACCTGGAAGGTTATAGAGCTGGATTCTAGAGAGATCCGAGTGTCTGGATACACGCGTGGTGCTTGAAGTTGGAGCCCACTATCCGTGACTTGGGAATTATGTTCTCGTTTGTCTCACATGTCGGGCTTGTAGCAGAGGTGTACAGGGCCCGCATCACGGGAGTAATTAGGTCTGGTCGTCGAACTCTCCATACAGGTGGTTGCTTCGGCGGTTGATGGTGTGACTGGGCTGGACGCCAATGCCGATGGTGAAGAGAGGCCAGGGGAGCCTAGCATAACAATGCTTCTGGATTTGTTGCCTATCTATGGGGCCTGCCTTGTGCAGCGGGCTTTGTTGATTTTCTAAGGAGAGGCGGCTCAGTGGAAAGGACTCTCCCCCATTAGAAATCTGAGATAGGGGGAGGCCAGGACTGTCGAGTCCATCCTGCCTCGTAGGGTGGCTGGCGAGCAATGGGAGACCAGTTGTGGCTCCCCTTTCATCATCTGAGGTTGCACTGGCGGGAGTCATGTCTTGCCCCCGGAGGTGGACTTGTAGACTAAGATTTGTGTTTTCTCAGGTTTTCCACCTTCTCTGAGTCAAGGAGTGCTTGGAGCATCTTTCACTCCCTGGCATGTTCCCCTTTGGTCGTGACCGTAGCCGACGATGCTGTGTAAGGGGGTTCGAGACTTCCCTGTCTTGGGAATTGGAGGGCCACCTATCCCTCAGCCCCTTGGGATTGCTGGCTGGCGACAAGATGATCGCCGCTCTGACCGGGGCTTTGTGGCGAAGCCTGTGGTCGGTCATTAGCAGCCTACCACTGCTGTGGTGGTTGATTCTTCTTGTGGGATGCTGGCATCATCTGTTGACTACCCATTAGGGCGCATTTACCAAGCTTGGTGCCCACCGTCCTATGGGACGGGCTGGTCACAGCTCTGAAGCATTGTAGCTGGAGTTGTGTTGTAGGGCACTTGCAAATCATCAAGTTATGATGCTGGAGGCCACTTTATCATGGCTAGATGTGACTGGGATTATAGCTGGTGGGTCAGGGGTTATAGGGGGAACTGGGATCATAATAGGGCTTTGAAGTTGAGAGTTTCCAGCTCCTGCCAGGGCCGCCATTGCACGGTCGAAGTGGTAGGGGCCGGCTGGTTGGCTGGTGGTGTCAGGGAATCAGGAAAGGCCAGAGTAACAGGGGGATGGGTGACGTTAACCGAGCAGCGGGCAGCTGCAGAGCAGCCATAGGGACCACACCTAAGGCGTAGGGTGATCCGACGACTAGGGAGAAGTTGCCGAAGACAATCGGTGTCGTAGATGTGCTGGTCTGATGCTGCTAGAGGCAAGATTTGGCGAGACATGTTGGCCTGGTGTTGCTGGGAATCAGCCTCGACAAGGTATCTTGGCTTGATGTTGCTGGAGACCTGCCTCGGGGAAGCATGTCGGCCTGGGGTTGCTGGGGACCAGCCTTGGCGAGGCGTCTTGGTCTGTAGTTACTGGAGAGCTGCCTCCGTGAGGCATCTTGGTCTGAAGTTGCTGGAGACCTGCCTCGGCGAGGCGTCTTGGTCTGAAGTTGCTGGAGACCTGCCTCGACGAGGCATCTTGGTCTGGAGTTGCTGGAGACCTGCCTCGGTGAGGCATCTTGGTCTAAAGTTGATGGAGACCTGCCTCGATGACGTGTCTTGGTCTGAAGTTGCTGGAGACCTACCTCGGCGAGGCGTCTTGGTTTGAAGTTGCTGGAGACCGGCCTCGGCGAGGCGTCTTGGTCTGAAGTTGTTGGAGACCTGCCTCGGCGAGGCGTCTTGGTCTGAAGTTGCTAGAGACCTGTCTCGGCGAGGCGTCTTGGTCTGAAGTTGCTAGAGACCTGTCTTGACGAGGCGTCGTGGTCTGAAGTCACTGGAGACCTACCTCGGCGAGGAATCTTGGTCTGAAGTTGTTGAAGACCTACCTCGATGAGGCATCTCAGTCTGAGTTTGTTGAAGACCTGTCTCGGAGAGGCATCTTGGTCTGAGTTTGTTGAAGACCTGCCTCGGCGAGGCATCTTGGTATGAAGTTGCTGGAGACCTATCTCGACGAGGCGTCTTGGTCTGAAGTTGCTGGAGACCTGCCTCGGCGAGGCGTCTTCGTCTGAGGTTGCTGGATTTGCCCCCAGAGAGGGGTGTTGGCTTGGAATCATATTCGGCCGATCCTCGCGGTGTATGGTCGAATGTTGATGCTGTCGGCAGACCGTCATGGTGAAGTAGCCGAAGTTGAGGTCATCTAACCCTTTAAACAGTACAATGACCACAAATGATGTTAGACACATAATCATCATAATATGATGGATGGTACCTGTTAATGTGCTGGTTGACCGCCGAGGTGTATCGACTAGGAAGTCCACTTGGCTGATTGCTGAGGTATACTGACTGGGAGCCATGATCAGCTGATAACTGAGGTGCCGCTGAATGGATTATCGTTGGCCGACCATTGAGGCATAATGATCGGAGTGTGTGATAGACCGACGCTTGGGGGTGCGTTGGTCTAGGGCTGCTGTAGACTGACCTTCGAGGCATGCTAGTCTATAAGATGTCTTGATTTGTTCATGTGGTCGTTGTTGTTGATCAGCCTATGATGTGTAGTGGCCTGTTGCCAAAGACTGGGAATTGGATACTGGAGGTCTGCCTGCGTAAGGCGTATTGGCCTGTTGTCGGCCGTTAGAAGTTAGAGGCTAAAAACCTGAATACTTAGACTGGAGACCCGCCTGGCTAAGGCATGCTGGTCTACTGATGGAAACTGGAGGTCAGAGGCTGGAGACTGGAAGGCAAAGATGGAATGCTGGGACTGGAGATTATGGCCCAGATACGAGAGACAAAGTACTGGGGCTGGCAACTGGGAATCGGAGACTAGAAGCTGGGTGTGGGTACTGAAAATTGGGATTTGGAGGCTGGTCACTAGGACTGGGGACTGGGTACTGGGGCTGGAAATTAGGAGCTGGAGGCTGGAAACTAGATACTAAATTTGGAGGTTAGGATTTGGATAGTAGATACTAGGACTGGAGACTGGGCATCGAGACTGGAGACTGGGAACTTAAAGGCCGAAAACTGGGTGCTAGGACTGGAGACCAGGATCTGGGTACCAGACGCTGGGGCCGGGGGCCCACCTGCATGAGGCGTGCTGGCCTGTTGTTGGAAATTGGAATTGGGGATCTGGACTGGATGTTGAGATGGGAGACTGGATACTGGGATTGGAAACTGGAAATTGAGGACTGGATATCGGGACTGGAGACTGGAATCCGGCTACTAGGTGTTGGGATGGAAGGCTGGGACTGGGAACTTGATGCTGGATATGGCAACTGGTAATTGGATACTGGGTGCTGGAACTGGAGGCCTACCCCGATGAGGCGTGCTAGCCCATTGTTGGAAACTGGAATTGGAAATGGGAAATGGGAACTTAGATGCTGGGAACTGGGCATTGGAATCGGAGGCTGGAACTGGAAGCCGAAAGTAGAGTATTGGTGCTGGATACAGGGAATCGGGGTACTTGAACTGGATGTTATTGGCTGGGTACTGGAACTAGACACTGGAAATTGGATACTGGAAGTTGGATTTTAGAGCCGGGTATTAGACATTGGATACTGGAGGCTGGATACTGAAAGCTGGGCACTGGAAGCTGGATGTAGTGCCCCAGAATTTATGTAATAATTTCTGAGTTATTTATAGAACTTTCTGGAATTTATAAGGGCTAAATAGATTAATAAAATGATTATTAGATTAATATGTCATTATAAGGCCCAATTATGTTAAATAATTAACCTAACCTAATTAAATAAAATCCAAAAGGTTTAAGGACCAAGCCCATTAAGTTTATCCCATATTCTAGAAGGTTATTTAGCCTATTTACGTATTTTAAGGATAAATACAATTTTTATGAATAATAATATGGATAATTAACAAAAGATTTTGATTGATGTTGAACTCTATGCACGTTGGATGTAGCGGTCTATCGTGCGACCGTCACAGCCATGTAACGCACAAGTCTTGATGCCTTACATTCTGTCAGTTCCGTGAAAGAAAGAACGAGCAAAAAGATTAGAACATTGGGATCTTATCTACAAGAGATCGACTTGGGAGAGTTTATAACATTACTAAGGACTCCTAGGGACTCGGTTCTTGCAAATTAAGGACTCTAGAATCGATCTAATCTTCAAAACCCTATAAATAGGACCTAGTTCTGTACTGAGCGACCCTTACTTTATCAAGGTAAGGAGATAGAATTTCAGGTAAGTTCTTTAGAAGATTTTGTTTACTATACTTTAGACTAATAGTTCTCTAAATTTCGTGCTAGGAGATCAAGCAACCAAGGAGATTGGAGCTTCCAAAGTTGCTGGTTCGACCATAGTAACTCAGGATTCAGAGCAAAGGACCCCTGAAGATCAAGAGATTAGGACGTCTAAACGAGTTAATTAGAATTCAATACTTTAGAACTTTTTGATCACCTTAGTTTCATATTCTTACCCTCAAAATTTCACATCTTTAGGACAAGTGGTTGGAGAGATAGAGCAGCAGGAAGTTGCTGGAAAATCGCTGGGAAAGGAGAGCTAGGGCTCGATTTTCAGATTCAAATTAGAAGCTTAAAGCCTAGTTAAGAGGTAGGTTATCTCATGATTGACAAAAACATCTTGTTAGGGATAAAAGCTCTCTGATTGTACTTGATTTCATGCATTATAGACTGTGAATTTCATGTTTTAGTAGGGTCATGCATGCATAATTATCCTTAGCCTTAATCAAAGATAAAAGATATGATCTTGCTAATTCACTGCAACCTATGCATCTAGACAGACTCTTACTTCATTTATCATGACTAGGATAGTTACATCTTTTTCAAAAACATGTCATGTTCTCAAATCATAGTCTTTGAAATTCGTTGTACTATCAGTAGAGACTCTGACGCATCAGACTTAGACCGTCACATTACAATAACGACCTTACGATAAGCCGTCACACTCTCTGTTGTATTTAGATTACTCTGTTGTCTCTGATGGACCATAGATGGAGCGATACACTACTGTAATGGCCCCTCGATAGACCATCACAATCACTGTGACGCCCCCATCCTCGACCGTCAGGGTAATCGTATATAGAATTGAAAATCAGTCAAGTTAACTTATAAGTGTGCTTAGTTATCTAAGTCTTGACCTGATTTCAAATCTTTAAGATTATTTACTGATTCATGATAGAAATTACATAATTTAGGTATCTTAAGTTATTTTAAGTTATGTTAATTTCATGTACCAAAATTATATACTTTTGTATCTAAATCATGATTTTCCAAAGATGTATTGACGGAGTTTTATCATGATTTCCTATTGTTATACATCATCTCTGTCAATAGAGTCATTTCCTTAAGTACATGGCACATATTTCGGTATGTTATCTATTATTTTACACTTTACACTATAGGAACATTATTCTTGAACATGAGGACCTCTCTATTGGATATTCCTTCCAATGGACTAGGAAATCTTGTTTCAAGACCTCCGTAATTCTCTGCGAGCCTAGGATTCCCACAAGGACGCCGAGTTAGTTGTACCATTAAAATCCAATTGATTAGAAAGCACTATCAATGTTTTCTGGTTCTAACAATGTAACAGATCTACATTGGACCGTCAGGCACATGTAACGGCCCAATATACGACTGTCACAACCAACTGAGTCCGATTTCTTAGTTCTGGATTCAGACTAATGTAACGGCCCAATACTAGAGCGTCACATCATGTAACGGCTCAATACACGACCGTCACACTGCTTGAGTATTTTAACCTGAGGTTTGACCAAGGGTTGATATTCCAAGGTTTCTAGATGGACTCTTGATGATCTAGAACTTATCATATTGATCAAGAAACCTAATATAATGAATGGAAAATAAAGAACGTACCGTTATGCTGCCGATTTATTTCCATAAGCATAACATAGTATAAGTCATTCTTGATTTCTCATGACTCTTATTAAAGCATTCATTCATTGAATTATTGTTATCAAGAGCTTGTTAGAATTGTACATTCTTGGCCATACTTTATTGTTACATGCATGGAAAAAACTTGATTTATACTTGAAGATGCGATCGAGCACTGATTGTGTTCAAGGGCTCTATGCTAGTCCCCTCGGCTGATTGTCGGAAACTTACTATTATAAACCATGGGGTATGATGCTACTGACGTCGCATTGCGTTGGGAGTACTTTCTTTATAAATAAGTAAAAATCCACAACACGATACAACATGACTGATACTTCTACATGACTTTCTTGATATTCCACAGAAATTCACGAAGTATTTGCTCATAAGCAAAAGATACTAGAGTGATGATTACGTGGCTTGCTAGTACATTCTCGTTACATTCTTGTTCATGAAAGGCCATATCATGTTCTTATAACATTCTTGCTAATTCATACTTGCTCTCATTCTATCTTACATACTTTGGTTTAATCGCATGATTGATCGCATTCACATGATTTTACCTTATTCCTCTAGAGCAAAAATGTTAATTACTTTAATAATACATTCATGTTGATGCGAAGATACCTACTGGACAAGTGTGCTCATTACCTATTACCATTCTTTTTTAGGAAATGGAAGTGAGTCGGGTTCGGATTCGGAATGTTCAACTAGCAGATCCGAGAGTGAATAAAGAATGAGCGAAGACTTAGGAAGTTTACATTGTTTAGATCGAGTCTATGTAATTTCTTATTTCTTAAGTCTAGCATGATGGAAGTTGAATTAGTGGTTGTATTCGAATATTGGATTTGATTATTAATGAAAGTTGAAGTTGAGTAAATATTATGCGATTGCATTCTTATGTGTGATTGTCTTGCGCTCTGATCGTTCTTGTTTATAAGAGGCTTACCATGCCGGCTGTTCGTGTTCCTCGAGCGAGTCTTCCGCTGTAATAAAGGCTCGGGACGTGACAGTTAAGTTGGTATCAGAGCCTAAGTCTCAGGACTTAGGGAGAAGAGTTATGACATAGGATAAGTCCAAGGTTTAAGGACCCCTACCTATGAACTAAGGAATAAATTTCCACACCCATGTGAGAATTGGGTAGAGCCCGGGATAAGATAGTTAATTAGCTTTAAGATTGATTTTCCTTCCTTGGCATTAAGTACAAGAAGCATCCTACTATCGTATCTTCTCTTCACGCTTGCAAACTTATCTCGCAAGGATGTGAAGCTTTTCTTGCTTCTGTCATTATTACCGAATGCAAGGAGATTATCTTAGCGGATATTCCTATTGTAAATGAGTTCACATACGTGTTTCCATCCGAATTACCCAGTTTACCACCTGAGAGGGAAGTGAACTTCACTATTGAACTCATCCCAGGAGTAGCACCTGTTTCTATAGCCCCTTACAAGATGTCCCCCACAGAACTCAAGGAATTAAAAAGACAGTAGCAGGAATTACTAGACAAATGCTTCATCAGACCTAGCACATCCCCTTGGGGTGCGCCGGTTCTATTTGTCTTGAAAAAAGATGGTTCTCTTAGGCTATGCATCGATTACCGGCTGTAGACACGCTAAAATTGACATTATTTTGAGTATATTTCATATTGCCATGAGATGCCCCATTTGACCCTCAAATCGGCTTATTTGAGTGGTTTTTCCCACTTTTCTTGAATTTCCCCTATTTTTCCTATTTTTTCTATTTTTTTGGATTTTTTTGGCATCTATCTCCATTTTTATGATTTTATGAATTCACGCCTTGATCCAGGGCGCGTTTTGTTTCACGACCGGACCTAGGGCGCCTTTTAAAGAAGTGACGACCTCTGGAAAGGGCGTCAATTCCTGGCATTATCTAATTTTTGAAAAAGAATAAATGTTTGAAAAATGTTAATTAACGCCCTTCTTTGGGGCGTTTTTCAATTGACGCCTCTCCTGGAGGCGTGTTTTAGAATTTCCAAATAAGAGAAATATTTATTTCCAAAATTGATCTGGGAGTTGACGCCCTTGGCCAGGTCGTGTTTTGAATTAACGCCCTATGGTAGGTCGTCAATTCTTGAATTGACGCCCTGACCCAGGGCGTGTTTCATCTTCTGTCTTCGCAGCCCTTTCCCCAGAGAGTCCTTGCTTCGTTAGACACCTTCCTTGATTGGGGACTGGAGTCTTGCCTCCGTAGAGCTCTTGCCATTCTTAGCTTCTCCTATATTTGATCTGTTCTATTTAATAGAGCCGGCGGCTCTGTTAATTAGATGGGATCCCCTTCGATTTTTTTTCTTCTTATTCTTCTGCTTCAGTTTCTCTTCTTCTTCTTCTTTTGTTTTTACAGGTGGTGCTGCGTCCGAATTGGCTGAAGGAGGGAGACTTCCTGTGCATCCAAAGTCCATCCTTTTACGAAGGAACTCTCTCCCCATCGAGGATTCAAGCCAAAGCGCAGGCTTCTTCTTTTATTTTTATTTCTTTTGTTCATTGCATCGTTCATGCATGCATATATCATTATTATGTTGATTTTCCTCTCAACCATCATTGAGATCTTCCCATAAGTGCAACTCATGCACTCTTTCCCCTTAATTTTTATTCATATTTTCATGCATTCATCATATCTCCCCACACCCTCTTTGCATAGGGGTTTAAGGGCAACCACCCTTAAGGTGTGTTCTTGCACATGTTTTCATGCTCATCTATATATATGGATTTGATGCTACACTCACCATGTTTCTAATCCATATCTTTGTTGGTGTTTATTTTTATTTGCAAGGGTAATTAATTGAAGAACTCTCTTCATCGGCCAGCCGATTTGAAGAGAAAGGAAAGCACTCACATCCCCGCACCTTTAAAGGTATTTTTCGCGATCCCTCCCTATTTATTATTCTTATACTTTTGAGGCGTTCGCGTCTCTGGCGATCACAAATTCCCCTTAGCACCTCGTGCTATTTCATGCATATTTATTCATATTCTTAATTCTTCCTTAAGTGGATTTATTAGGATCTACAAATTGGCGATCACGGTGGGACCCTTTGTGTTCTTCCTTTTTATTACCCCTTTCCCCTTTGGCACCCTCGCGTGCCCTTTCCCTTTGGTACTCACGGTAGCCCTCCTTTGTGCCCCTCGGGCACCCTCCATTGTGCTTTGCACTCTCCCCAAGTGATCTGTCAGCTTGTTAGATTTTCTTTTTTGAAAATTCCACTTATACAAAATTTTTGATGAGCATGTTATACTCTGCTGCATTTTATTGATTGCCCTGTGACTGTGAGTGTTTGATATTGCTGGCCGTGGGGTCTTTCTGGGAATTAACGCCTCTGTCAGAGGCGCTTTTTAATTTCACGCCCTCACCCAGGGCGTTTTATGCATGTCTAACGCCTTCTGACAGGACGTCTTCTATCATACCCTGCTTATCTGTGAATTCACGCCCTTCTCCAGGGCACCTTTTTATATTGTAACGCCTCACACTAAGGCGATTTATTCATTCCGTCGTGCGTACCCCTGAGAGTTGACGCCCTCGACCAGAGGCGTCCATTTGATTTGTAGCGCCCCTTACCAGGGCGTATTTTTACCTTGCCTGTGTGGGCCCTCACAGTGATTCACGACAGTGACCCTATCATTTCTTTTCTGGATAGCGCCCCTCTCCAGGGCGTCTTGTTATTTGGTAACGCCTCACATCAAGGCGTTTCTTTTTCTCGGCCGTGCGCACCTCTGAGAGTTAACGCCCTGCCCCAGGGCGTGTTTTAGATTTGACGCCTCTCTGTGAGGCGTCCTTTCCTCAGGTAGCGCCTCACACCAGGACGCGTTTTTATTAGTAGCGACCTTCCACAGGTCGTCTCTTTCCTGTGATTTCACAGAGCCTCCGCTTATTCATGCGTCTTTGATTTATATTGGTTATTTGGCTCTATTGGTGATTTGCATATTCCCTTGCACATATTGCATTTCATTCATTTATTTGCATTGGTTTGGGAGACCTCTTCTCTCCTCACTAGGATTCCACACCCCCTCTTGGAATCGGGACGACCCTCCATTGAGCATTCCGTCTCTTTGGACCGGAGATCCCTTTTCCAAGCCTCCATAAGTCCCCGCACCCGTGGATTCCCTCACGGACGCCGGGCAGGTTGTACCCTTTGAAGTCCCAAATTAGTTGGCCTATACGTGGTGAGAGAGTGTTCCTAGTTGGCATTGGAGTTAAATCATATTTGAAACTAGGTTCCTCCCCTTGTTTGAATCATATCAATTTGTATAAATTCATTAATTCACCAAGGTTCAAAAATAAGAAATCAAGGTAACCATCACAACTTGTGTGTTTCTTTGCAAATTGTTTGCACACTAAATTGCTTGAATGGCTTACTTTGATAGACAAAATAACATGTTCAATTCAATTAATGTTCATGAGGGTGATCAACCTAGCACATCTTATTCCCCTCAAATTCAACATGTTCATCATTCTCACCATACTTTCAAGGGACCACGTCCTCATTCTTATGGTCATGCCCAACCCATGGGCAATGTCCATCCTCATGGTCCCCTTACTCAATTTCAAGCCACTACTCCTACGGGACCGCCTCGTCCCAATGATGAGAAGGTCTCCCAAATTTTGCATGCATTAGATCATCTCACCCCTCAACAGATCCAAGCCCTTAAGGCCGCTATTGAGGGTGCATCTCCTTCATCTCCCCCTTCCAATCCTAATCGGGTGGCCCATCACCCACCTCCCTCTTCTATTCACGACCATCCACTGGTGGCCCATCACCCACTTCCCTCTTCCACTCATGTTCCTAATCGGGTAGCCCATTACCCATCTCCTTCTATTCACACTCCTCCTCGGGTGGTCCGACACCCGCCTCCTTCTATTCCTCCTCCATCACGGCCCCGAGGCCCATTTACTCCTTGCAATCCGGTCCATCCGGGTTCTTTTACGGGTCATCCCGTCAACTCCCCTCCACGGCCTTTTTATGCGGCCCCTCCTCCTTCAAGGCCCTGCCAGCCCTCGGTTGTTCAAGTCACACCCCTCCAACAATCTCTGCTTGATAAGATTACTTTGATGGAGGAACAAATAAAGAGGGTCACGGCTCCTCCTACTATAGTCAATCCTCTCCATGCCGCTTTGGACGAGATTACAAAGATGGAGAGAGAATGGAAAGATAGGAGGGATGATTACGGCGTCGGCGGTTCAAGTGAGCAAGAGCCGACATTCGAAGAATCCGAGGCAGTATACGATGATGATGAAGCTCCGCAGGCACCCCTTCCGAGTTTCCTTAACTTTCCGCTTTCCCCATTTTCATTCGATGAACCCCCTGCTCAGGAGGAAACCACTCCTAATTCAACCCCTATTTCCGAAACCTCTTGGTGTTACGACGATGGGTCGATACTCCAATCACCCACGCCGGCGCATTTTGAGTCTACTCTCACTCCTAACACCGCTCGCCCTGTTCGGCGTTTTCTCCACACCAAACCTCCCCCAATTAAACCATCACCCATTAAACCTCCACTAATTACACCTCCATCCACTATGCCATCAATCTTCACAACACCAGCCTCCCCCGAGCCTTCCACTATAAAACGTCTACATATTGAGCCTTTAGCCTTCACCGAGCCTACCATTGAACTGTCCCTAATTCAACCTCCCGTTATCCCATTATCACCGCCTCAACCCACCTTACCTACTCCCCCACTTAACCCTTCACCCTTACCTATGGTTAATCCTGAGCAGGATCCACCACTTTTTGCACTCGAGCTAACCCCGACCGCTTGCAAGCAAAGGGAGAAACTCGATGTGTTTGAACCTCCGCCTCCACTTACGCCAACACTTTCCATTATACCTCCACCACTCACAAAGCCTTCCGCCTCCGCTTCACCTCCTTCTACTACTCGGAATGTGGGTGCTTCTGCAAGTATATGTGCCGAAGATGATCAAGAGCCGGGCAAGACAGATTTGGCCATGGCCGTGATGTTCAAGACCCAAGAATTTATTTGCCGGATGCCAATCCGGATCATTGTGCCAAGCATGATTGAAGAGGCCAAGTCGCCACCACGCCAAGCATTGATGCTGCGTAAGGGCCGGGCAGGGCACCCTTTGTTCCAATTTCCAAATCTTGAACTCCTTGGCAACATGATGCTTTCAAGCCTAACTTTCCCAATCCCTCCCGCTATTACTTTTCACCTTCCAAGGGAGTTGTTATTTACCATTGAAGCTTCATCATGGGCTTATGCTTTGTCCATTAAGCCAGTTGGCTATACTCTTTCACTGCCGTGGAGGGGCAGTTATTTTGACACTAAGGGGCCTTCCACTCCTTTATCCACTCCATCCATGTTTTTATCCATCACATTCTCTTCATGGACCACTCCAAGGGGAAAGAGGAGGATCTCGCCCTCTCGCCCTTCATATTCCTCATATTCTTTGCATCTCATGCATTTTTCTTTCATCCATTCATTCTATTCATTGCATTACATTTGCATACAATTGCACCTCCTGATTCCCGAATTTCCAAACCTGTATCTTCCCCGCCTTCCGGCACCCCCGGATCCTCCGCATTTCCCATCTTATTCATATTCATCTTCATTACTCGGGCATCGCGCCCCTTTCCAACCTTTTCATCTCCCAGATTTCTCTCCCTTCTTCCCAGGGCATCGCGTCCCTCGGCATTTTCTTCCTCCGGAACCTCCGGACTTTCCCCTCGGGCACGACGCCCCTTTCCATCTTCTCCTTCTTGATTTGCTTCCTCCGAAACCTCCGGACTTTCCCTTTGGGCACTACGCCCCTCTCCACCTTTTTTATTTGCTTCCTCCGGAACCTCCGGACTTTTCCCTCGGGCACGACGCCCCTTTCCACCTTCTCCTTCCTGATTTCATTCCTCCGGAACCTCCAGACTTATCTCTCGGGCATCGCGCCCCTTTCCATTTTCTCCCTACGGAACCTCCGGACCATCCATCTTTCTTCCAGTTCATCTTTCTATTCTTCCAAGACATCACCTCCTTCGTTCTCTTCTTCCTTTTTCATCACTCTTTTTCAGATTTCTTCTCAGGGCATCGCGTCCCTTCTTTTGTCATCCCTCCGGAGCCTTCGGATTTTTCCTCTCATGATTCTCCTCTGCCTCCGGACCCTCCGGATCCGCCTCTTTCTATCTACCAATTTCTTCTTCTAATTCCTCCTGATTCTGGGTCCGACCCAACTTCTTCCACATCCACTGCCTTGGGCATCTGCCCATTCTCCCATTGCTTTCGAGGCTTTAGTCCTCATTCCTCCTTCTAATTCTACTCTCCTTCTGTAGACTGTTCCATGTGATCAGGGTCTCCACGCCTTAGTGAGGGAGTTCTAGCCCTCGCCTCTTTTCCTTTTTTCCTTATTCGTCTGAGTCTGGTCTTGGCACCACTCCTTCTTGTTAAGCCACTTTCAATCCTTTGCTTCCAATCCTTTATCTGCCTAAGAGGACTATCCCATGATGATCAACCTCTCGCGGCAGCTGCTTTAACAAAGGTTGCAAGGTAACATATTGGCGTAAGTATGCATTTATATGATATCATTACCTCATTACTTCACGCATGATTTTCAAAATGAAGTGCTTCCTAACAAGATTAAGAGTGGTGTTTTAGATCTTTATCTTAGGCTTTTGTTAAATTAAATCATTGTTAAAAAGAGTCTTTAGGCTTGCTTATGCAGCACCTTGGTTAATAAGAACCCCGCGCTGGGAATTCAACATTCTCTCCCTGCTTGTTAAGATCAACCCTCAGCCGGGCACCTCACACACTTCACGACGTCCTTAGCCGGCTCCTTTGGTTAAACACAATTGCTACCTTGGCCATGCCATGAGTATATCTGAAAGTCTTTTCTCTTCTTTACTCGGCCACGTGCAGCGGCAAGAGGTTGACGGATGAGATGACCAACCTTGGTAATCCCCAATACGAGAGGAGTCTCAAATAGGGGCAGTCTTGACCCAAACTAAATATGAATTTCATGATATACATCTCGCCAAAAGGGCTATTATGAAAATCAAGTCAGAATTTCGATAAAAGCAAGATTGTGAATTATGGCATGACAAGAGTGGCAAAGTCCCCGCAGGGAAAACCCTGGTCGTATGCATGTCAAGGGTCTAAAAATCAAAGGCATAAAGCCCCGGCGCAACAGACTACCTCTTTGAGGGGGAACACCTTCGAAAGAATTCAAGTACCGACATCTCCGAGCCTGCATAAAGCTTATCCCAAGTTATTCTTCTCTTCTCCCTCCAAGACCGAACGTTTCTTAGGTATGGCCTTGGTAGGGGTACCGTTGATCAAAGGCAGTCGGTTATAGGGCGCCACCCTTCAATGCACGCCCAGCTTTGGGCAGTTTTTAGCAAAAGGGGAAGAAACGAGGACCCCTAGCCAGTGGTTTAAGACACCCTTTGATGCTGCTTTAGCAATGTCTAACAAAAAATCAAACAAAAAATCAGATATTTCTACCAAAAATTCACAAACAAAATTGAAATATTTTTCAAAACCCATAAAAATTTGCATATTTTTCCAAAAATTCATAAAAATTTGAATATCTTTTTCAAAATTCATAAACATTTGCATATTTCAAAAAAAACTCCATAAAAATTGCATTGTATTTTCTGATGGTGTTTTGCAGGAACAGCTTTGCAAGGACCAAGAGCACGGGATGAGTCCTATCTCCACTCATTTCTATCAATCTATTGATTCTCCCGATATTCTCATGACATGCCACGCTGGGCATTTTTGGTTATCACCTCCTTATATCATTTTGGTTATATCTCCTGATTATCATTCTGATTATTCATCTCCAGATCTTTCAATCAACTCCTACTAATTTCTCTTGATCAATTCTGCCGATGGGCATTATCAGATCTTGATCATTCAACTCCAAATCTTGATTAGCCAAGTTGGCATCCTCATGACAAAATAACAAACAATGATGCTTTGCGATATCATGATTCAACTCATAATGGTTACTATATTGTGACATGCTATTGATGCTTTGATTCATGCTATGCTTGCTACGCTTGAATGCCTTATTCATTGCTTGTTATCTTTTATATCTTGGCTGATGAATTTTTGAGCGCAGGATAAGAAGCTCTTGGTCCCACCGACTGGGCATCATCATCCAAGCCCCACGGTGCTTGCAGCTCAGTTCTCAGTTCCCATGCTCATTGCACCACCATCTCCTGTATGCATTTTACTATATGTTACATATGCTACTAGATTATATCAAGGACCTTGTGGCTTTGGTAAATCTGGAATTTGAGTTCCCCTTCATCAAAAACGATGACGGTTCCAGAGGCATCTCAGTCATACGGATAGGCCGTTGAGCCGTCCGAGACTGGGGATGATGGTTTCTTTTTATGAGTTGGTGCGTGGATAAACGGGTTTCGGCTTAGTATCAGCTCGTGAAATCGGTTTCTTGACCCAGTCTTGGCAGCTTAGCAATATTATCCTTGATTATCTTATATTTTCATTTGATTTAATTTTTCCTTTTAAACCCAGCATGCATTCATGTAGGAAGTTGAAACAATTGTTGAAAAATCATTCTGATAAGCTGTTTTGAGGGTTGAATTGATCTTAATCTTCAATATGAGATATTCCATGCCGGATTGAGTCCTCAGTTCGCCTTGTTGCTGTTTTGGGTCATTTTCTCGAAAGCTCCTTATTTGGATTTTTATCATCTTATTTCAATCCTTTCCTTTGATCCACCTTGGCTGCAGCACGTCCACTGGCTGGTAACCGCTCCCCAATGGTGAAACTTACAGGTTTGTGACCTGGGATACTTCCACCGCGTTGGAAGTTGATCATTTATTTTATCTCCTTCGTGCACCGCGTGCACACTCCCCCTTTTATCCAAACATTGTTGATTTCATTGAATTTCCCGAGATTTGCTTCATCTCGTGCTTTTGATTTGATTCTCATCAAGTGATGTTGATTGCGTGTCTCATCACACCTTGGCATCTACTTTTCAGTTTGCTACGCTCCCTTGCAAAGCAGACGCCAAGGCGGGGCAGCTGTAGACACGCTAAAATTGATATTATTTTGAGTATATTTCATATTGCCATGAGATGCCCCATTTGACCCTCAAATCGGCTTATTTGAGTGGTTTTTCCCACTTTTCTTGAATTTCCCCTATTTTCCCCTATTTTTCCTATTTTTTTGGATTTTTTTGGCATCTATCTCCATTTTTATGATTTTATGAATTCACGCCTTGATCCAGGGCGCGTTTTGTTTCACGACCGGACCTAGGGCGCCTTTTAAAGAAGTGACAACCTCTGGAAAGGGCGTCAATTCTTGGCATTATCCAATTTTCGAAAAAGAATAAATGTTTGAAAAATGTTAATTAACGCCCTTCTTTGGGGCGTTTTTCAATTGACGCCTCTCCTGGAGGCGTGTTTTAGAATTTCCAAATAAGAGAAATATTTATTTCCAAAATTGATCTGGGAGTTGACGCCCTTGGCCATGTCGTATTTTGAATTAACGCCCTATGGTAGGTCGTCAATTCTTGAATTGACGCCCTGACCCAGGGCGTGTTTCATCTTCTGTCTTCGCAGCCCTTTCCCTAAAGAGTCCTTGCTTCGTTAGACACCTTCCTTGATTGGGGACTGGAGTCTTGCCTCCGTAGGGATCTTGCCATTCTTATCTTCTCCTATATTTGATATGTTCTATTTAATAGAGCCGGCGGCTCCGTTAATTAGATGGGATCCCCTTCGATTTTTCTTCTTCTTATTCTTCTGCTTCAGTTTCTCTTCTTCTTCTTCTTTTGTTTTTACAGGTGGTGCTGCGTCCGAATTGGCTGAAGGAGGGAGACTTCCTGTGCATCCAAAGTCCATCCTTTTACGAAGGAACTCTCTCCCCATCGAGGATTCAAGCCAAAGCGCAGGCTTCTTCTTTTATTTTTATTTCTTTTGTTCATTGCATCGTTCATGCATGCATATATCATTATTATGTTGATTTTCCTCTCAACCATCATTGAGATCTTCCCATAAGTGCAACTCATGCACTCTTTCCCCTTAATTTTTATTCATATTTTCATGCATTCATCATATCTCCCCACACCCTCTTTGCATAGGGGTTTAAGGGCAACCACCCTTAAGGTGTGTTCTTGCACATGTTTTCATGCTCATCTATATATATGGATTTGATGCTACACTCACCATGTTTCTAATCCATATCTTTGTTGGTGTTTGTTTTTGTTTGCAAGGGTAATTAATTGAAGAACTCTCTTCATCGGCCAGCCGATTTGAAGAGAAAGGAAAGCACTCACATCCCCGCACCTTTAAAGGTATTTTTCGCGATCCCTCCCTATTTATTATTCTTATACTTTTGAGGCGTTCGTGTCTCTGGCGATCACAAATTCCCCTTAGCACCTCGTGCTATTTCATGCATATTTATTCATATTCTTAATTCTTCCTTGAGTGGATTTATTAGGATCTACACCGGCAACTTAATCAACTCACAATTAAAAATAAGTATCCGTTGCCACGTATTGATGAGCTCTTCGATCAGCTTTCAGGAGCAGAATATTTCTCTAAAATTGACCTCAGATCAGGTTATCATCAGCTTAGAATTAAAGAATAAGACATTTATAAATTGACTTTTCGAAGTCGTTATGGCCACTATGAATTCGTAGTAATGCCATTCGGATTAACAATGCCCCGGCAGCATTCATGCAACTTATGAACAGTGTCTTCCAGCCATATCTGGACCAGTTTATCATCGTCTTCATTGATGATATCTTGATATACTCCAAGACAAAGGAGGAACATGAAGAACATTTGAAAATTATTTTCCAAACACTTAAAGAACATAAACTCTATGCCAAGCTAAATAAATGCAAATTCTGGCTCAATGAAGTTTCATTCCTAGGCCACATTATTTTAAAAGAAGGTATTACGGTGGATCCTTCTAAAGTCGAAGCTGTCAAAAATTGGAGCCGGCCAACGACTGTATCAGAAGTAAGAAGCTTTCTAGTTATTATAAGATATTCATTAAGGACTTCTCAAAGATTGCAATTCTTTTAACTAGACTCACGAGAATAGAAAATCCTTTTGTCTGGTCAAAGGAATGTGAGAAGAGTTTTCAAACTCTTAAGAATCATCTTACTACAACTCCTATTCTAGCACTACCGATGGAAGGTGGTGGATTCGAAGTATATACGGATGCATCTGGCATTGGCTTAGGGTGTGTCCTCATGCAAAATGGAAAAGTAATATGTTATTCTTCAAGATAATTGAAACGTCACGAAGAAAATTATCATGTGCATGATTTGGAGTTAGCAGCTGTCATTTTCACCTTAAAATTTTGGCATCATTATCTCTATGGAGAAAAGTTTACGATCTACTCGGACCACAAGAGCTTGAAATATATATTTTCTCAAAAAGAGCTAAATATGAGGCAGAGAAGATGGTTGGAATGTCTCAAGGATTTTGATTTTTCTTATTCAATATCATCCTGACAAGGCTAATGCTGTTGCGGATCCACTCAGCAGAAAACCAATGGGTATGCTATCAAGTCTTATGATTAGTATGACTAATCTTATTCCTCAATTTACTCAGTTGAACTTAGATATTGACAGGAAGGAAGAAGATTGCTTCATGGCTAATATCCGAGCTCAACCTACCTTAATAGAGGATCTAGTCAAGTTGCAAAATGAGGATCTCGTGTTACTAGATATTAAAGCTAATATTGAACGCCGACCGAATTTCTCTATTACGAAGGATGGAAGATTGCTATTCAATGGCCGAGTGTGTATACCGGACCATGAGGATACGAAAAAATTGATTCTAGAAGAAGCACATAAATCTAGGTATACCATTCACCCAGGTAGTACAAAAATGTATCAGGATCTCAAAAGAAATTTCTGGTGGCCCAACATGAAGAGAGAAATAGCTGATTTCGTGTCTCGATGTCTCACTTGTCAACAAGTAAAGGTAGAGCAGTTTAGACCCGCAGGTAAACTGCATCCCTTGAATATTCTCGAATGGAAATGGGAGAGTATAGGGATGAATTTCATTATGAGGTTACCTAAGACAAGAGGTGGGCACGATGGTATATGGGTAATCATAGACCGATTAACTAAATCTGCACATTTCATACCAATCAAAAGTCGATGATCTGTGGATATCCTGGCAACATCATACATAAAGGAAATTGTCAAATTACATGGTGTCCCCGTCACTATTATATCTGATAGAGATCCTCGATTCACATTACAGTTTTGGAAGGGTCTACAATAGTCACTAGGGACTAGATTGAATTTCAACACATCCTTTCATCCACAAACTGATGGTCAGATAGAAAGAACGAATCAGGTGGTAGAAGACATGCTCAGGGCTTGTGTTATTGATTATAGAGGTAGTTGGCATGATCACTTGCCTCTGGTAGAATTTGAATATAACAACAGTTACCAGACTAGCATACAAATGGCACCTTTTGAAGCTCTATATGGAAAAAGTTGTTGATCACCAATATGTTAGAGTGAAATAGGGGAAAGATAATTCCTAGGCCCCGATATTATCAGAGATTCTACAGAGAAGATCAAGCTTATTCAAGAGAGAATAAAGATGGCACAAGATAGATAAAAGTCTTATGCTGATAATCGTAGATGTGACTTGGAATTTCAAGTAGGAGACCATGTGTATCTCAAGGTTTCTCCAGGTCGTGGTATTCGGAGATTTGGCATTAAGGGCAAACTAACTCCAAGGTTTATTGATCCGTTTGAAATTCTTGAAAGGGTCGGTGAAGTGGCTTACAAACTAGCTTTACCTCCACAATTAGCAGGAGTTCATGACGTATTTCACGTCTCTATGCTAAAGAAATATGTATATGATCGTGACCATATTATCACTTATGACAATCTGGAGATTCAGAAGGATATGACGTATGAATAAACGTCAATAAAGATTCTAGAACGAGAAGTGCGTCAACTAAGAAATAAAGTTATTCCTATAGTCAAGATTCAATGGAAGAAAATATGGCCATATGAAGCAACATGGGAAACCGAAGCAGCCATCCGGAAAAGATTTCCAAAATTATTCAACTGTAAGTACACAATCCATAACCCATGTATTGAATTTGGGGACCAAATTCTTCTAAGTGGGGGAGGGTGTAGTGGCCCAGAATTTATGTAATAATTTTTGAGTTATTTATAGAACTTTCTAGAACTTATAAGGGCTAAATAGATTAATAAATGGATTATTGGATTAATAAGTCATTATAAGGCCCAATTATGTTAAATAAATAACCTAGCCTATTTAAATAAAATCCAAAAGGTTTAAGGACCAAGCCCATTAAGTTTGGCCCATATTCTAGAAGGTTATTTAGCCTATTTACGTATTTTAAGGATAAATATAATTTTTATGGATAATAATAGGGATAATTAACAAAAGAGTTTGATTGATTTTGAACTCTGTGCACGTTGGATGTAGCGGTCTATCGTGCGACCGCCACAGCCATGTAACGCACCAGTCTTGATGCGTTACATTCTATCAGTTCCGTGAAAGAAATAACGAGTAAAAAGATTAGAACTTTAGGATCTTATCTACAAAAGATCGACTTGGGAGAGTATATAACATTACTAAGGACTCTCAGGGATTAGGTTCTGAAAAATTAAAAACTCTAGAATTGATCTAATCTTTTTTTTTGAATAGAAGAGCCTAACCTAGGAGACAATGGGAGAGTGCACCCCTTACTATCAGTAAGGAGAAAGCCACTCCACCATCAGACCACTAGGAGGCAAAATTTTATTGATAGAGAAAATGATTACATCAATCTAATACTAGGCAAGCCTAGTGAGTCCAGCCGAGCCGCACCTTTTATAATGGAAGGTAGCTCATCATAAGAGTAAAAAGAATTACATTTAGTGGTGCAAGCTAATGAGGCAAGCAGGTCTGCAACAGAATTGGCTTCTCTGTAGATATGAGACAAAGAATCCTGCTGAGATATAATGTTCCAGATTTCTCTGACAAAGCTAAGAATAGACCAAGGGCAATGAGTATCCTTTTTCACAATGCGGACAAGGGTGAGAGAGTCGCATTCAATTAGGGCTGGATTTGAGTTCACAGTCTTCAAGTATTTGATTCCATCAAGAAGGGCACGAGCTTCAGCTATAAGTGGATTGGATTGACCATAAAAATGAGAGAATGCAATAATAGCCTTGCCTCTGTGGTCTCTGATAATACCACCTCCTCCAGTGTCTCCAGATAGCTTGCTGGCTCCATCAGTATTTAGTTTTATAGATGGCCAAGGCGGGCATAACCATCTCACTATCTTCATTTGATGCCTCCCGGGTGCTTGATATTTGATTCCAAATTGATCTAATCTTCAAAACCCCATAAATAGGACCTAGTTCTGAACTGAGCGACCCTTACT
Source organism: Amorphophallus konjac (assembly GCA_022559845.1). Lineage (NCBI taxonomy): Eukaryota > Viridiplantae > Streptophyta > Magnoliopsida > Alismatales > Araceae > Amorphophallus > Amorphophallus konjac. Next base: position 156,764,467 of record CM040118.1, on the reverse strand, counting down.
TTTGGCTCGTAAAGAATCAAGGTAAGGAGATAGAATTTTGGGTAGGCTTTTTAGAAGATTTTTTTTAGTATATTTTAGACTAATAGTTCTCCAAATTTCGTGCTAGGAGATCATGCAACCAAGGAGATTGAAGCTTCCAAAGTTGCTGGTTCGACCATAGTAACTCAGGATTCAGAGCAAAGGACCCCTGAAGATCAAGAGATTAGGATGTCTAAACGAGGTAATTAGAATTCAATCCTTTAGAACTTTTTGATCACCTTAGTTTTATATTCTTACCCTCAAAATTTCACATCTTTAGGACAAGAGGTTGGAGAGATAGAGCAGCAGGAAGTTGCTGGAAAATCGCTGGGAAAGCAGAGCTAGGGCTCAATTTTCAGATTCAAATTAGAAGCTTAAAGCCTAGTTAAGAGGTAGGTAATCTCATGATTGGTAAAAATATCTTGTTAGGGATAAAAGCCCTCTGATTGTACTTGATTTCATGCATTATAGACTATGAATTTCATGTTTTAGTAGGGTCATGCATGCATAATTATCCTTAGCCTTAATCAAAGATAAAAGATATGATCTTGCTAATTCACTGCAACCTATGCATCTAGACAGACTCTTACTTCATTTATCATGACTAGGATAGTTAGATCTTTTTCAAAAACATGACATGTTTCCAAATCATAGTCTTTTAAATTCTTTGTACTATCAGCAGAGACTCTGACGCATCAGACTTAGACCGTCACATTACTGTAACGGCCTTACGATAAGCCGTCACACTCTCTGTTGTATATAGATTACTCTGTTGTCTCTGACGGACCATAGATGGAGCGTTACACTACTGTAACGGCCCCTCGATAGACCGTCACAATCACTGTGACGCCCCCATCCTCGACCGTCAGGATAATCGTAGACCGAATTGAAAATCAGTCAAGTTAACTTATAAGTGTGCTTAGTTATCTAAGTCTTGACCTAATTTCAAATCTTTATGATTATTTACTGATTCATGATAGAAATTACATAATGTAGGTATCTTAAATTATTTTAAGTTATGTTAATTTCATGTACCAAAATTCTATAGTTTTGTATCTAAATCATGATTTTCCAAAGATGTATTAACGGAGTTTTATCATGATTCCCTATTGTTATACATCCTCTCTGTCAATAGAGTCATTTCTTTAAGTACATGGCACATATTCCAGTATGTTATCTATTAGTTTACACTTTGCACTATAGGAACATTATTCTTGAACATGAGGACCTCTCTATTAGATATTCCTTCCAATGGACTAGGAAATATTGTTTCAAGGCCTCCGTAATTCTCTGCGAGCCTGGGATTCCCACTAAGACGCTGAGTTGGTTGTACTATTAAAACCCAATTGATTAGAAAGCACTATCAATGTTTTCTGGTTCTAGCAATGTAACAGATCTATATTGGACCGTCAGGCGCATGTAACGGCCCAATATACGACTGTCACATCCAACTGAGTTCGATTTCTTAGTTCTGGATTCAGACAAATGTAATGGCCCAATACTGGAGCGTCACATCATGTAACGGCCCAGTACACGACCGTCACACTGCTTGAGTATTTTAACCCGAGGTTTGACCAAGGGTTGAAACTCCAAGGTTTCTAGATGGACTCTTGATGATCTAGAACTTATCATATTGATCAAGAAACCTAATATAATGAATGGAAAAAAAAGAATGTACCGTTATGCTGCCGATTTATTTTCATAAGCATAACATAGTATAAGTCATTCTTGATTTCTCATGACTCTTATTAAAGCATTCATTCATTGAATTACTGTTATCAAGAGCTTGTTGGAATTGTACATTCTTGGCCATACTTTATTGTTACATGCATGGAAAAAATTTGATTTATACTTGAAGATGCGATCGAGCACTGATTGTGTTCAAGGGCTCTATGCTAGTCCCCTCGGCTGATTGTCGGAAACATACTATTATAAACAATGGGGTATGATGCTACTGGCGTCGCATTGCGCTGGGAGTACTTTCTTTATAAATAAGTAAAAATCCACAACACGATACAGCATGATTGATACTTCTACATGACTTTCTTGATATTCCACAGAAATTCATGAAGTACTTGCTCATAAGCAAAAGATACTGGAGTGATGATTATGTGGCTTGCTAGTACATTCTCGTTACATTCTTGTTCATGAAAGGCCATATCATGTTTTTATAACATTCTTGCTAGTTCATACTTGCTCTCATTCTATCTTACATACTTTGGTTTAATCGCATGATTGATTGCATTCGCATGATTTTACCTTATTCATCTAGAGCAAAAATGTTAATTACTTTAATAATGCCTTCATGTTGATGCGAAGATACCTACTAGGTAAGTGTGCTCATTACCTATTACCATTCTTTTTTAGGAAATAGAAGTGAGTCGGGTCGGATTCGGAATGTTCAAGTAGCGGATCCGAGAGTGAATAAAGAATGAGCGAAGACTTAGGAAGTTTACATTGTTTAGATCGAGTTTATGTAATTTCTTATTTCTTAAGTCTAGCATGATGGAAGTTGAATTAGTGGTTGTATTCGAATATTTGATTTGATTATTAATGAAAGTTGAAGTTGAGTAAATATTGTGCGATTGTATTCTTATGTGTGATTGCCTTGCGCTCTGGTCGTTCTTGCTTGCAAGAGGCTTACCATGTCGGCTGTTCACGTTCCTCGAGCGAGTCTTCCGCTATAATAAAGGCTCGGGGCGTGACACTGGATATCGAAGGCTGGGTGCTGGAGGCCTGCTTGAATGAGGCATGCTGGCTTGGATGGCTAGAGACTGGAAGCTGGAGGATAATCCATAAGGAGGTGTTGACCCAGAGGACTGGGGACTGGAAGCTGGAAGCTGGAGCCTAACCCGTAAGGGTGTATTGGCTTGTATTGCTGGTGACTGGAGGCCAGAGGCCGACCCGCGAGGTTGTTTTGGCCCACGTTGCTAGGGATTGGAGGTCTACCCATAAGGGTGTGTTGACCTATATTACTGGGGGCTGGAAGCTGGAGGCCTACCCGTAAGGGTGCTTCGGCCTATGTTGCTGGAGACTGGAAGCCGGTGGCCGACCCGAGAGGGTGTGTTGGCCTATGTTATTGGAGTCTGGGAGCTGGAGGCCGACCCGAGAGGGTGTGTTGGCCTATGTTACTAGTATTGTTTAGTCTGGGGAGTTGGAGTTGAGGTTGGCTGGCACGTTGTCATGGTGGCATAGCTAGAGACCGGGATTGGGACTGGAGCTGGTTGGCTAACCATTGAGGTGTTGTAGCCGAATACTGGGACTGGTGACTGAAACTGGACCTGGGCAGCTGGCCTGTGGAGGCGTTGTAGCCTGAATACTAGGACTGGTAACTGGATGTGGAACTAGGCGGCTGGCCTGTGGAGGCATTGTAGCCGAAATGTTGGGACCAGAAACTAGAACTGGAACTGGGAGGCTAGCCTATAAAGGCGTTGTAGCCGAAACTGGAACTGAAAACTGGGCGACTGGCCTATGAAGGCGTTGTAGCTGAAGTTGGGACTGGAACTGGGCGGCTAGCCTGTGAAGGCGTTGTAGCCGAAACTGGGACTAGAGGCTGAGCGGCTGGCCTAGGAAGGCGTTGTAGCCGAAACTGGAACTGGGAGCTGGCGGCTGACTACTGGTGTGTAGTAACTGAAATACAGGAGCTAGTCGGCTAACCGTGGAGGTGTATAGCCAAATACTGGGGCTGGAATTGGCGATGGCCGACCCTCGGGGGCGCAATGGCCACCGATGTTGTGAAGTGATGCTGAGGTCGCCATGGGCAAGATATCATGATTGATGACTTCCATCAGTGAGGAGTAGAGAGGGAGAGAGTTTTTTTTGTTTTCTCTTTTCTAGCTCTACAACCCTTGCGGGTTTTCGCCAGAGTTGGCCCCCTTTTGCTTTTTCCATTGTGCCCTTGCGGGTTTTCACACCGAGGGGTTACCCGATTTTACCTAAGACGCCCTCTCGGGTTTTCACCTCAGTTGGGTTGGTGGCAATTTTTGCCCCCAGTCACCTCGTAGAGAGAGTTGACTGAGCCCGCCGGGGTATCTCTATTTTTAACCCGATTTTTTTTGACCTGGGATCCTTGTGGCTGCCATCCGTAGCGTGCTGCTGTCAGGGGATGGAACCTGGAGTTTGTGCTGTTGATGGCTTGTCGTCGTCGTAGCCATGGTAGTGGCTTTGACGGGTGGTCTGGGAACTAGTGTGCCATAGTGGCGTATTGTTGGAATCATGACTGGGATCTGGGAACTGGTATGCCTTTACGGCGTATTACTGGAGTGATGACCGGGTTCATGGTGACTCGACCATGATAGGCTGGTGACTGGGAATTATGGGTTGATGGATTCTCATGATAGATGGATCCAAGGTTGTTGTGATGTAGGGGCCAACCGAGGTGGCGTGTAGGCTGAGATTTGCTGGAATGAATGAGTGGACTAATGCATGAATTGCTGGTGTATATGGGCCGACCGTGGAGGTGTAAGGCCGAAGGAAGTGTGAGCCAACTGGGGTGGTGTATGGCTAACTGGGGAGTGTAAGATCAACGAGCTAGAGATGTGTACTAGCCAGGGACTGGTATAGGCCACCATGGGAGGGGAGTGGCCTGGGAAGCTAGTTTAGGCCAAATGTAATGGTATATGGCCGATAGGGAGGTGCAAGATTTATAAACTGGAGCAGGGGATTAGTCAGGGACTGGTACGGGCCTACGGGCCAGGGATATGATTGCTGGAAGGTGGGTAGTTGGTTGCCCCAGCTGAGGGAGAAGATAAATTTTATTTTTGTTCTTTTTACCAGCTCTGCCACCCTTTCGGGTTTTTGCCAGAGCTGGCCCCCTTTTGCTTTTTCTGGTACGCCCTTACGGGTTTTCATACCGGGGGGTTACCCGATTTTGCCTAAGGTGCCCTCGCGGGTTTTCACCTTGGCTGGGTTATTGGCCTCTTTGCCCCCAGCCGCTTTCTTGAGAAAGAGGGCGACTGAGTCCGCCGGGGTATCTCTATTTTTAACCCCATTTTTTTTTATTTTTTTTTGTTTATCTGAGAGCCTTTTAGCTGTTCGGTGACTGGCACTGGGTGTCCTTAGCTTGCTGTTGTCAAAGGACGCTGTCGGTGGGATCATTATTGTTGATCCTCTGTTGTTGATGCTAGAGTCGCTTGATGGGGCTTGGCTAATCACCGAGCAATCTAGAGCTTCACGTAGACCTTAGGGCTGGCTAATCCATGTAGCTTGCAGCTAGAGCTTGGACTGAAGCTTGAACATATCGACTTTGATGATGCAAAGGCTGAGGTTGTGGGTTGTGGTGGCGTATAGGCCAAGAATTGACGTAGGCTGACCAAAGAGGCATATTGGCCAAAGGTTAGGGATTTAACTAACTGATAAGGTGTATCGGTGAGGAACTGGGTGATGTGTAGACCAAGCATTATGGTGTTTTGGCCAGAGATCAGGTGTTGGATTGACTATGGAGGTGCTTAGTCAAGGGTATGTGTAGGTCGACTGTGAAGGAGGACGACCAAGGTGGGGGCTTGACCAGCCATGGCGGCATATAGGTCAAAAGGGTAGCGGCAAACAGGGATAGTGTGAGACTAGGAGGAACAGGAAGGTCGACCATGATGGTGTATTGACCTGGATGCTGGGTGGTGACCAACCATGATGGTGTATTGGTCAAAAATTGGGTGTAGGCCGATCGTTATGGTGTGATAGCCAGAAGAAGGTATGATGACCCACTATTGTGGTGGGGCGGTCAGGGATTTAGGGTGAGGTGGTTGGCTGTTCCTAGAGAGGAAGATAGATTTTTGTTTTTCTCTTTACCAGCTCTACCGCCCTTTTGGGTTTTCGCCAGAGCTGGCCCCCTTTTGCTTTTTCCGATGCGCCCTTATGGGTTTTCACACCGAGGGATAACCTGATTTTGCCTGAGGTGCCCTCGCGGGTTTTCACCTCCGCTGGGTTTGTGGCCTTTTTGCCCCCAGCCACCTTATGGAGAGAATGGCTGAGTCCGCCAGGGCATCTCTATTTTTTTAGCCCCTTTTTTATTTGTTTTTTTTTTTTTGGTACCTGTGAGCCTTGCGGCTGTCGTCCTTAGCTTGTTGCTGTCGGGGGACGTTGCCCGAGGGTTGCGTCATTGACAACTTGTTGCTGTTGCAGAAGCAAATGTGGATCGGCCCCCAATCGAGTAGCTCGAGACTTTAGGGTGGATCCAGAGAATGGCTGGTCTTTGCTGTAGGTGGCTGGGACCTTGACTGGGATCTGGGTGGCTTGGCCTTGTTGAACATGATGGCCGAAGCCACGCTTGGACAGGGTGTCCACCTGGGTGTTCCTACCCCTTCGGACATAATAAATACTGAAGGGATAGACTTCCCACCAGGGTATGCTGGTAGCCACCGGTAGAGGACCCGACTGAGCTTCGCCGGCGTCACCAGGTGGCGTTGGCAGGGATTCCACCGAGTCGTTAGCTGACGTATGTGGAGTTTCTTTGGAGCTACTGGGCGGGTGTCGGCGAGATTCACCCACTTTCACTCTGCTGGCTTTTGAGCTTGGTACCCTTCTGGTGAATGGAGGGACCTCTTGACTTAGGACCTCCGAATGGGTTGGGCCTCTTTTCTAATGACCCATCTTCATCTGAGGGAGGACCGACGCTCCTCCTTGGAGTTTCCCCCATTGCTTAGGCTTGGAAGGCTGGATACTGGACCGGGGTGATTGCCCCCAGTGTGATACTGGTGCATCAGCTTCTCTGAGCTTCACCTGGTCTTCTGGAGGTAGGGGTGGCGGCGGTGTGTCACCTATTTTTGCAGCCGCTATGGCACCCCCTTTTTGTTTGCAGGGCCGAGGTTGACTCAGCACCAATGTGGTGGACCGAACAAACCCTATCCGAGGTTGTCTAGAGCATGGCATTTCTGGTGAGTGCTGATGTAGTTGGAACTCGAGAGTGCAGTGCCCGAGCTGGGGCCGACAGAATGGTGACCTAGAACTTGGTGTTCACTTGGGCCGTCGGAGTTGTTGCCGGAACTCGGGGTTCGTGACCCATGTTGTGAACTGGGGATGTCAGAGGGATGGTGACCCAGAGCTTGACGCTCGTTCTGGGTGTTGGCGAAGCTAGTGCCCGAGGCTGAAAGCCTATATTAGCAGTTCATGAAGCTGGGATCCGGGACTAGAAACCCGAACTAAGTGCTTGATGACGCTGGGTTCCAGAGCTAGAAGCCCATCTTGAATGCTGATGGTGCTGGGACCTCGGACTGGATGTCGGTCGTGGGCATTGTCGAAACTGGAACCCGGGGCGGGAGGCCCGTCTCGGGTGCTGATAAAGCTAGGACCTGAGGCCGAATGCCTGTCTTGGGTGTCGATAAAGCTGGGACCCGGGGCTGAACGCCCAGTCTTAGGTGTTGATGGAACTGGATCCCAGGGCAGAACACCCGTCTTGGGTATTGATGGAACTGGATTCCAGGGCAGACGACCCGTCCTAGGTGTTGATAGAGCTAGAACCCGGGGCTGAACCCCCGCCTTGGGTGCTACTGGAGCCGGATCCTAGAGCTAGACGGCCCCCCTTTTTTTTTTGGTTTTGCTGGAGCTGGAACCCAGGGCTGAATGCCCCTTCTTGGGTGCTGGTGATGCAGGAATACTGGGACCCAGGGCGGAGCGGCCATCTTGGGTATTGAGGTAGCTGAGACCTAGGGCGAGAAGCCTGTCTTGGGTGTTGATGTAGTTGAGACCCGCGGCGGAAAGCCCATCTTGGGTGTTGGGGTAGTAAGGACCTAGGGCGGAAAGCCCATATTGGGTGTTGTTGGAACTAAGACCCAGGGCTAGACACCCGTCTTGGGCGTTGCTGGAATTGAGACCCAGGGCTAGACGCCTATCTTGGGTGTTGCTGTAACTGAGGCCCAGGGCTAGATGCCCGTCTTGGGTGTTGCTGGAACTAAGACCTAGGACTAGATGCCCATCTTGGGTGTTGCTGGAACTGAGACCCAGGGCTAGACGCCCATCTTGGGCGTTGCTGGAACTGAGACCCAGGGCTAGACGCCCGTCTTGGGTGTTGCTGGAGCGGAGACCCAGGGCTAGACGCCCGTGTTGGGTGTTGCTGGAGCGGAGACCCAGGGCTAGACGCCCATGTTGGGTGTTGCTGGAGCTGAGACCCAGGGCTAGACGCCCGTCTTGGGTGTTGCTGGAGCTGAGACCCAGGGCTAGATGCCCATCTTGGGTGTTGCTGGAGCTGAGACCCAGGGCTAGGCACCCGTGTTGGGTGTTGCTGGAGCTGAGACCTAGGGCTAGATGCCCGTCTTGGGTGTTGAGGTGGCCTTGTCCCGAAGAGGAAACCCTTTGCTGGGAGTTGGCATTGCTGGATCATAGGGGCAAAGACCCCATCATAGAGCTGGGAGGCCAGTGGCCCACTGCGGTGGGTCCGCATCGGGGACATACCTTGATGAGACCCGGGGTCGTCTACCCGAGCCAGACGCTGGGGAGCCTCGAACTCGGGGTTGAAAGCCCGTATTGAGTGCCGGCTCGTTGGATACTCGGGTCGGAAGGCCCGTATAGAATACTGGGAGGCCTTGACCCTGGGGTGGGAAACCCGTGCTGGGGGCTAGGCTTGGCCGGGACTCGGAGCTGAGAGCCCGAGTGAGGTGCTGAGGAGCCGGAGACCCGTGGCAGAAAGCCCGTGTCGGGTGCTGGCAGAGCTGGGGACCCAGGGGTCAATGACCGCATGGGTCTCTGTTGCTGGATGAGCAGTGGGGCCGGCTGCCCGTATGGGCAGTCGCCGGACTGGGCTGCTTGTCGGCCATGGCAATGGCACCCGGGGATCAGGGCGAGCCGAAGGTCGAGCCAGCGTTGACGAACATGATTGGCGTTGCCAACCGTAGGTGCCCGGCATGGATGGCAATGACGATTGGACCGTAGGTCACTATCGCCACATGTCTGTTGTTGCTGTTGCTGGTGCAGGTTGGCCGCTCGATGATGACCGGTCGCATGTTGCATTCTGGACGGGGGCCCTCCTCTTCCTCTCCGATAAGAAAAGGCGAGGGCATTGCGGCATACACTTGACAGGTGTGACTCTTCTTCGATAGAAAGAAGAAAGGTAGGAGACGTCCCATCGGGCGTGCCATCCTTGTTTGCGACCGCGGGGGAGTCACTTGTCGTTTTCTCCTCGCGGCGGGGGGTAGACTCGCCTTTTACAGAAGGTCGAGATAGGTTGACTGGGCACGCGAGGATTCTGAGGGTATTGAGAAGAAGGCAAAGAGAACGATGGGAACGCATTGGAAGGTATGGCGTATGGTTCATCATTCTGGGAGACTGGGACATGGATGGCTAGGTGGAATGTAGGCGTGCCGGTCAATTTCTCGACGATCACCTATGAAACCGAGGATTGACCGGGGAAGCGTCGCCAGGACGCGACACGTGGCTCGAGGGATCGGGTGACACGTGGATAGAAGGGGTTCCACGGGTGCGAGTGAACATGTGATTATGGGGATTCATGTACTGGACATCTTTTCCCACCGGTCACAAGCAACCGGTGTCTATTTTACATCGGATTGAATCCGAATACCTTTGTTTCTTCTGCCAAAGAGAGAGTCAGAGACCCTGGGAGCCACGACGTCGGGAGGGATTAGTCCGTGGAACAGCGATAGGGCAACAGCAACACAACAGGGATTACTGGGGACAGGGAGACTGGTTCCAGCGAGGAGGGGAATCCGCTCCTTCACTGGAGTACATGACTTATATGCCATGAAAGGAATTTATATGGGGGCGTGAGAGCCCGATTACAATTGCTTGCAAGCCACGAGACAATTCCGTCATTCATGACGATCCCCGGGTCATTGCATTATTGTGTGGGTATTTCCACATTTGTACGTGTCATCCGTCAAAGGACCTGTGACTCAGGAGGATGGCACTCGAGGGGCATCACAATGTATTCCCGACATGAGACAGTGTCGAGGTCGAGGCAGTAGGGGTGCCGTAGGCACCGTTGTGCTGGGGCAGTTAGGTGGTTGGGTGCCGCGGGGCCCGATGTGACTGGAGTAGCTGGAAGTCGGGTGCAGAGGGCACCATTGTGACTGAGTGGCTGAGTGGCTGAGTGGTCGGGTGCCACATGTCCCGATGTGACTGGAGTAGCTGGCAGTCGGGTGCCGGGGGCACCGTTGTGGCTGGAGTTGTTGGCAGTCGGGTGCCGGGGGCACCGTTGTGACTGAAGTAGCTGGGTAATCGGGTGCCGGCGACACCGTTGTGACTGGAGTTGTTGAGTGGTCGGGTGCCGCGGGCCCCGATGTGACTGGAGTAGCTAGCAGTCGGGTGCCTGGGGCACCATTGTGATTGAGTGGCTGAGTGGTCGGGTGTCGCGGGTCCCGATGTGACTGGAGTAGCTGGCAGTCGGGTGTCGGGGGCACCGTTGTGACTAGAGTTATTAAGTGGTCGGGTGCCGCGGGTCCCGATGTGACTGGAGTAGCTGGCAGTCGGGTGCCGGGGGCACCGTTGTGACTGGAGTTGTTGGCAGTTGGGTGCCGGGGGCACCATTATGATTGAAGTAGCTAGGTAGTCGGGTGCCGGCGGCACCGTTGTGACTAAAGGAGGCGGGCGCCATGAAGAGGCTGAGGCGCGAGTATAGGTACGTGTGTTCAACTGGTTTCATGCTATATGAGAGCCACGTGGGCTTTAAAAATGGGTCGAGGAGGCCGAAGTACAATGGGCGCAGGCCACGGGACAATTTCGACGGGTGGATCGGTCCCCGGGTTAATGCGGGATATGGCGGATATCCGCGTGATTTACAGAGGCTCTCCATGAAAAGATCGAGACACGCCCGACTGTCTAGGTAGCAGGGGCGGTCGTGGGCTGGCGCCTGATGGAGGTTGGACACGGCTCAAGGTGAGCGATCGGGTCCGGGCACCGGAAGGTAAATGTCGTCATGCTGGGGAGTCGAGACCGACCCCAGGAATATTATTCCCGGGCAAGGGTCTGGATAACTCGAGTCATCAGTCTGAGCGGCCGGCGGCTAGCTTAGAGCGGGCGGTGGGCACGTAGTTCCATGTCAGAAGTAGGTGCTCCATCAGGGCGTGTGTATAGCCATCGTGGGTTGTTACATGCGGGCGGACCCGGGATGCGGGTGTCTTCGCCATCGCCATAGTGCCTTTCGTGTGATGGGCATGGACTTGTGTGAGATGGCTAGACGCCACGTGAGAGAAGCACGTATGACATACCCTCGGCGTGTATAAGCCAATCGACAAGCCAACCACGCGCGTACCTAGTTCCTCGCGTCCCCAACCCTTGTCGAAGGCCTCGGGAGTCCGAGGGCGCGACAGTTAGGTCGGAGGGTGTTGCATTGCATCCTTCCATTCCATGTTGCATTCCATTGTTCCATTGAGCTCCCTAGGGGGAGCTTTTATAGTGGAAGGTGAAGGGGTGGAAGGGGTTTACCCGGACCAAGTTGAGGGCTGGGTTTAGTCCGGGTAAACCCTAAAAACATATTTTTTTTGTTACGGAGTGGGGGAGGGAGGGTTTAGGCGGACCAGCCCAAGGGGCTGGTCTGGTCCATCTAAATCCCTCCCCCAAGTGGGGTTTAGGCGGACCAGCCCAAGGGGCTGCTCTGGTCCCCCTAAACCACTCATGGTGGGGTTTTTTTTGTTTAAAAAATCTTTTTTTTTTAGTTTTGGATGGGGTTTAGGCGGACCAGCCTAAGGGGGCAGGCTGGTCCACCTAAACCCCCTCCCCCAGGGGGTTTAGACGGACCAGCCTGGGGGTCCAGGCTGGTCCGCCTAAACCCTCCCCTAGGGGGGGTCTAGGCTGGTCCGCCTAAACCCTCCCCTAGGGGGGGTTTAGGCGGACTGGCTGGGAGCCTTTTTTAATTAAAAATTTTTTTTTTAGTTTAATGGGGGTTTAGGCGGACCAACCTCGGGGGTGAGGCTGGTCCGCCTAAACCCCTTCCCCCAAGGGGGTTTAGCCCGACCAGACCCAAGGCTGGGTCTGGTCCGCCTAAACCCCTCCCCGGAGGGGTTTACGCGGGTTTGACTGGGTTTGACCAGGGTTTGACTGGGTTTGACCGGGTTCGACTGGGTCAGAGTATCGAAAGACACCAATGCCCCTGTTATAAAAAGAATTTTCTTCCGGGGGTTCCGCCCCTGGAAACCCCCGCAAGGGGCGCTGCCCCATTGACCCCCGCAACCTGACCCCGCAGGTCGAACCCCGCGACCTGACCGCACAGGTCGATCCGCGTGTGAGGGCACACAAGGGAGGTGCATGACGCGATGGGTTGCTGGGAGTCCCAAGTTGGGATCGGACTTGCTGTAGAGTGCCTGGAGCATTCGCACCCACCAGGTGCTCGGGGAAGTTCCCGGCACGCGCGTGCTCACCGTATACGGGTGCTGTGAGCTCCTGAAGCTTGCGGTTGGCCTTGACGGGTCTTCCTTTGACTTCAGAGGGCTGGAGGGAGGCGACTCGAGGGTAGACCCCGGCCTCATTGCTGGGCGCCACGTGGCCTGGCTTGTAGTCAGGGTGCCCCCGAGTCGGCTCGGGTAGCTATGTTGAACGCGGGCAAACCCGCAGACTGAGTGATCAGGGGTGGACCCGATCGATCGTTGATATTGCCACGGGGCACGGCTAGCTGGTTAGGACCCTTGGTTGGGCCCGCTGACTGGGACGTCGACATGATGATGTCATTTGTTTGGTGGTCGGGGTGACCCTCCCTCTTTGGCGAAGGACCGTATGATGCGGCAAGCTGTTCTGAGTCCTGAGTTAATCCGGTTGTTGAGGCGCCGGTGGTGTGACACCGTATGCAGAGTGTCCGAGGGTGATCCCCGAATCTTTTCAGAGTGCCGTAAGGTACGGCAGGTTGTCCCAAATCCCGAAACTGACCCGGTTGTTTGGAAACTTGATGGCATAGTGCCGTTTGCTCGGGGCCGATCCCCGATTGTTATGTTGCGCCGCTTGACCCGGTGAAGTGTCTCGATTTCTGAACACAACTCGACTAGTGGAGCAACTTTGGCAATGTGCCGTTTTGCTCCATTTAGGGAGTATTTCCCTATGCTTAATCTTTGATTAATTCGAGAAAATAAGCCGGTGCCAACAGGCACTAAAAGGCCTTAGTACACTGGGGCAAGCCCCGTGACAATTCTATCTCGAAGATCGGTTCCCAAGTCATTGCACAATAGAGTGGGTTTTTCGCTAATTTACCGACTGTCCCTTGAGGGACTACATCTGCTACACAGTGGTCATGGCCGGACTAGATACTGGGACAATGGCACTGACTGTAGAGCGTATGGGTTGGGCGTCAGTATGTCTTGGAGTTAGGACCAAGCCTTGGAAATGATACTTCCTGGCTATGGCCGAACTAACTTGGGTCAGCGGGCGGGATAGTTAGTCACCGGCTAGGAGAGAGCAGTTGGGGACCGGCCCCATAGTGCCAGAGGTCCCAGCATGAAGGCTTCGATGCAGTTACCATGACATGCCATACGTAGGCGAACCTGGTGTACGGATGTTCTCGCCATTACCATGGCGTCCATAGAGGGGAAGGTTCGTGGGTATTGTCTAGATGCCATATGAGGGGTGTTGATGTGACATACCCTCGGCGTGTATATAGCTGAACACGAACAAACATGCCAGGTTACGCTCCTTGATGATCCAAGTGCTTCACCTGCAGGAACTGGTGATGGATTTCTTTGATGCTCGATCAATGACCCTTGGTTTTCCAAGGGATTTTATTGGCAAAGGGATTGCTTGGGTGTATAGTGCTTCACCTGTAGGGATTTTAGGAGGGTTGAGGCATCACCCCATGAAAAGGGGTTTACAGGGGGCTAGGTTCAGGCAGGCTGGCTGGGTTTAGGCAAGCTGGGTGAGGAGAGAGAGAGTTATGCGCTAGAGGCTGGGTTTAGGTGGGCTGGGTGAGGAGAGAGAGGGAGCAAGGGCTTTCGGTGGGCTGGTTTCACCCGCATAAATGGGGTTTTAGGCAGGTTGGTTTGAGGAGAGAGAGAGAGAGGGGGCAAGGTTTAGGTGGGTTGGTTTCACCCCACGTAAAGGGGGGGTTTAGGCATGTTGGTTTGATGTGTGCCCATGGGGTTTAGGTTGGTTGGGTTGAAGAGAGAGCGGCGCATGGTTTAGGTGGGTTGGGTTGATGTGCCCACAAGGGGTTTAGGCGGGTTGGGTTGAAGAGAGGGAAAATGGTGCATGGGGTTTTGGTGGGTTGGGTTAGTGTGGGCCCCTCAAGGGGGTTTAAGCGGGTTAGGTTCACCCTCTCTCTCTCTTCCTCCTTCTTTTTGTTTTTTTGTTTTTATATTTTATGGAAAGAAGGGAGTGAGGCCCTGGTTTAGGCGGGCTAGGTGGCTAGCCCGCCTAAACCACCCCCCAAGGGTGACCAAGTCACTACAAGAAAATGCACTATCAACGACAGAAATTTAACGATGACAAGTTCTGTCACTAAATAGGGATAGATTAGCGACCAACAAATTATCCGTCGCTAATATGTAGAATGTTGAAATTTTACGATTAAATAGTGGCAATTTCATGACAGAAAGTTCTGTCTCAAAAATGTTTGTGACAGAAACTATTCCCTCCTCTAATTCATCACAAATTAGTGGTCGAATAGTGATGAAAAGTATTCTGTCGCAAAGAGAGATAGATTTACATTGGAAATTATGGTCACAGATTATGAGCTGAATAATTGCAAGCAAATTTTTTTGGTTGGTTATCCGTCGTTACTTTGCGACAGATTAGCGAAAAATTTAGATAGTCGCTAAATTTGGAGACGGATTTGCGACAGAAATTCCGTCGCTATTCTGTCGCAATCTCGGTCAGACCGGTTCTGAAAGTATCTATCGACCGACCCAGGCTCGCCGGTTGACCGACCCTCCCAGTCGGTCGATCGCCTAGGGTGGCCAGTCTACAAATCCAAGGGTCAGTTAGCCCGTTTGAACCCCGCAACTCGATTTTCGCACCAGAACACCTAAATTAATATAATAATCAAGAAAACCCATAAGAATTGTGTCATCCCGGCCTCCTGTGTGTGGCGGCCACCCCAAGATTTGGTTCTCCATGTGTAGACTTTTATATAATATTTCACGGAGGATTTGCATGCATAGATGGGTGTTCATGTAAGGATTTTGTGTATCTAGGTGAGTCTCTTGGGGTCAGTACTCTTCGGTTCTTAGCCGACCTTGCATGTCGACTTGAGGGTCATGTTTGTGTGAGTTGTTCTGGCCGATATTAGTTGGTTTCTGTTGGACTTTGTGTCACGACATGAGGCCATATTCTATTGGGTTTCCAATGTGTGCTTTGGGCACTCCGATATGGTTTCCATGTGAGTGTGTGTTTAGTGTTTTACCGTAGCACTGCCTTGAGGGCATATCATGATGGACCAGGCAAGAATAGCTGAGTGTGTGCAGCACTCGCAGAACAAAGGCGAGGATAGCCTAGAGCGCAAGAGGCCTGGGTTAGGGCAAGTGTGTGTTGCTGTTGGGTGCATGCAGTGGCGTGTATCCCATGTCAGGTTGCGAGTCCAAATAATTCAATATTATCATTTTATCTATTTCATTAATTTATAATTAATATTTATTTTTTGACTCTAGAATAACAGATCTACATTACATAATAATAGTGGGTCATCTATGTAGGGTTGATAGGTTTGGTATCGTTTCACAATGTCGTCAACCAAGACATGTAATGAGGTATAAAATGTCAACCAAAAAAATACTTCCTTAAAAATCAAATAAAAGATATACATGTCCAAATAAAATGATCTTGTCATTTTTATTTCTTTTATTAATCATTAATTAATATTTATTTTTTAACACAATAATAATTTTTATTATGATAATTTATTAATGCAAAGTTCACCATTTTTGTTTACATTATTATTTTTTAATATATAATTATTTCTATAATATTTATTAATTATTAAAATACTTATTAAAATAATATTTCATTAGTAAAATAGTTTTTAAATGGTAGTAATTAACTAATTGCAGACTATTTTGTATTTTTATTGGTTTTATTTATTTAATATTTTTTATTTGAATTGTATATATTTTTGTAATAATATATGTGTAAATTTTAGAAAAAAATCATGTTTTAATTATTTTTTTTATTTTTCAATTATGACTGTCAATTAATGGGCTGGGCTCGGGTCAGGCTTAGATCGGCCCGGCTCGCGCTTGACGTTAAGACATATATGAAATCTGGTCGGGTTGGGCTATATATGTCGACGGATTTTAATAGGAGTTTTTGATGTTAATTTAATAATTTGAAAGGAGAGTTTTTAATTTTTTTTAGATTATTTAAAATAATAAGATCAGGACGAGTCGGCCCGCAGGACTAGTTCGGTTGGGCTTTTAAGCGAGACTAAAATTAATTAAAGTCCGCGAGTCAAATTGAAAATCACCCACGGCCCAATTCAAAATGGGGCCCAGCCTAGCCCGGCTGGGCCGACCTATTGACAGCCATATTTACAATACACATTAAATAATTATTTTTATAATAAATTTATATTCTAATTTAGTGATTATTATATTAATTCTCAATTTGTTTTATTAAAATTTTATAAAATATCGGTGACGAATTTGGAACGGATAAAATCCATCGCATATGTTCAATTTATTCGTGGGAAATCAAAAATTAGCAAATGATTTGAGGTGGATTAGTAGTGGATTGCAATTCTTTCCTTCCTCCACCAATCCTCTCTCCTTTCACACGCACGCACACACTCCCCGGGGCCTCGCCGACGTCCCTCCTGTTGGGTACGTCAATAGGATCTAGAGGGGGCTGAATAGAACCTTTTAGAAACAATGGCCAATTTAAAACTTGATCCGATCACTTAATGAAATGCAGAACAAAGGAACACTGATGTTGCCCAACGAGATATGTCAAACCGGACTGAGATATTACTCACAAGGAATGTGATCAGCGCTCATTAGAAAACTAGCTCACACCGAGCCCAGATCGAACACTTAGTGGGTGTGTGTGATCAACTCAAAGTGTGCATGTGCAGTGTAAGAACATATCAGAATGTGTGCAAATATGAAGCACGCAAGTCCCTGTGAATGGGGACATAAGAGAAGGATCAATCACACAATAACAAATCACTGCACAAATGATTTTTAAGGTGGTTCAGTCTGCAAATCAGCAGACCTACGTCCACCCCTCACCAAACCCGGTGAGACTTCACCACGCTGAAAAAGTAGCAACGGGGACAAGTCCCCTACAACCACTGATACACAGCTTGACCGCTGATTCACAACTTCGACACAAGGACATAGTCCTCACCGCTGATTTATAGCTTAATAGGGATGAACTCCACACACACGAGGACGTAGCCCTCATGCGAACATAGTCCTCATGAGGGCATAGTCCTCAAGCTGCTACACGTAGCAACACATGGGGGAAAGCCCCAAACACGCTGATACACAGCTTAACGGGGATGAACCCCACACGCTGTAGAGCTACAGCACCATACGAGGACAAGCCCCAAAACAAAAATAAAAATAAGAAACAACAGACGTTGCAAGGATGCAGCAAAACATGGGGACAAACCCCAACAAACACACACGGCTGTACTACAGCCAAAACCACTCTGGTCTCTAAAATAGAGCACCGGACATACACTATTGTCAATACAGCACATCACACTGAAAAACAAATATGGAGTTTTTAAAATAAAAACACAAAACAAAATGAAAGAAACCAAATGTGTTAGGGTGTAATATAGGATCTAGAGGGGGGGGGGTGAATAGATCTCCTTCAAAAATTACTTCAATTAAAACCCTCTCTATAAAATCATGTAGAAATAAAACTAGATGGCTCGATCTAAACAGATGTTCTATTGAGGCTCACACTCGAACACTAATAAAGCACAAGTAGCCTGGGACTTAACTAAACACACAGATGACACTTCATAGCTGTGTTTAATACGAATAGACAATATACAGAGGAGATTTAACTAGTAAATAATCAAACAGCCTATGAATGGGGGATAGAAGATATGGAACTTGACACTCACACAAACCACAGTGCACAGAGATTTTAGATGGTTCGATCTACTACCATAGACCTACGTCCATCTCCCACTCAAACCCGAGTGAGGCTTACCGCTGACAAACAGCTTGAACAGCTGATCCACAGCTTCGGGGACGGATCCGTACAACCACTGATCCACAGCTTCAGAGAACTAATCCCAAACAGTTAAGCTTCACAGCTTGCTCTGCTGAGCCTCACAACTTGCTGTCCGAGGAACACTCCTCGCCGCTGAGCCTCACAGCTTGCTTATCCAAGGAATCAATCCTTGCTGCTGAGCAACAGAGCTTGCTGTCCGAGGTTCACACCTTGCCGCTGAGTAACACAACTTACTGTCACAAGGAAGAAAACAAACGTAAAAACACAATGAAAATGTAGCTCAATTGAGCAGACAGACTCTAGATTTGATCCACAAGTCAAAACATAGATAGATCTTCAATAGATCTACACCTTCACTCCAAGAGCTTCGATACTCTATTTTTTTGAACACTCTTTCTTCTTTCTAACGATCTTCTTCTCAGAACTCTCTCTTTCTTTTCTCTCAATCTTTTTATTAACATCCGATACTCTGTTTTTCTTTCTTTTTCTTCTCTCTTCTACAACGAGCTCTTCTCTCTCAATACTCCTCTTAGAACTCTCTCTACTAAGGAACTCTCTTCTCTGGAGCTTCTTTATCTCTTTTTAGTTTTTTGTCATATTACTTCAGACGAGAGCTCACTTTTTATATCAGCTAACTGGATCAAGTGGTCCCCACAAAGTTTCTGTCAGGTGTGTTGTTAGCACTCAAAATATACTCAATGGTGATCAAGCCTCAAAGACAAATGATGCGGTCTACCAAAGCAGAGAAGTCGAAGGAGACCAATGCATTGAAGCCTTCTCAAGCTGCCAGAGCCTCAGGTCACCCATTATGAGTGCCGGGGACTTCACCTGACGAGGATCGAGAAGAATACACCATAAGCGGGCATTATCCATCGTCTGATCAAGGATGAGCATGCCCTCGTCGTCTGACCAAGGATGAGACCATATCCATCGTCCGATCAAGGACAAGGATGTACCCGTCGTCCGATCAAGGACGAGCACGCCCTCATCGTCCGACCAAGGGTGAGAGCATATCTGTCGTCCGACCAAGGATGAGCGTGTATCCGTTGTCCGACCAAGGACGTAGGTATACTTGGTGGCATGCCGCGTGAATTAAAGATCCTCCCCAAGTGAGGGAATGCCCTTGGCCCTTCAGAGCAAGGAACCGAAGGCTCTGTCAGTGGAAGACCCCGATTACTCGGCACGGGTACGACTTCTCAGCATTTTGGGCTCATCAGTGGCCAGATGATCGCCCAGTCGAGGCGAAAACACCCCGGGCAGCATACCACTCCCCGTGGAAGCTACCAATGCAAGGCGAGTCGAGCCAGTAGCACAAACCATTGTGCCGAGAGCCGTGTCAACGGAAAACCTGCATGTCCGAGTTGAAGGTGCACGAGTTCCAAAAGCAGCAGTTTAGGGGCCCGGAAGCTTCGTCGATATCTCCCCCTATGTTTTGGCAAGACCACGGAAAGGTAAAGAATCACAGCGACCCTCGGGGTCAGTTCGGGACCCGCTGTCGGACCCGTATCAAGTTAACATGACAAAGTGGCTTGAATCCGGCGCGCCCCGCTGAATCTGGCGCGCTCTTCTTAATCCGGCGTGCCCCTTGTTCCTTTTGGATAGCCTCTTCCCAGCGCGCCCTGCACGGCTCTAATTCGGCACGCATGGAGGCCCTTAAACAGGCGTGTTGAACCCCACCCTGGATTAAGCTCGATCAAGGGATTGCCTATATAAAGGCCTTATGTTCGAGAAGAAGAAAAAGTGAGGGAGGAGATACATAGAACAAAAAAGGACAGAGAGAAAAGGAAAAGAATAGAAGCTTGGAGAGGAGGAAGGGGAGCGGAGAGCCCGTTCGATTCCGACACGCTATTTCTCTACTACGAAGCTCTGAGGTGGGTTGGCGGAAGTCATCTGTTCTTCTTTTGCTGTTTTCTTTCCCCTTCTGCTAGAATAGCTCCGCGGAGCGATGTAATGAAAGGGGCGATGATATGAGCCTGGGTGTTCTTCGAGCTTCTCCCCTCTATCTTCTCTCTATTTTCCCCTTTCTTTCCAGAACGGGAACAAGATTCGTGCGACAATGCCGAGCTGTAGTGATGTAGAGTGCGCTCTGTAATGCCTTCCCTATGGGATTGAATGAATGAGTAAATGCATGTTTGCGACTATCCTTCTTATCAGATTGTAATCTATCTCCTCTATCTTCTGTATGTTGTTTATTTCAGTTTTCTTACCGCCGAATACGCCCTACTGTTTCTCGGGGCAACAACAATAATCCCCTCCCCGGGGTTCTTTCATCATGTAGGTCATATCGAATAGATATTGTGCCCATGTGTTCTCCCCGGGCGGAGGCATGCCTATGAATGCACTCCCCTTCGTCATCGGAGATGATTCCTCAATATTCCCTGTTTGTGGTTCAGGGCTACGAGGATGGCCATCTTTGCAGGTGTGCCGTATTTGCTCAGATTGCAGATGTCGTTAAGCTATTCGACTATCTGCCTTCCCCCTCCTGAACCCCAGTCCTCTGACTCAGCTGCGGGTCCTCAGCCTGGCTTGTCAACTTCCATGTTAGCCTACTTCTTCGATGCATATGCATACATATGATCATCTGCCGTTCCCTCATCGATTGAGTGTGGTCTCCACATCATTGCATTTAGTGATTTGTCCTCTCAAAGAGCCCACTGCCAGGGGAGGGGAACATCCCCCATCATTAGCCCCAATCATTATCGAACCATGGGGTCATATCTCTTAGTGATATGAACCCTATGACTCACCAGGTGAATATCAACAGGGCTTTAGCCCGACATTAAACCCACCTTCTCCTGGGAGTGGTGGTGGCTGTGGGAAGGAAATCGCTCGTAGGCTAGCCCTCGAGGTGCCTTCTAATCCCGGCCGTCCCTTAATGATTTTGACTCATAGAGATGGATGCCCCTAGCAGGCCAGTCCTCAAGGTCTTTTCCCTCTATCGAAGTCCGCCAGTCACCGTTTGGCATTCCTGGCCTTAAGGAGCGTACCCCAATCTTGTGGGACTGTCTCCACTTCGCCCCTGCAACCCTCCAATCATGGGGAGGTGCTGCCCAAATTTTGGCTGATGACTTGGTTTGATTTGCAGTTGATGTGCATTGATAAGTTCATTGAAGACTATGCTCGAGTAGGAACCTCGCATAAGTCTAGACTTGTCTTAATGACAGTGCATCCGGGGCCTCAATAAGTCTTCTAATCTTCTAAAAATAACACCAAAGTCCCAATAAATTGGCCTGGCATTCCATCAGGACTCAAATGGCCCAAAATCACCTTAATCCGGCGTGGCCCTAATCTGGCGCGCCAATTTCCGGCATCCCCCCCGCACCGTTTTAACATCAGACTCAACCTTCAATTCATCTCCTTTGGCCTCCACCCGGCGCGCCCAGGGCACGCCGTTTTAGCCTCCACCTGGTCATCGCACCATTTTAGCCCTAAATTGGCCACCGCGCCGTTTTAGCCCAAGCTAGCCACCGCGCCGTTTTAACTCCAACTAGCCATTGCGCCAGTTTTGAATTATTACGCCGTTCTAATCATTCACTCGTCTTCAGAGCGATCTTCACCTCCCATGGTCGAGATTAATAAACCCTAATCAGTAATAAACTGAATAAGAATAGGGTTTTTCAAGTCCTAACCGTTTTATCATTATACTTCCACTATCATGTTCGTTAGCATCATGCTATTGTTATCATGCTTATGTCATCACTTTCGTCTCCCTTGGCAGAGATTAATGAATTTGATTAATCACTGTCCATCTCTATAGTTCTATTACCATGCTTGGCATAATCATGAGCATCGTGCATGCATGCTTGCATAGACCCTCGGGTATATCAAATGGCATTGACGGAAGTCCGGGTTACGCCCGACCATAGGTCTCTGCTACGCACGATGGTGGTCTTCGGACCTATGTCCTCTGCCACGTATCGATGGTCTCCAACTTAATGAACCATGTCTCTTTTGCATGATAGATAAAAGCATCTCATGTGACCTCGTCATGTCTGTCCTTTCGCGTCTTACTTCGGCCTTGAGCGGCTCGCTATCTCGGTAATTAATCAAAGGTTTTCTCCCTTATGGGGGATGTAATTAACGTCATACCCTTTATGGTATAGTGGACCACTGGTCCCGACCCGAATCTCACTCTCGCCCCACGAGGGTCAGAATGAGCGCACAATAAGCTCGTCACTCATGTGACTGGCACGCCTGCACGGTCAACTAATCAGTTGGTTATTTATTAAATAATTGGTTGATTGATCCGAACAAATAAAAACCCATCGAACAAGTCTGGCATGAAAGGTGACTGGCACGCCTGCACAAGACAAGCAACTAATCAGCTCGGTGGGACCGGTGTCACCTTTCATCTCTTTGTCGAGATATGCGGGCCCCAAGGCCTTCCCTAAGACGGTTGATCGTTGCTTGTCTTGTGTTTGTAGGCAAATAATGGCATCAACTGGACTAACTGGCGTTAGCTTCGGCCCCGCGATCGTCGCCGGCCACACTGAGCACGGGTACCTGCCAGTGCCCACTGTCCTGGGATTGTTCCCTGCTGCTGTAGGCTTCCCCAACTTCTTGGGGTTGGCCTTTGTTGACATGTTGCAAGTGGAGTCCTCGGAGCCTACAGAGGAGACTGCAAAGAAGGTCAAGGCCTTGAAGGCTCGATGCTCTGCGGGCTCGACCAAGAGTCCGGTTCTGGTCGCCAGCTGCCTGGTTCACCACGTCACCCATGGGGCCCGCCCCATCCCTGCCAAGAATGCCGGAGGACGCCAGCGCAGAGGCTTCCTGCGGAACACTGCTCCTGTCACCGGATGTCTCTCTATATCCGGCAAGTCTATGTTAATTGGTGAAGTTCGCATATTCTTAGATGGACGCGACGCCCAGGTGGTCCCGGATCGGGTCGTCCCCACCATACCAGTTCACAACTCCTATCAAGCACTCTCTGGAAGGAGAGCTGAGAAAGAAGAAGCCGGCCACCATGGCCGTGAGAAGCTGGCCCCTAGGCTGAAGAAATTCAAGCAGGTTTGGGTCCCTAAAAAGACCCAGCCCGCCTACCAGGTCACACCAACCCGTCACCGCCCTGCATGTGATGGAATGAGGATGAAGAGGGAAGGGGGTCCGACCCCAAGGAATGAAGAGACGGTTGTGGACTTTCCACGCCGTGAAGGCTTCAGGGCTTGTGCCCGGCAAGCCAACATCTCTAGAGTGGGAAGAAGATTCCAGCAACTTCCCGGACGAGCCCGGCTTGCTTATACCCCTCCCGTGGGAGGTCGACAATTACCCCCAGTCCTGCATCATGGACTGAGGCAAGAAGAAATGACCAGCATGGTCAGGCATTACTTCAGGGGGCTAGGCAACCCCTCGCTGGGCCAACAACGGCTACTGCAAGCAGCCGTGGCTGAAGAAGACTACTGCCCACCAACGGCAGTTGAAGGAGAAGATGAAAGAGGAATGACGTCGTCAGTCGACGACAATGGTTACAAAGATGGCTTCGATGCTGAAGCCGATGAGACGGCCCCTCGGCGGGAAGAAGAAAAGAGAATCTTTGTATTTGAAAGATTAACCTTTTCGGAGCATGTAAAGAGAAAGGTTCGTAGACAAAGAATAAGAATGCATCTCTTCAACTGTAACATGGCTGGCATATCCGGCCGATATGGAAGGGTTCCAGAAGATCCTTGCGAGCTGGCTCGATTGGCCGAGAGGCCAGGGCCGAGCACTCGAAGGGTAGAAGCTGCAAGAGAACTATTGGCAGCAGCTAGAGGGGAGCAAACCCTAGCCCATGTCCAACAATGTGATGAACCTGCTGTCCTGACCGCCAATGTGGTGACAACAGAAGAAGAAGAAGATGTCATGCTCGACATCCTGCCTGAGGGTGCATCCGGGGAGACAACGGAAGCTATTCCCAGCACTGCAGCTATGGATCCGGTAGTACTAATTATACTACAAAGGTACCGCCAGGAGATAGAGCTGCTGAAGAAGCAACTGATGGGGAAGACAGAGTAGTCTT
The DNA here is from genome assembly GCA_022559845.1 of Amorphophallus konjac. Taxonomy (NCBI): domain Eukaryota; kingdom Viridiplantae; phylum Streptophyta; class Magnoliopsida; order Alismatales; family Araceae; genus Amorphophallus; species Amorphophallus konjac. The sequence goes on along the minus strand of CM040118.1, from coordinate 156,740,409 downwards.
CAGCCTCTAAACAGCCCAAGATGCAGGGCGAATCATCACGGGCAGCCGTCAACCGAAATGACCCCTCACCACATTATGCCGTACCCCAGCCAGTAGAACCAAGCCTGGCAACGACTCAGCAACGCCCACCATAGCCGCTGATGCTGCCAGTGCTACCACAGGTGCACCAGACACCTCCACTGCTGCGTCCCCCTCCGCAGGCGACCACCCTGGTCATCCCGTACCTGCAGCTGGCACATTTCTACCCAGAACCGATTGATCCAACTGTCATGAACAAAATGATGGTGGAGAGAATGATCGAGCTGAAGCTCGCTGAAAGAAGTGAAGGCGACTACGTCGCATTTGATGCATATAGGGTCCCATACCCGCCACACCATGCTATAAAGTGGCTCCCTCCTGGGATCAGCAAGCCGCCCAAATTTGACAAATTCAACGGGAAGGGATCTTCGAAAGAGCATGTCGCCTACTACATGACCGTCATGGGTGATCTGGCCACCGATGAGTCATACTTACTGAAAACTTTCGGGTCCTCACTGACGGGGCTTGCTTTTGAATGGTACTCCAGCCTCCCGGCCGGGTCGATCAGCGACTAGTTTGACATGCAGAGGAAGTTCAGAGAAAGATTCCATGTTACGGAGAGGGAGGTCACAATGGCCGAACTCTATTCAACAAGGTAGAGGGCAGATGAAACAGCCCATGATTATATCAAGAGGTGGGGGAACCTCGGAATGAGATGCAAGCGGCCCTCGCATCAAGAGGACGTTGTACAAATATGCAAACAAAATCTCAGGAGAGAGGTCCTGGAGAAGATGATAGGAATGGAGATCCGATCGTTCGACCGATTGAACAACATCGTGGCTGAGGTCGAAGCTTTCCTGGCCAGACCTGCCCCTACATCAGCTACTGCTACTACACAAAAAGGAAAGGTAGTAGAGCGGCGCTAGGCGCCTAAAGAAGCAAATGCCCTTGATATTAAAGCATTTGAACAGTAGAAGGATAAAGGCAAGAAGGCAGATGCCCCGCAGCCTGTTAAAGCCGGAGATGGCAAAGAAGGTCCCTCACTACGGAATAAATGAAGACATGCCTATTCTTTTCCAAAGGATAAGACCAAAATTCTGTTTGATTGGGTAACCCAATATGATAAGGTCACCTTGCCTGAGCCAAAGAGGCCGGAGGACCTGAAGAGAAAAGACAGTCCAAGATTCTTCCCCTATCATCAGATGTTGGGGCACCCAATTGAAGACTGCTATGTCTTCAAAGATATTATTGAAGGCATGGTAAAGAAAGATGAAATTGGCCTAGGAGAGTACAGGGTTGACCCACCACAACCTCATGAGGCTCCTCTGAGGAGGGCCGCAGCCAATATGATCTCTGTGTACCAGGCGCTGCCTGAGGAGATCTCTGAAGCCAGCACTCGGCGCACTTATGAACTCTGTTTCCTGGCGCCCATAGAAGAACAACAGGGATGGTTACAAGTCCCCGCAAAGAATAAGAAGAAGACGGCACCTCGCCCAACAGTGGGGGCACACATTCGTGGTACCACACCACGACCTACCCCCCCGGTGGCAGCGCCTGTGTGGACCAATCCACCTACAACCGTCAGGATACCTACACACAATCGGAGAAGACAGACTCCCTTGTCGATTGTCAAAGAGATTAGTCCAGAGGCCCGGCGGCTGCAAGAATACATTAATGGGCTAGATGAATATGTATAGCCCGAATGAGAACCCCTACTGGTACGGGATCATGTTGATGTGACACCACCTTGGGGTGATAGTCACAAGATCGAATGCCCTTGGACCTACAATTGCAAGCAAGTATCTTTGAGTAGCGGACTTACTCTAGCGAACTCACTCGCGTGGCGCACACTAGTGCCCGTAGGCGACTCGGCGATGATGGAGAGGGTCCGATGGTGAGGACACGAGACGCTATCCTCGACGGAGCACCCGGCACACTTCCTCTTCCTTGTGGCTCGGCGATCACGGCATCTACTAGTGGACTTTTCTCACATTAGGCCATGTTGGGCCTTAGGTTGGTCCCTGCGTGGACTCGTTATCTAATTATTTTCTTTATTGTCAGACTATTTATTTAGGTGTTGTTGGGCTTTATTTTGTTGGGCTTAGTCTTGGCCCAAGGGTTAGGATTAGGGTTAGGGCTTGAGGAAGAGGGCGCCTCCATCATTTGGACAAGGGGCGCCACCTTCCTCCCTTGCCCCTTCCCTTTCCCACCTTTCCTATTTGGGCGCCCCCCATTTTCCCCCCCTTTTCCACCTCCTCTTTCCCCTTGGGCGCACCCCTTTCCTCCTTTGATTGGAGAAGGGCTGGCCGCCCCCCCCCTCTCCCCTTCCTTGGTCGCCCTCCCCTTCCCCCCTTGGCTAGGGATGAAACCCTAGCTCTTTCCCCCGGCTATATAAGCCTTGTAATTTCTCTTAGCAAAGGAATTAATGAATGAATGAATTTTGAAGATTGTGCTTGAAGGTGGCTGCGCCCCCCTCTCTCTTTCTCTCTTCTCCTGCGACGGGAGATCGGCGAGGTGCGACGCCTCAGCCCCCGGTGGACTCCGGGGTTCCCCTTTACCCTCTTCTTCTTCGTCTACGGTTCGTGTGCGGAAGATCAGATTTCTACACCGACTTGCAGCAGATCTCGCCCCCTCTCTTGGACGAGTTTGGCTCCCTCCTATTTTCTGGAGATACGTTGGCGGATCAGCTTCGCGTTGGCGCTGGTTTCGCGTCAATCGGAGGTCGGCACCGCCCGTACCGATTTTCTCCGTCGACCTGCGCCAGCACCCCCTTCTCTGCTCGCCCAGCAGGGAGGCCCTTCTTGCGAATTTTCCCCAGGCCTCCACGCTGCGCCTTTTACCCTGGTTTCTTCAGGGTTCGTAGATCTCCAGGTCCTCTGTCCGACGCCGCCGACGGCGTCACGTTTCGACGTCGTCACCGTCCGTGGCAGTCGTTCTAGTGGGCTTGCGCCGGCGGGCCTGCACAGTCCGGCCAGCGAATCAACACCAACTTCCAGCGGCTCCTGCGACTAGTACCGGCGTCATCTGCCCGCGCCGTTTGACCGAGGACGACTTCTACCAGTCAGCTTCCACCTCCAACCGGCCTGGACCTGTTCGGATACCAGAAGGCCGTTTTCCGGATTTTACCGTCGGCGTGCGCTGTTCTGCGACCCCAGAACCAGACCTGAGTTGCAGCAGCGCCCACGGCCACCACCGGCGGAACCAGCGCGTCCCCTCTGACCGGAGCGTACCTGCAGCAGTCAGTGACACGTCCTCCCTGACGGCACCTCATTCGGACGTCGCCTCAGTCCGTGGGACCCATCTTCGTCCAGGCGCGCGCGATACCGATTCTGCAGCATCGTGCCGTCACCGAGTGCGGCCCGTCAACCCGTGCCCGGCAACCCGAATGCTTTGTTTGTAGCCTGTTACCTCCCTGCGAGGAGTGGGCCGTTATTGGGTTGTATTTTATTGGTCTTCAGTGTATCGGGTTGTTGGTCCACGGCCGGGGTTCCTTTCCCACGCCTTGGCGTGGAGGTACGCGTTCCGACTCCTCTCCTGTTGCTTGCTCTTTTAGTATGCTTTTGACTATGCCGCGTGAGAGAGAGTAGGCGCCTAGCTATTTGTTATCATCACTGCGGATTGTGAGTGAGAGCATCCTTCCCTAGCACTAATCAAGCATCGAGTTAGGACTCGATTCCCCTAGTCTTTGGGGTTTGACTACACGCCTAGGCACGTGCGCCTCCCTCATTGGGACGGCCGCGGTCGGAGTGTCTGTTGAGAGACGTCCCTCCATCTGTGGGATATCACGGTGGTCAGCCATTTGGCGACCCTTGTGCGTACTATTGCTGGCCCAGTTAGAGTCTTTGTGACTCTTAGTCCGTGTCGGTCCCCGTTCCCCATCAAAGTGGTATCAGAGCATATCGTCCCGCATCAAATTTGGTATCAGAGCTTAGGGAACCAGTTTGTTCTAACAAATTGGGGTCTTAGGTGATTTGAGTCTTTAGGTTGTCTAGGTTGCATTGAGTCTCTTAGTCATGTAGGTAACCTACCATTGCATTGTCATTTTAGGTTTGTGTCTAGTTCCCTTAGTCGTCCCGCATGTCAATTCTATAGGTTCCCCTCATAGTTTCTCATGAATTCCCAATCGTTTAGCCCATATGATTTATGGCATATCTCTCAGGGGCATGGGTACCACCCCATCCCATTCCGTAGGCCCGAAGCGCCTACATTTGACGGCTCCCATGACCCGAGTGTCTACCAAACTTGGGAAGCCGCCATGGATAGATATTTTGACTGTTATCCTATGTCCGGAGCCACACAAGTCTCTTTTGCTAGAGAGAAGCTTCTGCATAAGGCCAAGGATAAGTGGAGACATATTGAGGGTTTGAGAGGCATTAGGTGGCAAAAGCCCATCGAATCGTGGTGGGATATGAAGAAAGAGCTTAGGAGGGTCTATGTTCCCCAATCGATCACCTCCAACCGACCCCACCCAATTACATACGAACAAGTGGGTCCTAGTCGGAGGCAACGAGCCCCACACATAGAAGAGCCTAGACCCAAGCCCAAACCAAATGACTACGGGAAAGTCCATCATGATCTTCCTACTCCAACCCACACCATTGCCCAGCTTGTGCAAATGATTTCGGATCGGTTGGATAGGAGGGATGCTTATCTTAACTCACTGTGGCCCTCTAGCCCACAGTCCGCTCCGCCTCCGAGCTCACGCCTACCACCACCCCCGGAGTCCACCCCTGTGACCCCCTATAGTGGGAATGCTCGGTTCTCTGACCGACGTCCTTCACATTCCCCTATCTTGGAGGACACACATTCGGAGGGGGCCCCACCTGGGTTTATTCCAGTGACTTATGAGGCAGGACAGGAGTTGGTTGAGGAGTACCTAGCTGACGTTGAGGAGTTAAGGAGTGAGCCTATGGAGCTTCTAGTCGTGCCTATACCTATGGAGGTTGGGGCTGACACTTTCAGCCTAGCACCCTTGATAGAGAGCCAAGGCCCCACCCACTTCATAGAGGACTCATTTTCCTCACTTGAGGACAATGCTTTTGCCCCTCATCTGGAGCCATCCTTGTCTCTCGAGGGTGAACTTGTCATTGGAGAGCCTCTAGATAGCTGGTTAAGGAAGAGTCCTCATCTGGATGTCTTGATTCCTTACTACCCACCCTTAGAGCCAGCCCTTCCTATTGTCCCCATTAACTCCTTTCACACAACTTTTCAGTCCTTCAGGTTTATAGAAGATGTGAGGGAGTTTCTTAGGAGCTTGGATTGCCAATGGGAGTTGACCTACATGTTGGCCTTAGGGTCAGACCAACCTTATAGTCATAGCTTTATATTCCCTGCCTTGGGCTCCATTACCTCGGTTTACACCATAGGTCATATCACCTCTGAGGTTCTTTTATTCTTTCCCGTCCTGGATGAACTCGATTGCGTCCCCTCTTATGGCAATACGATCTTGAGGAAGGAACAGTGCCTCCCTTACCTTTCATGTGAGCCCCTTGCCCCATCCATCCTTTTGCCTGAGGGTGGCTATCTGCACCAGGGTGAATGTCACACTTGGGCAAGTATTGTGAAGGGACCTGTCGGGAGGGGGTATCATTTCTTTGACCCTTTCGATCCCCTCCCTAGTGAGCCTCCCGATTCGTATTCTTCCCCCCCCCACCTTATCGAGGAGGTCCTTTATCACACCCCTTCCACCCATGCTCGCCAACGTCTCACCCAGCCTACATTCACACCTCAGAGCTTGGTAGGAAAGGATCATCGGTCTTCGTCTCATGCATCTTCAGGGTCATTTAGGGGTTGGTCTCATATAGGGGATGTCATGAGAGAGTTTGGGCAATCTAGTCCCCATGAGTCTACCACATTCTGTAGGGCACCCATGCACGATAGATACAACTTTGGTTGCCCAGGTCCTCCCTATGTTGCTCAGTCAAGTAGGTGTCATAGCCATGCTAGGTCTGTTTTTGGATGTCCAGGACCACCATTGCATTCATACAGGCATCGATCCACTCAGCTAGTTCGGAGTCTACATCATCATCACCATCTCGAGGCCAGCAACACTCGTTACAAGGAGTTAGCCGACGTGCACAGACGCACACGTGAGTTCCGCGAGGGAGAGTACGTCCTGGTCCGGGTTAGACCGGAGCGGTTTCCTTCGGGAGCCGTCAAGAAACTCCAGGATCGCGGTGCAGGACCATTCAGAGTGTTGAGGCGTATTGGGTCGAACGCGTATGAGATCGAGCTTCCAGACGACTACGGGATCAGTTCGACATTCAATGTCTCTGATCTGGTAGCTTATCAGGATCCCGCGGTGATACCCAGCGAGTTATTTGGGCCTGACCCTCCTGTTGTGAGTGATACACCTACTGAGAGTCCACCTCCTCCAGCCCCACTACAAAAACGCGAGCATATAGATTGCATACTGGATGAGCAGGTGACTACTACCAGGAGCGGAGCCTACCAACGCTTCCTAGTGCGTTGGAGAGGGCGCCCCGAGTCGGACAACACCTGGATTACACGCGGAGAGCTGGAGCGGATGGATCCGGACCTGCTGGAGCGGTACCTCAGCGATCGTGACCCTTACTCGACGGGGTCGAGTTCTTCCCACCCGGGGAGAATTGGTGAGGACACGAGACGCTATCCTCGACGGAGCACCCGGCACACTTCCTCTTCCTTGTGGCTCGGCGATCACGGCATCTACTAGTGGACTTTTCTCACATTAGGCCATGTTGGGCCTTAGGTTGGTCCCTGCGTGGACTCGTTATCTAATTATTTTCTTTATTGTCAGACTATTTATTTAGGTGTTGTTGGGCTTTATTTTGTTGGGCTTAGTCTTGGCCCAAGGGTTAGGATTAGGGTTAGGGCTTGAGGAAGAGGGCGCCTCCATCATTTGGACAAGGGGCGCCACCTTCCTCCCTTGCCCCTTCCCTTTCCCACCTTTCCTATTTGGGCGCCCCCCATTTTCCCCCCCTTTTCCACCTCCTCTTTCCCCTTGGGCGCACCCCTTTCCTCCTTTGATTGGAGAAGGGCTGGCCGCCCCCCCCCTCTCCCCTTCCTTGGTCGCCCTCCCCTTCCCCCCTTGGCTAGGGATGAAACCCTAGCTCTTTCCCCCGGCTATATAAGCCTTGTAATTTCTCTTAGCAAAGGAATTAATGAATGAATGAATTTTGAAGATTGTGCTTGAAGGTGGCTGCGCCCCCCTCTCTCTTTCTCTCTTCTCCTGCGACGGGAGATCGGCGAGGTGCGACGCCTCAGCCCCCGGTGGACTCCGGGGTTCCCCTTTACCCTCTTCTTCTTCGTCTACGGTTCGTGTGCGGAAGATCAGATTTCTACACCGACTTGCAGCAGATCTCGCCCCCTCTCTTGGACGAGTTTGGCTCCCTCCTATTTTCTGGAGATACGTTGGCGGATCAGCTTCGCGTTGGCGCTGGTTTCGCGTCAATCGGAGGTCGGCACCGCCCGTACCGATTTTCTCCGTCGACCTGCGCCAGCACCCCCTTCTCTGCTCGCCCAGCAGGGAGGCCCTTCTTGCGAATTTTCCCCAGGCCTCCACGCTGCGCCTTTTACCCTGGTTTCTTCAGGGTTCGTAGATCTCCAGGTCCTCTGTCCGACGCCGCCGACGGCGTCACGTTTCGACGTCGTCACCGTCCGTGGCAGTCGTTCTAGTGGGCTTGCGCCGGCGGGCCTGCACAGTCCGGCCAGCGAATCAACACCAACTTCCAGCGGCTCCTGCGACTAGTACCGGCGTCATCTGCCCGCGCCGTTTGACCGAGGACGACTTCTACCAGTCAGCTTCCACCTCCAACCGGCCTGGACCTGTTCGGATACCAGAAGGCCGTTTTCCGGATTTTACCGTCGGCGTGCGCTGTTCTGCGACCCCAGAACCAGACCTGAGTTGCAGCAGCGCCCACGGCCACCACCGGCGGAACCAGCGCGTCCCCTCTGACCGGAGCGTACCTGCAGCAGTCAGTGACACGTCCTCCCTGACGGCACCTCATTCGGACGTCGCCTCAGTCCGTGGGACCCATCTTCGTCCAGGCGCGCGCGATACCGATTCTGCAGCATCGTGCCGTCACCGAGTGCGGCCCGTCAACCCGTGCCCGGCAACCCGAATGCTTTGTTTGTAGCCTGTTACCTCCCTGCGAGGAGTGGGCCGTTATTGGGTTGTATTTTATTGGTCTTCAGTGTATCGGGTTGTTGGTCCACGGCCGGGGTTCCTTTCCCACGCCTTGGCGTGGAGGTACGCGTTCCGACTCCTCTCCTGTTGCTTGCTCTTTTAGTATGCTTTTGACTATGCCGCGTGAGAGAGAGTAGGCGCCTAGCTATTTGTTATCATCACTGCGGATTGTGAGTGAGAGCATCCTTCCCTAGCACTAATCAAGCATCGAGTTAGGACTCGATTCCCCTAGTCTTTGGGGTTTGACTACACGCCTAGGCACGTGCGCCTCCCTCATTGGGACGGCCGCGGTCGGAGTGTCTGTTGAGAGACGTCCCTCCATCTGTGGGATATCACGGTGGTCAGCCATTTGGCGACCCTTGTGCGTACTATTGCTGGCCCAGTTAGAGTCTTTGTGACTCTTAGTCCGTGTCGGTCCCCGTTCCCCATCATCCGAGGTGGGACCTTGATGCTCCAATGGTTGGCTAGCTTGGGGAGAACCCCAAATGGGCTAGGGATGCCCAACTCACAGGCGGCCAGCACACCAAGGGTGTGGGATGTAGGGGATCACTCACAACTCGCCCGCGGTGATCACTCACATCAATGGCAATTATGGGCTGAGCTCTCACTCTCCATCCAACGAAGCAATAACGATAATACTATGCTAAGCAAGGAATTTAAACCAGCCAAGAGGGGGACCGAGGCTCACCTAGTCGGCATGAAGACGCAGACCCCGGCCGGAGACGGAGGGGAGCGGGGAGGCGAGGGTATGCACCCGCACGCCGCTTCGATGAAGCTTCAAACCTGTGACTTGAATTATTACATGAACTACACCCCTTGCAAGGGGGGATCTCGGGGTGGGGGTTAAGTTATTACAGTCAAAACTACCTCCACGCAGGGTGTTGTGCCCCTGTGATTTTGATGATAGCAAACACTATGAGTCACCATGTGTCTGCATATGAATGATTGATTGAGCATCTTATTTGCATGTCATTCCATCGAACAGGTTGTGTGCATATTCATCTCATTGCATTATCTGTCTCTGCATTGGTGCAACTCTATTTCCTGCATAACAAGTGTAGTTTGCATCGGTACAATAACTGTTGTTGCACGTCATATAGTCGATGCATGATCTGGTATATAGACTGCATTGTTAGTTCTCCTACATACATTGCATCGGTTCAATATCTACCATATGCATACACTGCATCAGTGCATTCATCAGTCGATTCAATTCAATGTCGATGCGTGCTCATTATGCATAAGTCGATGCGTGTTCATTATGCATACATAGTCAGTGCAGGGTTAATTGTCTAGGCTTGTGAATTTCATAAATATGTTTCATGGTGGTAATAAGTTAGTGAATGCCTAGACTCATGCATGCTCAAGGGTTAAAGTCTGTACAGAGTTTGCCTAGACTGCATCAACTCAAGTCTGTACATTCTTTGGTGGCTGTCTGTACAACCTCCATTGTCTCATTCGAACAAGTCAGTTCAGCCAGTGGTCTATGCATTGATTTGTCTCACACATACTAAGTCTGCACATGATTGCTCAGTTAACCCAGCAAGTCTGTACATTGCGTTAGTTCAGCAAGTCTATACATTCTGTTGCATACCATGCACGCAAAGTCTGTGCATCGTCTTGTCTCATGCACGTAAATGTAAAGTCTGTACATTCTTTGACAGGATGCCTGAGCACTCATCTTCGTTATGCATACTTTGATAGATGCAAAGTCTATACACTCTCTACCATGCATTCAAAAATCTATACATTCCACTGCAGGTACGAGTGGTTAAGTTCATGCATCATCACTTCAGCGAGTCTGTACATTGGTGTCGCATGCACACTAAGTCCATACACTCACACGCATAGGTTATACATGTTGCATTCAGGCTTAAGCGTTAGGCACAGAAAGTCTGTACATCATTTGTACATTGCACGCAAAGTCTGTACACTCGTTGATGGCATGTCTGTATATTCACTTTCAATGTGCATACTTCTCCATATGCAAAATGCATTACATGCATTCAAAGCCTGTACACTCGTGGATGACATGTCCGTGCATTCATTCTCGCTGTACATACTTTCTTATATGCACACTACATTTTGTGCATCAAGTCTGTACAGGCTCAGTTCATATATCAAACATTCTCGATGCTTCCTTTTCTTTCCTATCAGAGTAATTCACACTGATAACAAGCCTGATTTGACAGGACTGCTACTCGAGGTGATTGAGAAGGGCACGTGATCCAAGAAGCCAGGATTGTGACACGTGTAGTGCAGCAGGCTGAAATGTTGCCACGTGGTCAAGGCGCTTGGGCAGGAATCGTGGAGAGCACACGCCCAACACTCTGCTGCTGCTATAAAAAGAAGACTTCTCCTTCTGGAAAGAGATGATCGAGAAGCAGTGAGGAGCCTGCACGATCCAGAGAGAAGAGAAAAAGAAAGAGAGAGTAGCAGAAGAGAAAAGAAGAAGTGAAAAGAAAGAGAGCTTGTGAGATCGAGAGAGGTCGAGAGAGAGAGAGTGAAAAAAGAGCTTGAGGAGAAGAAGATAGAAGCTTTTCTTAAAGATTAGTCCCACTGGACCTTGGATCAAATCCAGGCCAGTTAGCTCTCTAAGAGCCACATTTGTGCTATCATCGTATACAACTTTCTGTCGCTGTGATTTCCAGTTTCTTGTTTTTCTTTTGAACTTTCTTTCAAGCTGTTAGTCAGCAGAGCTAAGCTGTATTGCTCAGCGGTGCAGAGGAGGATTCCTCTGGTCAGCAAGCTGTGTTGCTCAGCAGGCGAGGTAGATACCTCAGACAGCAAGCTGTGAGGCCCAGCGGTTTAAGCTGTGTATCAGCAGAATCCACACTCGGGTTTGAGTGTGGGGTGGATGTAGGTCTGGAGGACCGAACCACCTAAAAACTCTTTCGTGCTGTGGTTTGAATGCTAATTGTTTTGCTTCCGCTAGATGAATGCTTAGGCTCGATCTGTCTTTCTATATCCAGAGAGCCAATTGATTGCACGCTTCTTGTTTGATTGAACACATCACTGTACTTTAGTTTTAGTAGAACTGAATCTGCTTCTAATTTCATATCTATGAGTGTTCTAAGTTTTCAATTGGGGCAATATTTTTGAAAGGGAGATTCATTCACCCCCCTCTGAATATATCGCACCAGTCTCAACAATTGGTATCAGAGCGGGTGTCTGCACAGAGGGTCCAGCTACCTGCAGATCCGATCTGTAATTGGCTTCGATGCGATCTAAGTTGATCTGTTCGCTTGCATTGCTTTGAGCTCTCTACTAGCATTGCTCTTGATCTGATCTGTTTCATCTTGCACTTATGGCTGAAATTCTTGTATTCACTGGTTTAGACTTCTATGGCTGGTACGGTTGTTTTAGAGACTATGTGATCCATATGAATTCTGATTTATGGACACTCATAGCTCACAGTCCATATGAAGTTCCTGAGGACAAATCCAAATGGAAGTCCTCAGATAGACTGAAATCTGAAGAAAATCAAAAAGCCCTAGATCTAACAAAAAGGGCAATAGACTCTCATTGCTTTTCATTTGCTGATGAGTGCAGGAGCGCATCGGAAATCATCAACCGAATATTGGAGAGATCGTGCAGAGATGAGGAAATGTGCTTCATGGCCAGAGATCAGTCCGAGGACTCATCCTTTCAGGTAAACTCTAGGATAAAGAATATCGGTTATGATGATCTAGTTGCCATGAATGAGCATTTATTGATTAAATATGATAGAGTCAAATCTGAAAAGAGAAAAATGAGAAAACAAATGATTCATGAAGTTACTTGTCTGAAAGTTGAGTTGAATAATTTGAAATCTGAAAATGACAACCTTAGAAACAAACTCATTAGAAAAGATGATTCTTGCAATGAATGTGCTGTTTTAAGAGACTTGATTAATGACCTTGATTCTGATGATAACTTTCAAAAGGATTTAATCAAATCTTTGAAAGAAGAAAATAAATCATTGCTAGAAAAGAAAATTGAAGCTGGAGAATATGAAGACAAGCTGATTAAAGAAAACTCTAATCTAAAAGATCAAAATAAAAAATTGATGGTTCTGAATATTGTTCTATCTGAAAGACTGATGGCATTTGAAAAAGAAAAATCAGTTCTAAAAGAAAAGGAAACAAATGATGAAATAAAGCTTCAAAGGGAAAATGAAACACTGAAAATTTTAAATGATGCTTTGCAAGAACATGTAATCCTTTGTGAATCTGAGCTATCTAAGTATGAAGTGAGCATTGCTTCTTTGAATTCTGAAATTGAAGATATGAAAAACTCTTTGTCTAAATTTGTGAAAGGAAAGGACAATTTGAACAAACTGCTTGGCACTAAGGTGAATTTTCAGAAAGAAGGACTAGGTTATGTGCCTGTCAATAAACAAACTAATGAAAATAGGAAGCCAACTGTATTCATGAAAAGTTCTGAACAAGCTAACCAATCTAGTGCTTCTATCTTTCAATTCACTACAAAGAAATCCAAAAATTCAGATAAAAATCAAAAAAATTCTCAAAAATCAAAGAAAATTGTTAATATGAATAAGCCCAAATCTGTCCCTGATTTACAAGTGTATGCTGCTCACTGCTCACACATACATTCACACTCTCATGCGAATGGTAATTCTGTCAGTCAAGTGACTGTGAATAAGAAGGTAGTAACATGTCACTATTGTGGGAAGGTTGGGCATATGATGCATGACTGTGTAACATTGATAAATGATGAAAGAAATGTTGTTAGGATGTATCCTAGAAATCATCTTCCTAGGAAACCTTCTACTGATCAGAAAAAGAAAATTCAATGTTATTGCTGTGGGAATTTTGGTCACATTGCTGTTCAATGTTGACAAATTCAGGGGAAGAAATTTCATTCTGAATTTGTTAAGTTTCATGATAACAAAAATATTTTTGAAAGAAATAATTTAGAGTCTAAGAGAAAGCACATTGGGTGTTTCAAATGTGGAAAGCATGGCCATACAGTCAAGGACTGTTGGCATGCTCAGGGAAACTCTGTTAAACTCAAATTTGCTAAACTCCCTATAAAAGGACATGCATTTGATAGGAGCTTCATAAGAATGAACTTTTTATGTTTCAACTATGGTAAGCCAGGTCATAAATTGGTAAACTGTTGGTTACCCAAAAATAAAAGACAAAATGTTCATGTTAACAATAGAAAATTTCATGCTCATGCACATAGGTTTCATGTTCATGCTAATGTGCATAATGAGATTAAAAATTCTGTTGTTTCATGTAAATACTGTGGAAAATTTGGACATTTTATGAATGACTGCTCTCTAATGGAATTTGATGATCATCTAGCCAAGAGATTATTTAAAACGCCTGTTGGGGGTAAAATAGGACCCAAGACTGCTTGGGTTCCTACTGGATCAAAATAATCCAATTATTGCAGGTGTGCCTTGGAATGGAATAAAAAGGGGTAATAATCCAAGACACTCAAGAATGAAACCCCCAGGACCCTGCACTATTCAGGTCAGTTCTGCAAACTCTCTTTAAATTTTGTCATCTGACATTGTGTGTTTTAAATAGTGCATTTCATGCTAATCTGTCTGCGCTTGATTGAAATCTTCTAAAAATAATAATTGCACATGATGCCTATGATAGTGACTCTTAGAGTGCACTACATATCTGCTTCTTAAGCAAAATGCACAAAAACATGTTCTCAGCATTCATTGTATAAAATGTACTTAATCAGGGGAGTTTGACTGCTTTCGCATGATGTTCATACTTTGAGCTATGTGTGCACATGGAAAAGGTTAGAAACTCATTAGCATAGTCAGTACATTCATGATGCATAATTTGTCAAAACTTCCTGCATTCTGTCATTTCACTTGTTGCATTTAAAATCTTCATACATTGCATATATTCAGGGGGAGCTTGGTTGTCCCTACATAATGTTCATGACATTCATGTTCAGGAAATATCTCTAAGAGAGTCGATGCATATGCATGCATGTAGAGCAGTGTATTGCATATAATCAAATTTAAAAAATCTAAAAAGAAATGACTCATTACATCTAGACAGGGGGAGCATTTTAGACTCTTTAGTCTTTTTCTATCTGAACCGTTCTTGTCTAGTCACACAAATCACTCTCCTACTCTTGTGTGTCAGTGATTGCTCTTTAATCAACTGAACTCTCAACTTTCTTGAAGCTGAAATCCACATCTGATACTCCCTAATTTGCTGAAGGAGTGCCTCACTTGAATTCTTCCCTGTCACTATTGTCAATCTGGTTTGACTGAATTCCAGACTCTGTCATCAGTTTCTGAATTGCATTGCTCAAGTGCATATCTCTTATTGCATATTTGTAAACTCACTGCTATTGGCCTTCTGAAAATATGTCTGATGCATATTGATCATATTTGCTACAAGCAAGTGTTTCAATTCTCACTATCTATACATGCTTGTTAATGTCTCTACTATTGAATGCTACTGTCAAAATATTGTTTGAACTGATTTTGAAGAGACTTAAATTTGTGTACTTCAGTTAAAAATCTAATATCTTAAAAGAAACTCCTATTATACAGGTTTAAGAATAACTGATTGTTCTATGTTGGTGTAAGTCTAATGTATTCATGAATTTGAAGTTGAAAGACTTGAAAGTATCTGAATCACAAGTTTTAATAAACTTTAACCAACTGTTTCATGTAATCTCTGGTCAAAACCCTATGAAATCTGAAAATTTGAAATCAAGGTTATTTTGGTTGAGATACATGTTAGTAGTATTATTCTTAAATATTAAATCTATCTGAAGTTGACTAAAAAGAAAAGCAAAATTTAGAGCAATGACTTTGATCATTGAGAAACTGGGTCCTCCCTCAAAGAAATGGAGTAAACCTATGTCATGAAGTGCCACAGTTATCTCTGATATAAAAATAATTGAAAAGTCTGACAGAGCAATGGCATGGTTGTGTTGAGTAACTGGGGATCCCGGCCTCTGATCAAGGTGTTTCTTCATGTAAAAAGACACTCCAATTGCTAACTCTGTTCTCATGTTCGAGAGGCAATGCGGTTATCACACTGAGTAACTGGGTCATTTCACCTGAGACGTGTTTTACCTCATGTAAAAAGGTGTTAATCAACCAAGATTGCTCAAGAAAAATAAAGTGAAGTTCAAAAGTAAAATCTAAAAATGGATATCATAAAATTTTTGCCAACGAAGTCAACTTCAAATACTATTAAAGGTGTTTAATCTCAATACTACAATGTGTAACTCCTAAAGGAGTCATTGAGATTAATTGAGTAAGATGGAAGAGGATTGAACTGGAATGCTATATGAATAATTGGTTCACATTTATTAAAACTTAGTTTCAGATATGAGTATTGTATACAACTGTCAAATTTGGTATACATCATGCTTAAACCCATTTTGTCGTGCAACTTAATTCATAATCCCTTATGATAGGAGAGTCTATCCTTAATTGGACTTATAACAGTGGTACCTGGAATAAAATTTCGTCTGATCAGTTACATCCTTAACTGCTCCATCATCTTGCACATATGTTTTCTGATCATTACTTGAAAATGCACACTCTTTCTACTGAACTGTTACGGAAAGATCCTGTGCTTTGTATGTTGCCTTGACATTCTTCCTCAATCTACTTCTTGTTACTGTGACACACTCCTCACATATCCTCTTGAAACTTTTGCTTTATTCTGAGCAAGGAATGTTGAACAGATTTCATTTATTACTTCTTAAAGGGGGAGGATTGATACTTGATTGTCTAACTGCCCCTGTGCTTGTTGATTGTATTCCTTTATTCAGGGGGAGTTTCATGTATGGTTGTTCTTCCTTTTTATCTAGGGAGAATATGTGGTGTCATATTGCACTGTGGGGGAGAATAGCTAGCTCTAATGTGCTTTCTTGTAGTTAAAGGAGGAGATGTTATATCAATCTTTTCATACCTGCTTAATTTTTTTTTCTCAAAATATTTTCTTTTTGATGAAGTCAAAGGGGGAGAATAGTTTGGGTCTGTGTGAGTCATAGTGTTGCCATCATCAAAAAGGGGGAGATTGTTGTGCCCCTGTGATTTTGTTGATAGCAAACACTATGAGTCACCATGTATCTACATATGAATGATTGATTGAGCATATTATTTGCATGTCATTCCATCAAACAGGTTGTGTGCATATTCATCTCATTGCATTATCTGTCTCTGCATTGGTGCAACTCTATTTCCTGCATAACAAGTGTAGTTTGCATCGGTACAATAACTGTTGTTCCACGTCATATAGTCGATGCATGATCTAGTATACAGACTGCATTGTTAGTTCTCCTGCATACATTGCATCGGTTCAATATCTGCCATATGCATACACTGCATCAGTGCATTCATCAGTCGATTCAATTCAATGTCGATGCGTGCTCATTATGCATAAGTCGATGCGTGTTCATTATGCATAAGTCGATGCGTGTTCATTATGCATACATAGTCAGTGCAGGGTTAATTATCTAGGCTTGTGCATTTCATAAATATGTTTCATGGTGGTAATAAGTTAGTGAATGTCTAGACTCATGCATGCTCAAGGGTTAAAGTCTGTACAGAGTTTGCCTAGACTGCATCAACTCAAGTCTGTACATTCTTTGGTGGATGTCTGTACAACCTCCATTGTCTCATTCGAACAAGTCAGTTCAGCCAGTGGTCTATGCATTGATTTGTCGCACACATACTAAGTCTGCACACGATTGCTTAGTTAACCCAGCAAGTCTATACATTGCGTTAGTTCAGCAAGTCTATACATTCTGTTGCATACCATGTACGCAAAGTCTGTACATCGTCTTGTCTCATGCACGTAAACGTAAAGTTTGTATATTCTTTGACAGCATGCCTGAGCACTCATCTTCATTGTGCATACTTTGATAGATGCAAAGTCTATACACTCTCTACCATGCATTCAAAAGTCTATACATTCCACTGCAGGTACGAGTGGTTAAGTTCATGCATCATCACTTTAGCTAGTCTGTACATTGGTGTCGCATGCACACTAAGTCCATACACTCACACGCATAGGTTATACATGATGCATTCAGGCTTAAGCGTTAGGCACAGAAAGTATGTACATCGTTTGTACATTGCACGCAAAGTCTGTACACTCGTTGATGGCATGTCTGTATATTCACTTTCAATGTGCATACTTCTCCATATGCAAAATGCATTACATGCATTCAAAGTCTGTACACTCATGGATGGCATGTCCGTGCATTCATTCTCGCTGTACATACTTTCTTATATGCACACTACATTTTGTGCATAAAGTCTGTACATGCTCAGTTCATATATCAAACATTCTTGATGCATCCTTTTCTTTCCTATCAGAGTAATTCACACTGATAACAAGCCTGATCTGACAGTACTGCTGCTCGAGGTGATTGAGAAGGGCACGTGATCCAAGAAGTCGGGATCGTGACACGTGTAGTGCAGCATGCTGAAATGCTGCCACGTGGTCAAGGCGCTTGGGCGAGAATCATGGAGAGCACACGCCCAACACTCTGCTGTTGCTATAAAAAGAAGACTTCTCCATATGGAAAGAGATGATCGAGAAGCAGTGAGGAGCCTGCACGATCCAGAGATAAGAGAAAAAGAAAGAGAGAGTAGCAGAAGAGAAAGGAAGAAGTGAAAAGAAAGAGAGCTCGTGAGATCGAGAGAGGTCAAGAGAGAGAGAGAGAGAGAGAGTGAAGAAAGAGCTTGAGGAGAAGAAGATAGAAGCTTTTCTTGAAGATTAGTCCCACTGGACCTTGGATCAAATCCAGGCTAGTCAGCTCTCTAAGAGCCACATTTGTGCTATCATCGTATATAGCTTTCTGTCGCTGTGATTTCTAATTTCTTGTTTTTCTTTTGAACTTTATTTCAAGCTATTAGTCAGCAGAGCTAAGCTGTATTGCTCAGCGGTGCAGAGGAGGATTCCTCTGGTCAGCAAGCTGTGTTGCTCAGCGGGTGAGGTAGATACCTCGGACAGTAAGCTGTGAGGCTCAGCGGTTGTAGGCAAGCTGTGAGGCCCAACGGTTTAGGCTGTGTATCAGCAGAATCCACACTCGGGTTTGAGTGTGGGGTGGATGTAGGTCTGGAAGACCGAACCACCTAAAAACTCTTTCGTGCTGTGGTTTGAATGCTAAATGTTTTGCTTTCGCTAGATGAATGCTTAGGCTCGATCTGTCTTTCTATATCCAGAGAGCCAATTGATTGCACGCTTATTGTTTGATTAAACACATCACTGTACTTCAGTTTCAGTAGAACTGAATTTGCTTCTAATTTCATATCTCGGAGTGTTCTAAGTTTTCAATTGGGGCAATATTTTTGAAAGGGAGATTCATTCACCCCCCTCTGAATCCATCGCACCGGTCGCAACACAGGGAGGGGCCTTCAGCCGGCCAAGCTAGGGAAGGGGAGAACCGACCTAGGAACTAATTGATAGAACGCCGACGGTTCTATCCACCCTCTGGAACAGGGGATAGGCAGTCGAAGATGATGCCGCTGCGGTTGCTTCCAAATTTTGTTGGTGATGAGACTAGCTGGAAAATCTTCGTAGGAGACCCAGAAAGTCATCCAAATGTTTTCAAAATTTCAGCAAGTCGGTGCTGGTCGGGGTAGAGGTTCGAATAGGAAGGCAGAACTCTGACTCTGTCTGCTTCAGGAACACAACAGCAAGAAGATGAAGACTCCACGGACGCTTCAGAGCTCAGAATTAGGCGGGGATGGAGTCGACGGATTCATTGTAGAGTCTTCTTTGAAACGTGAGCCACGGGAATGCCAGGAGTCATTGGAGTAGACCTGAGCAGCCCGATCAGTGAACATGTGTCTGTTCAATCCCGGAGTGGACAGAGTAGCACACCTGAGGGAGAAAATTGAGAAAGTGCCACTCCGGAGGTCGATCGAGGCGCCGCTTCTTGGATATGGAAGGTGACTCGTTGTAGAAGCTCTCGGCCAAGTGGCGCTTCAAGAAGCGCAGGGATGTGATCGTGAGAACTTCTGGAAGTGACCTTAGGTTGCTGATTGGATCTGTCTTGCGCAGTCGGAGAAGAACGGCTCCCCTGGGCGACCACGAGCTCAGAAAGGGATGGGACCACCGCCATTGCGAAGTAGACTGGACGACAATTCCACCGATATATGGTATATTGTCTGAAGCTTCCAGGTGAAGACGTGACAGCCTCTGCAACTGGGTGCTCCTCTGCTGCCTGCGAACTGAGAACTATAGGTTAAAGATGATGGAGGGAAATAGGGTATATGGGAGGGGAAATGGGGGTGGATGAGTGAGGGGAGAACCCTGGCTGTGAGGGGGTCTAGGAGGGGGTGTTCCAAGGTGTGGGAGGGGAAGAATGGGGTCTGGAAGGGGGTCTAACAGGTGGCGGGAGGAGGAGCTGCGAATTTGGGATGGGTGGGGGAGAGGGAAGGAGAGTTCTCTCTCCAAGGTTTGAAAATTGACTAATGGGGTGGTTAATGGGGCTTTGGGGATGGGAATGGTTGTGTTAGGGAAGGGAAGGGGTGCTTGGGAAGTGAGGAATTCTCCCTTGGGAGATGAGAGGGTGCTTAGGGAAGGGGATTGGGTAGTTGGTGGTTGGGTGGTGGAGTATGGATTGGTGGAGGGTCTCTTGGGACTAGGGGTGGAGTAATGAGGGTTGGGGTAGTTGGGAGGATGAGTAATGAGGGGAGAGGAAGTGTTGATGATGTGGAGGAGAGAGAGGGAGGGGAGGAGAGAGAAAGGGGCACCCCCTCCTCTTGGAGAGAGAGAGAGAAGAGAGAGAGAAAGAGAGAGGGGAATCCACCCCTTAGAGAGAGAGAGAGAAAGATTTGGAGAATCCACTCCAATAAGACACTAAAACTCACTTGATTTAAATTGATCATAAAAGGTTGTTACATATGAGAGGAGTGGGGGCCTATTTATAGGCTCACACAATTTCATGGAGTAAAATGACCTTGACAAACTAACTAATGACTAGCCTATCCAGGTGGGGGGGTGCCCATGGGCCAAGCCCATCTTTTGGGCCCATTTGGCTACTCAAACCAACCTAATGACTCATATACTTAGGTAGATAATCCACTAACCTAGGTACATGACTCAAATAAAGAGAAAATTACATAGTTTATGACTCAAAGAAAATATAAAAATTACATGGATAGACTCAGAAAAATGTGAAGAACATAATGACGCATGTCGTCGATCCATTTGAGCTTCGAAAAAAAGTGGAGGGGCAAGGGATGCCCCCATCATACCCCCGGGGTGGGGAGAACTCGACCCCGTCGAGTATGGGTCCACCGGGGAAGTGGTACACCAATGCAGCTCCAGGCGAGCCACGATCTCCGAACTCAACCCACGTCCATAGCCGGGGAATGGTGCTTCAACTTTTCAAAGTGGCTCGGACACACCCTCATGCTGGCAATGAGATCTTGCTTGCCTAGTATTACCGCCGTGTGCTCACGTCGGGCTCTCAGGCAAATTTGTGGTGGCACTCCGAGGGTGTCTCTCACAAAGATAGGTGTAAGCTCAAGGCACTCACTATGATCCACCGCGGTGCCCTTAGAGGGTGCCAGATCCGCCACGTGGGAAGTGGGGTGAATCCCAAAACCCATTAGAAAGTCTAACCCATAAGCTGGTTCGCCAAAGCTACTCAGAACTTGGGAAGGTCCAAGTCCTTGTGCCCTCAAATTAAAGGTGACCCTAGGGTAGAGCCACTCCAAAGTCATCATCGTCAAGTTGCTAACTTGGAAGTCCAAGTGGCGCTCATGAGTTTTTACCCGCTTCTTGTGAATCTCACCGCTTGTTGCATGATACTTGCTTGGATGCATATGCCATGCACTATGATGCGGTGTGAGTGGGAAATGTATGATATGCATAGGGGGGCCAGGACAACCATATTTAGACCAATCATGTAGAAATGCCATGGAGACTTTGATGGAATTGGGAGGACCGGGGCATCCATAAATGTCATTCTCATACGTAGGTGTGATAAGTGCCGGAGGACCCGGACATCCATGAATACTCCTAATATGCTTAAAACTTATGATGAATGAAGGTGGACCATTACATCCGAATATGGACCACTCATGCTTCCTACTTGACATGTGGGTGATATGAATGAATGGACCCGACTTTTGAATCATGTCAAGTGGTGTGGTATGCCTAGGAACATGCATTCGTATCCTAGAGATGACTTCCATGTGCATGGGTGTGGGGTGGCCCTTGAGCTTCAACTCGTATGGATCAAATGGATCTAAGAAGGGGGACATCATGGAGTGGGGCAATTCTGTTGTGTCCCCTGTGGTTCTGGGGTTTTGATGATGACAATTTTATGTCTCATTATGTTTACATGTACATCCTTGATGATATAATCCTGATGTATTATGAGAAACTGTCAGAACATGTTTAAAGATGACTCACAGATCATGAAGTCAACTCAAGTCAAAAGTCAACCAGTGACAGGTAAGATCAGTGCACAGTCAGATCAGGTAATGCTCTGTCTACTCTCAAATCTGTGTTCATCTGTCATATGACCTCGGTGCATTCTTGCTTAACTCATGTTGCTGCATAAACGTAAAGTCTGTACATTCCTAGTCCATGCATCGTGTGCTTCACGTTTTGTCCAAGTCTGTACATTCTTCACTTTAAAGTCTGCACATGGTTGCTTTGAAGCCGCATCAAGTCTATACATTGTCTCACACACACTGAAAGTCTATACACTGCCTCGCTGCATTACACAGCGTCTCATGTTGCGTCTCACGTTGCGTCCTGTGCATGCATCATACAAAGTCTATACATTGCATCGTCTTGAGACTAAGTCTGTACATTGGACAAGTCTATACATCCGTGTTCATTGTGCACAGTTCGTGCATCAAGTCTACACATTATCACCTGCTCGTGCATCTCTTCTAAGTCTATACATTGCCGCTATGGGTGTGCATCATTTAGCAAGTCTATACATCTGTCAGCCTTGTCTCTTGCTCGCAAAGTCTATACATTGATGAGCTATGGCTGTGCATCGTTTGCATATTGCACACTAAGTCCATACATCACTACACAAGCAAGTCTGTACATTCTAGCATCTCACATAGCGTCTTTGTGCATGGAGCATTCAAGTCTGTACATTGGCAAAGTCTGTACATCGTTGGCTTGTGCATGCATCGTCTTTCAAAGTCTGTACATCGGTCAGTCTCACTCTGCGTCTCATGCATTCAAGTCCATACACTATGCAGTTGGGCATCATTCATTACATCAAGTCTGTACACTCGATTGGTGGCTTGTTCATGCATCATCTATCAAGTCTATACATCGCTGCATTAAACACGTTCAAAGTCTATACATTGCAGCCTGCTCGTGTTCAAGCTTTCCAAGTCTATACATTGTCTGCCCTACACACACAAGTCTATACAATGTCCTGTAGCACACACACGAAGTCTGTACAGCCTTTGTGTTGCACGAACACAAGTCTATACATTGTCTCATGCATACAGAAGTATGTACAATTTGTGTGGCTTGTTCATGCATGTGCTGTGTTGTCAGTGGGTCAGTTAAGCAAGTCTATACAGACTTGTTCCATGCGTTAGTTTAAGTAACTCAATACATTCATTGCATTGGTTCTTAAGTGCTAGGTTGCAAGTCTATACATGCTGTAGTTCAGCATCGTTACATACACAGCATACACGCAGACAAAGTCTGTACAATCCCTCCCATGCATTCTAAGTCTATTCATGCTTCGGATGGCATCAACTAGAGTCTGTACAGTCTTTATTTTAAAGTCTGTACACGGTTGCCTTGTTGACTTAGTAAGTCTATACATTCGCTATGGCTTGTTCATGCATCTTTCTCATCAAGTCTGTACATTGCTTGACAGCATGCATGTGCACTCATCGTCAATGTACATACTCTCCTATATGCATTTGTGCATTGTTCAAAACAAGTATGTACATTGTCCTTTGGTTCAAAGCTTGAACTAACTCGATGCATCCATTCTTATCTTCTTTCAGGTTGATTCAAGCTGATGATGCACGTGATCCAAAGAATAGAAGATGGCCATGATCGTGACACATGGAACCACTGTGCTGAAATGCTGCCACGTGGACTGAGTCCTCTAGGCGGGAATCATGGAGACCACACGCCCTAGCTGTCATCTGCTATATATATGAAGCTTCTTCATCTGTAGAAGACTGATCGTGATCGAAGTAGAAGCAGAGACAGAGTCTGCACGATCCAGAAAAAGAAAAAGAGAAAGAGAGAAGAAGAAGAAGAAAGAGAGAGAGATCCTTTGAGAGCAGAGATCGAGAGAAGAAGAGAAGTGTAGCAGAGAAGAAGAGAGATAGAGAGAGAGATAGAGAGTTAGAGGAGAAGAAGGGAAGTTGCTTGAAGATCTGCTCCTGCTGGACCGTGGATCAAATCCAGGCCAGTCAGCTCCGTTGAGAGCCACATTTGTGCTATCATCTTTTACAACTTTCTAATTGCTGTATTTTTCGTCTCTTGTTTTTTACTTTACACTTCCTTTGTAACAACCCTGATAAAAGCAAGATTTATAAATAAATCAAATTGAAAATACAAGATAAGTAAATAAATGATAAAACCAAAAATGGAATTAAATTAAACCCTTAGGAAAATAACGTCGCAGATAAAGGCGCTACTTGACAAGAAACGCCCTCACCTAAGGCGTGTTTTTGAGAAAGGACGCCCACATTTCAAGGCGTCAAATCTTAAACAACCAAAATTACATAAAAAGGCAAGTAATTGTAACGCCCTTTTCTTGGACGCGTTTCCACAAGAAACGACGCATGCCAAGGCGTCAATTTAGATTTGACGCCCTGACCTAGGTCGTTAATTCAATTCGTCTTCCGTTCGACCCAGGAACTTATCCAGGGTAAGTGATAACTATGGGAAAGAGTTCGAATGTAGTAATGACTCTATCACGGAAGTGTTACTTTCAATCGAACACTAACCTTATTAGGATTTCCAGAATCCTATAAATACCTTGATGGATCGAACCCTAGAAAGCTATTTGGTTGATCGTCTCTGCTACGGTAGGTAAAGAACTAACAGTTCTTCCTTATTTCCTTCTCTGTTTACTATTATGTGAAGAACATGAATTGATTCTTCATCCTCTTTTGTTTATAGGGAATCTGACTGCCGTCCGTGAAGAACAGGTGGGTTCTTCCTTTGGTTTTCCTTCTCTTCCGATAGGATCGTATGAAGAATAAATCTTCTTCATCTTCTTCCACTTACAGGTCGAGGAGGTCTTAATCTATTGAAGAACGTGGGTTCTTCATCAACAAACGACTGTGTCTGTTCGTGCCTCCTCTGCCTTGCTGCTGATATTGAATTCAAAAGCTTCAGAGTACTCCGTTTATAAAACAGAGTATCGTTCTTTTCTTCCCAGAACCTGCATCCGTTCAAAATCTTCATAGAGGTAGGTTTTCTCAGGGATTGTAGCCCAACTAGCATATTAATAATTATAACATCATCCGTTAATACATGCATATAGATTTCATGCGTTTTGATTAGTTTCTAAAGAGTTTTTGAAAGAAACGTCCCTATCAAGGGCGCTAAATTACAATACACGACCATGACTAGGTCGTCGATTTCATATTTGACGCCCTGCACACGGACGTCAATTTCTTTTAATTACTAAATACCATGTTTAAAAATTATATTTCAATTCAAACATGATTCTAGATTAATGCATGATCAATCTCTTGTAATCCTGCTATTTTTCTAGTCCTGACCCTATATCATGTTTTCCTGAAATTTCATCGTCTCGAAATTGTAACAATTGTGAATTAACGACCTTGTCCAGGTCGTCTTTTATTGAACTGACGCCCCATACCAGGACGCTTTCTGTAATCTAACGCCCCTGTCTAGGGCGTGTTTTATGAAAATTTCCAGATTTTTAATATTCTAAAAAATTAGAAATATTGAAAGGACGACTTCTACACACGTCGTCAAATCTAATATAAACGCCCCTGATTAAGGCGTTAATTATATGAAAAATGACTTTACCAAAGTCGCTACTTTCTGCATTACTGATTTTTCCCGATTATTGTTATCCGAGGGATTCATTACATATATTTATATATAGGCACTATTACTCCATTCCGTGAGTATAGTCCCATATTTTCTACGATGATTTATCGCATTACACACTCAATTCTCATTGACATACAAGCTCTCCATTGGACATTCCGTTCCTTTGGACTAGCAAGTTAGTCATAGAGACCTCCGTAAGACTCCTCGCCGCCTTGGATTCCCTCAAGGCCGACTGAGCTGGTTGTACCCTAAAAACCCATTACACAATCTTTGCCATGTCCCTCTATAGAAACATGGTGATACCGGCCCTCATGTCATGCCATGGGTATGATATGAGAATTATCTTAATGAGCGGGGAAGAATATATCAACATTGTTATGATGTTCTTGTAAACCCCAATTCTATATCAAACTTGATGTTCTTGTGAACCTCAGTTCTATATTAAGAATGAGGACGTCTTGCCATTGAGGTGCTATTCATATGGACCTCAATTCTATATAAAAGAGTGTCTCTACTTACTTATCATGGTACCCGAGTTAAGGGAACCAATTCCACCTAGTTTTATCGATAATCGTGATTGTACTGTTATTATCGCCTATCTACGTCAAGTATCATATTTTTGGACTCTATTCTTTCAAAGTCTATCCTACATGTCTACAAGCTTTATCCTTGAAATTCCATATTGGCTATATACAAAAGTGGATGTTAAAATACATGACTAATGCCTGCGCATATAAGGCCCGATCTGGTCCTGGGAGGAGCACCCGAAAGTACTTATGCCCATGGGAGTTGATTGATCACGGTATTGGCATTATACCGAAGTGCATGACTAGCTTGATTGAACATTCCACAAATCTTGTGCTTGACTTGATATTACATGACTTGCGTGGCCCGAAAAAGGGTAATTACTTGCGTACTTGAACGTGATAGCCAAATTTCATCTTGACATGATAAAGTACTTGCTTGAATATCTTGAGGTCATTTGATATAAGTTCTTGAAAGGTTCATGACTAGTTCTCCCTGTTATCTTATTGTTATATCATCTTTCTATCTTGTCGTTTTATGCGAGCATGCCTAGCTATAGTGCATTCATGAAAGATGTAACTACTTAAACCCCTTGCTAGTTCCTGAGATATAATTTCCTATTGAGCGTTCGCTCACTCCGTGTTGTCCCTACTTTTCAGGTAAGTGCGACGGTGAGGAAAGTCAATCGGATGGGGAGAATCAAGAGTGAAAGAGCTAGAGCTTTTCCAAGTGTCATGTAGTCTTTTATATATTTCTTGAGTCAAATGTGTACTTTTCTTTTTTTTTGAATAGAGTATTGGGTTTGTAATAGACTATTTATTATGAAGAAATAAATGGATTGGGTTATCTTTACTTTTGCGCATCTCTGTCTTTGTGTCGAATACACTACTACTCTGATTGACATGATTGATATAAACTAGTCACGCATCTCCGGGTATCTTCCGCTCTCGGGGCGTGACAGTTTTTGTGGTATCAGAGCCTAGGGTATTCAATTCCTAGGAAACCCAAGTCCAAGGATAAGTTTTAAACCTTTAACCAGTGAGATTGGGTAGAACCAAGGGTTAAAAGTAACATAGAAATACTAGTCTTTAAATACAAATCACGTATTAATATAGTTATGGTAATTGTAGGATAATGGCTGCCGAACGTGCTCAATGGAGCAACATGCAGTGTACACTTCAAGGCATGACTCAAGTACTGCAACAAGTAGCACAGGGAGGTGGACAATGAGCAGGAAGTCTCCACCAGACTTTCAAGAACATGAACCCGCCCAAGTTCACGGGTTCTACTGATCCAGATGACGCTGAACACTAGATTAGGGAAACAAAACGAATATTCCGTGTTATGCAATGCACGGATCAAGATAAGGTCTTATTAGTTACTTTTCAGTTAGAAAGGGATGCTAGATGCTGGTGGGAATCAATAGAGGCTACTATAAATCAAGATCAGGTTATGTAGGAGGAATTCGTTGAACACTTCAACGCAAAATATTTCTCAGACCGAGTTCAGGAAAAGAAGGCTGCAGAATTTGCTGCATTAAAGCAACGATCTTTGTTAGTGGCCGAGTATGAGGCCCAATTCTCTAGATTGTCTCGGTATACTAAGCATCTAGTTAGCACTGAGAAAATGAAAGCTAGGAGGTCTCTTAACGGGCTCAGGTCCCAAGCTATTACCCAACTGGCACCGATGGACATTCAAGTCTACTCGGAGATAGTACGCCGAGCTCAACTATTAGAAGATGCCATGGAACTGTCTGATAGGATTCGTGGTAAGGATAAGAAGGAACAAGTTACAGGATCGGGTTCCTTTAAACCCAACTTCAAGAAAAGGCCTAGCAATGGAGGAGCATCCTCACAAGACCAAAAGTTCAAGAAGACCAAGCCCTTCTCTATCACCACTACCTCTCCAAATACAGTGTGCAAACATTGTGATAAAGCGGGTCATAGAGCAGAAGAATGCTGGAGGAAACTTGGAGCATGTCTCCATTGTGGGAGTCGTGAGCATCGGATTCCCGATTGCCCACTACTAAATAACCAAGCCGATGACGAAAAGCGCCCAGTAACCAAGAATGCTCGTCTTCATGCAATCAAGGAGACCGAGCGAGAAGAAGAAGGCGGCTTAGTGGAAGGTACATTGAAAGTTTGTTCCAAGAATGCATATGTCTTAATTGATACTAGTGCATCGCATTCTATTATTTCTAAGAAGTTTTTTGACCCATTACCCCTAGAACCGGAATGGATGAAGTTAGTTTTGTCTACTCCTCTGGGTGATGAGACTGATATTACACATCATTACCAAAACTGCGAAGTATTGGTTCAGGGTAGAAATCTCCCTATTGATCTCATATGTTTAGATCTGAAAGAGTATGATGTTATACTAGGAGCAGATTGGTTATCCAAGTATCAGGCAACGGTTGATTGCCGCAATAGCAAGGTTACATTCAAGGAATTTCCAGAACTAATCTTTACTAGCCCCAAGGGTCGGAGCAGATCCCCTCTTATTTCAGCTCTCCGAGCTAGCAAGCTCATCAGGAAAGGATGTGCATCTTTCCTTGCCTTTGTCACAGTTAAAGAAGCTAAGGAAGCTAAGCTAGAAGACATTCCAGTGGTGCAGAAATTTCCGGACGTGTTTCCGGATGATTTGCCGGGATTACCCCCGCAAAGAGAAGTGGCCTTCACCATTGACTTACTCCCTGGTGCTGGTCCGATTTCAAAGGCACCTTATAGGATGTCACCTGCTGAACTCAAGGAGTTAAAAGAGCAATTGATGGAACTCATTAAGAAAGGATTCATTAGACCAAGTACTTCCCCGTGGGGAGCGCCTGTATTATTAGTAAAGAAGAAAGACAGATCCATGAGGTTATGCATCGACTATCGACAGTTGAATCATCTCACTATCAAGAACAAGTATCCACTGCCGAGAATCGATGAATTGTTTGATCAAATTTCAGGATCCAAGTACTTTTCCAAAATTGATCTTAGGTCAGGATATCACCAACTAAGAATCAAGGACGAGGATATTCATAAAACCGCATTCAGAAGCAGGTATGGCCATTATGAATTTGTTGTTATGCCTTTCGGACTAACGAATGCCCCTGCTGCCTTTATGTAGTTAATGAATAGTATATTCAGGCCTTATTTGGATCAATTCGTGGTGGTCTTTATTGATGATATATTGATCTATTCCAAGACCAAGGAAGAGCATGAGGAACATTTGAGGATTGCATTACAAATATTGAGGACAAACCAATTATATGCAAAATTTAGCAAGTGTGAATTCTGGCTCGAAGAAGTGACTTTTCTCGGACATGTTATATCAAAGGATGGCTTGTCTGTAGACTCATCAACGGTTGAAGCTGTAAGGAACTGGGAAAGACCGACCAATGCTAGCGAGATCCGAAGTTTCTTAGGTCTTGCCCGCTATTACAGGCGATTCATCAAGGATTTCTCTAAAATCGCCGTGCCACTTACGAGGTTAACTCGCAAGAAGATCCGTTATGAATGGAGTGAGGAATGTGAAAGAAGCTTCCAAACTCTCAAGGATCATCTTACTACAGCTCCTATCTTGGCATTGCCAATTGAAGGAGAAAAGTTTGAGGTATACACTGATGCTTCTGGCATTGGCCTCGGATGTGTTCTAATGCAACAAGGGAAGGTTATAGCCTACTCTTCTCGTCAATTAAAGAAACATGAAGAGAACTACCCCGTCCATGACTTAGAATTGGCCGCGGTAGTATTTGCACTCAAAATATGGAGACATTATCTTTATGGAGTACAATTTATTGTATACTCCGATCACAAGAGTCTCAAATATCTTTTCTCACATAAGGAGTTAAATATGAGGCAAAGACGATGGCTGGAATATCTCAAGGACTTCGACTTCAATATACAATATCATCCCGGAAAGGGTAATCATGTAGCAGATGCCCTTAGTCGAAAGCTGAGAGCACTGTTAGCCAATTGTATGATTCGAGAATGGAAATTGCTGGAGCAATTCTCTGAACTCAATATAGGCATGGACACAGACCCTAGATGTGTCACATTATCTCATATAAGCATACAGTCAGACCTATTAACTGAAATACAAGCACTTCAAGATAAGGACCCAATGTTAGTAGAGATCAAAGGCAAACTGGAAGGACAATCGGATTTCCAAATAACTTGTGAAGGAAGATTAATATTCAGGAATAGAACTTGCATACCGAATTGTCCCGAGGTAAAGAAGAAGATCTTAGATGAAGCTCATAGATCAAGGTACACGATTCATCCTGGATCTACCAAAATGTATCAAGATGTGAAATGGAATTATTGGTGCCCCAACATGAAAAGAGAAATAGCGGACCACGTGTCGCGCTGTCTCACGTGCCAACAAGTCAAGGCAGAACACCAAAAGCCTGCTGGAAAACTACATCCCCTAGATATTCCTAGGTGGAAGTGGGAGGATATTGGCATGGATTTCATCATGGGTCTATCTAAATCAAAGGGAGGACATGATGGAATATGAGTTATTATTGATCGATTGACTAAATCAGCGCATTTCTTGCCGATCAAGAGCCGATGGTCAATTGATGTTCTGGCTGCATTGTATATCAAGGAGATAGTTAGATTACATGGTATTCCTGTTTCAATCGTGTCTGACAGAGATCCCCGTTTTACTTCTCATTTTTGGAAGGGACTACAACATTCGTTGGGGACGAGACTTAACTTTAGTACAGCTTTTCACCCTCAAACGGATGGTCAGACCGAGAGAACCAATCAAGTAGTCGAAGATATGCTAAGAGCATGCATTATTGATTTTGGTGGAAACTGGCGTGGTCACTTGCCTCTGGTCGAATTTGCATACAATAATAGCTACCAGGCAAGTATACAAATGGCACCTTTCGAAGCCTTATATGGAAGGAGTTGCCGATCACCCTTATGCTGGGACGAAGTTGGAGAGAAACAACTGTTAGGTCCAGACATGGTAAGGGATACTACCGAGAAGATACAAATGATCAGAGAAAGACTGCAAGTTGCTCAGTCTAGACAAAAGGCTTATGTTGACACAAGAAGGAGAGATCTTGAATTCCAAGTTGAAGATCATATATTTCTCAAGATATAGCCTGGACGTGGAATACTGAGATTTGGTGTTAAAGGCAAGCTTACACCAAGATTCATCGGACCTTTTGAGATATTACAAAGAGTTGGCGAGGTTGCTTATCGCATCGCATTGCCACCTCAACTGTCCGAAGTACATGATGTGTTCTACATATCTATGTTGAAGAAGTATGTGCATGATCCATCACATATTATTGAGCATGGAAATTTAGTAATCCGAAAAGATATCACATACGAGCAGAAGCCCATAAGAATACTAGATCGAGAAGTACGAACCCTAAGGAATAAGGTTATTCCCATGCTAAAAGTACAATGGAATAAGAATTCAGAACATGAAGCTACATGGGAGACCGAGGAATCTATGAGGAAGCGATTTCCAGAATTATTTTAGAAGGTATGAACTCTACACTCTCCATATGTAAATATATGCTATGGAATTTGGGGACCAAATTCTTTTTAAGTAGGGGAGGGTGTAACAACCCTGATAAAAGCAAGATTTATAAATAAATCAAATTGAAAATAAAAGATAAGTAAATAAATGATAAAACCAAAAATGGAATTAAATTAAACCCATAGGAAAATAACGCCACAGATAAAGGCGCTACTTGACAAGAAACGCCCTCACCTAAGGCGTGTTTTTGAGAAAGGACGCCCACATTTCAAGGCGTCAAATCTTAAACAACCAAAATTACATAAAAAGGCAAGTAATTGTAACGCCCTTTTCTTGGACGCGTTTCCACAAGAAACGACGCATGCCAAGGCGTCAATTTAGATTCGACGCCCTGACCTAGGTCGTTAATTCAATTCGTCTTCCGTTCGACCCAGGAACTTATCCAGGGTAAGTGATAACTATGGGAAAGAGTTCGAATGTAGTAATGACTCTATCACGGAAGTGTTACTTCCAATCGAACACTAACCTTATTAGGATTTCCAGAATCCTATAAATACCGTGATGGATCGAACCCTAGAAAGCTATTTGGTCGATCGTCTCTGCTACGGTAGGTAAAGAACTAACAGTTCTTCCTTATTTCCTTCTCTGTTTACTATTATGTGAAGAACATGAATTGATTCTTCATCCTCTTTTGTTTATAGGGAATCTGATTGCCGTCCGTGAAGAACAGGTGGGTTCTTCCTTTGGTTTTCCTTCTCTTCCGATAGGATCGTATGAAGAATAAATCTTCTTCATCTTCTTCCACTTACAGGTCGAGGAGCTCTTAATCTATTGAAGAACGTGGGTTCTTCATCAACAAACGACTGTGTCTGTTCGTGCCTCCTCTGCCTTGCTGCTGATATTGAATTCAAAAGCTTCAGAGTACTCCGTTTATAAAACAGAGTATCGTTCTTTTCTTCCCAGAACCTGCATCCGTTCAAAATCTTCATAGAGGTAGGTTTTCTCAGGGATTGTAGCCCAACTAGCATATTAATAATTATAACATCATCCGTTAATACATGCATATAGATTTCATGCGTTTTGATTAGTTTCTAAAGAGTTTTTGAAAGAAACGCCCCTATTAAGGGTGCTAAATTACAATAAACGACCATGACTAGGTCGTCGATTTCATATTTGACGCCCTGTACACGGACGTCAATTTCTTTTAATTACTAAATACCATGTTTAAAAATTATATATCAATTCAAACATGATTCTAGATTAATGCATGATCAATCTCTTGTAATCCTGCTATTTTTCTAGTCCTGACCCTATATCATGTTTTCCTGAAATTTCATCATCTCGAAATTGTAACAATTGTGAATTAACGACCTTGTCCAGGTCGTCTTTTATTGAACTGACGCCCCATACCAGGACGCTTTCTGTAAACTAACGCCCCTGTCTAGGGCGTGTTTTATGAAAATTTCCAGATTTTTAATATTCTAAAAAATTAGAAATATTGAAAGGACGACTTCTACACACGTCGTCAAATCTAATATAAACGCCCCTGATTAAGGCGTTAATTATATGAAAAATGACTTTACCAAAGTCGCTACTTTCTGCATTACTGATTTTTCCTGATTACTGTTATCCGAGGGATTCATTACATATATTTATATATAGGCACTATTACTCCATTCCGTGAGTATAGTCCCATGTTTTCTACGATGATTTATCGCATTACACACTCAATTCTCATTGACATACAAGCTCTCCATTGGACATTCCGTTCCTTTGGACTAGCAAGTTAGTCATAGAGACCTCCGTAAGACTCCTCGCCGCCTTGGATTCCCTCAAGGCCGACTGAGCTGGTTGTACCCTAAAAACCCATTACACAATCTTTGCCATGTCCCTCTATAGAAACATGGTGATACCGGCCCTCATGTCATGCCATGGGTATGATATGAGAATTATCTTAATGAACAGGGGAGAATATATCAACATTGTTATGATGTTCTTGTAAACCCCAATTCTATATCAAACTTGATGTTCTTGTGAACCTCAGTTCTATATTAAGAATGAGGACGTCTTGCCATTGAGGTGCTATTCATATGGACCTCAATTCTATATAAAAGAGTGTCTCTACTTACTTATCATGGTACCCGAGTTAAGGGAACCAATTCCACCTAGTTTTATCGATAATCGTGATTGTACCATTATTATCGCCTATCTATGTCAAGTATCATATTTTTAGACTCTATTCTTTCAAAGTCTATCCTACATGTCTACAAGCTTTATCCTTGAAATTCCATATTGGCTATATATAAAAGTGGATGTTAAAATACATGACTAATGCCTGCGCATATAGGGCCCGATCTGGTCCTGGGAGGAGCACCCGAAAGTACTTGTGCCCATGGGAGTTGATTGATCACGGTATTGGCATTATACCGAAGTGCATGACTAGCTTGATTGAACATTCCACAAATCTTGTGCTTGACTTGATATTACATGACTTGCGTGGCCCGAAAAAAGGTAATTACTTGCGTACTTGAACGTGATAGCCAAATTTCATCTTGACATGATAAAGTACTTGCTTGAATATCTTGAGGTCATTTGATATAAGTTCTTGAAAGGTTCATGACTAGTTCTCCCTGTTATCTTATTGTTATATCCTCTTTCTATCTTGTCGTTTTATGCGAGCATGCCTAGCTATAGTGCATTCATGAAAGATGTAACTACTTAAACCCCTTGCTAGTTCCTGAGATATAATTTCCTACTGAGCGTTCGCTCACTCCGTGTTGTCCCTACTTTTCAGGTAAGTCCGACGGTGAGGAAAGTCAATCGGATGGGGAGAATCAAGAGTGAAAGAGCTAGAGCTTTTCCAAGTGTCATCTAGTCTTTTAAATATTTCTTGAGTCAAATGTGTACTTTTATTTTTTTTTTGAATAGAGTATTGGGTTTGTAATAGACTATTTATTATGAAGAAATAAATGGATTGGGTTATCTTTACTTTTGCGCATCTCTGTCTTTGTGTCGAATACACTACTACTCTGATTGACATGATTGATATAAACTCGTCACGCATCTCCAGGTATCTTCCGCTCTCGGGGCGTGACATCCTTGGTTTTTATTTTTTCGATACTCTGTAGAGAGGTCGGGGTTCCTCCTGTTGGTTCTGGAGAAGGGAGATTTTAATCTCCGGTTGCAAGTGACTGGTGTCGCTTGTGGGTTCCCTCCTAGGTGGAGGAAGAGAGTCCTCGGTCTCTGGTTGCTAGTGATGGGTAGTCACTAGTGGTTCCCTCCGGTTTGGAGGAAGAGGGGAGGTTGTTCCCCTGGTCAAGCTGTTAGGCAGCATTTGTTTGCAGACTGAGTCTGCGGTTCTAGCTGTTGCTAGTGGAAGCCTCACTCCGATTTGGAGTGAGGGGTGGACGTAGGTCTGTGGACCGAACCACCTAAAAATTATCAGTGCAGTGGGTTGTTTGCTATCCTTTGCTTCCGCTAGATGATTATTTAGGCACGCTATACATATTTGCTCAATTGCTTAAGCCATCTGAGTTTTTAATTCCGCAATATTGTTTGAGCGAAATTTTTTAAGGGTGGGATTCATTCACCTCCCTCTGAATCCATCGCACCGAACCTATCAATTGGTATCAGAGCGGTCTCTGACTTTCAGATCCAACGATCTGCAGAGGATCCTACTGATTTGATTTTGTGTCTTACTGTTCCAGTGCGGTGCACTCTTCTGATATTGCCTTCTAGCTCATAGATCTAAATCTATTCGATTGTTTTATAATGGCACCACCTGTAGTTTTTGATGGTTCTAACTTTGAGAAATGGTTAGGCGGTCTATGTGTTTTCATAAACTCTATAGATCCAAAACTGTGGAATCTTATTGAATATGGTCCACATGTTCTGCCTCGAGAGGAGAGTAAATGGTCCCAGAAGGATAAATAAAAGAACAATGAGAATATAAGAGTTCTAAACATTCTGAAGAATGTTGTAGATGTAAATGTCATTTCCTCTATTCTTTCATGCAGGACTGCGGAGGAAATCTGGGATTCATTGATCACATTTCGTGAAAACCAGGAATGTCTCATGGCAAGAAGGAGTGATCAACAGGATGAAACGTCATCCAAGGTAAGCTCTGAATCCGAAGAGATTTCAATTGATGATTTATGGGATATCAATGAAGAACTTACTGAAAGATGTAGAAAATTAAAATCTGAGAATAAAAGGTTGAAAAAGAAATATGATCAGATAAATATGAAAGCTCCATGTGAAGATTACTCAAAATTGAAACACTCTCATGATGCTTATCTGATTGATATTCAGAACTATAAGAAGCAATTGGAAGAAGCTGAAAATACAGGCTCAGAAATGAAACAACTAAAGCTTGAAAATGAAAAGGCTAAAAGGCTTCAACAAGAAAATCAAACTGAACTTGGCGAGCACAACGAATAGATTTCTGTGCTGAAAAACAAAAATAATGAACTTACTGTTAAGATTTCTGAACTGGAGAATGAGCTGAATTCATTAGGAAATGATCAAATCCTAATTAATGAAATAGTTCAGAATGAACAGATGAGAAAGGAGAATGAAGAGCTGAAGCTTCTGAATATTGCCATGTCTAAGAGGCTTTTAATGCTAGAAAAAGGGAAGAGTTCATCTGAAAATGAACATGAGAGAGCAGGTGCATTAATAGAAGAGATTGATAGCTACAAAGCCATTAATGTCATACTTAATGAAAAGATCACTAATTCTGAAATGCTCATTTCCTCTCTCAAAAATGAAATCACTGAATTGAACAAATCTCTATCTATGTCTTCCAAGAATGAAGAAAATCCGAAAGCTGCTAATGGAAGGAGTAAACAGGAAGTAAGAAAAGGATTGTACACAACCTTTGTACGAAGCTCTTAGTTAACTAGCACTTTAGCTTCTCCCTCAAATCAGCCTGTTAATCAGAAAGAAAAATAGAAAACAGAAAAACAAAAGAAAACCAAAAAGAATAAAAACTTGCATGTTAAATACTCTCAGGCCAATAGATCTCATGCCATGAATATTCATTGTTTTTACTGTGGAAAGGTTGGCCATGAAATGACTGATTGCCTTGTCATGATGAAAGATGATGATAGATCTCATCCTAGGACTTCTTATGCTAAAAAGTCCTCCTCTGTTCAGAACAAGAAGTCTAAATGTTTTTACTGTCATAAAGTAGGTCATCTGATGCATGAATGCAAGTTAATGGAAATAGATGACCTGTCTGCTGTTGGAATGCATGATAAACTGCTCCATGCTATAAATCATGCATCTCATAAAAAGAAGCTTCAATGTTTTCATTGTGGAAAATTGGGCCATATTGTTGTAAATTGTTGGCATGCTAAGGGAAGAACACTTAACTCCAAACCTGCTAAAATCCCTGCAAAAAGACATGCATTTTATGAGAATTTTGACAGAATGAATTCTTGATGTTTTAAACGTGGAAAACATGGCCATACATTCAAGGACTGCTGGTATGCTCTGGGAAAGAAATCTAACTCTGAATTTGTTAAATTCCCTGTAAACGGAAATTATTTTGGTTACAATAAATTTCTTGTAAACAATGCTTCTCATGGAAATATTCTTGTTTCAAAAGTTCAGCATATTGCATGCTTTAACTGTGGAAAGCCAGGCCGCAGAGCTGTTAACTGTTGGCTGGCTGGTTATGAAAAGAAAAATTTCCATGTTAATAACAGAATTAATCATGTTCACTCTCACCAAGTTCATGCCAATGCTAATGTATACAAGGAGAACATGAAATCTGTTATCCCTTGTTATTACTGTAGACAGTTAGGACATTCCAAGGCTAACTGCTATTTGAAGAGGGTTGATGACTCTCAAGTGTTGAACATGAGGAGAGCACCATCCAAAGGTGTAACTGCTAGCTCAGGACACAAGACATCTTGGGTACCTATTTGTGCAAAATAAACCTTGTTGCAGGTGTGCCTTGGAAGCTATGAATAAAGGGGTTAATAATCCAAGGCACTCAAGAATGAAACCCTCAGGCGAGCACTATTAAGGTCAGCTCCAAAAACTTGCCTTAAATTCTGCTATCTGAAATTGTTTGCTTTAGATAACTGCATATCATGATTCATGCATACATGCTCCTTTATTTGTTTTGACGCTTGCATTGAGCTTCATGGGCTTACTTGTTTGTACGTTGAGCTGTGTGTGCATATATGTGAATTGCATATACATGCATTTGACATACTGTCATTAAAAATCTGATGCACTTAGGACTGTTGGTATTGCATTGTCATACATGACCACTATGGTATATTAAATGGTAAGCTACTAAAAGGCAGGTGAAATCTATCTGGAGGTTCTTACTATGTGTGAGATGGTCCTATCATTTGGTACCATGGGTCATATTGCTTAGTAGGGCAGTCTGAATGAGCATAAGTCACAAAATCATATGTTCAGTCTTCATGGCAAACATTGCATGGTTTTGCATACATATAGTTAATTGCATTGCATATCATCTAAATTGAAAAATCCAAAAAGGGATAATCATTGCATCTGCTAAAAGGAGTCAGTGCTTTTGCATACTTGTGTTGATCACATTTGAACCATTTTGAAAATTCCAAAAGGATGATTCAGTAGATTTAGGCAGGGGGAGTGTGTTGCCTCTGCACCATAATTGTGTCCATGCATTGTGCTTTAGAAGTGGTCTCTGCATATGCATGCATATAGTTAACTACACTAGATTTATTTTGGAAAATTCAAAAACAAGTGATTTTCTGTGCATATAGACATGGGGAGCAAAATGCCTTTGTGATTCCAAATCTGTCTAGTCAACCGAAGCTCTCTAATTCAGATTATCGTGTCTGGACATCAATGCATTTAGTTAGGGGGAGTGTTTCATGCATATTTGGCTTCTTGTGCCCTGATAAATTCTGATTGATTGTCTATTCATCTGTTTCCTTACTGACAAACTCGGTTGACCTGAAGTGGTCACTCTTTCAACCGATACTCCTCCTGAACAGCTACATTTTCACTCATTCATCAGCCTATGCTCTTCCTGCATCATATACCATCAATTGGCATCATTGATACTCTGGCTGTTTCTGAAAGCTTTCTTGATATAGCTGCAATTGAGAATATCTCAAATTGTATACCTTGCTCATAAATCTGAATAACTACTTCAATAAGGAATCTTCTATTATACAGATTTATGAACATCAGAAAGATCAAAATGGTTTACATTTAATGTATTCGGTTAGGTTGGCTATAAATGTCCTGAAAAATATCTGAATCAACTTTAATAAACCTTAACCAACTTATTCATGTTAAGTCTTGTTAAATCTTCTATAATCTGAAAATATGGAAATCATGACTTTATTTGGATGAAATGCATGAAATCTATATTTTTTTTAAACATCTGAACTTCCTGAAAATGTCTAAGGGTCAAATCTGTTGAATCTTGCATGAGCAATAACTTTGATCACTGAGAAACACATGTCCAAAGGACTGTGTCATGAGGTGTCTTAGTTAACTCTGCCTAAAATTAATTGAAAAATAGGCAGAGCAATGGCTGACACACTGAGAAACATATCTCACTCGTCAAAGAAATGAGAAAAGACATGTCATGAGGTGAACAGTCAACTCTGTTAATTATAAAGCATGACTGTTAGTCACACTAAGTGCTTAGGGATATTAGCGTCTGATCAACGTATATCCTCTAGTTACAAGGTGTGCACTGAACTTGAGTGCTCTTGAAATTTGTAGCATGAAAATTCTTGTTGAACAAATTACAATATTTGAAAAAAAAAATACAAAGGATAATCTGCTATAACCCTTGATATGATCAAATGGTTTCATGCATGTTTAAACTCAATACTTAAGAGTGTATTTCTTAAATAAGTCATTGAAATTGATTGAGTAAGATGGAGGGAGATTAATCAAGATGTTCATATGAGTTTTTGGTTCATTTGTTATTAAATCTTGATTTCAGATATGAGTACAGAACTTTTTGTCGAACCTGGTATACATCATCTTTAAACCATGGAGTTCAATAAAAGTTTATTCATAAATCTTTATAATGGGAGACTCGCTGGAAAATTCGTTAGATTTATGAAATTGGTATACTCTTTAAAAATCTTGCTAAATGTGCTTAGTTCTCCTGCTCTCATTTGATCTCAGTATTTGACTGTGTTTCGTCTGACTATCTGCGATCTACTTCAATTGACTGTGCAACCTTTGTCAAATCTACATGCCCCTGTGGTCTCCTTCTCATCCACCTCATAAGACTCCATCTATTCAGGGGGAGCTTCCCTGTCATATGAATCATGTTGCATTGTAATTCATAAAGAGGGAGATCTTGTCAGCATCCTTCATGTCCATTTCTTCTATCCATTGTTTAAGGGGGAGAACTCTGAGTTGTTTCATTCATTGAGAGGGAGTCTTTTACTTGCATAATAGCTCCTATATCATCTCCTTCAACAGTCAATGATCATTACATTCTTTTTGATGTTGTTAAAGGGGGAGAAACTTTTGTGAGTCATCATTTGCATCATCAACTGTAACTCCTGTCAGTTGTTGCATACATGGTGCATTACATGCTCATTTCTGAAAGAGCTATTCTATTGTGAATGTTCGGGTGAATCCATTGCAATGACTCATAATATTGCCATCATCAAAAAGGGGGAGATTGCTGTGTCTCCTGTGGTTCTAGGGTTTTGATGATGACAATTTTATGTCTCATTATGTTTACATGTACATCCTTGATGATATAATCCTGATGTATTATGAGAAATTGTCAGAACAGGTTTAAAGATGACTAACAGGTCATGACGTCAACTCAAGTCAAAAGTCAACCAGTGACAGGTAAGATCAGTGCACAGTCAGATCAGGTAATGCTCTGTCTACTCTCAAATATGTGTTCATCTATCATATGACCTCGGTGCATTCATGCTTAACTCCTGTTGCTGCATAAACTTAAAGTCTGTACATTCCTAGTCCATGCATCGTGTGCTTCACGTTTTGTCCAAGTCTGTACATTCTTCACTTTAAAGTCTGCACATGGTTGCTTTGAAGCCGCATCAAGTCTATACATTGTCTCACACACACTCAAGTCTATACACTGCCTCGCTGCATTACACAGCGTCTCATGTTGCGTCTCACGTTGCGTCCTGTGCATGCATCATACAAAGTCTATACATTGCATCATCTTGAGACTATATCTGTACATTGGACAAGTCTATACATCCGTGTTCATTGTGCACAGTTCGTGCATCAAGTCTACACATTATCGCCTGCTCGTGCATCTCTTCTAAGTCTATACATTGCCGCTATGGCTGTGCATCATTTAGCAAGTCTATACATCCGTCAGCCTTGTCTCTTGCTCGCAAAGTCTATACATTCATGAGCTATGGCTGTGCATCGTTTGCATATTGCACACTAAGTACATACATCACTGCACAAGCAAGTTTGTACATTCTAGCGTCTCACTTAGCGTCTTTGTGCATGGAGCATTCAAGTCTATACATTGGCAAAGTCTGTACATCGTTGGCTTGTGCATGCATCGTCTTTCAAAATCTATACATCGGTCAGTCTCACTCAGCGTCTCATGCATTCAAGTCCATACACTATGCAGTTGGGCATCGTTCATTATAGCAAGTCTGTACACTCGATTGGTGGCTTGTTCATGCATCATTTATCAAGTCTATACATCGCTGCATTAAACACGTTCAAAGTCTATACATTGCAGCATGTTCGTGTTCAAGCTTTCCAAGTCTATAGATTGTCTGCCTTGCACACACAAGTCTATACATTGTCCTGTAGCACACACACGAAGTATGTACTGTTAGCGCAGCAAGAGTGATATAGAAGGGGGGGATGAATAGATCACGCCCAATTTGTAGAAACTTAAGCGGAAAATAAATTCTACTGCTAACGCACCTCCTTAACCCGTACACAGAGAAATGTAAATGAGAATAAAGAACTGATCACATGGAAGCAAAGAGACAAGCAGATGAAGAGCGCAGATAATAATAGCAAACCACAGAGGAGGCACTCGGTTTTTAGGTGGTTCGATTGCAGTCCGTAATCTACATCCACCCCTCACTCCAACTAGAGTGAGGATTCCACTAGACGATGCTAGATCAATGTAGACTCAGTCTGCGAACAACATGCTGCCACACAGCTTGAACACCAAGGGAAACAAATCCCTCAACCAAGTTCTGCTACCCACAGAACTTGAAACCTGTTCTAGCTCCCAGCTAGAACACAACCGGAGAATCCTCTCCCTTCCTCCACACACCGGAGGGAAACTGTTAATGACAACCAGTCACTAACACCACCAGAGATCACCGATCTCTCTTCCTCTGCAACTCAGAGGGAAACTGGAGTAATACTCCCTTCCTCCACACACCGGAGGGAAACCAATTCAAATAAGAAGGATGAACAAAATGAAACGAAAACAAAGAAGAAATAAAAACCAATGAAGAGGAAATCGGTTCTGAAACCCAGTACAAATGTAGCTTCAAATGAAGCAATTCATCAATCCACAACTACTGCTCTCTCTCTCGAACAAACTCCTCTCGGATCTGGAACTCTATGCTCTTTTTCTTTTCTGGATCGTGCAAACTCTCACCAATGGCTTCTGCTTTCTCTATTCACGATCTAGCTTCTACTGAAGGATGAAGCTCTATATTTATAGCAGATATTGGCGTGTGGCTGCCAGGTTCCCGCCCATGCACTTTTGGCCAGATCATTTGAATTTCGACCACATGGCAGCATCCTGACCAGGTTGCCATCCACGTGTCATGAGCCTGTTGTCTTGGATCACGTGCCAGGTGCCAACCTCAGTTCACGTGCCCAATCATCAGCCTGAATCGCCTGCAGACAGACAGATGGAATGTATAGACTTAGTTAGTTCAGGCTATTAACATGAATGTATATACTTCAGAACCATCAACTGATTAAGTGTGTACATCGTGAGAGAGTGTACAGACTTACTGAATAAAACGCATGTGAAGGCAGTGTATAGACATATGAACAGTGCGCATGAATGCCAGTGTATAGACATGTGAACAATGCAAACGAATGGCAGTGTATAGACTTATGAACAATGCATATGAAGGCAGTGTATAGACTTATGAACAATGCATATGAAGGCAGTGTATAGACATGTGATGAATCAATGCAAACGAGCCTTACCAATGTGTAAACTTAACAAAGCTTCAGCCACTGTATAGACTTCACGAAGCCTAAACAGTGTACAGACTTGGAACCTGTGTGAGACTCTTAATAAGACTGTGAGCAGTGTGAAGACTTGATGCTCAACGGAGATGTATAGACTTCGACAGCTTTAGCCAGTGTAAAGACTATGCTTGGGTGAGACGATGCATTAGACACTCCGCTGTACAGACTTGGAAAGATCTGTATGAGACGATCGGCTGTTGAAACGATGTACAGACTCTGGATGTGAAGGCAGTCTGTATAGACTTGAATCGCTTGAAGCGATGTACAGACTAGATGAAGCTCAAGCACTGTACAGACTTGTGAAGACTTCAGCGTTGTACAGACTTGGTGAAGCTCAAGTGAATGTATAGACTTGATGAACCACTGTGGATGTGTGGACTTGAGCGAATGAAGCCGATGTACAGACTTGGTAAATCGAAGCCTCTGTACAGACTTTCCTAAGACGCAGTTCAATGTATAGACTTGAACGAATGAGGCCGATGTACAGACTTGCCTAAGACACAGCATGAGACGCTGGCTGAGACGGACGCTGTACAGACTTTGAAGAGCAGTTCAATGTATAGACTTGAACGAATGAGGCCGATGTACAGACTTGCCTAAGACGCAGCATGAGATGTTGGCTGAGACGGACGCTGTACAGACTTTGAAGAGCAGTTTAATGTATAGACTTGAACGAATGAGGTCGATGTACAGACTTGCCTAAGACGCAGCATGAGACGCTGGCTGAGACGGATGCTGTACAAACTTTGAAGACATTGAACGTTCGAGCAACATGTAATGTACACACTTAGTGGTGTACAGACTTGGCCAGGAAAGCGTAGGGAAAAGTTGAAGGTATGGACTTGGCCAAGCGTAGGAACAAATGAGGAGTGTACAGACTTGGCATTGTATAGACTTGGCTTTGATTGCTTGGGCTGAGGCAATGTGCAGACTAAGCAATGTATGGACTTTGCCTAAGGAACCGAATGTATAGATTTTGCCACAGTCTAATGTACATGCTTTGCAGAAGTGAACGAGCCAATGTATAGACTTCAAATGAAGCAGTCCGATGTACAGACTCCAAGAATTCTAGACATTTGACGCTGTACAGACTTGGATTCAAGGAACATATATACTTAGTATGAAGGCTGCCAGTCTATGTATAGACTTTGCTGAAGCTATCTCTGAAGCAATGTTCAGACTTTGTGCAATGTATGTACTTTAGTGTGTGCGAGCCTGTTGACAAGCAGTGTGTGGACTTTGATTGTGTAAAGCAGGCGATGTACAGACTATGCAACCATGACACTGGGCGATGTATAGACTTACACTATCGGGTGTTTAGACATCAAGAGAATGCAGCAGCCAGTGTATAGACGTGAATCTTGGAAGGATGTATAGGGTTGAGCTGAACTGACTTTGGCAATGTGCAGACTTGACTGGTCGGGCAGTGTACAGACTTAGAGTATCTGGATCAATGTGTAGACTTCAGTTAGAAGGTGCCCGATGTACAGACTTGAAGAGGATATGCCAATGTACAGACTAAATGGATCAAGCTGGTGTATAGACTTTGTGCCCAAACTATCAATGCTCTTATGCGTCGACCCACCCTTGCTGATGAGTCGACCCACTACTGTTCATATTAACCAAACAGTGTAGATAGAATCAAGATAGCATGCTTATCTGACAACCAAATGAACTGTACTCACTCACATGATGAAACAACATTAATCTAGAGATAGAAGATTGATTTATAGTGTGAGACATCATCAAAACCATAGGGATGCAACATGTACAGCCTTTTTGATGATGACAACACTATGA
This sequence comes from Amorphophallus konjac, assembly GCA_022559845.1. Classification (NCBI taxonomy): domain Eukaryota; kingdom Viridiplantae; phylum Streptophyta; class Magnoliopsida; order Alismatales; family Araceae; genus Amorphophallus; species Amorphophallus konjac. The sequence goes on along the minus strand of CM040118.1, from coordinate 156,696,183 downwards.
ATCAAGCAATATCAAGTTTCAACAAGAGATTTATATCAGCTGCAACAAACATATTAAATTCAAGGCATGCACATGCATATGAATTATACAATCCCTACAACACACTCTTATCTCCCCCACAACTCATAACCATATCTTCCACGAAGCAACATTGTTGGGTTCGATGCAGTATTCAGAGGGGGGGTGAATGAGTATAGCCCTTTAAAAACTTTCACCCAATTTAAAACTAGAATACTAACAAGACTTTCGCTCAATATAAAATTTCGCCCAAACTAGAACTATGAAGCTAACTAGACAGATTTACCAAACCTGAAAGCTAATCAACTATTCAGTTCTACCAGTTAGCAAACACATGGAGTACCCCTATGCATTCATCTAGCGGAAGCACAAATGAACAAATCAAACCACAATGCACAAGGGGTTTTTAGGTGGTTCGGTCCTTCAGACCTACATCCACCCCACACTCAAACCGAGTGTGGCTTCCACTAGCTCACGCTAGAAACAGCAGACTCAGTCTGCAACAAACGCTGCCAAATAGCTTGACCAGGGGAACAACCTCCCCTCTTCCTCCCAACCGGAGGGAACCACTAGTGAGACCAGTCACTAGCAAACCAGAGACACAAGGTCTCTCTTCCTCCAGACCTGGAGGGAACCCCTGGACTTGAATCCACAAGCCCAGAACCGGAGACAAGTCTCCCTTCCTCCAAACCGGAGGGAAACAACAAGTAGCACCCAGCTACTTGCAACCGGAGATAGCAATCTCCCTTCTCCTGAATAAACAGGAGGAACCCACAAGTGACTCCAGCCACTTGGAAACTAGAGACACACAGTCTCTCTTCCTCCACACACGGAGGGAACCACCGGGCTTGCTACTCACAAGCCCAGAGCCAGAGGAACAAGCCTCCCTTCCTCCAACCCGGAGGGGAACCTAGAGACCCAAGTCTCTCTTCCTCTGAACCCCAGAGGGAAGCACAATCGGAGATAAATCTCCCTTCCTCCAACCCGGAGGGAAACAACCGATGACACCCTGTCAAAGGCAACCAGAGACGTAAGTCTCTCTTCCTCCACACGGGAGGGTACCAACCACAAGTAGCACCCAGCTACTTGCAAACCGAAGACACAAAGTCTCCCTTCTCCTGAACCCACAGGAGGAACCTCGGCCTCTCTACAGAGGATCGAAAATACATCAAGTAAATAGATAAAAACAAAAACGAAACCAGCAACAGAAGGCTGAAAAGATAAAAACAAATGTGGCTCTCGCAGGAGCTGGCTGGCCTGGATTTGATCCACGGTTCAGCAAGAACAGATCTTCTGTTGAAGCTTCTATCACTCTATCTCTCTCTTCTTCTCTATTCTTCTTCCTCTTCTTCTCTTCACACTCTGCTATCTCGATCTCTTACTCAATCTCTCTTTCTTTCTCTTTCTCACTATCTTTCTCTTCTTCTTTTCTTTTTCTTCTTCTCTGTCTGGATCGTGGCTCTCTGTATAGAGTTTTCTTCTCGCCAACTCGATCACCTCCATCTGTGGACGAAGGCTCCTATATATAGCAGCAGCAGTAGGTGGATAGGGCACAAAACGCGTGTGCCTCCCACGTTTTCTGCCCTAATATTTCGGACCACGTGGAGGCTCCTCTGCATCTTGGATCACGTGCCAGATGCAGCCTTATATCACGTACTGCTTCACGATTAGAGCACCTGTAAAACAGAGTATCAGATAAGTAATCAATTTAAGGAACACCTCTGTATAGATTATCAGAAGAACAGTACTTTAGAAGAAACTTGAACGAGGTTAAAACGAAACAACACGAAGTGACAAATAGCAACGACACGGAGACAACGCGAGGACACAATAGGGAAAACGACACGAAGTCAGTAAGGACTCGATGTACAACAGTAAGTAACACGAAGTAAGACCACACAGACATAAACGATAACACGAGAACAACACGGGGTGACAGCAGAAACCGACACGAAGTGTTTGCAAACAAAGTAAGACACAAGGTCTACGTAAAGCAACACGAAGTGTGGTTAAAGCGAGAACGACACGAAGTGAAGTTATAAAACAACACGAGGTAAAAAGAAGAACGACACGAGATACATGGAGACAAAACAGAAACCAACACGAAGTGTGGTTTCAACACAAGAAAGACACAAGGTCTAGGAAGAACAAAAACGACACGAAGACACAAAACGGAAAACGACACGAGGTGTAACAAACACGACACGAAGTTATGAAAATAACACGAAGACGAAACACAGGTTTCGACACGGAGTGAAAACGACACAAAGACAAAACAGAATTGACATGGGTTGAAATCAACACGAAGTCAAAAACTGAAATTGACACGGAGTGAAAACGACTCGAAGAGAAAATTGCACGAACTTACGAACGACACGCGGACAACACAAACAGACTCGACTTGATTACGTAAGACCAATACGAAGACAGAACACTAAAACAACACGAAGACGTAGACACTGAACCAACACGAAGACAATCAAAATAAAAACAACATGAAGACAATAAAGCAAAAAACAACACGAAGACAAATAAGACAAGGGAAACGACACGAAGTCTAACCTCATACAAGCTTTCCTGTCACGCAAGGAAATCAACACGAAGTGTTGTAAGCTCATACAACACGAGATCTTTTCGTGTTAGTGAGGGGAAACAACACGAAAACTCAAGTACAGAAACAGCACGAAGATGATGTACAATCTGATGTACAGACATGAAGAACAGTCCAAGGTATAGACTTGCACGAGTAAGCTACAGTGCCAAAGTATAGACTTCACGCTGTACAGACTACATGACCAGTGCATGATTGTACTTGACAATGTAAACACTTAGCCTATGCAGACCAATGTACAGACTTTGGCGAAGCAAAAGGCTGTATAGACTTGGAGACCCAAAGCCATTGTATAGACTTTGTCTAAGACAAGGCATGAGCTGACGTTGTATATACTTAGCCAATGCAAACCAATCCGATGTATAGACTTTAAGGAAATGCATGCTACAGTGCAATGTCTAGACTTGCGATGTGTTCGCCAAATGCACACTACAGTCCAATGTATGGACTTGGACGAATGATGCATGTGCAGTGAATAGACTTAGGGCATAAACCCCACGATGCACTGTATAGACTATGCACATAACATAAGTCTAACATAAACAATATATCAGTTGTACTAGTCACAGTCATGATGCAATCATCAAGGCACAATGTCATGAAAACACTATATCATTGCTATCATCAAAATACAATATCAATCATCAAAACCACAGCAATGAATGCTTTATGCATCAGTTTAACATGTAACAAGACTGAACATCAAATATGTTAATCTAAACTGAGCAGCAAGATGACTGAACATTTGATTAACTCACATCAACAACCAATCATCAAAGCCATCATTAAAACCATCATCAAAACCAAAACCACATGCATGGGCACAACAATCTCCCCCTTTTTGATGATGGCAACACTTTCAATACATTGAGTCATTCTGATGATGTGAGGCATTCTGAGGTAATCTGAAGACTCAGAGGTAATCTGAAGACTCAAATTATTCTCCCCCTTTGACTTCATCAAAAAGAAAAATAATTTGAGAAATTATAGCATGTAAAAGTTCAGTCAATTTCTCCCCCTAAATAAAAGCTCCCCCTTTGAGAAGGAATATGAACAGATAACACAGGTAGAAAAGGTAGGAGGATCACTTGATAACAGCTGAATCATAGGTTCAGAAAGGAAGCATGATTATAACCAACTGTTTAGAGTATAAGAATCACCACTCATACAATTTTCAAAAATTCAGGTTTAATCAGTGATAAATCTAGAGTAAAACACCTGACCCCTGAGAAAGAGTTTTAGATTCCATTTATAGCAATGAATCTAGGGCACATGGTATTAATAGATAAGTCTGAAATAATACCCTTTTGTGTTTAAACAAGGAAATTCAAGAGAGGCAACTTGAATATGTATTGATAAAAATAATTTTCACTCATTGACTTTTGATTTTTCGAAGGGTTACAGCAGTTTGATTTTCATATTTTTTTTTCAATTTCTGAAACTGAACTAAGTGAATAGACCTATGGCATTTATGCTGTTGACATTAGGTGTACACCTTGATAAGAGGCAGGTACCCCCAGTTACTAGGCATAAACTATATGATCTACTTCAGATCAAGACCCACGAGGAATAGTCTTCACTTTTGACATTAAGGGTACACCTTGATTAGAGGCCAGTACCCTCAGTTACTTGGTGAGGACTCCCCTTATAGATTTGACCCTATGAACAGAGATAGTCTAAGGCACTTCATGACATGTGAGATCTCCTGTCTTTTTGGAGGAGTTCACAGTTTCTCAGTGCAAACAGCCATTGCTTCTGTCACTATGTTCAGTTCTTAACATTAATTATCTTGTTTACTGCTGCCCTTAATTCTTTTAGAGTGATTGATTGAAAAACATTACACACTCTTGTTCACCTGTTCTAAACATTTCCAGATTAACACATTTAGGCATTAAAAAAAAACTTTTTCTATTTTAGCCATGAGACAAAGATTAAGAGCTATAAAAGTTTTCTTTTATCTCAATTTCTGAAGTGCAGACACTTAACTCTCCAATTCATAAAGGTTAAACCTTTAGTTCTTTTCAATTTGTAAGAGTGATTCTTATAGGTGAACAATTGCAATAATCACCATTCAATGTACTGAACCAGATGCAAAGCTGTTGTTTAGTGAAACTGATGAGGAAAAGATAGCAAGTGGCAATATGGTTCAATGAGCAACCGATGTCAAAGAATATGAATCATTTGAATGAGAACACTGGGAAGTGAAAAGGATTCAATGAATTGAATAGAACTCTCAGCTCCCCCTGACATCATGAAGCAAGAGATATGCTATGCAACATACTGTCCTACATGCAGACAAGACCCATGGTACTAGGCGGAGGACCTGGTCTCAAAGACCATCTCACACATGGTAGGAACCTCCGGGCAGATTTCCCTGCCTTTTAGTAACATACCATTTGATATACCAGGGTTAACAAGGACGATGCAACATAAAGCAGTCCTTCATGCATTGAACAACTTCAATGACAGTCATGCTAATGATGTATGCAGACATAAGACACATGCATAGACTGTGTACACTAAATGAACCATTCACACATAGTCCAGGTATGCATTTAAATACAAGCATGCAATCCATTGACACAAAGCATATACATGGACACAGAGTCTATATAGTGCATCAACTGTATACACTAAAGAAGCATTCAGATTCAGTTCAACATATAGCAAGAGAAGAGCATCAGATATGCAGAATTGAATTCAATAGTTGAGTCTGGAATGCAGACTGATCAGCTAGACATGAAGAGAAAAAAAAAATCAACCAAGCAAATCAACATGAAACTCACAATTTTCATGCTCACAATTTCAGATAATGGAATTTAAAACACATTTCAGAACTGACCTGAAAAGTTCAATCATGGGGTTTTCATTCTTGAGCGCCTTGGTTAACCCCCTTTTATTTCTCCCTCCAAGGCACACCTGCAAGATATTTGATCATCTTGATCCTGCAGGGACCCAAGTAGCTTTGGGTCCTGCGTTAGCCCTAACAGGTTTTCTAAACATTTTCATAGCAACATTATCATCAAATTTCATCAGTGAACAGTCATCCATAGAATGTCCAAATTTTTCACAGTATCTACATGAACTGGCTGGTTTTTGGTTCTTATGATACATGTTGACAGCAGGGTGATGTTTATAAGCATGTTCATAAGATTTTCTGTTATATGCATGAACAGTTTGATGCTTGTTCTTAACCATCCAACATTCAGCAGATTTATGGCCTGGCTTCCCACAGTTATAGCATGAAATTTTCACAAAAGGTTTTGCAGGGAATTTGACAAAATGGGGTTTAACATAGTTCTTTTGAACATACCAACAGTCCTTGACTGTATGCCCATTTTTCCCACAGTGGGAGCATGCAAAAGAATTTCTTCTATGAAAACCATTTTTACCCCAAGTAGATCTAAACCAGCACTCAGCAGCCTTGTGCCCAGGCTTATTACAGTTGAAGCACACGATGTGCTGACTAGAATTGTGTTTAGATCCATATGGATCATAAAAGTGCATGGAAGACTTGGCATGTAGTTTATTGTCTTCTTTCATGATAAAACATTCATTCATGAGATGACCATGCTTCCCACAATAATAACATGAGGCATCAGGCTTCCTAGCAACATGGTTTCTATCAAAAGAATTTCTAGAATGTAAAGTTCCACTAGCATGCTCATCCTTTAACATCAATTCACAATCCTCCATTATGTGACCTCCTTTCCCACAATAATAACATGAATCCTTTTTAATGTGAGTGTGTGAGAAATCATGTGAATTGTGTGCAGTTTTCTTTACAGCAACAGGAGCCCCTTTTTCCTTTTTCTGTGAATTTTCACCCTTTTTCTGTTTTGGAGTTTGTTCCACAGTTTTGGGTTTCACAATGGATTTTTGTGCAGTGAATTGAAAGACAGAAGGAGCAGAGGTTGTGTTCTGATTGGAAGCTTTAACAAAAATAGTGGATGTTTTATTCCCATTACTCCTTTTATTTGTCGGACTATAGCCCAGTCCTTTTCTCTCAAAGTTATCACTCTTTCCAAGAAGCTTATTCAGATTGTCCTTTCCTTTGACAAATTTTGATAGAGAATTTTTCAAATCTTTAATCTCAGAATTCAAATCAGCAATTTTAGCCTCATATTTGGACAGATCTGTTTCACAGGAAATGACTTGTTGATGCAAGGCATCATTCAGACTCTTGAGTTTTTCAACTTCCTGTTTTAATTCTATTTCCTTGTCAGTTTTAGATAAGGACTTGTAAAGATCATCAACTTCTTGTTGAAGGGATGTGATAGTAAGCTCATATCCAGCTATTTTCTGTTCACTGCAACTGACATTTCTATTTAACATTAAGTTGATGGTTTTTAGACTCTCAATTTCTTGTTCAGCATTCATCAACCTATCAGAATTATCCACACTCACACACTTGCCTTTTTCAATCGTCATTAGCCTATCTGTCATCTGTGTGTTTAGGTGTTTCAACTTATTGATTTCCTCTTTCAGTTTGCTGTTCTGGTCTAGGAGTTCATCATCAAACACCAATTTATCTATTGAAGACTGACATTCATAAAACATTTCTTGTTGTTTTTCAGATTGAAATTTGTCAAGATTTTTCTGAATATCTGAATTCATTGTTCTTTCAGCCTCCAATTTCTCAGAGATCAAACCATTTTCTTTTTCAAGGTACATTGATCTATGTTCAAATTCTTTGGATTGGTTTTTGAGTTTTTCATTCTCAGATTTCAATTCTTCCAATTCAGAATTGATACACTCTAAATCTCTCACCAATCTTTCATTTTGAACAGCGTCATTGTTATGAGTCTGATCAACGAAGCTAAGCCTTTCCTTTAGTTCAACAATTTCACAAACAAGCTTTTGACTCTCCTCTTTGTGTAGACCAATTTGTTTCATAAAAGTTTATTTTTCAGATTTCAAATGATCTAGATCTGTAGTAATAGAGTCAAAGTCTTGTAGTTGTCTTCTTAAGATTTCATTTTCAGTTTTCAGAGTTTCAAGTTTTTCACCTCCTAGATTTTCCAGCTTCTTTTTCAGACTTTTATATTTCTTCCCTAGTTTCTTACGGGATCTTAACAGATTTGCATAGGCATCTTCCCAATCGTCTAATGAAAAATTCTCGAAAGGGTTTACCTCCTCATCATCACGTTCTTCGGATTCATCTTGATCACTACCATGGTTGCTCTCGTCAGCCATCAGACCGTTGTCGACATTTCCCTTCTGAGCAAGCTTCAGCTCATCCATAATGTCCTTGGCAGACCTGCAATCATGAATACAAGACCATAAGGCTCTGTCAATAGCAGCTCTCATCAGGTTAAAGGCCTTCTGATTTTCTTCATATTTTGACTTGTGACTTTTAGTCCATTTGGACTTTTCCTTTGGCAATCTGTGGGGACCTTGTGAAATTAACTTCCACAGATCCGGATTAATCATTTTCACATAATTGTGAAGACTGCTAATCCATGAGTTAAAATCAGAGCCATTGAAAACCGGTGGAGAGCCCATTGAGTAAATCCGCAAACAGACTAATGCAGCAAAGGGTAGAAACAGATAAGCACAAGGGACACCAGGATCCTCTGCAGATCGTTGGATCTGAACAATCAGAGAACTGCTCTGATACCAATTGTTGGGTTCGATGCAGTATTCAGAGGGGGGGTGAATGAATATAGCCCTTTAAAAACTTTCACCCAATTTAAAACTAGAATACTAACAAGACTTTCGCTCAATATAAAATTTCGCCCAAACTAGAACTATGAAGCTAACTAGACAGATTTACCAAACCTGAAAGCTAATCAACTATTCAGTTCTACCAGTTAACAAACACATGGAGTACCCCTATGCATTCATCTAGCGGAAGCACAAATGAACAAATCAAACCACAATGCACAAGGGATTTTTAGGTGGTTCGGTCCTTCAGACCTACATCCACCCCACACTCAAACCGAGTGTGGCTTCCACTAGCTCACGCTAGAAACAGCAGACTCAGTCTGCAACAAACGCTGCCAAACAGCTTGACCAGGGGAACAACCTCCCCTCTTCCTCCCAACCGGAGGGAACCACTAGTGAGACCAGTCACTAGCAAACCAGAGACACAAGGTCTCTCTTCCTCCAGACCTGGAGGGAACCCCTGGACTTGAATCCACAAGCCCAGAACCGGAGACAAGTCTCCCTTCCTCCAAACCGGAGGGAAACAACAAGTAGCACCCAGCTACTTGCAACCGGAGATAGCAATCTCCCTTCTCCTAAATAAATAGGAGGAACCCACAAGTGACTCCAGCCACTTGGAAACCAGAGACACACAGTCTCTCTTCCTCCACACACGGAGGGAACCACCGGGCTTGCTACTCACAAGCCCAGAGCCAGAGGAACAAGCCTCCCTTCCTCCAACCCGGAGGGGAACCTAGAGACCCAAGTCTCTCATCCTCTGAACCCCAGAGGGAAGCACAATCGGAGATAAATCTCCCTTCCTCCAACCCGGAGGGAAACAACCGATGACACCCTGTCAAAGGCAACCTGAGACGCAAGTCTCTCTTCCTCCACACGGGAGGGTACCAACCACAAGTAGCACCCAGCTACTTGCAAACCGAAGACACAAAGTCTCCCTTCTCCTGAACCCACAGGAGGAACCTCGACCTCTCTACAGAGGATCGAAAATACATCAAGTAAATAGATAAAAACAAAAACGAAACCAGCAACAGAAGGCTGAAAAGATAAAAATAAATGTGGCTCTCGCAGGAGCTGGCTGGCCTGGATTTGATCCACGGTTCAGCAAGAACAGATCTTCTGTTGAAGCTTCTATCACTCTTTCTCTCTCTTCTTCTCTATTCTTCTTCCTCTTCTTCTCTTCACACTCTGCTATCTCGATCTCTTACTCAATCTCTCTTTCTTTCTCTTTCTCACTATCTTTCTCTTCTTCTTTTCTTTTTCTTCTTCTCTGTCTGGATCGTGGCTCTCTGTATAGAGTTTTCTTCTCGCCAACTCGATCACCTCCATCTGTGGACGAAGGCTCCTATATATAGCAGCAGCAGTAGGTGGATAGGGCACAAAACGCGTGTGCCTCCCACGTTTCCTGCCCTAATATTTCGGACCACGTGGAGGCTCCTCTGCATCTTGGATCACGTGCCAGATGCAGCCTTGTATCACGTACTGCTTCACCATTAGAGCACCTGTAAAACAGAGTATCGGATAAGTAATCAATTTAAGGAACACCTCTGTATAGATTATCAGAAGAACAGTACTTTAGAAGAAACTTGAACGAGGTAAACGAAACAACACAAAGTGACAAATAGCAACGACACGGAGACAACGCGAGGACACAATAGGGAAAACGACACGAAGTCAGTAAGGACTCGATGTACAACAGTAAGTAACACGAAGTAAGACCACACAGACATAAACGATAACACGAGAACAACACGGGGTGACAGCAGAAACCGACACGAAGTGTTTGCAAACAAAGTAAGACACAAGGTCTACGTAAAGCAACACGAAGTGTGGTTAAAGCGAGAACGACACGAAGTGAAGTTATAAAACAACACGAGGTAAAAAGAAGAACGACACGAGATACATGGAGACAAAACAGAAACCAACACGAAGTGTGGTTTCAACACAAGAAAGACACAAGGTCTAGGAAGAACAAAAACGACACGAAGACACAAAACGGAAAACGACACGAGGTGTAACAAACACGACACGAAGTTATGAAAACAACACGAAGACGAAACACAGGTTTCGACACGGAGTGAAAACGACACAAAGACAAAACAGAATTGACATGGGTTGAAATCAACACGAAGTCAAAAACTGAAATCGACACGGAGTGAAAACGACTCGAAGAGAAAATTGCACGAACTTACGAACGACACGCGGACAACACAAACAAACTCGACTTGATTACGTAAGACCAATACGAAGACAGAACACTAAAACAACACGAAGACGTAGACACTGAACCAACACGAAGACAATCAAAATAAAAACAACATGAAGACAATAAAGCAAAAAACAACACGAAGACAAATGAGACAAGGGAAACGACACGAAGTCTAACCTCATACAAGCTTTCCTGTCACGCAAGGAAATCAACACGAAGTGTTGTAAGCTCATACAACACGAGATCTTTTCGTGTTAGTGAGGGGAAACAACACGAAAACTCAAGTACAGAAACAGCACGAAGATGATGTACAATCTGATGTACAGACATGAAGAACAGTCCAAGGTATAGACTTGCACGAGTAAGCTACAGTGCCAAAGTATAGACTTCACGCTGTACAGACTACATGACCAGTGCATGATTGTACTTGACAATGTAAACACTTAGCCTATGCAGACCAATGTACAGACTTTGGCGAAGCAAAAGGCTGTATAGACTTGGAGACCCAAAGCCATTGTATAGACTTTGTCTAAGACAAGGCATGAGCTGACGTTGTATATACTTAGCCAATGCAAACCAGTCCGATGTATAGACTTTAAGGAAATGCATGCTACAGTGCAATGTCTAGACTTGCGATGTGTTCGCCAAATGCACACTACAGTCTAATGTATGGACTTGGACGAATGATGCATGTGCAGTGAATAGACTTAGGGCATAAACCCCACGATGCACTGTATAGACTATGCACATAACATAAGTCTAACATAAACAATATATCAGTTGTACCAGTCACAGTCATGATGCAATCATCAAGGCACAATGTCATGAAAACACTATATCATTGCTATCATCAAAATACAATATCAATCATCAAAACCACAGCAATGAATGCTTTATGCATCAGTTTAACATGTAACAAGACTGAACATCAAATATGTTAATCTAAACTGAGCAGCAAGATGACTGAACATTTGATTAACTCACATCAACAACCAATCATCAAAGCCATCATTAAAACCATCATCAAAACCAAAACCACATGCATGGGCACAACAAACATGACTCCCCCAAAGCTCAGGACAAATCCAAGCCTCACTGATATTGCAGAACTTCTCACTGAAATTGCAGACATTGCAAACTTCTCTCCCCCTTTGACATCAGCAAAAAGAACTACAGAATGTATGACAGTGCTGGAAACATGAAGAATAAGGGCAGTAACTTCTTAGTGCAGAAAGTCACAAGTAGGTCTTAAGAGAATAAGTGAGTTTTTAATCTCAAGAGAAGATTCTTCATACTTCAGTACTTAATAGAGAAGTAGAGTGATAGACAAGTTTATCAGCATACATAGTGGATGATTTAGAGCAGGAGATCACAAGTATGGCCAAATATAGCTGATCATTCAACTATCCCACAAGACAGCAAGAGACTAAATCAGAGAGGTGTTCTCAAGGTATTGAAGACAAGCAATCCATTAGTTGCATAACAACAAGGAATTTTTGTTGGAGATGATTTTCAAGAAGATCAATGAGTAAGTTGGTAGTTCACTCCTTTGACATTAGAGAGACACCTTGTTTAGAGGCCTGAATCTCTAGTTACTCAGAGTGAGTACCTCATTACTTCCCTTTTTTTTATTATTAGGGAACAAAGATAGTAACTGTGGCTTTTGACATGAGGAAACACCTTGATTAGAGGCCAGAGTCCCCAGTTACTCACCAGTAAGCAACCATTGCTCTGTCATGTCTTTTCATTCATTTTAAGCATTTGACACCTCATGACATGGGAGAAAAATTCATTTCATTGATGAAGCTCCCAGTTTCTCAGTGATCAGAACAGAACATTTTTGTTCAGTTAAGCCCTTGAGTTAAAGAGATAGAATGATTGAAAACAATACCAAAAGGACTATTTCTTGAACTGAGTCTTGATGTCTAGATTTCAAGTTGATTGGGTCAGATGTCAAGACATACAAGTTTTTGGCCTGAACCAGAATCAATGACAATGTAGGAAGATATACTTTATGTAATTAGTCCAGATCTCTGAAGAAGTACTAAAGGAAAGATTCTAATCTGGAGATTAGAGTTACTGACTTATAGACATAAGAGATAAGTGACACTCTACTGTCTGAGAGAACCACTCTAGATCAGTCATGCAAGACCAGTAAAAATTACACATCTGGACAGCCCTTTTTAAATCTGTCAAAGAACTTCTCTTCTCACGTCACAACTCAGCTCCCCCTAAGACATAGCATTCCTCAATAAAACATTTCAGCATAATCTCAAAGCTTCCCCTTACTCAAAGCATTCCTGAAAGCTAACCAGTAAGCATTCTGAACTCCCCCTTAAACATCAGACAAACACAACTCCCCCTCACAACAAGAACATGCTTCATAATTAAGACAATTTGTATAAGCCTAATTCTCTTCTCAATGTGGTGAATTTTTCATTATCCAGAGGTTTTGTGAATATGTCAGCAATCTGATTATCTATGCCTACATGAAGTAGTTCAAAATTATTCTTAGACACCTCATCTCTTATAAAATGATGTCTTATCTCTATGTGTTTGGTTCGTGAATGCAAAACAGGATTTTTAGCAAGATTGATGGCACTAGTATTATCACCATAAATTGGTGTGCACCCCAGGTCTACTTGGTAGTCCTGAAGCTGCTGTTTAATCCATATTGCTTGTGTTCCACAACTCCCTGCAGCCACATATTCAGCTTCTGCAGTGGAGAGGGCCACAGAATGTTATTTCTTGGAGCCCCAAGACACTAAACACCCACCCAAGAATTCACAATGGCCACTAGTGCTTTTCCTGTCTAGTTTACAGCCTGCATAATCAGCATCTGTGTATGCTACTAAATTAAATGTGTGAGATGCAGGAAACCATAAACCAAGAGAATGACTAGCTGACAAATATTTGAAGATTCTTTTAACTGCAGCTAAGTGTAATTCAGTAGGTCTAGATTGATACCTTGCACATATTCCTACACTGAATTGCATATCTGGTCTAGAGGCTGTCAAGTAGAGAAGTGATCCAATCATACCTCGATAAAGTTTGGCATTTACTTCTTTACCTGTCTCATCTGCATCCAATGAGGTATTGGTGCCCATGGGTGTAGTAATGTGCTTTAAGTTTTCCATGCCAAACCTTTTGAACAGTTCCATTGTGTATTTGGTTTGGTTGATGAAGCACCCATCTTCTAGCTGATGTACCTGCAATCCAAGAAAATATTTTAGTTCAGCAACCAAGCTCATTTCAAATTCAGCAGACATCATGGTAGAAAATTCATCACATAGTTCATGCTTAGTTGATCAAAATACAATGTCATCTACATATACCTGAACTATGATGAGATCTTTATTTATGCCCTTGGTAAATAAAGTTTGATCAACTTTACCTCTTTTGTAGCCCTTGCTGATCAGAAATTCAGACAATCTTTCATACCAAGCTCTTGGAGCCTACTTTAGACCATACAAGGCTTTGTTTAACCTGAAAACTTGGTTAGGTTGAGGAGAATATTGAAATCCAGGAGGTTGTTCAACAAAAACTTCTTCTTTAATAACTCCATTTAAAAAGGCACTTTTAACATCCATTTGTTGGAGTTTTATATTCCTTGAGAATGCAAAGGCAAGCATCAATCTTATAGCTTCCATCCTAGCAACAGGTGCATAGGATTCATCAAAGTCTACACCAAATTCCTGACAGTAGCCTTTGGCTACTAATCTGGCCTTATTCCTCGAGATGATTCCATCTTCATTCATCTTATTTTTAAACACCCACTTGGTTCCTATGATATTTATACCATCTGGTCTTGGGACAAGCTCCCAGACATTATTCCTTTCAAACTGACCTAATTCCTCACTCATAGCATTGACCCAAGCTTGATCAGCTAAGGCCTCTTCTACTGTTTTGGGTTCAATTTGTGAGACTAATGCAATTAAGTCATCATTATTCACATTTCTAAAATGAGACCTAGTCCGAAGAGGATCTTCAGGATTGCCTATGACTTTATCTAAAGGATGGTCTTTAAGAAATCTGATATTTGTTGAAGACTCACCTGTTTCACTTTGACCTTCCTGATTTGGGGAGTTTGTTTCTCCACTCGGCTGAGTCTTCTCTTCTTCCTGTTGGTCTTCTAGAAAATCTCCACCATGATTGGAATCCCTGTCAAGATTTTCAACATTAGAAGCATCTTTCTTTTCACTAAAAAGGATGTGTGGAGACTCTTCCACTTTCTGATCTGATATGTTAAATACCCTATATGCCCTTGACACTTCAGAGTAACCCAAGAATATTCCAGGTGAACTCTTAACTTCAAACTTGTCTAAATCTTTCTTATCATTGTTATGAATAAAACATTTTGCTCCAAAAATTCTGAAATGAAACAAGTTTGGTTTCTTACCTTTTAGAAGCTCATAGGGTGTTTTCTTGTGTATGGGTCTTACCATGGCCCTGTTGATTATGTAGGTTGCTGTATTGGCCGCTTCTGCCCAAAACCTTCTAGGTAATTTACTTTCAATCAACATGGTTCGGGCCATCTCCACCACTGTTCTATTTCTTCTCTCCACAATCCCAGTTTGTTCAGGTGTCTTGGGAGAAGAAAACCTATGAGTTAGTCCTTCTTTGTCACAAAGATCAGTAAACATGGAGTTTTCAAACTCACCTCCATGGTCAGATTGAATAGAACTAACCTTGTACTTCCCTTCTTGTTTGACCTTATTGTAAAACAGATTAAACTTTTGAAATACATCACTCTTATTTGCTAAGAAAAATATCCATGAATATCTAGAGAAGTCATCTATGATGACATAGCCAAACCTGTTTCCATTAAGACTCTGAGTTCTAGTTGGACCGAAACGGTCCATATGAAGAAGTTCCATTCGTCAAGAAGACAATGGCTCAGATCTTAATTTAAAAGAATTTCTGGTCTGTTTGCCTAGAGCACAGACATCACATGCTTTTGATATTGAGTTGAATTTAATTCTAGGCATGCCTCTAACTAAATTATGCTTGACTAATTTATTTAAAGTTGAAAAGCTAGCATGACCTAGACGTCTATGCCATTCAAAGGCATCATTTTCAGAATTGGCAGATAAGCAATAGTAGATTCAGATTTCTCATCTAAGTCTACAATGTAGACATTATTAATCCTGTTGGCTACAAATTTAACCATGTCAGAATTTATTTCAAGGATTTTGCATGAACTATCATCAAATACAACCTTGTGACCCCTGTCACATAATTGACTAATGCTAATCAGGTTGTGTTGAAGCCCTTCGACAAGTAAGATTTTTTCAATGGAGTTTGTGGAAGACTTACCTACTGTTCCAACTCTAATTATTTTACCTTTGTTCTTTCCTCCAAACTTGACCAGACCCCCTGGCTTCATCTCTATCTTGCTAAACTTGGATCGGTCTCCTGTCATATGCCTGGAGCAACCACTGTCGAGGTACCACTTGTTGTCTTCCGCTGCCAGGCCGACCTACACAGATACATGAAGCAGAGTGATTTGGAACCCAAGATGAGTTGGGTCCAATGACATTGTTCAAATCTCTGATCAAGTGTTTAGGTATCCAGATTTGTTTCAGCATGGTTTTCTCTGGCACCTTCCTTTCTGGTTTATTAAAGTTGAATCCAGCTGAACTGGAGAAGTGAGTTCTATTCCATTCATTAGTCTTCCTATTCCTAGGAAATTTCCTGTAGGCTTGTTGATTAGCATATCTTTGACCATGAAAGTTATTTTTCCAGTAGGTCCTGTTTGGACCCATCTGATTGTTGTAATTCCAGCTCTTATTCTGATTTGCTTTCTTGGTCCATCTATCATTTGTGTTCTGGTAAGTGGGCTTAGTGTTATTCTTCATAAAATTCATTCCCATCTTAAATGGTTGTCCAGTACTGATTTTTGTGTTTTCTTTAGGACTTTGAATTTCCTTAGA
The DNA here is from genome assembly GCA_022559845.1 of Amorphophallus konjac. Lineage (NCBI taxonomy): Eukaryota > Viridiplantae > Streptophyta > Magnoliopsida > Alismatales > Araceae > Amorphophallus > Amorphophallus konjac. The sequence goes on along the minus strand of CM040118.1, from coordinate 156,679,748 downwards.
GCTGTTTGAGCTGGATGGTGTGTCCAGCTTTTCTTTTCCCTTCTCTGGACAGAAGGTGATGGTCTTGAATTGCAAGGGTCTCTTGTTGGTTGGGTCGTAACCTAGACCTTCCTTATTGAAATTGACCCTAGTCCCTTGTATAGCATCTAAGCTAGTCTTTCCTTGGACAAACTTTTCTAAGACTTTCTGTTTGTCTTCCAGCTCCTTTTGAAGGGACTCATAATTTTTTAGGAGTTCAACATTTACTTTCTTCACAGCTTCATATTTCTCTGAATTCACTCTAATTTCATTCATGCTTTCTTCAATTTTAGTTTTGAATTCATTGAGCTGTTTTTGACTTTCTTGAGTTTCTTCCTTGAGCTTATCATTTTCTTTCCTTAGTGAGGTCATTTCTTCTAGTTGTTCTTTTAGCTTCTCATTTTCCTCACAGATCAGCGTTTGTTCTTCAACATTTGTGTTAAATTTTCTTTTCAGAACTCTGTGCTCTTTGTTAAGGGAATTAAATTTATCTAGCAAGTCACCATAAGCATCCTCCCAGTCATCAATTGAGAAATTTTCAAAAACGTTTATTACCTCCTCTTCACTGTTTGCCATAAGATAAATTCCATCTTCATATTCTTCTGAGGAAGCTTCTTCTGGGTCTTCTTCTTCCTCGCTCCATGTGCAGACCATCGCCTGTGGCTTCTTCTTCTTCTGCACCTTTATGTTTTTCTTCTGAAGATAGGGACCCTTCTTCTAGAGGTCTGGGCATTCGCCTTTCATATGTCCATGTTTGTTACAATTAAAACAAGTCAGTCTCTTAGGATTTCTATCCCTGTAATTAGTAAATTCAGCACTCTTGTTGAAAGAGTGTGGCTTCTTCTTCCTAAAGGTCTTTCCCTTTTTCTTCAAAAATTTTCTGAACTGTCTAGTGAGCGCTGCCTGCTCCTCCTGGTAGAGATTTGAAAGACCTTCAAGCTCAGACTAAGACTCGGGGCTACTGCTGCTGCTCCCACTGTTGCTACCCTTGTTGCGGGATGCCCTTAGAGCCACATTCTTACCCTTCCTCTCACTTCCTTCTCCACCTCCTTTGAAATTCATCTCATAGGTCATAAGAGATCCTATGAGTTCATTCACAGTCAAGATAGTCAAATCTTTTGACTCCTCAATCACAATGGCCTTAGTGTGCCATGCCGGGGATAAAGATCTAAGGATTTTCCTGACTATATCTGCCTCAGCAAGATCCTTCCCTAGCCCTTTAAGAGTATTTGTGATTAAAGACAACCTGGCATACATCTCAGTTATATTCTCGTCTGCATTCATCTTAAACATTTCATACTTAGAAGTGTAGATATTTACCTTCGAGGCTTTCACTTGAGCTGTACCTTCATAGATCAATTGCAGCTCATCCCACATTCGCTTGGCAGTTCTGTATGCAGATATACGAGCATATTCCTCTGGATGAACAGCACACTGGATTATGTTCAGCGCCGTCCAGTTGAGTGAAGAGAGCTTGACATGGTCATCTGTCCAAGCATCCTCGTTTGGTGGCAGATCATATGGCCCCACCGTGATTACTCTCCACAGTTTTTGACTCTGAGCCCTGATGAACACTTCCATCATGTTCTTCCAAAATAGATAGTTACTACCATTGAAATAAGGGGGGCGACTAATGGATTGACCTTCGGCCATGAAGGTTCTAGGACCACTAGGATTTCCTTGACCGTTCGTCCACATGGCGTAAATCTGCTATGATACCAATTGTTAGCGCAGCAAGAGTGATATAGAAGGTGGGGATGAATAGATCACTCCCAATTTGTAGAAACTTAAGCGGAAACTAAATTCTTCTGCTAACGCACCTCCTTAACCTGTACACAGAGAAATGTAAATGATAATAAAAAACTGATCACACGGAAGCAAAGAGACAAGCAGATGAAGAGCGCAGATAATAATAGCAAACCACAGAGGAGGCACTCGGTTTTTAGGTGGTTCGATTGCAGTCCGCAATCTACATCCACCCCTCACTCCAACTAGAGTGAGGATTCCACTAGACGATGCTAGATCAATGCAGACTCAGTCTGCGAACAACATGCTGCCACATAGCTTGAACACCAAGGGAAACAAATCCCTCAACCAAGTTCTGCTACCCACAGAACTTGAAACCTGTTCTAGCTCCCAGCTAGAACACAACCGGAGAATCCTCTCCCTTCCTCCACACACCGGAGGGAAACTGTTAATGACAACCAGTCACTAACACCACCAGAGATCACCGATCTCTCTTCCTCTGCAACTCAGAGGGAAACTGGAGTAATACTCCCTTCCTCCACACACCGGAGGGAAACCAATTCAAATAAGAAGGATGAACAAAATGAAACAAAAACAAAGAAGAAACAAAAACCAATGAAGAGGAAATCGGTTCTGAAACCCAGTACAAATGTAGCTTCAAATGAAGCAATTCATCAATCCACAACTACTGCTCTCTCTCTCGAACAAACTCCTCTCGGATCTGGAACTCTCTGCTCTTTTTCTTTTCTGGATCGTGCAAACTCTCACCAATGGCTTCTACTTTCTCTATTCACGATCTAGCTTCTACTGAAGGATGAAGCTCTATATTTATAGCAGATATTGGCGTGTGGCTGCCAGGTTCCCACCCATGCACTTTTGGCCAGATCATTTGAATTTCAACCACATGGCAGCATCCTAACCTGGTTGCCATCCACGTGTCATGCGCCTGTTATCTTGGATCACGTGCCAGGTGCCAACCTCGGTTCACGTGCCCAATCATCAGCCTGAATCGCCTGTAGATAGACAGATGGAATGTATAGACTTAGTTAGTTCAGGCTATTAACATGAATGTATATACTTCAGAACCATCAACTGATTAAGTGTGTATATCGTGAGAGAGTGTACAGACTTACTGAATAAAACGCATGTGAAGGCAGTGTATAGACATATGAACAGTGCGCATGAATGCCAGTGTATAGACATGTGAACAATGCAAACGAATGGCAGTGTATAGACTTATGAACAATGCATATGAAGGCAGTGTATAGACTTATGAACAATGCATATGAAGGCAGTGTATAGACATGTGATGAATCAATGCAAACGAGCCTTACCAATGTGTAAACTTAACAAAGCTTCAGCCACTGTATAGACTTCACAAAGCCTAAACAGTGTACAGACTTGGAACCTGTGTGAGACTCTTAATAAGACTGTGAGCAGTGTGAAGACTTGATGCTCAACGGAGATGTATAGACTTCGACAGCTTTAGCCAGTGTAAAGACTATGCTTGGGTGAGACGATGCATTAGACACTCAGCTGTACAGACTTGGAAAGATCTGTATGAGACGATCGGCTGTTGAAACGATGTACAGACTCTGGATGTGAAGGCAGTCTGTATAGACTTGAATCGCTTGAAGCGATGTACAGACTAGATGAAGCTCAAGCACTGTACAGACTTGTGAAGACTTCAGCGTTGTACAGACTTGGTGAAGCTCAAGTGAATGTATAGACTTGATGAACCACTGTGGATGTGTGGACTTGAGCGAATGAAGATGATGTACAGACTTGGTAAATCGAAGCCTCTGTACAGACTTTCCTAAGACGCAGTTCAATGTATAGACTTAAACGAATGAGGCCGATGTACAGACTTGCCTAAGACACAGCATGAGACGCTGGCTGAGACGAATGCTGTACAGACTTTGAAGAGCAGTTCAATGTATAGACTTGAACGAATGAGGCCGATGTACAGACTTGCCTAAGACGCAGCATGAGACGCTGGCTGAGACGGACGCTGTACAGACTTTGAAGAGCAGTTCAATGTATAGACTTGAACGAATGAGGGTGATGTACAGACTTGCCTAAGACGCAGCATGAGACGCTGGCTGAGACGGATGCTGTACAGACTTTGAAGGTATTGAACGTTTGAGCAGCATGCAATGTACACACTTAGTGGTGTACAGACTTGGCCAGGAAAGTGTAGGGAAAAGTTGAATGTATGGACTTGGCCAAGCGTAGGAACAGATGAGGACTGTACAGACTTGGCGTTGTATAGACTTGGCTTTGAACGCTTGGGCTGAGGCAATGTGCAGACTAAGCAATGTATAGACTTTGCCTAAGGAACCGAATGTATAGACTTTGCCACAGTCTAATGTACATGCTTTGCAGAAGTGAACGAGCCAATGTATAGACTTCAAATGAAGCAGTCCGATGTACAGACTCCAAGAATTCTAGACATTTGACGCTGTACAGACTTGGATTCAAGGAACGTATATAGTTAGCATGAAGGCTACCAGTCTATGTATAGACTTTGCTGAAGCTATCTCTGAAGCAATGTTCAGACTTTGTGCAATGTATGTACTTTAGTGTGTGCGAGCCTGTTGACAAGCAATGTGTGGACTTTGATTGTGTAAAGCAGGCGATGTACAGACTATGCAACCATGACACTGGGCGATGTATAGACTTACACTATCGGGTGTTTAGACATCAAGAGAATGCAGCAGCCAGTGTATAGACGTGAAGCTTGGAAGGATGTATAGGGTTGAGCTGAACTGACTTTGGCAATGTGTAGACTTGACTGGTCGGGCAGTGTACAGACTTAGAGTATCAGGATTAATGTGTAGACTTCAGTTAGAAGGTGCCCGATGTACATACTTGAAGAGGATATGTCAATGTACAGACTAAATGGATCAAGCTGGTGTATAGACTTTGTGTCCAAACTATCAAAACTCTTATGCGTCGACCCACCCTTGCTGATGAGTCGACCCACTACTGTTCATATTAACCAAACAGTGTAGATAGAATCAAGATAGCATGCTTATCTGACAACCAAATGAACTGTACTCACTCACATGATGAAACAACATTAATCTAGAGATAGAAGATTGATTTATAGTGTGAGACATCATCAAAACCATAGGGATGCAACATGTACAGCCTTTGTGTTGCATGAACACAAGTCTATACATTGTCTCATGCATACATAAGTATGTACAATTTGTGTGGCTTGTTCATGCATGTGCTGTGTTGTCAGTGGGTCAGTTAAGCAAGTCTATACAGACTTGTTCCATACGTTAGTTTAAGCAACTCAATACATTCATCGCATTGGTTCTTAAGTGCTAGGTTGCAAGTCTATACATGCTATAGTTCAGCATCTTTACATACACAGCATGCACGTAGACAAAGTCTGTACAATCCCTTCCGTGCATTCTAAGTCTATTCATGCTTCGGATGGCATCAACTAGAGTCTGTACAGTCTTTATTTTAAAGTCTGTACACGGTTGCCTTGTTGACTTAGTAAGTCTATACATTCGCTATGGCTTGTTCATGCATCTTTCTCATCAAGTCTGTACATTGCTTGACAGCATGCCTGTGCACTCATCGTCAATGTACATACTCTCCTATATGCATTTGTGCATTGTTCAAAATAAGTCTGTACATCATCCTTTGGTTCAAAGCTTGAACTAACTCGATGCATCCATTCTTCTCCTTTTTCAGGTTGATTCAAGCTAATGATGCACGTGATCCAAAGAATAGAAGATGGCCCTGATCGTGACACGTGGAACCATTGTGCTGAAATACTGCCACGTTGACTGAGGCCTCTAGGCGGGAATCATGGAGACCACACGCCCTAGCTATCATCTGCTATATATATGAAGCTTCTTCATCTGTAGAAGACTGATCGTGATCGAAGTAGAAGCAGAGACAGAGTCTGCATGATCTAGAAAGAGAAAAAGAGAAAGAGAGAAGAAGAAGAAGAAAGAGAGAGAGATCCTTTGAGAGTAGAGATCGAGAGAAGAAGAGAAGTGCAGCAGAGAAGAAGAGAGATAGAGAGAGAGATAGAGAGTTAGAGGAGAAGAAGGGAAGTTGCTTGAAGATCTGCTCCTGCTGGACCGTGGATCAAATCCAGGCCAGTCAGCTCCGTTGAGAGCCACATTTGTGCTATCATCTTTTACAGCTTTCTGATTGCTGTATTTTTCATCTCTTGTTTTTTAATTTACACTTCCTTGGTTTTTGTTTTTTCGATACTCTGTAGAGTGGTCGGGGTTCCGCCTGTTGGTTCAGGAGAAGGCAGATTTTAATCTCCGGTTGCAAGTGACTGGTGTCGCTTGTGGGTTCCCTCCTGGGTGGAGGAAAAGAGACCTCGGTCTCTGGTTGCTAGTAATGGGTAGTCACTAGTGGTTCTCTCTGGTTTTGAGGAAGAGGGGAGGTTATTCCCCTTGTCAAGCTGTTAGGCAACATTTGTTTGCAGACTGAGTCTGCGGTTCTAGCTGCACCTAGTGGAAGCCTCACTCCGGTTTGGAGTGAGGGGTGGACGTAGGTCTGTGGACCGAACCACCTAAAAATTATCTATGCAGTGGGTTGTTTGCTATCCTTTGCTTCTGCTAGATGATTGTTTAGGTGCGCTATACATATTTGCTCAATTGCTTAAGCCATCTGAGTTTTTAATTCCGCTATATTGTTTGAGCGAAATTTTTTAAGGGTGGGATTCATTCACCCCCCTCTGAATCCACTGCACCGAACCTATCAAATTCATAAATCCCAAGGTGTATGTTGCCTAAGGTCAAGGCTCCCATGGTGTAACCGGATTCTAGGAAGGGAGGGGTTTGGCCCAACATGGTGGGTGGGGGTAGGGTAAGGTGAGTGGTGAGTAAGGTGGGTGGGTCACATGGGGAACTAGACTCCCATAGGAAGGGATCATGATAAGGGTTACCTAGAGAGAGATACTCCATGTTCTCAAGGTCCTCACAAGGTGGTGAATCATCCTCTTCTAGTGAAATGGTTGGGCCGGTGCATGGGGTGGGTTGGTTGGTCAAGGTTCTAGAAATCACAATGGTAGGGGAGTGGACCGGGATGGGCTCTTCCACCATGGGGAGAAGGAAAAGAAGGTCGCTAGTGTAGCTACCAATAGTGCAAACCGAGGTGATAGACCCGATACATGGGTGGATGAGGTCAAGGCTCTTGGGTCGGTCCGCCCCTAAAGTCAACAAACAAGTCAAGTTTAATTGCCACTCTAGACGCTTGAGGAGATCATCCCAACCCTCTACCTCATAGTAGGACTGGATCATGGTGTGAAAGGAGGGGAGGGCCACGATTTGGGATTGATGTCCCATGGGTGAGAGGTGTGGGGGTGAACTAGGGACGGGGGGGCCTTGCTTGAGCCATTGGAGTATGGACTCATTCACGGTGAGGGTGTGTGGCTCTTGAGGATCCGGACTTGGGGAGGTGGGTGGAAGTGAGGATTCTTGGATTTCCTTTATGGTGGGTTGCGGATTTGGACTAGCATCCATTTCCGTGTGGGTAGGTGTGTGGGTATCAACTTCTAATGATAATAGGGTGGGTAGGTCTAATGCGGGGGAATTGGTGATAGTCGATGCATGGTGCACCCGAGGTGGTGAACAAGGATGGGCTTGGGTTGGGATTGGTAAGGGAAATAGTGGAGGTCCAGGTTGGGGTTGGGTTGGGGTAGGAAGTGGAAGATGGGTGGGTTGAGGGGGTTTGGGAAGATTGTCATTGGGAGGAATGTCCTTGTTGGGGGACGATGGAGGGGTAATGGTGGCCGGGGTGGGAGAGGTTTCAACCACTAGGGGTATGGGAAGATGCTTCCTCGTGGGGCATTGATGCGGGACGAGACCACGGACACGACTCGAATGAGGAATGCAGTCCTCAGACTCTAGGTGAGCTCGTGATTGTCCCTTTAACGACGGAAGCGTCGGACGTGCATGGTTGAGAAACCGACAAGAGCTAGGGTGGTCAATTCTCTTTTGTGCCCGGATCGGGTCACGGGACGGTCACGCTCTCTCCCTCGCAGCAGCGGTGAAATAAATATTACGAGCTAATGGCCCTAGACATGCTCTCTAGTAGCAGCATATAAAGCATATAAGGAAATAAGCGAAATACCGAGTGTAAGAGCGAATACGATACCTCCACGCTCTCGGCGTGGGGAAGACGGACACGGCCGAACTCGTACTCCCGGGACAGTTAATACACGAATATTACAGCAATGAATTATGGCCCACTCCACGCAGGGAGGTAAATTGCGACACAATGGGGTCCGGGAGGACCGATTTCGGGTTGACGGGCGGCTTCTCGCGTAGCTTCGGCATCACCCGAACTCGTGACGGTGGGGCCCACGTGCTGTCCGGAGGGACCGTGTGGGACCCGTGGCACCGCTGTAGTGGGGGATGCCTGGATGAGCGCTCCCTGGAGTGGAGGCACGCTGGTTCACAGGCCGGAGGCCGGGCGGCTCCGATCGGCACCGGTCTGAATAACCGGCCGCGGATCTGCCAGTTCTGTCTTTCTGCGCGCGACCCGACGAGATTGCTCACTGCGACCAGCCCTGACATCGGAATGTGACGAAACCAGCGCCGTTGGAAAGCTGCTTCGAAGGGCTTCAACGCTATGGGATTACAGAAAAATAGCCAGCTCTGTACTTCTTGTGGGTGAATTTTGAAAGCTTCTATTGTACAATGCCCGAATTCTAAGATCAACAAGGAACTTGTCTGAGAACTGGAGTTGACTAATAGGTAGACGCCAGAATCTGAAGGTGTGTGCTTCATAAAATTTGTAGGAAATGGAACAAGGAAGACGGAAATATTTTTTTTGACAAGTTTGGAGGTGGCTATGATTTGTTAAGAATTTAACACTGGAGGGTGGTCGGATCTGAAAACTGGTAGACAGCACTGTAGATGGCTCTGGAAACAATTTTTATAAAATAGGTGGAGGGCGGATCAAAAATCAAGAAAAATTATGGGTGGATGGGTTGATGGACAGAACCCCCAGTAAAATTGGGAGCCCTAGGAAAAATCACAAAAGTGGCCGAAGATAGGAAACTCAGGTGGACTGTTACAGTGGATAGGCAGCTGACAGATCTGGGAAAGATTGAAGACCGAAAATGTAAAAATATCAAAAGAAGGATTTTGGACGTGACATTTTTTGTGGAGATGGGGATACAAGATAGGAACAACCTCTAAAAATTTCAGATCAAGAGGATGTCGGAGTTGATAGCAGGAATTCTGAGAAGAAGCTTCTGCCCAGGATGGACAGAACACCGAAGTCGACTCCGCGGCGGCTCGAAGGCGGCACGAACGGCGGCGGCGGCACCGGAGATGAACTCAAAGATTGAGGGGCAGGAGATTGAAGATATCCACTATAGAATTGGGGGTTGGAGGAGATGAACACCAGAGCAGAGAGGGGAGGGGCGCAAGGAGCTTCAAGCTTCCAACAAATTTTCTAACTTTTTCATTAATTTCCAAATGAAAATACAACCTTTTATATGATTCACATCAAATCAAATGTAGACCCTTGGATCTAGGGATGGGGAATGGAAGGCTGGGATTAAGTGTGATAAACACACAAAAAAATCATAAAATATTAAGGGGAGGGGCACCCCCTTGACCAAGAGGGGACAAGTTGGAAAGGGTAGGTAGCCTACCTTGGAAAATTTACCCCCTTTGTCTCCCATGTGGTCAATTGGCATTCAACCCTTCTAGATAGCCACCTAGGATGGTTGACCAGCCCCACATGGATGACATGGACCAATGGGAAAGGGTTGAGGGCCCCCTAGATGGACCTACTACACAATTGCATAAAAACCCACATAATCTAAGGGAATGACGCATTGGCTTACAAAGCCGTACAATTGCGCATATACTTTCCCAAGGATATGAACACAAACTAAAAGGATATAAATGCAAAAGAAAAGGTACATGCTCGGCGTCGATTCCCATCAACTCTCCCCGGGTGGGAGGAACTCGACCCCGTCGAGTAGGGGTATGGATGCTCGAGTACTCCGGTGGATCCGTCACTTTGCCAAGTAACGCGGGTACGCTCCACTCCAAGTGATCGTCACCTGCTCATCTCATATATACTCAATATACGCGAACTACTATGGGCTAAAGGTGAACACTCCGGGTGGGGCACTCTCAAAAGGGAAGGAAGCAGCTCGAAGACTCACTAGGAATCACCGCTGAGTCCCTGTAGGTGACTGATCCCGGTATAGATGTAGAACCGATCCCATACTCATCGAGTGAGTCCAATCGCCTCTTACTCATAAGAGAATGACAACGAGCTTACACAAGACACATGCAGACAGCCATATCACACAAAAAAAAAGCACACCGACTCATCTATGACCCTAGACACACCTAATGTTAGTCCGACCCGTACATGGGTGACGGCGGACCAGGACACCCGAATGTGTGCCATGCATGCATCTGACGTAACCGGTGGTCGACATCATGCGGAAATCCTAGACCTCCTAAGGTGGGCCATGCATGCATATGGGATGTGGATGTGGGAGGGCCAAGAGTATCTCCCCTAGATGATGGTGTATCTTGTAAGGGTACGGGCTTGGTGGGCATAGACGACCCGGCCCGTGGGGAAGGGGTGTGGTAGCAGACTCCCTCGAAGAAGTGAAGTGAATATGAAGGGTCTAAGGATCCACTAGGGAATGGGTCAAAGGGATCAAAGAAGGTATGACCCCTTGTGGTGGGTTCCCACAAGTCACGGTCCCACGTGTAGAAGTTTTGAAGGCGTGGATAGTCACCTTCTTGAATTGTGACGGGTGGGACGGGGATCGTAGGCAAGAAGTATGATTCCTCCCTCGGACAAAAGGGTATGAATTTGGGCTCGTCCGGTAGAGGGAGAAGTAGAAGAACCTCCGTGGTGACACAACCCACGGTGCACTCGGAGGTAATGGACCCTAGGGCCGGATGGGTGAAGCTAAGACTAGCAGGTTGGTCAAAGCCTCGGGCCAAAAGATGTGTCAACTCCCATTGTGAATCTAATCCCATGACAAGATCGTCCAACGTATCAACATGGTGACGAGATCGAAATGTGGTATGGAATGAGTTGACCGGCACTAGAGGTAGGATGGGGTCCATGGATGGAAAGGGAGGTGGGACCAAGCCATCCTTGAGCCAACTAAAAAGCGGCTCGGCGATGTATAGTGTACCCGTTAGAAATACGGGTGGCTCGGGCCTTGGTGGCTCCAAATGAGATGGTTCCGAATCACGTTCGGACGTAGAGGGTGGTGGCATTAGAGCTCTCGAGGGTGAAGAAGCTCTTATCCTTTCCAACAAATCCGAAATCATTTTCTCGAATTCCTCAAAGGAGCTGGTTGGAGTAGGGACCTTGGGGTGGACTCGCTCCTTGTCCCTCAGCCTAGGTGTGGTCCTAGGCTCGGCTATAAGCGGGGCTTCCACTCGGTTGGAGGTACTTGAGTGGGTTGGGATGGGGGTGACAAGGGGAGGCTGGTTGGAGGTGACTGGGCGGGCCACTAGATTGGGGTCGCCTTGGTGGGCTTGGACGGCGGTGAAGGGGTGGGATTGGGTAGAGGTGTGGCCCACTTGATTGTGGGTGAGTTGGTGGGGTTGGTGAGTGGTATGACCTCCGTGGTTGGAGGTAGGTGGGCGGGGAAAGTAGATCCTCCTAAGCGCTTTCTTCATTTCCCACCATGACTCGATGGGCCTTAGATTCCTATCCTCCCTCCAATATTTGATGTCCCTCCATGTTTCGGCGGCTTCACCAAAAAGTCACCTTTTGGCAACATCGACTTGCATGGGCCCGTACATATTGTACACCTCAAAGTAGTTGTCCATAATGGCTTCCCACTCTAGGTAGTCACCTGGGTCATCGGACCCGTAGAAGTCCCAGGTTTCAGGCCTAGTGGGGTGGTTCGGGTGGTCCTTCCATTTGAGATAGTATCACCACCATGGATAAGATCCGGGTGTTTGGTAATCGATGGGACACGGGGAAGCTAGAGGATGGCCATGCCGATGGACTACAACCCTAGACAATGGACTACAACCAGACATGACGACCAAGACTCCGTACGTGGTGGAGCTAACCGATCCGAAGATCACTCGCGCAAATGTGCGGCCTTCCCGATAGGTGTAGCCTAACGTTCGGACAACACCTTTTGATATACCGACTAATGGTATGCAAATGCAACTCCTAAGACCGACTTAGACACTTAGACTTAAATGACACTCTTTTTTTTTGACACCTTAGACTCAAACTCGCTCTGATACCAAATTGATGCGGGACGAGACCACGGACATGACTCGAATGAGGAATGCAGTCCTCAGACTCTAGGTGAGCTCGTGATTGTCCCTTAACGAGGGAAGCGTCAGACGTGCACGGTTGAGAAACCGGCAAGAGCTAGGGTGGTCAATTCTCTTTTGTGCCCATATCGGGTCACGGGACGGTCACGCTCTCTCCCTCGCAGCAGCGGTGAAATAAATATTACGAGCTAACGGCCCTACACATGCTCTCTAGCAGCGGCATATAAAGCATATAAGGAAATAAGTGAAATGCCGAGTGTAAGAGCGAATACGATACCTCCACGCTCTCGGCGTGGGGAAGACGGACCCGGTCGAACTCGTACTCCTGGGACAGTTAATACACGAATATTACAGCAATGAATTATGGCCCACTCCACGCAGGGAGGTAAAGGGTGACACAATGGGGTCCGGGAGGACCGATTTCGGGTTGACGGGCGGCTTCTCGCGTAGCTTCGGCAGTACCCGAACTCATGCCGGTGGGGCCCACGTGCTGTCCGGAGGGGCCGTGTGGGACCCGGTGGCACCGCTGTAGTGGGGGATACCTGGATGAGCGCTCCCTGGAGTGGAGGCATGCTGGTTCACCGGCCGGAGGCCGGGCGGCTCCGATCGGCACCGGTCGGAATAACCGGCCGCGGATCTGCCGGTTCTATCTTTCAGCGCGCGACCCGACGAGATTGCTCACTGCAACCAGCCCCGACGTCGGAATGCGACGAAACCAGCGCCGCTGGAAAGCTACTTCGAAGGGCTTCAACCCTATGGGATTACAGAAAAATATCCAGCTCTGTACTTCTTGTTGGTGAATTTTTAAAGCTTCTGTTGTACAGTGCCCGAATTCTCAGATCAACAGGGAACTTGTCTGAGAACTGGAGTTGACTGATAGGTAGAAGCCATAATCTGAAGTTATGTGCTTCATAAAAGTTGTAGGAAATGGAACAAGGAAGACGGAAATAGTTTTTTTGACAAGTTCGGAGGTGTCTATGATTTGTTAAGAACTTAACACTGGAGGGTGATCGGATCTGGAAACTGGTAGACAGCACTATAGATGTCTCTGTAAACGATTTTTATAAAATAGGTGAAAGGCGGATCAAAAATCAAGAAAACTTATGGGTGGATGGGTTGATGGAAAGAACCCCCAGTAAAATTGGGAGCCCTAGGAAAAATCACAAAAGGGGCCGAAGATAGGAAACTCAGGTGGACTGTTACAGTGGACAGACAACTGACAGATCTGGGAAAGATTGAAGACCGGAAATGTAAAAATATCAAAAGAAGGATTTTGGACGTGACATTTTTTGTGAAGATGGGGATACAAGATAGGAACAACCTTTGAAAAGTTCAGATCAAGAGGATGTCGGAGTTGATAACAGGAATTCCGAGAAGAAGCTTCTGCCCAGGATGGACAGAACACCGAAGTCGACTCTGCGGCGGCTCGAAGGCGGCACGAACGGCGGCGGCGGCACCAGAGATGAACTCAGAGATTGAGGGGGAGGAGATAGAAGATATCCACTCTAGAATTGTGGGTTGGAGGAGATGAACACCAGAGGTGAGAGGGGAGGGGCGCAAGGAGCTTCAAGCTTCCAACAAATTTTCTAACTTTTTCATTAATTTCCAAATGAAAATACAACCTTTTATATGATTCACATCAAATCAAATGTAGACCCTTGGATCTAGGGATGGGGAATGGAAGGCTGGGATTAAGTGTGATAAACACACAAAAAAATCATAAAATATTAAGGGGAGGGGCGCCCCCTTGACCAAGAGGGGACAAGTTGGAAACGGTAGGTAGCCTACCTTGGAAAATTTACCCCCTTTGTCTCCCATGTGGTCAATTGACATTCAACCCTTCTAGATGGCCACCTAGGATGGTTGACCAGCCCTACAAGGATGACATGGACCAATGGGAAAGGGCTGAGGGCCCCCTAGCTGGACCTATTACACAATTGCACAAAAACCCACACAATCAAAGGGAATGACGGATTGGCTTACAAAGCCGTACAATTGCGCATATACTTTCCCAAGGATATGAACACAAACTAAAAGGACATAAATGCAAAAGAAAAGGTACATGCTCGGCGTCAATTCCCATCAGGCATTGTCCGGCGATGTGCCCCAATTATTGGCACCTATAACATTCCGGCTCGCACTTACCCGAGGTTATTTCACTCACTTCTATCTCCATAGGACCTTTTTCTTTTTGAGAAGGGGTAAGGTGAGGGGTGGAGGTGGAGGTGGGGGCCAAAGGGCCTTGAGTAAGGTGGGTTGTGGAATTGGGTTTCGGTTGCATTGTAGGGAATTGGGGAATTGGAGTCTTGGGTTGGCCGGGTGGGGATGGTGGTGTTGAAGTGCTCCTTGCGCTTTGGTGATCCGAGTAGGAAGGGGACACATAGCTAGTCCTAAGTTGTTCTTTCATGTTTCCCCAAGTGGTGATGGGATCTTCCCTTCTAATTATCCTTAGCCCGACATTTTGTAGCCAATAGGTTTGAGCTCATTTGGTAAGTTGTGATTTGGCACATCGAACGTTCTCATCCTCAGACATGGGATACCAAGTGAAGTAATGGTCCATTGAGACTTCCCAATCTAAATAGTCAATAGGATGAGTTCCATCAAAGATGGGAGGTGGGGGAGGATCCCTACTATCATCCGCCCTTGGGGCAGGCCCATTTTCTCCTAGTTGGTCGAGTCAACCCGATAGGTTATCAAGCTGCTCATTGGCATAGGTCAAGGCCTTCATGAGGTAGTTGACATGGCCAGAGAGGTCATGTGTGTTAGTGGTAGGCATCCCTTGGGGGTTTGGACTCATGGAGAGGGCCGATGGGTAAGGTCGGTAAGAGGTGGCCATGCTAGTGGACAAAAGAGATGCAACCGAGGACTCTAAATGCATAAACATGCCCTAAGACCAACTTGATAGAGATAAGTTGTGAACTTGCTCTGATACCACTTGATGTGACACCACCTTGGGGTGATAGTCACAAGACCGAATGCCCTTGGACCTACAATTGCAAGCAAGTATCTTTGAGCGGCGGACTTACTCTAGCGAACTCACTCGCGTGGCGCACACTAGTGCCCGTAGGTGACTCGGCGATGATGGAGAGGGTCCGAGGTGGGACCTTGATGCTCCAATGGTTGGCTAGCTTGGGGAGAACCCTAAATGGGCCAGGGAAGCCCAACTAATGGGCGGCGAGCACACCAAGGGTGTGGGATGTAGGGGATCACTCACAACTCACCCACGGTGATCACTCACATCAATGGTAATTATGGGCTGAGCTCTCACTCTCCGTCCAACGAAGCAATAACGATAATACTATGCTAAGCAAGGAATTTAAACCAGCCAAGAGGGGGACCGAGGCTCACCTAGTCGGTGTGAAGACGCCGACCCGGGCCGGAGACGGGGGCGAGCGGGGAGGCGAGGGTGTGCACCAGCACGCCGCGTCGATGATGCTTCAAACCTACGACTTGAATTATTACATGAACTACAACCCTTGCAAGGGGGGGATCTCGGGGTGGGGGTTAAGTTATTATAGTCAAAACTACCTCCACAGAGGGAGGGGCCTTCAGCCGGCCAAGCTAGGGAAGGGGAGAACCGACCTAGGAACTAATTGATAGAACGCCGACAGTTCTGTCCACCCTCTGGAACAGGGGACAGGCAGTCGAAGATGATGCTGCTGCGACTGCTTCCAAATTTTGTTGGTAATGAGACCAGCTGGAAAATCTTCGTAGGAGACCCACGAAGTCGTCCAACTCTTTTCAGAATTTTAGCAAGTCGGTGCTGGTCTGGGCAGAGGCACGAACAGGGAGGCAGAACTCTGACTCTGTCTGCTTCAGGAACACAAGAGCAGGAAGATGAAGACTCCACGGACGCTTCAGAGCTTGGAATTAGGCAGGGCTGGAGTCGACGGATTCGTTGTCGAGTCTTCTTCGAAACGTGACCCACGGGAATGCCAGAAGTCGTTAGAGTAGACCTGAGCAGCCCGATCAGTGAACAAGTGTCTGTTCAGCCCCGGAGTGGACAGAGCAGCACACCTGAGGGAGAAAATTGAGACAGTGCCGCTCCGGAGGTCGATCGAGGCGCCGCTTCTTGGATATGGAAGGTGACTCGTTGTAGAAGCTCTCGGACAAGTGGAGCATCAAGAAGCGGAGGGATGTGACTGTTAGAACTTCTAGAAGTGGCCTCAGGTTGCTGAGTGGATCTGTCTTGCGCAGTCGGAGAAGAACGGCTCCCTTGGGCGACCACGAGCTCAGAAAGGGA
Source organism: Amorphophallus konjac (assembly GCA_022559845.1). Lineage (NCBI taxonomy): Eukaryota > Viridiplantae > Streptophyta > Magnoliopsida > Alismatales > Araceae > Amorphophallus > Amorphophallus konjac. Next base: position 156,663,458 of record CM040118.1, on the reverse strand, counting down.
TGGGACCACCGCTGTTGCGAAGTAGACTAGACGATGATTCCACTAGTATATGGTATGCTCTCTGAAGCTTCCAGGTGAAGATGTGACAGCCTCTGCAACTGGGTGCTCCTCTGCTGCCTGGGAACTGAGAACTGTAGGTTGAAGATGATGGGGGGAAATGGGGTATAGAGGGGAAATGGGGGTGGATGAGTGTGGGGAGAACCTTGGCTGTGAGGGGGTCTAGGAGGGGGTGTTACAAGGTGTGGGAGGGGAAGAATGGGCTCTGGAAGGGGGTCTAACAGGTGGCAGGAGGAGGAGCTGCGAATTTGGGATGGGTGGGGGAGAGGGAAGGAGAGTTCTCTCTCCAAGGTTTGAAAATTGACTAATGGGGTGGTTAATGGGGCTTTGGGGATGGGAATGGTTGTGTTGGGGAAGAGAAGGGGTGCTTGGGAAGTGGGGAATTCTCCCTTGGGAGATGAGAGGGTGCTTGGGGAAGGGGATTGGGTAGTTGGTGGTTGGGTGGTGGAGTATGGATTGGTGGAGGGTCTCTTGGGACTAGGGGTGGAGTAATGAGGGTTGGGGTAGTTGGGAGGATGAGTAATGAGGGGAGAGGAAGGGTTGATGATGTAGAGGAGAGAGAGGGAGGGGAGGAGAGAGAATGGGGCGCCCCCTCCTCTTGGAGAGAGAGAGAAGAGAGAGAGAAAGAGAGAGGGGAATCCACCCCTTAGAGAGAGATTTGGAGAATCCACTCCAATAAGACACTAAAACTCACTTGATTTAAATTGATCATAAAAGGTTGTTACATATGAGAGGAGTGGGGGCCTATTTATAGGCTCACACAATTTCATGGACTGAAATGACCTTGACAAACTAACTAATGACTTGCCTATCCAGGTGGGGGGGTGCCCATGGGCCAAGCCCATCTTTTGGGCCCATTTGGCTACTCAAACCAACCTAATGACTCATAGACTTAGGTAGATAACCCACTAACCTAGGTACATGACTCAAATAAAGGGAAAATTACATAGTTTATGACTCAAAGAAAATATGAAAATTACATGGATAGACTCAGAAAAATGTGAAGAACATAATGACGCATGCCGTAGATCCATTTGAGTATCGAAAAAAAGTGGAGGGGCAAGGGATGCCCCCATCACATGTCCCGTGGCAAGAGCTGGAGCAGCTGTCACTCAAGCAGGAGTAGCATGTTGACACAGCACCTGACAAGGATGGCAACCTGTTCTGGGGGCAGGCACCACCTGAAGAAAAGAAGAAAAAGAAACAAAGGAAGAAAAGAAAGACCGCTAAGGTCAACAAAAAGTAGATTGTGTCCTGCAATACTCTCTCGGCTCTCTTCAACTTGCCTGGTGAAGAGGATGAGAAAGAAATATGCTTTGCACCCGCCACCGGGGCAGGCCAGGCTGAAGCAGTCACTGCAACACATGTAACCCGGTCAGGCCGGAAATGGGGCCGCCAGTCGCCTGCTAACCATAACATCATATTCAGGGGAGAGCAACCCTACAAAATACCTCCCCCAGAGGTCAAACGGGTCCAGATCCCTCCTCCGTCAGGCCTTTATAACCAAAATGGGGGCAGCACTACTACCCCTTCCTTCGTGGAATTTGTGAAAATGTCCAAGGGAAAGCAGCGATGTCAGGATGCCGATCTTGCAACCGGGGATACCTACCCGCAGCCCCAACAGTCTTCCGAAGCTTCAGATGCAGATGAAGCTCACCCGGCGGTGGCCGATGAAGGGCAACAAGAAGATTACACCAAGTAGTGGGATGCAGAATCTAAGCCCAATGAGGCAGGGCCATCAGGGACCACAATCCAAGACTCCTCCAAGCCCAGGTGGGCAGATGAGATGAAGCTGTCAAATGTCCGAGCAGGAAGCCGTGTAGTCAAATTGTTGAAAAAGCTTCTAGCAAGATTCACTGTTTGGGAAATTCTCTATCTCAGTGAAGAGACCCGACATGCGATTATCACTGCTTTGCAGACGCCTGCTCAATATGAAACCTACTTGGCTAAGCACTGCCAGAGGCCAGCATGACCTTCACTCACGAAGACATGTTGCTTCCTACTATCAGCCACAATAGGCTGCTCTATATGGGGGGCACTTAAATAGATAGGAGCTGAACATGATCCTAGTTGACCCAGGCGCAGCTGTCAACATTCTGCCATATAGAATATACCAGAGGCACCACTTTAATGTACGCGTCGATAAAGCCGGAGAGATGCGTATCGTCGACTTCAACCAGAAGTGTGAAGTGTCGTTGGGAGTAGCAGAATTCACACTCACCCTGGCAGATTTTACCACAAAGGTGCAGTTTCATGTCATCGACTCTCGCACCTCGTACACGGCACTGCTTGGCCGCCCCTGGCTGCATGAAAATATGGTGGTGCCATCCACGCTCCACCAGTGCATCAAATACAGCCTCGAAGGGAAGGAGGAGAGGATATTTGTTGATCTCCACCCATTCGAAGTGTCCGAGTGTCACCTGGCAGACGCTCATCTGTATGCAGAATGGTCTTAAGGGACCCCTAAAGCCAAGACCCTTGCAGGGACACCAAAAAGCACCTCCGACGATAAATGGTTTCCACCACCGCCGCACGGATATGTCAAACCCAAGGCGGTCTCTCATATTACCGTCACTGGAGACGTGGGCAGGCTAGCACCTCCCGCTATATACCCTGAAGCCAATGAAGCCAAGGTCGGTCAGTAGCACGACCATATAAGAGTCCCAGAAGGCCTCACCAAGCCAATCCCTGGCCTCGATAACGCAACTATCGAGACTTTCAAAGCTTGGGAAGTGACGCAGATAGATGGTCCCAGAAGTTTGTTCTATACTGCTGAGGAGCATCCTACCCGGGAAGACACTGATTGTCATTTGCCCGAAGACATAGAGAACCCGCTAGCTCCCATTCAAGGTCTGGCATTCACGACAAGTCGGATGGTCAGGATGTTCCAAAAGCAGCACATCCCCTCCAACCAGTCGCGCAAAGACAAGGAAGCATTCCAGAAAATGTGGTATCCCACAAATCTGGACAAAGAAATGAGACGTGTTTCTCAGCATCCAGGGTTGGGCTTCACCCTTGAAGAATATTACTACAGTGGGCGCTATGAGGTGGATACCATCTCCACCTTCTATCCTGCTGAAGGCAATCCGCTGGGGGCAACTTTTGATGAGTACCCAGCAGAAGCAGAATATGTTGAACCAGCTCAACCAAGAGACTCAGAAACAGAGACGATGACTCCTTACCGATGATGAGAGCAAGTCTACCCTGAAGAAGCGGCCCTTCAAGCCAGATTTGACACGGCCAGCAGTAGCGAAGCCGAAGATGTTGAAGAAACAGGGACATCTCCCTCCGGCGGATCTCTGCCAATGATGATTCTAACACCTATCGTGTCGGTCGGAGAGACTTCTGTCGAAGCCGAGCAAGAGATGCATGTTGTTGAAAAGAAAAGCGCCACCCCTACTTAGGACACGGCAACCCAAAGGGGGGATGAAGCTATTAATTCACCCCTCGAAGCTGCAACGGCAATGGGTTCACTGATGAAACAATTCACACAATCGCTTCTTACCGAGGCAGAGATCCTTGATGAAGTTCAAATAGAACCAAATGAAGAGATCGAGGTCCTTGACCTTGAAGATGACATTCTAGACTTCATCGACCTTCAGCCGGCACCCTCGGAAATAGAAGATGGAGTCCAAGCCACGGTCGATGAGCTGATAGAAATCAACCTGGGAGATGAGGATGATCATAGGCCGACCTTCCTCAACACCCAGTTATCTACTGAAGAACAGGGGTTGTATATCTAGTTGCTACAAGAATACCGGGATTGCTTTGCCTTGACCTACAAGGAAATGCCAGGACTGAGCCCCACAGTCTCGTAACATGAGCTAGAAATAAGCCCTGAAGCCGAACCGGTGAAGCAACCGCCGCGGCGCATGAGGCCAGAGCTCATCACTCAAATATGCAAAGAGGTGGACAAGCTCATTGATGTGGGCTTCGTCGAAGAAAATCAATATACCACGTGGCTAGCTAATATTGTGCCCGTGAAGAAGTAGAATGGGCAGATCCGGATATGTGTTGACTTTCGAGATCTGAATAAAGCCTGCCCCAAAGATGACTTTCCGGTGTCAATAATGGAAGTCATGATAGACGCAACAACCGGTCATGAGGCCCTATCATTCATGGATGGGTCATCCGGCTATAACCAGATATGGATCGTGGAACATGATCGGATCCACACTGCCTTCCGAACTCCCAAGGGCATTTACCACTACAAGAGGATGCCGTTTGGATTGAAGAACGCCGGCGCCACCTATGAGCGGGCGATGACTAGAATATTTGATGAGCTGCTCTACCATAAGGTCGAGTGCTACATAGATGACATGGTAGTCAAAACCAGAAAGAAGGAAGACCATCTGCAAGACCTCCCAGTAGTCTTCCAAAGGCTAAGACAATATGAATTAAAAATGAACCCTATGAAGTGCGCGTTCGGAGTATCGAGCGGAAAGTTCTTGGGCTTCATTGTCAGATACCGAGGAATTGAAATAGACCCCACAAAGATCAAGGCAATTTAGGAATTACGTTCGCCAAGGAACCTCTCCGAGCTGAGATCTCTTCAAGGCCGCCTAGGTTACATCCGACGGTTCATATCGAACTTGTCGGGGCGATGCCAGCCCTTTCACAAGCTAATGATGAAAGACGTACCCTTTTACTAGGACGAAGATTGCCAGACAGCCTTCGACAAGCTCAAAGACTATCTGAAGACTCCTCCGGTGCTGGGCGCACCGGTGAAAGGACGGCCGCTGGTTTTGTACATCGCAGCCACATATAACTCCCTGGGGGCAATGCTAGCCCAAAATAATGAAGAAGGGAAAGAACAAGCCCTCTACTACCTCAGTCGAAGATTAGTCAGAACTGAGGAGAAATACACCCACATTGAGAAGATCTACTTGGCACTGATCTTCGTCGTCAAGAAACTCCGACGCTACATGCTGTCACATGAGATTAAGCTGATCTCCAATGCGGATCCGCTAAAGTATATCATGTCCCAACCGGCACTAAAGGTCGTTTGGGTTAATGGGCGGTGATCCTTATGGAGTTTGATATCTCCAACACGCCACAAAAGGCCGTCAAAGGCCAAGCTATCGCAGACTTCTTTACTGAGCATCCAGTACCTGAAGACTGCCCGTTGGAACCAGAGCTTCCTAAAGATGAAACCCTAGAGGTCGGCCAGGTGTAGCCTTCTTTATGGCAGCTGTATTTTGACGACGCCTTCAGAATTGACACCTCAGCTACTGGGTCAGCCAGAGTCAGAGCAGGGGTAGGCATAGTCCTGAAATCTCCCGAAGGAGAAGTCATATATACATCTTGCTCAATAAACAAGCCATGCACGAACAATGAAGCAAAATATGAAGCCCTCATAATCGGGTTGCAGATTACTCTGTCGATGGAGATCCAGATGTTGGAGGCATTTGGAGATTCCATGTTAGTCATAAAATAGTTGGAAGGAGAGTTCGATGTGCGGAAGCAAGAACTCCTCCCTTACCATCAACTGGCCCTCCGATTGATGGCGAGATTCTACTTCATCAAAATCAAGCATATTAACTGAGGACAGAATGCTCAGGTGGACGCCCTCGCAAAGCTGGCTAGTTCTTTGGCAATCCCGCCAGACACAAGCCTAAATATAGCCGTGATCAACCGTCGCCAGGTCCCCCGTATGACGGAGGTTTTGGCCGATGAACAAGAGAATGAAGCGACAGCTGTAGAGGAAGTTTAGCAGCCTGATTGGCTGGAGCATCTTCTGCGTTGGTTTCAGCACCAACAGCTTCCAAAAGAAAAAGAACAAAGAATGAAGCTCTTAAGGATCAAGGACTCTTACGCGATGAGAAGCGGGACCTTGTTCCAAATAATGGCCGATGCCTGAAGGAAAGTCTTGCTCCGGTGCTTGTCTCTGGCAGAAGCCGGGCATGTAATGTAAGAAGTCCATGTCAGGTCAGCTGGAGCACACCAGGCCGGGCCGAAGATGAAAATTGAAATAAAGAAATTGGGCTATTATTGGTCCTCCATGTTTGATGATTGCTGCAAGTTCGCTAAAACTTGCCAAAATGCTAGGAGCACGCCAACATGTCCAGGAGACCGCCAGTGCCGCTACATCCCACCCTACCAACTTGGTCGTTGGCCCAATGGGGCACGGACGTGGTGGGGCCGCTACCAGCATCTTCGTCAGGGTGCAGATATATCTTAGCAGCCACAGATTACTTCTCCAGATGGGCAGAAGCAGTTGCACTAAGAGATGTAATGGGAGAACTGGTCCCAAGATTCTTTCGACAGAATATAATATTCCGATTCGGGGTTCCCAGCCGAATTATCTCTGATAATGGCAGCCACTTCAGAAATCAGAAGGTTTATCGGCTGGCTAATAAATATAAGAATCACTGGAGGACCTCGTACCCCTACAACCCTCAGGCCAATGGGCTTGCAAAAGCCTTCAATAAAACACTATGCACACTACTAGCAAAGACTGTCAAGTCTAATAAAAAGGACTGGGAAGAAAGAATGTACGAAGCACTGTGGGCCTATCGTACGGTCTATAAAACCCCAACTGACTGTTCGCCTTTCGCCCTCGTATATGGGTCGGAGGCTGTGGTGCCGATTGAGTTGGAAGTCCCCTCGCTGCAAGTTGCCATCCAGCACGGTTTGGCTAGCGGCGAACAAACCAATATAGAAAGAATACTGGAAGAGCTTGCTGAGCTTGAACGAAAGCGTCTCCGCACGCAACAAAATATTCAACTCTACCAACCTCGCATGGCCCGTGCTTTCGACAAGCTGGTCGAAGGTCGAGAATTCAAGAAGGGTGACCTAGTAATGGTCAAAAGAAGAGAAGTGATGGCCTCCAACCCCAAAGGGAAGTTGGTTGAAAACTGGGTCGGACCATATGTCGTCTGCCGAGTATATGATGGGGGTGCGTACGTCCTTGTAGATCACAAAGGAGTCATCCAATTCTCTCCCCTTAATGGAAAACATATGAAGTTGTATCACACGGTTCAACCGCCATTCCCAGAATGACCTATACCTACCTTGGTCTAGTGGCACTCCACCCTGGCCAAGTCCTACCTACCTTAGTCTAGTGGCACTCCGCCCTAACTAAGTTCCACCTACCTTAGTCTAGTGGCACTCCGCCCTAGCTAAGTTCCACCTACCTTGGCCAAGTGGCACTCCACCCTGGCCGAGTCCTACCTACCTTAGTCTAGTGGCACTCTGTCCTAGCTAAGTTCTACATACTTTGGTCTAGTGGCACTCCACCTTGGCAAAGTCCTACCTACCTTAGTCTAGTGGCACTCCACCCTAGCTAAGTTCTACCTACCTTGGTCTAGTGGCATTCCACCCTGGCCAAGTCCTACCTACCTTAGTCTAGTGGCACTCCGACCTAGCTAAGTTCTACCTACCATGGTCTAGTGGCATTCCGCCCTGACCGAGCTCTCAAAAAAATACATAAATAATGATATATAAAACAACATTGCCATTGCGGGCCTTACGCCCGAATCAGCATAAATCTACCCCTTGCATTAGCATTGTCTCCTTGCTGACGAATAAACTCTTTTTCTCAACGCAAGACTTCGTGTCATAGCCAACTCTTCTACAACATTGCCATTGCGGACCTTACGCCCGAATCAGCACAAATCTACCCCTTGCATTAGCATTGTCTCCTTGCTGACGAATAAACCCTTTTTCTCGGCGCAAGACTTCGTGTCTTAGCTGACTTTTCTACAACATTGCCATTGCAGGCCTTATGCCCAAATCAGCACAAATCTACCCCTTGCGTTAGCATTGTCTCCTTGCTGACGAATAAACCCTTTTTCTCGGCGTAAGACTTCGTGTCCTAGTCGACTCTTCTACAATATCACCATTACGGGTCTTACGCCTGAATTGGCACAAATCTATCCCTTGCGTTAGCATTACCTTCTTGCTAACGAAGAAACCCTCTTCTCTCGGTGCAAGGCTGCGTGCCCTAGCCAACTGCCATATGCTGCTACTTAGGGTCAAACACCGCACGATTGACCCATCTTCATTGTCTCACTCTAAAAAAAAAGAGAAAAATAAAGAAGGAAACAAAATGAGGCTTAAAATAGAGATGCATCACCATGCCTTGTTCCTACATTAGGACAACGGCAAAAATGGCTATAACCCGGCTGTGGCAAAAAACCCGAAAGGGCGCCGCAGGCAAAATTAGGTACCCCGCCACGTGAAAACCCGAAAGGACGTGTGGGCAAAAGTAAGAGGGGGCTGGCTTCGGTGAAAACCCAAATGGGCGCTTAAGTCAGTAAAGTGACATTTTTAAAGTTCCCAATCTTTTCTTTGTGACCCTCGTCACCATCGGTGAGATCGGTCAACTTACTTGTGACCCTCATCACCATCGACGAGATCGGTCAACCTCCTTTCGACCCTTGTCACCATCGGCAAGATCCGTCAACCTCCTTGTGACCCTTGTCATCATCGGCAAGATCGATCAATACTCTTGCGACCCTTGTCATCATCGGCAAGATCGGTCGACCTCCTTGTGACCCTCGTCACCATCGGCAAGATCGATCAACCTCCTTTCGACCCTTGTCATCATCGGTAAGATCGATCGAACTCCTTGTGACCCTCGTCACTATCGGCGAGATCGGTCAACCTCCTCTTGACCCTTGTCATCATCGGCAAGATCGGTCGACCTCCTTGTGACCCTCGTCACTATTGGCGAGATCGGTCAACCTCCTCTCGACCCTTGTTATCATCGGCAAGATCGGTCGACCTCCTTGTGACCCTCGTCACCATCGGCGAGATCGGTCAACCTCTTTTCGACCCTTGTCATCATCGGCAAGATTGGTCGACCTCCTTGTGACCCTCATCACTATCGGCGAGATCAGTCAACCTCCTCTCGACCGTTGTCAGCGTCAGCAAGATCGGTCGACCTCCTTGTGACCCTCATCACCATCGGCGAGATCGGTCAACCTCCTCTCGACCCTTGTCATCATCGGCAAGATCGGTCGACCTCCTTGTGACCCTTGTCATCATCAGCAAGATCGATCGACCTCCTATCGACCCTTGTCATCATCGGCAAGATCGGTCGACCTCCTTGTGACCCTCATCACTATCGGCGAGATCGGTCAACCTCCTCTCGACCCTTGTCATCATCGGCAAGATTGGTCGACCACCTTGTGACCCTCATCACCATCGGCGAGATCGGTCAACCTCCTTTCGACTCTTGTCATCATCGGCAAGATCGATCAACTTCCTCGTGACCCTTGACATCATCGGCAACGTCGGCCAGCATCTCCTCAAGCCCGACTTTGCCCCGAGAATTGAGTTCAAAAAATGAGAATAAAAAATGATGAATAAAAAATGAGGCTTAAAATAGAGGTGGCTCATCAGCCTTGATCCTATACCAGGACAAGGGCAAAAATGGCTCTAACCCAGCTGTGGTGAAAACCCGAAAGGGCACCACAGGCAAAATCGGGTATCTCGCCACGTGAAAACCCGAGAGGACGCGTTGGCAAAAATAAGAGGGGGCTGGCTTCGGTGAAAACCCAAAAGGGTGCTTAAGTCAGTAATCTGATAAATGATGAATAATGATGACACATCCTCCGCCCAGAAGACCCTTTAAAGGGCTATAATGGAGTCTTCCTTCAAAAGTCCCACCGACAAACAAATATCTTTCGACCCTTGCCATCATCGGCAAGACCGGTCGACTTTTGTCTTAACTTGGAACTTCCGTCCTCGTTAATGAATAAATCAATCCTTTGTTTCAACATTTAACCAATGCCAATGACTGAGTTACTGTTGACCCTTGTCATCATCGACAAGATCGGTCGGTGTTTCCCTCAGGCCGGACCTTACGTCCGTGTTTATGGGCAAACCTCCCTTTACCATGAACCTTTGTCACCTTCGGTAAAGTCCACAAATAAGTCCCTATTTCTACCCTCTAGCCCTCGGTGGCCCGTAAACCTCTCTCCTTATTCCCCGGTGTTCGACCCGGGTGGATCAGTGGTCCCGAGGAGAAGTTGCGTCGCGGTGGAGCGAACCCCTTGCCCCTTCCCTGAAGGTGTGAGCACTCTCCTACCCTAGCGACTGACATACTCTGGACTAAATGAATCTGTTCAACAAGCAGATGTGCAAAGTAAGGGAATGAAAGTTTTCATTCAAACACAAAAGAGAAATACATGTTACCCGGGGCATACACCCCCCGGATTACGTGGAAGTTCACAAAAAGGGGAGAGAAGAGAAGATGATGGAACTTATGCAGCGAGCGGCGGAAGATGTCCTCGAACTCCAGCAGCCTCAAGGACGGATAGCTGGCCAACTCCTATAGACGGTCTTCCTCGTCCTGCAGTCGCACCAGTTTCTTCTCAAGGGATGCGGCTTGCCTTTCTGCCAATTCAGCTACCTCCGTGTGCTGAACCCATAGTTGATCGGACGATGCTAATTCTGCTTCATCCCAGGCGAGTTCGACACGGAGCTCGGCTATCCGAGTCTTCAGAGAAGTCATGCGTTGGCCAGAATCATCGGCAGCATCCCGCCTCTGCTGAGCAGTTCTTCTCAATGATTGAAGGGCAGCCTGACACTATGTCCTTTCAAGTTTGGCGGCTGTCATTTGATCTATCAAGCTGCGGCCTATGAACTCCCTCCTGTTCACATGCTTCAGGAGCAGAACTACCCGCTGCACCTAGTCCTCCACGGGGCAGCCAAAAGCCAGCAAAGTACGGGAGAAGTGCTCTACAAGACCCCTCAACTGTGATTAAGTTAACTCTGGGCGAGCTGTCATAGTCTCCCGCAATGTATCCAGATACTTCCACACTAGGTCACTCGAGGATTGCAAACCAAGTGACGGCGTATCCGGGAGTTGAAATTCAACCCGACTGTCAACTGCAGCCCAAATATCATCACCCGGTGTAGAAGATGAGGATGGCATACCTTGCAAGGCGCCCGCACCAGAACTGGCCCCCACAGACAATGCAGCAGTAGGACTGTCGATGACAACTACTTCTCTCCCAACCTCGGGCTAGAGCGCCACGTCTGGACCTTGAACATCGGGGAGCGGTTGATCGCCACTTCCGGCCTCATCGACTACCACCAGTGGTGATTCGATGGTAGAGGTTGGGGTCGGCGAGCTCCCGATCACCTCTTCCACAATTTCTTCTTCCTCTGCCCCAGGGAGGCCCTCTTCACTCTGAAGTGGCTCGTCGGCAATGACAAGTTGCTGCTGCTCCAAAGCCACAGCTGACAGCTCAGACCCGACGACCATCTCCAGTGCCTCCGAGCCCGCTACTATCATGTAATCCTTCGGATACCTCAGGGCTATGGGCCTCATCACCGGCGGGAACAAGGGCAGGTCTGCACTGAGAGGCGGCAGGGGTATCTTTACGGTTATCGCCGGCAAGGCGACCTCGGTGGTCGCCTGCAAGAGAAATAGAATATAAGAATCTCGAAAGACCAACATAATGGCCAGAAGAGAATAAGCACAAGACTGAGAAGTGTAGCTCTTACCTTAGTCGGCACTAAGCTCAAATCTACAGTAGCAGGAGCCACTATCTCCATCCCTTCTGACCCTTCTCCCACTGAAGGACCTGGTGGTCCAAAGCTACTCAACGTCAACCGTGGAGGACTGAAGGTCGTAAAGTCACTCTCATAGGCGGAAGACACCGCACCGTCCTCATCCTCAGTTCCCATCAAAAGGAAATCCCCGTCGCTCTAGCCGCTGCCATAAACCACCTGCTCTGATGAGGATGAACTTTGAACCAACAACAGTTCTTTCTCCCTCAAAACTAGCGGCTCTTCACCCGGAAGGCCTCCCGCCGGGGCTTCTAGCTCGATAGGAGCCTGCTCGGCTGACTCTAGGACAGGGATAACAGGCGAGCAAGCTTCGGGGATGGATCGACTTCCTGGAATTATCCCGGGCTCTGCAGAGATTCCCTCAGTTGATCCCACGACAGGGGGAGGAGGTGGTCGAATCTCGACGGAAGCTGAAGAAAAGAAAGAACCCATGTGAGCACAGGGGACAACAAACTATAGAAGTCTACCACTAGATGGGCCATCAATTACCTTCTATTCCGTGGCTAGGTGTGGGAGAGGGAAGACCTGTCTGCACCACATCCTCTCTATCTCCGGCTCCAGTAGAGGTGGCAGCCGCTTGCGCGGCCATTGCAGACGAAGCACCTGCGTTCGCAATAATAAGAATTGATCTTGGTTGCCAAGGTGACGACTGAGCACAAGATAGAAGCATAGCTCGAGTCACACGAGCTGAGGGACGAGAGGTCTCAAACTCTTCAAATGAGACCACTCTCGGAAGGACGACCACAGGTGTTGGGTCTACAGTCTTCTTCCGACGGGCCTGCTTCGCTCGAGTGACGGCCTCCCCGACTTGGGACCTCGTCCGTTTCTAGGAATCACTTGGAGGAAGTGGCGTCATGGTTGGGGCAGCCTCCGGGACTTCAAAATATGATGGTTCTTGAGCCTTTATCAGTAGCTCCCTAAAATGCTTAGTCTCTTTTGAAGAAAGCCGAACTGCACACAAGCAAATGTGAAAGGAGGAGAGATGACATACACAGCAGCAGAAAGGAAAGCCCGAAGCTGAAGAAAGAAAAAAAGGGGGAAAGAGAATATACCTGCTGGTCCCGTATAGAAGGAAGAAAGTGGCCAGTAGACAACGAAGGCTCCTTGTCCCTAGAGGCGGCTTCGCGAACCAGCCAGCATATATCCCCTACCACTTCACACTGTTCGGCCAGCAACGCAAGGTTTTCATGGCCGCGTGAAGACAGATGGTAATACAAGCCGAGGTTGTCTAGCCCCCATCCATCGGCATATTTGAAAGATAAAAGAATGGGTTGGCCTAATATGCTTTCGCCAGGGTCACCCACTGAAATCCCATGGGAGCGCAGCAGCGTAAACAACCAAGGGGTGCCCTCATACAGCTCCGGCCGTCGGTCTTCCCCCCTGATGAAAGTCCTGTAGGGGTAAAGCCGATCATTCTCAGGACGCCAAGAAGCTGTAGAAGGTGTTGGCTCCTCCACTAGCAATGGAATTTGCTGGAGGACCAGTCGCTCGCTACTCACGGGGCACAGGCCCTGAAGCGTCTTCAAGAAACCATCCTTGCTGATCTCTGGCAGTTTTGGTTCCACTTTGGGCGAACATTGCTTGGCAGCTTTCCGCACTTCCAGATAGTTTGCCACTGCAGTGTTCATCCAAGATTTCAACCTCTTCAGTTAAACTAGATTCATAGTGTGACATCATCAACACCAAGGTTCTTACAATCTCCCCCTTTTTGATGATGACAACTATGAGTCATGTGCATGTTTGCTCAAGATGGAAAAAAGTCAATCATTCACACATTCAGATATTCATTCAAAAAGTTTCAATTCATTTCACATGAAAAAATTTCAAAGTTTACAAACTTACATCCAAAAAAGAATGCAAGACTGACATGGAGACTAATTAAGACTAACATGCAGACTAACTATAACGCTGACTAGCACTATGTACAATAGGAAAAAAAAGTTGCTGTTGTCTAACAAAAACTCTGTTCTCAAATCTCTCATCTTCTCATGACACTCATATTATCTCTCCCCCTTTCTCATTATCAAAAACAAACAGTCTTCTTCTCCTGAATCTGGCATACATCAGACCTCTGCTGTAGAGCTTCCACCTCTTTGTCATGGTCGTCTGGTTGGTGTCCTACTAGAACTTCCACGTTCTCTTAAGGGTATAGCTTCTGGAATATTTTGTAAAATTCTACCAACTTTAGTGCCCAAGGATGCAAGCTAGGCAGTGAACTTCTGATCCACTTTGTGAACTAGTGCTTGAAGCTCTTTAACAGTCAAATCGACAAACTAGTTATGGAGCATGCTGCACATGTTATCAACTTGGCATGTTTGCTATTGATGGATCTCTGCCATGGAAGTTGAAGTACTTGTAGCTTTTGCAGTGACAACTTCTTTAAAATTGCTAGACAGATTTTGCACTTTTTCTTGAACTGTGTCGAGCTTAGCATATATGTTTCCCAGCTGAAAGATATTGCCCTGGACTTCATCTGACATATTTTTTATCCTTTGGGATAGTGTTTGCTATTCTTCGTGAATGATGTTCAATTATTCTCTAATTCTTTGATGTTCTCTTCTAATGTCAAAAGCATGAACACGTGTTTGTGTTACTTTCAGATAAGTTTCAGCCTGATTCACTCTTAAATTATTCATTAAAGTACCAACCTTTTCACAAACATGTAGCAAAGAATTCAAAAATCCATGCAGTCTTTCATCTTATCATACTTGTCTCTCCCAAACTTTTCCCATTGGCTATTAACTATCTGCTCAACATGCATCATCCTAGCCTCTATACTTTCTACTGCCAAATTCAATTGCACAAATGATGCATTCATAATCCTAAATTGACTCATCAGGAGATTTACCAGTGAAGGATGAACATCAGATGTATTTAGAGTTGAACTTGGTCCTGCTGATGTGGATGCATGGAACTCCTGTGGAATCTAAGGCTCCTCAGGAGATAGTGGTGCCTGTATGCCAAATGCCATCAGAGGATCATGATGGGGTCCAAAATATGTGGCAGAACCTAGCTCTTGTTGTTCTACATGCTGCTGCTCTTCCTGTAGCTCTGGCTGCTCCTCTACCTATAGCTCTACCTGTTGTACCATTTCTTGTTGACTTTGCTGTTGTTGCTGTTCTGAGTCTTGCTGTTCATTCTGTTGCTGTTGCTGCTCTTCTTCTTGGATTGGCTCTTGTTGTTCTTCCATCTGCTCATCAAGTTGTTCTACTAATTGGTCAATCTGTTGTTCTAGCTGATGTACTACTTCCATCTCTACTTGCAGCTCTTGTTGTTCTGCTAGATGTTCTTCTTCCAACTACTTTATCTGTTCTTCCAATTGTGGTTGTTCTTCTTGTTCTATTGGCAGTTGCACTTGCTGTACCTCATCAGCCTGCTGCATTATCTACTCTGCCACTTGCTACTCAACTAACAGTGGTTGTTGCTCCCCCTGAACTTGTGCAGCCTGCTGAACTTGCCCTGTCAGCTGTTGTTGTGTTGGCAGTTGCTTTTGTTGTTCTTATGGCTGTTCTGATAGCAATTTAAGCTGCTGCTACTGCTGCTTCTGTGGCAACTCCTTTAAGGCTTTGGGCTTCAATTTCATGAACTTTGTAATAAAGTCCATGTTATATACACTCACCTTAGGAATTTCTTTGAAATTCTCATCCTCCATAGGGACTTTCATCTTCTTGAAAATTGCAGTCAAGTGAGCTGCATAAGGAAAATGTCTTTTGTCTTCCTTAATACATACCATTATTTGCATCATAATTTCAGGAAGACATATTTTGATTTCCTTAAACATGCAGTAGAATATAAACCTTTGTGATTCTGTCAATCTCCCTCTACCTCTATCTTGTGGGGTGATTATAGTAGTGAGCATATTATGCAGCAGTCTCTTTAAAAGAGAGAACTTATTTGTGTTGAAGTTGGTCAACCTAGTTTACTTGTAATTATGTGGGTCACTAGGCTGATCTGTCAGAATTGTGCAAGCCTCAAATTGATCACAATCAAAGTCCTTTTCACACGCACCCTCTTCAGGTATCCTAAAGATCTTATGAAGTGAGTGTTGAGACAATTCAATTTTGATCCCCTTAACACAAGACCAAATCCTAGATAGGTTTGAATCATATTTCAAATTCTTGTAGAACTCAGTGACCAACCTAGGGTAGTAATATCTATGTTTACCCATGAATTTCTTCCAACCTTGGAATCTGATCAGATTCAATAAATCAGGATATTCATTAAGCATCTTCTGATCATGAAAGTCTACAAAACGAGGAAATATAATCTTGGTAGACTTAACCACAGACTCTACCATAGATGAAGTATCAGATTTATTTTCATCTTCAACCAATCTGTGAGTTTCCTCCGCGGTAGATGTCCGGCGCCGCTTTGCTAATGCCTCAGACACCTTCTCTTTACTAGTAGCTGGTTTTGCTGCAAGCATGTCTAAAATAGTGCCTTTATCATGTAGGTGCTTTGATCTTCTTTCCTTGCGAGGTGCTTCAACTGCTTTCTCCGATTGAACGTCCATTAGTTGCTGATCCTCTGGAACCTTTCGCTTCTCTTTGCTCTTGATGGCCGGTGAAGACATGGTCGACACGAAGTTGTGAAGCGGAGGATACCAAGAAGGATTAGAGAAAGATGGAGAGCAGGGATGGAGAAAACAAGTTTATGCAAGAGGTGAGACAGCACGGACGACTGAGCTGCATCGGTGCGAAGGGTTTTTGAAAACAATAAACCTCGACCTGAATGTATTATGTTTCTACGGTGAGGTAGAGGCTTGAAATAGGGTGGAGTTCAGATAAAAAATCTACCGACTTTACCAATTTCAAGAGCAATTACCAGATTGCCCTTCCCTTTTAGATAAAATGCATTTCCTTACATTTATATGCTTTTTTGCTTATAAGGATTAAATCTTGATACAAAAGTGTTCTTAAATTAAACAAATCATGCAGAGACAATGGAGATAAGTCAATCTGATCAATGTCCTATGCCCAATCCAAAAACCATCAATCTTACTTGTCATTTTCATTAGACACAAGTGGTATAAAAAATCTATGTTATATTGAAAATAAACAATTTTAAGATTCTGAAAATGACACAGAGTCAGCCATATTTTCTTTTTCCTTTTTCTTCAATTGTTTGAGCATTCAAGTGTGACTGCACCTTTTTACTCAAGGAGAGACGTTTATCAGACGCCTGAATCCCTGGTTACTCAGTGCAATAAACTGTTATGCTTCAATTTATGAACAGAGATAGCCTCTTTCATCATGACATAACTTCTACATTTTTTTAATCTTTAATGCAGATAGTTAGTTTCTCCAAAAGATAGCCATTGCTCTACCTTATTATCATTTTTATAAAAAGGCGTATTCCCTGGCTTTAATTCAGATTTTACCTTAAAAGTAGTTTAAGGACAATATGAGTACATGATTTTCTACTAGAAATGTCCTATTACTTATAATTTTCAGATTTCAGAAAATAGACTGGACAGTTCCATTTTCAGAATGTTTTGGAGCCATTGTGAGAGCATTCATGGATAATCTTTGAATATTTAAGATTACATTTGATCCCAATAAACATCAGATCACAATTTTGTAAGGTCGAGCAATTTCTCTTAGATCTGGGTAGTTTAGTAATGAAGTCTCTTGATTAGTAAGGTGAATAGAATTTTATACTAGACTCCCCTTGAATGAATGCATAGAAAATTAAGAAAGAATAGACAAGACTTGACATAGATAATATAGATGGGAGTGTTGGAATGGATATGTCTATGAAGTAGATAAGACTAAGGTAGGTAGTGAAGGTGGCCACACCCAAGCATAGAGAAAACTAAAGACAAGTTATCATGCAACCATAGGCATAGCCTCACAATCCTCTCATCAGAGCAAAATCTTCTTCCAAAGAACTCAGCATCTTGTAGCACCAAGATAGATGTACCTTTCATATGCTTCGACTTCTTATCATAGTAAGGTCGATGTTCCTCTCATGTGCTCTGACTTGCAAGCAAGGTAAGGTCGGAGTTCCTTCCTTATGCTTCGACCTACCAATGTGGTAAGGTCGGTGCATCTTCCTTATGCAATGACCTACCATCACAGTAAGGTCAGGTTGGTGTTCCTTTTATATGCATCGACCTTCCAGCTTATCCAGACATATATTAAAGCCAAATGTTAAAGTAGTATTGACTCCACCAGACATAGTTTCAGCCTTATAATAATTCAACCAACAGTAACTACAAGAACACTTATTCTGAATAGAAGCATACCAAAATTTCTGACAGCATTAATTCGGATTCCTCCACAGATTTATACTCAGCCACAAAACAAAATATATTATGCTCCCCCTCACTGTGTGTAGTAATTTAAGTCAAGCAACAATCCTTTTCTCATTGTACATAGATATATCTAGACTGCTCGATGTGCATTTTTGTCCCATGGTACTGGGCAGAGGACTTGGTCTAAAGACCACCTCACACATGGTTAGAACTTCCAAACATACCTCATATGTCCTTTAGCACTATACCATTTGATATACCATGTGATCATGGATGAAGGTGCATAACAAATTCAATTCAGTCCTATATGCAGTGTCAAATTTTTAGGATATGCAAGACAAAAGAATCCATGTATTTAAATTTATTTCGTCTCCCTCTCAACATGAAGCCAGTTGAAAACAACTAAATGTCAAAACATAAATACATGCAGATGAAAATGGTATTCAACATATCTTCAGTGAATGTGTGTGACTCAACATATGAATGAAGAAACTCATGTAGAGCAACGCAAGTGTCAAATGCAAATAAGAACATGTATGCATAGAATTTTGACTAATCAGATCAAGCATGATGTGCAACTTTCTAAAAGAGATTAATGAAGAATTCAAATGACCAAAGTTGTAAAGAGCAGAAATGGGGTTTTACCATACTTGGGTGCCTTGGTTTATTGAACCCCCTTTTTATTCCTCAGCACCAAGGTACTCTTGCAAAACACAAGTCTTATTTTACATTTCTGAGTACCCAAGACTTCTTGGGTCCTCCATGGTCAGTGACACCTCTGAGGGCTGCTCTCCACGTTTTCTAAGTTTGTATGTCATCATGTTTCATCAAATAACAGTTAGACATGGAATGCCCAAACTGTCCACAATAATGACAAGATATACCAGATTTTGAATTCTTTTTGTGCACATTAGCATTAACATGGAACTTATATGCACGAACATGAGTGTTTTTGTTTTTATCATGGAGATTTTGTCCTTTATTACCAATCAGCCAGCAATTCTCAACTTTGTGGCCTGGCTTTCCACACTCATAACATGCAATTGATTTTATTTTAGAAATGAATTTATTTCTACCAAACACATTCTCTTTTGCAGAGAATCTAACAGATCTAGGATTAACATTCCTTCCTTGGACATGCCAACAGTCCTTGACTGTATGGCCATGCTTCCCACAATTGAAACACAAAGAAGGACTTCTTTCAACAGTCGACCAACATTCAATAGCCCTATGGCCATGCTTCCTACAATTGAAACACTTCATATGCTAGTCTCTTAGAACAGATTTATTAAAAACATGAAACTTTGCAGGGAATTTAGCATGATTTGACCTTGAATTTTTCTCACTACTTGCAAACTAGCATTGAGCAGCAATGTGGCCTATCTTGCCACAGCAAAAATAATGAATTCTCCTTTTTTGAAAAGCATGATTCTTAAGATGAGATTTCCTATCATGCATTGTGTAAGCATTCAGATCATCTTGTTCCATCAATCTGCACTCATGCATTAAATGACCAATTTTATGATAGTAATGACATGAACTTTCCTTTTTGTGTGCATGTGAGTGTGTGTTCAGGTTGTGTTCAACATGCACATTGTTATCATGAGTGTTTCTTGACTTTTTCTTCAAATAATCATTCCTTTTTACTTTTTCAGTCTGTTTTTGAATTTTCCTAGACTGGCAACTTGCTTAGGATTTCTCTGAGCTGTAAACTGAAAAACTGATGGAGTTCTAATGCTAGTCTGTTCAGAGCTTCTTATAAATAATGTATAAAGTTTATTTCTAAAGCTCCTAGTGTCTACTGGTTTGTAACCCAGTCCTTCCTTCTGAGAATTAACTTTGACTCCCAGTAACTTATCCAAGTTCTCTTGACCATCGACAAATTTTGACAGTGAGTTTTTAAGATCATGAATTTCATTTTCTAGAGATGTAATGTGTATCTCATAACTAACAATCTCTTGTTCATTATAATTAATACATTCATTCAACACCTTGTTTAAAATTTTATACTTCTCAATTTCTTGTTCCAAATTGTGCATTTTTTCAGACTCTTCTGGGCAAACAGATTTTCCTTTTTCTAAAACAAGAAGCCTCTCAGACATAGCATTGTTTAACAGCTTCAACTTTTCATTTTCTTTCATTTGTTCTTCATTCTGAACCAGTTCATTTATTAAGATTTGATCACCATTAATTGACTTCAGCTTGTCTTCTAGTTCAGTCATTTTGTTTAGGAATTCTTGATTTTCAATTTTCAACCGACAAATTTGTTCCTTATACATTCGAACATCAGACTCACAACATTTATCTAACTCTTCTAATTGTGAACACTTTCTACAAAGAGAATTAGAGTTATTTTGCTCAAGTTTATTTTTTAATTTTTTAATTTTTATTTTTTATTTTTCTATATCTATCAGAAAGTTCTTTATGCATGCTCACTAATTCATCAAAAGAAAGTTATTCAGATCCAGAGCTTATCTGAGACACTGAGTCCTCATTTAGATCATTGATGTGATGTGATCACCTTCATTGGCCATCAAACATTTGTTCTCCTCCTTTTTGTGGGTGGCAATCACTTTGTCCAGAATTTCCTTTCCAGAAGCGCATCTGCGGATAGAAGGAAACATGTGGATATCAAATGCCGCAGTTAAAATATCTAGAGCTGTGACATTATCACGGTTCTTCAAATTGTCCTCATTAGACCACTTGGTCTGATCATAAGGCAGTTGGTATGGGCCGCTAGATACAATATTCCATAAATTAGAATCGATGGAGTTCATGAAAACACACAGGCCTCCAAGCCATTTTTTGAAGTTAGAACCATCAAATACTAGAGGATGAGCGACTAACACAAATCAAAACCAATTCAAAGCAATAGACTTAGTGCAATAATACACAGTCAAGAAAAATACCCAAAAGAAATAGCAGGATCCTCTACAGATCGTTGGATTTGTTGAATCAGATACTGCTCTGATACCAATTGTTAGGGTGTAATACAGGATCTTGAGGGGGGTGAATAGATCTCCTTAAAAAATTACTTCAATTAAAACCCTCTCTATAAAATCGTTCGAAAATAAAACTAGATGGCTCAATCTAAACAGATGTTCTATTGACGCTCACACTCGAACACTAATCAAGCACAAGCAACCTGGGACTTTACTAAACACGCAAATGACACTTCACAACTGTGTTTAATACGAACAGATAATATACAGAGGAGATTTAACTAGAAAATAATCAAACAGCCTGTGAAGGGGGATAGAAGATATGGAACTGGATAGTCACACAAACCACAGTGCACAGAGATTTTAGATGGTTCCGTCTGCTACCACAGACCTACGGCCATCCCCCACTCAAACCCAAGTGAGGCTTACCGCTGACAAACAGTTTGAACCGCTGATCCACAGCTTCGGGGATGAATCCTTACAACCGCTGATCCACAGCTTCGGGGAACTAATTCCAAACAGCTGAGCTTCACAACTTGCTCTGCTGAGCCTCACAACTTGCTGTCCAAGGAACACTCCTCACAGTTGAGCCTCACAGCTTGCTTACCCAAGGAATCAATCCTTGCTGTTGAGCAACACAGCTTGCTATCCGAGGTTCACACCTCGCCGCTGAGCAACACAGCTTGCTGTCACAAGAAAGAAAACAAACAAAAAAACACAACGAAAATGTAGCTTGATTGAGCAGACAGACTCTGGATTTGATCCACAAGTCAAAACACATATAGATCTTCGATCAATAGATCTACACCTTCACTCCAAGAGCTTCGATACTCTATTTTTATGAACACTCTTTCTTCTTTCTAACGATCTCCTTCTCAGAACTCTCTCTTTCTTTTCTCTAAATCTTTTTCTTAACATCTGATATTCTATTTTTCCTTCCTTTTCTTCTCTCTTATGCAACGAGCTCTTCTCTCTCAATACTCCTCTCAAAACTCTCTCTGCTAACGAACTCTCTTCTCTAGAGCTTCTTTATCTCTTTTCAATTTTTTGTCATATTACTTTAGCCGAGAGCTCACTTTTTATATCAGCTAACTGGATCAAGTGGTCCCCGCAAAGTTTCTGTCTGGTGCGTGGAGGGAGTATTCCCGCCAGTAGCTTTTCCAGAAAAGTGACTTGAAAAGGTCCACGTGTCAGATCTTGAAGATGAGGCGAATCCACATGGCCAATCGATCTTGAAGGACTGGGAGCCTTGGATCACATGCATGTTTCCATAATTTCGAACCACGTGATCACTTAAGTTTTTGCAACTCTCTGCCTTTTAAGTATTTGATCGAATCCCTGTCAATAAGATATAAAACATTTCATCAAACACCTTTTCATCATAATTGCTTAGGAGAATGCATACTTGAAGTCTCGCGATTAATGACACCCAAGAGGGGGGGTGAATTGGGTGATTACAAATTTTACAAAACTTTTACCAGAATTAAACAGATATGATGAAATTGCCTTTTAGAGACTTAGATCTGATGAAATAATAAATAGATCTATCAAAACCTATCACACACAACAGATCCTTGGTATTATGACGGAGATATAAATGTGAAGATTCTACTCACGCAAGGTATTATCTTCTTGACAAGAATGGCCTTGTCAATCCGAACCTACCTTTTAATATACCAAAGATCTAATGTAGAAATGACAAATTATGCTAGATTTGAATGGAAAACGCAAGAGAGTGATATATTGAGAGCTAGCACAAAACGGGGGTAGGAGAAAAGGATCAAACCACACCAAGGATAATAATTTTTAGGTGGTTCAGATGCAACGACGGTGACCTACGTCTGTGAGGATTCACACACTATCTTGTAAAGGATTGATGGGGCGTGATCTTGCGTGGCTCCCGAGCGGGGTAGATGATCACCGAATAGTGAAGTGTAGAGAAAGGGAAACGAATCAGAGGGCCCAGGGGAGGTTCCCTGGGGAAAACCCTCCGATGCTTACGTCAGTAGAGCAATGGTGGAAGATAGGGAGGGAGGTAGAAAGAGGTGCGCGAGATCCCCCTACACCTAGGTGGTGAAGTGGTTCCTACTCAGGGGATTTTAGGTGTGTATTACCCTTACCTTTCACTGGAGGGAGTCCCAGGTTTATATAGTGTGCTCGCCTCATGAGTCCCGTAAGCTGAGGAGTTTCAGGCGGGAGTTACGTCCTCATCGTGGGGTCTTTACGTCCTCATCGTGAGATCTTTATAGCCTTGAGGGATCATGGGTCCCTTATCCTCATAAACTCCTGCTCATAAAGGGCTCTCAACGGCAATGTGGATAAGCAATCATCGGTCAAACTGAGCATAAAAGGTGCCAACCCTGTCCGGGCGATAGGCATAGCTCGGATGGAGATAGGTCGGAGTGGGCCCTGAGCGCTTGCCTCTATCCCGATGAGGGGATAACTCGGGCATGGGTTTTCCTCCGTTCTGACCGACGCTCGGGCCTTCCGAGCCTAAGGGTCGCCGAGGAAGGATTAGATCCCGAGTAATCTTAGTGGGCTTTTTAGCCCAAGTGGGCCCTGTGGGGCTGTCACTTGGATGAGCTCAGCCTCGTTTGGTCCTGATGGACCTAGTTTGGCTGCTCTTAGATGGGCTACAGAAATCCCCCTCTCCACATAGCGCCGTTTGTGGGAAACAACCGAAAAGCCAGTATGGTGCGAATAAGTTCAGGGAGGAGGTCCGCCGGTGACAGGGGAAAGACCATGGTGGCGGCGGGAGAAGGCCCTTCTCAAGCCTCAAAAAATCCCCCCTCCAATGCCAGCACCCCCACCGACGGACCGCCCCCTTTCGCCGCCGCGGTAGGGGTACCGCTTAACGGCGGCGCTGACGCCTTCCAAGCCCTCAACGTAAAACATGATGTCCTCGTGGAACTCATGAGGACTCAGGCGGCCAGGGAAGGAAGGTCACGCGCCCCTCCCGAGAGCCCCCCCCCCCCCCCCCCCCCCCCCCCCCGCGCGAACGTGTCCCAGCACACCGTCGGAGGTCACTTCACCCTTTGAGGGAAGTAGCTTATTCGCAACAAGGCAGAAGGACCCTCACAAGCCCCCCCTCCCGAGCAAGAGGCCTCCTCCACACCGAAACGGGGTAAACATGGGGCACGCCGTCCACTCCCGGAGATCGAAGTCCCCAGGGAGCACCAGGACAACCTGTCATCACGCCCCCTTAGCCCTACTGTGCAAAAACAGCCGGAGTTGTCCCTCCGTCTACGAGAGTTTGAGAGGCGCTTCGCGGCACAGGAGAGCGCCTTACGAGCCTTGCAGAAGACCTCTTCACCAGAGGACGAGGAGAGATCCCCGTTCTCTGACTATATCTTGAAGGCAGAGGTATCTCCCAGAACCTCCATCCCAACCTTCAAGCCTTACGACGGCCAAGGCGACCCGGTCGACCACTTCGACAGCTTCGACGCCCTGATGACCCTTCATAGAGCTTCCGACGCCATCAAATGCCGAGCCTTTGCGACCACCTTGGTCCAAGGCGCCCAAGCATGGTTCTGAGCCCTCGCCCTCGGATCCATCCGAGACTTCAAGCAGTTTGGGCGAGTATTCAAGGAGAGTTTCGCCGGCAGCGGCCCCCCGAGGTCGGTAGCGGGGCTTTTGGCTCTCAAACAGGCGCAAGGGGAGAGACTTTGGGCCTTCGTCAATCGATTCAAATCGGAAGCCCTGAGAATCCCCCGCCTGGATGTAGCCTCGGCCATAACCACGCTGACCGGAGGCACCCGGGATGAGAACCTCAGCCACGAACTTGTCCTCCACCCTCCCTCGACCCTTGTCGAGCTAGTGACACTGGCCTTACGCCATGCTGAGTGCGAAGAAGTTCTCAGCGCATGCTGAGGTGCAACCGGCTCGGGTCAGGAGGGGGACAAGAAGCGAGCACCCGAGTCAAGCTCGGACCAAGGAAAGAGGCGGAACCGAGACGGGGAGCACAAAGAACCATCCAGGAAGTACGAGCGGTACACTCCCCTAACCGCTCTAGTGTACAAAATATATGAAGACATCAAAGGCTCAGGCCTCATCCGCCAACCCGAGCCAATGAGGTCAAAAAGCCGCAATCGCAGCCAACATTGCCTGTTCCACAGCGACCACGGGCATCACACCGGCGATTGCCATCAGCTGCAGGATGAGATCGAGCGCCTCGTCCACCAAGGACACCTATCCCGATTTGTGGCCGGGCATAAGGAGGACCGAGGCGCCCCAGAGGAAATTGACAACGCCCCTCGTGGGGTCCATATCAACATCATCGCTGGAGGACCTGCATCAGGAGGGGACAGTGGCCGAGGAAGGAAGCGTCATGCTGAGCGGGTGAGCCGAGCCGTCGAGCCTCTCAAGGCCCAGCTAAGTGAGCCTCAGGTCATAGTCTTCTCCGACTGAGACCTGGAAGGGCTGACCACCCCGCATGATGACGCCCTAGTCATATCGGCCACAATAAACTATTGTAACGTAGACATGATTCTAGTTGACAATGGAAGTGCCCCCAATGTATTATCCTATGAATGTTCCCTCAAGATGGGGGAGGATCCGTCTAAACTCCGCCCGATCTGAACCTCCCTGTACGGGTTCAATGGCCAGGCCACTTATCTCGAGGGAGCCCTCAGCCTGCCGGTTACTCTTGGCACCCCACCCAAGACCGTTACGGTTATGGCGGACTTCATAGTGATCAAGGGTATGATAGCATACAATACAATCTTCGATCGAGGGATCCTCAGCCGAACGAAAGCAGTGCCTTCTACCTATCACCAAAAGATGAAGTTCCCCACCAAAAATGGGTTGGGGGAGGTTCGAGGTAACCAGGCCATGGCCAGAAGGTGCTACAATATCTCGGTTGAAGCCACAAGGCCGGACGGGAAGAACATGGGCCCCCGGGAAGTTGAGGAAAAATCCGTAACCGTCGAGCCTGGAGGCGAATTGCTAGCGGTTTTCTTAAACGATGACCCGACCCTGGGAGTAAAGATTGGAGCCGACCTAACATCTGAAGCCCAACAGCAATACAAAGAGTTTCTTTCCGCGTACGTCTGAGTCTTTGCATGGTCTGATGATCAACTCCCTGGGATACCAGAGGAGACGGTGATGCATAAGCTCAACCTCGATCCAACCATCAAAGCCGTACAACAATGCAGAAGGAAGCACGCACCAGAGAAGCAGGCGATCATCAAGGAGCAAGTCACCAAGGGGCAAAAGACTGGTCTTTTCAGATCGGTCCTATACCCGACATGGCTGGCTAACGTCATCCTGGTACCAAAAGCTTCGGGAAAGTGGCGAATGTGCGTGGACTTCACCAACTTGAATAAGGCTACTCCAAAGGACTGTCATCCGTTACCGAGCATCGACCAACTGGTTGACTCAACCTCGGGCAATGAGACACTCAGCTTCCTAGATGCCTATTCAGGTTACCATCAAATCAGAATGACTCCAGAAGACATCGAGAAGACCGTCTTTATCACCGACTTCGGCGTATACTGCTACACCCGGATGCCTTTCGGGTTGAAGAACGCTGGAGCCACATACCAGAGGCTGGTCAATCATATGTTCGAGAGACAACTCGGTCGGAACGTCGAGTCCTATATTGACGACATGCTCATGAAGACCCCCAAGGCCGAGGACCACTTCGTTGACCTAGCTGAAACCTTCGACACCCTCCTGAAGTACAACATGAAGCTCAACCCTGCCAAGTGCACCTTCGGAGTAAGGTTCGGGAAATTCTTGGGCTTCTTAGTCACCCAGCGTGGGATCGAGGCCAACCCCGACAAGGTCCAGGCCATCCTGGACATGCGCCCACCCACCTGCATCAAAGATGTTCAACGCCTTACCGGGCGCATTGCCGCGCTCAAAATATTCCTGTCCCGCGTGGCTGAAGGATGCCTACCCTTCTTCAAACTGTTAAGGGGGCCTAAAATGGCATCTGCTACATTCACGTGGGATGAGGAATGCCAAAAGGTGTTCGCCGAGCTTAAGGAGTTCCTGGCTTCGCCTCCAGTGCTTTCCAAGCCCGTCCCATGTGAAACCTTACATCTCTATCTCTCGGCGACTCCATCTACAGTTAGCTCGGTCCTAGTCAGAAATGACTCGGGAGTCGAGAGACCGATCTATTACACCAGCAAGGTGCTCAATGAGGTTGAAAGAAGGTACCCCGCAACCGAGAGACTCGTGCTAGCGTTGGTTACCTCGGCCAAGCACCTCTGACCCTATTTCCAAGGGCACTTCATCACCGTGCTGACCGATGAACCATTGAAGAGGATCCTCGCTCACCCTGAAGCCTCGGGACGCCTCGTCAAGTGGGCCATCATGCTCGGGGCCTACGATATATCGTATCAGTCTCGCTCGGATATCAAAGGTCAGGCGCTCGCTGACTTCATCGCCGAGAGCACCATCTCGACTGAAGAAAGATCTCCGTCCACGCCTGGGCCGACCTGGGAACTGTTCGTCAACGGATCCTCCAACTCAGCCGGGAGCAGTGCCGGGATCCTCCTGAAGTCCCCCGAAGGAGCAGAGCTACAGTACAGCCTGAAGTCTAACTTCCAAGCATCTAACAACGCTTCCGAGTATGAGGCCCTCGTATCGGGAGCCCGCATGGCCCGGCGGTTTGGGGCTGAGCGAGTCAGGATTCACACTGACTCCCAACTGGTCACTAGCCAGGTCAACGGCGGTTATGAAGCTCGAGAAGCACCGATGATCAAATACCTCCAGCTGGTCAAGACCGTGGCACAACAGTTTGAGATTTTTGAGGTAGTCCGAATAGCTCGAGAGGAAAACTCCCGAGTGGACGCCCTGACTCGGCTGGCCTCCTCTCTTGACCCCGAGGGTACTCGATCGGTCCTTCTCGAAGAGCTAGAGTGGCCGAGCATCGATTCGGAGCTCCTAGCTGTTGACTCGGCCTCCCCAAGCGACTGGCATACCCCTTACCTGTCGTGGCTCCAAGATTTTCAGGAGCCCCCCAACCCTCGGGAAGCCCGAAGATTGAAGTACCAAGCTCGGCGATTCGTCACTCTGGATGGCGCTCTCTACCGGAGATCCTTCTCCGGTCCACTCTTGAAGTGCCTCAGCACCGACGAAGCCAACCGAGCGATCGAAGAAGTCCACAAAGTTTAGGAGATAGGTCGCTCGCTAGGATCTTGCTACGGATAAGTTATTGGTGGCCCACTCTACAGCGCGACAGCTCGACGTACACACAACACTGTGACCGGTGCCAGCGATTTGACCACTTGGTCCATCGGCCAGCAACAGAGCTCATCACCCTAGTCGAGCCTTATCCTTTCGCTCGCTGGGGAATCGACATCCTCGGGCCATTCCCCATGGCCCAGGCCCAGAAGAAGTTCATTATCATCACCATCGATTACTTCACTAAGTGGATCGAGGCCGAAGCCACAGCAAGGATCACCGAGATAGTCATCTGGAATTTCATCTGGAAGTCGATCATCTGTCGTTACGGCATCCCCCGGGTGATAGTAAGGGATAATGGTCGATAATTTGATTCTCGTTATTTCCGAGACAGATGTGCCGACCTGGGCATTCGCAATCACTTCACCTCGGTCGCCCACCCTCAGGCTAACGGGCTGGTCAAAAATGCCAATAAGACTATCTTAAAAGGCATCAAGACTAGGCTTGGCAAAGCCAAGGGCAGTTGGCTTGAGGAATTACCAAACGTACTTTGGTCACATAGAACGACTCCCAGAACGGTAACCAGTGAAAGCCCCTTTCAGCTGGTATACGGCACCGAGGCCGTGATCCTGTTGAAGATTGGCAACCCCTCCCTCCGAGTCATCTGCTTCTCGTCCGAGACAAACGACCAGAAACTGCTTGAAATGCTCGACCTAGCAGATGAAGTCCGAGAGATTGCCAGCATCTGAGCAACGGAATACCAACGCCGCCTCACTTGATACTACAACGCCAAAGTCCGAGATAGACACTTTCAGCCGGGAGACTTCATCCTCATGAAAACCGAAGCCTCTCGACCACTTGAGGCGGCGGGCAAGTTATCCCATAATTGGGAAGGCCCCTACCGAGTGGTCGAGACGCTCGGAAAAGGAGCATACCGTCTATCCACCATGGAAGGAGAGCTCATCCCTCGGACCTGGAGCGCGACTACACTACACAAGTTCTACTTCAGAATACTGAGCATTGTGTAAACGACATGAGATAAAACAAAAGGCTCCTTTCTTTTATTCAAACAACTCGCTTGTACATCAGGAAGGCCGAAGCCAATAAAATACATGTCAAAAAAGCAAAAAATCCATATGGCGTCGCCGTATGAGCCCATCGCTCGGCTGACTCGGTTGACCTTCCTGCGTCCAGCCACTGACTCTACCTCGTGTAGAAACTGGCTCGGATAAAGGGTAGTCGACCCCGTTGACTCGGGCCGCTCGGGATAAAGGTGATAGAGGGATTAGGAAGGAGAAGGCTACCTTCCATGTTGAACTTGGAAAAGAAAGGGGAGAGGGAACGCATATGAAAGCATCATCCCCGCCAACCTGCCAACTCTTTGGAATGAAGAGAGTGCAGGCACCCTCCGAAGAGTGAAAGAAATGATGAGAAGAGCAGAAGAGGGAAAAAGAGGCTGCGGGGGGGAAAAAGAAACCAGCAGAGCTGGACGAGGAGGCAGGGGAAAGCCCGGGAAGGAGGGAGCTTAATTGGCTTCCTCCTCCCCTCCATGGAGCGAGCAGGAAGGGACGGGCGGTAGGGATGCCTAATGCCCCCATCCGTCCACCATCTCGCCCCACTGCAAGCGCTGCCAGAACTGATAAAAAGAAGATGACGTGCCTCCACACGTCAGACCTTCTTTAAACCCGTCCGTCGGCCGTCGGACCTCCTTCAAACCCGAAGTAGCAAGGACTCTCTGCCCTCCGTCATTGGTAGCTTCATCTTCCGGGGCATCTTCCATGCTCCAAATATAACGGCACAACGCTACGTGAAGAAAGAATGAGGAAAGACTGTCAGGGAAAACCCTAAGCGGTGGAGAGGAAGGGACGCCCTTCAGACCTTTTATAGGCGAAGGGAGGCTATTTGCCTTAAATGATTCTCTCCTCGAAAACACGCCAGAGGGATCTCTCCCCACGAACGGTCACCTCAAACTTCTCATTTCTGCCTCCAGCGGGACACACGAAGCGGCCAAGCATTCAAAGCATGAGAAAATGGAAAGACACCCTGTCAGACGCTCACCCAACCATGAGGCGAGATCCACACAGAAAGTATCGGCTCTTTCCAACCACTGCAGATACGCTGAACAAAATACGGCAATGGCGATACGGAACAGTTAAGTCTTCGTCCCAATGCTATTGCCTGATCTATTTTTCT
Source organism: Amorphophallus konjac (assembly GCA_022559845.1). Lineage (NCBI taxonomy): Eukaryota > Viridiplantae > Streptophyta > Magnoliopsida > Alismatales > Araceae > Amorphophallus > Amorphophallus konjac. The sequence continues at coordinate 156,633,353 of CM040118.1, read as the reverse complement.
ACACAAAGGAGAAAGTTTTTTTTTCAAAAGGAAAAAGACATACAAAAAGAGGAAGCAAAGCAGACACATCAGGCATCTGGCCCACCTTGAAGCTCGGAAGTGGAGGGCTCAAATGGTCTGCCTCCGGCACCCTCGGTGACGGCTGACCCTGGCACTGACCCCACCGGCATGGGAACTGCCTCGGTTGCCTGCCCTCCCGAGGCATCAGGAGTTGGTGACCCCTCAGACGAAGAGCCCCCGTGATCCTATTCATCCAGCGTCGAAGCAGAGGAACTAGAGGATGACAAGTCCGAGTCATAGCATTGCTCGGACGGGAAGTCAACTACCCCGGACGCCTGCTCCTCGGCATAAAAGACAGCCCGGTCGTAGCCTTGCTTGAACCCCTTGCGGATGCCCCGGTGAAGTGCTGACTCGTAGTAGGGAAGGGCAGCCTCCTTAAGGTCAACTTGGTAGGCCTCTGAGCTTTTGTACTGCTCGAGACCCTCCACCCCGGCCGATCCCACCCTACTAGTGAGCTCGGCCTTCTCCCGCTCCGCCTCGACTAACTTGTCTGCCCGAGGGTCAACCCATGGGGTCGACCCATACAGCGGGTAGGTGGGGGTCGACCCATGTGGTCGCCCCATTCCATAGACAGCAGTCTGTCATGCAGGGGTCGACCCCAGGGGTCGACCCATCACATAGGCAGACCCTGGTTTTTTCAAGGGTCGACCCAATGGGTCGACCCATATGCCAGCAGACCCGTTTTAGTTGTTTTTTGAACCGAGGATCGATCCGGACCGTTAGGGGATCGACCCATTCAACCTAATCGAATTGAAAACTATATTTTTGGGGAACCAATGACCCATGCATGCAACCCTATGATCTCAAATTAAGCCCGGTGTTCCTCAATCCAAAATTGAAGAACAATGGTCCCTACACTCAATCCAAGTGTATAAACCATTCCCATTACTATTTCCACTTCAACACACACAATGGTTAATTAGAAACCCACAGGATTAGTGGTTACTTATGTAACTAAAATTCTGTTAATTGCATGTTATTCATTCCTACACGATCTTGTTCATTATCTTATCATCTTGATTCATTTTTTTTGGAAAATACATTAAAAGTAAAACTTAATCCTTGATGATTTAACATGGAAATTAGGTTTATCATGAACTTTTAGTTGTTGGATAACAATTCTATTCCAGTAGAACGTTGACCAAATTACGGACTTCTAGTAAGTCATTAGCCCCTTTAAGTTGCGTTAACTTTGAACTTATCACTGGAAACTCCATCCGGCGAACTTACCATCATCTCGAGATTTCTTTATACCCTTGTTATGAACCTAATGAACCACCAGAACATCGATTTATGTGACCGAATCGCTGGTTTAAGTTTTGGATCGAATTGGGCTAAGAGAGGTATGCGTGGCCCGTAGTGGACCGTATATCCTCATAGGCGGCCCTATAACGACCGCATATCCGTAATGCGGCCTAGTATGGACCGTATATCTTATTCATGGGTCTTAATGTCTTCCGAATATGCACGGCTCAATATTAACCGTATATACCCTTGAGCGGTTATTTCATGAATTTCGAATCGTGTGAGCTAAGCAAGTCAATGTAGGCTATGGTATTTTGTAAATTTACCTATTGTTAGATCTATTGATTATTAATTATAGTCCTTTGGGAAAATTATTCCTCTCGGTTATGGAGCTTATTGTTTGGACTCTTAAAGAATCATTATCCTTGTGTTCTTTACCTTGACTACATGAACTTGACCTTGGAACCCTTGGCCATTAAATATTGTGGATGTCTAGTCTCGTGGGATCTATAATCCAAAAAGAAATCAATGCCAAGGCAAACAAATGAACGGCCCAGTCTGGTCCTGGGAGGAGCATCCGAAAAGTACTTGATCCCCGGGGAGGTGAATGATTAGGTGTGGCATTTGGCACCGATACTAGCTAGCGTGTTGGGTCTACGACATTCCACATTCTCGTGAAACTTATTATTATTCATGCTTAAAGTATGAAGTACTTGCTTGCTTGCTTAATTGACATGACTTGAAATTGACTGCAAATGGCCATTCACTAGAAAATCTTGTTAATCTTGCTTGATATCTCGACATGCAACTATTTCTTCCATTTTAATTATCGTTACTCTTTCCATCTTAGTGATTATTTAGTTCTGCTTATTTTATCGCGTTAATCATGCATATTCATTAACTGGTTAATCACTTAAACTATGCCTGATGATAGTGTATAATTCCTACTGAGCTTCTTGCTCACCCCTACTTCCAATCCTTTTCAGGTAACGCGGTTAACGGTACGATGCAAATGGGAATCGGATCAGTGTGATCGAGTGAACCTGGAACCTAGAGATTGGAGTCTGTCTTTTTTCATCTTCTTGAGTCTAGCTAGTGTCGTGAGTCTGGTTATTTCTTTTTATTCTTTCTTCCTTTAATTTCAATCTAATATTGTAAGAGCGGGTCAAAATTATACCTTTTTAATATTAATAAGAGCTCGTATTTTCAATATGTGTGTATGGCCTCCTTGTGTTTAATTGTGGTTATTTATCTTCCGCTCTTGTTATCATGACTGTTAACTGCCACATTCCGAGCATCGCTTCCCGCTGCTATCGGTTCGGGACGTGACAGAGGTGGTATCAGAGCCTCCTTGCCTGAGTCCTTAGATTTTGTCCAAGAGTATAGGTTACCCTCAGTCTTAAGACCCGTGTCATCCCTTGTCACCTGGTGAGATTGGGTAATATCTTGGGTTAAGTAATAAAATATATGCAAGATTGCGTTGTGTTACGCGTAAGGGTAATGAAAAAGTTAACCATATAACTATCTTGCAGGTCTCTAAGCCATTCTTAAAATGAAAGCGAGTGGGTCCATGGGTAAACTAAGATTCGATTCCTGATGGGAATCGACGCCGAGCATTAACTTTTATTTTTATATTTGAGTCCTTTTATTTACTTTTATATCCTTGGGAAAGTATATGTACAATTGTAAGGCTTTGTAAGCCAATGTGTCATTCCCTAGGATTGTGTGGGTTTTTGTGCAAATGTGTAGTAGGTCTAGTTAGGGGACCCCCTCCCCTTCTCCATTGGTCCACCTCATCCATGTGGGGCTGGTCAACCATCCTAGGTGGCCATCTAGAAGGTTTGAATGCTAATTGACCACATGGGAGACAAAGGGGTTAAAATTTCAAAGGTTGGCCACCTACCTTACCTACCTAGTCAAAGAAGTGCTCCATTCATATGTAATTTATTTTTTTTGAGTTTTGACCACATGGGGGAAGAAAATGACTTATTTCCCACGAAATTCCCAGCCCCCCACCCCTTGCCATTTTCTATATAAGCCTATGTATAGTGTCATTAGAGATTAATGAAGAAATGAAGAGAAAATTGTTGGAAAATCAAGAGTGTTCTTGAGCCCCTCCTCTCTCCCTCTGGTTTCTCTCCTCCAACCTCCAGTTCTAGAGTGATTTCTATCTTCTATCCCCTCCCCTCTATCTCTGGTGATCATCTGTGCCGCCGCCGTCCGTGCCGCCATCACGCCGCCGCGGAGCCGCCTTCGGTGTTCTGTCCATCCTGGACTGAGGCTTCTTGTCCGAATATCTTCTCTCCTCCACGTGAAGATCTCAAGCTGCAATTTTTATGGTGTATTCTACCCTTGCATCCCTAGTGCCACTTAAAGTTTCACGCCGAAAATCCACCGTTTAGTATTTTTACATTTTCTTCCAACCTGTCATCCCAGATCTGCCAGGTTTCTATCTACAGTGACAGAACCTCTGAGTTCTCCCCCTCCGACCATCTTTTTGATTTGTCCAAACCCTCCCAATTTTACTGGGAGTTCTGTCCATCACCCCCTACCTCCACAAATTTTCTTAATTTTTTATCAGCCTTCTATCTATTTTTAGAAATTCGTGTTCTTCCTCTGATACAGTGTTTTTAGTCAGATCCCAGATCCGACCACCCTCCACTTCCAAAATCAGAAAAAATCACCACCACCTCCAAATCCAGATCCAAAGATAGTCCTGGTTTCCTTGTTCGATTGCCTACAACCTTGCTGAACAACACATCTTCAAATTTGGACATCTACTTCACGGTCGAAGGCAATCAACAGGAAAGTTATCTGCAGATCTGAGTCTTCGGTTACTGTACAACAGCAGCATATAAAATTCGCCAACACAAACGTCCGTTCTCGCCGGAGCGCGCGCTGAAATACAGAACCGGCAGATTTTCGATCGGTTTTTCCGACCGGTGCCGAACTGAGCCGCCTGGCCTCCGGTCGATGAACCAGCGTGCCACCAGCCCGGGGAGCGCTTCTCCAAGTGTCTCCACTACAGCGGTACCACCGGGTCCCACACGGCCCCTCCGGACAGCACGTGGGCCCCACGGTCGTGAACACGCGTGTAGCCGAATCAACACCCGAAGCTGCCCGTCAACTCAAATTCGGTCCTCCCGGGCCCATTTGTATAGCCCTTTACCTCCCTGCGTGGAGTGGGCATGTTCCCATTGCTGTAATTATTGTGTGTTAAGTTTCCCGGGAGTACGAGTTTTCGGCCGGGTCCGTCTTCCCCACGCCGAGCGCGTGGAGGTATCGCATTCGCTCCCTTACTTGGCATTTTGCTTAATTTCATATATGCTTGTTTATGCCGCTGCTAGAGAGCATGATAGGGTAATTAGCTCGCTTTCTATTTATATCACCGCTGCTGCGAGAGAGAGCGTTACCGTCCCGTGACCCGATCCGGGCACGAAAGAGAGAGCCGACCACCCTAGCTCTTGTCGGTTTCTCAACCGCGCACGTCCGACGCTTCCCTCGTTAAGGGACGATCGTGAGCTTGTCGTGTCCGTGGTCCCATGCCGCATCAATTTGCTATCAGAGCCAGTTTGAGTCTAGGGTGTTTGCATTCACACAAAAAAAAGTGTGATTTATGTCTAGTCATTAGTCATTGTCTAAGTCGTGTTTAGGGTCATCATTGTTTCAAAACAAAAAAAAGTGTCTTTTTGTATTTACATCCCTTTACTCGGTATATCAAAAGGTGTTGTCCGAACGTTAGGCTACGCCTATCGGGAAGGCCACACACTTGCGCGAATGACCTTCGGGTCAATTATCTCCGCCACGTACCGAGTCTTGGTTTACGTCTAGGGTCCTTAGTGTGCATGCATTCCAACTTTGCATTACTTAGGGTCGTGTCTAGTGTCTTGCCCAAATGGCCTTGCATATCCATTCCTAGGGATCCATTCCCGTATTTTGGCAACTATGGCCAACCCATGTCGACCCGTCCAAGGTGATAGGTCCGTGTTCGAGTACATTTGGGCATATCATAAGTATTGGTTGGAACATGGCTTGGGAGAGGAGAGCAACACGGCCGCATTTCAGTTTCGGAGAGGTTTGCGTCTTCACTTCCAATTGGAATGTCTTATCTGCAATGCATTCTCTCTAGCGGAATCCTATATGGTCGCTCTAGTGGTCGAACCATTTGAGTCACACTTTTCTCGGTATGGTGGCTTTCGACAAGCATCCACCTCCCAGCCGCCTACACCATGGCCTTCACCACTCGAGAGAGTTCCAATGTCATCCATCTCTATTTCTGAATTTGATTCGGAATCCTCTCATTTGGAACCACCAAGGCCCGAACCACCCGTATTTCTAACGGGTACGCTTTTCATAACCGAGCCGCTTCTTAGTTGGCTCAAGGATGACTTGGTCCCACCTCCCTTCCCATCAATGGACCCCACACTACCACTAGTGTCAAGCAACTCATTTCATACCACCTTCCGGTCTCGTCACTATGTGGACACATTGGACGACCTTCTTAAAGGGTTAGACCGGCAGTTGACCTTTACACATTTATTGGCCCGAGGCTTCGACCAACCCGCTAGTCTTAGCTTCACCCATCCGGCCTATGGGTCCATTACCTCCGAGTGCACCGTGGGTTGTGTCACCACGGAGATCCTCTTACTCCTTCCCTTACCGGCCGAGCCCGAATCCATACCCTTTTGTCCGAGGGAGGAATCATACTTCTTGCTTACGGTCCCCGTCCCACCCATCACAATGCAAGAAGGTGACTATCCACACTTTCAAAACTTCTACATGTGGGACCGTGACTTGGGGGAGCCCACCACAAGGGCTCATACCTTCTTCGATCCCTTTGACCCATTCCTTAGTGAACCCCATGACCCACCTTATATAGTTCATTTCTTCAAGGGAGTCCACTATCACACTCCTACCCCACGGGCCGGGTCATTTACACCCACCAAGCCCGTCCACGATACAACAACATTCGGCCCTCCTAGCCCTCTCAAGTCTCCCAAATCCAAAGGGCCGTCCATGCATGACTAGGTCATACTTGGATGTTTAGGTATTCCCCATACCACCCATCTTCGGTTACATAACATGCATGCATGGCACACATTCGGGTGTCCTGGTCCGCCGTCACCTATGTACGGGTCGGACTAACAATAGGTGTGTCTAGAGTCATGTATGAGTCGGTTTCTTATTTGTGTGGTTTGCATATGTGTGTTAGTGCATGGTGAGTCTGCATATGTCGTGTGCAAGCTCGTCGATGTCAATCCCTTATGAGTGTGAAAGCGAGTAGACTCACTCGAGGAGTTTGGGAACGGTTCTACCTCAATACCCGGATCAGTCACCTACAAGAACCCAGTGCTGATTCCTAGTGAGTCTTCGAGCCGCCTCCTCCCCTTTTGAGAGTGCCCCACCCGGAGTGTCCACCTCCAGCCCGTAGCAGCTTGTGCATATCGAGTATATATGGATTGAGCAGGTGACGGTCACTTGGAGTGGAGCATACCCGCGCTACTCGGCACGGTGACGGATCCGCCGGAGTACTCGAGCATCCATACCCCTACTCGACGGGGTCGAGTTCCTCCCACCCGGGAAGAGTTGATGGGAATCGACACCGAGCATTAACTTTTATTTTTACATTTGAGTCCTTTTATTTACTTTTATATCCTTGGGAAAGTATATGTACAATTGTAAGGCTTTGTAAGCCAATGTGTCATTCCCTAGGATTGTGTGGATTTTTGTGCAAATGTGTAGTAGGTCCAGTTAGGGGGCCCCCTCCCCTTCCCCATTGGTCCACCTCATCCATGTGGGGCTGGTCAACCATCCTAGGTGGCCATCTAGAAGGTTTGAATGCTAATTGACCACATGGGAGAAGAAAATGACTTATTTCCCACGAAATTCCCAGCCCCCCACCCCTTGCCATTTTCTATATAAGCCTATGTATAGTGTCATTAGAGATTAATGAAGAAATGAAGAGAAAATTGTTGGAAAATCAAGAGTGTTCTTGAGCCCCTCCTCTCTCCCTCTGGTTTCTCTCCTCCAACCTCCAGTTCTAGGGTGATTTCTATCTTCTATCCCCTCCCCTCTATCTCCGGTGATCATTTGTGCCGCCGTCGCCGCCGTCCGTGCTGCCATCACGCCGCCGTGGAGCCGCCTTCGGTGTTCTGTCCATCCTGGATAGAGGCTTCTTGTCCAAATATCTTCTCTCCTCCACGTGAAGATCTCAAGCTGCAATTTTTATGGTGTGTTCTACCCTTGCATCCCCAGTGCCACCTAAATTTTCACGTCGAAAATCCACCGTTTAGTATTTTTACATTTTCTTCCAACCTGTCATCCCAAATCTACCAGGTTTCTATCTACAGTGACAGAACCTCTGAGTTCTCCCCCTCCGACCATCTTTTTGATTTGTCCAAACCCTCCCAATTTTACTGGGAGTTCTGTCCATCACCCCCTACCTCCACAAATTTTCTTAGTTTTTTATTAGCCTTCTATCTATTTTTAGAAATTCGTGTTCTTCCTCTGATACAGTATTTTTAGTCAGATCCCAGATCTGACCACCCTCCACTTCCAAAATCAGAAAAAATCACCACCACCTTCAAATTCAGATCCAAAAATAGTCCTGGTTTCCTTGTTCGAATGCCTACAACCTTGCTGAACAACACATCTTCAAATTCGGACATCTACTTCACGGTCAAAGGCAATCAACAGGAAAGTTATCTGCAGATCTGAGTCTTCGGTTACTGTACAACAGCATCATATAAAATTCGCCAACACAAACGTCCGTTCTCGCCGGAGCGCGCGCTGAAATACAGAACCGGCATATTTTCGATCGGTTTTTCATACCGGTGACGAACGGAGCCGCCCGGCATCCGGTCGGCGAACCAGCGTGCCGCCAGCCCGGGGAGTGCTTCTCCAAGTGTCTCCACTACAGCGGTACCACCGGGTCCCACACGGCCCCTCCGGACAGCACGTGGGCCCCACGGTCGTGAACACGCGTGTACCCGAATCAACACCCGAAGCTGCCCGTCAACCCGAATTCGGTCCTCCCGGGCCCATTTGTATAGCCCTTTACCTTCCTGCGTGGAGTGGGCATGTTCCCATTGCTGTAATTATTGTGTGTTAAGTTTCCCGGGAGTACGAGTTTTCGGCCGGGTCCGTCTTCCCCACGCCGAGCGCGTGGAGGTATCGCATTCGTTCCCTTACTTGACATTTTGATTAATTTCATATATGCTTGTTTATGCCGCTGCTAGAGAGCATGATAGGGTAATTAGCTCGCTTTCTATTTATATCACCGCTGCTGCGAGAGAGAGCGTTACCGTCCCGTGACCCGATCCGAGCACGAAAGAGAGAGCCGACCACCCTAGCTCTTGCCGGTCTCTTAACCGCGCACGTCCGACGCTTCCCTCGTTAAGGGACGATCGCGAGCTTGTCGTGTCCGTGGTCCCGTCCCGCATCAGTTCCGCTAGAGGCTGGCGAGTCCGTCGTAAGGAAACCCGACGTAATAAGAAGAAGAAGAGTAGTATTACGCAAAAGAAATGTTTATAATGTCACAAACTTGGTCATCTCGCGAAGGAGTGCTGGCGAAGGAGCGGAGCGTGTCTGCGTTGCGGAAATCGGGATCATACAATGGCTAACTGTCCTAAGTTACTTCCACAAGCAAAACTACAAGAAGAATCGGAACTAATTTCTATCGAATGAAGAATTATATATGGAATTGTTCTCTTTTATCCCTAGCTATAGCTAATTTCTTTCGGCATTAATTATATAATTAACATGTTATTTTGATAAATAAGATCATCTTAGTTCAAACATTCACATAATTGGTAATACTCGATGAATTTGGGGACCAAATTCCTTAAAGTGGGAGAGGGTGTAATACCCCGGTTTTAAATATCTGAAATTTAATTGAAATAAATGAATTTTTAATTGAGATAAATGAATTTCAGAATTTAATATTTAATACCTTGGTAATTGAACTAGTGAAATTTCGACTACCTTATAAAAATCTAGAAAAATGGTATTTAGGTTAAGGACCATTTATTTAACAACTTTATCTTCTGTGGTCGACCCAGCAAAAATCCGTAATTAGGTCTAATTAGTGGATTAAGTCAAAAGTGCACACTTACCTAACTCTTACCTAACCTTAACTTAAAACGCGAAATTAGAGCTTAATACTCAACCAAATAACCCCAAATCGGTGGAAAATGGAAGGTCACGATCTAAGGATCATTTTCCCTCTGTTAATTGATCGAAACCCCAGCCCTAAAACGTGGTGTCGACCGAGCTTTGGTGAGGTCAACCATGGCGACGCCGTTTTCAAACAATCAACTTGTTTCGACAAATTCTCCCAGCACCGAAGGCTCCATAAGGTGTATGAGCTATAAAAATGAAGTTATGCAACCCTAGAATCCTTTGGTAGCAGCGGCGGTTGTAGTGGAGATCGATCTAGGGAGATCTCGGGAGTTTAGTGGTGACGTGTCGGCGTCCGTTCTTCCTCCTTTCTTCTTCTTTTCTTCTCTGAATGAGGTAGGTTCTCTCGGGCTCAAATCACAAGTAATATATCAAAATGTTCAGCATCCAGTCCTCTTTCTTTTGATATATAAAGCCCCAATTTTCATAGACCATGCTTAGAGAATTTATGTTCAGAGTAAGAGCATGTCTAGACTTAATTTTTGATGTGTTCTTTCAAGTTAAGTTATGATTTCGAGTTATCAATCTTGATCCCCATATAGCATGTCATATATGGTTGGAATCAGCATCAAGCCCTCTTTCTTTTGATAAATAAAGCCCCAATTTTCATAGACCATGCTTAGAGTATTTCGTGTTTGATTAGAAGCATGCAAAAACTAGGTTGTCAAGTGTTCTTCCTAGATAGGTTGTGAATTCGATTGATTTTTCGGTGAATTTCGTGTTACAAACCCTTGTATTATGACCCTAGTATGTCCATAAAGAACCCAGGAGCATGGGGTTAAGATCTCAGTCCAATTAGACACCAATTGGGTTAGATTTCATGGTTTCCGGAAGACACGTTCGATTCTGTGAACGCAGGGGTCGACCCATGGGGTCGACCCATCCTCAAGTAGAACTTGTCTGCCCGAGGGTCGACCCATGGGGTCGACCCATCCTGCATCGTGCGGGGGTCGACCCATACAGAGGGCAGGTGGGGGTCGACCCACACGGCAGAAATTGTGGGGGTCGACCCATGGGGTCGACCCATTCCGTAGACAGTAGTCTGTCTTGCAGGGGTCGACCCCAGGGGTCGACCCATCACACAGGCAGACCCTGGTTTTTCCAAGGGTCGACCTAATGGGTCGACCCATATGCCAGCAGACCCGTTTTAGTTGTTTTTCGAACCGAGGATCGATCCGGACCGTTAGGGGATCGACCCATTCAACCTAGTCCAATTGAAAACTATATTTTTGGGGAACCAATGACCCATGCATGCAACCCTATGATCTCAAATTAAGCCCGGTGTTCCTCAATCCACAATTGAAGAACAATGGTCCCTACACTCAATCCAAGTGTATAAACCATTCCGATTACTATTTCCACTTCAACACACACAATGGTTAATTAGAAACCCATAGGATTAGTGGTTAATTATGTAACTAAAATTCTGTTAATTGCATGTTGTTCATTCCTACACGATCTTGTTCATTATCTTATCATCTTGATTCATTTTTTTTTGGCAAATACATTAAAAGTAAAACTTAATCCTTGATGATTTAACATGGAAATTAGGTTTATCATGAACTTTTAGTTGCTGGATAACAATTCTATTCCAATAGAACGTTGACCAAATTACGGACTTCTAGTAAGTCATTAGCCCCTTTAAGTTGCGTTAACTTTGAACTTATCACCGGAAACTCCATTTGGCAAACTTACCATCATCTCGAGATTTCTTTATACCCTTGTTATGAACCTAATGAACCGCAAGAACATCAATTTACGTGACAGAATCGCTGGTTTAAGTTTTGGATCGAATTGGGCTAAGAGCGGTATGCACGGCCCGTAGTGGACCGTATATCCTCATAGGCGGCCCTATAACGACCGCATATCCGTAATACGGCCCAGTATGGACCGTATATCTTGTTCATGGGTCTTAATGTCTTCCGGACATGCGCGGCTCAATATTAACCGTATATACCCTTGAGCGGCCCCTGTCTGACCGTTTATATGACAATTTTTTGAAAAGTGGTTATTTCATGAATTTTGAATCTTGTGAGCTAACCAAGCCAATGTAGGCTATGGTATTTTGTGAATTTACCTATTGTTAGATCTATTGATTATTAATTATAGTCCTTTGGGAAAATTATTCCTCTCGGTTATGGAGCTTATTGTTTGGACTCTTAAAGAATCATTATCCTTGTGTTCTTTACCTTGACTACATGAACTTGACCTTGGAACCATTGGCCATTAAATATTGTGGATGTCTAGTCTCGTGGGATCTATGATCCAAAAAGAAATCAATGCCAAGGCAAACAAATGAAGGGCCCAGTCTGGTCCTTGGAGGAGCACCCGAAAAGTACTTGATCCCCGGGGAGGTGAATGATTAGGTGTGGCATTTGGCACCGATACTAGCTAGCGTGTTGGGTCTACGACATTCCACATTCTCGTGAAACTTATTATTATTCATGCTTAAAGTATGAAGTACTTGCTTGCTTGCTTAATTGACATGACTTGAAATTGACTGCAAATGGCCATTCACTAGAAAATCTTGTTAATCTTGCTTAATATCTCGACATGCAACTATTTCTTCCATTTTAATTATCGTTACTCTTTCCATTTTAGTGATTATTTAGTTCTGCTTATTTTATCGCGTTAATCATGCATATTCATTAACTGGTTAATCACTTAAACCATGCCTGATGATAGTGTATAATTCCTACTGAGCTTCTTGCTCACCCCTACTTCCAATCCTTTTCAGGTAACACGGTTAACGGTACGATGCAAATGGGAATCGGATCAGTGTGATCGAGTGAACCTGGAACCTAGAGATTGGAGTCTGTCTTTTTTTATCTTCTTGAGTCTAGATAGTGTCGTGAGTCTGTTTATTTCTTTTTGTTCTTTCTTCCTTTAATTTGAATCTAATATTGTAAGAGCAGGTCAAAATTATACCTTTTTAATATTAATAAGAGCTCGTATTTTCAATATGTGTGTATGGCCTCCTTGTGTTTAATTGTGGTTATTTATCTTCCGCTCTTATTATCATGACTGTTAACTGCCACGTTCCGAGCATCGCTTCCCGCTGCTATCGGTTCGGGGTGTGACACTCCGCCTCCTGCTTCTCCGCCTCAGCCCGATCAGCCTCGGCCTCCCGCCGAAGGCGCTCGACTTCTTCCCCTCGGTCCACCAGCTCTGCACGTTCAGTCTCCCACCGGCCATCCAGCTCAACACGTGCAAGGCGCTCCTCTTCAAGAAGCCTATTCTTCCTCTCGAGCGATTCGCGGGCCTTAGCTAGCTGCTCGGTTAGTGCCCGGGTCTCCACCTGGCTCGACCGCACCAGCTCCCTGACTGAGGAAAGCTCCCGCCGAAGCCTATCACGCTCCTCGGCAAGCCGAGCCAACCTCCTGTCAGACCCACCATGGGTCCAGGCCAGGTTCGCTCGCTCCGACTCCGACCGAGCGTACGCTTCTACCAGAGTGGTCCCCATCTGGACTGGCCTCGGTCGCCTCTCGTGCCTCAGTCGTATTTTTTTGCGGTCCCCCAACTAGGACCGGCTCGGCACCGACACCACCATCTGAAGAGCCAACCTCGGCCGCGGCCCCAGCATCCCCTGCCTCTTCTACGGCCCCCTCGGCTCCTACTGAGGGGAGAGCCGGGCCAGCACCATTGCCAATCGCAGGAGCAGCCCCGGCCCCCTCGGCTCCGACCGAAGGAGGAGCCGAGCCAGCATCGTCACCGACCGCAGGAGCAGCCCCAACCTCCTCGGCCCCCTCTTACTAGCCGAGTGGGAGAGCTCGCCCGGTAGGGTCGGCCCCATCATGCTCGGCGGAGGGGCGAGCCGTGGCAAGGTCACCTTTGACTACAAGTATGACCCCGGCCTTCTTGGCCCGCTTCCTGGCCTTCGCAGCGGCCCGGATCATGCCTTCTACAGGATCCTTGCGCTTGGACCCCCGCGGCCTTGAGGATTCGCCATGGGCCGCCCCCTTTCCCTTATCTCTGGCTCGGGAGTGACCCGTAGGAGCAGCCAATTCATCAGCAGCCGAGTTATCGCCAAGCTCGATCACCTCTGCGGCCTCCTCCACAGCCTGCCGCCTGGTGTCTGCACGAGAAGGAAGACATATTCAGAAAAACAAAAATGATCTCAACATCCAAAGGAGAACCTAGCTTGTGGCACCTGAACCCGACGAATGCAGCCGCGTAAGAAGACACCGCTCGATATTCTCTGGAGTAACCAGCTCTTCTGTGGATTGGCGGTGCTTCAGCAAGATAGTCACATATTTCTCCACATGTGGAGAGAACTCATCCTGCCTGGGAGGGATATTCGGGTGGAAATTGAGGATTACTGGACACCTCCAGGTTTCCTCCACCGAACAAATCCCCACCCAGAAGAATTGAGTTTTCCACCCCTTATGCGAAGAATCTTTCGCAGCCAAGGAGATACAGCTCCTATTCCACCTCGCCTGGATGAAATAGAAACCCTTCCCGACCGAAGGATGTGCTTTCAACTCAAAGAAATAGTGAAAGAGGTCCAAGGAAGGAGGAACTCCACACTGGCGGCAGAGAATGCGGAAGGCGGAAAGGAGAAGATAAGAATTGGCTACCAACTGAATGGGCGCCAACAGGAAAAAATTGAGAAGCTGAAGAACGAAAGGTTCGAAGGGAAGGCGGAACCCACCCTTCCACGACAGAAGGAAAGTACAGATGTGGCATGTACGAGAGTCCAAGCTCGTCTCGTGTGGAGAGGCCGCGACAAAGCGGAACTTGTGGGGCAGGCGATACTGGTGCTCCAGCCTTCTCACATCCGCCTCCCCCAGTTCACTGCAGTTTGGAACCGGCACCTTCACCACTGGCTCGTCCTCCCACTCCTCAGCATCCGAATGCTGGTCCGCCATGGAATCCAGAGAAGAGTTTGAGGAAAGGCGATCTCGGGACCCCGAAGATTCCGGGGGAAGAGGAAGCTGCCGGACTGCCTCCGCAGTTATCTCCGCCAACTCCACGAATGTCGCTGCAAGCCTCTGCTCTTCCATCGTGTCCCCACGACGCATCAAAGAGCCCAAAAGCTAGAACGGAGGAGAGCCAAAACCCTAAAGACGGAGGGAGTCTGGAATGACAACAAGCGCCCAATGCCTATATCCCCACGCGGAAGGCGGTGCGTCGTTTCGACCTCCGAGAAAAGGGGGCCCCTTCAGTTCAAATCTGTCAGGATCATCATTATTACGGGCCCAGGTGACCATGACACGTGGCTTCCTAACACCGCCAGATCTCCACCCGCCTGAGCCACGTTGGTCTAAAACCCCAACAGCTACTCTTCCGAGCTTACTAAAGTTCGGGAGTAGGAGGGGGACAAGTGGAGAGGGGGATTTCTGTAGCCCATCTAAGAGCCGCCAAACTTGGTCTATCAGGACCAAACGAGGCCCAGCTCATCCAAGTGACAGCCCCACAGGGCCCACTTGGGCTAAAAAGCCCAATAAGATTACTCGGGATCTAATCTTTCCTCGGCGGCCCTTAGGCTCGGAAGGCCCGAGCGTCAGTCAGAACGGAGGAAGACCCATGCCCGAGTTATCCCCTCATCGGGATAGAGGCAAGCGCTCAGTGCCCACTCTGACCTATCTCCATCCGAGCTATGCCTATCGCCCGGACAGGGTTTGCACCTTTTATGCTCGGTTCGACCGACGATTGCTTATCCACACTGCCATTGAGAGCCCTTTATGAGTAGGAGTTTATGAGGATAAGGGACCCATGATCCCTCAAGGCTATAAAGATCCCACGATGAGGACGTAAAGACCCCACGATGAGGACGTAACTCCAACCTGAAACTCCTCAGCTTACAGGACTCATGAGGCGAGCACACTCCATAAACATGGGACTCCCTCCAGTGAAAGGTAAGGGCAATACACGCCTAAAATCCCCTGAGCAGAAACCACTTCACCACCTTGGTGTAGGGGGATCTTGCGCACCTCTGTCTACCTCCCTCCTTATCTTCCACTATTTCTCTACTGACTTAAGCATCGGAGGGTTTTCCACATGGAACCTCCCCTGGGTCCCCTGATCTGTTTCCCTTTCTCTACAGTTCACTGTTCGGTGATCATCTACCCCACTCAGGAGCCGCGTGAGATCACGCCCCTTCAAGGATTACAAGAACAAAACACACACACACACACTCGTGAAGAGTTCGGAACTCCTACGAAAGTGCACAAGCACCGAATCACACAGAAATGTGAAGGAAAGCCACACACAAACATGGATCTGGGTAGATCCACACACACACAGATGTTTAGAGATTATAAGAACACACACTTGAAGCTCAATGGAAAATAGAAGTAGAAACACAAATGAAAACGTCAGATTTAAGCTCCCCATTAGTGGATGAAGAGGATCTTTGATGAAGCTTGCTTCTCAGCTTGATTTCCACTTGAATGGCTTCAAGATGATCTTTAGATGCTTGAGATTTGATGAAGAATGTTTGGACGAAACACTGTTCATAGAGTTCTTCCTGCATCCCTTTTTCTCCTTTCATAGCCTTCCTTTGATCCCCTTGTGTCATTAGGGTTTCTTTGCCCTAAGAGTTGTTTTTATAACACTTGAATGGTCAAGGGACATGCCAGACACAGATCCACAATTTCAGGCATGTCTGGAAAGTTTTGGGATTAAGAAATCATATCTAGATGCATTTCTCTCATGAAGAAAATAAAGTCAAATTAGTGGCTTCGAAGGGTTCGGTCGATCGGGGCAGGTAGGGCGGTCGACCTAACTGTGGCAAGTTCTGAAACATTCAATGTTGGGAAAATCGATTAACTGGTCCAGGGCTGGCGGTCAACCGAACTCTGTTAGTTTACAATTTTTTGAGTGCTGGGAGGTTAGGTCGACCGGACCAGTGAAGCTGGTCGACCGAACTTTGGACATCCTGCAAAATAACAGAGTTTAGTTCATAAATCATGTCCATATACAAAAGACTTTGTGTTCGCAATTTGATCCATTCAATTTGAGCTTGGTTTGACTAAATCTGGGCATTTTTGAGGCAAGATGGATTTGAGCATTCACTTTGATGAAAATGGCTTTGAGAGCCTACAAGTGCTCTTGCTACTGTAGTTGTGGAAGTTATCAACCTATTGGGCATACTGGGGTTTTGTTACCATCAAAATCACTTGGAGAGACTCAACAATCTCCCCCTTTTTAATGATGACAAAACTCTAGATTATTAAGTGCATGGGCATGTTTTTGAGCAAATGTGGAACTTTACAACGACGCATTATATCTGTGCAGTATCCCACATGATTCTTGTACGAGGTGGAGTTTACACTCACACATAGTGAAGGATTTCAGACTGGCTAGCCTGTCTTTCATCCGACACCATTTGATATACATAGAACCAATTTGAGGATGTGCAAAGCCAATAATCCACAAGGCGATCAAACCATGTAATCATTTCATTAAGCCGAAGCAACGTAACCATTCAAACATTTTATTTGCCAAGTAGAGAGGAAATAATAGACAAGAGCCATCATGTAATGCCCAATACCAATTGCATTCAATTAATCATTTCATTTCATTAGTTCATCAGTACAAGATACATTGATGCTTGAGAGAATGCAAGACTTCTAGACACAAGTCAAAGGTAAATGCAAAACTGACTCAAAAATGGCCCACAAATGCAGATTCCAAACATTCATACAACATGCATGCATAAGCTAAAATATAAACTTAAAATATAAACCTGCACTAACTACTCTAACTACTTCTCCACCTTTGGCATCATCAAAGGAGGGGAGGGGATAGAAGAAAAGTAGACCTAATAAGACGCAAGACCCAAGTGATGGGACTGGTGCGATGCATTCAGAGGGGGGGTGAATGACTCCTTCTTTAAAACAATGCCCAATTAAAAACTCATAACAAACAGAGATGCAGAATTAAAACCCACGGGTGCCTTAATCAGCTTAGGTGCACTCTTTGAATGATCAAAGAAAGATCAGATAGACTGTACTTCTGATCTACTCCATATGATCTATAGAGATGACCCAGTTCATCTAATCAACTTGACTCTATCAAGACCAGAATCAAACGCACAGTGTGCAAACCTATCTCTTACTAGATATAAGATCAGACTATCATGAACATTCCTAAGCATACATCTAGCGGAGCAGAATAAACAATCAAACCATAATGGATAGAAGATTTTAAGGTGGTTCGGTCCTCCAGACCTACGTCCACCCCACACTCCAACCATAGTGTGACTTCCGCTGCCAAACATCTTTAAAACCGCTGGGCGACACAGCTTGCCTACAAACTACTGACTAACAGCTTGCGCTGGGCCTTACAGCTTAGCCGACCGCTGACTAACAGCTTGACCGTTGGGCATTACACCTTCGCCGTCCACTGGCAATACAGCTTGGCCGTCCAGAGGAACCAATCCTCTACTACCGCTGAGCGACACAGCTTGCTCTGCTGACTAACAACTTGAAGAAAGACGAAAAGGAAAACAAACGATCGAAAATCACAGCAACTAAAAGCTGAGGAAATTGCAAAACAGATATAGCTCACGCAGGAGCTAACTGGCCTGGATTTGATCCGAGGTCCAGTAGGATAAATCTTCAAGAAGCTTCAACCTTCTCCACGGGCTCTCTCTCTCTCTCTTTCTTTCTCTTCCTCTTTCTTTTACTTCACTTCTCTTCTCTGCTCCTCTCTCTCTATTTTTCCTCGATCACACGAACTCTTCTTTTCTTCTATTCTGCTGGCTCTCGTACTCTTCTCTCTGGCTGCACTCAGATGTCTTCTATTCAGCGTTACTCCCTTTGCGCAGAAGAAAGGTCTTATATAAGGCTTCAGTCTTGGGCCCAGTAGCTCACACCCTAGGCGTGTGGAGAGAACATTCCCGCCAAGAAGCTTCAGGAATCTTTCAGCCACGTGTCAGAATCTCCATCATTTAGCTATCCACGTGGCAGCTTCTTAAAATAATGATCAGCCTTGGATCAAGTGCCATTTGATTGTTCTGCTTATATCACGTGCTCCTGTTCTTCTGATCCTTGTAAGTAAGGTACTCAGGTGCACATAAGATGCTCGAACCATGGTTTTCCTCAATTGATCACCTTCATGCTTAAGTTCCATATGGATGCACCGACTTAGTTGCTATCCTGAGGAGAGTTTGCACTGAGTTGCTTCACACGTTGCACCAAGCTTGTTCTCTCGAAACCAGACATTGCACCGACTAGGTCGTGCTGGCGAAGGCATTGCACCGACTTGCTAGAGCAGTCGTGCTGACAAAGACATTGCTTTGACTTGCTCGTGCAGAAAAGGGATGCTTCGACTTTGAAGTTCATTCATATGAAAATATTAGCTTGCACTGACTCCAATGCACGAAGTGCACCTTGCACCGAGTTCAAGCTTGCACATTGCTAGGAATGCACCGACTCTAAAAACCGTAGCTCAGTCTTGCACTGACCTAGTTAGCCAGCAATACTAATGTTGCATCGACAGCAAGTCAGGACATGTATCAACTCACAATATGCATCATGCAATCATGCATTGACTCAATATGATCTAAGCATAGACATGCACTTACTTGGTGCGTGCAGAACATAACCTACACTGAGGTAAGATATGCAGTCTAAGCAAGCTTGCACTGAGTAGCCTAAGAGACTGCATGGACTAAATGATGCACAGACCTACATATAATGCAAGACAAGGCTTGCACCAACTCAGTTATGCACTGAGGCAACGAGTGTGCTGACTATATGATGCATGCTTACCAAAATGTTACACTGACTTCTACTGAGGTGTGCACGGACTAAGATGCACAGACCTAAATGCTCATGAACAGTGGCATTGCACCCACTTTGCTGTGCAGTCAAACTAAGATGTGCACGAACTTTGGCTTTAGATAAATGACCCTGCACAGACTTTAAACACCGAAGAGCATTGACGTAGCCTGCTGAACCATGAGAATGCATCGACATAAGGTGCTGAACGTAAGTGAATGCATTGACCTTGAACTGTACGATGAAATGCCATGCACCCTAATGAAGTTGTATACAATATAACATGCAAAAACCAGATGCTCATTCAATCATGCTCATTCAGTCTTTCATACAAACACAGTGTGACTTATAGTGTTTGCTATCATCAAAACCATAGGGGCACAACAATCTCCACCTTTTTGATGATGGCAACACCACTATGAGTCACACTGGCTCAAGTCAAACTATTCTCCCCCTTTGACTTCATCAAAAAGGAACTAGTTTGAGACGAGAGTTATAGACATACATGATATGATTGAATTAAAATCTTCTCCTCTGGCAAAATCATTAAGGCATAGAAAACACAGAGGCAGTTAAACAATTAAGCACCAATCAAGTCTATGTTGCAGATGTATTCTCTCCTTATGAATAATGAATGCAATTCATGGAGAACCTGATGCTTACATGATGCAGATGAGACAAGAACTAATCAATCTATCCTCCCCCTTTGACAAGATCGCAAACAAACCTCCCCCTTTAAAAAGTAATAAGTGCAGTCTAGACAAGACCTAACCTCTTCTTTAAAAACAATCCAATGCTCCCTGATCTGAATGAAGCAAGGCTTTCAAGAGTGTAAGGTGAGGGATATGTCAAGAAGACATTCAGGAAGGATGACATGGCAGCATGCAGAATACAGGATCTTTCAAAGAAATAGAAGATTTTCAATAAGATACTCATTTCATAAATCTGAATAAACTCGGTTCAGACTCTTCCATTATAGGGGCTTATGAATTTTTATTTGAACATCATGGTTTAAATATGATGTATACACAGTTTGTCAATAATATTATGTACTCATATCTGAACATCAATGTTTAATAAAAGTGAACCAAGCCCTCATATGTATATCTTGATTAACCTCCCTTCATCTTACTCAATCAATTTCAATGACTTCTTTAGAAAGTACAATCATTAGTATTGAGGTTAAACAACATGAAGTAATTCAAATTTGGTTCCTGAGGATCAGCCATACTTCTTCAAATAAATTCATATTTTTTTTATGCACATTACAAGATTTCATAGCAAGTTTACCAGGTGCAATTAAGTTCAGTACACACCTTGTGGCTAGAGGATACACGTTGTTTGGACGCCAGTATCCGTAAACACTTAGTATGACTAACTGTCATGCTTCAGAGATAGTATTGACACCTCATGACATACTTCACCTTATTTCATTGATAAGTGAAGTATATTTCTCAGTATTCAAGCCATTGCTCTGCCTGAATTTTCAATGAATTTTATTTAGCAGAGTTAATTATGGCACATCATGACACAGTCCTTTAGACTTCATGGTCAATGGACATGATTTCTCAATGACCAAAATCATTGCTCTAACAGAATTTACCCTTAGGAACATTTCAGATTCATCAGATGTTTAAAAATAATACCAATTTCATATAATTCAACCAAAGAAAGCCATGATATTAATATTTTCAGATTTCAGAAGATTTTACAAGATTCAACATGAAATAGTTGGTTAAAGTTTATTAAAATTGACTCAGATATTTCCAAGATACTCATATCCAAGATCAATGAATACATTAAACTTAAACCAATCTGATCTTTTAGCAATTCATAAATCTTTATAATAGAAGATTCTTTAATGAATTGATTTTCAGATTTATGATTAAGGTATATGAATTGAACTCTTCTCAATTTTCTGAATTTTCAATGAGATTCAGTAGCATTCAAGATGTGAACGGCACAAGAGTTTCAAGCATGTAACAAAGATGAGCACACCAATGAAGGTGTCGACATTTGAGAAAGCATTTCCAAGATGATGTCGACTCACTGTGTCGACACTTCCAATTAGGACAAGAGAATCATAGATATCCAGAAGTCCATCAGACATATTTACTCAAGAAAGACCAGCTGAGAAGATTCAAAATCAAATCAGAGTCAAGTTCAGATATCTGAAATGGATGATCTCAAGATAAGGATGAGAGCTTTAGTTGACTGATTGAGATAACAAGAAACTAGATAAATAGCCAGCAGAACACAATCTTGTTATTTTCAATATGAGTGATGTGCAATGAATTCTGAAATAAGTGTATGCATTTGACAACATGTATGCAATGCGTTGACTCCCCCTAACTAAATGTATTGAATCATCATATATGTCATGAAGATAATGCATGGGACATTATGTACGGGAAATCATGAACTATGCTTATGGATGCATCGGGGGCATATGTAGTCCTATCAGATTTTCAGTGACTATGCAAGACACATGTGGCATGAAGACATGCAAGAGCTAGACAGACTCCCCTTGACATTATGCAATGTTTGCAATGAAGGCTGAATATATGATTTTGTGACTCATGCTCATTCAGACTCCCCTATTAAGCAATATGACCCATGGTACTAGGCGGAGAACTTAGTCTAAAGGACCATCTCACACATAGTAAGAACCTCCAGATAGATTTCACATGCCTTTTAGTAGCTTACCATTTGATATATCATAGTGGTCCTGCATGACAATGCAATACCAACAGTCCTAAGTGCAACAGATTTTCAATGACTGTATGTCAAATATATGTACATGCAATTCACATATATGCACAAATATGCAAAGTGAGTTCATGAGTTTCTAACCTTCTCTATGTGCACAAACAGATGTCAAAACATTAATGCATACAAATGTGAAATGAATTCAACATATCTTCAATGAATATGTACACATACAGCTCAAAATATGAATGTATAGACTCATGTTGCTCAATGCACTTGTTAAAGCAAATAAAAGTATGTATGCATGAGAATTTTATTTATCAACTTAAGCATATAATGCATCAAATGAGATTTCTGCATGATTCAAATGAGCAATCCTGAAGAATGCAAGAATGTTACCTGACAATTTTAGAACTGGGGTTTTCATACTAGGGTGTCTTGGTTTATTTACCCCTCTTTATTCCTCATCCCCAAGGCACACCTATAGAGCAATTCCTTATTTTGCACATTGAGGTACCCAAGAGTTCTTGGGTCCTCCATGGTCAGTAGCACCTCTGAATGGTGCTCTCCATAATTTTTGAACATAAGAGTCATCAAATTTCATCATGAAACAATTATCCATAGAATGCCCAGAATTTCCACAATAATGACACACAATAACATATGTTAAGTTCTTTTTGTGCACATTATTGTGAACATTAAATCTATGTGCATGAGCATTAAAATTTCTATTATTAACATGAATTTTTTTTTTCTGAAACCTGCCAACCAGCACTAATATGCTCTGTGGCCAGGTTTTCCACAGTTAAAACAATAAGAAGTCTTTTTCATGAATTCAGTTCTCTTCTTATCAAAGTTATTTTGATGAACATGGAGTTTAACAGATTTATAAATGGGTTTACTCCCCTGTACATACCAACACTATGCGACACTGTGCCCTATTTTTTCACAGCAAAAACAATTTATTTTCTTTCTTTGAAAAACATGATTTCTAACAGGAATTTTCTGTGCAGTAGTAGCAGATAGGTCATCTAATTCAAACAACTTACACTCATGCATCGTATGACCTATCTTATTGCAATAAAAGTACTGCACATTCTTCTTCTTTTCAGACTGAATTTTATGAGAATATTTTTCACAGCAAATTTTCTTTTTCTTTTGTTCAGCCCCGTGCTTATGAATGTTCTGAGATTTCTTAGGTGAAACAGATTTTGAGGTACTAGCACATTCTTAACTTTTCACAAATATAATTTATTCTTTTCCTTTCATACTTCTCTCATTATCTGGATTAAAACCTAATCCGTCTTTCTGAATGTTCACTTTATTTCCCAGTAGTTTATCCAGATTCTCTTTTCTCTTAACAAAATTAGACAATGATTTATTCAAATCAGCAATTTCACATTTAAGTGAAGTGATCTGTGTTTCAGAGTTTGTTAGATCTTCTTCACAGGTGAGAATTTGTTTCTGCATGGCATCATTCAGATTTTTCAAAATTTGAATCTCATACAGAAGTTTTTACTCTTTTTCATCAATAAGTTTAGTTTCAGCACACCATTCCTTCTCCTTTAACACATATTTTCCTTTTTCAATTGCGAGCCATTTTTCAGACAAAAATGTGTTTAGAACCATCAATTTCTTATTCTGATTTTTCAATTCTTCATTTTCTTATTTTAGTCTTTCAAGTTTTTTAACTTCATTTTCTAATGATGCAATGTGTATCTCATAGCTAGCAATCTCTTGTTCACTACAATTAACACATTCACTCAAAACTTTATTTGCAGTTTGTGCTTCTCAATTTTTTTTTCATTGAGCAACGTGTCTTCTTTTAATTAATCAATCAAGATTTCTTTTAGGCTCAAATCAGATTCCATTGTGTCACACAATGTTATCAAAGATGAACAACCTTCACATGATCCTTCTTTGTTTTTCAATTCTGATTTTAGATTTTCATTTTCAGCCTTTAGACTTGTGATTTCAACATTTTTCTCTTTTCTTAATTTTCTCTTTTCTGTTTTAACTCTTTCATATTTGTCCAGTAGATGCTCATGCATGGCAACTAAATCATCATAGCTAATATCCTCGGTCTCATAGTTTACCTGTGATGATGAGTCATCTGATTGATCACTCCTTCTTGCCATGAGACATTCTTCTTCCTGATCCACTGTGTTGCAGTCACTCTATCAAATATTTCCTTTGCAGTGCTACAACCCGAGATAAAAGGAAAATCATCAGAATCAATTGCAACCTTCATTAGATTTAGAGCTCTCACATTTTCATCATTTTCCAACTTGTGAACATGAGTCCACTTGGACTTATCCTTAGGAATTTCATGTGGACCGTGAGAGATAACCTTCCACAGTTGTGGATTAACAGAGTTAACATGCCTGCGCATTAGATATAGCCAGAATTTAATACCTGAACCAGCGAATACCGGAGGATGAGCCATTAACACAAATCAAAACCAAGTCAAAACAGTGAATTCAAACTGATAAACCATGTCTCACAGAATTACACCAAAATATGGCAGGATCCTCTGCAGATCGTTGGATCTGTATAGTCAAAGACCCACTCTGATACCAATTGATGGGACTGGTGCGATGGATTCAGAGGGGGGGTGAATGAATCCCTCTTTAAAATAATGCCCAATTAAAAACTCATAACAAACAGAGATGCAGAATTAAAACCCACGGGTGCCTTAATCAGCTTAAGTGCACTCTTTGATCGAAGAAAGATCAGATAGACTGTACTTCTGATCTACTCTATATGAGCTAAGGAGATGACTCAGTTCATCTAATCAACTTGACTCTATCAAGACCAGAATCAAACACACGGTGTGCAAACCTATCTCTTACTAGATATAAGATCAGACTATCATGAACGTTCCTAAGCATACATCTAGCAAAGCAGAATAAACAATCAAACCATAATGGATAGAAGATTTTAAGGTGGTTCGGTTCTCCAGACCTACGTCCACCCCACACTCCAACCAGAGTGTGACTTCCGCTGCCAAACAGCTTGAAAACCGCTGGGCGACACAGCTTGCCTACAAACCGCTGACTAACAACTTGCGCTGGGCCTTACAGCTTAGCCGACCGCTGACTAATATCTTGACCGCTAGGCATTACAACTTCGCCGTCCACTGGGCAATACAGCTTGGCCTTCCAGAGGAACAAATCCTCTGCTACCGCTGAGCGACACAGCTTGCTCTGCTGACTAACAGCTTGAAGAAAGATGAAAAGGAAAACAAACGATCAAAAATCACAGCAACTGAAAGCTGAGGAAATTGCAAAAGAGATATAGCTCACGCAGGAGCTGACTGGCCTGGATTTGATCCGAGGTCCAGTAGGATAAATATTCAGGAAGCTTCAACCTTCTCCATGGGCTCTCTCTCTCTCTCTTTCTTTGTCTTCTCTTTCTTTTACTTCACTTCTCTTCTCTGCACCTCTCTCCCTATTTTTCCTCGATCTCACGAACTCTTCTTTTCTTCTATTCTGCTGGCTCTCGTACTCTTCTCTCTGGCTACACTCAGATGTCTTCTACTCAGCGTTACTCCCTTTGCGCAGAAGAAAGGTCTTATATAAGGCTTCAGTCTGGGGCCCACTAGCTCACACCCTAGGCATGTGGAGAGAACGTTCCCGCCAGGAAGCTTCAGGAATCTTTCAGCCACGTGTCAGAATCTCCATCGTTTAGCTATCCACGTGGTAGCTTCTTAAAATAATGATCAGCCTTGGATCAAGTGCCATTTGATTGTTTTGCTTTAATCACATGCTCCTGTTCTTCTGATCCTCGTAAGTAAGGTACTCAGGTGCACATAAGATGCTCGAACCATGGATTTCCTCAATTGATCACCTTCGTGCTTAAGTTCCATATGGATGCACCGACTTAGTTTGCTATCCTGAGGAGAGTTTGCACCGAGTTGCTTCACACGTTGCACCAAGCTTGTTCTCTCGAAACCAGACATTGCACCGACTGGGTCGTGCTGGCGAAGGCATTGCACCGACTTGCTAGAGTAGTCGTGCAGACAAAGACGTTGCTTTGACTTTCTCGTGCAAAAAAGGGATGCTTCGACTTTGAAGTTCATTCATATGAAAATCTTAGCTTGCACTGACTCGAATGCACGAAGTGCACCTTGCACCGAGTTCAAGCTTGCACATTGCTAGGAATGCACCAACTCTAAGCACCATAGCTCAGTCTTGCACCGACCTAGTTAGCGAGCAATACTAATGTTGCATCGACAGCAAGTCAAGACATGTATCAACTCACAATATGCATCATGCAATCATGCATTGACTCAATATGATCTAAGCATAGACATGCACTTACTTGGTGCGTGCAGAACATAACCTACACCGAGGTAAGATAGGTAGTCTAAGCAAGCTTGCACCGAGTAGCCTAAGGAGAGTGCATGGACTAAATGATGCACAGACCTACGTGTAATGCAAGACAAGGCTTGCACCAACTCAGTTATGCACTGAGGCAACGAGTGTGCTGACTATATGATGCATGCTTACCAAAATGTTACACCGACTTCTACTAAGGTGTGCACGGACTAAGATGCACAGACCTAAATGGTCATGAATAGTGGCATTGCACCGACTTTACTGTGCTGTCTAACTAAGATGTGCATGAACTTTGGCTTTAGACAAATGACCCTGCACTGACTTTAAACACTAAAGAGCACTGACTTAGCCTGCTGAACCATGAGAATGCATCGACATAATGTGCTGAACGTAAGTGAATGCATTGACCTTGAATTGTACGATGAAATGCCATGCACCCTGATGAAGTTGTATGCAATATAACATGCAAAAACCAGATGCTCATTAAATAATGCTCATTCAGTCTTTCATACAAACACAATGTGACTTATAGTGTTTACTATCTTCAAAACCACAGGGGCACACCACCAAAGACACAGACTGGAGGTAGAAAACAAAGGAAAATCCTCAGTGGCCTTCTGTAGGAGGCTGAACATCAGGAGGAGGCTGATCTTTAGGAGGAGGCTGATAGCCAAGGCGGCGTCGGATATCCTCAAGAGTGTGGTCTTGAAACTGAAGGTGGTGCAAAAGATTACCAATGGTGTTATCACGAGCCAGGTCACGGCGCTGCATGTCAAGAAGAACGTGGTTCATGGTGTGAAAAGCCTGGCTGGAGTCTTCATGGCCGGTGGTACGGGCGGTCATGTGAGTGGAGAGGGTGGTCATTCGGGTGGATAAGGTATCCAAGACCGTGGAGAAGGAATCTATGCGGTCTGACATAGTGTCAATCCTATCACCCATGGTGTCTATGTGACCCCTAAAAGTAGAGAGTTGGTTCCCAAAGGTGTCCACACGAGTGACTAGTCCATAAAAATGCCTATCAAAAGTCTCAGAATCTACCTAAGAAGGTTGCCCTGCGCCCTAAGTAGAGGACTCCCCGTTAAAGAACTGAGGAGGAGGATGTTGTGCCCCTGGTTTTGATGATGGCAACCATGAGATGTGAATGTAGTATTCAACCCAAAATGTTAAATATAATCTTGATTCAGTAACGGTTCCATTTGATTTCCTTTTGTTGCAAGAAAGGAACAGGGTCGACGCTGGGAGTTCAAGGTGTCCACGCATCAGTTGAAGAGGGATTCACAGATTCACTTCACTGCGTCAACTCCACACTATTGCAACGTCAACTCATCAGCATAAGGAGCAGAGGCATTCACAGATCTACTTCACTACGTCAACGCCACAGTAGAGCAGCGTCGACGCAGTAGTTAAAAAGGCAGTGTTAATGGTTCACTGGAATACCCCAGTGCGTCAACGCTACAGCATGACAGCGTCGACATAGCAGCTCATTCTGATGTGAAGTTGGCTCTAGGTTAGTTCAGTGGGTCGACGTAGTGACCCCATGCGTCAACGCATCCAGTCTTACATTCAAGCCATATGAGGCATCTCAAGGCTACGTCAACCTTGTGGACTCAATGGGTTGATGCCATCTGAACTTCCTTCGAGATTAGTAGGGTGGACCCTAATCGTATATGACGTCAAAGGCCACATCAGCCAAAAGCGCTTGAGATCTCATCTTTTCCCTCACGATTCCAGAAGGCTCTAAACAGAGCAATCAGGGGGCTAACCAGAATATCTGGTTGGGGCCCACTAGATGTATATATGCATGGATCTGGAAATGAGCGCGGGTTTTGCAGAATTGTAGAAGGTGTTGGAGATTTTGAAGCTTGCTGCGGACATGGCTGAGGAAGAAAAGCTCACGAGAGGAACGGGGAGTTCATCTTCATCCTGATATCGATCTGTTGAAGAGTGATCCTTGGAAGCTCATCTACATTTCAGAAGGAGAAGACCAGCTAATCGTTGAAGCCACTTCTTCCAGTTTTCTGAATTCAAGCCAGAGATTTGGCTACTTCACAGATCTGAGATTGCCTTTTCATTTACTGAGTGATTTCGTTTATTACTTGTCTTTTTTGATTTGAACACTATTATATTGTTTCTCCCTCGTACTTGTTTGAGTAGAGGGAGGGGTTGATCCAGCAGACTGTGCTTGGATCAAGGGAAGTTGGGCGTGTTGCCTGCAAGCTGTTTGTCAGCGGGTTAGAGGATCTGTTCCTATGGTTAAGCCAAGCTGTAATGCTCAGCGGTGTATGTGAGGAAGTAGTTCCTCGGTGTAGCTAAGCTGTAAAGCTCAGCAGGGATCCTCACTGGTTTAGTGAGGGGTGGACGTAGGTCTCCACAGGGAGACCGAACCACCATAAAAATCTGCTTTCCTTTTGTGGTTTGATTTCTCACATTATCTACCTTTCGTTAGATGTTTGATTAGGCACGATTCTCATGCTATTTG
This sequence comes from Amorphophallus konjac, assembly GCA_022559845.1. NCBI lineage: Eukaryota > Viridiplantae > Streptophyta > Magnoliopsida > Alismatales > Araceae > Amorphophallus > Amorphophallus konjac. Next base: position 156,604,614 of record CM040118.1, on the reverse strand, counting down.
GTTATTGAACTTCTAATTATCATTCTGCTCTTTAATTCGAGTGTGATCTTGCATAAAGTTTTTAAAGGGTCAACCTATTCACCCCTCCCCTCTAGTTTGACATTCCACCTAAACCAACACATGGTATCAGAGCTCGGCTCTCTTGTCAAGGGTCTAACAACCCAGAGAGATTTGGTAGAATGGAAAACAAGGGGCTCATGCCTGAAGGGTATGCAGTGAATAGGCCACCCTTCTTTGATGGCACTAACTATGCGTACTGGAAAAATTGGATGCAGGTATTTCTGAGAGCTCAGGACCATGAGATTTGGAGAGTCATGAGCAAGGGACCATATCAGATAGAAGGAGATGAAGAACTGTGGGTGAAGGAGCAGATTCGGAAGTCCAATGTCAATTGGCAAGCTATGAACATCATGCAATGCTCATTGCATTCTATGGAGTTTTCACGAGTATCCTCATGTGCAAGTGCCAAGGAAATGTGGAACAGACTCCAAGTCATTCATGAAGGTACGTCCGAGGTAAGGGAGACAAAAGCCAATATGTTAATTTCTGAATATGAAGCTTTTAGAATGAAACCAGAGGAAAACATATCTGAAATGTATGCTAGACTAACCCTATTAGTGAATGGTCTTAAAGGTCTAGGAAAGGCTTACACATATTACGAACTTGTTAGGAAAATTCTTAGATCCCTAACTCCAGTTTGGCACACCAATGCCACTTTTGTTGAGGAATCTAGGAACCTTCCTACCACTACCCCTGATGAGCTTATCGGATCTTTGATGGCTTATGAGCTGAACTTCAAAAGGACAGATGAGGATGTGAAAAAGAAAAAGCCTCTTGCATTGAAGGCAGGACCAAGTAGCAAGGATAGCTCAGATGACGGTCATTCATCTACCTCAGATGATGACTCAGGTGAGATAGCAATGCTCACCAGAAAATTCAGGAGGTTTCTAAGGAAGGAAGGTAAATTTAGAAACAACAGAAGATCAGAGGTAAGAAAGAGTTCAAAATTCAAATCAGAAAACTCTAGGAAATCTGACAAGGTTGTCTGCTACCAATGCAGGAAACAAGGACATAAAATCTGAATGTCCAGAGAATGTGAAGAAAGTTCAACCGAAATGGAAGTACAAGAAGCCCAGGGCAATGATAAGTACGTGGAGTGACGAGGAGAAAGATGAAGATGAAGAAGAAAGCACTTCTGAAGAAGAGGTTGATGTCAAGTTGTGTTTCATGGCTAATGGAGATGATAAGGATGAGGTAACTTCCTCTTCTGAAAACTTCTCTTATAGTGATTGGGAAGAAGCATTTAATGAATTGCTAGATAAGTATGATCATGTAAAGAAAGAAAATAAATCACTCAAGAAAAAGAAGAATCTGACTAATCAAGAAAATTCATTGAATGATAAAATCAAGTGCCTAGAAGCTGAAATAACCAGTTTAAGAAAATCTCTTGATGAAAGTGACCAACATAGAGATAAATTGATAGAAATGAATAGAGAAAATGAATATTTACTGAAAATTCAGGATGACCTGAAACTCAGAATGCAAAAATTGGAGAGTGATGTAAAAATTACTGAAGAAAAGTATGAAGCCATTCAAGGAGTAAATCAGGAACTCCAAGAAAATTTGAAGAAACTGGAAGATGAGAATTCAAGCAAACAAACCTCTCTTGAGAAATTAACTCAAGGTAAAAACAATCTTGAAGCTATCATGGGAATAAGAGGTAATTTTGCAAAAGAAGGACTTGGTTATAATCCAACCAAGAAGAAGGATCTAGGAACTAGATTTATAACATTTGTTTCTGAACAAGGTACGTCTGAGCAGAGTCAAATGGCTGAAAAGAAGTCTTGTGAGAAAAATCAGGAAGAAGGAAAACAGACAAATGAAATCAGAAAAGAAAAGGGCAAAGAGAAAATGTATGATACTCTTAATGCCAATCATCATAAGAATGTGCCCAAATTCAGAAGAAAATCCTCAGGTCAGCCTATAGACCCTAGCTCATCAACCAGTATAAAGAATATAGAAATTCATGGAGTCATAGGACTGGTACACGACAGTTGTGTCAACACACTGAATATCCTGTGTCCACTCATCCCATGTCCCAGGGGTTCTATAGAAAAAATGCTAGAACAAACAATTGGGCGCGTCAACGTAGTGTCCACACTGCGTCAACGCATACACCCTTCCCTGGTGGGCACTCTTTCAGAAACATGAGAATGAGTCGACGCAGCCACTATAGTGCGTCGACGCACCCTATGTACCAGAACCCATATGACCTAAAGGCTAGGTGGATGAGTCAACGCAATCATGTGGTAGGGTCTACGTAGCGAACCTTCATTCCTTCAAGACCTCAATATTTTTCTAGAACTTCTCATCCCAGGTTCCCCAATGCCTCTTGGAGTCACAATAACTATTGGAATGAGAACAAGAATAAAATTTCATACTTCTCTAACAACAGAAATGGCTCAAAAAGGGAATTCCAAAGGGTACCTCAACCAAATCAGAAAAATTTCAAATCTACAAACCCCACATATCAAAAACCCTCAAAATAACAGATTTGGATTCCCAAAAGTATGCTGTCTTACTTGACACAATCATATGGTCTGATGGGACCCAAGTGTATTTGGGTTCCAAAATCTCTTGTTTGATGTGACTTGTAGGAGTGCCTTGCAGCTGTACACAATAGATGGTACCTTGACAGTGGCTGCTCAAGGCACATGACGGGAGACAAGGCAAAATTCTGTCTCCTAGTTGAGAAAGAAGGAGGACATGTCACGTTTGGGGGAAACAATAAAGGTAAAATAATTGGAAAAGGTAAAGTTGGCAAAACTCCCCTGAACTCTATTGATGATGTGTTACTTGTTGAAGGATTAGAATACAATCTTCTTAGTATAAGCCAACTGTGTGATAGGGGGCACAAAGTTATGTTTGATTCCCATGCATGCACCATTATTGAAAAGCAGTCTGAAAGTGTCAAATTCTCTGGAAAAAGAATAAATAACATGTACATGGTAGATTTAGATGATCCTGCTCATAACAATCTTTGTCTAGTTGTGAATAAAAGTGAACTGGCTTGGCTGTGGCATCGTAGACTAGGTCATGCTAGCTATAGTGTCATGCATAAGTTAGCCAAATTCAACATGGTGAATGGTCTACCTGATGTTTCATTTAAGCGAAATGACAAAATTTGTAATGCATGCACTCAAGGCAATCATACTAGGAAATCATTTAAATCCAGAATCGAAAACCAATCTTCTAGACCTCTTGAACTTGTTTACATGGATTTGTTTGGACCTACTAGAACAGCAAGTTTGAGTGGCAATAAATATGGATTTGTTCTGGTAGATGATTTTTCTAGGTTTACTTGGGTGTTCTTTTTAACTCATAAGAATGATGCATTTGAAGAATTTCAGGTATTCTTCAGGAAAATTTAGCAGGATGGTAAGTACACTATTTCATCTATCATGTCAGATAATGGAGGAGAATTTGAAAATTCAGAATTCGATGGTTTTTGCAGGGCAATGGGAATATCTCACAAATTCTCATCTTCAAGAACTCCTGAACAGAATGGAGTGGTGGAAAGAAGAAACAGAACCCTTGTCGAGATGGCTAGAACTATGTTGATTAAAGGATAACTCCCAAGGAAGCTCTGGGCAGAGGCTGTAAACACAGCTTGCTACATTGTAAACCGGGCAATGGTAAGACCTCTGTCCAAAAAGACTCCATATGAGCTGTTGAAAGGTAAGAAGCCATCTGTTATACACTTCAGAGTTTTTGGATCTAAATGCTTTGTTCAAAATAATAACAAACGAGACTTAGATAAATTTGAACCTAAGAGTGAACCAGCCATATTTCTAGGGTATTCAAATCACTCTAGGGCCTATAGAGCCCTAAATATCAAAACTCAATCTGTTGAAGAATCTCCACATATTATCTTTGATGAAATGAATGTCAGGTCTGAAAATGAACTATCTTGCAGGGACAAAGATGATGGTGAATTTCTTGAAGAAAAGGAAGAACAACATACTCAAGAGGAAGAGTCAAGGTCAAATGAAAATCTAGCTGAATCAAGTACTAGAGGTAATGCAGATGACAATGAAGGTAACTCTCTAACTAATGTTAGAATGTTAAGGGACCACCCTCTATCAAGCATTATTGGTAATCTGCATGATCCTACCAGAACTAGATCTCATTTCAGAACAATTGAAGAAATAGATAATTTGGCTCTTATATCTCAAATTGAACCAAAAAATATAACTGAAGCCCTGAAAGATGATTACTGGATTAATGCAATGCATGAGGAATTAAATCAATTCAAAAGAAATAAAGTGTGGCACCTTGTGCCAAGACCTAATGAACTTTCAGTAATTGGAACTAAATGGGTCTTTAGAAATAAACAAAATGAAAATGGAATTGTGATAAGAAATAAAGCAAGACGGGTTGCTCAAGGATATAACCAAGAATTTGGCATTGATTTTGAAGAATCTTTTGCACCAGTAGCTAGATTAGAAGCTATCAGATTATTACTTGCATATGCATGGTACCTCTTCTTTTATTAAACCATTGAGAAATGCACTTTTTATATCCATTTGATGGAGTTTTATTCCATGACAACAGGTTTTGAATCTATAGACTGCCCTGACCATGTTTACAGATTAGACAAAGCTCTCTATGGGCTCAAATAGGCACCTTGAGCATGGTATGATAGACTCAGCTCATACCTCACTGAGAAAGGATATTCAAGAGGTAAAGTGGACCAAACCCTATTTACCAAGGTGAGAAATAATGACATTATTTTGGTTCAAATATATGTTGATGATATACTTTTTGGATCCACTAAACCAAGCATGTGTGAGGATTTCACAAATTTGATGACCACAGAATTTGAGATGAGTCTCATGGGTGAGCTTCAATTTTTTCTAGGTCTACAAATCACCCAAAGCAAGGATGGATGCTTCATCAACCAGGCAAAGTACGTCTCTGAACTTTTGAAGAAATATAAGATGGAGAATCTTAAGGCAATCAGCACACCCATGAGCACCAATACAAGTTTGGATGCAGATCTGAAAGGTACAAAAGTAGATGCAAAGACTTATCGAGGTATGATCGGATCACTCCTCTATCTTACTGCATCTAGGCCAGACATCCAATTTTGTGTATGTATGTGTGCTCGGTTTCAGTCTGATCCTAAAGAATCCCACTTGATTTCTGTCAAGCGTATCTTTCGATACCTTGCTGGAACTCGAGACTTAGGGATTTGGTATCCTGCATCTTGCTCTTTTGATCTAGTATCATACTCAGATGCAGACTATGCTAGATGCAAACTTGACAGGAAAAGCACAAGTGGCTATTGCCAATTTTTGGGAGGGTGTTTGGTTTCTTGGGCATCCAAGAAACAACACTCAGTGGCACTATCCACTGCAGAGGCAGAATATGTCACTGCAGGGAGTTGTGGCACTCAAGTGTTGTGGATCAAACACCAACTCCAGGATTACCAAACTGATCTTGGATGTGTCCCAATATTGTGTGATAACACAAGTGCCATTAACCTGGCAAAGAATCCCATCCAGCACTCTAGGACCAAACATATCGAAATAAGACATCACTTCTTGCGAGATGAAGTTAATAAAAGTAGCTTTAAGTTGATTTTTGTAGACTCTGAACATCAACTAGCTGACAATTTCACCAAGCCACTGAATAATGAAAGATTCTCTTGTCTTAGGAGAGAGCTTGGTTTGTGCAATCCTCATCTTGTTGCCTAAATTGATTGCTGGATTTCTTCCTTGAAACTTGTCTGATTAATTTTGCCTAGAAATAAATTGATTGCATGTCCTGCTTGAGTTGCAAATACATGTCTTCTAAATAAGTCACAGATTTAGGGGGAGTTTAGTTTTGAGCATATCTGTTTAATAATTGCATCTTCATTCATATTGTCTGTCATGAATAAATGGAGGGAAAGTTTGCATCAGTTTTTAGACATGAAGTGTGAATGTGCATGCTAGAAGCAATGTGTGGACTTGCTGGGTTGTAATGCAGAATGCACTTGAACAAATGCAATGAATGTAGACTTGCATGATGCACAACCATATGCAATGTATAGATTTGGATGAGCTGCAAAGGCTGTACAGACTTGACGAATGCTTGAACAAGCCAATGTATAGACTTACACGATGTATGAACTTGCAAGACGATGCATGAGACGATGCATTGTATAGACTTTAGAAAGCTTGAAGCACAGACACACTGCAATGTATAGACTTAGCGTGCTTCAAAGCAACCATGTGCAGACTTTACCGATGTACAGACTTAGTGTTCTGAACGTAGGTAACGCTAAGGAATGCAATTCTATTCTGTTAGAGTCAGTTATCTGGGTATCTGAAGAGTGGTTTATGAGACTGAGTCAACACTGAAAGACAACTTCTGAAAATAGGCTGCAAGTTAAACTGACTGGTTAAATGAGTTAACGCAGTCACTTGGATGAGTTGACGCACTGATGTAAACCTGGTGCAAATCAGTTTTGGAATTATTTGGATTACTTCAGAAGGGTTACCGCAGCTCTGAAGTTTGGATCTCACATATCCTTTTATTGGTGTCATCTTCTCAATCCCTCATCAACCTTGTTGCTTCTACTTTCAGTTTTTCAACTTGTAGTGAAGAACCACTCAATCTTGAGTATGAGGGAAGTCTCTTGAGATCTGAAATGTGAATTGATGTCATAGATTCAGGGGGAGCTATAATGATAATTCCCTTATAAGAGGTGGTGATCTTTATTGACTGTCTCTAGACTGTATTAATGGTTGGAGCTTTATAAATCTTCTGTTCTTTGAATGCTAAAATTCATGAACACAAAAGTGTTGTGCATATGGAATAATTTTAGAACTATTTAATAAATCTGAGAACTCCTCGTTTCTTGAACTATGATGATCAAAAGTAATGAGACCTTTGTGCAAATGAATTTAACATCTGTATTGATTTTAAACTCAGCATAGGGTTAATAAAAGCTTAAGAAACATACCCTATATATACAAATATACATATAATAAATTGTAGAGCAATGGCAAGCCTTCACTGAGAAACTGTCTCTATGCATCAAAGAAGTGCTAATGAGCATGTCATGATGTGGGCTGTTACCTCTGCTTTAAAAGAAAAATAATTCATTGCAGAACAATGGTACCTTTCCACTGAGAAACTACCTTCATGCACCAATGAAGTGCTAAAAGGCATGTCATGAAGTGAGTTGCCAACTCTGTTTCAGTTGTGCAGAATAGTTAGCTATGCTATGTAACCGGGGACTCTGGTGTCTGATAAACATGTGCACCTGTGTCAAAAGGCTAGCTACACTTGACTGCAATTGATGAAAAATTAAAAATGTCAATGTTTATATAGGGTTGACCTGAAGCTCAAAAATGAAATCCGTTTGAGTTCATCCTCAATTCGAGTTAAATTCACAACTATAAGGGTATCTTGAAATTGAACATTCTAGGGATATGATTTGAGAAAGTTCCAAGTATGCAAATTGTTCAATCCTTATTCCATAATCATGCTCTTCTTATTCAAGGATTTTTCTCAAAGTCTTAAGATTGTTTTACTCCACATCATTAAATGAACTAGGGGCTCTCATAATTTCTCATCATATATCTCATAAGGGAACTAGAATTTTATTGATTAAAAATCCCTGAATATAATTTCATCTCTTCCAAATTTCAATGTCATTAGAATGTCTACATACTGTGGATCTTCACTATTTCCTGTCTACTTCACACTATAATTCTGACTCGCCTTGGTGGCGTCGACGCAGTGTCTCACTGCGTAAACGCAGTCATTCAATAACTCCCATTTCTTCTCAGTCCGATTTAGCACAGTAAACTGGTTCACCTTTTTGAACTGAACTCAAGTCATCACCTTCTTTAAAATCCCGCAGCGTAAACGCTGCCGTCTACTTGTTCCTTCCAAAACCTAGTGGTTTTCCATCTCTCCGACTCTTTCCATCTTTCCTCCTCAGCACTTTCTCTCTATCTTCTATCTTGTTCCCATTTGATTCTCGCTGCCATGGCGCCTCCGGAACAAAAGCAAAAGGGGAAGAACAAGGTGGGTCTATAGAAAAGAGATCCCATCTTTGCTACGGGCAGGATTGAGCCTCGAACAAAATATCAAGCGGAGACGCCGTCTATGTCAGCTCCACCACAACAAAAAGGAATAGAGAAAAGCTCGCCGGCAAAGACAAGGGCCGCAAAGCAAACGGGCAAAGACAAGGGCTTGGCAGATCCTTCAAAGGAGATACAGTCTCCTTTAGCTCCAAAATAATGGAAAGGCAAAGAGATAGAGTTATCTCTTCGGAAACACCGTCTTCATCCAAGCCCACCAACCAAAAAGAGAAAGCTATCTACCGTCAGGACAGAGGAGCAGGTTACATCTTCAGGTGCTGCGAAGGGAAAGAAAGGTGTGGACAGCTCTCATGCAAGGTCTTCTGATCCCTCTCTCCCCATCAACGTGGAAGAACCTCTGAAAGTCCTTATTCCATGGTATATTGTTGCCACTGACGTTGAGATGCTTGAAGTTTTTCCGTAACTATTTCCTACATTGGATTATCAGGGTTGGTGGTCTTTTGTTACAAATCATAAGATTTATTACCCCACCTTAGTCAAGGAATTTTTTCATAATTTGAAGTATGAACCTCAGATCCCCAAAATTTCTTCAAATGTAAGGAATGTTAGTTTCGAATTGACAAACAAACTGTTTGCCAGAGCTTGGAAAATTCCAATGAATGGAGTTATGTTACACAGTTTTCAGTTTGATGAACATGAAGCTTATGCTCTTTTGACTGACAAACCCAGTGATCCTACAGTCATTAGGGAGACTTTTTTATCTAGTCTTAAAGCAAATCAGTTTCCTCCATTCAATAGACTGCTCCACCATATTTGCACATCAATGATAACACCTCAGAGCAGTGGTAGGGAACAGGTCACTGAGATGCAGAGATTTTTACTGTATTGCATGCTGAAAAAGATACACATTTCACTGTCAGATGTAGTTATTCAGACTATGGGATCTTGCTTAATACAATCTAGGACACTCCCATATGCTGCTCCACTGACTGCCATATTTCGCAAAGTTGGAGTAGATTTTGGTAATGAGAAGAAACTGTCTATTCCTAAAGGGAACATATACTCCCTTTCCTACATTCAGACATTCATGGGATTTAAAGTTATAGATGGACAGCCAGTCAGGGTTCTGCCAAGTCAGAAATATGTCTCTACCTCAGTGGAAACTGGACGAGAAGTAAGAACTGACACACAAAATCAGCAAGAGCCCAGTCTACACAGAGTTGAAAGACCAGAGGCTAGGGCAGATAGACCTGAAGCTAGTTCAGCCAGAATGGACTACCAAGAGTTCAGCAATATCCAGGATGATTACAATGTACAAGATGATACTCCTGTGTTTCTTGTTGATTCCAGAGAACTTGTCATAGTACAAGGTCCTCTTCCAGAACCCTCTCCACCAAGAGGACCTGCATCTACTTCTGAGGACATTCCAGCTAACTCTCAGAATGATTTTTCTGGTATCAATCCTACTCTTATTCAATTTTTGGAAACAAAATTCAAGAGTATTGACTCCTCCATAATGCACCTAAGTTCAACAACGGATATGAGACTGTCACACCTTGAAAAGAAATTAGACAGCAGATGGGAAAAGTTTACACGTGATAAATTCAAGTCAGAAAAGAAGCTTCATGAATTTATGGAATCTCTTCTTCAAGCTTGTCAGAAAGCTGGTTCAGTCATGCGTAACTTACAAAACGTGCATCCACAATGTCTGCACAGGATAAAGAGTGTACAGACATATAACTATGATGTCAGGGAAAACCAATCCAAGTTGAACTTTAAATATTCCACCCTGATTGACAAGAATAATGAGTTTAGTGAAAAGGTTCAAACCTTGTTTGAAAAGATTACATCTTTTGGTCAGGACATTGCTAAACTGTTTGAACGAACCACTCTAGTCGGTGATGAGGTTGTGGATGTGCTGCATATTTTGAAAGAAAACTTTCCACCCACCATTGAAGATCAGCGTGATGTGTATTGCCCTCTACCAACTGAAGCATCCTCCTTTGCACCTGAATGGGGATCTCAGCAGAAAGCTCAGGTGGACTATCTGTTTGATATACTGCACAGCTGGTTTGATGGTATTTCAACTAAGGTCAAAGAATACCACAAGTTTGTGGTAAACAGAGATCAGCTGCTTTCTGAAAGGATGGACAATATGGCAGCATCTATTGCTCAGCTTCAGCAACAAATGGATATTGTTTCTGCAACGGTACTTCAGGCTTCCTCATCTACTCCCCTTCCTGATGATGTCAAAGGGGGAGAGACATGAACTCGAGTCTAGACTAGAACTGCATTGCATCTGCATCGAATGTGTTAATTGACTGATGTTTCCTTGTTTTTGTCTTTCTCTATGATGTAAAACCCTAGACTTAAATGAATGACAAATTGGTGTTTGTGTCAGTCACTGAATTGAATTCCTTGTAGATCTGAACTTTCTTGTTTGATCTGGATGATACATTTGTTATTTAGATGCAATGGCAGTCACCTCATAGTTTCCATCATCAAAAAGGGGGAGATTGTTGTGCCCCTGGTTTGGATGATGACAACCATGAGATGTGAATGTAGTATTCAACCCAAAATGTTAAATATAATCTTGATTCAGTAACGCTTCCATTTGATTTCCTTTTGATGCAAGAAAGGAACAGGGTCGACGCTGGGAGTTCAAGGCATCCACGCATCAGTTGAAGAGGGATTCACAGATTCACTTCACTGCGTCAACTCCACACTATTGCAACATCAACTCATCAGCATAAGGAGCAGAGGCATTCACAGATCTACTTCACTGCGTTAACGCCACAGTAGAGCAGCATCGACGCAGTAGTTAAAAAGGCAGTGTTAATGGTTCACTGGAATACCCCAGTGCGTCAACGCTACAGCATGACAGCGTCGACGTAGCAGCTCATTCTGATGTGAAGTTGGCTCTGGGTTAGTTCAGTGGGTCGACGCAGTGACCCCATGCGTCAACGCATCCAGTCTTACATTCAAGCCATATGAGGCATCTCAAGGCTACGTCAACCTTGTGGACTCAATGGGTTGATGCCATCTGAACTTCCTTCGAGATTAGTAGGGTGGACCCTAATCGTACATGACGTCAAAGGCCACATCAGCCAAAAGCGCTTGAGATCTCATCTTTTCCCTCGCGATTCCAGAAGGCTCTACACAGAGCAATCAGGGGGCTAACCAGAATATCTAGTTGGGGCCCACTAGATGTATATATGCATGGATCTGGAAATGAGCGCGGGTTTTGCAGAATTGTAGAAGGTGTTGGAGATTTTGAAGCTTGCTGCGGACATGGCTGAGGAAGAAAAGCTCACGAGAGGAACGGGGAGTTCATCTTCATCCTGATATCGATCTGCTGAAGACTGATCCTTGGAAGCTCATCTACATTTCAGAAGGAGAAGACCAACTAATCGTTGAAGCCACTTCTTCCAGTTTTCTGAATTCAAGCCAGAGATTCGGCTGCTTCACAGATCTGAGATTGCCTTTTCATTTACTGAGTGATTTCGTTTATTACTTGTCTTTTTTGATTTGAACTCTATTATATTGTTTCTCCCTCGTACTTGTTTGAGTAGAGGGAGGGGTTGATCCAGCAGACTGTGCTTGGATCAAGGGAAGTTGGGCGTGTTGCCTGCAAGCTGTTTGTCAGCGAGTTAGAGGATCTGTTCCTCTGGTTAAGCCAAGCTGTAATGCTCAGCGGTGTATGTGAGGAAGTAGTTCCTCGATGTAGCTAAGCTGTAAAGCTCAGCAGGGATCCTCACTGGTTTAGTGAGGGGTGGACGTAGGTCTCCACAGGGAGACCGAACCACCATAAAAATCTGCTTTCCTTTTGTGGTTTGATTTCTCACATTATCTACCTTTCGTTAGATGTTTGATTAGGGACGATTCTCATGCTGTTTGGTTATTGAACTTCTAATTATCATTCTGCTCTTTAATTCGAGTGTGATCTTGCATAAAGTTTTTAAAGGGTCAACCTATTCACCCCTCCCCTCTAGTTTGACATTCCACCTAATCCAACAGAGGAAGCATCTCCAGATCTACATGTGGAGGTGAAGGTGGAGAAGGCTGGTCCTCTGCCTGAACTGGTGGGGGGGCTTCCCCTTGACCCTGCTGCGGCTGTTGCTCTTCTTCCTCTTCTTCTTCAAATTCTTCCCCATAAACCGGCACATTTCTGCGTAACTGGCCGTCGGGACCCCAATAGTATCCAAAGTCTTAAAAGATCTTGTGTTTGTTATACACATCATCCTGCGTGACTCGAATAAACAGTTCATCGGCCAGATTAATTCCAACATAAATGAACATTTTGGTCAACTGTGAAGCATACGACAAGGATCTCCTCAGTTGGGTAAGGCATGTCCCAATCAAATCTATCATGAGCCAATTCATGTTGACTAATATCCCATTCATAGCATAGTAAAACAAGAATTTATGAACTTCTGTCACTTCATTTCGGCTTCCACTCTTGGGATATATGAATGCAGTAAACATGTGGTGCAGGATTTGCTGCAGTGGTGGAAAATAGTTGGCATTCAATGTGATCAAGTCACTTACACCACGTACATATTCATAGCCGGTCATAGCAAGAAAGGTGTCCTCAACGGCACTATGACCAAAAACCATGTCTACACCACTGGTTGAAACTCCTAAGGCTTGTTCAAAAAGGACCGGAGTAATAGTAATCTCAACGTCTTGAACAACCGTATATAACCATTCATTTCCCTCAATCAAATTGCCATAAAATTGCTGGACTAGGTTGGGGTAGTATCGAGGATATCTTGTGACAAAATCAACCCAACTGTCTTGAATCTTAAATACTCCACATAGATCGGGAAGAATGTCATTCACCTCATTGAAATCGACAAGTCGAGGGTCGATTATGGGCCATAGAGGCAACCGTGGTGCACGAGGAGGTGCAGGAGCCCGTTGCATGTGGTGGAGGAACTGGGGCCTCACGTCTCCGAACACTGGGTTCCCCTTGGGTAGAATGCCGAGAACTTCTTCTAGGCGGCATCTTAGACTAGAAAACCCGCTGTGGAAACCCTTGAAAGGAATGATCTCATCCCTAGGGATGAAGATGGACCAATAGACACACCAAAGGCTAGAAAAGATCTTCTCCACAATCTGGAACCTAGGGAATAGCTTCAAGGTCGCACAAACCGCTGCAGAGGTTTCATCCCGAGACCGTGATGAACAAATCGGATCTTGTGCTGGTGGGAGAATGAGGAGGTTTGTGGGCTTGAGAGGTGGAGTTTGGGTGTTCTAGGGTTAGGGAAGAAGGTTGGAGAGAGAATGGGGACGATGGAATGAAGAAATGGGGTGAGAAGACCCCTTATAAAAGGGTTCGGTTGTTGGTTCGGCCGGTCCGGTTGGCTGGATTCGATCAACCGGACTCGGGGCGGCGGTCGACCGAAATGGTCGACCTAGCGCTAATTTCCCTATTTTTTTGTTTATAACTCCTTCAACCCCCCCTTTTTTTATAACTCCTTCAACCCTTCCTTCTTGATTGAACTAACACCTTGGAGTAATGAGAGGGAATGACTTAAAATGAGAGGTGATGGGGTATTGAGAAAATCCTCTGACTCTCCCCCTCAGAACGTGCCTTAGATCCCGAAGTCACTGGGTCCACACTTATTTAATCAAGGAATATTTGGCCTTAGAAAAGTTTCAAGGAGGGATGTATGTATAATTACATTCAAGCATGCAAGGGTGTATATACAGACAAGTTATTGGTAATAATCACACATGGTATGCATGGCAATCTACCCTTTATGCAAATGATTTTGTTCTTTTACATGTGCAACCCTTAACCTAACTGCAAACCTAGGTATGTATGCTATCACCCTTGCACATGCCAAGTTCTCTTCTTATTTTGTTGAATTGCTCCTAGTTTAGGAGTTTTGTGAAGATGTCAGCTAACTGATTTTGTGTGTCAATGAAATTCAATTCAAAGACCCCTTTTCCTACATGATCTCTCAGAAAATGATGATGAATGTCAATATGCTTTCTCCTAGAATGTTGTACAGGATTTTTTGACAAGCTGATTGCACTGGTATTGTCACACAAGATTGGAACACAATTCATTTCAACATCCAAATCAAGCAATTGATTTTTGATCCAAAGTACTTGGGCTCCCTAGCTTGCGGTGGCTATATATTCAGCCTCGGCCGTTGAGAGAGCTACTGAATGTTGTTTTTTGGAGGCCCATGAAACTAGGCACACATCGAGAAATTGACAGTACCCACTAGTACTTTTGCGATATATAATACATCTAGTATAATCTGCATCGGTATATGCAATCAAATCAAATGAACTACCGATGAAAAATCATAAGCCAAAGTCTATTGTGCCAATTAAGTATCGAAAAATCCGTATAACTGCCAATAAATGAGATTCTTTAGGACATGACTAAAAACGAGCACATAGACATACGATGTATTGAATGTCAGGATGACATACTGTAAGATATAGTAGTGATCCGATCATACCTCGAAACAGTGTAGAATATACTATTTTACCCTTTTCATTTTTGTCTAACTTCGTGGTTGTGGCCATCGGAGTTGACATGGGCTTTGCTTCTGCCATCCCATATTTCTTTAACAGGTCCATGGTATATTTGGCTTGATTTATGAAGATGCCTTCTGACGTTTGTTTAACCTGCAATCCAAGGAAGAATATAAGTTCACCCATTAAGCTCATCACAAATTCTCCTTGCATTATTTCTACAAATTCATTACATAAAGCATTGTTAGTAGCTCCAAAAATTATATCATCAACATACACTTGAACTACTAATATGTCTTTACCTGATTTTCTCGTGAAGAGTATTTGATCAACCTTACCTCTTTTGAAACTATTTTCAATTAGGAATGAGGTGAGCCTTTCATACCAGGCCCTTGGTGCTTGCTTTAATCCGTACAAGGCCTTTTGTAGCTTGTACACATGTTGTGGATGTTTTGGGTCTTCAAAACCAAGAGGTTGTTCTACAAAAATATCCTCTTTGATGTACCCGTTAAGAAAGGTAAATTTAACATCCATCTGAAATAATCTGAAGTTAAAAGAGCAAGCATATGACAATAGAATCCAGACTGCTTCTAATCTAGCAACCAATGCAAAATACTCATCAAAATCAATGCCCATCTCCTGGCTATACCATTTGGCTACAAGCCGGGCCTTGTTCCTAACAACCAATATCGTATCATTTAGATTATTTCTAAAAACTCAACGGGTTCCAATTATGGGATGATTCTTGGGAAGCGGCATGAGAGACCACACTTCGTTTCTTTCGAACTAGTGTAGCTCTTCATGCATAGCCTGAATCCAGAATTCATTTTGAAGAGCTTTATGAATATCCTTAGGCTCTTCTTGTAAGATAAAGGCCATTAAATCCTCTTCTTCCACTTGCCTTAAAGAAGATCTAGTTCTTACCCCATCTTCAAGATTTTTGATGATGTTTTCAGCGGGGTGATCTTTCAAGTGTGTTGAAGCTCTAGGCAAGTCAGGGTGTTGCAATGGTTGTTCTTGAGGTGTTTCAATTGAAGGATCTTCATCATTTTCATCCTTGTTGGAGGATCCCTCTGTTCGTTCATCCTTAGCTTTAGATGTTCCAGCATCAGTTTGATTTCTAGGAGCTTCATCTGCATCCAAGATTGGAATAGATTGATTGGTCAGTTTTGATTCAGATTCATCAAAAATAACACGAGGACTTTCTTCAACAACCAAAGTCCTTTTATTAAATAATCTATATGCTCTAGAATTTAATGCATAACCTAGGAAGATTCTTTTGTCACTCTTTTCATCAAACTTACCTAGGTTAGACTTACCATTGTTCAGGATGAAGCATAGGCACCCAAAGGATTTTAGATAGGAAATGTTTGGTTTCTTACCCTTGTAGAGCTCGTATGGAGTTTTCTTCAAAATGGGCCTTACCATTGCCCTGTTGATGATGTAACATGATGTACTTACCGCCTCAGCCCAAAAGTATTATGGTAGGGAGTTCTCACTTAACATGGTCTGTACCATGTCTATCAAGGTTCTATTTTTCCTTTCCACTACCACATTTTGTTGCGGCCTGTTGACACTAAAAATATTCCTAATTTTTCCTAACTTCTGCGTCTGCAGGTCTTAGGTTCTGATTGACTGCTCTCGTGTCGACAGAGAAGAAAAGAAGAAAAAGAATGGCGGAAGCCGAACAAAAGATGAATATTCGGGACCATCCCCGAATGAGCAATCAAAAAGTTACAAATACAAGTAAAGCTGGCCCAGGAGCACAAATCACAGTGCCGAAGGCCATGTCAGCAGAAAACCTGAGTGTTCATACCAAAGGTACAAATGGTTCCGGAACTGGACGTTCAGCTACCCGAAGGCTTTACCAATACTTCTCGTAGCGGTTTTACGAAGCCGCGATCAGATGAAGGATCAGGACAACTCCCGGAGCCAGTCCGAGGTCCACAGTCCGACTCACACTCGAGCAAATGCGATGGAACAAGCTTATCCGGTGCGCCACCAATACCGGCGTGCTCCACTTCCCGACGCCCTCTTACCCGGTGCGCAAAAGCAAGGGGAGGCCCTTATCCGTCTCCCCCTTACCCGGCGCGCAAAATCAACGGCGGGCACTTATTCGGCACGCTTTCTCCACGCCAGGTGGTGTCACGCCAATCACTTGCTATTTAAGCCAGTCATCTGTGAAGAAGAGGCGGTCAAAGAAAGACGGTGAAGGCCAATCGTTCGAGAGCAAAGAAGCTTGGGAAAGAAGAAAGGGGTTCAGGGGAGTGAGACTCAGAGAGGGTCCCTTCGTTCGTAGTTCATCCCTGGTATCTGCCAGGAGTAGCCGGACGCCAGAGGGGAAACGTCCCACCCTTTCTCCGATACTTTTTTTCCGCTGTCACTAACTGAGGTGGGTGGCGGAGCTTCACCTGTGCTCCCTCTTTCTCTCCTCTCGAAAAACTTTTGCCTGTAGGATTTTGTAATGTTCCGGGTAATGATATGAGCCCGACGATGTTTCATTCCCTCTCGTTTTCATCTATTCCTCCCATCTTTAGTTAAAGCATCGGTTGCACAATGTAAGGCATATGTAATGAGCCGTCCGTGCGTCGGATGATATAATGCTTGAATGAAATCGTTGATGCGTATTGGGTTCTTATGTTTTCCATTTGATTGCACTCCCTTCCCTATATTCTGTGTGTAATTATCCGGTTCTCCGACACCGAATACGCCCTAGTGTTTCTCAGGGCAACATTAATGTCGTCACCCCTCTCCCCGGGGTAGTTTTCCGATGATATGCTTGTATCAGGTTCCCACTGTCTTGGTTGAGGGTTTTATTACCAGAGGGATATACATCCGTGGCTCCTGGGATCGACCCTTCATTGTCCCCCTCTGTTCCTAGTCATGGGCCAAGGAGAATAGGGTCGCTCCCATAATTCGGGCGCATCGTCCCTTGGTATCATCGCCCTCCTGCTTGCTATACCGACTGTTTAATGGGTTGTCTCTCTCAATTGCCGGAGCCCTCATTCCAATCTACTAACTCCCATGCTAACATGCTAACCGGTTAACCAGCCGGCTCATCTTTCTGCATAGATAATTGTAGTTGATCCCTTTGGCCGAATGCATTCTGTACATGCATTGCATGTGACTGTTTTCTCGGGGAGACGAACGAACGAGGAGAGGGGATATTCCCCATCGATACTTCTGAATTGCCAGTGGATCATAGGATCATGTCTCTTCATGGCATGCATCTTCGTGAGCCGTCTGGCGAATATTAACAGGGCTTTAGCCCAATATCAAATCCACTATCCTTAGGGATATCGTGGTGGCCATGGGTTGTATGCCCCTCGTAGGCTAGTCCTCGGGGCTTCCCTTCCCTATCGGTCGTCCCTTTTCGAATTGTGTTTGACCACGGGTTGTGTGCCCCTCGTAGGCTAGTCCTCGGGGCTTCCCTTCCCTTATTGGTCGTCTCATCCGATCGCTTTCAACCCTCGGAACCATGGTGCCCCTCGTAGGCTAGTCCTCGGGGTTTCCTATCTGTTTGGGGTCCGCTGGCCGCCATTGTGCTGTCCAGCTTGTTAGGGGCTTACTCCGCATGTGAGTATGTCCCCGTTTCTCCCCTGCAATCCTTCAGGGATGGAGGAGATGCTGCCCAATTTTTGCCAGGCTTTGAACACTAAGTTACCCTTGTGATTTGGACTAAATAAAGTATACTTCTGAAAGAATGAACCTTTGTGCTCGAGTATGGACCTCGCACGAACTTATGACTCTGCTTCTGGAGAGCTTGGGACTCCAACTTAATAAAAAATTAACACAATCAAACCCAAAATCCTCAAGAACATCTTAATAAATCAAATAAACCAAAAAAATACCTCAAAAATGAACTAAACCGGTACGGCCTTAAACCAGCGCGCCCTAATACGGCGCGGTACCCCCGCACGCCGGATTAACCTTAGAGTCAAACTCAAAGATTTCTAATTGGTTCATACCTGGCGCGCCCTATTCCGGCGCGCCCCAAGCCACCCGCGCCGGTGAAGGCATGTTGCTCATGGCCGCGCCGTTAAACCCCTTCACCTACGCTACCCCGCGCCGTTTTGAACACTATACCTACGTTCCTCCGCGCCGGATTTGAATAAACTATTCCCCACGCCGGTTTAACCACAACCGCTGTGTTTTAAGGCTTTGTTTCTCACGTCGTTTTAAGCAATCACTCTCGGGTGAATATTACACCGCCTTAATGGCGAACACTGTCTCGATTTGGATAACCCATGGACACATGGAAACCCTTTGTAGGCTAGTCCTTGGGGACCGTCCGTTTGGGTGTTTGTTGAATTTACGATTACATGCCCGTGGAACATCGGTACCCCTCGTAGGCTCGCCCTCGGGGTCTCCGTCCATTTGGGTTCGCCGGTCGCCATGTTTGGCCTCCCAGTATTTTGGAGTCTGTCATTAAGGGCGGACCTCCACTTCTTCCTCGGACACCCCGGGTCTAGGAAAGATGCTACCGGATTTTTTCCAGGACATTTGCAAGATCGAAAATAAAAAAAATAAAATAAATAAATAAATAAATAAAAATAGATAAATAATAAAACAAATAATAAACATAAAAATATAATAACATAAAATAAAACAAACAAAATCACAATGTTATCCGACGCGCACTTAACTGGCGCAGCCTAAACTGGCGCGGTACCCCCTCGCGCCGGATTAACCTTACACTCAAAACATTAAAAAACTCAATTGCACTTACCCGGTGCGCCCACATTCTCACCCGCACCGTTTCAAACTTCTCCACACCCACGCCGTTTTAACCATGCAAGCCCCTGCCATTTTTACAATACAAGCATAACCACCGTGCCATTTTAACATCTTACGTGTTCCCCCGCCGTTTCACCTTTTTTTCATACAACGCACATATCCGTTAACACATTTACGTGGCACTCATGCATACTTCGTATAATGACACTCACATGTCCACCCACGTAATTGAATTCACACACTCCCTAATACAAACACTCAGACACATGCATATGTAATTCACACACACACATACATTGTATATTTGAGCAATAAAAACAACAAAAAATATAACTCATATTTATACACCCATTAAAACACGTTACACACTCAACACACACATGAGCATTCATACGTCCACCCTCCCTTATCCCACATATACACACATAAAAAAGGGGGGGGAATAAATAATAAGAAAAACAAAACACTCTCATTCAAAGAAATAAAAAAACAATATAAAAAATAGTTGAAATGAAATAAACAATAAACAAAAAAAGAGTAAAAGTGAGAAATAATAATAATAATAATAATAATAATAGTTATAATAACAACAAACAAATAAAACATAATGAACAATAATACTCAAACACATGACAATAAATGAAAATAAAATAAAGAATAAGAGTGATAAATAAACAACAAAGAAAACAATGAATGAATAAATGCCAAATAAATGTCAATAAAGAAATAAAAGATGAATGCATCCAATAAAAAAGATAATAATAAAATAAAATAAATAAATAATAAATAAAACACATTCATGCATTTAAAATAATAACAAGAATAAATAAAGAATAATGAACATGACCGTGTCCGCTTCGGCACTCTCACCTCCCCAGGACCCCGGGTATGGGAACATTAATGATGCCCCGACAAGTCGTGTCTCGACCTTAGGATATTTCATCCCCCATTATGGCCATGGCGTGACCTTGTCCTGGGCCGATAAGCCGTTGAGTTCAATTCGTCTCGACCGGATTTTAACCACATCCCCTTAACTTTCAAATATCAAATTTGCCATACCCTGGCATACACTATCTCGACGATACACGAGTCTGCCCGAATACGGTCATACTCTGCCCACCTCATAGGCCCATATGTATGCACCGTAATGCTATGTGCAGTCTCAAAATAAAAAGGTAATGACTAATCGAGAGTCCTGCGAGTGTGATGTGACACAACCTAGGACTTAAACAAACAAGCACAATCGCAATCAAACGGACCGATGTCGGCGACCGCTCACCCGATGCTCACCAAGACCCGGTGTAACTTGGCAATGCCAAGTGGAGGTTGTGTGGGATGTGCCCTTGCTGGTAGAGGGCCAGAAATGCCTAAGTTGATTCCCAAGGGTAATGGCAGCCCAATTCAAGGGAGCCGACGTCGTGCCGAGGGCACGGGTTCCACTCTTTTCACACGGTGATCACTTATAGCAAAGGAGCTTGAGGATCGAGCTCTCATTCACGGCCAGCGGAGTTTATGAACTAATATTAAAAGAACAAGCACAAATTAGAGCAAAGTTTGGAGCACTTACTCGACCTGTTTGAAGAAACCGGTCTCGCTCGGAGATGAGGGCGAGCGGGGAGGCGGGTGGATCCCCACACGCCGCGTCGGGGTAGCTTGACCTGCCCAAATGATTACAATACTACACCTCTCGCAGAGGGGGATCTTGGGGTGGTGGTTAAGTGATATTACAACTAAAACTACCTCCACATAGGGAGGGGCCTTCAGCCGGCCAAGCGGGGAGGGGAACTTGAGAGAGGAACACCGAAGATGGGAGGTCGCTGGTTCTGTCCACGTTCTGTGGGTGCTGAGAGATGATCGAAGAAATGGTTGCTACGACTGATGCCAAATTTTGTTGGGGATGAAATCACCTGGAAAATCTTCGTAGGAGGCCAGGGAAGTCGTTCAAATTGTTTTGATTTCTTCTGGCTCTGACGCTGGTCTGGGTGGAGGCCCGAGTAGGGAGGCAGATTCTTGGACTGGCAGCTTCTGGTGGCCAATAGCAGGTTGCAGAGGATGCCCCGTCAACTCCCAAACTCAGAATCAAGCACCGCTAGAGTTTTTGGAATCGTGGACGAGTCCTCTTTGTATAAAAACTAACGGGGAAGCCAAAAGATGGCGGAGAAGACCAGGGGACTCTGAACACTGATGACAGGTCGGTGCAGGCTGTGGGAAGCTGAACCGCGTACTCGAGGGAGAAAAATGAGAACTATGGCCCACGGACGTCAATAGAAGTTCCACTTCTTGATTCTGAAAGTATACAGGAAGAGGAACAACTTTGCAGAAGAACTTGTGGCCTGAATCTTCCAAGGTTCGTCGTGGCAGAGCTTCTACTATGGCTCAGGTGCTCAGCAGGGGCAGCTCTGCGCAGTTGTAGGAGAACGGATCTCCCGGTCAGCTCGAAGCTTGGAAGGGGACGAGACCACCGCCGTTACGAAGAAGACAGGTAGATGCTTCCGTGGATATCTCTTGGGCCTTCAGATTCTCTAGGATGTGGTCGGGGTCGCCTCTGCAAATTGCTACTCTTCTACTACCAGTGAACTGAAAACTGGAGGTTGAAGATGGTGGGGGGAAATGGGGTATATGGGAGGGGAAATGGAGGTGGATGAGTGTGGGGAGAACCCTGGCTGTGAGGGGGTCTAGGAGGGGGTGTTCCAAGGTGTGGGAGGGGAAGAATAGGGTCTGGAAGGGGGTCTAATAGGTGGTGGGAGGAGGAGCTACGAATTTGGGCTTGGAGGGAGAAGGAGGAAGGTAGGGGGCACAAGTGGGTCGAGGGCATGTGAGTTTGAATTTCCTTTAATGTGGGGTGGTCAATGGTGGTCTTGGGGATGGGAAGAGGTGCCTTGGGAAGGTGGAGGGCTGCTTTGAGTAGTGGGAAGGGTGCTTGGGAAAGTGGGTGGGGTAGTTGGGGGTTGGGAGGTGGAGCTAGGATTGGTGGAAGCTCTCTTGGGACTAGGGGGTGGAGTAATGGGATGTGTGGGGAAGGGGAGTGGTCTTTAATGGGGGTAGGTGAGAGAGTGGTGGTTGGGAAGGGAGGATAGAGAAAATTGGGTGTGGAGGAGAGAGAAAGGGGAGTGAAAAAGAGAGATTAAGAGAGGGATGGGTGGGGAATCTCTCCCCTATGATCTCTCACCCAAAAAATGGAATCTCTCCACTAGATAAGAAGTGTAAACTCTCAAAATGGCAAGTTTTTCATTCATTGATTCATTAGTTAAAATGGAGGAAATGGGGTCCTATATATAGGCAACCCATATTTCTACAAAAGACCTTGACTCTTAACACAATGACAAATAACCAAGGGAAGGGGGGGTGCCCTTGGGCCAAGCCCAATGAATTGGGCCCATAAACTAATCTATCAACATAATGACAATTAACCTAGGTAAATGACTCATTAACCTAGGTACAAGACTCAAATAAAAGGAAAATTACATAATTATGACTCAAAGAAAATATGAAAGTTACATGAATTGACTTAGAAAAATGTAACGGATGTAATAGAACCATGCTGGCGGGCAACCGGGGCTTTGAAAATATATGGGGCGAGGGATACCCCCATCATACTCCCAGGGTGCGGAGAACTCGACTCCGTCGAGTAAGAGTCCTTCCCTCCTCGGAGGGTGTAGAAGTGGTATCGCCCACAAGTCTTCCGAACGAGACCGATCCATCCACCTGCCGAGATAGCGCTCGTATACCTTGCTCCTAGTGGTAGTAACCTGTTCACCAAATATTCATTCAATGCGCTCACGCTGGGCTCTCTTGGCTGGTGGTCTCTCCTCTCGGGTGGGTGCTCTCTCAACAGGAGAAATAGGCTCAATATTCTCAATGGGTACCACCGGGGGCCCCTTATATGGCACTAGGTCGGCTACATTGAATGTGGGACTTACTCCATACTCCTCAGGAAGATCTAACTCATAGGCATTAGTGCCAAGGCGTCTCAAAACCCAGAAGGGACCAGCCCCATGATGCCTCAACTTAGAGATGGCTCTCGGGGGGAGTCTCCTCATCCTCACCATCACAAAGTTACCCACGTGGAATTCTTGGTGCCGTCGATGAGAGTTGGCTTGCCTTTTATGAGTCTCATTCTTTTTACTTATGTGCTTGATAAGGTTTTCATGTAATTTTGTGAATGCTGACATTTGAGGGGTGATGGGTGGACCTGGGCAACCAAAAGTAGACCAATCATGCTTTGATGTCAAGAAGACTTTGATGGAATTTGGAGGGCCGGGGCAACCATATGTGGACTTATCATGCAATGTTGTCATGTAGACTTTGGTGGGCCTAGGTGGGCCGGGGCACCCGTAGGTGAACCTATCATGCAAAGTGGTGATGAATGTAGGGGGACCCGGACATCCGTAGATGCTTTTGACATGCTTAAGACCCATGATAAATGAAGGTGGACCAATACATCTGAATATGGGCCACTCATGGTTTCTACTTGACATGTGGGTGGTATGAATGAATGGACCTCTCATGGTGTTCATGCCAAGTGGTGTGGTAAGCCTAGACACATGCATGTTTTTCCTAAGGGTGACTTCCATGTGTATAGGTGTGGGACAACCTTTGAACTCCCATTGGAAAGGATCGAACGGATCTAAGAATGTGGTCATCATGGGGTGGAGCACAACCTCATTACCTAAGGATATGTGGCCCAAGGTCATGGCTCCCAAAGTGTAACCCAGGTCTAGGATGGAGTGGATTGGGTCAAACATGATGAGTTGGTGTAGGGAAAGGTGGGTGGTGGATAAAGTGTTTGGGTCACACGAGTCTCTTGACTCCCATTGGAATGGATCATATGGATCATAAAATGGGTTACCTAGGGGGAGGAACTCCATGTCCTCAAGATCCTCAAAAGGTGCTAAGTCATCCTTCTCCATGATAGTTGGTCCAATGTTCTTGTCAAGTGGGTCGGCCATGAGTGGAGGGCTTGGCATTCTACCCGAGATAAGAAGCTCTAAATCGAGGAGAAGGTTGGGCTCATCGGGTGTAGGGAGGAATAGAAGGAGGTCGCTAGTGTAGCAACCAATAGTGCAAACTGAGGTGATAGACCCTATGCATAGGTGTAGGAGGCTAAGGCTCCTAGGTTGTTCGACCATAGGGGTCAACATGCTAGTCATCTCTAATTACCATGCTATGCCCTTGAGAAGGTCCTCTAAGGTTTCCACTTGGTATGAGTTTTGGATTATGGTGTGATAAGAGGAGAAGGGCACTATAGGATGGTTTTCCTTCATGGGTGGGAAATTGTGGTCCCTGATCTCTCTTATTGGGCTCTCCTTTAGCCAACTAACAAGGGGTTCTCCTAAAATGAGCTTGGTCCCAACTAGAGAGGGTGATGTAAGGGGAAGACCATCGTGTGATGTTTCTTTTTCAACTTGGACTTGGGTTTCCTCCAAGGTGGGGAGTGGGTTTAGAGTGTTCTCAACTATTGAATCGAGTATGAGTTCTTCTACCAAGGAGGTGAGAGGGTCTTTTGGGGTGATGAGGGTTGGTGTGTGGTGCTCCCGGGGTGGAGGGTAAAGGGAAACTTGGATTGGTAGGGTGGGATTTGGGAGTGGAAGTAGTGGAGGCCTAGGTTGGGGTAGGATTGGGGTTGGAAGTGGAAGGTGGGTTGGGTGACGAGATTTGGGTTGATGGGTTTTGAGGGGGGTACCTCTTTTTGGGGATGATGGAGGGGTAGTGGTGGGGACCAAGGGGAGATGTGGGGCATGGGTTTGGTGAGGGATTGTGGAAGGGGGTTTTGTTTGGAGTGCGGGGACCCTTAGGGGATTTGGTGTAGAGGTGGATGCTTGGTTTATTTGGGCCTTAAGGGAGAGGACTTGGTCGCGAAGTGTAGTTATGATGGTTGATAAGTGATTTGTTGGGAGTGGTGGGGGAGGAGGCCTAAAGGTGATATCAAGTTGGCCGGATGGGGATGGAGGAGTGGTAGTGCACCTCGGGCTAGGAGTGTTAGAGTAGAAGGGGTGGGAATATTTGGGGATGTAGATTTTTCTAAGTTCTTTCTTCATATCATCCCATGAGGAAATGGGTTCTTGTTTCCAAACGTCCCTTAAGCCCACTATGTTCCTCCATTTTTGCTTGGCTTGACCCCGAAATTGCCCCATGGCAACGCGGACTCTTGCGGGTCCATAAACCATAGTTCTCTCAAAGTGTTTTTCCATGGTGACCTCCCACTTTAGGTAGGCACTATAGCATGATCCATCGAAGAGGAGATCCTCAAAAGAGATTATGTCAAATGGAGGGTTGATCGGTCCCTTATGGGGGGTCAAGTGGGATGAATGTGACCAAAGAGAGGTAGCCATGTTGATGAATGCAAATGTGCCCAAGGACTAGACTTAGTAGAGATAAGTCTAAAACTTGCTCTGATACCAATTGATGTGACACAACCTAGGACTTAAACAAACAAGCACAATCGTAATCAAACGGACCGATGTCGGCGACCGCTCACCCGATGCTCACCAAGACCCGGGGTAACTTGGCAATGCCAAGTGGAGGTTGTGTGGGCTGGGCCCTTGCTGGTAGAGGGCCAGCAAGGCCTAAGTTGATTCCCATGGGTAATGGCAGCCCAATTCAAGGGAGCCGACGTCGTGCCGAGGGCACGGGTTCCACTCTTTTCCCACGGTGATCACTTATAGCAAAGGAGCTTAAGGATCGGGCTCTCATTCACGGCCAGCGGAGTTTATGAACTAATATTGAAAGAACAAGCACAAATTAGAGTAAAGTTTGGAGCACTTACTCGACCTGTTTGAAGAAACCGGTCCCGCTCGGAGATGAGGGCGAGCGGGGAGGCGGGTGGATCCCCACACGCCGCGTCGGGGTAGCTTAACCTGCCCAAATGATTACAATACTACACCTCTCGCAGGAGGGGGATCTTGGGGTGGGGGTTAAGTGATATTACAACTAAAACTATCTCCAAATAGGGAGGGGCCTTCAGCCGGCCAGGCGGGGAGGGGAACTTGAGAGAGGAACACCGAAGATGGGAGGTCACCGGTTCTATCCACGTTCTATGGGTGCCGACAGATGATCGAAGAAATGGTTGCTGCGACTGATGCCGAATTTTTTTGGGGATGAAATCACCTGGAAAATCTTCGTAGGAGGCCAGGGAAGTCGTCCAAATTTTTTTGATTTCTTCTGGCTCCGACGCTGGTCTGGGTGGAGGCCCGAGCAGGGAGGCAGATTCTTGGACTGGCAGCTTATGGTGGCAAACAACAGGTTGCAGAAGATGCCCCGTCAGCTCCCAAACCCAGAATCAAGCACCGCTAGAGTTTTTGGAATCGTGGACGAGTCCTATTCGTAGAAAAACTAACGGGGAAGCCAAAAGATGCCGGAGAAGACCAGTGGACTCTGAACACTGATGATAGGTCGGTGCAGGCTGTGGGAAGCTGAATCGCATACCCGAGGGAGAAAAATGATAACTATGGCCCATGGACGTCGATAGAAGTTCCACTTCTTGATTCTGAAAGTAGACATGAAGAGGAACAACTTTTCAGAAGAACTTGTGGCCTGAATCTTCCAAGGTTCGTCGTGGCAGAGCTTCTACTATGGCTCAGGTGCTCAGCAGGGGTAGCTCTGTGCAGTTGTAGGAGAACGGATCTCCCGGTCAGCTCGGAGCTCGGAGGGGGACGAGACCACGCCGTTGCGAAGAAGACAGGCAGACGCTTCCGTGGATAGCTCTTGGGCCTTCAGATTCTCTGGGATGTGGTCGGGGTCGTCTCTGCAAACTGCTACTCTTCTGCTGCCAGTGAACTGAAAACTGGAGGTTGAAGATGGTGGGGGGAAATGGGGTATATGGGAGGGGAAATGGAGGTGGATGAGTGTGGGGAGAACCCTGGCTGTGTGGGGGTCTAGGAGGGGGTGTTCCAAGGTGTGGGAGGGGAAGAATAGGGTCTGGAAGGGGGTCTAATAGGTGGTGGGAGGAGGAGCTACGAATTTGGGCTTGGAGGGAGAAGGAGGAAGGTGGGGGGGCACAAGTGGGTCGAGGGCATGTGAGTTTGAATTTCCTTTAATGTGGGGTGGTCAATGGTGGTCTTGGGGATGGGAAGAGGTGCCTTGGGAAGGTGGAGGGCTGCTTTGGGTAGTGGGAAGGGTGCTTGGGAAAGTGGGTGGGGCAGTTGGGGGTTGGGAGGTGGAGCTAGGATTGGTGGAAGCTCTCTTGGGACTAGGGGGTGGAGTAATGGGATGTGTGGGGAAGGGAAGTGGTCTTTAATGGGGGTAGGTGGGAGAGTGGTGGTTGGGAAGGGAGGATAGAGAAAATTTTTGAAATTGTGCGTGGAGGAGAGAGAAAGGGGAGTGAAAAAGAGAGATTAAGAGAGGGATGGGTGGGGAATCTCTCCCCTATGGTCTCTCACCCAAAAAATGGAATCTCTCCACTAGATAAGAAGTGTAAACTCT
Organism: Amorphophallus konjac; assembly: GCA_022559845.1. Classification (NCBI taxonomy): domain Eukaryota; kingdom Viridiplantae; phylum Streptophyta; class Magnoliopsida; order Alismatales; family Araceae; genus Amorphophallus; species Amorphophallus konjac. The sequence continues at coordinate 156,576,856 of CM040118.1, read as the reverse complement.
CAAAATGGCAAATTTTTCATTCATTGATTCATTAGTTCAAATGAAGGAAATGGGGTCCTATATATAGGCAACCCACATTTCTACAAAAGACCTTGACTCTTAACACAATGACAAATAACCAAGGGAAGGGGGGGTGCCCTTGGGCCAAGCCTAATGAATTGGGCCCATAAACTAATCTATCAATATAATGACACTTAACCTAGGTAAATGACTCATTAACCTAGGTACAAGACTCAAATAAAATGAAAATTACATAATTATGACTCAAAGAAAATATGAAAGTTACATGAATTGACTTAGAAAAATGTGACGGATGTAATGGAACCATGCTGGCGGGCAACCGGGGCTTTGAAAATATATGGGGCGAGAGATGCCCCCATCAGAGTGACAAGGATTGCCAAAGTCTTCCCTAAATTTATAAATAAATAACCAAATAAAAAATAAAAAATAAAACTAAATATTATCACCTTACATGCCTGCATGATCTGACTCTCCGGTATATCGAATGGTGATTAGCAGAAAGTTGGGTTACGCTCGGCCAGAGACTTTCACTATGCGTGATGATGGTCCTCGGACCTAGGTTCTCCGCCCTATACCGGGAGCCGGCCTAATAAATAAATGCTACCCTATTGTGTGCTTGCATGCAATCACGTCTTTCACATATTCTAGCGGCCCCATGGTCATTCTATTTTTGGCGATTAATCAAGGGTTTTCTCTCTTCTAGAGAGATGTAATGAACGCCGTAGCCTTTATGGTACGGCGGGTTTTGGGTCCCGACACGATCACCCATAATCGTCTGGTTAGTCAGACGGTGCACATAATAAACTCGTCACTTAGTGACTGGCACGCCTTACGTAGATAAAACATTTAATAAATAAACCAAATAAATAATAATAATAATATTTTTAATAAAATCTCATTCCCACAAGCTGGCACACCCAGTGGGACTAAGCCTCCCTTCATCTTTTCACCAAAATGGAGGGACCATGGGGCCCCCATTGAACTATTTCAAATGCTAATTATTTGTTCATATTGTTTCTCCTCTTTGTAGGTTGAAGTGATGGCGAGCGGACTATCTGGATGTATTTTCGATCCCCAAATTGATGCGGGACAGACACGGGGACCGACTCTAAGTGTTGTGGACCTCGGACTCTAAATGCGGACGCGACCAGCAACATACAACAATGGAGACACTTTGGCACGAAACTAAGAGTTCCTATGGGCTATACGTCGCTAATAGAAACGCAAGCTCACTCGTCATCCCAAGCGAGGGGAAACGTGGATCCGCGTGGTTGAGAAACCGGCAGAGTCAAGGGTGGTCAACTCACTTCCGTGCTCGGATCGAGCCACGGGACGGGTCACTCTCTCGCTCACAGCGGTGACATGAACTCACGGGCTAGAATTCTAACGTACTCATAGCGGCATATGACCATATACTAGCTAAGCAAATGTAATGCCAAGAAGTTAAGACCGTACCTCCACGCTCCCGGCGTGGGGAAGACAACCCCGGCCAAATCCGTACTCCCGGTTAACAAATATTACAGCGGTACAAAGTTTCGACCCACTCCACGCAGGAAGGTAACATGTCACATATGGGGCCCGGGAGTATCAGGAAATGGGTTGACGAGCAGCATCTTGATGTCGCTCCGATGATGCCGAAATCCGCGTTTTAGTGCTGTCCAGACGGCGCGATCTGCGGGTTCGTGGGGCCCATGTGCTGCTCAATCCTCCGGACCTGATGGGGTGGGTCCCGCTGGGATGGTGACACCTGGTGGCACGCTTCCTTGGATGATGGTCGGACTGGAACACCGGTCGGAGCCCGGGTGACTCCGATCTCCACTTGTCGGAAGTGCTGGCAACGGATCTGCAACCTCTGTTTTGCAGCGCGCGACCCGGCGAGATTTGTTGCTGCGATCAGCACCGATGTCGGATCGGCACGAAACTAGCGCCGTTGGAACGTTGACTCAAAATCCATCGACCCTTTGTCACCAAAAAATTCATTGTGACTATGCTTCTGATGGGGAATTTTAGAACCGGACTGATCTCTGTTTCAGATCTGGCTGGACAGAAATGAACTTTCCTGAGAGTTGGCGTTAACCGCGATGTAGACCTCCGAATCAGAAGATGAGCTCTTCATGAAAGTTGTAGAGGGGAGAGGGAGAAAAATGAGGATAATTTTTATGAAGGGTTTGGTGGAGGTTTGGTTTGGGAAAAGTATTTTATACTGCTGGGTGGTCGAATTTGGACAGTAGAGATAGATCTGAGAGGAGGTTGAAAATGAAAATGGAAAAATGAAAAGTTAAAACTAGAAGCTCCACCAATTTTTCTAGGACGCGGTGATGACCCCTAGAACTCACCCTGAATGTTTGGGCTCCAGAAGATCTCGTGGTTGAGAGCAAGAAATCTGAAATCAAGGGGCTGTCCTGAGTGGACAGAACTCCGGCGACGGTGGCGGTGGTGCGACGGTGGCGATGACGATCTCACGAATTTAAAGAGGAGGCTTCACACCTCAGGATCACAGCCTTCCCAGTTGCAGAAGGAGGAGAGAGGAGAGAGAGAGAGGGGCGGCCCTTGCTCTTTGGAGGAAATTCCAATATTTTCTTTCATTAATTCTAGTAAAATGGGAATTATATGGTATTTGTATGAAATACAAAATGTCCTAAACTAACCTCAGATCTAGGTTAGGGGAGAGGCACTTAGGGGATAGAACATATTTAATTCCCCATGTGATTTGGAACAAAATAAAAAAATATTAAGGGGGGGGGGCCTTTGAAAAATGGGGATGCTATCTTGGACATTTTAAGCCCATTGTCCCCTTTGAATGATCAAGTTTCTAGAAGCCTACCTTGGACCTTTGACTGGCTCCACATGGGCTCTAAGGCTTAGGTGGACCAATAGAGAAGGAGATGGGGGCCCCTTGCTAGTCCTACTGGACTTTTACACAAAAACACAAAGATCCTTAAGGAATGACAAATTGGCTTATAAAGCCTTACAATTGCATACATATTTTCCCAAGGATATAAATACAAATAAAAGGACTCAAATGTAAAATAAAAAGTTAGTGGTCTTGCTCTGATGTCCCCATCACAAATCGTGGCAGACCATGCTACATATGGCTACCTTGTCGTACCTACTACCTTCGGCAACTGCCCAAGGATGTGCCAGTGGCTTGCAGCCAACAAACCAATGAAGACTGTGCCCTAGAGCCTGAAGAAAAGCGAAGAAATTGGCAAGCAGCGTCAATAAAGAAAAGAATAAGATCAGCATCCCTTCCGACTCCAAGAGTCCATGTTAGTGAAGCCATGACCCGGCCCGCTCCGCCCCCTATAGCTCCTGCTTGGCATCAAATAGCCCCTCCTGCGGCTATCAGAAGGCCAGTGGACAACAAAAAGAAACAAGCCCCGGCACGGGTGCATGAAGAAATCAACTCAACCATGGAACGGCTACAAACTGTTATAGACAGGCTAGACGAGCAGGAGCAGCTCAAGACCCAGCCTATGCTGGTCAAGGAGCATGCCCCTTAAAGACACAATAAGTCTCACGGGCTAACAAAAATAATTAAGGAAAAGGTAAGGGCATTCAATGCACCAAACGACCCACTGTGGGGGCAGATGCCAGCCATATGGGAAAAGGAAAATGAGAATACAAAAGCTAAAATAAGATGTGTTGCTCTCTCTTGCAACATGCTATCAGCACCATCCAGTGTGGCTCAAGCTGCTGATGAAGAAGATGAAGAAATTTCCTTTATGCCAAAAGGAGCAAATCAGGCTAAAGCTTCTGCCTCCCACAATGATGCCGGATCCGGGAGAATACCAAGATACCCACCAGCCAACAAGGGGACACAATACCGTGTTCCTCCTAGGCTCGAAGGCATGAAACCTCGGGAGTTCATCTCGAAGAAACTGGACACGCCCAGCAACAATGACGGGATGCCACTTACTCCAGTCAAACCAGAGGCACAAGATAGCACTCCCGGCCCCTCTTGGCAAGGCCCCGCTGTGATGGCACTGCTATACCAGAAGCAACAGGAAATTGAAATGCTGCAAAGGCAGCTGAATGAAATGAATCTAAGTCCACCTATGCCGCAACTGGCAGGACATCTACATGAGGCGACACAAGGTAGTGCTATCTCACCTGAAGCTTCAGCATGGCCAATCATACCCCGAATAGCACATGATCTTACAAGGGGTATCCTCCCTCAACCACTCAAATATACAGTCTCCCGAGCACATCAGAAGGCAACTAAAGCATCTCTGAAGATGGTGCTAATGAGACCGCGCATGTAGTCATACGAGCGGAAGGCGAAACAAACAATGAATACAAAGACGGCCGAAGAGGAAGTCACCGAGGTCGAATTACAAACAGCCAAACAAAAAGATAATGAGTCTGTCATGGACTACATAAGAAGGTGGAGGAATCTCCGTGAAACATGCAGACATTCGCCGAGCTACGGGGACTCTGTTCAAATCTGCAAAGAAAATTTGAGAATAGAAATTATACGATGGGTCATTGACATTGAAGTCACGACCTTTGAACAACTGAGTGATGTTGCAGCCAATGCCGAAGTAGTTCTAGAAAGGCTTTGCTTGGCCTCTACAGCCTGGAGCCAAAAGAATAAACCAATCAACAAACCTCCGGCACAAGAAGGAGTTTGCGCCTCAAATTTTGAAGCCTTCGAGCAACTGAAGAAGAAAATGAAAGAGACATCTTCCGCCGATCCAGCAAAGCAAGGGCCCTCATTAAGGGGCAAAACAATGAAACTGTATTCTTTCCAAAGGACAAGACTAGGGCACTTTTTGAGTGGGCCTGTGAATACAGTAAAGTAGTGCTTCCGGAGCTGAAGAAGCCAGGCGATGTCGAAAGAAAAGACGATCCATGATTCTGTCATTATCACCAAATGTTGGGGCATCCCATTGAGGATTGCTGTGTTCAAGGACATTATTGAAGGCCTGATCAAGAAAGGTGAACTACATATGGGCGAGTATAAGGTGGACCCACCGTGCCCTCATCAAATATCTGTCCTTAAAAGAGCAGCCGCGTGCGGCGTTACCGCCTCAACTACTCCTCACAAATCTGGCTGAAGCCGATATATAGCAGGCCCGTGTAGCTTGAATGCGTATGCTTGCCAACAAAACGAAGAATGGCAAATGAAGCAAAAAAAAGGGAAAGGAAAAAAATAAAAAAAAGAAAGGAAAGGTCTTGTTCTCGGGGCAAGCACCAAAAAAAAGAGAAGAAAAAATGAGCAAAAAATGAGGGCAAATGAAATTTGCATATGTAGACGTAAGGCTCCACCTATTGAATCTGAGATGTCGTCGCTCAGAAGGTCAGGTCTTCCAAAAAAAGAGAGAAAAAAAATTCTTTTGAAGGAGGCCTTGATGGCTGCGTCTGTCAAGGGAGATATCACTCCCCCCCCATGTCTTGGTCCGTGTCAAATAAGAAACTACCATTGTGGGGTTGGCGTGGTGGAGCGAACCACTTATCCCCTCTCTGAGGGGGTGAGCACTCTCCTATGCACCCACCTTGGTCTGTTTAAAAATAAATGGACGATGGGTAATGGCTTTGCACTACACTGCACTATCAGCGTCATCCGAGCTGTCCGTTCAAAAAAAAAAGAAGCATGAATGCAAAAAAAAGGGGGGGAAAGAAACTTAGAAGGTCAGCAAGGCCTCCACATCCTCCCCATGGGCAGAAGACTCCTTAGTAGCATTGCATGGTGAATGCCCAAGGAATAATGAAATGACTACATCATATGTGGAGGTAGCAGGACCCTGCAACTGCAGCTTCTAAGAATAAGCGTCAACAGGAGGACACTTGGCGTAAGCGCCGGAGGCCCGAACCGAATCTATTTGGAGCATCTCCTAAAGAAATCAATGACAAAAGAAGATAGCTATTGATCTAATGTATAGCTGTCACTGAATACTCCCAGGGGGATCATGTTAATCAACAGTCCCACCGACGCTAAAGAACCTTCATTGGCCATTAGGCCTCCCGTTTCAAATACGGGTCCAAACCCTATTGAGGAATGAAAAGAAAAAGTCGTGTCGAGTTGTCTACACCCTCGTCTCCTCTCGCCTCATCAAGCCAACAAATAAGCGCCTTTCAGCTTTTAGTGGCCTACCTCAGCACCCCTGGTCCCACCAGAATTCATGATGCCTTGTCACCCTCCTATCCTACGGGGACACTCCCCACTCGTCCCACCGGGACTAATCCTCCACCATAGATCTGGGACCTATGCTCCCAGCCAATGCACTCTCATCGCCTTTCAGTAGTCGGCCACGATAATACCATATTTGTCCCATGGGACTCTCCTATCATTGCCGGTTTGGATTCCTTGCCCAATGTCGGCCCAATAAAATCTCCTTTTCCTTGGCATAAGGTAGTCTGCCCTTGTCGAGCTCAAAATTTGCCCATCAGTCCCGTTGGGCTGTGTCCATAAAGCTTTCCCTTGGCCAGGGGCGTTGTACCTTATCCGAACTCAAAAATTATCTTCTGTCCCATCAGGCCAAGTCCACAAAATCTTTCCTTGGCCTGAGGTGCTCCGCCCTTACCGAGCTCAAAAATAATCTTTGTCCCACTGGATAGGATTCATAAAACCCTTTTCCTTGGCCTGAGGCACTCTGCCCTCCCCGAGCCCCAAAATTACCCTTTGTCCCACTGGGACGGAATTCATAAAACCCGTTTCCCTAGTCTGAGGCACTCCGCCCTCGCCAGGCCCGTCGGGCTCTTGGACATCAATCCCTAGCCCCACCAGCAGAATAAATAGTCAACTTCATCAATAGTCTCACCGAAAAAAATATCCCGCACTGTAGATGAGTCTGCGTCAGGGAGCCCAAAAAAAAACCAAAAAAAAAGAGAAAAGAAAACAACAAAAAAGAATAAGAAAGAAACGAAAAAAATGAAGAAAAGAAAATGACAATCTAAAATAAGCATAATGAATCAATAAACACAATAAACTCAACGTACTCAACAAAATCAATAAATCCTATAAATCTAATGAGCTCAATAAACTTAACAAACTCAATAAATCAATAAACCCAACAAATTCAATAAACTCAATAAATCAATAAACTCAGTAAATCAATAAACTTAATAAACCTGATAAACCCAATAAAACCAAACAAATCAATAAACCCAATGGAATCGATAAAATCCAACAGACCTAATAAACCCAATAAGTCAATCGACTCATCAAATCAATAAACTCAACCAATCCAAACTAATAAACCAATAAAAGACCTCTTCGCTTTGTCTCGGACCTTCTGTTTGGGCAAGGTTTGGTGATCCCGTCATCTCCACGGGTCAACGCCCATATTCTATCCTAGCTCAGACCTCATGCCTCTGCCAGGTTGGTTGACCCCGACGTGACGTCGGGTCAACATCTGCATTTATATGTTCTGCCCTTGTTTCAGACCCTTCGTCTGAGCAAGGTTAGTTGACTCCGACACTTCATCGGGGTTGACAATGATGTTTAGCTCTGGGTCTGGGCCTCTCATACGTATGCATTCTGGTCAATACTCGCCCCAAATCTTCTATCGGGGCAGGGCCCGTTGACTTCGATGTTCCGTTAGGTCAACACCTATCCTATGTTCTGCCCTTGGCTCAGGCCTCATGCCTCTGCCAAGTTCATTGGCTTCGACATGACGTCGAGTCAACACATATCCCATTTTCTACCCTTGGCTGAGGCCTCACGTCTCTACCAAGTTCGTTGGCTTCGACATGACGTCGAGTCAACACTCATCCTATGTGCTTCCCTTGGCTTAGGCCTCACGACTCTGCCAAGTTCGTTGGCTTCGACACGACGTCGAGTCAACACCTATCCTACATTATACCATTGGCTTAGGCCTCACGCCTCTGCCAAGTTTGTTGGCTTCGACAGGACATCGAGTCGACACCCATTCTATATTCTGCCCTTGGTTTAGGCCTCATGCCTCTGCCACGTTCGTTGGCTCCGACACGACGTCGGGTCAACATCCATATTCAATATGCTTCCCTTGGCTGGGGCCTCACGCCTCTGTCAAGTTCGTTGGCTTTGACATGACATCGAGTTAACACCTATCCTACATGATGCCCTTGTCTTAGACCTCACGTCTTTACCGAGTTCGCTGGCTCCGATAGGACGTCGAGTCAACACATATCCTATATTCTTCCCTTGGCTTAGGCCTTACGCCTCTGCCAAGTTCGTTTGCCTCGACAGGACGTTGAGTCAACATTTATACCCTATATCCTACCCTTGGCTTAGGCCTCATGCCTTCGCCAAGTTCATTGACTCTGACATGACGTCAAGTCAACACCTATCCTACAGTATACTCTTGGCTTAGGCCTCACGCCTTCGCCAAGTTCGTGGACTTCGACATGACGTCGAGTCAACACTTATCCCACATTATACCCTTGGCTTAGGCCCCACACCTTCACCGAGTTCGTTGGCTTTGACATGACGTCGAGTCAACACCCATCCTACGTTATACCCTTGGCTTAGGCCCCACGCCTCTGCCAAGTACATTGACTCCGACATGACGTCGGGTCAACATCCATATCCTACATTCTTTCCTCGGCCTAGGCGTCACGCCTTTTCCAAGTTGGTTGACTTTGGCAAGTCTGTCAACTCAACGACCATATTCTGCCCTGGCCCAGACCCTTTGTCTCTTCCAGGTTGGTCATTTTCAACATAACATCGAGATGACAACATTGTTTTATGTCTGCTCTTGTCTTGGACATGCCGTCTAAGCAAGGTTTGTTAGCTCTAACATCCCGTTGGGTCAACATTCATATCCTATACTCTGCCCCTGGCTTAGGCCTCACGCCTCTGCCAAGTTCATTGACTTCGGCATGACGTCGAGTCAACACCTATCCTACAGTATATACTTGGCTTAGGCCTCACGCCTTCGCCAAGTTCGTTGACTTCGATATGACGTCGAGTCAACACTTATCCCACATTATACCCTTGGCTTAGGCCCCACGCCTTCGCCGAGTTCGTTGGCTTCGACATGACGTCGAGTCAACACCCATCCTACGCTATACCCTTGGCATAGGCCTCACGCCTCTTCCAAGTACATTGACTCTGACACGACGTCGGGTCAACATCCATATCCTACATTCTTTCCTTGGCCTAGGCGTCACGCCTTGTCCAAATTGGTTGACTTTGGCAAGTTTGTCAAGTCAACGACCATATTCTGCCCTGGCCCAAACCCTTTATCTCTTCTAGGTTTGTCATTTTCAACATAACGTCGAGATGACAACATTGTTTTATGTCTGCTCTTGTCTTAGACATGCCGTCGAAGCAAGGTTTGTTAGCTCTAACATCACGTTGGGTCAACATTCATATCCTATACTCTGCCCTTGGCTTAGGCCTTACGCCTCTGCCAAGTTCGTTGACTTTGACATGACGTCGAGTCAACACCTATCCTACAGTATACTCTTGGCTTAGGCCTCACGCCTTCGCCAAGTTCATTGACTTTGACATGACGTCGAGTCAACACTTATCCCACATTATACCCTTGGCTTAGGCCCCACGCCTTTGCCGAGTTCGTTGGCTTCAACATGATGTCGAGTCAACACCCATCCTGCGTTATACCCTTGGCTTAGCCCTCATGCCTCTGCCGAGTACATTGACTCCGACACGACGTCATGTCAACATCCATATCCTACATTCTTTCCTCGGCCTAGGCGTCACGCCTTTTCCAAGTTGGTTGACTTTGGCAAGTCTGTCAAGTCAACGACCATATTTTGCCATGGCCTAGACCCTTTGTCTCTTCTAGGTTGGCCATTTTCAACATAACGTCGAGATGACAACATTGTTTTATGTCTGCTCTTATCTTGGACATGTCGTCTAAGCAAGGTTTGTTAGCTCTAACATCCCGTTGGGTCAACATTCATATCCTATACTCTGCCCCTGGCTTAGGCCTCACGCCTCTGCCAAGTTCGTTGACTTCGACATGACGTCAAGTCAACACCTATCCTACAGTATACTCTTGGCTTAGGCCTCACGCCTTCGCCAAGTTCGTTTACTTTGACATGACGTCGAGTCAACACTTATCCCACATTATACCCTTAGCTTTGGCCCCACGCCTTCGCCGAGTTCGTTGGCTTCGACATGACATCGAGTCAACACCCATCTTACGTTATACCCTTGGCTTAGGCCTCATGCCTCTGCCGAGTACGTTGACTCCGACACGACGTCTGGTCAACATCCATATCCTACATTCTTTCCTTGGCCTAGGCATCATGCCTTTTCCAAGTTGGTTGACTTTGGCAAGTCTGTCAAGTCAACGACTATATTCTGCCCTTGCCCCGACCCTTCGTCTCTTCCAGGTTGGTCGTGTTCGACATGATGCCGAGACGACAACAATGCTTTATTTCTGCCCTTTCCTAGACATACCGCCTAGGCAAGGTTTGTTGACTCCGACATCTCGTCAGGTTAACGTTCATATTCTACCTCTGGCTCGGACCTTTCGTCCAGTCAATCAACAAAAAGACCCTTTCATCTTTGGCTCGGACCTTCTGTCCGACCATACAACAAAAAGACCCCTCTACCTCTGGCGCGGACCTTTCATCCAGTCAGTCAAGAAAAAGACCCTTTCCCTTTGGCTCGGACCTTCCGTCCGACCATACAACAAAAAGACCCTGTTACCTTTAGCGCGGGCCTTTCATTTAGTCAGTCAACAAAAAGACCCTTTTACCTCTGGCTCGGACCTTTTGTCCCGTCAGTCAATAAAAAGACCATTTTACCTCTAGCTCAGACCTTTTGTCCAGCCAGACAACAAAAAGACCCCTTCACCTTTGGCTCGGGCCTTCCGCCTAGCCAGTAAACAAAAAGATCCTTTTTGCTTGTGACTATTTTTTTAACTAAAGTTGATACTTGCAAGGGAGGAGACGGGAGAGGGGGTTCATCTCTTCATTGCGGAAGAAGATGAAAACACTATCCCGGCCACCAGGCAAGCAGTTTTCATATATGAAAGTAAAAGGAGAAAGGGGTACAGGAGGGGGGAGGGGAAGCGCCCAAAGAGGGGCAGGGAGCGTACAAGGCCAAAGGCCCAAGAAAGCCTAAGAAAGGACAATAGAACCCGAGGGTGGGCAGAAACAAGAGCCCACAAAAGAAACAAAGCCCCTACAAATAGGACTCTTCATCGAAAACCCCTTCAGAGTCAGACGAGAGCACAGAACGGACACCGCGTTGACGACCTGGAGAGCAAGGCCAATCAAGAGGATCAACCTCCGAACCGTCAGTATCGAGCACCTCCGTGAGGGAAGAGTCGACCGGTGGCGGGGGCGCCATCGAAGAAGACTGGAGCCGGAGAGAGCGATGGGGAAGGAGAGCAGCGTCCTCAAACATGCACTGCCGATCACGCGAGGAGGAAGTGGAGTTGGAACGCCGGAAGGAGCGCCGAGGAGCTCCACCATCCGTCCTCGAGGGTGGCCTAGAGCGGTCCAAGCCAGCGGAGCCCACGAAAGCCACGTGAGCCGCCGTAAGGTCACGGAACCCCAAAGCGGGCTCAATCCCGGGGATATGGAGGGGCTGGACGAGCTGAGGGAACCTGAGGGGCATGCCAAGGTCCGAAGGGGCACAAGACCCGCGGGATGCACCGGAACAGGAGGCGGGGCGGAGTCGACGATCGGCCCGGGCGGGGCCCGGTTGATTTTCTTCTTCAACACTTGGGCGAAAGAGAGCCGGGGGGCGGCCCTCGGAGAAGAGGAACCTTCAACGGTACCCGCGTGGGAGGAGGGCTGCACAGGTGGGGACCACGCAACAGCACTGGCATTAAGCCCAGAGGAGGGGCCGCCAGGTGGGTATCCATCCGGCGCAGGTTGGCCGAGAACCAAAGAGGTGGACACCCGAACAATATGAGGAACAGCCGCGGGTGCAACATTGCACGGAGGGGGAGCGCCTTGGCCGGTCGGGACAACATCCGGGGAGGAAGCCGCCAAACTCCCTGCCAAAAGGGAGAGGCCTACAAAGCGAGCATGGGTGTCAGGGAGACGCGGGAACGGCTCCGAGCAAGACATAGCCGTGGCTGGTGGAGTGAGTGCAGTAGCAGATGGCTCCGAGGCCACCGTGGCCGCTCCAGAGGAGAGGGCCGAAGGGCAGCCAACCACTCCAGAAGGTGGAGGGGGGCTGAGAGCCATGACCTTGCAGACCGCACGCGAAAGAAGGCCAACAGGGGAGGCGAGAACAGGGGGCGGCACCACCACAGGGACCACGAGGCAAGGGGAAGACGTAAGCCGGTCGGGGGAGGCACACGCAGATGCGTCTAGGGGCGAGGCCACCACCTCGGCAACGCAGGCTGGAGAGGCATCAGACCTGGCGACAGGGGGCTGAACCTCGGGGGCCACAACAGCCTCAGGCGCTACGGTAAGCCTGGAAGTGGCAACCAACGAAGGCGGAACAACCGAAGGCGCCGCAGGCAGGGGTGCAATAACACACCGCATGCAGACCGACTCAGTCACGGCTCCAAGTCCCACAGCAGAAGCGGAGGAAGGGGCCGCCCCTGGGTATGGCAAGCTAGCAGGGTCCGTGACAACAACGCCGGAGATGGCAGCAAGAGGAGGAGCCAAACACCGCGGTGGTGATGGCTGGATAGCCGGGGCGAGCGCAGGCGGAGGAGGAGGAGCGGATGGTGCCGGACCCACAGCAGGTTGCCGCTTGCACTTGGTGGCAACATGGCCTAGGCGGTGGCACCCCGAACAAAAGCGGGGAAGGCCCGGGTACACCAGAGGCTGCCAGAAGTGCCAGTTCCCGACCTTGATCCGCACCCGGGGGGGGGGGGTTTCTTCGTCACGTCCATATGGACACACACACGGGCAGCAACTGATCGTGACAGAGAGAGGGAGTCTTTATCGACCTTTAGGGGAGTCCCAAGATTCCCGGCAATAGAAAAGAGCATCGGCTCATTGTAGAAGTTGACTGGGAGGTTGGGCATCTCAACCCAGACCGGCACAATGGGCGAGTCTTCATCAGAGGAGAAGCGAATGTTCCACTGGAAGAAGTGGAATGGCCTGCCTTGGACGAACAAGGATTCTTTGAGCAGTACGAGCAGGAAGTCCTCTTTATTCTGGAAACGAAGAAGGAGATGGCGGTTGTCTAGGGCGCTGATGAAGAAGTCCTCCCGGAGCTGAAAGCGCTGGGCAAGGTGAGCTCGGATGTCTTGGAAGGGGGGGCGGCCCCTAGGCGTCCGGGCCACCACAGCGAACTCGAACGGCCAGCAGGAGATGAGGATCTCTTCCGTGGAAAAAATGACAGCAGGTTCTCCCGCATCGGTGAAGGCAGGGGCATGAATGGACAAGGGTAGTGAAGGGGGGGGAAAGGATTGGAGAACTACCTGTGCAAAGGAAGGGCCAACCGTGGCTAAGGATGAGAGATGACCAGGAGCCGGCCAAGCACCTCCGCCGCGAACGGGAGGGACTGCTCGGTTGAAACGCACAGAGCGGTCTGGCCGGGGCAGCCCGAACCCAGGTGAGACGACTCCCGCAGGCTGGGCCAAGGAAGAAGGTGGTCGGCGTTCTGAGGAAGCAGCGCGACCCGATGGCGATGCGAGCACACCGGAGGCAGTGGCCGAGGAGGAGGAGGCCGGCATGGCCTCGGTCGGAGCAGAAAGGCCGCTGGGAGCGGCGCCCGACAGAGGAGGGGGGGAGGCAGCCGAGCCTCGAACAGAGGCAAAGATAGGGTCACCGCCGGCGAGGGGGACCTGCGACGTAGAGATGGTCGGGGGGGCAGAAACAGGGGCGACGTAGGATGAAGGAATGGAGCGGTGAGAAAACAGAGCACCGTTTTGGGTGCCCATCCCATCAAGGGGGAGGGGAGTGGGGCCCAACGGTGCAGTGAAGGCAAGAGAGGAAGTCAAAGATGGAATGCGGTCAACCAAAGTGGAGGACACTACCGAGCTTCCCACCAACGAAGACGTGCCAACCTGGGCAAAGACGTGTCGCCCGAAGATAGGACGAACGTCAACTCCCGAGGCCGGACACGGCGACTGAGGCAGTGGCGGAGATGATCCGGCGGCCGGAGGGGTGGCAGAGGCAACAGGGGGACCAGCCGGCAGGGGGGCCAGCGCCACCGAGAAACCGTAGGATGAGCTAGGGAGCAGAGTTGTGGACGCCGTAGGTGGAGCGAGGACCAACGGAGGGGAGAGCCCAGGGAGGGGCTGAGGCAATCCAGGCGAAGGCGAGACAAGGTCGGCTAAGGGCGGGAAGGCGGCGGGAGGCCAGCCAGAGCTGCCAGACAAGGGTAGCAGAGCCCCACCACCAAGCGAGAGGGGACCAGAAGAAGCAGCAGCGGTGCCAGGCTGGCCGGTGACTGAACCCTCCGTGGCCAAGTGGGGGCGACTGGGGACGACCGCACCAAGGGCACGAACGGCGTGGGTCACCGACGAGGAGGCTGGAAGGAGGGGCCGAGCTGCAGAGACACCGCCAACAGGGACGCCAGGGCAGGAAGAGGGGGAGGGGGGAGGCAGAAGGCCTCCCCCCTCACCGGCGGCCATCGCCGGAGCACCGGCTCAACAACGTGGAAGAGACCACGGGAGGGAGGAACTCTCGCGGGAGAGACTCCAGGGAGGAGGCAACGGGAAGTGAGAGAAACGCATGTGAAGAATTCTAAAATGTCACCCCTCCCTTCTGCTTGTGACTCTACCCTTCCATCCAGTTGAAGAACAAAAAGACTCCTTCTATCGACGGCGTCATGACTTTATGTCTAAGCCGTTAAATATTCTTGTCTATCATCATGGCTTTCCGCCTAAGCCGGTAAATAATCTACCTTGGCGTCATGGCCTTCTGCCTAAGCCAAGTTGTACGGCGTCATGACTTTACGTCTAAGCTGTTAAATATCCTTGTCCGGTGTCATGGCTTTCCGCCTAAGCCGATAAATATTCTGCCTTGGCGTCATGGCCTTCCGCCTAAGCCAAGTTGTCCAGCGTCATGGCTTTTCGCCTAAGTCGGTAAATATTCTGGCTTGGCGTCATGGCCTTCCGCCTAAGCCAAGTTGTACGACGTCATGACTTCATGTCTAAGCCATTAAATATCCTTGTCCGACATTATGGCTTTTTGCCTAAGCCAGTTGATGTGAAACGACCCCTCGGACCTAGAATAGCAAGCAACACAACAATTTAGGCAACGTGACACAAGCGGACTCACTCGTGTTGGCACACTCGGGTCCGTAGGAGGACCGGCGATGGCGGTGAGGGTCCGAGGTTGGACCTCTATGTTCCAAGGGTATGGCCAGCTAAGGTTGGACCCCAATGGGCCAGGGATGCCCCAATTCCGTGGGCGGCCAGCACGCCAAGGGCGTGGGATGTAGCGGCTCTCTCACAACTCGCTCCGCGGCGGACACTCGAATTGATTGATTTGGGTCGGGCGCTCGCCTCACCACCGACGGGCAACTAAGAACGATACTAAGCTAAGCAATGGTAATAAACCAGCAACGATGAGTGGCCAGAAGCTCACCTGATCAGCGTGGGGACGCCGATCCCGGCCGGAGACGAGGGCGAGCGGGGAAGCGTGGGCTACCCGCACGCCACGCTGATGAAGCTTCAACCTGTTCAACTTAATACAATCACTACACCTCGCGCAGGAGGGTGACCTCGGGGAAGGGATGATCAAATACAATCAAACACTACCTCCACACAAGGAGGGGCGGTAAGCCGGCCAGGCGGGGACGGGAAAACCGTCAGAGAATGGAAGAAGGAAGCCGAAGTTGTCTCCACTTGCAGGCTGTGGTGGCTGACAGCCAGACGGTCCCGGGGCTGTAGATCACGTTCCTGAATTTTTCTGGAGGCAAGACCAGCATGGGGTTCTTCGTATCTGGCACGCAGATGGCTCAGAATTTTCCCGATTTCTTCTGCTGCAGCTGTTGGTCCGGGTCGAGCGACGAACAGGGTGGCAGATTCTGGCCGTAGCAGCTACCAGATATGAACAGCCACTTGCAGAAGCTACCTCGGCCGCTCCCGAACCCTGAATCACGAGCCGTCGGAGTTTCTGGAATCGTGGTCGAGTCTCCTTCGCAGCAGAATTGACGGGGAAGCCAGATGAGGTCAGAGGAGACCGGAGGACTCAAGAAGGTGCTGTCAGGTCGTAGCAGACTTGGGGACGCCGCTTGGAGCAGTCGGAGGAGAATCTCTATAACTCTGTCTCATGGAACCCGAACGCAGTTCCGCTTCCTGACCCTGGAAGAGGCCAGAACGTGAAAGAACTTTGATGAAGAGGCCTCGGCCTGGTTCTGCTAGGGTTCGCCGTGGCACAGCTTCCTTTCAGGTTCAGGTACTTGGTGACAGTAACACGGCAACAGCTACTTGATACGAACAGTGACTTGCAGAAGTTGCCCCGGCCGCTCCCGAGCTCTGAATCACAAGCCGCTGGAGTTTATGGAACCGTGGTCGAGCCCTCTTCGCAGAAAAACTGACGGGGCAGCCGTCTGATGTCGGTGTGGACAGCGAGACTCAGAAGAGTGGAGGCAGGTCGCTGCAGGTTGTGGGAGGCAGACCCGACCAGCCGAGGGAGAAAAATGAGAACTCCGGCCTCCGGACACCGAACGCAGTTCCGCTTTTTGATTCTGAATGAGGACTGGGCGAGGAAGAACTTTGTTGAAGAGCTCTTGGCCTGATTCTTCTGAGATTCTTCGGGGTACAACTTCTCTTCTGGTTCAGGAGCTCGGTATGAGGAACTCTGCGCAGTTGGGGGAGATTGGACCTCCCGGGCAGCACAGACCTCGGATGAGGACGAGACCAACGCGGTGGCAGAGCAGACTGGCAGATATTTCCGTTGATGTAGGCCACGCCCTCAGAAGATCTGGGATGAGGTCGTGGGTGACGCTGCAACAGGGGGGCGGTTCTGCAGAACTGCAGCTGCTCACTAGTATATAGAGAATGGGGTAGATGGGGTGGGAGATGGGGTGGATGTGTGTGGGGGGCGACCCCGGGCTGTGTGGGGGTCTGGTATAGGGTGATCTAAGGTGTGGGAGGGGCAGAATGGGGGCTGGAAGATGGTCTAGCAGGTGGAGGAAGGGGGAGCTGCGAATTTAGGTTGGGATAGAGAGAGAGAGGGAGATCTCTCTCCTTTGGTTTGAATGAGAGGTTAATGGGGTTTAATGTTGGTTTGGGAAGGGGAAGGGTTGTGTTGGGGAGAGGAAGGGGTGCTTGGGAGAAGGGATTCTCCCTTGGGAAAATGAAAGGTTGTATGGGGAAGGGGAAAGGTTGCTTGGGAGGAGGGAGAGGTGCCTAGGAGAAAGGGATTCCACCTAGGGGTTGGAGGGGACTTAAATGGGAGGTATGGGGAAGGGGGAGGGGTCTTAATTAGAGTTGAATAGGGAGGAGAGAGAGTGAATTTCGAATTTGGGGTGGGGAGGAGAGAGAATGGGGTTTGCCCACTTTAGAGAGAGAGAGAAGAAGAGAGAGAGAGAGGTGCACTAATGCTCAAAATTCATTCAAACTTTCATTAGCTGACAACTGAGGGATTGGGTTCCTATTTATAGGAAACCCACTTTTACATATAAGACCCAGACTTTTACCATACTAACAGATAACCAAGGAAGGGGGGGTGCGCCCATGGGCCTAGCCCAAAGAAATAGGCCCAATAGCAAGCACCATAGCCTAATGAGACTCGAACTTAGGGAAATGACTTAATAACCTAGGTACAAGACTCAAATAGAAGGCAAATTACATGAGTAGAAAATGAAAATTACATCAAAGGACTCGAAATAACGTGGTGAACAAGATGTAGCTTAGGCGGCGAGTATCGGGATCCTCGATCATATGAAATTGCTGGTGATGTCCTCATCATACCCTCGGGGTGCGGAAAACTCGACTCTGTCGAGTATGGGCCCACCGGGGAAGTGGTCCTCTCCAGAAACTCAGAGTGAGCCTCAACTTCCAAACTCAACCCTGCGTCCGCAACCAGGGGACGGTCCCTCATCCTCTCGAGGTGGCTCAGGCGCACCCTCTTGCTGGTGATGGGACCCTGCTTGCCTAGTATTGCCTTCGTGTGCACACGTCGGACTCTCAGGCCGTTTTTTGGTGGCTCTCCGAGGGTGTCCCTCTCAAAGGAAGATAAAGGCTCGAGGCACTCACTAGGATCCACCGCGGTGCCCATATAGGGTGCCGGATCCGCCATGTGGATAATGGGGTGAATCCCAAAACCCATTAGTAAGTCCAACCCGATGGCCGGGTTTCCAAAATCACTTGGAACTTGGGAAGGTCCAAGTCCACGTGCCCTCGAATTGGAGGTGACCCTAGGGTAGAGCCACTCCAATGCCATCATCACCAGATTGCCTACTTGGAGTTCCAAGTGGTGCTTGCGAGCTCTTATCCGCTCTTTGTGAACCTCACCGCTTATTGCGAATTGCTTGCGTGTATGCGTATGCCATGTACTATGATGCGGTGTGGGTGTGAAAAGCTTGGTGTGTAAAGGTGGACCGGGGCAACCGTAAATTGACCTATCATGTTGTGATGCCATGTGGATCTTGATGCACTTAGGTGGACCGGGGCAGCCCCAAATGGCCCTATCATGCCTGAGGTGGATGAAGAGTGGGGGAGGACCAGCATGTCCAAATGTGAACCTGTCATGCACTGGACCTAGTGTGTATGTGACACAAATGAGATGACTAGCCCTACCAGGTGGGGCAAAATGTTGTGGCACATGCATTACAATCAAGATGGTCCCATCTTTAGGTGGGGGTGGATTTGGGGGTTTCCACTCATACGGGTCGAAGGGTTCCAAGACGGCGGACATTTTGGGATAGGTCACTTCCTCATTTCCTAGGTGGATGTCACCCTCGGTCATGGTTCTCATAGTGTGAACTAAGTAGTGGAATGGGTGGGTTGGGTTCAACATGGTGGGTGAGGGTAGGAGGGAGTGGGTGGTGGGTAAGGCGGCTAGGTCCCATGGGTTCAATGTCTTCCATAGGGAGGGATCAAAGGGGTCATGGAATGTGTTACCAAGGAAGGGGTATTCTATCTCCTCAAGGTCTTCAAATGATGGTGAGTCCTCCTCCTCAAATGAAGTAATTGAACCGAAGTCCTTGGCGGGTTGGTTGGCCATGAATGGAGGGCTTGGCATTCTACCCGAAATAAGCAACTCTAATTCGCGGATAGCATCGGGCTCTTCGGGTGTTGGGAGGAATAAAAGAAGGTTGCTAGTGTAGCAACCCACAGTGTATATCGAGGAGATGGACCCGACACATAGGTGTAGGAGGTCAAGCCTCCTAGGTTGGTCGGCTACAGTGGTCAACATGCCAGTTAACTCCATTTGCCAAGATAGCCCCTTAAGAAAATCCCCTAATGTTTCCACTTGATAGGATGATTAGATTGTGGTGTGATAGGTGGGTAAGGGTACTATAGGAATTTTTTGTTCCATAGGAGGGCAAACATGAGCCATGAGATCTCTAAATGGGTTCTCCTTTAGCCAACGTAAAAGGGGTTCTCCTAAGATGAGCTCGGCCCCTACTAGGGAGGGTGGTGTAAGGTGAAGACCACCATGTGAAGTTTCTTCTTCTTCCTGGACATGGGTGATCTCCATGGCGGGGGTTGGGTCCGGAGTATTCACCACTATGGGGTCGGGTATGGGGATCATGGTTTCCTCTACCAAGGAGGTGAGTAAGTCCATTGTTTGTGGGGTGATGATGACTGGCATATGGCTCTTTTGGGGTGGTGGGTAATGGGGGACTTGGGATAGGATGGGAGGGGTAGAAGAGGCCTAGGTTGGGCATCTTGTAACTCATGGGGGAGGGTGCACCCCATTTGGCTCAATGGGTCTTCTTTGGGTAGGAATGAGTTCTCTTGACCTATTTGGGCCTCATATTCTTCTTCCCAATCTAGGGGAGCCTCATAGTCTTCGGTCACCTCCGTAAGTTCCTTTTGGAAATGGGTGGGATGAGGATTTGTGGAAGCTTGTGGGGTGTGGGTTTGATGGGGAATGTTGGGTTGGGTGGTGGCCAATTTGATTTTAATGGTGGTGGTGATCGGGATTGGAATCATTTGGGGTGGTGGAGATTGGACCCTAAGGGAGGTCTTGGGTTGACGGGGAGGGAAAGGTGGAGTGGGAGTGCTCATTGGGCTATGGGTGCTTGAGTTGGAAGAGTGGGAAGGTTTTGGAATGAGGATCTTCCTAAGTTCTACCTTCATCTCTTCCCATGAGTGAATGGGCTCTTGTCTCTCAATCCCCCTTCGAATCTCAAGCTTTCTCCATTCTGTCTCGCCGAAGGGACCAAGGGTCATCTTGGCGAGGCGCACTTTTCTTTCCTCGGTCATGTAGTAGTGGTGGAAGTATCTATCTATGGAGGTCTCCCATTTCCTATATGTGTGAGGGTTTCGGGACCCATCGAAGCGGGGCAACTCCGACCCGATAATGAAGTAGTCATCGGAGTGCCTGGTGAGGTACATGGTTTGGATGATCGGATGACCACAATGCAATGTGCCCTAGGACAGACTTAGTAGAGACAAGTCTAGAACTTGCTCTGATACCATTTGATGTGAAACGACCCCTCGGACCTAGAATAGCAAGCAACACAACAATTTAGGCAACGTGACACAAGCGGACTCACTCGTGTTGGCACACTCGGGTCCGTAGGAGGACCGGCGATGGCGGTGAGGGTCCGAGGTTGGACCTCTATGTTCCAAGGGTATGGCCAGCTAAGGTTGGACCCCAATGGGCCAGGGATGCCCCAATTCCGTGGGCGGCCAGCACGCCAAGGGCGTGGGATGTAGCGGCTCTCTCACAACTCGCTCCGCGGCGGACACTCGAATTGATTGATTTGGGTCGGGCGCTCGCCTCACCACCAACGGGCAACTAAGAACGATACTAAGCTAAGCAATGGTAATAAACCAGCAACGATGAGTAGCCAGAAGCTCACCTGATCAGCGTGGGGACGCCGATCCCGACCGGAGACGAGGGCGAGCGGGGAAGCGTGGGCTACCCGCACGCCGCGCCGATGAAGCTTCAACATGTTCCACTTAATACAATCACTACACCTCGCGCAGGAGGGTGACCTCGGGGAAGGGATGATCAAATACAATCAAACACTACCTCCACACAGGGAGGGGCGGTAAGCCGGCCAGGTGGGGATGGGAAAACCGTCGGAGAATGGAAGAAGGAAGCCGAAGTTGTCTCCACTTGCAGGCTGTGGTAGCTGACAGCCAGATGGTCCCGGGGCTGTAGATCACGTTCCTGAATTTTGCTGGAGGCGAGACCAGCGTGGGGTTCTTCGTATCTGGCACGCGGATGGCTCAGAATTTTCCCGATTTCTTCTGCTGCAGCTGCTGGTCCGGGTCGAGCGACGAACATGGTGGCATATTCTGGCCGCAGCAGCTACCAGATATGAACAGCCACTTGCAGAAGCTACCCCGGCCGCTCCCGAATACTGAATCACGAGCTGTCGGAGTTTCTGGAATCGTGGTCGAGTCTCCTTCGCAGCAGAATTGACGGGGAAGCCAGATGAGGTCGGAGGAGACCGGGGGACCCAAGAAGGTGCTGACAGGGCAGCCGTCTGATGTCGGTGTGGACAGGGAGACTCAGAAGAGTGGAGGCAGGTCGCTGCAGGTTGTGGGAGGCAGACCCGACCAGCCAAGGGAGAAAAATGAGAACTCCGGCCTCCGGACACCGAACGCAGTTCCGCTTTTTGATTCTGAATGAGGACTGGGCGAGGAAGAACTTTGTTGAAGAGCTCTTGGCCTGATTCTTTTGAGATTCTTCGGGGTACAGCTTCTCTTCTGGTTCAAGAGCTCGGTATGAGGAACTCTGCGCAGTTGGGGGAGATTGGACCTCCCGGGCAGCACAGACCTCGGATGAGGACGAGACCAACGCGATGGCGGAGCAGACTGGCAGAGATTTCCGTTGATGTAGGCCACACCCTCAGAAGATCTGGGATGAGGTCGTGGGCGACGCTGCAACAGGGGGGCGGTTCTGCAGAACTGCAGCTGCTCACTAGTATATAGAAAATTGGGTAGATGGGGTGGGAGATGGGGTGGATGTGTGTGGGGGGCGACCCCGGGCTGTGTGGGGGTCTGGTATAGGGTGATCTAAGGTGTGGGAGGGGCAGAATGGGGGCTGGAAGATGGTCTAGCAGGTGGAAGAAGGGGGAGCTGTGAATTTGGGTTGGGATAGAGAGAGAGAGGGAGATCTCTCTCCTTTGGTTTGAATGAGAGGTTAATGGGGTTTAATGTTGCTTTGGGAAGGGGAAGGGTTGTGTTGGGGAGAGGAAGGGGTGCTTGGGAGAAGGGATTCTCCCTTGGGAAAATGAAAGATTGTATGGGGAAGGGGAAAGGTTGCTTGGGAGGAGGGAGAGGTGCCTAGGAGAAAGGGATTCCACCTAGGGGTTGGAGGGGACTTAAATGGGAGGTATGGGGAAGGGGGAGGGGTCTTAATTAGAGGTGAATAGGGGGGAGAGAGAGTGAATTTTGAATTTGGGGTGGGGAGGAGAGAGAATGGGGTTTCCCCCCTTTAGAGAGAGAGAGAAGAAGAGAGAGAGAGAGCTGGAGAGAGAGGTGCACTAATGCTCAAAATTCATTCAAACTTTCATTAGCTTATAACTGAGGGATTGGGGTCCTATTTATAGGAAACCCACTTTTACATATAAGACCCAGACTTTTACCATACTAACAGATAACCAAGGAAGGGGGGGTGCGCCCATGGGCCTAGCCCAAAGAAATAGGCCCAATAGCAAGCACCATAGCCTAATGAGACTCGAACTTAGGGAAATGACTTAATAACCTAGGTACAAGGCTCAAATAAAAGGCAAATTACATGAGTAGAAAATGAAAATTACATCATAGGACTCGAAATAACGTGGTGAACAAGATGTAGCTTAGGCGGCGAGTATCGGGATCCTCGATCATATGAAATTGCTGGTGATGTCCTCATCACCAGTAAATATTCTACTTTGGCGTCATGGCCTTCCGCCTAAGCCAAGTTGTACAGCGTCATGACTTCATGTCTACGCTGTTAAACATCCTTGTCCGGCGTCATGGCTTTCTGCCTAAGCTGGTAAATATTCTGCCTTGGCATCATGGCCTTCCGCCTAAGCTAAGTTGCACAGCGTCATGACTTTACGTCTAAGCCGTTAAATATTCTGCAGTGGCGTCATGGCCTTCCACCTAAGCCAAGTTGTACGGCGGCGTGGCTCTATATCTAAGCCATTAAATGTTCTTCCTTGGCGTCATGGCCTTACGCCTAAGCCAAGTTGTACGGCATCGTGACTCTATGTCTAGGCCGTTAAATGTTCTACCTTGGCGTCATGGCCTTACGCCTAAGCCAAGTTGTACGGCGTCATGACTCTATGTCTAAGCCGTTACATATTCTCCCTTGGCGTGATGACCTTACATCTAAGCCAAGTCATTCGGCGTCATGACCTTCGGTCTAAGCCGACAAACCCCTTACCCGTGACTTGGAACTGTTGTCCGAACTAACGAACGAAAAGACCTCCTTTGGTTTTATACCAACCCGTGATCTCTCTAGGGATTTACCACCACATATGACTCCTTTTCTCCACTGCCATGGCATCGGGCTCCCGACGCCATAATCACCAACCTGCGGGCATGCCCATTAAGCCCTTTAGAAAAGAGAGAATAAAAAGAAGAAACAAAAAAAGTAGAGAAAAAAAAAGAAAAAAAAGAGAGAACGAAACAAAAAAAAAGAGAGAGCAAAGAAAGGAAAAGAAAAAAAAGAAGAAGAAATGATGATCATGACGTGATTTGTGTGCTTGTTTACCTCACATGTATGTCTACCTGAAATATAGTATTAACACACTTCATTAAAATTTCTAAGGCCGCGTACTCCCCTTCGTAAATAGTGCTACCCTGGTTCAGGATATGTGTGCTTCACGACACACACTAAGGAATAAAAAGTCAATTCTCGGCGAGTGTATACTATCAACGGAAGAGTCGTAGCCATGTCGCTGGCATAACTCGATGAATACACTCTAGATAAAACACCTACACTTCGCACATAATATGAGCAATGGTCCTTAGTTATAGGGGCGTCATAAATTCTTCTTAACACTTCATGGACGCTTAAATCTCTACACTCGCGTAAAGGGTGATCGTGAGGAAAAAGTTGCCTGCCACCTTTAAAAAAAAGAATAAAAAATTAAAAAAAATGATGATAATGGTATGTGGAATGTGAATCCAAGTAGTCAAAAATCTCCACTGAAACAAATGAGGAGACTCACGCGAAAACGGTGCAGCGAACTCCACAATTAAAATGAGGATGAATCCTAGTAGTTGGGAATCCCCACTGAAACTAATGAGGAGACTCGCGTCAAACGGTGAAATCCACAATAGTATCATAATAAAGGATGAATCCTAGTAGCCGAGAATCCCCATTGAGACACATGAGGAAACTCGCGTCGAACGGTGAAGTTTGATATTAAGAATAAAAGGGGGTTGTGCGAAACTACCAAAAGTTGAGAGCCCCGAATGTATGTGTAGGCGAGAAAGTAATCCTCTGGTGTTACTCAGAACGTCTGCACGTCCCTATGTCTAGGGTTCACTACCCATATAATCACACTTTTACACTATAGAGGAATAGCCCTGGGTGTAAATTATGATTCATGCTATGCATATGTTCTACGCGACGTCCTCTTTACGTATGCACATCTCCTTTAGTTGTGCTTCGTGAGCCGCACTATGCCGGTGAATCTTGGGCACTGTCCTTATCCTATCCCTAGTATAGGGGACCTATTGTCACGCCCCGAACCGATAGCAGCGGAACGTGTCGTTAGCTCGGAACGTGGCAGTTAAATAGTCGTGAATAATCAAGAGCAATGGCATGAAACCAAATAATTTGGAGCAATCAATTTTTTATTTCAAATATAAGTCTCTTACAATTTTAATTTTCAGAACTTGAAGACTCAACCACATCATAATGGAAAGAAAAGACCAAAGACATGCTAGTGAACTTAGACTAGACAATTAATTAGGAAATACTTAGCTAAACTCAAGAAAGATAAAAATCATGGGTTCACTAGTTTTTGAAGCTCGCTTGCACACTTGTCCCTCCCGTGTGAGTCTCGGTCTCGCTAGGCACCTGATTACCTGAAAAATGTTGGAATAAACTGGGTGAGCGAACGCTCAGTAGGAATTATATCTCAAGAACAAGCTAGTTTTAAGTAATTACATGTTACATTAATGCAAGGCTAATATACATGAATGATCGCAAAAATAGAATGCAAGTATATCGATTAAACTGAGATATGGAAGTTCTAGTAAAATGTGATAAACAAAAGTTAAAGATAGTATCGAGCATGAGATATTGGCTATTTAGAGTTCTAGCAAGTACTACGACGAGTCACGCACGCAAGTAATATCATGTAAAGTCACGAGAAAGAGTAGTGAAATGTCTCTAGAATGATGAGTACTTCGGTGTAATGCCACACCACGATCATTACAACTCCCATGGGCACTAGTACTTTCTGGTGCTCCTCCCAGGACCAGATCGGGCCCTTATATGTGCAGGCATTTATCATGTATTTCGACATCCACTATAGTTATAGCCAATATAAAATTCCAAAGGGATTCAAGCTTGTAGGAACTTTAAGGTAGATCATAGAGATTAGGATTTCAAGGATTGAACATGATACGTAAGGATGGTAATAACGGTGTAACCACGATTAACGATAAAACTCGGTGGAAACGGCTCCCTAGATAGGTGCCATGATATTAACAATAAGTGCTCATATAGACATGGTCGCTCGTTCTTGTACATGATAAGGTAGATAGAATTAGCGTCCATAAGTATGGCACATAATTCTTAAAGAATATAAATGGCATGGTTTTTCCCATTCTATTATTTCAAGAGTATTCTCATGACATTCAAATAACATATCATGAGGACCAGTATACCATGTTTCTTTAGAGTGACATGATATTTCAAATAGTGTCAAGGGTTTTTATGGTACAACCAGCTCAATCGGCCTTGAGGGAATCCAAGGCATCGAGGAGACTTACGGAGGTCTCTATGACTAACTCACATGTTCGAAGGAACGGAATGTCCAACGAAGGGCTCATATGTCGTCGAGAAAGTATAGGGTAATTGATGAATCTCCGAGAAACGCGAGACTATACTCACGGTATGGAATATAATGCCTAATATGTAACCCGTCGCTAGGGTATACATGAAATCGACGGAAACATATATCTTAGAAAATGGCGCCTGGGTACTGGTAGCTATTTCTTAAATAGTGACTGGGGTGCAGCCACTACATTACTGAAACGCGCCTGTGACCCAGCCGTGTCCTTTAAATTCGATTTCTTGGAATTTGTATAGCCTTTCAATACATCATTATGTTCTGGATTAAATAGCACCCATGGCGCAGCCACGTTTTAAAAATAGCGCCTTAGGTCAAGTCGTGTTTCAAGTCTGTGTATTGGGTGATTGGCGCCCTGATTCCAATCGCCTGTCAATAGATAGCGCCCAACTTATAGGCGTGCTATTAAAATAGCGCCCATGCTTCAGGCATTGTTTAATCCGGTGTAAATTTCAGAAAACGGTTCACATGGTCATGTAGACGAAAATAAAGGGAATCAAGTCATGCACGTATCAAGTTAAGTAGATTTCAAGATGTCAAGTTATTAACTTTTAAACATGCTGATTTAATTATTCAGTTTATGAAAGTGGCAACTGCCAAGCGATCGCGCCTTAAGAATAGCGCCCAAGCCTGGGTCGCTATTTCACTGTAACTTCCAAAAATAAAACAGAACGCTATTAAATCATGGTAAAACATGGTAAAAAGAGTCTAAATGTATGCATGGACTTATATATTTATGAATTGGGCTAAGACTTGAGAAAACCTACCTTGTTGTGAGGTTTTTGGTTAATAGAATCAAAAAGTCGGATGAAAAACAAGAGTTCTGTCTACAGTGGAGCTTCACAGAAGACTGTAGATATTGGTAGTGTTTGATTCTTTGAAGAGAATTTCTTCTCTTGGCAGCGACAGAATCACAGGTCCAATTGCTTAAGAAAGGAGAAACTTTCTCCTACTTTCAGCATTAACCGAGGTAGCAGCTTCAATATATTACAACAGCAGCCATGAATAGGAGATGTACACAAGCAGTAAGAATGGAGAGGTGTGGACGTCAAAAAAATGATGATGATCATACGACATGCACGTCTCAGCACTCGAGAGCGAGTCGAAGATGGAAAGGCTGAATAAACCCTGTGCCCCCTCCAAGAAGGACGAATACCTACCCGGTGCTCTGCCACCCAACAAAGTAGCCCCTCGGGTTGAAGAGCTAGCCACAGCTCCCAAGTCGGCAATGCCGAAGGTCGAATCAAAGAAACTCAGGAGTCCGAACGCCATCTCGGCATACACCGGAAATCACTCAAAGCCCTGAATCGAGACTCGGAGGCTCACAACTAAAGGAACACAGGAGGGCAAGCATCTGTCCGAATCGCCACTAAGCTGGGGGGGAGCCCTTTGACGCTTAAACCGGCGTGGCATAGCTTTAAACCGGCGTGGCATAGCCTTAAACCGGAATGGCATAGCCTTAAACCGGCGCGCCCCATGAACTCCCTTGCTTTATGTTAAAACGGCATGCTCCCGTTGAAGGGCCACCCCTTTGAATGCACTAAACCGGCGCGCTCACCTTTGATTCATATCCCCCCTTGGTCATCTTAAACCGACGCGCCCTTGAGTATGACAAAATCGGTGCGCCCATTTGCCTATTTGTAAAAGTCTTTCTTCAAAGATTTACCCGGGCGTGCTCAGGTTGAAAGTGAAAGAAAAGCTATTCCGGTGTGGTTACTATTCCCCCACGCCGGATTTGGTGATGTGAACAAGCCTTTCTCTGAGGCCTTTATCCGGCGTGTAGTGAAGCCGTTCCGTCATCAATGTGGTCCCCTGTTTCCTGGGAGTTGCATGATGACGAACAGGCCTGAAGTGGTTAAAACTCCCACTTCGATCCGACGGGCAGCCGACCATATGCCGTGAATGGAAGTTCTCGAGCCCTGCACCGTCGAATGCTCATTCCATCGAGCGGCCGCCCATTCTCCTGTAAATGATGAAGGCAACCTGGCTCGTGGTGGACATGCCAGTGGAGGAGGAGGCCATGCCTCTGCCCCCCCTCCCGGTCACACTATAGCCTCGGCGGAGGTAACGTCGACAGCAGCAGCAGAGCATCGTCACCAACGTCAGTAGTAGCAGTGGTGGTTGCGGGAAACAAGGAACCAACGGGAGGAAGAAGAATCCAGAGGGCATCCCTCCAAAATAGGGCCTCCGGCCCCTATAAAAGGAGTGCCCAGGCGAAGCTTAAATCGGGTTGGAAGGGTTGAACAACTCTCGGAAGCCTGAAAAGTGGAAGTCTTCTTCTGAGAGAAACCCCTTGAAGCCCGAAGCCAGCGTTCCTGTGAGAGCGAAGTTAAGTGAGAAAAGAGAAGGAGAGAGCAGAGAGTGAGGTGAGGGAGATACAACTCTCCCCTCCCCTTTGTTTCTTTTTCTTTCCTCCGATGTATTCTCCCCTTTGGTTCTTTTCTTTAGATGCATGAAGAGCCCATGTATTTGCACCCCTTCGTGGTGAAATGAAAACGATCCTTCGGGAGATCCTCTTTTTTTGATATGTTGCATCTTCTTCTCCCCCTTCGGAATACGTTCAGGCTGTAGCCCCCCCCTTTCTATTTGGCCTCCAGTGTTTCTGATCTCCCTCCCCACTTGTTCCCCTTCGAGGGATCATTACCCGTGAGTCGTGAGAGCTCTTGAAGGCTAGTCCTCGAGCTTTTCCACACTCACACTTGGGTTATCGGACCGCGTGAGGTCTACATTTTGAGGTTCACCCTGGAGCAATCCACTTGGTGTTCCTCTATTTTCTCTGGCAATCGTCAGTCTGGGGGAGGTGCTGCCCAAATTTTGCCAGAGGAAGAACATGTAAGAACAGAGAATGCGTAAGAACAGACAGACAAACACACTAAACCACTGAGACAAACTAAACTTCCAAGTTCCTGCACAACAAACTTTTCTAATAAAACACTCGAATCATCACGATAATCCACCTGAGTAAACAATTAAAACACTTAAACCTCCTTTCCACAGACGTAATCCATCAATAAGATGAACAAACCAATCAATAAATCAACTTGCAGTTGAAGGAAAGAAGAAACAAAGCACAAACGGGTTGAAAGGAAGCTATACAATGCTAATCCGGCGCCCCCCTAATCCGGCGTGGGCTAACCCGGCGCGGTACCCCCCCCGCGCCAGTTTAACCCCACACTCAAAACCCATTTCATTTTCTTTGCCATTAACCGGCGCGCCCCTTCATAGCCGCCTTAAACCGGTGCGCTATACTGTTCATACCCTATTCCGGCGCGCCCATGCTTTTCGGCCATTAAACCGGCGCACTCCGATTATCTCTTCTTACACCCATTGAACCAGCATGCTTAAAAAAAATGATTAATCAAATGATAGAAAAGAATTAAAGCTAATGAGTAAAACAAATCAAAAGTCTCCCCTCTACCATAATCTAAATTTTGTTCCGGGGGCGCTGCCCCTGGAAACCCCCGCAAGTGGCGTTGCCCCCCTTGACCCCCACGACCTGACTGGGCAGGTCAAACCCCGCGACCTGACCACGCAGGTCGATCCACGTGCGAGGGCGCACGTTGCCGAGTTTGAGCTTTACACTTAACAATCCAGGCTCCCCCAGATTGTGCAATGATGCCCCATGGTATCGGATGTGGACCTCGGGATCCCCGACATGGTCATGATCCGTGCACCTCTTGGGCCGGTAGTTCATCAGCTTGACCCACTTCTTCCGGGATCCGATCCCGCACCCACATGAAACGTGCCGTACCTACGGCAGATATCTGAATGTATTTGTTGTTACCTTCGATGCTTCGAATATGGACTCTCGACCGAATACTGGATTGTCTGTTAGTGACTGATATATATATATACCGGGATCTAATCCCGCACTTTCATTAAATTCGCCGCACTCGCAGCAAGTATTTGTATGGTTTTGAACACCGTTTTACATATCGATGCGGAGGGTTTAAATCATGTCAACCCAACTCGCATGCTTTAATGAAAAACGATCTTTAGGTCATTTGGCCCCTCTTCTTGGCGATTAATCAGAGGTCTTCTCCTCTCCGAGGGGATGTAATTAACGTCGCGGCCTTTATGGAGCGGCGGGTCTCCAGTCCCGACCCGATATCCATAATCATCTGATCAGTCAGATGGAGCGCACCCCGGGCTTCGGACCACTCCAGTCTTGAAGCCCGAACACATTGTCACCTAGGTGAGTGGCACACCCTCGCACTAGATAAACCGATAAAAAGACCACCAATATCCCGATACCTTCACACCCGAAATTTAGTGCGTTCCACAAGAGGTAATTCCTTCGGCTGGGAATATGTTGAGAGATCACACCCTTGCTTCTGCAGAGAAGAAAGAATAAAGGGGGAGAACTGGCTTTCTATTGCAACCTGTGGCGGTAGCAGTTGGTCGTGGGGTTGAGGATTACAGGAGTGTGTCTAGCGGGTATTTATAGTGTTTTGGGGAATCCACTGTGTTAGAGTTCGATTGGGACTCAAACTTCCTAGTACGAGTCTTAATAGTATTAGGATTTCCCTTATTTAATCCCTTCCCTAAATTTTTCCTCCCCAAACAATCGTTACTTCTTAGTTCGCACCGGGTGTTTCTTTATTTTGGGTTCAAGAAAGACGCGTCCAAGCATCTGCCACGTTTTTACTAAGTCGCGTCCATATGAAAGTCTCGTTTTACTAAGGCGCGCCCATCACGTAGGTGTTTCTCAATAAACAGCGCCTCAGGTACTGGCGCTATTCAACTCTTAACATTGATTTGTAATCTTTCCATATTTTTATATTTTTAATTTGATGGGGTCTTGCTACGAAATTTTATGGGTAAGGTTATTTCAGTTTTCTCTATTTTTCCATATAATTAGTTTTGTAAAATTCCTTTAAAATAAAAAATGGCACTATTCACCCACATTATTCACTATTTTAATAATAGCGCCTTTGGCTATGCCTGTTTATTGGAATGATGCGCTTGGGTATTGGACGCTATTCATGTTTTGCCCTTGTAATGCAACCTTCAAAGGACCATTATTATAGATATATCCCTATTATCCTTATCTACATGCCTTTATATAATTAACGACATTATTTATGTCATATATTACTTACTAACGACCATTTGATGGTCGTGATTTCTTTTTATCATTTCTTTCTCACCCTTATTTAACCAAAATTGTATATATACCCATTCTATTACCTTTTAACTATATTAATGTCTTAAAATCTTATCTATATACCCATATTCCTTCAAATAAAAATATAATGTAATACATGTGAAATATTAAAATTTCTAAATTATTAACAAAATATAAATTTATGATTTCTTCAAGTTTTATTGATTATTAATCCAAATAAAAATACATAATGACTTTAAACGGCTACTTAAAATGATGCTAAATTCATAATCCCTTAAAATTTAAGGGTAGGATCTATGAGATCTTTTTGTAAGGCCCATTAGGGAATCACGGGGTTGCTATGCACGTCGATCCTCTACGTGCATGGGTTGGGTGGTTTCGATGGGCTCATGTGCATATGTGGGTTTGTACGTGGGGCATATGGGTTTAATGGCGTTATATATATGTGCAGAGGTTGGCTGTCGCATTTATATATTATGTATTTATAAGTGGGTTTTATTTATCATTCATATATCTTGATATATATATATATATATATATATATAAAACCCATTTGTTATTTACTAACCCTCATATACGCGGCTTATATCTATTAATAATTTATATATATATATATATTTTTATATTTATATATATATATATATATATATATATATAAGGCCCATTAACCTTAAGCTAAGTTCATATGTAAGGCCCATATGGCTATCAAGTTTTCAATTTCTATTTTATCTACTTCATTAATTTGGTGTGGTTAGTCCCAACATACATTAGGATCTTAGTAATACTTCCTATAGGGATTTTATTCCTCATAATTTCATTTACTTTTATTACTCCTTGTTCTAGGTATCAGAGGCAGGGTCGATCCGAGCAACCCTTTTTACTTCCATCCCTAAAGGAATATCGCTTAGACATTTATTTATTTGAATAAATTTTTTTTATTAAACATTATATACTAATTTGTAAGAATATGTATTTATCATTATGTATAGGTTTTCTTCCTAAATATGTTTATTCCTATTTCAAAATTACCGGGCGTTACACCTATGCTACATATAGCTACTCTATGCTTGTGGTCGTTGAATGCCTGCGTGCTTGGATGATGCTATACATATAAAAAAGGGACAATAAAAGTGAATGATGAATGAATGACGATGAATGGAAATGGAATAAATAATAAGAAAAGGACACATGCAATATTTTCAAACTGGCCATGGGCTACACCCGCACGTCCCGCTCTTTCATCCCTCTATCGCGACACCTGCGGGTAGGGGGCATTTGTTGACACTAAAAATATTCCTAATTTTTCCTAACTTCTGCTTCTACAGGTCTTAGGTTCTGATCGACTGCTCTCGTGCCGACAGAGAAGAAAAGAAAGAAAAGAAGAAAAAGAATGGTAGAAGACGAACAAAAGATGAATAATCGAGACCATCCCCGAAGGAGCAATCAAAAAGTTACAAATACAAGTGAAGCTGGCCCGACAGCACAAATCACAGTGCCGAAGGCCATGTCAACAGAAAACCCGAGTGTCTGAACCAAAGGTACAAATGGTTCCGGAACTGGCCGTTCAACGACCCGAAGGCTTTACCAATTCTTCTCGTAGCGGTTTTACGAAGCCGCGATGAGATGAAGGATCAGGACAACTCCCGGAGCCAGTCCGAGGTCCACAGTCTGATTCACACTCGAGCAAACGCGACGGAACAAGCTTATCCGGTGCGCCCCCATTACCGGCGAGCTCCACTTCTCGGCGCCCTCTTACCCGGCACGCAAAAGCAAGGGGAGGCCCTTATCCGGCGCCCCCTTACTCGACGCGCAAAATCAACGGCAGGCACTTATTCGGCGTGCTTTCTACACGCCGGGTGGAGTCACGCCAATCACTTGCTATTTAAGCCAGTCATCTGCGAAGAAGAGGCGGTCGAAGACAGACGGTGAAGGCCAATCGTTCGAGAGCGAAGAAGCTTGGGAAAGAAGAAAGGGGTTTGGGGGAGTGAGACTCAGAGAGGGTCCCTTCGTTCGTAGTTCATCCCTGCTGTCTGCCAGGAGTAGCCGGACGTCGGAGGGGAAACGTCCCCCCCTTTCTCCGATACTCTGTTTTCGCTGTCACTAACCGAGGTGGGTGGCGGAGCTTCACCTGTGCTCCCTCTTTCTCTCCTCTTGGAAAACTTCTACCTGTAGGATTCTGTAATGTTCCGGGTAATGATATGAGCCCGACGATGTTTCATTCCCTCTCGTTTTCATCTATTCCTCCCATCTTTAGTTAGAGAATCGGTTGCACAATGTAAGGCATATGTAATGAGCCATCCATGCATCGGATGATATAATGCTTGAATGAAATCATTGATGCGTATTGGGTTCTTATGTTTTCCATTTGATTGCACTCCCTTCCCTATAGTCTGTATGTAATTATCCAGTTCTCCGACACTGAATACACCCTAGCATTTCTTAGGGCAACATTAATGTCGTCACCCCTCTCCTCGGGGTTGTT
This sequence comes from Amorphophallus konjac, assembly GCA_022559845.1. Lineage (NCBI taxonomy): Eukaryota > Viridiplantae > Streptophyta > Magnoliopsida > Alismatales > Araceae > Amorphophallus > Amorphophallus konjac. The sequence goes on along the minus strand of CM040118.1, from coordinate 156,543,250 downwards.
TTCCGATGATATGCTTATATCAGGTTCCCACTGTCTTGGTTGAGGGTTTTATTACCAGAGGGATATACATCCATGACTCCCTGATTAAACCCCGAGATCGACCCTTCATTGTCCCCCTCTGTTCCTAGTCAAGGGCCGAGGAGAATAGGGTCGCTCCCATAATTCGGGCGCATCGTCCCTTGGTATCATTGCCCTCCTACTTGCTATACCGACTATTTAATGGGTTGTCTCTCTCAATTTCTGGAGCCCTCATTCCAATCTGCTAACTCTCATGCTAACATGTTAACTGGTTAACCAGCTGGATCATCTTTATGCATAGATAATTGTAGTTGATCCCCTCGCGCCGAATGCATTCTGTACACGCATTGCATGTGACTGTTTTCTCGGGGAGACGAACGAACGGGGAGAGGGCATATTCCCCATCGATACTTCTGAATCGCCAGTGGATCATAGGATCATGTCTCTTCATGGCATGCATCTTCGTGAGCCGTCGGGTGAATATTAATAGGGCTTTAGCCCAATATCAAATCCACTATCCTTAGGGATATGGTGGTGGCCATGGGTTGTATGCCCCTCGTAGGCTAGTCCTCGGGGCTTCCCTGTTGTGCCCCTGTGATTTTGATGATAGCAAACACTATAAGTCACCATATGTATGTGTGCATGAAATGTTGAAGTTAGATGGAAGGCTCTATCACCACAGGGTGTAGATCTAGAGGGGGGGTGAATAGATCAACTGGCTATTTTAAAAATTAGGCCTAGAATCAAATGCGGAATTAGAAGAACACTAAATGAACACAGCCAATGCACCGAATGAAACACACAAGATCTGCTGAACAAGCAATCAAACACACGAGAGGCACAAGGCTTTTAGGTGGTTCGGTCAATCCGACCTACGTCCACCCCACATTCAACTCAAATGTGGATTACTGCTGATACACAGCTTCAATCTGCTGGGCTCTACAGCTTGCCAACAACGGCTGGGGCTTACAGCTTATCCCGACCAGAGGAACACCCTCTACAACAGCTGAGCATCACAGCTTGCTCTGCTGGGCACTACAGCTTAGCCGACCAGAGGAACACCTCTGCAACCCGCTGCCTCACAGCTTGAAACTGCTGACTAACAGCTTGATCGAACAAGAGTTTTCAAAGGAAAATAACAAAGACTGAAAACAAGCAAAACACACAATCGAATGGAAGAAGACCAAAACGACTGTAGCTCAAAGTTGAGCAATATCAGCTCTGGTAATTGGACCAAGAGACTGATTCACAAGCTCTCACAATAACTCTCTCAACTCATCTCTCTTTTTCTTCTTCTCTCCTTTTCTTCTTCTCTGCTTTTCTTCCTATCACAGTGGATCTTGGTGGCTGCTGCTTCAGACTGGATGCGTAGACTTCGCCAACCTCGATCAGTCTTCTTCTGTGGAAGAAGGCTCATATATATAGCAGCAGCAGCAGCCAGGGCGGGTGTGCTTTCCACATTTCCCACCCTAAGAATTCGGACCACGTGGCAGCATCCAGCATGTTGTTAGTCCATGTGTCATCATCTGGTCAGGCCTTCCAACCTCGGATCACGTGCCCTCCTTAAGCTTCACGAGCAGAGCACCCAGAGACTAGTGCGTTCTCGCCCGGGAGCATATGAAGTCTTAGGGGAGTATCTTTGGCCTCTGGACAGCATCACCAGCGTCAGGGGAGCATGTGGAGCACATGCTGTCTCTGGGGAGCAATCGCTGCTCCAGGGGAGCATCCTCAAAGTTAGGGAAGCATTAGCAATCACTGGAGGGCATACTCGGTCCCAGGAGAGCATCCGGGGGGACAGGCGAGCATGCACGTCTGATGTACCGACTCTACCAATGTATAGACTTGGTGGATAGTGATGCATAGCCAAACTGATGTACAGACTTCACTGTGAATGCATGAACAGTGAATGAGTGTATAGACTTGATCAAGAGAGATGCTGGCCAATCGGAGCATTAACAGTCACTGGAGAGCATACTCGGTCCTAGGAGAGCATCTGGAGGGACAGGCGAGCATGCGCGTCTGATGTACAGACTTGTGAAAGACTTGAATGCACGACCGATGGATGCAATGTACAGACTTTACAAGATGTGAAAGAGTTGAGTGTATAGACTTCAAGATGTGAAGACTTGTCCACAAATGATTGTACAAACTTGAGGTGAAGACCGATGTATAAACTTTCTAAAAGAACGGCTGTATAGACATGAAGCAATGGAAAACATCAACTGTATAGACTTTGAACTGCAGCGTAGGCAAAGGCATCGATGTATAGACTTGGAGCTGAACGTACGTAAATAACCCAATGTGCAGACTTTGAATCGCAACGAAGGACCAGATGCCAATGTCCAGACTTTGGCAACAACAATGTACAGACTTGGCCAAACAGTCCAATGTATGGACTTGAGGCATGGAGGCCAATGTACAGACTTTACCTCGTGCAAGCTACAGTGAATGAATGTATAGACTTTGGAGTCTGAGACCAATGTACAGACATTGTAAAACAAAAGCCTGTATAGACTTGAAAGATCAAGACGCTAAGGAAGACGGTCATTGTACAGACTTTGCCTTAGACTCTAAATGAGACGGACAGTGTGTAGACTATGCAATGCACTGTGGATGTATGGACTTTGCAATCGACAGGCAATGTACACACTTGCTAGGATGCTGCAATAGACACGGACAGTGTACAGACTTATCTGATAAAAGGGACTTTGAGACATTGAGTGTGTGTTCAGTGTGAAAACAAGATAAAATGCATATAACACAAGACAATCTGATAAAAGTAATTTCATCAAAACATAAACAGTGTTGCCAATCAATCAAAACAATATGTTGCCATATGAAGTAAAGTTACATGTCAACACCATCAACACATAGGAGTCACAACAATCTCCCCCTTTTGGATGATGGCAACCCCCTATCATATAGGGTAGCAACATCCTGTCATACAGATGCATTTTTGATGAAGGACATGATTTGTTATTCAGATTGTTATGCAGATGCATGTAGATGCTATGAATGACATGCTGCATGCTACAAAATGTAAGCAACTCCCTGCTAACAGAATTTCCCCCCTTTGCCATACCATGATGCAAATGCATACACTCCCCCTGAATGCAGAATTCTCAATTCAGAATTCTCCCCCTGAACAGAAGGAATGAATTCAAACAATATTCTCCCCCTTTGCCATCAACAAATAGGAGGGAAAGTGAGTGCAAGGGAAGGAAAAAGAAGGTTCAGATGACTGGCATTCTTAGCAAGTAGTTCAGAAATTAAGCAACTAAAGCACAGAACCTTCAGTCATATGAACTGAGAAACGGCTTAGAAATTGAAATTCTGGCTTAAATGTTATAAAAATGAGAGTTCATGCACTACAGACATTGGATAAGGTAGATGTGCATGATAAAACAATAAACCAGAGTCATATTTTCATGAGAGAGTCAGTTTCAGAATATCTTACCTTCATAGGCTCAGTAAAATGTGTTAAGAGAAACCAGGTCATGTATTGAAATTAAACAATTGACATCCATGGAATTTCTTTGAAGGAACAGCATTTTCAATATTATTTCATTTAGGGCATTCAGGTACCAAAAGTCTTTTTGCGTAAGGGTATACGTTTATCAGACGCCAATACCCCTAGATACTCAACATGATGGACCATTTTGCCTATGATCAAACTCAATAGAATTGATTGACACCTTTTTGTGTGAGGGTACATGTTTATTAGACGCCAGTTACCCCCAAGTACTCAGTGAAAATAACCTACTATTTTGATCATTTTATACAGAGATAGCTGATACACCTCATGACGTGAGTGGTGTCCACTTCTTTGATGGATCACTCAGTTTCTCAGTGATTTACCAGTCATTGCTCTGTCAATGCTATTTTTCAAATAATTTTCAATATTTTTTAATATCTTTCTTAGCTGCCCTTTATTTGTTTCAGAATGACTTGTTTAAGGACAATACACAAACTTAGCTTTTCTAACATGATTTCAGATATAATTCGCTTTGTCTGACATGAAATAAGATAAGGTTGAGAGCTTTATCAATTTTCAGCATCCTTATTTACTGATTGTAGTCTTTCAACTCTAAAGATTATAAATTTTAAACCATTAAGTCAGTCTTTAAGCAATTAAAGTTCTTATGAAGGAAAAAATCTATTTTCTATTGCTTAATATTAGAACTGACTAGAAGATTGCCATACTGTCAGACTCAATCATTCAGAGTCAAGGATTGAATAGACGCAGCAGTTCACCTTGAAATTCTGACAAGACTCCCCCTGTCTATATGCATGCAATTTTTGCAAAAGATGACAGATCAGATGATTTTTGAAGTTCATGCTTACTCAGACTATCTTATCGTGCAGTATGACCCATGCAGAAATATAGACATATCATGCATTTGGACATATATATGCAATGATGATCATGAGTGCAATAAAAAATATGAGAGTCATGCATTATCATGAGTCTGTTGCATAATGTTTATTCAATCTATCAACAGCAAGTCCAAATCAAAAGTTTATTCAAAGCAACTCAAAAGTTTTATTCAAGTCAACAAAGAGTTCATTCATTATGCTGAAGTTTACACAAGCCAAGTTCTCTTCTAAAAAATTTAAAATTTTCATTTCCAAGTGGCTTAGTAAAGATATCAGCAACTTGTTTGTCTGTTTCAATGAAGTCCAGTTCAATTTCCTTTTTGTTCACAACATCTCTTAGAAAATGATGTTTTATTTCTATGTGCTTAGTCCTAGAATGATGAACAGGATTTTTAGCAAGGCATATGGCACTAGTATTATCACATAGAATTGGAATACATTCCAGTTTTATCTGATAATCATCTAGTTGGTTCTTAATCCAAAGTACTTGGGCAGCACAATTACCTGCTGCAACATATTCAGCTTCAGCTATAGACAATGCTACAGTGTGTTGCTTCTTAGATGCCCAAGATACTAGACAACCACCAAGGAATTGACAATAGCCACTAGTGCTTTTTCTATCTACTCGACAGCCAGCATAATCAGCATCAGTGTATGCTAGAAGCTCTAACTCACACCTAGCAAGATACCATAATCCTAGCTCTTGGGTGCCTAGCAGATATCTAAAAATCCTTTTCACTGCTTTAAAATGATTTTCTTTAGGACTGGCCTGAAACCTAGCACATAATCCTACAACGAATTGAATATCAGGCCTAGATGTTGTTAAGTAAAGAAGGGATCCGATCATACCTCTGTATAACTTCTGGTCAAATGGGTTACCTTTAGTGTCTTCATCCAAGCTTGTAGAGGTACCCATTGGAGAAGCTATCTCTTTAAGGTTATCCATCTTGTATTTCTTAAGTAGATCCCTTGTGTACTTGGACTGAGCTATAAACATTCCATCCTTTGTTTGTGTAACCTGCAGTCCAAGAAACAATTTGAGCTCACCCATTGAGCTCATTTCAAACTCATTAGTCATTATTTTAGAAAATTCCTCACACAATTTGGGGTTAGTTGACCCAAAAATGATATCATCCACATAAATCTGTACAATAAGAATTTCAGAATGACTCACCTTTGTAAACAAGGTCTACTCAACTACTCCTCTAGTGAAATTTTGATCAGTGAGAAACTTGCTCAACCTGTCGTACAAAGCTCTGGGAGCTTGCTTAAGACCATAGAGAGCTTTATTTAATTTGTAAACATGATTAGAGAAATCTAAACATTCAAACCCAGGGGGCTGTCTAACATAGACATCCTCATTAATTTTCCCATTCAAGAATGCATATTTTACATCCATCTGCTGGAGGATTATACCTAGGGAACATGCATAAGCTAATAAAATTCTAACAGCTTCTAATCTGGCTACAGGGGCAAATGACTCTTCAAAGTCAATACCAAACTCCTGGTTGTACCCCTGAGCAACAAGTCTGGCTTTATTTTTAACAATATTCTCTAATTCATCAGATTTATTCTTGAAAACCCACCTAGTCCCTATGACTGTTCCATGATCAGGAGGTCGGACCAAGTGCCACACCTTGTTCCTGTCGAACTGATTAAGCTCCTCATGCATGGCATTAATCCAATGCATATCCTTGAGGGCACAGTCAATGGACTTGGGTTCAATTTGAGAGACAAGAGCATATGCATTTAATTCATCCTGAATTCTAAAGTGACCTCTAGTTCTAGGGGAATCATTCAGATTGCCAATGACATTATTCACAGGGTGATCTTTAAGATATCTAATATTAATAATCTGAGTTTCAGGAATTTCACTTGCCTCCCCCTGAACTTTAGGTTCTTCTTCATTTTGCTCTTCTTTATCTTCCTCACCATCAGACTGGTCTGCAGAGTTTTCATCTTTCAAAATATTCCCATCTTTGTTCCTGCAATAACCATGGTTGGTTTCCATCAAGGTTTCATCAAAGATAATGTGTGGAGATTCTTCAATAATTTTTGAGTTTAAATTGAACACTCTATAAGCCCGGGTGTTTTCAGAATAACCGAGGAAGATTCCTGGTTCACCTTTTGGCTCAAATTTATCAAGGTCCCTCTTGTCATTTATATGTATAAAACATTTACAACCAAAGACCTTGAAGTGGGCGATTGAAGGTTTCTTACCTGTCAAAATATCATAAGGGGTTATCTAGGTGGAAGGTCTTACCACTGCCCTGTTAATTACATAACAGGCTGTGTTGACTGCTTCAGCCCAGAATTTTCTTGGCAGTTGACCTTCAACTAAGAGAGTCCGGCCCATTTCTACTAGAGTTCTGTTCCTCCTTTCGACAACACCATTCTACTCAGGTGTCCTAGGTGAGGAGAACTTATGATGAATCCCACTTGACCTGCAAAATTCTTCAAAGTGTGAGTTTTCAAACTCACCTCCATGATCAATCAAAATATTTTCAATTTTTTGATTTATTCTTATACAGAACTCCTGAAATTCTGAAAATGCATCACTCTTATTAGATAAGAGATAAACCCAAGTATACCTAGAAAAGTCATCTACCATAACAAACCTATACCTCCTCCCTGATAAGCTGACAGATCTGGTTGGCCCAAAAAGGTCCATGTGTATCAACTCATAAGGTTTGGAAGACAGATTTTCAGTTCTAGACTTAAATGACTTTCTAGTTATCTTTGATTGAGTGCATGCATCACAGATTTTATTTTCTTTCTTGAAGGAAACTTCAGGAAGTCCTCTAACCATGCTATACTTGTTTAGTTTATGCAAAATGGTATAACTAGCATGGCCTAACCTACGATGTCATAAAAATGCTAAATTTTCTCTATTGGCAGTAAGACATAGGTTAGAATGCTGAATATCATCTAGATCTATCATGTATGTGTTATTTATTCTTTTTCTAGAGAATTTTACAATTTCTGAATCAGGTTCAAAAACCTTGCAGCATTGAGAATCAAATAAAACCTTATGACCCTTATCACACAACTGGCTGATACTAAGTAAATTGTAAGCTAACCCTTCAACCAGCATAACATCATCAATGCAGCAGGTAGAACACTTACCTACCTTACTTGATCCAATGATCCTACCCTTTGTGTTACTTCCAAAGGTGACAAGGCCTCCTAACTTTTCAGTTAGCATGCAAAACTTGGCCTTATCTCCTGTCATATGCCTGGAGCAGCCACTGTCCAAGTACCACAAGTTGCTCTTGGCTGCCAGGCATACCTGCACACACAATTAGGGAAAAGAGTTTGGAACCCAAGTCTGATTGGGCTCCAATGCAGATGAAGTGCAAGTAAAGAAAGAGAGCATGATTTTGGGAATCCACATTTGTTTGAAGCAGTTCTGTTTAGTGGATTTTCCAGATTTCCTTTTTTTTTTTGCTTTTTCTTGTTGACTTTCTTCTTATTTGCACCAACAGAGTTATTCGCAGAATTGTTGTTATTGTGCCAATGCCTCGGCCAGGTTGCATTCATAAAGTTTTGGCCATAGTAGTTCCTGGGATGGCTGTGGAAATGTTGGTAATTCCTAGGCATCCGACTACCATACCCATTTTCCCAATTTCTGACATAGGGTCTGTAAAAGTGTGTAGGTTGATGAACATACCCTGTATGCATCCCTTGAGTTCTAGTCCACCCATACCCATTAGGATAGATTGGCTGTTTGAGGTAGTAGCACTGAACTCTAGGTGGATTGAATTTGTTGGGCTGACTTCTGAAAATATTTTGTCTTCCCTGCACCCTTGACCCTGCTGACCTATTCATAGGTTTTGGTTGGGTCCTTTTCTGTGATGATGGTGGTGAAGACTTTTTGACATTGACATGGGGTTTGTTTACCTGAGCAGGCTGACCCCTAACCTTGGGTTGAGCACTAGAGCTAGGTTTGGAAGTCCCAATTCTACTAGGCTCACCTACTTTCTATTTGCCCTTCTCTTCTGCATTTAACCTTTTCAGATTCAAATTTGTCTTTACAGAATTATTAGAATTCATGTTGATCAGAGGTCCTTTCTCCTTTTGTGCAACAAAGGAAATAGTTTTCATTCCAAAGCTTTTAGTTGCACTAGAGTTGAATCCTAGGCCCTCTCTTCTAAAATTTACCTTTGACCCCAATAATGTATTTAAATTTTAAGATCCTTGGGTCATTTTCTTAATTGTTTTTAGCTTATCCTCATTATCTTTCTGAACTTCATCAATAGATTTTTTCAACTCATTATTCACATTGAGGACAGCTTCATATTTTTCAGAAACAATTTTTATCTCATTTTCATAATTCTGAATTTTCAGTTTCCATGCATCAATTTCATTGTCTAATCTCACATTTTCTTCCTTAGAAATTTTCAGTTCTTTATTGATTTCTTCAAATTTAGAACATGTGATTTTCAGCTTACTATTCTCAGTTTCTAAGCAGGCAATTTTATCAGACAATGAAGTATCATTTTGCATGATTTTAATTTTTCTTCGTAGATGCCTATTTTCTTTTCTGACCTCATCTACTCTATCAGTAAGTTCATCATAAGCAACCATCCAATCAGTAATAGTAAAATTTTCATAGCGAGAGGATACCTCATCAGATTCTTCCACTCTATCTTCTGAGCTGGTTGCCATGAGACAGATTGGCTTCTCATCTTCAACTTCACTGTCCGAAGTGACGCTCAAAGATCCCTCGTCCTCATCACTCCAGGTACTCACCATAGCTTTCCCTTTTGTGTTTTTCTTCTTGGACTTGTCCTTGAGGTTCTGATTTGTCGGACATTCAGCTTTAAAGTGACCCGCCTTCCTGCATTGATAGCAAACATTAGTTTCAGCTTTCTTTACAGGGTTTGATTTATACCTTGTGTCTCGGCGGCCACTGTTGGGATTTCTTTGGCTGAATATTCTTCCTTCCTTCTTGAGAAATCTCCAGAATTCTCTAGTAATCATGGCAATATCAGCATTTGCCACTTCTTCTTCAGACAAGCTCTCTTCAGTTGATGATCCGTTGGGGCTGGATCGACTGGATCTGCTAGCACCAGCCTTCAGAGCTATAGGCTTCCTCTTTCTGTCAGCCTCATCTATCTTCGGCATATTCATCTCATAAGCCATTAAAGATCTGATCAGCTCATCTGCCTTAGTATTGTGTAGATCTCTTGACTCTTCCATAACTGTGGCCTTGGTGTGCCAAATTGGAGTCAAGGATCGCAAAATCTTCCTGACTACATCATACTCAGAATATTTTTTCCCAAAGCCTCTGAGACCATTTGTGATAATAGTCAGCCGAGCATACATGTCTTTGATCGTCTCATTAGGCTTCATCTTGAAAGCTTCGTATTCTGAAACCAGTAGATTAGTCTTAGTCTCTCTGACTTGTGAAGTCCCCTCATAGATGACTTCAAGTGCATCCCACATTTCCTTCGCTGAGGAGCAGGCAGATATTCGTGAGAACTCGGTGGGATGCAGAGAGCACTGGATTGCATTGATTGCACTCTAGTTGAGCGTGGACCTTCTAATTTCCTCCTTGGTCCATACATCTTCATTTGGGGACAGCTCGAAAGGTCCCTTACTGACCACCTTCTAAATTTCATAATCTTTAGCCCTCAAGAATACCTGCATACGGTGCTTCCAGTACGCGTAGTTGGTTCCATCGAAGTACGGGGTCTTGGATGTGGAGTGTCCTTCAGCTATCATCCCTCTTCCGTCCATCTGTGCTTATCCTCTTCGGGCGGTAAGTCCCTGTAGAAGAGTCTAGCTCTGATACAAAGTGTTGAAGTTAGATGGAAGGCTCTATCACCACAGGATGAGGATCTAGAGGGGGGTGAATAGATCAACTGGCTATTTTAAAAATTAGGCCTAGAATCAAATGCGGAATTAGAAGAACACTAAACAAACACAGCCAATGCACCGAATGAAACACACGAGAGGCACAAGGCTTTTAGGTGGTTCGGTCAATCCGACCTACGTCCACCCCACATTCAACTCAAATGTGGATTACTGCTGATACACAGCTTCAATCTGCTGGGCTCTACAGCTTGCCAACAACGGCTGGGGCTTACAGCTTATCCCGACCAGAGAAACACCCTCTGCAACAGCTGAGAATCACAGCTTGCTCTGTTGGGCACTACAGCTTAGCCGACCAGAGGAACACCTCTGCAACCCGCTGCCTCACAGCTTGAAACCGCTGACTAACAGCTTGATCGAACAAGAGTTTTCAAAGGAAAATAACAAAGACTGAAAACAAGCAAAACACATAATCGAATGGAAGAAGACCAAAACGACTGTAGCTCAAAGTTGAGCAATATCAGCTCTGGTAACTGGACCAACAGACTGATTCACAAGCTCTCACAATAACTCTCTCAACTCATCTCTCTTTTTCTTCTTCTCTCCTTTTCTTCTTCTCTGCTTTTCTTCCTATCACAGTGGATCTCGGTGGCTGCTGCTTCAGACTGGATGCGTAGACTTCGCCAACCTCGATCAGTCTTCTTCTGTGGAAGAAGGCTCATATATATGGCAGCAGCAGCAGCAGCCAGGGCGGGTGTGGTTTCCACATTTCCCGCCCTAAGAATTCGGACCACGTGGAAGCATCCAATAGGCTGTCAGTCCATGTGTCATCATCTGGTCAGGCCTTCCAGCCTCGGATCACGTGCCCTCCTTAAGCTTCACGAGCAGAGCACCCAGAGACTAGTGCGTTCTCGCACGGGAGCATACGAAGTCTCAGGGGAGCATCTATGGCCTCTGGACAGCATCACCAGCGTCAGGGGAGCATGTGGAGCACATGCTGTCTCTGGGGAGCAATCACTGCTCCAGGGGAGCATCCTCAAAGTTAGGGAAGCATTAGCAGTCACTGGAGGGCATACTCGGTCCCAGGAGAGCATCCGGGGGGACAGGCGAGCATGCACGTCTGATGTACCGACTCTACCAATGTATAGACTTGGTGGATAGTGATGCATAGCCAAACGGATGTACAGACTTCACTCTGAATGCATGAACAGTGAATGAGTGTATAGACTTGATCAAGAGAGACGCTGGCTAATCGGAGCATTAACAGTCACTGGAGAGCATACTCGGTCCCAGGAGAGCATCCGGAGGGACAGGCGAGCATGCGCGTCTGATGTACAGACTTGTGAAAGACTTGAATGCACGACCGATGGATGCAATGTATAGACTTTGCAAGATGTGAAGGAGTTGAGTGTATAGACTTCACGATGTGAAGACTTGTCCACAAATGATTGTACAGACTTGAGGTGAAGACCGATGTATAAACTTTCTAAAAGAACGGCTGTATAGACTTGAAGCAATGGAAAACATCAACTGTATAGACTTTGAACTGCAGCGTAGGCAAAGGCATCGATGTATAGACTTTGAAGCTAAACGTAGGTAAATAACCCAATGTGCAGACTTTGAATCGCAACGAAGGAACATATGCCAATGTCCAGACTTTGGCAACAACGATGTACAGACTTGGCCAAACAGTCCAATGTATGGACTTGAGGCATGGAGGCCAATGTACAGACTTTACCTCGTGCAAGTTATAGTGAATGAATGTATAGACTTTGGAGTCTGAGACTAATGTATAGACCTTGTAAAACAGAAGCCTGTATAGACTTGAAAGATCAAGACGCTAAGGAAGACGGTCATTGTACAGACTTTGCCTTAGACTCTAAATGAGACGGACAGTGTGTAGACTATGCAATGCACTGTGGATGTATGGACTTTGCAATCGACAGGCAATGTACACACTTGCTAGGATGCTGCAATAGACACGGACAGTGTACAGACTTATCTGATAAAAGGGACTTTGAGACTTTGAGTGTGTGTTCAGTGTGAAAACAAGATAAAATGCATATAACACAAGACAATCTGATAAAAGTAATTTCATCAAAACATAAACAGTGTTACCAATCAATCAAAACAATATGTTGCCATATGAAGTAAAGTTACATGTCAACACCATCAACACATAGGAGTCACAACATGAAAGACCTTGCTGATTCATTTAAGTGCATTCATATGTGTTCATGTATTTGTGAATGTGTGCTTGTGAATGACATTCCAATATATCTTTCTGACATCTGGTCGATGCATTCATGTAACAGAGTCTGCACATTGCCTGTAGACTGTACAAAGTCTGCACATTCGTTGCTGCATAGTCTGCACATCGCTGCATAGTCTACACATCCTTGGCTGCTGCACTCGCAAGTCTTTACATTGAAGTCTGTACAGCCCTTGCATTGCATATACATTGAAGTCTATACATTCATGCACAGCAAGTTTGCATGCATTACTTTAACCAGTCTATACATCACTGCACATGCCTTCTGCGAAGTCTGTACATCCCAAGCATAACATAGTAAGTGCATGCCTTCTTCGAAGTCTGTACATTCTTCAAGGGCATAGTCCATGCATTCAGATCAAGTCTATACAGAGCTCGCAAAGTATGTACATTCCTTAGCATCTTGTGCATGCATCGTCTAGCAAGTTGGTACATCGCTCACTTGCATGTTCATCAAAGTCTACACATTGCACAAAGTCTATACATTGCAGTGTCAAGTCTGCACATTCCTTAGTGGCAAGTCTATACATTCCTCGAATTCAAGTCTGTAGATTGGCCAAGTCTACACATCGTCTCCTTGCTTCAAGTCTGCACATTGGCCAAGTCAGTACATCGCCACTTGTTCATGCATCGTCAAAGTCTACACATTGCACTGTACATCGGACCAAGTCTGTACAGTCTCTTTTAGAGTCTATACAATGCATGCTCGTTCATTCATAGTCCATGCATTGTCAAGTCTATACATTGGAGTTGAGCATATAGGAAGTCTATACATCGTCAGTGCATTTCCCGTTGAACTCTCAAGTCTATACATTGGCATCCTTACCTACGTTGCACTTGCAAGTTTGTACAGCCTGTGAGGTCCGTCTCACTTTACGTCTCATTTGGACATAAAGTCTATACATCAACTGTCTCAGTTGAGCTTTAAAGTCTGTACATCCACAGTCTCACTTGAGCTTTAAAGTCTATACATCATCTAGCGTCTCATGTTGCGTCTCTTTCAGCGTCTCATGCAAGTATGTACATCGCATGCATTTCACACAGCAAGTCTGTACACTGGCATGGTTGCTTTGATGCCGTAGCAAGTCTGTACATCCTTGTTCTTGTGCACACTTCAGTGCATTAAGTCTGCACATTGTTTGCACTCGCTCAAGTCTATACATCCAGTGTCTATACGTTGTTTGCACACTGCTCGCACACAGAAGTCTGCACATTCCTTTCTAATATGTTCATACATCATTTGTCAAGTGTGTACATTGAGGTCGCATGAAGTCATTCAAAGTCTACACATTCTCACAATGTATATACTTGCCTATATGGTGCATCTGAAGTCTGTACACTACTTTCTCATATGCATTCAGAACTTCACGCCATCAAGTCTGTACATTGCATGTGTCGCAGACATAGCAAGTCTGCACATCACAGACAAAGTCTGTACATTCGCCACCATGCATTAAGTCTCAAAGTCTGTACAGCCTTTTACATTGGACTTAAAGTCTATACATTGGCAAAGTCTGTACATCGTTGGCTTGTGCATGCATCGCTAAGTCTATACAATGCATCGTCTCATGCATCGTCACCCAAGTCTATACATTGTCTAGCACACACACATCAAGTCTGTACAGCCAGATCGGTCAAGTCTGTACATCCATTGCCTTGCAGCATGCACGCTATCAAGTCTGTACAGCCTACACACACAAGTCCATTCATTGTCATCGCCACACGCATTGAAAGTCTATACACTCTTGTGTCTGCATTGCATTCACTTCAAGTCTATACAATGCCGTGTTCACATGCTTCAAAGTCTATACATTGTGTGCTTCAAGCATTCAAGTTTGTACACTGGTGGCGTCTGGTGCAGGCACAGCAAGTCTGTACATTGAGTTCTCATGCATGTAAACATCAAGTCTATAGACTCCCTTGTTGCATGTCTATACATTCGATTGCTTCATGCATCACACAGAAGTCTGCACATTCCTTTCTGTTTTGTTCATGCATTATTTCATTAAGTCTATACATTCATTGTTGATCGACTAAAGTAACTCTGTCATTGTACAGGCTGACGATTGGGCACGTGATCTGAGGTTGGCACCTGGCACGTGATCCTAGGTTATCTGGACAGAGAGGGCACAAGCCCTGCACACGCCCTACATCTACTGCTGATATAAATAGAAGCGATCGAGTAAGAGTGATGAAAAATGGAGACTGTGATAGAAGAAGGTGAGAGCAGTAGAGAAGCAGAAGAAGAAGAAGAAGAAGAAGAAAGAAGAAAAGTGAGCCTGAGCAGAAGAATAGAGAGAGCAGAAGAGAGATCGAGAAAGAGAAGCTGAGAGCCAGAGTGAGAGAGCAGAAGAAGAAAAAGAAAAAGTGAAAGAGGGAGAGAGGGTTCATGAAGAAGAAGAAAGAGGATTCTTTAGAAGATCTGTTCATTGGCATTTGGATCAAATCCAAGCCAGACTTGCTCCTGCGAGAGCTACATTTTACATTGCATTTCCAGCTTTCCGATTGCTATATTTTCATTTCTTGTTTTCCTTTTATTTGATCATTGTGCTTTCCGATTCTTTGGTTAGAGATCGGTGTTCCTCTTGTGGTCTCAAGAGAAGGGAGACTTGTCTCCGGTTTACAAGTGACAAGTTGTCACTTGTGGGTTCCCCTCCAGTTTGGAGGAAGGGAGATTCATATCTGGTTCTGGTCTTGTGGGTTGCAAGTCTAGGTGTTCCCTCTGGGTTTCAGAGGAAGAGAGACCTCGGTCTCTGGTTTGCTAGTGACTGGGTGTCACTAGTGGTTCCCTCCGGTTTGGAGGAAGAGGGGAGGTTGTTCCCCTGGTCAAGTTATTTGGCAGCAAGTGTTTGCAGACTGAGTCTGCTATTCTAGCGTTAGCTAGTGGAAGCCTCACTCCGGTTTGGAGTGAGGGGTGGACGTTGGTCTTGGTGACCGAACCACCTAAAAATCGTTTGTGCAGTGTGGTTGGGTTTGTGTGCTTGTTCCTTGTCTTCTACCTCCTTCACAGGTTGTCTGAGCATTCTTGTTTCTACCTGTGCAGTGGGTTGATTGCTCTCTTTTGCTTCCGCTAGTTGATTGTTTAGGCACGCCTTATATATTTGCTCTTTGGTTTAAAAGAGAACTTAACTTGTTCTTCAGATTGTCTATTTTGCTTGTTAGTGTTCTAGTCTTTTATTGAGCGAAAAGTTTTTAAGGGTAGGATTCATTCACCCCCCCCTCTGAATCCATCGCACCGATCCTATCATTTTGTATCAGAGCCGGTGTCTGCATAGTAGGTCCAGAGACCTGCAGATCCGATCCTGCTATCTTCGGTGCATTTTTGTTAGAGTTGGTTTATCGGTTTGAATCCACTGCTTTGAATTAGTTTTGATCTGCTTCAATGGCTCATCCACCCGTCTTTAGTGGTTCTGATTTCAACCAGTGGCACAGTGCTTTCCGTGCACATGTTAAATCTGTTGATCCAGACCTGTGGAAAGTGATTTCACATGGTCCACATAAACTACCAAAAGATCAGTCCAAATGGACTAACAAGCATCGATCTATGTGTGCAGAAAATCAGAAAGCACTGGAGTTAATTAAGGCCGTGACTAATCGAGCTCTTCATTCATGTTTCCTTGGTTGCAGATCTGCAAGGGATATATTGAAGATGATAAAGAGAGTCAGGAAGGAAAATCAAACGAGCTGCATGATGGCTAACAGAAGTAATCAAAGTGGCAGCGATCAAGGCAGCAATCAGGATGAAGACGATAATGATGAGGAGGTTAACCCTTTTGAGAACTATACTTTAGATGATTGGGAGAATGCATATGCTAAATTATTAGAGTCATATGAGAGGTTAAGAAAATAGTATAAAAAATTGAAAAAGGGTACTGGGTTAGATAGTTCAAGTTCTCCATGTGAAAATTGTTCAAATATCAAGCAATCTCATGATGCCTGTTTGTCTGATATCCATGTGCATAAAAATCAGAATGAAAAATTGAAGAAGGAACTTGAATGTGTCTGCTCTGAACTATGTAGGCTAAAATCTGAAAATGACTCTCTTAGAAAATATGTTAAAGAAAATGAAGAAAAATTTGGGAAACTTGAGCAAGAGAAGAACTTGTTTGCTGAAAAATTTAATGTCATAAGATCTGTAAATATGGAATTGCAGAAAGATCTTGAAAAATAGCAAAAAGAATTGAAAGAGTTTGAAGCTGGGAGAGAAAGCAAGGTTAACTTAGAAGATCAGACTCTAATAAATGAGTTAATTCAAAATGACAAGCTTAAGGAAGAAAATGAGAAGTTAAAACTGCTGAACTCTTTGATATCTGAAAGGCTTCTTACTTTGGAGAAAGGGAAAATCATCTGTACAAATGAAACTGAAAAAGTAGATGAGCTGAGAAAGGAGATCGAAGAATATAAAATTGCCAACAAAGTTTTGAATGAAGCTGTCAATTGCAGTGAACAAGAGATTGCAAGTTATGAAATACAAGCTGCATCTCTTGAAAACAAAATTCAGGATTTGAACAGAGTTTTGTCTAAATTTGTTGATGGGCAAGAAAACCTAGACAAGCTACTAGGTGTAAAAGTGAATATTCAAAAGGAATGGTTAGGCTACATCAATGTCAATAAAAAGGCTTTTCAGAACAAAGTAATGACATCATTTGTTAATGCTTCAAATGTAGCCACCACCTCAAAAGTGAAACACCCCATTGTTCAGAAAATGCAGAAACAAAATGACCTCCAGA
This sequence comes from Amorphophallus konjac, assembly GCA_022559845.1. NCBI lineage: Eukaryota > Viridiplantae > Streptophyta > Magnoliopsida > Alismatales > Araceae > Amorphophallus > Amorphophallus konjac. Next base: position 156,526,036 of record CM040118.1, on the reverse strand, counting down.
AATAAGCTGAAAAAGTGAAAAAGTATGTTCATGTGAAGAACAACCAAAGAAACAATCATGCTGAAGCTGTGCATGTGACACATAACCTAAACACACACACACATGCACACAAAAAGAAAATGTCATGCCACTATTGTCATAAACTTGGACATCTAATGCATGAATGTAGGTTGATGGAAAAGGATGGTCTGAGTGCTAGAAAATATCATGATAAAAATATTTCATTTCAGAAAAAAGGAATTGAATGTTTTAATTATGGTAAATTAGGACACAAGATTACACAATGCTGGTTTATTAATGATAAGAAAAAATCACACTCATATCATGCTAAATTTCATGCAAACAATCATGCTGTTAACAAGAACAAGTTTGATTCAATAAACCAGCATATGACATGCTTTAATTGTGGAAAATTGGGTCATAAGAGATTTGAATGCTGGCTAAGTGGTAGTGGGAGAAATTCTAATTCATGCTTTAACTGTGGCAAGATGGGGCACATTGCAGCCCAATGTTGACATGCTCAGGGAAGGAAGTCTAACTATAAATCTGGTAAATTCCCTGTCAATAGAAACACTTCTGGTAGAAATGGATTTATTTTTGAAAGGAAAACTCTTGCATGTCTTGAAAGTGGAAAGCCAGGTCACAGGGCTGCAAGCTGTTGGCTGGCAGGATACCAAAGCCAGACTGGTTTTGGCAAACAGAATTTTAATTCTGTTAACAAAAATTTTCATGCATATGCACATAGAATTCATGCTAATAAGAATGTGCATAAATCAAATCTGAAATCTGCTGCATCTTGCTACTATTGTGGTACATTTGGTCATTCAATGAATAATTGCTATTTGATGAAATCTGATGACCTTCATGCACAAAAATTGTTGAGAAAACCTGCTAGGAATGTCACTGTTAATTCAGGACCCAAGACCTCTTGGGTACCTGCTTGTGCAAGGTGAACATTGTTTTGCAGGTGTGCCTTGGGACTGAGGAATAAAGAGGGGTAAATAAGCCAAGGCACTCAAAAGAAAACCCCTTTCTGAATTTTTCAGGTAAACTCTCTGCATTTCCTGTTTTGAAATTTATTGCATATCTTGTTAAATGTGTTTCATGTATATTTGTCATCTTTTGCACACTATGAGTATTCATGTCTCTCAATGCTCATACTGAATTGTCTGTTTAGATATTAGAATAAGAATGAACTTGCATTTTTGAAAATCTGAATAGACTGAATTTGAAGCCTGTATGTGATATCATGCATGACCAATATGGTATATCAAATGGTAAGCTACCAAAAGGCGGATGAAGTCTGTCTGGGGGTTCTTACTATGTGTGAGATGGTCTTTTAGACCATGTTCTCTGCCTAGTACCATGGGTCATATTGCTTAGTAGGGTAGTGTGAATGGGCATGAGTCACAAAATCATATGTTCAGTCTTCATGGCAAACATTGCATGTTTTCAGGGGGAGTTAATTGCATGTCTTTGCATGGCAATCAATGTTGAGTCTTTGCATGTCTTTGCATACATGTAGTTAATTGCATGTTATCCTTGAAAATCCTGAAACATGCCAGACCTCATGTTATCTTACTTGGTGTGTATATCCTCTTTATTGATTCTATTGATAAACCTTGATCATATCAGAAAATATTGAGCTTCAAAATCACTTATTCTTGCTGAATCTCTTCTATCAGTCATTCATAAAGATTTAAATGGGGCATGTCTCGATCATAAATCTGAAAACACTTGAACTAGGAATCTTCTATTATACGATTTTATGATTGTCTGAAATAACTCAGCTGGTTTAAGTTTAATGTATCCATTGAGTTTGTCTTTAAATCTCTTAAAAATATCCGAATCATGTTTAATAAACTTTAACCAACTGTTTCATGCTGTGTCTTGTAAAAACTTCTGAAATCTGCACTATTGATTACATGGCTTTATTTGGTCAAGTACATGAAATTAGTATTGATTTGAAGCAAATGAGTTTTTCTGAATTGTCTAAAGGGTAAATTGTCAGAGCAATGACTTTGGTCACTGAGAAACCATGTCCAAAGGACTGTGTCATGAGGTGCCATAGTTAACTCTGCTTAAGAATGATTGTTAATCAGGCAGAGCACTGGCATGCACACTGAGAAACACATCTTATTCATCAAAGAAATGAGTTGAGGTATGTCATGAGGTGTAAATGTTAACTCTGTTAATATAAAGCATGACTGTTAGTCACACTAAGTGCTTAGGGATATTGGCGTCTGATCAATGAATATCCTCTAGTTACAAGGTGTGCACTGAACCAGAGTGCTCGTAAAATCTGTAGCATGAAAATTTGTTGAAAAAATTATAATATTTGAATATTGATGCAAAAATCATATTGCTATAACCCTAGACAAAATCACATGACTTCATAACTGCTTGATCTCAATACTAGTGAATGTAATTCCGAAAGAAGTCATTAAATTTGATTGTGTAAGAGAAAGGGAAGCTAATCAAGATATAAATATAAGGGCTTGGTTCATTTTTATTAAACAATGTTTTAGATATAAATACAGAATTTTATTGACAAACTTAACATACATCATTTTTAAACCCCGCTGATCAATAAAGTTCATTCATAAGCCCTTATAATGGAAGACTTTGAATACTTATGTTTTGGATTTATGAGATTGATATCTCCTTGAAAATCTTGTTGACTTCCATGTGTTTGGAGCTTAGTGAAATTCTTTTCCTCACTGTCATTGATTCATCATGACTTGAACTTATCCTTGATTGCCCCTGTGGTCTCCTTCTCATTCATTTCATAAGGTTCCATTTATTGAGGGGGAGCTTCCTTGTCATATGAATCATGCTGCATAGAAATTCTTAAAGGGGGAGAATTGTCTTGCATTCATAAATTTAGGGGGAGTTCTTGCATTTCTTGTTGCATCTGCATCTCTGCATTCATACCTCTCCCATTTTTTTTAAAAAATAAAAGGGGAGAAATTGGTATGAGTCATATTGCTCTTTGGGGAAGACTGTGCTTTCATGTAGTTAAAGGGAGAAATATAATATCAATCGTTTCATACCTGCTTAATTTTACTCTCTCTAACTAATGTCTTTTTGCTGAAGTCAAAGGGGGAGAATGTTTTTGACTTGAGTCAGTGTGACTCATAGTGTTGCCATCATCAAAAAGGGGGAGAATGTTGTGCCCCTGTGGTTTTGATGATAGCAAACACTATAAGTCACCATATGTATGTGTGCATGAAAGACCTTACTAATTCATTTAAGTGCATTCATATGTGTTCATGTATTTGTGAATGTGTGCTTGTGAATGACATTCCATTATATCTGTCTGACATCTGGTCGATGCATTCATGTAACAGAGTCTGCACATTGCCTGTAGACTGCACAAAGTCTGCACATTCATTGCTGCATAGTCTGCACATCGCTGCATAGTCTACACATCCTTGGCTGCTGCACTCGCAAGTCTTTACATTGAAGTCTGTACAGCCCTTGCGTTGCATATACATTGAAGTCTATACATTCATGCATAGCAAGTCTGCATGCATTACTTTAACCAGTTTATACATCACTGCACATGCCTTCTATGAAGTCTGTACATCCCAAGCATAACATAGTAATTGCATGCCTTCTTCGAAGTCTGTACATTCTTCAAGGGCATAGTCCATGCATTCAGATCAAGTCTGTACAGAGCTCGCAAAGTCTGTACATTCCTTAGCATCTTGTGCATGCATCGTCAAGCAAGTCAGTACATCGCTCACTTGCATGTTCATCAAAGTTTGCACATTGCACAAAGTCTATACATTGCATTATCAAGTTTGTACATTCCTTAGTGGCAAGTCTATACATTCCTCAAATTCAAGTTTGTACATTGGCCAAGTCTACACATCGTCTCCTTGCTTCAAGTCTGCACATTGGCCAAGTCTGTACATCGCCACTTGTTCCTGCATCGTCAAAGTCTACACATTGCATTGTACATCGGACCAAGTCTGTACAGTCTCTTTTAGAGTCTATACAATGCATGCTCGTTCATTCATAGTCCATGCATTGTCAAGTCTATACATTGGACTTGAGCATATAGGAAGTCTATACATTGTCAGTGCATTTCTCGTTGAACTCTCAAGTCTATACATTGGCATCCTTACCTACGTTGCACTTGCAAGTCTGTACAGTCTGTGAGGTCTGTCTCACTTAGCGTCTCATTTGGACATAAAGTCTGTACATCCACCGTCTCAGTTGAGCTTTAAAGTCTGTACATCCACAGTCTCACTTGAGCTTTAAAGTCTATACATCGTCTAGCGTCTCATGTTGCGTCTCTTTCAGCGTCTCATGCAAGTACGTACATCGCATGCATTTCACACAACAAGTCTGTACACTGTCATGGTTGCTTTGATGCCGTAGCAAGTCTTTACATCCTTGTTCTTGTGCACACTTCAGTGCATCAAGTCTGCACATTGTTTGCACTCGCTCAAGTCTATACATCCAGTGTCTATACGTTGTTTGCACACTGCTCGCACACAGAAGTCTGCACATTCCTTTCTGATATGTTCATACATCATTTGTCAAGTGTGTACATTGAGTTCGCATGAAGACATTCAAAGTCTACACATTCTCACAATGTACCTACTTGCCTATATGCTGCATCTGAAGTCTGTACACTACTTTCTCATATGCATTCAGAACTTCACGCCATCAAGTCTGTACATTGCATGTGTCACAGACATAGCAAGTCTGCACATCACAGACAAAGTCTGTACATTCGCCACCATGCATTAAGTCTCAAAGTCTGTATAGCCTTTTACATTGGACTTAAAGTCTATACATTGGCAAAGTCTATACATCGTTGGCTTGTGCATGCATCGCTAAGTCTATACAATGCATCGTCACCCAAGTCTATACATTGTCTAGCACACATACATCAAGTCTGCACAGCCAGATCGATCAAGTCTATACATCCATTGCCTTGCAGCATGACCGCTATCAAGTCTGTACTGCCTACACACACAAGTCCATTCATTGTCATCGCCGCACGCATTGAAAGTCTATACACTCTTGTGTCTGCATTGCATTCACTTCAAGTGTATACAGCGCCGTGTTCACATGCTTCAAAGTCTATATATTGTGTGCTTCGAGCATTCAAGTCTGTACACTGGTGTCGTCTGGTGCAGGCACAGAAAGTCTATACATTGAGTTCTCATGCATGTAAATATCAAGTCTATACACTCCCTTGTTGCATGTCTATACATTCGATTGCTTCATGCATCACACAGAAGTCTGCACATTCCTTTCTGTTTTGTTCATGCATTATTTCATTAAGTCTATACATTCATTGTTGATCGACTGAAGTAACTTTGTCATTGTACAGGCTGACGATTGGGTAAGTGATCCGAGGTTGGCACCTAGCACATGATCCTAGGTTATCTGGACAGAGAGGGCACAAGCCCTGCACACGCCCTACATCTGCTGCTGATATAAATAGAAGCGATCGAGCAAGAGTGATGAAAAATGGAGACTGTGATAGAAGAAGGTGAGAGCAGCAGAGAAGCAGAAGAAGAAGAAGAAGAAAGAAGAAGAAGAGTGAGCCTGAGCAGAAGAATAGAGAGAGCAGAAGAGAGATCGAGAAAGAGAAGCTGAGAGCCAGAGTGAGAGAGCAGAAGAAAAAAAAGAAAAAGAGAAAGAGAGAGAGGGTTCGTGAAGATGAAGAAACGGATTCTTCAGAAGATCTATTCACTGGCATTTGGATCAAATCCAAGCCAGACTTGCTCCTGCGAGAGCTACATTTTACATTGCATTTCCAGCTTTCCGATTGCTGTATTTTCATTTCTTGTTTTCCTTTTATTTGATCACTGTGCTTTCCGATTCTCTGGTTAGAGATCGGTGTTCCTATTGTGGTCTCAAGAGAAGGGAGACTTGTCTCCGGTTTGCAAGTGACAGGTTGTCACTTGTGGGTTCCCCTCCAGTTTGGAAGAAGGGAGATTTGTCTCAGGTTCTAGTCTTGTGGGTTGCAAGTCCAGGTGTTCCCTATGGGTTTCAGAGGAAGAGAGACCTCGGTCTCTGGTTTGCTAGTGACTGGGTGTCACTAGTGGTTCCCTCCGGTTTGGAGGAAGAGGGGAGGTTGTTCCCCTGGTCAAGCTGTTTGGCAGCAAGTGTTTGCAGACTGAGTCTGCTGTTCTAGCGTTAGCTAGTGGAAGCCTCACTCCGGTTTGGAGTGAGGGGTGGACGTAGGTCTTGGTGATCGAACCACCTAAAAATTGTCTGTGCAGTGTGGTTGGGTTTGTGTGCTTGTTCCTTGTCTTCTACCTCCTTCACAGGTTGTCTGAGCATTCTTGTTTCTACATGTGCAGTGGGTTGATTGCTCTCCTTTGCTTCCGCTGGTTGATTGTTTAGGCGCGCCTTATATATTTGCTCATTGGTTTAAAAGAGAATTTAACTTGTTCTTCAGATTGTCTATTTTGCCCTGTTACTGTTCTAGTCTTTTATTGAGCGAAAAGTTTTTAAGGGTGGGATTCATTCACCCCCCCCCTTTGAATCCATCACACCGATCCTATCATTCCCTTCCCTATCGATCGTCCCTTTTCGGATTGCGTTTGACCACGGGTTGTGTGCCCCTCGTAGGCTAGTCCTCGGGGCTTCCCTTCCCTTATTGGTCGTCTCATCCGATCGCTTTTAACCCTCGGAACCATGGTGCCCCTCGTAGGCTAGTCCTCGAGGTTCCCTATCCGTTTGGGATCCGCTGGCCGCCATTGTGCCGTCCGGCTTGTTAGGGGCTTACTCCGCACGTGAGTATGTCCCCGTTTCTGCCCTGCAATCCTTCAGGGATGGGGAAGATGCTGCCCAATTTTCACCTGGCTTTGAACACTAAGTTACCCTTGTGATTTGGACTAAATAAAGCATACTTCTGAAAGAATGAACCTTCATGCTCGAGTATGGACCTTGCACGAACTTATGACTCTGCTTCTGGAGAGCTTGGGACTCCAACTTAATAAACAATTAACACAATCAAACCCAAAATCCTCAAGAACATCTTAATAAATCAAATAAACCAAAAAAATACCTCAAAAATCAACTAAACCGGTGCGTCATAAAACCGGCATGGTACCCCCCCACGCCGGATTAACCTTAGACTCAAACTCAAAATTTTCTAATTGGTTCATACCCGGCGTGCCCTATTCCGGTGCGCCCCAAGCCACCCGCGTCGGTGAGGGCATGTTGCTCATGGCCGCACCGTTAAACCCCTTCACCTACGCTACCCCGCGCCGTTTTGAACACTATACCTACGTTCCACCACGCCGAATTTGAATAAACTATTCTCCACGCCGATTTAACCGCAACCACTGTGTTTTAAGGCTTTGTTTCCCACGCGGAATATCGGGATTGGCAGTAGAAAACGCTAGTAATGATAACATGCTAAGCTAAGAATTAACATAATGTCACGAACAGAAATAACTCTAAATTTATTACAATAACCATCAAATCGACTTAAACATAATCATGCATAACCTCTACTTGACTCTGTTACAATAACTAACACAAGCTCTAAGGCATAACTAGATGTAAAATAACTATAACAATCTCAACATATCTATTAACTGATACACTCCAAGTCATCACTCTGGCCCATTCCCATCCATCTGTGAATCTTCACCTGAGCTACTTGGAAAGGGGGAAACAACTATATGAGCGAACGCTCAGTAGGTAACAACAGGCAAGTGTAAGTAATTAACCAATTAATTACATGTTTATAAGAAACGGAAAGAAAAGAAAAGACGATCGGATGAAACGACATAAAGAAAGTGATAAATAACGAAATGGAATAACAATATGGCAGGATGATATAACTACAAGAATTGCAAGTTTGTGAACAATATAAATAATAGGAAATTGTAGGAAATTGGCCAACAAACAAGAATATAACCAAGTCGAACATGATTCAAGTAAGAGATTAAGAGATCGTTGTCATAGACATCACGCTAGTCATGCACTCGGTGCAATGCCTCACTATGTCATTACAAACTCCCATGGGCACAAGTACTTTTCGGGCGCTCTCCTCAAGACCAGACCGGGCCCCTATGATGCGTTGGCATTGATTTATTGGATCCAAGATCCCAAGTTCCATCTAGACTTTAATCAAGTTACAATGGCCAATTGCAATCAAGTACAAACTTACCTAGGAACATCCCAAGCCTAAGTTGAAGAGATACTGTCCAGAATTTCTGCCCAGGAGTTCAAGTTATAAAGAACCATCATGTTCTTGGATTTGAAAACTCATCTCTGGATGATACGCGGTCACTACTGGGCCGCTCAAGTACTTGTGCGGTCGACTCCGGGCCGCACTAACAGGAACTGGGCTGGGTTCAACCTTCGCGAGGTCAAGGTTGAACGGCTGATTAAGGGCCGCTCTTCAACATGAACGGTAAGTATTGGGCCGCACAAGGCTAGAAGTTTAGGAAATCGAAGACAGGATATACGGTCCTGACAGAGCGGCTCATTAATTGAACGGTCCATTAAGGGCCGCCTGATAAGCTGTACGGTCAATTACTATCAGCACAACACATGACCTAACAACAAATCTAGAAATTCACCGAAGTGGGATCCCGGGCTGCCATAGGCAGGGTGGAACTGAACTAGAGTCCATCCCACTGTCTACTGGTCGGCCTAGGGTCTACTGGGCTGATCAAATCAGGAATTGGCCGAAGATGGATCAAGGATAATTGGCCAAAACTAATTGGCATTAGCCAGGGATGAACGGTCGCCACAGGGCCGTTCAGGGAGATATGTGGTCCACTAACGGCCGCACATGTCTCTGTTAGTCCAATTCGGACTATGACTCATATCACAGCAGTTCGATTGAGTCTAGGTTCAATTCTAGGGGATAATAATGGTTCAAGATTAACGGTTCAGGTATAAGGTTATAACAAGTATAAACCTAATAGCCATTTCAAATATAAATGATTCACAATTAAGATTGACATTTATTGGAAAGATGAATCAAGATCAAGCATAAATTAAATAAATCAGCAAGAATTATTTACTATCATGAATTACAGTTTATTAGGTGTGTTGATAACATGCCATTTACCACTAATCTACTAACATAACATGCTATAATGACAATTAATCTGTTCTGTTATAGATGTGCGGTCGGGCCTGGACCTTACATCTCCATATATGGTCACGGACAGGCCGCGCATGCCCCCTCAGGTCCAAAGGCCTGCAGGAGATGGACGGTCGGTGGGGTGCTGCTGGGAGGGATGTACGGTCTGGGACTGGCCGCATGACAGACATGCGATTTGGATTCGGCCGCATGTTCCAGGGAAACGATCAGAGTTAGAAACCTTTAAACGGTCAACAACAGGCCGCCTGTCTTGGTTGGGCGGTCTATCGTGTGGCCGCACAAGTCCAGACAGGTTGCTCACCCTTCTGCCTTGCCCGACTATGGCGAGGTTTCTAGGGTTAGACTAAAACATGGAATTCGCATGATATAAAGCATAAAATTTGGGGCTTTTACTACCAAAAGAAAGAGCACGAAAAACGCTACAAGATGCATGAATCAATTTTATGTTTAAAGCCTGAAATTAGTAATTAATCGAAAGGGAACAATTATAACCCTAGTTCTGACATGCTTCTACTAAAACTAAAAATTCTCGCAGAACACTTGATAAAATTTAAAGCTTTCTGCATCAATGAAAAGCTGACACGATGATGCTTCCAACCATATATTATTTGTAGGGTTTATCTTTCTATCACCTACCTGAATCAGATGAAGAAAGAAGGAGAAAGAAAACCCGAGGCGCTTGTACACGCAGCCCCTAATCACCGGAGATCTCCCTCGATCCAACTCCTCTGCAGCCGTCACTGGTTCTAAATGACTCTAGGGTTAGAGAGCTTCATTTTTATAGGTCGCACGCCTTCTAGAGGTTTCTCTGCGCGGAGTATTCGTCCACGCAAGTTGGGTTAATGTGAACGTCGCCGCAATTGTTGACGTGATCCAACCTCCGCCGATTGCATCTCCTAGGGTTAGGGTTTCGGGAAAATAAGAGAGGGGAAATGATTCTCTCATCATGGCCTTTCATTTACCACCGGTTTGGGCTCATTTGATAGAGTATTGGGCTCGAATTTCGTGTTACAAGGTATGGTTAACTAAGTGTTTTTTTTTTGCTTAAACCACTAATTCGACCTATTTACAGATTTTATTTGGGTTGGTCACAGAAGACAAGTTTATTAAACGTGTTATCCTCTACGAGAATATATTTTTTTTGTATTTTTATAAAATGGTCAAAATCTAGCTTAGTCTATTTATTAAGGAATTTCTAATTAATTTCTTAAAAAATCGGAGTATTACACCCTCCCCCACTTAAGGAATTTGGTCCTCCAAATTCAATGCACTTAATAATAAAAAGAGGGAGTGAGACAGCTCACCTAGAATAAGTCAGGGTACTGCCTCCGTATAGTATCTTCTGACTCCCAAGTAGCTTCTTCAGTTCCACGCCGACTCCACTACACTTTAACCATCGGTATGGAACAATTCCTGAGTTGTTGTTACTTCCGATCCAAAATCTTGATCGGTCTTTCTTCATAAGTCAGATCTTCCTTCAATTCGAAGTCCATATGCTGAATAATGGGAGTGGGATCATACACATATTTCCGTAACATAGACACATGGAAAACATTGGGTACTCTAGATAACTAAGGTGGTAGTGCCAAACGGTAAGCAACCTCCCCCACTCTTTCTAGAATCTCGAATGGACCAATGTATCTTGGACTCAGTTTGCCCTGAATACCAAATCTTTGAATTCCTCTCATAGGAGAAACCTTTAAAAACACATGCTCACCAACCTAAAATTCCAAAGCTCTCCTCCTAGTGTCGGCATAACTCTTCTGTCTTGATTGTGCTACTTGCAACCGATCTCTGATAATACGGATGTTCTTGGACGATTCGAAAATGAGATATGGTCCAAGCCATTGCTTCTCACCTACCTCATCCCAACATAACGGGGATCGACAGCTTCTACCATACAAAGCTTCAAATGGAGCCATCTGAATGCTGGCCGGGTAACTGTTGTTGTAGGCGAATTCAACCAATGCCATGTGATCACTCCAACTACCTCCAAAGTCAATCATGCAGGCTCTAAGCATATCTTCCACTATCTGATTGGTCCTTTCAGTCTGTCCGTCTGTTTGTGGATGGAAAGTAGTATTGAAATTAAGATGAGTTCCCAAGGACTCTTGCAATCCTCTCCAAAAATGAGAAGTGAACCTGGGGTCTCTATCAGACATAATGCTGACTGGTATACTATGTAGTCTTACCAATTCCTTCATATACAAAAATGCCAAGACATCAACTGTCCATTTAGACTTAATTGATAAGAAATTAGCAGATTTTGTCAATCTGTCGACAATCACCCATATTGCATCAAATCCACTACGAGTCCTAGGTAGACCCATAATGAAATCCATGCCAATACTCTCCCACTTCCATTGGGGTATATCAAGGGGTTTCAATTTCCCTGCTGGTCTGAAATGCTCGGCCTTGACTTGCTGACAAACCAAACATCTACTTACGAAGTCCACAACATCCCTTTTCATATTCGACCACCAAAAAGATCTTTTCAAAGCCTTAAACATCTTAGTACTTCCAGGATGAATGGTGTATCTGGATCAATGAGCTTCCTTGAGGATCTTACTCTTTACCTCAGCTACATCAGGTACACAAGTTCTTCCCTGAAATAACAATCTTCCATCATCAGCCATCATTAAGTCAGGTCTGTTACTCAAGCTTCCCTTGATCTCTACCCACTCGAGGTCATCATCTTGCAGAGACTTGATTTTCATCAATAATTCGGGCTTAAGTTAAATTTGAGCAATCATAACCCGATCCTTGTCAACATTAAGATCTAAACTAGCTAACTGCTCTAGCAATTTCCATTCTTGTAACATGAGGCTTGACAACTTAGCTATAGGCTTGCGGCTTAAGGCATCTGCTATAACATTACCTTTTCCAGGATGATACTCAATGGAGAAATCGAAGTACTTTAAATACTCCAGCCATCTTAGCTGTCTCATATTGAGTTCCTTATGAGAAAACAAGTATTTCAAACTCCTATGATCTGAAAACACCGTAAATGCCTCTCCATACAAGTAGTGCCTCCATATCTTCAAGGCGAACACCACTGCTGCTAGCTCCAAATCATGAAGAGGATAATTCTCTTCATGCTTCCTCAACTGCCTAGAAGAATAGGCTATCACTTTCCCATGCTGCATGAGTACACACCCTAAACCAATACCTGAAGCATCAGTGTATACAATAAAACCTCCTTCTCCAGAAGGTAAAGCGAAAATAGGTGCAGTGGTCAAACATTCCTTCAAGGTCTGAAAGCTTCGCTCGCAATCTTCTGACCAATCAAATTTAATCTCCTTGCGGGTTAATTTTGTCAGAGGTACTGCAATCTTGGGGAAATCTTGAATAAACTTCCGGTAGTAACCTGCTAAGCTTAGGAAACTCCTCACTGCAGTCACATTAGTAGGCTTATGCCAATTCTTTACTGCCTCTACCTTCGAAGGATCAATAGAAACACCTTCTTTTGTGATGATAGGCCCTAGAAAAGACACCTCTTGCAGCCAGAAATCACACATACTAAACTTGGCATATAACTGATGATCTCTCAATAGTTGCAATGACATCCTCAAATGTTCAGCATGCTCCTCCTCACTCTTAGAATAAATCAAGATGTCATTAATGAACACCACGACCCATTGATCAAGATAGGGCCGAAACAAATCGTTCATCAGCTGCATGAAAGCTGCAGGTGCATTCGTTAGCCCAAAAGGCATTACTACAAATTTGAAATGCCCATACCTGCTGCGGAAGGCTGTTTTATAGATATCCTCTTCCTTAATTCGTAACTGATGATATCCAGATCGAAGGTCGATCTTAGAAAAATACTGAGCTCCTACTATCTGATCAAATAACTCATCAATCCTTGGCAATGGATATTTGTTCTTCATAGTCAATTGGTTCAATTGTCGATAATCGATGCACAACCTCATTGAACCATCCTTCTTCCGGACGAATAATACAGGGCTCCCCACGGGGAAGTACTTGGACGAATGAAACCTTTCTCAAGTAATTCCATCAACTGCTGCTTTAGTTCCCTTAGCTCCGCAGGAGACATACGATAAGGAGCTTTGCAAATAGGAGTCGCACCAGGAATTAGATCAACAGAAAAGATAACTTCCCTTTCAGGAGGAAGTCCTGGCAGTTCCTCAGGAAAGACATCTGGAAAATCTCAGACGACAAAAAAGTCCTCAATCTCAATCTTCTGCTCAGGGGTCACAAAAATAAAGGCTAGAAAAGCCTTACATCCCCTCCTCATCAGCTTATCAGCTCAAAGAGCCGAAATAAGTGGAACAGACTTATGGTGTCTAATTCCTATAAAAGAAAGTCCAGGGTGTCCAGTGAAAGACACGGAACTAGATCTGCATTGAACATTGGCCTCATACTTAGCCAACCAATCTGCTCCTAGGATTACATCATAATCCTTCATGTCCATACAAACTAAATTAGCTGGCAGGTTTTGTTCATTGATCATGACCTTACTGGAAGGATTGAAATACTTAATTACTGATCTAGAACCAATAGGGGTCGAAATCTCTAACGAAGAATTCATCAAAACTGGCTTCACAGCTAAAGACTTCTCAAATCTCCAAGAAATAAAAGAATGAGTTGCACCAGTATCAAAAAGAACAAAAGCTGATTTATCATGTATAATAAGAGTACCTTCGACGAGTCCACCCTCCTCGGCGGATCTTGCCTCGTCTTCTTATAGAGCCTGGAGCTTGCCTTGCTGCTTCTTGATTCCTTGCGGTTTCACTGGGGTAGCTTGCTCAGATAAAAGAGGACACTCGGGAATATGGTGGTCCTTACTGCCACAACATAAACAGGCGCTCAGCTTGCACCAGCACTCCTCCATCTTGTGACCTGGATGGTCACAATACTTGCATACGCCCTTGAATGGAACAATAGGTCCAGGCTTCTTATCTTCAATCTTCGGCATCTTGCCCTTCCATGATCCAGACCCGCTAATGGGCCTCTTCCCGCCATGACCGGGATTGATACTCCCAGAACCAGTATGGTGTTGTTCTTTCTTAACATTCTTTCCATGGATTCTCTCCGTCATTTCCAAAGTATCTTCCAATACTTGAGCCTTTCTCACCATCTCAGAATAAGTTCAAATTTCCATCGGTGCCAACTGTTTGATATACTACAGCTTCAGCCCATTAAGAAAGCGCTTAGCCTTCATCTTCTCGATAGATATCAAGTGAGTAGCATAATGAGATAACTGAGAGAACTGAGCTTCACATTCAGCTACGGATAGATTTCGTTGCTTCAAAGCAGCAAACTCAACCGCATTCTTCTCTTGCACTCTATCAGAAAAATATTTACCATTTAAGAATTCCTCGAACTCTTCCCATGTGACTTGTCTATCACCAAGGGTAGCCTTCACTGCGTCCCACCATGTCCTCGCATCACGTTCAAGTTGAAAGGTCGATAAGAGGACACGTTCTTGATTACTGCATTGCATCACTTCAAAAATTCTCCCTATTTCTTCAAGCCAGTGCTCAGCTTCATCAGGGTCAGTCGGGCCATCAAATTGTGGGGGATTCATCCCACGAAAGTTCCGATAGAGGTCGCCAGTGCCTTGGTTTGCAGCTCCTCCTTGGGCCACTTGTTGCAAGGCCTGAGTAAGTCCTTGAACCATACGCTGCAAGTTCCTCCATTCTGCCCGTTCTCCTACCATTGCAAAATCCTACACGTGGAATAGGTTATGTTAGGTTCAATTAAGAATGGATAATCGTGCAATTAGATTATTAACTCAACCCCAGTCTTCTACCCAAATCTCACCAGGTTGGGTCCTTAGACCTATAACATGGCTATAGGTCCTATAATATCACTTAGGATCCTAGAACTTGGAGAACCTAGGAATATTAGAAAACCTAGGCTCTGATACCACCAAACTGTCACGCCCCGACGCGGAATATCGGGACTGGCAGTAGAAAACGCTAGTAATGATAACATGCTAAGCTAAGAATTAAGATAACGTCACGAACAGAAATAACTCTAAATTTATTACAATAACCATCAAATCGACTTAAACATAATCAAGCATAACCTCTACTTGACTCTGTTACAATAACGAACACAAGCTCTAAGGCATAACTAGATGTAAAACAACTATAACAATCTCAACATATCTATCAACTGATACACTCTAAGTCATCACTCTGGCCCATTCCCATCCATCTGTGAATTTTCACCTGAGCTGCCTGGAAAGGGGGAAACAACTATATGAGCGAACGCTCAGTAGGTAACAATATGCAAGTGTAAGTAATTAACCAATTAATTACATGTTTATATGAAACGGAAAGAAAAGAAAAGATGATCGGATGAAATGACATAAAGAAAGTGCTACATAACGAAATGGAATAACAATATGGCAGGATGATATAACTACAAGAATTGCAAGTTTGTGAACAATATAAATAACAGGAAATTGTAGGAAATTGGCCAACAAGCAAGAATATAACCAAGTCGAACACGATTCAAGTAAGAGATTAAGAGATCGTTGTCATAGACATCACGCTAGTCATGCACTCGGTACAATGCCTCACCATGTCATTACAAACTCCCATGGGCACAAGTACTTTTCGGGCGCTCTCCCCAGGACTAGACCGGGCCCCTATGATGCGTTGGCATTGATTTATTGGATCTAAGATCCCAAGTTCCATCTAGACTTTAATCAAGTTACAATGGCCAATTACAATCAAGTACAAACTTACCTTGGAACATCCCAAGGCTAAGTTGAAGAGATATTGTCCAGAATTTCTGCCCAGGAGTTCAAGTTATCAAGAGCCATCATGTTCTTGGATTCAAAACCATAAAACACGGAGAAAATTGGTCTCTGGATGATACGTGGTCACTACTGGGCCGCTCAAGTACTTGTGTGGTCGACTCAGGGCCGCACTAACAGGAACTGGGCTGGGTTCAGCCTTCACGAGGTCAAGGTTGAACGGCTGATTAAGGGCCGCTCTTCAACATGAACGGTAAGTATTGGGCCGCACAAGGCCAGAAGTTTAGGAAATCGAAGACAGGATATACTGTCCTGACAGAGCCGCTCATTAATTGAACTGTCCATTAAGGGCCGCCTGATAAGCTGTACGGTCAATTACTATCCGCATAACACATGACCTAACAACAAATCTAGAAATTCACCCAAGTGGGCTCCCGGGCTGCCATAGGCAGGGTGGAACTGAACCAGAGTCCATCCTACTGTCTGCTGGTCGGCCTAGGGTCTACTGGGCTGATCAAATCAGGAATTGGCCGAAGATGGATCAAGGATAATCGGCCAAAACTAATTGGCATTAGCCAGGGATGAACGGTCGCCACAGGGCCGTTTAGGGAGATATGCGGTCCACTAACGGCCGCACATGTCTCTGTTAGTCCAATTCGGACTATGACTCATATCACAGCAGTTCGATTGAGTATAGGTTCAATTCTAGGGGATAATAATGGTTCTAGATTAACAGTTCATGTATAAGGTTATAACAAGTATAAACCTAATAGCCATTTGAAATATAAATGATTCACAATTAAGATTGACATTTATTGGAAAGATGAATCAAGATCAAGTTCAAATTAAATAAATCAGCAAGAATTATTTACTGTCATGAATTACAGTTTATTAGGTGTGTTGCTAACATGCCATTTACCACTAATCTACTAACATATCATGCTGTAATGACAATTAATCTGTTCTGTTATAGATGTGCGGTCGGGCCTGGACCTTACATCTCCATATATGGTCACAGACATGCCGCGCATTCCCCCTCAGGTCCGAAGGCCAGCAAGAGATGGACGGTCGGTGGGGTGCCGCTGGGAGGGATGTACGGTCTGGGACTGGCCGCAGGACAGACATGTGGTTTGGATTCGGCCGCACGTTCCAGGGAAATGATCAGAGATAGAAACTTTTAAACGGTCAACAACAGGCCGCCTATCTTGGTTGTACGGTCTATCGTGTGGCCGCACAAGTCCAGACAGGTCACTGCCCCTTCTACCTTGCCCTACTCCAGTGAGGTTTCTAGGGTTAGACTAAAACATGGAATTCGCATGATATAAAGTAAGAAATTTGCGGCTTTTACTACCAAAAGAAAGAGCAAGAAAAATGCTACAAGATGCATGAATCAATTTTATGTTTACAGCCTAAAATTAGTACTTAATCGAAAGGGAACAATTATAACCCTAGTTCTGACATGCTTCTACTAAAATCAAAAATTCTCGTAGAACACTTGATAAAATTTAGGTTTTTCTACATCAATGAAAAATTGACACGATGATGCTTCCAACCATATATTATTTGTAGGGCTTGTCTTGCTATCACCTACCTGAATCGGATGAAGAAAGAAGGATAAAGAAAACTTGAGGCGCTTGTATACGCAGCCCCTAATCACCGGAGATCTCCCTTGATCCAACTCCTCTACAGCCGCCACTGGTTCTAAACAATTCTAGGGTTAGAGAGCTTCATTTTTATAGGCCACATTCCTTCTAGAGGTTTCTATGCGCGGAGTATTCGTCCACGCAAGTTGGGTTAATGTGAACGCCGCCGTAATTGTTGATGCGATCCAACCTCCGCCGATTGCATCTCCTAGGGTTAGGGTTTCAGGAAAATAAGAGAGTGGAAATGATTCTCTCATCCTGGCCTTTCATTTGCCACTGGTTTGGGCTCATTTGATAGAGTATTGGGCTCGAATTTCGCGTTACAGGGTATGGTTAACTAAGTGTTTATTTTGGGCTTAAACCACTAATTCGACCTATTTACATATTTTATTTGGGTTGGTCACAGAAGACAAGTTTGTTAAACGTGTTATCTTCTACAAGAATATAATTTTTCTGGATTTTTATAAAATTGTCGAAATCTAGCTTAATCTATTTATTAAGGAATTTCTAATTAATTTCTTGAAAAATCGGGGTATTACACCCCGACAAGTCGTGTCTCGACCTCAGGATATTTCATCCCTCATTATGGCCATGGCGTGACCTTGTTCTAGGCCGATAAGCCGTTGAGTTCAATTCATCTTGACCGGGTTTTCACCGCATCCCCTTAATTAATTTTCAAATATCAAATTTGCCATACCCTAGCATACACTGTCCTGATGATACCAGAGTCTGCCCGAATACGGTCATACTCTGCCCACCACATGGGCCCATATGTATGCACCGTAATGCTATTTGCAGTCTCAAAATAAAAAGGCAACGACTAATCGACAGCCCTGCGAGTGACAAGGATTGCCAAAGTCTTATCTAAATTTATAAATAAATAACCAAATAAACAATAAACAATAAAATTAAATATTACCACCTTGCATGCCTGCATGATCTGACTCTCCGGTATATCGAATGGTGATTAGCAGAAAGTCGGGTTACGCCCGACCGGAGGCTTTCACTATGCGTGATGATGGTCCTCGGACCTAGGTTCTCCGCCCTGTACCGGGAGCCGGCCTAATAAATAAATGCTACCCTATTGTGTGCTTGCATGCAATCACGTCTTTCACATATTCTAGTGGCCCCATGGTCATTTTATTTTTGGCGATTAATCAAGGGTTTTCTCTCTTCTGGGGAGATGTAATTAACGCCGTAGCCTTTATGGTACGGTGGGTTTTGGGTCCCGACACAATCACCCATAATCGTCTAGTTAGTAAGACGGTGCACATAATAAACTCGTCACTCAGTGACTGGCACGCCCTACGCAAATAAAACATTAAATAAATAAACCAAATAAATCATCATAAATTTTTTTTAATAAAATCCATCCCCACAAGGTGTCCTTGGTGATGAGAAGTTATGTGTGTATCCCTTCTCCTTGTAAAAGTTGTTGAATTCATGATTTTGAAACTCACCACCATGATCACTTTGAATTGTGGTGATAAGGTATCATTTATCATTCTGAATTTTCTTGTAAAATACTTGAAACTTCATCAAGGCAACACTTTTATTGGCTAGAAATAATACCCATGTGAATCTGGAGTAATCATCAACAATCACAAATCCATAAGATTTTCCTCCTAGGCTGGATGTCCTAGTCGGACCAAAAAGATCAAGGTGCAGCAATTCTAAAGGCCGAACAGTAGAAACAATGTTCTTATTTTTGAAGGAGATGCATGTTTGCTTGCCTTTTGTGCAAGCCTCACAGATTTTATCATTTTCAAATTTTAACTTTAGCAAACCATTCACCAAGTCATGTTTAGATAATTTGGAGATTACTCCAAAACTAGCATGACCTAGTCTTCGGTGCCATAGCCTTGCATTATCATGGTTGTTTGCTACCAAGCACACATCATCACCGGAAACATCATCAAGATCAATAGTATATACATTGTTAATCCTTTTACCGATGAACCTGATTTCAGTTGTGCTTTTATTCATGACAAGGCTGTGAGTTTCATCAAAAATAATTTTAAAACCTTTATCGCACAATTGGCTTATGCTCAAAAGATTATGATTCAAACCCTTTACCAAAAGTACATTTTCAATCAGGGTTTCAAAATTCTTACCTATGTTGCCAATTCCAATTATTTTACATTTGTCCATTCCACCAAAGGCAACCGAGCCTCTGTCCTTATCCTACAGAGTAGAGAATACCTTCTTGTCCCTTGTCATGTGCCTTGAGCAACCGCTATCCAGGTACCATTTGCTCCCCCTGGCTTCAAGGCATATCTGTAAGAAATAAAGTTCTCATCCAATTGATTTTGGTACTCAAACTAATTTGGGTCCAAGAGAGTTAGTCTAATTCTGCATATATCTTTTTCTGGTCCAAGCAGCATGATTTCTTTGTGTGTTTTATTTGTACCAACAATTAGCAATAACATGACCAAATCTACCACAATGAAAGTAATTGACATTTGAAAATCTTCGTTGGTATCTGTGTGGTTTAGATTGAACATGTTTTGGCTTGGTGTGTGAACATGATGCTCAATCATTTTCTCTTTCATGCACGTAAGATGTAGTAATCTTGTGCTCAAGGGATTTTTTGTTTTGGGGTATGTACTCCAATCCTTCTTTCCAGAAGTTAACTTTAACTCCCAACACATTCTCTAGGTTTTGTTTCCCTTTAACAAACCTAGAGAGAGTGAATTGCAAGTCAGTCACCTCCTTATTCAAACTCACATGTTTATTCTCAAGTTCTGAAATTGAGAATGTCAGAACTTCTTTTTCATTTTTTAATTTTTCAGAAATTTTTTCAATTTCAGACATTTTACACATCAATTCCTCTTTGGTTTTCTTAATATATGAAATTATTTGAAGTAAGCTTTCTTTTTCTTCTGTCAATTCAAACCATTATTGTTCAAATTTTTCAAACTTAATAGAAGAGCTCTCATTTTCTAAATCTTCAATTTTCTTTTTGAGGGATTTATTTTCAGATCTGATTTTCTTGTATTTCATATACAACTTTTCATATTCGGACTCCCATTATTCATTTGAAATAAAATCAGGATCAGAATTTACCTCGGCTGAGTCATCCTCATGTGCCATGAGACATAGGCTTTCCATGAGCTCCCTGAGCTCTTCTTCGGACTGCTCTTCTTCCTCATCGCTCCAAGTGGCGACCATAGCTTTGGGCTTTTTAAACTTGTCCTTCTTAAACTTTCTCTTCAAATCTGGGCACTCTCCTCTCATGTGCCCGGGCTTCTTGCACTCATAGCATATGACGCTATTTGGCTTGCTTGGCTCCCCCTTAGTCTGTGGTGGCCTTCTTTGCCCCTTTTTGAAGTTTCCTTGGAAATTTCTTTTTCTTCTTAGGAATTTCTTCACTTGTCATGTCCACATGGCCAAGTTCTCTTCCTCATCACTTCCTTCAGTAGACTCCTCTTCTTGGGAATCATCATCAGGTTGGTGGGCTTTCAAGGCCACCATTTTCTTCATCTTCGTTTCCTCCTCAGCAGTTCTCTTCATGTTTATCTCATAGGTCATAAGTGACCCTATGAGTTCGTCCAAGGAAAGTATGGACATGTTCTTTGAATCTTCAAGAACCGTGACTTGTGCCACGCAGGTGTAAGGGATCTCAATACCTTCCTTACAAGTTCGGAGTTTGTATACTTCTTCCCAAGACCTTTGAGACCATTGGTAATCTCAGTTAATCTCGCAAACATTTCTAAGATCATCTTTCCAGGCTTCATTTTAAACAGCTCGTAGTCTCTAACCAACATGTTGGCTTTGGTCTCCTTGACCTCAGAGGCTCCTTCATAAATAAGCCGCAGCTTGTCCCACATTTCTTTTGTCGAGCTGCACATGGAAACACGAGAGAATTCATTAGGATGAATGGCAAATTGCATGATATTCATTGCATTAAAATTAACAGTGGATTTCTTAATTTCTTCGGGTGTCCATTTACCCTCTTCATCAGGAAGGTCATAAGGACCCTTGTCCACAACCCTCCAGACCTCGTACTTCTAAGCCCTTAGAAAAATATGCATTCTATTTTTCTAGGAGTAATTCGAGCCATCAAAGAATGGAGGATGATTAATGGAGTGACCTTCAAATATCATCCCCTTGTTGGCCATTGATCTGGATCGAACTCTAGATCGTTAGATCTGAAGGATAGAGCCTTAGCTCTGATACCAATTGAAGTCCCTCGATCAATGACACCCAAGAGGGGGGGTGAATTGGGTGATTACAAATTTTACAAAACTTTTACTAGAATTAAATAGATATGATGAAACTGCCTTTTAGAGACTTAGATCTGATGAAATAACAAATAGATCTATCAAAACCTATCACACATAGCAGATCCTTGGTACTATGGCGGATATATAAATCTGAAGATTCTGCTTACGCAAGGTATTATCTTCCTGACAAGAATGGCCTTGTCAATCCGAACCTACCTTTCGATATACCAAAGATCTAATGTAGAAATGACAAATTATGCTAGATCTGAATGGAAAATGTAAGAGAGTGATATATTGAGAGCTAACACAGAGCGGGGCTACGAGAAAAGGATCAAACCACACTAAGGACAGTAATTTTTAGGTGGTTCGGATGCAACGACGGTAACCTACGTCCACCCCTCACTAACTGTGAGGATTCACACACTATCTTGTAAGGGATTACAAGAACAAAACACACACACACACACTCGTGAAGAGTTTGGAACTCTCACGAAAGTGCACAAGCACCGAATCACACAGAAATGTGAAAGAAAGCCACACACACACACACACACACACACGGATCTAGGTAGATCCACGCACACACAGATGTTTAGAGATTACAAGAACACACACTTGAAGCTCAATGGAAAATAGAAGTAGAAACACAAATGAAAATTTCAGATTTAAGCTCCCCCTTAGTGGATGAAGAGGAACTTTGATGAAGCTTGCTTCTCAGCTTGATTTCCACTTGAATGGCTTCAGGATGATCTTCATATGCTTGAGATTTGATGAAGAATGCTTGGACGAAACACTTTTCACGGAGTTCTTCCTGTAGCCCCTTTTCTCCTTTGATAGCCTTCCTTTGATCCCCTTATGTCATTAGGGTTTCTTGGCCCTAAGAGTTGTTTTTATAACACTAGAATGGTCAAGGGACATGTCAGACACAGATCCACAATTTCAGGCATATTTGAAGACTTTTGCGATTAAGAAATCATATCTAGATGTTTTTCCCTCGTGAAGAAAACAGTCAAAATTAGTGGCTTCGAAGGGTTCGGTCGACCAGGGCAGGTAGGGCGGTCGACCTTACTGTGGCAAGTTCTGAAGCATTCAACGCTAGGAAATCGGTCGACCGGTCCAAGGCTGGCGGTTGACCGAACTCTATAAGTTTACAAAGTTCTGAGTGCTGGGAGGTTAGGTCGACTGGACCAGTGAAGTTGGTCGACCGAACTCTGAAAATCCTGCAAAATAACAGACTTTAGTTCATGAATCATGTCCATATACAAAAGACTTTGTGTTCGCAATTTGATCCATTCAATTTGAGCTTGGTTTGACTAAATCTGGGCATTTTTTAGGCAAGATGGATTTGAGCATTCGCTTTGATGAAAATGGCTTTGAGAGCCTACAAGTGCTTTTGCTGCAGCAGTTGTGGAAGTTATCAACATGTTGGCCATACCGGGGTTTTGTTATCATCAAAATCACCTGGAGAGACTCAACAATACTTAGTCAATTTTAGAAAAATTAGATAATCAGGTCAAATGAATGTATGATGATGTGTATGCCTCGATGTATAGGCTCGGTGCATAGACCTGATGACCTGGATTATACATGTGCACATACCTTGGACTCTGCATGTGCACAGACTTTACTCTTCATGTGCATCGACTCTACATGTGCACAGACCTTAGACTCTACATGTGCACAGACCTTAGATATTGTAGCTCATAAGAATGCACCGACCTGAAGATTCCAATATATATGTCTGCACTCACCCGTGTCCAGTGACTAACACATGTGCTTAGACCTGATGGATATGATGCTTGCATGAGTATTGGCCTGATAGAATGAATGCATGCATATGCACTGACCTTGCTGAACACAAGGTCAAATGTGCACCGACCTTGCTGAACACAAGGTCCAATGTGCACCGACCTTGCTGAATTCAAGATCCAATGTGCACCGACCTTGCTGAACACAAGGTCCAATGTGCATCGACCTTGTTGAATGCAAGATCCAATGTGCACCGACGTTATAAACAAATAGCGTGACATGCACCGGTCTAATAGACGTAAGATGTGTATGAGCATCAAACTAACAGTCTCAAAGCAAGTATGTGCACCGACCTATCAAAGTGAAAGCACAAACATGCATCGACCTTATGTTCAACGTGGTACAAGGATGCATCGACCTGACATGCTACAGACTGAAATGTGCATCGACCTGATTTTCTGACACTTAGAATATGAAATGACTTGATGAACAAGAATGGCTCTGTGCAGTTCTGTAATACCATGATTCATAGTGTGACATCATCAAATCCAAGGTTCCAACAAAATGTAGCTTCAGAATAAAGTCTTGAAGCTGTAATGGCAGATCTGAAATCAGATCTGAAGACTGCCCTTCAAGCTCAAGCCAGCTGCAAGGCTGCTCTCTCTAAAGGCTCATGGATGTCTCATTTTTCTTCTCAACTCTGGACTGGGTCGGGCCAGGTGTTAGGCTGCTCACTCTCTTCTTTTTCTTCCTCACAGATTTTCTACTAAAGCTTAGGCAGACTCTACTCTTTTTCCCGCTCAATTCTTCTTCAGGGTAGCAGCGGATGCTCTTTAGGCTATGGGTCCATATATATAGAGGGAGAGGGCAGAAAGTTTTGCCTCCCAGATCTGCATGTTGATAGGTCAAATATAAAATGAGGTTCTTTTTCCTAGAACCTTTTCAGGCTTGTCCTACGATTGGACCATGGCAAAAAGAAGATCTTTGTCCCAACTTCCTGATCTGTTGGTTTGTCAAGAGCTTTGACAGAAGTAAACTCTTTTGTCCAATGGGCAAAGGAAGACTCCTTGTCTTTAGACCTTTTCAGCTATCTTCTAACTGGTCCACAAGAAGAATAATTCAAAAAGCTCTCCAAGGACCTTATAGAAGCCAAAGGATGAATCCCAAAGTCTAGAGTGTTGACTTTGAGCAGGCAGTCACGTGACTACTTAAGTTCTCACGTGACTGGGTGACCCACTGGCAGACTGCACGAGTTGTAGAACTAAGGCAATGTCAGTCGACTGACTTTCCCATAGGTCGACTGATTTTTTCTTTTTCAGTTGACCCAACTTGGGAAGGTCGACAGACTTTTTCCTTTTGCTTTTACCGCTGGCTGTTAAAGTTGTTGCTGGTTGTTGTGTTGGCTATAGCTATTGTTTCTGTTGTTGTTGCATGTTGCTGTTGCTGTTGTGGTTGCTGATGTTGTTATTTTTATTATTGATGGGTATTACTTCATGCTGTTATTGTTACTGACTTTGCTGAAGCTGCTGACTGCTATTGCTCCATGCTATTGCTACTGCTGATGTTGGCGTTGCGGCTAGCTGCTATTGTTGCTGATGTGGTTGCTAACTACTGCTATTACTGCTAGCTACTATTACTGTTGTTATTGCTGGCCTTGCTGAACTAGCTGGCTGCTATGCTGCTATTGATGCTGTGGATGCTAGCTGCTGCTAGTGATGTTGTTGCTGGTTGTTTATACCGCTGCTGCTGTTTTTGCTGCTTGTTGTTTGCTAGTTGCTGTTGCTGCTAGCTGCTGACTTTGTTGTTGTTTCTGGCCTCACTGCGACTGATGCACTGCATGAGTCGACTTGAGGGCTCTGCTGGGTCGACTCAATGATGGTCATACGTGAGCTTGAGCACACGAACATTTGGCATACGATCAGTTGAGCACATGGGCAGTCCTGAAAAAATATCGGTCGACTGACTTCTCTTAGGTCGACTGATTTTTCCAATTTTAGTCAACGGATTTTTCTAAGGTCGACTGATTTTTATTTTCTTTTGACAATTCTTTCTCAACACAGCCCATCTTCATTACATTAACTCAAGATGCTAATCAACCTCTTTGAAGACACTTTTCAGCCCAAGAGATGTCCTCCTGCAAGTTGGCTTTTTCTTGCTGAAAGTCTTGAATGTCTGTCGACCTGAGGGTGCAAAGGTCGACTGATTTTGAAATATCTGTCAACCAGAACTTCATATCGGTTGATTGAAATCTGATGTCGGTCAATTAATTTTGTATTTAGTCGATTGAATTTTCCTTTCTTTTGTCAACTTCAATTTTTCATCTGTCAGCTTAAGAAGAACCCATTTGCTCGCATCATGAGGGGAATAAAAGTCATTCAAAATGTTATGCCAATAAAGATTTCATGACAGCATAAAGAAATGATTATCACACACATGGAAACATAGTTGAATCATTTTCAATAGCATAATAATGAATCAAAGTTGTATATCATCAAAACCACACATGAACTTGATGTGACACGACCTTGGACTTAAGCAAGCAAGCACATTCGTAATCTAAATGGGCCAATTTGGGCCGCCGCTCTCTCGTCGCTCACCCAAGCCCGGGGTAACTTGGCAATGCCAAGGTGAGGTTGAGGGGTTGGGCCCTTGCTGGCAGAGGGCCAGCAAGGCCAAGACTTGATTCCCAATGGATGTGGAAGCCCAAGACAATGGGGCCGACCAAGTGCCAAAGGCACCGGTTTCTCTCTTTTCCCACGGTGATCACTTATAGCACAAGAGCTTAAGGATCGGGCTCTCATTCACGGCCAGCGGAGTTTATGAACTAATATTGAAAGAACAAGCACAAATTAGAGCAAAGTTTGGAGCACTTACTCGACCGATTTGAAAAAACCGGTCCCGCTAGGAGACGAGGGCGAGCGGGGAAGCGTGGGTTCCCCACACGCCACGCCGGGGTAGCTTGACCTGTTTAAGCTATTACAACACTACACCCCATGCAAGGGGGGGATCGTGGGGAAGGGAAGATGATAGTTACAATCAAAACTACCTCCACGCAGGGAGGGGCCTTCAGCCGGCCAAGCGGGGTGGGGAAAACTAGGGCTAAAACGATGATGAAGTGAATATGTAGAATCTGCCTTCTCTCGGCAATTGTGGACAGACAGTCGGTACTATGGCTGCAGAACGTGATGAAGAATTTTTCCGATGGCGAGACCAGTGGAAAAATATTTGTT
The DNA here is from genome assembly GCA_022559845.1 of Amorphophallus konjac. Lineage (NCBI taxonomy): Eukaryota > Viridiplantae > Streptophyta > Magnoliopsida > Alismatales > Araceae > Amorphophallus > Amorphophallus konjac. The sequence continues at coordinate 156,499,352 of CM040118.1, read as the reverse complement.
ACTGGAACTGGAGTGCCTCTGAATTTTGCCAAATTCTTCTGGGGTCGCTGCTGGCCTGGGAAGGAGCTCGAACAGGGACGCTGATTCTCGAACTGACAGCAACTGGATACTAACAGCAAGAAGAAGAGGTTGCCTCGGCTACTCCCGAACTCCGAATCAGGTGCCGCCAGAGCCGCTGGAACAGTGGACGAGTCTTCTTTGCAACAGAACTAACGGGGAAGCCGAAAGATGCCGAAGAAGATCAGGGGACCCAGAATAGTGAGTGGGGGTTGGTGCAGACTGTGGGAAGCAGAGTCGCACGCCTGAGGAAGAAAATTCGTAACTTCTGCTGCCGGATGCCGAATGGAGTTCTGCTTCTTGGTTTCGAAAGTAGGCAGGGAGAGGAAGAACTTTTCAGAAGAGCTCGTGTCCTGATTCCTCCGTGGTTTGTCGTGGTGAAGCTTTCACTCTGGATCAGGATCTCTGCAGAGTTAGCTCCTGGTTTCCAACAGCAGGTTGCAGAGGATGCCCCGACAGCTCCCGAACTCAGAATTGAGCACCGTCAGAGTCGTTGGAACCGTGGACGAGTCCTCTTCGCATAAAAACTGACAGGGAAGCCAACTGATGTCGGAGAAGACTAGGGGATGCAGAAAAATGGCGACGGGTCGGTGCAGACTATGAGTAGCAGATCTGCGTAGCTAACGGAGAAAAATGAGAACTCTGGATCACGAACACCGAATGAAGTTCTGTTTCTTGATTCTGGAAGTAGACTAGGCGATGAAAAACTTTGAAGAAGAACTCGTGGACTGATTCCTTCGGGGTTCGTCATGGCAGAGCTTCTAATCTGGCTCAGGTCCTCAGCCGAGGCAGAACTGCACAGTTGTGGGAGAATGGACCTCCTAGACGGCTCGGAGATCAGAAGAAGATGAAACCACTTCTGTTGCAAAGGAGACTGGTTGACGCTTCCGAAGATAGCTCTTGAGTCTTCAAACTCGTCCGGAGGAAGTCGTGGTGGCCGCTGCAAGTTACTGGTTCATCTGCAACCTCTGGACAGCAAACTGCAACTTCGAAGTAGCTTCCAATGACCAAGAAAGAAGAAGGGGAAGGGGGTAGATGAGTATGGGAGTGACCCCTGGTTGTAAGGGGGTCTTGGAGGGGGTGTTCTAAGATGTGGGAGGTGAAGAATAAGGTCTGGAAGAGGGTCCAATAGATGGTGGTAGTGGGGGATGCGAATTTGGTTTGAATGGAGAGAGGGAAAGGATATTCGAAAATAGGTTTAAGGGTGGGGTTAATTTTTTATCTTGGGAATGGGGGGGTTGTGTTGGGGAAGGGAAGGGGTGCTTGGGGTAGTGGGAAGGGTGCTTGGGAAAGTGGGAGGGGTAGTTGGGGGTTGGATGGTGAGGAGAGGATTGGTGGAGGGGGTCTTGGGAAGGGGTGGAGTATTGATGAGGGTTGTGGGGAATGGGAAGAGGCTTAAATGGGGTAGGTGGGGAGTGGAGGTGGTTGGGAAGGGAGGAGAGAGAAGAAAATTTGAATTTGGGTGTTGAGGAGAGAGAAAGTGGAGTGAAAAAGAGAGATTAAGAGAGGGAAGGGTGGGGAATCTATCCCCTAGGGTTTCTCACCCAAAAAATGGAATCTCTCCACTAGATAAGAAGTGTAAACTCTCAAAATGGCAAGTTTTTTTCATTCATTGATTCATTAAGTTGGAATGGGGGGAATGGGGTCCTATATATAGGAAACCCACATTTTTACAAAAGTCCCTGACAATTGACTCAATGACAAATAACCTAGGGGGTAGGGGAGAGCCCTTGGGCAAAGCCCAATGAATTGGGCCCAATAGCTAACTAGACAACTTAATGACACTCAAACTTAGGGAAATGAACACAAGACCTAGGAACATGACTCAAATAAAAGGGAAAATACATCAAATGACTCAAATAAAAATTACATAGGACTCAAAATTAAATGACTAGACCATGCCGGATGCAACCGGGGCGAGGAGACGAGCTGTGAACGTGGGCATGGGAGGTGATATCCCCATCATACTCCCGGGGTGCGGAGAACTCGACTCCGTCGAGTAAGTGTCCTTCCCTCCTTGGAGGGTGTAGAAGTGGTACTGCCCTCAAGTCTTCTGAACGAGACCGATCCATCCACCTGCCGAGATAGCGCTCGTATACCTTGCTCCTGGTGGTAGTGACCTGTTCATCCAATATTCGTTCAATGCACTCACGCTGGGCTCTCTTGGCTAGTGGACTCTCCTCACGGGTGGGTGCTCTCTCAACGGAGGGAATAGGCTCAATATCCTCACTAGGTACCACCGTGGGTCCCTTGTATGGCACTAGGTCGGCGACACTGAATGTGGGACTTACCCCATATTCCTCGGGAAGATCTAACTCATAGGCATTTGCAACAATGCCCCTCAGGACCTGGAAGGGACCAGCCCCACGTGGCCTCAAATTGGAGATGGCTCCCGGGGAGAGCCTCTCCGTCCTTACCATCACAAAGTCACCCTCATGGAATTCTTGGTGACGTCGATGAGAGTCGGCTCACCTTTTATAAGTCACATTCTTCTTGCTAATGTGCTTGCGGATCTCTTTATGCAATGTTGTGAATGCAGACATTCTAGGGGTGATGGGTGGACCTGGGCAACCAAAAGTAGACCTATCATGTAATGATGTAGTGTAGACTTTGGTCAGCCTAGGTGGGACGGGGCACCCGTAGGTGGCCCTATCATGCAAAGTGGTGATAAATATCGGGGGACCCGGACATCCGTGGATGCCTTTGACATGCTTAAGACCCATGATGAATGAAGGTGGACCATTACATCCGAACATGGACCACTCATACTTTTTACTTGACATGTGGGTGATAAAAATGAATGGACCCAACATAGTGTTCATGCCAAGTGGTGTGGTAAGCCTAGACACATGCATGTTTTTCCCAAGGGTGACTTCCATATGTATAGGTGTGGGACAACATTTGAACTCCTATTGGAAAGGATCGAATGGATCTAAGAAGGTGGTCATCATGGGGTGGAGCACAACCTTATTACCTAGGGATATGTGGCCCAAGGTCATGGCTCCCAAGGTGTAACCTGGGTCTAGGATGGGGTGGATTGGGTCAAACATGGTGGGTTGGGTTAGGGAAAGGTGGGTGGTGGATAAGGTGGTTGGGTCACATAGGGGTCTAGGCTCCCATAGGAAGGGATCAAAGGGGTAGTGGAAAGGTCTTCTTAGAGGGTGGCACTCTATGTCTTCATGGTACCAAAACGGTGAGTCATCCTCCTCCAAGATAATTGGGCCAAGGTCTCTAGTGGGTTGGCCAATTAAAGCAATTGGAATCTAGATGGGTGAGAAGTGGGCCAAGATTGGTTTCTCATCCTTGGGGAGAAAGAGGAGGATTTCACTCGTATAATGGCCACTAGTGTAGATGGAGGTGATGGAACCGGTGGCGGGGTAAGCTAGGAAGGGTCCACTAGAGTAGATGGGGCTAGACTCCAATGGTCCTATGGCTAGCATATTGGTTAGGTAGACTTGCCATTGTAAACAGTCCACTAGGTCCCCTAAGCCTTCCACAAAGTAGGAGGTTTGAAGTGTGACATGGGAAGACCGGGTGGGCATAATTTGGACTTGATATGCCAAGGGTGAGAGGTAAGGTGGTGAGCTAGGAATGGTGGGGCCTTGCTTAAGCCATTGGAGTATGGACTCATTCATGGTTAAGGTGTGTGGCTCATGAGGACCCGAACTAGGAGAGGTGGGTGGAAGTGGGGGGTCTAGGATGTTCTCTATGGTGGGAGGTGAATCCGGATTGGCATCCATCTCCACTTGGGTAGGAGTGTGGGTCACAACTTCCAAGGATAATGGGGTAGGATAGTCTATGGTGGGTGGAGTGATAATGGTCAGTGCATGGTACTCTCGGGGTGGTGAACATGGGTGGACTTGGGTTGGGCTTGGCCGGGGATGTTCATGGGTGGGAGTTGGGTTCGGGGGTGAAAGATCGGTTGATTGAAGAGGTTTGGGTTGGGGTGCGTAGATCTTTCTAAGATCGGCCCTCATTTCATCCCAAGATTCAATGGGTGCTTCCCCTTTGGCTTCTTTCAAACCTACAATGTTCTCCCATTCTTTCCTAGCTTGGCGCCAAAGCAAACTCTTGGCATAGTTGACTTGGACAAGCCCTGACAGGGTAAACCTCCCAAAGTGTTGGTCTATGGACTTCTCCCATTCTAGATATATGCTAGGGCGGGATCCATCAAACACAAAGGCTTCTAATGGGCCTAAGAGTGGCGAATATGCCATGTATGAGGTAGTCATGATAGTGGACAAGGGCGATGCATGCAATGGCCCTAGAAAAAGACTTAGTAGAGACAAGTCTAGAACCTGGCTCTGATACCAATTGATGTGACATGACCTTGGACTTAAGCAAGCAAGCACATTCGCAATCTAAATGGGCCAATTTGGGCCGCCGCTCTCTCGTCGCTCACCCAAGCCCGGGGTAACTTGGCAATGCCAAGGTGAGGTTGAGGGGTTGGGCCCTTGCTGGTAGAGGGCCAGCAAGGCCAAGACTTGATTCCCAATCGATGTGGAAGCCCAAGACAATGGGGCCAACCAAGTGCCAAAGGCACCGGTTTCTCTCTTTTCCCACGGTGATCACTTATAGCACAAGAGCTTAAGGATCGGGCTCTCATTCACGGCCAGCGGAGTTTATGAACTAATATTGAAAGAACAAGCACAAATTAAAGCAAAGTTTGGAGCACTTACTCGACCGATTTGAAAAAACCGGTCCCGCTAGGAGACGAGGGCGAGCGGGGAAGCGTGGGTTCCCCACACGCCACGCCGGGGTAGCTTGACCTATTTAAGCTATTACAACACTACACCCCATGCAAGGGGGGGATCGTGGGGAAGGGAAGATGATAGTTACAATCAAAACTACCTCCACGCAGGGAGGGGCCTTCAGCCGGCCAAGCGGGGTGGGGAAAACTAGGGCTAAAACGATGATGAAGTGAATATGCTGAATCTACCTTCTCTCGGCAATTGTGGACAGATAGTCGGTACTGTGGCTGCAGAACGTGATCAGGAATTTTGCCGAGGGCGAGACCAGTGGGAAAATCTTTGTTACTAGAACTGGAGTGCCTCTGAATTTTGCCAAATTCTTCTGGGGTCGCTGCTGGCCTGGGCAGGAGCTCGAACAGGGATGCTGATTCTCGGACTGATAGAAACTTGTTACTAACAGTAGGAAGAAGAGGTTGCCTCGGCTGCTCCTGAACTCCGAATCGGGTGTCGCCAGAGCCGCTGGAACCGTGGACGAGTCTTCTTTGCAACAGAGCTAACGGGAAAGCCGAAAGATGCCGGAGAAGATCAGGGGACCCAGAAAAATGAGTGGGGGTCGGTGCAGACTATGGGAAGCAGAGTCGCACGCCTGAGGAAGAAAATTCGTAACTTCTAATGCCGGATGCCGAACGGAGTTCTGCTTCTTGGTTCCGAAAGTAGATAGGGATAGGAAGAACTTTTCAGAAGAGCTCGTGTCTTGATTCCTCCGGGGTTTGTCGTGGTGAAGCTTTCTCTCCGGATCAGGATCTCTACAGAGCTAGCTCCTGGTTTCCAACAGCAGGTTGCAGAGGATGCCCCGACAGCTCCCGAACTCGGAATCGAGCACCGTCAGAGTCGTTGGAACCGTGGACGAGTCCTCTTCGCAGAAAAATTGACAGGGAAGCCAACCGATGTTGGAGAAGACTAGGGTATGCAGAACAATGGCGACTGATCGGTGCAGACTATGAGTAGCAGATCTGCGTAGTTGAGGGAGAAAAATGAGAACTCTGGATCACGAATGCCGAATGAAGTTATGTTTCTTGATTCTGGAAGTAGACTAGGCGATGAAAAACTTTGAAGAAGAACTCGTGGACTGATTCCATCAGGGTTCGTCGTGGCAGAGCTTCTAATCTGGCTTAGGTCCTCAGCCAAGGCAAAACTGCACAGTTGTGGGAGAATGGACCTCTTGGACGGCTCGGAGATCAGAAGAAGATGAAACCACTTCTGTTGTGAAGGAGACTGGTAGATGCTTCCGATGAAGGCTCTTGGGTCTTCAAACTCATCCGGAGGAAGTCGTGGTGGCCGCTGCAAGTTACTGGTTCATCTGTAACCTCTGGACAGCAAACTGCAACTTCGAAGTAGCTTCCAATAACCAAGAAAGAAGAAGGGGAAGGGGGTAGATGAGTGTGGGAGTGACCCCTGGTTGTAAGGGGGTCTTGGAGGGGGTGTTCTAAGGTGTGGGAGGTGGAGAATAAGGTCTGGAAGAGGGTCCAATAGATGGTGGTAGTGGGGGCTGGGAATTTGGTTTGAATGGAGAGAGGGAAAGGATATTCGAAAATAGGTTTAAGGGTGGGGTTAATTTTTTGTCTTGGGAATGGGGGGGTTGTGTTGGGGAAGGGAAGGGGTGCTTGGGGTAGTGGGAAGGGTGCTTGGGAAAGTGGGAGGGGTAGTTGGGGGTTGGATGGTGAGGAGAGGATTGGTGGAGGGGGTCTTGGGAAGGGGTGGAGTATTGATGAGGGTTGTGGGGAATGGGAAGAGGCTTAAATGGGGTAGGTGGGGAGTGGAGGTGGTTGGGAAGGGAGGAGAGAGAAGAAAATTCGAATTTGGGTGTTGAGGAGAGAGAAAGTGGAGTGAAAAGAGAGATTAAGAGAGGGAAGGGTGGGGAATCTCTCCCCTAGGGTTTCTCACCCAAAAAATGGAATCTCTCCACTAGATAAGAAGTGTAAACTCTCAAAATGGCAAGTTTTTTTCATTCATTGATTCATTAAGTTGGAATGGGGGGAATGGGGTCCTATATATAGGAAACCCACATTTTTTCAAAAGTCCCTGACAATTGACTCAATGATAAATAACCGAGGGGGTAGGGGAGAGCCCTTGGGTCAAGCTCAATGAATTGGGCCCAATAGCTAACTAGACAACTTAATGACACTCAAACTTAGGGAAATGAACACAAGACCTAGGAACATGACTCAAATAAAAGGGAAAATACATCAAATGACTCAAATAAAAATTACATAGGACTCAAAATTAAATGACTAGACCATGCCGGATGCAACCGGGGCGAGGAGACGAGCTGTGAACGTGGGCATGGGAGGTGATATCCCTATCAGAACCATACTTGTACAACATTCTCCCCCTTTTTGATGTTGGCAACTATGTATCATTAGGACAACTAAGTTCAACTATGATCAACTGTGGGTCAGACCCCCTTAACTTAACTAAACACACTTCCGCAATTAAATCTTTCCCTTTGACACAAATTCTCAAGTGATGACTCATAATCTCTCTCCAATGAATTAATTCAAATAATGACACTCATATTCTCTCCCCCTTTGACATTATCAAAACAGAAGATATAGAGAGAGTATATGGAACATTCATGAAGGTGGAGATCAGAGAAATCAAGAGACATCAAGGGATGTGCAGAGTGGGGTGAAATTAGTGAGAACACCTGGAGGGCAGTAGTGTCACGCCCCGACGCGGAATATCAAGGCGCGACGAGTCGTAAACATTCATGTCAATCAGAGCACGAAGATTGGGGTCCAAACCACAAAAATAGATAAGAAGAAATGGATACTCTTATTTCATCGAAATAAAGTTCTTACAACATTCTTAAGCCTTACGAGGCAAGATACAACTTCAACATAAAAATATAATTCTGGCAAGAGCAACCGTTCATAAACCTAGGTAACTAAGGTAATCTTGATTCCTCAATCACTCTAGCTCATTCCCATGAGTTTGGGGTTCATCATCAGATTTACCTGAAATGTTAACCGGAAAACGTAGGGTGAGCGAAATGCTCAGTAGGACTTATATCTCTATACCAGGCAACTTAAAGTAATTAGCAGTTTGGATAAAGTATGTGTTATGCCGAGAAACGTAAATAAAATATGGAACAAGTATAGGAGAGAGAGTAAAGTAATGTAGTAATTGGAATCACAAGTAGACAAGATATCAAGAGTAAAGTTCAAGTAGAGAATGATCATGTAGCAAGTAATATTATGGAATTGGCCATTTTACGCAAGTATGTACAAGTCAAGTACTTCATGTATTCAAGCAAGTCAGAAATTCACAAACTGTGGATGTCATAAATTAATCTAGCAAGTCAAGCACTTCGGTGCAATGCCACACCTAGTCATTCAACTCCCATGGGCACAAGTACTTTCGGGCGCTCCCCCCAGGACCAGACCGGGCCCCGTTAACGCCAGGCATTGGGTTATGGATCATAGATCCCAAGTGTATTTAGACATCCACATAATATGTATGGCCAAAGAATTTCAAGGTAGAGCTTATGAAATAAAGTACAGATCTAGCAAAATTATCATTCAAGGGACCAGTAGTACAAGATTTCAAGTAGAGGTAAGAGAAGTCCAAGGATGATTTTAAGACATAATGTTTAACGACATTAAGATAATAAGAAGGCATCATATTTAACGTCATTAAGTTGATAAAAGAATTGGATTGATGGACACGGCTTGAATGGTTCTCTCGAAAAATCTTGTTAAATATGCTTAGATAAAGGTTTTCACAGTCGGGTGCTTAATTAGAAAACCGAGGAATTATGGCCAGGTAAGAGGTAGGACAGTGGGAGGCTCCCCTCGCATCCGCGAGGTCCTAATTAATAAATCACTTATCCACTTAAAGCGTTTGCCCGTGGACCTCTTTCCTTAGACACCATTTTTCCTTAGAAATCTAGTTATTTACACAACTTGTTGAAAATACGGTAACGCGATATCATGAAAATCGTCAAAACTCACGATTATGCAACTAAGTCCATGTAATTTTAACAGATAATATCTACTCCATTTAACTTGTCAGAGATGTAATATAGTCATGGAGATCAAAGATATCATGAAGGTAACAATAACTAGGACGGAAATATAAGCTCATGGAATAGAATTATTATCTTTCATAACCTCAACTTAATCGTGTGTGAATTTAAATGATATGCAACTTAACATGACATATCTAAAATGCTAGATGATATATAACCTGAAACTATCACAATCGGGGTACAGATCGCGCATCCGGAACACGGTCTTAGAAAGACACCGTGATCCGAGATGGATCTTCAAGCGGTTAAAAATCTTAGTTAAAATATTATGTCTAGTTGTATGGATAGCATGATCAATACTCGATAAAATTTGGGGAAAATGATATAGAATCAAAGTAACCATACATCTGCATCTAATGCATGCATTAATTTGAGTTTAGCCTGAGAGAACACCTACCTTTTTGAAGATCAAGAATAAGAAACTTAAGAACGAATAATGCTTTCGACACTCCTCCAACTTCGAGCTTTCTCCCTCTCTCCAACCAGCAATTCCTCCCAAGATAGTTGTGATTTGAGTATGGAAGAGCATAGCCCTATTTATAGGCCAAAATCTCCCACCTACTTTCACTATTCCACCAACCTCATTCCATTACACCAACCCCATTACACCAACTTTGTTCCACTATTACACCAACCCCATTACACCAACTTTATTCCACTCTTACACCAACCCCATTATACTAACTTTGTTCCACTATCCGGATGACATAATCTATGACCTCATTTATTCGATGATGTAAGAATGACCTCATCCATTAATTAGGATTAGATTAAAGCTAATAAAAATCGGATGTCGACGTCTTTATCTTTTCGAAATTGTATCGCGAATCTCGCCATTTGTGTTAACACGTGGAATAGGGCTCATGTTTGCATAATAGAAAAATATTCACAATTTATTTTATTTTCATCTTTCATTATTTCTTTTTTTATATATATATAAATGCATATAAAATTTTTGAGTTGCTACATCCTCCCCCACTTAGAAGAATTTGGTCCTCGAAATTCACATCATGTAATAGTAATTTAAAATTTAAATGGAGGGTTCAAAATTCTAACCTGAGATCAAATCTGGATACTTCTTCTTGATTGACTCCTCTAATTCCCAAGTAGCCTCCTCGAATCCACGCTTACTCCATTGGACTTTTACCATCGGTATAGCCCTATTCCTTAGCTGGTGAAATTTCTGATCTAAGATCTTGATCGGTCTTTCTTCATAAGACAAATCTTTCTGGAGCTTCAAGTCATTGAATTGAATCACATGCGAAGGATCATACACATATTTCCTTAGCATGGATACATGAAATACATCATGGACACCGGCCAATTGTGGAGGCAAAGCCAGCTTGTATGCCACTTCACCGATTCGTTCTAGAATCTCAAAAGGGCCAATAAATCTTGGACTCAGTTTTCCATTGATACCAAACCTCTTAATTCCTCGCGTGGGTGAAATTTTCAAGAAGACATGCTCTCCCACCTGAAATTCAAGGTCTCTTCTTCGATTATCGGCATAACTCTTTTGCCGTGATTGAGCAATTTTCAGCCTTTCACGGATCAACTGAATATTGTGAGTTGTATCTTGAATAATATCGGGACCCATCAATCCCTTATCTCCAACCTCACTCCAGCATAGGGGTGATCTACAACTCCTACCATACAATGCTTCAAAAGGTGCCATCTGAATGCTAGACTGATAACTGTTGTTATATGCAAATTCAATCAGTGGCAAGTGTTCATGCCAACTTCCCCCAAAATCTATCATACAAGCTCTTAACATATCTTCGATAATCTGATTTGTCCTCTCGATTTGTCCATCTGTCTGAGGGTGGAAAGCCGTACTAAAATTCAGTCTAGTACCCAAGGATGATTGTAAACCTTTCCAGAAGTGAGAGGTGAATCTCTATCCGAAATTATGGAAGTTGGAATACCGTGCAGCCTTACAACCTCCTTGATATACAGGGCAGCTAGAACATCCACGGTCCATTTAGTTTTGATGGATAAGAAGTGAGCAGACTTAGTTAGTCGGTCCACAATCACCCATATAGCATCAAATCCACTTCGAGTCTTTGGCAACCCAACTATAAAATCCATACCAATACTATCCCATTTCCATTCTGGTATTTCTAGAGGTTTTAGCTTACCAGCCGGTTTGAGATGTTCGACTTTAACTTGTTGGCATACCAAACATCGACTCACGAACTCGGCTACCTCTCTTTTCATGTTAGGCCACCAAAAGGTTCTTTTGAGATCTTGGTACATTTTTGTAGCACCAGGATGAATAGTGTACCTCGATCGATGTGCCTCCTCCAAGATTTTATTCTTGATAGTAGAACAATCGGGCACACAAGTTCTTCCTCGGAAGAGTAGCCTTCCATCATCTGCCAAAAGGAAATCTGGTCGTTGATCTAGTTTCTCTTTAATTTCAACAACCAATGGATCATCATTTTGTAACTCCTTAATTTCTAAGAGTAACTTGGATTGGAGACTAATATTTGCAATAAAAACTCCTTCTTCCTTCTCCTCCATATTGAGGTCTAAGTTTGCCATTTGTTCTAACAATTGCCACTCTTTAATCATTAAGCTTGATAATAATGCCATCGGCTTCCGGCTAAGAGCATCAGCTACGGCATTTCCTTTTCCGGGGTGGTATTGTATAGAGAAATCAAAATCCTTCAAGTATTCTAGCCACCGTCTTTGTCTCATATTAAGTTCCTTTTGAGAGAATAAGTACTTGAGACTCTTGTGGTCGGAATATACAATAAATGCCTCACCATAGAGATAATGTCGCCAAATCTTCAAGGCAAAGACTACAGCTGCAAGCTCTAAGTCATGCACGGGATAATTCTCCTCGTGCTTTTTCAATTGTCTTGAGGAATAGGCGATCACCTTGCCATGTTGCATTAATACACAGCCTAGGCCAATTCCGGATGCATCAGCATAAACTTCGAATCTCCCTCCTTCAGTAGGCAATGTGAGTATAGGGGCAGTAGTCAAACAATCTTTCAAAGTTTGGAAGCTTTTGTCACATTCCTCGGACCATATATAAGGAATCTCCTTTCTCGTCAATCTTGTTAAAGATACGGCGATCTTGGAGAAATCCTTAATAAATCTTCTATAATATCCTGCCAATCCCAAGAAGCTTCGAATTTCTGTCACACTAGTAGGTCTTTCCCAATTTTTCACGGCCTCAACCTTTGAAGTATCGACCGTAATACCATTCTGGGATATTATGTGACCTAGAAAAGAAACTTCTTCTAGCCAGAAATCACACTTACTAAGCTTAGCATAAAGTTTGTGATCTCTTAATAACTGTAGGGATTTCTTGAGATGTTCTTCATGCTCCATCTCAGACTTTGAGTAGATCAAAATATCGTCAATAAAGACTATCACAAATTGATCAAGGTATGGCCTGAATACACTGTTCATTAACTGCATAAATGCGGCAGGCGCATTGGTTAGGCCAAAAGGCATAACAGTGAACTCATAATGTCCATACCTGCTCCTGAATGCCGTTTTGTGAATATCTTCCTCCTTGATCTTCAATTGATGATAACCAGATCGGAGATCAATTTTTGAAAAATATCGAGCTCCAGAAATTTGGTCAAATAGTTCATCAATCCTTGGCAATGGATATTTATTCTTGATTGTGAGTTGGTTTAATTGCCGGTAGTCAACACACAGTCTCATTGACCCATCCTTCTTTTTGACAAATAAGACGGGAGCTCCCCATGGAGAAGTACTCGGTCGGATGAATCCCTTCTCTAATAACTCCATCAATTGTTCTTTTAACTCATTCATTTCGATAGGGGACATCCGATACGGAGCCTTAGAAATAGGTGTAGCTCCCGGAATCAAATCAATAGAGAAGACCACTTCTCTCTCCAGAGGAATACCAGGCAACTCATCCGGAAATATATCAGAATAATCCCGAACAATAGGAATATCCTCCAGATTAGGTTTCTTATGCTTGGCCATAGTCATAGAAACTAAGAATGCCGCACAACCCTTCTTCAATAATTTATCAGCTTTAAGAGCCGAAATAAGGGATATGTGTCTAGAATACTTGACACCAGAAAATAATAGGTTGGGGTACTCACTAAAGGTTACCGTACCCAATTTACAGTTAACACTAGCACCATATGTAGATAACCAGTCAGCTCCCAAGATAATATCATATCCTGCCATCTCCATGCACACTAAATTAGCGGGTAAGTTACAACCGCTAACTAGAACCTCACTAGCAGGGTAGAAATATTTTATATTCGATCCCGCTCCAATAGGGGTAGTAATAACAAGTTTAGATTCTAATGGAACAGGCCTCAAAGGTAAAATATTCGCAAAGCTCTTAGATACGAAGGAATGCGTAGCTCCAGTATCAAATAAGACAGAGGCAGGCCTTGAGCACACAGAGAGAGTACCTTCCACAACACCTCCATCTTCGGTAGGTTCCGCATCTATAAGAGCTTGAAGTCTCCCTTGCTTCTTGACAGCAACTGGAAGCTTTTCCGATGGAGCTTGCTCATTAAGAAGTGGACAACTCGGAATTCTATGTTCCCGGCTTCCACATCGAAGACATGCACCCAATCTTCTCCAGCACTCATCTGCCTTGTGTCCGGGTTTCTCACAATATTTGCATAGTTCCTTTGATGATGTAGCGACCGGAATGATTTGTTTGTTAATTGATCTCGGCCTCTTGTCTTTTTAAAAGTCACGCCCATCCTTATTGAAATTACGTCCATCTTTATTGAAGTTATGCTCATCATAATTAGGCCTCTTCTTTCCGAAGGAGGGCTTGAAATTACCTGATCCAATAACTTGCTCCCTCTTGGCATCTCTTCCCCGGATGCGATCAGTCAATTCTGTTGCATCTTCCAAGAGTTGGGCTCTCCTCACCACATCAGCATATACTTGGATATCCATCGGGGCGAGTTGAGTAATATATTGAGGCTTTAAGCCATTTAAAAATCTCCTTGCCTTCATTTTCTCGGTACTCACAAGATGTGGTGCATACCGGGATAATCTTGCAAATTGGGCTTCGTACTCCGCTACCGTCAAACTCCTTTGTTTTAAGGAAGCAAATTCGGTAGCTTTCCTCTCTTGAACTCGGTCAGAAAAGTACTTGTTGTTGAAGTATTCTACAAACTCTTCCCACAACACCTGGTCGTGTGGTAGAGTTGCTTCGACCGACTCCCACCAAGCACGTGCATCTCTTTCAAGCTGAAAGGTAGCGAGTAGGACTTTCTCCTCATCAGCACATTGCATGACTCGAAAAATCCTCTCAATTTCCTTTACCCAATGTTCGGCCTCATCCGGGTCAGTAGACCCAGCGAACTTAGGAGGTTTCATGCTTTTGAAATTCCTATGTAGATCTCCCGCTCCACGGTTAGCTCCTCCTTGAGCTACTTGTTGTAGTGCATGGGTTAAACCTTGCACCGTCCTTTGCATCTCGCGCCATTGAGCTCTCTCGGCAGCCATCTGCGAACACAACTATAAAACTTAAGTGCTTTGTTTATTTATTGATTAATCATTCTTTAAAGCTTAGCCCATGGCTCTACCCAATCTTACCGGGTCAGGTCTTAGACTTTAACAAGGTTAGGGGTCTAATGCACCTAGACATGACCAAAACTCGGTACCTGGCGGAGATAATCGATCCGAAGACCACTCGCGTAAGTATGCGACTTTCCCGATAGGCGTAGCCTAACGTTCGGATAACACCTTTTGATATACCGGGTTATTGGGATGCAATGCAAGAACTTAGGGAACCTAGGAATGTGAAACCTAGGGTTTATAAAACCTAGGCTCTGATAGTGATTGAGCAATTTTCAGCCTTTCACGGATCAACTGAATATTGTGAGTTGTATCTTGAATAATATCGGGACCCATCAATCCCTTATCTCCAACCTCACTCCAGCATAGGGGTGATCTACAACTCCTACCATACAATGCTTCTTCTATCATGTCCCGTACTCTATACCGTCGAGGTATTGTCCGCTTTGGCCTACCGGCCTCACGGTTTTATCCCTTTTTAACAGTGATCGGCTCCAGAATGGGGGACTTCCCAGGTAGGTCACCCATCCCAGTACTACTCCCCATTAAGCACGCTCAACTTCGGAGTTCTTTACAAGAACTGAGCCGATACTTGAAAAGGCGCCTCGGTGATATAGAGTACAACTTAGCTATATTTGAGGGTGTTACAATCTACCCCTCTTATATAGGCGACGTCCTCGTCGCTGGGCACATATAGCACGCAATCACGCAATCAAGCCCCCAGGCAGGTAGGACTCTAGAGGTGGCCCCTACAGGCTCAAGAGGTGGCTCCCACTATGTAGCACTTTGCTCCATTACGGACTCAAGAGGTGGCTCCCATAGCGTAGCACTTTGCCCTGCATGGCACTTAGTTCCCACACTTCCGACTGAGGTATAGCTCTGATACCACAAAGACTGTCACGCCCCGACGCGGAATATCAAGGCGCGACGAGTCGTAAACATTCATGTCGATCAGAGCACGAAGATTGGGGTCCAAACCACAAAAATAGATAAGAAGAAATGGATACTCTTATTTCATCGAAATAAAGTTCTTACAACATTCTTAAGCCTTACGAGGCAAGATACAACTTCAACATAAAAACATAATTCTGGCAAGAGCAACCGTTCATAAACCTAGGTAACTAAGGTAATCTTGATTCCTCAATCACTCTAGCTCATTCCCATGAGTTTGGGGTTCATCATCAGATTTACCTGAAATGTTAACCGGAAAACGTAGGGTGAGCGAAATGCTCAGTAGGACTTATATCTCTATACCAGGCAACTTAAAGTAATTAGCAGTTTGGATAAAGTATGTGTTATGCCGAGAAACGTAAATAAAATATGGAACAAGTATAGGAGAGAGAGTAAAGTAATGTAGTAATTGGAATCACAAGTAGACAAGATATCAAGAGTAAAGTTCAAGTAGAGAATGATCATGTAGCAAGTAATATTATGGAATTGGCCATTTTACGCAAGTATGTACAAGTCAAGTACTTCATGTATTCAAGCAAGTTAGGAAATTCACAAACTGTGGATGTCATAAATTAATCTAGCAAGTCAAGCACTTTGGTGCAATGCCACACCTAGTCATTCAACTCCCATGGGCACAAGTACTTTCGGGCGCTCCCCCCAGGACCAGACCGGGCCCCATTAACGCCAGGCATTGGGTTATGGATCATAGATCCCAAGTGTATTTAGACATCCACATAATATGTATGGCCAAAGAATTTCAAGGTAGAGCTTATGAAATAAAGTACAGATCTAGCAAAATTATCATTCAAGTGACCAGTAGTACAAGATTTCAAGTAGAGGTAAGAGAAGTCCAAGGATGATTTTAAGACATAATGTTTAACGACATTAAGATAATAAGAAGGCATCATATTTAACGTCATTAAGTTGATAAAAGAATTGGATTGATGGACACGGCTTGAATGGTTCTCTCGAAAAATCTTGTTAAATATGCTTAGATAAAGGTTTTCACAGTCGGGTGCTTAATTAGAAAACCGAGGAATTATGGCCAGGTAAGAGGTAGGACAGTGGGAGGCTCCCCTCGCATCCGCGAGGTCCTAATTAATAAATCACTTATCCACTTAAAGCGTTTGCCCGTGGACCTCTTTCCTTAGACACCATTTTTCCTTAGAAATCTAGTTATTTACACAACTTGTTGAAAATACGGTAACGCGATATCATGAAAATCGTCAAAACTCACGATTATGCAACTAAGTCCATGTAATTTTAACAGATAATATCTACTCCATTTAACTTGTCAGAGATGTAATATAGTCATGGAGATCAAAGATATCATGAAGGTAACAATAACTAGGACGGAAATATAAGCTCATGGAATAGAATTATTATCTTTCATAACCTCAACTTAATCGTGTGTGAATTTAAATGATATGCAACTTAACATGACATATCTAAAATGCTAGATGATATATAACCTGAAACTATCACAATCGGGGTACAGATCGCGCATCCGGAACACGGTCTTAGAAAGACACCGCGATCCGAGATGGATCTTCAAGCGGTTAAAAATCTTAGTTAAAATATTATGTCTAGTTGTATGGATAGCATGATCAATACTCGATAAAATTTGGGGAAAATGATATAGAATCAAAGTAACCATACATCTGCATCTAATGCATGCATTAATTTGAGTTTAGCCTGAGAGAACACCTACCTTTTTGAAGATCAAGAATAAGAAACTTAAGAACGAATAATGCTTTCGACACTCCTCCAACTTCGAGCTTTCTCCCTCTCTCCAACCAGCAATTCCTCCCAAGATAGTTGTGATTTGAGTATGGAAGAGCATAGCCCTATTTATAGGCCAAAATCTCCCACCTACTTTCACTATTCCACCAACCTCATTCCATTACACCAACCCCATTACACCAACTTTGTTCCACTATTACACCAACCCCATTACACCAACTTTATTCCACTCTTACACCAACCCCATTATACCAACTTTGTTCCACTATCCGGATGACATAATCTATGACCTCATTTATTCGATGATGTAAGAATGACCTCATCCATTAATTAGGATTAGATTAAAGCTAATAAAAATCGGATGTCGACGTCTTTGTCTTTTCGAAATTGTATCGCGAATCTCGCCATTTGTGTTAACACGTGGAATAGGGCTCATGTTTGCATAATAGAAAAATATTCACAATTTATTTTATTTTCATCTTTCATTATTTCTTTTTTTTATATATATATAAATGCATACAAAATTTTTGAGTTGCTACAAGTAGAGTGTAGCAGATATCAAGGCCAGAAGCAGCATGATTGAAACCAGTGAAAAGTCATGAACATGAGAACTTGTTTCAAAATGGACATGATCAGATCAGACCGAACATAGGCATGAACAAGTTAGACTCAAATCAGGGCTATGCATAGACAAGATACAGATATAACAGGCACTCGCTTGATTCAGCCATGTAACAGTTTGATTTTCAGATTTTTATCAGTCACAGTTTTAAGATTTTTCAGATTTTTACTCTTTCTTTGCAATGCGTGAAATTTAAAATATGTGAACGAACTTCAGGCAAGATCAAGGCAGGTACCAAACAGCCCAGACAACAACACCTGGGCAACAGGGTTGGTGCGGACACCAGAGCACTCGATCGGCACGAGTCAGCGAGCCCCGATACCGTACGTGGAGCACCACCCGAGCGACAGCGGCTTCCATCTGGCTCGGAGATGGCCTGGAGACTCCCCCTTGAGTCTCCCGTTTATCATATTTAGTTAGACATTATTTTTGTATAATGTGTGTTTGTTTCATTTTATTCGGTA
Organism: Amorphophallus konjac; assembly: GCA_022559845.1. NCBI lineage: Eukaryota > Viridiplantae > Streptophyta > Magnoliopsida > Alismatales > Araceae > Amorphophallus > Amorphophallus konjac. The sequence goes on along the minus strand of CM040118.1, from coordinate 156,481,190 downwards.
TGTAAGTTTGATTGTAATAAGGGCCTATGTGCAATTCGGACCCCGTGGGCCCCACGGGCCCCACAGGCCCCACCCCATTGGACCACCTCAGCCTAGGGTCCCACGTGGGGCCAGTCAACATGCCACATGGGAGCATCTAGAAGTTTGAATGGGAATTGGACACATGGGGGACAATGGACTTGAAAAGTCCAAGGAGGCCACCTACCCCCACCTACCAAGTCCACAGTCTACACTAGTCCAAGGGCCGGCCCCCTCCCCTTAGTTTTTTATTATTTTTGTGTATGTGTGTCACATGCCATCCCAGCCCTTCATTCCTATCCCATAGATCCAATGGTTGTGGATGGATGTGAGATGTAAGGTATTTAAACTTGTATTTTCCATTTTACTTGAATTAATGCCATTTGAATCAAAGTATTTCCAAGAGCAAGGGCTGGTGCGCCCCCCTCCTCTCTCCTCCCTCTCCCCCTTGGATGCTGTGAAGGCTTCCATTCTGAGGTGTGAAGCCTCATTTATCAGTTCCGACGATCGCCGCCGCCGCCACGAGCCGCCACCGCACCGCCATCGTCTTCATCGGAGTTCTGCAAGTGCAGTACCACAACAACTTCCACGAAATTTGTGTCTCAGCCACGAGCTCAGATAGATTTGGGAATTTTACTGGAGGTTCCAGAGGTGTCAAGGATATCCCATAAATTTTGGATTGTCATTCAGATCCCGTTTCATAATTTTTGATTTTCGTCCACCCTTCCATTTCAGTTCTGCCAGAGTTCTGTCCAGATTCATATCCGCCCTGTGTTTCATGTCTTAGGTCCGTCTTTTGATTTCTGTTAGTCCCATAAAGTTTACTGGAGTTTCCTTCTATCCACCCCTTCATCCATAATTTTTCTAAATTTCTTGTTCGCCCATTTCATATTTTCTAAAAATCGTTCTCAGTCCCATCTACAGTTCTGTCCACCTATTCCCAGATCCGACCACTAGTCACTCCAAAAATCATATCAAATCGCCACCACTTCCAAATCCCATTCCAAAAATTTTTCCAGTTTCGTGGTTTGATTCCCTACAACTTTGAAGAAGAGCTCGAAGCCTGATTCCAACTACAAGCAGGCGGTCAACGGCCATTTACAGGAAACTGATATGCTGATCTGATATTTCGGGAGCTGTGCAACAGAGGATTGAAAAATAGTTACAGCCCAGGTCCGCAGAGGTTCAGAAGATTCCACTGGCCCTAGGTTGAAGGATTTTGAATCCTCTTTCCAACGGCGCTGGTTTCATCGCATCCCGACGACGGGGCTGATCGCAGCGGCCGTTTTCGTCGGAGCGCGCGCTGCTAAAACAGCAACCTCAGCTCGTGGACAGCAACTTCAAAGCTTGGAGATCGGGACCGATCGGCCCCCGATCGGTGCTCCCGGCCGACCGCCGTCCGTGGAGGCGCGCCACCAGGGGTCACCATCATAGTGGGTCCCACCCCCGCAGATCCGGAAGACAGCGCCATCCGTGGGCCCCGCGGGCCCGCAGAACCCGCCGTTCGGAAAGCACGAAAACGCGGAGTTCGGCACCGCCGGGCGACATCAAGATGCTGCCCGTCAACCCAATTCTCGTGATTCCCGGGCCCCGCATGTGACCTTTTACCTCCCAGCGTGGAGTGGGTCAAATTATTGTACTGCTGTAAAATTGTGTTAACCGGGGATCCGTGATTGGCCGGGGTTGTCTTCGCCACGCCGGGTGCGTGGAGGTAATAGTCCGAACTTCTTGGCGTTACATTGCTTAGCTAGTATACGGTCTTAGGCCGCTGCCGAGAGTGTAGGTACTAGCCCGTGTGTCCATGTCACCGCTGTGAGAGTGAGTGTGACCCATCCCATGACTCGATCCGAGTCCGGAAGTTGAGTCGGACTACCCTTGACCTCCGCCGGTTCCTTAACCGCGCACGGTCCGCGCTTTCCCTCGCTTGGGACGACGAGTGAGCTTCCACTTCTGTTAGCGACATTTTGCCACTAGGAGCTCGTAGTTTCGGGCTTAGTGTCTCCCTGGTGTGTGCTGCTGGTCGCGTCTTCATCTAGAGTCCGAGGGTGGCACCTAATAGTGTCGTCTCCCGTGTCCGTCCCGCATCAGTTTGGTATCAGAGCAGGTTGAGTCTAGGGTAGTCTTTGCATATGTTTTGCATAGTCTAAGTCGAGTCTAGGATCATCATTATTTTCAAAACAAAAAAAAAGGTGTTTTAAAATTGCATTTCATCCCGATAATTCGGTATCTTAAAAGGTGTTGTCCGAACGTTAGGCTACGCCTATCGGGAGGTCGCACACTTGCGGGAGTGATCTTTGGATCGATTAACTCCGCCACGTACCAGATATTGGTTTAGGTCTAGGTGCATTAGTCGGTGTTTGCATCAGTTTATGTCTCCTAGTTCATGTGTAGTCCAATAAGAGTCAGTCGGTCTTGTCCAAGTGTCGGCATGTCCAACATGTAGTTCCCCCCCAATTTCTCATGGATTCCCAATCACCCGGGCAATATGGCCGTTGGCCCACGCATGGGCTTGGCAACCATCCTCTCCGATTCTGTAGGCCTGAAGCCTCAGATTTTTTTGGCTCCAATGACCCGGGCATCTACCTCAAGTGGGAGGCCACCATGGACACATACTTTGATTGTTATACTATGTCCGAGGCAATGCAATTCTCTTTGGCCAAAGAGCGGCTCCTTCATGAGGCTACCGAAAAGTGGGATTACATCGAAAGAATGAGAGCGGTTAGGGGGCAATGGCCCATCGAGTCATGGTGGGACATGAAGAGAGAGCTTAGGAAGGTCTACGTGCCCCAACCGGTCACCTCCAACCGGCCCCACCCAATCACTTCCAACCAAGTGGGTTCTAGTCGGAGGCAAAGAGTCCCACACGTGGATGAGCCAAGACCCAATCCTAGGACGGTTGACTACGGGCGAGTCCACCATGGTATCCCTATTCCAACCCACTCCATTGCCGAACTTATGCAAATGATTTTGGACCGGTTGGATGGGGTGGATAGGACACGTACTCCTAGTGATGTACTCCAACCCGAGCCTAAGGAGGTCATCGCCGGTAGTCTTAACCCGGCCCCATCAACGGAGTCCCCAAGTCCTCTCCCCATCATAGTGGATCCTCTTCTCCCACCCACGAGAGCCCCATTGCCTACACCCCCTGTCCGTCAGGAGGATAAGGGTAGGGACCCACTTATCAGGGAGCGTAGTGGGTCACGACAGCAGTGTTATCGCTGCCAGGGGTTCGGCCACTACACCGGACAATGTCCCACTCAGACATCTCTAGCCATAAGGGACAAAAGGGTTGGAGAAGCCCCACTCTCCGATCTTTATTCTAAGCCACCTCAGCCCGAGCCACCCGTGCTTCTAACGGGTATGCTTGTCATAGCCGAGCCGCTTCTTAGCTGGCTCAAGAAGGGCTTGGTCCCACTTCCCTTCCCATCTATGGACCCTATCCTACCTCTGGTGCCAATCAATTCATTTCATACCACTTTCCGGTCTAGTCACTATGTGGATACATTGGATGACCTTCTTAAAGGGTTAGATCGGCAGTGGACATTTACGCACTTGTTGGCTCCAGGCTTCGACCGACCCACAGGTCGTAGTTTCACTTATCCCGCTTTAGGGTCCATCACCTCCGTGTACACCGTGGGTCATGTTACCACGGAGGTTCTTCTACTCCTCCCTATGCCGGCCGAGCCCGATTTCATTCCCATTTGCCCAAGGGAGGAATCTTACTTTCTACCTATGACTGTTGTCCCACCTCTCACAATGAATGAAGGTGATCATTTACACCTCCAAGATTTCCAAATGTGGGACAGTTAATTGTGGAAGCCTAGTCCGAGGGGTCATACCTTCTATGATCCCTTCGACCCATTCTCTTGTGGACCCCGTGACCCACCATATTTACTCCACCTTTTCGAGAGAGTCCACCATCATACCCTCACCGTCTCATCTCCCTTCACGGATGAAGGTGACCATCAACACCTTCTAGAATTCCACACATGGGACCTTGAAATGAGGGAATCCATATCGAGGGGTCACACATTCTTTGATCCCTTTGATCCCTTTCCTCATGGGCCCTTTGGCCCACAACCTCCATTCCACCTCTTTAAGGAAGTCCACTATCACACCCCTCCTACTCGGGCCTGGCAACCTTTACATGGAAATAGGTCCGAACCGTCATTTGGGGGTAATGAAGACTTTGGTTCCCCCGGCCCACCTCAACCACCCAAGCCTCCCGAACTTCCCACATCCAAACCCCATGTCCATGGTTGGTGCATCGTAGGATGTCTAGGAGTCCACCATGACATTAACCTCCGATTATGTCAAATGCATGCATGGCACACATTCGGATGTCCTGGACCACCTTGCATATGATTGGGTTTTACTAACTGTAGGGTTGTTTAGGGTCGTGTGTGCATCCGTGTGTTTCTTTTCTTTTGCTAAGCATGTTAGGTCGTGTGTGCATCCTGTGTTTCTTTTCTTTTGCTAATCATGTTAGGAGTCTGCATGACGATGTCCGTCGTCACAGTTGAGGCCAGCAATGCACGGTACAAGGAGTTAGCCGGTGCCCATAGACACCACCGAGAGTTCCAAGAGGGCGAATACGTCATGATCAGGGTAAGACCTGAACGGTTTCCCTCTGGAACCGTTAAGAAGTTGCAAGCTCGCGGAGCCGGTCCCTTTAGAGTGTTGAAACGCGTTGGATCCAATGCGTATGTTGTGGACCTGCCCGAGGAATATGGTATAAGCTCTACCTTCAATGTATCGGATCTTGTTGCATATAGGGACCCAGCGGTGATCCCTAGTGAGCCTTTTGAGCCATCTCCTCCCCTTGAGAGTGATCCCACACCTGAGTGTTCACTTCCACCTCCAGCCCCTTTTTCATGGCAGCGTGAGCATATAGATCGTATACTGGACGAGCAAGTGACAGTTATCAGGAGTGGATCTTACCCGCGCTACCTAGTGCGATGGAGAGGACGGCCCGCTATTGAGGACACATGGATCACACATGGCGAGTTACAGCGGATCGATCCGGACCTTCTGGAGCGATACAGGAGCGATACAGACCCTTAGCAGTGGATCGATCCGGACCTTCTGGAGCGATACAGGAGCGATACAGACCCTTACTCGACAGGGTCGAGTTTCTCCCACCCGGGGAGAATTGGTGCGGACACCAGAGCACTCGATCGGCACGAGTCAGCGAGCCCCAATACCGTACGTGGAGCACCACCCGAGCGATAGCGGCTTCCATGTGGCTCGGAGATGGCCTGGAGACTCCCCCTTGAGTCTCCCGTTTATCATATTTAGTTAGACATTATTTTTGTATAATGTGTGTTTGTTTCATTTTATTCGGTATGTAAGTTTGATTGTAATAAGGGCCTATGTGCAATTCGGACCCAGTGGGCCCCACGGGCCCCACAGGCCCCACCCCATTGGGCCACCTCAGCCTAGGGTCCCACGTGGGGCCAGTCAACATGCCACATGGGAGCATCTAGAAGTTTGAATGAGAATTGGACACATGGGGGACAATGGACTTGAAAAGTCCAAGGAGGCCACCTACCCCCACCTACCAAGTCCACATTCTACATCTAGTCCAAGGGCCGCCCCCCTCCCCTTAGTTTTTTATTATTTTTGTGTGTGTGTGTCACATGCCATCCCAGCCCTTCATTCCTATCCCATAGATCCAATGGTTGTGGATGGATGTGAGATGTAAGGTATTTAAACTTGTATTTTCCATTTTACTTGAATTAATGCCATTTGAATCAAAGTATTTCCAAGAGCAAGGGCTGGTGCGCCCCCCTCCTCTCTCCTCCCTCTCCCCCTTGGATGCTGTGAAGGCTTCCATTCTGAGGTGTGAAGCCTCATTTATCAGTTCCGACGATCGCCGCCGCCGCCACGAGCCGCCACCGCACCGCCATCGTCTTCATCGGAGTTCTGCCAGTGCAGTACCACAACAACTTCCACGAAATTTGTGTCTCAGCCACGAGCTCAGATAGATCTGGGAATTTTACTGGAGGTTCCAGAGGTGTCAAGGATATCCCATAAATTTTGGATTGTCATTCAGATCCCGTTTCATAATTTTTGATTTTCGTCCACCCTTCCATTTCAGTTCTGCCAGAGTTCTGTCCAGATTCATATCCGCCCTGTGTTTCATGTCTTAGGTCCGTCTTTTGATTTCTGTTAGTCCCATAAAGTTTACTGGAGTTTCCTTCCATCCACCCCTTCATCCACAATTTTTATAAATTTCTGGTTCGCCCATTTCATATTTTCTAAAAATCGTTCTCAGTCCCATTTACAGTTCTGTCCACCTGTTCCCAGATCCGACCACCAGTCACGCCAAACATCATATCAAATCGCCACCACTTCCAAATCCCATTCCAAAAATTGTCCCCGTTTCGTGGTTTGATTCCCTAGAACTTTAAAGAAGAGCTCAAAGCCTGATTCCAACGGCAAGCAAGCGGTCAACGGCCATTTACAGGAAACTCATATGCTGATCTGATATTTCGGGAGCTGTGCAACAGAGGATGGAAAAATAGTTACAGCACAAGTCTGCAGAGGTTCAGAAGATTCCACTGGCCCTAGGTTGAAGGAATTTGAATTCTCTTTCCAACGACGCTGGTTTCATCGCATCCCGACGACGGGGCTGATCGCAACGGCCGTTTTCGCCGGAGCGCGCGCTGCTAAAATAGCAACCTCAGCTCGTGGACAGCAACTTCAAAGCTTGGAGATCGGGACCGATCGGCCCCAGATCGGTGTTCCCGGCCGACCGCCGTCCGTGGAGGCGCGCCACCAGGGGTCACCATCATAGTGGGTCCCACCTCCGCAGATCCGGAGGACAGCGCCATCCGTGGGCCCCACGGGCCCGCAGAACCCGCCGTTCGGAAAGCACGAAAACGCGGAGTTCGGCACCGCCGGGCGACATCAAGATGCTGCCCGTCAACCCAATTCGAGTGATTCCCGGGCCCCGCATGTGACCTTTTACCTCCCTGCGTGGAGTGGGTCAAATTATTGTACTGCTGTAAAATTGTGTTAACCGGGGGTCCGTGATTGGCCGGGGTTATCTTCGCCACGCCAGGTGCGTGGAGGTAATAGTCCGAACTTCTTGGCGTTACATTGCTTAGCTAGTATACGGTCTTAGGCCGATGCCGAGAGTGTACGTACTAGCCCGTGTGTCCATGTCACCGCTGTGAGAGTGAGTGTGACCCGTCTCGTGACTCGATCCGAGTCCGGAAGTTGAGTCGGACTACCCTTGACCTCCGCCGGTTCCTTAACCGCGCACGGTCCGCGCTTTCCCTCGCTTGGGACGAAGAGTGAGCTTCCACTTCTGTTAGCGACGTTTTGCCACTAGGAGCTCGTAGTGTCGGGCTTAGTGTCTCCCTGGTGTGTGCTGCTGGTTGCGTCTTCATCTAGAGTCCGAGGGTGGCACCTAATAGTGTCGTCTCCCATGTCCGTCTCGCATCAAGGGTCCCAAACAGACCCAGACTCAGAGAGAGTCAACCCTGGGGGTTGACCCCTGCCAGTATAGGAGCAGACCTTCAATATAGAAGCTAGTAGAGCATATTGCATTTGAAAAGGCAATAAACATGTAGACATGAACAATGAATTATCCTGAATAGAGAGCAATAAGATATCAACAAGGAACTGCATAATTTTTAAAAATTACAGATATTTACTAAACTACTTGAATAGGCAACAATCAGACATGAACAATTCCAAATGGCTGTGAGAATTGAAGCAAGGGGAATTGTAGGACAAATTATTGCAGAAGGGACATTTCCAAGAATTATTAAGATGGGGAATTTTCAGTCTGATACATCTCTCATAAATGCAGAGTTTCTGATTTTTAGAGTCTTCTATTATAGAACTACTAGTGATAAAGCCCTTATTTTTTTGATTGGTTTAAGTCAAATGAACTCTGAGTTTATCAATTAACAATGTTGAAAATTTCTATATTCAGAATTAATGGAAATGAACAAATATTTCAGATTAAGTTCCTGTTTAACCTCCCTCCATCTCACTCATTCAATTCCATTGGCCCCTTTGGGAGTAACTACAATTAGTATTGAGGTTAAACACCTTATGAGATTTCTGATTTTATCCATGGGGTGCTACCATTTTCTGAATTTTCTTTTGCTTTTAATTTTACGAGAGCATTCAGGTGTAGCACGCACTTTTGACATGAGGATGCACGTTGATCAGGCGCCAGCATCCCCAGTTACTAAGTGTGACTAACCATTCTGCTTCATTTAGAACATAGGTAGCAAGTCACTTCATGACTCCGTCCACTCCACTTCATTGATGAAGGGACTCGATTTCTCAGTGAGTCTTCTGCCATTGCTCTGTCTTAGATCAATGACTTTCAGTATGCACCTTTTTACGTGAGGATACACGTTTATCAGATGCCAGTATCCCCAGTTACCTAGTGTGACTGAAGTTATTGCTTTTATCATATGTTGCCCTTTAGGAATTTTCAGATTAGTCTGATGTTTAAAAGATATACTGAAATTGAAGTTTCTCAACCCAAGATGCCTTTCTACTTAAAAAGAAAATTTCAGATTTACGAAGGCATAGTAGGGCACAACATGTAAAAACTAGTTTAGGTCCATTAAAATTGAATACAGTCATTTTCAAGACATTTATCTTTAAGCTCATGAAATTATTAAACTTTAACCAACAGTTTCATGTTCTGGATAATCAGAGAACTCCATAATAGAAGATTCCTTTTCAAAATTTACTATGATAAATGAACTTAACAACCAGATCGAAGACTCCTCGTGAATTCAAGCTTATTCAAGGAAATTTGGGACCGGCAGCCAGGCATCAAGCAAGTAGAGGATGTACCAAAGGTGTTCAAGCATTTTGGAACATATAGCAGATTTTTAGGATTTCCAAAGAAAAGTTCACATCTTATGGAACATCAGAGCCAAAAAAAAATCAGCAACTTATCAGCATGATGCAAAAACTGATTTGTACATGGAATACAATTGTGTAGATAATGAAAGCGCCCACTCAATGAATGACTTATAAGGATGTTGTGAGAGGGAATAAAGGAAGTGATGCACATCAGGAAATACACACAGAAAAATTGATGAATTATGATATTGAGTGTGGTGTTTTACAATGGGTGTCCATACAAGGTAGACAACAAGTCAGGTCGACTCAAGAGGGTCAGCAGGTCGACCTGCTTTTCAAATTAAGCATTTAGATAGAAATAAAAAATGAGCTTTTAGATGGGCGGGGTCGACTTTGATTGACCAGTGGGTCAACTCATACTATAGCCAGGGTGATTTTTAGAAGGTTTTCATATGTAGAGGATAGATGTATTGCTAAGATTCCAAATTCATTTAGCAAACTTTTTTTTTAAAATATGAATCATCGCAAAGCTTTCATTTAGCAATCATGACAATCGAAACTTTATCTACACATTAAGAAGATATATTCAAACATGCTTTCAATTTTGTTTAAAAACTGAAGCTCCTCCTTAAATTGAACCATTTTATTCAATAAGCATACAAAGGAAGCACACAGTTCTGAAGGGAACAATTTCTGTCAAACATATCACACTCCCCCCGATAAAATGCAATCACTTCAGATGTTGAGATGATGACTCTGAAGCTTCAGAAGGGGTAGTATGCAAACATGCAGACTGAACTCTTGTGCTGACTCCCCCTTAGTATGTGCCTGAACTTCAAAAAGCCTTAGTGAGATTTGACAGGGAAGTATGCACCCTATGACATATATGAACAGCTGACCCATGGTACTAGGAAGATAACTTGATCCAAAGATCATCTCATGCATGGTGATAGTTTTTAGTTGGACCTGATCCAACCTTCCATAAATCACCATTCTATATACCAAAGGGGTCATGACATGATGATGCATTAAAAATGCAATGCATTGTAATATGAAGCACAAATTCTTCGAACTCCCCCTTTGCATGACATGCATGAAAGTGCATGAGAGGACAAAATGATATTCACTATGAAGAAACACATGCAGACTCAAAGTATATCTGCAAATCATTCTAATTTGAAAGACAAAACTCTTAAACTCCCCCTCAATGCAATACTAATGACCACAAGGGTGCATGCTGTTGACATCGCAAGTGTTCACATGATTGATTGATTGGATTTTAATGCAGCCAAGACAGACATCATCAAGCAGTTGTCAACAATGATAAACCGAAAGTTCATATGGCTACTAAGGGTGAAAGAATATGAAGTTGAACCACATGTCTTGCAAATCATTAGCAATAAACTCATCATCAGATTAGCATAACAAATTCTTCATGAACCAAACTTCTAAAATTTTTGATTTTTGGTACGGTGCGGAGATATTGATTTGAAGATCTAACTCACACAAAGTGTTATCTTCTTGATAGGCTTAACCCATCATTCCAACAGACACCTTTTGATATACTAGGGAGTTTATATCAGATATCAATCAAATAACCCAGTTCAGATCTTTAATTTCAACCACAGGGGGTTTTCAGCAGTTCATGAAGGAGATTTTTAACTTGAGCAGGATTTATTGTAAGCAGGAAGAAGTTAACTACAACAATTCAAAGAGAACCAAACATGCACTATTTACATGAATCAAAATTTCATTTTCAAACCTGTGCCTTGAGCAGTCATTTCTTGCCATTCTTCATTCAGTCTCAAGGCGTTCCTACAACGTAAATTCCCATTTTCTATTTTAAGGTACCCAAGATTTCTTGGGTCCTTGAAGGTCAGTGGCACTACTACCAAGCCTATTCTTTCTCTTTTTCATTGCCTTCATATGATCCATTTTCATACACATGCAATCATCATTTACATGTCTATAGTCACCACAGTAAAAGCAGCACACATGATATTTCAGATTTTTCTTCTTGTGCATCTATTTGATAGATCTAGGCTACTGGACAAAGGATTTTATATTTCCAACATGCCAGTTCTCTTTGTCCTTCTTTTTCCAACTATTTGACACCTTGTGTCCAACCTTTCCACAATGATAGCAATAGCAAGACTGAGTTTCCTTGGCTAGTTTTTTATTGCGATTGAAATCAGGTTTGTTCTTGCATGCTATTAGTTCATCATTTTTCATGACATAGCAATCATGCATAATTTGACCATGCTGCCCACAAAGAAAACATGGATCTTTCTTCTTCTTGGAAACATGGCATTCAACATCAGATTTCTATCATGCACATGAAAACAAGCAAATTCGTTCTTGTGTTTTTGCTTAACAGTTTTCTTTTTCTGATTTTTATTTTATTTTTGATTTTTGTGAGTTGCAGACGATTTTGGGGAAGTTTCAGAAGTTCTGGCTTCATTTGAGCTGGAGACAAACGAGGTATACAATTTGTTTTCAAAAGACTTTTTATTTATAACTGTATACCCCAACCCTTCTCTCTGAAAATTAATTTTAGTCCTCAAGAGTTTGTTTAAGTTCTATCTACCCTCAATAAATTTTCACAGTGAATCATTCAAATCTTTAATTTCAGTTTCCATTGAGGAGATGTGCAGTTCCGAGTCAGCGAGGTCCTCCTCGCATGCAGCAAGTTGTTCATTCAACATGGCATTCACAACTTTATAGTTCTCAATTTCTTGTTGAAGGGTTTGCACTTTTTCAAAATCATCACTAATCACACCCTTGCCCTTTTCAGCTGCATGTAGTTTAGCAATCAGCGAATTGATTTATTCTTTCAACTTTTCATTTTCTTCAACAAGATTCTTATTTTCAATCAACTCATCAACCAATATTTGATCATCTAACATTGATTTCACTTTATCTTCCAACTCTTTTTTAGTTTCTTCCAGCTTAGATATTTTCACAATTAGAGCTTCATTTTCAGTTCTTAAGCTTGCAATTAGTTCCTTATGTGTATCGACATCAAACATTAGAGATTCATTTAGGTTCTCAAGTTCTGCACATTTTTCACAAGTGGAGTTGTTGGGAGAACTATTTTCAACTTTCCTTTTCAATTTTATATTTTTATATTTTATTTTCTTATATTGCTCTACCAACTTATCATATGCATTCATAATCTCTTCAAAGGTAAAGTCTTCGGAATCAGAACTTGCCTGAGAGGATGGATCACTCGGTTGGTCAGTGCTGTCGGCCATTAGCCATTCGTGCCTTTCTTCTTCTTCGTGGATCCTAGCCAAGCCATCAAGAATTTCCTTGGCTGTACTGCAGCTGGACAAACGGAAATTTTGTGAGGTTCATCGCAGCTTTCAGCAAGTTTTTTTTTTGGGTTGCAGCAAATGGCCTTAAAGGTGTACTTGGGAGAGTGCACACCATTTCAGGGAAATGATGTGGACCTACACCACCAAGCGACCAGTAAGGTGAGAAATTTTATTAATGCGGGAATAGCAGTACAAACAAGGGGCAGAGCAACCCGACTAACATCGGATAGAAGGACATTATAGCTTATCAAGCTTAAGATGTCCCTTTACAATAAGTGGAAGCTCAGCCCAATTTGTCCAAAAATCAAAAGAAAGCAAGGTACAGGACCAATTGCCCTGGTGATCAGCAAGTTTAAAACTCCAAGATTGTCAAAATGTTTGGACTGGTGATCAGTAGTCCATTTGGATGTATCATCAGGCAGGCTAAAAGGACCATTCGTAATGATCCTCCAGAACTTAGGATCATACGAGTTTACAATCTTGCACATTTTTCCTAACCATACGATGAAATCAGAACCATCGTAAACTGGTAGAGAAATCATAGATACATGTTCAGCGAAGAAACTCGTGATGGCGGGCACACCGGGATCTTCTCTGCAGATCATTGGATCTGTGTATGGCAGAGACCCGCTCTGATACCAATTGTTGGGTACGTCAATAGGATCTAGAGGGGGGTGAATAGATCCTTTTAGAAACAATGCCCAATTTAAACCTTGATCCGATCACTTAATGAAATGCAAAACAAAGGAACACTGATGTTCCCCAACGAGATATATCAAACCTGACTGAGATATTACTCACAAGGAATGTGATCAGCACTCATTAGAAAACCAGCTCACACTGAGCCTAGATCGAACACTTAGTGGGTGTGTGTGATCAACTCAAAGTGTGCAAGTGTAGTGTAAGAACATATCAGAATGTGTGCAAATCTGAAGCACACAAGTCCCTATGAATAGGGACATAAGAGAAGAATCAATCATACAATAACAAACCACTGCACAAAATTTTTTTTAGGTGGTTCAGTCTGCAAACCTACAGACCTACGTCCATCCCTCACGAAATCCAATGAGGCTTCACCACGCTACAAAAGCAGCAATGGGGACAAGTCCCCTACAATCGCTGATACACAGCTTGACCACTGATTCACAGCTTCCACATGAGGACAGAGTCCTCACCGCTGATTCACAGCTTAACAGGGATGAACCCCACACACAATCCTGACGTTGCTACACGCAGCAACACATGGGGACAAGCCCCAAACATGCTGATACACAGCTTAGCAGGGATGAACCCCACACGCTGCAACACCACACGGGGACAAACCACAAAAGAAAAACAAAAATAAGAAACAAAAGACACTGCAAAGATGCAGCAAAACACGGGGATAAACCCCCAACAAAAACACGGCTGTAGTACAGCCAAAACCACTCGGGTCTTTAAAATAGAGCACCAGACATACACTGTTGTCAAAACAACACAACACACTAAAAAATAGATATGGAGTTTGTGCCTTGGGGTCATATCGTGATGGACAAGGTGAGGACAACTGAGTGTGTACAACACTCGCATAACAAAGACGAGGATAGCCTAGAGCGCAAGAGGCCTTGGTTAGGGCAAGTGTGCGTTGTAGTTGGGTGTATGTAGTGGCGCATATCCCATGTTAGGTTGCGAGTCCAAATAATCCAATATTATCATTTTATCTACTTCATTGATTTATAATTAACATTTATTTTTTGACTTTAGAATAATAGATATACATTACATAATAATAGTGGGTCATCTATGTAGGGTTGATAAGTTTGGTATCGTGTCACAATGTGGTCAACCAAGAAATGTAATGAGGTATAAAATGTCAACCAAAAAAATATTTCCTTAAAAATCGAATAAAAGATATACGTGTCCAAATAAAATGATCTTGTCATTTTATTTATTTTATATTATTTTTAATTAATATTGATTTTTTGACTCTATAATAAATTTTATTATGATATATAATTTATTAATGCAAAGTTTGCCAATTTTGTTTACTTTATTAGTTTTTAATATATAATTATTTCTATAATAATTATTACTTATTAAAATAAGTATAAAAAGAAATAATATTTCATTAGTAAAATAGTTTTTAAATGGTAGTAATTAACTAATTGTAGAAAATTTTGTATTTTTATAGGTTTTATTTATTTAGTATTTTTTATTTGAATTGTATATTTTTTTAATAATATATGTGTAAATTTTAGAAAAATCCTATTTTAATTATTTTTGTTATTTTTCAAGTATGACTATCAATTAATGGGTTGGCTCGGGTCGGGCTTAGATCCGCTCGGCTCGAGTTTGACGTTAAGACATATATGAAATGTAGTCGGGCCGGGCTATATATGTCGATGGATTTTAATAAGACTTTTAGATGTTAATTTAATAATTCGAAAGGAGGGTTTTTAATTTTTTTAATTTATTTAAAATAATAAGATCAGGATGGGTCGGCCCGTAGGACTAGTTCGGTTGGGCTTTTAAGCGAGACTAAAATTAATTAAAGCCCGCGAGTCAAATTAAAAATCACCCATGGCCCGATTCGAATTGGGCCCTAGCTGGCCCAACCGAGCCCGGCCTATTGATAGCCCTATTTACAATACACATTAAATAATTATTTTTATGATAAATTTATATTCTAATTTTAGTGATTAATATATTAATTCTCAATTATTTTTATTAAAATTTTATAAAATATCGGTGACGAATTTGGGACGGATAAAATCCATCGCGGATTTTCAGTTTATTCGTGGGAAATCAGAAAATTAGCGAGCGATTTGAGGTGGATTAGCGGCGGATTACATTTCTTTCCTTCCTCCACCAACCCTCTCTCCTTTCACATGCACGCACACACTCCCCTCGGCCTCGCCGACGTCTCTCCTATTAGGAACGTCAATAGGATCTAGAGGGAGGGTGAATATATCCTTTTAGAAACAATGCCCAATTTAAAACTTGATCTGATCACTTAATGAAATGTAGAACAAAGGAACACATATGTTCCCCAACAAGATATGTCAAACCAGACTGAGATATTACTCACAAGGAATGTGATCAGCGCTCATTAGAAAACTAGCTCACACTGAGCCCAGATAGAACACTTAGTGGGTGTGTGTGATCAACTCAAAGTGTGCATGTGCAGTGTAAGAACATATCAGAATGTGTGGAAATCTGAAGCATGCAAGTCCCTGTGAATGGGGACATAAGAGAAGGATCAATCACACAATAACAAACCACTACATAAATGATTTTTAAGGTGGTTCAGTCTGCAAACTAGCAGACCTACGTCCACCCGTTACCAAACCCGATGAGGCTTCACCACGCTGCAAAAGCAACAACGGGGACAAGTCCCCTACAACCGCTGATACACAGCTTGACCGCTGATTCACAGCTTCCACACGAGGACACAATCCTCATCGCTGATTAACAGCTTAACGGGGATGAACCCCACATACACGAGGACGCAGTCCTCACGAGGACAGAGTCCTCACACTGCTACATGTAGCAACACACGGGGCCAAGCCCCAAGCACATTGATACACAGTTTAATGGGGATGAACCCCACACGCTGCAGAGCTGCAACACCACACGGGGACAAGCCCCAAAAGAAAAAAAAACAAGAAACAAAAGATGCTACAAAGATGAAGCAAAACACGGGGACAAACCCCCAACAAACACACATGGCTGTACTGTAGCCAAAACCACTCCGGTCTCTAAAATAGAGCACCGGACATACATTACTGTCAATAAAACACAACACACTGAAGAACAGATATGGATTTTTCAAAAGAAAAACATAAAAGGAAATGAAAGAAATCAAATGTAGCTTCAGAACAAAGTCTTGAAACTATAATGGCAGATCTGAAATCAGATCTTAAGACTACTCTTCAAGCTCAAGCCAGTTGCAAGGCTGCTCTCTCTAAAGGCTCATGGCTGTGTTATTTTTCTTCTCAACACTGGACTGGGTCGGACCAGGTGCTGGGCTACTCACTCTCTTCTTTTTCTTCCTCACATATTTTCTACTGAAGCTCAGGCAGACTCTACTCAATTTGCCAAATCGCGTGGGGGATAATTCAACCCCCTCTTCTTATCCGCTCGCCTACCCGGGGCCAACAATTGATATCAGAGCCACGACTCTATCTTCTTGAAATGGACCCTAATTTTACCCCCCTTGCCTTTAGGGTTCTAATATACATATGTGAGGGGTTTTCCAAGGGTTTTTGAGGGATATATGGGTTTTTTGCATTGTTCTATATATATGTGTATATGAACTCCGAATTTGAGAGGGAACTCCATTGAGCTAATATTTTCCTATCTTGCAGGTGAAGAAAGGGGAGAAGATGAAAAGAGGAAGAAGAGAAGAAGATTTCATCTCCTACAACTGATTTCTGGAGTTTGAGGAAGAAAGGAAAGTGGAGCGGATTGAAGAGAGGAACGCGTTGACGTTCAAATCGATGGCATTCATCTTCCTTCCGACTTATGCTTCAAAGAACATCATCTTCCAGCCATTGAAAATAAAGGGGGATAATTTTTACCTCTTCTATTTGTTCTTTGTGATATGTTTCATGGTCTATATTTTGGGTCGAGCATATTTTGGATATTTTTCTTGATTTCTTTGAACTATGAAATAGTGTGTGTGTGGACCGTCTACGTATGGTTGTGTCGCTTGTGCTGCGTTTGTTGCAGCGTGTGTGTGTGTGTCGTTGATCTTATTATCGGATCATGTTGGAGACTCTGTCTCCATTTGTGTGTTGGGGGCGTGTCCCCGTGTGTGTGTGTATGTGTCGTCCTGCGTGTGTGTTGGAGCGTTGCTCCGTGTTGGGGATTTATCCCCATGTTGATTTTTCAGCAGTGAAGCCTTACCGGTTTGGTAAGGGGTGGACGTAGGGAGCTCGTCGTGGTCCCGAACCACCTTAAAAATCCATGTGCATTGTGGTTTGGATTGTGTGTTTGATTCCTTATCTTCTATCCCATTCACAAGAACTAATTTTCAGATCACATCTTGTTTACACACACACAACTTATTTTTTCCGCTGTGCATCGTACTACGTGCTTGCTTGTTAAATCTGTTTATATGATCATGTGAGTTCGGTGAGATTGAGAGAACTTAGTTTACTCTGTGTAGGTTATGTTCATCAATCTCATTAAACTTGCAATTTGTGCGAAGTAAGTTTAAATTTGCCAAATCGCGTGGGGGACAATTCAACCCCCCCTTCTTGTCAGCTCGCCTACCCGGGGCCAACAATTGGTATCAGAGCCACGGCTCTATCTTCTTGAGGTCTAACAACCTATAGAGAGATCATTGTAGGCGAGTTTCATGAGCATCATGTATGATAGCGTTTTGTCTTCTCTCCCTCATTATAATGGTTCAAATTTCACTGAATGACTTTGGCACATGAGTCGTTATGTTAAAACCATTGATCCTAAACTCTGGGATTTAGTTAAGTATGATTCATATGCGTTGCCTAGTGATGAGTCTAAGTGGACTGTCGAGCATGTGAAGAGAAACAAAGATAATTATATACTTTTAAATGTTTTTAGAAGTTCAATTGATCTTCACAATTTTTTACTCATTGTCTCATGCAGGACGACCAAGGAAATATTGAAATGTTCGATCGAGAACTATAATGGATGCTTGATGGCCGACAAGCATGATATAACAAGCAAAGAAAGCTCAAAGCTAGACTCTGAAGGTGAGGAAATCTCTTTCGAAGAGCTTATGGATCTTTGTGATGAATTGGTTGAGAAATACAAGAAGGTTAAATATGAAAATAGAAAACTGAAAAAGAAATTTGAAAACACCCTCCTTGAAAATGGTTCTTGTGATAAGTGTTCTGAGCTTGATAAATTGAGTGAACTTTTAAAGCATGATGTAAATTGTCACAAAGAAACCATTGCATGCTTAAGAAGTAAAAATGAATCCCTCTTAATTGATATTGAAAAGCATGAAGAAACCATTTCATGTATAAAAAAAGAAAATGAAAAACTCCAAAAGGAAATTAGTTCTATGTTGATTTAGAGTTATTTGCTTGAAGGTAGATTGAAAAGTCTTGAAAAATTTGAAAAAAGAAAATCTGTCAATGTTGATGAATCTGAAACAGTGCATGTGCTAGAACAAGAAATTGAGAGTTATAAAACTATAAATAGAGTATTGAATGAAAGTGTTGTTTACAGTGAACAAGAAATAGCTAGCTATGAATTGCACATTGCTTCCCTTGAAAAAGAAATTGTTGATTTGAATGCATCTCTGTCCAAATTTGTCAATGGGAAAGATAACCTAGATAAAATTTTGGGAACAAAGGTTAATTTTTAAAAAGAAAGACTAGGCTATAATCCGATGAACAAAAAGACCTTTGAAAATAAATTGTATACATCTTTTGTCTCGAGTTCGGATGTAGCTAGTGCCTCAAACGCTCATCATGTTCAGCATGCTAAAAAAACTCAGAAATATGGTGTTAAGTAGAACTTGAACCAAATCTCAAAGATAAAAATCAATTCTGCTTGTACTAATGTTAATGCTAGGAAGCACAATCATGCTGCACATACACATGCATTCACAAGGAAAATTTCATATTTTTATTGTGGTAAAATTGGTCGTATGATACATGATTGTTTTGTTATGAAATCTGATGAATTGAGAGCAAGCAAGAAAATGAATGATTCTAAAAAGTCAAGGAAGTCTTCGAATAGAAAAGGAACATCTGAAAATTCTCATGCTTATGCTAGAAATCATGTTGTCAACAAAAATAAGGTTCATTGCTTTTATTGTGGAAAGTTCGGTCACGGGATGAATAATTATTTCATTTTGTTTTGAAAAATGATGAACTAAGGGTAAGTAAAAGGACAAATACTTGTGTGAAGCCAAAAATATTTTCAAATAGGAAATCTTTCGTTTGTCATTCTTGCGGAAAGCTAGGACACCATGTGTCATAATGTTGGAAAGTAAATAGGGCACATTTTCATGTTAAGAATGATAACATTTTTGTAAACCCACAGAAATTTCATGCTTATCCTGTTAAGAAGAATGCAAAGTCTTTTGTTAGTTGTCACTACTGTTGCAATTTTGGGCATACCATACATGATTGTGCTTTAATAAATTTTGATGATATGCATGCCCAGAAAATGTGGAAAGCACCCACTAGAGGTGCAACTAACCATTCGGGACCCAAGAATATTTGGGTACCCAAAACTGTGAAATGAGAACTTTGGTGCAGGAATGCCTTAAGGCAAAGTGGAAGACTTGGAAAATAATGGCTGCTCAAGTCACAGGTTTTGAAAAAAATTTATGAGTTCTTTTTGAATGACTGAAATTTTCTTTGACTGAAAATCTATCTATAAAGATCATAAAAATTTTATTTTTCTTATGAGTTTGCATTGCATCTATCTGTTCATCATTGCATGACTTCATGGTATATTAAATGGTGACTTGAAGAAGGACATGTTATTCCTGTCTGAAATATATCACCATGCGTGAGAATGTGCCTCCGCCCAGTACCATGAGTCAATTGTTAAGTTAAGTCATAGGATGCATGATTTGTTGTCTAAATGTCAATTGTGAAATTCATGCACCTAGAAAGGGGGGGGTTTTGAATGAATGATTTTCAATTGTGACTCAAACTCATCCTTTTGGAGAAGTTGCTCATATGCTAAATGCTCATGCTGAATTGCTCAACATTGTATTCAAATTGGTCATTGGATGTGTTGAAATACTTGAACTGGATTTCTGAAACTTTGACCCTCTTTTATGTTGAATGCTTTCTTATGCAATCTGTCATAATGTTATGAAAATCAGGTTTTTGCTTCTTATATTGTATCTTGCATTGCATTCTTATAATGGTTAATGCCTGCATGCATTAAAAATCATGCATTAGGTGCATTTAGATCATTCAAATGAAAACTGAACTTTCGCATGTTGCACCCATGATAAATTCTGCAATGCGTCTTGAACTTTCAAATAAAATCTAAAATTTTGCATTACATTGCATTTTGCATTGCATACTGCATGTTTTCTCATTGTGTGCTTGCATGTAAATATATGCTATTTACCCCCATCCTTTGGAATTTCTAAGACCTCATACTTCTTGCTAAATAATGTTGCATCTGAGTCTCGTCACCGGTGTGTTTTATGTCACACACTCAAGGAGAGTAAATATTTGATAAGTGCATCTTTATAGGGGGAGCTGTATTGTTATATGTTCATAATATTTTTGGTATACATGCTGAATCAAATTCACACACGTCATGCACTAAATGTGAAAATGAGTGTTAAACATAAGGATATAGGAATTTCTTTTCAACACTCTAGAGATATTAAACTTGCTGCATGTATGTTGAAAAGTCAATTGAGGAAAAAGTTGCCTGCCTATTTTTTGGGAAAGAATCTGAAAAGTAAATGAATGGCAGAGCAATGCTCTGTCTCATTGAGTAAACTAGATACACGTCACCTGAGACGTGATGTGGTTCATGTCTGAAAAGTGTTGTACCCAAGTACCTCTGCTCAAAATGAGGTGAAACGGTTAATACTCTGAGTAACCGGGAAGTCAGGCATGTGCTCCATGTGTCTCCTCGCGTAAAAAAGAGTAGACTGGACCTAATAACGCTTGAAAAACTCTGATTGTCAATATGAAATTGCTTGAGTTGAAAAATTCTGGTGAAAAATTCTTTATGATAGGGCGTAGCCTCCAATATGCTATTCTCTAAAATTGAAGTGCAGTCTGTATAATCTCTCATTGTGTTGATCTGAAAATCTGAATATTCATATGGCTATAGTCTATTTTCATATTATTCACTTACACACTTGGTAATTTGATTTAAAATGTATTCAGAAAATTGATTGACTACATTGGCTATTGCATGACTCTTCTATGTGATTGCATAATTTCCTAGGTGTTATAAATGAACATCCTGGTTATCATGACTCTCATGCATCTTTCTTATACATATTCCCTTCTTAAATAAGTAAGGGGGATCTATGTTGCATGTATATAAACATGTCTGCTTGGTTGCATTATGTGCATTTCATATGTCATTATTTGTATGCATCTAGTTTCATGCATTTCAAAACAACACTAAAAATCTAAAAATTAAAGAAAATGATTTGATGTGTCAATTGTTATGTTTTCTGGCAAACATCTTGCCTTTGCTTTGCTATTGCATCAACTAAAAATCTGAAGTGGGCTTTTATTGATTCATGAATCTGAAATTTGAACTTCATTGCTTTCCTCCCGCTTTTTGATTATGTTAAAGGGGGAGAAATGTGATATCTGTCATAAAGTTTGTCATCATCAAAAAGGGAGAGATTATTGTATGCCTTGCATATGTTTTTGATGATAACTAAACTTTATGTTTGATTGTGCATTCATGATCATTCATATTGTCTAAATGCATGGTAAGTTGATCTTGATGTTTAAATATTGATAACATTGTTTACAAAGTGTTTTCATACACCTTGTACATGGGTCTTTCATGAGTGTGTTTCATGCATATCATTCATAAGTTCTTGGTGCCTTGAGTTTCATGAATATCTACAAGAGGTCTTTGAGTTTCATATATTGAATCATATAACTCTCTTGGTATGGAGTGTGAATTTGTTTCTTGGTGTTGGAAATGGGTTTAACAATGTTAAATAGGCTCCCAAGACACCAAAAGATTGATCAAGGTAAAATGGCATCAAAGCATAGGAAAACTAATTGATTTAAGTTGATTTTTCTATTTTGCAAGTTTTTCGGTCGACCAAAGTAGAGGATCGGTCGACCAAAATACCAAGAATGAACCTACTATCAACAGAAGTCGACTTCTATTCTCAGGTGTCGACTCTGTCCAGTTCGGTCGACCGAACTGGATGGGTCGGTCGACCGACTCCGGAGGGCGCTCCAGATCCGGCTTGGCGAAACTCCTTCAAAACCCATTAAACCTTATCCAAATGGACCCTAATTTTAACCCCTTGCCCTTAGGGTTCTTGGTGAGGACACCAGAGCTAGAGTACGGCTCGACTCAGCGAGCCGTCGGTACCGGACCCGCAGTACGACTCGGTCCACACCGACCTCTTTGTGGCTGGGGGATAGTCTGGAGTCGCCATCGGAGCTTTGATACTTAAGTACGTATTTTTATACATATTCGTATTTTACACATATTTGGTCATATTTGGTGTGTATTTAGCATGTATTTGGTGTGTATTTGGTTTGTATTATCTTGGGTTTTTTTATATTGGGTCAATGGTAGAATAATTGACCATGTATTTGTAATTTTGATTTATTTTGGTCCAAGGGGGGGTTAATATGGTCCAAGGTGATTATTTAAATGCAAGCCCCTTATGTTGACATTCAGGGAGGGGCGCCCCATCTTTTGTCCCCTTGTGGGAGATTTTTTATGCTAGTTTAATCTCCCTTCCCCATTATACCCCCTTGACCAAGGGTGACCTAGGTCATTTGGCTAAGTCTAGGGTTTGAATATAAAATGTCTCTTGTTGTATTTGGAGAAAATTAATGAAGAATTATTGTGAAAACAAGGCCATGGGCGCACCTCCCCTCTCTCTCCCTTGTTCTTGAGTGTTCTTCCCATTCCTCCTCATCTCTTCTTCAGATCTAGATCTAAATCCTCCAATTTCTTAAATTTCTTCATCTTCCCCTCTTCCTCTACTTGCTGTGATCGATCACCGCCGCCGCTGCCGCTGTTCGTGCCGCCGTCGAGCCACCACACCCCGGTTTCCTCCTGCTGCCCTGAAATTTGGAGTTGTTGGACAGTAGCTCGGTAAAAGGGCTGGTATAGGAGATCCAACCGTTGGATCGTGATGAAATTTTGAGGTAGGTTCCCCCCATCGTCAGTCAATCCTAGTTTAATTTTCACGCCGATCTGAGCCCGTTTGCCCCCCTTCCCAGCCTTTTGTTTTTTCCCCTCACAGTCTACCTATGTGCAGATCTGCGAGATGGATCGTGGTAGTCAGATTTTCCACCCCCTCAAACGTTATCAGAAAAATACCCAAAATTTATGTCTGTAACCACCACCCTCCCCTCTATCCACCATAAAAATCCCAGGTCCTAATTAATCACTCTTTTGATGCTCAGTCAAAGCCCTTGAATAGGCAGATCCCGTTCTACCCTGCCTGTTCTGAGTTCCGAGTCAGGGAACTCAGGTAGTTAGCAGTCGTGTTCATTACCAATCCAGGGATTGGGTGGAACTGAAATTCCAATATGTCGTAGGATTTTGAGTCCTCTTTCCAATGGTACCCATTGCGTCTCGATCTGACGTCGGATCTGGGCGTACCGACCATTTTCGTGGAGGCGCGCGATTCTGCCCCAAGCTAGGCCAGCAAAAGGGGCTGCCGGATAATTCCCAAATAAATACATCGGGGTATCTTCAGCGACCGCCGCTCCTGAAGGTCAACCAGGGACCCGCTGCCACCTTCCCAGCACACCGCAGCCTTCAGGAGATCCCAGGAGGCTGACGTCCCATTGGACGTCCGTGATCGCTGTCCTGCCGGCCAGCAAATTGCAGATTCGGAGTCGTTGCCCGCCGCCACCCGGAACCCGCCGTATTGTTGCCCGTCAACCCTGGAACGGTGCTCTCGGACCGCTGTTGTGGCCTTTTACCTCCCTGCGTAGAGTGGGCCGTACTTTTCATGCTGTACTTAATTCACTTATTATACCGGGAGTAACGGTTCTCGGCCGGGAAGTCTTCCCCACGCCCCGACCGTGGAGGTACACTCGCCACCCACCTTGTCTTATTTGCTTAGCTAGTATAGATTCTACTGTCGCTACTAGTGAGTAGATTATTTCCTAGCTTGTTAAATTATAATCACCGCTGTGAGTTGTGAGAGCGAAACCCGTCCCGTGACTCATTCCGAGCACGCAAGTGAGCTGACCACCGGAGACTCAAAGTCAGTTTCTCAACTGTGCAGATCATCATGCTTCTCTCGCCGGGGATGACTGTGAGTTAGCACTTCTTGTTTGGGGCATGATCGCCTCTTCGGGAGCTCGTTAGGTGCCGCGCATTGTGGTGTTGTTGCTGGTTGCATCGTCTCTTTAGTCGCGTCGTCCATTAGAGTCCAAGGTCACAACAAGTCCGAGTCGAGTCTCGTAGTCGTCCTGCATCAAATTGGTATCAGAGCTGGTTTGAGTCTAGGGTAGTCGGTCCCAGGTGCTCCATTTCATCTGGTATATTAAAAGGTGTTCCCGGAACGGTAGGCTATGCCTATTGGGAAGGCGCACACTTGCGTGAGTGCGATCTTCGGATCAAACCTCCGCCTCGTACCGGATATTGGAGTCTAGGTCATCCGTCTTTTGGCATTAGTCCGTCCATATAGGTCGTAGTGAGTCACCCCTTAGTTCCCTCTAGGTCCTCTCCCATTGCATGCCCACCGATGGAGGTGCCCAGTACCATCGCCCTGACACTATGGGTACCCCGAGGTGCCAACCCGGGAGGCCGAACTCTGGATGACGTGGTCGCTCTACTCATGGAGTGCATGGATAGGTTCGGACAAATTAGTAGGGAGAACACCGACCGCTTGGAGAGCCGTCTCAAGAGCATGAAGGACCGTGCCGAGGTCTCCGACCGATCTATCCAAGGTCTGGTTGGAAGGATGGAAAATGTGGAGAGAGTCCCCCGCCAGGAGCTCCCCAGATTTGTCCTGGCCCCTCCGGCGCCCCCTCAGGCACTTGGTGTCCATCCCGCCCCACTTAGGGCTGAGGAGCGACAGCCACGTGCCCTCGATGTTGAGGACTACATGTTCGAAATTGATTATGGGGGAAATGGCCGACGCCGTCATGGTCACCGACCATAGAGGGATGATGAGGACGAGAAGGTCCTCAGGACGGTGCGAGCAGACCATCCCACTTTTGACGGGTCCCTCGACCCGAAGGTCTATCTTGATTGGGAGGCCGGCATGGACCGGTATTTCGAGTGGTTTGAGATGACGGACCACCAAAAAGTCAAGTTCGCCAAAATGAAACTACTAGGGAAGGCACAAACTTATTGGAGGAACATGGAGAACCTGTTGTTTCACCATTAGGAGCCCCAGGTAGAGACGTGGGATGAGATGAGGTCCAAACTCAAGAAGAAGTACCTTCCTACCTCCTACCGCCAGCGTCTCATAGATAGATGTCAGTGTCTCACCCAAAGAGATCGGTCCGTCTCCGATTACATCACCGAGTTTGATGAATACTTTTTACGATGTGACGCCATGGAGGAAAGCTCTGTGACTGTTTCCCATTTTCGGCGTGGTCTACGGCCACACCTACAGTACGAGCTTTTCCGCCGCAAGGTGGACAAATTGGAAGACACGTACCAGGTTGCCCTCAAGGTGGAGCAATTTGAGGTGGTGTTTGCTCCTACTCCGCGCCAAGAGGTCCCATATCTGCATGTGTCTGACCCTAGGACCACGCCTGGTTCCTACACTCGGTGGCCTGTGGCCCGCCCCCAAGAACCCCCTCGCCAGGACCGCGCTGCTCCTAGGCACCCCCTCCCTCCGAGGGATCCTCCCCTTCGCCAACAGGCACCTGTCCCAGTCCCTAGACCTCACCAGCCCGCCATGCCGACTCGACCACCCCTACTTCCTACACCCCCAGTCCGTCCTGTGGACAAGGGTATGGGGCCGATGGTTGGTGGAACATCCCAGGGCTTCGGGACACAGGGAACTTGCTATAGGTGTGGTGGGGTTGGCCACTATTCGGCCAAGTATCCCACTCGGGAGTCGCTTGTCATCTCTGATCCCTCTGCCAGCGACCCCACACCTGAGCTAGTGCCGATCAGTTATGAGACTGATCAGGACTTAGCGGAGGAGTTCTTTGATTAACTAATGGAGGGAGAGCCAATTGATGTCCAAGGTACCCAACATCAGGGTGATGTACAGCTGGGTGTAGTCAGGTGCATCCTGACCTAGCCTCAAGTGAGTGACGACTGGCGTCGTACCACCATCTTCCATACATTTTGTAGGCTGGGAGGAAAGGCCTGCAAGGTGATCATAGATAGTAGGAGTTGCATTAACGCTATCTCTACGGGCACTATTAGGCGTCTGGGTTTGACGCTCGTGGATCACCCCGCCCCTTACAGGGTATCTTGGGTGGATTCCACTTCCATCCGGCCAGACTGTGATGTTTGGTGCCACTGCAATTCCAGACTTACCATGATGAGATCTGGTGTGATGTGTTGCCTATGGAGGTGGGTAGCACTATCTTAGGTAGTCCTTGGCTTTTCGATCGGGATGCCACCCTTCAAGGTCGGTCGAACACCTACACATTCGACCATGGTGGTCATAGGATCACCCTCCACCCCACCCAGCCGAAGGAACCGTCTGTCCGAGGACCAGCTGGTCCCAGCACTTCAACCCCTCCTAGTCAGGGGACGATCGACCCTTCCACCTCATCCTCGGTGTGGGCTACTACCACTTCGACTGCTCCTAGCACGGGAGGCCTCCCACCCCGGAGGTTAATAATGATTAGCCCGCGAGAGATGGAGCAAGAGGTGACCGAGGGTAGCCCTATCCTTACCGTTGTTGTCCGAGGAGTGGAGGATGTCACTCCTGGGTCTGATGAGCACCCCCAGAGATAGCAGCGATCCTACGGGAGTTTTCTGATGTCTTCCCAGAGGACCTCCCTGAAGGCCTTCCGCCTATGAGGGATATCCAGCATGAGATCGACCTTGGCCCGGGCTCATCCTTGCCCAACCTTCCCCACTACAGGATGAGTCCCACGGACCATGCCGAACTTCAAAGGCAGGTCAAGGAGTTGATGAGTCGGGGATCTCTTAGGGACAACAAGAGCCCTTGCGATGTTCCCACATTATTGGCCCCGAAGAAGGATGGCACATGGAGGATGTGCGTTGATAGCCGTGCGATCAACAAGATTACGGTGAAGTATCGCTTTCCCATTCCCCGATTGGATGACTTGTTAGACATGATGTCGGGAGCCACTATCTTTTCAAAGATAGATCTTCGTAGTGGCTACCACCAGGTGCGGATCAGGCCTGGGGATGAATGGAAGACGGCATTCAAGACCAAGGATGGTCTTTATGAGTGGTTGGTTATGCCCTTCGGGCTTTCCAACGCCCCTAGTACCTTCATGCGATTGATGACTCAGGTTTTACGCCCTATGATAGGGGTCTTCTTGGTCGTCTACTTTGACGACATTATTATCTACAGCCACACTAGGGAGGACCACATAGACCACCTTAGGCAGGTTTGTGTCGTTTTGAGGTGAGAGAGCTTATTCGCCAACCTGAAGAAGTGTGCCTTCATGACTGATCAGATCACCTTCCTCGGGTTCATTGTGTCTAGGGATGGACTCTCCGTTGATCCGGAGAAGATTAGGGCCATCAGGGAGTGGCCCGAGCACCGCACCCTGCACGATGTCCGGAGCTTCCATGGCTTAGCGATGTTCTATCGCCGCTTCATCCATGGCTTCAGTTCCATCACCGCCCCGATCACTGATTGCATCAAGAAGGGGGCATTCGTATGGACCAAGGCTACAGCTATAGCCCTTCAGGACATCAAGGAGCATATGACCCAGGCACCTGTCTTTACATTACCAGATTTCTCTAAGGTGTTTAAGGTCATATGTGACGCTTCTGGAGTGGGTATTGGTGACGTGTTGAGCTAGAAGTCCCACCCCATTGCATTCTTTAGCGGGAAGCTTAATGATGCCAAACTGCGTTACTCCAGTTATGATAAAGAATTTTACGCAGTTGTCCAGGCATTGCGGTATTGGAGGCACTATCTGTTGCACCAGGAGTTTGTCCTCTTTTCTAATCATGAGGCCTTACGATTCCTCCATACCCTGAAGAAGTTGAATGCTCGCTACAGTCGTTGGGTGGAGTATCTCCAGCAGTACACCTCCGTGCTCAAGCACAAGGCAGGGGCGGAGAACAAGGTAGCTGATGCGCTAAGTCGGCGGATGATGCTGTTGACCACCATGAATGTAGAGGTGGTAGGTTTAGAGATTCTGAAGGATGCTTATGTTGATTGTCCAAATTTTGGTCTGATCTATGCAGCCCTTCAGTCCGGTCCCTCACGTGATTATAGCGAGTTTGTGCTACAGGAGGGTCACCTATTCCGGGGTGACAAGTTGTGCATCCCACAGACTTCTGTTCGTGACTTTCTTATGTGGGAGATGCACGTGGGAGGTCTTGCTGGCCACTTTATCCGGAATAAGACCATAGAGTCGGTTGAGCATAGATTCTAATGGCCTAGCTTGAAGAGGGATGTCGCTCGCATCGTGGCCCAATGCCGCACTTGCGCTATTGCCAAGCAAAGGAAGCAGAATACCGGCCTCTATACTCCCCTCCCCATCCCGGATAGTCCATGGCAGGACATTAGCATTGACTTTGTGTTGGGATTGCCCCGCACCCTCTGAAGGCACGACTCCATCTTTGTGGTGATAGATAGGTTCTCAAAGATGGCATTATTCATTCCGTGCTCCAAAATGTCGGATGCCTCTAGAGTTGCCGGTCTATTCTTTTCACACTGTGTCTCTAGGTTCGGACTCCCACCCACTATAGTGTCTGATAGGGATGTGCGCTTCACTAGTTACTTTTGGAAGACCCTATGGCACATGATGGGCACCCAATTGAAATTCTCCATTACTTATCACCCCAAGACCGATGGTCATACTGAGGTTATCAATAGGAGTTTGGGGGATCTTCTTAGATGTCTGGTCCGAGATCGAGTCAGGGATTGAGATTTGGTCTTACCCTTAGCAGAGTTTGCCTATAACGATTCGGTCAATAGGTCTACAGGTATGAGCCCCTTCGAGATTGTCACTGGCCGTAGACCTAGTCCCATCTCCAATGCAGTCCCGTGCATCCGAGTCAGCCGAGTCTTTTGCCGATCATATTAGACAGTTGCATGAGCATATCCGTCGTCACATTGAGTCCGGTAATGCATGATACAACGAATTGGCTGACGTCCATAGGCACCACCGTGAGTTTCAGGAGGGCGATTATGTCAAGATCATGGTCAGACCTGAATGGTTTCCCTCAGGAGCCGTGAAGAAGTTGCATGCTCATGGTGCCGGTCCCTTTCGGGTAGTGAGGTGAGTCGGATGAAACGCATATGTTGTGGACTTGCCAGAGGATTACGGGATCAGATCAACTTTCAACGTCTTGGATCTCGTCGCTTATAGGGACCCAGCGGTGATACCCAGTAAGCCCTTTGAGCCGTCTCTATCCATTGTGAGTGACACCACCCTAGAGTGTCAACCTCCAGCCTTGTTACTTCAGCAGCGAGAGCCGATAGAATGTATACTAGACGAGCAGGTGACGACTACTTGAGGCGTAGTGTACCAACGCTATTTGGTGCGTTGAAGGGGACGGCCCGCGTCCGATGACACTTGGATCACCTGGGACGAGCTACAGAGGATAGATCCAGATCTGCTAGATCGATACCAGAGCGACCCGGACCCTTACTCGACGGAGTCGAGCTTCTCCCACCCGGGGAGAATTGGTGAGGACACCAGAGCTAGAGTACGGCTCGACTCAGCGAGCCGTCAGTACAGGACCCGCAGCACGACTCGGTCGACATTGACCTCTTTCTGGCTGGGGGACAGTCTAGAGTCGCCACCGGAGCTTTGATACTTCAATACGTATTTTTATACATATTCATATTTTATACATATTTGGTCGTATTTGGTGTGTATTTAGCAAGTATTTGGTGTGTATTTGGTTTGTATTATCTTGGGGTTTTTTATATTGGGTCAATGGTAGAATAATTGACCATGTATTTGTAATTTTGATTTATTTTGGTCCAAGGGGGGATTAATATGGTCCAAGGGGATTATTTAAATGCAAGCCCCTTATGTTGACATTAAGGGAGGGGCACCCCATCTGTTGTCCCCTTATGGGAGATTTTTTTATGCTAGTTTAATCTCCCTTCCCCATTATACCCCCTTGACCAAGGGTAACCAAGGTCATTTGGCTAGGTCTAGGGTTTGAATATATAACGTCTCTTGTTGTATTTGGAAAAAATTAATGAAGAATTATTGTGAAAACAAGGCCATGGGCGCACCTCCCCTCTCTCTCCCTTTTTCTTGAGTGTTCTTCCCATTCCTCTCCATCTCTTCTTCAGATCTAGATCTAAATCCTCCAATTTCTTAAATTTCTTCATCTTCCCCTCTTCCTCTACTTGCTGTGATCGATCACCGCCGCCGCTGCCGCTGTTCGTGCCGCCGTCGAGCCACCACACCCCGGTTTCCTCCTGCTGCCCTGAAATTTGGAGTTGTTGGACAGTAGCTCGGTAAAAGGGCTGGTACAGGAGATCCAACCGTTGGATCGTGATGAAATTTTGAGGTAGGTTCCCCCCATCGTCAGTCAATCCTAGTTTAATTTTCACGCCGATCTGAGCCCGTTTGCCCCCCTTCCCAGCCTTTTGTTTTTCCCCCTCACAGTCTACCTATGTGCAGATCTGCGAGATAGATCGTGGTAGCCGGATTTTCCACCCCCTCAAACGTTGTCAGAAAAATACCCAAAATTTATGTCCGTAACCACCACCCTCCCCTCTATCCACCATAAAAATCCCAGGTCCTAATTAATCTCTCTTTTGATGCCCGATCAAAGCCCTTGAATAGGCAAATCCCGTTCTACCCTGCCTGTTCTGAGTTCCAGGTCAGGGAACTCAAGCAGTTACCAGTCGTGTTCATTTCCAATCCAGCCATTGGGTGGAACTAAAATTCCAATATGTTGTAGGATTTTGAGTCCTCTTTCCAACGGTACCCATTGCGTCTCGATCCGACGTCGGATGTGGGCGTACCGGCCATTTTCGTGGAGGCGCGCGATTCTGCCCCGAGCTAGGCCAGCAAAAGGGGCTGCCGGATAATTCCCAAATAAATACGCCGGGATATCTTCAGTGACCGCCGCTCCTGGGGGTCGACCAGGGACCCGCTGCCACCGTCCCAGCACACCGCCGCCTTCAGGAGATCCCAGGAGGCCGACATTCCTTTGGACGTCTGTGATCGATGTCCTGCTGGCCAGTAAATTACAGATTCGGAGCCGCTGCCCGCCGCTGCTCGAAACCCGCTGCATTGCTGCCCGTCAACCCTGGAACGGTGCTCCCAGACTGCTGTTGTGGCCTTTTCCCACCCTGCATAGAGTGGGCCGTACTTTTCATGATGTACTTAATTCACTTATTGTACCGAGAGTGACGGTTCTCAGCCGGGAAGTCTTCCCCACGCCCCGAGCATGGAGGTACACTCGCCACCCACCTTGTCTTATTTGCTTAGCTAGTATAGATTCTACTTCCGCTGCTAGTGAGTAGATTATTTCCTAGCTTGTTAAATCTTAATCACCGCTGTGAGTTGTGAGAGCGAAACCCGTCCCGTGACTCATTCTGAGCACGCGAGTGAGCTGACCACCCGAGACTCAAAGTCAGTTTCCCAACTGTGCAGATCGTCACGTTTCCCTCGCCGGTGATGACTGTGAGTTAGCGCTTCTTGTTTGGGGCATGATCGCCTCTTCTGGAGCTCGTTAGGTGCCGCGCATTGTGGTGTTGTTGATGATTGTGTCGTCTCTTTAGTCGCGTCGTCCATTAGAGTCCAAGGTCACAACAAGTTCGAGTCGAGTCTCGTAGTCGTCCCGCATCAGTTCTAATATACATATGTGAGGGGTTTTCCAAGGTTTTTGTGAGGGCTATATAGGTCTTTTGCATTGTAGATATATATGTGTATATGAACTCCGAATTTGAGAGGGAACTCCATTGAGCTAATATTTTCCTATCTTGAAGGTGAAGAAAGGGGAGAAGAAGAAAAGAGGAAGAAGAGAAGGAGATTTCATCTCCTCCAAGTGATTTTTGGAGTTCGAGGAAGAAAGGAAAGTGGAGCGGATTGAAGAGAGGAACGCGTTGACGTTCAAATCGACGGCATTAATCTTCCCTCTGACTTGTGCTTCAAAGAACACCATCGTTCGGCCCTTGAAAATAAAGGGGGATAATTTCTACATTCTCTATCTGTTCTTTGTGATGTGTTTCATGGTCTATTGTTTGGGTTGAGCATATTTTGGATATTTGTCTTGATTTCTTTGAACTAAGAAATAGTGTGTGTGTGGACGGTCTGCGTATGGTTGTGTCTCTTGGGATGCGTTTGTTGCAGCGTGTGTGTATGTGTCGTTGATCCGGTCATCGGATCGTGTTGGAGACTCCGTATCCGTGTGTGTGTTGGGGCGTGTCCACGTGTGTGTGTGCAGGCATCGTCATACGTGTGTGTTGGAGCTCGGATCCGTGTTGGGGAGTTATCCCCGAGTAAAGCCTTACCGGTTTGGTAGGGGGTGGACGTAGGGAGCCCGTCGTGGTCCCGAACCACCTTAAAAATCCCCATGTCCTATGGTTTGCATTGTGGTTGTGTGTTTCATTGCTTAATCCATCTTGATGAACGAGTGAGCTCGGCGAGATTGAGAGAACTTGGTTTACTCTACTTAGTTTAATTTCTTTAATGTCGTTAAACTTGTTAATTCCGCATTGTTAAGATTTTAATTTACCCTATCGCGTGGGGGACAATTCAACCCCCCTTCTTGTCTGATCGCCTACCGGGGCCAACATACTCTTTTTCCTGCTCAATTCTTCTCTAAGGCAGCAGCGGATGTTCTTCAGGCAATGGGTCCATATATATAGAGGGAGAGGGCAGAAAGTTTTCCTTCCCAGATCTGCATGCTGATAGGTCAAATATAAAATGAGGTTCTTTTTTCGAGAACCTTTTCAGGCCTATCCTCCGATTGGACCATGGCAAAAAGAAGATCTTTGTCCCAATTTCCTGATCTGCTGGTCTGTCAAGAGCTTTGACAGACGTAAAACCTTTTGTCCAATGTGCAAAGGAAGACTCCTTGTCTTTAGACCTTTTTAGGTGTCTTCTGATTGGTCCACAAGAAAAATAATTCAAAATGTTGTCCAAGGACCTTCTAGAAGCCAAAGGGCAAATCCCAGAGTCAAGAGTGTTGACTTTGAGTAGGCAGTCATGTGACTACTTAAGTTCTCACATGACTAGGTGATCTGCAAGCAGACTGCACGAGTTGCAGAACTAAGGCAATATCAGTCGACTAACTTTCCCACAGGCCCATTGATTTTTGCTTTTTCAGTCGACCCGACTTGGGAAGGTGTGGACACTAAAAATTTCTCACCCCATGTTTACGTACAGGGGAATAAAGAAGGGGAGAAAAGAGAAGAGAAGATGAGATAAAAGAAAAAAGAAGAGGAAAACACACCTTCAACTACCTTCCAACGGCACAACCCCAAACAGCCCCCAGCGGCACACTCTGAAGTGCCCCCCAGCGGCACACCATCCTCAAGGCCCCTCCAGCGGCACACTTCCAAAGTGTCCCAGTGGCACACTATGCATGCTTCCAACGGCACACCCTTGAAGCCTCCAACGGCACACCCTGAAAGCCCCAGCGGCACACCCCTGCCAGTGCCCAGCGGCACACCCTCAAGTGCCCTCCAATGCCACACCCTCGGGTGCCTCCCAGCCGCACACTTGTTCGCCCCCCCAGCAGCACACCCCCGGTGCCTCCCAGCGACACACGCAGGGCAGCCCTTCAGCGGCACACTTGTTTGCCCCCCCCAGCGGCACAGCGTCCCATCTCATTACGATGCTCTGTTTTCACTCAAGCACGGAGCATTTAATGCTCACGCCGCTGGCTCGTGCTCCGGCCGACAGCGTAGCGACAGCAGGCCGTCGACGTTAGCCCCGGCCAACCAGGTGAAGGCACGCCAACTCCCTCCTGCTGTCGCTATGTACAGGCCACTTGATGGCTTCGGACGGGAGAAGAAAAAAGAGGAGAAGAAGAAGGCTTGTCCTTCGAAGCGGCCAACCCCCATTCAATATAAATAGAGGCTCACTCGTTGGCTGGCCAGGAGGACACAGAGGAGCCATAGAAGAAGAAAAAAAGGACAGAGACAGGAGAAAAGAAGAAGAAGAGGAGGGCTCCCGCTTCTCATCCCTCACTGCCGCTCCGACCACCGCCGTCTATGCAAAGAGAGAGAAGAAGAGAAAAGGGGCTGCCCTCCCAGGCTGCTCCGACCGCCACCCATGTGGGAAGAGAGAGGAGATGAAGAGAGAAGAGGTGAAGAGAGCACGACCACCGCCCGAGTGAAAGAAGGAAGTAGAAGGGCAGAGGATAGGGAGAGAGAGATTCCAATGTAGCGGGAGAGGATACATTCACCCCTCACTGGCTCGTTACTTTGTTTTCTTTCTTTCTCTCTTAGTTTTCATTGAGCATGTAACCCCCTCACAGTTTCTTCATGAATAAATTGTATGTTTGTTTTGTCCACTTGCTTGTGTGTTCTCAACCCACCCCTTTCCCCTTCAGTGCATTGACGGTTTCCTGTATAATTGTCCGCTCCTTGAGGTCCCCTCATAGCTCATTTGACCAGTGAGTGGTGCTTCTGTGAGCTCGAAGTCCTCCCTCATGGCCACAGTCCCAGGTTCCTCGAGGGCGTTGCATGGTCCCTTTGGGCTCTTCCCAAGGGCCTGATCTCCCCATCTAGCCCTCCCCCCTTTTCAGCTCCAGCGGCACATCTGCCTACCTTTGCCCCTATGGGCCTTCAGCGGCACACCTCCACTATTGGTCTGCTTAGCGGCACACCCTTAGGCTGCCTCAGCGGCACACATTGATTGTCATTCCTCTGATGCATTCGTGGCTTGTATCAGCCTACTGGCTTCCCGACACTTTCTCCGAGTTTCCCGAAGTTTTCCCAAAGGTGACTACCTAGGCACACACCTTAAATTGTTGGTTCATGCCACTCCTTGTGGGTATGTCCCTTGTTATCCCCTTCCATCTCGGGTCAAGGGGAGATGCTGCCGAATTTTTGTCAGAAATAATAATAAGTTAAGAGACAAAAGGAAGCAACAAACAAATAAAGCCAACAACAGTAACAACAATCTAATCAACTAAGAGGACCGCTTAAAACTCCAGGAATTGAACTGAACAAGGCTCCAGGGACTGCACTGTTGAATATGACTTAGGACCCGATCTCACGATAGGGAATTGAAAGTTTAGCCATTCAGAATTCTTGTTAAGACATGAACTGGACAAGGAATCCCCTCTCAAACCATGGCCCTCCTCAATCCTTCAGCGACACACTCTCAACCCCCCAGCAGTACACTTCCCAACTCTCCAGCGGCACACTTCCTGAATTCTCCAGCGACACACACTTCCCTCCAGCGGCATACCCCTGCAAGTGCCCAGCGGCACGTTCCTGTGCCTCCAGCGGCACACCCCTGCAAGTGCCCAACGGCACGTTCCTGTGCCTCTAGCGGCACACTTCCTGAATTCTCCAGCGACATACACTTCCCATCCTAAAGCGGTACGCATCCTTCACCCTTCAGCGGTACGCCTACCTTCAACCTCCAGCGGCATACATCCTTCACCCCATTTACCCTCCAGCGGTACACCCCAGCTCCCCTCTTGTGTTCAGCGGTACACTCCTAGGTCTTCCAGCGGTACACCCCAGCCCACCTGCATTTCTTTTCAGCGGTGCACTCCCCAGTCTTCGGCGGTGCACCCCTCAGCTTCTAGCGGTACACTCAACTTTCACTCCACCATACCTCCAATCAGAAGAGGGTGAATACAATAATAATAATGACAGAAAAGGAGTGACTTTGTGTAGTGATAACAATAAAAGGGGATAAATAATAATAATAATGATAAAATTATAATAATAAAAGGGGGAAATAAGTAATAATAATTGCCGATTCAATAAAAAGAATATAATAAATAAATAAGCAAATAATAATAATAATAAATGACAATAATGAACAATAATAACAAACTCACCAAAAAAAATATAAAGAAATAATAAATAGTAATGATAGGAATAATAATAATAATAAAGACGATGAGCTCTGCTCCGCAGTCTCATTCTCCTCAGGACCCGGTATAAAGGGAACATTAACGCCGCCTCCCCCATTCGGGTTCGGACCTTGAGAGCCATTCCAATATGGCCGTAATCTGACATTGCTATGGGACGATAGTCTATCAAACCGGACGCTTTCCCGTTGGGATTCGTTCCCGCTCTTTCATTGAGATTGCCGTAAACTCGGCATACATTTGAACGGCTTCGTCTCCGTTTACGTCGTACCTTCGATACGGACCTTTGTCCGAACATAAAATGGTCCGTGAGTGACCGACAAAATCGGAACAAAACGAGATGGCTCCTGTCATCCCTGGACCCTATACATGGGAATATCAATAAGGCCTTCGTGGTCTATGCTTGGACCTCGGGTCCGTCCCGATTTTGGTCATTATCTGACCCACACCCTCGGCCTATAACTCGCTCCCTTCGAACATGTTTTGGTTTTGGAATCTAGTCCCGGGACTCTTCCCCGTTGCCCTCCGGCACCGGGAACATTAATGATGCCCATGCAAGCCCCGTTTGGACCACGGGAGACGCCCCCGGTATGGTCCCGACTCGATCTCGCATCGGGCTAATAAATTCGCTAGTTTCCTACTACACTAACTGAGATTTAACCAAGTGTTTTCAGTGTCTCGGAATAATATATTTGCCGTATCCCGGCATACATATGTTCCAGGTCCTCCCGCGACGATTATGATATTCTCAAGCCGGACACCCGTCCGAATATTAATCGGTCCCCTGAATGACTGATACGTTTTGAACATTCGCTTCCCTAGACACAGGGCTTTCCAGCTGATTCAAGGGATATCCCCCTGTTGCCCCTTGGCATCGGAAATATTAATGACGCTCATGCAAGTCTTGTTTCGACCGCGGGGGCCCCACTGCAATATGGTCGCATCTTGCTCTTGCACTGGGCCAACAGATTTACTCATTTTCGATCGCTCCAACCGAGGCTCAGCCGAACGTTTTCCATTCCTCCGAACAATAAATTTGCCATACCTCGGCATACATGCATTCCGGTTTTCCCATGACAACCACGATTTTCTCGAGACGGACATTCGTCCGATCATTAAATGGTCAGTACATGACCGACATGATCTCGAATGGTTTTCTTCTCGCCCTCGTGCGAGGATTTAAATACCTCGTAATAGACCTTTCATGCAATTAATTTCCTGGCCATGAGGCCCTGAATCCCGGCGATTAATCAAGGGTATTCCCTCGTATGGGGGATGTAAATGATGCCGTGACCTTTATGGCGCGGCGGGTTTTGGTCCTGACACGAACTACACAATCGTCTGACCGACTTAGATCGAGCGCACCATGGGCTCTTCGGGGCCCGAATAAATTGTCACTTAGTGACTGGCACGCCCCCGCATTTAATAGACGAATCAACCATCCGAATAAACGAACAACATAATGAGCATTCGAAAAAGTGCATCCATAGAAGGTCGACAGACTTTTTCCTTTTGCTATTATTGCTGACTGCTGAAGTTGTTGCTGGCTGTTGTGTTGGATACAGTTGTTGTTTGTGTTGTTGCATGTTGCTGTTGCTGCTGTGGCTGCAATGGCTGCTGATGTTGTTACTGCTATTGCTGATGGCTACTATTGCATGCTGTTGTTGTTACTGACTTTGCTGAAGCTGCTAACTGCTATTGCTCCATGCTATTGCTGCTACTGATGCTGGCGTTGCAGCTAGCTACTATTGTTGCTGATGTGGTTGGTGACTACTGCTACTGTTGCTAACTGCTATTGTTGTTGTTATTGTTGGCCTTGCTGAACTAGCTGGCTGCTATGTTGCTATTGATGCTAGCTGCTGCTAGTGATGTTGTTGCTGGCTATTTATACTGCTGCTGCTATTATTGCTGCTTGTTGTTTTGCTAGCTGCGGACTTTTTTGTTGTTACTGGCCTAGCTACTACTGATGCACTGCATGAGTCGAGTTGATGGCTCTGCTGGGTCGACACAATGATGTTCATAC
This sequence comes from Amorphophallus konjac, assembly GCA_022559845.1. Taxonomy (NCBI): domain Eukaryota; kingdom Viridiplantae; phylum Streptophyta; class Magnoliopsida; order Alismatales; family Araceae; genus Amorphophallus; species Amorphophallus konjac. The sequence continues at coordinate 156,443,189 of CM040118.1, read as the reverse complement.
GTGAGCTTGACCACACGAACATTTGGCACACGATCAGCTGAGCACATGGGCAGTCCTGAAGAAATATCAGTCAACTGACTTCTCTTAGGTCGACTGATTTTCCCAAATTCTATCGACATATTTTTCTAAGGTCGACTGATTTTTCTAAATTTAGTCGAGTGATTTTTCTAAGGTTGACTGATTTTTGTTTTCTTTTGACAATTCTTCCTTAACGTAGCCCATCTTTATTGCATCAACTCAAGATGCCAATCAACCTCTTTGAAGACACTTTTTAGTCCAAGAGAGGTCCTCCTGCAAGTTGGCTTCTTCTTGCTAAAAGTCTTGAATGTCTATTGACCTGAGGGTGCAAAGGTCGACTGATTTTGAAATATCTGTCGACTAGAACTTCATATCGGTCAACAGAAATATGATGTCAGTTGATTGATTTTGTATTCAGTCGACTGAATTTTCCTTTCTTTTGTCAACTTAAAATTTTCATCTATCAGCTTAAGAAGAACTCATTTGCTTGCATCATGAGGGGAATGAAAGTCATTCAAAATGTTATGCCAATAAAGATTTCATGATAGCATAAAGAAAACATTATCACACACATGGAAACATAGTTGAATCATTTTCAATAGCACAATAATGAATCATAGTTGTACATCATCAAAACCACACATGAACCATACTTGCACAACACCTCCCTCCGTCCCCGGACTGTCCCTCGCCGGCGTCCCTCTCCGACGTCGCTGAAGACGGAGCTGTTCCCCGCCGCCGTGCTCTCCGATCCAGCCGCCACTATCTGTAAGTTCCTTCCTCTCTACGACTGTGCCTCATTGATTTTTTTTCTGGTGTCGCTGGTGGGTGTAGGGAAGGGAGCATCCAGTTGGAGGGGGCGGGGCGGTGGGGGGGTCGTCCGATGAGGGAGGGGAGGGGGTTCTAGTAGGGGAGTGGCGGGGAGGGGGGCCGGCGGGCGAAGAGAAGCATGGGGGAGGGATGGGGTTTTGGTGGGGGGGAGGGGGGGCCAGCCGGGAAGGGCAGCCATGGGGGAGGGGAGGGGGGGCCCGGCGGGGAAAAAATTCTCTGATTGGGGAGGGGAGAGGGGTTTCGGTGCGGGAGGGGAGGGGAGGGGGGTTCGATGCGGTGGTGGGGAGGAGGGGGCAACGAGGGAGGGGGTTCTGGTTGCGGGGCTGGGGGGTCCGGCTCAGGAAAAATATGCCGATTGGAAATGGGAGGGGGGTCCAGTGCGGAGGGTGGAGAGGGGAGGGGGGTCTAGTGTGTTGCAGGGCGGCCGATGGGGGATGAGTTTAAATTTTTTTCTGAGTCTGACAGGCCCTTTTTTACATTTATTTTTATATTTTTGTTATTTTTTATGTAATATAATTTTATGTAATGTTAATGCAATATATATTTTTTGATGCAATATATATTTATGATTTGCGTGTATGTGTGTATGTGTGTGTGTGTGTGTGTGTGTGTGAGAGAGAGAGAGAGAGAGAGAGAGAGAGAGAGAAGTGGCTAGGGAGGGGGGCAGGTCTGGGGTGTGTGTGTGGGGGGGGTGTTCTATTTGATATAGAAGGGAGGAGGAGGGGAAGGGGGGTTGGCAGTAGGTAGGGGAAGGTAGGGTCAACCGACCATGGGAGGAGAGTAGAGGGAGGTCCGATGGGTTACAGGGTGGCCAGTGGGGGTGGAGGGGAGTCTATTTTTTTCCTGTCCATTTGTGGGTTGTAGGACCGATGGGAGAGGGGAGCGTTTTGTTATTTTTTTTTTAAATTTATGGGTTGCAGGGCTGGCAAGGGGGGAGCAGGGGGTCCGATGGGTGAGGGGATTGGATTTGTATTTTTTATTGTACGTGGGGAGAGGGAGGGGGGCACGGTGGGGAGGGGAGGGGAGGGTGGGGGGTGGATGGGGATGGGAGAGGACTAGGGGAGGGGAGGGGGAAGGGGGGCACGCAGGGGAGGGGACGAGACGGTGGGTTCGGTGGGGGATGGGAGGGGATGGGAGAGGAGGGGAGGGGAGGGTGGGGAGGGGAGGGGGAAAGGGGGCACAGAGGGTAGGGGAGGGTGGGGGGGTCGGTGGGGGACGGGAGAGGAGGGGCCCATGGCGACCGGCTTGAAACCATCTCACTGAAAAAACACAGAAAGTCCTCACCTTAGGCAGACTCCTCAACGCGCTAGGGTCTCAACAAGGGGCAAGCCTCACAAAAACAACCAATACAAGAACATAGTTGCCAACTCACCCGCTTACTCACACCCATGGCCTGGTCAACTCACATCAACCTATCTCTTTTTTTTAAGCAAATAACTAAGGGAGAAGAACATGAGAGCACTCACCCCCTCAAAGAAGGAGTCTGTTGTTCGCTCCGCTGATCCAACACCCAAGGTAAAAATTTATTCCCATGAAAAAATAATCAATAGGTACAAAAGCAAAGGGGCATACCCATGAATTACATGGTTGAGGTTGAACCTCTTATTGAAGGCAAGCCTAGCCTATCCATTCGAAGTAAACCAGTTATAGGGGCAGGGATAGAAGACTAAAAAAACTGAATTAAATCCTGTATCACACCTATGATTTGCCAACCTATCTTCACAATGATTAGCTTCCTAATAAATATGTACAATGTCAGTCCTCATGCGAGCAATACATTGCTGTAAGTCGGATAAAAAAGTAAGAAGTCTCCAAGGGCAGGAACATATCCCATTAAGAACATCAACCAGGATCTGCGAGTCACTTTCAATGATGGAAATTCTAATGCCTAAAGCATCTACAAATTTCAAACCATCCACCATCGCTCTAGTTTTAGCTACCAGGCTATATGAGAAGCCATAAAAATGACTGAAAGCGAGAAGGCTTTAGAGCCCCAGTCCGCCCCCACTAACAGGCCCACATATTTTTGGGCAGGAGATCTAGTGGCGTTTATATTTCCCTTCATAGGAGGCCCAACAGAAATTGACAAATATAGAATGAAGTTTTTTGTAGAGGGTTGTTGGGACAACAATACAAGAGAGTAAGTGTAAGGGAATGGCACTTAGGACATGTTTCATGAGACAGCCTGCCAGCCTGTGATAACATGGCTACACTCCAACCTTGAAATTTCTACTGTATTTTTGAGATTAAACCAGAAAAGTGAAGTAATTTCACCTTTCCTAAGATCAAAGGAACACCCAAATAATTGATAGGGAAGTCCTTGCAGGTGAAGCCAATGAGCCATCGGCCTATCTCACCCACACGGGGACACCTCTTACTCAAATACACCCAAAATAGAACCCCAAGTCACCGCACCTCGGCGACCTCAATTTTAGATGCCGTCGGCTTGGGACAGCCCATTACGAAGTATAATTTAACTTCAAAATCAATAATTATTAAACCCAGGGTGAATGACACATCATACAGCCCAAATCGACAGCTCGGACAGCAAACTGGTCGACATATGGCACAGGGTCGGTCGACCGACCTGGGCTGGTCTGTTGACAGGTATACTGACTGGTCAACCAACACCTAGGGTCAGTTGGCAGACCTACACTGGTCGGTCGACAGACCTGCACTGCTCTATCGATATACCTGCATTGGTCGGTCGACCATGGGGTGCCCGTCCATGCCCCACTCAATCCCGATTGAGGGGGAAAACATCGGGGACCTTTCCTCTGGTGTTGTACCCAGACTTTGTTCCCATGGAAAAGTAAGAAATAAGGGTTCGGTAATTTCCCCGAACGCCATCCAAGTGCTATTTATCCGGCACCTTTTATAACATGTCGGGTCCAAGCAAGGGCCCTAGCCAGCTTGCCGTGACTCATGGTGACACCCACAACCAACGGGGACCACCCCTGACCACCCAGTATGCGGCATTGCCAGCCTTCAACTGAGCCACCCGGACCAACCAGAGGGTTCTCTGTAACGACCCAAGATCCGAGTACCGGAAAGGAACCAGTTCGGCCCGAATCCTGGCCCGCCACCCACGAGCTGGTGGGCTGATGCGGGACGGACACACGACCTGGGACTCTAGCTAGCGACTCGTCCCTGGCGAGGGATGCGTGGGACCATGCGCGGTTGAGAAACCGACAATGAGTCGGGTAGTCGGCTCTTCCGTGCTCGGATCGAGTCACGGGACGGATCTCGCTCACTCTTTCGCAGCGGTGAATAACAATATGATAACGAGCTAATTTATCCTATCATGCTCTCTAGCAGTGGCATACGGAAATATACAAAATATAGCAAATGCCGAGAGAGGAGTGGACAAGATACCTCCACGCGCCGGGCGTGGGGAAGACGATCCCGGCCAAGTGCGGTAACTCCCGGTAACTAAATATTACAATAATTACAACAGTGAATTATCACCCACTCCACGCAAGGAGGTAAAGGGCTACACAAGTGGGTTAGGGAGGACCGATCTTGGGTTGATAGGTAGCACTTTGATCACCCCGTCGGTGCGGTTCGGACGGCGCAAGCTGCTGGTTGTGGGGCCCACGTGCTGGTCGACGGTTCCGAGTCGACCCAGAGTGGTACCACTGTGACGGTGCCTCCTGGACAGGCGCTCCCTGGGATGGCGACACACTGGTTCACCTTGTGGAAGGCGAGTCGGCTCCGGTCTTCACTTGTTGACCTTGCTACCCACGGATCTGAAGCTTCTGTTTTACAGCGCGCGACCCGGCGAGATATGTTGCTGCGATCAACCCCGACGTCAGATTGACGCAAAATAGGTACCGTTGGAAAGCTGATCCGAAACTCTTCGACCAAGGATTATTGAAGAAATTTTGACAGCTCTGGATTTTTCGTGGTCTACTTTTGAACAGACTGACTGATAGACTCAAAAAACTCTGGCCAGAAATGAAGTTTTCTGATAACAGACGTTGACCGTGGCTCAAACCTCAGATCTGGATGTTGACCTCTTCATGAAAGTTGGAGAGTGATAAGTGAGGAAGACGAGGATATTTGTTGTGGAATTTCTTGTAGAGGTTTGGTTGGGGAAACGGATTTTATGACACTAGTGGGTCGGATCTAGACTGCACGGGACAGAACTGAAACTTGACTGAGTTTTAATTTTTTGGTGGAGAAAAAGAGCTAAATTCGAGAAAATATTTGTGGAGATGTGTTTGGATGGGAAGAACACCAAATCCAAATTTGGACTCAATCAGAAAAGAGAAAGAGGGTCGAACAATGGACGAACTAGCCTGCTGTGACAGAAAATAGAAGACTGGCAGATCTGGAAGGTGGGGAAACACGAAATGGGAAAAATATAAAACCAAGGCTAGAAAATGGGAAACGTTTTGTGGGATGTGGAAAGGACCTCAGGAACTCACCCTCAAAATTTGGAATCCACCAGATCAAGAGGTTGAAAGATAAAAATACGGGAAGAGCTTACTGTCCTGATTTGGACAGACCTCCGGCGATGGCGGCGCGATGACGGCACGAACAGAAGGCGGCGGCGGAGCTTCACACTCCAGGAAGATAGAACACTTGGAATCCACCAAGTATAGTAGGGAATCCACCCTAGAAGATAGCAATCCAGTTGCAAGAGGAGAGGGGAGAGAGAGGGGCGCCCTTGGCTTGGACAATTTCACAAGATTTTCTTCTCATTAATGCTAAGTAATTCTTAAAATACAAGGTATTTATAAGAAAGGTAAAATGACCTAAACTAACCTCAGATCTAAATTTGGGGAGGGGCAAATGGGGGAGATCACATTTTATTTCTCCCATGTGGTTTGGAACTACATAAAAAACTAATATGTGGGGGGTGCCCCCTTGAAAATGGGGTTGGCATCTTGGACTTTGTTAACCAAGTGTCCCCTTGAATGGTCAATCATCTAGAAGCCCACCTTGGACCATTGACTGGCCCCACATGGGCCCTAAGGCTTAGGTGGACCAATATAGAAGGAGATGGGGGCCCCTTGCTGGTCTTACTATACTTTTGCACAAAAACCCAAAGATCCTTAGGGAATGACAAATTGGCTTATAAAGCCTTACAATTGCAAACATGTATTCCCAAGGATATTAAAGTAAATAGAAGGACACAAATAAAAAAATAAAAAGTTAGTGCCCAGTGTTGATTCCCATCAATTCTCACCGGGTGGGAAGAACTCGACCCCGTCGAGTAAGGGGTGCAGCTGCTCAAGTAGCTCCTACGGATTCGTCACCGAACCTTGAAGCGCAGAGTATGCTCCACTCCAAGTAATCGACACCTGCTCATCCCGTATAGATTCGATATCCACACGCTGCTGGAGAATGAGGCTAGAGGTGGACACTCTGGGATGGGGTCACTCTCAAAGGGGGGAAGGTGGCTCGAAGACTCACTAGGAATCACCGCTGAGTCCCTATATGTGACTAGATCCGAGATAGAGAATGGTCAAGCTGATCCCAAATGCCGGCAAGTCTACAACATACGCATTTGATCCGACTTGCCTCGCACTCGAAAGGGATTGACAACGCGAGGGTACAAAAGACCGACTCGACTCGATGCATGTAGAATCACTATGCACTCGACAAGAAAGAAAAACATGGACTCACACATGACCCTAAACAAACCTACGGTTAGTCCGACCCAAACATATGCAAGGTGGGCTAGGACACCCGAATGTGTGCCATGCATACACTTGACGCAACTGGTGGTTGGCGGAATGGGGAACTCCGAGACATCTGAGTATGACCCAGTCATGCATTGACTTCCTATGGGACTTGGATGTGGGAGGGCCAGGAGAACCAAAATCACCTTGCCAATGATCGGGCTTGATTGGGTGTATATGGATCGTCCCATGGGGAAGGGGTGTGAAAGTGGACTTCCCCGACAAGGTATAAAGGAAGTGGTGGGTCACGAGGCCCACTAGAGAAGGGGTCGAATGGGTCAAAGAATGTGTGACCCCTCGGTTCCTCCATTATATAGTACCATGTTTGAAATTCATGAAGGTGATGGTCACCTCCATCCATCGAGGTAGATGGGACAATGTATAGAAGATATGGCTCCTTCCTCGGGATAAAAGGAATGAAGTCAGGCTCGGTCGGTAACGGGAGGAGTAGAAGAATCTCCGTGGTGACACAACCCATGGTGCATATGGAGGTAATGGACCCCAAACCCAGATGGGTGAAGTTACGACCTGTGGGTCGGTCGAAGCTTGGGGCCAACAAGTGCGTAAATGTCAACTGCCGGTCTAACCCTTTAAGAAGGTCATCCAATGTATCCACATGGTGACTAGACTAGAATGTTGTATGAAATGAGTTGATTAGCACTAGAGGTTGTGTGGGGTCCATGGATGGGAAGGGAGGTGGGACCAATTCATTCTTGAGCCAGCTAAGGAGCGGCTCGGCGATGAAAATCATTCCCGTTAGAAACACGGGAGGCTCGGGCTGAGGTGGTCCACATAAAGATTGGAAGATAAGGGTGGTGGCAACGGAGCTCTCATGGGTGGGGAAGGAACGTCCTCCCGGAGGGGAAGAGGTCCTTGGGACCCCGGAGGTGGGGCTGGGTTGGGGTTACCGGCTATGACATCCCTAGGCTCGGGTATGGCTACGTCCGGTCTCGAAGGTGGGCAAGGGGAGACCAAAGACTCAAAATACGCACACCTTCTATCCACCCGGTCTGAAATCATTTGCACAAGTTCGGAAACGGTATGGGTTGGAGTAGGGGTATCATGGTGAACTCGCCCGTAATCAACCGGCCTTGGCTTGGGTCGGGACTCATCTAAGTACGGGGCTCCTTGCCTCTGACTATGACCCACTTGATTGGAGATGATTGGGTGGGGTCGGTTGGAGGTGACCAGGCCGGGTAGGTAGACCTTCCTAAGTTCGCCCTTCATCTCATGCCACGACTCGATGGGCCATTGCCTCCTAACTTCTTGCAAGCGTTCATTATGGTCCCACTTTTCGGCTGCCTCGTGTAGAAGCCGCTCTTTGGCGAAAGCGCATTGCCGAGCCTCGGACATAGGGTAACAATCAAAATATTTATCTATAGCGGCTTCCCAATGTAGCTAGTCGCTCGGGACTTTGGAGCCATAAAAGTTCAGGGCTTCGGCCCTACGGAAGTGGAGAGGGTGGTTGCCAAGCCCATGGGTGGGCCAACAGTCATATCGCCTGGGCGACCGGGAGTCCATTGGAAATGGGGAACTATAAGACGAACATGCTGACACTTGGACAAGACACTAGACATGACTATGCAAGGCTGGAATGCACTAACTAATGCACACTAAGGACCCTAGACTTAAACGAAGATCTGGTAGCTGGCAGAGTCCGGGGATCCGAAGATCCTCTTACGCGAGTGAATCACCTCTCCAATAGGCGTAACCTAACGGTCGGACGACACCTTTTTATATACCAGATAAAGGTATACAAATGCAACCTAGACCGACTTAGATAATGACTAGACTTAAACGACTCTTTTTTTGTGTTTTTGTTAAGCAATGACTAATGACTACCCAAGACTCAACTGGCGCTCTGATACCAATTTGATGCGGGACGGACACGTGACATGGGACTCTAGCTCGCTAATCGTCCCTAGCGAGGGATGCGTGGGACCGTGCGCGGTTGGGAAACTGGCAATGAGTCGGGTAGTTGGCTCTTCCATGCTCCGATCGAGTCACGGGACGGATCTCGCTCTCTCTTTCGCATCGGTGAATAACAATATGATAACTAGCTAATTTATCCTATCATTCTATCTAGCAGCGGCATACGGACATATACGAAATAAAGCAAATGTCGAGAGAGGAGTGGACATGATACCTCTACGCGCCGGGCGTGGGGAAGATGATCCCGGCCAAGTCCGGTAACTCCCGGTAACTAAATATTACAATAATTACAACAGTGAATTATCACCCACTCCACGCATGGAGGTAAAGGGCTACACAAGTGGGCTCGAGAGGACCGATCTTGGGTTGAGGGGCAGCACTTTGATCACCCCGTCGGCGCGGTTCGGAAGGCACAAGTTGCTGGTTATGGGGCCCACGTGCTGGTCGGCTGGTCCGAGTGGGCCCGGAGTGCTACCGCTATGACGGTGGCTCCTGGAGAGGTGCTCCCTGGGACGGCGGCACGATGGTTCATCTTGTGGAAGGCGAGTCGGCTCCGGTCTTCACTTGTTGACCTTGCTGCCCACGGATCTGAAGCTTCTATTTTACAGAACGCGACCCGGTGAGATCTGTTGCTGCGATCAACCTCGACGTCGGATCGATGCAAAAGTGGTACCGTTGGAAATCTGACTTGAAGTACTTTGATCTATGGCTAGAGAAAGAATTTTGAATTTCCAGGAGCTGGCCTTGTTCGAATTTACCAGTTGCTGGTTGACAGAACCAGATCTGACAGGATAGATCTAAGTTTTCTTTAGAACAAGAGTTGACCGAAGGAAAAACTTCGGATCTAGAAGTTGACTCCTTCATGAAAGTTGTACAGAAAGAAGTAAGGAAGACGTGGGTATTTTTTGTGGAATTTCTAGTGGTGGTTTGGTTGGGGAAATGGATTTTTTGACAGTGGTGGGTCGGATCTGGACTGCATAGGACAGAACTCAAAGTTGACTGAGTTTTAATTTTTTGGCAGGGGAAAAGAACTTCTAAATTCGAACAAAAATTTGTGGAGACGTGTTTGGATGCGTAGAACACCCAGTCCAAATGTGGACTCAATCAAAAAAGGGGAAGGGATCAAACAATGGAAACATAAGGTTGCTGTGACACATGACAGAACAGAGACAGAACTGGAAGGCTGAAGAACACAAAATTGGAAAAATAGAAAATGAAGACTAGAAATTGGGAAACTTTTTTGGGGAGAGGGTATTTGCGTGGGGAACCTACCCTCAAAATTTGGACTCCATAAGATCTAAGAGTTAGGAGCTAAAATTCGACCAAGAGGGTTCTGTCCTGATTTGGACAGAACTTCCGGCAGCAAGGCGGTGGCGGTGCGATGGCGGCACGAACGGCGGCGGCGGCGGCGGAGCTGAGCATCGCACTCAGAGAGGTGGCGGTGGAGATGCGTCACACATCTGAAGGAGAGCCTTCATAGCTCTAGGGGAGGAGAGAGGGGCGCCCTTGGGCCATTGAGCATAAAATGAGAATTTTCTTTCATTAATGCTAAGTAATTCTCAAAATACAAGGTATTTATAAGAAAGGTAAAAAGACCTAAACTAACCTCATATCTAAATTTGGGGAGGGGCAAATGGGGGAGATCACATTTTATTTCTACCATGTGGTTTGGAACCACATAAAAAACTAATATATGGGGGTGCCCCCTTGAAAATGGGGTTGGCATCTTGGACTTTGTTAACCAAGTGTCCCCTTGAATGGTCAATCATGTAGAAGCCCACCTTGGACCATTGACTGGCCCCACATGGGCCCTAAGGCTTAGGTGGACCAATAGAGAAGGAGATGGGGGCCCCTTGCTGGTCCTACTGTACTTTTGCACAAAAACCCAAAGATCCTTAGGGAATGACAAATTGGCTTATAAAGCCTTACAATTGTAAACATGTATTCCCAAGGATAGAAAAGCAAATAAAAGGACAAACATACAAAAATAAAAAGTTAGTGCCCGGTGTTGATTCCCATCAGGGGCTCGGAAGGGTAAGATCCAGGTACCGAAAAGGAACTGGTACGGCTCCAATCCTGGTCCACCTCCCATGAGGCGGGGGGCTCGGAAGGGTTATTTGGACGATGTGGAAATGCACAGGGATCTGAAATAATTATAGAACCACAAACATAATATATTAATGTAGGAAATTAAACAATTTACATAATTAAACAATTATACAGTCCAGAATATCCTAGTCCATAATAAGTACAGTACATAGAAAGAAAACTACAAGAACACGGGGCATACCCCTTTTTTGGCAAACAAGCTGCTACACCTGGCTACCAGCACCACGAGGAGTCTCCAAAGTACTCCGCGTCAACCTTGCCTCACCTAAAAAGCAAAGGGGGTGTGCCTCATCTCATTGGCTCAGTAGGGGTCCCGCAGATCCCTACCTCGTGATGAGAAACACAATGACGCAATAAACAATAAGCAAGGATAATAAAATAATAAGCATATAACAGAAGGAGGCAGTAAATATAATAAAAGGGAACTACACAAGTGCAAACCTCACAAACCACGTGTCACAGGAAACTAAACGTACGGGGCCGCAAGAATGGTCACCTCGAGACGAAAGGAACCAGAGTCGCTACCTCACAGGAGATAGGAGTACTACACACTAGAAGCAAGGTTAGATGCGTCCGCTGATGTCTTAGTCCATGCCCTAGGTGTCTCCCTACTCGCCCCAGGCCAAAACTAAGACACACAACCACGTAACCACAGAACAAGGAGTAGTTGGGGTTGCGCTCGTCAGCGCAGGTCTGACGCCCCCAACCACGTGTGCACACACAGACTATGCGCTCTAAGTCGGGTCTTCTAGTTGGTTCCCCCCCATCCCGGACTCAGGTCGCAAAGATGAGGGCCCCTACGGTAACCAGCCTAAAAATCATCACACCGGGACACGCTCTCCACCACTCCTGAGTGGGTTCGCACATGGGTGCGTAGGAAAGCTACGACTAGTGGGAAAGGTCATTGGAGGCGAGAACTCGCTAAAAAGTAGAAACCACTGGAGTACCACCGGTCTGTACTAACCCAATTATATTTACAAAATGTACCACGAGGCGGCTCATACCACGAAACCAAAAGACCTCAGACTGGATGGCTAATCCATCGACTGCTGGTGCAATGGGCACGAGTCGGAATCACGTGATAGCTTGAAAAGGGGAAGAATAGGCCAACAGGGAGTCTAGCTGTACAGCCAACCCCCTGGCCGCCCAGGGGTCTAGGCGGCCAGAGCAGTGGCCGCCCAGCTCCCCTGGCCTGGGCGGCTAGCACCCTGGGTGGCCATCCTCCTGGCCGCCAAGAATTGGACAAGGCGACAAGCCATCTGGCCACCTAGTCCCTAGGCTAAAAACCCCCTGGGGACCACCCCTGTGGCCGCCCAGAATAGAATAGGGCGGCCAGCCATCTGGCCACCCAATCCCTGGGAAGATGACCCTGGATGGCCAGAGTGTTGGTCGCCTAGAGGTTTTGGCTGCTAGGCCTATGGCTACCCAGAGGAAGATGCTTCCTAGGTAGCCAACCTAGTGGCAACCCTATTGGGCAGAGACGGCAGCCCAGCTGGCCATCTCTACAGTAGGAACCACCCAGAACTCAACCGGAAGGCCCTCCCAAGCCCGTCTCTCCCCCATTGCGAGCGGGAACTCTGGAAAAAACAAGGGGAACTCATCCCCGATGAGGATGGCATTCGATAAACCCGATCTAAACTAGAAATCATGAAGAACTGGGCCGATTCAAACTCACATCCCTGAACATGGTATTTTCCCTAAAAAATTTAATGCACCCCACTCTCTCGCTCAAATCGTCGCCGATCAGAAAGAAAATGCGAGAGGGGAGCTTGGGATCCATCCCCCTACCTCAGCGAAGCCTCATTACTCAAATGGCGGCTTCGAGCCATGCCGGAACCACCATATCACAAACCCATGTGCAAAAAAACTTGATCTCACACGTGCATGCCCAAACCACATTCCCCACGCTCGCCTAGCCCGCTGCCATCGTCGATCGCACTCTCCCTCGTGCTTGCCGTCTGCAACTGGAGAGGAGGGCGAGCGAGTCTTCTGTTCTGAAGCAGAGGAAGAGTGAGCAGAGAGAGGAGTGGGGTCGCGTTAACAGGAAGAGGAAAAGCTTTTGAGATTTCCTCAAAACCCCAGAAAAATTGAAATTTAAATATGCCTTAACCTCTTGCATATAAGGCTAAATACCCACGGAAAAATCTTGGAAAGCCACGATTTGAATGGAATCTAAATTTTGACAATTAAAAATTAATTTATCCACAAAAAATAAAAATCCAAACTCTGGAAAAATAAGATCCTAAAATCCAGGGGTGTTAGAGTCCTCCTCCCTTATAAAAATTTCATTCTTTTTTTTTGGGAAAACCCTACCTAGCTGCAATAGGAGAGTGCACCCTCTACCAGAGGTTGAGAGAAAGCCACTCCACCATTACTCACTAGGGGGAGAATTTTATTTATATATCAAAAGGAGCAAAACATATTACATCTGTCGGATGTTGGGCATACCCAACTTATCCATGCGAGCAACCCCTTTTATAGACATGGGAAGTTGTTGCTACGAAAGAAAGAAAGAATTACATTGCATGGAACATGCTAGGTTAGCCAAAGAATTAGCCACCTGGTTGGCTTCACGAAAAATGTGTGAAATAGAGTCCGTGTTGGATAGTAAATTCCAAATTTCTCTAATATAGAAAACAATCCTCCACGGGCAAGGTGACTTTCGGGTTACTATATGCACAAGAGTTAGGGAATCACATTCAATGTGAGTTGGTTGAGAAGTCAAGGCCTTCAGGTACCTTAAGCCCTCCATAAGAGCTCTGGTTTCAGCAATTAAACTGCTACCCTGTGCATAAAAGTGAGAGAAAGCTAATAAAGAAGAGCCGTGGCCATCTTGGATAATACCTCCACCTCCTGAAACTCCATCACCTTTAAATGCACCATCAGTGTTAAGTTTCAGATATGGCCATGGAGGACACAACCATTTCACCAACATGATAGATTGGTTCTTATTGGAGCAGGTAGAGATGTTGAAGGAAGATAGTATATTCCTCCTGGAGTTGTTTGGTTCCTGATATCCAGAACTTTGTACAACCTATTGGACCTGAACAATGATTTTCTGAATCAACTTATTTGGATTGATTATTGTATTTTCATGGATAAAGGCATTTCTGGCAGCCCACATTTCCCATAATCCGTAAGCCATTACACCAATAGCAAACAGTCCGAAGGATGTATTACTCTTCACATTAAGGACAGTGCATATTATAATTCTTCTAGCTGTGATACCAGAAATATGAAGGCCTCTTGAGTTAAAGTATGACCATATGTGATTATCTAGCTCACTGTTTGCAAAAAGGTGGTTAATGTCTTCCTCTTTACTATCCTTGCAACACCTGCGCTTAGATTACAAAGGGATTCCTGAACATTTGATATTACAGTCCAGAGGTAGACAATTATGTATGATCTTCCACAAGAAAACTGAGATTCTAGTAGGAATCCATGGGGACCAAAACAGCCTCCAAAAAGAATGAGTTTCCAACTACTGGATACTAAACAGATTACTGTATATTGAAGACCCTGTACAATTTCCACTAGAAGAAAGAGACCAAATTGCTTTGTCTGGAATCTGGGATAAAGTAGTCAGAAGCACAGCTCTTGTTAAATCTCTGGGAAGAAAACAATTCAAACAGTTGATAACCTCCGAGGTAAGAGTGGACAGAATGTCTCGAACAGAGGCATTGCAATCAGGAATAGAATTATCAAAAATAAAGGAGTCCAAACTCCTGTCCCCAATCCAATTATCCTTCCAGAATTTAGTAGATTGACCATCACCAATGATAACTCTCAGATTCTGGACAATGAGGTTCTTGGCCAGCAGCCAACTAGACCTATTAAAGCGTTGCATTTCATTAAAGTTAACAAGACTAATATGATTGCCTCTAATGTATTTGGCTCTAAAGAACACAGCCCATAAAGAATCAGAAAATAAGGCATGCCATAACATTTTGGTCCGAAGAGCTATTTCCATGTGTCTTAAGGATATAATACCCAAACCTCCTTGAGGAATTGGTTTGCAGATATCAAGCCAAGATTTTCAGTGCTTTCGGTTGCCATGTTTGGAAGAGCCCCAGAAAAAATTGGCAAAGGATTGATCAAGATTGTGATGGACCCCTTTGTGGATTGGAGTGGAAGCTAAAATATGTATAGGAATTGAAGATAGCACATGTTTGATAAGAATGAGGCGAGCACCTTGAGAAAGGAATCTCACTTACCATCCTTCAATCTTCCTTTGAATAGCAGTTATAGCACCCACAAAGTGAACCTTCTTGATCCTGCCTAAAGCCAAAGGAAAGCCCAAATATTTGTGTGGAAAGTTCTGTCTGGCAAAACCAGTAATGCTCTCTATTCTGCTAGAAAGAAGCTGAGAATTTTTTGGATGAATGAAATAACCACTCTTGTGCACATTAATAAGCTGACCAGAGGCTCTTTCAATGTGTGTAGAATATCCATAAGCTTTCTGATAGAGGTAGCAGAGGCGTTAGCAAAAATGAGTGTGTCATCTGCAAATAGAAGGTGAGAGATGATAGGGCATCTTCGAGGCCCAGAGAACCATCCAATCATCCCCTCCAATAATGCTTTATGAAGAGATCTACTAAGTGAATCATGAGCCAGAATAAAAAGATAGGGGGCTATATGATCACCCTGTCGGAGGCCCCTGGTGGATTTAAAGAAACCAGCTGATTCCCCATTAATGGAAACTGAAAACCAGCAATTATTAACCAACAATTCCATAATCTCAATGAAGATATTACTAAAACCAAACCACTTCAGCACCACAAAGAGAAAGTCCCATTCAATTCTATCATAAGGCCATGTCCAATTTGAACATAACATTGCCCCCTCTGATCCTTCTTCCCAAATTCTGAGACATTTCCTGAGCAAGGGCAATGTTGTCTACTATGTGCCTGCCCTTTACAAAAGCAGATTGTTCCTTGGATATCAAAGATGGCAGGAATTTGCTAAGTCTGTTGCATAAGATCTTTGAAATGATTTTATAGGGAAAGTTGCACAAACTAATTGGTCTGTAATCAACAATATCAAAGGCATTGTGAGTCTTGGGTACAAGAGCAATGAGGGTGGCAGTGAACTCCCTAGGGAGGGGTCTGCGTTTAGTAATGAATACCTGTATAGCAGCAATTACATCTTGCTCAATGATAGCCCAAGCTTTCTGGAAAAAACTTCCAGTAAAGCCATAAGGGCTATAAAAATTTCATCCTCGAAATTAAGCTAGAACATGGCTAATGAGGGAAGAAACTTACTCGAACAGGTAGGGGAACTACTACCACATCTCATTCTCTCACTCCCAAGATGCCTCACCACCTGAGTGACATTGCCAAACTACCATAACTAGAGGAATAACCTTGTTCCACAGGCGTTGCTCATGCCGATCCTTAATGCGGACAGGATACTCCAGGAGAGATAAGTCTGGGGTCACCTCAAGCCACACAGAATCCTCCAGGTCATGAGAACCATCCGGCATGTACCTCTAAAGCATCGACACATGGAACACATCATTCACAGTTGCCAACTCTGGGGGTAGCTGCAATATATACGTCACCTTGCCAATGCGCTCAACAATGGGAAAAGGGCCAATGTAGCGGGGACTCAGCTTACCACGCCGGCCAAAGCGCATCACCCCCTTCATAGGGGAGACTCTCAAGAACACCTAGTCTCCCACAGCAAAGCTAAGGGGTTGCCTCCTCGAATCCGCATAACTCTTCTGCTGACTCTGCGCTGCCAGCAACTTCTACCTGGTCTATTGCACTTCCTCGATACACTGCTGCACCAATTCGGGCCCTGTCATGACTCGCTCACTGACCTCAAAGCAATCGAGTGGACTCCTACACGGTCGCCTATACAACGCCTCATATGGAGCCATATCAATGTTGGAATGATAGCTGTAGTTATAGGCGAACTCCACCACTGGCAAATGATGAATCCAACTTGCTTGCCACTCCAGGCAATAGGATCTCAACATATCCTCTAGAGTCTGGATGGTCCTCTCTGATTGACCGTCCGATCGAGGGTGGTAAGCCAAGCTGAATGCTAACTCCATACCCAGAGCTCTCTTAAAGCTCCTCCAAAATTTGAAAGTGAAGCGAGGATCTCGATTCGATACAATGGAAATAGGGATTCCATGCAAGGGAACAATCTGCTCCACATATAATCGGGCCAATTTGGGCACACTCCAACTGACTATGATTGGTAACAACTGAGCTATCTTTGTCAGTCTGTCCACTAGCAACCAAATACTATCATGCCCACTAGGAGTTGATGGGGGCATCCCTTACCCCTTCATATTTTCTCGAGGGTCTGAGTGCTCGCTGACATCACACCATCGTGTTCGTCACATTTTTCATAGTCATGGAATGCAATTTTTAATTTTCTTTGAGTCATAACTGTGTAATTTTCTTTTTATTTGAGTCATGTCCCTAGGTCCATGAGTTATTTCCCTATGTTTGAGTCATTTGACCCATGGTTTGCATTCTAGGACATCAGTGGTCATTTAGTGTAATGCCATGGGCATTTTGGTCCTGTAAAAGGTTGAGCTCCTATAAATAGGACCCAACCCCCCATTAGTTGGTTAATGAATATTTGAGCACTTTCAGAAAATCCCTCTTTGTGTGATCCCATTGGTGAGAAGCCAAGTCTTTGGGTGAGAAGCCCTTGGAGTGAGAAGCTCCCCTACCTCCCTCTCTCTCTCTCTCTCTAGGGGGCGCCCCTTTCTATCTCCTCCCTCCCCGCCACATCACCAACCACATCAGCCCACCCCTCCACCTCATCAAGTGTCCCTTCACTTCCCCATAAATCCATAAACCCCCTCATTAACTCCACCTCTCCCTAGACACCCTTTCATATTCCCAAAACACCTCTCCACTCTCCAACACAACCCCCCCTCTTCCCAAGCCACCCCTTCCCTTCCCCAACACACCTCTCCATCTCCCAACACAACCCTTTACATCCCCAAGACCCCAATTGACTACCCACATTAAACCAAAATTAAAAAATTAGGGAAACTTCCCCTCCGTTGGCCATTTGTGCCCTGCTCTCTCCCACCCTTGGCAGACCTGCAACCCCAACACTTCCCCCCTGCTAGCTCCACCCCCAGCAGCTCATCTCCCTCCTCCCTCACCCTGGTTTGACCCTCCCCTGGTTCCCTCTCAACCAGGCTTCACCCCTGACCCATCTCCACTCATTTCCCCATCTCACTTCCACCATTAGCACCTCCCATCCCCACCCACCACCATGTCCACCACTGCAGCAGAACTGGACGCAACTTGCAGCATCAGCCCTGCCTCGTCTTAGCAGATCCAGGTGAACCTCCAACATCAACAAGATTTGTCTTCGAGCTAGCTTTCCAACGAGGGCTCTTCCACCACCATCCGACGTCCGAGCTGTCCGGAGGAGCTGATTTCGCTAGACTGCGCACTCTGCCTCCTGCAGATAGATATAGGCGACTTGTAGAAGCTATCACTGCCAGCTCTGTGAAGTTCTTGGTGCACCCTTCAGAGAAGAATATTTGCTGCACGTCCTCTACCCGACCCAAGATGAAGGGAGTCGTTTGAGTACCGGAGGATTGCGTTCCGGCCGTTTTCACCAACTCGCGCACATCTGCTCCACCAGCACCAGGTCTGACCCTCGGCTACTCATTTGCTTCCTCCGCTCTACTCCGACCTCGCCTGGTGGTCCCGTTGGTCTCCGGACGAAGAGGACCCTCCCCCAGTCGTGTTGATACCCGCTACACCTTCATCGGAGCTCGGAGGTGCTCAGGGCGAGGTAATCCTCTGGCGGCTGCGATTCTGGAGCAGTCAGGGCCGTGCCAATCCACCCTAACTCTCGGAGCTTCCACGGCTTCCCTCGACCTCCGATTGATCTGAAATTTTTACTAGGCTCTCCTGAGCCAGTCCAGAGAAGTTTGGCGCTAGTCCTACCTTCATCTGGGTTCGAAGGAGTTCGTGGCGCCTCCGACATCAGCTTGCTGTCCCAACCGAGCTAGCACCGGGATAGACCGGTCTCGACTTATTCCCCTCCCTCGCCATGCCGGCTTAGCGCCCCTCCCTGCGTGGAGGTAGTGTTTGAATGTATTTGAACATCCCCACCCCTTTTCCACCCCTCCTGCGAGAGGCGTAGTGATGTACTCTACTAATTTTTAGGTTGAAGCTTCATCAACGCAGCGTGAGGGAGGTGCACCCACGCTTCCCCACTCGCCCTCGTCTCTGACCGGGGTCGATTTCTTCAAACCGGCCAGGTAAGCTCTCGACCCTTGCTTCTAATTTGTGCTTTTTCCTTCAATATTTGACGTTTGCTCCGTCGGTCAAGAGAGAGAGCGCCTGGTCCCGAAGTTCTACCACCTTCGAGTGACCGCCATGGGGGTAAGAGAGTGAACCCCATGCCCTATGGCACACGGCCTGCTCTTTGATTCGGGCACTTGTACCTAGGGGAGGCTAACCTTAGCCTTGCTAGTCCTCCACCAGCATTGGTCCTGTCCCACACCCTCGACTCGGTATCCCCGAGTCACCCTCGGGTTGAGTGTGTGCACCGTGTGAGCATCCGCCGATGTTAACTTCATGTTCTTGCGATTGTGCTTGCTTTGTTAGGTCTGAGGTGCATCGGCCTAGGGGCTGCCACCCCCAAGGTGGTGTCGCATCAGGAGTCCTCGGGAACCCAACTAAAAAATCTGTAGTCACGGGGTCCCATTTCCACGCAGGAACCTCCAAGAGCTGAAGTGTACCACCTGGTCGCTGATGTTCCACTTTCACCTGCTGGCAAGTCAAACACCCGGTCACAAACTCTGCAACATCCCTCTTCATGCTAGGCCACCAGAACTACCTCTTCAAATTCCGATACATCTTTGTCACTCCTGGATGTATGGTGTACCGGGTGCCATGAGCTTCCTGCGACATGGCACTCCTCACCTGCTCCTCGGCAGGAACATACAGTCTGCGTCTGAACCTTACTGCCTCATCCTCACGAAACTCCACCTCAGCCAATGATAGAATACAAGGTAGCTCGGGGTCCACACGCTGAGCCTCCATCACCTGACGACGGATAGCTGGCGTGACTGTCAAACTTGCGAGAATGGCCGACCCTTGGTCCTGAGGGACCTTGAGCCTGAAAGTTATTGCTGGCACCTGCTCTCATAACCCCCATTTCCTCAACATCATCTGACTGATCACCACCTTACTGCTCAAAGCATTAGCCACTACATTCATCCTGCCTGACTGATAAGATAGGGTGAAATCATAGTCCTTCAGGTACTCCATCCACCCCCTCTGCCTGAGGTTAAGATCCTCCTAAGTAAACACATACCTCAAACTCTGGTGGTAAGTGAAAATCATGAATTTCTCCCCATATAGATAGTGCCTCTGGATCATCAGAGCAAATATCACCGCTGCCAGCTCCATATCATGATTAGGGTAGTTCTCCTCATGTGACTCGTGTTAGGTGCACTGCTAGGATCTAGAGGGGGGAGTAAATAGATCCAGCTAGGAATTTATGCCCGATTTAATAACTTTTAAACGAAATAAAGACTAGTTGCCAAAATGCAACCTCAGATAAGATCTGAGAAACAGTAGCAGAACATTTGTATGGGAACTAATATCTGAAATGATGAATACTGAATTGAAACAATGACGATAGAGAAAATGCTATGTTCTCCAAACCAAATAACTAGGAATGCAGAATCAGCCGGAAGCTACTTCACAAAACCATCACAGAGTAATCAGTTCTAATGGAACTCAATTCAAACACTTAGTGTATAATGAAAATGCACTATAGCATCTTCTCATATACCAACCTATGAAGGAGTTACAAGAAAGATATCAATCACAACAACTGAACGATGGGTTTTTTAGGTGGTTTGGTCTGCTATGCACAGACCTATGTCCACTCCTCACTCAAACCGAGTTAGGCTTCCCTTGCAAAAGCAAGACCACAGACTTAGTCTGCAATAAACGCTCCCAAACAGCTTGAACCAAGGGAAACAAATCCCTTCTTCCTGATCTAGACCCCAGCGAAGACCAGATCCACTTCTACAAGCAGTGACCGGAGGAACAAATCCTCCCTTCCTTTGATACCATAGAGGGATATGTGAGACAACTCCCAGTTGCCCACACCCTAGAGGAACAATCCTCTCTTCCTTTCAAGGCACAAAGGGAACACTGGAGGAACAACCTCCACCCTCAGGTTTCCTTAAGCAAACCACACACAGTTGTGAACTGTGTGCAACCACCTCGTGTGCACCGAGCACAACAAGGCAAAGACTAAATCTAGAATGAAAAAGGAAGAAGACAAACGGAAATCAAACGCTGAACAAAACATCACAATAAATGATTCAAAACACATGAAGATGTTGTAGCTTCCACTAGAAGCATTTTGAATGTGATATCTGAAACTGAGCTTCGCTTCACGGTAGATCTCCTCTCTTCTCACTCTTACTTTTGAATTGGGTGGCCTCTCTCTCTCTCTCTCTAGTTCTTCTTCTTCTTCTAACTCTCTTTCTCTTTTACTCTCTCTCCTTGAACTAGGCAATTCTCACAAGCTCTTCTTCTTCTCACTCTTCTCACTCTTTTCTCTCTAGTTCTTTCCTATTTTCTTCTTGTTCTCGAGCTCATAGATGACTCTCTCTATATTTTAATCTTCCGACTTCGCAGCTTTCTCTCTTGGTTTCTATCTTGCACCAGTTACACTCTTCGAAGACTGGAGGCTTCATTATATAGAGCAGGAACACCAAATTTGAAACACTTCTGCCTTCGAAATCTTTTGGCGGGAATATGTAGAATAAGGGCTCCAGAATTATTCTAGATAATAGAACTTGACTTTCCTATTTTTACATTTGTCCACATGGTAGGAGAGAACATTCTTCTCACCAGGAACCTCTAGGAACTAGCCAGGTGTCCTAGGATTAAGTGCCAAATGTCACGCCCCGAGCCTTTATGACAGCGGAAGACTCGCTCGAGAAATGTGAACAGCCGGCATGGTAAGCCTCTTACAAGCAAGAATAATCAGAGCGCAAGACAATCACACATAAATGCAATTGCACAATACTAAAAAAAACACCAACTTATTTCATTGATAATCAATATTCAAATACAATCACTTTCTTTCAATCTATCAGACTCAAAAATAAGAAAATTACATAGACTCAATCTAAACAATGTAGACTCCCTACGTCTTCACTCTCAACTTGATATGACTTTCATTCGCTCTCGGACCCGCTACTTGTATATCCCGAATCCGAATTCGAATCACCTTCATTTCCTAAAAAAGATTGGAAATAGGTAATGAGCACACTTGCCTAGTAGGTATCTTCGCATCAACATGAAGGCATGATTAAAGTAATTAACATTTTAGCTCTAGAGAAATAATGTAAAATCATGCAAATGCGATCAATCACACTGTTAAACCAAAGTAACAAGATGATCATGTAAGATAGAATGAGAGCAAGAATGAACTAGCAAGAATGTAACAAGAACATGTTATTGGCCTTTCATGAACAAGAATGTAACGAGAATGTACTAGCAAGTCACATAATCATCACTCCAATATCTTTTACTTATGAGCAAGTACTTCGTGAATTTCTGTGGAATATCAAGAAAGTCATGTACAAGTATTAATCATGTTGTATCGTGGATTTTCACTTATATAGAGAGAAAGTACTCCTAGCGCAATGCGATGCCAGTGTAATCATACCCCATGGTTTATAATAGTATGTTTCGGACAATCAGTCGAGGGGACTAGCATAGAGCCCTTGAACACAATCAGTGCTCGATCGCATCTTCAAGTATAAATAAAGCTATTTCCACGCATGTAACAATAAAGTATGGCCAAGAATGTAATAAGTTCATGATAACACTATTCAATGAATGAACGCTTCAATTTTAAGAATGCGAGAGTCAAGAATGACTTAAACAAGGTTATGCTTATGGAAATAAATCGGCAGCATAAAGATCCATTTCATAACTTCCATTCATTATATTAAGTTTCTTGATCAATATGATAAGTCCTAGACCATTATTAAGCCATCTAGAACCTTGGAAAATCAACCCTTGGGTCAAACCTTGGGTTAACATACTTAAGCTTTGTGACGGTCTTGTACTGGGCCGTTACATAACGTGACGCTCCAGTGTTGGGCCGTTACATTAGTCTGAATCCAGAAACAGTAAAATAGACTCAGTGAAATGTGACGGTCGTATATTGGGCCGTTAGATGCTCCTGATGGTCCAGTATAGATCCGTTACACTGATAGAACCAGAAAACATCGATAATGCTTTCTAATCAATTGGGTTTTAATGGTACAACCAACTCGGTGTCCTAGTGAGAATCCCAGGCTCGCGGAGAATTACGGAGGCCTTGAAACAAGATTTCCTAGTCCATTAGAAGGAATATCCAATAGAGAGGTCCTCATATCCAAGAATAATATTCCTATAATGCAAAAGAGTGAATTAATGGACAACATAGCGAAATATGTGCCATGTACTTAAAGAAAATGACTCTATAGATAGAGAAAGAATGTGTGATGATGTGAAACCATGATAAAACTCCGTCAATACATCTTTGGAAAATCATGATTTAGATACAAAACTATAGAATTTTTGGCACATGAAATTAACATAACTTAATGTGACTTAAGATACCTAAATTATGCAATTTCTATCATGAATCAGTAAATAATCTTATAGACATGAAATCAGGTCAATGCTTAGATAACTAGGCTTATTTATAAGTTAAATTAACCAGTTTCCCATTCTATCTATAGTTACCCTGACGGTCTAGAATGGGTGCGTCACAGTGACTGTGACGGTTTATCGTGAGGCCGTTACAGTAATGTAACGCTCCATCTATGGTGCGTCAGAGACAACAGAGAACTTCAAACACCACAGAACGTGTGACGGTTTATCGTAAGGCCGTTATATCATTGTGACGGTCTTACCTTGATGCGTCAGATCGTCTGTTGGCAGAAAAGATATAAAAATCTAAGGTCTCAACTTACATCATGTCTGAAAATCATATAAAAACTTCCACATGATAGAATGAAGGCTAAGCTACTAGTATGCATAAATTTTCAGTGAATTTGACAAGAAAGTTCCTTTTCAACTTAGTTAGGGTTAAGGGTATTCATGAATGCATGACCTACTAAAACATGAAATTCATGATCTATGATGTATGAAATCAATCAAAACTAGAGAGCTTTTATTCCTAACAAGATGTTTTTACCAATCATGAGATGACCTACCTCTTAACTAGGCTTTAAGCTTCTAATTTGAGTCTGAAAGTTGAGCCCTAGCTCTCCTTTTCCAGTGATTTTTCAGCAACTTCCTGCTACTCTATTTCTCCAACCTCTTGTCCTAAAGATGTGAAATTTCGAGGGTAAGAAGATGAAATTAAGGTGATCAAAAAGTTCTAAAGTATTGAGCTCTAATTACCTCGTTTAGACATCCTAATCTCTTGATCTTCAATGGTCTTGTGTTCAGTTTCCTGGGTAATTATGATCGAACTAGCAACTTTGGAAGCTTCAATCTCCTTGGTTGCTTGATCTCCTAACATGAAATTTGGAGAACTATTAGTCTAAAGTATACTAAACAAAATCTTCTTAAGAACTTACCCGAAATTATGACTCCTTACCTTGATTCTTCACGAGCCAAAACTAAGGGTCACTCAGTTCAGAACTGGGTTCTATTTATAGGGTTTTGACTAGGGTTTAAAGATTAGATCAATTCTAGAGTCCTTAATTTGCCAGAACCTAATCCCTAAGAGTCCTTAGTAATGTTATAAGTTCTCCTAAGTCGATCTCTTGTAGATAGGATCCCAAAGATCCAATCTTTTTGCTCGTTCTTTCATTCACAGAATTGACAGAGTGTAACGCATCAAGACTGGTGCGTTACATGACTGTGGCGGTCGCACGATAGACCGCTACATCCAACATGCACATAATTCAATATAAATCAAACTCTTTTGTTAATTATTCATATTATTATCCATAAAAATAGTTTTTATCCTTAAAATACGTAAATAGGCTAAATAACCTTCTAGAATATGGGCCAAACTTAATGGGCTAGGTCCTTAAACCTTTTGGGTCTTCATTAAATGGGTTAGACTAATTGTTTAACACTATTGGGCCTTATAATGTCTTATAAATTTAATAATCCTTTCATTAATCTTATTTAGCCCTTATAAATTCCTAATAAATTCTAGAAAATTATTAAACAATTTAGGAATTACTTATATAAATTTTGGGGCACTACACCCTCCCCCACATAGAAGAATTTGGTCTCCAAATTCAATACATGGATTATGGAGAGTGTACTTACAGTTAAATAATTTTGAGAATCTTTTTCGCATGGCTGCTTCGGTTTCCCATGTTGCTTCATATGGCCATGTTTTCTTCCATTGAATCTTGACCATAGGAATAACTTTATTTCTTAGTTGACGCACTTCCCGTTCTAGAATCTTTATTGGCGTTTGCTCGTACGTCATATCCTTCTGAATCTCGAGATTGTCATAAGTGATAATATGGTCAGGATCATATACATACTTCTTGAGCATAGAGATGTGAAATACATCATGAACTCCAGCTAATTGTGGAGGTAAAGCCAGTTTGTAGGCCACTTCACCAACCCTCTCGAGAATTTCAAATGGACCAATGAACCTTGGAGGTAGCTTTCCTTTAATGCCAAATCTTCGAATACCACGGCCTGGAGAAACCTTTAGATACACATGGTCTCCTACTTGAAATTCCAAGTCACGTCTTCGATTATCAGCATAAGATTTCTGCCTATCTTGTGCCATCTTTATTCTCTCTTGAATAAGCTTGATCTTCTCTATAGAATCTCTGATAATATCAGGGCCTAGGAATTATCTTTCCCCTATTTCATTCCAACATATTGGTGATCGACAACTTTTTCCATATAGAGCTTCAAAAGGTGCCATTTGTATGCTGGCCTGATAACTGTTGTTATATGTAAATTCTACCAGAGGCAAGTGATCATGCCAACTACCTCCAAAATCTATAACACATGCCCAGAGCATGTCTTCTACTACCTGATTCGTTCTTTCTGTCTGACCATCAGTTTGTGGATGAAAGGCTGTGCTGAAATTCAACCTAGTCCCTAATGACTGTTGTAGACCCTTCCAAAACTGTGATGTGTGGAGCACCCCGTATAAATATATATATATATATATATATATATATATATATTAATAATATTTCCCAAAAAAATATATTAGATAAACTCTAGAGGAAGCTTAAGTAAGAAGTTGGAACACAAAGTTATCATATGTAAAGATTATTCACTTAACAAGTGACTTCTTAGGGTAGTTGGTTAAGTAGCTTGCCTTTCAACCCAATGACCAAGGTTCAAATCTTAGCATCCACCATTTACCTTTTGTGCCAATTAATTATACATTATAGGCTAGCAACGTACAGACTTGGTAAATAGGCTAGCAATAGCAATATATAGACTTTGAGAGGATGTGCAGACTTAATGATGGAAGCCAATGTATAGACTTTGAGAGGATATGGAAGCCGGTGTATAGACTTTGAGAGGGAGAGGATGTACAGACTTGTGAAGCCAATGTATAGACTTCACAAATGGCCAATGTATAGATTTGGTGTTGCCAATGTATAGACTTGGAGTTGCAGTAATGTATAGACTTTGCACAAATGGCCAATGTATAGACTTGAGCTGCAATGTATAGACTTTGAGGAAGCCAATGTATAGACTTCACAAATGGCCAATGTATAGACTTGAGCTGCAGTTGCAGCAATGTATAGACTTTGCACAAATGGCCAATGTATAGACTTGAGGTGCAATGTATAGACTTTGTGATGGAAGCCAATGTATAGACTTTGAGAGGATGTACATACTTTGTGATAGAAGCCAATGTATAGACTTTGATGTACAGACTTTGTGATGGAAGCTAATGTATAGACTTTGAGAGGATATGGAAGCGAACGTATAGAACTTGAGAGGAAGTACAAACTTTAAGTTGATGAATGTCATAAAATGACGCCCCTTACAATGGCATCAATTGTAAAATGGACGACCGTATTGATAGGCGTCCATTTATAAATTAAAGACAAGCATTAAGACATCATTTGTTTTTTAAACATATGGGCCATAGATCGTACATAAAAAGATTCCTTAAACCACTAAAAGAATTGACGCCCCTCACTAGGACGTCAATTGTAAAATTGAAGACCGTTGTCCCGGGCGTCAATTTCAAATTAAAGACATGCATAGAGGCGTCAATTTTAACAAAACAAAATCACGTGCGTGGGGCAGCAGTGTCTAACAAATGACGCCCTCTGTAAGGACGTCATTATCCTTAATAATTGCCCAATAAAGCACCCAACAAAATGACGCCCTCATGCAAGGCGTCATATATTAAATGGACGGCCCTTCTCCCGGGCGTCATTTTCACACATGCTTATAGAATGTCTAGACACGAACGACTCTTTCGAGCTGGCAGGGATAAATCCCACTCAGCCTGACCCATAAGACATTGTCTAATGTCTTGTGATTCCCTATATCAAATGGCATCCGTAGCACTGTGAGAAGGCTACTGCTGTGCTGCAGAAGCTCTGCCTCCCGTGCTGCTGAAGCTTTACCTCCCCTACTACTGGGATCCTGCTGCAGGTCTAATCGGTATCACACGTCAAATGTAGGTCTTCTCAAATCCCTGCCTAACTAGTAGGTAATAGGATAACTGGAGCATGTTTAGAGATTGATAAATTGGTAAACCGTGCAATATATATATATATACATATACCATGTCTGTGTTACATATGTTAGGTAAGATCATCATAATACCATGTTTCACATCTGTCAATATCAGTTATCATGATTTTTTTTATATCAGTTATCATGATTTTATGCCTATTACATTCGTTATTTTATCATATAGTTATCTTAGTAATTCTGCTAATCAAAAACAAATGACGTCCCTTCACAGGGCGTCAATTGTAAATCACGCCCCTGACAAGGGCGTCAATTGAAAATCTGAAGACTGTATACATAGTCGTCAATTTAAACTTGAAATGAAATCTGCATTAATTATAATCTTGCTTGAATTAGCGCCCCGGACAAGGGTGCCAATTCAACAAATGAACACTGTTTTGACAGACGTCGATTACATTATTATATAACAGTAATTATAATTCAATTAAAATCAGATTGAAATTAACGTCCTAGACAGGGGCGTCAATTTTAAAATTGAAGGCTGTTTCCACAGTCATCAATTACATGATTATAACAGAAATTAGTTCAATTTAAAAATTAGTCTGAAATTAACGTCCCAGAGATGGGCGTCAATTCAATAATTGAAGACTATTTTCCCAGTTGTCAAATGAAGATCTGATTGTAATTAGCACCCTACACCGGGGCGTCAATTCATAAATTAAACGGTAATCCGACAGTCATCAATTCTGTTCCTGAAATTTCCAGCTTCGCAGCAAAATCCGAATCACTGTAATTAGCATCCCTGACCAGGGCGTCAATTACAGAATTAAATACTATATTCACAGTCGTCAATTGAATTCTGGAAAGTTTGATAATTGTTAATCCCGAACAATCTTGTAATTAAAAACAACGCCTCTGACTAGGGTGCCAATTTAAGAATTGAAGGCTTCCTGAGGGACGTCAATTCTATTTTCAAATTTTAATCAAATAGATAGCCCCTATGATTAACGCCCCAAGACAGGGCGCCAATTTACGAATTGACGACGTCCAGGACGCCGTTAATTAAATAATGACATGCTAGGGGGCGCCAATTTCAAGAAGCTTGTATAAATAAAAAAAAATCAGATTTTTGAAAGAATTGCAAACCATAAGATGATAACTGAGTAATTTCAATTTATGACCTTGATCTGTCTCGAGAATTGAGAAGAATGATAAATCTTAACCCCTTCGTTGACAAATTCAGGAATTCCATCCCACGAAAAGTCTACTCGTGTGGTCAATCCTTGAATCTCTTAAACTACCATTTGGGAGTGTAGGAATTAAGTGCCATGCGGGGTAAAGTGCTACGTTGTGGGAGCCACCTCTTGAGGCCGTACGACGCAAAGTGCTACACGACGGGAACCACCTCTTGAGCCTACAGGGGCCACCTCTACAATCCTCCATGACCAAATGACTAGTTAATCTCGTCTGTAATACTACGTTTCTAGATTCTTGAAATTCCATATTGGCTATAAATAAGAGTGGATGTGAAAGGTAATACATAAAATGCTGTGCATATAGGGCCCGGTCTGGTCTTGGGGGGAACACCCGAAGGTACTTGTGCCCATGGGAGTTTATTGACCACGGTGTTTAGCATTGCACCGGAGTACTTGCTTGACTTGAGACACTCCACCACTACTCTCTCTCTCTTTACTTGTTTGACTTGCGTGGCCCGGAACGGGCGATACTTGACTTGTGGCCCGAGAAAAGGGCAAAATAATTACATGATAAGCGTACTTGACAAGACTTGCTTGAATTGAATCTATACTTGATATACTTGTACATGAGTTCTTTCTCGTACCTGCGTTCATACTTGTACACGAATCCCTGCTTATCTGAAGTGGCATTTACATCTGTAAATTCTTGAAATACAGTTTGTGAATACTTGAAATTCTTGTTATACTTTCTTTATACAGTTCTTATTCATCATGTCTAGATTTACCTATATACCTGATTTTGCTATACGTATCCCATGCATAGCCATACTGAATTTACATGCAAAATTGTAATTAACGTAAAGATTGCTCGTATTTGAGATGTAATTCTTACTAAGCGATTCGCTCATCAAGTTACTTCCTGAAATTTTCAGGTGATTCAGATAGTGACCAGAATGGGGTGGACATCGAGTGAAGAGTGCTAGAACACCAGTCACCGTCATTAGCTAGTCGCGTCTTTTGAATTTAATTGAGTCTTAAATTGTAACTTAGTATGTCATTTAATTGTCTAAACCGTATTGAGGCACTTAGCCTAGAGTTGTCATGGACTATCTTTATTTCATTTGATTAATCAAATAAACGTCACTTGGACTATTGGAATGTATTAGATTTTAGTTAATTACGCACTCCGAAAACTTTGTATATCAAAAATTATATCGCTCTAATGACACGATCTATATAGACGCGTCACGCATCCGAGTATCTTCCGCGCTCGGGGCGTGACCGTCTTCGTGGTATCAGAGCTAGGTTTTCAAACCTAGGGAACTAGAAGAAATAAAAGGTTAGCAATTGAAATCTAAGTAAAAACTTGAGTCCAAAGATAGGTAAAACCCAAGTTCAAGGATAGATATACCTTACCCGGTGAGATGGATAGAGCCATGGGTTAAGTTCTATAATGACTTTCGACCTTACAAGTAAACTCGATCTTTATCATACTTAACTCTTTTGTAGGATCATGGCTGCGAAAAGAGCACAATGGCGCGAGATGCAACGCACCGTGCAAGGCCTTACACAGGCACTACAGCAAGTGGCCCAAGGCGGAGCAAACCGTGGAGCGGGAGATCTCCACCGAAGTTTCCGTAACATGAACCCACCGAGGTTCACGGGTTCGTCCGACCCCGAGGATGCCGAGAATTGGCTAAAGGAGATGGAATGAATCTTCCGTGTAATGCAATGCGCGGACGAGGAGAAGGTTTTACTGGCCGTATTCCAACTTGAGCGGGACGCTCGATGCTGGTGGGAATCCATAGAAGTAACACTACCAGAATACCATGTCACATGGGATGAATTCACGGAGTATTTCAACAACAAGTACTTCTCCGATCATATCCAGGAAAAGAAGGCCACGGAATTCGCCGTTCTAAAACAACGGGGCTTGAAAGTGGCCGAGTATGAGGCCTAGTTTTCCAGATTATCTAGGTATGCACCCCACTTGGTGTGTATAGAAAAGATGAAGGCGAGAAGATTCCTCAACGGGCTTCGGCCCCATTATATCACACAACTTGCCCCGATGGACATCCAAGTCTATTCGGAGATAGTTCGGCGTGCCCAACTGCTAGAAGACTCCACCGAATTATCCGAGAGAATCCGAGGAAGAGACAAGAAGGAACCCGTCACAAGCCTGGGAAAATTCAAACAATCCTTCAACAAGAAGCAGTTCTTCATGGGAGGGGAGCCTCCAAGGTAAAGAAATTCCAGAAGAATGACAGGCCATTCTCCACCACCACACCATCAAAGAAAATTTGCATGTATTGTGATAAAGCTGGCCATAAGACCGAGGAATGCTGGAGGAAGTTAGGAGCTTGTCTTCGATGCGGGAGCCGAGAGCATCAGATTCCAGACTGCCCACTGATGAACGAAAAAGACACCAAAGATGAGAAGCGTCCGGTAAAGAAACAAGGCCGTCTGCAAGCTCTCCGAGAGATGGAAACCACTGAAGGCAGAATTGTGGAAGGTACTCTCACTATTTGTTCAAAAATTGCTCAAGTTTTATTCGATACCGGAGCAACTCATTCATTCGTTTCCAAGAACTTTGCTGCTTCATTTCCTAAGAAACATGAACTATTAGATTTGTTCATATCTACACCTCTTGGGAATGAGTCTGATATCACTTATCACTATCCAAATTGTGAAGTGATGATTAAGGGAAGTAATTTACCTGCTGAACTGATATGCCAAGATATGAAGGGTTATGACGTCATACTAGGTGCCGACTGGCTATCCACATACCAAGCAACTGTAGATTGCCAGCACGGTAAGGTAACTTTTATGGATTTCCCAGAGCTAGTTTACAATAGCCCTCGGAGTAAATCACTTCTTATATCAGCACTCCGAGCTAGTAAACTTATGAATAAGGGATGCATGGCTTTCATAGCATTCGTGACTGCCACAGAAGTCGAGAAGGTTAAACTTGAGGACATCCGGGTAATTCGAGATTTTTTCGATGTTTTTCCAGAAGATTTAACCGGCTTACCCCCGGAAAGGGAAGTGTCGTTTACAATCGACCTTGTCCCCGGTGCTGGTCCTATTTCTAGGGCACCGTACAGAATGTCCCCTGCTGAGCTGAAGGAACTAAAGGAGCAGCTAATGGAGTTAGTGAACAAGGGTTTCATTAGGCCGAGTACTTCCCCATGGGGAGCACCCGTGCTATTCGTCAAAAAGAAGGATGGATCGATGAGATTATGCATAGATTATCGGTAGCTAAATCACCTTACAATCAAGAACAAGTATCCACTGCCAAGGATTGATGAGCTGTTCGATCAACTATCTGGAGCTTTATATTTCTCCAAGATTGATCTTTGTTCTGGTTACCACCAATTGAAGATCAAAGAAGAAGACATTCATAAAACTGCATTCCGAAGCAGGTACGGGCATTACGAATTTACTGTTATGCCTTTCGGACTAACAAATGCCCCCGCAACTTTTATGCAGTTAATGAACAGCATATTCAGGCCCTATTTAGACCAATTTATTGTGGTCTTCATTGATGATATTCTGATCTATTCAAAGACCGAAGAGGACCATGAAGAACATCTCAAGAAGGCACTACAGATATTAAGGGAAAACAAAGTATATGCCAAATTCAGCAAATGTGAGTTCTGGCTCGAGGAAGTATCCTTCTTAGGCCATATTATTTCAAAAAATGGAATTGCTGTTGACCCGTCAAAGGTCGAAGCCGTGAACAATTGGGAACGACCCACAAATGCAACGGAGATTCGGAGCTTCTTGGGTCTAGCTGGTTACTACCGGCATTTTATCAAGGACTTCTCCAAGATTGCCGTTCCTCTGACCAGGTTAACCCGCAAGGAAGTGCCTCATGAGTGGAATGAAGACTGTGAAAAGAGTTTTCAAGCTTTGAAGGATCTCTTGACCACTGCTCCAGTCTTATCATTGCCAATGGAAGGAGAAAAATATGATGTATATACCGATGCTTCTGGTATTGGCCTCAGATGTGTATTGATGCAGAATGGGAGAGTCATTGCATACTCTTCCCGACAATTGAAGAAACATGAAGAGAACTACCCGGTTCATGACTTAGAACTGGCTGCAGTAGTATTCGCTTTAAAGATCTGGAGGCACTATCTCTACGGAGAACAATTAACTGTGTACTCTGATCATAAAAGCCTCAAGTACTTATTCTCCCAAAAGGAGCTGAACATGCGGCAAATGCGTTGGCTCGAGTATCTCAAGGATTTCGACTTCACTATACAGTATCATCCTGGTAAGGGTAATTCCGTAGCTGATGCCCTTAGTCGAAAGCTGAGAATAATATTGGCCAACTGCATGATACAAGAATGGAAACTGCTAGAGAAATTCTCTGAGCTTGATATCAGCACAGATGAGA
The DNA here is from genome assembly GCA_022559845.1 of Amorphophallus konjac. Taxonomy (NCBI): domain Eukaryota; kingdom Viridiplantae; phylum Streptophyta; class Magnoliopsida; order Alismatales; family Araceae; genus Amorphophallus; species Amorphophallus konjac. The sequence goes on along the minus strand of CM040118.1, from coordinate 156,410,329 downwards.
AGAACATGTGTATTATTCTATCTCATATGAGCCTACATCCAGATTTGCTACATGAAATCAAAAAGCTACAAGAAGAGGATCCCTCGCTAGTGGAGATAAAGAGCAAGCTGGACGAGAGACTGGATTTCAAGCTGGCACCTGATGGCAGATTGCTATTTCATGAACGGACATGTGTGCCCGACTGTCCCGAATTGAAGAAGAAGATTCTTGAAGAAGCTCATAGATCGAGGTACACAATCCACCTTGGGTCCACTAAGATGTACCAAGACTTGAAAAGAACTTTCTGGTGGCCTAACATGAAAAGGGAGGTAGCTGACTTTGTGTCTCGTTGCCTCACATGCCAACAAGTGAAGGCGGAACATCAAAAACTCACCGGAAAGCTACATCCGCTGGATATTCCCAAGTGGAAGTGGGAAGACATTGGCATGGACTTTATCATGGGTTTGCCCAAGTCTAGGGGCGGATATGATGGGATTTGTGTAATTATCGACCGGTTAACTAAATCGGCCCATTTCTTACCCATCAAAAGTCGATGGTCATTCGACGTACTTGCTGCCCTATATATTAAGGAGATGGTTAGATTGCATGGAGTTCCCGTCTCGATCATATCTGACCGAGACCCACGCTTCACCTCTCATTTTTGGAAGGGTCTACAACACTCTCTGGGGACGAAACTTAATTTCAGCACTGCTTTCCATCCCCAGACAGATGGTCAGACTGAAAGGACAAATCAGGTTGTTGAAGATATGTTAAGAGCATGTATTGTAGATTTCGGCGGAAGCTGGCATGACCACTTACCACTAGCCGAATTTACATATAACAATACCCATCAAGACAGTATACGAATGGCACCTTTCGAGGCATTTTATGGCAGGAGTTGCCGATCTCCCATATGCTGGGATGAAGTTGGTGAAAAACAAGTTCTAGGCCCAGACATGGTACGAGATTCTACTGAGAAGATACAACTCATTAGAGAAAGGTTAATGATAGCACAGTCAAGGCAGAAATCTTATGCCGATAACAGAAGGCGAGACCTGGAATTTCAAGTCGGAGACCATGTTTTCCTCAAGGTATCTCCCGGCCAAGGCATTAGAAGATTCGGTGTTAAAGGTAAACTAACACCAAGGTTTATCGGTCCATTCGAAGTACTGGAAAGGGTAGGCGAAGTGGCTTATCGCATCGCCCTACCTCCACAACTGTCTAAAGTGCACAACATATTTCATACTTCTATGCTGAAGAAATACGTGCACGATCCCTCCCATGTCATTAACCATAGTGTTATATCGGTATAGAAGGACCTTACCTACGAGTAGAAGCCACTAAAGATCCTTGACCGAGAAGCCCGAGTTCTAAGAAACAAGACGATCTCTATGGTGAAAATCCAATGGAATCAATGTTCAGAACAAGAAGCTACCTGGGAAACTGAAGAATTTATGAAAAGAAGGTTTCCCGAGTTATTCTAATTGTAAGAACTTTACACCTTCCCTATTTCTATATAATGTAATTGAATTTGGGGACCAAATTCTTTTAAGTGGGGGAGGGTGTAGCACCCCGTATAAATATATATATATATATATTACTAATATTTCCCCCCAAAAAATATATTAGATAAACTCTAGAGGAAGCTTAAGTAAGAAGTTAGAACACGAAGTTATCATATGTAAAGATTATTCACTTAACAAGTGGCTTCCTAGGGTAGTTGGTTAAGTAGCTTGCCTTTCAACCCAATGACCAGGGTTTAAATCTTAGCATCCACCATTTACCTTTTGTGCCAATTAATTATACATTATAGGCTAGCAACATACAGTCTTGGTAAATAGGCTAGCAATAGTAATGTATAGACTTTGAGAGGATGTGCAGACTTTGTGATGGAAGCCAATGTATAGACTTTGAGAGGATATGGAAGCCGGTGTATAGACTTTGAGAGGGAGAGGATGTACAGACTTGTGAAGCCAATGTATAGACTTCATAAATGGCCAATGTATAGATTTGGAGTTGCCAATGTATAGACTTGGAGTTGCAGCAATGTATAGACTTTGCACAAATGGCCAATGTATAGACTTGAGCTGCAATGTATAGACTTTGAGGAAGCCAATGTATAGACTTCACAAATGGCCAATGTATAGACTTGAGCTACAGTTGCAGCAATATATAGACTTTGCACAAATGGCCAATGTATAGACTTGAGGTGCAATGTATAGACTTTGTGATGGAAGTCAATGTATAGACTTTGAGAGGATGTACAGACTTTGTGATAGAAGCCAATGTATAGACTTTGATGTACAGACTTTGTGATAGAAGCCAATGTATAGACTTTGAGAGGATATGGAAGCCAACGTATAGACCTTGAGAGGAAGTACAGACTTTAAGTTGATGAATGTCATAAAATGACGCCCCTTACAATGGCATCAATTGTAAAATGGACGACCGTATTGATAGGCGTCCATTTATAAATTAAAGACAAGCATTAAGGCATCATTTGTTCTTTAAACATATGGGCCATAGATCGTACATAAAAAGATTCCTTAAACCACTAAAAGAATTGACGCCCCTCACTAGGACGTCAATTGTAAAATTGAAGACCGTTGTCCCGGGCATCAATTTCGAATTAAAGACATGCATAGAGGCGTCAATTTTAACAAAACAAAATCACGTGCGTGGGGCAGCAGTGTCTAATAAATGACGCCCTCTGTAAGGACGTCATTATCCTTAATAATTGCCCAATAATGCACCCAACAAAATGATGCCCTCATGCAAGGCGTCATTTTTTAAAAGGACGCCCCTTCTCCCGGGTGTCATTTTCGCACATGCTTCTAGAATGTCTAGACACGAACGACTCTTTCGAGCTGGCAGGGACAAATCCCACTCAGCCTGACCCATAAGACATTGTCTAATGTCTTGTGATTCCCTATATCAAATGGCATCTGTAGCACTATGAGAAGGCTACTGCTGTGGTGCAGAAGCTCTACCTCCCGTGCTGCTGAAGCTTTGCCTCCCCTACTACTGGGATACTGCTGCAGGTCTAATCGGTATCACACGTCAAATGTAGGTCTTCTCAAATCCCTGCCTAACTAGTAGGTAATAGGATAACTGGAGCATGTTTAGAGATTGATAAATTGGTAAACCGTGCAATATATATATATATACATATACCATGTCTGTGTTACATATGTTTGGTAAGATCATCATAATACCATGTTTCACATATGTCAATATCAGTTATCATGATTTTTTTTATATCAGTTATCATGATTTTATGTCTATTACATTCGTTATTTTACCACATAGTTATCTTAGTAATTCTGCTAATCAAAAACAAATGACGTCCCTTCACAGGGCGTCAATTGTAAATCACGCCCCTGACAAGGGCGTCAATTGAAAATCTGAAGACTATATACACAGTCGTCAATTTAAACCTGAAATGAAATCTGCATTAATTATAATCTTGCTTGAATTAGCGCCCCGGACAAGGGCGCCAATTCAACAAATGAACACTGTTTTGACAGACGTCGATTACATTATTATATAATAATAATTATAATTCAATTAAAATCAGATTGAAATTAACGTCCTAGACAGGGGCGTCAATTTTAAAATTGAAGGCTGTTTCCACAGTCGTCAATTACATGATTATAATAGAAATTAGTTAAATTTAAAAATCAGTCTGAAATTAACGTCCCAGAGATGGACGCCAATTCAATAATTGAAGACTGTTTTCTCAGTCATCAAATGAAGATCTGATTGTAATTAGCGCCCTACACCGGGGCGTCAATTCATAAATTAAAGGGTAATCCGACAGTCGTCAATTCTATTCCTGAAATTTCCAGCTTCGCAGCAAAATCCGAATCACTGTAATTAGCGTCCCTGACCAGGGCGTCAATTACAGAATTAAAGACTGTATTCACAGTCGTCAATTGAAATCTGGAAAGTTTGATAATTGTTAATCCCGAACAATCTTGTAATTAAAAACATCGCCTCTGACCAGGGCGCCAATTTAAGAATTGAAGGCTACCTGAGGGACGTCAATTCTATTTTCAAATTTTAATCAAATAAATAGCCCCTACGCCTAACGCCCCAAGACAGGGCGCCAATTTACGAATTGACGACGTCCAGGACACCGTTAATTAAATAATGACATGCTAGGGGGTGCCAATTTCAAAAAGCTTGTATAAATCAAAAAGAAAATCAGATTTTTGAAAGAATTGCAAAACATAAGATGATAACTCTATAATTTCAATTTATGACCCTAATCTGTCTCGAGAATTGAGAAGAATGATAAATCTTAACCCCTTCGTTGACAAATTCGGGAATTCCATCCCACGAAAAGTCTACTCGTGTGGTCAATCCTTGAATCTCTTAAACTACCATTTAGGAGTGTAGGAACTAAGTGCCATGCGGGGCAAAGTGCTACGTTTTGGGAGCCACCTCTTGAGGCCGTACGGTGCAAAGTGCTACACGACGGGAACCACCTCTTGAGCCTATAGGGGCCACCTCTAGAATCCTCCATAACCAAATGACTAGTTAATCTCGTCCGTAATACTACGTTTCTAGATTCTTGAAATTCCATATTGGCTATAAATAAGAGTGGATGTCAAAGGTAATACATGAAATGTTGTGCATATAGGGCCCGGTCTGGTCCTGGGGGAGCACCCGAAGGTACTTGTGCCCATGGGAGTCTATTGACCACGATGTTTAGCATTGCACCGGAGTACTTGCTTAACTTGAGACACTCAACCACTACTCTCTCTCTCTTTACTTGTTTGACTTGCGTGGCCCGGAACAGGCGATACTTGACTTGTGGCCCGGGAAAAGGGCAAAATAATTACATGATAATAGCCAATTCTACTGATGCGTACTTGACAAGACTTGCTTGAATTGAATCTATACTTGATATACTTGTACATGAGTTCTTTCTCGTACCTGCGTTCATACTTGTACACGAATCCCTGCTTATCTGAAGTGGCATTTACATCTGTAAATTCTTGAAATAGAGTTTGTGAATACTTAAAATTCTTGTTATACTCTCTTTATACAGTTCTTATTCATCATGTCTAGATTTACCTATATACCTGATTTTGCTGTACGTATCCCATGCATAGCCATACTGAATTTACATGCAAAATTGTAATTAACGTAAAGATTGCTCGTATTTGAGATGTAATTCCTACTGAGCGATTCGCTCATCAAGTTACTTCCTAAAATTTTCAGGTGATTCGGATAGCGACCAGAATGGGGTGGACATCGAGTGAAGAGTGCTAGAACGTCAATCACCATCATTAGCTAGTCGCGTCTTTTGAATTTAATTGAGTCTTAAATTGTAACTTAGTATGTCATTTAATTGTCTAAATCGTATTGAGGCACTTAGCCTAGAATTGTCATGAACTATCTTTAATTCATTTGATTAATCAAATAAACGTCACTTGGACTATTGGAGTGTATTAGATTTTAGTTAATTGCGCACTCCGAAAACTTTGTATATCAAAAATTATATCACTCTAATGACACGATCTATATAGACGCGTCACGCATCTGAGTATCTTCCGCGCTCGGGGCGTGACAATGTGAATCGAGGGTCTCTATTAGATATAATAGTGATTGTGACACCATGTAATTTAACAATTTCCCTTATGTATAATGCTGCCAGGATATCCACAGACCATCGACTTTTGATTGGTATGAAATGTGCAGATTTAGTTAATCGGTCTATGATTACCCATATACCATCGTGTCCACCTCTTGTCTTAGGTAACCCCATAATGAAATCCATCCCTATACTCTCCCACTTCCATTCGGGAATATTCAAGGGATGCAATTTACCTGCGGGTCTAAAATGCTCTGCCTTTACTTGTTGGCAAGTGAGACAGCGGGACACGAAATCAGCTATTTCCCTCTTCATGTTGGGCTGCCAGACATTTCTTTTGAGATTCTGATACATTTTTGTACTACCTGGGTGAATGATATACCTGGATTTATGTGCTTCTTCTAGAATCAATTTCTTCGTATCCTCATGATCCGGTACACATACTCAGTTTTTAAATATCAATCTTCCATCCTTAATAGAAAAATCTGGCCTTTGTTCAACATTGGCCTTGATCTCCAATAATATAGGATCATCATCTTGCAATTTGACCAGATCTCTTATCAATGTAGGTTGAGCTTGAATATTAGCTAGGAAACAATCCTCCTTCCTATCAATACCTAAGTTCAACTGAGTAAATTGAGGAATAAGATTAGTCATACTAATCATGAGACTTGATAGCATACCCATTGGTTTTCTGCTGAGTGCATCAGCTATAGCATTAGCCTTGCCAGGATGATATTGAATAGCAAAATCAAAGTCTTTGAGATATTATAACCATCTTCTCTGCCTCATATTTAGCTCTTTTTGAGAAAATAAGTATTTCAAACTTTTGTGGTCCGAGTAGACCGTAAACTTTTCTCCATAGAGATAATGACGCCAAATTTTCAATGTGAAAATGACCGCTGCTAATTCCAAATCATGCACATGATAATTTTCCTCGTGACGCTTCAATTGTCTTGAAGAATAACAGATTACTTTTCCATTTTGCATGAGAATGCATCCTAAGCCAATGCCAGATGTATCCGTATATACTTCGAATCCACCACCTTCCATTGGTAGTGATAAAATAGGAGCTGTAGTAAGATGATTTTTAAGAGTTTGGAAACTCTTTTCACATTCCTCTGACCAGATAAAGGGATTTTCTTTTATTGTAAGTCTAGTTAAAGGAACTGCAATATTTGATAAATCCCTAATGAATCTTCTATAATAACTAGCTAGACCCAGAAAACTTCGTACTTCTGATACGGTCGTTGGCCGGCTCCAATTTTTGACAGCTTCTACCTTAGAAGGATCCACATCGATACCTTCTTTTGAAATAATATGGCCTAGGAATGAAACTTCCTTGAGCCAGAATTCGCACTTGTTTAACTTAGCATAGAGTTTGTGTTCTCTGAGTGTTTGTAAAGCTATTTTCAAATGTTCTTCATGTTCCTCCTTTGTCTTGGAATATATCAAGATATCATCAATGAAGATGATGATAAACTGGTCTAGATATGGCTGGAAGACACTGTTCATAAGTTGCATGAATGCTGCCGGGGCATTAGTTAACCCGAATGGCATTACCATGAATTCATAGTGGCCATAACCACTTCGAAAAGCCGATTTATAAATGTCTTCTTCTTTAATTCGAAGCTGATGATAACCTGATCTGAGGTCAATCTTAGAGAAATACTCTACTCCCGAAAGCTGATCGAAGAGCTCATCAATACGCGGCAACAGATACTTGTTTTTAATTGTGAGTTGATTCAGTCACCGGTAATCTATGCATAATCTGAGAGAACCATCCTTTTTCTTGACAAATAGAACCGACACACCCCAAGGGGATGTGCTAGTTCTGATGAAGCCTTTGTCTAGTAATTCATGCAATTGTCTCTTTAATTCCTTGAGTTCTGTGGGGGACATCCTGTAAGGGGCTATAGAAACGGTGCTTCTCATGGAATGAGTTCAAGAGTGAAGTTCACTTCCCTCTTGTGTGGTAAACTGGGTAATTCCGATGGAAACACGTCTGGGAACTCATTTACAATAGGAATGTCTGCTAAGATAATCTCCTTGGATTCGGTAACAATGACAGAAGGAAGAAAAGCTTCACATCCTTGCGAGATAAGTTTGCAAGCATGAAGAGAAGATATGATAGTAGGATGCTTCTGGTACTTGATGCCAAGAAAAGAGAATCTTGGAAGACCGGCCTTTCGAAAGGATATAATCCTTTTTTGGCAATTGATATAAGCATCATGATCTACAAGCCAATCTACCCCTAAAATGGTATCATAACCCTTCATGTCAAGGCATACTAAGTTTGCAGGGAGATTATGACATTCTACTATCACTTTGCTATCAGGATAATAGTTGGTAAGCTTTGTTCCAGAACCTAAGGGTGTGGAAATAGCAAGATCTGAAGGTAAGGGAACTGATGCAATTGATAATATTTTTGCAAAAGTAGTGGAGATAAAAGAATGAGAGGCACTAGTATCAAATAGCACAAATGCAGGATAAGAACAAATTTGAAGAGTACCTTTTATAAGCCCACCATCCCTGGGTGCTACTTTATCTTCTAGAACGGCATTGAGGCGAGCCTGCCTCCTACGTCCTCCACCAGATGATTGGTCTTTCATAAGAGGGCAATGTGGCATGCGATGCTCCCTGCTTCCACAACGTAAACATGCGCCAAGGCGCTTCCAAAACTCCTCAGTCGAATGATCAAATTTTTCACAAAATGTGCAAGCTGTAGCAACTTGCTCCTCCTCCTTGATCTTCTTGTTCTTCTGGGAACTTCCACTATTCCCACTCCTGGATCTTTTCTTACTATCACGGCTTTTGTAGGGCTCCGTGATGCTGAACTTGTCTTTCTTATAACGCCGATCTGAGCGTCGGCTAGACTCTTCTCCTTTCCCTTTTAATTGCTCAACCTTCTCTAAGGTCCTTTCACATAAATACGCTCGTTAAACCATTTCCGCATAAGTACGGATGTTTTGGGTCCCGAGCTGCTGAATGAAACTGGGACGTAACCCGTCCATGAACCGATTGGCCTTCAATAAATCGGTGCTGATAAGATGCGATGCGTAAGGTGCAAGCCTTGATAATTACAGTTCATATTCGGCAACCGTCATCATTCCTTGCCGAAGAGCGGTGAACTCCATAGCCTTTCGTTCCTTTACGTGCTCAGAAAAGTACTTGGCACATAATAGGGTAGGAAAACCATCCCATGTATGAGGTGCATCGGCCGGAGGTGCCAGAACCGATTTCCACCATCTGCGGGCATCTTTGTTGAGTTGAAAGGTTACGAGACACACATTCTCTTGATCGGTGCATTGGATAACATCAAAGATACGATTCATTTCGTCTATCCAGTTCTCCACTTCATCTGGATTAGAAGAACCATAGAAACGCGGAGGGTTTAAACTCTGGAAATTGTGATGCAAATCACCAGCTCTTGCCCCTGCGCCAGCTTGCGCCATGGTTTGTAATGCCTGAGTAAGGCTGGCAACGGTTTGTTGCATGCCATTCCAATCTACGCGATGAGCCATGATAATAATAGGGTACCTGAGAGAAAAATAACAACTTTTTATTTCTCGTGGAATTAAAAGGAAAATCAATCTTAAAGCTAATTAACTATCTTACCATGGGCTCTACCCAATTCTCACATGGGTGTGGAAATTTCTTCCTTAGTTCATAGGTAGGGGTCCTTAAACCTTGGACTTATCCTATGACATGATTCTTCTCCCAAAGTCCTGAGACTTAGGCTCTGATACCAACTTAACTGTCACGGCCCGAGCCTTTATGACAGCGGAAGACTCACTCGAGAAACGTGAACAACCGGCATGGTAAGCCTCTTGCAAGCAAGAATAATCAGAGCGCAAGACAATCACACATAAATGCCATTGCACAATACTCAAATCAAAACTCCAACTTATTTCATTAATAATCAATATTCAAATACAATCACTTTCTTTCAATCTATCAGACTCAAAAATAGGACAATTACATAGACTCAATCTAAATAATGTAGACTCCCTACGTCTTCACTCTTAACTTGATATGACTTTCATTCGCTCTCGGACCCGCTACTTGTATAACCCGAATTCGAATTCGAATCACTTTCATTTCCTGAAAAAGATTGGAAATAGGTAATGAGCACACTTGCCCAGTAGGTATCTTCGCATCAACATGAAGGCATGATTAAAGTAATTAACATTTTAGCTCTAGAGAAATAAGATAAAATCATGTAAATGCGATGAATCACGCTGTTAAACCAAAGTAACAAGATGATCATGTAAGATAGAATGAGAGCAAGAATGAACTAGCAAGAATGTAACAAGAACATGTTATTGGCCTTTCATGAACAAGAATGTAACGAGAATGTACTAGCAAGCCACATAATCATCACTCCAGTATCTTTTGCTTATGAGCAAGTACTTCGTGAATTTCTATGGAATATCAAGAAAGTCATGTACAAGTATCAATCATGCGGTATCGTGAATTTTCACTTATTTATAGAGAAAGTACTCCCAGTGCAATGCGACACCAGTAGCATCATACCCCATGGTTTATAATAGTATGTTTCCGACAATCAGCCGAGGGGACTACCATAGAGCCCTTGAACACAATCAGTGCTCGATCGCATCTTCAAGTATAAATCAAGCTATTTCCACGCATGTAACAATAAAGTATGGCCAAGAATGTAATAAGTTCATGATAACACTATTCAATGAATGAACGCTTCAATTTTAAGAATGCGAGAGTCAAGAATGACTTAAACAAGGTTATGCTTATGGAAATAAATCGACAGCATAAAGATCCATTTCATAACTTCCATTCATTATATTAAGTTTCTTGATCAATATGATAAGTCCTAGACCATTATTAAGCCATCTAGAACCTTGGAAAATCAACCCTTGGGTCAAACCTTTGGTCAACATACTTAAGCTTTGTGACGGTCTTGTACTGGGCCGTTACATAACGTGATGCTCCAGTGTTGGGCCGTTACATTAGTCTGAATCCAAAAATAGTAAAATAGACCCAGTGAAATGTGACGGTCGTATATTGGGCCGTTAGATGCTCCTGACGGTCTAGTATAGATCCGTTACACTGCTAGAACCAGAAAACATCGATAGTGCTTTCTAATCAATTGGGTTTTAATGGTACAACCAACTCGGCGTCCTAGTGAGAATCCCAGGCTCACGGAGAATTACGGAGGTCTTGAAACAAGATTTCCTAGTCCATTGGAAGGAATATCCAATAGAGAGGTCCTCATGTCCAAGAATAATGTTCCTATAGTACAAAAGAGTGAAGTAATGGACAACATATCAGAATATGTGCCATGTACTTAAAGAAAATGACTCTATGGATAGAGAAAGAATGTGTGATGATGTGAAACCATGATAAAACTCCGTCAATACATCTTTGGAAAATCATGATTTAGATACAAAACTATAGAATTTTTGGCACATGAAATTAACATAACTTAAAATAACTTAAGATACCTAAATTATGTAATTTCTATCATGAATCAGTAAATAATCTTATAAACATGAAATCAGGTCAAAACTTTGATAACTAGGCTTATTTATAAGTTAAATTAACTAGTTTCCTATTCTATCTACAGTTACCCTGACAGTCTAGAATGGGTGCGTCACAGTGACTGTGACGGTTTATCGTGAGGCCGTTACAGTAATGTAACGCTCCATCTATGGTGCGTTAGAGACAACAGAGAACTTCAAACACCATAGAAGGTGTGACGGTTTATCGTAAGGCCGTTATATCATTGTGACGGTCTTACCTTGATGCGTCAGATCGTCTACTGGCAGAAAAGATATAAAAATCTAAGGTCTGAACTTACATCATGTCTGAAAATCATATAAAAACTTTCACATGATAGAATGAAGGCTAAGCTACTAGTATGCATAGATTTTAAGTGAATTTAACAAGAAAGTTCCTTTTCAACTTAGTTAGGGTTAAGGGTATTCATGAATGCATGACTTACTAAAACATGAAATTCATGATCTATGATGTATGAAATCAATCAAAACCAGAGGGCTTTTATCCCTAACAAGATGTTTTTACCAATCATGAGATGACCTACCCCTTAACTAGGCTTTAAGCTTTTAATTTGAGTCTGAAAATAGAGCCCTAGCTCTCCTTTTCCAGTGATTTTTCAGCAACTTCCTGCTGCTCTATTTCTCCAACCTCTTGTCATAAAGATGTGAAATTTTGAGGGTAAGAAGATGAAACTAAGGTGATCAAAAAGTTCTAAAGGACTGAGCTCTAATTACCTTGTTTAGACGTCCTAATCTCTTGATCTTCAGTGGTCTTGTGTTCAGTTTCCTGGGTAATTATGATCGAACCAGCAACTTTGGAAGCGTCAATCTCCCTGGTTGCTTGATCTCCTAATATGAAATTTGGAGAACTATTAGTCTAAAGTATACTAAACAAAATCTTCTAAAGAACTTACCCGAAATTATGACTCTTTACCTTGATTCTTCACGAGCCAAAATTAAGGGTCGCTTAGTTCAGAACTGGGTTCTATTTATAGGGTTTTGACTAGGGTTTGAAGATTATATCGATTCTAGAGTCCTTAATTTGCCAGAACCTAATCCTTAAGAGTCCTTAGTAATGTTATAAATTCTCCTAAGTCGATCTCCTGTAGATAGGATCCCAAAGATCCAATCTTTTTGCTCGTTCTTTCATTCACGGAATTGACAGAGTGTAACGTATCAAGACTAGTGCGTTACATGACTGTGACAGTCGCACAATAGACCGCTACATCCAACGTGCACAGAATTCAACATAAATCAAACTCTTTTATTAATTATCCATATTATTATCCATAAAAATAGTTTTTATCCTTAAAATACGTAAATAGGCTAAATAACATTCTAGAATATGGGCCAAACTTAATGGGCTAGGTCCTTAAACCTTTTGGGTCTTAATTAAATGGGTTAGACTAATTGTTTAACACTATTGGGCCATATAATGTCTTATAAATTCAACAATCGTTTTATTAATCTTTTTTAGCCCTTATAAATTCCTAATAAATTTCATAAAACTATTAAACAATTCAGGAATCACTTATATAAATTTTAGGGCACTACACCAAATGATTGGCATTCGAACACAAAGTGTGAAGCATACTCTTTCTCACAAGCCTGGCTAAATTTCAGCCTTACCAACATATTTTACAGCCTTGTCACACATTTGTCACATGTACTGTGTATTTGTCACCCTTAGTAGCCTGAGCCGTTGCCTTAGCCCTTTTCCAGTTAGCCTTGAGCCGTCATGTTAACCCATTTGTCACCCTTAGGTATGTATTATACACCATTGAAGCTTCATTTGTCACCGCTAAGGCTCTATTTGTCACCGTTAAATGGTCATTTATTATCCTTGTTGGGTTGTGTAAAGTCTGCCCTTGACTGCGTTAACGCCATTGATCACTGCGTCAACACTACTTCATCTCTTTCACCACTTTCAGCCTTGTCCCTATTTTTCACCATTGAAGATGTATTTGTTACCTATATTGGCCATTTGTCACCATTGCCTAGCTATTTTTCACCCTTAATAACCTTCAGCCATCGCCTTTCAGCTTTGGCTAGCGATTAGCTCTGGTATCCTGATTGCATCGACGTTGTTGTAGTATTGCGTCAACGCCATTGTAGCTTTTCTTCTTGTCAGCTTCTTTTCTCACATAGTCACCTATTTATCACCACTACTGACCTATTTGTCACCCTTATTTCACATTTGTCACCTGTATGAGGGTATTTGACACCGTTGTGAGCTTCTGCTGGCGGGTCTTCTAGAGTCGACTCCAAAGGCTTCTTGCGTCAACTATGTCAACGTGAAAAGCTTCTTCTTGGCTATTTCTCAACATTGTGAACCATTGTATCCACTGCCATTGCGACACTACAATCATGAACCCTGCTGAATTGGCTTAACCTTTGTGATCCTTTGAGACCTATTCTTATCAGAATTCAAACACTAGCTTCGACATGTGATGAGATCATGATAGAATCAAATACAATAAGTTCATAACATCAGCAAATGCATATGACTTCAACAAGACATAAGACCAATGCACCAATGTACTAAGTATCAAACATATTATGACATCATCATCAAAACATGCAAAACATGATTCCCATGCACATGCAGACTCATGATGAGTCATAGTGTTTGACATCATCAAAACCATGGGGACACAACAATCTCCCCCTTTTTGATGATGGCAACACTATGAGTCATTATGATATCACCAAATGAACACACAAGGCATGCTAACATATTGACTCATATCAAACTATTCTCCACCTTTGACATCATCAAAAAGATGAAATAGTTTGATATACTAAGTGAAAACGTTCTTTGTCATGAAATTGAATGCTTAGCCATGAAATATGCAAAGCTATTCTCCCCCAACTATTCGCCCCCTTGACATGAGAAAAATTTTTCTGCCCCTTGATGAATGAACACATCTCCCAGACTAATCAAACTATCTCCCCCTTTGACAAAACAAAATGATTTGAATGGAAGTGTAAACACTAGAGATGATTAAGGCAAGAGGGGAGTTATGACAATGAAAGACTTCAAAAACACAATGAATGAGGATATCAGCAAAAACACAGGGTGGAAAGCATGTCATGAAATAGTGAGAAAAGATCAAGGATAATCTAATATTAAACTGAATAGATAGTGACACAATGGGTGTGACATGAGCAACAACAAATGATTTCCAGCCGGCATGGGAATTGAACTCAAAAATTTCAACTGAGATTTCAAATGAATGGATAATTCAAGAAGTTTTTCAATAAGACACCAATTTCATAAATCAGAAAGTAATGAATTTTTAGATTCTTCCATTATAAAGTCTTATGAAATAATCCTTATTGGACAACATGGTTTAAATCTGATGTGTTCAGAGTTTATCAAAAAAAAGGTTTTGTGTCCATATCTGAGTTCAAATTTTAATAGAAATGAACCAAACCTTCATATTGGAATTCTTGTTTAACCTCCCTTCATCTTACTCATTCAAATTTCAGTGACTTCTTTAGGAGTTACAAAAATTAGTATTGAGGTTAAACAAACATGATACTTTCTGATTTTAGTCCTGGGTTTTAACACTTTTCCTTTTGCAACCATTTTCAGATTTTTCATTTGTTCATCAACAATTTTCATATCAAATTTTTTTCAGGAGCAATTGAGTTCAGTAGACACCTTCTAACTAGAGGATACACGTTATTTAGACGCCAGTATCCCTAAGCACTTAGTATGACTAATTGTCATGCTTCATATTGAACAGAGATAGGATTGACACCTCATGACATACCTCAACTCATTTTATTGATGAGTGAGATATATTTCTCAGTGGACAAGCCATTACTCTGCCTGGTTTTTCAATATTTTTTGCAGAGTTAACAATGGCACCTCATGACACAGTCCACTCGATTTCATGGTTAAGGGACATGGTTTCTCAATGACCAATGTCATTGCTCTGACTATATTTACCCTTAGGAACTATCAGATCATCTGATGTTTAAAAATAATACCGAATTCATGTATCTCAACCAAAGAAAGTCATGATTTTTGAAGTTTTAGAATTCAGCAGGTTTTTCAAGACACAACATGAAGAAGCTGGTTAAGGTCTATTAAAATGACACAGATATTTTCAAGAGATTTACATCTAAACTCATTGAATACATTAAACTTAAACTAGCTGATTATCTTGGACATTCATAATCATGTATTATATAAGACTCCTTATGTAAATTGTTTTCCAATTTATGATCATGATACACAAATTGAAATCTTCCTAAATTTCAGATGATTCAAAGGAGTTTAAGAAGCAGCCAGATACAATGTAGCAAGCATGAAGGTGACTGCCAAGAATAAGCATTCAGGTAGGCAGACATCAATAAGACTAGCTCAAGGATTTCAGAAATGATACCAAGCAATAATGATTTTAGAAATGATTTCATTGATACCAATGGATGTGAAAAAATTTCCACGGTGACTAGCTCAAAGATGCGGCAATAGAGTCCAAGCATATAACAGGCAGAAGATGATTTCAAGGTGAAATAGATAGAATCTGTTTTCATGGAAGACATGATCAAGATCTTCAATGCAATTCAAAGATTTTCATATAAAGCTCCCCCTCAGCAAATGCTGGAGCTAGCGGATAGGCACCAACCAGAATAGAAATGACAATTTTGAGCTAATGAACTCAGAAATGATAGCTATGGGGTGAGAGTGAAAAATTATTTATCAAGCAATATTATGCATATGAACAAATGCACATGAACAAATTGTAGAATGCAGGGACTCCCCCTATATATATGTGCATGCATGTCAAGCAATCTTTTTGGCATTTTTGTTACAAATGATGTGCAAGTGATTCAGACAACATTAATCTAGTGTGCATGCTTATGTAAATGCCAACTCCCCCTAAATGTGTGCATACTTTGCAAATGATCTTTTTGAGTTTTTAACATGAATAATATGCAACTAAATGTGAAAACCTGATATGCGTGATCAAACAAATGTATGCATTAGCTCCCCTTATCTATATGCACTGAAACATCAATTGTGACATGAAGATCATGTAGGGGGTTGGTCTAAAGAGCCCTAAATGCAATCTTGACCCATTCTACCAGGTGGAGGACTTGGATCTTAAGACCACCTCTCGCATAGAGAAAGCTTCCAGACAGATCTTATATGCCCTTCGGCAATACACCATTTGATATACCATAAGGTCATGCATGAAAACACATAGCATATGCAATGCTGTCTTATATGCATTCTAGATTTTTCAAATTTAAACATGACAGTGCAAATTATTTATGCAGATGTTAAAATATATGTAGGAGCTTTTCAATTCACAAACAAAATTTTTATTACATGCCTAATTATTTGAATTCCTCTTCAATCATTCAATGAGTTGAAAACAATCAAGTAAGATGAACAACTGAATTTAATCTGACAAGTTTTAGAATATGATATGCAATTGACTCTTAATCTATGAGCAGACCAACTTATGTATAGAGAGACTAATGAAGACAATGCAAATGTCATATGTAAACCTAAGAACCCATGCAACTTAAACTATTTCAAACTCCCCCTTAATTATTCAATCAATTGAAATAATGAACACATAAATCTATTCTGACCAGAGATGCAACTTATCAAGAGAGAAATGACAATCAACAAATTCAACAATGAAGAAAATAGGACTGGGGTTTTTACCAATAATGGGTGCCTTGGCCTTATTGAACCCCCTTTTATTTTTCTTCTCACTCCAAGACACACCTGCAAAATAATTCTTATTTTGCATACATAGGTAACCAAGAATTCTTGGGTCCTCCATGGTTAGTGACACGTCTAGTAGGTGTTCTCCATGACTTCAGGGCATTGTAATCATCAAATTGCAACAAATAGCAGTTAAACATTGAATGCCCAAGACAACCACAATAATGACATCATCCTAAATTTTTCACATCATTCTTATAACCATAACTTCTGATTTTTTGTGAATAGTCAGGTTTGTTATCATTTTTATCATGAAAATTTTTATTTCCTTTTGCTTGCCAATAGCCCTTGACTGTGTGGCCATACTTTCCACAGTTATGACAGGAAAAGG
The DNA here is from genome assembly GCA_022559845.1 of Amorphophallus konjac. NCBI lineage: Eukaryota > Viridiplantae > Streptophyta > Magnoliopsida > Alismatales > Araceae > Amorphophallus > Amorphophallus konjac. Next base: position 156,393,128 of record CM040118.1, on the reverse strand, counting down.
AATTTCTTCTATCAACAGCCAACCAACATTCATTAGCATTGTGGCCTGGCTTCCCACAGTTGAAACACACAAAAGATTTATTTCTTAAGGAAAGTTTGTTTATATGAAAAACATGCTGATTTGCAGAAGAATTAACATGTTCAGCATGAGAATGAGATTTTATTTCTCCCTTAGCAAACTAGCATTGTGCAGCCATGTGTCCTATCCTGCCACAGCAATAATAATGAGCCTTTCTTTTCTGAACAGCAGAAAACTTTCTAGCATGAAAATTCCTAGCATGACTATTTTTAACATGCATTCTACCGATAGTTTGATAATCTTGTTTCATTAGTCTGTAATCATTCATCACATGCCTATTCTTACCACAATAGAAGCAGTCAACATCATTTTGTTTTGAAGCATGGGATTTCACATAAGAGTTCTTAGAATGCAGGTTATTGAAATTCTTTTTCTGTGGTTTATTCTGTTTATGAGTTTTCTCAGCGACAAACTCTTTTGGGGATTGACTAGAGGTACCAGCCACTTCTGAGCTTCGCACAAAGGTGGTGTATAGCTGGTTCTTAATAGCCTCCTTATTTTCAGAAATGCAACTTATCCCCTCTCTTTGAGCACTCACCTCATCTTCCAAGGATATTTTCATTTTACCCATATCTTAAACAGATTTGGATAAAGACTGATTTCTTTGATTTTGTTGTCCAAGGAAGTTATGATGGTTTCAAAATTAACCTTCTCCTTTTTACAGTCCACCAGCTTTTCTTTCAATGTCTCATTTTTAGTTTTATATTTTTTAATTTCTTCCTCTAGGGAAGAGCTATAGATTTTTCTTTCTCGAGATTGAGCAACCTGTCAGACATGACAGTGTTCAGCTCCTTCAGTTTTTCATATTCATTTATTAGCTCTTCATTCTGAACTAATCCATTTACAAAATTTTGATCATTATTTGTTGAATTCAATTTTTCTTCTAGTTCAGAAATTCTTGCTAACAGATCTTTATTTTCATCCCTTAAGGAACCAATTAGTTTCTTGTTTATTTCTTCATCAAGCAAACATGCATCATACGATTGTTTCAATTGCAAAAAAATTTTACAGGATGAATTTGAATTATTGTGCTCAAATTTCTTTTTTAACTTTTCGTTTTCAATTTTTATTTTCTTATATCTATTTGACAATTCTTCATAAAGATTCATCAGTTCATCAAATGAAAGTTCCTCAGATTTAGAGCTTACATGAGACGATCTCTCATCCTATTGATCACTTCTTTGATCACTCCTGTTTGCGATAAGACATGTATACTCCTTTTTCTCTTGGATGGCCATGCATTTGTCCAATATCTCCTTAGCAGTGTTGCATGCAGAAAAACATGGAAGTATGTCAGTATCAATAGCAGCCTTCATTAAATTCAAAGCTCTATGATTATCAATGTTCTTTGATTTATGATCATTAGTCCACTTTGATTTATCCTTAGGCAATTAGTGTGGACCATGGAAAATTAAATTCCATAACTCAAGATCAATTGACTTAACAAATTGACACATGTTGTTTAGCCATATATTACAGTTTGAACATTAAACACTAGTGAATGAGCCATTGAAAACAGTTCAAAACAATAATCTAAGAGCATTAATGCACCAAGAACAGTAGGATCTTCTCTGCATATGGTTACATCTGATCAATCAGAGACCCGCTCTAATAGCAATTGTTAGGTGCACTGCTAGGATCTAGAGGGGGGGTAAATAGATCTAGCTAGGAATTTATGCCCGATTTAAAAACTTTTAAACCAAATAAAGACTAGTTGCCAAAATGCAAGCTCAGATCAGATCTGAGAAATAGTAGTAGAACATTTGTATGGGAACTAATCTCTGAAATGACGAATACTGAATTGAAACAATGACCATAGAGCAAATGTTATGTCCTCCAAACCAAATAACTAGGAATGTAGAATCAATCGTACGTTACTTCACAAAACCATCATAGACTAATCAGTTCTAATGGAACTCAATTCAAACACTTAGTGTATAATGAAAATGCACTATAGCATCGGATCATATACCAACCTATGATGGAGGTAGAAGAAGGAGATCAATCACACAATCACAACCACAGGATGATGGATTTTTTAGGTGGTTCGGTCTGCTACCCATAGACCTACGTCCACCCCTCACTCAAACCGAGTGAGGCTTACCTTGCAAAAGCAAGACCGCAGACTCAGTCCTCAACAAATTCTACCTAACAGCTTGAACCAAGGGAAATAAATCCCTTCTCCCTGATCTCACCCCCAGCGAAGACCATATCCACTGTTACAAGCATTGACCGGAGGAACAAATCCCCCTTCCTCTAATACCACAGAGGGATACGTGAGACAACTCCTAGTTGGTCACAACCTAGAGGAATAATCCTCTCTTCCTGTGAAAGCACAGAGGAAACACCAGAGGAACAACCTCCACACTCAGGTTTCCCTGAGCAAACCACACACAATTGTGAACTGTGTGCAACAACTTCGTGTGCACCGAGCACAACAATGCAAAGACTAAAGCTAGAATGAAAAAGGAAGAAGACAAACGTAAATCAAACGCTGAACATAATAGCATAATAAATGATTCAAAACACACGAAGATGTTGTAGCTTCCAATGGAAGCACTTTGAATGTAATCTCTAAAATTGAGCTTCGCTTCACGGCAGATCTCCTCTCTTCTCACTCTTACTTCTAAATTGGGTGGCCTCTCTCTCTCTCTTGAGTTCTTTTTCTTTTTCTAACTCTCTTTTTCTTTTGCTCTCTCTCCTTGAACTGGGCAATTCTCACGAGCTCTTCTTCTTCTCACTCTTTTCTCTCTTGTTCTTTCCTCTTTTCTTCTTGTTCTAGAGATCACAGATGACTCTCTCTATATTTTTCTCTTCTAACTTCACAGCTTTCTCTCTTGGCTTCTATCTTGCACCAGTTACACTCTTCGAAGACCAGAGGCTTCATTATATAGAGTAGGAACACCAAATTTGAAACTCTTCCACATTCGAAATCTTTTGGCGGGAATATGTAGAACAGGGGCTCCAGAATTGTTCTGGATAATAGAACATGACTTTCCTATTTTTCCATTTGTCCACGTGGCAGGAGAGAACATTCTTCTCACCAAGAACCTCTAGGAACTAGCCAGGTGTCCTAGGATTAAGTGCCAAATGATTGGCCTTCAAACACAATGTGTGAGGCTTCCTCTTTCTCACAAGCCTGGCTATATTTCAACCTTACCAACATATTTTACAGCCTCGTCGCACATTGTCACCTGCACCGTGTATTTGTCACCCTTAGTAGACTGAGCCGTCGCCTTATCCCATTTCCAGTTAGCCTTGAGCCGTTGCATTAACCCATTTGTCACCCTTAGGTATATATTATACACCGTTGAAGCTTCATTTGTCACCGCTAAGGCTCTATTTGTCACTGTTAAATGCTCATTTGTTATCCTTGTTGGCTTGTGTGAAGTCTGCCCTTGACTGTGTTAATGCCATTAATCACTGCGTCAACGCTGCTTCATCTCGTTCACCACTTTCAACCTTGTCGCCTATTTTTCACCCTTGAAGAGGTATTTGTTACCTCTATTGGCCATTTGTCACCATTGCCTAGCTATTTTTCACCCTTAATAACCTTCAGCCGTCGCCTTTCAGCTTTGGTTAGAGGTTAGCTCTAGTATCCTGACTGCGTCGACGCTATTGTAGTATTACGTCAACGCCATTGTGGCTTTTCTTCTTGTCATCTTCTTTTCTCACATAGTCACCTATTTATCACCACTACTGACCTATTTGTCAGCCTTATTTCACATTTGTCAACCGTATGAGGGTATTTGACACCGTTGTGAGCTTCTGCTGGCGGTGTTCTGGAGTCGACTCCAAAGGCTTCTTGCGTCAACTATGTCAACGTGAAAAGCTTCTTCTTGGCTATTTCTTAACATTGTGAACCATTGTATCCACTGCCATTGCTGCACTGCAATCATGAACCCTACTGAATGGGCTTAACCTTTGTGATCCTTTGAGACCTATTCTTATCAGAATTCAAACACTAGCTTCGACATGTGATGAGATCATGATAGAATCAAATACAATAAGTTCATAACATCAACAAATGCATATGACTTCAACAAGACATAAGACCAATGCACCAATGTACTAAATATCAAACATATTATGACATCATCATCAAAACATGCAAAACATTAATCCCATGCACATGTAGACTCATGATGAGCCATAGTGTTTGACATCATCAAAACCACAGGGACACAACAACTCCAACTGACGGGATGCATACGCCACAACTCTACCATTCTGCATCAGCACCACATCTAGTCCTACCTTGGAAGTATCTATACAAACCACAAAATCTCCTGATCCAGAAGGTAACATAGGCACTAGAGTGGTAGTGAGCAACCTCTTCACTTCCATGAAGATCTGCTTACACTCCTCCAGACAAAAGACACATCCTTTCACATGACCCTAGTCATCGTGGCTGCAATACGAGCAAAATCCTGGATCAACCTCCTATAATAGCCTGCCAGCCCTAAGAAGCTCCTGATCTCTGACACCGACCTCGGCCTTGACCACTGCACTACAGCTTCCACCTTGGCCGGATCCATAGAAATAACATCACCAGAGATCACGTGCCCAAGAAAATGCACCTCCCATAGCCAAAACTCACATTTTTTGAGCTTGGCGTACAATTGGTGATCCCGCAAAGTCTGCAACACGATCCTCAGATGGTACGCATGCTCCTCCTTGGACTGCGAATAGAAAAGAATGTCGTCCACAAACATGACCACGAACTGATCTAGGTAAGGATGAAACACTCTATGGATCAAATCCATGAACGCCGCAGGAGCATTGGTGAGCCCAAACAACATCACCAAAAACTCATAATGCCCATATCTCGTACTAAAAGTAGTATTTTATACATCTGTGTCTCTGATCCGCAGTTGATAATAATGAGATCTCTAATCCATCCGCGAAAGTACCTGGGCCGACTGAAGCTGGTCGAACAAGTCATCAATTCGGGGTAGTGGATTCTTGTTCTTAATAGTCATCTTGTTCAGCTACCGGTAATCGATACACAGTCTCAACCTACCATCCTTCTTCTTCACGAATAGCACAGGTGCACCCCAAGGGGAAAAGCTAGGGCGAATATAGCCCTTAGCAAGTAACTCCTGCAACTGCGCCTTCACCTCTCTCAACTCTGTTGGTGCCATGTGATAAGGTGCCTTAGACAAAGGCATGGTGCCAGGCACAATCTCAATGATAAAATCAATCTCCCTCTGCGAGGGTAACCCTGGCAACTCCTCAAGGAAGACATTAGGAAACTCACACACAATAGGAATGTCCTCTACACATTGCCGCTGCTGATCAACCATTACCACAGAAGTAAGAAACCCCTGACATTCAGCATCAAGCAATCTGCGGGCTTTAATAGCTAAAATAAGAAAGCGAGTGGAAGAAGACCGAATACCTTGGAAGTAGAAAGCTGGTCTACGGGGATGCTAAAAATAGACCCTCTTCGAACTGCAATCAACCACAACACCATGGGCCTCGAGCCAGTCCATTCTCAAAATCACATCAAAATCTCTAAGCTGCAAAGCATAAAGCCTACTCAGCAAATTCTACCCCTCAATCCACACTGCACCTTCTCAAGGCAATAAGGGGTGAACATGAAATCACCCGTGGGCAACTCCACTACCAAATCACAAGACATCTTGGTAGAGGACTCCTCAGTACAAAGAACGAAATCCTCAGATATGAAAGAATACGAAGTACCAGAATCAAACAAAACTCGAGCCGCATAACCCAAATTCACAACTGTACCTTCCATAAACTGCGATGCCTCTACCTGAGCTCGAGTCATATGCATCACTCGGCCTTGGGACGTCTACCTCCTTATGCTGGCCGACCGTGGTAGTGGCGGAACCTGACCCTGCTGTCGAGGTCGCTGCTACTGCGGTGGTGGTGGCTGCTAGGGCTGGAATTGCTACTGCTAGAACTGGTGTGGCTGGCGTGGCCTCTGAGGATAGTCACATGCCATGTGCCCCACCTGGTCATACCTGAAACACATCAAGGGAAATAAGCACGGTCTGCCTGGGTGAAAGTCATCGCACAGGGGACACACCCCCTACTGACCACAAACTGAACCCTGGCGCTGGAGTGGTGAAGGCTACTGCACACTACCCGTAGATGCTTGTCTCTACTCTCTACACTCTTGGCACCTCCTACCAAAACCAGCCCTCCTAAACATCTTCTTGAGCCTCGATCTAAAGGACGTAGAACCGACGGCCGACGATGCTGACAGAGATGCTCTTGTTCTACCTGTGGAGTGCTGGAAGGCACTCTGCTGCTGCACAAACGACTGCTGACCACGGCTGACTATGACTACCCAACGCTAGTCTGCTCTTGAGTCCTCTGCAAGTCCACCTCCAAATCTGTTGCTGCCTGATAAGTTGCCTCCAAGTCTGTAACATGGCTCCCGATTACAACATGCCTGAGCTCTAGCCTCAGACCCCTGATAAGATGCTGCACCTTCATCTTCTCATTTTCCATAATGTGCGGAGCATAGCGACCCAACTCTATAAACCTAGACCTGTACTGCATCACTGACATGTGACCTTGAGTCAGCTCCATGAACTGATACATCTTCTTCGCCTTGACATGCTCTGGGCTGAAGACACGCTCAAAGGCTTCAAGAAACTCCTACCACTGAATCTGCCAAAGGGGGTAGGAATGAAATGCCGATTCCCACTCGGTCATCCACCAAGCCAAAGTAGAACCCTGCAAGTAATAGGTAGCCAACAACTCTCTCATCATCTGCACACTCCATGGAATAGAACACCCGCTCCATGGCATCTATCCATGGCCTTACTGCATCTGTATCTGGTTGCCTATCGAACTGAGGTGGGTGGAACTGCAATAACTCCTTCAGCGCGCGCCCACGGCTTCCTTGAGATGATGAGCCCTCACCGGCTTCACCACCATGCTGCCAAAGGTAAAACTAGTACATGCCCTCTATGAACTCCTCATGGACTTGAACTCTAGCTACTCATGTCACTCTTACTGTAGCTGACACTCTACTTTGCTCCTCCTGATCCTCAACTGACTGCCCCAGTTGGGAGCGGGTCCTCCTCTTGGGTGCCATACTCTTTTAGCAGAGAAAAAGACAAGTGGCGGAATTAATAAAACACATGATACCTAAGCCTGTTGCCAATTGTACTGAACACTATGGACTTTCTGGACCATTGTAACCATTTTAGGTTCCTATACACCTCCACAACCACACTCTGATACCAACTGTAATGACCCAAGATCCGGGTACCGGAAAGGAACCGGTATTGCCCGAATCCTAGCCCGCCACCCTTTCGAGCCCCCAGGTCGTGGGTGGCAAGCCAGGATTCAGGCCATACCAGCTCCTTTCTGGTACCCGGATCTTGGGTCATTACACGCCTTGACAACAAGCTACGTCATGTGGCACCCAACAACGAGGTAGGGATTCACTCCGAAAATGCCTCCCTCCGGCATTCTAAAGCCAAAGGAGAATCTCCCATAGTCAACCTTGGGCTTTGGGAGCCCATAGCACACTTGTATGGCCCGTGGTCACCTATTTGGAATTTCCCCGAACACCTCGTGGGCGTGCATTTTCTAGCCATTCTACAACAAGCCGGGGCCAACCTACGGTGTGGACAAACTCGCCGCATCACGCAGCAACCCTCCAGCAAGTTGGGGCCATCCACGACCCTCAGACATGTGGCAATAACTCGTTAACTTTCAGCCATCGGGTAAACCCAGGGCTACCCGTCAACCCGCCATGCAACGCGGCATGTCTCACCAAGGCCGGGCGCTCATGCCCAAGATGCCTTCCCTAAATTCTTACAAGCTACCATCCTAACTTTCGGGTTATACACAAGACAAAAAAGCCCGCTAGCAGAGACGTTTGGCAACACGAGGTGTGCTGGGAATTTTCCCGAACACCTTGGGGGCGACAACGGTGACACTATGCAATTAGCCCCCAAGGGTCAACGCCAACGTCTTGGGGACCCAACCCCATCAAAGGACCCCCCACACACTACGAGGAACAACCACTGGGGGTGCCCCTCTCGGCGGTAGCCGGTCCCGGGGTGGGGGGGGGGTGGGGGGAGTTCATCCCAGGAGCGACCGTGCCCAGGTGGGGGCGAACTCCCCCGGGTCCTCTTCATCCCACCTTAGTCCTAGTTCGTTCCAAGCCCTAGTCCCGCTTCAGTTCAAGCCTATGTACCAGTACGAGGATTACTCAGGAAGGATGGAGTTCAAAGCTTGGAGCGCGAGGGATAAAGCCGGTCAACCTTCTCATTCTACATGCACACCCCAGCCAGCCACCAGTCTGTATCAGCCCGTATCCTTCTTGCGTTCACATTAGGTCAAGGTGGGCACAAAAGAACCAAAAATGGGGTTTTATAGTTTGTTTCTAGCCCTCTCACGGACCCCCTCTGGGGTCCACATAAACCCTCCCTAGAGTGGTGGTTCAAATGGACTAGACTGGACCTCCCAGTCTGGTCCGCGTAAACCCCTTACGCGGTCCAGACTGGCACCCCCAGTCTGGAGCGCATAAACCCCCATTTCTCGATAAAAAAAACTTTTTTTAACAATAAAAACCATGTTCAGCTTGTGTTAACCCCCAAGGGGGGTTTACACGGGCTAGACTGGCCCCCCAGTCTGGACCGCGTAAACCCCCATTTCCCTAAAAAAAAAAAATTTTAACAAAAAAACCCTCCATCCCACATGAACGGGGGGGGGGGGGGGGGTTTACACGGGCCAGACTGTCCCCCCAGTCTGGACAGCATAAACGCCCATTTCTGTAAAAAAATCTTTTTTCACAAAAAAAACCCTCTACAGCCCATGTTAACCCCCCTTGGGGGGGGGGGGTTTACGCGGGCCAGACTGGCGGCATTTACGCGGTCCAGACTACCCCCCAGTCTAGTCCGCATACACCCCCTCCCACTATCACAATGAAAAAAACTTTTTTTTGCAAATTCAAGGGGTTTACCCGGACCAGTGTCACACCCCGTACTCTATACCGTCGAAGTATTGTCCGCTTTGGCCTACCAGCCTCACGATTTTATCCCTTTCTAAGAGTGATCGGCTCCAGAATGGGGGACTTCCTCGGAGGTCACTCATCCCAGTGCTACTCCCCATTAAGCACGCTTAACTTCAGAGTTCTTTTCAAGAACTGAGCCGATACTTCAAAAGACGCCTCAGTGATATAGAGTACAACTTAGCTATATTTGAAGGTGTTACAATCTACCCCTCTTATATAGGTGATCTCGTCGTTGGGCACATATAGCACACAATCAAACCCCCAGGCAGGTAGGACTCTAGAGGTGGCCCCTACAGGCTCAAGAGGTGGCTCCCACTATGTAGCACTTTGTCCCATTACGGGTTCAAGAGGTGGCTCCCTGTCACACCCCGAGCGCGGAAGGAACCTAGTATGCGTGACGAGTTTATATCGATAATGCAATCAGAGCATAAGGAACTCCACACGTAGATAGAGTGCGTAAATAGCATGATAAATAACCAAATCCAATTTATTCATTATTACCATCAAAATAACTCCATTACATAATCTTTCAAAGAGTACCAATTGACATCCTAGACTTAATAAGAGAAAATTACAATAATCGACTCAAGAAAATAGGAAAAAGACATGACTAGATAGTAGCTTCAACGATCAGAACGACTCTAAACTATTCACTCATGTTCATCCCCATCCGAATGATCTTCGTCATCGGAATTACCTGAAAAATAGGGGGAAAACTAGGGTGAGTGAACGCTTAGTAGGAATTATATCTCAAGAACAAGCTTGCTTTAAGTAAATTACAAGTTACATGTAATGCAAGTATCGCTAATCATGAAAGGTCATGAGATAATGTCAAGAGTGAACATATCAAGAGGTATCAAGAACGAACTAGTATTTTTCAAGTGGAATCATGTAAGTATCAAGAAATATCAAGCATGTAATATCAAGTCAAGTTGTGAGAATTAGCTATTTTATCCATTCAAGTACTTTGACCAATCCGGGCCACGCAAGTCATGTCATGTAATATCAAGCACGTAATAGCGAAAGAGTGTGGAATGTCGTCGATTAATCAAGCTAGTCATGCACTCCGGTGCAATGCCACACCGTGGTCAATGTAGCTCCCATGGGCACAAGTACTTTCGGGCGCTCCTCCCAGGACTAGATCGGGCCCCATAATTGCCAGGCATTGAGTCATGTAAAATATCTAGACATCCATTATAGTTATAGCCAATAGAAATCCAAAGGACTAAGCCATTGTAGGAACTTTAAGGTAGATTCACAGAATAAGGATTTCAAGGACAAAACTTTATGAAAGAGGACATAGCGATAAATCACGTATGAAAACCAAGACATGCATGAAACTGGATAATTGGCGTCCACTCAGACCGCCATCAATTACTGAAATAGTGTCCACAATATGGTCACTAATTCTATGAACAGTAACATGCACGAAGAAAATGGCATCCGTTTACACGGTCGCTCATTTAATTGGCATCCACTGTCTGGTCGCACATGCCAGACAGAGACAGAACTCTCACAGAACACTATAAACATCACTCTATGATGACTAGGGCGTCATGTTTCTTCAGAGTGACATGACTGAAAGGGGTTCCAGGGTTTTTAGGGTACAACCAACTCGGCTGCCTTAAGGGAATCTAGGGCTAGCGGAGTCTTACGGAGGTCTCAATGAAGAAAGTACCAATCCGAAGGAAGGAAAATCTCGTGGAGGGTCCGATCATCACCAAGAGTTGAGGTGTAAGCATGAAACCTCGTGAAACATGGACTTTATCTTTGGATGTGAGATAAGAGTGCCAATAGACCCGCGATATGGCTCAAAACTCGATAAAAACTGAGAAGCAGGAAATAGCGACCACTCAGAAGGGCACTATATAAATATGTGACTGTTCACAACGTCCCCAAATCAATATTTTACAGAAATTTTATAATTTTCACAAGAATGGCCGACCTTCCAAGAAGGCGCCATATCTTTAAATAACGTCCAAGCGGTGGTCGTTAGTTCATATTTTTCTGCATTATTTTCCTTTCAAATAAATTAACCAAAATCAACGACTCTGTACAGAGGCTCTATATCAAGAATAGGCGACTGTCCAAACAGTCGCTCATTCTTTACTGTGTATAGGTTATAAGGCATCAGGCATGTACGTTTTTACACACATGCTACTGTTCATTTAAGCGAAATACAATTCATTTTGGGATGAACAATGCTACTTCGACGTTTATGGGGATTTTCAAGAAATAGATGATATGAACAAGTAGAGAAAAATATGTGGAATCCAAAAATATGCATAACATGTTTTTTAGATACATGGTTCCATAGTTATTTAATTTTAAACGTGGGTTATTTATTAATTGCACTAAAAGAAATAGCGTCAGTGTGATGGTCGCTCATCAATCAGCGGCCAGAAGATTGTCGCCAATTCAAGAATTAGTGACCTTCTACACGGTCATTCATTAATAAGCGGTCACTACGTTAGTCGCTATTTTCATATGAAACAGCAAGTAACAGATCTATGTAAAGAACTTAAAACAGAGATCATGGGAATGATATATTAAACATGAATCGTGGCTTATATGCATGCAACACCTATTACTATGATCTTATGCTATAATTCTTGAGAAAACCTACCTCTTGTACGAAGGAAAAGGGTCACGGGATGAAGTGGAAGAAAAAGCTACGGCAGTAACTGCAACAACTGCAACTGTAGTAGCATAGGAACCACAGTGAAGGAAGGAGATGCTATTGGGAGAATGTTGGGCATGTGTGTAACATGCTTAATTATATTGTTTTGATGATGTCTGACTATGACTCATTGATAAGTCTGACCTCCATTTGATAAACACATATTCATACATTTCAGGTCATGATAACATAAGCAAGAAGATACATCTCTGTGCCATCTCTAATAAGCGAAAGAAATCAAGTGCATAGAAATCGAGGCAACTGGATGCACAGAAATCAAGAGAGATGATAATACTGGGTGCACAAAAATCTAGGCAACTGGCAACACAGAATTCAAGGCAACATGTTTTACAGAAGTTCATGCAGTCAGGTCTGTGCAGCTGTTGAGGTCGATGCACATCCAGTCTGTGCAGAACAAAGGTCGATGCACATCCAGTCTGTGTAGAACCAAGGTCGATGCACATGGTGCTGATATAAACACAAGGTCGATGCTACCTCAGTCTCAGAAGAACTAAGGTCGATGTACATGTTGAACAAAGGTCTGAGCACATTTCGCCAGTGCAAGACCAAGGTCGGTGCACATCAAGCAGTCTACTGAACCTAAGGTCGATGCACATTCTTATCTAAGGCATAGAAGGTCCATGCACATTCCTGTTCCCTTATATAAGGTCAATGCACATGCACTCATGTGGCTAAGAAATCAAGTCTGTGCATATATCAAGGTCAGAGCACAAATCATGTCAGAGCACATTTCAAGGTCTGAGCACATACCGAGTTTGAGCATATATCAAGGTCCGAGCACATGCCAAGTCTGAGCATATTTCAAGGTCCTTACGTATATCAAGTCTGTGCACTTTCTGAATCAAGGTCGATGCATATCATGCCAGCACAAGTGAAGGTTGTTGGGTCTCCTCTGCAGTTAATCAACAGTGTGGAGACTGCTGTGTGTTGATTGTATTTCAAATGATTGGCAACAGTAGAGTTGACCTGGTTGACTATAGTGTTGACTTTGGTGACTTTATCTTGACCATGGTAATATTGTGTATTTTGATGAATTTTGTATATATCAGATCTTTACATAATACATTTCTGCACCTTCATACTGTGGTTAACTAAGGCATGAGGTCGGTGCTTTCTTGGTGTGCATTGATGTAAGGTCGGTGCTAGCATTAGTTAGCCTGCACAAGGTCGATGCTAGTTTCATCTACCATTGAGTCAGGTCGATGTTAGCAGTATGTTACACTAAGTAAGGTCGGTGCAAGTAGTGCCTCTCACACACCTCAGGTCAGTGCTAGTTGTCGCTTTCACTTAGTGAGGTCGATGCAAGTTACCATGTGCATACAAAATCGGTGCAGCGTCTGCATTATGATTGCATGTAGTTGGTGCATGTTTCTGTAGAAACACATATAAGTCGATGTAGGATTTGCTGTGAGCAGATAAGGTCAGTGCAGGCTTTTATCTCACACACTTAAGGTCAGTACAAGTTTTGTCTTGAGCTAAGCAAGGTCTGTGCACATCATTCATAATGCAAGATAAGGTCAGTGCATATTGACATATGCATAGACTAAGGTCAGTGCAGCATCTGCATTGAGCATAAAAGGTCAGTGCATTCTTAGTCTTTATTCTACCTAAGGTCTGTGCACATTTTTTCTTACACATATATAGGTCGGTGCATATTTTTGATATACGTATGCAAAGGTCGGTGCATGTGTATTTCAGGTCTGTGCTAGCTGCATGATATAGTCTGTGCTAGTTCTTCACTCTTGCATCTGTGCCAATACTCATAGACATGTGAATTGTCTAAGTCCATAAAACGTGACTGATACCTTGTTCGTTACAATGACAGGTGAGACTCTTGATCAAACACCTGACGCGTGTCCCAACTACCTGCGAACCTTAAGTCATGAGCAACTAAAGTACCAGGATAAAAGGCACGTGATCCAAGGCAAAAGGTGAAGCGCTGTGTTTGACACGTGGAAAGCAACCCAATCGAGATGCTGCCATGTGGCCATCCCAAGCTCAGATCTGAATGAACTTTTGGGTGGGAAACGTGGCTTCCACACGCCCATTATCTGATGTCTTATAAAAGGGGGCAAATCTCCCTTTTTCGGTAGTGACATAGAGCGAGACACAGAGACAAATAGAGAGAAAGAAGATATAGAGAGAATAGCAATAGCCAAGTCAAGAGAACTTGAGCAAAAAGAGAGAGAGCGAACCTGAAAAGATCCAGAGAGAGTTTTGAGAGAAGAGCATAGAGTCGTTTGAAGGGTGTGAGTCTGAGTTTCTGTAAGTCATTGTTTCCGGCTTCTTGGTACAGTACTAGAGCCGATCTGCTCTTTTTAAGAGCTACAGATCGTTTTATTATTTTCTATTTTTCTGTTGCTTATGTTTCTCATTTCGAACTCTTGTTATAGCAAGCTGTGAGTCAGCGGTGGGTAAGCTGTAATCCCCAGCGGTAGAGGAGGATTCCTCTGATAGCTTAAGTTGTAAGGTTTAGCGTCTGTTGGGAAGTTTTCCCTGAAGCTGTGGATCAGCGGATTGGAAGCTGTGAATCAATAGTGAAGCCACACTTGGTTTAAGTGTGGGGTGAACGTAGATCTCTGCAGGAGATCGAACCACCTAAAAAATTGCGTGTCTATGCTTGATGGTTTGTGATTGTTGCATTTGTCATTTGGATGTTATCGTATTTCTGTAGGTTGATATATTGAGTATTCAAGAGTGTGAAGAAGGTATATCAAAAGGTACTGCTCGAAGGATAAGTCAGGCTTATCTGAAAAGTAGTTTATCTTGCGTGAGGACACTCGTTGAGCTCTACCTCTGCCAAGTACTTCTTCACATTTCATCTCTCTGGAATTTAGTTCTACTGCTGTTGCGCTTCACTTGTCTATTTGAATTCACTCATTGTCTCTACTGATAGCTCCCATACAACATTTGAATACGTCTTCTATTAATTCAGTGGCTCTAGTGATTCTGTGTCTAAATTGGCTGTTCTGATTAAGCAATTTTTAATTTCGCACTTATCTGCTTAATCCTGCTTTAAATTTGGGGGTAGATCTATTCACCGCCTCTAGATCTATATCACGTGGTATCAGAGACAAACTCTTCTACAGGGACTAGCATCCTGAAGAGATAGACATCATGGATGCTAGAGGAATGACAGCAGAAGAACAATCTACGAGCAAGCCTCCATACTTTGATGGTTCAAAGTATGCATACTGGAAGAACCGTATGCAAGTTTTCTTGAGGGCAAAAGATTACAAAATTTAGAAATTTGTTAGCAAAGGCCCCTTCGATCTGCCTGATGATGAGGAAGTATGGACACGAGAGCAGATCCGAAAGTCAACACTTAACTAGAGCGCTATCAACGCCATTCAGTGTGCCCTTCATCCCACGGAGTTCTCCAGGATCTCATCCTGTTCAACAGCTAAGGAGATGTGGGATAAATTGGAAGTTATATACGAAGGGACATCTCAAGTAAGAGAGACTAAAGCCAACATTCTAGTCTCTGAATATGAGGCGTTTAGGATGAGGCCGAATGAGACTATGACAGAGATGTATGCTCGCCTCATGATTATCACCAATGGACTTAGAAGTCTTGGCAAAGTGTACTCTGAATATGAGCTGGTGAGAAAGATTTTATGTTCCTTAACTCCGATCTGGCACACAAAGGCGACTGTTATTGAGGAGTCTAGGGACTTAAAGACCACCAAGGTCGATGAGTTAATTGGTTCACTTAAGACATATGATATGAACTTGCCAAAGGTAGATGAGCTGGAGAAGAAGAAGAGACCCATTGCATTGAAGGCCAACTCATGTAAAAGTGGGTCATCCAGCGACCACAACTCCTCAGGGTCAGAGATTGAAGGTGATCAGCTCGCTATGCTAACTCGATAGTTCAAAAGGTTTCTAAGAAAAGAGGGAAGAAACTTTGGAAGAAGACATCATAGTGACAGAAGATAGACAAGGTATAAAACTAATCATGCTAAAAAGACTGACACCACTGTTTGCTATCATTGTAGGAAAGCAGGCCACATGAAGGTAGAATGCCTGGAGCTCCAGAAACTGAAGGAAAAAGCAAACAGAAACTTGAAAGGCAAAGCTATGATAAGCACTTGGAGCGATGAGGATGAGGGCAGTCTCAGCTGCATCTCAGAGAGTGAAGGAGAAGGAAGTCAAGTATGCCTGATGGTCAAGGAATGCGATAGAGAAGAAGAAGATGATGAGGTAACATCTCCCTTCGAAAATTACACTCTTGCTGATTGGGAAGATGCTTATGGTGAATTGTTAGATAAAGTTGATGACGTTAGAAAAGAAAATAGAAAGTTAAAAAGGAAAGTCAATTCTCTTGTTAATGATACTACTATGTCTGACAAAATTGCATATCTTGAAACAGAGAATAATTGTCTTAAAAAATCTGCTGCTGAAATTGAAGAATTAAAATCTATTTTAATTGATGCTAGAACTGAGAATGATATGCTCAAAAATGTGATTGATGATTTAAAACTGAAATTTCAAAATTGTGAAAATGAAATGAAAATTGTCAATGAAAAGTATGAAGCTATTTTGAGTGTTAATGTTGAATTGAAGAAAACAATTGAAAATCTTGAGAAAGAAAATGAGAATAAACAGAAAACTATTAAGAGCATGACCCAAGGTACAGAAAACTTAAATGCGCTCTTAGGAACAAAAGTGAATTTCAGAAAAGAGGGTCTTGGTTTTAATCCCACTGCAAAAAGAAGTTTTGAATTTAAAACTAGTTCATTTGTAGCAAAAAAGGGAAAGAACAACCCTCTCATTAAAATGTACAATGGAAACAATGTTGACAATTTTTTTGTAAAAAATGCCAATCAGAAAAAAGCCCAGTGCTCAGGACAAAGGCAAACAAAAGGTGGAAGTGTTCAACAACTCACACACACAAGTCTACACCTAAGGGCAAACACTAGAATAGGGGTAAACCTTCTGCCACATCAAAACCCCAGAATAACTCAAACAGGTCTCCACAGAAAAACAACTAGAAGACACAACCCACTCCCATGCATTTTCCAGGTGGACCTATAACTGTCAGGAGTTCGGAGACTAACAGAAACCATCCGAGAGCTCAGACCTACCATACTTACCATTATGCACAGCCATATCAGTTTAGTAGGTCTGGAAGGGATAGAGTTTATGGCAGGTCTGCATACCATTCAAATCCTAGTCAGAACTACAAACCTCAGGATAGAAATTGGTTCGAGCAATCCAGGACATGGAATCCAATGAAACACACTTCTTATGGTCAGCCTAGGACCAACCCATGGTACACCTCACCAAATATTTTCCACACTGTGAATGACAACAAAAATAGGAACAACAAAAAAAAATAAACAAATCCACAAAGCAATTAGTTCTAACACAAATGTGGATACCTAAATGTTTGCTATCATGTCTTGATGATGTTTCTGTTGTTTTGGGGCCCAAACATTTTTGGGTTCCAAACTCCTCTACTTGATCCATGATGCAGGTATGCCTGGCAGACAAGCAAAATTTGTGGTACTTGGACAGTGGCTGCTCCAGGCATATGACGGGGGACAGGGCCAAATTTTGTATGCTGGTTGAAAAGAATGGAGGCCTTGTCACCTTTGGAGGCAATACCAAGGGTAAGATTATCGAGTCAGGTAAGGTAGGTAAGTGCTCTACCTGTTGCATTGATGAAGTGATGCCTGTAGAAGGTCTTGCATATAATCTGTTAAGTATTAGCCAACTTTGCAACAAAGGTCATAGGGTAGTATTTGACTCTAATGGTTGTAACATTCATGAGCCTAATTCTGATAATGTTAAATTTTCTGGCAAAAGAGTCAATAATATTTACTTAGTTGACCTTGATGATGTAGCACATTCAATCCTATGCCTTACTGCTAACAAGGATGACCTGGCCTATCTTTGGCATCGTAGAATAGGTCATGCTAGTTATACAGTGCTACACAAACTAAATAAGCATTGCATGGTCAGAGGACTTCCTGAAACATCCTTTAAGATTGATAATGTTGTATGTGAGGCATGCACTCAATCCAAACAGACTAGGAAGTCATTAAAGTCTAGAACAGAAAACCTGACTTCTAAACCATATGAGCTGATTCACATGGATCTCTTTGGACCTACTAGATCAACTAGTTTATCAAATAGAAGATATGGTTTTGTGTTAGTTGATGATTTCTCTAGGTATACTTGGGTATTTTTCCTCACTCACAAACATGAAGCATTTAATGAATTTCAAGAGTTCTATTTAAAAATAAAATAGAATAATGACAATTCCATTAAGAATATTCTGTCTGATCATGGTGGTGAGTTTGATAGCTCACAGTTTGATGACTTCTGCAGGGATAATGGTATTACTCACAAGTTCTCCTCTCCAAGAACACCAGAACAAAATGGTGTAGTAGAAAGGAGGAACCGGACCCTTGTGGAGATGGCTCGAACATTGCTAGTGGAATGTAACATACTAAGGAAATTTTGGGCTGAGGCAGTCAACACTGCATGCCATGTAGTCAATGAAGCCATAGTAAGGTCATTTATCCAGAAAACTCCTTATGAAATTGTCAAGGGTAAGAAACCTTTACTAGCTTATTTCAAGGTCTTCGGTTGTAAGTGTTTTGTGCATGTCAATGCTAAAAGAGATCTTAATAAATTTGAACCTAAAAGTGATCCCGAAATCATTCTAGGATATTCAGAAACATCTAGAGCCTATAGGGTATACAATTTAAACTCTAAGACAGTAGAAGAGTCTCCACATGTGGTCTTTGATGAAACAATGACTAAGCTTGAAAATGGTTTGTGCAAGGAACAGAATAATGGAGAAATTCTGAAAGATGAAAATCCTGCAGATCAATATGAAGACAATGTTGTAGAGGAGCCTGGTTCTCAGGGGGAGGTGACGTAGACTAAAGAAGGAACCTTCATTACTCAGTCCAAGTATATAAGGGATCTACTGAAGAAGTTCAAATTGGAAAACCTCAAGGAGATAAGAGCACCAATGGGTACATCAACTAGCCTTGATGATGACGCAAAATAATAAATTGGTTGACACCAAGCTGTACAGAGGTATGATCGGATCTCTTCTTTACCTTACTGCATCTAGGCCTGATATACAATTTACTGTGTGTTTATGTGCTAGATTTCAGGCTAGTCCTAAAGAGTCACATCTTAGTGATGTTAAGAGGATTTTTAGATATCTATCAGGCACCCTAGAACTAGGTCTTTGGTATCCTACTAGGTGTGAGCTAGACCTACTAGCCTACACTGATGCAGATTATGCTGGGGGTCGGATTGATAGGAAAAGCACTACTGGGTACTGCCAGTTCTTAGGTTGTTCTCTAGTGTCTTGGGCATCCAAGAAGTAACACACTGTTACTCTATCCACTGCTAAGGCAGAATATGTTGCAGCAGGGAATTGTGTAGCTCAGGTACTCTGGATCAAGCACCAACTCACTGATTATCAGATAAAATTGGGATGCATTCCAATTTTATGTGAAAATACTAGTGCTATATGTTTGGCTAAAAATCATGTTCATCACTCTAGGACTAAGCACATAGAAATTAAACACCATTCTCTTAGAGATGAAGTAAGCAAAAATGAAATTGAACTGAATTTTATTGAAACTGAAAAATAGATTGCTGACATTTTTACTAAACCTTTGGGAAATGAAATATTTAAATTCTTAAGAAGAGAATTAGGTTTATGTAAATTTTAGCATGATGATTAATTCTGATCTCATTCTTGTATAGATATTTGGATTAGTTCTGAGAATGATCGTGTGTCAGCCTGCCTTTAAGATTCTTGAATAACAGTTCTGATTTGTCCTGAGAATGCTTCAAGTCTGCTTGCTAGTAACTTTATCACTGTCATAGTTGAGTCGTCTTGATTTCAGAGGTATATAAAATGATATGTGATGGAAAGATAGATTCTGTCTATCTGAAAGCCCATACCATGTGTAGAGGACTATCCTCCGCCAGGTACCATGAATCAAGAGAGTCCATGCATTGCACTACATTTCTTAATATTGGGTCTTGTGTATTGTGAATAATTGTGTCTGGATGCTTAAATAAACATGCATATAGATAGGGGGAGTCCTTGTTTAGAATAGGATTGCCTGTCCATGCTGCATTGTTTTGTCAAGGGGAGTCTGTTAAATCCTTATCTGTGTGTGATCAGTGTATTTTGAAACCTCAAACTCCTATCATTCAAATTCTCTCCTCATATACAGAAATTTTCATCACTGAGTTTGTCTTGAACTCAAATGTATCAATTGGCATTGCTTGGATCCACTTCCATCACTTGGTGTCATTTCCACTTCTTGATATCCCTCAAGAGCTGATTCTGTGCTTCAATATCAATTCCCTTATCCTGAATAGATGATAGTCTTGCAATTAGTTCATTAGTTAAGCAGCAATTATCACATGTCTTCTACTATAAGAATCATGTTTGCTTCATGAATGAACTGATGGTTTAATCTTAATAAACTATAGAGTTTAAAGACTATATTCATAAAATAAGGAGGTGGAAAACTGTTTATAGCTCTCAACCTATTTCTCATGATGTGACAGATAAGATCTTTACAGTATCTGAAAATGAAAGACTTAGTGAAGTCTAGGTTGAGAAACTCAGATAGTGTATTATTTTTAAAGAAGGCACTTTGAAAAATTAAAAGGGCAGCAAAAAGAAAAGCATTAGTAAAAGAAATGAATAAATCTATTGGCAGAGCAATAACTAAACTGCACTGAGAAACTGAGTACTCCATCAGTGAAATGGATACAAGCTCATGTCATGAAGTGCTTCATTTTAACTCTATTCACATGATCAAATCTGTAGAATTAGTTTCACTGAGTAGCTAGGGGTATTGGCGTCAAATAAATGTGTGCCCTTATGCAAAAAGGTGTAAACATGACTGGTGTTTTTAATTAGAGATAGATATGGTAGTATGTGCTTAGTAACTGGGGGTACTGGCGTCTAACCCACGTGTACCCTTAATGTCAAAGGCATAGATGATACCTATCTGTTCAACAAGCATGGTTTTCAAAATCAAAAGTTGAAAAAGGTTTCATGTAACCCTTGCAATTCAAGTTTTACTAGTGTCAATTGTTTAACCTCAATACATATCCTAGTCACTCCCATAGATATTCATTGGTTCCGAAATCAGTAGGATAAAGTTTTGACCAAGTCTATCATGATTATGTGACTTAGGTTTATTGCTATAAACGGGTACTGCAACCTTATAGACGACATTCAATGAATCTACTCTACCTTTTATCACTATTAAACCAGACATTTGTTAAGAGTGCATAATTGTGATTCTCATGTCTGAAGACTTTTCTTATAATCTACTCATCTACTGAACTATTGCACAGGGTGTTACTCTATTCCCTTTCGCCTCTGGTTACCATTCTTCTCTTCCACAGTATTCCTTACTCCTTGTTTGCTGATGGCAAAGGGGAAGAGAAAAAGTACTTCATGGTATTTTGATTAAGGGGGAGTTGTAATTCAGGATAATCTTGTTAAAGGGGGTAGATACGTTTGGGAAGAGTGCCGGAGAATATCTAATGTTAGGAGAATTTTGGGGGAGAGTTTCTTCAGAGGGTAGAGAAACTTGGGAAGTTCACGGGGAGAGCTGGGCATATTTGGCTTGGTTATGGCAAAGGAGGTGATTAGAACTTTAATCATTGTCTGCACTCCACTATGCGTGTTTGTCTGGTGCATTGATTGACTGTGCTTCATGTTAAATAAATCTTATATTGGATTAAACTTGTATCATCAAAAAATATCATAATTGTGGGTGTTGCCATCATCAAAAAGGGGGAGAATGTTGGGTCTCCTCTAGAGTTAATCACCACTGTGGAGACTACAAGGTCTGTGCATGTTTACCTTCTGGCAAGATAAGGTCTGAGCATACTCCGAACCAAGGTCTGTGCATGTTTTGATGAAACGCCTCAATGAAGAACCAAAGGTCTATGCACATGTGAACTACAAGGACTGTGCACGTTGCTGAAAGTCTATGCACATGCTGAAGTCTTAAAGGAAGTGTTGACACCTTGTTCCAGTGTTTCATCACTTTGGTCTTCCAGAGAGCAATATATTGGCAGTATTCCTAAGAAGAGTCGAAACCTTGCCACCAGCAGGTCGACACCTTGGGCTTCTGGAGACCACTATATAAGAAGCTTTCATTAGATGTGTCGACACCTTGTTCCAACGTGCTGACACATTGGTTTTCTAGAGAGCATTATAAACGTTCTTCTACAAGGAAGTGTCGACACTCATTTACAAGAGGTCGACACCATGATTCTTCCAGAAAGCATTGAAGACCCGATCCTTAAAGAATTATCGACACCTTAGTTACCGCAGGTCGACACTTTGAGCTTCCAGAGACCGTTATACAAGAAGACTTCACCAGAAGTGTCGAATCCTCCTTCTCAGCAGGTCGACACGTTGGTCTTCCAGAAGCTCTCAAGCCACAAGTCTGTCAAATCAATTGGGCAATCCAGAGAGAGAAAATAGGTACCGCAAGTGTCTAAATACATGGATTTTGAAGTCTGGATGGAGTACCTAGGTTTGACTTTTGTCCCTATCATCTTGTCTCATTTAATCTACCTTCTTGGAGTTACCTTTGTCGGAAATCCAGCTGGAGAAAGGATACCTCACAGTCTGCCACCTTTTTACTGTCACCCCATGTGACTCATGTCTCGGCAGTCCTCAGCAAGACAGAAACTAAAATCTAGCCAATAAGAAGACCGCATGTCTAAAGGGCATTTAATGTGAAGACTTCGAAAGTATCTAAAGAAAGAAATAATCTTTGTTCTTCTCTACCAGCACCGTCCTACCATGGGACTGCCTTGGAAAAACACTCAAGCTCACATCGGCGCTTGCTTCAAGGGGAGAAGACCTTCTGGCGGGAAAAGTTTCCATGGGGTCCTCTATTTATATGAAGCTTCTTCAAGAGAAGAAGCAACTGCTGCCTTGGAAGAAACCCACGCCCTTGAGCATCCAATAAGAAAACCTGTGAGAAAGAAAAGAAGGGAGTGAGAGCAGCCCGGCACTAGTTTGACTAAGTCCAGTGCTGTAAGAGAAGAAGAAAAAAAGATCAACCTTGAGAGAGAGTAGCCCTGCAGTCTACCAGTGCTTGAAGAAAAGGATCCTTGGATCTAATCTTGTAGCTACAGTCACCAGCATCCTTGTCTTGATCTATTGTTCCAGCTGGTGTTTATATTGTAACTCTTGTTTCTTCACTACATTTGTAGTATTTTCTTTTGTGTTTTTGATACAATCCTCTTGCTCTTTCGATCCCTTATTTTGGGGACCGGGTTCCTTCTGAGCAATCAGAAGAAGGGAGGGTGGTCGCTCTGCTGTCCCTCTCGTTTTTCAGAGGAAGAGAGGATTTGATCCTCTGGGTGGATAGCAAGCTGTTAGTCAGCAGTTCAAGTTGTTAGTCAGCGGTTCAAGCTGTTAGTGAGTGGTTCAAGCTGTTAGCCAGTGAATCAAACTGTTAGACAGTGGTTCAAGCTGTTAGTCAGCGGTTCAAGCTGTTAGTCAGTGGTTCAAGCTGTTAGCCAGCAAATCAAACTGTTAGTCAGCGGTTCAAGCTGTTAGCCAGCGGTTCAAGCTGTTAGTCAGCGGTTCAAGCTATTAGTCAGTGGATGTTGTGGAGGTTCTCCATGGTCTTGCCTTTGCAAGGGTAAGCCTTACCGGGTTTGGTGAGGGGTGGACGTAGGTTGTGGGTCTACAATCGAACCAACTTAAAATCCTTGGGTTGTGGGTTGAACATCGTGTGGGCTTGCTCCATATCTTCTATCCCCATTCACAGGTCGGTGTGGTTGCTTCATTGCATATAATCGAGTTCATTACCATCACACACTCAAGCTTTGTGGACTGCGCATTCTTGTATATACACCATCCATTCCTTGGACGGTACTAGCACTCCCTTGACTGCCTACTGCATCTTTACACTCAGGCACTAGGGAGCATCTGTTTACACGCACATCAGAGGTTTGCTGAGAAGCACCTTAGCTTGTACCACAACCTGTGTAGTCTTAAGACCACCGTTTACACTTAACCCATTCCATCTAAATCCGCTGTGCTTTGTGTCTAAGTATTTAGGGGTGGTCTATGTTTTTGGTACTCAAGTTTTAAATCGGCCATAGTTCATGAAAGGATCTATTCAACCCCCCTTCTAGATCCCATTGCACCGCACGGGATCCAACAAGTGGTATCAGAGCCAAGCTCTGCCATTCCTTAGATCCTACGATCTGCAAAGAAAGATCCCGGTGCGGTTGATCAAATGGCTTCATTTGCTACACATGCTTCGTTGGCTTCTCCGCCTATTTATGATGGTTCAGATTTTTCTATATGGCTAGGGAGAATGTTTGTCTATGTCAAATCCATAGATCCACAATTGTGGAACCTTATATACATTGGTCCTCATGAGCTGTCATCGAGTTCAGATGAATGGTCAGCTGATCACGAGACCAAACATAATGACAACCTTGTTGCATTCAACTTGACAAAAGCTGCAGTTGATTTCAGGTTATCTCATCTTGTGTCCACCTGCAGCACAGCCAAGCAAATCTTGGACAGACTAGTGACCATCCATGAGAACGAAGAAGAACTAGAGCATGAATGTCTCATGGCCGACCATCTTGTACAGTCCAGTGATCCATCCTCATCTCAGGTAAGCTCTGACTCCGAGGACTTTACGTTTGAAGAACTTATGGAGGCCTATGATGAGTTGATCAAGCAGTACAAGAAAGTGAAATCTGAAAATAAAAAATTGAAAAAGGATCTTAAGAAAAATAGTCAAAATGAGAGCTCCTTTTGTAATAATTGTTCTGCATTTGAGGAGCTCAATGACACTCTTATGATTGACATTGATGCGGATAAAGAAAGCATTGCCTGCTTTAAAGATGAAAATAGAATCCTTCAAGCTGAAATCACTAGGTTGGAAGAAATTGTGAGACAACTTTAAAACCAACCTAAAACAATCACCAATGATGAAACTACGCTTGAGGGGTTAATCCATGATGAGAGGTTGATTGAAGAAAATAAAAGTCTAAAAGAACAAATTGACATGTTGCTTTAAAGACTATCTATCTGCGAAAAAGGTAAGGGCATTGTTAATGATAGCCCTGAGAAACTGAATGAACTTCAATTGGAAATTGAAAATTACAAGGGTGTTAATGCCATGCTCAATAAGCAATTGGATGCGTGCGAAGAGGACCTTGCTGAGTATGAACTACATGTCTCTTCATTGGAGAGTGAAAACCAAGGCCTAAAGAATTCTCTGTCAAAGTTTGATCAGGGCAAAGATAATTTAGACAGAATTCTAGGAACTAGGGTCAACCTTTAAAGAGAAGCTTTGGGGTACAAACTTGTGAACAAAAAGTCCCTTGGAAGAAAGGTGTATACCTCGTTTATCACTAGCTCACTTGAAGCCAGCACCTCTTATGGTCATCCAAAACCGCATGCTGCTCAGAAAAATCAAAAATAGATTGGTAAACAGAAAAGGAAGGCTTCCATGCAAAAATAGAAAAATGAATTTGCTAGTTTTGACATGCATGCTAGGAAAGGCCATGATAACAACCATGTCTCCTATGAAATGAATGTTTATTGCTTCTATTGTGGTATACTTGGTCACACCGTGCATGACTGCCTTACCTTGAAAAATGATGAACAAAGAGCAGGCCAAAATAGAAGGAACAATGTAAAGAGCCGAGGCAAAAGATAGGTCAACATTGGGAGAAAGCATCCTCTGCACACTCATGTTCAGAAGCCCAGGCATGAACCTGTACGTTGACACGCTCATTAGGACAGGTCGACGCACTCAATGGCTGTAAGAAGACATCCGACGCCTTGCTGCTTCCATTGGGGAAAAATTGACCACAAAGTCCAGGACTGTTGGCATCTAAATGGTAAGACCCACTCTCATGCTCAACAGGTAGGTTTCCATGCTCATTCACAATTGGTTAATGCACCTGCACACAGAAAGAATGGTAAATTCCTTGTGCGTTGCTTCTATTGTGGTGAATATGGACATACATCCAATCACTGTCCTTGGACGAGAGTGGGTGACCAGAAAGCATCAAAGAAAATAAAGTCAATTGCTAGAAGTGCTGCTAACCAACTAGGACCCAAGCAAGCTTGTGTACCACAAAAGTCTAAATGAGAATGGTGGTTGCAGGTGCCTTGGAGTTGAGCAAAGCTCAACCAACAAATAAATGCTCAAGGCACATGTATGTAAATAAACCTTTTAATTCATGTTAAATCTACATGTTAGGGTTATTATGAGTCATTGCATTTAGAATTACCTTCTTGTTCTAAATAAATCCCGCATGTCTGAAAACTTCCATACTCCATCTAAATTCCCCCAAGGTGTGAGATTAACATCTAAGATAGATTACTTGCTTACACCTTGTTTGACCTCTGGTATATTAAATGGTGTAGAATAGAAAGGCAAGTCAAGCCTGCCTAGAACTTTTACTATGCGTGAGCAGGGTCTCAGATCCAAACTTCCGCCTTGTAGCAGAGATCAATTAATTCAGCTATGTAATCCATGAAAAATTTGTCATGCTGATGGAATTGCTATGATGATGTGTTGCTATTGGATTCCTGCTACCTTTAGCAGCCATGTAAACTTCTTGCTTAGCATTGATGATCATTGCTTTTGATGATGTCTGACATGGGCTATGGCTACACACCCACATCTCAACTCATCACTCATGTGGACTGATAATATGCTGATTGTCTATCTTAACTTCCATGAGCATTCAACAAAGGCGGAGTTTAAGAGTTTGCACCTAAGTGTAGAAATGCATGGCATATGGTTGAATCTGTACGTGTTGTGGTCACTAAGCATCATCTTAGAATTTCATGCATTATCATGCATTTCATGATCAAGGGACCCAACGCTGCATGACCTCTTGGTATATAAAAATGGTAACCTGGGAGAAGGGCAGATCTCTTCTGTCTGGAAACCTACATCATGCGTGAGGTGGTCTTAAGATCTGAGTTCTCCGCCAGGTACCAAGGGTCAACCAATCATTAGAACAGTCTAGATGTTCATATGAATAATTCATCACATTCCCTCCATTGATTTCATTGCATATGCTACACTCAGAATCAAGACATTCAATGCGTAAAGTTAGGAGGAGTTCCTGCATTTCATAGTTTACCCATGTGCATTTGTTATCATGCATATATTGATTTCAGAATTGATTGCACACCATATTGAAATCATCAAAAAGATGGAGTAAGTAGCATGTATCCATCTGCACATTCAAAATTCAGTCTGCATTTATACACTCTCTTTGTTGACATTTGCAAAGACTGCATCCTCTTGGAGAGTTGATCAGGTAGACCTTAGACCTACTCAGGTCAAACTCTCAGTTCATTCTGTTCGAAAACTGCTCTCTGTTTGAGCTCAGTGTGTCGACACCATGAAAAGCAAGTGTCGACACTCTTTTGAGGCTGCTGGTCCTATCTCACTTAATTCAGCTTGAGCTTACTACATATCCTTAGGGGGAGTGTTCCTTATTCCGTCTCACTGTGTGATCTTCTATCCTCACTACTGAAATCAAACCCTGCTTCATAATGCTGTTACACTAAATTCCATCTTGGGTCTAAATTGATTTGGATTGTCTGGAATCTGCTGTTCCTTGAACCATTAGTTGAATGTTTCCGAAATTCCTTGAATGCCTTGATCTTCCTAGAGGATTTTCGATCTATTGTTGAATTCATTTATCAGAGTAAATCTTCTAGAAGAATCTTCCTTTATGGAGCATTATGACTATCTTGAACATGAAAACTATTGGTTTAAAATTAATGATTTCTTGAGCCTTTTTGCTTAAATGATCTTGAAAATGTTTGTGCTCAAGTTTAATAGACTTAAAATACCTTTTCATGTTTTGATGAGTTATGCCTTCTTGAATCTGAAAGTTTATTTTAAGTACAAAGACATCTTTGATTGAGAAACTTTAGTCTAGTATTATTTTTAAACAATCTGTTTTGCTAAAATTTATAAAAGCTAAAATTGTCAGAGCAATGACATTGGCTCACTGAGAAATATGTCTCCTCATAAAAGAAATGAGGTAAGATATGTCATGAAGTGCCCTTGTTATCTCTGCAGTAATGTAAAAGAAAAATCAAGGTAGAGCAATGGCAAAATTGCTGAGAAATATGCCCCCTCATCAACAAAATGAGGTTCGATATGTCATGAGGTAACAATGCTATCTCTGTTCCATTCATGGCATGACAGTCAGTCACACCATGTACCTAGGGATACCGGCGTCTAACCAACGTGTATCCTCAAGATACAAGACATGACTGGACTTAAATGCTCGTAAAAATTCTCTTGTGCTCAATGAAAATTATGAATGTGATAGCAAAAGTTAAAAGCAAATCTACTGAAATTCTAGAATTCCATTTAGTCTTCATGCGTGTTTAATCTCAATACTTTTCGTAGTAACTCTCAAAGGAGCTAATGGAATTGAATGAGTAAGGTAAGAGGAGGTTAACATTGTTTCAGTATGTATTTCTGGTTCATTTCGTTTAATACTAAATGTAGATGTTTTCAAGCGGTTTTATTGAGAAGCTTAGAATTCATTAGTGTTAAACCAATCTTAACGTAAGGGTTGCTTTACTAAAGTTCCACCACTGGAAATTCTGAAAAATATGTAACTATGTATTTATGAACTTGGCTTCAGAATGAGGAACCATTATCTTATCAGTTCTTAGATTCTCTATCTCAAAAATCTCCAAGTGTCGACCCTTAGATTTGACCCCTTGCAACTAGAATTCGGTCTAGCTGTCCTGATATCTGCCATTAAGGCAAATTGGCCTCCTATCGCCTCATGCTCTAATGATTTTTGCCTTCTCTAGACCAATCTGCATAATTCACTCAAGCTATCATGAAAGCATCACCATTTCCTTAGCAATTGGTATCTAGCATCAGCATTCTCATCAACTAGCAATAGGCTATTTGATATCATGATTCCCATGCAGCTGGTGTCAGTCTTCACATACATGGGTGGTCTGCATTTTTCATGCACTGCATATAAAATTTTAAAAATATGAAAACTAGGAAACCATTAAAAACCTGAAAAATCTGAAAATTAAATTTGTGATGTGGCTGCTATATTACTCTCGAATTGCATCATGTTGCTATGATAACATCTCCTGCATCTATTTGCCTCTCATGACTCAGTTCATGTTGCTCTTGTATCGTGATCTGCCTCTGCCATGCCAAGGGACATAACCTTGTTCAATAATTACTCATCAACTAGTGGTATCAAGTCCCTAAAGCTACTGGCTTCAGTTCGTCCAGCATATGGTTAGTGTGCATTTTTCATCTCCATGCATTGCATAGAAAATCTTAAAAATCTAAAAAATAGAAAACAAAAAAGAACTGCATTGTTTCATTATGCTCAAATCACATGCACATATATGTCTACAGTGTTTTAGTCCATATTGCTTTGATGTGACTTCATGACATCCGATGCTACCTTATGTAAACTTCTCATGCCAAACCAAGGGACCCAACATCAACAAAGGACCCAACAAGCTGCTCTTGAATTTGGGTGTTGTACCTCTCTCGTGCTATATCATGTTGCCATGGTTAAATGTCTTGCATACATTTATTTATCATGACTCAGTTCATGTTGTCTTGCCATGTCATCATGACATTTGATGACTATTTGTGTAAATATGTTTCTGCCATGACAAAGGATCTAACAATTAGCATTGTGGTGGTCATTAACCATTGGTATCACTTGCTCTCTAAACACTCCGCATCACTCTCTAACAAGTTGTATCATCTCCTTGTCTGCACGGTCTTCTCTCTGCATAATACTTGCATTCATGAGGGACCCAATAAGAGAACCTTCAGGGACTCAACAATTGACAACTTTAATCAGTGTACAACCAGTGGCATGTATTTCTACATCAGTTTTTGAACACTGACAAGGAATCTTAGGTTGCTATGCGTTTAATTGCTCCCTACAGGTATCTACATACTTTCACTCTGTACATCCTGTGCTAATAATCTCTACCTTACTCCTTTCTTCCTAACTGTGCCATATATTCTCTCTATTGTGTTATTTTGATGATGTCAAAGCGGGAGAGAATTATATGTGTCATTAACTCGAGAATGCTTAAAGGGGAGAGTCCACTATGGGGAGAGATTTTATATATAGAAGTCATTGTGCTTCAATTCATGATTATATTTCTTCGCACCTTGACTCGTAATGACTCACAGTTGCCATCATCAAAATGGGGGAGAATGTTGGGAGAATATTGGGCATGTGTGTAACATGCTTAATTCTATTATTTTGATGATGTCTGACTATGACTCATTGATAAGTCTGACCTGCATTTGACAAACACATATTCATACATTTCAGGTCATGACAACACAAGCAAGAAGATACATCTCTGTGCCATCTCTGATAAGAGAAAGAAATCAAATGCACAAAAATTGAGGCAACTGGATGCACAGAAATCAAGGTAGATGATAATACTGGGTATACAGAAATCTAGGCAACTGACAACACAGAATTCAAGGCAACAGGTTTTACAAAAGTCCATGTAGTCAGGTCTGTGCAACTGCTAAGGTCAATGCACATCCAGTCTGTGCAGAACAAAGGTCGATGCACATCTAGTATGTGCAGAACCAACGTCGATGAACATGGTGCCGATATAAACACAAGGTCGATGCTACCTCAGTCTTAGAAGAGCTAAGGTCGATGTACATGCTGAACCAAGGTCTGAGCACATTTCGCCAGCGCAAGACCATGGTCGGTGCACATCAAGCTGTCTAAGGTTGATGCACATTCTTATCTAAGGCATAGAAGGTCTGTGCACATTCCTGTTCCCTTATATAAGGTCGATGCACATGTACTCATGTAGCTAAGAAATCAAGTCTGTGCATATATCAAGGTCAGAGCACAAATCAAGTCAAAGATCATTTCAAGGTCTGAGCACATACCAAGTCAGAGCATATATCAAGGTCCGAGCACATGCCAAGTCTGAGCATATTTCAATGTCCTTGCATATATCAAGTCTGTGCACTTTTGGAATCAAGGTCGATGCATATCATGTCAGCACAAGTGAAGGTTAGTGCACATTTTCCTTTGACACTCCAAGGTCTGTGCATGTTTACCTTCTGGCAAGATAAGGTCTGAGCATACTCCGAACCAAGGTCTGTGCATGTTTTGATGAAGTGCCTCAATGAAGAATCAAAGGTCTGCGCACATGTGAACTATAAGGTCTGTGCACGTTGCTGAAAGTTTTTGCACATGCTGATGTCTTAAAGGAAGTGTCAACACCTTGTTCCAGCGTGTCAGCACTTTGGTCTTCCAGAGAGCAATATATTGGCAATTTTCCTAAGAAGTGTCGACACCTTGCCACCAGCAGGTCGACACCTTGGGCTTCCAGAGACCGCTATATAAGAAGCTTTCAATAGATGTGTCGACACCTTGTTCCAGCGTGCCGACACATTGGTCTTCCAGAGAGCGTTATAAATGTTCTTCTACAAGGATGTGTTGACACTCATTTACAGGAGGTTGACACCATGATTCTTCCAGAAAGCATTAAAGACCGGATCCTTAAAGAAGTGTCGACACCTTAGTTACCGCAGGTCGACACTTTGAGCTTCCAGAGACCGTTATACAAGAAGACTTCATCAGAAGTGTCGACACCTCCTTCTCAGCAGGTCGACACGTTGGTCTTCCACAAGCTCTCAAGCCAGAAGTCTGTCAAATTAATTGGGCAATCTAGAGAGAGAAAATAAGTACCGCAAGTGTCCAAATACACGGATTTTGAGATCTGGATGGAGTACCCAGGTTTGACTTTTGTCCCTATCATCTTGTCTCATTTAATCTACCTTCTTGGAGTTATCTTTGTCAAAAATCCAGCTAGAGAAAGGATACCTCACAGTTTGCCACCTTTTTACTGTCACCCCACGTGACTCCTATCCCGGCAGTCCTCAGCATGATAGAAAGTAAACTCCAGCCAATAAGAAGACCACATGTCTAAAGGGCATTTAATGTGAAGACTTTGAAAGTAGCTAAAGAATGAAACGGTCTCTTTTCTTGTCTACCGCCACCGTCCTACCATGGGACTACCTTGGAAAAGCAGTCAAGCTCACATCGTCGCATGCTTCAAGGGGAGAAGACCTTCTGGCGGGAAAAGTTTCCTTGGGGTCCTCTATTTATATGAAGCTTCTTCAAGAGAAGAAGCAGTTGCTGCCTTGGAAGAAACCTACGCCCTTGAGCATCCAAGAAGAAAATCTGTGAGAAAGAAAAAAAGGGAGTGAGAGCAGCCTAGCACTAGTTTGACTAAGTCCAGTGCTGTAAGAGAAGAAGAAAAGAAGATCGGCCTTGAGAGAGAGTAGCCCTGCAGTCTACCGGTGTTTGAACAAAAGGATCCTTGGATCTAACCTTGTAGCTACAGTCACCAGCATCCTTGTCTTGATCTATTGTTCCAGCTGGTGTTTATATTGTCACTCTTTTTTCTTCACTGCATTTGTAGAATTTTCTTTTGTGTTTTCGATACAATCCTCTTGCTCTTCTGATCCCCTGTTTTGGGGACCGGGTTCCTTTTGAGCAATTACAAGAAGGGTGGGTGGTCCCTCTGGTGTCCCTCTCGATTTTCAGAGGACGCGAGGATCTAATCCTCTGGTTGGATAGCAAGCTGTTAGTCAGTGGTTCAAGCTGTTAGTCAGCAGTTCAAGCTGTTAGCCAGCGGTTCAAGCTGTTAGACATCGGTTCAAGCTGTTAGTCAGCGGATGTTGTGGAGGTTCTCCACGGTCTTGCCTTTGCAAGGGTAAGCCTCACCGGGTTTGGTGAGGGGTGGACGTAGGTTGTGGGTTTACAACCAAACAACCTCAAAATCCTTGGGTTGTGGGTTGAACCTCATGTGGGCTTGCTCCATATCTTCTATCCCCATTCACAGGTCGATGTGGTTGCTTCATTGCATATAATCAGGTTCATTACCATCACACACTCAAGCTTTGTGGACTGCACATTCTTGCATATACACCATCCATTCCTTGGACGGTACTAGCACTCCCTTGACTGCCTGTTGCATCTTTGCACTAAGGCACTAGGGAGCATCTGTTTACACGCACATCAGACGTTTGCTGAGAAGC
The DNA here is from genome assembly GCA_022559845.1 of Amorphophallus konjac. NCBI lineage: Eukaryota > Viridiplantae > Streptophyta > Magnoliopsida > Alismatales > Araceae > Amorphophallus > Amorphophallus konjac. The sequence continues at coordinate 156,360,202 of CM040118.1, read as the reverse complement.
ACCTCAGCTTGTACCATAACCTGTGTAGTCTTAAGACCGTCGTTTACACTTAACCCATTCCGTCTAAATCCGCTGTGCTTTGTGTCTAAGTATTTAGGGGTGGTCTATGTTTTTGGTACTCAAGTTTTTAAATGGGCCATAGTTCGTGAAAGGATCTATTCAACCCCCCTTCTAGATCCAATTGCACCGCACGGGACCCAACAGATGCTTCTACCTTTATGTTCACGGAAGAGGGAAGAAGACCTTCCTTCCGTTCACAACAACATGACGCATAAGGAGGAAGATGCAATAGCAGGAACACGAAGGAAGAAGTAGCTTCCTTCCTTCACGTCCGGGACGTCGACGCAGAGGGAAACAGAACGAGCAGCAGCAATAGCCTTAGCTCGTTCGACGGGGCATGTTATTTATAGAGAAGGAATTCTAATTGGGGTTCAAAATCCTAATGGGAATTTAAATTCCCACGTAAGAATCCTAAAATGGTTCAACCTTCCTATGCTAATCCTTCTATTGCCATATCCACAGTCGGCGTCCTTGTTTTGTTTAGAAAACCCTAAATTCCCATGCATCTTTTCGAACGTGAGGGAAAGTGTAAGACCCGATCTTTAACGGATCTTTATCGGTATTAATATAGAATTTATTCCATGAATTTAGGTGATTTTTCTGGAATTATTGGGCTTTTTCTGGCATTTAATCCATTTAGTTAAAAGCTTTTAAAGAAATTATTGGGCATAATTACAATTATGCTTCTTTGAGGGTTTAATGTGCAAATAGAGGTAAAAAATAAATAAAATAAAAAAATCTTTAAATCTTTTTTTAACCCATCGACCTCTCTCTCTCCCCTCACGTTTCTCTCTTCTCTCTCCCTCACCCTCTCTCTCTTCACAGCGAAGCCCTCTCCCCCTCTCTCGGGGCGTGGCCAGTTCGGGCCGCGGACGGACGCGTGGGTGGCATCAACGGAGAGCTCGCGACCCGTGGTGCGCGGTGACGTCCACCTCGAGGTGAACCGTGGCACGAGGAGACTGGTGGGCACGAGAGAGCGGCGAGGCTATCTCGGCTTGCATGCGCCCGGAACGGTGATTTCGGTGCGATCGAGGTAGGGGGATGGATTCCCGATGTTGCTAGGATCATTTCCACTGCCATGCCCATCGTCTTTATATTTTCCAGAGCCTGAACATCGTCATTTTTGGTTTTTGGAGCATGAACATCGTACTTATGTTTTAATCCTCCAAGGCCATTATCGTTGGGTTCTTAGGCTATAAATTGTGTTTATGTGATGGTGGAATGGCAGTGAACATGTTAAAATTTTGTTTCCCGTCGATCTAGGTCAATAGGGAGGGGTTCCGATTGTGAACCCCACGGATTCGGCTCACTGGGCACGTGACGGTCCTACTAGTGACCATTTCTTTTAAGTAGTGAGGCGGTGGACCTTAGCGGTCCACAACCCCTGCGCCACAGCCCTTGTAGTGGCCCAACGTTGGACCGTCTACTACCCTTTAGCGGCTCAACTTTCGACCACCCGAGATTGTTGACCAGGTCCGTGGACCATTGACCCGTTTACGCGGTTAGTGTGGCGGCTTATCGTAGAACCGCTAGAGGGCCTTTGGCGGATCCATCTTGGACCGCCAGAGCATGTTTGTCGACTGTATAAACAATGTGGCGGTGGAGTGTAGCGGCCCATTAGTGGAGTGCCACAGCCCCTATAGCGCCTCGACCTTCGACCGCCAGAGCCTGTGGCGGGCTAATGTTCGATCGCCATGTCCTGTAGAATTTCAATATAATCATGTTCATTTCTTTATGCTTTCCACGTTGCATATTCGCCATGTTTAAATTATATTGCAGGAACTGTGGCATGTTTTTAGATCACGATAGAATTAGTTCTCCCTCCTTGTGATGGAACCGCTAGTCGTAGCCCGACGACCTCTAGTGTCGATCCCACCTGGGAGAGGTGGCGGGGTAGTCCAGTTTTACAGTTTTTAAGCTAGTTTCCGTGGGCCCCTGCTTAACAGTAGCGTCCTACTGGGGGAAACTAGCTAGAGGCCTGGCTCGAGATGACGAGCCAGTGTGTGCACACGTGGTCAGTGGCTTGGACTGACACTGACGAGTGTAACTCTGACTAGTTCTTGTTTCTGGTATTGTTACGCGTCTCACTTGTCGTGATCCAGACTTGAGTAGATGCTTGAGACGGAATGTTAGCCGTCAGTGGACGCATCTGGTTTCACTTTCTGGTGGTCCTTTCTTTCTCCTGTCACTTGGAAACGTGGAAGTTTATTCTATTTGTAGATTTCGAGTATTCACATTTAAATTCAATTGGCATTATAGTTAGCTGTGATTCAACTGCTTAGATAGTTTTACAGCTTTACTTAACTTGTGTTTATTATGTTAATGCATGCTTTAATTGTTGTTGCCTATTTTAGTTGTGAGGTAGGGATCCGCGTGACCCCTACTGAGTTTGGCTGAGACACACCCTTACTCTTTCAGGTGAGCAACAGCATCCGTCTCCCGGAGCTTCCCACGCTTTTGACGGCAGGTCTTAGTGCCAGCAGTGGTCGCTCAGTAGTCTATCAGTTGGTTATTGTCAGTTGTTTGTCTTTTCTTGTACTTTTGGCCGGGGTATGCCCCGAGTAGTTGTACATTTTTGACTCTTGTTCAGTTGTTGGACTTGTTCATATTGTGGATCTGGACAATTGTATATATTATCACTCTGATATTTTAATTGCTTCCGTTTATAGTTCAAATTGTTGCTATAATTAATATTGCACACGTGTAATCTCAATTCATTATGCGTCACCTCGACAAAACCCTCCAACCCTTACGGGGCCTCATCAGCCTCTTGGGTGACTTCCCCGAGTTCTTGGTATCAGTTAATCGATGATATCGGTTTGCCGGTATCCGGATCTCCGGGTCGTTACAGTTGGTATCAGAGCGGTGTTGAGCATTTATATATGGAATCGAAATTGCATTAATCCAGAACAAGTCCATGTGAGTCTACTATTTCTGGCTTAGGTTGTTTTCCGTAATGACTTATGGTTTTCTATTATTTTTGTGTTTCCGTTTAGTTTAAAATGATGCCTCGTAGAAGGGCACGTGTACCTAGGGAGGGAAGTGGCACTTCTCCTCCTCCGGCTAATGTGCCAGCGCCAGTTCAAGTTGATCCTGCTCCGAGAGCTGATTTGCCTCAAGGTGGGCGTGGCAGAGCTTTGAAAGACTTTCTACAATTCCATCCACCAACGTATGAAGGGCAAGTAGATCCTGATGCATCCAGAGTGTGGCTTGATGCGACTGAACATATGTTCCATTCAGTGGAATGCACGAAGGAAGAAAAAGTGATGATGGCCACATTTCAATTGAGGGAGCAGCACTCGCGTGGTGGACTACGGAGTGGGAAGTTGCTTTCCGATCCCGTCCGCTTCGTCAGATAACGTGGGGAGAATTTGTCATGACGTTTGAGCGCACTTACAGTCCAACGTACCTCAGAATGGACAAGATGCACCAATTCATGGAGCTGGCTCAAGGTGACATGACTGTACTGTAATATCGGAACAAGTTCGTGGAATTGGGTCGATATGCGCCCCATATTCTTGCTGATGAAGTTTTGAAAACCGAGCAATTTCTGCATGGGTTGAAAGCGGAATTAAGGCAGCCTCTGATTGCAACCCGAGTAGCAGAGATGGACGTAGCTTATCAGGCAGCTGCGGCATTAGAATTGGATATGGCAAGATCCCGAGGGTGTACCCAAGTTGACTCAGTTTCGCCAGCTATGCAGCAACAACAGGTCAGTCAGTCGACGGTGACCGGAGTCCAGTCTTCTACTCCTACCGCCAGGGGCATTTCTTTTTCCAAGCCCAAGTTTAAAAAGCTTAAAAAGCGGTATGACCAGCAAGCATCATCTGGTACCGAGCAGCAGCAATCAACACCTTCTTTCCAGCATCAAGGTTCAGCAGTAAGTCAGCCGAGACCTTATCCGAGGTGTGGTGGTTATCAGCCAGGCAAGCCATGTTCGATGCCGGTGGTTTGCTTTCGTTGTGATCAACCGAGGCATGTGGTTTGAGATTGTCCTCTAAGGCTGCAACTGGTGTAGTTTTCTCAATTTTCTCAACCACAGCCGTCCCAGTTCAGACCTCCTCCACCACCATAATCTCAGCAATATTATCCTCAAGCTTCCATGTCTTCATCTTAGCAATCTACAGCAACTGGAAATAAGCAAAAAGGGAAGGTCTCTCATATTACTCGTGCAGAAGCTGTGGCGTCTCATCTCGTGGAAGGTAGTATTATGATTTATGGCCATGCAACTCGTGTTCTATTTGATTCAGGTGCTTCTCATTCATTTATTTCTGAAGACTTTATTGCCTATATTGAGGAGCCGACATCTGAGATAACTTGTGAGTTGCTTGTGGAATTGCCTTTTGGAGATTTCATGTCCACTCCTCTTTGTTGGAAAAAGACTATAATTTATTTCAATTCTCTCCTTATCCTTCCTTTTAAATTTTGAGGATGAATTTTCTATTAGGAGGGAGGGATTGTAAGACCCGTTATTTAACGGATCTTTATCGGTATTAATATAGAATTTATTCCAAGAATTTAGGTGATTTTGCTAGATTTATTGGGATTTTTCTGGAATTTAATCCATTTAGTTAAAAGCTTTTAAGGAAATTATTAGGCATAATTACAATTGTGCTTCTTTGAGGGTTTAATGTGCAAATAGAGGTTAAAAATAAAAAAATAAAATAATATTTTAATCTTTTTTTAACCCATCGACCTCTCTCTCTCCCCTCACGTTTCCCTCTTCTCTCTCCCTCGCCCTCTCTCTCTTCACGGCGAAGCCCTCTCCCCCTCTGTCGGGGCGTGGCCAGTTCGGGCTGCGGACGGACGCGTGGATGGCATCAACGGAGAGCTCGCGACGCGTGGGGCGCGGTGACGTCCACCATGAGGCGAACCGCGCCACGAGGAGACAGGTGGGCGCGAGAGAGTGGCGAGTCTACCTCAGCTTGCATGCGCCCGGAACGGCGATTTCGGCACGATCGAGGTAGGGGGATGGATTCCCGACGTTGCTTGGATCATTTCCACTGCCATGCCCATCATCTTTATGTTTTCCACAGCCTGAACATCGTCATTTTTGGTTTTTGGAGCATGAACTTCGTACTTATGTTTTAATCATCCATGGCCATTGTCGTTGGGTTCTTAGGCTATAAATTGTGTTTATGTGATGGTGGAATGGCAGGTAACAGGTTAAAATTACGTTTCCTATCGATCTAGGTTGATTGGGAGGGGTTCCGGTTGTGAACACCACGGATTCGGCTCACTGGGCAGGTGGCGGTCCTGCCAGTGACCGTTTCTTTTAAGCAGTGAGGCGGTGGACCTTAGCGGTCCACAGCCCCTGCACCACAACCCTTGTAGCGGCCCAACGTTGGACCATCTACTACCCTTTAGCGGCTCAACTTTTGACCGCCAGAGACTGTGGACCAGGTCTGTGGACCTTTGACCCGTTTAGGCGGTTAGTGTGGCGGCTTATCGTAGAACCGCTAGAGGGTCTTTGGTGGATCCATCTTGGACCGCTAGAGCATGTTTGCCGACTGTATAAACAGTGTGGCGCTGTAGTGTAGTGGCCCATTAGTGGAGCGCCACAGCCCTTGTAGTGCCCTGACCTTCGACCGCCAGAGCCTATGGCGGGCTAATGTTCGACCGCCATGTCTTGCAGAATTTCAATTTAATCATGTTCATTTCCTTATGCTTTCCACGTTGCATATTCGCCATGTTTAAATTATATTGCAGGAACGGTGGCATGTTTTTAGATCCCGATAGAATTAGTTCTCTTTCCTTGTAATGGAACCACTAGTCGTAGCCTGACGACCTCTAGTGTCGATCCCACCTGGGAGAGGTTGCGGGGTAGTCCCATTTTACGATTTTTAAGCTAGTTTTCGTGGGCCCTTGCTTAACAGTAGCGTCCTATTGGGGGGGGGAATTAGCTAGAGGCCTAGCTCGAGGCGACGAGCCGGTGTGTGCACACATGGTCAGAGGCTTGGACTGACACTAACGAGTATTACTCTGACTAGTTCTTATTTTTGGTATTGTTACGCATCTCGCTTGTCGCAATCCAGACTTTCGTAGATGCTTGAGACGCAGTGTAAGCCATCAGTGGACGCTTCTGGCTTCACTTTCTGGTGGTCCTTTCTTTCTCCTGTCACTTGGAAATGTGGAAGTTTATTCTATCTGTAGATTTCGAGTATTCATGTTTAAATTCAATTGGCATTATAGTTAGCTGTGATTCAACTGCTTAGATAGTTTTACAGCTTTACTTAAATATTGTTTATTATTTTAATGCATGCTTTAATTACTGTTGCCTATTTTAGTTGGGAGGTAGGGATCCACGTGACCCCTACTGAGTTTGGCTGAGACTCACCCTTACTCTTTCAGGTGAGCAGCAGCAGCCGTCTCCCGGAGCTTCCCGCGCTTTTGACAACAGGTCTTAGTGCCTGCAGTGGTCGCTCAGTAGTCTGTCAGTAGGTTATTGTCAGTTGTTTGTCTTTTCTTGTACTTTTGGCTGGGGTATGCCCCGAGTAGTTGTACATTTTTGACTCTTGTTCAGTTGTTGGACTTGTTCATATTGTGGATCTGGACTATTGTATATATTATCACTCTGATATTATCGAGGGGATGCATAACTAATTGAGATTACACGCACGTAATATAAATTATAACAACAATTTGAACTATAAACGGAAGCCCCGTAAGGGTTGGAGGGTTCCCCGAGTTCTTGGTATCGGTTAATCGATGATATCGATTTGCCGGTATCTAGATCTCCGGGTCGTTACAGAAGGGCTGTGTTGACAAAAGGGCCTATCTGTGTAGGTATAATAGATATACCCCTCAAGCTCCCTCCTTTGCTTAACTATGAGGTCCGGACATTAGCCCTTTTAGGCTAAACCTATATACGTGAGGCGCATTTATATATATGTAGGTTGGGCTTTTAGATGCTAATTGGTTATTGGGTTTCTCAAGTGAGAGGGTTTATCATATCAATTTTAGTTGGGCCTTTGAATTTATTATGTTTTAACTCATCTAGGAATTTTATTTCTATAGGTTTTATCTGGGGTGCTACACCCTCCCCTACTTAAAAGAATTTGGTCCCCAAATTCAATTGCATATAGACATGGAGGGTGTAGAGTACTTACGATTCTGGAATAAGTCAGTGAATCTTCTCTTCATAGATTCTTCTGTCTCCCATGTGACTTCTTGCTCTAAGCACTTGCTCCATTGCACCTTTACCATAGGAATAGTCTTATTCTTAGCACACGAACCTCGCGATCAAGGATCCTCAGTGGCTTTTGTTCATAGGTGAGATCCTTTTGTTTCACTAGGTTGTCATGATCTATGATGTGGAATGGATCATGAACATACTTCTTAAGCATAGATATGTGAAACACATTGTGAACTTCAGATAGTTGCGGTGGCAAGGCGATCCGATAAGCTACCTCGCCAAGTATTTCTTGCACTTCGAAGGGACCCATATATCTTGGTGTAAGTTTGCCCTTAACACCAAACCTTCGGATACCTCGTCCTACGGAAACTTTGAGAAAGACGTGGTTTCCGACTTGGAACTCCAAGTCTCTTCTTCTAGTATCGGCATAAGTCTTTTATCTCGACTAAGCCATCGTGAGTCTTTGTCTAATACGTTGCACTTTCTCAGTTGTATCCCTTACCATGTCCAGACCTAGAAGTTGCTTTTCCCCAACTTCGTCCAAGCATATTGGTGAGCGACAACTCCTTCTGTATAATGCCTCGAAGGGTGCCATTTGAATGCTCACCTGATAACTGTTATTATAAGCAAATTCGACCAGGGGCAAGTGATCATGTCAGCTTCCACTAAAATAAATAACACAGGCTCGTAGCATGTCTTCCACAATTGGATTGGTTCTCTCAGTCTGACCATCCGTTTGAGGATGAAAAGCAGTGCTGAAATTTAGTTTCGTCCCCAAGGAGTGTTGTAGACCCTTCAAAAAGTGAGAAGTGAAGCGCGGGTCTCGGTCAGACACGATTAAAATAGGAACTCCATGCAGTCTAACCACCTCCTTGATATATAAAGCAGCTAGGACATCAACCGACCATCGGCTCTTTATGGGCAAGAAGTGTCCTGACTTGGTCAATCGATCTATGATAACCCATATTCCATCATGTCCACCTTTAGACTTAGGCAAACCCATGATGAAGTCTATTCCAATATCTTGCCACTTCCACTTGGGAATGTCTAGAGTATGTAACTTATCGACGGGCTTTTGGTGTTCCGCCTTGACTTGTTGGCATGTGAGACAGCGAGACACAAAGTCTGCTACCTCCCTTTTCATATTGGGCCACCAAAAAGTCCATCTTAAGTCCAAGTACATCTTGGTAGCTTCGGGATGAATTGTGTACCTTGATCGATGGGCTTCTTTTAAGATCTTTTTTTTTATGTTAGGACAGTCCGGTACACATGTCCTTTCTTGAAGCAATAATCTTCTATCATATGCTAGCTTGAAATCAGGTTGCTCTTCTAGCTTACCCTTTATTTCTACTAACACTATGTCGTTGTCTTGAGGTTCCTTGATCTCGGAGAGTAAATCCGGTTGTATCCTCATGTGTGATAGAGTAATACACCCTTTCTCCTTGTTCATGCTTATATCAAGTTTGGAGAATTGTTCTAACATCTTCCATTCTTGGATCGATCATACAGTTGGCCAATAAAGCTCTCGGCTTTCGACTAAGGGCATCCGCTACGGGATTACCCTTTCCAAGTTGATACTATATAATGAATTGAGGCTCTTATGATTGGAGTACACGGTGAATTGCTCTTCATAGAGATAGTACCTCCAGATCTTTAAAGCAAACACTACCGAGGCTAACTCTAGGCCGTGCACCTAGTAGTTCTCCTCATGCTTCTTTAGTTACCATGAAGAGTAAGCAATGACTCTCCCTTGCTGCATTAATACACATTCGAGGCCAATGCCAGATGCATCGGTATACACCTCAAACTTCTCTCCTTCAACTGGTAATGCTAAGACTGGGTCAGTCATCAAATGATCCTTCAAGGCTTGAAAACTTCTCTCACAATCTTCATTCCACTTATAAGTAATCTCCTTGCGGGTCAGCCTAGTAAGAGGAATAGCAATATTGGAGAAGTCTTTTATAAATCGCCGGTAATAACCAGCTAGTCCCAAGAATCTACGGACCTCTATAGCATTGGTAGGTCGTTCCCAATTCTTCACAGCCTCGACTTTTGATGGATCAACTGAAATTCCATTCTCTGAAATCACATGCCCTAACAAAGATACCTCCTCAAGCCAGAAATCACATCTACTTAGCTTGGCATAAAGTTGATTCTTCCTTAATATTTACAATGCAGTCCTCAAATGTTCTTCATGATCTTCCTCAGACTTTAAATATATCAATATATCATCAATGAAAACCACAACAAATTGATCTAGATGAGGCCTGAATATGCTGTTCATCAACTGCATAAAGGTTGCAGGGGCATTTGTTAGTCCAAAAGGCATAACAGTAAATTCGTAATGCCCATACCTGCTTCGAAATGCCATCTTGTGAATATCCTCATCCTTGATCCTTAATTGATGGTATCCCGACCTGAGATCAATCTTTGAGAAATACCTAGCTCCTAATATTTGATCAAATAACTCGTTGATCCTTGGCAGTGGATGCGTGTTCTTGATAGTAAGGTGGTTCAACTGCCGATAATCGATGCAAAGTCTCATCGACCCATCCTTCTTCTTAACGAATAGCACATGTGCTCCCCACGAGGAAGTACTTGGCCTTATAAATCCCTTCTTCAAGAGCTCCATTAATTGCTTCTTCAATTCCTTTAACTCTGCGGGGGACATTCTATACGGTGCCTTAGAGATAGGACCGGCACCAGGGAGAAGGTCAATAGTAAATGACACTTCCCTTTCCGGGGGTAAACAAAGCAAATCTTTTGGGAAAATATCGGGAAAGTCCCAAACTACTCGGATGTCTTCTAGCTTTGATTCCTTAGCCTCCTTCACGGTGACAAGTGCAAGGAAGGCTATGCCACCCTTCCTTATTAATTTATGGGTTCGAAGAGCCGAAATAAGAAGTGACTTGTTCTGACTCCGTGAACTAGTGTAAATCAGCTCTAGATAATCATCAAAAGTTATCTTGCGCTTCCGAAAATCTATGGTTGCCTTGTGTGTGGATAGCCAATCGGCACCTAATATGACATCATACTCCTTCATATCTAGGCATATCAAATCGGAAAGTAGATTCTTCCCTCTAATCACAACTTCACTATTCGGGTAATGGTGTGTAATGTCGGATTCGCTTCCAATAGGAGTAGAAATAAGTAAGTCTAACCATCCAGGTTCCATAGAAAATGAAGCTGCAAATTTCTTGAAAACAAATGAATGAGTTGCGCCGGTATAAAATAAGACGTAAGCAGTCTTAGAACAAATTTTTAATGTACCTTCCACGAGTCCACCTTCACTCGGTTCTGCCTCTTGTAGTGCCTGGAGATGGCCTTGCTTCTTGACTTGGCACTTTTCCTCTTTGTTGGTTTGTTCATTTAACAACGAGCAATCGAGAATTTGGTGATGTAGGGTTCCATAGCGGAGACATGCTCCCAATCTCCTCCAACATTTCTCGGCCCTATGGCCGGCCTTGTCGCAATGCTTACACACCTCTTTGGAAGGTGTGGTGGTAATGGAAAAGGGCTTGATACTCTTCTTGACCTTCTTCTCTTGGGAGGAATCTCTCCCATTGCTAGATCTCTTCTTATTAAATGTGGGTTTGAAGGTTCCGGTACTTGTAACATGCTTCTTCTTATCTTTCCCACAGATCCGGTCGGATAGTTCCGTGGCATCTTCTAACAACTGGGATCGTCTTACCATCTCTGAATAGACTTGAATGTCCATCGATGCTAGTTGAGTGATGTATTGTGGATGAAGCCCATTAAGAAACCTTTGAGCCTTCATCTTCTCGGTACACACTAGGTGCGGTGCATATCTTGACAATATGGAGAATTGGGCCTCATACTCGGCCACTGACAAAGTCCTTTGCTTAAGCATGGCAAACTCCACGGCTTTCTTCTCTTGGATACAATCCAAGAAATATTTATTGTTGAAATAATCAATAAATTCACCCCACGTAACTTGCTCATGGGTTAAAGTAGCCTCCACCGACTCCCACCAGAATCGGGCATCACGTTCCAATTGGAAAGTGGCTAATAACACATTTTCTTCATCCGTGCATTGCATTACACGGAATATCCTTTCTATCTCCTTTACCCAATTTTCAGCATCGTCGGGATCGGACGAGCCAGTGAACTTTGGCGGTTTCATGTTGCGGAAAGTACGGTGGAGATCACCCGCTCCACGATTCATTCCCCCGTGCGCCACTTGTTGTAGTGCTTGGGTGAGGCCTTGAACGGTGCGTTGCATATCACGCCACTGAGCACGTTCGGTAGCCATGGTCCTACAAGATTTAAATAACTATAATAATATACGATTAACCAAGGGTCTTACATCCCTAAGTTAACTTAACCCATGGCTCTACCCAATCTCACTAGGTAAAGGGTATAAACCTATCATTGGACTTGGCCTCCTAGGAATTTGAATATCCTAGGCTCTGATACCACAAAATTGTCACGCCCCGAGCGCAGAAGGAACCCGGTACGCGTGACGAGTTTATATCGATCATGTCAATCAGAGCATAAGGAATTCGACACGTAGATAGAGTTCGCAAATAGCATGATAAATAACCAAATCCAATTTATTCATTATTACCAAGAAAATAACTCCATTACATAATCTTTCAAAGAGTACCAATTGACATCCTAGACTTAATAAGATAAAATTACAATAATCGACTCAAGAAAATAGGAAAAAGACACGACTAGATAGTAGCTTCAACGATCGGAACAACTCTATAGTCTTCACTCGTGTCCATCCCCATCCGAATGATCTTCGTCATCGGAATTACCTAAAAAATAGGGGAAAAACTAGGGTGAGAGCGAACGCTCGATAGGAATTATATCTCAAGAACAAGCTTGCTTTAAGTAAATTACAAGTTACAATTAATGCAAGCATCGCTAATCATGAAAGGTCATGAGATAATGTCAAGAGTGAACATATCAAGAGGTATCAAGAACGAACTAGTATTTTTCAAGAGGAATCATGTAAGTATCAAGAAATATCAAGCATGTAATATCAAGTCAAGTTGTGAGAATTGGCTATTTTATCCATTCAAGTACTTTGCCTAATGCAGGCCACGCAAGTCATGTCATATAATATCAAGCACGTAATAGCGAAAGAGTGTGCAATGTCGTCAATTAATCAAGCTACTCATGCACTCCGGTGCAATGCCACACTGTGGTCAATATAACTCCCATGTGCACAAGTACTTTCAGGTGCTCCTCCTACGACCAGACCGGGCCCCATAATTGCCAGGCATTAAGTCATGTAAAATCTCTAGACATCCACTATAGTTATAGCCAATAGAATTTCAAAGGATTAAGCCATTGTAGGAACTTTAAGGTAGATTCACGAAATAAGGATTTCAAGGACAGAACTTTAGTAAAGAGGACATAGCCATAAATCACATATGAAAACCAAGACATGCATGAAACTAGGTAATTGGCGTCCACTCAGACAGCCATCAATTACTGAAATAGCGTACACTGTATGGTCGCTAATTCTGTGAACAGTAACAAGCACGAAGAAAATGGCGGCTGTTTACACAGTCGCTCATTTAATTGGCGTCCGTTGTCTGGTCGCACATTCCAAACAGAGACAGAATTCTCACATAACACTATAAACATCGCTCTATGATGGCTAGGGCATCATGTTTCTTCAGAGTGACATGACTGAAAGGGGTTCCAAGGTTTTTAGGGTACAACTAGCTAGGTTGTCTTGAGGGAATCCAAGGCTAGCGGAGTCTTAGAGAGGTCTCAATGAAGAAAGTACCAGTCCAAAGGAAGGAATATCCCGCGGAGGGTCCACTCATCACCAAGAGTTGAGGTGTAAGTGCGAAACATCGTGAAACATGGACACTATCTTCGGATGTGATATAAGAGTGCCAATAGACTTGCGGTATGGGTCAAAACCTGATAAAAATTGAGAAGCAAGAAATAGCACCCACTCATAAGGGTGCTATATAAATATGCGACTATTCACAACGTCACCAAATCAATATTTTATAAAAATTTTATAATTTTCACAAGAATGGGCGACCTTCCAAGAAGGCTCCATATCATTAAATAACGTCCAAGCGGTGGTCGTTAGTTCATATTTTTCTGCATTATTTTCCTTTCAAATAAATAAAAAAGAATCAACGACTCTGTATAGAGGAGCTATATGAAGAATAGGCGACTGTCCAAATAGTCGCTCATTCTTTACTGTGTACAGGTCTTAAAGCATCAGGCATGTTCATTTTTACACACATGCTACTGTTCATTTAAGCGAAATATGATTCATTTAGGGATGAACAGTGCTACTTTGACGTTTATGGGGATTTTCAGGAAACTGATGATATGAACAAGTAGAGAAAAATCTGGGGAATCCAAAAATATGTATAACATGTTTTCAGATACATGGTTCCATAGTTATTTAATTTTAAACATGGGTTATTTATTAATTGCACTAAAAGAAATAGCGTCAGTGTGATGGTCGCTCATTAATTAGCGGCCAGAAGATTGCCGCCAATTCAAGAATTAGCGACCTTCTACACGGTCGTTCATTAAAAGGCAGTCACTACGTTAGTCGCTATTTTCATATGAAATAGCAAGTAACAGATCTACGTAAAGAACTTAAAACAGAGATCATGGGAACGATATATTAAGCAAGAATCATGGCTTATATGCATGCAACACCTATTACTATGATCTTATGCTATAGTTCTTGTGATGGGACATCGGAACCAGGCCATTGTGGGAGTGTTGTATTGGGTATGTATTTGTGTATTATGTTTGCATTTGATTTGTATTTTGTATTTTGGTTTGAATTTAAGTCCAAGGGAATTAATTAGGGCCTCTAATTTTTGTCAAGGTGTGGGTCCCATGCATTGGCCCTTGGTCCATGGTAGAAAATGGACCAAGTAGCCATTGTTGACCTTAAGGGGAGGGTGCCCCCTTCTTTGTCCCATATGGGATTTGTTTATTATTATTTTAGTCTCCCTTCCCCATTATACCCCCTTGACCAAGGGCATCCTAGGTCAATTGTCTAGGTCTAAGGCTTACTATTTAATGTCTCTTGTTGCATTTTAATGAAAAATAATGAAGAATTTTATGTGAAAAAAAGCCTTGGGCACACCCCCCTCTCTCCCCCTTGTTCTTGTTCTTCTTATTCTTCATCTTCTTCCCTCTTGATTCAAGGAGTGAAGCCCTAAATATTGGAGTGAATCCAATCTCTACGTCTTCCCTAGAGTGTGATGCTCTGCCACCGACGCCGCCATCGGAGCCGCCAACGAGCTGCCACAAGCCACCCTCTACCCTGTTGTCCTAAACCACGAAATCCATAACAATGGCCTAAAGAATAGGTTTGTGCTCCCAGTCCACACCTCTGATCGAGCTGAGATTTTTAGGGGTTGTTCCCCTTTGTGTTAGCTTTCTACCAATATAAATTTTGTTCCATTCCGATCCCGTTTGCCCCTCCTCCAAGGTCGTTCTTCCTATCCCTTGCAATTTGCCTCGTTGCAGATCTGCAGGATAGAGTCCAGTTCTTCTATTTTTCCCGCCCCTCAAAACACCTCTGAAAATTCCCAAACTAATTTTGTACGTCCCCCACATAGTCCTCTTCAACCCATAAATTCCACAAGCCCTAAATCTACCTGCAACCCCTTAGTCAAAAATCATCTTCAGACAGCTCCCCTCCTACGTTGCTCGATCTGGATTCCGAGTCAGAAAAGAGTCCGTGCCACATTCATTTTCATTTTCAATCCTTTTACTGTATGGAACTGAAATCAACATATGTCGTAGATTTTTGAGTCCTCTTTCCAACGGTGACAACCGCGTCACGATCCGACACCGGATCTGGGCGTACCAGTCGTTCTTGTGGAAGCACGCATTTCTGCTCCGAGGCAGGCCTGCAAAAGGGGTCATCGGATAATTCCAGCAAAAATACGTCGGGATAGCTTCAGCGACCGCCACTCCCGAGGTCGACCAGGGACCCTCTGCCACTATCCTGGTGTGTCGCCGCCTTCAGCTGATCCTAGGAGGTCGACGTCCCTTTGGACGTCCGTGTTCGCTTTCCTGCCGGCCAGCAAATCGCAGAACCGGAGCCGCTACCCTCCGCCGCTTGGAACCCGCCGCCATGCTGCCCGTCAACCCAAATTCGGTGCTTCCGGCATGTTTGTGTAGCCCTTTACCTCCCTGCGTAAAGTGGGCGATAAATTTTACTACTGTAATTATTTATTTACTGTACACCGGGAGTATGAGTTTCGGCCGGGGTCGTCTTCCCACGCCCGGAGCGTGGAGGTATCGTGTCTGCTCCCCACTTGGCATTTTCTTTACTCGTATATATTTCTATATGCCGCTGCTTGCATGTGATAGGTCCTAGATCGTTATAATTTTATCACCGTTGCGAGAGTGAGTGAGTGGAACCCGTCCCGTGACTCGATCCGAGCACGCGGAAAAGCCGATACCCGAGACTCATTGTCGGTTTCTCAACCGCGCATATCCACGCGTTTCCCTCACTTAGGGACGTCCGCGAGCTAGAGTCCCATGTTCGCGTCCCGTCCCGCATCAAATTGGTATCAGAGCGGCTTAGAGTCTAGGGTAGTCGGTCCAAGGTTTCATATTGCGCCCTTTACCCAGTATATTAAAAGGTGCCTCCGGAACGATAGGTTATGCCTATAGGGAACGTGACACACTTGCATGAGTGCGATCTTCGGATCAAATCTCCGCCATGTACCGGATACTGGTTGAGTATAGGTTTGTATTCGAGTCCGCATTTTACCCCTTGTCACCATGTAGAGTGTCTAGGTGCTTGCATTAGTTTTGCATAAAAAAAGAAAAAAAAAGCCTCTTGCACTTTGTTCCAATGCATGCCCACTCCTAGGGGAACCAATTCCCATCTCTTGCAACTATGGCCAACCCCTACGCCCAAGTGCCCCCAATGCAAGAGAAAGCCCCGATCAGACCTGTCTAAGGCAACAAGTCTGTGGCTGAGTACATTAGTGACTTTGATGAGTACCAGTTGGGAAGTGGAGTTGGAGAGAAGAGCACCACGATCGCATTTAAGTTCCGGAGAGGTTTGCGGCTTCACTACTAGTTTGAATTGCTTTGCCGCGATGTGACCACTCTGGAGCATTCTTATCTGGTCGCTCTAGAGGTTGAGCCTCTCGAGTCAAGGTTTGATGCTGCCCTACGGTGAGCATCTACCTGTCAGCAGAGTGCCCAGCCGATCGGCCAGCCACATGAGCCCACAAGGCAAGACGCTTCTGCCCCACGGCCTCACCCACCCCAGCTGGGGAACCCTTCCCCTAGAGCTCCTTTGCCACCTACTTTACCTTCCGATCTTTATTCAGAGGCACCTAATTTGGATCCACCCGTATTTCTAACGGGAAAGCTATTCATCGCCGAGCCACTTCTTAGCTAGCTCAAGATAGGCTTGATCCCTAATGCACCTTGTTACCCATCCACGGACCCCGCACTACAACTAGCGCCCGTCAACTCATTCCACACCACTTTTCAAACTTCTCACCATGTTGATACATTGGAAGACCTCGTTAAGGGATTAGACTGGCAATTGAAGTTGACGTGTATGTTGGCCCGAGGCTTCGACCAACCCAATCGTCGCAGCTTCACACATCTAGCCTTAGGGTCCATTACCTCCGTGTGCACTGTGGGTCATGTCACCATGGAGGTTCTTATATTCCTCCCCATGCCGGTCGAGCCTAATTTCATTCCACTTATCTCGAGGGAGGAACCATATTTTCTACATATGACCGCCGTCCCACCTACCACAATGAATAAAGGTGATCATTTACACCTTCAAGAATTT
This sequence comes from Amorphophallus konjac, assembly GCA_022559845.1. NCBI lineage: Eukaryota > Viridiplantae > Streptophyta > Magnoliopsida > Alismatales > Araceae > Amorphophallus > Amorphophallus konjac. The sequence continues at coordinate 156,343,205 of CM040118.1, read as the reverse complement.
CAACCTTGGGACCGTGTCATGAGGGAACCCATATCGAGGGGTCACACATTCTTTGATCCCTTCGATCCCTTCCTTAGTGAGCCTCGTGACCCACAACCACCATTCCACCTTGTTAGGGAAGTCCCGTATCACACCCCTACCCCACGGGCCAGTCCACCTACACTCCGCAAGGAGCCCATTCATTGGGGTACAGAAAAAGTAAATTCGGCTCTCCTAGCCCACCCAAACCTTCCACGCCTAGCCCACCAAAACCTTCCAAATACAAAGGACCGTCAGTGTATGAATGGTGCATGTTAGGATGTCTAGGATTCCATTCCACCAATATTAGGTTGCGTCGTGTGTATGCATGGCACACATTCAGATGTCCTGGTCCACCATTGCATATGTATGGGTCGGTCTAACAGTAGGTGTGTTTAGGGTTATGTGTGAGTCTGTGTCTTTGTTTATTTTTTCCGAGTCTGCACATGCATGTGTCGAGCATATTAGGAGTTGCATAGTCGGTCTATTGCAAGCTCGTGATGTCAGTCCCTTTTCGAGTGTGAGGCAAGTCAGGTCTAATGAATGTGTTGTAGAACTTGCCAGAATTTAGGATAAGCTCTACAACAATGTCTCGGATCTAGTCACAAAAAGGGACCCAGCGGTGATTCCAAGTGAGTCTTGAACCGTCTCCTCCCTTTGAGAGTGACCCCACCCCGGAGTGTCCACCACTAGCCTCATTCCATAGTAGCATGTGCATATCGAATATATATGAGATGAGCAGGTGACGATTACGTGGAGTGGAGCGTACTCTGCGATACCTGGTACGGTGATAGATCCGCAGGAGCCATACGAGCAGCCGCACCCCTTACTCGACGGGGTCAAGTTCTTTCCACCCGTGGAGAATTGATGGGATTCAACACTGGACACTAACATTTTATTTTTGCATTTGTATCCTTTTGTTTGCATTTATATCCATGGGTTAATTGGGTTTGCAATTGTATGGCATTATAAGCCAATGGGTTAGTCTTTAGAAATCATTGGGTTTCTTTGCAAAAAGGCCATGTAGGCCCGGCGGGACCCCCACCCTCTCTCCCATTGAGCCACCTAGGCTCTCTAGGACCCATGTGGGGCTGGTCTATGGTCCAAGATAGACTCTTGACCAAGTCCCCCCATGTTGACTCCATGAAGGGGGCGCCCCCACTTTTGTCCCCATATGGGGGATTAAACAATTCCCCCATTCCCCCCCTTTTTTTAGTTTATATTTGTTGTATTTGACCACATGGCAGAAATTTCTTCTCTCCCCTAATTAACCCTCCCTAACCCTAGATCTGAGGTTAGTTTAGGTCATTTATATTTCATATAAAACCCATGTATTTTCCATATTTCCATAGATTAATGAGAAGAAATTGTTAGAAATTCCAATTACCCAAGGGCGCCCCCTCCCTCTCCCCTTCTTGCAGCAGAGAATGCAACAGAAATCCATGGTGTGAAGCCATATTCTTGGAGTGATTCCAAGTTCTATCCCTCCCCCTGGGTGTGAAGCTCAGCCACCGCCGCCGCCGCCTCCGTTCGTGCCGCCGTCGAGCCGCCGCAACCAGTTCTTTGAAATGCTATCCAGGATTTCGAGATCTAGAGCAGAAGCTAAGAGAAAAGGTTGGTCCTCCCAATCCGTGTATCTAATGATCTTCAAATTTTGAGAGATAATCCCCCTTGTTGTTACTACCTCCCATTTTAAATTTTGTGTCAATCAGACGTCGTTTGCTATTTTTACCAGTATTTTAGTTCCACCCCTGACAGTCTACCCATCAGCAGATCTGCGAGATAGTGTCTTGTTCTTCTTTTTTTCACGCCCCCTTAACCATCTCCAAAAAATACCAAACAATTTGAGCATGTCCCACACATTCCCCTCCACCCACCATAAAATTCCCAAGATCCATAACTACCATTCCCTTATCAGTTAAAACTCATTTTTCGGCAGATCATGTTCTGTCCTGACTGTCAGTAATCCGAGCCAGTAAAAATTCCTGTGGGAACAGTGGTTTTCATTTCCAATTACTTTGATGGATGGTCATGAAATTAATTTATGTTGTAGCCATTTGAGTCCTCAGTCCAATGACACCGATCTCGCCTCGATCCGCCTCCGGATCTGGGCGCAACAATTATTTTTGTGGAGGCGCGCAATTCTTATCCGTGAACAGGCCAGCAGAGCAGTCCACCAGTTAATTCTGATAAAATACGCCGGCTCATATTCGGTGACCGCCGCTCCCGAAGATCGACCAGCAACCCCTCAACAACCTACCAACCGGTCGCCGCAGCAAGGAGACGCTCGAGCACTGCCGTCTTAGCAGCCGGACCCGCCTGCTGTCCCGTAGGCCCCGCAGAACTGAGCCGGACCAGCATCCCGTCTCCGGCCCGAGAGCCTTCCAGCTTGCTGCCCGTCAACATGAGTTCGATACTCCCGGCGTCATTGTATCGCCCTTTACCTCCCTACGTGGAGTGGGCAATAAAATCATTTCTGTAATTATTGTGAATTATTTGTACCGGGAGTACGAGTCTTGGCCAGGGTCGCCTTCCCCACGCCCGGTAGCGTGGAGGTATCGTTTCCGCTCCCCTCTTTGGCATTTTGCTTACTTCGTATATTTCTATATGCCGCTACTTGCGAGTGATAGGTTAAACTAGCTCGTTAAATACCTTCAATCACCGCTGCGAGAGAGGGCAAAACCCGTCCCGTGACCTGATCCGGGTTTGAGAGAGAGTTGACCACCCAAGCTCATTGCCAGTTTCTCAACCGTGCAGATCCACGCGTTTTACTCGCTTAGGGACATCCGTAAGCTAGAGTCCCAGGTTTGCGTCTCGTCCCGCATTACTTGTATTTTAGTTCCACCCCTAACAGTCTGCCCATCAGCAGATCTGGGTGACAGAGTCATGTTCTTCTATTTTTCCCGCCCCTCAAAACACCTCTGAAAATTCCCAAAATAATTGTGTACGTCCCCCACATAGTCCTCTTTCACCCATAAATTCCACAAGCCCTAAATGCACCACCAACCCCTCAGTCAAAAATCATCTTTAGATAGCTCCCCTCCTGTTCTATTGGATCTGGATTCTGAGCCAGAAAAGAATCTGTGCCACAGTCATTTTCAATTTCAATCCTTTTACTGGATGGACCTGAAATCAACATATGTCGTAGCTTTTTGAGTCCTCTTTCCAACATTGCCAACTGCGTCACCATCCAACACCGGATCTGGGCGTACCGGCCGTTCTCGTGGAAGCGTGCATTTCTGCTCCGAGGCAGGCCTGCAAAAGGGGGTCACAGGATAATTCCAACAAAAATACGCTGGGATAGCTTCAGCAACCGCCACTCCCTGGGTCGACCAGGGACCCTCCGCCACCGTCCTGGTGCCCCGCCACCTTCAGCAGATCCCAGGAGGTCAACGTCCCTTTGGACGTCCGTGTTCGCTGTCCTGCCAACCAGCAAATAGTAGAACCGGAGCCGCTGCCCGCCGCCGCCCGGAACCCGCCTCCTTGCTGCCCGTCAACCCAAATTCGGTGCTCCCGACATGTTTGTGTAGCCCTTTACCTCCCTGCGTGGAGTGGGCGATAAATTTCACTGTTGTAATTATTCATTTACTGTACATCGGGAGTACGAGTTTCGGCCGAGGTTGTCTTCACACGCCCGGAGCGTGGAGGTATCGTGTCCGCACCCCACTTGGCATTTGCTTTACTCATATATATTTCTATATGCCACTGCTTGCATGTGATAGGTCCTAGCTTGTTATAATTTTATCAACGTTGCGAGAGTGAGTGAGTGGAACCCGTCCCTTGACTCGATCCGAGCACGTACAAAAGCAGATACCCGAGACTCATTGCCGGTTTCCAACCGTGTAGATCCACGGGTTTCCCTCACTTAGGGATGTTCACGAGCTAGAGTCTAAGGTTCGCATCCTGTCCCGCATCATCTTGAGAAAACCTACCTCTTGTACAAAGGAAAAGGGTCACGAGATTTAGAGGAAGAAGAAGCTACGGCAGCAACTTCAAGTGTCACGCCCCGAGCGCGGAAGATACCCGTAGATGCGTGACGAGTTTATATCAATCATGTCAATCAGAGTAGTAGTGTATTCGACACAAAGACAGAGTGCGCAAATATAAAGATAACCCAATCCATTTATTCCTTTAATAAGAATGTGTCTATTACAAACCCTTGCAAATACTAGACTCAATAAAAAGAAAGGTACATTTCTGACTCAACAAAAATATAGAGAAGACAGGACGAATGGACACTTGAATAGCTCTAACTCTTTCACTCTTGACCTTCCCCGTCGGTTTGGGTCTCGTCATCGGACTTACCTGAAAAGTATGGAAACACTGAGTGAGCGAACGCTCAGTAGGAAATTATATCTCAAGAACTAGCAAGGGGTTTAAGTAATTACATTTTTATGAATGCACTATAGCTATGCATGCTCGCGTAAAATGACAAGATAGAGAGTATATCAACAAGATAACAAGGTGAACTATGCATGAACTTTCAAGTAATAGATGTCAGGATGTTCAAGCAAGTAATTTCATCATGTCATGTCGAGAACTTGGCTATCACGTTTCAAGCAAGCAAGTACATAAATTACCCTTTTTCGGGTCAAGCAAGTCTTGTCATGTCAAGTTGAGTCAAGTACGAGATTTTTGTGGAATGTCCAATCAAGCTAGTCATGCACTTCGGTACAATGTCAATACCATTATCATTACAACTCCCATGGGCACTAGTACTTTTGGGTGCTCCTCCCAGGACCAGATCGGGCCCTATATGCGCAGGCATTGATCATGTATGTTGACATCCACTTGGTGTATAGCCAATATGGAGTTTCAAGGATAAAGAACTTGTATGAACTTAGAGGTAGATAGCATTTCAACGATTTGAACATGACCATAATGATGATAACAACGGTGTAATCACGAGTATCGATAAAATTAGGAGAAATTGGTTCCCTAACCTGGGTACCATGACAAGTAAGTGCCCGCAAGTAGACGGTCACTCTTTTAATATAGAATTGAGGTCCACAAGAACATCATAATAATGTTGATATAGAATTGGGGTCCACAAGAACATCTCAATAAAGACATGCTTTCCCCATTTATTTAGATACTTCTCATATTATACACATAGCATAACATGAGGGCCGGTATACCTTGTTTCTTATAGAGTGACATGGAAAAAATAGTGTGATAGGTTTTTATGGTACAACCAGCTCAGTCGGCCTTGAGGGAATCCAAGGCTCGATGAGTCTTACGGAGATCTTTATGACTAACTCACTAGTCCAAAGGAACGGAATGTCCAATGGAGAGCTTGTATGTCACTGAGAGTTAGTGGGTAATTGATAAAACATCATGAAACATGGGACTATATTCACGGACTGGAATATAGTGCCGATATATATATATATAATATACATATGAAACCCTCGGTTAACAATAGCAGTATAAAATAGTATCACAGGAAAATAGCGACTTAATCTAAGTCATTAATCATAAAATTAACGCCTTATACAGGGGCGTTTATTTATAAATTGACGGCTTGTTCAGCAGTCGTTCATTCTGTATTTCTATTTTGCAGAATTTAGATAATATGGAATTTTAATAAAAACGCGCCCTGGACAGGGGCGTTACTTTTCAATTAGTGCCCTGTTCTAGGGCGTCAGTTCAATAAGAGACGACCTTCCTCAGGTCGTTAATTCAAGATGTTCCAGGATTAATAGGAACAGGGGTAATTTCAAGGATAATAAAATTTCAGAAAAAGGAATCACACTGTCAGGAAGAGAAAAAATAGCAGGATTCGACAACTATGATCATGCATTAAATTAGAATCATGTTTTGGATAAACATAAAGGTTTTAAATGTGGGTAATTTAATAATTAGATGAAATTGACGACTCAATGCAGGACGTCAAAACTAGAATTAGCGACCTAGGCGTGGTCGTTTCTTTAAATTAGCGCCCTTGATAGAGTCGCTTCTTTTTTTAAAATCCACAGAAAACCCTTTTAAAAACTGTAAAAAAACTATATTCATGCATGCCATGATGGTATTATGATGGAATTAAACTAGTTTGGGCTACGTTCTTGAGAAAACCTACCTTACTGATCTGGGTGAAGACACGGTTAGGATTTGTGAAGAGAAAATGATACTCTGTTTGCAACAGAGTCTTCTGATCACCGGAAGAAGAAGAAGATGATGAAGAACTCCACATCCTTCAACTATATGAGAGTTCCTTCTCGATGCAGGCAACCTACAGGAGAATAAGATGAAGAAGCATTAGTTTTCTTCATAATACTCAACTGAAGGCAGAGGAAGAAGAACACATGTTCTTCACGGTTGACAGCAGCAGCACGATGAAACAGATCGCCAAAATAGCGGTCTAGGTCGATCGGGAGGATATTTATAGAGTTTTAGGAACCCTAATAGAGTTAGAGTTTGATTGGAAGATCTATTTCCCTGTTAGAGTCCTTTCTATAACAAATCTTTTACGTAGTAATCCAGAAACTTGCTCTGGATAGTCTCCTGGTTCGAACGAAACTTGAACGGAACACAAATGGAATTAACGCCTTACGTCAGGGCGTTAATTTAAATTGACGCCTTGGTTAATGTCATTTCTTATGTAAAACGCGTCCATGTGGAGGGCGTCACGTTTACTTGCCATTTTTATTATTTTGGCCGTTTGGGAATTGATGACATCTGCTGTGGGCGTCCTTTCTGGAATTCGCGCCTTGTATAAGGGCTTTTCTTTTTGAAGTAGCGCCTTGAATCAAGGCGTTATTTACATTTTGGTTTATTATTCACTTCTTTAAATCTTTTAATCTTATTTTGATCAATTGGGGTTTTTATTTCCTTTTATTTTTTACCAGGGCTGCTACACCCTCCCCCACTTAAAAGAATTTGGTCCCCAAATTCAATCGCATATATTTATATATATATGGAGAGTGTAGAGTTATATACCTTTTTAGAATAAGTTCAGGAATCGTTTCCTCATATACTCCTCGGTCTCCCATGTGGCTTCGTGTTCTGAACATTTATTCCATTGCACCTTTAACATGGGGATAACTTTATTCCTTAATGTCCGTACCTCGCGATCAAGGATCTTCATGGGCTTTTGTTCATAAGTGAGATCCCTTTGAATTACCAGGTCTCCATGATCAATGATATGTGACGGATCATGCACATATTTCTTCAACATTGATATATGGAATACATTATGAACTTCAGACAATTGAGGAGGCAATGCGATGCGATGAGCAACCTCGCCAACTCTTTCCAGTATCTCAAAAGGTCCAATAAACCTTGGTGTAAGTTTACCCTTAACACCAAATCTCCTTATTCCACGTCCAGGTGATATCTTGAGAAAGACGTGATCTCCGACTTGGAATTCGAGATCTCTTCTTCTTGTATCAGCATAAGTCTTTTGTCTAGACTGAGCTACTTGCAGTCTTTCTCTAATCAACTGTATCTTCTTGGTGATATCCCTTACCATATCTGGACCTAATAGTTGTTTCTCTCCAACTTCGTCCCAGCATAAGGGTGATCGGCAACTCCTTCCGTATAAGGCTTCGAAAGGTGCCATTTGTATACTTGCCTGGTAGCTATTATTGTATGCAAATTCAACTAGAGGCAAGTGATCATGCCAGCTTCCTCCAAAATCAATGATGCAAGCCCTGAGCATATCCTCAACCACCTGATTGGTTCTCTCGGTCTAACCATCCGTTTGAGGATGAAAAGCTGTACTAAAGTTAAGTCTCGATCCCAACGAATATTGTAGTCCTTTCCAAAAATGCGAAGTAAAATGGGGATCTCTGTCAGACACGATTGAAACAGGAATGCCATGTAATATGACTATCTCTTTTATGTATAATGTAGCCAGAACATCAACTGACCATCGACTCTTGATTGGCAAGAAGTGTGCTGATTTGGCCAATCGATCAATGATAACCCATATTCCATCATATCCTCCTTTTGATTTAGTTAGACCCATGATGAAATCCATACCAATATCCTCCCACTTCCATTTGGGAATATCCAGAGGATGTAGCTTTCCGGCAGGCTTCTGGTGTTCAGCCTTAACTTGTTAGCAGGTGAGACAGCGAGACACAAAGTCCGCGACTTCTCTCTTCATTTTAGGCCACCAGAAGGTCCTTTTTAAATCTTGATACATCTTAGTAGATCTTGGATGAATTGTGTACCTTGATCTGTGAGATTCATCTAAGATCTTCTTCTTTAATTCTGGACAATCCGGTATACAAGTTCTATTTTGGAATAACAACCTTCCATCTGAAGCTAGTTGGAACACAGATTGTCCTTCTAGTTTGCCCTTGATTTCTACTAATACCGGATCACTACCTTGGAGTCCTTGTATTTCGGGTAGCAAATCTGACTATATGCTCATGTGGGATAAGGTGACACACCTACTGTCCTTGTCCATGCTCATATTAAGTCTAGTAAATTGTTCTAGCAACTTCCACTCCTGAATCATACAATTGGCTAATAATGCTCTCGGCATTCGACTAAGGGCATCAGCTACCGGATTACCCTTTCCAGGATGATATTGTATAGTAAAGTCGAAGTCCTTAAGATATTCTAGCCAACGTCTTTGCCTCATATTCAATTCCTTCTGAGAGAAGAGATACTTAAGGCTTTTATGGTCAGAGTATACAAGAAACTGTACTCCATAAAGATAATGTCTCCATATCTTTAGTGCAAATACGACCGCAGCCAATTCTAGATCATGAACTGGGTAGTTCTTCTCGTGCTTCTTCAACTGGCGTGAAGAGTTGGCTATAACCTTCCCTTGTTGCCTTAAAACACATCCGAGGCCAATGCCAGATGCATCAGTGTACACTTCGAACTTTTCTCCTTCAATTGGTAGAGCTAAGGCTGGGACAGTAGTCAAGTGATCCTTGAGAGCTTGGATGCTTCGTTCACAATCCTCGCTCCATTCATAGCGTATCTCCTTGTGAGTTAGCCTAGTGAGTGGTACGGCTATCTTGGAGAAATCCTTGATGAATCGCCGATAGTAGCCCGCAAGACCCAAGAAACTACGGACCTCGCTAGCATTGGTCGATCTTTCCCAATTCCTTACAGCATCAACCTTTGATGGATCTACGGATAAACCATCCTTTGATATAACATGCCCCAAGAAAGCTACTTCTCTTAACCAAAATTCACATTTGTTGAGCTTTGCATATGGCTGATTTGTCCTCAATATCTGTAATGCAATCCTTAAATGTTCCTCATGCTCTCCCTTGGTCTTGGAGTAAATCAATATATCATCAATGAAACCACCACGAACTGATCTAGATAAGATCTGAATATACTATTCATCAACTGCATAAAGGCAGCAGGGGCATTTGTTAGTCCGAAAGGCATAACAACAAACTCATAATGGTCATACCTGCTCCTGAATGCGGTCTTATGAATGTCCTCATCCTTGATCCTTAGTTGGTGATACCCTGACCTGAGATCAATCTTTGAAAAATACTTGGATCCAGATATTTGATCAAATAACTCATCGATTCTTGGCAGTGGATACTTGTTCTTGATAGTGAGATGATTCAACTGTCGATAGTCGATGCATAACCTCATGGATCCATCTTTCTTCTTTACAAATAGCATAGGTGCTCCCCACGGGGAAGTGCTTGTCTAATAAATCCCTTCTTGAGAAGTTCCATCAATTGCTCCTTCAGCTCCTTGAGTTCGGCAGGGGACATCCTATATGGTGCCTTAGAAACTGGTCCAGCACTAGGGACTAAATCGATGGTGAAGGCCACTTCTCTTTGTGGGGGTAATCCAGGCAATTCCTTCGGAAACACGTCCGGAAATTCTTGCACAACTGGGATGTCTTCTAGCTTAGTTTCCTTAGTCTCCTTAATGGTGACAAAAGCAAGGAAAGATACACATCCTTTCCTTATTAGCTTGCTAGCTCGGAGAGCCGAAATAAGAGGTGACTTGCTCCGACTCTTAGTGCTAGAATAGACTAGTTCTTGAAAGTCCTTGAAAGTAACTATGCTGTTACGGCAATCCACAGTTGCCTGATACCTAGATAACCAATCTTCTCCCAATATGACGTCATATTCCTTTAGGTCTAAACATATGAGATTGATAGGAAGATTTCTTCCTTTTACTAAGACATCACAGTTTTGATAATGGTGAGTAATATCGGTTTCATCTCCGAGAGGAGTAGATAAAAATATTTTCATCCATTCCGGTTCCATAGGCAGTGGGTTAGCAAACTTCTTGGAAATAAAAGAATGTGATGCACCTATATCAAATAAGACATGTGCAGACTTGGAACAAACTTTCAGTCTACCTTCTACTAGTCCGCCTTCGTCTTCCTCTGTCTCCTTAATCGCGTGGAGACGAGCATTCTTTATTACCGGGCGCTTTCCGTCACCGGCTTGATCGTTGAGTAGGGGACAGTCGGGAATCCGATGATCACGGCTCCCACAATGGAGACATGCTCCAAGTTTCCTCCAACATTCTTCGGCCTTGTGCCCGGCCTTATCACAGTGCTTACATACCACCTTAGCAGGTGTAGTGGTGATGGAGAAAGGTTTGGTCTTTTTAAACTTTTGCTCCTGGGAGGGAATGCCTCCATTACTTGGCCTCTTCTTGAAATTAGGTTTGAAGGTGCCGGAGCTAGTAACATTCTCCTTCTTGTCTTTCCCACGGATCCTATCAGATAGTTCCGTGGCATCTTCTAGTAATTGCGCTCGTCGAACCATCTCCGAATAGACTTGTATGTCCATCGGTGCCAGTTGTGTGATATATTGGGGCCTGAGCCCATTAAGGAATCTTCGAGCTTTCATCTTCTCAGTACTAACTAAGTGTTTAATGTACCGAGACAGCCTAGAGAACTACGCTTCATATTCAGCCACCGACAAAGATCGTTGCTTAAGTGCGGCAAATTCAGCAGCTTTCTTCTATTGAACTCGATCTGAGAAATATTTATTGTTGAAATGTTCAACGAACTCCTCCCAAGTAACTTGTCCTTGATCTAATGTGGCTTCTACCGACTCCCACCAGCATCGGGCGTCTCTTTCTAATTGAAATGTGGCTAACAGGACCTTCTCTTGGTCCGAGCATTACATGACTCTAAAAACACGTTCCGTCTCTCGGATCCAGTGTTTGGCATCATCTGGATCGGTGCATCCCATGAACTTAGGAGGGTTCATGTTCTTGAAGCTTTGGTGGAGACTTCCAGCTCCATGATGTGCACCTCCTTGTGCCACTTGTTGAAGTGCCTGGGTCATACCTTGGAGAGTGCGTTGCATGTTGCGCCATTGAGCACGTTCGGCAGCCATTGTCCTACAATTATAATAGCTATTAGTATGTGATTGCGTTCAAGGGCTTTTAATTCTATGTTGACTTTAACCCTTGGTTCTGCCCCGTCTCACTGGTTAGAGGTTCAGAATTATCCTTGGACTTGGGTTTCCTAGGAATTGAATACCCTAGACTCTGATAACACAAAACTGTCACGCCCCGAGCGCGGAAGATACCCGTAGATGCGTGACGAGTTTATATCAATCATGTCAATCAGAGTAGTAGTGTATTCGACACAAAGACAGAGTGCGCAAATATAAAGATAACCCAATCCATTTATTCGTTTCATAATAATGTGTCTATTACAAACCCTTGCAAATACTAGACTCAATAAAAAGAAAGGTACATTTCTGACTCAACAAAAATATAGAGAAGACGGGACGGATGGACGCTTGAATAGCTCTAACTCTTTCACTCTTGACCTTCCCCGTCGGTTTGGGTCTCGTCATCGGACTTACCTGAAAAGTATGGAAACACTGAGTGAGCGAACGCTTAGTAGGAAATTATATCTCAAGAACTAGCAAGGGGTTTAAGTAATTACATTTTTATGAATGCACTATGGCTATGCATGCTCACGTAAAACGACAAGATAGAGAGTATATCAACAAGATAACAAGGTGAACTATTCATGAACTTTCAAGTAATAGATGTCAGGATGTTCAAGCAAGTAATTTCATCATGTCATGTCGAGAACTTGGCTATCACGTTTCAAGCAAGCAAGTACATAAATTACACTTTTTTGGGTCAAGCAAGTCTTGTCATGTCAAGTTGAGTCAAGTACGAGATTTTTGTGGAATGTCCAATCAAGCTAGTCATGCACTTCGGTACAATGCCAATACCATTATCATTACAACTCCCATGGGCACTAGTACTTTTTGGTGCTCCTCTCAGAACCAGATCGGTCCCTATATGCGCAGGCATTGATCATGTATGTTGACATCCACTTGGTGTATAGCCAATATGGAGTTTCAAGGATAAAGAACTTGTATGAACTTAGAGGTAGATAGCATTTCAAGAATTTGAACATGACCATAATGATGATAACAACGGTGTAATCACGAGTATCGATAAAACTAGGAGAAATTGGTTCCCTAACTTGGGTACCATGACAAGTAAGTGCCCGCAAGTAGACGGTCACTCTTTTAATATAGAATTGAGGTCCACAAGAACATCATAATAATGTTGATATAGAATTGGGGTCAACAAGAACATCTCAATAAAGATATGCTTTCCCTATTTATTTAGATACTTCTCATATTATACACATAGCATAACATGAGGGCCGGTATACCATGTTTCTTATAGAGTGACATGGCAAAAATAGTGTGATAGGTTTTTATGGTACAACCAGCTCAGTCGGCCTTGAGGGAATCCAAGGCTCGAGGAGTCTTACGGAGGTCTCTATGACTAACTCACTAGTCCAAAGGAACGGAATGTCCAATGGAGAGCTTGTATGTCACTGAGAGTTAGTGGGTAATCGATAAAACATCATGAAACATGGGACTATATTCACGGACTGGAATATAGTGCCGATATATATATATATATATAATATACATATGAAACCCTCGGTTAACAGTAGCAGTATAAAATAGTATCACAGGAAAATAGCGACTTAATCTAAGTCATTAATCATGGAATTAACCCCTTATACAGGGGCGTTTATTTATAAATTGACGGCTTGTTCAGTAGTCGTTCATTCTGTATTTCTATTTTATAGAATTTAGATAATATGGAATTTTAATAAAAACGCGCCCTGGACAGGGGCGTTACTTTTCAATTAGCGCCCTGTTCTGGGGCGTCAGTTCAATAAGAGACGACCTTCCTCAGGTCGTTAATTCAAGATGTTCCAGTATTAATAGGAACAGGGGTAATTTCAAGGATAATAAAATTTCAGAAAAAGGAATCACACTGTCAGGAAGAGAAAAAATAGCAGGATTCGACAACTATGATCATGCATTAAATTAGAATCATGTTTTGGATAAACATAAAAGTTTTAAACGTGGGTAATTTAATAATTAGATGAAATTGATGACTTAATGCAGGACGTCAAAACTGGAATTAGCGACCTAGGCATGGTCGTTTCTTTAAATTAGCGCCCTTGATAGAGTCGCTTCTTTTTTTAAAATCCACAGAAAACCCTTTTAAAAACTATAATAAAACTATATTCATGCATGCCATGATGGTATTATGATGGAATTAAACTAGTTTGGGCTACGTTCTTGAGAAAACCTACCTGACTGATCTGGGTGAAGACACGGTTAGGATTTGTGAAGAGAAAATGATACTCTGTTTGCAATAGAGTCTTCTGATCACCAGAAGAAGAAGATGATGATGAAGAACTCCACGTCCTTCAACTATATGAGAGTTCCTTCTCGTTGCAGGCAACCTATAGTAGAATAAGATGAAGAAGCATTAGTTTTCTTCATAATACTCAATTGAAGGCAGAGGAAGAAGAACACCTGTTCTTCACGGTTGACAGCAGCAGCACGATGAAATAGATCGCCAAAATAGCGGTCTAGGTCGATCGGGAGGATATTTATAGAGTTTTAGGAACCCTAATAGAGTTAGAGTTTGATTGGAAGATCTATTTCCTTGTTAGAGTCCTTTCTATAACATATCTTTTACGTAGTAATCCAGAAACTTGCTCTGGATAGTCTCCTGGTTCGAATGAAACTCGAACGGAACACAAATGGAATTAACGCCTTACGTTAGGGCGTTAATTTAAATTGACGCCTTGGTTAATGTCATTTCTTATGTAAAACGCGTCCATGTGAAGGGCGTCACGTTTACTTGCCATTTTTATTATTTTGGCCGTTTGGGAATTGACGACATCTGCTGTGGGCGTCCTTTCTGGAATTCGCGCCTTGTATAAGGGCATTTCTTTTTGAAGTAGCGCCTTGAATCAAGGCATTATTTACATTTTGGTTTATTATTCACTTCTTTAAATCTTTTAATCTTATTTTGATCAATTGGGGTTTTTATTTCCTTTTATTTTTTACCAGGGTTGCAACAGTAAGAACTGCAGCTGTAGCAGTATTAGAACTGCAGTGACGGAAGGAGATGCTTCTGCCTTTACGTTCGTAGAAGAGGGAAGAAGACCTTCCTTCCGTTCACGGTAGTAGGATGTAGAAGGAGGAAGACTCAGCAACAAGAACACAGAGGAAGAAGTAGCATCCTTCCTTCACGTCCGGGACGTCAGCGTAGAGGGAAGTAGAACGAGCAGTAGTAGTAGCCTTAGCTCTTTCGATGGGGCAGGGTATTTATAGAGAAGGAATTCTAATAGGGGTTCAGAATCCTAATGGGAATTTAAATTCCCACGTAAGAATCCTAAAATGGTTCAACCTTCTTATGCTAATCCTTCTATTGCCAAATCCACAGCTGGCATCCTTGTTTTGTTTAGAAAACCCTAAATTCCCATGCATCTCTTCGAACGTGAGGGAAGGGCTATGTTGACAAAAGGGCCTATCTGTGTAGGTAGAATAGATATACCCCTCAAGCCCCCTCCTTTGCTTAACTATGAGGGCTAAACCTATATACGTGAGGCCCATATATATATATGTAGGTTGGGCTTTTAGATGCTAATCGGTTATTGGGTTTCTCAAGTTAGAGGGTTTATCATATCAATTTTAGTTGGGCCTTTGAATTTATTATGTTTTAACTCATCTAGGAATTTTATTTCTATAGGTTTTATCCGGGGTGCTACACTCCCATACCATAGAACTTTGCTCTGCATGGCACTTAGTTCCCACGCTTCCGACTGGGGTATGGCTCTGATACCATTCTGTCACACCCCGTACTCTATACCGTCGAGGTATTGTCTGCTTTGGCCTACCGGCCTCACGGTTTTATCCCTTTCTAAGAGTGATCGGCTCTAGAATGGGGGACTTCCCAGGAGGTCATCCATCCCAGTACTACTCCCCATTAAGCACGCTTAACTTCGGAGTTCTTTTCAAGAACTTAGCCGAGACTTCAAAAGGCACCAAGGTGATATAGAGTATAACTTAGCTATATTTCAGGGTGTTACAACCAGGGTGCCCCCTCCATCCATGCCTAAGTAAACACCCCCTAACCCTTCAAATCCGCTATAAATTCCCCTTAAAAGCTCAAGGGGTAGACATGAAAAGAAGAATATACAACGCATACGCAGACAGACACAGGCACAAAGGCATCCAGCATTCCAGCAAGCATGAGGAGCAAGGCACGTTGGTTGGCTTGTTGTCCGGCTTAGTACACTCCAAGGGTATGTCAAACGTACACCCCTCACATGGCGTCTAGACGCTCCACTCAAGCTTTTCCTTCTGCGTATGGGGCATTATGATAACGATGATCACACTCGCATATCGGGTTCCCCACATATGACGCGTTATGATAATGACGTAGAGGCCATCATGCCGGGTTTGCTCCTGCCATGGGACCATGTGCCCATCGCTCTCCCTAAGTCGATCACCAATTGTCCTGCCCACTGACTCGAGTTAGCCGGACATTGGCCCAAAAGTAACATTTCTGGGACCAGACCTAACTCTCAGACAACATTGGCACTCAGCTTTGGAACCGGCGGCTAACCGCTCACCCTGAGCGGCACCCGGTCTCCCTCGTATGCTAGCTAGTGTCAATTCTTGTCACTCAGTCCAGCCCCAGCAATTTTGTTGTGTCTGTAGCCCTCCCCGCGGGGACCCTCTGTAAAGAATACGCAGACATTCACTTTATCCTGCATTGACCCGGGGGCCGACACGTCTGTTGAGATTGTCCCGTGGCTTGCACCTGATGTACTAGGGCCATCAGAGCCCATTTGTAAAGCCTTTATGGCATCTATAAGGAAAGAATAGCCAGATATCCATTCTTTCCCATGCATCTGCACTAGTGATCTTACATAACCCTCAGCTTGGTCCATATTCAACCTATTCTCCCGAGCCTAGTCTGGTCAGCCTTGCCGGTTGAGTGTAAGGATCACCATATGCCTATAGTGTATACCCGGTCTTCTACCTATGGCTTCAAAGACATACCGGTCCTCCTTCAGCAAAGAACAAAGGTGTTCGGATTCAATCCGATGTAGAACAAATGTCGACTGCTTGCGGTCGGTGAGGAAAGACATCCTACACACGAATACCCACAATCATCTACACTCATACCAATGAATCCTCCTTCTTTACACGTGTTGCCCAAAATCTCGTGCCCACGTGCCATGCCCTAGTGGCACTTCCCCGGCTAAATCTCGATTCCGCAACTGATCATCGAGAAATCGGTTGGCACGCCGACATTCCACCCAGTCATCTTTGTCCCGTTCATCTAGGATGATTAGTCACGCTCTTTCCTGTGTGTTTGTATCGTTCTTTACACTTCCCTATCAATACCCCTGGAATCCCTACGTGCCAAATTGACCCATCCCGGCCTTCCATAAAAGCCGAGTGTACGTTACCGCCATGGAAATCTAGAAATTCCCGCGAGCATTGAAACAAATTGGCACGTCCGATGGGACGTCTCCTACCTTTCTTCTTTCTACTGAAGAGGAGTCAGTGCCAGCCCTAAAGCCATGGTGTCCTTTTCATGTCCTTGCAGGAGAGGTAGAGGAGCGACATCCCCTGCAACTTTCAGTTTGCGCCCCAACAGTCGGTTCATGCCCGACAATTGTCTTTCAACCATCTCACTCACTAGCAACTTGCAACACAACAACAATGGTGGCCATGACTTATGGCTCCATTGTCATCGCTACCCACACTCGAGTTGGTTACTTGTTGACGCTGATCACTTTCGGTGACTTTGCCCTCGTCATTGGCTCGCCCTACTTCCTGGGCGTGGTCCCTGTGGCTGTCCCATAGTCGATTCCAATTCATGTTCCTGTTCATGCGGCTAACGTACCACGTGCTTCTCTAGCACCAGCGACAGACACTAGGCTCGGGGTCTCCACTTACGGCCCCTGCGGGGGTCCCAGATCACCTCTTGCTCGAACATGCATCAGCTCCTGGTCCAGCATCGGCTGACCTCCAACACGGGCACCGCGCCCCAGACCTTGGTCGCCATCTCAATTGCTTCCTCAGGCTTCCAACCCCAAGTCCCAGCCATGCCTGCACCCAACATGGACTCCCAGCCCTGGGTCCAAGGCTCCTCAGCACTTCACTCGGGCTTTCAACCTCGAGCTCCAACTAAGCTTGCACTCAGCACAGGTCTTCAGCCCCGAGTATGAGGCGTCTCAATATCTCTCTCCGACTTTCAATCCTGAGTCCCAGCCAGGCCTACACCCAACATGGGCTCCCAGCCCTAGGTTCAAGGCTCCCCAGCACTCAGCCCAGGTTCACAACCTCAGGTCCCAGCAAGGTCTGTTCCTAACACGGGCTTCTTGCACCGGGTCTCCAACTTCCCAGCTTCACAATGGGGTTTACTCCCCCATTATCTAGCAGTGCCAACCCCCATTATAGGCCTTCCGCCTAAGGGAGCGGTAACCCCGGTGATCAGCATGGGCCTTCGGCCCCGAGTCCCAACAACGTCGGCACTCAACACGGGTTTACAAACTCAAATTCTTGACATCCCAGTATCTCCTGCAATGCTGGCTCTCAGTACGAGGGTGTCACCTTGAGTGTTGGCAACACTTCTCTCAACTCGGGCAGATGACAACACTTGGGTCACCCAAACTTTGGCTTTCAATACGGGCACCCAACCCTGGAGGTCAACCCCAACAATTTTTGCCGACAACACTATTCCGTCGGAGACGGTAGTCCGGGTCTTCTCAGTCTTCCACCTTGCAGCAGAGTCCTCTTCAGCTCCCCATAAGAAACGTCGCAGCAGCCGCATAGGTAGGCGACCTGCTGCTACAACCAGCAATTTTGACAAGACTATTCTTGTCGGTGACTTGAAGATTCGTCTCGATGGAGGCTAGCTGATCATACCACGGGATCAGAATGTGCCTACGTCCCCACCGCCAACCGCTTCAGCCTCCTGAAATGTATGTTAGAGGGCAAAGTAGAATTAAAAGAAATCGGTGCCTCGGAAACACACTGGGGGCATCTATAGCAGTCTGGCACCAAAACTCCCAAGTCCAATTGGAAGAATAGTTACAAGGGATACCAACAACTCTGCCTGAGGAGAATCTGTGTTACCCCAGAGGAAGCTCAAGCCGTTCAAAGGGCACGCGCTAAGAAGCCACTTTGCATGTTCGAGTGTCATGTCACTCGAGACGTTGCCGAGTCGTCATCAGCCCAGTCTGACGACATCCAGCTAGCTAGTCTCTTTCGCTTAAATCGGAAAAAGCAAAATGGGGCTCATACTGGGCTCCGCTTGTAGCTAGCTTCGAGCTCTTCTCAAACAAACCCCAGTCACATGACAGAGGGTCTATCTCCAAGGATCTTAGTCTTTGATAGACTGGGGGCACCAGCCTAGTCTGAGAAATGTCCCCATAAAAAGTAGAAGGTTTGGTTCATCAATGAAGATGTTCGGGTCTTCACATGCTATGCCACTGGTCAACAACCCGAAACCCAGTCTGGTGACATGAACCAGCCACTAGCCCAGCTCAGGAGGCCTCGCTCCCAAGCTCTACCCCCAGTGCCGTCAGGTCACATTGGCACTTCTGCCGAACAACAAGCATTGGAACACGCCGAAGAGCTACTCATAGAGGACCGTGGTTCCCCTACAAATGTAGATCTAGTCAAAAATAATCCGCCAATAGATGAGGCTCAAGATGTGACTCTTGAAACTCCCATGAGGGAGAATCAACACTTGAAGACCATCCTATAAGACCTTCTTCGAGAACGAGATCTTCACCCTCAACATCATGCTAGGCCTTCGACCGAAACACAAACACTACCAGCCGGGCACAATGGTGCCAATGCTTCGACGATAGCTTCCAGAACCTCGACGGTAGTCGGGTTCGGTACGCCACCAATAGAAGCCAATCCGCGAGCATCAAATACGCCGGTGCCAGAAAACCTAATTACGCAATGACAGATGATCGAGCGCATCGTCAAGGCAAAGCTCACCCAGTACGGGGAAGGGGTCGTCACTGTAGACCTTTACAGTGTGTCATACCCACTACATCACCAGTTGAAAAAGCTTCCCCCGTAGTACGCCAAACCCCCAAAGCTGCAGAAGTTTGATAGGCAAGGGTCTCCACATGAACACTTGGCCTATTATATCACGGCCATGGGAGAGCTAGCGTTGGATAAGTCTTACCTCCTCCGTTACTTTGCCACCTCACTTATGGGAACTGCCTTCCAATGGTATTCCCGCCTGAAGCCCAACTCCTTGATCGACTGGGTAGATCTCCAGAAGAAATTCCTCGACCGCTTCCAGACGGCTGAGTGCAAGATCTCCCTGGCAGAGCATTGCTCTCTCCTACAGAAGAAGGGTGAGAGTTCCCTCAAGTTTATCAAAAGATGGCGAGACCTCAGCATGAGGTGCATCAACCCTCCAGCCCAGGAAGATGCCATAACCATATGCCGTAAAGGCCTGGCAGCTGAGGTGACCGAGAAACTCCTCGGCACCAATATCAAGGGCTTTGACTAGCTCAACTCGGCAGCTACCGAAATAGAGATGTTCTTCGCCAACAACCTAGACTATACTCCAACCAAGGGAAAACAAGCGCGAGAACGCCAGACTAGTAAAGAGGTGAATACAGTTGAGTTCACTCCCACTATCAAAGCTAGCAAGGATGGCGAGTCAAGTGGCTCCAATAAGAAATCAGAGGACAAGCCAGCCACTCCTTCTTTCGCAGAGCATATGAAGATGCCGTTCTCCTTCAAAAAGGAGCACATGAAAATGCTCTTCGACCTTTTTATGGCACAGAAGATTATTGAGCTGCGAGAAGCTAGAAAGCCGAATGACGCCCAGAAAGCCGATGACCCCAATGATTGCCCATGTCACTGCATGTTGGGTCATCCACTTGAACATTGCTGCGTCTTCAACACTCAGACATAAAAGCTGATCAGAGACGGCCACATCAAAATGCGGTCTCGTCGATCCTCCGCAGCCACACGTATGGTCCAGGCTCGCTAAGACGGCCCATGTGATTCACTATTCGACTAATGTGATTCACATGATGGCTGCGTTCTCCCTCTCTGACACTGAAATAGAGGAAGCCAGTGCCAGTCAAGCCGACCGCTCACTGTGGTATCTTTGGTGGAGACCCTAGCATAACTACACATCGTTGTTGATAAGTGTCTATTTTCTATGATAATTCATTTCACACACACCATTTTATGTGTATATAATTAGGCAATTGTGCATATTTCATAGTTAATCTCAACTTCGCATATAAATTATGCCTTTCACACAAATTGATTAATTTTGTGATATTATTCTATAAAATGGAGTTGAGGGTCATGAGCTTTAATTCTCCATTGCATAATCACGAGCATTTGTGATTTATGTGCACATTATGGTAATTTTTATGGACTAAATCATAATTTTGTGTGAGCAGGACACTGAAGGTATATGCAGGAAAAGCAAGGGGCAAAGTGTTCTCAAGACCACTAGGGAGAAGCCCTAGGGCGCCCTCTCCATCTCCTTTCAAGATTGTCCAAGCCAAATTTAGCCCCCACCTATTTTTGTTGGAGGGAAAGGAAAATTCAAAGATTTAAATGGAGAAAATCAAGGAGGAGATTGAGGAGAGAATTAACGAGGAGAATCGGGGAGAATTTCCACCCAATTAGGAAAGAGAGAGGGGGGTGCCCAAAACCCTAAGGAGGGGGGCACCTCCTTTCTCCCCTTCCATCATCTCATTTTCTCCTTCTATCCCAACCACCCATCTTCTCTAGATCAATCCTAGCCCTCCATTGATCCCCTTGTGCCTATAAAAATCCCATTCCATGGAGAAAAAGGGGGACTTTTGGCTAGAGAATTTTCTTAAAACTTAGCCACTCTCCTTCAACCCTAGTGCGCCCCTAGCTCTCTCCACCTCTCCCTAGGTCGCCCATAGCATTCTCCCTCTCACCCTAGGCCGCCCTAGGTTCCCCATCTCTCACCCTCCTCGCCCCCATCCTCTCTTCTCCTTTCTCCATCTCACCCTAGTCACCCTAGCTTCTCTCCCTCATCACCATCTCCCTTTCCCTTTAATTCTCTCCTAGGCCATCCCCATTTCCCTTAGCCTCACCTCCATCTCCCCCTAGATCTCTCTCCTCCTTCTACACAACACCCTCCAAAGGCGGCTCCAAGGGAAAGGCGACGTCCACACGGCGTAGGCGACGTCATCCGCATGGTGGTTCGTGACTCAAGGCCAAGAGAGGACGGCGCCGTCATCACCATTGCTACCACCATCTCCAAACTCCAGGCTTTTATTATTTTTATTACTTTTGGGTCATTTTACTTCATTGTAATCTCGTCGCGTTCTTAGTGTAAGCTTGTCTTGTAATTTGATGTACTTTACCTTTAAGTTAATGGAAGAAATCATTCATTTGGTTTAAATCTTGCCTCATCTTCCCTCTCTATCTCTTTATTCTATTTCTTCTTTTGTCTCTTTAAGCAATCACTTTTATAGTGTAGGCACATAGTCATAGGTGTTCTTAATTAATTGTTAGGATAGTTCATTGTTTCATCATTTTCCTTAAGCAAGAAAATCACAAATGCTTTCTAAAAGGAATCCAATGTTCTTAATCTAAAAAAATCTCTTCTTCCCTATGGATTCGACCCTTCTCGCCACTATATTATGTTCTCTTCATCTAAGTGCGAGTTGGAATTTTTAAGATTGGTACGCATGTTTTTAAACAACGAACTTTCACGTAGTAAATTTTTAGCACCGTTGTTGGAGAAGAATGATGATTTTTTATTTAAGAACTTTATTTTTCTTGTGTATATAGTGTACTAATAAAGCTCTCCTTTCTTATTTTTACATAAAAATAAAGCTAAAATCGGACCTAAAATTTGTAAGGAATTAATCTGCCCAGAAAAGTGTCGCAAAAAGCATAATTGTACGCAGAAGTAGAAACCAGAAAATCCAGGAAAAAGAAGCATCGCAGAAAGCAGTAGAACTGTAAGTGAAGGTCTTGTTCTGAATTTTTTTTGAAAATAGAAAATATAAATATAAAAAAGTAGAAATATTTAAAAGTAAGTTTTCTTTACTTTCCTTAGTCTTTGGATTGAGTCGTTTGTTTCAAAAAAAAAGAGAACGAGGGATCGCTCTTCAAGTAAGTACCCAAACTTTCCTTCTATCATCTTAGTTTCATTTCTTTACTTTCCATATCTTGTCGCTATATAGGTTCATAAAAACAAATCACTTGAATCAAATAAAAGCTTTCATTGTAAGATTAGCAACCACACCTTCTTGTTTTAGGACATGCATCATTTAGAATTGCATTTTTAGTTGTTTCTATTTTGTCAAGTTTCCCTTTGTTGAAGATTGTGGGGCAAGCTGAGATCTCTAACTTTCCTAAAAGCATGTTCATGCACTTCCATGCTTACATAGAACACCTTGTTTGAACTTTGATTGTTGCATATCATTTTAAAATATCTTAAGGGCATTACCCTCTAAACAATATAAGGTGGGGATTTGATCACCCTTCCTTAGCCCAAAAATCACAACCTCTTGCATCACCTAAGCCTAATAAAAATTTAGTAAACATTGGCCATAGGGTTCATTTTGAAGCTTAGGCCCATATTAGGCCCATTACCAATTTTGGAAATTGGTGTTTAGACTAGGGGTCCAAAGGCAAATGCCTTAACCGGGCTTATGGTTACTTAATTAGGTCCCTACGAGAGTAGGGGCAGCCTCCCACAATCCCACCTCTTACCTGGCCAGTGGAAGATCTTGATAGTGGACTTGAGTGGACTTAGGATGATTTGTGAGAAATCTCACTTTTAGGTCTATGTCATCCATTTAGTCTTAGGTTAATTGTTTGATAACTTGTTTATGATTGTTAAAAATAAAAATAAAAAAATAGTTCAAAAAAAGTTTTTTATCTTTCTTTTTGAAAAAAGAACTAATTCTAAAAAAAAAATTCAAGAAAAAAGAGACAAATTTGTTTGGGCTAGGCTCACTTCTTAAGATTCAAATTTTTAACCATGGTTTATGCAAGGGAGAAGATCTCAGCACCCTGACTTAGTTGAGCCCATTAGTGAGATTGAGCGATTCATTTTTAATCAGGCCCAAAATCAAATCCAACCCATGGCTGAACAACACCAACTAGGGGTACCCAAACAGATGAAGGAATATTTTATTTCTTCTAATTATCAGCCATCCACTTGTATCCAACTGCCTAATGTCCCTGATCTGTAATATGAGATCAAATTTAGCACCATTCAGATGTTCCCATCCTTTTATGGGAAAACCAATGAATACCCCTATAAACATCTTGATGAATTTTTAGAAATTTGTTCCACTATGAAAATTCAAAATTTCACATATGATGCCTCTGCCTGACCTTATTCCCTTTTCCACTTAAGGACAGCCAAATATTGGCTAGGGACTCTAGGAAAACCTATTGGAACATGGGCAGATTTACAACATGAGTTCCTTAAGAAGTTCTACCCCATTGGTAGAACCAACACCATGAGACGCGCAATCATAGGATTCACGTAACTCCCAAACGTACAAATAAATGAATCATGGGAGCGATTTAAGGAACTCGTCAGAAAATACCCACATCATGGGCTTTCCAAATGGCAGATAGTATAAGCCTTCTATGAAGGCTTAGATGATCAAGTTAGGTAGATTCTGGATGCATTATGTGGTGGGGCTTTGATGAGCAAAAGTGAGGATGAGGCTTATGACTTATTCGAAATGCTGAGTGAGAATTCAATCAACCATGCTTCATTATCCTCATATGAGAGAACCATTGGGCCCTCTAAACGGATCGGGATGTATCGTGTGAAACCTGAAGCCAGAGTGGACGTGAATTTCATCTATCAAAAATTCGACAAGGTGGACATCATGGCCAAAAAGCTAGAGCAAGTTGGTATGGTGGACCACAAGTTAGACCAGCTTCTGGCCCAAAACAAACAAGAAACCACCATCCCACCTACGTCCAACCCATACCCGGACCCAACACACCATGAGGTGTGTACTTTATGTGCTAGCCCAGACCATCATGTGTCCGATTGTCCGATAGCAGCCTAGTTACCACCTTTCATACAGGAGCAAGTCCAATCAGCTTAGGGGTTCTCTAAGCCCAACTATGACCCATTTTCTAACACCTATAGCCCGGGCTGGAGGAATCACACAAACTTCAATTAGTGAAATCAACAAGCTCCTACTCAGCCCAACAACCCCTCTGCATCTCAAACTCACAAGCTACCCATCCAACATCCATTACAGGCTCAGCCACCATTTTAGAGAAATGTTTATGGTCGGGGACTACAAGCCCAACAACCACCTCCCCGATTCAACCAGGGGTAGGCCCCATACCAACAACCTCCTCAGCCCAATTTTGGGCAACCTTCCAATTTTTAACAAACCTATGAACCTCCTCTGCAACACCACCAGGACTCTTAAACTGATGATAGATTACATCAGTTACAACAACAAATTATGGCCCAAAACCAATCCTTCCAACAGACTATGCAAGCCCAAAGTCAATCCTTCCAGCATACCCTCCAAGCTCACTAGCAAACTATCTCTATGTTGGAGACCCAATTGGGCCAATTGGCTGAAGCCACCATGAGAATGGAAGTGGGCCAATTGCCTAGTCAGCCCATTGCCAACCCACAAAATAATCCCCCGGACTTCCCACAACCGAACTTCCCCAAGAACCAGCCAATTCCCCCTCTCCTCCAACACCCATTAGGCCAAGTACCACGAAAGGCCCACAACTCGAAAATGCAAAAGCAATTTCGGCCTTAAGAAGTGGTAAAATCCTCCAAGATCCCTAGGGGTCTACTCCTACTTCATCTATCATGGCCCCAAAAATATCTTCTGATAGTTAAGAGGAACCCATCCAGGAAGAGGATGTCAAGGGAAAGAGGAAAATAGAGGAAGGGCCTAGCACTTATCAACCTACGGTGCCATTTTCCAGTGCGTTAAAGCCCAAAAACAAACAACTAGCCCATAATGAGGAGATGATGGAGCTCTTCAAACAAGTACACATCAACATCCCTCTCCTCGATGCCATCAAACATGTCCTAGCCTATGCTAGATTCTTAAAGGAGAAGTGCACTCCTAGGCAGGTGCCACGAGTGACCCCAGAAAAGGTTCGACTTCTTGAGAATTTTAGTGTTGTGGTCCTCAACCAACTTCCAAGGAAGTTAAAAAACCCTGGAGCACCTCTTATCTCTTGCAACATTGGGGGTGTGACCTTTGATAAGGCTCTCCATGATTTAGGAGCCAGTGTGAATTTACTCTCCACCTCCATCTATGAGCAGTTTGACATCGGTGAGCTCTAGCCTACACCCATTATTCTCCAGCTTGTCGATAGGTCAATCAAAACTCCAAAAGGCCTTATTGAGGATGTCATTGTTAAAGTGAATGAGTGATACTTCCCTGCCGACTTTCTCATATTCGACATGGTCTCTCCCCAAAAAATCAAACATACTCCTATCATTTTGGGTGGACCATTTTTAGCCATGGCTAAAACTAACATAGACTATGTGTTAGGAATTATGGACATATCTTTTGGGGACCAAAAAGTCAACATCAACATTTTCAAGGCCTCCAAATTCCACAATCAAAAAGGAGATTGTTATGCTATTGATACCATTGAGGAGTTATTGGAGATAGAAGGGGCCAGTAGGACCAGCATGAGAGAAGAAGTTGACATCTTGTCAACTACACTTAGGACGTGGCCCCCAATTGAACCCTTGCCCCAACTTATATCTAAACCAGCTCTGCCATTTTTGCAATCCCCTCTACAAGTTGAATTGAAACCATTGCCAGACTCTTATAAGTATGCATTCCTAGGCCGAGACCATACCTTACCAGTCATCATAGCTAATGACCTTCAACCTAATCAGGAGGAGAAACTATTTGAGGTCCTTAAATCTCATAAGGGGGCTGTAGGTTGGTCTGTCATTAATCTTAAAGGGATTAGTCCATCCATTTGTCAACACCACATTTACATGGAGGAAAATGCTAAACCAAGCAAAGAAATGCAGAGGCGATTAAACCCACACATGAAGGAGGTGGTCAAAAATGAGGTGGTGAAGTGGTTAGATGTCGGGATCATCTACCCAATTTCTTATAGTCGGTGGTGGGTCAGTACAACCCAAACGGTCCCAAAGAAATCAGGACTGACAGTGATTGCCAATAATCAAGGGTAGTTGATACCTACTAGGTTGACCATGGGATGGAGGGTCTGCATTGATTATAGAAGGCTCAACTCCATGACCAAGAAGGATCTCCTTCCACTCCCATTCATTGTTCAAATTTTGGAAAAATTAACGGGGCATAAATACTTTTGTTTTCTAGATGGGTACTCTGGATACAATTAGGTGGCTATATACCCAGAGGATCAAGAAAAAATCACATTCACATGTCCCTATGGAACTTTTGCTTTTCGGAGAATGCCCTTTGGACTATGTAATGTGCCTGTCACATTTCAAAGATGCATGTTAGCAATTTTTTCTAACATGGTTGGCAACTTTTTAGAGGTTTTCATGAATGATTTCTCTATTTTTGGGGACAAATTTGATTCCTGCCTTGACCACTTAGCCAAAGTAACAAAGAGATACATAGACACTAACCTTGTCCTCACTTGGAAAAAGAGCCATTTCATGGTTAAAGAGGGCATAGTTCTAGGGCACAAAGTGTCGACAACAGGGATTGAGATGGATAAAGCCAAGGTTGAGCTCATTGCCAAACTACCACCACCCACCTCAGTCAAACAAATCTGATCATTCCTGGGTCATGCCGGCTTCTATCGCCGATTTATTCAAGATTTCTCCAAAGTTGCTAGACCCCACACTAATCTACTGGCTAAGGAAGTCCCATTTCACCTTGACCAATCATGTCTAGAGGCTTTTGAATCATTGAAAATGGCATTGACCAATGCCCCGATCCTACAAACTCCTAATTGGTCATTACCTTTTGAAATTATGTGGGATGCCTCATATTATGCTTTAGGTGCTGTTTTGAGACAAAAGGTGGATAAAAAGTCTGTGGTGATTTACTATGTGAGCCGTACACTCGTTGATGCCCAACTTATGTACACCACAACAGAAAAAGAGTTACTTGCTGTTATCTTTGCCCTTGAAAAGTTTCGGTACTATCTACTGGGGGCCAAAGTCATTGTGTTTTCTGACCATTCAGCCCTTAGACACCTGCTATCTGAAAAAGATGCCAAACCAAGGTTGATCAGATGGATCATGTTGCTACAAGAATTTTATTTGGAAATTCGGGATAAAAAAGGGAGTGAAAATATTGTTGCCGATCACTTGTCCTGGATTATAACATTAGACACCACACCCTTAAAGGATTCATTTCCAGATGAGCACCTCCTTAGTGTTTCTCATATTTCACCCCCATGGTATGCTCACATTGTCGATTATTTAGCCGTGGGAAAAATTCCTGAAGGTTGGTCTAAACAGAAAAAAGATCGTTTCTTTGCCAAGCTCAAGTACTTCTTTTGGGAAGATCTTGATCTATTTCATTTAGGACCTGACCAAATCATTAGGAGCTGTGTCCTTGAGAGTGAGCAACACAGTATTCTGACATTTTTCCACACCTTAGCTTCTGGAGGCCATTTCTCAGGTATGAAAATGGCAGCCACGGTTATGAAAAATGGGTTATACTGGCCCACAATATTCAAAGATGCATTCGAATTTTGCAAGTCCTGTGTGCACTGTGAAGCTGTGGGGAACATGTCACACTAGGACATGATGCCTTTAAACCCTATCCTGGTTGTTGAAATCTTCGATGTATGGGGAATTGACTTCATAGGACCGTTTCCACCATCTTTTGGTCATGAGTACATTTTGGCGGCGATGGATTATGTGTCTAAGTGGATAGAAGCTATAGCGACTAGAACTAATGATCACAAAATTGTCATGAAATTTATTCGTAAGAACATTTTCTATCATGCCCCGAGACATATGTATAGCAGAAGTAATATCGGCAATACGCCTCGAGCAAGCAATATAATCAGAGCACAATAAACATCCACATAAAGATGGAGTACATAATATTTGACCAAAATTCTAACTTTTATTGATAATAATGATCCATAATTACAGAAAGTTGACTCATGGTCTACTAGACTCAAGAACAATAAAAATTACATTGTGAGACTTAATAAAGTAAAAATTGAAGTCCCGCGATCAATAACACCCAAGAGGGATGATTACAACTTTTAGCAAATTTTTACCCGATTTAAAGGAGTATGATGAAGCATCAACTAGGAATTCAAATCTGTTTAACAACAAGCTAGATTTATCAAAATCTATTTACACGATAGTTCCTTGGTATAAGGCGGAGGTGTGAATCCAGAGATTCTACTCACGTAAGATGCTATTGTCCTGACAAGAGTGATCTTGTCGATTCAAAAACACCTTTTGATATACCAAAGATCTATTTAGTTAAAAGACCGATTATGCTAAATCTGAAAGATCAAACCCGAAATAACAATATGCACTAACAATCACATGGAATGGAGGTAGAAGAAATGAGCCAAAGAACACAATTCAAATCACAATGCACGATGATTTTTAACGTGGTTCGAATGCAACGACGGCAACCTACGTCCACCTCTCACCAAAACTCGGTGAGGCTTCACTACTGTAAACCAGGATGGGGATAAATCCCCAACAAAGAGCCGAGCTCCAATACACACGCAGGACGACGCCTGCAAACACACGGGGAACAAACCCTAACACACACACACACACACACGGGCACACCCCCCAACACACACACATGGAGAATAAGTCTCCCACACGATCTGACGACCGGATCACAAACACACACACACACACACACACACGCTGCAACAACCGCAGCATAATAAACCACACGACCGTACGCAGACAGTCACACACACACAAACATGCAGATCTGGGTAAATCCACACACACACACACAAGGGTAGATCTTGAAACAATTCGCACACACACACACAGAAGTGTAGATCTGAAACGATCCACACACACACACACACTGATGTTCACAGATTTAGAAGATTACACACATGAAGCTCAAGAAATTTAGCAGAAGAAACACAAATGAAAAACTTCTGATTTAGGCTCCCCTTGAGTAGATGATGCAGATTCTGAATGAAGCTTGCTTCTCCACTTGATTCCCAATTGATTGGCTTCTTCTAGATCTTGAAAAGCTTGAATTTGATGAAGAACTTCTGGATGGATCACTGTTCACGGAGTTATTCCTACAACCCTTTTTCTCCTTTGATAGCCTCCCTTTGATCCCCTTACTTCATTTGGGTTTTTTGGCCCAAGAGTTGTTTTTATAAGACCTAGGATGGTCAAGGGACAAGCCAGAAACCAAATCCACGATTTTAGGCAAGTTGTGAGGCTTTTAGTCCAAAAAGTCTAAGAGGAAGGCTTTGAACACACTCAAGAAACAAAGTAAACAAAAGCTTCCTCGGGGCTGGCGGTCGATCGGCAGGAGGGGGTGGTCGACCGGATATTTACAGAGTTTGAACTTTTCAGCACTGGGAAAACCGGTCTACCGGCCCTAGGTTGGCGGTTGACCGAAATCTAGAAAATTCCAGATTTCTAGGTGCTTGTAAATCAGGTCGACCAGACCAATCTTCTAGGTCGACCGAACTTTGGAAATCCTACAAAACAACATAGTTCAGTCCATGGATTATATCATTATAGAATATACTATAACACCACACATTGTTCCATTCAATTTCAGTTGGTTTGGACTCATTCTAAGCTTTTGAAACACGATCCTTTTGAGGTTCATATCTTTGTTCAATTCATGCATTTTAGTTTAAATCTGGCTTTGATTATGCACGGAATGCATTCAACATTATGAAAAAGACTTATGAAATCTCATTTCAAAATGATTCTTTGTGGAAATGTAAGGAACAAGTTCAACCCATTAAGAGCACATGAAAAGATATACATGAGAAACCTTTGAAAGCTTGAGTATCATAGCTTCCAATCTATTGATCAAGGTTAAGTCAATAGATCCACCAACAATCAAATTCATATATTCAAGCATAGAGAACCTTTTCACATCAGACCAAATCAACTTCCCATGGAGGCTAGTCGACTTTACTTGCTTTACCAGAATTGAGAATGCCATAGCCTTAACAAGGGTTCTTGAAGAGAATGCCATAGCCTTACCAAGGGTTCTTGAAGAGTGTAGACAAGATTTACCACTTGTTTTAGATTGTAGATAGCAATGTGCTTATCCACATGTTGTTTTACCATCCAAGCGACCACCATGATGTTTTATCCTACAATTCAAGATAGTCAAGGTTAATACATCATGAGATGCACAAAGACTTTGTTCACGGTTAAAAACTATGAAACCTCCTGAAAAACCAACAATTCCAACCAAGAATCAAGACCATATAGCAATGCATTTAACCAACATGTTTGAGCCTACCTCAAAAGCCATTTGCCATCTCAACCATATTTGAACAACAACATGAGTGCACACTGACATCAAGAACATGTGCAAGCAAGAACATGTGCAAGCAAACATAAAGTTTAGCTATCATCAAAAATATATGCAAGACATATACAACAATCTCCCCCTTTTTGATGATGACGAACTTTATGACTAACACAGACAAGATCATATTCTTCTCCCCGTTTGACATTATCAAAAAGTGTGAGGATGGTAATGAAGTTCAAATTTCAGCAAGCAGATTCATAAATCAATGAGAGCCCACTTCAGAAGTTCAAATGAGGCAATAGTAAGGTAAGGATATGGGGAACAAAAGACATGTTGATTCTTTATGATTCCAATTGTTGATTATGGAGACAGAAGGGTGTGTAGTCTTAAGAGTTGCAAACCAATATTCAAAAATAAAGATGATACCATTCAAAGCCAACACCCCATGTAGATAAGTGTAAAGAATTTGAAGTCTAAAATTTTGGAATTTTATTGATTTTCAGATTTTAAATTTTATTTTGAAATACATGAAACTAGATACATACAAATGATGACATATGAAATGCACACATTGCAACCAAGCAAGTATATATATAGACATGCAACATATCTCACCCTTACTTATTTAAGAAGGGAATGGGTATAAGAAAGATACATGAGAGTCATGACAACCAGAATGCACATGTGTAGCACATAGGAGATTGTGCAATCATATAGGAGATTCATGCAATTGCTAAAGCAATCAATCAATTTTATGAATACATAATAAATCAAATTTCCAGATGTGTAAGTGAGTAACATGAAAAATGATAATTTCAATATGGATATTCAGATTTTCAGATCAACACAATGTGACATTTTATAGACTGCACTTCAATTTTGAGAACATCGTATTGGAGACTACACTTTACCACAAAGAAATTTTTAAAATTTTTTTTAATTCAAAAATTTTAACAATGACAATCACAATTTTTGTAAGAATGATCAGGTTCAAACAATTCATTTTTACGCGAGTAGACGCATGGAACTCATGCCAGAATCCCCGGTTACTCAGAATATTGAACTATTTCACTTCATTTTGAACATAGGTACTTTAGTGAACACTTTTCGGAAATGAACCACATCACGTCTCAGGTGACGTGCATCTAATTTACTCAATGAAGCAAAGCATTGATCTGTCTTTTTTTTTTTCAAATTCTTTCTTCAAAAATTAGGCAAGCAGCTTTTTCCTCAACTGCCTCTTCAACATATATGCAGCAAGTTTAATATCTCTAGAGTGTTGAAAAGAAATTCCTATATCCTTATCTTTAACACTCTTTTTCACATTTTATGCATGATGTGTGCGAATTTGATTCAGCATGTATACCGAAAATATTATGAATACATAACACTGTAGCTCCCCCTAAATAGATGCACTTATCAAAAATTTATTCCCACTGAGTGTATGACATGAAACACTCTAGTAATGACTCATATGCACCGTTATTAGCAAGAAGACATAAGGTCATAGAAAATCTAAGGATAGAGGTGAATAGCATATAATAACATGCAAGCACACAAGGGGAGTACATGTAATTATGCAGTACAAAATGAGAAGATATGTAATCCTTGTGGGTCCCAAAGATATGATACCAATGTTGGAAGAATTCATTTTAGCAAATATGCAATATGAACAATGTTCAAAATGGTGCATTTCAAGATATGCATGATATGCAGAGAATGATATGCAAGTATGCAATGTGATGCAAGGTTTCGGATTTTCATTTCAAGGTTTTATATGGATTGCAAAATTTAACATTGGTGCAAAATACAAGTTTTCAGTTTTTCATTTGGATGATCTAAATGCACCTAATATATTGAATTATAATGCATGCAACCTATAACTATGTGAGAATGGAATGTAAGATGCAAAATCAAGATGAAAATTTGAAGCAATTCATCATAAGCATATTGCATGTTACAATTGGAGATCACCCAGTCAATAGAAAATGAAACAGCATTCATTTGAAGTTGTTTAGCTAGCAAGACTCCCCCCTCGACAAATACATGAATTTCAGAAACATTCATTGAAAGTGCAATGTGTTCTCTTATGAAATGGGGCTAGCTAACAAAGGAGCATAGAATCGCATCAGAAAATTCATTCAGGCCAAACATTCGATTTCTTCGAGTTCTGGTATGAGGTGGAGAACTTTGGTCCAAAAATCAACTCACGCATAGTGAGAGTTTCCAGGTGGACGTAATCCACCTTTTCACTACCCAGTATTTGATATACCAGAAATGCAGTTAAGTTCAAATTAGCCATTGAACATACAGTTCCAATACAGAATTGTTCAAGAAAATAGATTTAGACATCTTCACCACATGAGACATTATTAATAGTTCAAAAGATGATGCCATCTACATGAACCTGAACCACTAACATGTTTTTAACTGAATTTCTTGTGAATAGGGTCTGATCAACCTTACCTTTCGTGAGTTAATTTTCAGGTAAAAATGAGATGAGCCTCTCATACCATGCCCTTGGTGCTTGCTTCAGTCCGTACAAGACTTCCTGCAGCTTGTACTCATGTTGTGGATGTTGAGTCGATCCTGGAGGTTATTTTACAAAAACATCCTCTTGATGTTCCCATTAGGGACGACAGTTTTAACATCCATTTTAAGATGATTTAAGGTTCAGTGATCATGTGTTTTAATAGGAGAGTCAGAACTACTTCTAATCAAGTAGTCGGTGCAATAGATTCATCAAAATCACTACCCATCTCCTGGTAGCAGTTGAGGGAATTCACAACATCTTTATCCTTGCAATATACTCCTTCAGTTGACTCAAGCTTGGCCATGGCTGGCCCAACATCACTTAGATTTTTGGGAGTGTGATCTGCATCCAAAGTTGAAGAGATTTGATTTGTCAATTTTGATTCGGATTTATTAACAATGACATGAAGAGTTCCCTTAGCAACTAACATCCCCTTAAGAAGCTCTAGACTTAATGCATAACTCAAGTGTGAACCTAAATACTAAGTTCATATGACGAATCTGGTGACTCCCCCTCAATGTGTGCATGACTGTGAGATGTTGAGTAAAATTCTAATGCCATATGCAGCCTTTAAGTACTTGACTCATAGTACGGGGCAGAGAGCTTAGATCCGAAGATCACCTCACGCATGGTGATAGTTTCCAGACAAGCTTAACCTATCTTTTCACATGTCACCATTCGATATACGATGCAGTCATGGATGTAATGAAGGGAAGAGAATTGCAATGCATTATGACATGAGTTTACCATGTTGAACTTTTGCAAGACAGGATGTGAAGGCATATGATAAACTTAATGTATGCAGTAAAGGTTAATTTGAAGGTTTCCAAACTCTTCTTCAACAATATGATATGTGACAAGTGATATGCACAGAGATATGCAACTGATTGCGGATTAAATGCATGTACAGACATATGCATAATCACATAACCATTCAGCACACAGACATATGCATGATCACATAACCATTCAGCACATAGACATATGCATGATCCCATAACTATTCAGCACAATATGAATCAAGACGTGGCACAATTATTGGAGAGAGTAAGAGGGATATCACATGAGTATTCAGATTTTAGTTTTTGATTTTTCTTTTAACCTGACTTATCCCACTTGGCCCGTGTGCCTTATCTTCTTGACTGAAAACATGTTTCAAGCTTCATATTTCCAATGCACACCTGTAAAATAGATTTCTCATTTGGCATTCTTAGGTACCCAAATCTTTTTGGGTGCTTCTGGCTTAGCAGCAACATTGGCACGTGGTTTCCAATTTGTGACAACATTCAAATCATCATTTTTCATAAAAAAATAATCATGCATCATATGTCCAGATTTACCACAATAATTACAGCACGACTTTGAGTACTTAAAAGTGTGAGGATTTTTTGAAGCATATGACTTTTTGTTCCAATATTGTTTCCAATTGGCAAGAGGTGTGTTAAACACATTAGAGATCATAGGTCGACCTTCCCTTGATTTTGGCTGAGGATAATGGGTCCAGAACATAGGATGTGTTGACACCATAGGTTGGTAGTGTTGTTTAGCCTTGGGATGCATCGACCTACCCCTGCCTTTACCATTGTTCATTCTTTTCATGTATGCTTCTAAATCATCATTCTTCATTGTAAAGCAATCATGCATGGCATGCCCATGTCTTCCACAATAAAAATATGAGATTTTCTTTCTAGGTGTATGTGTGTGTGTGGCAGAAGTATGTTTAACATGCATAGTGATGCCAATAGCATTTTTGGATTTTTGATGCAAATTGACTTTCTGATTTGTATTTTCTTTTTGAATCACTTGGACAAAAGACTGCTTTGGGGGTGAAGTAGAGGTACTGGCTATATTTGAACTATGAACAAAAGAGATATAAATCTTATTCACAAAAGACTTCTTTTTTACAGGATTGTAGCCAATCCCTTCCCTTTGAAAATTAACTTTCATGCCCAAAAGTTTATCCAGATTATCTTATCCATCCACAAACTTAGACAACGAACTATTCAAGTCCTAGATTTCAGATTGAAGTGATGAAATGTGCAATTCTACACAAGCAAATTCTTCTTCATACCTAGCAAGCAAGACATTCGACAATGCATTAGTGGTCTTGAGGCTGTCTACTTCCTATTGTAGTCCATCCACATTTTCACATTCATTTTCAGCCACAAACTTTCCTTTTTCTAGAATCATCAATCTTTCAGAAATGGCCGTGTTCAATTCCTTCAGTTTCTCATTTTCTTTTTCAAACTTTTTATCATGAACATGTTCATTTTGAACATTGTCCATTGAACTTTTTTTTATCTCTCAGCTCTTTATTTTCATTTCTCAAGGAGGAAATTTGATCTTTATGAAATTCAATGTCGAAGACATGAGCCTTAATCAATTCCTCTAAATGTGAGCATTTTTTACATGAGGAATCACAGTTATTTTGTTCAACATTCTTTTTCAATTTTTTATTTTCAGATTTTAGTTTCTTATATTTATTTGCAAGCTCATCGTATGCAACCAATAGATCATCAAGAGATATATTTTCAGAATCTGAATTTACCTCCAAGGGTGATCCATTCTACTGATCACTGTTGTGATCAGTCATGCCTGCCATAAGACATTTGTCTTCATGCTCTTCCAGGAAGCCAGCTAAGCCATCCAATATGTCCTTTGCAGAGCTGCAACGGCAGACAAAGGGAAAACTATTAGCATTAACTGAATAAACTTAGAACCAAGCAATTTTGATCATGCTGGAACTTATAATCTGCAGTCCAAACAGATTTGTCTGTAGGCAACTCATAAGGACCATGTGAAATAAGCTTTCATAGCTTAGGATCATATGAGTTGACTAGACTGCATATTCTTCCTAACCACAAATCAAAGTTAGAACCATCAAACACCGGTGGAGAATTCAAGGTGTACATTTTGGTAGTCATTGACTTGAATCTCTCTAGATTGTTAAATCTATGAAAAATTGAGCCTTAGCTCTGATACCAATTGAAGTCCCGCGATCAATGACACCCTAGAGGGGGGTGAATTGGGTGATTACAACTTTTAGCAAATTTTTATCCGATTTAAAGGAGTATGATGAAGCATTAACTAGGAATTCAAATCTGTTTAACCACAAGCTAGATTTATCAAAATCTATCTCCACGATAGTTCCTAGGTACAAGGCGGGGGTGTCAATCCAGGGATTCTACTCACGCAAGATGCTATTGTCCTGATAAGAGTGATCTTCTCGATTCAAAAACACCTTTTGATATACCAAAGATCTATTTAGATAAAAGATCTATTTAGATCTATTTTGATATACCAAAGCTTCTTCACAACAGCCTCCCTGTAGACATAAATATTCAACGACTGGGTATTCAACTGTCCTCCATCTGCTCATGCTGTCAGACCCATCAGAGGGAAAGTCTGAATCATTTATTCATACACAGTGAACTAGCCTCACACATATGGTCTTATTTCCAAGCTGTGGGGCTGCCTTTGGAAGGGAATTCTGTTGCATCCTTTATATCAAATGATGCTCGACACATAAGGCTGAACTCTGCTTTTGGCTTCCTAATTCTAGCAGTGATTGGATTTGGCTGCTGGGATGTTTGGAGAACTAGGAACTCTGTGAGATATGATGGCTGCGCATTGTCCAAAAGCCGGATCCTACACCAAATCAAAGCCAAAGTTCAGCAGGCCTGCAAAAATGCTTCTTACAAAGAATATGATATTAGCAAAAGAAGGATTCTAGACTCTTCAGGGATTTCTGTCTCAACTTCAATTGGTGTTCAGCTGAAAATCATTAAATGGGTTTCTCCCCCTTGGCCATTCTTAAAATTAAACACTGATGGGGCTTGCAAATCCGATGGATATTTTGGAGGAGGTGGTGTCATCAGAGATCATTATGGAAATGTTCTCCTAGCATTCTCCCATTTCTATGGTCAGGCCAACAGCATTGTTGCAGAGGCTAGAGCCCTCATGGATGGAATACACTATTTGCATACAATCTCAGACCGTCCAGCCTATATTGAATGTGATTCACAGGTTCTAGTCCGGGTTGTTAACAAGGAGTATAATTGTCTATGGTCAATTCTATCTTATGCAAGAGAGATCTGGAGGTCTATTACTCAAGTTGAAAAGATTGTCCATACTTACAGAGAAGGAAATAAAGTAGCGGATCATCTGGCCTCTTTAGCCTGCTCCTCCAAATGTAATGCCTTTTTTTCCTATAATGAGTTACCCTCTGTTATAAAGGGAGAGGCTCGAATGGATAAGCTGGGTATGCCCAGCATCCGTCTGATGTAATTTTCATTCATCATATTCAGTAATAAATTCACCCCCTAGTGGCCGATGGTCCTCATCTGCTCCTAGGTAGGGCTTTTTGGAATAAAAAAAAAGATCGATTTTGCTAAATCTGAAAGATCAAACCCGAAACAACAATATGCACTAACAATCACACGGAATTGAGGTAGAAGAAATGAGCCAAACAACATAATTCAAACCACAATGCACGATGATTTTTAAGGTGATTCGGATGCTACGACGGCAACCTACATCCACCCCTTACCAAAACCCGGTGAGGCTTCACTGCTGTAAACCAGCACGGGGATAAATCCTCACCATGGAACCGAGCTCCACTACACACGCAAGAAGATGCCTGCAAACAAACGAGGAACAAACCCCAACACACACACACACACATGGGGATACCCCCCAACACACACACACGGAGAATAAGTCTCCCACATGATCCGACGACCATATCACAAACACATATACACACGCTGCAACAACCGCAGCACAATAAACCACACGATCGTACGCAGATAATCATACACACACACGCAAGTGTAGATCTTGAAACAATCCACACACACACACAAGTGTAGATCTGAAACGATCCACACACACACACACTGATGTTCACAGATTTAGAAGATTACACACATGAAGCTCAAGAAATTTAGTAGAAGAAACATAAATGAAAAACTTCTGATTTAGGCTCCCCCTGAGTAGATGATGCAGATTCTAAATGAAGCTTGCTTCTCCACTTGATTCCCAATTGATTGGCTTCTTCTAGATCTTGAAAAGCTTGAGATTTGATGCAGAACTTCTTGACAGATCACTGTTCATGGAGTTGTTCCTGCAGCCCTTTTTCACCTTTGATAGCCTCCCTTTGATCCCCTTGCTTCATTTGGGTTTCTTGGCCCAAGAGTTGTTTTTATAAGACCTACGATGGTCAAGGGACAAGCTAGAAACCAGATCCATGATTTTAGGCAAGTTGGGAGGCTTTTAGACCAAAAAGTCCAAGAGGAAGGCTTTGAACACGCTCAAGAAACAAAGTCAACAAAAGCTACCTCGGGGCTGGCGGTTAACCGGCAGGAGGGGGCGGTCAACAAGAAATTTACAGAGTTTGAACTTTTCAGCGCTGGGAAAACCGGTCGACTGGCCCTGGGTTGGTGGTCGACCGAAATCTGGAAAAGTCCATATTTCTAGGTGCTGGTAAATCAGGTCGACCGGACCAGTCTTCCAGGTCGACCGAACTCTGGAAATCTTGCAAAATAACATAGTTCAGTCAATGGATCATATCATTATAGAAAATACTGTAAGACCGCACTTTGTTCCATTCAATTTGAGTTAGTTTGGACTCATTCTAGGCTTTTGAAACACGATCCTTTTGAGGTTCATATCCTTGTTCAATTCATGTATTTTTGTTTAAATCTGGCTTTGATTATGCACGGAATGCATTCAACATTATGCAAAAGACTCATGAAATCTCATTTCAAAATGATTCTTTGTGGAAATGCAAGGAACAAGTTCAACCCATTAAGAGCACATGAAAAGATATGCATGAGAAACCTTTGAAAGCCTGAGTATCATAGCTTCCAATCTATTGATCAAGGTTAAGTCAATAGATCCACCAACAATCAAATTCATATGTTCAAACATAGAGAACCTTTTCACATCCGACCAAATCACCTTCCCATGGAGGTTAGTCGACTTTACTTGCTTTACCAGAATTGAGAATGTCATAGCCTTACCAAGGGTTCTTGAAGAGAATGCCATAGCCTTACCAAGGGTTCTTGAAGAGTGTAGACAAGATTTACCACTCATTTTAGATTGTAGATAGCAATGTGCCTATCCACACGTTGTTTTACCTTTCAAGCGACCACCACGATGTTTTATCCTACAATTCAAGATAGTCAAGGTTAATACATCATGAGATGCACATCATGAGATGCACAAAGACTTTATTCACAGTTAAAAGTTATGAAACCTCTTGGAAAACCAACAATTCAAACAAAGAATCAAGACCATATAGCACTGCATTTAACCAACATGTTTGAGCCTACCTCAAAAGCCATTTGCCATCCAACCATATTTGAACAACAACATGAGTGTACACTGACATCAAGAACATGTGCACGCAAGAACATGTGCAAGCAAATATAAAGTTTAGTTATCATCAAAAACATATGTAAGGCATATACAACAAAAATTACATCATAACTCTAGACTACTTAAATACTCTTGTCATTCTAAGTCTTCTCTCGACCATCAGTCATCACTCTCGGACCCATTGCTAGAATACTCCGAATCTGACTCACTTGAACTTCCTGAAAAGATTGGAAAAGTAGGGTATTGAGCACACTTGCCCAGTATGTATCTTCGCATAAACATGGAGACATGCTTTAAGTAATTACATTTTCGCTCTAGTAAAAGAAAATGCATAAAATGCTCGAACAAAATCCAAGTAATAAGATAGGAATTATAGAGACATGAAGAATATGAATAGACAATAGAGCATGATCAAGCAAGTTTCATATGGTAAAATGGCCTTTCATTAACAAGAATGTACCTCATAACCATAAAGGCTATGCACTAGAAAGTCATTAACAAGAAAGTACTAGCAAGCATGTAAATTATCACAAGTTGCCTCTTGGTTTTCACCCATCTATAAAATAAGTATTCCCGGCGCAATGCGACGGCAGTACTCATCGTACCCCATGGTTTTCAGCACGTTTCCGGCTATCTGCCGAGGGGGCTAGTGTGGAGCCCATAGACACTATCCGTGCCCGCTCTTGCATCTTCAAGTTACAGATCAAGCTACTTTCATGAGAATATAGTAAAGTTCGGCCAATAATGTTTAATTCAACAATAGTTTCATGAGAATGTAACCAAGGCAAAGAATGCACCAATGAATGATCATGAGAGTTCAAAGAATGATTTAAGACAAGGTCATGCCACGGAGAGAATCCGACAGCATAACAACATATTCTTTAACTTCCATAATTCATTAGATAGATTTGGAACAAAGTGTTAGGTTCTAGATAATCAAAAGACCATCAACGATTATAGGAAAATCAACCCTTAGGTCAAACCTCGGGTTAAGAACACTTGAGACTGAAACAGTCATGCCAGGGCCGTCTCCTGAATTGGCGGTCAAATCTGGGCCACATCTATGATATAGCAGTCAAGTCAGGACCGTTTCAAGAGGATATAGCGGTCAGGGAAAGGCCACTAGATGACATTTACGGTCTCCTAGATGGCAGCTTAATCTAGAATACCGAAAAGGCCGATAAAATGCTTTCTAGACAATTGGGTTTTGAGGGTACAACCAGCTCGGCGTCCTAGTGGGAATCCCAAGCTCGCGGAGGCTTACGGAGGCCTTGAAACAAGATCACCTAGTCTAGTGGAAGGAATATTCAACGGATAGGATCACAAGTCCAAGAGGTGCGCTTATAGGGGCAAAAGTGTATCTAATGGCCACGGACCAAGGTACACACCATGTACTTAAGAGAAGACTATAGATGAGAAAGGATCGTGGTAAAACAACAATCAAAACATCACTTAAACAAGCCCGTGAAGCATATAGAATTAACTTTAATACAAACTATAAGGGTTTTGGCTTGAAAATAGCATAAGTTTAAAATAGGTATTTATAACATGAAAGACATGAAACCTAACATGTTTAGTGCACACTATAAGTAAGTTCATAAATGTACAGTCACAACTAGGAATAAGCCCTAATTACCTAGGCTTAACATATGCATAATAGGGTCAATCTGCAATCTGTTAGGAGTTAACAAG
This sequence comes from Amorphophallus konjac, assembly GCA_022559845.1. Lineage (NCBI taxonomy): Eukaryota > Viridiplantae > Streptophyta > Magnoliopsida > Alismatales > Araceae > Amorphophallus > Amorphophallus konjac. Next base: position 156,301,830 of record CM040118.1, on the reverse strand, counting down.
TTGCGGAGAATAGAAAGAGAATAGCGGTCAGGTGAGGACCGCATACAGGCGCTTAGCAATCTATGGCATGGCCGCTAAAGGATTACGGCGGTCTTAGGGAGACCGTTTCTTTCTTGTAACAGACAAACATAAAATAGGACGTGCAAGGCCTATCCTAAAGAAATAAATGCATGTAAACATGCTAGACAGGAAGTAAAACATGCTACAACAAAAATCTAGTCATTGGGGTGCATGGGTTTGCGTGAAGTAAGCCAAAATTATCAATTTCTTATTAAGGGTAGGATTCATACATGCTGTGATAACCTAGTTGCGCCGTGATAGAAAAACATAAAATACTCCATGTAGAAAGCATGAAGATTCATGAAATCAAAGGACATTTATTCCTAAATTGGTATTTTAGCCATCCACGAGATAACCTACCTCTATGACAAGCTTTAGACTTTGAATTTCTAACTAGAAGATCGCTCAGGTTCCAGCACATCCTATGCCAAACCAGCAACTTCTCGCCCCTCTATCTTCTGATTCTCTTAACCTACATTCGTGAAAATTGGAGGGGCGGTAGAAGATAGAAAGGAAAACAAAAAGTTCTTAGGACACTACATGAACTAACCTCGTTTAGGGCTTCTAATCTCTTGATCTTCACTGGACCGGCGCACTGGTTCTTGTGCATTCTGTAGCAAATCAGTGACTTGTAGACGCCCTAATTCTTCAACGGTTGAGTCTTCTAGCACAAAAATTGGAGGGGAGTAAGATAAAACTAAGGTGAACAAATTATTCTAAAGGACTAACCTGAGAAGATGTCTCCTTACCTTTGAAATATGTGAGCCAATACTAGGGTTCGCATGAGTCGAAGTTAGGGTCTATTTATAGGGTTTACCTAGGGTTTGGGAGATTAGATTGAACTTCGAGTCCTAATTAGGGGTAGGATCGATCCCCAAGAGTCCTAAACATGTTTACATGTCTACCAACTTCGATCCAAGGCGGTTTGGTTGTCAATAATCCAAGTTTTTCATGTTTCTTCCATTCACGGAATTAGAAGGGTTTAGCGGTCATGGCGGGACTGCTAGGATGAGGTAGCGGTCTCGCGATAGACCGCCAATTGGCGTTAAATCCAAAAAATTCATATTTTTCTATTATTTCTTATTTATCTCCTAATTGATGTATATATCTGGTTTTAATTCCGTAAATTATCCAATTTATGTTTCTATTAATGGGCTTGGGTCTAAAGGTCTTGGATTTCGGTCTTGTGGGCCTATTTAGATTGATTTAAACCTAACATAATATCTGGGCCTTTAAACAATTATTAAATAGACATATATTCATTAAATAGCCGATTTAGTCTAATTAAATGCTTACTAATTATATTAACTCCCAGAAAATTCTTAGAAAATTCTCGGGCGTTACACCCTCCCCTACTTTAAAAGAATTTGGTCCCCAAATTCAATGTATGGGTTTTATAGAGAGTATACTTACAATCGAATAATGCCAGGAATCTCTTGCGCATAGCTTCCTCTGTTTCCCACGTCGCCTCGTACGCCCAGGATTTGCTCCATCAGATTTTGACCATGGGAATATTTTTATTTCGAAGCTAACGTACTTCTCGCTCAATTATCTTGCATGGCCTTTACTTTTACGTCATGTCTTCCTATATCTCCAGGTTATCATAAGTGATGACATGGAATGGATCATGGATGTACCTTGTGAGCATTGAGACGTGAAAGACATTGTGAACTCTTGCTAGTTGAGGAGGTAAGACTAGTCGATAAGCAACCTCACCAACCCTTTCAAGAATTTTAAAAGGGCCTATAAATCTTGGAGTAAGTTTGCATTTGATGCCGAATCTTCGGATACCTCGACCCGGAGAAACTTTGAGGAATACGTGATCTCCTATTTGGAATTCCACGTCACGCCTTCGATTATCAGCATAAGACTTTTGCCTATCTTGAGCCATCTTGAGTCTTTCTTGAATCAGCTTGACTTTTTCAGTGGTATCCCGAATGAGTTCCGGGCCTAGAAATTGCTTTTCCCCAACCTCACTCCAGCATATAGGTGAGCGGCAACTCTTGCCATATAGGGCTTCAAATCGTGCCATTTTAATGCTAGCTTGATAGCTATTATTCTAGGAGAATTCCACTAGAGGCAAGTGGTCATGCCAACTCCCAGCAAAATCAAGTACACATGCCCGAAGCATATGTTCCACCACCTTATTGGTTCTTTTGATTTGACCATCAGTCTATGGGTGGAATGCGGTGCTGAAATTTAATCGGGTCCCTAATGAATGTTGTAGACCCTTCCAGAATTGAGATGTAAATCGAGGTTCTCGATCATATATAATAGTGATAGGGACTCCATGTAGTTTCACAATTTCTCTTACATACAAGGCAGCCAAGACGTCCATGGACCATTGACTCTTAATAGGTAGGAAGTGAGCCGACTTGGTCAAGCAGTCAATTATTACCCATATACCATCATGTCCTCCTCTTGATTTAGGTAGACCCATGATAAAATCCATCCCTATACTCTCCCATTTCCACTCGGGAATCACCAATGGATGTAGCTTTCCAGCAGGCTTTTGATGCTCTGTCTTAACTTGTTGACAAGTAAGGCAGCGTGATACGTAGTCCACCACTTCTCTTTTCATATTAGGCCACCAATAATTTTTTTGAAGGTCTTGTTACATCTTGGTAGCACCAGGATGAATGGCATACCTTCATTTATGTGCTTCATCCATAACCAGCTTCTTAGTATCCGCATGATCTGGGACACAAATTCGACCTCAAAATAGCAATCTTCCATCAGTTGCAATAGGGAATTCTGACCGTTGATCTATATCATTCTTGATTTCCATCAATGTAGGGTCATTTTCTTGCAACTTGACCAAGCCTTCTATTAATGTAGGTTGTGACCGAATATTGGCAATAAAGCATTCTTGTTTCTCTGCATTTATCTCTAGATTCAATTGGGCAAATTCCACAATGAGATTAGCCATACCTTTCATGACGGTTGATAGCATTCCCATTGGTTTCCTGCTAAGCGCGTCGGCTACAACATTCACCTTTCCTAGATGATATTGGATGGCGAAGTCAAAATCCTTTAGATATTCCAGCCATCGCCTTTGTCTCATGTTTAGCTCCTTTTGAGAAAAGAGATATTTCAGACTTTTGTAGTCCGAATATACTGTGAACTTTTCTCCATAAAGATAGTGACGCCAGATCTTTAGAGCAAATATCACAGCCACTAGTTCCAGATCATGAACTGGATAATTTTTCTCGTGTCGTTTCAATTGTCTTGAGGCATAGCAAATCACTTTGCCACTTTGCATAAGAACACACCCGAGGCCAACGCCTGATGCATCCGTGTATACTTCAATCTGCCGCCTTTGACAGGCAATGCCAGAATGGGGGTAGTAGTGAGATGTTACTTAAGAGTCAAAAAACTCTCCTCGCACTCTATGGTCCATACAAATGGATTTTCCTTTCTAGTGAGTTTTGTGAGGGGAACGACGATTCTGGAAAAATCCATAGTGAACTGTCGATAATAACCAGCCAGACTAAGGGAACTTCTAATTTCAGATATGGTCGTCGGTTGGCTCTAGTTCTTGACAACTTCTACTTTAGAAGGATCCATGACAATTCCTTCTTTAGAAATAACATGGCCAAGGAAAGAAATCTCCTTTAGCCAGAACTCACATTTATTTAGCTTGGGATATAGTTGGTGTTCCCTTAATATTTGTAAGACAGTTCTCAGATGTTCCTCATGTTCTTCTTTCGTCTTGGAATAGATATGGATGTCATCAATAAATACGACCACAAAGCGATCGAGATAAGGCTTGAAGATGATTTTCATGACTTGCATAAATGCTACGGGGGCGTTGGTTAACCCAAACGGCATAACCACAAACTCATAATGTCCGTATCTACTATGGAAAGCCGTCTTGTGAATGTCCTCTTCCTTAATCTTCAACTAATGATAGCCAGACCTGAGATCAATCTTGGAGAAATACTCCGCACTAGAGATCTGGTCGAACAGCTCATCAATACGCGGCAGTGGGTGCTTGTTTTTGATGGTAAGTTGATTCAACTGTCGGTAGTCGATACACAGCCTGAGGGATCCATCCTTCTTCCTGACAAATAGAACCGGCGCACCCCAAGAGGATGTGCTAGGTCGAATAAAACCTTTTTCCCACAACTCTTGAAGTTACTTTTTCAATTCCTTGAGCTCCATGGGGGACATCCTGTAAGGGGCCTTTGACACAAGTGATGCTCCAGGCGTGAGTTCAATGGAAAAATTAACCTCCCTCTCGGGTGGTATACCGGGTAAGTCCGAAGGAAAGACGTCCGAAAATTCTTTTACAAGGGGGATTTCTTTTATAAGGATTTCCTTGGACTCAATAATGATAACATAAGCAAGAAAAGCTTCACACCCTTGTGAGATGAGTTTATAGGTGTGAAGAGAAGAAATAAGAGTAGGGTGCTTCCTATACTTAATGCCAAGGAAAGAGAACTTTGGAAAATCTGGTTTATGAAAAGAAATCCGCCCATTGCAATAATTAATGTCGGCATAATGGTCACAAAGCCAATCTACTCCTAATATGGCATCATAGCCCTCCATGTCAAGGCATACGAGATTTGCAGGGAGATTGTGACCTTCTATGATAACTTCACTATCAGGAAGATAAGTTTTAAGTTCCGTTCCCGAACCTAAGGGTGTACTTAAAGTTAAATTTGAAGGTAATGAGATAGGTGAAATCGGCAAAGTTTTAGAAAAAGAGCTAGAAATAAAGAAATGCGAAGCACCAGTATCAAATAACACAAATGAAGGATGTGAGTAAATTTGGACGGTACCTTCCATCAATTCCCCTTTTTCAGTAGCTTCCTCGTCCACAATAGCATTGAGACGAGCCTGCCACCTTCGTCCGCTGTCATTCCTGGAGGGTTGTTCCTTCATGAGGGGACAGTCTGACATGCGATGCTCCCGACTCCCACATCTTAAAAATGCACGAAGACGCTTCCACCATTCCTCGGCCGCATGACCAAATTTCTCATAGAACGTGCAAGCCGCCATGACTTGCTTGTCTTCCTCCTTCGCCTTCTTGTTCTTGTGGTAGCCACTACCACTCCCGTTCTGAGATCTCTTCTTATTATCACAAGATTTATAAGAGTCCGTGATGGTAAACTTCTCCTTCTTTCCACGCCTATCCACCTTTTGGCTAGATTCTTCTCCCTTGCATTTATGTTTCTTAACTTTTTCCAAAGTCCTTTCATATAAATGTGTTCTCTAGACCATCTCTGCGCAGGTCCGAATATTTTGTGATCCAAGTTGTTGAATGAAGACGGGCCTTAACCCAACCAGAAATCGGTTGGCCTTTAAGATATCTATACTCACTAGATGTTCAACATAAGGGGCCAAACGGGAGAATTGGAGCTCATATTCTGCCATTGACATCATGCCTTGGCATAGAGAGGTGAATTCAGCAACCTTTCGCTCCTTGACGTGCTCAGAGAAGTATTTTATTCGGAAGAGTCTAAGAAACTCATTCCATGTAGGTTGGGCATTTTGGGGTTGTGCCGAGGTGGCCTTCCACCAGGTACGCGCATCCTTATTAAGTTGAAAAGTGGCGAGACGGACCTTCTCTTGATCCGTACACTGCATAACATTGAAGATTCTTCCCATCTCATCTATCCAGTTCCCTACTTCATCCGGATTAGAAGAGCCAGAAAATCGCGGAGGATTTAAGCTTCAAAAATTCTGATGTAAATCGCCGGCACCAGCCCATGCGCCAGCTTGAGCCATATTCTATATTGCCTGGGTAAGACCTGCAATAGTCTATTGCATCCCGTCCTAGTCCACATGGTGTGCCATCGTGAAAAATAAGGTACATGTGTGGATAATCAAATAGTTAATTCCTATGGAATTAATATGAATAACTTAGAAAAATTCTAATTTTACTATCTCATCCCGGCTCTACCCAGTCTCACGTGGTTGGAAAGTTCTTCCCTTAGTTCATAGGTGTAGTTCCTTAAATCCTTGGACTTAGCCTATGACCTGACATCTTCCTAGGACATACTTAAGCCTAGGCTTTGATACCAACTTAACTATCACATCTCGAGACATATATACAACGGAAGTAATATCAGTGAATGTGAACAACCGGTAATACATCTCAAGCTAGCAATATAATCAGAGCGCAATAAACATCCACATAAAGATAGAGTACACAATATTTGACCAAAATTCTAACTTTTATTGATAATAATGATCCATAATTACAGAAAGTTGACTCATGGTCCACTAGACTCAAGAAAAATAAAAATTACATAGTGAGACTCAATAAAGTAAAAATTACATCATGACTCTAGACTGCTTAAATACTCTTGACATTCTAAGTCTTCTCTTGACCATCAGTCATCACTCTCGCATCCATTGCTAGAATACTCCGAATCCGACTCACTTGAACTTCTTGAAAAGATTAGAAAAGTAGGGTAATGAGCACACTTGCCTAGTAGGTATCTTCGCATCAACATGGAGGCATGCTTTAAGTAATTACATTTTCACTCTAGTAAAAGAAAATGCGATAAAATGCTTGAACAAAATCTAAGTAAAAAGATAGGAATTATAGAGACATGAAGAATATGAATGGACAATAGAGCACGATCAAGCAAGTTTCATAAGGTAAAATGGTCTTTCATTAACAAGAATGTACTTCATAACCATAAAGGCTATGCACTAGAAAGTCATGAACAAGAAAGTACTAGCAAGCATGTAAATTATCACAAGTTGCCTCATGGTTTTCACCCATCTATAAAAAAAGTATTCCCGACGCAATGCGACGTTAGTACTCATCGTACCCTATGGTTTTCAGCACGTTTCCGACTATCTGCCGAGGGGGCTAGTGTGGAGCCCATGGACACTGTCCGTGCCCACTCTTGCATCTTCAAGTTACAGATCAAGCTACTTCTATGAGAATATAGTAAAGTTTTGCCAATAATGTTCAATTCAACAATAGTTTCATGAGAATGTAACCAAGGCGAAGAATGCACCAATGAATGATCATGAGAGTTCAAAGAATGATTTAAGACAAGGTCATGCCATAGAGAGAATCCGGTAGCATAACGACATATTCTTTAACTTCCATAATTCATTAGATACCTTTGGAACATAGTGTTAGGTTATAGATAATCAAAAGACCATCTAGGAGTATAGGAAAATCAACCCTTAGGTCAAACCTCGGGTTAAGAACACTTGAGATAGAAACGGTCATGCCAGTGCCGTCTCTTGAATTGGCGATCAAATCTGGGTAGCTTCTATGATATAGCGGTCAAGTCAGGATCATTTCATGAGGATATAGCGGTCAGGGAAAAGTTGATAAATGACATTTGCGGTCTCCTGGATGGCTGCTAATCCAGAATACAGAAAACGCCGGTAAAGTGCTTTCTAGACAATTGGGTTTTGAGGGTGCAACCAGCTCAATGTTCTAGTGAGAATCCCAGGCTCGTGGAGGCTTACTGGTGCGGACACACGCTGCAATATGCATCGGTGGCCGAGAATAAGTCGGGGCCTACTTAGCTCGCAGAGGTCTTGGATGCTTCGGCCGAGCCATCATCTTTTTTTTCACATTTTTAGGCCATGTTGGGCCCTATTGTAGTCCATGATTGGACAATTGTGGTATTATATGTCAAATGGGCTAGGATAGCTAATAGGCTAGAGTTAGTGGGTTTTGGGCCTTAAATGGGCCAAAGAGGTTCAATGTGAACAAGTCTAGAGGGTTTAGTGGCTATGTGTGAATGGGGTTAAAGGAAAATGGGCTAAGGGGGCTAGTGGAAGGGGGCGCCCCCCTTCTTGGTCCAAGAGGGTGGCTGCCACCTACTTTCCTCCTTTGAAAATTCAAAGGAAGGAAGCTTCCTTGTCTCCCCTTGGTCCCCCTCCCTCTTCCCATGGTCCATGTGCGCATCCCCCTCCCCCTCCCCTCTCTTCAATGAGATTTCTAGCCCCTACTCCTTGCCATGCTCTATTTAAGGGTGTGTATAGTGTCATTTGTAGAATTAATGAATGAATTTTGTGAAAAAATAGCCAAGAAGGCCAAGTGCACCCCTTCCTCTCTCCTCTCTCCCCTTGCAGCTGTGAGAGCTCCAATTCCTGAGGTGTGATTCCTCTCTATCCATCCCCCTTTGAGTGTGAAGCTCATCACTGCCGCCGCTGCCATCGAGCTGCCATCACACCGCCACCGCCACTTCATCGATGTTCTATCCACTCTGGACATCAGCCTAGTTTGTGATTTTTAGCTCTCAATCTGAAGCATAGATCATGATGAAATTTGGAGGGTGAGTTCCCCACGTCTACCCTAGCCTTCACAAAAAAAATCAGGTTATTTACCTCTCGTTTACCATTTTTCCCAATCTGTTCTTCCCACCCCTAGTAACCTGCCCCTATGTAGATCCACCAACCAGCAAGCCACCTCTTCGCCCTTTTCACCAACTTTCCCTTTTCTGAATGAGCTAAAATTTTAACTGGGAGTTCTTTCCACCGAAACCCCCTTCCAAAATTTTTCTTAGGATTTTTGGAGTTTGTTTACCATTTTTAAAAACCACTGCATTTTTCAAAATTTGTTCTGTCCTGTGCAGTCCAGATCCGACCCATCTCTGTTAGAAAATTCATTTCCCATATCAAACCTCCATCAAAATTTACAAAAAAATTATCCATGTCTTCCTTACTTCCCCCTCTAGCTTCCATAAAAATTCCATTACCCAGGTCCAAGGTTTCAACGGTAGTCAATGCAATTTCTTAGGCAGATCTCAGTCTGCCCAACCAGATTTGAGACGGAGAACTTTCCTGTTGTAAAATCATCCATGAAAATTACGGCCACAGTAAAATTACTGTGACACTAGAAGGTTGTAGATCTCTGAGTCAGCTTCGTAACGACGCTAGTTTCGCATCGATCTGACGTCTGTGCTAATCACAGTAATTTTCCTCGCTGAGTCGCGTAGTGCTGAAACAGCAGAAGTAGCTCAGGATAACAAGCAACCCGGCTACCGGACGGCACCGACAGAGCTGTCCAACACGTTGCCCGTCAACCCGAGATCGATCCTCCCGGGCCCCACTTGTATCCCTTTACCTCCCTGCGTGGAGTGGGCAGTAGAATTCATTTCTGGAATTATTGTAATTGTTTGTACCAGGAGTTACTATCTTGGGCGGGATCATCTTCCCCACGCCTGGTAGCGTGGAGGTAAACTCACCACTCTCTCTATCGCATTTGCTCAAGTCATATACTTTTGAATGCCACTGCTAGAGTGATAGGGACGTAGCCCGATATTTTAATTACTGCTGCGAGAGAGAGAGCGAAACCCACCCCGTTACCCGATCCGGGCACGAAAGAGAGCCGACTACCCGACTCATCGCCGGTTCCTCAACCACGCAAGATCCCACGTTTCCCTCGCTAGGAACGTCCGCGAGCTAGAGTCTTAGGTTCGCTGTCCGTCCCGCATCAAATTGGTACAAAGCCAGGTTGAGTCTAGGGTAGTCTTTGTTTAAAAACAAAAAAAAGAGAGTCATTTAAGTCTAGAGAGAGTCTAAGTCGGTCCAAGGTTGCATTGGCATTCCTTTATTTGATATATTAAAAGGTGTTGCCCAAACGCTAGGTTACGCCTATCAGGAAGGTCGCACATTTGCGAGAGAAGATCTTCGGATCCCATAACTCCGCCAAGTACCGAATTTTGGTTAAATCTAGGTTCCTTAGTGTGCATTAGTTAGTGCATACCAAACTTTATGTCGTTGCATGTCCACCCGGCGAGATACCCAATACCATCGCCCCGCACCTATGGCCAACCCACGGGATACCGTCGCAGGAGACCTTCACTCCTTGCATGAGGCGATCATGGCCCTCGTAGCCTGGATGGACCAATCTGAGGCAACCTTTAGGAGCTTCTCGGACCATATGGAAGGCCGACGTAACGCCATGGAGGAACGGATGGAGTCATCTGATAGATCTGTCCAAGGTCTGGTCGGACGGTTGGATAGGATGTCACACGAAGACCCTCCTAGAGCAGCCCCGAGCCCACCCACACCCGCTCCAGCGGTGCCCCAAAGCTAAATCGTTCCCATGGCCCAGGTCCCGCCCGCCCCTGTGGCCCAGGACCTGCCCGCAGATGCTCCCCAACCGGCACATGCCCCTCAGCCCGCCCCTCGCCGAGCCCGCGAACCACAACTCCTTGACCCTGGTCTTGAAGACTGTGGGTCCGATAACGCTTATGAGGGGAATGGTCAACACCGTCATGACTTGCAGTAGAGAGATGAGGAGGATGATAGGGTCATTCGGACCGTGCGAGAGGACCCTCCCACTATTGACGGGTCTTTAGATCCGAAAGTCTATTTAGATTGGGAGTACGGCATGGACCGGCACTTCGATTGGTTCGATATGATGGACCGTCGAAGAGTTTGATTCGCTACCATGAAACTGATGGGACGGGCACAAACATATTGGAAGAACATAGAGAGTATGTTATTTCATAGGCAAGAGCCCTAGGTTGAGATGTGGGGTGAGATGAAGGTCAAGCATCGGCAAAAGTACCTTCCTGCCACATACCGTCAGCGACTCATTGATAGGTGGCAGAGTCTCAGTGAGGGAGATCGGTCCGTCTCCAAGTACATCGCTGAATTTGATGAGTATTTTCTGTGATGTGGTGTCTCGGAGGAGAGCACCATGCCCGTTTCCCGCTTTCGACGTGGTCTACGGCCGCACTACTAGTATGAGCTTTTCCGCCGTAATGTAAAAATGTTGGAAGAGGCATATCAGGTTGCTCTCGAGTTGGAGCAGTTTGAGGGAGAGTTCGAGTCTATCCAACGGTCGGGCCCCACCCCTCTTCGTAGTACCGAGCCCCGTCACTCTTTAGGCCCATATCAGAAGGCCCCCATGGCTTGACTTCAGGAGCCCGCCCGTCAGGAGCAATTCGCTCCAAGGCCTCGTCCTCCCCCGCCACGGGATCTACCTCCACCCCAACCACCGGCACCCATAGCCCGTCCCCCGGCACCTATTGCCCGTCCTCCGGCACCCACACCTCCCCCTCTGTTGCCTACACCCCATCTCCATCGGGAGGATAAGAGTAAGGGACCACTTATCAGAGAGACTTGTGGGTCACGCTAGCAGTGTTATCACTGCCAGGGGTTCGGTCACTTCGCAGGTCAGTGCCCCACACGTACATCTCTAGTCATTGGGGACCAAAGGGTTGGAGAAGCCTCACCCTCAAGGCTAGTGACAGTCAGCTATGACGTTGAGCAGGGATTAGCTGACGTATTCTATGGAGATGACCCGGAGGGACCTATTGACACCCAGGATGTAGCACTCGGATGATGACCACCTAGGGGTTATGTCACCACCATAAGTCTAAGGTCATGCATGAGTCAGTTTTCTTCTTTGTGTGGTTTGTTAGGAGTCTATTCATGCATTTGTCGAGTGCATAGTGAGTCTACATACATCGAGTTGAGTCAGTCTAAGGTCAGCTCGCAATGTTAGTCCCTTCGAGTGCGAGCAAGTCGGATCCAATGCGTACGTTATAGGCTTCCCAGAATTTAGGTTCAGCTTTATCTATCTGTCGGATCTAGTCACATATAGGGATTCAGCGGTGATTCCTAATGAGTCAATGATCCGTCTCCTTCCTTTGAGAGTGACCCCACCCCGGAGTGTCCACCTCTAGCCTCATTCACACAGCAACACGAGCATATCGAATATATACGGGATGAGCTGGTGACGATTACTTGGAGTGGAAGCATACTCCGCGCTACCAGGTCAGTGACAGATCCGCCGGAGCCACACGAGCAGCCGCACCCCTTACTCGATGGGGTCGAGTTCCTCCCACCCAGGGAGAATTGGTGCGGACACACGCCGCAATATGCATCGGTGGTCGAGGATACGTCGGGGCCCGCTTAGCTCACAGAGGACGTGGACATGTCAGCCTAGCCATCATCTTTTTTTTCACATTTTTAGGCCATTTTGGGCCCTATTGTAGTCCATGATTGGACAATTGTGGTATTATATGTCAAATGGGCTAGGATAGCTAATGGGCTAGAGTTAGTAGGTTTTGGGCCTTAAATGGGCCAAAGAGGTTCAATGTGAACAAGTATAGAGAGTTTAGTTGCTATGTGTGAATGGGGTTAAAGGAAAATGGGCTAAGGGGGCTAGTGGAAGGGGGCGCCCCCCTTCTTGGTCCAAGAGGGTGGCTGCCACCTACTTTCCTCCTTTGAAAATTCAAAGGAAGGAAGCTTCCTTGTCTCCCCTTGGTCCCCCTCCCTCTCCCCATGGTCCATGTGCACATCCCCCCCCCTCCCCTCTCTCCAACGAGATTCCCAGCCCCTACCCCTTGACATGCTCTCTTTAAGGGTGTGTATAGTGTCATTTGTAGAATTACTGAATGAATTTTGTGAAAACATAGCCAAGAAGGCCAAGTGCGCCCCTTCCTCTCTCCTCTCTCCCCTTGCAGCTGTGAGAGCTCCAATTCCTAAGGTGTGATTCCTCTCTATCCATCCCCCTTTGAGTGTGAAGCTCATCGCCGCCGCCGCCGCGATCGAGCTACCATCGCACTGCCACAGCCACTTCGTGGGTGTTCTATCCACTCTGGATAGCAGCCTAGTTCACGATTTTTAGCTCTCAATAAGGAGCTCAGATCATGATGAAATTTTGAGGGTGAGTTCCCACGTCCACCCCAGCCTCCACAAAAAATTTCAGGTTATTTACCCCCCGTTTACCATTTTTCCCAATCTTTTCTTCCCAACCCTAGTAACCTGCCCCTGTGCAGATCCACCAACTAGCAAGCCACTTCTTCGCCCTTTTCACCCACTTTCAACTTTCTGAATGAGCTAAAATTTTAACTGGGAGTTTTGTCCACCGAAACCCCCTTCCACAATGTTTCTTAGGATTTTTGGAGTCCGTTTACCATTTGTAAAAACCACTGCATTTTCCCAAATCTATTCTGTCCTGTGCAGTCCAGATCCGACCCATCTCTGTTAGAAAGTCCATTTCCCATATCAAACCTCCATCAAAATTTACAAAACATTATTCACGTCTTCCTTACTTCCCCCTCTAGCTTCCATAAAAATCCCATCACCCAGATCCAAGGTTTCAACTGCGGTCAATGCCCTTTCTCAGGCAGATCTCAGTCTACCCGGCCAGATCTGAGACTGAGAATTTTCTTGTTGTAAAATCATCCATGAAAATTACGGCCACTACAAAATTACTATGACACTAGAGGGTTGTAGATCTTTGAGTCAGCTTCGCATCGATCCGACGTCCGTGCTGTTCGCAGCAATTTTCCTTGCCGAGTCGCACAGTGCTAAAATAGCAGAACCAGCTCGGGACAGCAAGCAACCCGGCCACCGGACGGCACCAACAAAGCTGTCCAACACGCTGCTCGTCAACCTGAGATCGATCCTCCTGGGCCCCACTTGTAGCACTTTACCTCCCTGCATGGAGTGGGCAGTAGAAATTATTTCTGTAATTATTGTAATTATTTGTACCGAGAGTTACTGTCTTTGCCGGGATCATCTTCCCCACACTCGGTAGCGTGGAGGTAAACTCGCCACTCTCTCTATCGCATTTCCTCAAGTCGTATACTTTTGAATGCCGCTACTAGAGTGATAGGGACGTAGCCCAATATTTTAATTACCGTTGCGAGAGAGAGAGTGAAACCCATCCCGTGACCCAATCTGGGCACAAAAGAGAGCCGACTACCCGACTCATCGCCAGTTCCTCAACCGAGCAAGATCCCGCGTTTCCCTCGCTAGGGACAATTGCGAGCTAGAGTCCCAGGTTCGCTGTCCGTCCCGCATCACTTACGGAGGCTTTGAAACAAGATCGCCTAGTCCTATGGAAGGAATATCCAACGGAGATGATCACAAGTTCAAGAGGTGTGCTTATAGGTGCAAAAGTGTATCTAATGGCCACGCACTGAGGTACGCACCACGTACTTAAGAAAAGACTATAGATGAGAAAGGATCGTGATAAAACAGGGATCAAAACATCACTTAAATAAGCCCGTGAAGCATATATAATTAACTTTAATACAAACTATAAGGGTTTTGGCATAAAAATAGCATAAGTTTAAAATAGGTATTTAAAACATGAAAGACATGAAACCTAACATGTTTAGTGCACAATATAACTAAGTTCATAAATGTACAGTCACAACTAGGAATAAGCCCTAATTACGTAGGCTTAACATATGCATAATAGGGTCAATCTGTAATCTATTTGGAGTTAATAGGTTGCGGAGAACAGAAAGAGAATAGCAGTCAGGTGAGGACCGCATACAAGTGCTTAGCGGTCTATCGCATGGCCGCTAAAGGATTACAGCAGTCTTAGAGAGACTGTTTCTGTCCTGTAACAGACAAACGTAAAATAGGACGTGCAAGGCCTATCCTAACAAGATAAATGCATGTAAACATGCTAGACAGGAAGTAAAACATGCTACAATAAAAATCTAGTCATGGGGGTGCATGGGTTTGCGTGAAGTAAGTCAAAATTATCAATTTCTTATTAAGGGTAGGATTCATGCATGCTGTGATAACCTAGTTGTGTCGTGATAGAAAAACGTAAAATATTTAATGTAGAAAGCATGAAAATTCATGAAATCAAAGGGCTTTTATTCCTAACTGGGTATTTTAGCCATCCACGAGATAGCTACCTCTGTGACAAGCTTTAGACTTCGAATTTCTAACTGGAAGATCACTCAGGTTCCTGCACGTCCTATGCCAAACCAGCAACTTCTCGCCCCTCTATCTTCTGATTCTCTTGACCTACATTTGTGAAAATTGAAGGGTCGGTAGAAGATAGAAAGGGAAACAAAAAGTTCTTAAGACACTACATGAACTAACCTCGTTTAGGGCTTCTAATCTCCTGATCGTCACTGGACTGACGCACTGGTTCCTGTGCAGCCTGTAGCAAACCAGTGACTTGCAGACACCCTAATTCATCAATGGCAGAGTCTTCTAGAACAAAAAATGGAGGGGAGTTAGATAAAACTAAGGTGGACAATTTATTCTAAAGGACTAACCTGAGAAGATGTCTCCTTACCTTCGAAATATGCGAGCCAACATTAGGGTTCGCATGAGTCAAAGTTAAGGTCTATTTAAGGGGTTTACCTAGGGTTTAGGGGATTAGATCAAACTTAGAGTCCTAATTAGGGGTAGGATCGATCCCCAAGAGTCCTAGACATGTTTACATGTCTACCCACTTCGATCCAAGCCGATTTGGTTGTCAATAATCCAAGTTTTTCACATTTCTTCCATTCACGGAATCAGAAGGGTTTAGCGGTCATGGCAGGACCGCTAGGATGAAGTGGCGGTCTCGCGATAGACCGCCAATTGGCATTAAATCCAAAAAATTCAGATTTTTCTATTATTTCTTATTTATCTCCTAATTGATGTATATATCTGGTTTTAATTCCGTAAATTACCCAATTTACGTTTCTATTAATGGGCTTAGGTCTCTTGGATTTGGGTCTTGTGGGCCTATTTAGGTGCATTTAAACCTAACATAATATTTGGGCATTTAAATAATTATCAATTAGACATATATTCATTAAATAGCCAATTTAGTCTACTTAAATGCTTACTAATTATATTAACTCCTAGAAAATTCTTAGAAAATTCTCGGGCGTTACATTTTCTCTCGGTATTAGTGATGGGGTTCACATTTCATCCATTCTTTATTCCGGGCTTTGCTTAGGAGGTATGGGATCACACATAAGACTGCTACTCCCTACCATCCCTAGACTAGTGGCCAAGTTGAGGTTTCTAATATGGAGATTAAGAACATTTTGCAAAAGTTTGTCCGGCCCGATAGGAAAGATTGGTGAGAATGATTAGATGATGATTTATGGGCCTATCAAACCGCCTACAAAACTCCCATTGTCATATCCCCTTATAGGCTCATTTTTGGAAAGCCCTGTCATTTGCCAGTCGAATTGGAACTAGGGTCTATTGGGCAATCAAACAATTCAATCTTGATTTAGCCCAGGCTAGCTCCCATAGAGCCCTTCAACTGAATGCGTTAGAGGAACTTCGCAATGAAGCCTAGGAGAACTCTAGGATTTATAAAGCCCAGACTAAAGCATTCCATGATAAACACATTTCGTGGAAAACTTTTCAAATCAATGAAAAGGTCTGGCTTTTTAACTATAGGCTGCGATTATTCCATGGCAAATTGAAATCCCGATGGGATGGGCTATATGTGGTAATTAAAATATTTGACCATGGTGCAGTAACAATTCTCGATCCTAAAACTGGTCAAACTCTCACTGTCAATGGTCAACGTTTAAAACCTTACATTGAAAATCTTCCAACGCTGCAGGTGGACTCTATTAGGCTAGGTGACCCATTGTGAGCTCTATTGCATTTGGCTGAAGACGTAAAACTTAGCGCTTATTGGGAGACAACCCAATTACTCTTTCTCCTTTTAAAAAAATAGTGTTATTGATTTTCTTAGGAGCATGGAGCAACATTTCTCTTTTGACGGCACCCCTTCCTCAGGTTGTATCTCTCCTCCCCATTACTTTTCATGGCTTTATTTCATTTTTACACCCTGTTCGTGCCATTGGGGACAATGTCACCTAAGTTGGGGGGGGGAGATAGCTCAGGCAAAAAAATTTCTCAAAATTCTTTTCAAGCTCCAAATGTTTGCAATCTTTTATGACACCCCTAACAAGTGCTTCATGTTCATATTTCTTGAAGAGAAACTTCTCTTGGAATGATAGAGCTTATTATTTTACTTGTGAGAGTAGCAAGTTAAAGGGGTGAATTAATTGGTTATGTCTTTAGCCTTTTCCTCAGAATATATCTGAAATTCTATTGAACTTGTACACAATTGCACAATAATGAGATTATTGGAATTCAAACATATGGGTGACGGGAATTTTGCTTAGAACTTAGGGATGATTAATTTTATGTATATTCTTTGAAGTGAAATTGTGAGGAAAAAGTTACCTGCCGAAAAAAAATATGTAAAATATCCCTGATCTTAGTAACCGGGCCTGCTGCACCTAACAAGTGTTGAGGTTTACGTCAAACAGTGAAAGAGATGTGCAAAACCATGTGTAAAAAAGAAGAAGGAAAAGGCACTGTGAAGTAATCAAAAGTTAAAGATCTGATTTGAAGTGTGCAGAATTGAAAATCATCTTTAAGTGAGAGGTAGAAAACTCATTCATCTAGATTGTTTGGTAGCCACTAGTCAGATTATATCACTTCTACACAAAGGGATATTTAATTTTACATGTATCCTGAGGAAAGGTCTAAACACATGGACTGATGAAATTTATTCCGGACACATACTACTTGAACTTGTAATACTTCAAAGTCTAAATCATTATGCATAATATTCTTGCCATGAACTATGACACATGAATTCTTGCTAGTCCTTATTCTATAATTATTTACATTGCCAAGGGACTAGCAATGTTCAAGTTGGGGGGTGTGATAAGTGTCCATTTTTTATGATAATTTATTTCACACACACTATTTTATATGTAGATAATTAGGCAATTATGTATATTTCATAGTTAATCTCAACTTCGCATATAAATTGGGCCTTTCACACAAATTGATTAAGTTAGTGATATCATTCAATAAAATAGAGTTGAGGGTCATGAGCATTAATTCTCCATTGCATAATCATGAGCATTTGTGATTTATGTGCACATTATGATAATTTATATAGACTAAATCAAAATTTTGTGTAAGCAGGACACTGAAGGTATATGCAGGAAAAGCCCGGGACAAAGTGGTCTCAATACCACTTGGGAGAAGCCCTAGGGCGCCCTCTCCATCTCCTTTTAAGATTGACCAAGTCAAATGTAGCCGTCACCTATTTTTGTTGGAGGAAAAAGAAAATTCAAAGATTTAAATGGAGCAAATCAAGGAGGAGATTGAGGAGAGAATTAAGGAGGAGAATGGGGGAGAATCTCCACCCAATTAGGAAAGAGAGAGGGGGGCGTCCAAAACCCTAAGGGGGGGCGGGTTGGCGACCACCTCCTCTCTCCCCTTCCATCATCTCATTTTCTCCTTCTATCCCAACCATCCATCTTCTCTAGATCAATCCTAGCCCTCCATTGATCCCCTTGTGCCTATAAAAACCCCATTCCATGGAGAAAAAGGGGGGCTTTTGGCTATAGAATTTACTTAAACCTTAGCCTCTCTCCCTCAACCCTAGTGCGCACCTAGCTCTCTCCTCCTCTCCCTAGGTCGCCCCTAGCATTCTCCCTCTCACCCTAGGCCGCGCTAGGTTCCCCATCTCTCACCCTAGTCGCCCCTATCATCTCTTCTCCTTTCTCCTTTCTCCATCTCACCCTAGTCACCCTAGCTTCTCTCCCTCATCACCATCTCCCTTTCCCTCTACTTCTCTCCTAGGCCATCCCCATTTCCTTTAGCCTCACCTCCATCTCCCCCTAGATCTCTCTCCTCCCACTACACAACATCCTCCAAAGGTGGCTCCAAGGGAAAGGCGACGTCCACACGGCGTAGGCGACATCATCTGCAAGGTGGTTCGTGACCCAAGGCCAAGAGGGGACGGCACCGTCATCACCATTGCTGCCACCATTTCCAAACTCCAGGATTTTATTATTTTTATTACTTTTGTGTCATTTTACTTTATTGTAATCTCATCGCGTTCTTAGTGTAAGCTTGTCTTGCAATTTGATGTACTTTGCCTTTAAGCTAATGGAAGAAATCATTCATTTGGTTTAAATCTTTCCTCATCTTCCCTCTCTATCTCCTTATTCTATTTCTCCTTTTTCTCTTTATGCAATCACTTTAATAGTGTAGGCGCATAGTCATAGGTGTTCTTAATTAGTTGTTAGGATAGTTCATTATTTCATCATTTTCCTTAAGCAAGAAAATCACAAACACTTTCTAAAATGAATCCAAAGTTCTTAATCTAAAAAAATCTCTTCTTCCCTAGGATTTGACCCTTCTTGCCACTATATTACGTTCTCTTCACCTAAATGCGAGTTAGAATTTTTAAGATTGGTACGCGTGTTTTTAAACGATGAACTGTCGCGTAGTTAGTTGTCCTTTCCAAGGGAGAGGCCCAAGCAACTCTTTAATATCCTCGTCCTGAGAGGGCAAATTATGGTGCATGAGCCACCAACAGACTACATTCAGTGGGATTTTAACCACCCTCAGTACTACCCATTCCACGCCAGAATCTGCCATGTGATCGAGTCCTACGAGGAAGTCCAGAACTTGATCCAATAGCTTATCCAGTTTGAGCAAATCAATGCCGAGGGAAACTCGAAGGTGACTCTGCGACTTTGGGAAGTCGTTGCAGAAACCCTAAGCATCGCCAGGAATGTGCCAGGCCAGCCTGACCCTCTTCAAGCAAGCAGGCATGGCTTGCCTTATCAACATGTCCCAGAGTGGCTCGAGTTTTGGACAGATAGCCAGAAAGCTTTCGAGTGATTGCGAAGCCATAGGAGGCAAGACAATAACCGGGAGACTGAGTTGTATAATTTCTCAGTTAACATCACCCACACTCCAGTCACTTCTACACCTCTAGATGCCCATATACAAGGTACCAGCCAGCTGGCTCTTGCAACTTTAGCCTTGCATTGGCGACCTTGGCAAGAGTTAGTGTCTCTTCCCTTCTCTAAGGAAGATATTGCTAGGATTCTTCGGATCCTCCTTGGCCAAGATGACGTCCTGGTAAGCGAGGCGACAATAGACCTCACAAGCTCCTCTCACTATTCTCCTGCTTCGACTCCACCCCCTATGCCAAAAGATAGGAAGGGAAAACATAAGTAGATTAGAGCCCCGACACAACAATGTCGTGTCTCTCCAATCGGCATTCCTACGGGCTCCATCCAGAAGCCCCTTATTCCAGTTCAAGGCATGAAGAAGACATCTTCAGAGTCTTCAGCTACCTAGCCAAACCAAGTAGGTCTTTCAAAGTAAGGCCCAGTTATTACACAAGGCCCAGACAACTGTCTGGAGCAGTGGTGCCCCGCTACTCTTCCAAAAATCAAAGGATGCCGCTCCAAGCCAGAATGCAAAAGCAAAGCTAAGGAGCAAGACTCTAAGCGGGTCTCCCGGTTTGGTCTTAAGCAAGTCATATTGCCACCGTGGGTAAGGCATCAAACCGCGCATACATCTTCGGACGCTAGTTCCAGTATACCAGCATACCAGGAGCTACCACCTGAGGTCATCAAACAGGCAATGAAAGCTACCTTCCAAATACAACAAGTTGAAGGCGCCTGGATCAAAATCAGGGTGAAGAAAAGCCGTCGGCCCCACTCTGCCAAGACACTAGCTGGGAGATATCCCCATGGGGATTTGCCAACTCCAGCTCTAGCGCCAATTTCTCCTACTACTATAGAGGCGGCCATCCCCAAGAAATAGGAGAGGAATAGGAGGAAGAACCTCAAGAGATGACTCATGAAGTAGGCTGAACAAGCAGTCGCTTTGCAGTCTCCAGCCAAGCTAACGCCTCTCCAGAGGCTACAAAAGCTCATTGATGACTTGGAGGAGTACATTCCCCCTCATCCCACTAGCGCTCTCCAACTCGATAGCTACATCCAGTGGAAAGAAATGCAAAAGCAAACTCACCTCAGAAACTGGGTCCAAGAAATAATCCAGAAAATCAAGAATGGTGAAAAGAAATAAAAGCATAAGATAATCATTGAATTAAATCTAGTCAGCTAATTGTCCTGAACCGTCACTTTCTTAATAGCTGCATCTCTGAGCTGATCAAAAGATTATAACCAGCTATCTAACCATACATCATTTCTTAATACATATTATGGATGCATTTCTATCATATGATAGCTGCATTTCTACAAATCTGCGTTCAACAGATGTCAGCTATATGTCTCACACTGCCTTATTCTCATGATAACTGAAATATCTTGAAATAAAAATAGTCAGCATAAATAAAAGAAAATTCCTTCACCGACTGAAAGAATAATTAAACAATTCCATGCACCTAATTGTCAAGCTATCCGATGATCTTTCTTACCTTTTGATAGCTACAATATAAACATTTCTTGACAACCGTAGAGCATTGGATAAAGATAACTTAGTCATTGTAACAAAATGGACTAAGACATATCGACTATCTTATTAAGTCTTAGTTAATAGCATATCAACTAAGTCTCTATCTGAGCGACCTTCAGTAAAATTCAAAAATTCAAATACATCAATTGCCACTAAATTGATAGTACTATGTTCTTCTGACCTGATGCATACTTAACTAATAGCCAAGAACGGTATAGTGTTTACTTTATTTCAAGCTGTACTAATAATGGCAAACTCAAGGAACACGTTTCAAGACTTGCAGGAAAGCAACAAATATTTTGTGAAGGACATTACTAATCTTTGCAGTCAGATAGTTCTAGAATGAAAAAGGAAATCTACAGAAAGGACATTGAAGGAAGATATGTTGAAATGAAGAAACCTCTACTTAAAATAAAACATACTGAAAAACCAAAAAGGAGGATTTGTACTATGTCCTTTTCTAGACCACTCAGAAAATAGTGTTCGTCAAGTAAAGTCAAGAAGATGAAATCTCTACACAGCTACAAGCACAAGAATAACAAGTTCCTCTCACTCTCAAGTGTGTCTAACATTCATATGTCTGAGTCAAAAGGAAACAAGGATGTGCGTAATGTCTCTCAGACTGTATCTGTTAGACAAACAATGCAGGATATCTACAAATTGAAGCTGTAAGAAAAATGAAAAGTGTTGCTGAGATAGCCACTATTGCTGCTACTGCAAATACTGGAAATTCGCTTAGCCAAGCAGCCAAGCAAGGCCGAGGAAGTGCATTCACGATCACATCTTTTCAGTAAGCTTACATTGCAAGGTTGAGAGAAGTTGAAAGCCAATCTAAGCCTTAACCATCATTATTGTTGAAGTGCTAGACGTGAAGAAGGAGAAGCTAGATAGGATTATCATTCTAATCTTTCCTTAGCTCTTCTTTAATCCTTGATTTTTTTTCAAGACCGTTGCATCTTATTTTGATTTTTTCGGCTTGAACATTATTGTGCTTATTGTACACAACTTTGCCTTTTAAGAGGCTATATCTATGTGAACCCACTGAACAAGTGATTCACTTCTCCTTGAGGGGAGAAGTCCTTGTTTATGGGCAAGGGTGCCAGCAGGAGGTTTGTATCCTATAGGCTTGGCTGTGCTTGAAAACTAGCTGAGTTTGACTAGCTCGTAAATGTTGGGGTCTTAGTGAAAAGACGCCCGTGGTATGATTGAACACCTTATCAAAAACTACAGAGTTTGGCTGAGCTCAAAAATTGGCTGGGATCCAAATGTGTGGATGCCTGTAGTGAGCTAAACACATAATCAAAAATAGCACTTGCACTATTCCCTACTACGGTAATAGTGGAAATTATAGTTGTTGCTGGGTACTGGATGTAGAGCTGATAGAGATGATCAGTGCCGAACCAATATAAATCTTGGTGTTCATTTATGGGATTATTTTTGTGTGACTGTACTATGATTGATGCATTCTTCATTCATATGCTTCCCTTATCAACACAACCATGCTACCCCTCCATACAATGGGCCCAACAATGAAGAAAAACTCAACCAATTGATTCAAATCATCTTCAATAATCAACAAAGCATTGGCTCCCTCCAAATCAAATTGGACCAACTGACAAGAGCGACATATGATTTAGTGATGGACAAACTGCCTAACCGCATTGATGCAATCTTTGAAGATCATTTCCCTTAATTTACCCAACACACTTACTCTTGCCAACAACCCATGGCTCTCCTACCGAATGAAACTCTTGGCCTAGGTAATGAGGGAATTGTGGAAGAATTATATCAAAGAGAATTTGGGGAAACTAGCAAGATGGCTTATGTGATTAAGGATTCCACACCCATCTATGAGGAGAGCCACAATGAGTCGGTTGAAATCAAGTTGGGGAGTGAATCAAATGATGTGCAAAATGAAGCTAGTCAAAATTATGAAAATAAGAATATCAATGGCTCAATGAAGGAAGAATGTAGAAAAGAAGATTGTCTAGCTAAAAATAATGATGACAAAATAAAGGAAAGTGACCCTCCTCACTTGAAAGAATATCATGAAAGGACCGCATTGGAAGATTTCTCACTTCATCTCACGGTCCCACAATTGAAAAAATTGATTGACATTCTCCCTATGTTAGAACAATGTGTGCACTTTTGTGTGGAGAGTGTCATCATTAACTCATGTGAGGAAAAGCATAAAGAAGAGGGTAATGTTGATGTTGCAGATATGTTGAATGACAACCCTCATGAGGAAGATAATGGTGAAGGACTTTTGAGTGAAAAATTCATCTCTCATTTAGATGCCCCACTTGTGGAGAATATAACCGATAATCTCATTTTGATAGAAGATATTGATAACGGTGCATCACTTGAAGGAATTGAGAGCATCACTCCACACACCAAAGGCCCAATTGAGGATATGCATGAAGATGAGGATGGCCTTGTGGTTAATAATCTTATTGATTTAATGAAGAAGAGTTCTGAATATCTTTCTCCTCGAGAGGAATGGGATGCCCTATTAAGGAATTTTACATTTGATCTGACCTATGATGAAGGAGTCTTGTTGGAAAGCTTTACATTTGGGTTACCCACCCCATTAGTGGAAAGTTTGATTTATAAAATTCATTCGATTGATGAGTTTGATGAATGGACTTTCTTAGAAAATTTCACATGTGATCTGACCCCTGAGCCCTACCCCATAATGTTTGAATCATTAGATTTGTTAGATTCTGGGCTCACACCCCCTTCCAATTTGACACTCTCGAACCTGAGGGGAATGTACCAGCTGTATTCACCTTTGAATTGACTTCCCATCAGGAAGACTGGTTGATTAATGCTCTTGATCTGCATGAGAGGAATGTAGCTAGTAATGTCGATCTTCTTCATGAGCTACCAGTCTCTGACCAAGTTTATTTTGAGGAAGAAGTCAATAAAGGGGTAGTCAGGTGGGTAGATACAGGGCAAGGAGACCAATGGATAGATATTGGGCAAATGTTTCACCCTGATCTTGACAGATTACTTGCCATTGATCATTACATGACCCATAAAGAAGAGAACTAGCTCACACATATTGCTAATGTTAAAATCAATAATGTTTAAGACCAACATATTTCTGGCCCACATGCACATACATATCATCTTGTCTTCAAATGGCATGAATGTTGGAATTTAAAAGAAGATGAGATCACTTGGTGGCTAATCATGAAATCAACTTGTTGGTTATTAGACCTCATTGCGTCTGACTGAAGGCATTAAACTTAGCGCTTGTTGGGAGGCAATCCAACGTCTCCTCTTCTATGTTTCAATAAGTCATTTTCATTTTTTTTGTTTGTAGGTGACAGTTGTAGCATTAGGAGGATGTCCGGCTAGAACCACGTCTGCATGCCCCAGGTTGTACCTTTTTTTCCCAAGCATTCCTTTGAGCACATTATCTATTTTTACATGCTTCATATCATCAGAGACGATGTCATTCAAGTTGGGGGGTAAGGGTAATCATTATAAAAAATCTCATGCTACCTATTGCCTTATTTTGTTTTAACAAAAAAAAGGCCACAACTATGTTTTCATGATTCATGCTTTCATAAAAGAGACTCTGGAATAGAGAAGACTGTGGTGAAGAGTGATGGAATGATTCTTTGTGTCTAGTCATGGGAACTAATTTAGAATCTCCAAAGGTCTCTTAGCATTCAAAAAAAAAATTCACTCTCACACTAATGAAAAAGGAGGGACAAGCCTTCTGTCATTTGGTATGGTGTATGATACTCTGCCCTCCCTAGTGAAGACTTAGACCTGAAAAAAAGAAGAAGAAAACCATGAAAAATGCCCATGATCTTAGTAACCGGGTCTGCTCCCCCTAAGGCAAGAGTTGAGGTTCGCGTCAAACGGTGAAGGGATATGCAGCACCATATGTTAAAAAAAAAAGAAAAAAATCATGAAAAATGCCCCTGATCTTAGTAATCGGGCCTGCTTCTCCTAAGGCAAGAGTTGAGATTCACGTCAAACGGTGAAGGGTTGTGCAGCACCATGTGTTAAAAAGAAAAAAAAGAATTGAAGGCTACAATAATCAAAGGTCTGATCTGGGAAGTAGAGTGAAAAGACACCTAGCTAAAATGACAATATGGAGGATGCAATTGTCCAACTGTGGATTTAGATTTTACGAGCACTAGTGCTATTGGACTTTGGGAGTATTCTAAGAAAGTTTGAGCATCATGTTCTAATCCTATGGCTAGTATGCTTTAATAATTCTAAAATCCCAATCTATAGTCAATTCCATGAAAGAGGATCTTGACATGAGGTATGAAGCTTTTAATCTCTTGTTGGTCCCTAATTTTTAACGTATTTACATTGCTAAGGGACTAGCAATGAGTAAGTTGGGGGTGTGATAAGTGTTCAATTGTCTATTCTTATTCATATCACGTACATCATTTTTGGGATTCAATGAAGTTAATTATGTAATTTTTACGTGATAATCTCGGTCTCACATAACATAAAGATTTTTCTACAATTAACGGGACTTAAGACATTTTGTTTTAAATAAGAAAATTACATAATTAAATTCATAAAAAAAATTTCTCCAAAGTTAGTGTCTACAAAACTCATTTTGAATGAACTAATGGGGAGAACAAATGATCAATCAAACTTATTGGCTTGAGGGGCTTTGATATAATTTTTTTCATGTTTTTATAAACCTTGTGAACAGTTCTTTCTCCCCTTCCCGCGGTAGACATGCAGCTTCGGCAGCAACGTGGCAGAGCGTGTGTGGTCGCTGGCGTGCGAACATGATCGTGGGCAAGGTGAGGTCTTCTGACAGCAGCAATGTTAGCCCTCTGGCAGATCGCATGAGGAGTTGGCAAGATCTCTCACAGCCGACGATGGCAGGGGCAGGATCCATATGCAAGCATGCATGCATGCATGAGCAGTAGCAGCAGATGGCAGGTTGGACAGATGGCAACGTGGTAGGCTTTCGGGCGAACTCGCGGCAGCACATGCAACCCTGGCAGGGGATCGTAGGCAAGCATGCAGCATGGGCACCAGCGGCCCTATAAACTGCGCATCTCCTCCTGCGGGCTGACAGTCACTCTCCCCCTCCTCTCTCCTTCTCTTCACCTCTTCCCTTCATCTTCTCACATCTTCTTCCCCACTCCTCCTCTTCCCCACCTTCTACTTTTCCCTTCTCCTTCTACTTCTCCCGCCTCCTCTTCTTCTTCTTCTCTTCGGTTCTGCACCTCCCCCTCTCCCATTATCCTTCTTCTCCTCCCATACCCATCTCCTCAGCCCCTCCTCTCCTGGAAACCCTCTCCCACTTCCTCCCACTCTCTGCCTCTCTCTTTCTCTCAATCACACACAGGCCGCCGGTGCCCCTATTTGGAGTAGGGGCACCACAGCTCCCTTCTCCCTCACTTGCCTACCTCTCTCACCACCCTGCCTTCTTCACACTTTCACCTCTCTGCAACCGCTCTCCCTCTTCTCCCACACACTGCACTGGACGCATCTCTCCCTTCTCTCCCATTGCCATTCTCATCTCCCGCCCACACACAATGCCGTAGCGTCGACCCCTCTCTCCGCGGCGTCGACCCTGTTGTGCCTGCTCTAGTTTTGATGCTGGCAATAGTGTGATCGATCTTGATTGATGTTGGCAAAACTATTTGGATTTAATAATGTGTGCTATATTGTCTTTTCTCTAATTCAGAATTAGTTCCTGTTCACCATCAGGTCGATGCATATTCATGCAGATGCATTGTAAGGTCGATGCACATTATACACAGGTCGATGTCGTGATGCACTACATTCTAGCTATTGCATCATCAGGTCGATGCACACTAGAGAGTGGTCGTTGCTGTTGTTCAATAATGAGCCAGCGATTGGTGTATAAGGTCGATGTGATAAAGGCTATCAGTCATAAGGTCGGTGCACCTTGAGCATCTGCTTGGAAGCAAGGTCGATGCAGTAATGTCGTACGTCGATGCATTTAAGCATTTCATTATGCATCACCAGGACAGGTCGACACGCCTCAGTGGCACGTCGATGTTGTAGTACATGATGTGCGGGTCTGTGCATTGACAGGTCGATGCACTATGCATAAGCACCAAAGCAGATATAATCTTTCTGACTGAATGAGGTCTACCTGTATGATATAAAGGTCGATGCTTTAGTTAAATATTGTTGCATTCTTTTCTTCACGTCGGTAAGATAGGTCGATGTACTGTGTTTGTGCATCGATGCATGTGCAAATCTTCACACATCCATTCATATGATTTGCCTATTTTTATGAAATATCTGAGCCTGCATTTCTTAGAAACCTACTAGTTTCATGACATAATTGTTAATGAATTTCTATATTTGGTTTTGCAGGAGAAAACAAGATGAAGATCATCAAGTAATAATTCAGATTCATGCTCAAACATCATAGATGCATAAAGGTATAAGAAGAGAGGCCAAGTCCAAAATTTAGTTAAAGTTAACAGTTAAGCTTTCTTGCTGCGAAGCAACCTCATTAATCAACTGGAGGCAGAAATTCTGATTGTCATGTGGGTTCGAAAGTACAACCGTCGGGGGCACGTGATTCGAGGCTACCTCCCATCACTTTGGAGGTTCTTAACGAAATAACCTTTCCAAATGGCTATTTCTTAAAGAAACTTCACATTTTCATCTGACACGTGGCCAAGCATTTTTTTAGAAGGCCTTGGGCGGGAGCATTCCTTCCAGGCGCCCATATTTAATCTTGTTGGGACCACAAGAACTCACGTTCGCAAGGATACATAGAGGCTAGAGTGTGAGCGGCAGAATGCATCGGTGAATAACGAAAGGGAGAGGAGCTATAGAAGATTAGAGAAAAGGAGATCGAGAAAAGGAGAAGTAGAAGAGAGTTGCGAGGGCCACTGCGAACCTGAGAGTGAGAGAGTGTTGATGCTAAAAAGAGTCTGAGAGTAGGAAATTGAAGTGCAGAGAAGAGAGTGATAGAGAACAGAGTATCTGAAGAAGGATTGTAATTCTGAGAGAAGAGAGAGCTTGAGAAGAGGCTGATTTGATCTTGACTTCTGGATCAGATCCAAAGTTGAATTGCTCTAGAGAGAGAGCTGCATCTTTTCATTCGGTTATTGTTTTCCTTTGTTTCTTTCAGTTCGTTTCTTTTGAACGTTTGTAAGCTGTGTAATCAGTGGTCCAAGCTGTGAGGCAGCAGCGAGGTGTGATTCTCAGACAGTAAGCTGTGAAGCTCAGTGAGTTGTAAGTTGTGTAACCAGCGGATTCAAAGCTGTGATTCAGCGGAAGCCTCACTCGATTGAGTGAGGGGTGGACGTAGATCTCAAGATTGAGATCAAACCACCTTAAAACTACTTTGTCCACTATGTGATTGCTTAATTCTTAATTGCTTCATCTAGATGTATGCCTAGGACCATTCTCAGTAGACATATAATTGCTTCTGACATTTACATTCGTATAATGTGCATGCGCCATCAACCAAAGAGTATATAGAAAGGCGTGGCTGGAAAGTAAGGTTAAGCCTATCTGAAATGCCACCTCTTGCGTGAGGAGATCCTAGATCGAACCTTCGCCCAATACTAGAATTGGTTGTTGATTGTTTTCTGAATTTGTATGTGCTAATTCATCTAGAATTGACGTTAGTCTGCATTGGATATACTAGCTGCTTACTTCAGTATGAATTGATTGCTCGTTTCACAGTAGAACTTTCATTCCGCATTTTATTTACTACTATAGTATCATAAATTGGTGTTGATCTATTCACCCCCCCTCTAGATCAGTAGTTCTTCCATAACTATCACTTGGTATCAGAGCCTAACTCTCCTTAAGGGCTTAACATCCCGGAGAGATCTGGTGAAATGGATGCTATAGGACTTACAGCTGAAGGTCATTCCGTAAGTAAGCCACCATTATTCGATGAAACTAACTATGCATACTGGAAGAATCGAATGTAGGTCTTCCTACGAGCGAAAGACTATGAAATCTGGAAGGTGGTCAGCCGAGGTCCATTCAAGCTTCCCGAAGATGAAGATGTCTGGACTCAGGAGCAAATTTGAAGATCAACTCTAAATTGGAGTGCGGTCAATGCTATACAATGTGCTCTACATCCCATCGAGTTTTCCAGAGTGTTCTCCTGCTCCATAGCAAAGGAAATGTGGGACAAGTTGGAGGTAATATATGAGAGAACATCTCAGGTAAGAGAAACCAAATCGAATATGCTAGTCTCTGAGTATGAAGCATTTAAGATGAAATCTGATGAAACAATATCTGAGATGTATGCTAGGTTAATGGTGCTTATTAACAGTTTGAGAAGTTTAGGTAAGATCTATAGTGAGTATGAGCTGGTTAGGAAGATCCTCCGGTCCTTGACACCAATCTGGCATACGAAGGCCACTGTAGTGGAGGAGTCCAGGAACCTGGCAACTACCACTGTCGACAAACTCATCGATTCTCTTATGACTTATGAACTAAATCTCAAGAGAGTAGATGATTCAAAGAAGATGAAAAGGCCCTTGGGGCTTAAGGTAAATTCTAGCAGCAAAGGGTCTTCGAGTGAGCATAGTTCTTCTAGTTTCGAAGAAGACTCAGGTGAGTTTGCTATGCTAACTAGAAAGTTTAAGAAATTTTTGAGAAAAGAAGGTAAGAGTTTAAGACGAAAATACTCCTCAGGGAAAAGAGAGTCGAGATATAAATCTGATATTGCCAAAAAGACTAATGGTGTTGTATGTTATAATTGCAGTAAGTCAGGGCACCTGAAGGCGGACTGTCCAGAGCTGCAGAAAGAGAAACAACCCAAGTGGAAGAACAAGAAGGGAACGGCCATGGTAAGCACCTGGAGTGATGAAGAAGAAGACAGTCAGAGCAGCTCATCTGACATTGAGGATGAGGACAAGCTATGTCTCATGACCAGAAGAGAAGAAGAAGAAAAAAAAGATGATGAGGTAACTTCCCCATTCAAAAATTACACGCATAGTGATTGGGAAGAAGCATATGCTAAAATTTTAGATAAATATGATGATATTCATCGGGAGAATAGACACTTGAAAAAGAAGATAAACTCCCTTGTTAATGATACCACTTTGAATAATA
The DNA here is from genome assembly GCA_022559845.1 of Amorphophallus konjac. Taxonomy (NCBI): domain Eukaryota; kingdom Viridiplantae; phylum Streptophyta; class Magnoliopsida; order Alismatales; family Araceae; genus Amorphophallus; species Amorphophallus konjac. The sequence continues at coordinate 156,271,740 of CM040118.1, read as the reverse complement.
GGATTGTATATCTGGAAACTAAAAACTTTGAGTTAAAAAATTCTCTTGCTGAAACAGAAAAATATAAAACTGTTGTGAATGGTTTGAGATGTGAAAATGAGAATCTGAAAAATGTCATTGATGAACTTAAAATCAGAATGCAAAAACTTGAAGAAAAAAAGAAAACTGCTAATGAAAAGTATGATGCTATCAAAGGTGTGAATGGAGAATTGAACAGATCTATTGAAAACCTAGAAAAAGAAGTAAATGATAAGCAAAATTCCCTTGAGGCCATGACTCAAGGAAAAGAAAATTTGAATGCTATTTTGTGAACTAAAGTGAACTTCAGAAGAGAAGGGTTGGGTTTTAATCCAACAAATAAGAAAAGCTTTGAAGTAAAGACAATCTCATTTGTTGCTGAGAAAGGAAAATCAAAATTTAATCCCTTGATAAGAATGACTTGTAAGCAAAACAACACTGAAAAATATGTGAAAAATAATAAGCAAAGTAAAGTTTGTGCCAAGGATAAAAGTAAAGGGAAGGTGGATGCTCCTAGAGAACCCAACACACACACCACTGCACCTAAGCCTAAGGGTCAGGTTAGGGGTCAACCAGTTAGAACCCAAGTCCAAGGAAGCCCTAAGATGAAAACAATCAAGTCACAAAAGACAGGTAGATGCAACAACTACGCTGCACCGACGCATATCTCATCTGGGTCCCAGTCCTTTAGAAGCCAGGGTCTGAGCAAGAAGACTTCAGGTCAAAGCTACTACTCTTCTTATCATAACTCTGGTAGGGCAGGTCGAGGCAACCATTATGTAAGGTCAATGCAACAGAACATTCAGAAATCCCATCCTTATCAGGTGCATCGATGCTACTCTTGGAGTACCTCTGCACAACCTAGGTTCAGGTCATCTATAAACCATAACTCCTATGTTTTTGTTCAACCTAAGTCTGCCCAACCTAGGTTCTTTACTGCACCCACATATCCCAATGATTTTAGATTCCAAAATTGGCACAGAAACTCTTATGATTTTAAAAGACACCCAACTATGAAAAATCAAAAACCAACAACAAACTCTCAGAATGTGCACAATGAGTTAAATAAGCAGAACAACAAATCCACAGCTCAAATAAAATCACAGAAACAAATGTGGATACCAAGACAACTACTGTCATGTTTGATTGATTTGACTGCTGTTATTGGCCCCAAGCAGTTTTGGGTTCCGAAATCTTCTGCCTGATTGCAATTGCATGTATGCCTGGCAGCCAACCACAATAGGTGGTATCTTGATAGTGACTTCTCCAGGCACATGACTAGGGATAAAGGAAAATTCTGCATGCTGATGAAGAAAGATGCTGGTCATGTCACTTTGGGGGGTAATACAAAAGGTAAGATAATTGAGACAGGTAAGGTTGGTAAGTGTTCATCTTGCAGTATTGAAAATGTTCTACTTGTTGAAGGTCTTGCATATAATCTCCTCAGTATTAGTCAATAATGTGATAAGGGCCATAAAGTTATTTTTGACTCACATGCATGCACAATATATGAGCCTAATTCAGAAATAGTAAAATTCACTGGAAAAAGAGTCGATAACATATATATTGTTGATTTATATGAAGCAGCACATATAAATCTGTGTCTCACTATAAATAAAGATGACTTAGCCTGTCTTTGGCATCGTAGGTTAGGTCATGCTAGTTAAAATGTGTTGCATAAATAGACTAAATTTAGCATGGTGAAGGGTCTAACTAAAATTTCATTTTAAAAAAATAATAAAATATGTGAGTCTTGTACCCAATGCAAACATACTAGGAAGTCATTTAAATCTAAAACTTAGAGCTTGTCTTCTAAACCTTTTGAGCTGATTCATATGGACCTGTTTGGACCCACTAGATCAGCTAGTTTATCTAGTAAAAGATATGGATTTGTTTTAGTAGATGACTTCTCTAGATATACTTGGATATTATTTTTGACTCACAAAAATGATGCCTTTAGAGAGTTTCAGGTATTCTTCAACAGAATAAAATAGAATGGTGAGCGGTCTATATCCAAGAACGCCAGAATGGTGAGCGGCCTATATTCAGACCATGGAGGAGAGTTTGAGAACTCACAGTTTGATGATTTTTGTAGGGACAATGGGATAAACCAAAGATTTTCTTCACCAAGAACGCCAGACCAAAATGGAGTAGTTGAAAGAAGAAATAGGACCTTGGTGGAGATGGCTCAGACTATACTGGTTGAGGGCAATTTGCCTAGAAGGTTTTGGGCTGAGGCCGTAAATACCTCTTGCTATATTATTAATAGGGCCTTGGTAAGACCTTCTACTCAAAAGATTCCTTATGAAATATTAAAAGGTAAGAAACCTTCACTAGCTCATTTTAAGGTTTTGGGATCTAAATGTTTTATTCATGTTAACTCTAAAAGAGACCTTGATAGGTTTGTGGCCAAAAGTGAACTAGGAATTTTTCTGGGGTATTCTGAGACATCTAGAGCCTATAGGATATATAATATTAAAACTAAAACTGTTGAAGAATCACCACATGTTGTATTTGATGAGACAACTAACAGATCTGAAATTGATTTCTACAGGAACAAGAATGAAGGAGAGTTTCAGGAAAATGAAGAAGAGCAAAATGCAGAACAAGCAGATGAAGGTGAGACTGAAGGGTCAAGTGGTCAGGGGGTGGTAAGTGGCAGCTCAGGTATTCAGCTTACCAATATCAGAGTACTTAGAGATCACCCATTAGAAAATGTAATTGGTAATCTGAATGAACCCCCTAGAACTAGATCTCACTTTAGAATTGAAAATGAACTTAATTCATTTGCTCTTCTCTCACAAGTAGAACCCAAAAATATTGAAAATGCCTTAAAAGATGAACATTGGATTAATGCCATGCATGATGAACTTAGTCAGTTTGAGAGGAACAAGGTATGACACTTAGTTTCTAAACCAACACATGGCTCCATTATAGGCACAAAATGTGTTTTCAGGAATAAAACTGATGACCAGGGAAAGATTGTTAGAAATAAGGCTAGGCTAGTGGCACAAGGGTATAATCAGGAATTTGGGATAGATTTTAAAGAGTCCTTTGCTCCTGTAGCCAGGATAGAAGCCATTAGAATTCTCCTTGCATTTGCATGTAGCCTAGGAATAAAACTTCAGTAGATGGATGTCAAATCTGCATTCTTGAATGGTTTAATAAAGGAAGATGTTTTCGTCAAACAACCCCCTAGTTTTGAGTGTATTGATTTTCCTGATCATGTGTACAAACTGGACAAGGCATTGTATGGACTAAAGCAAGCTCCCAGAGCTTGGTATGATAGGTTAAGCTCTTTCCTCATATGTAAAGGCTTCTCAAGAGGTGAGGTTGACCAAACTCTATTTACTAAAATAGATAACAAGGATATTCTTGTTGTTCAGATTTATGTAGATGACATAGCGTTTGGGTCAACTAAACCATCCATGTGTGAGGAATTCTCAAATTTAATGACTGATGAGTTTGAAATGAGTTCAATGGAGAATAGAAGTTTTTCCTTGGTTTACAGATCTGTCAAACCTCAGAGGGAAGCTACATTACTCAGGCAAAGTATATCAAGGATCTGTTGAAGAAATACAAGCTGAAAAACCTCAAGGCCATCACTGCACCAATGGGTACATCAACTAGTCTTGATGCTGACCCAGAAGGTAAATTGGTTGATTCCAAAATATATAGAGGTATGATTGGACCCTTGCTTTATATTACTGCATCTCATCCAGATATTCAGTTTTCTGTGTGTTTATGTGCTAGATTTCAAGCTAGTCCTAAGGAATCTCACATGAGTGTAGTGAAAAGGATTTTTAGATATCTATCTAGCACCCTTGACTTAGGTCTATGGTATCCTGCTAGGTGTGAGTTTGAACTGATAGCTTACACTGATGCAGACTATGCAGGGTGTAGGATAGATAGAAAGGGCACTAGTAGGTATTATCAATACCTAGGTGGTTGTCTAGTGTGTTGGGCATCTAAAAAGCAACACACCATTGCTCTTTCCACTACTGAAGCTGAGTATGTTGCAGCAGAAAATTGTGCAGCCCAGGTTCTCTGGATCAAACACCAGCTCATTGACTATCACATCAAACTTGGATGTATTCCTATCCTTTGTGATAATACTAGTGTTATATCCTTGACTAAAAATCCTATTCATCATTCCCAGACTAAGCACATTGAGATAAAACACCATTTCTTGAGATATGAAGTAAATAAGAATGAAATTGAATTGAACTTTGTAGAATCAGGAAAACAGATTACTGATATATTTACTAAACCTCTTGGAAATGAAAGATTTAAGTTCTTAAGAAGAGAAGTTGGTTTATGTAAATTTTAGCATGATAACTGATTGCTTGAGTTTTCTCACATGGAATAAATGCCTTATGCATTTCATATTAAAAATGTACATGTTTCATGTTATTAGTACAAGTAAAATGTAGTTGTCATTGCATACATTGCATTGCATTGCATTCTGGTCATCTTGACCCTAAAGGTATATCAAAAGGTAGGCTGGGAGAAGGGCAGATCTCTTCTGTCTGGAAACCCACGCCTTATGTAGAGGCAAGACCTCTACCATGTACCATGGGTCAAGGGTGTGTCTAGAGTCTGCATCCTATTTTGGTTATGACAGTCGAACTTCATACATGTGCTATAAATGTTATGTCAAGCAGTAGTGCATATAGACAGGGGGAGTTTGTGTCAAAAACATCTTGTGTCCATCTTATTTCTTGCATATTGATAGAGGGAGTTCATGGTTGGATGTTCAAAGGTTAAGTCAGATCAGGTCCATGTTGTTGCATCAAGGCAGATGTGAGTGTCTCTTAAGGAATGTCGACACCCAAAGTCGACACCTTTTTGAATAAGTTATATCTTATACTTCTTGTGTCTTTGGTTCTAACTCTGTCATTTTTCGGTCAACTGAAATCCTCACTAATTCTTGGTTTGAATAATCTTAGATGGACCAATGTCTTTTCCTTTATATCTATCTTATCACTTGGCATTTTATCACTTGGAATCAAATTCTTGTCCACTGAAATGTCTTGCAAAATCCTGTACTTCTCTTGAGCTAAAATAATGACAATCTGATCTTCAGTTCCTTACTCTGAGCTACTAAAAAGTCAGAAATCTTTCATATAAGATTCTATAATGCACCATGAAAAATTGATGGTTTAGGTCTAATGAATTAAAGAGTCTAAGGATTGAACTCAATGAAAAGGCTGTAGTTTTTCCCTTAATAGTCTTCAACCAAATCCAACATGGTATGCTTTGTAAAGTCTCTTAGAATTTGAAAGTTTTAAATTTCATAAGAATCTTAATTGAGAAAGTTGGATTGTGTATTGTTTTTAAACATAAATCTTTCTGAAAACCTAAGGGCAGCCATGTCAAAATTATGAATTAAAATATTGCAGACAGAACAATGGCTAAGTGCACCGAGAAACTAGGTCTTTCATCAAAGAAATGAAAAGAACCTATGTCATGAAGTGCTTTAGTTAACTCTGTTCAAAAATTGAAATAGAATGGTCAATTTCACTGAGTGACTAGGGGTACTGGCGTCTAAAAAACGTGTACCCTTACGTCAAAAGGTGCAAATTATTCTTGAATGTTTTGAAAATTGAAACAGAATGGTAAATTCTACTGAGTAACTAGGGGTACTGGTGTCTAATCAATGTGTACCCTTATGTCAAAAGGTATGGATTATACCTGACTGTTCTGCAAAGTAAAAGAAGATCATGCTGTAACCCTGTAGTGAAAAATCAAAACCGTCAAAAATGTTTAATTTCAATGCATGTCATCAGTCACTCCTAAGATCTTCAATGAGCTCGAATGAGTAAGATAAAGTGAGATTGAACCTAACATCACTATGTAGTTCTGGTTTATTGCTATTAACTGCTCATGCAAAATTATTCAAAGCTTGATTACTAAACTCTAGATTCATCACTCTTAAACCAAATCTTTATCAGGGTTACACTCCATGAAGTCTTATACCAGAAGAATATGGCATGTGTATGCTTGGTTAATGACAGTTGAATCAGATTCTAAGCATGTTCATTCCTGTGCTTTCACCACTTTGAACTTGTCATACATACTTCTTCTCACCTATCTGTCACTTCCCTGTCTAGCTCAAATTGTCTCTATTTTTTTGCTGATGGCAAAGGGGGAGAGAAAGTCTGTCTACATGGGCTGAGTTGATAAGGGGGAGAGAATGTTGTTTTTGGAGAGTTTGACTGGAATTATCAGTTTGGTCTCTAATTTGTATGGGGAGAGATGAGATATAGGGGGAGAGAAAGCTGAACTCTTCCAAATCTATCTCTCATTGCATTTAATCTGCATATTCTGACTCACAATTTTCTCAATGTTGCCATTAATGTATAGTAGTGTTGCCATCATCAAAAAGGGGGGGAATGTTGTGTCTCCTCTGGTTTTGATGCTGGCAACAATGTGATTGATCATGATTGATGCTGGCAAAACTGTTTGGATTTAAAAATGTGTGCTATATTGTCTTTTCTCTAAGTCAGAATTAGTTCTTGTTCACCATTAGGTTGATGCATATTCATGCGAATGCATTGTAAGGTCGAAGCATCTCCTATTGCATAGAACATCAGGTCGATGCACATTATACACAGGTCGATGTCGTGATGCACTACATGCTAGCTGTTGCATCATCAGGTCGATGCATACTAGAGACTGGTCGTTGCTGTTGTTCAATAATGAGCCAGCGATTGCTGTATTAGGTCGATGCGATAAAGGCTATCAGTCATAAGGTCAATGCACCTTGTGCATCTGCTTGGAAGCAAGGTCGATGCAGTAATGCCTTGCGTCGATGCATTTAAGCATTTAATTATACATCACCAAGACATGTCGACATGCCTCAATGGCGCGTCAATGTTGTAGTACATGATGTGCGGGTCTATGCATTGACAGGTCGATGCACTATGCATAAGCATCAAAGCAAATATAGTCTTTCGGACTGAATGAGGTCTACATGTATGATTTACAGGTCGATGCTTTAGTGAAATACTGATGCATTCTTTTCTTCACGTCAGTAAGACAGGTCGATGTACTGTGTTTGTTCATCGATGCATGTGCAAATCTTCACACATCCATTTATATGATTTGTCGATTTTTATGAAATATCTGAGCCTGCATTTCTTAGAAACCTACTAGTTTTTTCATGAAAAGATTGTTAATGAATTTCTATATTTGGTTTGGCAAGAGAAAACAAGATGAAGATCATCAAGTAATAATTCAGATTCATGCTCAAACATCTTAGATGCATAAAGGTATGAAAAGAGAGGCCAAGTCCAAAATTCAGTTAAAAGTTAACGGTTAAGCTTTCTTGCTACGAAGCAACCTCATTGATCAACTGGAGGTAAACATTCTGATTGTCACGTGGGTTCGAAAGTACAACCATTTGGGGCACGTGATCCAAGGTTATCTCCCAGCACTTTAGAGATTCTTAACAAAATAACATTTCCACGTGGCTGTTTCTTAAAGAAACTTCACCTTTTCATCTGACACATGGCCAAGCATTTTTTTAGAAGGCCTTGGGTAGGAGCGTTCCTTCCACGCTCCCAAATTGAATCTTGTGTGGACCACAAGAACTCACGTTCGCAAGGATAAATAGAGGCCAGAGCGTGAGCGACAGAAGGCATCAGTGAATAACGAAAGAGAGAGGAGCTACAGAGGATCAAAGAAAAGGAGAAGTAGAGGAGAGTTGCGAGAGCCACTGCAAACCTGAGAGTGAGAGAGTGTTGATGTTGAAAAGAGTCTGAGAGTAGGAAATTGAAGTGCAGAGAAGAGAGTGATAGAGAGCAGAGTATCTGAAGAAGGATAGGAATTTTGAGAGAAGAGAGAGCTTGACAAGAGGCAGATTTGATCCTGACTTCTGGAACAGATCTAGAGTCGAATTGCTCTAGAGAGAGAGATACATCTTTTCATCGGTTATTATTTTCCTTTGTTTCTTTTAGTTCGTTTCTTTTGAACGTTTGTAGGCTGTGTAATCAGCGGTCTAAGCTGTGAGGCAGGGGTGAGGTGTGATCCTTGGACAGCAAGCTGTGAAGCTCAGCGGGTTGTAAGCTGTGTAATCAGCGGATTCAAAGCTGTGATTTAGCAGAAGCCTCACTCGATTGAGTGAGGGGTGGACGTAGATCTCAAGATTGAGATCGAACCACCTTAAAACTGCTTTGTCCACTATGTGATTGATTAATTCTTCATTGCTTCATCTAGATGTATGCCTAGGACCGTTCTCAGTCGACATATAATTGCTTTTGTCATTTACATTCGTATAAAGTGCATGTGTCATCAACGAAAGAGGATATAGAAAGGCGTGGCTGGAAAGTAAGGTTAAGCCTACCTGGAATGCCACCTCTTGCGTGAGGAGATCCTTGATCGAACCTTTGCCCAGTACTAGAAGTGGTTGTTGATTATTTTCTGAATTTGTGTGTGCTAATTCATCTAGAATTGATGTTAGTATGCATTGGATATACTAGCTGCTTACTTCAGTTTGAATTGATTGCTCGTTTCACAGCAGAACTTTCATTCCGCATTTTATTTACTGCTATAGTATCATAAATTGGGGTTGATCTATTCACCCCCCCTCTAGATCAGTAGTTCATCCATAACCATCAGACCCCGCCTCGCCGTCGCCTCCCTGTGCAATCACCCATAGACCTGCACTCACCCTCCCCCTTCACCTGCGAACACCGTCCGCCACCGGCCTGCCTCCCTTCGCCTACACCACTCGCGTACGCTTCCCCTCCTCTCATCTCCCTCTCTCTCCCTTCCCACTACACACTCCACGTCTTTACCTGCACATCCCTCGCCCCCTCTCTTCTGCACACACATACACGCATCCACTGTCTCCCTTACACTATTCTTCAAACTCCACCTCCGACCACCGAACACACACACCCCCTCTGTTCTGCACTCTCACACACACCATCACTCACACAACCTCCCCCCCTCCTACTAGCTTTTCTCTCTTCTCACGGCCTCTCTCTTTCCCTCTCTAACTCCCGCGTTCTCTCCCTTTCTCTTTCTATCTCTAACACTCCCCCTCCGTCTCCCTCTTCTCACACACCTTATTTCAACTTAATCCTTTTTTATTTTCTTCTTGTATATTTATTAACCCTCTCTCTATTTCTATTTCTTTCTTTCTCCACATCTCTCCACATATCACTCTTTCTAAATTTTTCTATTTAAAGCTCACTCACGGCGGCATCTACTCCAAGTTGGGCGGCTCTCCAAGGCCCAAAGGCGTGGGCTACGACGACTTCATCTCACCGGCTACATCTTCTCCTCCTTAGTGCTTTAATTTTCAGTTTTAGTTAGATTTTATTCCAAGCGTTGTATTTTGTTATTTTTTTGAACTTCTATGCATTGTAATCTTTTATTTTGGAGCATTAAGAAAAAATTAGTGTCATTATCTCTTTAGATGCTTCTCTCTCTCTTTCTCACTCTCCCTATTCCTCTCATTTACCCCTCCGAGTTTCTTTAGATTGTTTTTTTATCTTACGCTATTTTAATTGTTTCTCATAAAAAAAATCCTTCCAACAACTTCTTTTGTTTTTCTTTTTAAAAAAAAGAGAAATAGAATTTCTAACTTCAAAATATTAGCCTCCTCGTGGGATCGACCTGTATTCATCACTATACTTAAAATCTTAATTTTATGTGAGTACAAAAAAAATTTTAAAATTGAGTGCGTGAGTTTTTAACAACGAGCTTTGCATTCCATCACTTACTCATTCCAGCACATTGAGAAACTGAGCAGTCATGGATTGGATGAAAATAAAGGATGGCAGGCTGCTGCTTCCCCTCTATTAGATTAGTCTTCTACTTTTGAGGAATTTTTAGGCTATAATAGATTATGTCATTTCTATGTTTCTTTGTGAATTTACTCAAGCTATCTCTATATATTCCTCATTTGTTTCCTCCTCTCCTGTTGCAATAATGAGTTTCTTTCTGGGGGTCATCACTAGTGCTATGATGGACCTGATTGACGAGAGCAGCCTGTTCTGAGGAGAGGGAACATGAGCTAATCTGGAGCCATCTTCTCCACTGATGTTGCGGAGCCCATCCTTTTGTCATCTTGCGCTTCCATGTATCAGGGATTATGAAGTCATCATCATTTTCCTATTTTTAAAAGTTTTTAATGAAAGTTTCATAGTCATGTTTAATAAATGAAAGATCTGAGTATTTGCAAAGGCTCCATTTGATCCAGATTTAGATACCTCACACTTGATAAGATAATGTTCAGACCTGCATGGGGGATCTAGCTCATAGCGCTATGTCTATCCAAGGTCAGATCCAACCTGGATCTATCTATTTTCCATCCCTTAGTTCCATCATGGAAAATGAGATTTAGGAACTTTCAATATATATATTTGAGTGCTGACCTAAGTGCTTACTTGATTGACAAGGTTAATATGTAGTGACATTTTTATGCATGGTACTAGAAGCTACAAGGTTTGCCTTTTTTGAAAGCATATTATGTCAGCGTGATGAACTACTTTGCATAAGATAACTCATGCTCTTTTTTTTTTCTATGTATGCCTTTTAGACAACTTTGTTTCTTTTAAGGGAGTGGTGGTAGATGTTGATACAATTTTTGTACCGAGTTCTAAAAGAGAGGTCTACAGCATGGCTATTGTTCTCAGATTTTCTTGGGTTGGTAAAGTCTGCACTATTCCATTCTCAGGTGTATTGCATATGCATGCATTGGCTAACCCAATAATGAGAGTGGCTATTTCTACTCTTGTTCTTTTTCTTGATAAGTTGTTTTAAAGAGATGCACCCAATTCACTACATTACTCCGCATTATATCCACATGCAAGTTCTTTTCTGTATACGTCATTTATTTCATGTAGCCTGGACCATTCTATGTCGACCTCACACCCATCCACTTGGATTAGTGTGATATTCATTTCTATACCTATATATTCCCTTCTACATTTTGTAGGTCAGGTCCAAGTATCTCAATTACTTCATGACTAGGAGGTTGCAGTCAGATATGGCTAAGAAAATCAAGCTGGCATTGTCATCTCTGACCATATCCATCTGGGTGTTTATGAGTGTGCCTTCTCATGTGTCAATCGCAAAGACATATTCTAGGATATGTATTTTTTCTGAAAGCGATATTCTATTATATGAATTATCAACTCTTCAGATGAGGAACATGGATATGCAACCAATTTCATGCAGGAAAGGCTCCAATAAGTAGAATAAGCTAATTTCAAATCTTATATAATGTCATTTTATTTTCATGTTTTTCTTGGGAAAGTAGATAGTACCATGTTTCTCTTGGACGTAGATTGTGGCATGACTATACTATGCATTCTGTAACCACACTTGTTCTCAAAAAAAGGTACTAAAATATTATCGTTCCCATGGATCACTCACTTTAGCTCCCATTGCACCTTCTTGCACTCTATTTTATATCTAGTTTCACCTCTATTTCATTTATCAATTATTTCTTTAATCCACTGATTCTACCTCCTCATTAAACTTTTTATGGATCCTTATCTCTATGACATTTTTTTATTTGGCATTTTTGCATATAGACTATTTTAGAAGAAAAGTGATCCTCCATCACCGCCCTTGTCATAAAGGCCCTCAAGGAGCCCAAGCGCAACCGCAAGAAGACGAAGAACATCAAGCACAACGACAACATCTCCCTTGATGACGTGGGTGAGATCGCCCGTGTCATGCGGCCCAGGTTGATGGCCAAGGACCTTAGGGGCACTGTGAAGGACATCCTTGACACCTGCGTCTCCATCGGGTGCACCATTGACAGCAAGGACCCCAAGGACCTCCAGACCGAGATCACGGAAGTGAAGGTTGATGTGCCCCTCGACTAGAGAGATGGGGACAAAGGGGAGGAGGTAACGCCTCCGACTATGTAATTTTTTTTATTGTCAAATAGTAGAGATAACCATATTGTCATTGATTTTGTGATGATATTAGCTGCTATCTCATGATTGCTTATATTCTTAGCGAGCTGTGAGGAAAAAACCATTAATTTTAGGCATGAGTGATTGTATAGAAACTTATTCAGTTTCTCCAAATTGCTGATTTTAATTTTGCAAACTATTTCTGGACAGAGTGGGGTGTTGTTCAAGGGCAATCTATGTGGACATGCAGCTAAAAGCTATGAAAAGATGGCGAAGTGGGCAGGTGATTCATGTTTTGGTTCTCCAATTTGTCTAGTGAAGAGGCCCAATTATTCAGGCATAGTTTTGTGTAATTTCCAGGGCATTTAATTCACAAGGTAACTTTGGTGATCAATAGAAGCGTTTCCTTCTCATCAATCGAGAGGATGATGAACCTGTAACAGTGGTGGTTCCTAGACAAACACTTCGGCCTGAATTAGTTGGTATAAAGATGTTGATTCTTTTTGCAAATAATCCTCGATAACCTTTATTTTTTTCAAATAATCCTAGATAGCACTTTGTGTACCTAGTAAGAAGAAAATGTTATAGAAATGATCACTTGATGGTTTGTTGTTGGGCTTCTCTTGCCTAGGATTTCTCTTGATGTGGATCTACAGTTGCATTTGGACTAGTTTCTGTTTTCACCTTACTACAATGAAATGTACTAGTATTGCAATCAAATATATTGTATGTTTATTCTGCCCTTTCATCCATTCATTTTTCTTAAGTAACTTTTCATTTCTGCAATGAAGTGCTTAAGATATATTTGTTGTGTAAATTGTGTTTTGATGATGTCTCACTATAAGTCATTTGCCAATTGATTTAGAAAATCATGAAACATCCTTTTATTTGGCTACTTGTGAAAAAGTTTAACAAAAGTTAAAGGCTGCGTTGACCCCACCATAGGATGCGTCGACTCCATTGTTCATAAAAAAACAAAAAGCCCAAAGTTTGCCAAGGCTGCGTCGACCTCATGGCCTCACTGCGTCGACTCCAGACGCAGTTCCACCATGGGGAATGAGAGAGTCGACACTCAGAGTCGACTCCTCTCTACGGATGTTCTGTCACGCCCTGCTGCATCGACCCCGCCATCTCAGGGAGTCGACGCGAGGCTCTCCTAGAGAGTGCTATAGACGCACCCTTCAAAAGATGAGTCGACGCACTCCACGTGTTGCGTCGACATACAGCGTGCGAGCCTATAGATAGTACAAGCAAGTCACTGGCCGCGTCGACTCCAGATCGTCATTGCATCGACTCCAGCCTCACCCTGGCGTCTGGTAGCTCACAAGTCTTGAAGCTACGTTGACGCAGGGGACCAGGTGCGTCGACGCACAAGAAGCCTCCCAGAAGCCGTTTCAAGCTCATTCTCAACGGCTGTGTCGACGCAATGACATTACTACGTCGACTCATCTGATGTTTCTTCAGTCAACTTCTGTCAGATCTGCATCAGTCCGAAGACCATACAGAGACCAAAAATATGCGACGTAAACCTCTAAAATCACAATTTTTGAGGTCTGGAAAAGGCTACTAGGACAGTTATCTATCCTTGCCATCATAAGGTTGCCAGAATAGCTTTTTGGTCAGAAGATCTATCAGTTAACAATTGTGGGAAAGGTCACCTTTCATGGTAACATCCTTTTTGCAGCTAACCAATCAGGTTGCTGTCCTAAAAGGTGTCTAGGACAAAGGAGTGTACCCTCATGTCCTGAACCAATCATAAGGAGGATCTAGAAGAGCCATTTGACCAAAGAATTACTATTTTACTACAGCCATTCAAATGGGAGAAGCTTGGAGGGAAATTTTTTGCTGCTTGTGCCTATAAATTGGATGCCCCCTGCATGAAGACTACTGTTGCTGGGGTTGCAAGTGTCCTGGAGAAGAGCTGAACGTGAGAGGAAATGCAAAAGGAAGGAGAAGGAGTGCCTGCTCTGATTTTTATCAGAAAAATGTGAGATCAAGGGAAGTGGAGAAAGAGACGCAGCCAAGCCAGCTGGCCATGGTTTCCTTGAGTCATTTATTCACACCACCGTTCGTCGTTGTTGATTTTATTTTGCCTGTCTATCTTTTCTTTGGGGTTTTGAATGATGAAACGACAAGCAAGTAATCAAAGATCCGCTCTTAACCTATGAACATGTGATCATGAACCTAGGCAATCAAAGCTAGCTCTAGCATGGGCATGCTATCTTACTCAAACTACGCTAAAGGAAAGGGAAAACACACGCCGGAGCGTGGAGCAAAAGAGTAAATAAAAACACACCACAAGGGGTGGAGCAAGCAAGAAAATAAAAGAGATATGTGATGAACGAGAAAGCTAATGCCCAAAACTAGAGAAAGATGTGATCGCCACCAAAGTAAAAACAAGCAAAAGACCTGTAAATACCTTGGAAATAGGTGGATGAAACACCTGCCCACGGGAGAGAAAACCGAAGAGAACCTGCAGGTCAGCTAGAAATAACGGCCAGGACCATGTGCGTTACTTGGAAAGTAACGATCACCCGATAGACCGCCAGAAGAAGGTGACGCGCCTGCACCAGACCGTCAGATCACCTGCAGTAGGAAAGTGTAGATTCTTTTAACTCCAACTCTTCCAGCCGGCTAGAAGACTTGGGCCTCGTACTGGTGAACCTGTAAACCTGCCAAAGATGTAGAAGATAAGAACAAAGCAACCCAAATTAGCCCTTTCAATAATATAGCATCAATTCTCAAAAGACCTTAAAGACATCAAAAGGAAAGGGGATTACCGGGGAGTTTTTGGTTTTTTAACCCCTCTGGACGTTTTAAAAGATTAGGAGGATGTTTAGATGCTTAGAGAACAGTGAGAAAACGTGGAGAAAGAGGAGGGACAATGCTTTGATTGAGGAAAAACCAGGGAAGAACTTAAGCATGCAATGATGAACTTGAAAGACTAAAACCAAAGTACTCCCTTGATCATGAGATGGATGAACGTGGGAAGCAGTTCCTCTTGGATGAAGATGGCTCCTGAGTTCGGCAGCACTTCGTCGTGAATTTCAAAATCCTCCCCCCTTGGGCCATGAAGTAAAGGGTTCTATTTATAGACCCTCAAACTCTCAGTCGAGCAGAGGATAATTCAGCAAGATAAAGGGTTAACTCTTAGCAAATCCCCGAAGATAATATCACCAAGAGTCCATAGAAACAAACAGAAGGTCCTGAGGATCAGATTTGAAAGAGATATCGTCAATCCAAACCCTTATCTTCGGCCACGGAGTAGCAGAGAAAAGGCCTGAACTGTCAGGACTCTCTGAAGGAAGTAACGGCCACACGATAGACCGCCACTTGGAAATAATGCACCAAGGAACATCCGTCACTATCAACCTTATCCCTAAAAGATAAGATCAACGGGAAGAAAACCCAACAAGTTGGACTCTTCAAGGAAGTAACGGCCAAGGAATAGGGCGTCAGAATGAAACAACGGCTGCACGACAGACCGTTATTATCAACGTGTAATCAAAAGGATAAGCTTTAAAACAAGGCCTTAAGCCTTAAGACTCTTCAAAGAGTAACTGTCCAGGACCCATCCGTCAGAATGAAACAACGCGCCTAGGACCGACCGTTATTATCAAAAATGGAGATCAAAAGGAACAGAGGCATTGCTAAGATTCATCCAATGAAACGCCACCAGGAGCCATATCTGATCACGGAGTTAAGACCCAAGAAATAGGCTTCAACTAATCAAGAGACTCAATGAAGAATGAACAACTCAGAGCATCATATAGAATGAATAAGGAGATGACCCGACTTATTGGGCATAAAACCGGTGTCAACAGTCGTGTTCTTCATTCTGCAGTAGCTGCATTTGTAGTTTCTTGTTTTATGCTTGTTATTTGGGTTTTTCTACCACAAGCCATTCTGTGTGTGGGGCGTCGTCCCTGTGTGAGCTGCGGTTGTAGAGTGTGTGTTTGTTTTCCTTGGTTCTTGTTTGTTCCTTTGGGACTTGTAGCCGTGTGCCCTGAATTACAGTATGAGGACCTTGTCCTCGTGAGGACTTCATCCTCGTGTGTGTGTGGGGGGAGTATCCCCGTGTTTTGTTGGGTTCACCAGCGTGTGTGTGTGTTCTCTTTTGGCGAAAGAGTGGGAGCCTCACCGAGTTGGTGAGGGGTGGACGTAGGCATGCTAGGGAGCAGCCGAACCACCTTAAAATCCATGTGTTGTGGTTTGCTATGTGATATCCATCTCTTCTACCTCTCCTTCGCAGGTGCTCTGATGTGTTGTGTGCATTCACTATCACTTCACTACTGACATTTCACATACTAAGCCTAGTGTTGCGCTTGATTTGGTCTCACTATTTTTTTTTCTTGATAGTCTCTTTAAAACTATCAATGATTGAGTGTAGGATCTATTCACCCCCCCTCTAGATCCTCTCATACCATCCATCAGTTGGTATCAGAGCGGGTTCCCTAGAAATGTGTTCCAACGACCAGGGGAGATCCGACGAGAATGTCCCTCGCAGCTACATAGCTGAGGGCCATGCGATCAATCGACCTCATTCTTCGATGGAACAAACTACTTATACTGGAAAAATAGAATGGAAGTGTTTCTTCATGCCCAGGATCATTTGATCTGATGTGTTGTTAGTAGTTGTCCTTTTGTTCTACCAGAGGTGGACGATACCTGGACCCCTGACCAGGTTAAGAAATCCACAATTAATTGGAGCACAATGAATATATTACAATGCGCTATCTACCCCACAGAATACTCAAGAGTATCTACTTGCAAATCTACAAAAGAAATGTGGGATAGGCTTGAGCTAATCTATGATGGGACATCTGTGGTAAGGGACACCAAGGCAAACATGTTAATTTCTGATTACGAAATGCTCATAATGAAACCAGAAGATTCTATTTCTGAAATGTATGCAAGATTCGCCTAATTAACAAACTGCTTAAAGCTTCTGGGAAATAAATACATTAATAGTTAACTGATTAGGAAGATCCTTAGATCTCTCACCCCAGCGTGGCACACTAATGCCACAGTTATTGCGGACTCAAAGGACTTATCTGTAATGACAGTTGACAGACTGATAGGTTCGCTCATGACATATGAGCTCAACCTGAAGAGAAGTGAGGAAGATGCCAAGCACAAGAAGACAGTTGCTCTCAAGGCTTCTGAAAGCACAAACGGATCTGAAGAAGATGATGAAGATGACATCCCAGAGGCAAGCCAAGCTGACCATGCCTTACTCACTAGGCAATTCAAGAAGTTCCTGAGAAAAAGAGGCAAATTTCAGAAGAAGAAGATGACACCATAGGTAAGTCGAACTCCCAATCTGAAATCAGCTAAAATTAGGAAATCGGACAATGTTATCTACTATCAATGTAAGAAAGTAGGACATATGCGAGGAGAATGTCCCGAGCTACTCAAGCAAATGTCCAAGGCCAAGGGAAAGAAGCCCAAGGCAATGGTCTGCACTTGGCGCGACGACGAGGAGGAAGATGGAAGCTCATCCCCATTGGAAGATGAGGATGATTTCAGTTTAATGGCAGATGAAGATCAGGTAAGCACCCCTTTTGAAAATTTTTCAATTGAACAATGGGAAGATGCGTATGCTGATTTGCTTGAAAAGTATGAGATGTATAAAAAGGAAAACAAGTAGCTGAAAAGGAAAATTAATGCTTTAGCTCATGACAATCCTGTTAACAAGGATCTAGAGACCCGAAGAACAGAAAATGAAGAGTTAAAGAAACAAATCAAGCAATTTGAATTCAACAGCTTAGAACTGAAAAGCTCAAAAGAAGAAAGTTAAGAACTTAGAAAACAATTATGTCAAGTCGATTTGAGATGCCAGGAGTGTGAAAAGTAAAGTCAACTTAGTCTCGAAAAATCTGAAGCAATAAAAGATGTCAATGATGAACTGGAGAAAAGTCTTGAGAAGGTAGAAAAAGAATTGAAGGATAGGCAATCTGTCCTAGAAAGAATGACTGAGGGTAAATCCAACCTAGATGCTCTCTTAGGCACTAGAGATAATTTCAGGAAGGAAGGGTTAGCATTTAACCCCTCTGAAAAAAGGCCTTTTGAATTTAAGACTATCTCATTCTTTCCAGAAAAAGGAAAGGGAAAATTAATAATAGAAGAACCAACAAGGCAGAATGCCCCTAAGTCCAAAACAATCAAAGATAAGAACAATCAAGGTCAAGGACAAAACCCTAAGAATCAACAAAGCAACCATCAGGCTGGTTAAAACAAACAAACTGGAACACAGGGTTGACACACTGGCTCACAGGGTCGACGCAACACCACTTAGCCAGAGTCGGCTAGACCGCAGGGTCGACGCAATGACCAGTCAGGTCGACGGGTCTGGGTTCATCAGGGTCAGTCAGGTCGACGCAACAGAGGTATGCGTCGGTGCAACTCATCCTATTACTCTGAAAAGAAAAACTGGTTCAATGATAAAAGAAGGTTCAATAGCCTACCAAACTTGGGTACCCACCATACCCAATTCAACACATTTGGAAACCCAAAAACTAGACCACAATCTAATTCATACTTCATGAAATTTATGAAACCTATTTGTCACACCTGTAACAAACTTGGACACACTAGCAACCAATGCTGGTCTAGGCAGAGAATGAGGCCATTTAAGCAAGTGTGGATTCCAAAGAACTTATTGCATGCCTTCAACTATGATTATGGACTTAAGTTTGATTGGGTTCCAGAAGCTTCTGCTTAATGTGTTCTATGCAGGAATGCCTAGCATCCCATCACAACCGACGGTACTTGGACAGCTGCTGCTCAAGGCATATGACCTGAGACAAGAAGAAATTCATCCATCTGATCAACAAAGAAGGGGGGCAAGTGAGGTTTAGAGGCAAAGATAAAGGGAAGATCATTGGCACAGGAACAATTGGTAAGAATTCTTCCAATCTCATTGAAAATGTGATGCTTGTAGAAGGCCTTGAGCATAACTTGCTCAGCATAAGCCAAATGTGTGACAAAGGCCACAAGGTAATGTTCGATGCCAATGAATGTAAGATATTTGAGCAAAATTCTGATTCTGTGAAATTTGTAGGTCATAGACTGAACAATGTATACATGGTAGATCTTGATAGTTCTCTTACTGAAAACCTGTGTCGTTTGCCAACCAACCTACTGATGCATGGCTGTGGCATAGAAGGCTGGGGCATGTTAGTTATAATATGCTGCACAAATTGTCCAAGCATGGAATGGTAAGAGCTCTGCCCAAACTATCTTATAAAAAGAACACCCAAGTTTGTGAAGCATGCTCCCTAGGTAAACAAACTCGAAAATCTTTTAAACCTAGAAGTGAGCCCTTGTCAACCATGCCATTTGAATTTCTACATATAGACTTGTTTGGTCCAACTAGAACAGCCAGCATCAATGGAAGAAGATTTGGCTATGTGTTAGTTGATGATTTTTCTCGCTTCACTTGGATCTTTTTCTTGACTAAAAAAAATGATACCTTTATTGAATTTCAGAAGCTCTTCAGAAAAGTAAAACAAGAAGGTAAATTCTGAATATCCACCATCTTATCTGATCATGTAGGAGAATTCAAAAATTCTTATTTCTCTGAATTCTGCAACCAGGAAGGTGTAACACATAGATTTTCCTCTCCCTGAATCCCGGAGCAAAATGACATTGTGGAGAGAAGGAATCAGACAATTGTGGAGATAGCCCGGACAATGCTGATTGAGAGCAAGCTCCCAAGAAAATTCTAGGCTGAAGCAGCAAACATGGCAGGTTACATAATCAACAGGGCCATGGTAAGGCCAAAAAGTAAGAAAACACCCTATGAAATGCTCAAGGGTAAAAAACCCAACTTAGCCTATTTTTGAGCATTTGGTTCAAAATGTTACATCCATAACAATGACAAAGCTGATCTTGATAAATTTAAGACTAAGAGTGATATTGGAGTGTTCTTGGGGTATTCTAAAACATCAAGGGCATATAGGGTTTTTAATGTGAAGAATCAAACTGTGGAGGAAACTCCACATGTGGTGTTTGCTGAAATGTCAACTGATTCAGATAAATATATTGTTAATAGGGAAAAGGAGGAGGAGGATGGCACATTTCTAGAATCTAAAGAAGAACTCAAGGAGAGCAGCCAGCCGCAACATGTAGGACAAGGGTCAGGTCGGTAGACCAAAAACCCAACTCCACTCATGCCTGGTGAGTCTTCTACCAATATTCGAACCTTAAAAGATCATCCTGTCCAAAACATCATAAGAAACCTTCATGATCTCCCTAGGACCAAATCATTTCTTAAAGATGTAAATAATGAAGACCTCATAGCATTAGTGTCTCAAGTGGAACCCAAAAATATTGAAGAAGCCTTGCGGGATGAACATTGGGTTAATGCCATGCATGAGAAACTTAATCAATTTGAAAGAAATCAAGTATGGAATCTGGTTTCCAGACCCATAGACCAACCTGTCATTGCAACTTGATGGGTCTTCAAAAACAAATTGAATGATGATGGAGCCATAACCAAGAATAAAGCCAGATTGGTAGCTAAGGGGTATACACTAAAAGAAAAAGTGGTATTTCACACAGAAATTTTAGACGGATTAATTTCCGTCACATATCCATCTGTAAATTCTGACGGATATATTTCGTCTCAAATTCCATCTATATTTCAGACAGAATCATTCCGTCTGAATTTACAGATGGCTATTCAGATGACAATTTTTAAGTCTGAAATTGGAGACGAATATTCAGATGAATAAAATTACGTCTGAAATTTGAGATGGAAAGTTTATCCGTCCGAAGTTCCGTCTCAAAATTTCGCTCCCGCCACATTCGACACCACCATTTCCCCATTTCGCCCACCCTCCCTCTCACTCTTACTCTTTCTCCTCCGTCGTCCCCGTCAGAGCCGCCGTCGCCCTCCTCCCTCTCATCCTCGCCACCGCCGTCCGCGCCGTCTCCCCCGTCCTTCGTCGTCGCCGGTGCCACCATCCTCCTCCCTCTCATCGTCCGTGCCGTCGCCTCCTCCCTCTCGTCATCGCCGCCGCCTCTTGTCATCGCCACCGCTGCTAGCCTCTCCGGTAAGTCCCAATCCCCTCCCCCTCCCCCTCCCTCGCCGGCACCAGTGCATTTTTTTTTGGGATCATCGGAAGGGTTCAGAAAGGGTACGTGGGGGGGGGGGGGAGGAGGAGCTCGGAGGGGGAGGGGGAGGTTGCCGGTGGGAGGGGCGGAGGGGTTCAGGGAGGGGCGACCGGTGGCAGGGCGACCGGTGGCAGGGAGGGGGAGGGGGGGAGCACAAAGGGGGAGGGGGGTGTCCAGGGCGGGGCGACCGGTGGCAGAGAGGGGGAGCTCGGAGGGGGAGGGGAGGTCGTCGGTGGGAGTGGGTTCAGGGAGGGGGGAGGTCCCCGATGGGAGGGGAAGGGGGGTTCAGGGAGGGTGGGGTGGAGGGGGAGCTCGTAGGGGGAAGAGGAGGCCTCCTCTGATCTCAGATAACCGGGCTAGGCCTCCTCTGATCTCATCATGCCCTTATTTCTCAACTATACATTTTGCATAATGAGTAGGATTTCCAGCAGAGGTAGATTGCTTGCCGATTTAAATAATATGAAGGCAAGTTTGTGTTAGCCAATCCGATTCCTAATTTTTGGAACCATATTATAGGGCTTTTTTTTTTCCTTATGCGTCTACATGTTTGTGAAATATATTATAAATTATTCAATGCCATCCAGCATCCTTCATATGGACTATGGTGTATTCTAGGAATCATCTCAAAACCCTTTGACGAGGGTTCTTCAAGAACGATGGAAGAACATGATTAGTAGAGTAGACTAGAATGCTTTAAAAGAGTAGTGATTTGATCGTCCCGTCTGTCATTTTCTAAAATTTAGGCATGGTGGTTAAACTTCACAAATTGTACTTTCGCATACACGGCTGCTCGAAGGAGTGCCAAAGATTGGGACTGTAGATAAAATTAGACACTTTAGGTCTTATTGCACTCATGCGTTAAGATGTCATATATATGAATATGAGATTCAGAGAAGTTTACTATGAATTTTGTCATCCACCAGTGTTTGAATGGAGTGCTTTTTACCACTGCCTTCCTAACAAATACACCTGAACCACATCTGTGACTCAACTTGCATAACAATCCTTCTGGAAGCCTCATTGCAACTTGACTATTGATAAGAAAAGAACTTAACTACATTCATATCTGTCATTCTCAGTAGAACCCTTCTTGCAGATTTTGTTAGGTTAGGCCAAGATATCCTCTCGCCATTTGCTGGGAAGAAGTAGCTCTATACATTTCTATTCTGATAATTTATAATCTAGATAAATATTTAATTTGTGTAATGTTTGTGTATAATTAATGTGTGGATCCAAAAATAGATCTGTATTTAATTTTCATTTTGGAGTATACCACTTTAATTTCCCAGTTGTTACTTATGGTGATGAGAAAATGCAATTCCTAGGACCTAAATTGTCTGAAGAGGATAAAGGTTCCTGTGAACTTTCTCTGCACCCAAGGCACCTGTAACAAATGAAGCCACATCAGATAGAGGGCTTCAATTTCTTGGTGAGAAACCTAGTGGGTGATAATACTGGAGGCTGCATTCTGGCACATGCACCTAGGTCAGGAAAGACGTTCATGCTCATTAGCTTTAATGAGAGTTTTTTGGCTGAATATCCTTCTACAAGGCCGTTAATCATTCTTCCTAAAAGATTTCTGCCAATGTGGAAGAGAGTTCCATCATTGGCAAGTAAAAGAACTTCCTATGTATGACTTCTACTCTGTTAAGGCTAACAATAGATCTCAGCAGCTTGATGTTCTTCAAAAATTGGAGGAGAACATGAGTATTCTTTTCTTGGGCTATAAGCAGTTTTCTAGAGTTGTGTGCAATGTAAGAGACGAGATAGGGGCTGCATGTCAGGAGACGTTACTAAAGGTCCCTAGCCTTCTCATTTTAGATGAAGGCCATACTCCTAGAAACAAAGACACAAATATTCTTTCTACGCTAGAAAAGGTGCAAACTCCCCGTAAGGTGGTTCTTTCAGGGACCGAGTTTGGGAATCATGTCAAAGGAATTTTTAATATATTGAATCTAATGCATCGTAAGTTCCTGAACATGGACTCATCACGAGATGCCATGAGACATATCCTGAGTAGAGCATCTATATCAGGTGGCACCTGAAAGTTGATGCAGAGGCAGCTTTCTTTGATATAGTGGAAGAAACATTGCAAAATGATGATCATTGTAAAAGGAGAATTTCTATAATAGAGGACCTTCGGGAGATGACCGGAGATGTCTTGCATTACTACAAAGGCGATTTCTTGGATGAGTTGCCAGGACACATTGATTTCACTATGCTATTGTGTCTGAGTCCCAAACAGAAAAAACTTCTAGGAGAGTTTGGGAGATATGAGATGTTTAAGAGAATTGTTGTTGGTAGTGCAGTGTACCTGCATCCATGTTCGAAAGATTGTGCTAATTATGCTTCTGGAGACTTGAGTGTCATGAAAGTGAAAGATCAAGAGATTGATAATCTTTTGGACTCCATAGACTTCAAAGATGGAGTGAAGATAAAATTCTTTCTGAACATTTTGTCAATCGTAGACTCTACTGGAGAGAAAGTGCTTGTATTCAGCCAGTACATTCTTCCATTTAGATTTTTGGAGAGGCTAATAATTAGGATTAAATTAATTTGGGTTAAGGGCCTTGCAGAAGGATATTTAGCCAAAAAAACTCTGATTAAAGCTAATGAGGATAAATGTCTTTCCTGACCCAGGTGCATGTGCTAGAATGCAGACTCCGGGATTATCACCCACTAGGTTTCTCACCAAGAAATTGAAGCCCTCTATCTGATGTGGCTTCATTTGTTACAGGTGCCTTCGGTGCAAAGAAAGTTTACAGGAAACTATATCCTCTTAAGACAATTTAGTCACAAGAATTGCATTTTCTCATCAACATCCTTGAATTGCATTTATCTTATTTATCTTTGATGTTGAGCTCACTCAAAAATGTGGATTATTTAGCTTTGATATTCTTCATTTGAAATTTTTTAAAAATTGGATGTTATTTAATTTGTTATATGCATATTGATAATTACGTTGTTATTTAATTTTATGTTATATAAATACATTGGGTATTCACTGTGAGTTGAGTTACGTAGGTGCAATCTAACATTACACGCACCTCAGGAGAGCGTGTTAAAATTGTGTCAATGAACCTTCCCGTTCAAGACTTTGGGATTGATGTGTATGTTCTCATTTTTTAAGAGAATGTATATATCTACCTCAAAGTCTTGAATTGTCCCGTTAGGACAGTCTGTGAATGTTTGATCACACTTAGGCAGTCATTTACTATATGTGTTTGTATGATTTGTTGAGAATTTCGGTTGCGTCTCCTCACTCTTCTCTGATATACCATTATTGATTTTGAGTGTCTTCTTAACCACTTACTTGTAAGTGTTTAAGAAAATTTCAAAATCAATAAATATTTTTGGTATATCAGAGAAGTGTGGGGAGATGTTGCCAAAATTTTTAGCAAATTATGTAACACATATAGTAAGTGATTGTGCGATCAAACCTTCATGGATGGGTTAAAAAGTGATAATCTAATTAATAGTCCTCTTCCAACTGCAAATGGTCTATGGCGAATGATGTGAGGAAATGGTTGTGAATATTTTCAAGAGTAATGATTTCAATGTTAGGATGTGTATTAACATTTATTGGGTGCAGGAAAAATGTTGACAGATTGTTCATGGATGTATCGTAGAATAGTTGACCGGGTGATGTCGGATGACTTTAAGCATGGAGTTGAGAGTTTCATTGAATTTGCATTGGGGAATCCCAATGCAGCAATAGACCGTGAGAGTCACATTCGATGCCCTTGTTCAAATTGTAGAAACTTGAGGTGGCATTCACCATGGGATGTGCAACATCATTTGTACACGAAAGGGTTCATGGATGGTTATACGAATTGGACGTGTCATGGTGAGGAATACTTCAGGTATGAGCCCGACAATATTGCAGGCACAAGTGGGTACGTGGATATGGTTGTAGATGCTGCTGGTCCTAGTTTTAATGTTGATAAGGAACATGCATACATGGAAGAAGTGCCGAATAAGATAGCCAGAAGATTTTATCAACTACTTCGGGATGCTGATGAGCCCCTGTGGGATGGTTGTGAAAAGCACACTCGGTTGTTTGCAGTGTCACAATTGTTGAATTTGAAATCTGAATTTCACATCAGTGAGACTTGTTTTGACCGTCTACTCATCTTAATCAAGAGTATGTTGCCTCGAGACGAGAAATTGCCAGAAACTTATTACCGTGCTAAAAAGATGGTCAACAAGCTAGGGCATGGATATGTGAAAATAGATGCATGCCCGAATCACTGTATGTTATATTACAAAGACGATGCAGATAAGATATCATGTTCTATTTATCACCATGACAGATTCAAACCTAAGAGAGGGGACAATTCAAAGTAAAAGATGTACCTTACAAAGCATTACGATACTTCCCTCTTGTGCCTAGGCTGCATCGGCTGTATATGTCCTCAAAGACGGCTCGACATATGACATGGCACACCGAAAGAGTATGCCGTGCCGATGATATAATCAGTCATCCTGCCGATGGTGAAGCTTGGACACACTTCAGTCGTACTAATCTTGCTTTCTCAAAGGAGCCACGTAATGTTCGATTGGATTTATGCACAGATGGTTTTAATCCATTCGGTGGTTCAGTGGCATCTTATTCTGGTTGGCCAGTGTTCATGACACCATACAACCTTCTACCAGACATGTGCATGAAGCGAGAAAATCTATTTTTGTCCTTAGTAATTTCTGGTCCAAAAAGTCCTGGAAGAAATTTGGACATATATCTCAGGCCGTTGATTGATCAGCTCAATTTATTATGGACTCATGGAGTTGTTATTTGTGATGCATGTAGGAAGCAAAATTTTATTATGAAGGCTGCACTGATGTGGACAATAAGTGACTTCCCTGCATATGGAATGCTATCTGGTTGGAACACACATGGGAGGTTAGCATGTGCTTACTGTATGGAAGATACCAAATCATTTGTATTGAAACATGGTAGGAAAGCATGCTGGTTTGATTGCCATCGGTGGGAGTGAAGACCGAGAGCTGTGGAAGGAGCACCGCCCTCTATGGATGAGGAAGGAGGATTGGGACATTGCATGTGACAAATTTGTTGACCCCAACTGGATAGAAAAGTCTCAAAAAGCGAAAGCAAACAGGGCATCAAAACTGGGCGCAAATTTGCATACGAGTGGGTGCATCTCTTTCGCGGCTCATAAACAAAAATGGTAAGTAATGTTTCAATTTATCTTCTTACATTTTGTTAATATATATGATGTTTTCTTACTATGAATTATATAATAGGCTATGGAGTTAATCGAGCTCCGTAGTTCCTCGAGGTGTTCGATCAAACACATAAAAAGAAGGGGACAAATCAATTTGTGAGTGAGAGAGCTCACTCAGTAGTGGTAAGTTTATCTACATATGCAACTTCTACCGTTTATTTAAATCGGATTGATTCATATGAAATTGACTAGTCAAGCTATTCAATTTGTAGGAAACATATAGCAGAGCTGTGATAGAGAAGTACGGGGAGGGAGACACACAGTAGCCGGAGTTCGATTCGGTTGAATGGGTGGCAGCAGCTGGCGTACCAAAGAAAGGCAGGCTATATGGTTTTGGGGAGAGCCTGGACTCTAGCACGGTGATATCATCATGTGCGAGTTCAAGCGCTGCCCAAACCAGTAGCAGTGCTTTCAGTATACCTCCGCACACCCCCAATACTCCTGCCAGCGACGTCAGAGACATCCTCCGAGTGGAGATTTCTGATTTGAAGTAGCAGATGCCGCAGATGCGAGAGGAGATGTCTAGCCAGCAGGCCACCATGTTGCAGGCAATCAGTGGCCTCCTCTCCCAGGCGGGAATTCTCCCTCATGGATCCACCACCACCACGGCACAGGCCCATCAGGTTCGTGTTTATTATGTTTTCATTTTGACAGAATTACTCAAAAATTATATTTATAATTAATTTCAAAACTATATTAGTTTTCAAAAGTAACTTGGTTTAGAAGAATTGGGAAAATTCGGGGTTCGGGGGTCCAAAATATAAAATACTGGCATGATCGGCATGCCAATCATTCTAACACAACAATCGAGGTAGACGTTAGTTGTGAGAGCTGAGTCAGCAGACGGATTCTAAATCGGATATCCGGTTTGACTCTGACGCTCAAATAACTCAATTCAAAACTAAGTGTATTTTCAAAACTAACTTAGTTTAGAAGAGGTCATTTAATTCGGGGTTTCGGGAGTCTAAAATCTAAAATACCAGTCTGATCGGTGTGCCGATCGTTCCAACAGGACATGGGAGATGAAAGTGACTTGTCAGAACTGACGAATCTAAATCGGATATCTGGTTTGGGCCCGACGCTCAAAAGTGTATTTTATAAAAACACTTAGTTTAAAATTAAAAAAGACGGGGTCCGGGGGTCTAAAATCTGAAATACCGGTCTGATCGGCGTGCCGATTGTTCCAACAAGACCTGGGAAATAAAAGTGACTTGTGAGAACTGACGGAATCAAAATCGGATACCCGGTTTGGGCCCAGCGCTCAAAAGTGAATTTTTTAAATGCGCTTAGTTTAAATTTAAAGAAGTTGGGTTTGGGGGTCTAAAACTTGAAATACCGGTCTGATCGATGTGCCGATCATTCCAACAGGACTTGGGAGATGAAAGTGACTTGTCAGAATTGACGGAATCAAAATCGGATATCTAGTTTGGGGCCGACGCTCAAAAGTGCATTTTGTAAATACACTTAGTTTAAAATTAAAGAAGTTGGGGTCTGGGGGTCTAAAATCTGAAATACCAGTCTGATCGGCGTGCCGATTGTTCCAACATGACTTAGGAGATAAAAGTGACTTGTGAGAACAGGCAGAATCCTAATCGGATACCCGGTTTGGGCCCAGCGCTCAAAAGTGCATTTTGTAAATACACTTAGTTTAAATTTAAAGAAGTCGAGTTCGGGGGTCTAAAATCTGAAATACCGGTCTGATCATCATATCGATCATTCCAACAGGACCTTGGAGATGAAAGTGACTTGTCAGAACTGACATAATCCAAATTGGATATCTGGTTTGGGGTCGACGCCCAAAAGTGTATTTTGTAAATACACTTAGTTTAAAAGTAAAGAAGTCGGGGTCCGGGGGCATAAAATCTGAAATACCGGTCTGATCGGCGTGCCGATTGTTCCAACAGGACCTGGGAGATAAAAGTGAATTGTGAGAACTGACGAAATCTAAATTAGATACCCGGTTTGGGCCTAGCGCTCAAAAGTGTATTTTGTAAATGCACTTAGTTTAAATTTAAAGAAGTCAGGTTCGAGGATCTAAAACCTGAAATACCAATCTGATCGGCGTGCCGATCATTCCAACAGGACTTGGGAGATGAAAGTGACTTGTCAGAACTGACAGAATCCAAATCGGATATCTTGTTTGGGGTCGACGCCCAAAAGTGCATTTTGTAAATACACTTAGTTTAAAATTAAAGAAGTCGGGGTCCAGGGGTCTAAGAACTGAAATACCGGTCTGATCGGCATGCCGATTGTTCCAACAGGACCTGCGAGATAAAAGTGACTTGTGAGAACTGGCGGAATCCAAATCGGATACCCGGTTTGGGCCCAGCGCTCAAAAGTGCATTTTGTAAATGCACTTAGTTTAAATTTAAAGAAGTCGGTTTTGGGGGTCTAAAACCTGAAATACCGGTTTGATCGGCATGCCGATCGTTCCAACAAGACCTGGGAGATGAAAGTGACTTGTCAGCACTGACGGAATCCAAATCAGATATCTGGTTTGGGCCCGACGGTCAAAAGTGCATTCTCTAAATGTAATTGATTTAAAAAATCGATAAGTAGGGGTTGGGGGGTCTAAAATCCGAAATACATGTCTGATCGACGTGTCGATCATTCCAATAGGACCTTGGAGATGAAAGTGACTTGTCAGAACTGACGGAATCCAAATCGGATATCTGGTTTGGGGCCGACGCTCAAAAGTGTATTTTGTAAATACACTTAGTTTAAAATTAAAGAAGTCAGGGTCCGGGGGTCTAAAATCTGAAATACCAGTCCGATCAGCATTTCAATTGTTCCAACAGGACCTGGGAGATAAAAGTGACTTGTGAGAATTGACGGAATCTAAATCGGATACCCGGTTTGGGCCCAGCGCTCAAAAGTGCATTTTGTAAATGCACTTAGTTTAAATTTAAAGACATCGGGTTCGGGGGTCTAAAACTTGAAATACCAGTCCGATCGGCGTGTCGATTGTTCCAACAGGACTTGGGAGATGAAAGTGACTTGTCAGAACTGACGGAATCCAAATCGGATATCTGGTTTGGGGCCGACGCTCAAAAGTGTATTTTATAAATATATTGAGTTTAAAATTAAAGAAGTCGGGGTCCGGGGGTCTAAAATCTGAAATACCGGTCTGATCGGCATGTCGATGGTTCCAACAAGATCTGGGAGATAAAAGTGACTTGTGAGAACTGACGGAATCCAAATCGGATACCCGGTTTGGGCCCTGCGCTCAAAAGTGCAGTCTCTAAATGTAATTTATTTAAAATACTGATGACAACTAGGTTTGTTGGGGTCTATAAAATCTATGCGGTTATCGATTTGATATTATGTTTGATTTCGATTTATGCAATGTAATAAAATATTTAATTTATCTTCGCACTAATTTTTTTATCTATGAATAAATGTTATTATTTTTTTAATGTAGGAGGATCCTTCTGCGGGCGGCGGCAAATGAGATGAGCAGGGCAGGGAGGAGGATATAGACGATGGACGATATTTGATCAGCAGGGGATTCGTGTTGAGTTTCTTATTATGTGTTTTCTTTTCAGTACGTTTCTTATTAGTTTGATTTGTTTTCAGTACGTTTCTTATTAGTTTAATTTATATTTGATGTAATTTAAACAGGTTTTTTAAAACAATTTTGTATTTTTTAAAAAAATTAATGAAAAATTTTTGGACGGATTTACACACGGATCCGTCTGAAATTTCAGACGGAATTACGGATGACCGTTTCGCCGTCTGAACGTACAATCCCAAATACCGTTGCATATTCGTCTGAACATACCTTGTCCGTCTGAAATCCCAGACGGAATTCAGACGGAGCCGTCTGAATTTTGAAATGGAAATAGGGACGGTAATATGCCGTATGAGATCGTACATCTAACATTTCAGACGTCTATTTCACACGGAAAATCTTCCGTAGGAAATTTCAGACGGACATAATTTCAGACGGTATTTCACACGGAAAACTTTCCGTGTAAAATTTCAGACGATATTTGTGACTGAATTAATTCTGTCCAAAAATTATATTTTCAGATGATATTTCACACGAAAATATTTCCATGTGAAATTCGAGATGGAATTTGTGACCGAAATTAAATATGTCCGAAATTTGTAACCAAGAATATGAGACGGCCTATTTCCGTCCGATATTCGTCTGAAATCCGTTACAAAAGTGTCTTCCCACGGAATTTTAGACGGAAATTGGCCGTCTGAAATACCGCCTTTTCTGGTAGTGATAATTAGGAAATTGGAATTGATTTTGAAGAATCATATGCCTCTATAACAAGACTAGAAGCCATTAGAATTTTGTTAACATTCGCATGTTCTCTAGGCATAAAACTATATCAAATGGATGTGAAAAGAGCTTTTCTGAATGTGTCACGCCCCGAGATATGCAGCGGAAGTAGTTCGGGAATATGAACAGCCATCATGGTAAGCCTCACGCTAGCAAGACAATCAGAGCGCAACACATTCACACATAAAAGATGAATACACAAGGTCATATACTCAAAACTTCACTTTATTGAATAATAATAATCAAAGGTTTACAATCTGATTCTTGACTTGACTCTTTTAAACACTAGCCTCAAATAAAAGAGAAAATTACATAATTGACTCATGCTTAATCATATGGACTCATATCTATGTCTTCTCTCGATCTTTAATCGCTCTTAGACTCGTCACTTGAGTAGTCCGACTCCTTGCTAGAATTTCTTGAAAATATTGGAAAAGTAGGGAATGAGCACACTTGCCCAGTAGGTATCTTCGTATCAACATGATGCCATAATTTAAGTAATAAATAATTTAGCCCTAGAAGGTAAGATAAATGAAAATACGATAAAACATGCGAATAACCAGAATAACCACAAAACACAAGAATATGTATAGAGATATGAATGTTCATGTAGAATGAGAGCATGATCAAGCAAGAATATAAAGTGGCCTTTCATGTAACGAGAATGTATTTGCATATAATGAGAATGTACTTTTCATAACCATAAAGGCTATGCATTAGAAAGTCATGTAACAAGAATGTATAATTTCATGATGAGTCTCGTGGTTTTCACCAGTTTATAAAAAAAGTACTCCCGGTGCAATGCGACGCCAGTGTTCATCATACCCTATGGTTTACAACATGTTTCTGACTATCTACCGAGGGCGCTAGTGTCGAGCCCATGGACACTGTCCGTGCCAGCTCTTGCATCTTCAAGTTATAAATCAAGCTACTTCCACGAGAAATAATAAAGTAGGCCAATAATGTAAAGTTCAAAAAATAGTTTTATGATAACAATATCAAGGTGAGAATGCACCAAAATGATTCATGAGAGCTCAAGGTTGAATTAATGATAAGGTCACGCCACGGAAGTAATCCGGTAGCATAACAATATATTCATTACTTTCCATAATTCCTTAATAACGTATTGAATAAGGTTTCTGGGTTCTAGATAATCAGAGGATCACTTGCGAATAGAATAAGTTCAACCGTTGGGTCAGACCTCGGGTTGGACAGAAATTAGATAACGCGACGGTCTTCAAGGTCGCGATAATTAATTAACGCGGTCAAGATTCAGTCTGCGATTATAGAGATAGTCGATGCAGAACAGGAAGGGTCGACGCAGTAGAGTAATCTGGCATAATGCGGTCATGGGAAGGCCGCTACTTGACAGTGGCGGTCGCCTGATGGCCGTAACTAGCCAGGGTACAGGAAAAAAAAACGTCGCTAACATAAGTGATTTCTAGTCCATTGGGCTTTTAGGGTACAACCCGTTCGGCGTCCTAGTGGGAATCCCAGGCTCACGGAGACTTACGGAGGCCTTGAAACAAGATCACCTAGTCTGGTGGAAGGAATATCCAACGGAGAGGATCACAAGTCCAAGAGATGTTCCTATGACGTGCAAGTGTAACTAATAGCATCGTACCGGGATACGTGCTATGTACTTAAGAAAGACTAGAGATAAGAGTCAATCATGTAGAAACGACGATCAAATCATCCATAAACAAGTTCCATAACCACATGAAAATAACTTTAATACAAGACTACATGATTTTGGCATGAAATTAACATAAGATTAAAATAAATTTATAAAGCATGAAGGACATGAAATCTAGCATGGTTGATACACAATACAACCAAAATCACGAATGCAAGGTCATAACTAGGAATTGGACCTAATATATAACTTAGGCTTCACATATGTATAATAAGGCTTTTCTGCGTTCTGTTTAGGGTTAACAGGGTGCAGAAAATAGAAAGGAGAAAACGGTCAGTAAGGAATCACCTTCATGAAGAAGCGGTCAGTCTAGAACCGCATATTGATGGTAGCGGTTCCTAAAGAACCGCCTTCAGCCTGTAACAAACATAAGGTAATTGATGTATGCAAGGCCTATCCTAGGGCAATAAATGCATGAAATGCATGGAGAAAAGATGGATAACATGTAAGAGTTTAGAATGAAGAGGGTGCATGGAAAGATATGGATCATGCCAAAATTCTTATCTTTAATTAAAAGGTGCAGGGCTAACATGGTATGAAAAATCTGATTGCGTAGTCATGGGAAAACATGAAATTCACAACGTACAAAGCATGAAATCAAGCAAAATCAGAGGGCTTTTAATCCTAACTTAATGTTTAAGCCGTTCATGAGATAACCTACCTCTGGGAACGTTCCTAGAGTTCAAATTTCTGACTAGAAGATGGTGTTGGTTCCTACTCGTCCTACGTAGAAATAGTAAATTCATGCCCTTCTATCTCCTTCACCTCTTGACCGAAATTCACGAGATTTGGAGGGAAGTAAGAAGACATAAAGGGGAACAAATAATTCTAAAGGACGAACTTGAAAACAGCTCGATTTGGGTCCCCAAACTCCCGATCTTCACCAGCCAAATGCGTCCATTCCTGCACAGTCTGCGTAGAAACAGCGACTTCTAATCCTCCTAACTCTTTGGATGCTTGACCTCCTAGCATGAAATTTTACAGAGGGTTAGATAATACTAATGGGAATAATAAAGTCTAAAGGACCAACATAAAATACCCATGCCTTATCATCGAACAACGTGAGCCAAAGTAAGGGTTCGCGCAGGTCGATCTTGGACACTATTTATAGAATTTGGCTAAGGTTTGAGGATTAGATCGATTAGAAATCCTAATTTGGGGTAGGTTTGATCCCCAAGTGTCCTAAACTAGGTTTCGAAGCCATATAGCATCGAACCATAGGGATTAGGATGGGAAAAATCCTAATTTTCCACGTTTCTTCAACACATGTTTTCGGAACATGGTAGCGGTCTCCTTGGAACTGCTATCATGAGAACGTGGTCGTGCGATAGACCGCATGCTGGCATTTAATCTGAAATTTCTGAATTTTATAATTATCCCCTATTTATCCCTTTAATTATCCTATTTATCCCATTTAAATGTATAAATTGCCCAAATTATGTTTCTAGTAATGGGATTGGGCCAAAAAGCTTTAGGGTCGGATTATTGGGCGTATTTAAATTGGGCTTAGCCCTTTGGTTAATATAGGGCCTCTAAATTGATTGAATTAACCCATAATTTATTTAATTATCCTAATTAGCCTTTTAAATGCTTAATAATTTTATTTACCCTTCGAAAAATTCCTAGAAAATTCCTCGGCGTTACACCCTCCCCCACTTAAGAAGAATTTGGTCCCCAAATTCATTACATGGGTTTTGTGGAAAGTATACTTAGAATCAAATAATTTCGGGAATCTCTTGCGCATAGCTTCTTTAGTTTCCCATGTCGCCTCTTGATCAGTATTCTTATTCCATCGGACTTTTACCATGACAATAGTTTTGTTTCGAAGCTAACGTACTTCATGATCGATTATTTTGATTGACTTTTGCTCGTATGTCATATCCTGTTGAATCACCAAGTCGTCATGACTTATAACATGGAAAGGGACATATACGTACCTCTTGAGAATATAAACATGAAATACGTCATGGACTCCAGCTAATTGAGGGGGCAAAGCAATCCGATATACAACCTCCCCAACCCTTCCAAGAATTTCAAAAGGACTGATAAATCTCAGAGTGAGCTTGCCTTAATGCCGAACCTTCGAATACCTCTACCTGGAGAAATCTTGAGAAACACATGGTCTCCCACTTGGAATTTCAGATCTCGCCTTCTATTGTCAGCATACGATTTTTGCATATTTTGAGCCATATGGAGTCTTTCTTGAATAAGTTTCACCTTCTCGGTAGTATCCCTGATGATTTCTGGGCCTAGAAGTTATCTTTCCCTAACTTCATTCCTGCAGATAGGTGAGCGACAACTTCTTCCACATAATGCCTCGAATGGTGCCATTTGAATACTAGCTTGATAGCTATTGTTGTAGGTAAATTCTACTAGAGGTAAATGATCGTGCCAACTCCCACCAAAATCAATAACACATGCCTTGAGCATATCTTTTACCACCTGATTTGTTCTCTCGGTTTGTTCATATGTTTGTGGATGAAAAACAATGCTAAAATTAAGTCGGGTCCCTAATGAATGTTGTAGACCCTTCCAAAATTGTGATGTGAATCGAGGGTCTCGATCTGAAATAATTGTAATAGGGACACCGTGTTACTTGATAATTTCCTTCATATATAATGCTACTAATATATTCACAGAACATCGACTTTTGATTGGTAGGAAGTGTGCATATTTAGTCAATCGATCTATGATCACCTATATACCATCATGTCCACCTCTTGTCTTAGGCAAACCCATGATGAAATCCATCTCTATACTCTCCCACTTTCATTCGGGAATCTCTAAGGGATGTAGTTTACCAACGGGCTTTAGATGTTCTACCTTAACTTGCTGACAAGTGAGGCAGCATGATACAAAGTCCGCGATCTCTCTCTTCATGTTGGGCCAACAAAAATTTTTCTTTAAATCTTGGTACATCTTGGTAGCACCAGGGTGAATAGCATACTTTGACTTATGAGCTTCTTCCATGATCAGCTTCTTAGTGTCGGCATGATCCGACACACAGATCCGATCTTTGAATAATAGCCTTCCATCGATTGAGATAGAAAATTATAACCGTTGATCAATATTAACTTTGATCTCCATTAATATGGGGTCATTATCTTGCAACTTGACTAGGTCTTCAATTAATGTAGGTTGCGACCAGATATTGGCAATAATACTAATTTCTTCTTCTATATCTACATCTAGATTCAAATTTGTAAAATCTTCTATAAGATAGGTCGTACCTTTCTTGAGGCTTGCTAGAGTTGCCAACGGTCTGCTACTGAGAGCATCAGCTACAACATTTGCTTTGCCGGGGTGATATTGGATAGAGAAGTCGAAGTCCTTCAGGTACTCTTGCCATCTTCGTTGCCTCATATTCAATTCCTTTTGGGTGAAGAGATATTTCAGACTTTTGTGGTCCGAGAATATAGTGAACTTCTCACCACAAAGGTAATGTCGCCAGATTTTCAAGGTGAATATAACAGCAGCCAATTCCAGATCATGCACGGGGTAGTTCTCTTCATGATGCTTCAATTGCCTAGAGGCATAACAGATCACCTTGCCATGTTGCATAAGGACGCAACCAAGGCCAATGCCAGATGCATCTGTGTAGACTTCAAATCCACCACCTTCGATAGGTAGTGCAAGTATAGGAGCAGTAGTGAGATGATCCTTCAGAGTTTGAAAACTCACCTTGCAGTCCTTCAACCATAGAAAGGGATTCACCTTTCTTGTAAGCCTAGTCAAAGGGACAACGATCTTTGAGAAATTGTTGATAAATCTCCTATAATAACCAGCCAGACCGATAAAACTCCTGCCTTCGGATACGATCGTTGGTCGGCTCGAGTTTTTGATAGCTTCTACTTTAGAAGGATCCACAGCGATACCTTCTTTTGAAATAATATGGTCAAGGAAAGAGATCTCCTTTAGCCAGAACTCGCACTTGCTAAGCTTTGCGTAGAGTTGATGTTCTCTTAGTGTTTGCAAAGTGATTCTTAGGTGCTCTTCGTGCTCTTCCTTGATCTTGGAATATAGTAGGACATCATCAATGAAGATGACCACAAATTGGTCAAGATATTGCCTGAAGACATTATTCATAAGTTGCATAAATGTTGTAGGGGCATTGGTTAACCCGAACGACATTACAATGAACTCATAGTGCCCATATCTGCTCCGAAAATCAGTTTTGTAAATATCTTGATCCTTAATCCTAAGTTTATGGTAACCAGACATGAGGTCTATCTTGGAGAAATATTCCGCACCAAAGATCTGGTCGAATAAATCATTGGTACGCGGCAGTGGACATTTGTTTTTGATAGTGAGTTGATTTAACATCCGTTAATCAATGCATAACCTGAGAGATCCGTCCTTCTTCCTGACGAATAGAACTGGCGCACCCCAAGGGGATGTGCTGGGTCGAATGAAACCCTTGTCTAGTAACTCCTGAAGTTACTTCTTCATTTTTTTGAGTTCTGTAGGGGACATCCTGTAAGGAGCTATTGAAATAGGTGCTGCTCTCGGAATAAGTTCAATAGAAAAGTTTACTTCCCTTTCGGGCGGTAAACCGGGTAAATCATATGGAAAGACATCGGGGAACTCATTGATGTGAGCGACGTCACGCGGTTCGGGGAGCGAAGAGGACGCGAAGCGCGCGGGCTCCTCTTTTTGTTTACTGCAACACATAAATAAGAGAAAAGAGAAGGGGTCACCACGGGAGATTGCTCCGGCGGGGCGAGCGGGACAAATGTAATATAGCAAGATATGGGGGTTAAACGGCCATAGCGGGAAGTGACTCGCCGCGGCCTCGGGGGGACGGGAATGGTGCAGAAATTAAATAGCAAGAATTGAAACGGCCATTGGGGAAGTGACTCGCCGCGGCCTCGAGAATATGAGCAGATAAGAATATAACAGAATATAAGGAGAATATAAAGAGCGAGAATTTAAACGGCCATTGGGGAAGTGACTCGCCGCGGCCTCGAGAATATGAATAGATAAGAATATAACATATAAGAACGGGAATTTAAACGGCCATTGGGGAAGTGACTCGCCGCGGCCTCGAGAATATGAATAGATAAGAATATAACATATAAGAACGGGAATTTAAACGGCCATTGGGGAAGTGACTCGCCGCGGCCTCGAGAATATGAGTAGAATACAACAGAATATAAAGAGAATATAAGAACGGGAATTTAAATGGCCATTAGGGAAGTGACTCGCCGCGGCCTCGAGAACAAGATGTGATCGTCGGGGGCCAAAAGACCCCAAAATAAAGAAAGTGATCGCGCCTACCTCAAGAGCGGGAGATGGCGGGTTGCTTCTTCCTCCCCCTTCGGCCGGCCGACGGAGAGGGCTTTCCTTGGGTACCCTTGCAAAACAGTAGACAATAAACGAACGGAATTAGAAAATGGCAGTGTAGTAACAATTCCTTGCAATAAAAGTAACGAGATCGTGACCTGACACACACCTGGTTGGTGTGGTTTTAAACCCCTCTCGGACTCGAGTAGGAGGAAAATGCGATGATGAATGCAAGAAGTATGCGAGAGACGGCACCCTTATGTAGGGAGATAGAGGATGTAGTATGATGAATGTAAAGAACTATGGAGAAAAAAGGGGAAGAAAAGGCTTATTGGAGGAGCCGAGGGTGAGATCCGGCGGAGCTCTGGCAGCGTGGGGATGACGTGGAAGCGCGGTGGATGAAGACGACCTTCCTCTCGCGAGCGTGGGCACCCGATAAGCCGGCACAACCTCCACCTACAAAAGACCCCACGGGTTAGAAATGACTGCGGTAGCCTCTGGGCTCCGGCAGCCTATCGGATCTCTTCGAAGCTCTCTCCGAACTAAGGGGGTGGGCCTCTATTTATAGGGCTCCGGAGGGTGGAGGCGTCCAGGACCCTGGACACCTCCATCAGGGCCGAACTAATATTTTATTCTATTTTTATTTATTTTTTTTGAATATTTTTGTGGAGGCGTCCAGGGCCCCGGACGCCTCAAACAGGTCCACCGAACCCCACCGACGGCCGCATGCGGTTTGGCATAACGCGTGGTTTTGTGAGCGGCGCCTCGTGATTTTGAAATGGGCGTGTCCAGCTGCCTGGACGTCTCCACAATTTGGATTTTTTTCACACACGACAAACCGTCGTTCGGTAGGCGGCGCCCGTGATGGAGTTGATGGAGGCGTCCAGGGGCCTGGACGCCTCCATAAATATATTATTTTTATTTTTGTTTTGTCTTTTTATGCCAAAGCTGGCATTATATATTTTTTATTTTTGTTTTTATGGAGGCGTCCAGGGGCCTGGACGCCTCCATTAATATATCATTTTTTTTATTTTGTTTTGTCTTTTTATGCCAACTGGCATATATATATATATATATATATATATATATATATATATATTTATATTTGTTTTTATGGAGGCGTCCAGGGGCTTGGACGCCTCCATTAATATATTATTTTTTATTTGTGTTTTGGGTTTTAAAAAATAAAAATAAATTAAATTAAAAGAATGGGGGCGTCCAGGGGCCTGCACGCCCCCATTAAGACCCACCCGGGTCCTCGGACAAGCGTTGGTGGCCGCCCGGCAGACACCCTTCTTGGTTCCGGAACCTCCTGATGCATCTGACTGGTGTTGATGCCGTCCGAATGCCGTGACGAGACGATTCCGGATGCCGAAAAGGGCGGAAGAAGACTCAAGAAAAGGAAGCACTCGAGCGATTCAAAATGCGTAAGCCGTTGCGGGGCGTTGTATAGTAATGTGAGACTTTCTCGGGAGACGTCAGGAATGGCGTGTCTACAGCTGCCCCGCCTTGGCGTCTGCTTTGCAAGGGAGCGACACGTAGTGGAATGGTATCGAAGTGGAGTGAAATGAAGTGTGAGCGGAGTGATAAGTTGATGCCAAGGTGTGATGAGACACGCTTCTGATGTACTGTTTGGAATTTTTCCTGAAGTTTCAATGAGGCGACCTTGAAGGAGGTCTTTCAAGTTTTGACGGTTGCTTGGACGGAGATCAAATAAAGGAGGGTGAAATGTGCACTCAGGCACGAAAAATAAAGGAGACCAACTTCTCGGTGTGGAAGTACCTGGGTCATAAACCTGCAGGTTTCACCTTTGGGAGCGGTTACCAGCCAATGTGGAAGTGCTGTAGTCAAGGTGGGTCAAACAAGGTAAAAAGTAGAGAAATATCTGAGGGTCTGTCCAAACAAGGGTCACTTTTGGAAGAGCAGCGTAGGGCCGTTTCAAGGAAACTCAGTTATTTCATTTGGAGTGGAATATCTCATATTTGTAGGAATTGAAGCACAACGGCCTTCGCAATCGAATCACTTGAATGATCTTCCGCAATAAATCAAAATCCTATATGAATGCATGCTGGGTTAAAATAAAAATTTAAAACAAACTAAAATAGAAAATAACCAAGGATAATATTGTCAACTTGTTAAGAACGGGTCAGGATACCGATCCGGTGAGCCGACACTGGGCTGGGGCCCGTTTATCCGCGCACCAACTCACTGAAGGGAACCGTCGTCCCCATGCTACCACAAGTTAACGGCCTATCCGTACAACCCAAATTCTTCCGGGATCATCACTATTTTTGTTGAAGGGGAATTCAAATCCCAGATTTGTTCGGGTCGCAAGGTCCTTGACATGTTCTAGTAGCGTAGGTATCGTATACTATGATGCATGACATGGTGGGACCAACCATTGAAAGGTGGGACAGGAGACAGGGCAAAGACATCCGTTAGTAAAACCTACACAGACTAGCAAAGGTTAGCAACATCAGAAAGTAGCAGAATCATAGCAGAATCGCACCACAGTACAAAGGAGATCCAGACAAAATCTTGACAATGACCACTGATGTGACATGTTCCGTCCTGTAGCGATCTTCCCTTCCTCTAAGAACTCCCCTTAGGCTAGTTCATTCAAATGCACCAAGGTGGGTTTTGGAAGCTCAGGAGAGGAAAGAGAGGAGAATCTAGAGATTTTCAGGATGGAAGGAGAGTCTTCCCGCGTTATGAAGAGGAGCAGGCATAGCAGCGAGATCAGGCGACTCTCCGACCTCGAGGGTCATTTGAGTGGGACGATCATGTCGCATATGGTAAGCTGATTCATTTCAAATTTCTCCACGTGAACCTTCTTCTTACTACCTTCCTTTCTTCTTCTTTCTTTTCTCTTCCAGCCATATCCACTCTTCCCAGGCCCGAGGAAGTTTTCCAAACTGCCATGGCTTTCAAAGCTAACTTCCAACATCTCCATCGGCATGAGCGCCATACTCTCGAAGTGGCATCTGTAGGGGCTCCTTATTCACGCCAAACACTATGAGAAGATTTGTATGGACTGGGCGGCTATGGGCGCACTAGTGGAGATCTAGCATCCCTAGACCCACACTTTTATCTTCCCGACCTTCGAGGTGACCATCCTCCTCGAGGAGGTGGAACTTCTGCTCGGATTGAAGAAATTCAAGAGTGACGGGAAGGTGAAGACTATGCGGATGCTGACACGGGGGACTTCCGAAAGCGTCCTTGGAAGCTTCATGCCGCCCGACGCAGCCAGAAAGGTTCGTACTCAAAAGGGGATCGATCTCCAAAAGCTTGCGGAGTGGGTCATGGATGCCCTGAGAGGGTCACCAGACGATGACTATTTGGAGGGAATCATGAAGGGGTTCACCATTTGTCTGGCGGGTGCTCTCTTGTTTCCTTATACCGACAACATGGTGGAGGAAGACCAACTGAGTGCTATCTGCGGGATCTGGCATAGAAAGAGGGTGGGACCCGCTGTCCTCGCCTACCTGTATAGTGGCCTTACTGCCTCGAGCATGGGTAAGCCTCCTTTTGGTTGCGCACTTGTTCTGAGTTGTTGGATGGATTTGCATTTCAAGTTTGATCACCGTGAGGGAATGCCAACCGCTTCGAAGCTCTTCCAACAAAGCCCTCTTCATCACATAGCCGACGTGTTAGGGTTCGGTGGTACTGTAGTGAACCGCGTTCCGTGGCTGAAGAAACGTGAGGACTGGCGGTCTCACTTCCGCACCGTGACACAAGGCTTCTTTACTTGCGCATCGGCATGTTTGCTTTCGCTTGATCTCCTTATGAGGCCTTCCCCCGAAGTTGATCTTCAATTGATCGGCACGACCGAGTTTGTCCTTTATAACGCGCATCGATGCTGCCTCCAGGTCGGCATTCCACGCCATTCGTTCCCACTATCGACTGGCATCGTTCCTTTGAAGAAGAGAGAGTTGGGTACTGAAGCGGATGCGAAGGAAGTGAAGGCCGTCAAAGCACCCTGGAAGACAAGTGTCGCTGGAAAGGCCTTAGCGCACGTGGGGGAAGAATGTGAGCTGTGGAGGGCTTATGTAACCGAACTGGGGAAGTTAAGGCCTAAGGCGCCTAAGCCCCTGATGTAGTTCATTCTGCTTTTCTGATAGAATAAAATCTGGCATTTGGCAGTTTTGGACCAGTTCCCTTAATTATTATTATCTTTTTTGTGGTTTTTCTTTTTCTTTATGTTTTTTCTTTTGTTTGGATTATATACATACTCTATCTTTTTTACTTTTATTATATATTTTTTTTTGAAATTTTTATTATGGGGGCGTCCAGGGGCATGGACGCCCCTAATTTTTTATTTTTGATTTTTTAAGTTTTTTGTTTTGGGGGAGTCCAGGGGCCTGGGCGCCCCTAATTTTTGAATTTTGAAAAAAATAAAAAAAAAAGGTGTGGACGTCCAGGCGCCTGGACGCCCCAATCAGAGTGGTTTCTATATATATGGGGGGCCTCACCCCCTGCTCACTTGTACTGTTCATTCTGACGGCCCCGTCACCCCAGACGACCCATTCTTAGTCCCAATGGAGCGAGGAGGATCGAGCCAGGGTCCAGAGAAGCGGAAACGACGGGCTCGTCGTCTGAGGAGGCTGAGGGATGATGCCGAGGAGGCCGCAGCAGAGGAGATTGCTGCGGAGGAGGGGATGGAGGTGCCTCTTCTGGCCGCGGAGTCCGCTGCGGGCGTTGGCGACGTGGGAGAGGACGATCACGACCTGGTAAGCCCTTCGGAACTTTCACTCTGTGGTTCAATAGGCTAAACGGACGGGCGAGAGGCTGTGAGAGAAGGCCGGGGAGTGAGGGAAAGGAGGCGTCCAGGGCCCTGGACGCCTCCACATTTTCTTTTTCTTTTTGTTTATTTATTTA
This sequence comes from Amorphophallus konjac, assembly GCA_022559845.1. Taxonomy (NCBI): domain Eukaryota; kingdom Viridiplantae; phylum Streptophyta; class Magnoliopsida; order Alismatales; family Araceae; genus Amorphophallus; species Amorphophallus konjac. The sequence continues at coordinate 156,229,326 of CM040118.1, read as the reverse complement.
TTTACGTAAATAATAAAATAGGATTAAAAATAAGGAGGCGTCCAGGACCTGGGACGCCTCCATAATAATATATATATTATTAATATATTTTTTTGTTTTGGGTTTTTCTATAAAGAAAATAAGGAAAATAGAGAGGAGGTGTCCAATGTACTGGACGCCTCCATAAAAATCCTAAAATGTTTTAAAGATAAGATAACATAAAATAAATAAGTAGAATATATAGTGTTATTGCTTAATATTATTCATGATGCTGATGTATTTTTTATTGGTTTTGTGGTGTGCAGGGTGTGATGAAAGGACGGATCAGCTGGTCCCTAGTGGTGGCAGCATACCGTGGGTTGCCGGACTTCCAGAGGGCGCGTGTGGACGCCATGGGTTTTGGAGCTTTCCTTAGGATCGAGCCCTTCCGGCTCGACCTTCCTCTTATCCAGGCATTGAGGGAGCGGTGGCACGCGCCGAGCCGGGCGTTTCTGATGCCATGGGGGCACATGGTGCCGACACTAGAGGACGTGGCTCGGATCACTGGGTTACAAGTTGACGGAGAGGCGGTCAGCGGGGTCACCTACCCCGACTACCGAGGGAGTGCCCTGGACCTGCTGTGGTTAGAGACGAGCGTGACTGACAGGGACAGCAGGGTAGTCGGCCGAGTGGAGATCATGGAGCCGCTCGGATTCGTCGACCCGCGCCAGCGGGTCAGCGAGACTAGAGCGGAGTTTCTGGCACGGTTGGAGGGAGATGCCCGTGCAGCTTTCACCCAGGATCCGAGCGAGCGGGAGCTGGTGGATCTAGACCTCCGGAGGTTTCTTTTCTTCTTCCTGGGCCGCCTTCTGCTGGGGACGAAGGGGGATGGCATCCACTGCCGCTTCATCGGGATTCTGGCTGACCTTGACAGAGTGGGGCACTACGCGTGGGACGCGGCTCTGCTTGCCCATTTGATTGCTGATCTCTCCCAGACTTCGGAGAAGGAGACGACAGTCAGTGGCTTCGCACCTTTTCTCCAGGTAAACATTTTATTTATGCATTCCCACAGTTAAATATGCAATTATTGTACTAATGATGTATGATGGATGCAGGTGTGGAGCTATTACTATTTCCCGATGGGGAGGGCTAGGCATGGGAACAGGAGGGCCGTGCCTCTGGCGCGGCGGTGGAGGCCGGTCGTGGTTGCAGCACCCCACGGCTACCAGCTGGTGTCACTTCGTCGGGAGCTGAGCGAGTATCCCGAGGCCATGGTATGATGCGTATGGTTTTTTGTGTTTTCTTATGTGACTGAATGGCAACTAGTATGATGTATGTATGATGATGTAGGTGGTGTGGAGACCCTACCTGGGCATGGGCGACGCTGGCCAGCCTTGGGTTGTAGCGGGTCTTCCTCGTTTCAGGCGGGACGTGTGGGTCCATTGCCTGAACGAGATCGAGCCGCTTCGGCTGAGGCTGGTTATGAGGACGTTGGGGCTAGCCCAGGAGTGGGTTGATGTAGAAGAGCCGGCCCACATCGGGCGGAAGACCAAGGGGAAGGTGAACATTGTGGACTGGCGTACGCGCTTCCCAGCACAGTACCAGGACTGGCAGCAGGGCGGGGTCCCAGTGGTATCCCATGTACAGGACAACACAGATTACATGAGACGATATCGAGCTACGTACGGGGACCGCCTCTCCTTGGGTGGTATGGCAGGGGTAAGTGAAATGAAACTGCTTCACCCTTCTATATGTATATGCATGTGGCAGTAGCTTATGTGCAATGCAGGATGCTCGTGACAACATGATTGCCAACCTGCGGGCCCAGCTGGCAGACGCCAGGCGGCAGTTAGTGGCCATCCGACAGGAGTTGGAGATCCTGGTGAGTCTATGCAATGCATTTTTTGTGACCTAGATTTTTGATGCTTAGCCTTTGACTGACGTTTGTCCCGTGTTTCAGCGGGCCCACCAGACAGCGGCAGCCGGGACGGCTGGTGGAGCGGGTTCCAGTTCACGGGGCCCTCCTCCGGAGGTTTCTGCCCTCCAGGAGCAGCTGGCGTATGCGGTGGCTCGGGCTGAGGAGGCCGAGCGTGACCGCGAGGCTCGAGTGAGTGCTTGCTTGGCCCTGACCCTCTTCTAGCTGCTTTCCTTCTATCACTGCTCTCTTACGGTGCATGCGTGCTTTGATAGGTGGTCGAGATTCGGGAGGCCCTGGCCAGTGCTGTTCGTGCTGAGCAGGAGCACGATGCCTGGGTGGCAGAGCGTGACGCCCGGATTGCGGAGCTAGAGGAGGAGCGGCGACGGGAGGCTGAGGAGCTTCCTCGCGACGTAGTGGATCTACGGATCGCCCTCGAGCTGTCGAGGAGAGAGGCAATGAGGGAGAGAGAGGAGAGGGAGAGGGATAGGGAGACCGTGTAGAGAGAGAGGGAGAGGGATAGGGAGACCCTAGAGAGAGAGAGGGAAAGGGATAGGGAGACCCTATAGAAAGAAAGGGAGTATAGGATGGCAGAGCGATATCGAGATTGGGACGAGAGGAGAGCTCTGGTGGCCCAGGTGTCAGAGCTCCGGCTGAGTCTTGGCACGGCGGAGGGGAAACTTCGGGAGAGTGAGGAGAGGTATCAGAGGGTGAAGGAGCGCGGGGCGCAACTTCGTCAGTCCGGTTCCTTTTCTGTGGGTAGCTTTCTAGTTTCTTCAGCCGAGCAGCGTCGCCGCACCTTGGAGGCTGGCATGGTGCCACCTGGAGAGGCGAGCACGGCTTCTCAGGGCTCGCAGAGGTCGCAGAGGCCCCCTAGGGATCCCCGTCAGAGGAGGGAGGAGAGAGATGACCAGGAGGGTGGTGGTGAGAGTTAGAGAGTTGTTTGTACACCCCACTGTCCTCACTGTATGATGTACTTTTGACTGTTTGTATGAAATGGATTTCGTGTGATTCCTTTTGTCGTGTGCCCTTTTCCTTCCTGCACTTTCTTTCACACCACGTTGTTCACGATTCACGGGACTTTGCCCTGGATAGGAGGGAACTACTTTGCATGGAGGTTTTTTTGTTCCCCTTTTTTTTTTGCTTTCTTTTGGGCGCGTCCAAGCGCGAGGACGCGTCTTAATCCTCAAATTCAAATTTAAAGCGACGGGTGGCCTTCCTTCTCCGTGCCTTACCCGCAAACGAACCCGCCTTCCGCCGAAACTTGCTCGTCCGTCTTTATCTTCTTCCCCTCGATCGATGGAGTTCGGCGGTCTGGACCACGGCGAAGGTGGAGAGGGATGCGGGACCCCTCGCCCAAGGAGGGACGCGCCAGAGCACGGAACGGCGTCTATGGAGGAGGAAGGGCCGCTTCGGGCCCCCGAGGGACCCGAGGGGCCCGATGTCGCGGAGGGAGGTGAACACGGTCTGGTAGGTGCTTGGTTTTCCCCCTCTTTGATCCATTTTGAGTTTTGAAGCAAGCCGTGCGAGGGGGGAAAGGGTTCGGCGAGTGTTGCACTTAAATGATGGATGCGTCCTAGACAGGGGACGCGTTCTTTTTGACTGATGTGGGACCCTTTTCTTGGTGCAGGACATGGCGAGGACCCTGGGCCTGGCCGATGAGTGGGTGAGTGCGGACGAGCCGAGCCGCGTCAGGAGGGAGAGTCACGGCAAGGCGAGGCTCGAGGACTGGCACGTACGTCTCCCTGGACAGTAAGGGAGTGTATTGGTGCAGGACAGCGCCGACTTCCTGCGGCGGCAGAGAGAGAGTTATGCGGGGCTTCCCCAAGTTGGGGACACGCGTGGGGTCGGCGGCTCGCGCGTCCAACTGTCAGAGGCTAGGCGGCAGCTGGCCGTCGCTCAACATGAGCTGTCGCTCCTGGTAAGTTACGTGCCGCACTTTTATCTTCAGATTTGGGAGTTTCACTGACGGTCGTTGTTTATTTTGTTCCAGCGTGCCCAGCAGACAACGACGGCGGGGATGATTGGTGGCGCATCTTCCAGCTCCTCGGCCCCTTTTCTCGAGATTGCCTCCCTCCGGGAGCAACTTGCCGGTGCGGTGGCTCGGGCGACCCTGGCGGAAGAGGAGCGTGATGCCTGGGTGGCGACTGTAATGGAGCTGCGGCATCGTGGTGAGGAGAGACCTTCTCCAGACATCCTGGAGTTAAGGGTTCTTCTGTAGATGATGAGGAGAGAGGCAGAGAGAGAGAAAGCCGAGAGAAGGTCCGAGCGACAGCGGGATCAGACCGAGAGGAGGGCCTTGGAGGCCCAAGTGAGGGAGCTCCAGCTGGGCCGTCGTGCAGAGGCTAGGAGCGATGGAGACGTGCTACGAGAGAGCGCGAGAGTTCGGGGAGCGACTGCGCCAGTCTGGTCGCTTTGCCGCTAGTGGCTTCATTGCCACGCCAGGGGAGGAGCAGTGAGTCACTGCTGTGGAGCAGGCGCCAAGAGGCGAGACAGGTGCTGCTGCACGAGGATCCCGGAGGCTTCTGAGGGACCCGCACCTCAGGGGAGAGGAGGGGAGCGCCCAGAGAGATGAGTGATGGTGAGGATCGGCGAGCTGGTGGACTCGCCTCCTCCTTATGTTTATGATGTTTTTGATAGCTCATGTAGAATTATGAATGGAGTGATTTGATTTTCTGCTGCTTGTTTGTTTTCTTGTGCGTTCCTTCTTCCCTACACTTCTTCTCCTTTGTACTGTTCCCATGTGATGGGTCTGCCGAGACTCCACGCCGAGCGGAGAATCGCGTCTTGTTGTGACCATTTTCCACGGGAATCTGCCGTCGAAGTCAATAATGACGGCCCTAGCCCCTTTTCTCGGATGTTGTGTCAAATTTTACGGACGTCCTTCAAAACATGATAGGGTATCCCTAGGCAACATAGGGGGCTAGTCATCATATTCTTCGTCTAATCAATCACCCTGTGCGAGCAGTGAAGTGACACATGGGACCGCATGGCTATCATTAACAGGTGATGGAGGCAATCTTGGCCTGCACTCCTTCCATTTCTATAAATTCGTGTCCCTTTTATCCTCCCTGGTATATCGTGAGCTAACTCGAGGAGCACAAGTTCTCACGGGAGAGGAGGAGTTCAAAATTTTGAGAGTTGGATGGAGGGCGAATCTTCCCACTCCTCGAAGAGAAGCAGATCCAGTGGTAGTAGTTCCCGGAGGCTTTCAGACCTCGAAGGGCACTTCAGCGAAAGGGCCCAATCACAACTCGTAAGCCAAGTTTTCCTGCCCTTTTTTCCATTCTTTTTTCTTCCTTTCTTTCTTACCAAACCTCCTCTTCATTCCCTGCATGCGTAGTGTGTGATGAAATCACAGATCTCATGGGAGTTGGTAGTGGCAGCATACCGAGGTCTCCCAGATTTTCAGAAGGCCAGGCTAGACGTGATGGGTTTTGGCACCTTTCTTCGGATCAAGCCGATCCAGCTCGACCTGGTCCTGATCCAAGCCTTGTGTGAGAGATGGGACCCAGTGAGTCGGGTATTCCTGATGCCCTGGGGGCACATGGTGCCCAGCCTGGAAGATGTGGTCCGATTTACGAGTCTCAAGGTGGATGGCGAGGCAGTGACTGGAGTCACTTACGCGGACTACCGAGAAGGTGCCCGGAAGTTACTGGGTTTAGACCTAGATGGTCGGAAAAATAGGTCGGTAGCTAGGGCGTCCCTCTTGGATGCATTAGGGCTCACCGACACTCATCGGCGGAACGATGAATCCTCAGAAGAGTTCATGGAAAGGATGGAAATAGGATGCCGTGCCGTGTACTGCACAGATTTCGGCGACTGGGAAAGATGCAACATATATTTGAGGAGATTTCTCCTCTTCCTTTTGGGGAGATTGGTACTGAGCTCGAAAGGGGACGGTATCCAATGTCGCTTCCTGGAGCTGCTGTCAGACCTTGAAAGAGTAGGGTATTATGCCTGGGGAGCCGCCATGCTGGCACACTTGTTTGCAGGCCTATTCCAAGAAATGGATCGTGAGATGACTGTGAGTGGTTTCACACCATTCATCCAGGTATTTTTTTGGTTTTACTTGTTTTGTATTTTTTTTGTGTTTTTGTAAGGTTCTGATGACCTGTGCCGAGCAGCTGTGGAGCTATTATTACCTCCCTATGGGGAGAGCTCAGCATTGGCGACCCGCGATGGTGCCGCTAGCCAGGCGGTGGGAACCCATCATGAGTGCGGCACCCCTAACCTACCAACTGATGGTGCTAAGGCGGGAGCTACAGGAGTTCCCTGCAGCGATGGTAAACTGGAGACCCTACTCAGACATGGTCGATGCCGACCAGCCGTGGGTTCTAGCAAGTTGTGCCCGGTTCGGACGGGAACTGTAGATGCACTGCCTGAATGAAATCGAGCCGCTTCGGCTACGATTAGTTATGAGGACTTTAGGACTGGCTCAAGAATGGGTGGATTCAGCTGTGCCACCTCGTGTCGGGAGAAAGACGCGGGGACCGACGACCTGCATTGACTGGCGCGTGCGATTCCCCGAATAGTATGAGGACTGGCAACGGGGTGGCACGATTGTAGAATCACAGGCGCGGGATAGCGAGGACTACTTGCGTCTATATAGGATAAAGTACGCAGAGCGGTTCCAACCCCGGGGACTTGTGGAGGTAGGTTTCCCCTTTTTCTCTTTTCTTCTTTCTCCTTTTCTTGGTTTTCTGGTGAAAATGCTGACTCGTAAGGCTGCAGGATGTCCGGGATGCCATGATAGCGAATTTACGAACTCGCTTGGCAGAGATGGAACAACAGTTGGGTAATACCCGCGGAGCTACGAGCGCCTTGGTAGGTGTACAGTACGTTCCTAATTAAAAACCCAGATTCCAGATGTTGGCTGCTAATTCACGCGGTCGTAGCATGCCCAGATTGGCGCGGCTTCCCCAGCGATGGGAGTAGATGGTGCCTCTTCCAGCTTGTGGATTCCCACATCAGAACTTGACTTGCTTCATGAGCAACTTGCTCACGCCACGCAGCGTGCTACGGAGGCAGAAGGGATGCTCTCTATACAGGTAAGAGTCTCAGTGTTGAGTTCTCCTTGTTTATGCCTTATCGTGTATCTGAGATGGTACACTTGGCAGGAAAAGGAGGCGGAAGAAGTGCTTGGCCAAGCTGCGCAGAAGGAGGCTAGGATAGCAGAACTGGAGAGGGAACTGCGGCGTCATCCTGATGACGACTCCTCTAGGGATGCTGTGGAGCTGAGGATCACTCTCCAGTTGGAGAGGGAAGACCGCGAGAGAGAACGTGCAGAGAAAGAAAGAGACGCAGAGAGAGAAAGAGCCAACAGATTGACTTAAAGGGAGGAACGAAGGGCCATGGAGGCCCAACTATTCGAACTCCGAATCAGCCTTGGTCTTGCTGAACAGTGGCTGAGAGATGGTGAGGAGCGCTACCGAAGAGCACGGGAGCGTGGCTTTCATGTTGGTAGCTTCTCTGCTGCTTCTGTAGATCAATGCCGAGATGTGGGAATAGTAAGAGGAGTACAGAGCGGTAGGAGTACCGCTTTTCGTAGTTGGGTAGCACCTTTGAGAGCGTTTTGCCCGGAGAGTAGTGGGACGAGTAATGCGGAGAGAGAGGGCGGAACTTGATGTAATTTTTTTAGTTTTTGGAATACAATACAAGGTTTTGTTTGTTTGGTTTTCACCTTTGCTTCTGTTGCCTGAATCCCTGCACACATCACTGAAACAAACAAATCAAAATTTCTGTTCTGACTTGGCCCCTTGCTCAATAAGCAAATGGTCACTGTGACTGTCCTTGATGACTGGTCAAGGGGCCAAGCCTTTATTTAACGAAGGCAAGGGAAAGATGTGGTGATGATAAATGCGACAAGCAAGCACACGAATGCAAGCGGTATTAAAAGTGAGATGCTGCACGCAAATGCAATCATGCAAAATTGATTTATTTTCTTTTTATTTATTTTTTTATATTTGGTATTTTTAGTTTTATCATAAAAAGATTTTTTTGTTTGCGAATATGTACATTTTCTCTTGTCTATTTTTTTTGTTGCTTTTATCATTTCAATTTTTTTGTTGCTAACGCCTGGCAAGCACCCAAATGGCACCTAACCTACGTGAGACAGGGGTTTCTTACTAACCTCCCAGGTATCCTAAGTGCACATCTAGGTTGATTTGGGCCTCTAGACCCCTCGAATGATGATCCCGCCGGCTAAGACTTACCCTGATGACAATACTATCATGCCATGCTTAGGCTCCCAGTCGCTTCCGACCACAGGGATTCACCCAAAAGGTGTTTGAGGTAAATGATTTGCCCGACCCGGGTCTGTTTCCTCACAACTCTAGATGGTATATGATGGACCACCCTGGAACCCTAACGACCAACCGCGCGACACTGACCCGGAATCAGACGCCGTCGCACCCATAGGTGACGCGCTTGCATTGGCCTAAGCCCGAGGTTAAACAAGAAGACATCAAGGTGGTAAACAGGGGTCTTGACCAGCCAGAAACACGGAGACTCCTTCGCAGCGATAGCTTTTACTTTTCAAAGTAAGCAACCAAATGTGTATATTAAAATAAGGTCGCAGACCCTGGGGAGTTTTCACCTTTCAGAAACTCCATCGAACCTTCATCTTTAGAGGAAGAAGGAAGAGCGTGGGGGATAAACCTCCTGAGAGGATCAGCAAAACCGTTAACCCGGCGAGCGAATAAGGGCCCACTAACTCTTTCCTTACGGACAACTTCGGACCAAATCTTGAGCATTTACATTCCACGGCCCCTTTTGTGGATTCAGACTTTTACTTTGAGGGGTTCCGTTTATCGCAACAGGCACGGTCATGACCAGGCTTTTCTCTTGATTTTGATTTTGTATTTCTTTTTGTGAGGGAGATATAGTCGTTTGACGTTTGTGGGCTCCCTCTTTGTATGCCTGCGGGGACACTGCCCTCTTCTCGTGCTCTGATCGATGCTCGAGGAAATGGATCCTACTCTTGCCTTTGGGGTTTGAGTTTCGGTTTCTCATGCTCAGCATTTTAAGGGCGCCGACTGTCTCATTTGGTCGAAGAGAAAAGAATAAAGATTACAGCTTCCGGAGATCTTCTGGGTGACGCTCCACCGTAGGTGATGCTACCGACTTTTTTTTGAATAAAATACATAAGTGAGCACATGTTAGCTTCCTTCGAGCGAGCATAGGCCGACGTGGCCGGACAGGGATCTCCACGGTTCTGGCAAACCAAGACCCGGTGACTACCAAGCCTTAATGGGCCCTATCCTAACATGAAGGTTAGATGCAGGAACTTAACTACATGGTGACTGCCAGGCATCGGTATTTTGAATTTTCCATATTTTTAGTGGTTTTCGGTATTTCTTTATTTTTGATGTTTTTATCTTTTCATCATTTTTTTTGTTTGTGCTAAGGGTAGTATTTCTTAAGATAAAGCCCATTCCAAGGGTGGGATAACTCGGTCCCTTCGACGTTGACTAGCTTGTAGGCGTTGCCAGGGTACACGGCTTGAATTACAAATGGTCCTTCCCAATTGGGTTGGAGCTTAGAACGCGGACCTCCAGGTTTGACAAAAATTCTTTTTACGACCATCTCACCGACTTTGAATTTTCTCTCAACGACTTTCTTTTGGTAAAAGCGAGCGAGTCTATTTTGATACACACGCGCGTGTTCGGTAGCGGCCAGCCGTTTCTCATCCAAGAGTTCCAACTGGGCGAGGAGTGAATTACGACGATCGTCGAGGGAAAATTCCTCTTCCAATTGTACCCTGAGAGAAGGGATCAGGGTCTCGTACGGGACTACCGCTTCCATACCATAAGTAAGGGCAAATGGAGTCTGCCCGGTGGGGGTACGGATTGAAGTGCGATAGGCCCATAGAGCTTCGATAAGCTTTTCTGGCCAGTCTGAAAACTTACTAGACTCGCAGGTTTTTTTGATGATTTTGAGCAATGTTTTATTGGTGGCATCCGCTTGGCCGTTACCTTGTAGGTAATAAGGCGATGAATGATGCAATGCAATTGCGTACCTTTTGCAGAGGTCCTGTAGGTCCTGAGAAATGAACTGTGGCCCATTGTCGGTGACGATCGTGCTTGGGACGCCGAATCTGGCGAGGATGTTCTTTATGACGAATTTGTAGACTGTTGACGCCTTGATTTCCGCGTAAGCTTCAGCTTCGGCCCATTTGGTGAAGTATTCCGTCGCAATAAGGATGAAAGATTTCTGCTTGGTGAGGGAATTGGGATCACCTAGGGGACCAATGATGTCAAATGCCCACATGGAGAAAGGCCACGGGAAAGATATTGGATGAAGTGAGGAAGATGGTGAATGGATTTTATCGGCATGAAGTTGACACTTGACACACCTACGGACATAGACAGCACAATCTTCTTCCATAGTGGGCCAATAAAAGCCTTGGCGAGCATCTGACTATTCACGTGGCAACCGCACACGCCCGAGTGCGTCTCCTCTACACATTTTCAAACCTCATCATCACCAAGACATCTTAACAGAATACCAGTAAGGCTCCTCCTATAGAGTAGACCTCCAACCAAAGTATATTTCTGAGCCACCCTTCTTATGGCTTTCTTATCCTCTGTGGTGGCCCCTTCAGGATAAGACTGATCTTGGCAGTATTTGACAATTTCATAGAACCATGGTTTCTCTTCATCAGCCAGTTCTTCTTCAACCTCTGCCAACATGATCTCCCTCTTCTCAAGGATATCTTCCTGCAGGATCTTTCTTGCTATCCTGTCTTTGATATTTATGTAGGAAGCATCATCGATTGCAGGGGCGTGAAGTTTGTAGATGGAAATGGACTTAAACCATCTTCCTAGAGGGAACCTTATGGATGATGCCAACGAGGCGAGGGCATCGGTGAGAATATTCTGATGACGAGGGACATGAACAAAGATCAGTTTGGCGAACAGTTTGGCAAAGGCAGCAGTGAGTTCTTGGTATGGCTTGAGTTTGGGATCGTGAGTGCGATATTTAGTGAGCACCTGGCGAAGGATGAGTTGACTATCACCTACGACTCGCAACTCAGTGATACGAAAAGAATGAGCGAGTTCTAGGCCAGCTAGAAGAGCTTCATATTCGGCTATATTGTTGGTGACTGGAAATTTGAGTTGGTATGCCAATGGGAATGTGAGGCCTTCAGGCGATAGGAGGGCGACGCCGATTCCTCTCCCTTGAGAATTCAGAGCTCCATCAAAATATAGCGTCCACGTTGGCTCATCTGATTGGTTGACGGACATTAGTTCCTCATCTGGAAACTCTGATTGGACGGGATCGAACTTGGGAAGAGGATGGTAAGCGAGATGCTCGGCTATGACATAGCCTTTAATCACCTTTTGCTGGATGTAGGTGATGTCGAACTGAGAGAGAAAACTTTGCCAGCGTGCTAGCCTATCTGTAAGGACGGCTTTCTCCAGAAGGAATTTGATAGGATTCATTCGAGCAATCAAGTGGACATCATGAGCCAAGAAGTAGTGCTTCAATTTCTGCACTACCCAAACGAGGGTAGTACAGGTTTTCTCCATGACGGTGTACTTCTGCTCACAGGGATTGAGAAGTTTGGACAAGTAATAGGTTGCCCGTTCCTTGCCTTCTTCATCAGCTTGTGCGAGGACGGCTCCCACGGAGTCATCCAAGACTGAGACGTAAAGGATCAGAGGTTTTTCTGGTTTGGGTGGAATGAGAACGGGTGGACTAGCCAGATATTCCTTCAACCCTTCAAAAGCTTTCTGACATTTAAAATTCCAGTGGAATTATACTCCTGGCTTGGTCAACTCGTAGAGAGGTCTACACCTTTGTGAATGTTGAGACACAAACCGACGAATAAACTGCAACCTCCCGATTAAACCTCGGACTTCCCTCAAATTCTTGGGAGGCAGCATATCCCTGATAGCCTTAGCTTTGTCGAGATCTATCTCGATCCCTCTTTTGCTTACAATGAACCCCAGCAATTTACCTGACGACACACCAAACACACACTTCTTCGGGTTCATTTTCAGTTGGAACTCCCTTGACCTCTGCAAGACCTTAGCCAAAACTTCTGGATGTTCCATCCTGGTCCTTGATTTTACCAATAAGTCATCCACATACACTTCCAGATATATGTGCATCATGTCATAAAATATGGCCATCATCGCCCTTTGGTAAGTAGCTCCAGCATTCTTTAATCCGAATGGCATGACCACATAACAATATGTTCCTCAAGGGGTAGTGAATGACGTCTTTTCCTGATCCTCTTCTGCCAAACGAATTTGATTGTATCCTGAAAATCCATCCATGAATGAGAGGGTTTCGTAGCCTGCCGTGTTATCAATCAACATATCAATGTGAGGTAAGGGAAAATCATCTTTTAGACATGCGCGGTTAAGGTCCCGGAAGTCGATGCAAATCCTGACTTTCCCATCTTTTTTCATGATCGGGATAATGTTCGCCACCCATTGAGGATAAAGAACGACTCTAATGAACCTGGCTTTGTGGAGCTTATCGACCTCTTCTTTCATTTTCAAAGCCATTTGAGGGTGGAAACGCCTTAACCTTTGTTTTACCGAGACGGACCCTAGTTTTAGGGTTAAACGGTGTTCGACCAAGGTTGAATCCAGACCTGGCATATCCTCGTAGCTCCATGCAAACGTGTCCTTATATTCCTTGAGAACCTCAATTAATGCCTCTTCTTCAGAGGGTGGTAGGTTGTCACTTATGAGGATGATCCTAGGGTCTTCCTCAGTTCCCAAGTTGACTTCTTTGGTGGATTCTTCTACGGCGGTTGACGGCTCGTCGAATCTCCTCATTCCACTTACGTATGCGCCCGCCGCATCCTCATATTCTTCACCCTCATCTTCAGTGGGGGATTCTTCATCCGTGATCTCGTAGACTCCATACCCTTCATCAAATGCACAGTCGCCCTCACATTCTATTTCCGGTAGCCGGATGGGATTTTCTAGCAACTGGGGGATGGCAAGGAGGGCTTGACACCTGGCGGCTAAATCCAGAAGGAATCGATGAGGGATCTGCCTACCCTTGGATTTCTTCCTAGGTACTACCCTTGGCCTATCATTCCTAGATTGACTGACAATATTTACATAAGAAGAGGAATATGAAGAGGATGGTGTAGAATGTACAGGAGAAGACCCCTCAGAGGAGGGGTAGAAAAGGTCGCTCATCGGACCTTCGACGGGTGGTCCGCAAGGCGGTACGCACCCGTGGGAGATGTAGGAGGCTTCCTCAACGAAGATGTGTTGTTGGGGAGTTTGAAAATTGACATTTTTTTTTCATTTTCATTTTTAATGACAAAGCAGTGAAAAGAGATTGGAGGAGAGAGAAAAGTAGTTATGGCTAGAGGATTGTGAGGCTCATAGAGCAGATCATGGTTGAAGACCTGGCGCGGGTTGAAAAGCCCGCGTAGGTATGTAAACAGAGAAGGGGATCTGGGAAGATCATCAGACAATTGTCTGGCCCAGGAAGAAGATATCAGCAAAGGCTGAGACGAGTGGATGGAGAAGATGGCGGCTAATGAGCCGTCGACGGCAATGTTGAGGACGGATGAAGATCCGTCGATGACAGAGTCGTTCTGGCGAGGACGAGGATAGTTTGGAACCTTGGAAAGAGTGGTAATATTCTCCGGTATTCCGGAGATCAATGGCGGTCCTTCAAGTTGCAGAGACGAGAACATCCTTTCCAATGCAACGGAAATGTCCCGTATGTCGAACCATTTGTTCCACTCGCATTCCGGATCTTTGATCTTGCCTCTTTTGGTGATCCTCGGACATTTTTCAGCCAAATATACAGCATGTGATCCCCTATATGCTTCTCGTGGGTAATCTCCCATCTGAACAACGGGCCCTCTGTTGAAGTGGTTTGATAGAGTCCATGTGAGGGGCTTCCAATCCGCCGTGAACGGTCCTTTGAAGCCTAGGCCAAACCTACGGTTCGGCCTAATTTCCTTTGGCGGTTTGAGCATACCCTGTAATTGTGCGCCCAGACCTTTACCCTGTTGATAGCCGATGTTCCTCATAATCTCCCAACCTTTGGAGTGAAAAGGGAGACATGATGTTGCGGTTGTCCTGACCGGCTCCTTTGGTGCTAGTGGAACGTGAGATGAATCACGTACATCCAGTAGTGACAATATGGGCCGATGAGACGGCCAAACAGAGGGCAAAGAGGTGTTGATAGCATCCACTGTGTGAAGGACAGGTCTACTGACCACTTTAATAATTCTCCCATTGTAAGGAAACTTCATGCACTGATGGTTGGTGGAAGGCACAGCGTCCATGGCTTCGATGTAAGGGCGACCCAGTATAGCCTTGAATGTGGGGTCCATGTCGAGGACATGGAATTCCGTGGGAATTGACATGGGGCCTAGTTCTGCCTTCAGAATAATCATCCCCTGCGGCGGCCTTTTGCTATTGTCATAGGCCGTGACCGTGATCGAGGAAGGTCTTATTTGTTCCTCGTCGATCCCACACAACTGAAGAGTGCTATTGGAGATCACATTTATGGACGCACCCGTGTCCACAAGACACGGGTTTATGGATACCCCATTGATTTTTATTGAAATGCACAATGCATATTTCCGAGCTTCCTTGGGAGCGAGCTCGTAGTTGTGGAACATGATGGCCGGTTGTCTGTCTATTGGGGTCAGGACGGTCGAAATCTTCTCCACGGGGAGGTCTTCATTAACCATGACTCTTTGAAGGTACTCCATTAAGGCTGCCTGGTGGGATGTGGATCTTTGAAGAAGCTCCAGGATGGAGATCCGAGCAGGCGTCTTGTTCAAATGTTTTAATAGATCATACTGTGTTCCAGGGATAGCTCTTTCTGGTTGTTCTCCATCATCCTTCTCTGGCTGAGATTGCTCAAGATTCTGACTGTTGTGGGGGAAAACCCTGTGGAAAATCCTTCCACTCCGGAGCACCATTGCCTGCGGCTTTTGTACCTCTGTGGGGGTAGCAGTGGGTTTTAACAGAGGTTTGAGGGGTAGTGGTGGAGGAATGGTTGATGAAACAGGGGTGATGACGGGAGCAGGGATTCTGATGAGGGGTTTGTTAGGTGGAGGCATGGCGGAGGTAGAGGGGATATTGCGCGGATTATGAAGGATAAGGGGTCTGGAAGGTGGAGGTGGAGATGAAGTAGAAGTGGGTAGGGCTTGAAGCGGGCAATGATTTTGAGGTGGGTGATGGGTAATGAGTGGTTTTGAAGGCATTAGTGATGATACGGTGGAGAAAGACAGGGTTATGTATGGTTGACGGATGATAAGGGGTTTAGAAGGCGTAGGGGTAAATGTGGTAGAGGTGGATGGTAAAGTGGGGGAGTGAGAGAAGATGAGAGGGTGTGAAGGCATAGTGGAGAGTGTCGGTTGATAGGAGATCGGGGTACGGATGAGAGGGTGTAATGGTAGTGGAAATGGTGAAGGCGATACTGACGCGGGTTGATGAGAGAGAGGTGCTACCCGGGCAAGGCGAGGGGGTTGCATGACGATGGGGTTGGAGGAAGAAAGAATAGAGGTACTTTCCTGGTGCCACACCTGCTCTCTCCCGACTTTCGAGAAGGAGGAGATGGGGTTAACCTGATGATTGGGCTGTTGGTGCTCTGGTAATGGATTCTGGATTATGCCCATGTCGGGCTGTTGTTGTGGGGCCTGCTGAGGTTGTTGTTGTTGTTGTGGTTGCTGCTGCTACTGCTGTTGTAACTGCTGCTGTGGCCTATGAGGAGGTCTCCTAGCCTTAAGAGCGGCGACGTATCGTCTCATTTCATCCCAATCTATTTGATGTTCATCATTCATATCGTGGATGTAATCTTTGAAATGGAAGCAGTAATCTACTGTGTGTCCTGGCTGCCTGTGGTAGACGCAGTATTTGGAGGTATCAACATTTGGGGGCCACACGGGCCTTTCTCTGGCTAGGGCTAGTTGGTTTGATGCCATGAGGGCATTAAAAATGTCTGCTAAGGTTTCTGGCAATGGTCGATAGTAGGCTCTCTTGGGACCGAGCGGCCTCCTTTGTTGCTGTTGGGGACCATAGTTCCCCGGGGGTGGAACTTGGTTGTACTGAAGCGGTGATTGTTGTTGCTGAGGTTGTGGTTGTTGTTGCTGGGGTTGACGTAATGGAGACATATTATCCTGGGGTGGATTATTTTGGGGTGGAGGACGAAGAGGGAAAGGACCTGGTTGGAGGGGAAGTCGGGGCATTTGTGGAGGCCTTGGGTTGACCGCATAGTTGGCATTGTTGACCGCACCCACTTCCTCATTTGTCACGACCCCTTATGTGGCTCCGCCCGGGACACCAGCGCCTGTCTTTCTGACCACTTTGGGCTTCGACGACTCAAACATGTTCATAATGGGGGAGTCTTTTAACTGGGTTTGGATGTATCGGGCCCTTTCATAGAGTTCCTCCATTGTAGTAAGTTTATTCATGGCCAGGACGTGTCTGAACTGTGGGGTTGCATTAGACACAATCATCTTCACTTGTTCGGGCTCAGAGAGGGTATCCCTTATTCTTTCCGCCAGAGACCTCCATCTATCAGCATAGCGGACAAAATCCTCGTCGAACTTCATCTTTTCGGCCACTAGGTCGGTAATGGAGAGTGAGGGACCGACCCTATCCCTATATTTCTGCAAGAACCTTCTCTGGACTATTTCAAAATTCTCGGCCTCGCGGGGCTCCAAGGAATAGAACCACTCAAGCGCGGGACCATCCAATGATCTCCGAAAGAGGTATGCCAGGGACCTCTGATTGTTTTGCCAATAGGAGGATTCATACATGAAATCCTTGAGGTGAATGAAGGGGTTGCCGGTACCATTGTATCTGCGGTACGTGGGCATTTCGGAGGGAGGAAGATGAATGACGGGAAGGATTGGCAAAGCAACCTCCGGGGTGGCTTTCACGTCCACCATCCTTCTCAGATTTTGAAACTGCTCGTCCATGCGATTGAACCTATTGAGGAGCGATTGGGCGAGCTCCTCTGGAGGTGAAGGTGGCACTTGCCACTGGGGGAGAAACTGTCTCCCGGAGACTTGAGGGGGGATCCCGGAATGAGAGGGAGCTGTCGGACCGCCGACAATTGGCCCTGGATGAAGCGGTGTGTGGGGAACAACGGGAGTTTGAGATTGTGACGGAAACTGGAATGAGGGTGGTTATTGGCTCGCTTGTCCTTGAAGCGAGGGAGACTGGATGGCTTGCGCCAATGGAGGAGATGGAATGGCCTGCACGGACTCTTGGAGAGGTGCGATGATCGGAGTTGATTCCTGGGGCGTGGGGGAAACAGATTTCCCTTTTAGAATGGCCTGGAAGGCCCGGAGCTGTTCAGAGGTAAGCTCCGTGTTGGCGAGGACGCCCAGTAAGGAAGAGATATCCTGCGGTGGGGATGTGTCCCCGGAAATAACCTGCACCTCATGCGAGTGTTCATGAGAAGGACCCGAGTCCATAGCATAGACTTGCGGGTCGGCTGACAAACCACCACTAGGGTGGTTCTCCTCAAAAGACTCGTGAGCCATGCTCACAGTTTTCCCAAAACGCAAAAACATACACTAGCAAGCAGGTAGCAGAGATTATAGAACAAGTTGATGCCTTTACGTCTTTTTTTGTATTTTGATTTTGATGATTTTTTTTATGTTTTTAGCGAGATCCGAAGTTCACACAAAATGGGGACCCTAGTTTATTTTTGTTTCACCGCCGTGTCAGCTAGGGTCTCTCGTCTTACCACGAATGAAATGACTAACTTCGGGGAACTTCACTGGTACAACCAGCCCAGTGAACGAAGAGGAGATTCTTCGATGTCGGGGACTTACGGAGGTCCCAGTGGAGGAGATTCTAGTCCGTTGAGAGGAATTCTCAAACGGAGAGTCCTTCCTTCACCGGGAAAGGGTGATCCTCAAAAAAATGAAAAAAAGGATAGAAAAGAGGGATGGATGCATGCAATGAAATGCTGACAGAGATATGGAGTGGGAAAACAACAGAAATAACAGACATGTAATAAACAAACAACCAATCAAAACTGACAGTGCTGCCGTGAGCACAACGGGGGCGCGCGCGGGCGCCAAGGTGGAGAGGCACGGATGGTGCCGAACTTACAAGGGTAGCCAAAAGGAAGCAGTAGAGGTCCCACCGTGATCGCCAATCTGTGAGCGACGTCACGCGGTTCGGGGAGCGAAGAGGACGCGGAGCGCGCGGGCTCCTCTTTTTATTTGCTGTAACACAGAAATAAGAGAAAAGAGAAGGGGCCACCATGGGAGATTGCTCCGGCGGGGCGAGCGGGACAAATGTAATATAGCAAGATATGGGGGTTAAACGGCCATAGCGGGAAGTGACTCGCCGCGGCCTCGGGGGGACGGGAATGGTGCAGAAATTAAATAGCAAGAATTGAAACGGCCATTGGGGAAGTGACTCGCCGCGGCCTCGAGAATATGAGCAGATAAGAATATAATAGAATATAAGGAGAATATAAAGAGCAAGAATTTAAACGGCCATTGGGGAAGTGACTCGCCGCGGCCTCGAGAATATGAATAGATAAGAATATAATATATAAGAACGGGAATTTAAACGGCCATTGGGGAAGTGACTCGCCGCGGCCTCGAGAATATGAATAGATAAGAATATAACATATAAGAACGGGAATTTAAACGGCCATTGGGGAAGTGACTCAACGCGGCCTCGAGAATATGAGTAGAATACAACAGAATATGAAGAGAATATAAGAACGGGAATTTAAACGGCCATTGGGGAAGTGACTCGCTGCGGCCTCGAGAACAAGATGTGATCGCCAGGGGCCAAAAGACCCCAAAATAAAGAAAGTGATCGGGCCTACCTCAAGAGCGGGAGATGGCGGGTTGCTTCTTCCTCCCCCTTCGACCGGCCGACGGAGAGGGCTTTCCTTGGGTACCCTTGCAAAACAGTAGACAATAAACGAACGGAATTAGAAAATGGCAGTGTAGTAACAATTCCTTGCAATAAAAGTAACGAGATCGTGACCTGACACACACATGGTTGGTGTGGTTTTAAACCCCTCTCGGACTCGAGTAGGAGGAAAATACGATGATGAATGCAAGAAGTATGCGAGAGACGGTGCCCTTATGTAGGGAGATAGAGGATGCAGTATGATGAATGTAAAGAACTATGGAGAAAAAAGGGGAAGAAAAGGCTTATTGGAGGAGCCGAGGGCGAGATCCGGCGGAGCTCCGGCAGCGTGGGGACGACGTGGAAGCGCGGTGGATGAAGATGACCTTCCTCTCGCAAGCGTGGGCACCCGAGAAGCCGGCAGATCCTCCACCTACAAAAGACCCCACGGGTTAGAAATGACTCCGGTAGCCTCTGGGCTCCGGTAGCCTATCGGATCTCTTCGAAGCTCTCTCCGAACTGAGGGGGTGGGCCTCTATTTATAGGGCTCCAGAGGGTGGAGGCGTCCAGGACCCTGGACACCTCCATCAGGGCTGAACTAATATTTTATTCTATTTTTATTTATTTTTTTCAAATATTTTTGTGGAGGCGTCCAGGGCCCCGGACGCCTCAAATAGGTCCACCGAACCCCACCGACGGCCGCACGCGGTTTGGCACAACGCGTGGTTTTGTGAGCGGCGCCTCGTGATTTTGAAATGGGCGCGTCCAGCTGCCTGGACGTCTCCACAATTTGGATTTTTTCACACACGACAAACCGTCGTTCAGTGGGCGGCGCCCGTGATGGAGTTGATGGAGGCGTCGAGGGGCCTGGACGCCTCCATAAATATATTATTTTTGTTTTTGTTTTGTCTTTTTATGCCAAAGCTGGCATTATATATTTTTTATTTTTGTTTTTATGGAGGCGTCCAGGGGCCTGGTCACCTCCATTAATATATCATTTATTTTATTTTATTTTGTCTTTTTATGCCAACTGGCATATATATATATATTTTTTATATTTGTTTTTATGGAGGCGTCTAGGGGCCTGGACGCCTCCATTAATATATTATTTTTTATTTGTGTTTTGGGTTTTGAAAAATAAAAATAAATTAAATTAAAAGAATGGGGGCGTCCAGGGGCCTGGACGCCCCCATTAAGACCCACCCGGGTCCTCGGACAAGCGTTGGTGGCTGCCCGGCAGACACCGTTCTTGGTTCCGGAACCTCCTGATGCGTCTGACTGGTGTTGATGCCGTCCGAATGCCGTGACGAGACGATTCCGGATGCCGAAAAGGGCGGAAGAAGACTCAAGAAAAGGAAGCACTCGAGCGATTCAAAATGCGTAAGCCGTTGCGGGGCGTTGTATAGTAATATGAGACTTTCTCGGGAGACGTCAGGAATGGCGTGTCTACAATTGACAATGGAGATTTCCTCGAGGATGATTTCCTTGGACTCGGTAATGATCACGGAAGCAAGGAAATCTTCACAACCTTGTGAAATGAGTTTACAAGCATGAAGAGAAGAGATAATATTATGATGCTTCATATACTTGATGCCAAGGAAAGAGAATCTTGGAAGATCTGGTTTATGGAAAGAAATTCTCCTATTTCGACAATTGATATTGGCATAGTGGTCACATAGCCAATCTACACCTAGGATAGCATCGTAGCCTTCCATGTCAAGGCATATGGGATTTGCGGGAAGATTATGACCTTCTATAGTTACCTCACTATCCGGGTAGTGGGTTGTAAGTTTTGTTCCGGGACCTAAGGGCGTTGTGATAGCTAGATCCGATGGTAGAGGAACAGGTGAAATTGGCAAAGTTTTTACAAAAGTAGTAGATATAATGGAATGAGAAGCACCAGTATCAAATAGTACAAAAGTAGGATGGGAATAAATTTGAATGGTACCTTCCATCAACCCATCACCGTTGGGTGCTTCATCATCCAAGACAGCATTGAGATGAGCTTGCCACTTACGCTCGCCATTATAAGTTTGTTCTTTCATAAGGGGGCAATCCGGCATGCAGTGCTCCCGGCTTCCATAACGTAAGCAAGCACAGAGAGGCTTCCAGCACTCTTCGGTCGAGTGACCGAATTTCTCACAGAATATGCAATCGTCATGACTTTCTTCTCCTCCTCCTTGATTTTCTTTTTCTTGCCATTCTCGTTGCCATTACGGGACCGTTTCTTGTTGTCATGGGATTTGTAGGTACCCGCTATGCTGAACTTTTATTCCTTTCATCCTTGCTTGTCGAACCCCCGGCTTGACTCCTCGCTATTACCTTTGAATTTCTCGACCTTTTCCAAGGTCCTTTCACATGGATGAGCCCGTTGGACCATCTCCATATAGGTACGGATATTTTGAGGTCTAAGTTGAGTAATAAAGACCGATCTTAGGCCGTCCATGAATCGGTTAACCTTTAATAGACTTGTACTAACCAGATGAGGAGCATAAGAAACCAGACGGGAGAATTGGAGCTCGTACTCCGCCACGGACATCATTCCTTGCCTTAAGGAGGCAAACTCCGCAGCTTTCCTCTCCTTGACATGTTTAGAGAAATATTTTGCTCGAAAGAGTACAAGAAACTCCTCCCATATTAGTTGAGCATCTTGAAGATGTGCCAAGGTGGCTTTCCACCAAGTACGCACATCCTTGTTTTAGTTGGAATGTGGCGAGACGAACCTTCTCTTGGCCGGAGCATTGCATGGAATCAAATACCATATTCATCTCATCGATCCAATTTTTAGCTTCGTCGGGGTTGGAGGATCCAGAGAATCGTGGAGGGTTCAGACTCCCAAAATTACGATGTAAGTCACCCGCGCCAACTCATGCACCAGCTTGAGCCACGGTTTGTAGGGCCCGGGTAAGACCTACAATAGTTTGTTGCATCGCCTCCCAATTCGCACGGTTCGCGGCCATTGTAAGAATAAGGTGCCTGAGAAAATAAACACTTAGTTATTTCCTTGGGACTTAGGAAGATTCACCTAAAGATATGTTTCTAAATAACTATCTCATCCTGGGCTCTACCCGATCTCACATGGGTTTGGAAATTTCTTTCCTAGTTCATAGGTGTGGGTCCTTAACCTTGGACTTAGCCTATGACATGACGTTTTCGATCCTAGGACTTACTTATGCCAAGGCTCTGATACCAACTTAACTGTCACACCCTGAAATATGCAGTGGAAGTAGTTCGAGAATGTGAACAGCCGGCATGGTAAGCCTCACGCTAGCAAGACAATCAGAGCGCAACACATTCACACATAAAAGAGGAATGCACAAGGTCATATACTCAAAAGTTCACTTTATTGATTAATAATAATTAAAGGTTTACAATCTGATTCTTGACTTAACTCTTTTAAACACTAGACTCAAATAAAAGAGAAAATTACATAATTGACTCATGACTAATCATATGGACTCATATCTATGTCTTCTCTTGATCTTTAATCGCACTCATACTCATCACTTGAGTAGTCTGAATCCCCGCTAGAATTTCCTGAAAATATTAAAAAAGTAGGGAATGGGCACACTTGCCCAATAGATATCTTCGTATCAACATGAAGGTAAAATTTAAGTAATTAACAATTTAGCTCTAGAAGGTATGATAAATGAAAATATGATAAAAGATACGAATAACCACAAAACACAAGAATATGTAGAGAGATATGTATGTTCATGTTGAATGAGAGCATGATCAAGCAAGAATATAACGTGACCTTTCATGTAATTAGAATGTATTTGCATGTAACGAGAATATACTTTTCATAACCATAAAGGCTATGCACTAGAAAGTCATGTAACAAGAATATACAATTTCATGATGAGCCTCGTGATTTTCACCCGTTTATAAAAAAAAGTACTCCCAGAGCAATGCGACGCCAGTGTTCATCATACCCCATGGTTTACATCATGTTTCCGGCTATCGCATAAGGGGGCTAGTGTCGATCCCTTGGACACTGTCCGTGCATGCTCTTGCATCTTCAAGTTATAAATCAAGCTACTTCCATGAGAAATAATAAAGTAGGCCAATAATGTAAAGCTCAAACAATAGTTTTATGATAACAATATCAAGGTGAGAATGCACCAAAACGATTCATGAGAGCTCAAGGTTGAATTAATAACAAGGTCACATCACGGAAAGAATCCGGCAGCATAACGATACATTCATTACTTTCCATAATTCCTTGCTAACGTATTGAATAAGGTTTGTGGGTTCCAGATAATCAGAGGATCACCTGGGAACAGAATAAGTTCAACCCTTGGGTCAGACCTCGGGTTGGACAGAAATTAGATAATGGGACAGTCTTGAAGGTCACGATAATTAATCAATGCGGTCAAGATTCTGTCCACGATTATAGAGAGAGTCGATGTAGAACAGGAAGGGTTGACGCAGTAGAGTAATCGGGCCTAATGCGGCCATGGGAAGGCCGCTACTTGACAGTGGCTGTCGCCTGATGGCCGCAACTATCTAGGGTAGAGAAAAAAATGCCTATAACATAAGTGCTTTCTAGTCCATTGGGCTTTTAGGGTACAACCAGCTCGGCGTCCTAGTGGGAGTCCCAGGCTCGCGGAGACCTACAGAGGCATTTAAACAAGATCACCTAGTCTGGTGGAAAGAATATCCAACGGAGAGGATCACAAGTCCAAGAGATGTTCCTATGACATGCAAGTGTAACTAATAACATTGTATCGGGATACGTGCCATGTACTTAAGAAAGACTAGAGATGAGAGTGTATCATGTAGAAATGACAATCAAATCATCCATAAACAAGTTCCATAACCACATGAAAATAACCTTAACACAGGACTATATGATTTTGGCATGAAATTAGCATAAGATTAAAATAAGTTTATAAAGCATGAAGGACATGAAATCTAGCATGGTTGATACACAATTCAACCAAAATCACGAATGCAAGGTCATAATTAGGAATAGGACCTAATATGTAACTTAGGCTTAGCGTATGTATAATAAGGCTTTCTGCGTTCTGTTTAAGGTTAATAGGGTGCAGAAAACGGAAAGGATAAAATGGTCAGTATGGAACCACCTTCATGAAGAAGCGGTCAGTCTAGAACCGCCTATTGATGGTAGCGGTTCCTGAAGAACCGCCTTCTGCCCGTAATAGACATAAGGTAATTGATGTATGCAAGGCCTATCCTAGGGCAATAAATGCATGAAATGCATGGAGAAAAGATGGATAACATGTAAGAGCATGTTTAGAACGAAGAGGGTGCATGGAAAAGATATGGATCATGCCAAAATTCTTATCTTTAATTAAAAGGTGCAGGGCTAACATGGTATGAAAAATCTGATTGCGTAGTCATGGGAAAACATGAAATTGACAACGTACAAAACATGAAATCAAGCAAAATCAGAGGGCTTTTAATCCTAACTTAATGTTTAAGCCATTCATGAGATAACCTACCTATAGGAACATTCCTAGAGTACAAATTTCTGACTAGAAGATGGTGTTGGTTCCTGCTCGCCCTACGTAGAAACAGTAACTTCTCGCCCTTCTATCTACTTAACCTCTTGACCTAAATTCACGAGATTTAGAGGGAAGTAAGAAGACATAAAGGGGAATAAATAATTCTAAAGGATGAATAGAAAAAATCCTCGATTTGGGTCCACAAACTCCCGATCTTCACCAGCCAAATGTGTCCGTTCCAACGCAGTCTGCAAAGAAACATCAACTTCTAATCCTCCT
This sequence comes from Amorphophallus konjac, assembly GCA_022559845.1. Taxonomy (NCBI): domain Eukaryota; kingdom Viridiplantae; phylum Streptophyta; class Magnoliopsida; order Alismatales; family Araceae; genus Amorphophallus; species Amorphophallus konjac. The sequence goes on along the minus strand of CM040118.1, from coordinate 156,204,868 downwards.
AACTCTTTGGATGCTTGACCTCCTAGCACGAAATTTTGTAGAGGGTTAGATAATACTAACGGGAATAATAAAGTCTAAGGTACCAACATAAAATACCCATGCCTTATCGTCGAACAATGCTAGTCAAAGCAAGGGTTCACGCAGGTCGATCTTGGACCCTATTTCTAGAATTTGGCTAGGGTTTGAGGATTAGATTGATTAGAAGTCCTAATTTGGTGTAGGTTTGATCCCCAAGAGTCCCAAACTAGGTTTCCAAGCCAGGTAGCATCGAACCATAGGGATTGGGATGGGAAAAATCCTAATTTTCCACATTTCTTCAACCCATGTTGTCAGAACATTGTAGCGGCCACCTTGGAACTGCTATCATGAGAACGCGGTCACGCGATAGACCAGGTTCTGGCATTTAAACTGAAATTTTTGGATTTTCTAATTATCCCCTATTTATCCTTTTAATTAGCCTATTTATCCCATTTTAAATCTATAAATTTCCCAAATTACGTTTCTAGTAATGGGCTTGGGCCAAAAAGCTTTAGGGTCGGATTATTGGGCCTATTTAAATTGGGCTTAGCCCTTTGGTTAATATAGGGCCTTTAAATTGATTGAATTAACCAATAATTTATTTATTTATCCCAATTAGCCTTTTAAATGCTTATTAATTTTATTTACACTTCAAAAAATTCCTAAAAAATTCATTGGCGTTTCACCCTCTTGCAGTTAAGAAGAATTTGGTCCACAAATTCATTGCATGGGTTTTGTGGAGAGTATACTAAGAATCAAACAGTTCTGGGAATCTCTTACACATAGTTTCTTCGGTTTCCCATGTCACCTCTTGATCATTATTCTTATTCCATCGGACTTTTACAATGGGAATAGTTTACTTCTGAAGCTGACGTACTTCACGATTGATTATTTTGATTGGCTTTTGCTTGTCCATCATATCCTTTTGAATCACCAAGTCGTCATGACTTATAACATGGAAAGGGTCATATACGTACCTCTTGAGCATAGAAACATGAAATACGTCATGGACTCCAGCTAATTGGGGGGGGGGGGGGGGGGGCAAAGCAATTCGATATACGACCTCGCCAACCCTCTCAAGAATTTCAAAAGTGTAGATAAATCTCGGAGTGAGCTTGCCTTTAATGCCGAACCTTCAAATACCTCGACCTGGAGAAACCTTGAGAAATACATGGTCTCCCACTTGGAATTCTAGATCTCGCCTTCTATTGTCAGCATACGATTTTTGCCTATTTTGAGTCATATGGAGTCTTTCTTGAATAAGTTTCACCTTCTCGGTAGTATCCCTGATGATTTCTGGGCCTAGAAGTTGTCTTTCCCCAACTTCATTCTAGCAGATAGGTGAGCAGCAGCTTCTTCCATATAATGCCTCGAATAGTGCCTTTTGAATGCTAGCTTGATAGCTATTATTGTAGGCGAGTTCCACTAGAGGTAAATGATCGTGCCAACTCCCACCAAAATAAATAACACATGCCCTGAGCATATCTTTTGCCACCTGGTTTGTTCTCTTAGTTTGTCCATTTTTTTGTGGGTGAAAAGCAGTGCTAAATTTGAGTCGGGTCCCTAATGAATGTTGTAGACTCTTCCAGAATTATGATGTGAATTGAGGGTCTCGGTCTGAAATAATGGTAACAGGGATGCCGTGTAACTTGACAATTTCCTTCATATATAATGCTGCTAATATATCCACAGATCATCGACTTTTAATAGGTAGGATGTGTGCAGATTTAGTCAATCGGTCTATGATTACCCATATACCATCATGTCCACCTCTTGTCTTAGGCAAACCCATGATGAAATCCATCCCTATACTCTCCCACTTCCATTCAGAAATCTCTACGGGATGTAGTTTACCAGTGGGCTTTAGATGTTCCGGCTAAACTTGCTGACAAGTGAGGCAGCATGATACAAAGTCTGCTATCTCTCTCTTCATGTTGGGCCACCAAACATTCCTCTTTAAATCTTGGTACATCTTGGTAGCATCAGGGTGAATAGCATACTTTGACTTATGTGCTTCTTCCATGATCAGCTTCCTAGTGTCAGCATGATCCGGCACACAGATCCGATCTTTGAATAATAGCCTTCCATCGGTTGAGATAGAAAATTCCGGCTATTGATCAATATTAACTTTGATCTCCATTAATGTGGGGTCATTATCTTGCAACTTGACTAGGTCTTCAACTAATGTAGGTTGTGACCGGATATTGGCAATAATACTCCTTTCTTCTTCTATATCTACATCTAGATTCAAATTTGTAAAATCTTTTATAAGATATGTCGTTCCTTTCTTGAGGCTTGCTAGAGTTGCCAATGGTCTGCTGCTGAGAGCATCAGCTACAACATTTGCTTTGCCGGGGTGATATTGGATAGAGAAGTCGAAGTCCTTTAGGTACTCTTGCCATCTTCGTTGCCTCATATTCAATTCCTTTTGGGTGAAGAGATATTTAAGAATTTTATGGTCTGAGAATATAGTGAACTTCTCCCCATAAAGGTAATGTCGCCAGATTTTCAAGGTAAATATAACAACAGCCAATTCCAGATCATTCACGAGGTAGTTCTCTTCATGACGCTTCAATTGCCTAGAGGCATAATAGATCACCTTACCATGTTGCATAAGGACACAACCAAGGCCAATGCCAGATGCATCTGTGTAGACTTCAAATCCACCACCTTCGATAGGTAGTGCAAGTATGGGAGCAGTAGTGAGATGATCCTTAAGAGTTTGGAAACTCTCCTCGCAGTCCATCGACCATACAAAGGGATTCACCTTTCTTGTAAGCCTAGTCAAAGGGACAGCGATCTTTGATAAATCCTTGATAAATCACCTATAATAATCAGCTAGATCGATAAAACTCCTGCCTTCGGATATAGTGATTGGTCGGCTCCAATTTCTGACAGCTTCTACTTTAGAAGGATCCACAATGATACCTTCTTTTGAAATAATATGGCCAAGGAAAGAGACCTTCTTTAGCCAGAACTCGCACTTGCTAAGCTTCGTGTAGAGTTGATGTTCTCTTAGTGTTTGCAAAGCTATTCTTAGGTGCTCTTTGTGCTCTTCCTTGGTCTTGGAATAGATTAGGATATCATCAATGAAGATAACCACAAATTGGTCGAGATAAGGCCTGAAGACATTATTCATAAGTTGCATAAATGCTGCAGGGGCATTAGTTAACCGGAACGACCTTACAACGAACTTATAGAGCCCATATCTGCTCTGGAAAGTAGTTTTGTAAATATCTTCATCCTTAATCCTGAGTTGATGGTAACTAGACCTGAGGTCTATCTTGGAGAAATATTCCGCACCAGAGATCTGGTCGAACAGCCCATCGATACGCAGTAGTGGATATTTATTTTTGATAGTGAGTTGATTTAACTGCCGGTAATCAATGCACAACCTGAAGGATCCGTCCTTCTTCCTGAAGAATAGAACCGGCACACCCCAAGGGGATGTGCTGGGTCGAATGAAACCCTTGTCCAGTAACTCCTGAAGTTGTTTCATCAATTCTTTGAGTTCCGTAGGGGATATCCTGTAGGGAGCTATTGAAACTGGTGCTACTCCAGGAATAAGTTCAATAGAAAAGTTTACTTCCCTTTCGGGCGGTAAACCGGTTAAATCATATGAAAAGACATTGGGGAACTCATTGACAAAGAAGATTTCCTCAAGGATGATTTCCTTGGACTCGGTAATGATCACGAAAGCAAGGAAAGCTTCACAACCTTGTGAAATGAGTTTACAAGCATGAAGAGAAGAGATAATAATAGGATGCTTCTTATACTTGATGCCATGGAAAGAGAATCTTGGAAGATCTTGTTTATGGAAAGAAATTCTCCTATTTCACCAATTGATATTGACATAGTAGTCACATAGCCAATCTACACCTAGGATAGCATCGTAGCCTTCCATGTCAAGGCATACGAGATTTGCGGGAGGATTATGACCTTCTATAGTTACCTCACTATCCGGGTAGTGGGTTGTAAGTTTTGTTCCGGGACCTAAGAGTATTGTGATAGCTAGATCCGATGGTAGAGGAACTGGTGAAATTGGCAAAGTTTTTGTAAAAGTAGTAGATATAATGGAATGAGAAGCACTAGTATCAAATAGTAAAAAAGCAGGATGGGAATAAATTTGAATGGTACCTTCAATCAACCCATCATCCTTGGGTGCTTCATCATCCAGGACATCATTGAGACGAGCTTGCCGCCTACGCCCGCCATTAGAAGTTTGTTCTTTCATAAGGGGGCAATCCGGCATGCGGTGCTTCGGGCTTCCACAACGTAAGCAAGCGCCGAGACGCTTCCAGCACTCTTCGGTCGAGTGACCGAATTTCTCACATAATATACAAGCCGTCATGACTTGCTTTTCCTCCTCCTTGATTTTCTTTTTCTTTCCTTTCTCGTTGCCATTACGGGACCATTTCTTGTTGTCATGGGATTTGTAAGTACCCGCTATGCTGAACTTTTCTTCCTTTCATCCTCGCTTGTCAAACCTTCGGCTTGACTCCTCACTTTTACATTTGAATTTATCGACCTTTTCCAAGGTCCTTTCACATAAATGTGCCTGTTGGACCATCTCCGTATAGGTACGGATATTTTAAGGTCCAAGTTGTGTAGTGAAGACCGGCCTTAGGCCATCCATGAAATGGTTAGCCTTTAATAGGTCGGTACTAACCAGATGAGGAGCATAAGAAGCCAAACGAGAGAATTGGAGCTCGTACTCCGCCACGAACTTCATTCCTTGCCTTAGGGAGGCAAACTCCGCAGCTTTCCTCTCTTTCACATGTTCATAGAAATATTTTACTCGGAAGTGTACAAGAAACTACTCCCATGTGAGTTGAGCCTTTGAAGATGTGCCGAGGTGGCTTTCCACCAAGTACACGCATCCTTGTTTAGTTGGAATGTGGCAAGATGAACCTTCTCTTGGTTGGAGCATTGCATGACATCAAATACCATGTTTATCTCATCGATCCAATTTTTAGCTTCGTCGAGGTTAGAGGATCCAGAGAACCGCGGAGGGTTCGGACTCCAAAAATTACGATGTAAGTCGCCCACTTCAGCTCTCGCACCAGCTTGAGCCACGGTTTGTAGGGCCTGTGTAAGACCTGCAACAGTTTGTTGCATCACCTCTTCAGCGATGCAACACATAGATGTGCCTGTTGGACCACCTCCGCATAGGTACGGATATTTTAAGGTCTAAGTTTAGTAATAAAGACTGCTCTTAGGCCATCCATGAATCGGTTAACCTTTAATATACCGATACTAACCAGATGAGGAGCATAAGAAGCCAGACGGGAGAATTGGAGCTCGTACTCTGCCACGGACATCATTCCTTGCCTTAAGGAAGCAAACTCCGCAGCTTTCCTCTCGTTGACATGTTTAGAGAAATATTTTGCTCGGAAGAGTATAAGAAACTCTTCCCATATGAGTTGAGCATCTTGAAGATGTGCCGAGGTGGTTTTCCACCAAGTACGCACATCCTTGTTTTAGTTGGAATGTGGCGAGACGAACCTTCTCTTGGTCTGAGCATTGCATGACATCAAATAACATGTTCATGTCATCGATCCAATTTTTAGCTTCGTCGAGGTTGAAGGATCCAGAGAACCGCGGAGGGTTCAGACTCCAAAAATTATGATGTAAGTCGCCCACTTCAACTCGTGCACCAGCTTGAGCCACGGTTTGTAGGGCCTATGTAAGACCTGCAACAGTTTGTTGCATCGCCTCCCAATTCGCACGGTTCGTGGCCATTGTAAGAATAAGGTGCCTGAGAAAATAAACACTTAGTTATTTCCTTGGGACTGAGGAAGATTCACCTAAAGATATGTTTCTAAATAAAAATCTCATCTCGGGCTCTACCCCATCTCACATGGGTTCGGAAATTTCTTTCCTAGTTCATAGGTGTAAGTCCTTAACCTTGGACTTAGCCTATGACATGACTTTTTCCTAGGACTTACTGATGCCTAGTCTCTGATACTAACTTAACTGTCATGTCCCGAGATATGCAGCGGAAGTAGTTTGGGAATGTGAACAGTCGGCATGGTAAGCCTCACACTAGCAAGACAATCAGAGCGCAACACATTCACACATAAAAGAGGAATGCATAAGGTCATATACTCAAAACTTCACTTTATTGAATAATAATAATCAAAGGTTCATAATATGATTCTGGACTTGACTCTTTTAAACACTAGACTCAAATAAAAGAGAAAATTACATAATTGACTCATGACTAATCATATGGACTCGTATCTATGTCTTCTTTCGATCTTTAATCGCTCTCGGACTTGTCACTTGAGTACTCCGAATCCCCGCTAGAATTTCTTTAAAAGAATGAAAAAGTAGAGAATGAGCACATGTCACGCCCCGAGCGCGGAAGATACTCGGATATGCGCGACGAGTTTATATCAATCATGTCAATCAGAGTAGTAGTGTATTCGACACCAAAACAGAGATGCACAAAATAGAAAGATAACCCAATCCTTTATTTCATAATGGATAGACTATTACAAATTCAATACTCTATTCAATTAAAAAGGAAAAGTACATAGTTGACTCAAGAAAATAGGAAAACGACTAGATGACACTTGGAAAAGCTCTAGCTCTTTCACTCTTGACCATTCCCATCCGATTGACTTCCCTCGTCGTCGGAATTACCTGAAAAGTAAGGGATAAACACGGAGTGAGCGAACGCTCAGTAGGAAACTATATCTCAGGAACTAGCAAGGGTTTAAGTAATTACATTTTTCATGAATGTACTATAGCTATGCATGCTCGCATAAAATGACAAGATAGAAAGAGAATTTATCAAGCAAGACAGCAACATGAACTAGTCATGAGTTTTCAAGAAAAAGATAACAAGATATTCAAGCAAGTACTTCTTAGCAAGTCATGTCAAGAACTTTGGCTATCATGTATCAAGCACGCAAATAATTACCCTTTTTCGGGTCACGCAAGTCATGTCAAGTCAAGTACGAGTCAAGTACAAGATTTGTGTGGAATGTCCAATCAAGCTAGTCATGCACTCGGTATAATGCCAGATACCTTATCATTCAACTCCCATGGGCACAAGTACTTTCGGGTGCTCCTCCCAGGACCAGATCGGGCCCTATATGCGCAGGCATTTATCATGTATATTTGACATCCACTCTTGTATATATATGTATATAGCCAATATGGAATTTCAACAATTTAAGCTTGTAGGCACGTAGGATAACTTTGAAAGAATGGAGTCCAAAAATACGACATTGGACATAGATAGGCGATAACAACGGTACAATCACGATGAACGATGAAACTAGGTGGAATTAGGTTCCCTTAACTCGGGTACCATGACAAACAAGTATGGACATTCTTTATATAGAATTGAGGTCCACATGAACAGTCTATCAAAGGAAAGATACCCTCATTCTTATTATAGAATTGAGGTCCACAAGAACATCAACAAATGGCATGATATCATCATCCCATTAAGAATTTTCATGATATACTCTTTGCATATCATAAGGGCCGGTATACCATGTTTCTTTAGAGTGACATGGCATTCAATAGTGTAATGGGTTTTTAGGGTACAACCAGCTCAGTGGATCTTGAGGGAATCCAAGGTACGAGGAGTCTTACGGAGGTCTCTATGACTAACTCGCTAGTCCAAAGGAACGGAATGTCCAATGGAGAGCTTGTATGTCAATGAGAGTTTAAGGGTGATCGATAAAACATCATGAAATGTGGGACTATACTCACGGAGTGGAGTAATAGTGCCTACATATATATATATATATATATATATATATATAGTGAAACCCTCGGATAACAGCAATCGGGAAAAATCAGTAATGCAGAAAGTAGCGACTCTGGTAAAGTCATTTTTCGTAAAATTAACGCCTTAATCAGGGGCGTTTATATTAAATTTGACGACATATAAAGAGGTCGTCCTTTCCAATATTGCTATTTTACAGGATATTAAAAATCTGTAATTTTGTTGAAAACGCGCCTTGGGTAGGGGCGTTACCAGGAAAAAGGCGCCCTAGTCTGGGGCGTTAGTTAAACAAGAGACGACCTGGTCAAGGTCGTGAATTCACAATTTTACAATTTTTGAGGTAATGAATATTTCAGGAACATGGTATATAGTCAGGACCAGAAAAAATAGTAGGATTACAAAAAATTGACCATGCATTAATTTAGAATCATGTTTGCATTGATAATTACTTTTTAAACATGCTATTTATTAATTAACAGGAATTAACGTCCATGTGCAGGGCGTCAAATCTTGAATTGACGACCTGGGCATGGTCGTGTCTTTTAAATTAACGCCCTTGTTAGGATCGTTTCTTTCAAATATTCCGTAGAAAATAATCAGAACGCATGAAAACTATATGCATGAACTACCGATGATAATTATCTATAGTTATATGGTAGTTTGGGCTACGTTCCATGAGAAAATCCTACCTTGATGAAGATTTTGAACGGATGCAGGTTCTGGGAAGAAAAGAACGATACTCTGTTTTATAAATAGAGTATTCTGAAGCTTTTGAATTCAATATTAGCAACAAGGCAGAGGAGGCACGAACAAACACAGTCGTTTGTTGATGAAGAGCCCACGTTCTTCAGTAGATTGAGAGCTCCTCGACCTGTAAGTGGAAGAAGATGAAGAATATTTATTCTTCATACTATCCTATCGGAAGAGAAGGAAAACCAAAGGAAGAACCCACCTGTTCTTCACGGACGGTAGTCAGATTCCCTATAAACAAAAGAGGATGAAGAATCAATTCATGTTCTTCTCATAATAGTAAACAGAGAAAGAAATAAGGAAGAACTGTTAGTTCTTCACCTACCGTAGCAGAGACGATCGACCAAATAGCTTTCTAAGGTTCGATCCATCAAGGTATTTATAGGATTTTGAAAATCCTAATAAGGTTAGTGTTCGATTGGAAGTAACACTTCCATGATAGAGTCATTACTACATTCGAACTCTTTCCCATAGTTATCACCTTACCCTAGATAGACTCCTGGGTCGAACGAAACTCAAACTGAATTAGCGACCTAGGTCAGGGCGTCGAATTTAAATTGACGCCTTGTCAAGCGTCGTTACTTGTTGAAACGCGTCCATGCAAGGGACGTTACGCTATCTTGCCCTTTTTATTTATTTTGGTCGTTTGAAATTTGACGCCTTGACGTGTGGCGTCCTGTCTCAAAACACGCCTTAGGTAAGGGCGTTTTCTTGTAAAGTAGCACCTTTATCTGAGGCGTTATTTCCATCAGGGTTTTAATTATTTTTATTCCAAGCTCTTTCATTTATTTATTAAATCTTTTAATCTATTTTGATTTATTTGTTCCGTTTAAATTTATCAGGGTTGCTACACCCTCCCCCACTTAAAAAAAATTTGGTCCCCAAATTCCATATCATATATTTACATTTGGAGAGTGTAGAGTATGTACCTTCTAAAATAAATCTGGAAATTGTTTCCTCATAGATTCCTCGGTCTCCCATGTAGCTTCATGTTCTGAATTCTTATTCCATTGTACTTTTAGCATGGGAATAGCCTTATTCCTTAGGGTTCGTACTTCTCGATCTAGTATTCGTATGGGCTTCTGCTCATATGTGAGATCTTTCTGGATCACTAGATCTCCATGCTCAATAATATGTGATGGATCATGCACATACTTCTTAAACATAGATATGTGGAATACATCATGTACTTCGGATAGTTGAGGTGGCAATGCGATGCGATAAGCAACCTCGCCAACTCTTTCTAGTATCTCAAAAGGTCCGATAAATCTTGGTGTAAGCTTGCCTTTAACACCAAATCTTTGTATTCCACGTCCAGGTGATATCTTGAGAAATACATGATCTCCAATTTGGAATTCGAGATCTCTTCTTCTTGTGTCGGCATAAGCCTTTTGCCTTATCTGAGCTACTTGCAATCTTTCCCTGATTACTCGTATCTTCTCAGTTGTATCCCTTACCATGTCTGGACCTAACAGTTGTTTCTCTCCAACTTCATTCCAGCACAAGGGTGATCGGCAACTCCTTCCGTATAAAGCTTCGAAAGGTGCCATTTGTATACTAGCTTGGTAGCTATTATTGTATGCAAATTCGACCAGAGGCAAGTGATCATGCCAGTTTCCATCAAAATCAGTGATGCATGCTCTAAGCATATCTTCAACTACTTGATTTGTTCTCTCGGTCTGACCATCCGTTTGAGGATGAAAGGCTGTACTAAAATTAAGTCTCGTCCCCAACGAATGTTGTAGTCCTTTCCAAAAATGAGAAGTAAAACGGAGATCTCTGTCAGACACGATTGAAACAGGAATACCATGTAATCTGACTATTTCCTTGATGTATAGTGCAGCTAAGACATCAACTGACCATCGACTCTTGATTGGCAAGAAATGCACGGATTTGGTCAATCGGTCAATGATAACCCATATTCCATCATGTCCTCTTTTTGATTTAGATAAACCCATGATGAAATCCATACCAATATCCTCCCACTTCCATTTAGGGATATCTAGAGGATGTAGCTTTCCAGCAGGCTTTTGGTGTTCCGCCTTGACTTGTTGGCATGTGAGACAGCGTGATACATAGTCCGCTATTTCTCTTTTCATGTTGGGCCACCAAAAATTTCTTTTCACATCTTGGTACATCTTGGTAGATCCAGGATGAATCGTATACCTTGATCTGTGAGCTTCATCTAAGATCTTCTTTTTCAATTCTGGGCAGTCCGGTATACCAGTTCTATTCTTGAACATTAATCTTCCATCAGAAGCTAGTTGGAAGTCCGATTGTCCTTTTAATTTGCCCTTGATTTCTACTAATGTAGGATCATCATCCTGAAGTGCTTGTATCTCAGATAATAAATCTGACTGTATGCTTACATGAGATAATGTGACACATCTAGGGTCTGTGTCCATGCTTATATTGAGTTCAGAGAATTGTTCTAGCAATTTCCATTCTTGAATCAGACAATTGGCTAACAGTGCTCTCGGCTTTCGACTAAGGGCATCTGCTACATGATTACCCTTTTCGGGGTGATATTGTATATTGAAGTCGAAGTCCTTGAGATATTCCAGCCATCGTCTTTGCCTCATATTTAGTTCCTTCTGTGAGAAAAGATATTTGAGACTCTTGTGATCGGAGTATGCAGTAAACTGTACTCCATAAAGATAATGTCTCCATATTTTGAGTGCATATACTACCGCGGCCAATTCTAAGTCATGGACGGGGTAGTTCTCTTCATGCTTCTTTAATTGACGAGAAGAGTAGGCTATAACCTTCCCTTGTTGCATTAGAACACACCCGAGGCCAATGCCAGAAGCATCAGTGTATACCTCGAACTTTTCTCCTTCAATTGGTAATGCTAAGATCGGAGCTGTAGTAAGATGATCCTTGAGAGTTTGGAAGCTCCTTTCACATTCCTCATCCCATTCATAACGGATCTCCTTGCGAGTTAACCTCGTAAGTGGCACGGTGATTTTTGAGAAATCCTTGATGAATCGCCTATAATAGCCGGCAAGACCTAAGAAACTTCGGATCTCGCTAGCATTGGTCGGTCTTTCCCAGTTCCTTACAGCTTCAACCTTTGATGGGTCTACAGACAAGCCATCCTTTGATATAACATGTCCGAGAAAAGTCACTTCTTCAAGCCAGAATTCACACTTGCTAAGTTTTGCATATAATTGATTTGTCCTCAATATTTATAATGCAATCCTCAAATGTTCCTCATGCTCTTCCTTGGTCTTGGAATAAATCAATATATCATCAATAAAGACCACCACGAATTGATCCAAATAAGGCCTGAATATACTATTCATTAATTGCATAAAGGCAGCAGGGGCATTCGTTAGTCCGAAAGGCATAACAACAAATTCATAATGGCCATACCTGCTTCTGAATGCAGTTTTATGAATATCCTCGTCCTTGATTCTTAGTTGGTGATATCCGGACCTAAGATCAATTTTGGAAAAGTATATGGATCCTGAAATTTGATCAAACAATTCATCGATTCTCGGCAGTGGATACTTGTTCTTGATAGTGAGATGATTCAATTGTCGATAGTCGACGCATAACCTCATGGATCTGTCTTTCTTCTTTACAAATAATACAGGCGCTCCCCACGGGGAAGTACTTGGTCTAATGAATCCTTTCTTAATGAGTTCCATCAATTGCTCCTTTAACTCCTTGAGTTCAGCAGGTGACATCCTATAAGGTACCTTTGAAATCGGACCAGCACCAAGGACTAAGTCAATGGTGAAGGCCACTTCTCTTTGCGGGGGTAATCCCGGCAAATCTTCCGGAAACACGTCCGGAAATTCTTGCACTACTATAATGTCTTCTAGCTTAGCTTCCTTAGCTTCTTTAACTGTGACAAAGGCAAGGAAAGATGTACATCCTTTCCTGATGAGCTTGCTAGCTCGGAGAGCTGAAATAAGAGGGGATTTGCTCCAACTCTTGGGGCTAGTAAATATTAGTTCTGGAAATTCCTTGAATGTAACCTTACTATTGCGGCAATCAACCGTTGCCTGATACTTGGATAACCAATCAGCCCCTAGTATAACATCATACTCTTTCAGATCTAAACATATGAGATCAATGGGGAGATTTTGACCATGAATCAATACCTCGCAGTTTTGGTAATGATGTGTAATATCAGTCTCATCATCTAGAGGAGTAGACAAAACTAACTTTATCCATTCCGGTTCTAGGGGTAATGGGTCAGCAAACTTCTTAGAAACAATAGAATGTGATGCACCAGTATCAATTAAGACATATGCATTCATGGAACAAACTTTCAATGTACCTTCCACTAAGCCGCCTCCTTCTACTTGCTCGGTCTCCTTGATTGCATGAAGACGAGCATTCTTGGTTACTGGGCGCTTCCCGTCAACGGCTTGGTCATTAAGTAATGGGCAATCGGGAATCCGATGCTCACGACTCCCACAACGGAGACATGCTCCTAGTTTCCTCCAGCATTCCTCTGCTCTATGACCCGCTTTATCACAATGTTTGCACACTGTATTTGGAGAGGTAGTGGTGATAGAGAAGGGCTTGGTCTTCTTGAACTTTTGGTCTTGTGAGGATGATCCTCCATTGCTAGGCCTTTTCTTGAAGTTGGGTTTAAAGGAACCCGAACCTGTAACTTGTTCCTTCTTATCCTTACCACGAATCCTATCAGACAGTTCCGTAGCATCTTCTAATAGTTGAGCTCGGCGTACTATCTCTGAGTAGACTTGAATGTCCATCGGCGCCAGTTGAGTAATAGCTTGGGGCCTGAGCCCATTAAAAAACCTCCTAGCTTTCATTTTCTCGGTGCTAACTAGATGCTTAGCATATCGAGACAATCTAGAGAATTGGGCCTCATACTCGGCCACTGACAACGATCGTTGCTTTAATGTAGCAAATTCTGCAGCCTTCTTTTCCTGAACTCGGTCCGAGAAATATTTCACGTTGAAGTGCTCAATGAATTCTTCCCACGAAACCTTATCTTGATTTATAGTAGCCTCTATTGATTCCCACCAGCATCTAGCATCCCTTTCTAACTGAAAAGTAGCTAATAAAACTTTATCCTGATCCATGCATTGCATAACACGGAATATACATTCTATCTCCCTAATCCAGTGTTCAGCGTCATCTGGATCAGTAGAACCCGTGAACTTGGGTGGGTTCATGTTCTTGAAAGTCTGGTGGAGACTTCCTGCTCGTTGTCCACCTCCTTGTGCTACTTGTTGCAGCACTTGAGTCATGCCTTGAAGGGTACGCTGCATGTTGCGCCATTGAACACGTTCGGCAGCCATTATCCTACAATTACAATAACTAGATTAATATGTGATGGTATTTAAAGACTCATATACTATGTTAACTTTAACCCTTGGTTCTACCCAATCTCACTGGTTTAATGGTTAAAACTTATCCTTGGACTTGGGTTTTCCGAGGAATTGAATACCCTAGGCTCTGATACCACAAAAATTGTCACGCCCCGAGCGCGGAAGATACTCGGATATGCGCGACGAGTTTATATCAATCATGTCAATCAGAGTAGTAGTGTATTCGACACCAAAACAGAGATGCGTAAAATAGAAAGATAACCTAATCCTTTATTTCATAATGGATAGACTATTACAAATCCAATACTCTATTCAATTTAAAAGGAAAAGTACATAGTTGACTCAAGAAAATAGGAAAATGACTAGATGACACTTGGAAAAGCTCTAGCTCTTTCACTCTTGACCATTCCCATCCGATTGACTTACCTCGTCGTCGGAATTACCTGAAAAGCAAGGAACAAACACGGAGTGAGCGAACGCTCAGTAGGAAATTATATCTCAGGAACTAGCAAGGGTTTAAGTAATTACATTTTTCATGAATGTACTATAGCTATGCATGCTCGCATAAAATGACAAGATAGAAAGAGAATTTATCAAGCAAGACAGCAAGATGAACTAGTCATGAGTTTTCAAGAAAAAGATAACAAGATATTCAAGCAAGTACTTCTTAGCAAGTCATGTCAAGAACTTTGGCTATCATGTATCAAGCACGCAAGTAATTACCCTTTTTCGGGTCACGCAAGTCATGTCAAGTCAAGTACGAGTCAAGTACAAGATTTGTATGGAATGTCCAATCAAGCTAGTCATGCACTCGGTATAATGCTAGATACCTTATCATTCAACTCCCATGGGCACAAGTACTTTCGGGTGCTCCTCCCAGGACCAGATCGGGCCCTATATGCGCAGGCATTTATCATGTATATTTGACATCCACTCTTGTATATATATGTATATAGCCAATATGGAATTTCAACAATTTAAGCTTGTAGGCACGTAGGATAACTTTGAGAGAATGGAGTCCAAAAATACGACATTGGACATAGATAGGCGATAACAACGGTACAATCACGATGAACGATGAAACTAGGTGGAATTAGGTTCCCTTAACTCGGGTACCATGACAAACAAGTATGAACATTCTTTATATAGAATTGAGGTCCACATGAACAGTCTATCAAAGGCAAGATACCCTCATTCTTATTATAGAATTGAGGTCCACAAGAATATCAACAAATGACATGATATCATCATCCCATTAAGAATTCTCATGATATACTCTTTGCATATCATAAGGGCCGGTATAACATGTTTCTTTAGAGTGACATGGCATTCAATAGTGTAATGGGTTTTTAGGGTACAACCAGCTCAGTCGACCTTGAGGGAATCCAAGGTACGAGGAGTCTTACGGAGGTCTCTATGACTAACTCGCTAGTCCAAAGGAACGGAATGTCCAATGGAGAGCTTGTATGTCAATGAGAGTTTAAGGGTGATCGATAAAACATCATGAAACGTGGGACTATACTCACGGAGTGGAGTAATAGTGCCTACATATATATATATATATATAGTGAAACCCTCGGATAACAGCAATTGAGAAAAATCAGTAATGCAGAAAGTAGCGACTCTGGTAAAGTCATTTTTCGTAAAATTAACGCCTTAATCAGGGGCGTTTATATTAAATTTGACGACATATAAAGAGGTCGTCATTTCCAATATTGCTATTTTACAGGATATTAAAAATCTGTAATTTTGTTGAAAACGCGCCTTGGGTAGGGGCGTTACCGGGAAAAAGGCACCCTAGTCTGGGGCGTTAGTTAAACAAGAGACGACCTGGTCAAGGTCGTGAATTCACAATTTTACAATTTTTGAGGTAATGAATATTTCAGGAACATGGTATATAGTCAGGACCAGAAAAAATAGCAGGATTACAAGAAATTGTCCATGCATTAATTTAGAATCATGTTTGCATTGATAATTACTTTTTAAACATGCTATTTATTAATTAACAGGAATTAACGTCCATCTGCAGGGCGTCAAATCTTGAATTGACGACCTGGGCATGGTCGTGCCTTTTAAATTAACGCCCTTGTTAGGGTCGTTTCTTTCAAATATTCCGTAGAAAATAATCAGAACGCATGAAAACTATATGCATGAACTACCGATGATAATTATCTATACTTATATGGTAGTTTGGGCTACGTTTCATGAGAAAATCCTACCTTGATGAAGATTTTGAACGGATGCAGGTTCTGGGAAGAAAAGAACGATACTCTGTTTTATAAACAGAGTATTCTGAAGCTTTTGAATTCAATATTAGCAACAAGGCAGAGGAGGCACGAACAAACACAGTCGTTTGTTGATGAAGAACCCACGTTCTTCAGTAGATTGAGAGCTCCTCGACCTGTAAGTGGAAGAAGATGAAGAATATTTATTCTTCATACTATCCTATCGGAAGAGAAGGAAAACCAAAGGAAGAACCCACCTGTTCTTCACGGACGGCAGTCAGATTCCCTATAAACAAAAGAGGATGAAGAATCAATTCATGTTCTTCTCATAATAGTAAACAGAGAAAGAAATAAGGAAGAACTGTTAGTTCTTCACCTACCGTAGCAGAGACGATCGACCAAATAGCTTTCTAAGGTTCGATCCATCAAGGTATTTATAGGATTTTGGAAATCCTAATAAGGTTAGTGTTCGATTGGAAGTAACACTTCCATGATAGAGTCATTACTACATTCGAACTCTTTCCCATAGTTATCACCTTACCCTGGATAGACTCCTGGGTCGAACGAAACTCAAATTGAATTAGCGACCTAGGTCAGGGCGTCAAATTTAAATTGACGCCTTGTCAAGCGTCGTTACTTGTTGAAACACGTCCATGCAAGGCACGTTACGCTATCTTGCCCTTTTTATTTATTTTGGTCGTTTGAAATTTGACGCCTTGACGTGTGGGCGTCCTTTCTCAAAACACGCCTTAGGTAAGGGCGTTTTCTTGTAAAGTAGCGCCTTTATCTGAGGCGTTATTTCCATCAGGGTTTTAATTATTTTTATTCCAAGCTCTTTCATTTATTTATTAAATCTTTTAATCTATTTTGATTTATTTATTCCTTTTAAATTTATCAGGGTTGCTACAGCACACTTGCCGAGTAGGTATCTTCGTATCAACATGAAGGCATAATTTAAGTAATTAACAATTTAGCCCTAGAAGGTAAGATAAATGAAAATATGATAAAACATGTGAATAACCAGAATAACTACAAAACACAAGAATATGTATAGAGATATGAATGTTCATGTAGAATGAGAGTATGATAAAGCAAGAATATAAAGTGCCCTTTCATGTAACGAGAATGTATTTGCATGTAACGAGAATGTTCTTTTCATAACCATAAAGGCTATACACTTGAAAGTCATGTAACAAGAATGTATAATTTCATGATGTGTCTCGTGGTTTTCATATGTTTATAAAAAAAGTACTCCCGGCGCAATGCGACGTCAGTGTTCATCATACCCCATGGTTTACAGCATGTTTCTGGCTATCTGTCGAGGGGGCTGGTGTCGAGCCCTGGGACACTGTCCGTGCCCCCTCTTGCATCTTCAAGTTATAAATCAAGCTACTTCCATGAGAAATAATAAAGTAGGCCAATAATGTAAAGTTCAAACAATAGTTTTATGATAACAATATCAAGGTGAGAATGCACCAAAATGATTCATGAGAGCTCAAGGTTGAATTAAGGACAAGGTAACGCCACGGAAGGAATCTGACAGCATAAAGATACATTCATTACATTCCATAATTCCTTAATAACGTATTGAATAAGATTTGTGGGTTCCAGATAATCATAGGATAACTTGGGAACAGAATAAGTTCAACCCTTGGGTCAGACCTTGGGTTGGACATAAATTAGATAATGCGACGGTCTTGAAGGTCGCGATAATTAATTAATGCTGTCAAGATTCAGTCCGCGATTATAGAGAGAGTCGACGCAGAACAGGAAGGGTCGATGCAGTAGAGTAATCTGGCATAATGCGGTTATGGGAAGGCCGCTACTTGACAGTGGCGGTCGCTTGATGGCCGCAACTAGCCAGGGTACAGAAAAAAAAAACGTCGGTAACATAAGTGCTTTCTAGTCCTTTGGGCTTTTAGGGTACAACCAGCTCGACGTCCTAGTGGGAATCCCAGGCTCACAGAGACTTATAGAGGTCTTGAAACAGGATCACCTAGTCCGGTGGAAGGAATATCCAACGGAGAGGATCACAAGTCTAAGAGATGTTCCTATGACATACAAGTGTAACTAATAGCATCGTACCGGGATACGTGCTATGTACTTAAGAAAGACTAGAGATGAGAGTGAATCGTGTAGAAACGACGATCAAACTATCCATAAACAAGTTCCATAACCACATGAAAATAACTTTAATACAAGACTATATGATTTTGGCATGAAATTAACATAAGATTAAAATAAGTTTATAAAGCATGAAGGACATGAAATCTAGCATGGTTGATACACAATACAACCAAAATCATGAATGCAAGGTCATAACTAGGAATAGGACTAATATATAAGTTAGGCTTAACATATGTATAATAAGGCTTTTCTGCGTTCTGTTAAGGGTTAACGGGGTGCAGAAAATAGAAAGGAGAAAATGGTCAGTATGGAACTACCTTCATGAAGAAGTGGCCAGTCTGGAACCGCCTATTGATGGTAGCGGTTCCTGAAGAACCGCCCTCTGCCTGTAACAGACAGAAGGTAATTGATGTATGGAAGGCCTATCCTAGGGCAATAAATGCATGACATGCATGGAGAAAGGATGGATAACATGTAAGAGCATGTTTAGAATGAAGAGGGTGCATGTAAAGACATGGATCATGCCAAAATTCTTATCTTTAATTAAAAGGTGCAGGGCTAACATGGTATGAAAAATATGATTGCGTAGTCATGGGAAAACATGAAATTCACAACGTACAAAGCATGAAATAAAGCAAAAAAATATGTCTTTAAATCCTAACTTAATGTTTAAGCCGTTCTTGAGATAACCTACCTCTGGGAATGTTCCTAGAGTTCAAATTTTTGACTGGAAGATGGTGATGGCTCCTGCATGTCCTGCGTAAAAATAGTAACTTCTCGCCCTTCTATCTCCTTAACCTCTTATCCTAAATTCGCGAGATTTGGAGGGAAGTAAGAAAACATAAAGGGGAACAAATAATTCTAAAGGATGAACTTAAAAATACCTCGATTTGGGTCCCTAAACTCCTGATCTTCACCAGTCAAACATGTCCGTTCCTACGCAGTCTGCGTAGAAACATCGACTTCTAATCCTCCTAACTCTTTGGATGCTTGACCTCCTAGCACAAAATTTTTCAGAGGGTTAGATAATACTAACGGGAAAAATAAAGTGTAAAGGACCAACATAAAATACCCATGCCTTACTGTCGAACAACGCGAGCCAAAGCAAGGGTTCGCGCGAGTCGATCTTGGACCCTATTTATAGAATTTGGCTAGGGTTTGAGGATTAGATCGATTACAAGTCCTAATTTGGGGTAGGTTTGATCCCCAAGAGTCCTATACTAGGTTTCCATGCCAGATAGCATCGAACCATTGGGATTGGGATGGGAAAAATCCTAAGTTTCCACGTTTCTTCAACCCATGTTTTCGGAACATGGTAGCGGTCTCCTTGGAACCGCTATCATGAGAACGCGGTCACGCGATAAACCGCATTCTGGCATTTAATCCAAAATTTTTGGATTTTCTAATTATTCCCTATTTATCTCTTTAATTAACCTATTTATCCCATTTTAAATCTGTAAATTGCCCAAATTACATTTCCAGTAATGGGCTTCGGCCAAAAAGCTTTAGGGTTGGATTATTGGGCCTATTTAAATTTGGTTTAGCCCTTTGGTTAATATAGGGCCTTTAAATTGATTGAATTAACCCATAAGTCATTTAATTAGCCAAATTAACCTTTTAAATGCTTAATAATTTTATTTACACTTTGAAAAATTCTTAGAAAATTCATGGGCGTTATGGAATGGTTTAATAAAAGAAGAAGTATTTATAGAGCATCCTCTAGGCTTTGAGTATGATGATTTGCCCAACCATGAGTATAAATTGAATAAAGCACTGCATGGACTAAAGCAGGCCCCTCAAGCCTGGTATGACAAACTCAGTGCACATCTGACCGGCAGAGGCTACAGCAGAAGTAAAATTGACCAAACTCTCTTCAAAAAATTGATGAATGGGCAAATCATTGTAGTACAGGTATATTTTGATGATATAGTGTTTGGTTCAACTGATTCCAGTTTGTGCAACCAATTTGCTGGTCTTATGACAAAAGAATTTGAAATGAGCCTCATGGGGGAACTCCAATTCTTCCTTGGACTGCATGTCACACAGACGAAAGAAGGCTTTTTCATAAACTAGTCCAAGTACACATTGGAGATCTGGAAGAGATTTGGATTGAAGCATGTCAAACACATATCCACGCCCATGGGAACAAATGCATCTCTAGATGCGGATGAGAATGGTAAATCTGTGGATCCTAAAACATACTGAGGTATGATCGGGTCTCTTTTGTATCTCACTGCTTCTAGGCCTGATATTCAGTTTAGTGTATGCAGGTGTGCACAGTTTCAAGCCAATCCTAAGGAATCCCATCTAATTGCTGTAAAAAGAATTTTAAGATATGTTACTAGCACACATGATCTAAAGCTGTGGTATCCAGCATCATGCTACTTTGAATTAATTTCTTATATTGATGCTGACTATGTTGGGTGTAATCTTGATAGAAAAAGTAGTAGTGGGTATTACCAATATTTGGGTGGGTGTCTAGTTTCTTGCATCTAAGAAGCAGCACTCCATGGCCCTATCTACTGTAGAAGCAGAATATGTAGCTGCAGGTAGCTGTGGACCCATGTGTTGTGGATAAAGCACCAACTTCAAGATTATGGTATAGACCTTGGATGCACACCCATATTATGTGATAACACAAGTGCCATCAACTTAACAAAGAACCCAATCCAGTATTCAAGAATAAAACACTTAGAGATTAGACATCACTCTCTTCGAGATGAGGTTATCAAAAAGAATTTTGAATTGTAATTCATTTAAATAGAAAAGCAAATTGCAGATATCTTTATAAAACCTCTGAGCAATGAAAGGTTTTCTACCTTAAGAAGAGAATTGGGTCTGTGTAGACCCCCCACCTGACTGTGCTTACATGGTTCTAGTCAAATAAGTTCAAAAGGTCCCCGGTTACTACTGTTAGGTGGAGTCCTTTTTGCATGTCTGGTTGGTTGCATTGTTCATAAGTAGTGGATTGTTTCCTCTCTCTCTCTGCATGACCCAATGGTATATAAAATAGTGACGTGTGAAAGGGCAGGCTCAGTCTGTTTGGGAGCACTCACTATGTGTGAGAAGATACTCCGCCAGGTACCAAGTGTCCTCACATACTACATTTTAGAGTCCATGGGTTGAGGGGGAGTTGGTTGATCCTCTTGAGACAGGTTCATTGTTATATCTACTGCATTTGAAGTTTTGCATTTGTTTGACTCAAGTGAGTCGACGCACGGATCAGTGTGCATCGATGCCATAGTTCAAACAGTCCAAATTTTGTGTTCTGTGAAATTGGTCTGCATCAACCCCCTGTCAAGCTCAAGTCGACCCCTCTGTGCACCTTCAAGAGCTTCACAACCTTTCCCTTTTTGTGCGCCACATCTCTGAAGGACTTTTTCTCTCATCTTCTCCAGCCAATTTGAAATGCTTGATCCTCCCTCTTTCATTTTCATTTCATGGTTATTTCCACTAAAAACATTCACAAGCATCCCTTGTCATTCAAATCCGTGCAATTGCTGAGGGGGAGTGTGTACTATCCTTTGCTCAACTGTCCACTCCCATTTGCATAATTTCAAAGGGAGATTCTTTCTAAGATTGATTTTCATTGACTGACCTCTTTGAATGAAATGTCACGTATTTTATTGTCGTGTCCCTAGTTTTGATGATGTCATACTATGAATCACTAGTATATGATTTATGTACAAATCACTTCCAAAATACTTAACTTGAAATACCTTCACGAAAATATACAGGAACAACGTTGGTAGGATTTGAAAGGCTGCTTCGACTTCATAACTCCATGAGGTCAAAGACATATCCAACAAATCAGCTTGCTCGCCAGAAAAGCAAAGGCCGCTTCGACCTGATAACTTCATGAGGTCGAAGCCATATCCTACAAATCAGCTTGCTCGCCAGAATAGCAAAGGTCGCTTCGACCTGATAACTTTCATGAGGTCGACACCACTAAGGCAGCTCACCAGAATAGTCACTTAAGGAAAGGCCACTTCGACCTGATATCCGTCATGAGGTCGAAGCTATATCCTCATTCAAGCATGCGTAAGTCCGGATCCTTATCGGAAGTAACTCCAAATCTTGGACCCACTCCGCAATGATTAGAGGTCTATTCGTACGCGGATGAAGGTTCCAGAAATGCACTTTTCGAGGGAAATATTCCTTGACACTGGCATTATCCTCATGTGGACCCCACGAAGATTTGCTTGGAGGAGATCACTTCCGGGCATGTGCTGTGTGCGTGATTAAAAAGCAAAAAAAGCTGAGAAGAGAAAAGTAGGAGGAACAACGTGAGAACAATGACAAAAGAAGAAGGCGAGAGTTGAAAAAATAGTAGGCTCCATCTGAGATCAACAAAGAAGCTCTTGAGGGGGAGGTAAGCTTGAGACAAAGAAGGATCGTGGAGGGGAAGATCTAGACCAGGAAAGAAACTGCATCTTAAATCTGCACTCATACTGCTGCCCTGAGCCGAAGTCAATCTCTTGGACCACTAAGGAAGCTCGCCAGATTTTAGAACAGGAGTCACCTCTTCATCTCTGTCTGCGATTACATAATAGATAGTTCTTATGTTTTCATTTCATCATTTCATTTTATTACAATAATCGACTCTTGTCCCTACTGGTGTGAGTAGGAAGATAGATTGAGAGTTTGTTCTCATATCTGTGATATTGGGCTTGAGTGCTTGTAAGCTATTTCACAGCGGTGTTTGCAGAGAGAGTCTCTCTATGTGAAGCTGTGTTCCAACTATTTTACGGAAAGATCCCCTAGTTTTATGCAAAGCACAAGTGAAGCCTCACTCTGTTGAGTGAGGGATAAACGTAGGCCTCTGGATTAAGGACCAAACCATGTAAAACATCTTGTCTCAGTTTGTGGTTTGTCATCTGTTCTATCTTTTAGAATTCTTAAGCACTAGATGATTGACTAGGATCGTTTAGACATATCTCTTTTGTCCCAGAGTCATCATCATATTCGATCTATTTTAGTTTCTCTCTTTGCTTCATCTTAAAAAGGTGGCAGATCTATTCAACCCCCCTTCTAGATCTGCCATTCCATAACCAACAAGTGGTATCAGAGCAGGTTCTCTCATCATATGGTCCAACGACCATGAGAGATTAGGTGGAATGGCCCGCAAAGCGTTCCTGGCAGAGGGACATTCTGTTAACCGACCTCCATTTTTTGTCGGTTCAAACTATTCTTACTGGAAAAATTGCATGCATGTTTTTCTGAGAGCACAAGATCACGAGATATGGAGGGTTGTAAGCCGAGGACCTTACGAGCTCCTGGAGAATGAAGGTGCTCGGACAAGGGAGAAGATCAGAAAGTCAACAATCAACTGGGGAGCGATGAATATCATGCAGTGTGCACTTCATCCGATGGAATATTCAAGAGTCTCCTCATGCGCAACTGCGAAAGAGATGTGGGATAGATTGGAGGTAATATATGAAGGGACCTCCGAGGTAAGGGAGACTAAAGCTAATATGTTAATTTCAGATTATGAAATGTTTCAGATGAAGGTTGATGAATCAATCTCAGAGATGTGTGCTAGATTGACACAATTAACTAACAATTTGAAAAGTCTCGATAAAAGTTATACTGAACAGGAGCTTGCGGGGAAGATTCGCAGATCCCTGACCCCAGCATGGCATACTAAGGCAACTGTCATGGAAGACTCGTGCCATCTGTCAACTATGACAGTTGATGAGCTCATAGGGTCTCTGATGACATATGAGTTGAATCTAAAAAGGAAAGAAGAGGAAGTTAAGAAGAAGAAGCCGATGGCATTAAAGGCAAGTCCTAGCAGCCAGACATCTTCAGATGACAGTGAGTGTTCAAGCACATGAAGAGGAAACTGGTGAGTTTTTTATGCTCATAAGAAAGTTCAGAAAATTTCTCAGAAAGGAAGGTAAGGGTATGAGGAAAAGAAGACCACAGGTAAGTAAATCTTCAAAATTCAAATCCCTTGTTGCCAAAAAGGTTGATAAAATTGTGTGCTACAATTGCAGGAGGCAAGGGCATGTCATGTCTGAATGCCCAGAGGCAGTAAAAAAAATGAATACCAAATGGAAACGAAAGAAGCCCAAGGTGATGGTGAGCACTTGGAGCGATGAAGAGGAAGAGGAAGATGAGGAATGTTCCGCTGAGGAAAGTGAAGGAAAAATATGTCTCATGGCAAAGGGAAGCCATGAAGATGATGAGATATCTTCTCCTTTCGAGCACTTTACCATTAGTGATTGGGAAGAGGCTTACTCTGAATTATTAGATAAATGTGATGATTTTAGAAAAGAAAATAATGTGTTGAAGAAAAAGATACACACTCTTGTTCATGACACATCTTTGAAAGACAAAAATGCTAGTTTAGAAATGAAGATTGCTAACTTGAAGAAAATGATAGATGAGCTAGAAAATGATAAATCAGAATCAAAAGAATGCCAAGAAGAAAAAGAAAGCTTGAAAAACACCATTGATGAGCTAAAAATAAAAATGCAAAAATATGAAGAGGAGTGTAACTTGGCCCTTGAGAAGTGCGATGCTATTAAAGGACCTAATGAGGAGATGTTGAAAGAACTTGAAAATCTTAGGAAGGAAAACAATGACAAACAAAGTTCTCTAGAAAAGTTTGTGAGTGGAAGAGAGAACCTAGATGCCCTCTTAGGAACTAAAATGAGTTTTAATAGAGAGGGCTTAGGGTATGAACCAACCAAGAAAAAAGGAAATTGGATTGAAAACTATCACTTTTATTTCTACTTCAAACTATGAACCTTCTGTTGAGTAGTGGACAGCGGATCTAGAGGGGAGGGGTGAATAGATCTGCCCCTCTTTTCGTAATGCAACTCTCTATATAGCTAGATAAAATAAATCGCAGCGGAATATAACTAGCTTATCGAAGAACACTATGATTCACTTGGTAAGATGAGCAACTAATATATCGATTTGAACCTAACCATGCATCTAGAACGAAGCAATCACACAAGCAAACCATAACGCAAAGGATTTTAAGGTGGTTCGGACTGAATCCCCAGTCCTACGTCCACCCCTCACAAAATCCGGTGAGGCTCCACTGGTGCCACGCACTGAACCGCAAATCAGAAAGACCTCCGATTACCTTCCTACTAACCACATGTAGAGACGTCAACACCGCAGATCGGACAACTTCCGATTGCCTTCCTACTAACCACCGGTAGGGACGATCTTCAGTTTTAAATGTTTGAATGAAATGGAAAAAGAATAAATATGAAATCACTCAAACAAGATATAGAATATGCTTAAAGTAAAAAGATCTTGTCTGAGTTGCAGGAGCTTGAATCTGATGCTTCGATGGTGTCTTCTTCTTTGAGAGATGATTTTCCTTGAGTTGATGAAGAAGACTATAGATGTAGCTTTGATCTTCCTTTTGATCTCCTTGAGTTGATGAAGAGTTTGATGCAGTTTAGATCACCCTTGAGATGATGAAGAAGATGAAGGATGTAGCTTTATCTTCTCTTGGCTTGGGCTTGATCTCCTCTTGAAGAAGCTTTAATCACTTGAGGATGAAGAAGCTTCTTCCCGTAGTACTGTTCACAGCTATAGTACTCGAACTCCTCTCCCTTGAACACACCCCTGTAGCCTCCCTTTAATCCCCTTGAAGCATTAGGGTTTCTAACCCTCTTATATGTGTTTTATAGACTTTGAATGGTCGATAGACACCCCCCAGACCAGATCCACAAATCATGGGAGATTAGGTGAGTTTTGATTAAACAAATCCATGGAAAGGGGCTGGCCTCGAGGTGGAAAACGAAGTCAACAAATGTTGGCTCGGGGCTGGTGGTCGACCTGCAGAAGCGGGTGGTCGACCGCTACTGAGAAATGCTATAGACGGATGGTGCCTGGAATTTTCGGTCGACCGCTACTGGGCTGGTGGTCGATCGCCACTGAGACTCGTGCAGACTGGGAGCTACTGGCTGGGGCGGTCGACCGCCAGCTGGGCAGACCTCGGGCTTTCCTGGGTCGGTCCGTTAACTGCTTTAGCTCCATCGCTTGACTCCTTTAGCAGCCCGTTCATATCTGTGGCATCACCCTTGATAGTCTTGAAGATTTCTGTTGATTATATCGCTCCTATAATCAAATTTTTGTTCCGGGGGCTCCGCCCCCGAAAATCCCCGCAAGGGGCGCTGCCCCCTTGACCCCCGTGACCTGACTGGGCAGGTCGATCCCCGTGACCTGACCGCACAGGTCGATCCGCGTGCGAGGGTGCAACATTGAGCTTTCACATTTGCCATATCTACTTAATGCCTTGGCAATTCATTGGCATATCTATCATGAACAAAACATCATGTATGTCAGTCATATGAGAGTTAAAAAATAACAATGACTAATAGTGTTTAGCCATTATCAAAACCAAGAATGTCAAATAACTCAAATGACCACATGATGATGTCGAATGACCCAAGTGACCGCAAGATGACTCAAATGACCATAGGGGCACAACATTCTCCCCCTTTTTGATGATGGCAACACTGTGAGTCATTATGTGGCTGTAATATCCAAGATGGGAAAGTTTATGACATATGCAACAAGTGCAGCTCAAGATCCATGATAGTAATAGAATGTGAATGCAATTATGAATGCAGATATGAGTGCTATGCAATTATGAAAACGCCATCACATACACATAAGAGATATACAAAGCGCACAAAGGATTCTCCCCCTTTGAGTCTCCCTCGTACACAATTCACTCATCCCCTAATGACAACTCACAAAGCAAAGGATGACTCACAACAAAAAATTCTCCCCCTTTGACAGCAGCAAAAATAGGGATAAGTTAGAGAAGCGACAAATGTCGATGAGACCAGTTCTTAAAGGGGTGGAGAGCAAGCCATTATATGCAAACCTGAAACATACCGCAAGCAACATATATGGTTCAAAGCTAATGAAATCCAAGATCATCAACAGAGTTCGAAAAGTAGCTATATCCAAGATTTAATAGAAATGAACCAAAGGTGCATATCATGGCAGTGTTTAACCTTCCCTTGTTTTATATATCCATATTCAATAACTACAAAGGGAATAACACAAAAACTAGTATTGAGGCTAAACAATCATGACTAAATCATGAAATTTTGTGAGTTCAACAAATTTGATTTTCAATATCTTTTGAATTTGAAGGCACATGACTCATATTTTACGAGCAATCAAGTCTAGTACATGTCTCCTAGCCGTAAGAATACACGTTGTTTAGACGCCAGTATCCCTAGGTAGTTGGCAAGACTGACGGTTATGCTTCAGAATGAACAGAGATAGCAACGTCACGTCATGACATATCCAATCTCATTTCTGTGATGAGAAGATATATTTCTCAGTAATTTTGCCAGTGCTCTGCCTAGAGTCTAAATATAATTAAGATAGAGATAACAGGGGCACATCATGACATATCAATCGTCACTTGATTTGATGACGTGACATATTTCTCCTTGCAACAATATCATTACTCTGTCAAATAGATTTCTAAGAATTCTAGCTCATCAAGATGTTTAAGAATAATACTAAGCCTAAGTGTATCACCAAGATGGTCATGAATTTTGAATTTTCAGATATCAGGATAGTCATGCAAAGCACAATATGCAATCTCTAGTTAAGGTCTATTAAAACCACATAACATAGATGATTTCAGAATAAATATTTTTGAACTTGAAGGAAATAATTAAATATGAACCATTTTCATTGGATGGACAATCATCAGGGCATATAATAGAAAGCTCTTACGCCGTAGTTCTGTCGGTCACATGATCTCATATTCAAACTATAAGCCATGAAGTTCAGATTGCAAGAGAGTAAGAATAGCAGTAGGACTCCCCCTAAGGATATGCAGTGAATGCACTCAAGGAGTTATGTTTGCAATCAAGTGGAATAACGAATGTCAAGGAGAGGTTGACTAGAACCATGCAGGGGTTGACCTGATCAAACATGAATTCGGCAGACATAAAATACATGACCCAACACATGGTTGTACACTTATTAAATGCAACAGAATGAAGATGAAACATATGCATGAATGCTACAAAGAGACAACTCCCCCTTACTATATGACCTATATGCGACAGTGACGCATGGTACTTGGCAGAGGTGTAACCTCACGCATATTGAGTGCTTCTAGGTAAGCATCACATGCCTTTCCATACATCAACTTTTATTATACCATGGCCATGCAAGAAGGATGCTACACAAACCATGCAATACATTATGAACATGAATTCAATTTTATTATACATCATGACTACATGCAATGCTACACCATATGCAAAATGACATATTACCATATAAACAATGCATGGACACCAATCAAAAACACACAACTAAATTGAACAAAGTCATCATTTCAATTTTTATTAGACTGAGGTCGGAAAAGACCAAGCTCCCTTCTGAGTGTTAAAAACCTATCATTACACAAGGACTTGGTGAAAATATCAGCAATTTGATTTAGAGTATCAACAAAATGCAGTTCCTAATTTTTCTTAACGACCTCATCTCTAATGAAGTGATGCATAATCTCAATATGCTTAGTCCTAGAGTGCTGGACTGGATTTTTTACAAGGTTGATAGCACTAGTGTTATCACACAAAATCGGGACACAACCAAGATCCACTAGGTAGTCTTGGAGTTGGTGTTTAATCCACAACACTTGGGTGCCACAGCTCTCCGCAGTAACATATTCTGCCTCTGCAGTTGAGAGGGCAACCGAGTGTTGTTTCTTGGAGGCCCAAGAAACTAAACACCCGCCTAGAAACTGGCAATATCCACTAGTACTCTTACGATCCAGCTTGCATCCAGTGTAGTCCGCATCTGAATAAGATATAAGAGATAAGTCACATGATGACGGATACCACAATCACAAATCTTGAGTGCCGGCAAGATATCTAAGGATACGTTTGACGGTAGTCAAGTGGGAATCTCTAGGACTAGCTTGAAATCTAGCACAAAGGCATACACTAAACTGGATATCTGGTCAAGATGTAGTCAAGTAAAGCAAAGAGCCGATCATACCTCTATAGATCTTTGCATCCACTAATTTACCATTTTCATCCGAATCCAGTGATGTTGTGGTGCTCATAGGAGTTGCAATGATTTTGTTGTTCGTCATGTCAAATCTTTTCAGTAGCTCCTTGATGTATTTGGCTTGACTTATGAAGCACCCATCTTGTCCTTGGTTGACCTGCAAATTGAGAAAGAATTGGAGTTCTCCCATTAGACTCATCTCAAATTCGCTAGTCATGAGGTTAGTAAATTCCTCACACATTTCAGATTTAGTAGAACCAAACACAATATCATCAACATAAATTTGAACAATCAAGATGTTCTTACCTTGCTTCTTGGTGAAAAGTGTTTGATCTACCTTACCTCGTGTGTACCCTTTTTCAATGAGGAATTAGCTTAGTCTCTCATACCAAGCTCTTGGTACTTGCTTAAGTCCATAAAGCGCCCTGTCTAGCTTGTATACAAAATCTGCATGGTTAGAATTCTCAAAGCCAGGGGACTGCTCAACATAGACTTCTTCTTTGATCAAGCCATTCAAGAAAGCACTTTTTACATCCACTTGATACAGCTTTATTCTAAGGGAGCATGCAAAGGCAAGTAAAATTCTGATGGCTTTGAGTCTAGCAACTGGGACATAAGATTCATCAAAGTCTCTCCCAAACTCTTGATTATACCCTTGAGCCACCAATCTAGCCTTGTTTCTTATTATCTTGCCATCCTCGCTGAGTTTATTCCTAAAGACCCATTTAGTGCCTATGACAGATTGTGATGAAGGTCTAGGAACAAGATGCCAAACTTGGTTTCTTTCAAACTGGTTTAACTCATCTTGCATTGAATTTATCCAGTTTTCATCTTTTAATGCCTCATCAACACTCTTGGGTTCAATCTAGGAGACAAGAGCAACTTGATCTAATTCTTCCACAATTCTAAAATGTGACCTTATTCTAGGTTGGTCATTCAAACTACCAATGACATTTTCTAAAGGATGATCCTTAAGAATTCTAATGTTTGTAGCATCATTACCTTCTATTGGAGCTTGATCCCTTGCATTACTTGATTCAGCTAGGTCACCATCTTCTTTTATTTCTTCTTGTGGAGAATCACTCTTGTCCTTCATGCTTAGGAATTCCCCGTCTTCATCATTTTTCCTGCAAGAGTTATCATTGTTAGGATCATCATGATATTCAACAAAAGAAACATGGGGTGATCCTTCCACAGTTTGACTCTTGACATTATAACTTCTATAAGCCCTAGATCTATCAGAATATCCAAGGAATATACCTTCATCGCTCTTGGGCTCGAATTTATCTAAGTCTCTTTTGTCATTGTTGTGGATGAAGCATTTTGACCCAAACACTTTCATATGTGAGAGAGAGGGTTTTTTTACCTTTCAGCAACTCATAAGGAGTCTTTTTGGTGTGTGGCCTTACCATAGAGCGGTTGATAATGTAACATGCCAAGTTTACCACTTCAGCTCAAAATTTCCTTGGGAGTTACCGTTCGGCAAACATTGTTCTTGCCATCTCTATGAGAGTTCGGTTTCTTCTTTCAACTACACCGTTTTGCTCTGGGGTTCTTGGTGAAGAAAACCGGTGTGAAATGCCTTCAGCCCTGCAAAGATTATAGAAGTCAATATTTTTAAATTCACCACCATGATCAAATTGAATGTTAGAAATCTTAAACTCACTGTCTTGCTTTATCTTCATATAGAGTGCCTGAAACTCATCAAAAGTATCATTTTTATGTGTGAGAAAGAAAACCCATGTGAACCTAGAGTAATCATCCACCAAGACATATCCATATTTTCTACCACTTAAACTAGCAGTTCTGGTTGGACCAAACAAATCCATATGAATCAGCTCAAGTGGTTTAGATGACAAGTTTGCAGATCTAGCCTTGAAGGATTTTCTTGTTTGTTTACCTAGGGCACATGCATCACACAATTTGTTTTCTTGTTTAAAAGAAAGTTCAGGCAACCCATTCATCATTGAATGCTTTAACAGTTTATGTAAGACATTGTAGCTAGCATGACCTAGTATACGATGCCATAACCATGCAAGTTCAGATTTTGGTGCAGCAAGACAAAGATTTATGTGAGCAGAATCATCTAAGTCAATCATATAAACATTGTTGACTCTTTTTTCAGAAAATTTTACCTTGTCAGACTTTGGTTCAAGGATTCTACATTCATGAGAGTCAAACAACACTTTGTGACCCTTATCACAGAGTTGACTTATGCTAAGCAAGTTGTATTTCAAACGTTCAACTAGCAGCACGTTACCGATGGAGTTAGAGAGGTTCTTACCTACATTACCTATTCCAATATTTTTTCCTTTGTTGTTCCCTCCAAATGTGACGTGTCCTCCTTCATTTTCCTCCAAGAGACAAAATTTTATCTTGTCTCCTGTCATGTGTCTTGAACAGCCGCTATCAAGGTACCACCTATAATGCATGGCTGCAAGACATTCCTGCACAAGTAATTAAGCAATGGTGTTTGGAACCCAACCAAATTTGGGTCCCATCAAACTCTTCAGATTTTTAAAACATGAAACCATTTCTTTTGGAATCCAAACCTTCCTAACATTCATATTTTGTTTGCTTAGAGCAGGGATTTGGTTTTTCTTTTCAACCTTGACATTCGCTTTTTGTTTAGAAGCTCTTTGTTTAATTTTATGGAAGTTTGAGGAACTTTGCTTCTTAAACTATTGAGACCGTTGGTTGGTTTTGGGTTGAAAGTGATTGTTTTGCCACCATGGGGATTGAGACTTATAAGATTGGTGAACACATGAATCACAATTTCCCCAAAAGTAGGGTGGTGTTGGCCTATGTGAATGTGCAATCTAGTTATGGTGATATTTGGAAGATTGAGCATCCAATGGCCAAGGAAGTGTTGACCTGTGCTGCGGGGAAGGTCGACCTTTCTTATACTTTTGGACAGACTTTTTGGGAATTTCAGTGACTACCTCTTCAATCTTTTCTTTCCCTTTCTCCTTTTCTTTTTACTGGTTTTGTGTGAGAGTTGTGTTTGAGGTGGAAGTTTCGGAAGATGAAACAAATGTGACCGTTTTTTGTCCAAATGGCCTTTTATTTGTTGGATCAAAACCCAACCGATCTTTGTTGTGGTTCATTCTAGTTCCTAGCAATGCATCTAGATTTTGTCTTCCATCCACAAACTTTTCTAAAGATTGTTGTTTATCCTTTAACTCTTTTTGTAGGTTTTCAATATTTTAAAAAAGTTGAATGTTGACTTGTTTGACAGCTTCATACTTTTCATTACTTAATTTGCTATCCTTTTCATAGGTTTACATTTTTAGCTTCATGTTATCAATCTCATTTCTCAAATCTTCATTTTCAGTTTCCAAGTCAGCCATTTCTTTTCTTCCTTCCTCCAAGTTCTCAATCATTTTCTTAAGATCATCCATTTCAGTTTCAAGTAGAGCATTCTTATCACTCATATCATGATCATGCATAAAGAAGTTAATTTTTTTTTCAATGATTTATTCTCCTTTTTGTACATGTCATATTTTTCCATGAGCTGTATATATGCTTCCTCCCAATCATCAAGTGTGTAATTTTCAAATGGAGAGTTTACCTCAGTTTCTTCATCACCTCCTCTTTTTCCTTGTCTGAGGAGCTAGTTCCACCATCACTTTCTTCCTCGTCACTCTAGGAGGACACCATTGCCTTCTTCTTCTTCTTGCCCTTCCATTTGTCAGCCTTTATGAATCTGTCAGGACAATCAGTCTTGAAATGCCCTAGTTTGTTGTAAGAATAACAAATGATTTTGTCACATTTCTTAAAGTTTTCAGAATTAAATTTGAAACCATTTCTTACGTTTGACCTTCCTCTCATGAAGCTCTTACCTTCCTTTCTCATAAATTTTTTAAACTTACGTGTGAGCATGGCTACATCATTCTCATCTCGCTCACTTGCTGAATCTTCACCTTCATCAGAAGTGCCTTGACCGCTAGGTCCTACATTAAGAGCTAGGGGCTTTTTCTTAGGCACCTCAGCCTCTTTGTTCTTAAGGTTGATCTCATAGGTCATCAATGACCCAATGAGTTCATCTACCTTGGTAGTTGCGAGATCTCTCGATTCTTCAACCACGGTAGCCTTTGTATGCCACGTGGGAGTCAATGATCTGAGAATCTTTCTCACAATTTCCTGTTCTGAGTATTTCTTTCCCAAATCAGTTAGACTATTAGTAAGGACAGTTAACCGAGCATACATATTCTGAATTGACTCATCAGGCTTCATGCGGAACATTTCATATTCAGAAACTAAATTTTTGGCTTTTGTTTCTCGTACCTGAGAGGTTTCTTCGTAAATTACCTCTAACTTGTCCCACATTTATTTTGCCATTGTGCAGGTAGCCACTCTTGAGAATTCTACTGGATGGAGTGAGCACTGCATGATGTGTTTGGCACTCTAGTTGATAGTGGATTGTCTTATTTGTTCTTTGGTCCACAAATCCTCGTCATCCGTAAGGTTATACGGACCTTTGTTGATCACTCGCCAAAGTTTGTAGTCTTGGGCGCGAATGAACACCTGCATGCGATGTTTCCAATAAGGATAATTAGTTCCAGTAAAGTAAGGAGGTCTATTAACAGAATGTCCTTCAGGTAAAAAACCTTTGGACGCTAATCCACCATTTCCCTCAAGGTCGTTGGACCCCATAATGAGAGATTAGGCTCTGAACCTTCTGTTGAGTAGTGGACAGCGGATCTAGAGGGGAGGGGTGAATAGATCTGCCCCTCTTTTCGTAATGCAACTCTCTATATAGCTAGATAAAATAAATCATAGCAGAATATAACTAGCTTATCGAAGAACACAATGATTCACTTGGCAAGATGAGCAACTAATATATCGATTTGAACCTAAGCATGCATCTAGAACGAAGCAATCACACAAGCAAACCACAACGTAAAAGAATTTTAAGGTGGTTCGGACTGAATCCCCAGTCCTACGACCACCCCTCACAAAATCCGGTGAGGCTCCACTAGTGGCACGCATTGAACCGCAAATCAAAAAGACCTCCGATTGTCTTCCTACTAACCACAGGTAAAGACGTCAACACCGTAGATCGGACAACTTCCGATTACCTTCCTACTAAACACCGGTGGGGAGGTTCTTCAGTTTCAAATGTTTGAATGAAATGGAAAAAGAATAAATATGAAATCACTCAAACAAGATATAAAATATGCTCAAAGTAAAAAGATCTTGTCTGAGTTGCAGGAGCTTGAATCTGATGCTTCGATGGTGTCTTCTTCTTTGAGAGATGATCTTCTTTGAGTTGATGAAGAAGACTATGGATTTAGCTTTGATCTTCATTTTGATCTCCTTGAGTTGATGAAGAGTTTGATGCAGTTTAGATCACCCTTGAGATGATGAA
Source organism: Amorphophallus konjac (assembly GCA_022559845.1). Taxonomy (NCBI): domain Eukaryota; kingdom Viridiplantae; phylum Streptophyta; class Magnoliopsida; order Alismatales; family Araceae; genus Amorphophallus; species Amorphophallus konjac. The sequence continues at coordinate 156,170,290 of CM040118.1, read as the reverse complement.
GAAGATGAAAGATGCAGCTTTATCTTCTCTTGGCTTGGGCTTGATCTCCTCTTGAAGAAGCTTTAATCACTTGAGGATGAAGAAGCTTCTTCCTGTACTACTGTTCACAGCTACAGTACTCAAACTCCTCTTCCTTGAACACACCCTTGTAGCCTCCCTTGAATCTCCTTGAAACATTAGGGTTTCTAACCCTCTTGTATGTGTTTTATAGACTTTGAATGGTCCATAGACACCCCCCAGACCAGATCCACAAATCATGGGAGATTAGGTGAGTTTTGATTAAACAAATCCATGGAAAGGGGCTAGCCTCGAGGTGAAAAATGAAGTCAACAAATGTTGGCTCGGGGCTGGCGGTCGACCTGCAGAAGCGGGCGGTCGACCGCTACTGAGAAATGCTGTAGACGGATGGTCCCTGTAATTTTCGATCATCTGCTACTGGGCTGGCGGTCGATCGCCACTGAGACTCGTGCAGACTGGGAGCTGTTGGCTGGGGCGGTCGACCGCCAGCTGGGAAGACCCCGGGCTTTCCCGGGTCGGTCCGTTAACTGCTTTAGCTCCATCGCTTGACTCCTTTAGCAGCCCGTTCATGTATGTGGCATCACTCTTGACAGTCTTGAAGATTTCTATTAATTATATCACTCCTATAATCAAATTTTTATTCCGGGGGCTCTGCCCCCGGAAACCCCCGCAAGGGGCGCTGCCCCCTTGACACCCGTGACCTGACCGGGCAGGTCGATCCCCGCGACCTGACCGCACAGGTCGATCCGCGTGCGAGGGCGAAACATTGAGCTTTCACATTTGCTATCTCCACTTCATTCCTTGGCAATTCATTGGCATATCTATCATGAACAAAACATCACGTATGTCAGTCATATGAGAGTTAAAAAATAACAATGACTAATATTGTTTTGCCATTATCAAAACCAAGAATGTCAAATAACTCAAATGACCACATGATGATGTCGAATGACCCAAGTGACCGCAAGATGACTCAAATGACCATAGGGGCACAACACCTTCCACCTCAAAAGGTGAAGTTATTGAGAACACCACAACCCAAAATGGAAGGAAGAAAAATCCTAAAGAACAAGGAAATAAACAGGATAAAGGCAAAGGGATGGTCGACTCTTCACAACAACAAGGACAACAAAATATTTCCAAAGGGTCTACACACACATCATCCAGTAGTAGCACAAGGTAGAACTAACAATGGGCAGGTCAACGCACACCATACACTGCTTCGAAGCACAGACCATCCAGAACCTATTACAGGGTAGAAAATAAAGAAGCAGGTCGATGCATCCCTTACAGGAGGTCGACGTATCATGATAACAAAGACCGTTATTGGGAAGGAAAATCTTGGTCAGGTCGAGGCACCTACATGGGAAGGTCGACGCATCTAGGCTCAAGGGGTTAAACATCACATAGTTTTGGCTAGTCAAGTCAACACCATCAAGGTAGCAGGTCGACGCAACCTACAAACAAGAATAGTTTTGTTCAGACCCACACTAGAGCAGGTCGACCTCACTTCACAAACATGGTCAATACTCACAATGCATCTTGGGTTCAACAATGGAGGAAAGTGCAATCTTTCTCAAATAGTTTTCATCCATCTCATAACCCAAGATATTCAAAACATCATTCAGTGAATAAGGGGAGAACTGCAAAAATTAACTCCAAAGAAAACATCACTAACACACACAGAAAACAAATTTGGATTCCTAAATCACTGATATCTTGTTTAGCTGAATTGAATGACATGGTGGGACCCAAATGTGTTTGGGTTCCAAAATCTCTGGTTTGAATTGTCTTACAGGAATGCCTTGCAGCCATACATAAGACATGGTGCCTCGATAACGGCTACTCAAGGCACATGACAGGGGACAAAGTAAAATTTTACTTGCTTGTTGAAAAAGATGCTAGACATGTCACATTTGGAGGGAACAACAAAGGTAAAATAATCGGCACAGGTAAAGTAGGTAAGAATCCCTCCAACTATATAGAAAATATTTTGCTGGTAGAAGGTCTAGAATTTAACTTGTTTAGCATATGTCAATTGTGTGATAGAGGGCACAAAGTCATATTTGATTCTCTTGAATGCAAACTCCTGGAACCAAACTCTGTTTCAATCAAATTTAGTGGTAAGAGAGTCAATAATGTGTACATGGTAGACTTAGAGGATTCAACATATAACAATCTTTGTCTTGTTGCCAATAAAAATGACTTAGCTTGGCTTTGACATCGTAGGTTAAGACATGCTAGTTATAATGTCTTGCATAAACTAGTAAAGTTTAGCATGGTCAAGGGTCTTCCTGAAATAGCTTTCAAAAAGAACAATAAGATATGTGATGCATGCACCCAAGGTAAACAAACTAGGAATTCATTCAAGAGTAGAATTGAAAACCAATCTTCCAAACCACTAGAACTGATTCATATGGATTTGTTTGGGCCAACTAGAATAACCAGTCTTAGTGGGAAAAGATATGGTTTTGTTTTAGTAGATGATTTCTCTATATTTACTTGGGTGATCTTTTTATCTCATAAGAGTGATGCATTTGTAGAATTTCAGATCTTTTTAAAGAAAATCAAACAAGAAGGTAAAATTCAGCCCTCTTCAATAATGTCTGATCATGGTGGTGAGTTCAAAAACACTGACTTTGATGATTTCTGCAGAGATCAAGGCATCACACACAAGTACTCATCACCAAGATCACCTGAGCAAAGAGGAATTGTTGAAAGACAAAACAGAACTCTGATAGAGATGGCCATAACAATGCTGGTGGAAAGTCAACTACCAAGAAAATTATGGGCTGAGGCGGTCAACACTTCATGCTACATCATCAACCGAGCTATGGTAAGACCGTCTGGTAAAAAGACTCCCTATGAAATGTTTAAGGGTAAGAAGCCATCTCTCTCACATTTTAAAGTTTTTGGATCAAAATGCTTCATAAACAACAATGATAAAAAGGACCGGGACAAATTTAAACCCCAAAGTGAATTGGGTATGTTTCTTGGATAATCAAGTCACTCAAGGTCTTATAGGCTCTTTAATGTTAAAGATCAAGTAGTGGAAGAATCTCCTCATGTCACATTTGATGATTTCAATAATGATTCTAACAATGACTCGTCTGACAGGAAAGTGGATGACGAGGAGATCTTGGAGCCAAAGAATCAAGAAGAAGTTAAAACTGAAGAGACAGGGTCAAGCGGAGATCAAGGTGAGTCAAGTGAGCAAGGAGACCGTCATGCTAATGAAGGTAACTGCCTTACCAATATTAGAGCTCTTAAAGATCACCCTTTGGACAATATAATTGGTAGGTTGAATGATCCACCTAGAACTAGGTCTCATTTCAGAATAGTTGAAGAACTAGATCAACTAGCACTTGTCTCACATATTAAACCTAAGAATGTGCAGGAAGCCCTAAAAGATGAAAATTGGATAATTTCCATGCAAGAAGAACTCAATCAGTTTGAACGAAACAAGGTGTGGCATTTAGTTCTCAGACCTACTTCAAAGGCTGTCATTGTTACTAGGTGGGTATTTAGAAATGAATTGAGTGAAGATGGGAAAATTATAAGAAATAAGGCCAGGCTGGTAACAAAGGGGTACAATCAGGAGTTTGGTATTGATTTTGAGGAGTCATTTGCCCCCGTTGATAGGCTAGAAGCAATTAGGATTCTTCTTGCATTTGCATCATCACATAGAATAAAATTGCAACAGATGGATGTTAAAAGTGCATTCTTGAATGGATTAATAAAAGAGGAAGTTTATGTAAAGCAACCTCCAAGCTTTGAATGTACTAACTTCCCTAATCATGTTTTCAAATTGGACAAAGCGTTGTATGGCTTGAAGCAGGCACCTCAAGCCTGGTATGATCAGCTGAGCACCTTCCTCACAGGCAAGGGATATTCTAGAGGTAAGGTAGACCAAACATTGTTCACCAAGACACAAGGTAACAACATTCTTGATGTTCAAATTTACATTGATGATATAGTGTTTGGATCTACTAAACATGAAATGTGTAAAGATTTTGCCAACCTCATGACCAAGGAATTTGAAATGAGCCTAATGGGAGAACTTACATTTTTTCTTGGTCTGCAGGTCACTCAAAGTAAGGATGGTTGCTTTATCAATCAAGCCAAGTACGTAAAGGAAGTGCTGAAAACATTTAGTATGGAAAAAAGCAAGGTCATTGCAACCCCCATGAGCACAAATTCATCATTGGATGCTGATGAGAAAGGTACAATCGTAGATGCAAAAATGTACAGAGGTATGATCAGATCCCTATTATATCTCACTGCATCTCAACCTAACATTCAATTTAGTGTTTGCATGTGCACTAGATTTCAGGCTAGTCCTAAAGAATCCCACTTGGGTGCTATCAAGCGTATCCTTAGATACCTTGCTAGAACCTAATACTTGGGACTCTGGTATCCTGCATCCTGTGACTTTAATCTCATTTCCAATTCGGATGCAGATTATGCTAGTTGTAAGTTAGATCGTAAGAGCACTAGTGGCTATTGCTAGTTCATGGGCGGGTGTTTGGTTTCTTGGGCATCTAAGAAACAACACTCGGTTGCTCTCTCAACTATAGAGGCAAAATATGTCGTTGTAGGGAGCTGTGGTACTCAAGTGCTGTGGAACAAACACTAACTCGAAGACTACCTAGTAGATCTTGGTTGTGTCCTAATTCTGTGTGATAACACTAGCACTATTAATCTAAGCAAAAACCCTATCCAGCACTCTAGGACCAAGCACATTGAAATCAGGCACCATTTTATTAGAGATGAAGTCAGTAAAGGAAATTTTGAATTGCACTTTGTTAAAACGCTTAATCAAATTGCTGACATTTTTACTAAGCCTCTATGTAATGATAGATTTACATCTTTGAGAAGAGAGCTTGGGCTGTGTAGAGCTGATCATAGTGAAAATTGAATGTTGTGCTTGCTTTGTGTTCATGTGGACTCATGCTATTGTCTGTTATATTGCATTTCCAAAAACTATTTTGTCAAAAAAATTACTTGTTATTTCTATTGCATTCCGATTGTCAAGTTTGCATAATAAACATTGACTAAATGGTATATAAAATGGTGAAATGTGGAAGGATAGGTCAACCCTGTCAAGAAATTATCACTAAGCGTGAGGTGATCTTCGGATGTAAGTCTTCTGCTAAGTACCATAAGTCAATCTGCATTTAAAGTAAAAATTGCAGGATATTTCTCTTACTCATAGTGCATTGGCATGATAAAATGGTTGCACGATTAATTGAGCATTCCATGCATAAACCGGGTGATGGGGACATCTCCGACTACTCCATTTTTTCGAGGGTCCCGTTGCTCGCCAACTATGCTTCATCGTGTTCGCTGCATTTTTCTTAATCATGACATGTAATTTTTATATTTTCTTGAGTCATAAATTATGTAATTTTCCTTTTATTTGAGTCCAGTACCTAGGTATAAGAGTTATTTACCTAAGTCAATTGTCAATAGATTACCTAGTTTGGTTATTGGGCCCAATTAAATGGGCTAGGCCCAGGGGCGCCCCCACTCCCCTTGGTTTCTTGTTATTAGTCCAAAAGTCAGGGACTTATGTTAAATTTTGGGAATCCTATAAATAGGACTCCACTCCCACCATTTGGAGCTAATGAATGAATGAAGAAAAATTTGAATTGAGTGTTCACATATCTCTTGTGAGAACTGTTGCATCTCTATGGTTTTGATGATGTCTCACACTATAAATCAATCGATTTCTATCTCTAGATCAATTCATGCTTCATCACTTAGGACAGTGCAGTTCATGTGGTTGTCATATAGACATGCATTACTTGATCAACTCTATACACTGCCAGCATACTCGTTCAAAGCCTCTGCATTGTAGTCTGTACATTGGCCATGTCTGTACAGAGTCGTTTGCATCAAGTCTAGACATTGTGCATTTCTTCATATGAAGTCTATTCACTGCATGCTACGAAGTCTGCACATCCCACTTGTACTAGTCTACACATCCTGTTTGTTTGCACTTCAAAGTCTGCACATTGCACAGCTGCAGGCTCTTCAAAGTCTTTACACTGCACAACATGCAAGACTTCAGAGTCTATACATCGCACAGCATGCAGTCCTATAAGTCTATACATTGCATCATGTCTAAAGTCAATACATTGTCTCAGCGTCTCATGCTTCATCTACACTGTCTAGCACACACACTGCATATAGGCAAAGTCTGCACATTGGTAGAGTCTATACATCGGCCTGGCGCTCGCTAAGTCAATTCATCGCTCAAAGTCTGTACAGCCCAAGTCTGTACATCCATCGTCTCACTCAGCGTCTCATTCAAGTCTATACATCACAGAGTCTGTATAGAGTTTGCACAAGTCTGCATGCTTAAAAGTCTATACATCGTGGCCTTTGAATCTTCAAAGTCTGTACATCCTTCATTGGCCAAGTCTACACATCGCCGTGTTCACTTGTTTCAAGTCTGCACATTGGTTCAGACTTTTCAAGTCTGTACATCGCCTTCAAGCTTTCCAAAGTCTTTACATCGCTTGTGTCATCAAGTCTATACACTCGTGAGTGTGTCATCAAGTCTATACACTCGTGAGTGTTTCATCAAGTCTATACACTCGCTCGTCTCTCCAAGTCTATACATCGGCGCACTGTTCATGCATCAGTTCTCCAAGTCTATACATCGGCACACTGTTCATGCATCAGTTCTCCAAGTCTATACATCGGTGCACTGTTCATGCATCAGTTCTCCAAGTCTACATCGGTGCACTATTCATGCATCGGTTAAGTCTATACACTGGCTATGGCTTGTTCATGCATCTTACCCACGCAAGTCTGTACATTGAGGTAGCTTGAAGGGCTTCAAGTCTACACACTCTCACATTGTACACACTTGCTTAACTGCTGCTTCTAAAGTCTACACATTCGATTGCTTCATGCTTTACACAGAAGTCTACACATTCCACTCTGTTATGTTAATGCATCATTCTGCAAGTCTGTACACTGAGGTCGCTTGAAGGGCTTCAAGTCTACACACTCTCACATTGTACACACTTGCTTATTTACTGCTTCTAAAGTCTATACACGCTGTGTTAAAAGCCTGAACTAACCAGTTACATTTCTTTTGTCTCTGCCTGCAGATGATTCAGGTTGATGATTGGGCACGTGATCCGAGGATGATGCTTGGCACGTGATCCGAGGATGCTTTGGAAAAGGAGGGAACGAGCCCCACTCACGCCACTGGTGTGAAGTCATGGTATTCAGGTCGGATGCCATATAAAAGGTGTCTTCTGCGAACAGATGGACAGAACTGGAGGAAAAAGCTGAGCAGAAGAATACCTGAGCAGAAGAAGAAAAGAGAGAGCCTCCACGTTCCAGAGAGAAGATAGAGAGAAATGCTTTGAGAGAATTGCTCTGAGAGAAAAGTCTGAGTGAGAGAGAAGTGTCTAATTTGCTTCTTCGGAAGCTACATTATTTTGGTTTTCAAAAATGATTGTCTTCACCGATTATCTTATTTTCTGTTTCTTTCTTCATATTTCTGATTCCAAATTGTTACCCTCCAGTGTTTGGAGGAAGGGAGAGCTACTCCGGTTTCCCTCTGGGCTGTAGAGGAAGAGAGATCTGCGATCTCTGGTTTTGCCAGTGACGGGTTGTCACTAGCAGGTTCCCTCCGGGTTGGAGGAAGGGAGATCCATCTCCGGTTCTGGTCTTGCGGGTAGCAGGTCCAGGTGTCAAGCTCTGTGGGTAGCAGAGTTTGGGTCGAGGGATTTGTTTCCCTTGGTTGGTCAAGCTATGTGGCAGCATTTTGTTCGCAGACTGAGGCTGTTGTTTCTAGCCGTGGCTAGTGGAAGCCTCACTCTAGTTGGAGTGAGGGGTGGATGTAGATTGTGGACTACAATCGAACCACCTTAAAAATTATTGTCTCCTTTGTGGTTTGCTGTTATCGTTTGTGGTCTCCATTTGCTTGGCATTTTGTTTGACTGTGGACAACTCTTTCAATCGCTCTTACTTATTCTGTCTTGGTTATTGACTGCGTTAGCAATACTCTTTGTGCTGTTTCTGAAGGGTTGAAAATCGTAGAACTAATTTTCCGCTGAAGTTTTTAAAATCGGGAGTGATCTATTCATCCCCCCCCTTCTATATCACTCTTCGCTGCGCATAACATTTGGTATCAGAGCAGGTTTGCATCATGTGGGCAAACGGTCAGGGAAATGCTAATCGTCCTCGAAGTTTCATGCCTGAAGGTCAATCCATTAGTCGCCCTCCATACTTTGATGGTAATAACTATCTCTTTTGGAAAAATAGGATGGAGGTGTTGATCAGGGCACAGAGTCACAAGCTGTGGAGGGTAATCACTACTGGGCCGTATGATCTGCCACCGAACGAGGACGCGTGGACAGATGAGCATGTCAAGCTATCCTCACTCAACTGGACGGCGCTGAACATCATCCAGTGTGCTGTTCACCCAGATGAATACGCCCGCATATCTGCCTACAAGACTGCCAAGCGAATGTGGGATGAGCTGCAACTAATCTACGAAGGTACAGCTCAAGTGAAAGCCTCGAAGGTAAATATCTACACCTCTAAGTATGAATTGTTTAAGATGAATGCAGAGGAGAATATTACTGAAATGTATGCCATGTTGTCCTTGATCACGAACACTCTTAAGGGGCTAGGGAAAGAGCTAGCTGAGGTAGATATAGTCTGGAAGATTCTTAGATCTCTATCCCCAGCATGGCACACTAAGGCCATCGTGATAGAGGAGTCAAAGGATCTGACGATTTTGACAGTAAATGAACTATTAGGATCCCTCATGACCTATGAGATGAATTTCAAAGGAGGTGGTGAAGGAAGTGACAGGAAGGGTAAGAATGTAGCTCTCAAGGCATCCCGCAACAAGAGTAGCAGTAGCAGCAGCAGCAGCAGTAGCGGTGAGTCCGATGGTTTTTCCGATCTCGACCAGAAGGAGCAGGCAATGCTCACTCGACAGTTCAGTAAATTTTTAAGGAAAAAGGGGAAGACCTTTAGGAGGAAGAAGCCATACTCCTGTAGTAAGAATGTTGAATCTAGCAATCATAAGGACAGAAATAATAAGAGACTGACTTGTTTTCAATGTAACAAACAGGGACACATGAAAGGGGAATGCCCAGATCTCCAGAAGAAGGGTCCCTACTTTTAGAAGAAGAGCTCAAAGGTGCAGAAAAAGAAGAAGCCACAAGCAATGGTCTGCACATGGAGCGATGAGGAAGAAGATCCGGAAAGCACTTCCTCAGAGGAGTATGAAGAAGGAATTTTCCTAATGGCAAACAGCGAAGAGGAGGTAACAAATGTTTTTGAAAATTTTTCTATTGATGACTGGGAAGATGCCTATGCTGAATTATTTCATAAGTTCAATTCACTTAGTAAAGAGCATAGGGTTCTGAAAAAAAAATTCAATACCACTGTTGAAGAGCAAACACAAATCTGTGTAGAAAATCAGAAACTAAAAGAAGAATTGGAAGAAGTAACTTCCCTAAGAAAAGAAAATGAAAAGCTCAAGGGAGAAAACCAGGACAGTCAAAACCAGCTCAATGAACTCAAAATCAAAATTGAAGAAAGCCTGAATGAAAGTAGAGTGAACTCAGAAAAATATGAAGCTGTTAAGAAAGTCAATGCTGAACTTCTAAAAAACTATGAGTCTCTTCAAAAAGAGCTGGAAGACAAACAGAAAGTTTTGGAAAAATTTATCCAAGGAAAAACTAGTCTGGATGCTATACTAGGGACTAGGGTTAACTTCAATAAGGAGGGTCTAGGCTATAACCCAACTAACAAGAGACCCTTACAATTCAAAACCATTACCTTCTGCCCAGAGAAGGGAAAAGAGAAGCTGGACACACCATCCAGCTCAAATAGCAGTCAAGGAGCTCAATGTCAGAAGGAAAGTTCTAAAAACAGTGCTGGTCAACCATTTAAAATGGGAATGAAATTTGTGAAGAACTTCACTAAGCCCACTCATCAGAACATAAATGGTAGATGGACCAAGCAAGTGGATCAGAAGAAAAGCTGGAATTACTACAATCAGATGGGTCAAAACAGGACCTACTGGAGAAATAACTATCATCTTCAAAAATATGTTAATCAACAAGCTTACAGGAGATATCATAGGAATGGGAAGCCTAATGAATGGAATAGAACTTACTTCTCCAGACCAGCTGGACATAACCCTGGCTATAATTTCAATAAACCAGAAGTAAAGGTGACAGAGAAAACCAGGTTGAAGCAAATCTGGATTCCTAAACATTTGATCACAGATTTGAACAATGTATTTGGACCCAACTCATCTTGGGTTCCAAATCACTTTGCTTGATGTTATTTGTGTAGGTCGGCCTGGCAGCTGAAGACAACAAGTGGTACCTCGACAGTGGCTGCTCCAGGCACATGACAGGAGACCGATCCAAGTTCAGCAAGATAGAGATGAAGGTAGGGGGTCTGGTCAAGTTTGGAGGAAAGAACAGAGGTAAGATAATTGGAGTTGGCACAGTAGTTAAGTCCTCCACAAACTCCATTGAAAAAGTTCTACTTATGGAAGGTCTTCAACACAACCTGATCAGCATTAGTCAGTTATGTGACAAGGGTCACAGGGTTGTGTTTGATGATAATTCTTGCAAAATCTTTGAAATAAATTCTGATGTGGTTAAATTTTTAGCCAACAGGATTAATAATGTCTACATGGTAGACTTAGATGCAGAATCTGAATCTAACCTTTGTTTATCTGCTAATTCTGAAAATGATGCTTTTGAATGGCATAGACGTCTAGGCCATGCTAGTTTCTCTACTTTAAATAAATTGCTCAAGCATGATTTAGTTAGAGGCATGCCTAGAATTAAGTTCAATTTCATTTCAAAATCATGTGATGCATGTGCTCTAGGCAAACAGACCAGGAATTCTTTCAAGCTAAGATCTGAGCCATTATCCTCTAGACCAATGGAACTTCTCCATATGGACCTCTTTGGTCCTACTAGGACTCAGAGTCTTAATAAGAACAGGTTTGGCTATGTGATCATTGATGACTTCTCTAGATTTTCATGGATCTTTTTCTTAGCCAATAAAAGTGATACTTTTCAAAAGTTTAACCAGTTTTTCAATAAGGTCAAACAAGAAGGAAAATACAAGATTTGTACAATTCAATCTGATCATGGAGGTGAGTTTGAAAACTCCATGTTTTCTGATCTTTGTGAAAGAGAGGGACTAACACACAGATTTTCTTCTCCCAGGACACCTGAAAAGAATGGAATTATGGAGAGAAGAAATAGAACTATTGTGGAGATAGCCCGAACCATGCTGGTTGAGAGTCAACTACCAAGGAAGTTCTGGGCAGAGGCAGCCAACACAGCAACTTACATAATCAACAGGGCCATGGTAAGACCCATTCACAAGAAAACACCCTATGAGCTACTAAAAGGTAAGAAACCAAACTTGGTTCATTTCAGAATTTTTGGAGCTAAATGCTTTATTCATAACAATGACAAGAAAGACTTAGATAAGTTTGAAGCTAAAAGCTCCCCTGGAATATTTTTAAGATACTCTGAAGTATCAAGGGCATATAGGGTCTTTAACAAAATAGACCAAAAAGTTGAAGAGTCTCCACACATCATTTTTAGTGAAAAGAAAGGTGTTACTAACATTGAAAATGTTGACAGGGATTCCAATCACGATGGGGAATTCCTAGAAGACCAAGAAGAAGAGAAGACTCAGTCGAGTGGAACATCAAATCCTCCCAACCAGGAAGGGCCAGAAGAAACAGGTGAGTCTTCAATAAATGTTAGATTTCTTAAAGATCATCCCATAGATAATGTCATAGGCAATCCTGAAGATCCTCTTCGGACTAGGTCACATTTTAGGAATGTTAATAATCAAGACCTAATTACTTTAGTCTCACAAATTGAACCCAAATCAGTAGAAGAGGCCTTGGCTGATCAATCTTGGATCAATGCTATGTGTGAGGAATTAGGTCAGTTCGAAAGAAATAATGTCTGGGAGCTTGTTCCAAGACTAGAAAATGTTAATATCATAGGAACTAAGTGGGTGTTCAAAAATAAAATGAATGAAGATGGAATCATATCCAGGAATAAGGCCAGACTAGTAGTCAAGAGCTACTGTCAGGAATTTGGTGTAGACTTCGATGAATCCTATGCACCTGTTACTAGGATGGAGGCAATAAAAATATTGCTAGCATTTGCATGCTCTAAGGACATAAAACTCCAGCAAATGGATGTGAAAAGTGTCTTTTTGAATGGCATCATCAAGGAAGAAGTGTTTGTTGAGAAACCCCCAGGTTTTCAGTTTTCTCCTCAATCTAACCAAGTTTTCAGGTTAAACAAAGCCTTGTATGATCTAAAGCAAGTCCCTCGAGCTTGGTATGAAAGACTGACTGAATTTCTAATCAGCAAAGGCTACAAGAGAGGTAAAGTTGATCAAACCTTATTTACCAAGAGTACAAATATCGATCTCATCATAGCTTAGGTATATGTAGATGACATTGTGAATGGATCAACTAGCTGTGAATTATGTGCTGAATTCTCTAAGATGATGTCTTCTGAATTTGAGATGAGTTTGGTAGGTGAACTAAAGTATTTTCTTGGCTTACAGATACAACAATTGGAGGATGGATGCTTCATCAACCAGACCAAATACACAATGGAACTATTCAAGAGGTTTGGCATGATCAACTTGAAGCATATAACAAGACATATGAGTACCAACACCTCACTGGATGCAGATGAGACAGGTAAAGAAGTAAATGCCAAACTCTATCAAGGTATGATTGGTTCTTTACTCTACTTGACAGCTTCTAGACCTGATATATAGTTCAGTGTAGGAATGTGTGCAAGGTATCAGTCTAGACCCACCGAATCACACTTAGCTACAGTAAAAAGAATTTTTAGATATTTGTCAGCTACACCCTCACTTGGTCTATGGTTTCTTGCTACACACTCACTAGATTTAATTGCATACACAGATGTAGATTATGCAGGATGTAAACTAGACAGAAAAAGCACTAGTGGTCACTGTGAATTTTTGGGTGGGTGTTTAGTATCTTGGGGCTCCAAGAAATAACATTCTGTGGCCCTCTCCACTGCAGAGGCTGAATATGTGGCTGCAGGGAGTTGTGGTACACAAGTCATTTGGATTAAACACCAGCTTCAAGACTACCAAGTAGACCTGGGGTGCACACCTATGTATTGTTATAATACCAGTGACATTAATCTTGCCAAGAATCTTGTTTTGCATTCACGCACCAAACACATAGAGATAAGGCATCATTTCATAAGAGATGAGGTTTCTAAGAACAATTTTGAACTGATTCATGTAGGCACTGATAATTAGATTGCTGACATCTTCACTAAACCTCTGGATAATGAGAAATTCACTACACTGAGAAGAGAATTAGGCTTATTCAAATTGTCCTAATTGTGAAGTCTGTTCTTGTTATGAGGGGGAGTTATGTGTGTCTGATGGTTATCTTTCAGAAATGCTTTGTTTAAGGGGGAGCTAGTTGAGCTGTGAGAGGGAGAGTTCTTTGACAGATTCAAAAAGACTGACCAGATGTGTGCCTTTGCTGGTTCTCATGACTGATCTAGTATGGTTCTCTCAGACATTGGAATCTCACTCATCTCTTAAGTCTATAAGTCTGTGATACTAAAGTCCAGCTAGAATCTTTTCTCTGGTAGTCTTTCAGAGATCTGGATTAATTGTATAAAATATATCTTCCTACATTGTCAAGTGATTCTGGTTCAGGTAAAAACCTGTATGTCTTGATATCTGACCAAAACAACTTGAAATCTAGACTTCAAGATTCACTTCAAGAAATAGTCCTTCTGTATTGTTTTCAATCATCCCATCTTCTCTACACAAGGGATAATCTGTATTACCAAAGGTCTTGATTTGTTCACTGAGAAACTGGGAGCTTCATCAATGAAATAAAGTCTTCTCCTATGTCATGAGGTGTCAAATGCTTAACAAAAAAAAAATCATGACATTAATATTCTGACCTTCACAGAGCAATGGTGGCTAGCTGGTGAGTAACTGGGGATTCTGGCCTCTAATCAAGGTGTTTCCCTAATGTCAAAAGTCACAGTTACTAACTCTGTTCCTTTTTTTTTTTTTTAAAGGAGGAGGTAATGAGGTACTCACACTGCGTAACTGGGGATTCATGCCTCTAATCAAGGTGTCTCCCTACTGTCAAAAGAGTTAATTACCAACTTACTCATTGGTCTTCTTGAAAATCATATCAAAAATCCCTTGTTGTTCTACACTAATGGATTGCTTGTCCTCAATACCTTGAGAACACCTTCTCTGACTTTGTCTCTTGTTGTCTTTTGGGATAGTTGCCTGTTCAGCTAAATCATGCCATACTTGTTAACTCCTGCTCTAAATCATACACTATGTATGCTGATAAACTTTTCTATCATTCTATTTCTCAAGTGTTTACTAGAGTTCAAGAATATTCACTTGAGTTTAGCACCTCACGTATTCTCTTAAGATTTGCTCGTGTCTTTCTACAGTAAGATGTTACTATACTTCTTCTTCATGTCTCCAGCACTATCATATATTCTGCCTTTCCTTTTGCTGATGTCAAAGGGGGAGAGAGGCTTTGCAATATCAGTAGATCATGAGTTGTGGGGGAGAATAGTTTGCTGTCATGAGCTGTGGGGGAGAATAGCTTGTCATGGAAATTGCTGAGAGTGAGTTGTGGGGGAGGGGTTTTGGAGAAAGTAGTGTCTCAGCAGTAGTGTTTAATTTGGCTCTGCATGCACTTGCTTTGAATTTGCCTTGATTGTTAAAGCTGCTGTTAATTTCTTGTGAAGCCTTGATATTGCTTGATTCATAGTGTTGCCATCATCAAAAAGGGGAAGATTGTTGCATCCCTACGGTTTTAATGATGTCTCACACTATAAATCAATCGATTTCTATCTCTAGATCAATTCATGCCTCATCACTTAGGAGAGTACAGTTCATGTGGTTGTCATATAGACATGCATTACTTGATCAACTCTATACACTGCCAGCATACTCGTTCAAAGCCTCTGCATTGTAGTCCGTACATTGGCCATGTCTGTACAGAGTCGTTTGCATCAAGTCTAGACATTGTGCATTTCTTCATATGAAGTCTATTCACTGCATGCTACGAAGTCTGCACATCCCACTTGTACTAGTCTACACATCTTGTTTGGTGGCACTTCAAAGTCTACACATTGCACAGTTGCAGGCTCTTCAAAGTCTGTACACTGCACAGCACGCAAGACTTCAGAGTCTATACATCGCACAGCATGCAGTCCTAGAAATCTATACATTGCATCATGTCTAAAGTCCATACATTGTCTCAGCGTCTCATGCTTCGTCTACACTATCTAGCACACACACTGCATATAGGCAAAGTCTATACATTGGTACAGTCTATACATCGGCCTGGCGCTCGCTAAGTCAATTCATCACTTAAAGTCTGTATAGCCTAAGTCTGTACATCCATCGTCTCACTCAGCGTCTCATTCAAGTCTATACATCGCAGAGTCTGTACAGAGTTTACACAAGTATGCATGCTTCAAAGTCTATACATCGTGGCCTTCGAATCTTCAAAGTCTGTACATCCTTCATTGGCCAAGTCTACACATCACCGTGTTCACTTGTTTCAAGTCTGCACATTGGTTCAGACTTTCCAAGTCTGTACATCGCCTTCAAGCTTTCCAAAGTCTTTACATCGCTTGTGTGATCAAGTCTATACACTCGTGAGTGTGTCATCAAGTCTATACACTCGTGAGTGTTTCATCAAGTCTATACACTCGCTTGTGTCATCAAGTCTATACACTCGCTCGTCTCTCCAAGTCTATACATCGGCGCACTGTTCATGCATCAGTTCTCCAAGTCTATACATCGGCACACTGTTCATGCATCAGTTCTCCAAGTCTATACATCGGTGCACTGTTCATGCATCAGTTCTCCAAGTCTACATCGGTGCACTATTCATGCATCGGTTAAGTCTATACACTGGCTATGACTTGTTCATGCATCTTACCCACGCAAGTCTATACATTGAGGTAGCTTGAAGGGCTTCAAGTCTACACACTCTCACATTGTACACACTTGCTTAACTGCTGCTTCTAAAGTCTACACATTCGATTGCTTCATTCTTTACACAGAAGTCTACACATTCCACTCTGTTATGTTAATGCATCATTCTGCAAGTCTGTACACTGAGGTCGCTTGAAGGGCTTCAAGTCTACACACTCTCACATTGTACACACTTGCTTATTTACTGCTTCTAAAGTCTATACACGCTATGTTAAAAGCCTGAACTAACCAGTTACATTTCTTTTGTCTCTGCCTGCAGATGATTCAGGTTGATGATTGGGCACGTGATCCGAGGATGATGCTTGGCACGTGATCCGAGGATGCTTTGGAAAAGGAGGGAACGAGCCCCACTCACGCCACTGGTGTGAAGTCATGGTATTCAAGTCGGATGCCATATAAAAGGTGTCTTCTGCGAACAGATGGACAGAACTGGAGGAAAAAGCTGAGCAGAAGAATACCTGAGCAGAAGAAGAAAAGAGAGAGCCTCCACGTTCCAGAGAGAAGACAGAGAGAAATGCTTTGAGAGAATTGCTCTGAGAGAAAAGTCTGAGTGAGAGAGAAGTGTCTAATTTGCTTCTTCGGAAGCTACATTGTTTTGGTTTTCAGAAATGATTGTCTTCACCGATTATCTTGTTTTCTGTTTCTTTCTTCATATTTCTGATTCCAAATTGTTACCCTCCAATGTTTGGAGGAAGGGAGAGCTACTCTGGTTTCCCTCTGGGCTGCAGAGGAAGAGAGATCTGTGATCTCTGGTTTTGCCAGTGACGAGTTGTCACTAGCAGGTTCCCTCCAGGTTGGAGGAAGGGAGATCCATCTCCGGTTCTGGTCTTGCGGGTAGCAGGTCCAGGTGTCAAGCTCTGTGGGTAGCAGAGTTTGGGTTGAGGGATTTTTTTCCCTTGGTTGGTCAAGCTATGTGGCAGCATTTTGTTCGCAGACTGAGTCTGCTGTTTCTAGCCGTGGCTAGTGGAAGCCTCACTCTAGTTGGAGTGAGGGGTGGATTTAGATTGTGGACTACAATCGAACCACCTTAAAAATTATTGTCTCCTCTGTGGTTTGCTGCTATCGTTTGTGGTCTCCATCTGCTTGGCATTTTGTTTGACTGTGGACAGCTCTTTCAATCGCTCTTACTTATTCTGTCTTGGTTATTGACTACGTTAGCAATACTCTTTGTGCTGTTTCTGAAGAGTTGAAAACCGTAGAACTAATTTTCCGCTGAAGTTTTTAAAATCGGGAGTGATCTATTCATCCCCCCCTTCTATATCACTCTTCGCTACGCATAACAAGAACCTCTCTCTCTCTCTCTCTAAAGGGGGTGACTCCCTCTCTCTCTCCTCCCCTCTCTCTCCCAAATTTGCCCCCCCTCTCTCTCCTCCCTCCTTGTCACATCACCCCACCTCATTAACCACAACCCCCTTCACCTCCCCAAGACCCATAAATCCCCATTCACTCTTACCACTACCCAAACACCCCTTCGTATCCCAAAGCAACCCTCCCACTTCCCTAGCACCCTTCCTTCTTCCCCACACATCCCTCCACCTTCCCATACAACCCTTCCCATGCCCAACACAACCTTTCCTCTCCCCTAGGCCTGCATTAACTCCTCTCCATTAAGGGGATTTCAAACACTCCATTCTCCTACCTCCCCCTAGCCCAACCTGCGCCCTCCACCCTCTCTTCCCCCTCCACCTGCTAGCGGCGACCCAGCCCTCTTACCCAGCCTCTCCACCATCTCTATCCACCCCCATCCAAGCCCCACAGCCATTTGCCCTCTCCCCATTGCAGTCCCTTCACCCCTTCCAACCACCATCAACATCATTCACCCTCCTACTCTATCCAGTTCGCAGGCAGCAGGCTCGCTGCTTGTTGCAGTGGCTGGCACATCTACACCGAGCATCTTCTGAATGCGTATCATATATTTCTGGAAATCTCTTCCAGTCAACTTTTCAGGAGAGGTGGTCTCGCATCCGTCTGAGCTCCGAGCTGTCCGGGAGAGCGATTCTCCCACGACTGCACAAAACTGCTCCGCCTGGGAACCAGAAGTCAAGAAAAGAAGCGACCACGGCTGCTCCAGGATGAGTTTGGACTTGATTCTTTTGTAGAAGTCTTCTCCTACAAGCCTCCTAACATGACCAAGAAACGGAGCACCGTTTGAAGCCCGAAGCATAAAGTTACAAATTTTCTACCATTGGTGCGCAGGTCTGGTTAGTCAAGATCTGACCAGACCCCCTCCCACTCTTCTAGCCGTTTCTCTCGACCCCGACCTGGTCTGGAGCCATTCTTTTTTGCTGGACAAAAAAGACTTGACGACGCTCGCGACCGTCTTTGTCCCGCATCATCTGGATCACGGGAGTGATCATGGGGACATCATCTTCCTGCTGCTTCATCAGGGAATCAGTCCGAGGAAGAACCAACCACACCGGTCCAGCACCTGCCCCGACCGTCAGCAGTGACTACAAGCCCCGAGAAAATTCAGGAATCATCCCCGAACAGTCCGCGACGTTTTGGCCCTGGTTTTGTCTGATTCCGAGTTTGGGAGCATCCGTGGCGTCGCCGTCATTGGCCCCCTATCAGGCTATCCCAGAAGCGGACAGAACTCACGATGATCGCCGATCTTGCTTCCCCACCCCCGCCTGGCCGGCTTACAGCCCCTCCCTGTGCGGAGGTAGTATTTTTATGTATCCCACAGTCCCCCTCCCCTATGCCAACCCCTCTGTGAGGGCGTAGTGTTTGTACTAGCAGGTCGTCGCCGGAAGCCTCAACGGCGCGGCGTGCGTATAGCCCACGCTTCCCCGCTCGCCCTCGTCTCCGACCGGGATCGGTGTCTTCGCACCGACAAGGTGAGCATCGGGCCACTCTTCTCTGCTGGATTTTACCCTTGCTTAGCTTAGTATTGTTTCTAGTTGCTCCTTCGGCAGTGAGAGAGTGCTCATTCCAACTTTCCATCTAATCGAGAGCCACCGCGGGGTGAGTTGTGAGGGAGACATTACATCCCACGCCCTCGGCATGCCGTCTGCCCTTGAAATTGGGCATCCCTAGCCCATTGGGGTCCATCCCCAGCCAGCCATACCCTTGGAACCCCAAGGTCCAACCTCGGACCCTCACCATCATCGCCGGTCCACCTACGGACCCGGGTGCACGCAACGCGGGTGAACCCGCTTGTGAGAGATCGCTGTTCGATCCGGTTGCTTGCAAATTCAGGTCCAAGGAGTTGTGTCACATCACCAGGGGGGAGCATTTTTGGTTTAAGTGAGGTATTTTGGTAGAAAGGATGAAGCTTTGAATAAAGAAAGGTTGAAGGAAAGCTCAGCACAAGAAAAAAGGCTGAAATCAATGAAGAGAAGTAGTCTGTCAAGCTCAGGTTGATGCTAGCTATGAAACAGGTCGACCTGACAGTTAAGAAATGTGAATTTCATGCTTATGGGAATAGCTGTTGGAGTTTTAGACCATCCCATTTAGGTCAATGTTTGATATGAATTAGGTCGACCTAACAGTTTAGAAATGTGGACTTTATGCTTAAGTGAACAAGTGCTTGTGCTCGCTGGAAGATCACAAATGGTTCTTCTTCACACTCTTGACTGTTTAAACTCCATTCATTGTGATCTGACTTCATGTCCTTAATCTTGTTAAATCCAATCTTCATCATCCTTTCACTTCAAACTTTCTCTTCTTGATTACATCATTCAAATCTTTTGATTCAGAATAAATTGCATGTTCTCTCCTTCAAAATTCTTGTGTTGTCAGAATGGTTTTAAGTGCTTAAAGTCAGTAAATCCTTAATTCAGGGGGAGTTAGAATCTACATTCTTCTTTTAAGAGACATTTAGTCTTTTAAGACTGACCCCCAATAATATTGTGGCTCATCGCTTATAATTTGTCAATCTGTGCTTAGATGTCTTGAAAATGCCCAACATGCTCATGGAATAGTGTTAAAACACTCTAAAATAACTGTCTATTCCACATCAAATAATCTGAACGTTAAAAGTAAACAGACTACTTTGGCTAAAAACTGAAAACCTAGTATTGTCTTTAATCATTTTGAGTGGTTTGCTTTAATGAAACGGTAATAGCCATGTTCACAAAAGCTGAATTGTTTCGAGCATCTAATTGAGCACCACTAAGTAACTGGGGATAGTTGCATCTGGTAAACATGTATCCTCACGAGGAAAAGTGTGTACGAAATGAAAATGCTCATAGGACTGGCAGAACAATGGCCTGTGCTCATTAAGAAACCATGTCCCTTCACCAAGAAGTAGAGAGGACAATGTCATGATATGGCCAACTAATTCTGCTCAAAAGAAGACATGATGGTTACCACACTGAGTAACTGGAGACTCTGGCATGTAAAAAGTGTGTGTCCTCACGTCAAAAGGTGTTGGTGTAACCTGAATGTTCAGAAGAAGAAGATTTTTTTTTAAAAAAATATGTGTCTCAAATGGCAAAAACCCCTAATTGAATTCGGAACCTCTCTGTGTGCTTAATTTCAATACTAGTTTAAGCTTTGTTCTGAGGTGTCTTTTGAAAATGATTAGTAGGATTAAAAGATGAGGGCTGGGTATGTGTTTTTGACGAATGTTTTAGCTCTATTAAATGCTCATAAGTGGTAAGTTCAGGGTGTCTTTTGTTGGGTTCGGTGCGTTCGATTCAGAGGGGGGTGAATGAATCTTCCCTTTAAAAATTTCGCCCAATTAAAGTCAATGCTCAGAACTGCGGAAATCAGATTTACTAAGTCAACTGATATGCTTATAGATGAACTGATGAAGAGCTAATCAAACTTCTGTTAAACCAATAAACAAATATGCAAAGCGCACCTAAGCATTCATCTAGCGCCAATCAGATAGAAGAAATCAAACCACAGTGCACAAATGGTTTTTAGGTGGTTCAGTCCTCCAGACCTACATCCACCCCACACTCAAACCTGAATGTGGCTTCCCGCTGACTCACAGCTTGAACCGCTGGGCATCACAGCTTGCCTACAAACCGCTGAGCCTCACAGCTTGCTGTCCGAGGTATCCACCTCGCCCCGCTGAGCCTCACAGCTTGCTGTCCGAGGAATCCACCTCGCCCGCTGAGCAACACAGCCTGCTGTCCAGAGGAATCCTCCTCTGCAAAACCGCTGACTAATAGCTTGATAAAAGGTTCAAAAGAAAAAACACAAAAGATGAAACAAATAGTGACTGAAAGCTGTAAATGAAGCACAAGCAATATGGCTCTCAAAAGAGCTGACTGGAGTGGATCTGATCCAACTTCCAGTAAGAACGATCTTCAGGTAAGCTCCTCGTCCTTTCTCTATCTGTCTTTCTCTTTCTTCTTCTCAACTCACGCTCTCTCTTTCTCTTTCTTTTTCTTCTTCTTCTCTGCTCTCGATCTCTCACTCTCTTTTTCTTTCTCTTCATCTTCTTCTGGATCGTGCAAGCTATCTTCTCTCGGTTTCTGCCCCTTCTATCATGATCAGTCTTCTTCTGATGAAGAAGGCTTCCTTCTATAGCAGCAACAGACAGATAGGGCGTGTGCTCTCCTTGATTCCCGCCCAAATATTTTGGTCACGTGTCATCATCTTGTCACCCCTTCCAGCCTCGGATCACGTGCCCAACCATTAAGCTCCTCGAGCAGCAGCTCTGTCAGTCAGTCAAAAGGAGTATCAACTTTGTTGGACTTTTGTGACCTCCCTAGTGTTTTGATGATGAGCACCACTATGTTAAATATTGTCTTTTTAATCAGATATCTTGAGTAATGTTATGCATTCGAACTTTCCATGATTAACAAGAAAAACTGCTATGAGATAATACCCTGCATGTCCGTACTGTTCCTTTCATACTTCGTGTTGGTTGTGTTCACTTCACTTCGTGTTGTCTTTTTCAACATCGTGTTGTTCCAACAATGTTTGTTGGTTGTCTTTGTGTCGTGTTTTGTTCCAGCGCGTGCTGAACACTGCAGCACCTCGTGCTGCTTTCTGTGCCACTTCGTGTCGTTCCATCTAAGTCACCCCTTCATCTTCGAGTCTTTTGTTCTGGCCAAGTCTATACAGCCTCATCTTAACCTTCGTTTCAAGCCAAAGTCTACACATTGGCTTAGCGTCATGCATCAGTCTTCAAAGTCCATACAATGCACTGTAGCATGTTCGAAGCTAAGTTCATACATTGGTTTAAGCTTCCAAGTATGTACATTGGCCTTCAAGCGTTCCAAGTCTATTCATTGGCAGCTGAACTTTGAAGTCTATACATTGGTCTTCACTTCAAGTATGTACAGCCATTGTCTTGCCAAAGTATATACGTTGTGAACCCTCAAGTCTGTACAGACTTTGCCTTGTCCAAGTCTATACATCGTCCAGTTCTTTGGCAAGTCTATACCTTGTTCCAGTCCATGTTGTTTTCGAGTCGTTTTCGTCTTCGAGTTGGTTTCAGTCCAAGTTGTTTTCGTGTGTATTCAAGACTTTTTAGTAAAGTGTCGTTTCACCTCGTGCCGTTCTCCTTGCTGTTTGTTATGTCGTGTTGTTTTTGTATTCATGTCTTCGTGTCGCTTTTGTATTCATGTCTTCGTGTTGCTTTTGTATTCATGTCTTCGTGTTGCTTTTGTATTCGTGTCTTTGTGTTATTCTTGTGGTTATGTCCTCGTGTTGTTTCTTTCTATCTTCGTCCAGGTTCATTCTGATCGCGTGTTTGTCTACCTTTTCACTCCGTGAGACTTCCTTCTCACCTCGTGTTGTTCTCTTCTGACTTCGTGTCGTTTTCTTTGTGGTGTTAGCTTTATTATTATGTATCTCGTGTCGTTCTCTTCGTAGTGTTTGTTTTGTTACAGTGATACTTCGTGTCGTTCTCTTCGTAGTGTTTGTTTTGTTATAGTGATACTTCGTGTCATTCTCTTCGTAGTGTTAGTCTTATTAGTATGTATCTCGTGTCGTCTCTTTTTTACCTCGTGATGTTTTAATCTGACCTCGTGTCATTCTCTCTTTATTTCGTACTGCAGTAATCTTGTGCATCTCGTGTCATTCTCACTACAGTGCATCTCGTATTGCTATCACATACCTCATGCAGTTTTAGTTCTTGTGGCCCTCAGTGTTAATGGTTTTTATCTCCTTACAGGTCCGAGGAAGAACATTCATCAGTGACTGGGCTGCACGTGATCCAATGCTAGAGGAACCAATGCTATAAAGGCACGTGGTAAGAAGGTTCTGGATGAAGTGTGGGAGGCACACGCATTCTGCACCTGATCCACCTGCTGCTGCTGCTATATATTCAAGCCCCCGTCCACAGATGAAGGGTGATCGAAAGGAAAAAGCAAAAAAGGAGAAGTGCAGAGAGTTCGATCCAGAAGAAAAGAAAGAGAAGAAGAGTAGAAGGAAAAGAAGAGAAAGAGAGAGTTAGAGAGCTCGTGAGGGTTAAGAGAAAAAGAAAGTGAGAGAGAAGAGAAGAGGAAGAGAAGCTCACCTGAATATCTGTCTACTAGACCGTGGATCAGATCCAGGCCAGTCAGCTCCGTTGAGAGCCACATTGTGCATTTCATTTTTCAGCGTTCTGTTTGCTGAAGTTATTTTCATTTCGTGTTTCTATTTTTCCCTTTCTTATTTGGTTATCCTTGTTCTTCCGATTCTCAGTAGTGAGGTCGGGTTCCTCCTATGGATCAGGAGAAGGGAGATCTGATCTCTGGTTGCAAGTAGCTGAGAGCTACTTGTGGGTTCCCTCTGGTCAGAGGAAGGGAGACTTGTCTCCGATTCTGGGCTTGCGGGTTGCAAGTCCAGGGGTCCCTCCGGTTGGGAGGAAGAGGGGAGGTTGTTCCCCTGGTCAAGCTGTGTGGCAGCAACTGTTTGCAGACTGAGTCTGCTTGTCTAGCATTGGCTAGTGAAGCCTCACTCCGGTTGGGAGTGAGGGGTGGACGTAGGTCTGAAGGACCGAACCACCTAAAAAGTCTATTGAGCAATGGTTTGCTTTGTGTGCTTGCTTCCGCTAAACGCTTGGATAGGCGCGCTCCTTGTGTTTGCTCATAAGTTTAATTGAATTCGTTTCATTCTGTGTTTGCGTCTTGCATCTGAGTTTTTAATTGGCCATTATTCATAGAAGGATACATTCACCCCCCTCTATATATGGGCCTAGCACCCTAACACTTGGTATCAGAGCAGGTATTTCTCAATATGTGGTCCAACGGCCAGGGAAACGGATCCGCTGGTCCTCGCAGCTACATTGCTGAAGGGCAGTCAATCACCCATCCCCCTTTCTTCGATGGTAATAACTATTTTTTCTGGAAGAACAGGATGGAAGTCTTTATCAGGGCCCAAAGCCACAAGCTCTGGAGAGTAATTACAGATGGACCGTACCAACTTCCACCGAACGAAGACATATGGACAGAGGAACAGGTAAAACTCTCTGCACTGAATTGGACAGCTCTTAGCATCATACAGTGCGCCGTCCACCCTGAAGAGTACTTGAGGATTTCAGCGTGCAAGACTGCAAAGAAAATGTGGGATGAATTGCAGTTAATTTATGAGGGCACATCTCAAGTGAAAGCTACCAAGATCAATATGCTTACAACTCGGTATGAGTTGTTTAAGATGAAGCCAGAGGAGTCGATCACAGAAATGTATGCTAGATTATCTGTGATCATCAATAGTCTGAGAGGATTTGGAAAGGAGATTCAGCAAGAAGACATTGTCAGGAAGATCCTTAGGTCCCTAACTCCCATCTGGGATACTAAGGTGACCATCATAGAGGAATCAAGAGATTTATCCACCATGTCAGTAACCCAGCTGATTGGGTCTCTCATGACCCACGAAATGAACTTCAGACAAGGGAATGATGGACATGACAGAAAGGGAAAGAATGTTGCTCTGAAGGTCTCACGACATACTAAGAAGAGCAGCAGCAGCAGCAACAGTGGTGGTAGCAACGAAGACTCTGACGGATTCTCAGACCTGGACAAGAGCGAGCAGGCCATGCTCACCAGGCAATTCAGAAAGTTCCTGAGGACTAAAGGGAAATTCTACAGGAGAAAGAGATTCAATGCTGCAAGGAAGTCTCCTGAACGAGAACTTGAGAAGAACCGGTTTGTTAAGAAGGTTACATGCTACCATTGTCAGAAACCTGGTCACATGAAAAGTAAATGTCCAGAGCTGCAAGCTAAGGCTCCCGGATACCAGAAGAAGATGGTGCACAAGAAGAAGAAAGTCATGCTGTGCACATGGAGCGACGAGGAGGAGGATCCAGAAGCCACCTCGTCCAGTGAAGATGAAAAGAAGACTTGCCTCATGGCCAACCATGAGGAAGAGGTAACGAACTTATTTGAGAATTTTACTTTGGATGATTGGGAGGACGCTTATGGCGACCTGTTAGCTAAATATAATTTTCTAACCAAGGAGCACAGAATGCTTAAACGAAAGTTTCACTCGGTTTCTGAGGAACACTCTATTGTTGTTACGGACAACATGAAAACCAAGGAGATGGCCATTGAGCTAGATCAGGCTAGAAGTGAGATCGAGAAGTTTAGAATGGAAAGAGAGGAAAATCTAGCTAGGATGAATGAGCTGAAGAGTAAAACTGAAGAGAGTAAAAAGGAGTTTAGACTGATTTTAGAAAAATATGAGGCGGTTAGAAAAGTTAATCAGGAACTCCTGGACCAATGTAATGAACTTCAGAAGGAGATTGAGGACAAAGGAAAAATGCTAGAAAAATTTACAGAGAGGAGAAACAATCTGGATGTCCTTCTGGGGTCGAGGGTAAACTTCAACAGGGAAGGATTAGGATATAATCCCATAAGTAAAAAACCCTTTGAATTCAAAACTGTCACGTTCTGCCCCGCCAAGAGCAAAGAAACACTGGAAACCCCATCCAGTTCCAAATCTGTCTCTACATTGAAGGTTTCGACCAGCAAATCTATTCAATCCACTGGTCAGCATACTAAGTCAGGAAATCCTGAGACTAGAACTGTTCCTGTGCAACAGGTGTGTAACAAGGGTTTTCACACGACCATTCCTATTGATGTCACTAGAAAGGTGAACAGTTTCGCTAAGAAAATTCAGCATGATAGTTATCAAGGAAAGCATGCGAACATGCATCACCTTCAGCACAATTTTCATTTGAATAAAAATGGCTACATGAATTATGCTCAGCACACACGTGTTTCCTCTAAGAGGCCAAACAACAATTTCTCTGCTCGGAAATAGCATAATTTTAATAGGAGTAGGCTCATTCAACACCCACTGAGAAATGCCAAGAAGGAAGAATCAATTTACATGAAACCTCTGAAAAGAACAGTAAAACAAATGTGGGTTCCTAAGTGTGACTTGGATAAATTGAAAACTATCTTTGGACCCAATTTGAATTGGGTCCCACATCACTTTGTCTGAACTTTCACAGGTTAGCCTGGCAGCCGAGCATAACAAGTGGTATCTTGACAGCGGCTGTAGCAGGCACATGACAGGAGACCGGTCCAAATTTAGCAAACTGAAAATGAAGTTTGGGGGCTTGGCCAAATTCGGTGGAAATAACAGAGGAAGAATAATTGGAATTGGTATAATTGGTAAGTCCTCTACTAACTCCATTGAAGATGTGTATCTTCTAGAAGGACTTCAGCACAACTTGATAAGTATTAGTCAACTCTGCGACAATGGACACAAGGTACTCTTTGACCACAATTCATGTACTGTTTTTGAGCTAAATTCTGATAACGTCATGTTCAAAGGTCATAGTGTAAACAATGTATACATCGTAGACCTGGATGATAATCCTGAAACTCACTTGTGTATGTCTGCTAATTCTGAACAGGTTGCGTTTGACTGGCATAGGCGTCTAGGCCATGCTAGTTTGTCTACAATGAATAAACTATCTAAGCATAACCTAGTTAGAGGTTTGCCCCGATTAAGATTTCAGTTAGGGTCCAAGCTATGTGATGCTTGTGCACTAGGTAAACAGACTCGTGCAGTTTTTAAGTTGAGAACTTAGAATCTTTCATCTAAACCGCTACAGCACTTGCACATGGATCTCTTTGGTCCTACTCGCATACAAAGTTTGTCAGGTAAGAGATATGGATTAGTCATAGTGGATGACTACACTAGATTTTCTTGGTTGTTTTGTTTAGCAAATAAAAATGATGCTTTTGTTCACTTTGAAGAACTTTTCAATAAAATCAAACTGTAAGGTGAACATAATATCATTACTATTCAGTCAGACCACGGAGGAGAGTTTGAGAACTCTTCATTTTCTGAATTTTGCTCAAAAGAGGGAGTGACTCACAGATTCTCTTCTCCCAGGACACCGGAGCAGAACGGAATTGTTGTGAGAAGAAACAGGTCAATAATTGAAATGGCCAGGACTATGCTGATTGAGAGTGGACTTCCAAGGAGATTTTGGGCTGAAGCTGCGAATACTACATGCTACATTCTAAACCGAGCCTTGGTAAGACCTACTCATAGGAAAACTCCTTATGAACTTCTCAAGGGTAAGCAGCCAAACATTTCTTACTTTTAAGTTTTTGGCTTAAAATGTTTTATCCACAATAATGGTAAGAATGGTTTGGAAAAATTTGAAGCTAGGAGCTCTCCTGGAATTTTTCTCGGATATTCAGAAACTTCAAGGGCTTACAGAGTTTTCAATAAAGCTGACCAAACTGTTGAAGAAACACCGCATGTAGTGTTTGATGAAAATGATTTCTCTAACAAAGTGATGGATGATGACAGAGAGCCATCTAATGAGGGAGATTTCTTGGAGAGAATTGAAGAAGAAGAAATGCAGCCAGCTGCTCAACTAGAAAACTCACAGCAAGAAGGAGCAGCTGAGGTAGGTGAACCCTCAGGTGAGATAATATTTCACAAAGACCACCCTAGTGAAAATGTCATAGGAAATTTGCATGATCCTCTTAGGACTAGGTCTCATTTTAGAATTGTCCAAGAACAAGACTTAGCTGCATTGGTATCTTAGGTGGAACCCAAATCTATGGAAGAAGCCTTAAAACATGATTCTTGGGTATCCGCCATGTGTGAGGAATTAAATCAATTTGAGAAAAATATTGTATGGGAACTAGTTCCCAGACCTGATAACACTCATGTCATTGACACTAAATGGATTTTCAAGAATAAAGTTGATGAGAATGGAGCTATCTCTAGAAACAAAGCAAGACTTGTAGCTCAAGGCTACAGTCAGGAATTTGGTGTGGATTTTGATGAATCCTATGCCCTAGTGGCTAGGATGGAAGCTATACGAATTCTGCTTGCATTTGCATGCTCTAGGAACATTCGGCTGCAGCAGATGGATGCCAAAAGCGCATTCTTAAATGGGGTATTGAAGGAAGAGGTATATGTTGAACAACCTCCAGGTTTTAATTTCTCTGTTCAGCCTAACATGGTTTTTAGGTTGAATAAAGCCCTCTATGGATTGACGCAGGCTCCCCGAGCCTGGTATGAGAGACTTTCTGAATTCTTCTTGAGCAAGGGCTACACTCGAGGTAAGGTTGACCAAACCCTCTTCACCAAAAATCTCGGAAAGGATTTAATAGTGGTCCAGGAATATGTTGATGATATCATCTTCGGATCTAACAATTCAACATTGTGTAAAGAATTTTCTGAATCTATGTCTCATGAATTTGAAATGAGTTTAGTTGGCGAACTAAAATATTTTCTTGGGCTACAGGTCAAACAGATGGAGGATGGTTGTTTCATAAATCAAACCAAGTATACTCTAGAGATGCTGAAAAGGTTTGGAATGACCAACCTCAAGACTATCTCAACACCCATGGGTACCAACTCCTCACTGGATTCAGACGAAAAAGGTAAAGAAGTGGATGCTAAATTATATAGAGGTATGATCGGTTCACTCCTCTACTTAACAGCATCCAGGCCTGACATTCAATTTAGTGTAGGGATGTGTGCCAGATACCAGTCTAGGCCTACTGAATTGCATTTGGCAGCTGTAAAAAGAATCTTTAGATACTTATCTGCTACCCATGATCTAGGTCTTTGGTATCCTGCATCATGTAGTTTAGATCTCATTGCATATACAGATGCAGATTATGCAGGATGTAAATTGGACAAGAAAAGTACTAGTGGTCACTGCAAATTTTTAAGAGGGTGCCTAGTCTCTTGGGGATCCAAGAAGCAACACTCTGTGGCTCTTTCTACTACTGAAGCTGAGTATGTGGCAGCAGGGAGCTATGGCACACAGGTTATATGGATAAAACACCAGCTTCTGGATTACTCAGTTGAGCTAGGTTGCACTTCCATCTTTTGTGAGAATACTAGTGCAATAAACATTGCAAAAAATCATGTACTTCATTCTCGAACTAAACACATCGAAATCAGGCATCATTTTATTCGTGATGAAGTAGCTAGGAAGACCTTTGAATTGATCCATGTTGGCACTAAGTCACAAATTACAGATATTTTCACTAAGCCACTGGATACTGAAAAATTTAGCACATTGCGCAGAGAATTAGGTATTTACAGAATTTCATGATTGAATAATTGATCTCTAAATAATCTGTCATGTGCTCTTATGTTTATCTATTCTCATTATCTGTTGCTGAAAATAACCTCGTTATGGGTGTTTGCTGATTCACTCGTACTGATTGATACCACTTTGTTTTCTTTGAGGTGTTTTAAGGTTTGTCTTGGTTAAGTCTGAGTTGGAGTCAAGGTCTCAGGGGGAGCTAGATTAATAATTGGTGTCATGCTCTTTTAGCCAAATCTGAACATACTTTGAACGGACTGTTGCTGACCTTATAAGAGAATCAGTTTGAGTAGGTGGATAAATTTTTTTTTTGAATGTTTTATCCGTTAAGACTGTTCATCTAATTTCTTGTTGGAATTTCGACTGTTAGTCCCACTGAGATCAAAATCTGAATTCAAGACTATCTTCCTACACTATAACTGACTTCTGATCTAGCCAGTACGGCATACCTACTTAGTCTAAGTTGAGTCCGAAATGAGGTATATAGTGTTTTTGTCTGAAAAACTTTGGAACTGGTGTATTGTTCTCAAACTGAATCAAGACTAATTTACAAGGCTTAAAGTGCAGTTTAATGAAAAAATTCATGAAAGAAGTTTTACAAATCTTGTTATCTGTTCATTGAGAAACTGGGACTTTCATCAATGAAGTGAAAGAATTCCATGTCATGAGATGGCAGTAAATCAAGCTTAAATAGCTGTCTTGATCATACAGAGTAATGGTACATATCTGGTTAGTAACTGGGGTGTCTGGCCTCTTGTAAAGGTGTCACCTTAATGTCAACACCAGTTAGAATACTATCTCTGTCCTCTTGTGAGAAGGGGTAATGTGGTCTTGCCACCAAGTAATTGGGGATTCTTGCCTCTAAACAAGGTGTCTCCCTAATGTCAAAGGTGTACTTGACAGATTTATCTTTGATCTTGACCATCTTTGAAAAATTTTCTTCCTCTTGGTATCCAGATTCTGTTCACTTGGCATTTAGGTCTTGGTTTGTTTGTTTTCAATACCACAGGTCTTTGTTTTTCCTGACTTCCTTGCTTTATACTCTCTGAGTACAGACTTACTCTGACCATACTGGTATCTTGTACCTTACTTGCTTAGAATCTGGTTCTGTGTATGGAGCGGATCTTCATTCACCATTTTGCACATAGTCTGACTAACTGATTCTCAAAATCCTCACATAAAATTAATGGCTTTCTTAATTGCTTAAACATCTCAATAACTCTCCTTTATCAGCCATACTCTCTATTGTTTTCTCTCCACTGTCAGCAATTGTCTTTTCGTGATATCTTCAGACCTGTCCCTAGTTTTTGATGATGTCAAAGGGGGAGAGACAGTGTCTTGCTTGTGCTTTGCTGAGGGGGGAGCGAAAGATAAGTGTCCTGAGTTATCTAGTCAGAGGTAAGTAGATGTTGTGTTCAGGGGGAGCTCTTGGGAGTCGTCAGAGGAGGTGAGTGTGTTGTGTGTCTGCATTGCTTATTTTCACAGCTTATCTTCATGCACTTCATCTCTGTTATTTAATATAGTGTTGCCATCATCAAAAAGGGGGAGATTGTTGGACTTTTGTGACCTCCCTAGTGTTTTGATGATGAGCACCACTATGTTAAATATTGTATTTTTAATCAGATATCTTGAGTAATGTTATGCATTCGAACTTTCCATGATTAACAAGAAAAACTGCTATGAGATAATACCCTGCATGTCCGTACTGTTCCTTTCATACTTCGTGTTGGTTCTGTTCACTTCACTTCGTGTTGTCTTTTTCAACATCGTGTTGATCCAACAATGTTTGTTGGTTGTCTTCGTGTCGTGTTTTGTTCCAGCGCGTGCTGAACACTACAGCACCTCGTGCTACTTTCTGTGCCACTTCGTGTCGTTCCATCTGTGTCACCCCTTCATCTTCAAGTCTTTTGTTCTGGCCAATTCTATACAGCCTCATCTTAACCTTCGTTTCAAGCCAAAGTCTACACATTGGCTTAGCGTCATGCATCAGTCTTCAAAGTCCATACAATGCATTGTAGCATGTTCAAAGCTAAGTCCATACATTGGTTTAAGCTTCCAAGTCTGTACATTGGCCTTCAAGCATTCCAAGTCTATTCATTGGCAGCTGAACTTTGAAGTCTATACATTGGTCTTCACTTCAAGTATGTACAGCCATTGTCTTGCCAAAGTATATACGTTGTGAACCCTCAAGTCTGTACAGACTTTGCCTTGTCCAAGTCTATACATCGTCCAGTTCTTTGGCAAGTCTATACCTTGTTCCGATCCATGTTGTTTTCGTGTCGTTTTCATCTTCGAGTTGGTTTCAGTCCAAGTTGTTTTCGTGTGTATTCAAGCCTTTTTAGTAAAGTGTCATTTCACCTCGTGCCATTCTCCTTGCTATTTGTTATGTCGTGTTGTTTTTGTATTCATGTCTTCGTGTTGCTTTTGTATTCATGTCTTCGTGTTGCTTTTGTATTCGTGTCTTTGTGTTATTCTTGTGGTTATGTCCTCGTGTTGTTTCTTTCTATCTTCGTCCAGGTTCATTCTAATCGCGTGTTTGTCTACCTTTTCACTCCGTGAGACTTCCTTCTCACCTCGTGTTGTTCTCTTCTGACTTCGTGTCGTTTTCTTTGTGGTGTTAGCTTTATTATTATGTATCTCGTGTCGTTCTCTTGGTAGTGTTTGTTTTGTTACAGTGATACTTCGTGTCATTCTCTTCGTAGTGTTTGTTTTGTTACAGTGATACTTCGTGTCGTTCTCTTCGTAGTGTTAGTCTTATTAGTATGTATCTCGTGTCGTCTCTTTTTTACCTCGTGCTGTTTTAATCTGACCTCGTGTCATTCTCTCTTTATTTCGTACTGTAGTAATCTTGTGCATCTCGTGTCATTCTCACTACAGTGCATCTCGTATTGCTATCACATACCTCATGCAGTTTTAGTTCTTGTCGCCCTCAGTGTTAATGGTTTTTATCTCCTTGCAGGTCCGAGGAAGAACATTCATCAGTGACTGGGCTGCACGTGATCCAATGCTAGAGGAACCAATGCTATAAAGGCACATGGCAAGAAGGTTCTGGATGAAGTGTGGGAGGCACACGCATTCTGCACCTGATCCACCTGCTGCTGCTGCTATATATTCAAGCCCTCGTCCACAGATGAAGGGTGATCGAAAGGAAAAAGCAAAAAAGGAGAAGTGCAGAGAGTTCGATCCAGAAGAAAAGAAAGAGAAGAAGTGCAGAAGGAAAAGAAGAGAAAGAGAGAGTTAGAGAGCTCGTGAGGGTTAAGAGAAAAAGAAAGTGAGAGAGAAGAGAAGAGGAAGAGAAGCTCACCTGAAGATCTGCCTACTAGACCGTGGATCAGATCCAGGCCAGTCAGCTCTGTTGAGAGCCACATTGTGCATTTCATTTTTCAGCGTTCTGTTTGCTGAAGTTATTTTCATTTCGTGTTTCTGTTTTTCCCTTTCTTATTTGGTTATCCTTGTTCTTCCGATTCTCAGTAGTGAGGTCGGGTTCCTCCTGTGGATCAGGAGAAGGGAGATCTGATCTCCGGTTGCAAGTAGCTGAGAGCTACTTGTGGGTTCCCTCTGGTCAGAGGAAGGGAGACTTGTCTCCGGTTCTGGGCTTGCGGGTTGCAAGTCCAGGGGTCCCTCCGGTTGGGAGGAAGAGGGGAGGCTGTTCCCCTGGTCAAGCTGTGTGGCAGCAACTGTTTGCAGACTGAGTCTGCTTGTCTAGCATTGGCTAGTGAAGCCTCACTCCGGTTGGGAGTGAGGGGTGGACGTAGGTCTGAAGGACCGAACCACCTAAAAAGTCTATTGAGCAATGGTTTTCTTTGTGTGCTTGCTTCCGCTAGATGCTTGGATAGGCGCGCTCCTTGTGTTTGCTCATAAGTTTAATTGAATTCGTTTCATTCTGTGTTTGCGTCTAGCATCTGAGTTTTTAATTGGCCATTATTCATAGAAGGATACATTCACCCCCCTCTGTATACGGGCCTAGCACCCTAACACTAAGACAGTAAAACACTGTACAGACTTAATTCATGCAAGCAACGCTGAAGCATGTACAAACTTCATGTATGCAAGACTAAGGCATTGTACAGACTTTGTGAATGCAACGCTGAAGCATGTACAGACTTCACGTATGCAAGGCTATGGCATGTTCAGACTTCAGAATTTGTGAATGCAAAGCTAAGGTTATGAGTGTATAGACTTTGCATGCGTGCTACATCAATGTGCAGACTTAGAATGCAGCAATGTGCAGACTCTGCTTTGAACGATGCACAATGTATAGACTTGCTAAGGCATTGTGTGCAGACTCTGCGTGCGATGTGCAAACAATGTTCAGACTTGCTAAAATGATGTATGAGCATAGCAGCACATAATGTGCAGACTACGTGCAATGCATAGACTTGTTAAACGATGCACACACATAGCTGCAATGTATAGACTTGGAATGCAGCAAAGTATAGACTTGGAGTACAGGTAGACGAAGTACAGAGACGCTAAATGAGACGCTGTACAGACTTTCAGCAACACACGATGTACAGACTTTCTAGGCATGAAGGCAACGGCTGTACAGACTTGCTAGGCATGAAGCCAACCGCGATACAGACTTCATGTGCAGTGGCCAAACAATGTGCAGACTTGATTTCATGCATCAGTGTATAGAGTTGCTCAGCCAGAAGCATGGCAATGAACAGACTTTGGACAAAACAGAAGAATGTGCAGACTTGAAGTGAATGCATGGACTATGCACAACGAATGTATAAACTTAGCATGAGATGCTAAGTGAGACGGTGTGTGCACTATAACGGATGTATAGGCTTTAAGTGCATGAGACGCTACATGAGACGATGCAATGTATAGACTTGAGCGCTTTGTGAGACACACCGTGAGACGGAAGGCTGTACAGACTTTGAGTGAATGCAAGCTACCGTGCAATGTATAGACTTTGACGATGTAGTATGCACAGTATAGACTTTAAATGAGACTGTACAGACTTGGTCCGATGTACATTGCAATGTGTAGACTTTGACGATGTACATACTTTGCAAGAGACGCTAAGTGAGACGGTGCACAATGTATAGTCTTAGCATGATGCATAGACTGTACTGACTTCTATGAATGTAAAGACTTGCTGAGACGCACCATGAGACGATGCGCACTAGCAGACTGCAATGTGTAGACTTGTGACAATGTGCAGACTTGCTAGTGCATGATGTGCAAACGTTGCAGTGTATAGACTATATGGCGTGCATGCTACAATGTGTGGACTTTGTGCACGGACAATGTATGGACTTTGAATGAACAAGCATGCATTGTATAGACTTATGCATTGAGTATAGAACACTGCATGACCTAGCACACTCATGCATTCTCCACAGAACAGATTAGACATATGCACTCATGTGATGACTCAATGTGTTGTTATTAGCAAAACAATATGGTGACTCATTCATTTTGCTATCATTAAAATAAAATATAATCATCAAAGCACAAGGGGCACAACAATCTCCCCTTTTTGATGATGGCAACATAAGTCACACTGACTCGTCAAACTATTCTCCCCCTTTGACATAAGCAAAAAGGAGATGGTTTGATAGACAAAATTCAGCACATAAAAACAGAGAATGTAACATAGTTCACTGAATTGAAGTTCCCCCTTATGACATGAAAACATCTCTCCCCCTATCAATATGCATGCAGAACTACTCTCCTCTTAAATGCAGATAATCCATAACTCCCCCTGAAGCGCAGGAATGAACTCTGGTTATCCAATAAATCAATCTGAAATCTGCCATTACAAACAATCTGAACTCTGGTTGTGGCACCTCACATATGCATGAGCAGAGTGAAACAGGTGGAAAGTCCATAGAACCAGAACTGGTTGCAAAACAAGATGGAAGATTCTAACAGTGAATAATCACAAGACATCTCAATGAATAATCAATAGCAAGATTTATGTTGATCAGGCTGTCTGGAAAGAATCTGATCATGAGCGATTTTAATGCTTGCACCACTACAATAAGTCTTAAGAAGAATAGACTATTCTATCATAAAGGGTTATGAAGTGGCAACTTAACCAATCTGATTTAATTATGATGTATACCAAATTTGTCAAATTAAACTCAATACTCATATCTGAATCTAAGTTTTAATAAAGGTGAACCAGATAGTAAGATAACACTCAAAAATAATCATCTTTATCTTACACACATGATCTCAATAGCTCCTTTGAAAAATACACAGATTAGTACTGAGGTTAAACACTTTTCTAAGAACATGAGTTGACAGAATTTTCAAAATATTTTTATTTAAAGCACATTTTATTTTTCCTGAGCAATTTAGGTTGATCAACACATTTTTACACGAGGCACAACACGTCTCAGGTGAAGTGACCCAGTTACTCAGTGTGATAACTGTCATTGTCTCTCAACTTTGAGAACAGAGTTAGCAATATAAGTGTCTTTTTACATGAGAAGACACCTTGATCAGATGCCAGACTCCCCTGTTACTCAACACAGATATGCCATTGCTCTGTCAGGTTCTCAATGAATTTTCATTTTAAGTGACTATGACACTTCATGACTTGGGTTCACTCTATTTCTTTGATGGAAAACCCAGTTTCTCAGTGAACAAAGTCATTTCATTACTCACTGATTTTATTTCCTGTCAAATTTTTCAAAGTTAATGTTTGACAACAATACTCACTCTATGTATCTTAACCAAAGTAGCCCTGATTTCAAATTTTCAGATATCTGATGAGTGAGTCTAAGGTTTTTATGACACAGATGGTTAAAATTTATTAAAGCTTATCATTCAGATATTTTTCAATTCATTTAATTACAAATCTGAGAATACATTAATCTTATATCAGTCTGATTCAGTGGTAATTCTTAAACCTATATGATAGAAATTTCTACAAAGTTCTCATACTGAATTGCATGACATGCAGCTTAAGTTCCTCAGACCGAATATAGACGCAGCTGATCAACAATCAACACTAGACACAATCATTCAAACCAGCTGAGAAGAATGTGAAGGATGAGAGTAAGCTGGTGTAAGAGTCAACATATGAAGGAATATATCAGAAGAGTGTATATCAAAAAACAGTAGCTGAGTCTAGAATTCAGACAGATCAGCTGACAGGTAGTAACATGGAGAATGTTGAAAGAAGCTCTTCTTTGACAACATAATGAGTAGAAGTCAGAATCCATTATCAAGAGAGAGTGTAAAATCAGATGAGAGTTATTCGATTTCTAGACAAGAGGTGTTCAGAGTGTGACAAACTAAACCCCAATTTAAATGCTCCCCCTGTCTAGATGCATCATGTGAAGGATAAAACTTAAGCAACAATATGATTAATCAAAAACAGATGGACTCCCCCTGACTATATGTATGAGATGTATTGAAGGCACATCACATGATATCAAATTTTACATTCAGATATGATTCATGCAAATTAGACAGAAGAGAATTACCATAAGCATGATTGTGCAATTCACATTTCAGAAAGTTTCAGTTTAACATCAACAAATCAACATGATATGCAATCATTTGAAGTTCACAATTTCATATGATGGAATTTAAGATGAGTATTCAGAACAAACTTGAACAGCAGAACCCTGGGGTCTACCTGTTGAGTGCCTTGGTTTATTTACCCCTCTTTTTCATTCCAAGGCACACCTGTAGCATGTTAATTAACTTGATCCTACAGGGACCCAAACAGTCTTGGGTCCCGAGTTAGTTCTGACAGGTGTTCTGAACAGTCTCTTAGCAACATTATCATCATAGTCAATCAGATGACAATTAGTCATGGAGTGACCAAATTTATCACAATATCTACATGAAACAGTAGATTTTCTGGTTCTATGGTGCATATCAACAGCAGCATGAGACCTATGAAACTGAGCATTAAATGTTCTATTGTTTACATGAATATTTTGTTTCTTATTACCAGATGACCAACATTCAGCATACTTGTGACCTGACTTGTCACAGTTATAACATGAAAAATTCACAGGTCTTTTGGCACAGAATTTAAAAAATTTGTCATTCACATGGCTTCCTTGGGCATGCCAACAGTCCTTGAATGTATGGCCATACTTCCCACACTCATAGCACCTTAGGTGCTTACCTCTTGAGTCATTATTTCCGAAATGATTTTCTGACCAGCACTCATTTGCCTTATGCCCAAGCTTGTTGCAAGTGAAACAAATAATATGCTGGCCTGAAGTAGATCTATATCAATGTGGGTCATGAGCATGTGTGAAAAATCTAGAATTCACATTGTTGTCTTTTTTCATTGTAAAATATGCATTCATTAGATGACCACGCCTACCACAGTAATAACATGATGCATCAGATTTCTTAGTGGTGTGGTTTCTATCAGATGAACTCCTAGAATGCAGTGTTTTATTTGCATGCTCATCTTCTTTGAATAGTCTGCAATCATCCATGATATGCCCTATCTTGCCACAATAATGACATGACACATGTGATTTCCTGGCAACATGATTACTAACAGACTGACTAGATGCATGCGAATGAGTACATGAGGCATGAGCATTGTGTATTGACCCATCAAATTCAACCGAGTTGGCATATCTTAGGGTGTAACCATAAATATTCTTTACCTTCTTTGTTTGACCATTCCTTTTCAATTTCTGATTATTCTCAACAATTTTTGTTTGCTTTTCATTTTTCTGGGCTTTGAACTGAAATACAGATGTTGAAGGTGATTTCTGATTTTCCTTTTATTTTGGGGATTGATTTGAGGTACCAACTACATCAGAGCTTTGCACAAAAGTGGCATATAGCTGGTTTTTAGTGATTTCCTTAACATCAGAAGTGCAACTTATCCCCTCTCTTGAACCGTCATTTTTATCTTTCATGACAGCTTTCATTTTTCCTTCATTTTTAGCAGACTTGGATGTTAATTTTTCTAGATCCTGAACCTTATTCTCTAACTGTGCTATATGAAGCTCATAACTGGCTATCTCCTGTTCACTGCAATTGACACATTCACTTAGAACTTTGTTTATAGTTTTATACTTCTCAATTTCTTGTTCCAAGTTGCTCAACTTTTCTGATTCTTTATCACAGACAGTTTTTCCTTTCTTTAACATGAGAAGTTGCTCGGACATATCAGTGTTTAACCAGTTCAAATTTCCAACTTTAGCTTTCAGTTCAGTGTTTTCTTCCTCAAAATTTTTAGCCTGAATTTCATTATCAGCACATCTTTCTCTTCCAGACATCAGCTCTAGTTTTTCAATTAGTTCCTCTTCCCTTTCTTCCACTTTAATTTTCTCAGCAAGCAGATTTCTGTGATCCTCTTTAAGCACAGTAATTTGTTTCTTCATCCATTCATTTTCATTATAGAGATCTTCATTGCGTTCTCTTAGAGCTGAGCACATATTAAAGTTTATTTTTAGAGAGGAAACATGCACACCTTCCTTGTTGACTTTCTCTATTTCAGCTTCAAGACTTTTATTCTTCCTCTGAATTTCTACATTCTCAACTTTCGATTTCTTCAGCTCAACCTTAATCCTTTCCAACTCTTCCAAATTCATCATATGTTCGCCAGTTTTCAGCTCTAACTGAGTCTCTAATTTAGAAATTTTAGTGAAGCATTCTTGGTTTTCATTCTTCAGCAAGCACATTTGCTTCAAATTCATTTGAGTCTCAAAAAGACATTTATCATATAATTCATTTATTTTCAAGCACTCTTCACATGATGAATTAGAATCACTTTTATTAATTTTTCTTTTCATTTTCTTATGTTGTTTTCTTAAATGATCATAAGACTCCAGCAGTTCATTATATGCAGCAATCCAATCATCTAGGGTGTAATTTTCGAAGATGTTTACCTGATCATCGTCCTATTCTTCATCTTGATTGCTACTTGGTTCACTCCTTTGAGCCTTCATGCATCGATCATTATCTATATCGCAAGCAGTCTTCAATTTATCCAGAATTTCCTTGGCAGACCTGCAGGATGAGACGCATGAGATTAGTGCTCTGTCAATTGATGCTTTTACCATATTCAATGCTCTAGAGTTGATGGAGTCTTTCATTTTATCCTTCTCTGTCACGCCCCGAACAAGGCGGAAATATCGGGACGTACAGTTAGGGACACGCTGGCAAGAGAGAGAACTAATCTAAAATAATACACAAGTGCTACAAGGTGGAAATACTAAATGATCATTAACAAACCACAACTGATACAATAACCTCAAGTTCAACTTAATACAACTGGAATAATCAACCACTAAAACTCAATAACATGACTGAGACTAAAAGCTCTCCAAAACACAACTAAAGAAAGATAACACACTACTAACACACTAGAACTGATACACTCAAGACATCACTCATGCCCTTCCCCATCGGTAAGCGCGTCACCTGAAAAGCCTGGAAAGGGGGGAAAACACAACTATGAGCTGACGCTCAGTAGGAAATAACAGACAGGTATAAGTGATTAATAGTTTAATTACATTTTAAAATGTCATGCTACAAATGATAAAAACAATAAAAAGATAACGATGATATCACGAAACGAAATTCAAAGATCTTGCAAGGTCAAGAAATATAATGAATAGAATAGTAAGATAAGAATTTACTACAGGAGATAACGATAAAAAGTTGGCCATATCAAGTCAATTCAAGTCATGTCAAGCACGTATGTAATTTTATTTCCACGTCCAAGTAATGAGCAAGTAAAGTAACCACAAGTAGAGTATAGAACAGTGACGAGTGGAAAGTGAAAAGTAGTAGAAAGTAATGTAGAGAGTAGTGGAGAGAGTAGTGGACAGTCCTAGATTTAACACATGTCAAGTACTGGTGCCAAATGCCACACCTAGTCATTCACCTCCCCGGGGGTACACGTAGTGTTCGGGCGCTCTTCCCAGGACCAGACCGAGCCCTTAATTGTTTGCCAGGCATTGATTTCTTTGGATCAAAGATCCCACGAATCTAGACTTCCACAGTTTATGGCCAGAATTCCAAGGTTTAAACTAAGTAGCAATAACAACTCCATGAAGGAAAGAGATTCATTTCTAGAATTTCAAGGTAAGTATAATCATCAAGGAGATCGAAACCAAGTCACAACAAGAGTTAATCGTGCTGCGCTACTGTAAAACAGCAGCAATCAAACAAGCTAATCAACATATTAATCCTAATCACCAAGTTAAGATATCATGATTAACCATTATCATTTGCATTAAGACAATTGCCAAGAAGCTGATTCAAGATGATAAGGCAATGAACAACTCCCACAGGAGTGAAATAGAATGCATTAACAGATATTTAGTTACACCATTAACCACTAATTATGTGGGTTTCTATTTAATCTTGTATGCATTGAAATGAAGATGATAAACGGTGTGTTTTTACACTAAGTTTGCATGTATGGACCAATGTTAATTGAAACTAAAAAGGGTACATGAATAGGTCATTAGTTCCTCAAAAATGTAGTTTTCAATGTGATTAGGTTGAATGGATTGATTCCCCAATGATCCGGATTGATCTCCGGGTCAAAAACATCATTAATGGGGTCATACAGGGCATGGGTCGACCCATTGGGTCGACCCCTGGCATTCCAGGAGCCTTCCTGGGTGTGGGTCGACCCATTGGGTCGACCCCTCAAAAAAAAAGCTTCATGGGTCGACCCATTGGGTCGACCCCCTTCACTGGGTGCATGGGTCGACCCCATGGGTCGACCCCTGCACTTCCAGAAGCGACGGTTGATTCCGTAAACCATGAAAACTCAATGATTTGGGGTCTAAATGAGTTGGGATTTTAACCAAATGCTCTAGGGTTCTTAATATACATACTAAGGTCATAAAACAAGAGATTGAAACAATAAATTTGCTGAAAACTCAATCGAATCACAACCTATTTATGATGAATACATGAAGAACCTAGTTCTTGACATGCGTCTACTAAAACGTAAATTTCTCTCAATATACACAACGGAATTTGGGGCTTTTATATCAAAAGAAAGCTAACTTAATGATGAATCCAACCATATACTATAAGCCATATGTGGATCAAGTTATCTAATCCAAAAATAGCCTGAAAATCAAGCTTCTACTTGAAGAACATAATATACATCAAATTCTAGACATGCTCTTACTAAAAATCAAAATTCTCCAAGTATGCTCAATAAAATTTGGGGCTTCCTACGTTAAATGAAAGCTAACAACATGTTGATTACACTATGTAAGTTAATTAGAGTTTGGTTGTTAGATCCTACCTCAAATCGGAGAGAGAAAACTCAAACCCTAGGATGAAGAACACTTGGACAGCACCTCACAAAAAGCTCGATTTCTCCACGGACACCTAATGAAAATTGGGGCTTTTGCCACCAATGGATAGAGCTCGATGAGAGGAACAATTTGCTATACTCATGATCAAGATTTGGTTGAGAATTCCTACCTCAATCGATGGATCAAAGAAGGATGAAGGGAAGCCAACGGCCTGCTGACCCACCTCCACAAATCAAACTAGATCTCTCTAGATCCGAAATTTCAGTGAACCCCACAGCAGCCAAATGAAAGAAGACTCTTAGGGATTCATTTTGATAGCTCATAGAGCTTCTGGAGCCTTCTGAATTGGGAGTATTCGCTGCTGCAAGCTACGTGTTTAGAAACGGCGCCGAAATCCTTGACTTGACCAAACTATGTCGGCAGCACATTTTGGGACTAAGTTTACCTCAAATTGATTGAGGGTAAATATTCCTTTATGTAATACCTTTCATTTGCCTCTGGAATCACCCCATTTGGTTGAGAAACAAGCTCGAATTGGATGTTCAAAGTTTGGGTGAATAGTGAATACGAATTTGGGTTAGGTGGGTTGTAAGTCAGGCTTAATCCACTGATTAGGCCTAGATAATGATTTAATTAGGCTTACTCCAAGAGGAAAAAAGTGTTAGTCAAAGTATCTATTATTTAATTACTATTTTTATGAATTTTTATATGGTAGATAAAATTCCACTTCTACTATTCCGTAATTAATTAAATATTAAGTTCGGAAGACTTAGTTTGCTAATTCGGCTTAATAAACGATTTTATTAGGCTTAATTGTAGAAGACAAAGTTGATAAACAAAATTAATTCTACAAGATGTGATTTTTGGGGATTTTTAGAAAATAGTAGAAAAATGACTTATTTTATTAATTAATTAATTAATCTAATTAATTTGGATAATTCTCATTAATTCGAATAACTTCAAATAAATTCCAAATAATTACAAATAACTTTCGAAATAAATTTCTAAATAATTTGGGGTCTTACACCCTCCCCTACTTAAAGGAATTTGGTCCTCCAAATTCACTGCACTAAAACTGAGAGTAGAAAAAGATCGCTCACCTAGAATAGATCGGGATACCACTTTCGCATAGTCTCTTCAGACTCCCATGTAGCTTCTTCGGTCCCACACCGACTCCACTGAATCTTGACCATCGGTATCAAACGATTCCGGAGTTGCTGATGCTTCCGGTCCAGAATCTTGACAGGTCTTTCCTCATAGGTCAAATCTTCCTTCAGTTCAAAATCCACCTGCTGAATGATATGAGTGGGATCATACACATATTTCCGTAACATAGACACATGGAAAACGTTGTGTACGCCAGACAATTACGGTGGTAAAGTCAGTCTGTATGTCACCTCTCCCACTCTATCTAGAATCTCGAATGGACCAATGTACCTCGGACTCAGCTTGCCATGAATGCCAAATCTTCGGATCCCTCTCGTTGGAGAGACCTTTAAGAACACATGCTCGCCAACTTGAAATTCCAATGCTCTTCTCCTGTTGTCGGCATAACTCTTCTGTCTTGACTGGGCTACTTGTAACCGGT
Organism: Amorphophallus konjac; assembly: GCA_022559845.1. Classification (NCBI taxonomy): domain Eukaryota; kingdom Viridiplantae; phylum Streptophyta; class Magnoliopsida; order Alismatales; family Araceae; genus Amorphophallus; species Amorphophallus konjac. The sequence goes on along the minus strand of CM040118.1, from coordinate 156,126,927 downwards.
CTCGGATAACACGGATGTTCTGTGATGATTCTGAAACAAGATCTGGTCCAAGCCACTGTTTCTCACCTACCTCATCCCAACACAACGGGGAACGACAACTTCTACTATATAGTGCTTCAAAAGGAGCCATCTGAATGCTAGACTGATAGCTGTTATTGTAAGCGAATTCAATTAATGTCAAATGCTCACTCCAATTACCACCGAAATCAATCATGCAAGCTCGCAACATATCTTCCACTATCTGATTGGTTCTTTCAGTCTGTCCATCTGTCTGTGGATGAAAAGCAGTACTGAAATTCAGACGAGTACCCAAAGACTCTTGCAGTCCCTTCCAGAAATGTGAAGTAAATCTGGGGTCTCGATCAGATACTATATTCACTGGGATACCATGCAATCTCACCACTTCCTTTATATACAAGGCAGCCAATACATCAATCGTCCACTTGGACTTAATTGGTAAGAAATGAGCCGACTTTGTCAATCGATCGACAATCACCCATATCGCATCAAATCCACCACGAGTCCTAGGTAGACCCATAATTAAATCCATGCCAATGCTTTCCCACTTCCATTGGGGTATGTCGAGTGGTTTCAATTTCCCTGCTGGTCTAAAATGTTCGGCCTTAACTTGCTGACATACCAAACATCTGCTCACAAAATCTGCAACTTCTCTTTTCATATTCGGCCACCAAAAGGACCTTTTCAAATCTCGGTACATCTTAGTGCCTCCAGGATGAATGGTATATCTGGATCTATGAGCTTCCTCAAGAATTTTGTTCTTTATTGTAGCCTCATCCGGAACACAAGTTCTGCCTTTAAATAATAATCTACCATCATCGGCCAACATGAAGTCAGGTCTGCTGCTCAAGCTTCCCTTGATCTCTACCAACTCGGGGTCATTATCTTGCAAGGACTTGATCTCTATCAATAATTCAGGTTTAAGTTGAATCTGAGCAATCAAGATCCGATCATTGTCAATATTAAGATCCAGACTAGATAATTGTTCCAACAACCTCCATTCTTGTAACATGAGACTTGACAATCTAGCTACCGGCTTCCGGCTTAATGCATCTGCCACAACATTACCTTTGCCAGGATGATACTCAATCGAGAAGTCGAAGTCTTTCAAGTACTCCAACCATCTCCGCTGCCTCATGTTGAGTTCCTTCTGAGAAAATAAATACTTCAAACTCTTATGATCTGAGAACGCTGTAAAGGTTTCTCCATACAAGTAATGCCTCCATATCTTCAAAGCAAACACGACTGCAGCAAGTTCCAAATCATGAACAGAATAATTATCTTCGTGCTTCCTCAACTGTCTAGAGGAATAGGCAATCACCTTCCCATGCTGCATGAGTACACAGCCTAAGCCAATACCTGATGCATCAGTATAAACAACAAATCCTCCTTCACCAGAAGGTAAAGCCAAAACAAGTGCAGTAGTCAAACACTCCTTCAGAGTCTGAAAGCTTCGCTGACAATCATCTGACCAATCAAACTTATTCTTCTTGCGGGTTAATCTTGTCATAGGTACTGCAATCTTGGAGAAATCTTGAATAAATCTTCGATAATAACCTGCCAGGCCTAGAAAACTTCTAACTTCTGTCACGCTAGTAGGCTGTTCCCAATTCTTCACTGCCTCAAACTTCGAAGGATCAACAGAAATACCGTTCTTCGTAATGATATGTCCTAGAAAGGACACCTCTTGCAGCCAGAACTCACACTTACTGAACTTAGCATATAGTTGATGATCTCTCAACAGTTGCAATGCCATTCTCAGATGCTCAGCATGCTCCTCCTCATTCTTAGAATAAATCAGGATGTCATCAATAAATACCACGACCCACTGATCAAGATAGGGCCGAAATGCATTGTTCATCAACTGCATGAAAGCTGCTGGAGCATTCGTTAGACCAAAAGGCATAACGATAAATTCAAAATGACCATACCTGCTGCGGAAAGCTGTTTTATAAATATCCTCTTCCTTAATCCGCAACTGGTGATATCCAGATCGAAGATCGATCTTAGAGAAATATTGAGCTCCCGCTATCTGGTCAAATAACTCGTCAATCCTCGGCAAGGGATATTTGTTCTTGACAGTCTGCTGGTTTATTTGCCGATAATCAAAGCACAACCTCATCGAACCATCTTTCTTCCTGACGAACAACACAAGGGCTCCCCACGGAGAAGTACTAGGACAAATAAAACCCTTCTCGAGTAATTCCATCAGTTTCTGCTTCAGTTCCCTCAGTTCCGCAGGAGACATACGATAAGGAGCCTTAGAAATAGGAGCTGTGCCAGGAATAAGATCAATAGAAAAGATAACTTCCCGCTCAGGCGGAAGTCCTGGTAATTCCTCTGGAAAGACATCAGGAAAATCTCGGACAACAGGAATGTCCTTGATCTCAATCTGTTGCTCAGGGGTTGCACAAACAAATGCTAGAAATGCCTCACACCCATGCCTCAAAAGCTTATTAGCTCGAAGAGCCGAGATGAGCGGTACGGAGTTATGGTGCTTGACTCCCGTAAAAGATAAACCAGAATATCCAGTAAAAGTCACTAAGCTAGAACTACAGTGAACATTGGCCTCATACTTGGCCAACCGATCTGCTCCTAGGATTACATCATAATCCTTCATATCCATGCAGACCAAATCTACTGGAAAGTTCTGTTCACCAATCATAACCTTACTAGAAGGATAGAAATACTGGATTGTTGATCTAGTGCCAATAGGGGTTGAAATCTCTAACGGAGTATTCATCAAAACAGGTTCCACAACTAATGACTTAGCAAATCTCCGAGAAATAAATGAATGTGTTGCACCAGTATCAAAGAGAGCAAATGCGGGCTTATCGATTATAGTAAGGGTACCTTCGACGAGTCCGCCATCATCAGAAATCCCAGTTTCATCTTCATGTAAAGCTTGAAGCTTGCCTTGTGGTTTCTTGAAGACTAGAGGTTTTGCCGGTGTAGCTTGTTCCGATATGAGAGGACAATTGGGGATACGGTGCTCCTTGCTTCCACATCGCAAACAGGCGCCTTGCTTGCGCCAGCACTCCTCTATCTTGTGACCCGAACGATCACAATAGTTGCACACGCCCTTGAATGGAACAATAGGGCCAGGCTTCTTATCTTCATGCCTCGACATCTTGCCCTTCCACGATCCGGACCCGCTTCACGAACCAGGTCCACTAACAGGCCTCTTCTTGGCATACCCGGGTTTGACACTCCCGGAACCCGTAGGTAATTCTTTCTTGGTGCCTTTCCCACGGATTCTCTCCGTCATCTCAAGAGTATCCTCTAGAACTTGCGCTTTCCTTACCATCTCATAATAAGTGGAAATCTTCATCGGTGCCAATTGGTTGATATAATGAAGCTTCAAACCATTGAGAAAGCGCTTCGCCTTCATCTTCTCGGTGGAAATGAGATGTATAGCATATCGAGAAAGTCGTGCAAATTGAGCCTCATACTCTGCCACGGACAAACCTCGCTGTTTCAAGGCCGCGAACTCTGCCGCTTTCTTCTCTTGCACTCTATCAGAAAAATACTTGCTGTTGAAGAATTCTTCGAACTCTTCCCACATAACTTGCCGATCACCGAGAGTTGCCTTGATAGAATCCCACCAAGTACGTGCATCATGTTCCAGTTGAAATGTGGACAAAAGGACACGCTCCTAGTTGGTGCATTGCATAACTTCAAAGATTCTCCCCATCTCATCTAGCCAGTGCTCGGCTTGGTCAGGGTCAGTCGAACCAGTGAATCTAGGCGGGTTCATTCCGCGGAAGTTCCGGTATAGATCACCGGTGCCATGCGGTGCCGCTCCTGCCTGAGCTACTTGCTGAAGGGCCTGAGTAAGGCCTTGCACCGTACGCTGTAGGTTCCTCCATTCAGCACGATCAGCTGCCATCTACACGAGAAATAGATTACTTAGGTTTAATCAAGATAAATAATTACACGATTAAGAAACGATCTTAACCCAAGTTTCTACCCATTCTCACCAGGTCAGGTCCTAGACTTTTACAAGGTTAGGGATCTAATGCACCTAGACACGACCAAAAACTCGGTACCTGGCGGAGGTAATCGGTCTGAAGACCACTCGCGCAAGTGTGTGACCTTCCCGATAGGCGTAGCCTAACGTTTGGACAACACCTTTTGATATACCGATTATTGGGATGCAATGCAAGAAAACCTAAAACTTAGGAAATCGAGGAATGTGAAACCTAGGCTCTGATACCAACTAAACTGTCACGCCCCGAACAAGGCGGAAATATCGGGACGTACAGTTAGGGACATGCTGGCAAGAGAGAGAACTAATCTAAAATAATACACAAGTGCTACAAGGTGGAAATACTAAATGATCATTAACAAACCACAACTGATACAATAACCTCAAGTTCAACTTAATACAACTAGAATAATCAACCACTAAAACTCAATAACATGACTGAGACTAAAAGCTCTCCAAAACACAACTAAAGAAAGATAACACACTACTAACACACTAGAACTGATACACTCAAGACATCACTCATGCCCTTCCCCATCGGTAAGCGCGTCACCTGAAAAGCCTGGAAAGGGGGGAAAACACAACTATGAGCTGACGCTCAGTAGGAAATAACAGACAGGTATAAGTGATTAACAGTTTAATTACATTTTAAAATGTCATGCTACAAATGATAAAAACAATAAAAAGATAACGATGATATCACGAAACGAAATTCAAAGATCTTGCAAGGTCAAGAAATATAATGAATAGAATAGTAAGATAAGAATTTACTACAGGAGATAACGATAAAAAGTTGGCCATATCAAGTCAATTCAAGTCATGTCAAGCACGTATGTAATTTCATTTCCACGTCCAAGTAATGAGCAAGTAAAGTAACCACAAGTAGAGTATAGAACAGTGACGAGTGGAAAGTGAAAAGTAGTAGAAAGTAATGTAGAGAGTAGTGGAGAGAGTAGTGGACAGTCCTAGATTTAACACATGTCAAGTACTGGTGCCAAATGCCACACCTAGTCATTCACCTCCCCGGGGGTACACGTAGTGTTCGGGCGCTCTTCCCAGGACCAGACCGAGCCCTTAATTGTTTGCTAGGCATTGATTTCTTTGGATCAAAGATCCCACGAATCTAGACTTCCACAGTTTATGGCCAGAATTCCAAGGTTTAAACTAAGTAGCAATAACAACTTCACGTAGGAAAGAGATTCATTTCCAGAATTTCAAGGTAAGTATAATCATCAAGGAGATTGAAACCAAGTCACAACAAGAGTTAATCGTGCTGCGCTACTGTAAAACAGCAGCAATCAAACAAGCTAATCAACATATTAATCCTAATCACCAAGTTAAGATATCATGATTAACCATTATCATTTGCATTAAGACAATTGCCAAGAAGCTGATTCAAGATGATAAGGCAAAGAACAACTCCCACAGGAGTGAAATAGAATGCATTAACAGAGATTTAGTTACACCATTAACCACTAATTATGTGGGTTTCTATTTAATCTTGTATGCATTGAAATGAAGATGATAAACGGTGTGTTTTTACACTAAGTTTGTATGTATGGACCAATGTTAATTGAAATTAAAAAGGGTACATGAATAGGTCATTAGTTCCTCAAAAATGTAGTTTTCAATGTGATTAGGTTGAATGGATTGATTTCCCAATGATCCGGATTGATCCCCGGGTCAAAAACATCATTAATGGGGTCATACAGGGCATGGGTCGACCCATTGGGTCGACCCCTGGCATTCCAGGAGCCTTCCTAGGTGTGGGTCGACCCATTGGGTCGACCCCTCAAAAAAAAAGCTTCATGGGTCGACCCATTGGGTCGACCCCCTTCACTGGGTGCATGGGTCGACCCCATGGGTCGACCCCTGCACTTCCAGAAGCGACGGTTGATTCCGTAAACCATGAAAACTCAATGATTTGGGGTCTAAATGAGTTGGGATTTTAACCAAATGCTCTAGGGTTCTTAATATACATACTAAGGTCATAAAACAAGAGATTAAAACAAGAAATTTGCTGAAAACTCAATCGAATCACAACCTATTTATGATGAATACATGAAGAACCTAGTTCTTGACATGCGTCTACTAAAACGTAAATTTCTCTCAATATACACAACGGAATTTGGGGCTTTTTATATCAAAAGAAAGCTAACTTAATGATGAATCCAACCATATACTATAAGCCATATGTGGATCAAGTTATCTAATCCAAAAATAGCCCGAAAATCAAGCTTCTACTTGAAGAACATAATATACATCAAATTCTAGACATGCTCTTACTAAAAATCAAAATTCTCCAAGTATGCTCAATGAAATTTGGGGCTTCCTACGTTAAATGAAAGCTAACAACATGCTGATTACATCATGTAAGTTAATTAGAGTTTGGTTGTTAGATCCTACCTCAAATCGGAGAGAGAAAACTCAAACCCTAGGATGAAGAACACTTGGATAGCACCTCACAAAAAGCTCGATTTCTCCACGGACACCTAATGAAAATTGGGGCTTTTGCCACCAATGGATAGAGCTCGATGAGAGGAACAATTTGCTATACTCATGATCAAGATTTGGTTGAGAATTCCTACCTCAATCGATGGATCAAAGAAGGATGAAGGGAAGCCAACGGCTTGCTGACCCACCTCCACAAATCAAACTAGATCTCTCTAGATCCAAAATTTCAGGGAACCCCACAGCAGCCAAATGAAAGAAGACTCTTAGGGCTTCATTTTGATAGCTCATAGAGCTTCTGGAGCCTTCTGAATTGGGAGTATTCGCTGCTGCAAGCTACGTGTTTAGAAACGGCGCCGAAATCCTTGACTTGACCAAACTATGTCGGCAGCACGTTTTGGGACTAAGTTTACCTCAAATTGATTGAGGGTAAATATTCCTTTATGTAATACCTTTCATTTGCCTCTGGAATCACCCCATTTGGTTGAGAAACAAGCTCGAACTTGATGTTCAAAGTTTGGGTGAATAGTGAATACGAATTTGGATTAGGTGGGTTGTAAGTTAGGCTTAATCTACTGATTAGGCCTAGATAATGATTTAATTAGGCTTACTCCAAGAAGATAAAAGTGTTAGTAGAAGCATCTATTATTTAATTACTATTTTTATGAATTTTTATATGGTAGATAAAATTCCACTTCTACTATTCCGTAATTAATTAAATATTAAGTTCAGAAGACTTAGTTTGCTAATTCGACTTAATAAACGATTTTATTAGGCTTAATTGTAGAAGACAAAGTTGATAAAAAAAATTAATTCTACAAGATGTGATTTTTGGGGATTTTTAGAAAATAGTAGAAAAATGACTTATTCTATTAATTAATTAATTAATCTAATTAATTTGGATAATTCTCATTAATTCGAATAACTTCAAATAAATTCCAAATAATTACAAATAACTTTCTAAATAAATTTCTAAAGAATTTCGGATCTTACATTCTCAGTCCATTTGGATTTATCCTTCGACAGTTTGTATGAGCCGTGAGTCATTACCTTCCACAAATCAGGATCGGTTGTCCTTACATACCGATGCAACTTTTCCAGCCATGGGCTAAAGTCATCATCTCTGAATATCGGTGGATGAGCCATCGAGAGATGAGTTAGACAATTGAGATAGTTAAGAGGTGCACCGGAATCAGTAGAAGTACAGCAAAACACCAGCTCAGAAAAACTGAAGCACCGAGACCAGATGAGCAAATCGAGACACTAAATCGGTGAAACAAAACACAGAACACCAGAAACCCACTCTGAAATGCACCAAAAACTAGCAGGATCCTCTGCAGATTGTTAGATCTGTTAGGTCAGAGACCCGCTCTGATACCAAGTGTTGGGTTCGGTGCGTTCGATTCAGAGGGGGGTGAATGAATCTCCCCTTTAAAAAGTTTACCCAATTAAAGTCTAATGCTCAGAACTGCGGAAATCAGATTTACTAAGTCAACTGATATGCTTATAGATGAACTGATGAAGAGCTAATCAAACTTCTGTTAAACCAATAAAAAAATATGCAAAGTGCACCTATGCATTCATCTAGCGCTAATCAGATAGATGAAATCAAACCACAGTGCACAAATGGTTTTTAGGTGGTTCGGTCCTCCAGACCTACGTCCACCCCACACTCAAACCTGAGTGTGACTTCCCGCTGACTCACAGCTTGAACCGCTGGGCATCACAGCTTGCCTACAAACTACTGAGCCTCACAGCTTGCTATCCGAGGTATCCACCTCACCCCGCAGAGCCTCACAGCTTGCTGTTCGAGGAATCCACCTCGCCCGCTGAGCAACACAGCTTGCTGTCCAGAGGAATCCTCCTCTGCAAAACCGCTGACTAACAGCTTGATAAAAGGTTCAAAAGAAAAAACACAAAAGATGAAACAAACATCGACTGAAAGCTGTAAATGAAGCACAAACAATATGGCTCTCAAAAGTGCTGACTGGAGTGGATCTGATCCAACTTCCAGTATGAACGATCTTCAGGTAAGCTCCTCTTCCTCTCTCTATCTGTCTTTCTCTTTCTTCTTCTCAACTCACGCTCTCTCTTTCTCTTTCTTTTTCTTCTTCTTCTCTGCTCTCGATCTCTCACTCTCTTTTTCTTTCTCTTCTTATTCTTCTGGATCGTGCAGGCTATCTTCTCTCTATTTCTGCCCCTTCTATCACGATCAGTCTTCTTCTGATGAAGAAGGCTTCCTTTCATAGCAGCAGCAGACAGATAGGGCGTGTGCTCTCCTCGATTCCCGCCCAAATGTTTTGGCCACCTGTCATCATCCTGTCAGCCCTTCTAGCATCGGATCACGTGCCCAACCATTAAGCTCCTCGAGCAGCAGCTCTATCAGTCAGTCAAAAGGAGTATCAGCTTAAGACAATAAAACCCTGTACAGACTTAATTCACGCAAGCAACGCTGAAGCATGTACAAACTTCATGTATGTAAGACTAAGGCATTGTACAGACTTTGTGAATGCAACACTGAAGCATGTACAGACTTCAGGTATGCAAGGCTATGGCATGTTCAGACTTCAGACTTTGTGAATGCAAAGCTAAGGTTATGAGTGTATAGACTTTGCATGCGTGCTACATCAATGTGCAAACTTAGAATGCAGCAATGTGCAGACTCTGCTTTGAACGATGCACAATGTATAGACTTGCTAAGGCACTGTGTGCAGACTCTGCGTGCGATGTGCAAACAATGTTCAGACTTGCTAAAATGATGTATGAGCATAGCAGCACACAATGTGCAGACTACGTGCAATGCATAGACTTGTTAAACGATGCACACACATAGATACAATGTATAGACTTGGAATGCAGCAAAGTATAGACTTGGAGTGCTGGCAGACGAAGTATAGAGACGCTAAGTGAGACGCTATACAGACTTTCAGCAACACACGATGTACAGACTTTCTAGGCATGAAGGCAACGGTTGCACAAACTTGCTAGGCATGAAGGCAACCGCTGTGCAGACTTCGTGTGCAGTGGCCAAACAATGTACAGACTTGATTTCGTGCATCAGTGTATAGACTTGCTCAGCCTGAAGCATGGCAATGTACAGACTTCGGACATTACAGAAGAATGTGTAGACTTGAAGTGAATGCATGGACTATGCACAACGAATGTATAGACTTAGCATGAGACGCTAAGTGAGACGGTGTGTGCACTGTAACGGATGTATAGACTTTAAGTGCATGAGACGCTACATGAGACGATGTAATGTATAGACTTGAGCGCTTTGTGAGACACACTGTGAGACGCTTCATGAGACAGAAGGCTGTACAGACTTTGAGTGAATGCAAGCTACAGTGCAATGTATAGACTTTGATGATGTAGTATGCACAGTATAGACTTTAAATGAGACTGTACAGACTTGGTCCGATGTATAGTGCAATGTGTAGACTTTGACGATGTATAGACTTTGCAAGAGACGCTAAGTGAGACGGTGCGCAATGTATAGTCTTAGCATGATGCATAGACTGTACTGACTTCTATGAATGTAAAGACTTGTTGAGACACACCATGATATGATGCACACTAACAGACTGCAATGTGTAGACTTGTGACAATGTGCAGACTTGCTAGTGCATGATGTGCAAACGTTGCAGTGTATAGACTATATGGCGTGCATGCTACAATGTGTGGACTTTGTGCACAGACAATGTATGGACTTTGAATTAACGAGTATGCATTGTATAGACTTATGCATTGAGTATAGAACACTGCATGACCTAGCACACTCATGCATTCTCCACAGAATAGATTAGACATATGCATTCATGTGATGACTCAATGTGTTGTTCTTAGCAAAATAATATGGTGACTCATTCATGTTGCTATCATTAAAATAAAACATAATCATCAAAGCACAAGGGGCACAACATCTTTCTACAGACTGAGGCTTATAAACCTTGAACCATTAATGTTTTAAAGGGTCTCAAACAAGTCTCGAATAAAAGAATGTTAATTTTAATATCTTAAAAATCCATGAGTTACTCTTCTCTTGATTTTATCATTGAAAAACCCTTCTGAAAACATCTCCATCCTAAACCGGTTTAACATGTACCCTACTTGAACCGCCGGTTGAAAGGTTTTTTAAAACTCACTCGCTGAGGTCGATGTGAGTATTCTCATCTCGTCATCTCCAGCCGTTCTCCCTAGGGCTCCGGTGAACTCTTTCTCTCCCATTTCCACCGGACCCTGTCGGCTACAACATCTCTGATAGGTCATCTTCCGTCACCGGAGACCTTCCTCTATGCCCAAAACACTTCTTCTCTCCTTCTTCCAACAGAGTATGGTCCCTTCGACCACTCATAACCAGAGCAAATCTATCGCCGCACAAAAGAGACCACCGGCAACCTCCTTAACGCGGATTGAGCCTAGGTCTAAGATGGCTCACGACCGTGAAGCTACCGCCACTGCTGGGAAAAGAAAGAGACAGTCACAAGAATAGCTGCAAGAAAGCCTCGTCAGAGAACAAGTGACCGAGCAGCAGGTTAGAAAGCATAGAGTTTCTGAGTCTAAGAAAAGATAAAATGCTCCACCGTCACTGGAAGTCCACCACTAGTCATCACATGAAGAGGAGCAATCTGACAACTTCAAGATATTGTTCCCAAGGTACATCAACATTCATGACCATGAGTTGCTCGACAATTTTCCTGAGTTGATGACAATAATAGAGTTTCAGGGATGGACTAAATTTGTGAGTAAATACAAAGTTTACTACCCCAAGTTGGTCAAACAATTTTACAAAAACCTTAGATATGATCTAGGGATTCCAAAACTCTGGACGTTTGTGAAAGGAATAGAAATTGAATTGACAAAGTCCTTGCTTCACAAATCTTTACGCATTCCAGAAGGTGGTGTAGAGGAATCAGATCTTCAATATGATGAACATGAGGCCTACACCATCATGACTAAAAATCCTTATAATCCAAATGATGTGAGCCAAACATACTTGTCAGGCTTCAACACCAACACATTCCCACCCTTGAAGCGTTTGATTCATCACATTTTCACTACCATAATTACTCCTTAGGGTGGAGGTAGAAGCAGGCTGACAGAGACCCAAAGATTTTTGTTATACTACCTGTTTAATAATATGAAAGTATGTCTTCCTGATATCACGATACAAATCATTGGACACAGCAAAGATGCTGGAAGACATTTGCCATATGCAGCACACCTTACAGCTATATTCAAAAGGAAAAAGATACCTTTGGGGGATGAGAAAATCCATGATATACCCATTACTAATATCTACAGCATGGACTTTCTCAAAAAAATACATGAGATTTAAAGTTATTCATGGAAGAGTTCAGAGAGAATTGCATAGCTCTCAAGTACAGCAATCAGAGGAACCTCAACAGCAGCAACAGCAGCAATAGGAACACGAACATATTACCAAAGCACCACATGTAGTGTAACGCCTCGAGATCCGATTCCCAAGTTATCGGCATATTTTTTTTCTTTTCTTCCATCGGACCTCGAGACATTACGTCATATGTATCGAGGAAGCACAGATTTATATATCAATGTATATACGTAAGAGAGAGAGAAACCATAGTCACAAGAGATGTAAATAACATTACAACCATTCATATTTCAAAGGCTACATGTCCATTGCACAATCACATATGAGTCCATACAAGGTCACCAACCCACAACTCGCCATAAAAAGAAGATAGATATCCGTAGCCTACCCTGACGTAGGCAAAACTGAACTACATCTCGGCAGCCACCGCCTCCTCGACCTCCTCTACAGCGTCCCCTAAAATGTGTGTCACATAGGGGGTGGTGTGTGTGATGCTTAGTAGGCAGCCTAATCAAATCGGGGCTTAACTCACATTCACATAACAAATATGTATACTTAATTCAACGATCATAACAAAAGTATAATTTCGACGATCATAGCAAAAGTGTGCAAAGGACCCATATGATCTCTCTAAAATCCTATGTAGCGATCCTTAATATCAATAAAGAATTCAGGGATAATGGGGCAAAGAAGGGAAACCAATTGGGTCAAGCTTGATGAAATTCCTTGAAGTAGAATGACCGTCAGTCGACCAAAACTAGGTCGTCGATCGACCGAGCTGTAACAATTTATAGACCGGCCAACACTGGCAAATTCGGTCAACCGAAATGCCCAGGTCGGTCGATCGAACCCTGCTACAATCTAACAACAGCAGTTCAAAAAAAGGAAACCAGATGTTACTTCATGATCCATTCATTTCCTTCTACTTAAAATAATTTATACGTGAAAATACATGTTCATTGGCTAACTTATAAGATACCCATGCATGTACCAAAACCATGGTGGATGATTAGTTTACACATTACCACATGTTCATGAGTTTCACATTCTTGTTATTCGTGGAACTGAATAGTTCCCTCAAACACAGGAGGCCCACAAACACACAAATGAATGAAAGAGTACTGTGCAGACCCGAGAGTGAACTCCCAGCTAGACTCCTGAGGCCCACAGCGTTCTGTGGCGTTACGTATCGCCGTCCCACAGAACAATCGGCCGAATCATTGGATTTCAACCAGGGCGTTACGTATCACCATCCCCTGGGTTCTTTTTCTTCCGTTGCGTTATGTATCATCGTCCCGCCGGAGTGACCGAAGTCCAACCTCACAGAATGCTGTTGTTCTCCACTCATAACGTTCATATCATATTCGCATTCACATTCCACTCATAACATCCTAACATAAAAGTGCGCCCACTCACATCTATGATCGGGTAGATGAAGGGTCACCTCTATTCAAACCGAGGAGGTGCACGGCATTAACTCCTCTTCAACCAGCAACCTTGGGGACTAGAACGGAGGAGAAATAACGTTAATCTTGAGAAAATCATAACCCATGATAGGATTGATGAAATTAGATGAAACCACATCCCAAGATTAGATATGGAAGTCCTCTTGATCTCATCTGAAGATGTCCCAACCCATAAATGCCTGGACACTAGATTTATACTCGAACTATCTCGGGCTACCGAAAGGTCACGATTGGAATGAGGGAGAATAAATGTTAATTTTGCAAAAATCGTAACTCATACTAGAATTGGTGGAAATCGATGAAACTATGTCCCACAGTTAGATCTGGAAGTCCTATTGATTTCATATGAAGACGTCCCAACCTATAAATGCCTGGACACCAGAGTTATACTCGAACTATATCGGGCTACCGAAGGGTCATGATTGGAATGAGGGAGAATAAATGTCAATCTTGAGAAAATCAGAACTCATGCTAGGGTTGATAAAATTTGATGAAATCACCTCCCAAAGTTAGATCAGGACGTTCTCTTGATTTCATTTGAAGATGTCCCAACTCAAATCCTAACATAAAAGCACGCCCACTCACATCTATGACCAGGTAGACGAAGGGTCACCTCTGTTCAAACCGAGAAGGTGCACGGCATTAACTCCTCTTCAACTAGCGACCTTCGGGGCTGGACTGAGCCTTGTAGGACGTGGGAAAAGCCTTTTGGAGGCTAGAAATCTATATAAAGAGGTAGGTTTCAAGGGTAGTAAGCCTTTAGCAACCCCCATTCTCAATTTTCTACCATCTACGATTCCTCTTGTGTAAGAAAAAGAGGTGAGGGACCTTGGCCCTGCGTAGGAGGATGATCCTGCAGTTCCTAGGACGTCGGGCGAAGTCTTGGGAGGATCTGGGGTGTGGATCTCATCCCCGGGTTGTCAATTTAGCACTTCAAGGTAGGCACCTAACCTCAAATCTTAGGAGGGACAACGATGTATTATAACAATTTCTAAATAGTTTCTATACACTAAAGTGGGGCATATGGGATTCACGGGATCGATTGCCATGATTATTTTTACTCGTCCTTCCATTAATTTAGGTGTTTTCCGGAGGTTCCTCTCAGTTTTATCAAAAATCTGGGTCACTGCTCTAAGTGTATTGACCTGCCCGTTGGACAGGTCGACCCCACCTCTTTAAGAGGACTGGCAGTGTCAACACTACCCTATGGACGTGTCAACACCACCCTGTGGACAGGTCGACACCACCTCTTTCAGAGGGCTGGCAGTGTCAACACCACCCTGTGGACAGATCGACACCACCCTTGGATATGTCAACACCACCTCTTTCAGAGGGCTGGCAGTGTGAACACCACCCTGTGGACAGGTCGACACCACCAGCTGGACAGGTCGACACCACCCTTGGACAGGTCGACACCACCCTTGGGCAGGTCGACACACTGTGACTCTGTCCCAATTTCCAGAATCCTAGAAAGGGAGAGTTTTGAGAGGCCATTTTGATTCAGAAAAATCTGAAAACATGGAAAATGGTAGAACGCTAAGTTAATAACCCACTGTAAAAATTTCGTGCACACAGAAATTCCACACTTATAGTTATGGTTCTTTTCCTATGCATATGTAAATAAACCTGTCTTTTTATACAGTAACCTGATCATGCTCTATTTCACATCGAGTAAGCTTCTGATTGTGATTTGTCCACTTAAACCATTTGGAAGCATGCTTGCTATGATAAAGTATCATACTAGTATTTGTAAAAAAAAATGAGTATGAATGTGAATTCGAATATGATATGAACGTTATGAGTGGCAAACAGCAGCATTCTGTGAGGTTGGACTTCGGTCCCTCCTCCGGGACGGCGATACGTAACGCCGCGGAAGAAAAAGAACCCAGGGGACGGCGATACATAACGCCCTGGTTGGAATCTGATGATTCGGCCGATTATTTTGTGGGACGGCGATACGTAACACCACAGAACACTGTGGGCCTCAGGAGTCTAGGTGGGAGTTCACTCTCGGGTCTGCGCAGTACTCTTTCATTCGTTTGTGTGTGTGTGTGTGGGCGTCCTATGTTTGCGGCAACTATTCGGTTCCACGAATAACAAGAATGTAAAAGTCATGAACATGTGGTCATGTGTAAACTAATCATCCACAGTGGTTTTGGTTCATGCATGGGTATCTTATAAGTTAGCCAATGAACATGTATTTTCACGTATAAATTATTTTATGTAGATGGTAATGAATGGATCATGAAGTAACATATGGTTTCCTTTTTCTGAACTGCTGTTGTTAGATGGTGCAGGGTTCAGTCGACCGACCTGGGCATTTCGGTCGACCGAATTTGCCAGTGTTGGCCAGTCTGTAAATTGTTACAGCTCGGTCGACCGATGGCCTAATTTCGGTCGACTGATGGCCGTTCTACTTCCAAGAATTTCATCAAGCTTGACCCACTTGGTTTCCCTCCTTTGCCCCATTATGCTTGAATTCTTGATTGATCTTAAGGATCGCTATGTAGGATTTTAGAGAGATCATATGGGTCCTTTGCACACTTTTGCTATGATCGTCGAAATTATACTTTTGTTATGATCGTTGAATTAAGTATACAGATTGGTTATATGAATGTGAGTTAACCCCCGATTTGATTAGGCTACCTACTGAGCATCACACTCACCCCCCCTATGTGACACACGTTTCAGTGGACGCTGTAGAGGAGGTCGAGGAGGGGGCTGCTGCCGAGGAGTAGTTCAGTTTTGCCTACGTCAGGGTAGGCTACGGATATGTATCTTCTTGTTATGGCTAGTTGTGGGTTGGTGACCTTGTATGGACTCATATGTAATTGTGCAATGGACATGTAGCCTTTGAAATATGAATGGTTGTAATGTTATTTACATCTCTTGTGATTATGGTTTCTCTCTCTCTTGCGTATATACATTGATATATAAATCTGTGCTTCCTCGATACGTATGACGTAATGTCTTGAGGTACGATGGAAGAAAAGAAAAAAAAATATGACCATAACTTGGGAATCGGATCTTGGGGCGTTACAGAGTGGTATCAGAGCACGAGAGATAAACCATGGTTACAACCATTCCAATTGCCCAAGTAGTAGAAGAAGAGGTAGGCTAGAGTGAAAAAGGGTAGAGTATATTTAGAACCCATTTTAAACAAACCCTCATAGGTAATAATTGAAACTGTAAGGATTTAAGGGACATATTAAGTTAGGTTCTAATGAATATCCATGTATAGGTCACTAAGGAGCAGAAGATGATGGGCAAAAGGCCTAGGCAGGCAGAAGGGAGGCAGGATCAGGCAAAGGTGGTACGTTAGAAGTCGATACCAAGGAACAGGCCGGGGGTTCCATTCTGTGTCCATTGTAAATTCACCCATCCGGGGCAGGAGTGCTGGAGGGCAGATGGCAAGTGCTATGGATGCGGCGAGGACGGACATTTTGCGAGGGACTGCCCTAAGAAGGCTCAGTAAAAGTCAGTACCACAGTAGGGGAAGATTCAATATAGAGGGCACATTTATGCACTGATGCAAGAAGAGGCAGACGATACCCCTACCATGGCTGAAGGTACACTTCTTGTGGATAATGTTATGCAAAGGTTTTATTCGACCCCGGGGGCTACACACACATTTATACCCACTAACTTTGCCAAGCAACTGAAGAATAGACCCCAAGTCACATTCTTCGGGGAAATGGTAGTTAGTACACCAACTGAGAAATAAGTCCACACCAAGCTTATGATCCCTACCTTAGAGGTCAAAATCAATGACATCGGGCCTTTTGAGATTTTACAAAAGGTTGACGATGTGGCTTTTCGACTAGCACTTCCGCCCGCTCTGTCGCATGTACATCCGGTCTTTCACGTCTCTATGCTCAGGAAATATGTCCGAGATGTCTCACATGTTATAGAGTACGAGCCCCAAGTGGGTCAAGCTTGATGAAATTCCTGGAAGTAGAACGGCCGTCGGTCGACTGAAACTAGGCCATCGGTCGATTGAGCTATAACAACTTACAGACCGGCCAACATTGGCAAATTCGGTCGACCGAAATGCCCAGGTCGGTTGACCGAACCCTACTACAATCTAACAACATCAGTTCCTAAAAAGGAAACCAGATGTTACTTCATGATCCATTCATTACCATCTACTTAAAATAATTTATACATGAAAATACATGTTCATTGGCTAACTTATAAGATACCCATGCATGTACCAAAACCATGGTGGATGATTAGTTTACAGATTAACACATGTTCATGAGTTTCACATTCTTGTTATTCGTGGAACCGAATAGTTGCCGAAAACACAGTAGGCCCGCACACACACAAACGAATGAAAGAGTACTGCACAGACCCAAGAGCGAACTCCCACCTAGACTCCTGAGGCCCACAACATTTTAATGCGTTACGTATCACCATCCCCTAGGTTCTTTTTCTTTCGCGGCGTTATGTATCGCCGTCCCGCGGGAGGGACTGAAGTCCAACCTCACAGAATGTTGTTGTTTTCCACTCATAACGTTCACATCATATTTGCATTCACATTCATACTCAATTTTTTTACAAATACTAGTATGATACTTTATCATAGAAAGCATGCTTCCAAATGGCTTAAGTGGACAAATCACAATCATAAGCTTACTCGATGTGAAATAGAGCATGATCAGGTTACTGTATAAAAAGATAGGTTTATTTCTAGGTTACTCGTGCATAGGAAAAGAACCATAACTACAAGTGCGGAATTTCTGTGAGCCCAAAATTTTTACAGTGGGTTACTAACTTAGCCTTCTACCATTTTCCATTTTTTCAGATTTTTCTGAATTAAAATGGCCCCTCAAAACTCTCTCTTTCTAGGATTTTGGAAATTGGGATAGAGTCACAGTGTGTCGACCTACCCAAGGGTGGTGTCGACCTGTCCAAGGGTGGTGTCGACCTGTCCACAGGGTGGTGTTGACACTGCCAGCCCTCTGAAGGAGGTGGTGTTGACCTGTCCAAGGGTGGTGTCGACCTGTCCAACTAGTGGTGTCGATATGTCCACATGGTGGTGTTGACACTGCCAGCCCTCTGAAAGAGGTGGTGTTCACCTATCCAAGGGTGGTGTCAACCTATCCATAGGGTGGTGTTGACACGTCCACAGGGTAGGGTTGACACTGTCAATGCTCTGAAAGAGGTGGTGTCGACCTGTCCAAAGGGCAGGTCGACAGACTCAGTGCTGTGACCCAGATTTTTGATAAAACTGAGAGGAACCTCATGAAAACACCTAATTTAATGGAAGGACGAGAAAAAATAAACATGGCAATTGATCCCGTGAATCCCATATGCCCCACTTTAGTGTATAAAAACTATTTAGGAATTTTTATAATGCATCGTTGTCCCCCCTATGATTTGAGGTTAGGTGCCTACCTTGAAGTGCTAAATCGACGACCCGGGGAAGAGGTCCACACCCCAGACCTTCCTACGCTTCTCCTTTTCGATCCGGGGATGAGATCCACACCCCAGATCCTCCCAAGACTTCACCCGAGGTCCTAGGAACTGCAGGATCATCCTCCTACGTAGGGCCAAGGTCGCTCACCTCCCTTTCTTACACAAGAGGAACCGTAGATGGTAGAAAATTGAGAAATGGGGTTGCTAAAGGCTTACTACCCTTGAAACCTACCTCCTATTATTGATTTCTAGTCTCCCAAAGGATTTTCCCATGTCCTACAAGGCTCAGTCCAGCCTCCAAGGTCACTGGTTGAAGAGGAGTTAATGCCATGCACCTCCTCGGTTTGAACAGAGGTGACCCTTCGTCTACCTGGTCATAGATGTGAGTGGGCGCACCTTTTGGTTAAGATTTAAGTTGTGACCTTTCCAGATGAAATCAAGAGGACGTCCAGTTCTAACATTGGGATTTGATTTCATCGAATTTCATCAACTCTAGCATGTGTTATGATTTTCGCAATATTAACATTTATTCTCCCTCGTTCCAATCATGACCCTTCGATAGCCCGAGATAGTTCAAGTATAACTCTAGTGTCCAGGCATTTATAGGTTGGGATGTCTTCATATGAAATCAATAGGACTTCCATATCTAACTTTGGGACGTGGTTTCATCGAATTTCATCAATTCTAGTATGAGTTACAATTTTTTCAAGATTAACATTTATTCTCCCTCATTCCAATCGTGACCTTTCGGTAGCCCAAGATAGTTCGAGTATAACTCTAGTGTCCTGGCTTGTATGGGTTGGGACGTCTTCAGATGAAGTCAAGAAGACTTCCAGATCTAACCTTGGGATATGGTTTCATCTAATTTCATCAATCCTATCATGGGTTATGATTTTCTCAAAATTAACGGTATTTCTCCTCCGTTCCAGTCGCCACCCTTTCTGTAAATCGAGATAATTCAGGTTTAACTCTAGTAGCCTGGTGGAATTGGCCTCGTCCTCAACATAGAAGATGTAGATAACATCCCATTTGAAATTGTGGCCTTGGTTTCAGGTCTTTTCATCTACCACAGACGAATTTATGAATTTTCCATTAATTACATGCGAATTCGCCCAACAATCATACCTCTTCGTGACAGCTGGCAGCAAAGGGCTCAGAACCTTGCGTTCTGGTGCAAATTGGGTTTCCACCTCAACATAAGTATTTGGGTTAAGGGCCCAATATTTCTAATGGGCCAAGTTATCCCTATTTCAACGGGTAAGCATTTTTCTGTAACTACTTCGACCTATTATCATAACTCTTTCTTATCTCCTATTAGGCCTATTTTTCAGAAGTTATACTCTTCATCAAAGTTGTTCCTTACCCAATGGTCATTGCATGGGCTTCAGTTTGACCTAATTCTGACCTCTCTATATTAAGTTATGAATTTTTTAAGGATCCTTCAATAATCTGTCCAGATTTCTAGCTCATTGAGTTCATGGGCCTGAATTATTCTCAATTGGGCCAGTGCCCAAATTGGTGGTCATAACATGCAGACGTCCAACCCCATGAAGCATCTAGAGATGTAGTTGCCACTCAAGGTTGTCAGCTACATCCATCCTCCATACCTCATCCAGTACATGTTGCAAGAGTAACAAATAATCTTGTCAGCTTTCTTAAAATTTTCAGAACTCGATCTATAACCTTTCTTTACCAATGGCTTCCTTTTCATGAAGCCCTTACTTTCTTTTCTCAGAAAACTTATAAACTTACACGTGAGCATGGCCACTTGATCCTCATCTTGCTCACTAGTAGAAGTCTCACCTTCCTCGGAGGTAGTTTGGCAGCTAGGTCCAGCCTTTAGAGCCAAAGGCTTCTTCTTGGTCACTTCTATCTCCTTGTTCTTCAAGTTGATCTCATAGGCCATGAGTGACCCTATGAGCTCTTCTACCTTAGTGGTTGATAGATCTCTGGACTCTTCAACCATAGTAGCGTTGGTATGCCATGCCGATGTTAATGATAGGAGAAGTTTTCTAACTATGTCCTACTTTGTATATTTCTTTCCCAGATCAGTTAGACTATTTGTGAGCGTAGTTAAACGAGCATACATATCTTGAATGGACTCATCAGGCTTCATTCTAAACATTTCATACTCGGAAATCAAGATGTTAGCTTTAGTTTCACGCACCTGAGATGTGCCTTCATATATTACCTCTAAGAGATTCCATATCTCCTTGGCTGTCGCACAGGTTGATACTCTTGAAAACTCTACTGGATGAAGAGAGCACTGCATGATGTGCTTGGCACTCCAGTTGACTGTTGATATTCTTATCTGCTCTTTAGGCCAGACGTCCTCATCTTCTGGAAGCTCATAGGGGCCCTTGCTAATAACTCGCCAGAGCTCATAGTCTAGGGCGCGGATGAACACCTGCATACAATTTTTCTAGTAAGGGTAGTTAGATCCAGTGAAGTAGGGTGGTCTGTTAACAGAATGTCCTTCGGGCATAAGACCCTTGGACGCCATTCCACCATTTCTCTCAAGGTCGTTGGACCCCATCATGAGAGTTTGGCTCTGATACCACGTGTTGTGTGAGAATGGTTGATCTAGAGGGTAGGGGTGAATAGATCTGCCCCTCTTTTTCCAGATACAAACAGATTGTAGCGGAATAAGAAAAGCCAGTACGTAACGCAAGAACCTAAAACACAAGATGCAAGGATAAGGATGAGCAACGTGCCTAAACAAGCATCTAGCGTAAGGGAATCACACAACCAAACCACTTGGACAAGGATTTTAAGGTGGTTCAGACTCAAACTCGAGTCCTACGTCCATCCCTTACTCAAACCAAGTGAGGCTTCCCTAGTGCCACATCACTAACAAGCTGTTACACGGCTTAACCGGGGACACGCCCAAAACCACAGAATAGAGAATACCCTCTGTCTGTCTTCCTGCACATAAATCGACAGGGACGGTTTTACCACAGACCAGAGGACCCTCCGTCTATCTTCCTACACACACCGGTAGGGACAGTTCAAGGTTTATTTAAACAGGATCAAACAAAAGAAAAGAATGATGAAAACTCAGACAGGAAGAGTGATGCTCAATGCTAAATGCAAAAGTCCTTGTCTGAGATGAGGAGAGCTTGAGTTGCTCCGTGGAAGTCTATTGCTTCTTTGACGATAGCTTTATCTTTGCAAAGCAACGAGTAGAAGGAAGAGAGTTGTAGTTCAGCCTTTGATCTTCAGGTGAAGGGCTTGAGCTCTTCTCTTCTTCTTCTTCTTCTTCTTCTTCACCTGCTTGCTCACACTATCGCTGGCTTCTTCTTCTTCACCTGCTTGCTCACAATACCGTTGTCTTCTTCAGGAGTTATTCTTTTCCCCAAGGATGCGCGCATAGCAACAACCACAGCAGAAGCTTCCTCTTGTCCGGCTTGGTATAACTCACCTGCTCTCCCTTGTCTCTTTCTTTTTGTGCTTCGGATGCCAGCCACTGGTTACAGCACTTTGCATGGATGTGCGTGCCTAGAAGAGGAGATTTTCCCTCCAAAAAATATGTCCTTCAATTGGTCCAGCAGGCACAAGGAAATGTATTTTAGACTCCATCTCTTTTGACAGCCCACAGAAAATATTTGACAAAGACCTTTCTTCAGCTCCAAAGTTTGAGCATTTAATGACCCTCAGAGAAGGATATCTTGCGGTCTGCATTCTTATTGGCTCTGGTTGACTTTTTGCTCACTGTACTATTGTAGGACCATATCCCATTGGATGACAGTAGAAAGGTGGTCCTGACAGGAGTCATTTCCCAAGTATGGACACTGACATAGCTGCCACCAAAAAGGTGTTTTGGTAGGGTAATGATGACTAGAACACAAGTCAAACATGGGAGCATCATCCAGACCTCGAATTTCGTGTATTTGGGTATTTACGGTATAATTATTACTCTCTGGCTATTCCTTCGAGATGTAGTGAATTGATAGAAAATAGACTTGAAGAGCTTCTGCGAGAGCAGAGAGGTCGATGCAGCTTGTTGGATAGGTCAATGCTGTAGCAACGTGAAACTTTTATATGCATTTATATGCAAAAAGAAATAATAAAAGATGAAAATAAAATAAATTATGAATATTTTTCGTTATGTCTTTAAAAGTATAGAACACATAAACATGAACTCTATCCCACTTGTTAACACGAATGACGAAATTCACGGCACGATTTTGAGAAGGCAAAGACGTCGGTACTGTAGCATCCGATTTAAGAGAAAATTATTAGTATTAATCTAATCCTAATTAATGGTTGAGGTCATTCTTACATCATTGAATAAATGAGGTCATTGATTATGTCATGGGGGGGATTTATTTCAACATTCACATGTTGGAATTAATTTTCAACATAAGTTGGTGTAATAGTAACAAGGTTGGTGAAATAGGAAACATAGTTGAAAATTGACTTAGAATTAAATGGGTAATATAATAATGGGGGATTTTGGCCAATATATAGGGATGGGATCTTCCCTTCTCAAAGCACAAATCTATTGGGAGGAATTGCTGGTTAGAGAGAGAGAAAAATCTTGAAGTTGGAGGAGTGTTCGGAAGCGTTCTTCATTCTTAAACTTCTTCTTCTTTGATCTTCAACTAGGTAGGTTTTCTCTCAGGCGAAAATTTAATTAGATCTCCATATATGTTTCTTTGCATGAGTATTTTGATTCTATGTAAATTTTTCATGATCATGTATTTATGGCTTATTTTAAGATTTAAAGTTCAAAAATGAGAGTTTTCATTATCATAACGTATTTCAATAACGTGGATCAGATATAGACCATGATTTGAATACGGTAACCACGCCCGATTTACCTCATTTATGTGCGTTATTTCAAAACTTAAATTTTGAATTTTAAAATCATGTTCTTGCCTTAAGAATACTATCAACAAAGAAATGACTAGGTGAATGAACTCGTAAAGCTATCGTTAATTGTTCAAACAACTATGCTCTAATTTCCGTAGAATTTCTATACATGATTGACCCTATCTATTTGATCTAAGATCTATCTAAAAGCTTAACATCTTCTTTCAAATTTTCCTTATACAAGAACATATTATGCAATTGATATATTGACATCTTTTTTCAATATCTTTTCCTTCATTGAAATTCATTAACAAATGAACATGTTAGAATATGCAAGAATGATTTCCATTCGATTTACGTTTTTCTGTATTTTTGACTAATCGTGTAGCTAGTAAGTTCCCCAAGAAGAATCGGTGTCTAAGGCTAGAGGTCCACGGGCAAATACTTTAAGTGGATAAGTGGTTACTTAATTAGGACCTCGTGAATATGAGTGGAGCCTCCCACTATCCCACCTCTTACCTAGCCGTGTTTTCTTTAGTTTTCTGCTAATTACCTGACTGAAAAAAAAACTTGATCTAAACTTATTTTACAAGATTTTTCACGAGAGTTGATCGCGCCTTGACCGGTAATTCATTCTCTTTATTGTCTTAATATCATTCAACATGATGCTTGTGGACGTCAAAAAATGTCGATGATGGTCATACGGCATGCACGTCTCGACACTCGAGAGCAAGTCGAAGACGGAAATGCTAAATAAACCTCATGCCTCGCCCGATCAGGATGAGGAGTCGCTTGGTGGTCCGCTGGCCGATGAGGGAGCCCCCCGGGCGGAAGATACGGCCACAACTCTACAGCCGGCCGTGCAGCGAGCTAAATCGAAGAAGAGTCGAGAACTCTGACACAGCCCGGCGTGCACCGAAAGTCACGCAAAGTCTGGGACCGAGCCCCAGAGGCTGCGAACGGAATATTACAGAGGCCATACATCGCAACCGGAACATCCTGGGAATGCCGACATTCATATAAACGGCCGCGACTTCGAGAAGAATCCATTTAGTGCCTAAAACGGCACGAAGGGGCCTTAAAACGGCACGCCTTAAAACGGCGCGCCCCCCTCTTAAAACGTCGTGCCCCTCTTCTTTCTTTGGCTACACGGCGCGCTAGAAGGGGCCTTCATCTTTGCTTAAAACGGCGCCCCTTTGAATATGGCACTGTTTTAACCCCTGAACCTATTCTCTGAAGCGCTTCCGGCGTGCAGTGAAGCCATCCCGTCATCAATACGGTCCCCTGTTTCCTGCGAACAACACGTCGATGAACTGCTTAAAATGGCTAGATGTCTGCTTCGATCCGTTGGGCAACCGAGCATATGCCGTGAATGGAAACTCTCGAGCCCTGCACCGTCAAACGCTCACTTCGTCCGTCGGCCGCCCATTCCCCTGCAAATGATGAAAGCAACATGGCTAGCGGTGGATACGCCAGCGAAGGAGGAGGCCATGCCTCTGCCCCTCTCCTGATCACATTGTAGCCGCGGCGGAGGTGACGTCCACGACAGTGGCACTCGACACGGCGACACGGCAGAGGCATTGCAGGCGAAGTAAGATGGAAAGAAGAAGAAATAAAGGAGAAAATAAAAGGGGCCTCTCCCTTCGACAGGGCCACTAGCCCCTATAAAAAGCCCACCACGGGGAACTTTGATCGGTGGGGAGAGGAGGGACAACTCTTGGAAGCCTGAAAAGCGGAATCTTTCTTCTGAGAGAAATCCCTTGAAGCCCGAAGCCAGTGTTCCCGTGAGAGCGAAGTGAAGTGAGAAAAGAGAAGGAGAGAGCAGAGAGTGAGGCGAGGGAGATACAGCTCTCCCCTCCCCTTGGTTTCTTTTTCTTTCCTCCGATGTATTCTTCCCTTTGGTTCCTTTCTTTAGATGCATGAAGAGCCCATGTATTTGCACCCCCTCGCGGTGAAATGAAAATGATCCTTCGGGAGATCCTTTTTTGTCTTCTTCTCCCCCTTCGGAATACGTTCAGGCTGTAGCCCCCTTTCTACTTGGCCTCCAGTGTTTCTGATCTCCCTCCCCACTTGTTCCCCTTTGAGGGATCATTGCCCGTGAGTCGTGAGAGCTCTTGAAGGCTAGTCCTCGAGCCTTTTCACACTCACACTTGGGTTATCGGACCGCGTGAGGTCTGCATTTCAGGTTCACCCTGGAGCAATCCATTTGGTGTTCTTCTATTTTTCTCTGGCAAGCGTCAGTCCGGGGGAGGTGCTGCCCAAATTTTGCCAGGATCAAGAACATACAAGAACAAACGAACAAGCCATTCTCTGAGGGCCAGAACATCATATGTTTGAAGCCTCTGCATCAAACTGGACTGCCCTGCACACAAACTCTTCTAATGAAACATTTGAATCATCGTGCTAATCCACCTGAATAAACAATTAAAACACTTGGATCTTCCTTCCACAAACATAATCCACCAAGTGGATGAACAAACTAGTCATTAACTGTTTCACGCATTTTTTTTCTTTTTCTTTTGCCTTTTCGTTCACGTGTCGATCAACCAATTAACTAACTTGTAGTCAACTGACTGATTGACGACGCGGGCGTGCCAGTCATATGAGTGACAATTTTATTGTGCGCTCATTCTGACCCATGTAGGGCGAATGTGAGGTTCGGTCGGGACCAGCAGTCCGCCATACCATAAAGGTTATGGCGTTAATTACATCCCCCACGAGGAGGGAACACCTTTGATTAATTGCCGAGATAGCGGGCTGTCGAAGCCGGATTGAAAAGAGCTACATGATGATCATGACGAAGGCGTGCCGGATGCATATGTTTATGGAATTATGGATCCTCGGTACATGGCGGAGGACGTGGGTCCGAAGACCGCCGTCGCGCATAGCGAAAACTTTCGACCAGACATAATCCGGCTTTTCCGTCGACGCCATTTAATATACCCGGGGATCTATGCATGCATGCACACAAGACATTCATGATTATATTTGAACATGAAGATAGCGTTATGAAGACGGTGACGATCACCCGCACTTAATACCCCTCGTCGAGAGGAGGAAGAGCAACACAAGTATACTAGTGAAAGCGAAATGCTAACGGATTATGATGGTGAGTATGATGATGACATGACTCGGGCTCGCTTGATCCTTCTTTATTCAATTCGATGCCTGCTACGGCTCGTCGACATTGCCCCCGAGGGGCGAGGCTTCAAAACCGGCGTGGCTATGCAAGAAACACTTATACGGCGTGATAAAACGTAGGCATAGTGGTTAATACGGCGCGGTATTCATGCTTTTGAGACGGCGCGCAAGAGGGTTGGGGCGCGCCGGTTTAGGGCGCGCCGGAAAGCCGCAAGGAAAAATTTTTAGAAAATGAGTGTGGGGTTAATCCGGCGCGGGGGGGTACCGCGCCGGTTTAGGGCGCGCCGGTTAAGACCGCGCCGTATTAAACATGTTTTGTTGAGTTATGAACCCTTTTAAGTTTATTGGACTTCAAGGGACCCTTTCTTGAGTTGTTCGGGCCAGATGATTGTTTGATTGGAGTCCATGGCCTTCTTAGAAATGAGGGGGGAGGTCAGTGTGAGGTTCATACTCGAGCACTGAGTTGGTTCGATCATTTTCTTGACAAAATTATCTGGAATCTGTCAAAAATTTGACAGCATCTCCCCCCGAACAAGCAAAGTTGCAGGGGAGAATCGGGGTCATACTCACTAATGGAGCAAGCCCCTAAACCGCCGGTCTGCACAGTGGCAGCCAGCAAAATCCCATCAGATAGGATACCCCGAGGACTAGCCTACAAGGGGCACCAATACTCCGTGGGTGGGAATGGAAGGACGGGGCCATTGATGACGGGAACAACCCACAGATCATGGCACAACCGCTGAAGGGACCGACCGTTAGGAGAGTGGAGCTCCGAGGGCTAGCCTACGAGGAGCGTACATCCCTTAACCTCGATTGGGTCTTAGATTGTCGGGGCTGAGCTCGCTGAGCTAGGACCCCCTGTTGCTATCTGCTGTGGGCTTGGGAAGCATCTACCACCGAGAGGTAGAGTTCTCAGTTGCCCAGCAATTCCGGAAAGCCATGGGGGAATATCCCCCTCCCCGGGTAGTTAAAACATGATGAGAGAATCTCGGACCGGTGCAGATGATTGTGGAGAACGAATAATAAGGGCATAAGTTAGACAGGCACGCAGTAGGGGCATATGCTCGAACAGCTAGAAAGCAACGTTCAGGGAGGTAAACCCTGTGTGGAGCGGCCGGAGACACGCGCAGAGGCACGGCTCCCTCCGAGAAGAAAAGGGGTGCAAAGACCCCTGCATCAAGCATAACAACACAAAAACGAATGAATTAAAGGAAAGCCCCCGGGGAGGGGTGTTTCTATAGCCCACGAGGAGTCGGGGCACAGCGCAACCAACCTTCGGAGGAACCAAGGTTAAAATGATGCAGAGAAGAACTCAGATAGACGCGTTAGCATAGATAGAGAAAGAGAGGGGAGGATCATCCGTCCGATTCATTGCTTCAAGCATTCACACGCACGCGCACACATTGCCATTCAAAAAAAAATGGGAAGGGTTTAACATTCACATAGCGAGAGTATAGCCCCGGCACCATCACTTGATCGCCGTTCGCCGACAACAGAGACATTCACGGTGCGATAACGGAGGAAGAAAATCAAAAGGGGTCGCGCAGAGGGGGGAGGAGAATCGACTCATTTCATTGTCGCTCCTCCCCTCCTCGCTTACATTCGACGGATAGAAATTTCGAGGAAGAAAACTACGGAAAGTAGGAGAAGATCGACGCCCGCGCCCACCTGTTCCTGAAACAGAGTATCGCAGGCGAAGAAGATGGCCGGCGGTCACTGCTCCCGAGAAACCTTCACTCTCTGTACCTCAAGCGAAAAAGGGAAGCCCTCTCCTCCCTCTCGAAAATGATCAGAGGGCTGACCGCCGATCCCCAAAAGAAAACCCTCTCCTTTTATTTCGAATAGTCATATGTATATATACATGATCGAGCCCCAAGCCTTGCACGGCGTGAAGAACTGCGCGCCGGGGAAGGCTTCATGGGCCCTTGCGCGCCGGAATAGCCAAGCCATAGATGGGTTTCCGCATGCCGGGTAGAGAACCTCAAGCTTGGGGCGCGCCGGTCTTGGAGGGCGCCGGTTTAATGGGCGCGCCGTATTAACATTTCCCGCGCTTTGCAGGTTAGCCGATGAATCCGGGGACGATCCCGGAGGTCATTGTGAACATTTATCTCGCCAATGCCCATTGAAACCTTGACGAGATTTTTTTGTGAAGCCCCTCGGCTGGCGTGCGGCCGTTCCCGAGACTCCAGATAGCTTTGGCTCAATTACGTGGGTTTCCTGCTAATCACGGCCTGCGGCTTTGTGATTCGTGCTGCTGGCTTGGTCTGGCTTGTACTCAAGCTCCTCAGGGGGTTGGCCGACACCAGGGATAACTCCGCCTACGCTGGGCGATCATTCGGCCACTGTCGGGCCCATCTTGGCGGGAAGCCGTACCCGTGCCGGGTGATCGGGGTCTTCCGTCGTCAGATCTTTCGGTTCTCCATTTCGGGAAGCCGGGGGGACTCCTTTATCCTCGGGAGAGCCTTTCATGAGGTGGGTAGCCACCGGGTAGACCGTCGACCTTGGTCGGACAACGGGTGTAGTGGATGCAGCACGACAAAGTCGATGCCGGTTCATTGGGCAGGCTTGGTCGCACTGCCGGTTGGTTGATGAGTTTGTCTCGGCTCTCCTGAGGTGAAGTCCCCGTATCCATACGGAGTGACCCGAGGTTCTGACAGCTTGAGAAGTCTTCAATATGTTGATCTGCATCGGCTTCCGTGCTTCGGTGTGCCGGGTCATTCGTCTTTATTGGCTTGGTCACCAATGATCATATTTTGAGTGCCAACAAATGCCCCCCAGACATGGGTATTGCGAGCAAGGCACGAGTGCAGCAAGGCCGACGGATGACTTTTCATCCGGACTGACCCCTTCTTTGATCGGCGGGCGCCTGGGATGGCCCTTAATTCGGCACGGGCGTTGACCCGGCACCGTTCAGACGTTAATACGGCGCGGCCTGTGACCCTTGGGCTTTAATCCGGCGCGCTATTCTTCCATTTCCCTTCTAACCCGGCGCGGCCTTGACGGCGTGGGGTTTTAATCTGGCGCGCCTTTTCCCCGGCGCCCCCTTTTTGCTTGCGGGGTTTTAATCCGGCGCGCCTTTTCCCGGTGCGCCTTTCACTTGCGGGGTTTTAATCCGGCGCGCTAAATAGCGCGCCGGTTTAGCGGAGGGGGGCCTCCTCCATATAAGGCTTTCGCCTTCTTCTTTTCTTCTTCATCCCACATTTACCCAATTTTTTTCTCTCTCTTCCCTCTCTTCCCTTTCTTCGGCGCCGAGAGCGGCGGTTTCTTCCTTCGGGTGAGTGGAGGTGCCGTCAGTTTGGGTTTCAAAACCCTTTCTTTGGGCCCCGGGAGGCTTCTAGCAGGGCTTGCCCTCGGAGCTGTTTCCCCGGGTGTCCCTCTGGCCTCGGTGTAATGCCGATGGCTGCTTTTTAGGGATCGTTCCTCAGTGGACGCGTTCCCACTTTTCTTCGGCACTTCTCTATGCTGGGGAGACTCTGCCGAAATTTTGTCAGAAGTTCGCCTTTGATTATCCATTTCCTGACGTTGTTTTTGTTTGATATGCTCTTTTGCAGCTGTCATGGCATCCAGCTCTTCCTCTCGTGCCGTGGTGACATGGGAGAATGTTAATTCTCTCGACTGGGGTCACGGTCAGGTGGCCATAGTTGCGGAGTCCTCGGATTCGGAGACGGACACCGTAGACACCGGTCGTCTCCTTATCCTCGGGGGTGACTCCTTTCATTATAATAGAGAGGACGTGATCAGGAAGGATCATCCCAAGGACAAACACCTGATGTCCCTTCTTCGGCGTTTCAACCTTCAGGGGAAGCGGGACGTGTTTGCCGTGCGGAAGGTCGAGCAGGCTCTGCTGGTGGAGAGAGACAGCTTGGCCGAATGCGTAACGCGGGAAAGACCCATCTATCTCCCTGGGGAGGTCAGGAAGTGGAGCGTTGTGCTGGGGCTGCAAGACCTGGCTCCGTCAGACGGACTGTTGACTAGAGCTCCTGAATTTGTGCCTGCTCGGTGGAATGACTCCGCGGGCAGGGTAGACCGAGAGAAGCCGATCTTTGGCTTATTCCTTGCCCCGTTGAGGTGGGGATATAGAGATGAGTCATTCTTGCTGGATTGCTTGGCGATTCGCTTCAAGCACCAGATCTCCGTGGGATGGTTTGCTGAGTTGAAAGTCACAGATGCCCACGCATTCAGGCCCGGAGCAGTGGAATTCACAGACTATGTGCTGCATCATTATGCTCCTCTTTTGACCAGAGCTGGTGTTTATCACAGCGTATATGCTTCAAGGTATCAGTATCCGATTTCCCGAGGCTTGTGCGGCGGCATGATCGAGGTGTTTTGCCCCGAGTACAGCACCTTCTATACTTCAGAGGGGGAGACCTCTTTAGACTTGTGGAGTCTATCTCAGCTCAGCGGCCTGCCCATTGATGGAGAGCCGTATGAGGAAGTTTGTTGGCCCGACTGGTTGAAGGACCAGACCGACGGTGACGGTCGGTATATGGCGGGCTACGCCTATCGATATCTAATGAAGGCGTATCGCACCCTCTTCCACTCGTCGCACGACACGAGAGAAGCTCGAAAGCCGGGCGAGAAGCGAAGAGTGCGGATGGGCGCTTGGCTTCAGTATTTCTTCCAGGGGAAGACCAAGTATGAAGACTTTCCTCCGATAGCACCGGTGGCCCAGAAGCGAAAGAAGAGGGTACGACGCCAGGCCGCTTCGTCATCTTCTTCGAGAGGAGGGCAGGGGGAAAACCCAAACCCTACTGGTGTTGATGCAGTGACTCATTGTGCTGCATATTTGGTTTATTGGCTTTGTTCCTTTGCTCTCCCCCAGGGTGACGAGAGCGTGATCAGGGCGGAAGCCATATATCCGGCCTGTCTCATGGCTTGGGGTACCAAGCTGTCTCTTTGCCCAGTGGCCCTGTGCCTCATTTACAAGATGATGGGGGACTTGCACAAGACGCGCCTCCCCAGAAGCCTTCGGACGGTTGGTCCGTTACATTTCTTTAATGCTTGGGTCTGCACCCTGTTCCCGGAGGCAGCTCCTCGGGCATTACAAGTGGTTCCTCTGGTCCCGCGCATGGTAGAGTTTGCAAGCGCCGAGCCATCATTGCTAATGGAGCAACTTTATGCTATTCGGGGTAAATTGACCCGTCTTCCCGTGGATTCGCCTGGGGTTCTTCATTTCTGGAGCTTGGCTGCTCACTCGAGCCCATTGACGAACAGGACGAGACAGTGCAAACTCTTTGAAACTAAGGAGTACATCCATCCGATTTCCCAGGCCAATTGTACCAGGCCTATTCTGGAGCCGGAGTTGGTTGATTGGGCACTGGCCATAAGGCCTAGTGTCCTCGTTTTTCGCAAGAGCGGCATTCTGTGGTTGGAGCCGTATTACCCGTTCCGTTTCAGTCGGAACTTCGGCTACGACCAGCATATTCCACATTCCTATTCGCAATTTGCACTGCCCAACAGGCACAGGGCCGGGTAAACGTCCAATGACGACGCCCGGATATGGTGGGACTTCTTCCACCGTCGCGAAGATGTTTCTTTCCGGGTGCCCGCCCCCGCACGGTTCCCTCGCGTCACGCCTGAATACATCAAGTGGTGGAACGCGCGGACGGGATTTTACAGGACCTCCCGGAGAGAGTGTTGGGCCGTGGCGGAGCACAGGTTCTTAGCTTCCCAACCGGAGCCAGTTCTTGATATTGATGCTTCTTATTTGAAGAAGTTGAAATCTTGGACTAATACGGATGTGAAGGCCTATCTAGAGGCCCGCAAGCTCGTAAAAAGCCGCAGGATGAAAGTTGAGCTGAAGTTGCCCCCGATCAACAAGGATGACTATGTGAAGACCCTTCGGGGTTTATGCCGGGTGAGCAGTGAGAGGGTGATTCTCCAGCAACTCCCTTTGCCGGTAGAAGAGCCCATGGCGGCCGTGGCAGACTGGCGTCCCGAGGTAGACAGGTTGTATCCCTACCGGGCTTTCATTCGCAAAGAGGACAGGCGGGCTGATTTGTATGCCAACACCCCTTGGCTGTTTGCGATCCTTCGGTCTCACGGCCTCTCGGTGGGTAGCCCCGGCGAAGCCATACTGGACCATCCTCTTCAAATCTCCTTCAAATACGCAGACAGGTGGGGGCTGGACCATCTGAGTCTGTATTATCTGTTGTCCTCCCGTGGCCATGAGGACTTAGCACTGTTGGCTGAGCCGAGCGAAAAGATCGGGGATCTATGCTGGCTTATTCGCGAGGCGGCTTCGAGGGACAAGACGCCCTCGCTGTTTTATTGGCCTCTCTTCCCCTTTTATACGGGACCGGCAAGTACGTTCCATCTCTTCCTTCAGGCCCTTCGGCCAGCTTCTTCTTTTCATTGTGGTTGTGTCATTCTCACCCTTGTGCGTATGCAGTCCGACCGACTTCGGAGGAGACTCGGCACTTCAGGGAATTGATCATAAAGGCCCAAAAGCCGACATATTTTGAAGTTCCTGAGCCGGCGCCGACCACGACGCCATTGCCTCCTGGGGATTCGAGGAAGAGGACCAGGTCCCAACTGCGAGAGGCCGTCGGGAAGGCAAAAGCGGCGGTGACCCGGGTGACACGGGCACGCCAGAAGAAAACTGCGGAGCGAACATCGGCAACCGACCTTCCTCCCGTCGTATCTTTCGAAGAATTTGAGGCTTCTCGCGCACAAGGGCCAGAGGCCGAGGGTAGGCTCTTCTCTTCTTCAAAGTGCATTAGCTGGTCTTAACTGCTTGGGGTGGCCCATGCTGACAGTTGCCGATACAGCTGCTGGGGTCGTCGGTCCCGAGGCGACGGTAGCTGTAGAGACTGGGGGCGGGGCAGAGGAAATCCTTGCTGCTCCCGTAGAAAGGGATTTGCCCTCCCCCACACCTCAGCGGGAGATGGAAGGTAATCCATAGTTTAGTTGCGACAGCAACGTAAGTCTTTGTATCTTTAGTCATCCTGACCCTGTTTTGCTGTGAATTTGTAGTCGATATACAACCATCATTGCTTCCGGGCTCGGAGAGCGTAGAGGAGGTGATCCCCTCGGGGCAGGGAGAACCCGCCCCTGAGGTATCATTTATTGCTGCCCCTGGTGCGGAGAGCACTGGGGGAGTTCCTGCCGAGGGCGATGCTCCTGCTGGCGAGGCTCCTGCTCCGTCGGTGGAGCATCTCGAAAGAGTAGAGGGATCCTCTTCCTCTGAGCGTGTAGACTATGGTGGCGGCTCCAGTGACGAGGAGTCACCGCTGCTTGATTTTGAGACCGACGATGCTGGGGTGTCCTCGGCCTATGAGAGCGACTATTTGACTTTCAGCCCGGCCCTGTTATCATGGGGCGGTCCTGTGCCGTCATTATCGCTTACGAGTGAGGGAGTTGGCGCTGGGGAAGCAGCTCTTAAAGAGTTGAGCTTAGTCCCGGCCGAGGTAAGGACCTATCCAGGGTCAATACTTGCCATGCTTCTTTCCTCCTCCTTTTAGCCAGGCTTTTAAGTGTATATATATCTCTGATGCAGACTGAGGTGGCGCTACCGACTATGACAGTGCAAATACCACTCCCGGCCCTGGGGACAGGGCAGGCGACTTTCCCGTCCGTCCTGCAGCCCATCGCATTGCGGTACCCAAAGGATCATGCAGCAGCAATGGTTCCAGTTGGTCCCGGAGCGCTCGTGGAGGTTGATAGTTCGGCGATAGCCGGAGATTCTCCGCCAAGGGAGGCTGCACAGCAGTCTGCTCTGGAGAAGGGTGGCTTTGCTGAGATAGAAGCCGGGGAGATTATTGAGGGACGGACGTCCCCGAATCTTGGGGTTCTTGTTGGACTTCCATCCCAGGGGACCGGTAAGGAGATTGTTGTTGTTGAGGCTCCAGCCACCGCATCTGCCGGTGCGGTTGTTCCCGGTGGTAGTGGGCTGCAGCTTATGCCGTCGTCATCTTCCGGGACGGCTGATGATATATGGGCTGCCGTAGATAACAGAGTAGAGTTCGAACTGCCCGAGACATCGCCACTTGGTCTTCAATCCTCGAGTGATGTCATGTGGCAGTTCCTGGGGACCCTCCAGCAGGTCGTAACAGCCAGTAGGGATTTAACTTACGTTCAGCTGAGGGGGTTGATAGAGCATCTGTCCCGCTCGCTGCTGGCCCTTGGCTGTCCCATGGACGACTGGACTCCACGGGTGATCCTGCTCCTGAAGTATGTGAACCGGAGGGAGTTCTTGGGCCGGGAGGCAGCTGACCAGTTGGTGGCCATATCAATGGAGCGGGCTGAAAACAAGACGGCCCTCATTTCCCTGCAAGAGACCGCAGTGAGGGCGAGGGACGAAGCCAACGCCTCTCTTCAACGCCGGAACTCCCTGACGGCCCGGATGACGGCATTGCGAGCCGAACTTTCCAGGATAGAGGCTGAACTTGAAGAAGTAGATCGCCTGGGGGTCCAAAAGGTTGAGGATGCTGAGATGGCTGAAGGACAAGCTGCTTCCCTGGAGGCGAAGCTATCCGAGCTGGAGGCCACCGAGTTCAGATTGCAAGAACTGATCCGTCATCCGTCCTTGGGTATTCCTGTGCTGGAGGACATCTTCCGACGCCCTTTGCCGTAGTCTCTTTTCTTTATGTGCTCACTTTTAATGCACCTTATGTATCCCAGGGCATGGTCCATGTAATCATGCGCCTTCACTTCATAGTAATGAAAAATCTCCATCTTGATTTTGAATGAAGATTCCATCTTGTCATTGTGTTGTTTCCCTTTTTTTTTGGTTTGCCCGTCGATTCTAGTTCGAGTGTATGAGTCATTAGGGCAGGAGAGCGCTCACGCCTTCAGGGAAGGGGTGAGGTGTTCACTCCACCGCGCCACGACTTTCCTCAAGACTAGAAACGGCTTTATGCTGGTCGAGAGTTCGGGGAACTCAGGGGGGCATAGTGAAACTGGCGGATAAACGGTCATGCCGAGAGCGGCAAGAACCGAGAACGGGTAGCGACCAGTCTTGCCGATGATGACGAGGGCCGAAAGGGTAGATGGTCTTGCCGATGGTGACAAAAACTGGGTAGGTAGTGACCGATCTTGCCGATGGTGATAAGGGTCGGAAGGGTAGACGGTCTTGCCGATGGTGACAAAACCGGATAGGGTAGTGACCGATCTTGCCGATGGTGACAAGGGTCGAAAGGTAGACGGTATTGCCGATGGTGACAAAAACCGGATAGGTAGTGACCGATCTTGCCGATGGTGACAAGGGTCGAAAGGGTAGACGATATTGCCGATGGTGACAAAAACCGGGTAGGTAGTGACCGATCTTGCCGATGGTGACAAGGGTCGAAAGGTAGATGGTATTGCCGATGGTGACAACAACCGGATAGGTAGTAGCGACCGATCTTGCCGACGGTGACAAAAACCGGATAGGTAGTGACCGATCTTGCCGATGGTGACAAGGGTCAAAAGGGTAGACGGTCTTGCCGATGGTGACAAGAACCGGATAGGTAGTGACCGATCTTGCCGATGGTGACAAGGGTCAAATGGGTAGACGGTCTTGCCGATGGTGACAAGAACCGGGTAGGTAGTGACCGATCTTGCCGATGGTGACAAGGGTCAAAAGGATAGACGGTCTTGCCGATGGTGACAAAAACCGGATAGGTAGTGACCGATCTTGCCGATGGTGACAAGGGTCAAAAGGGTAGA
The DNA here is from genome assembly GCA_022559845.1 of Amorphophallus konjac. Classification (NCBI taxonomy): domain Eukaryota; kingdom Viridiplantae; phylum Streptophyta; class Magnoliopsida; order Alismatales; family Araceae; genus Amorphophallus; species Amorphophallus konjac. Next base: position 156,090,626 of record CM040118.1, on the reverse strand, counting down.
CGGTCTTGCCGATGGTGACAAAAACCGGATAGGTAGTGACCGATCTTGCCGATGGTGACAAGGGTCAAAAGGGTAGACGGTCTTGCCGATGGTGACAAGAACCGGATAGGTAGTGACCGATCTTGCCGATGGTGACAAGGGTCGAATGGGTAGACGGTCTTGCCGATGGTGACAAGAACCGGATAGGTAGTGACCGATCTTGCCGATGGTGACAAGGGTCAAAAGGGTAGACGGTCTTGCCGATGGTGACAAGAACCGGATAGGTAGTGACCGATCTTGCCGATGGTGACAAGGGTCGAATGGGTAGACGGTCTTGCCGATGGTGACAAGAACCGGGTAGGTAGTGACCGATCTTGCCGATGGTGACAAGGGTCAAAAGGGTAGACGGTCTTGCTGATGGTGACAAAAACCGGATAGGTAGTGACCGATCTTGCCGATGGTGACAAGGGTCAAAAGGGTAGACGGTCTTGCCGATGGTGACAAAAACCGGATAGGTAGTGACCGATCTTGCCGATGGTGACAAGGGTCAAAAGGGTAGACGGTCTTGCCGATGGTGACAAAAACCGGATAGGTAGTGACCGATCTTGCCGATGGTGACAAGGGTCGAAAGGATATAGACACTAGACGTGTATAAGTGGGATATCGGATGAAGACCCTCGCCACGACCTCGAAAATGGCCTTTGGACGATGGATGATTCATCACTATTCATCATTAAATTTTTTTATTCACATTACTGACCTAAGCGCCCTTTCGGGTCTTCGCCGAGGCCAGCCCCCTCTTGCTTTTGCCCACGCGCCCTTTCGGGTTTTCACGCGGTGGGGTACCCGATTTTGCCTGCGACGCCCTTTCGGGTTTTCGCCACAGCTGGGTTATAGCCGTTTTTGCACTTGTCCTGATATAGGAGCAAGTCTGGCGGGGTATCTCTATTTTTAACCCCAATTTCTTTTCTCTTTTTTTTTTTTGAATTCGAGATTCAGAAGAACTGGATCGCGGGAAGGCCGACCGTCCTTGTCGATGAGGACAAGGGTTGGTCTGAGGTCTATTTCGTCGACACTGGTTAGATGTCGAAGCAAGGAAGTAGTTTATTAACAAGGATGTAGGGTCCAAGTTTGAGAGTAGAGGCTGACCGATTGCGCCGACGATGGCGAGAGTCGAAAGGGGTTTATTTGTCGGCATATGTTACTTGCAGAAACGAGGAAGGGGTTGTCAACAAGGATGTAAGGTCCAATGTTGGGGGTAGAGATCGACCGATCTCGTCGATGATGACGAGGGTCAAAAAAAAGAAGGATTTGTTCATCGACATAGGTTACATGCCGAAGCAAAGATGAGGTTATCAACAAGGATGTAAGGTCCAAGCTATGGACAAGATTAACCGATCTCGCCGATGATGACGAGGGTCAAAAAGGGTTTGTTAAAGTATTCTCGGTGGGACTTTGATGACTGTCCCCTCCGGAGTTTTATTGGGTGGAGAATAGGAGAGGCATTTGGGAATTACCACTTTACCGACTCAAGCGCCCTTTCGGGTTTTCGCCGAAGCCAGCCCCCTCTTGCTTTTGCCCACGCGCCCTTTCGGGGTTTCACGTGGCGGGGTACCCGATTTTGCCTGCGACGCCCTTTCGGGTTTTCGCCACAGCCGGGTTATAGCCATTTTTGCACTTGTCCCGATATGGGGGCGAGTCTGGCGGGATATCTCTATTTTTAACCCCATCTTTTTTTCTTTCCTTTTTTTATTTGGAATGCGATCCGAGAGAGAGTAGCTTGATCAGGGCGAGATGCCGCTATACCGAGGGAAGTAGCTTGATTGGGGCGGAGTGCCGCCAACCGAGAAAAGTAGTTTGATTAGGGCGGAACACCGCTAATCAAGAAAAAGTAGCTCGATCAGGACGGGATGTCACTAACCAAGGGAAAGTAGCTTGATTAAGGCGGAGTGCCACTTACCAAGGAGAAAAGTAGTTCGATTAGGACGGAATGCCGCTAACCAAAGAAAGGGTAGCTCGATTAGGATGGAATGCCACTGACCAAGGGAAAGTAGCTTGATTAAGGCGGAGTGCCGCTAACCAAGGGGAAAAGTAGTTCGATTAGGACGGAGTGCCGCTAACCAAAGAAAGGGTAGCTTGATTAGGACGGAATGTCGCTAACCAAGGAAAAGTAGCTCGATCAGGACGGAACGTCACTAACCAAGGGAAAGTAGCTTGCTTAAGACGGAGTGCCACTAACCAAGGAGAAGGTAGCTCGATTAGGACGTAATGCCACTGACCAAGGAAAAGTAGCTTGATTAAGGCGGAGTGCCACTAACCAAGGAAAGGGTAGCTCGGTTAGGGCGGAGTGCCACTGACCAAGGAAAAGTAGCTCGATTAAGGCGGAGTGCCACTAACCAAGGAAAGGGTAGCTCGGTTAGGGCGGAGTACCACTGACTAAGGAAAAGTAGCTCGATTAAGGCGGAGTGCCGCTAACCAAGGGGAAAAGTAGTTCGATTAGGACGGAGTGCCGCTAACCAAAGAAAGGGTGGCTTGATTAGGACGGAATGTTGCTAACCAAGGAAAAGTAGCTCGATCAGGACGGAACGTCACTAACCAAGGGAAAGTAGCTTGATTAAGACGGAGTGCCACTAACCAAGGAGAAGGTAGCTCGATTAAGACGTAATGCCACTGACCAAGGAAAAGTAGCTCGATTAAGGCGGAGTGCCACTAACCAAGGAAAGGGTAGCTCGGTTAGGGCGGAGTGCCACTGACCCGGGAAAAGTAGCTCGATTAAGGCGGAGTGCCACTAACCAAGGAAAGGGTAGCTCGGTTAGGGCGGAGTGCCACTGACCAAGGGGAAGTAGCTTGGTTAGGGCGGAGTGCCGCTAACCAAGTAAAGGGTATGCTCCGACCGATCACTCGGGGTGTGTCGGCTGTGCCGTATGATACAACTTAATGTGTTTTTCGTTGAGGGGAGAGAACTGGACGGCTCCTTTGTGGTCTACAAGGACGTAGGCACCCCCTTCATATACTCGGCGGACGATATACGGTCCGACCCAGTTTTCGACCAGTTTCCCTTTGGGGTTAGAGGCCATCACTTCTCTTCTTTTGACCATCACCAGGTCTCCTTTCTTGAACTCTCGACCCTTGACTAACTTGTCAAAAGCACGGGCCATGCGAGCTTGGTAGAGTTGGATGTTTTGTTGCGCCTGGAGGCGTTTTCCTTCGAGCTCAGCGAGCTCTTCCAATCTTCTTTCTGCGTTGGTCTGCTCACCGCTGACTAATCCGTGCTGGATGGCAACTCGCAATGAAGGAACTTCAAGTTCAATCGGCACCACAGCTTCCGACCCATAGACAAGGGAGAAGGGTGAACAGCCGGTTGGGGTCTTGTAGACAGTACGATAAGCCCAAAGTGCTCCGTACATCTTTTCTTCCCAATCCTTTTTGTTAGACTTGACAGTCTTTGCCAATAGTGTGCACAAGGTCTTGTTAAAGGCCTCTGCTAGTCCATTAGCTTGAGGGTTATAGGGGGATGATGTCCTCCAGTCAATTTTGTATTTGTCGGCCAGCCGATAAACCTTCTGGTTCCGGAAATGGCTGCCGTTATCAGAGATGATTCGGCTGGGGATCCCGAACCAAAATATTACATTATGCTGGAAGAATCTTGCAACTAGTTCTCCGGTCACATCTCTTAGTGCTACTGCCTCCGCCCATCTGGAGAAATAGTCTGTAGCTGCTAAGATGTATTTGCACCCTGATGAAGATGCTGGAAGTGGCCCTACCACGTCCGTGCCCCACTGAGCAAATGGCCAACTTGGTAGAGTGGGATGTAGTGGCACTGGGGGTCTCCTCGCCACATTAGCATGCTCTTGACATTTCTGACAAGCCTTGGCGAACTTGCAGCAATCGTTGAATATAGTGGGCCAATAGTAACCCAATTTCTTTATCTCTATCTTCATTTTCGGGCCGGCCTGGTGTGCCCCAGCTGATCCTGCATGAACTTCTTGCATCACCTGTCCCGCTTCTGTTGAAGACAAGCAACGGAGTAGGACTTTCCTTCGGGCATCTGCCATAATTCGGAACAAGGTCCCGCTTCTCATCTCGTAAGAATCCTTGATCCTCAGGAGCTTCATTCTTTGTTCCTTTTCTTTTGGAAGTTGCTGGTGTTGAAACCAGCGTAGGAGATGCTCTCGCCAGTCGGGCTGCTAAACCCCTTGGATGACTGCTACCTCCATCTCTTCTTCGTCGGCCAAAACCTCTGTTACACTGGGGACCTGTCGGCGGTTGATCACTGATATATTCAGGCTTGTGTCTGGCGGGACTGCCAATGAACTGGCCAACTTAGCGAGGGCGTCTGCCTGAGCATTCCGGCCTCGATTGATGTGCTTGATGCTGATGAAGTAGAATCTTGATATCAGGCGAGTTGCCAACTGGTGATAGGGGAGGAGCTCTTGCTTTCGCACCTCGAACTCTCCTTCTAGCTGTTTTATAACTAGCATGGAGTCTCCGAATGCTTCCAGCATCCGAATCCCCATGGACAGAGCAATCTGCAACCCGATTATCAGGGCTTCATATTCTGCTTCATTGTTTGTGCATTGTTTGTTTATGGAGCAGGAAGTATGCACCACTTCTCCTTCTGGGGACTTCAAGACTATGCCTGCTCCTGCTCTGACCCTGGATGATCCGGTAGCAGAGGTGTCAATTCTGGAAGTGCCATCAAAGTATAGCTGTCATGAGGAAGGCTGCACTTGGGTGGCTTCGAGGGTCTCATCCTCGGGAAGTTCCGGTTCCCACGGGCTTTCTCCGGGTATCGGATGTTCAGCAAAGAAATCTGCAATAGCTTGACCTTTGATGGCTTTGCGCGGTACGTAAGAGACATCAAACTCCATAAGGATTACCGCCCATTTACCCAGGCGGCCTTTGAGTGCTGGCTGGGACATGATGTATTTCAGGGGATCCTCCTTGGACACCAAGCTGATTTCATGCGACAACATATAGTGCCGGAGCTTTTTGACTGCGAAGACTAGTGCCAGGCAGATCTTCTCAATATAAGTGTATTTTTCTTCAGTTCTGACCAGTCTCCGACTGAGGTAATAGAGGGCTTGTTCTTTCCCTTCTTCATTGTTCTAGGCTAGCATTGCCCCCAGAGAATTGTGTGTAGCTGCTATATACAGTATCAACGGCCGTCCTTTCACCGGTGCGCCCAATACTGGAGGAGTCTTCAGATAGTCTTTTAGCTTGTCAAAGGCTGTCTGGCAATCTTCATCCCAATAAAAGGGAACATCTTTCATCATCAACTTGTGAAACGGCTGGCATCGCCCCGACAAATTGGAAATAAAATGCCGGATGTAAGCCAAGCGGCCTTGTAGTGACCTCAGCTCGGAGATGTTCCTTGGTGGAGGTAACTCCTGAATTGCCTTGATCTTTGCGGGGTCTATCTCGATCCCCCAATATCGGATGACGAAGCCCAAGAATTTTCCGCTCGACACTCTGAACGCACATTTCATAGGATTCATTTTTAGCTCATGCTGCCTCAGCCTCTGGAAAATAATCCGGAGGTCTTGCAGGTGATCTTATTTTCTTCTGGTTTTGACCACCAGGTCATCTATGTAGCACTCGACCTTGTGGTAGAGCAATTCATCAAAGATTTTGGTCATTGCGCGCTGATAGGTTGCGCCAGCATTCTTCTGTCCGAATGGCATTCTCTTGTAATGATAAATGCCTTTAGGAGTTCGGAAAGCAGTATGGACCCGGTCATGCTCCGCAATCCAAATCTGGTTGTAGCCGGATGACCCATCCATGAATGACAGGGCTTCATGGCCGGTTGTAGCATCGATCATGACCTCGGTTATTGGCACCGGGAAGTCATCTTTAGGGCAGGCTTTATTTAGATCTCGGAAGTCGACACAAATCCGGATCTGTCCATTCTTCTTTTTCACGGGGACGATATTCGCCAGCCATGTGGTGTACTGATTTTCTTCAACAAATCCCACATCAATGAGCTTGTCAACTTTAGCACAGATTCGGGTGATGAGCTCTGGCCTCATACGCCGCGGCGGTTGCTTCACCGGCTCGGCTTCAGGGTTGATTGCCAGCTCATGTTGTGAGACGGCGGGACTTAGACCCGGCATCTCTTTATAAGTCCAGGCGAAGCAATCCCGGTATTCTAGCAGTAGTTGAATGTACAGCTCTCGTTCTTCCGGGGCTAGTTGGGCACTGAGGAAGGTAGGCCTAGGGTCCTTCTCATTTCCCAGGTTGACTTCTATCAGTTCATCGACTGTGGCTTGGCCTCCGTCTTCTATTTCCGGAGGTGCCGGTTGGAGGTCGACGAAGTCTGGAATACCATCTTGAGGGTCGAGTACTTCGACTTCCTCGTCAGACACCGCCAGAGCTTCACGGGGTCTCTTGGTCTCTTGTGCTAGCTACTGTGTGGATTGATCCATTGATACTTCCATTGCCGTTGCAACTCCTGAGGGTGAGGGAGCAGCTTCAGTGCTTGTAGATGAGGTTGCAGCCATGACAGGCCAGTAGTTGTTTGCCGCCGGACTCGGACAGCATATTGGATTTGTAGCAGAAGCTGAGGGAGTCTCGCCTTCTGGGATAGTTGTATCTTCCACAGAAGTGGCTTTTTCTTTTCTGGTAGCCGGCTCCCCTTGATTGGAGTAAACCGAGGCTCTGTTGACTGGCAGAAAGGGTGTTGAAGTCGTCATTAGCATGACCCCTGCGGAGGGAGAGACTTCTGCTTCTTGAGCATCTTCGGCTTCGCTGCTGCTAGCCGTATCAAATTCGGCTTGAAAGGCCGCTCCTTCCGGACGGACCTGCTCCCAGCATCGGCAGGAGATCAAGGTCTCCATTTGTTGATTCCCGGATAGGGTTAATTCAGCATGTTCGGCTTCCGCCGGATATTCATCAAAGGTTGCCCCCAGAGGGCTGTCTTCAGTTGGATAGAAGGTGGAGATGGTATCCACCTCGTACCGCCCACTGTAATAGTAGTCTTCCAGGGTGAAGCCCAGACCCGGATGTTGAGAGACACGTCTCATTTCTTTGTCCAGATTTACAGGATACCACATCTTCTGGAAAGCTTCCTTGCGTTTTTGAGGCTGATCGGGAGGGATGTGTTGCTTTTGAAACATCCTGGCCGTCCGATCAGTGGTGAATGCCAGGCCCTGCACAGGAACCCGTGGGTTGGCTAGATCTTCAGGGAGGCTACAGTCTGTGTCTTCCTGAGTGGGATGCTCCTCGGCTGTATAGAATAAGCTGCTGGGCCCATCTTCCTGTGCCACCTCCCAAGCTTTGAAAGGTTCGACAGTGGGACCATCAAGGCCGGAGACTGGCTTGGTGAGGCCGGCCGGGACTGCGATGCGGTCGTGCTGTCGGTCAACATGCACTTCCTTAGCTTTGGGGTATAATGCTGGGGGTGTCACCCTGCCGACATTTCCAGAAGCCGTGATGTGGGAGACCACCTTCGGCTTGATATATCCGCGCGGCGGTGGTGGATACCAACCGTCACCCGATCTATTCTTCGATGCCCCTACGGGGGCTTCAGTTTTAGAAATCTTCCGGGGAGACCCCGTATACAGATTGGCGTCCGCCAAGTGACACTCAAACACCTCGAACGGGTGGATGTCAGCAAATATCCTTTCCTCCTTCCCCTGGAGGCTGTATTTGATGCATTGGTGGAGTGTGGAGGGCACCACCAAGTTTTCATGCAGCCATGGGCGGCCGAGTAGTGCTTTGTAGGAGGTGCGAGAGTCAATGACGTGAAACTGCACCGTTGTAGTGAAATCTGCCAGAGTCAGTGTGAACTCTGCCACCCCCATAGATACTTCACATTTCTGGTTGAAGCCAGCGATACGCATATCCCCGGCTTTTTCGAGATGCACATTGAAGTGGTACCTCTCGTATATTCTATATGGCAGGATGTTGACTGCTGCGCCAGGATCGACCAGAATCCGGTTCAGTTCTCTTCCATTCAGGTGCCCTTTCATATATAGCGGCCTGTTGTGACTGGCAGTAGGCAGTAGCATGTCTTCTGGAGAGAAGGTCATACTGGCTTCTGGTATAGCCTCAGCTATGCAGGTTTCAAACTGGGCAGGCGTCTGCAGAGCAGTAATGATTGCCTGTCGAGTTTCTTCACTCAAAGAGAGAATTTCCCAGATCGTAAAACGAGCAGGGAGCTTCTTGAGCAGCTTCATTATTCGGCTTCCAGCCCGGACATTGGAGAGCTTCATCTCCTCAACCCATCTGGGCTTAGGAAGGTTTTGATTTGTGGGTCCAGACGGACCTGCTTCATCTTCCTCGGACTCGGCACCCTCTTGACTGGCACCGACTGTCGGGTCTTCTTTATTGGTTGCTGTAGGGCAAGCCCCATCTGCATTTGCATCTTCAGTAGATTGCACTGGCCGAGGGTGATTGACCCCGGGTGTAGGGTTAGCGTCTTGACAAGGCTGCTTCCCCTTTGACATCTTCACGAATTCAAGGAATGGAGGGACTGTCTTGCCCCCAGTCTTGCTGTATAGACCTGACGGAGGAGGGATTTGGACTCCCTTAACTTCCGGCGGGGGTGTCTTGTAGGGTTGCTCCCCTCTGAACATAATGTTGTGATTGGGTGGTGGCTGGCGCCCCCATTTCCGGCCTGACCGAGTGGCATGTGCAGCAGTTGCGGCTTCGGCCTTGCCTCCCCCAGCATGGGGTGTGAAGCAAATGTCTTCTTCTTCTTCTTCTCCTGGTAGGCTGAAGAGTGCTGACAGGGTATTGCAGGAGACGACCTGTGTTTTATGGGCCCTAGGGGCCTTTCTCTTCTTCTTCTTTTGCTTTTTCTTCTTTTTGATTTCCGCAGGCGCTTGTCCCCAGAACAGGTTGCTCTCTTGAGGTGGTGCCGCTTCAGCTTCATCCCCTTGCTTGAGCGAGAGTTGCTCCAGCTCTAGCCATGGGACGTGGTCCCGTACCAGCAGAGGTTTTAGTTCGGGCTGTACATATTCCTCTAGCCCTTCAATTAAGTGTTGCAATCGAAGGACCCCAGGGTTGGTTTCCTTGATTACTGGCAGCGGAGTTTGTCTCCTCCTGTTGGGTGTATATATTCTGACAGCTGCAGGTGGAGTGACCCATACGGGCGCTACCACTGGCGGAGCAGGCCGAGGTGTAATGCCACGGATATGTGCCCTTTCTTTTGGGCGGGGTGCCCTCTTCTTCTTGTGCTTCACAGGGATTTGCTGCCACCCCTGCTGTTCCTTCACGGGCTCCAGGAAATGGATTTCGTAGGTGCTCCGTGTGCTTGCTTCAGAGATCTCCTCAGGTAACGCCTGGTAGAGGGAGACCATGTTGACTGCTGCTCTTCGGGGAGGAGCTTCATGTGGCTGAGGAGGGTCTATTTTGTACTCTCCCAGCTCTATCTCATTTTTCTTCACCATTCCTTCAATGATGTCTTTGAAAACATAACAGTCTTCGATTGAATGTCCCAACATCTGGTGATAGGGGCAGAATCTTGGACTGTCTCTTCTTTTGAGGTCCTCTGGTCTTCTTGGCTCAGGCAGAGTGACCATACTGTATTCTGTTACCCAGTCAAATAGGATCCGGGTCTTATCCTTAGGAAAGGAATAAGCCTTCTTCATTTTGTCCCTCAACGAAGGACCTTCTTTGTCATCTGGAGCTTTCGCAGGTTGCGGGGGAGCCGCTTTCTTGCCTTTCTCCTTCTGTTGTTCGAACGCCTTGATATCAAGCGCATTCGCTTCTTTAGGTGTGGGGCGCCGTTCCGCCGCCTTGCCTTTCTGGGCTGTGCTGGCAGCTGACGGCGGGACGGGCTTGGCTAGAAAAGCCTCTACCTCGGCCACCACATTATTCAGCCGGTCGAACGACCGTATTTCCATCCCGATCATTTTTTCCAAGACCTCCCTCCTGAGATTTTGCTTACATATTTGCACAGCGTCCTCCTGATGCGGGGGCCGCTTACATCTCATTCCGAGGTTCCTCCACCTCTTGATGTAGTCAAGGGCGGTCTCATCTGCCCCTTGTTTTGTCGAATAGAGTTCGGCCACTGTGACCTCTCTCTCTGTGACATGGAATCTTTCTCTGAACTTCCTCTGCATATCTGACCAGTCATTGATTGACCCGGCCGAGAGGCTGGAGTACCATTCAAATGCGAGCCCCGTCAGCGAGGACCCGAAGAATTTCAGCAAATATGACTCGTCGGTGGACAGATCACCCATAACGGTCATATAATATGCAATATGTTCTTTTGGGGAACCTTTCCCGTTGAATTTGTCAAATTTGGGTGGCTTGTTGACTCCCGGGGGAAGTCGCTTAGCCGCATGGTGTTGCGGGTAGGGCACCCGGTAGGCATCGAATGCGACGTAGTCGCCTTCGCTCTTCTCTGCGAGCTTCAGCTCGATCATCCTCTCCACCATCATCCGGTTCACGACCGTGGGGTCGACTGGCTCCGGATAGAAGTGTGCTGGCTGCAGGTATGGGGTGACCAAGGTGGTCGCTTGCGGAGGACGCAGCAGCGGGGGTGTTGGGTGCACCTGAGGAAGCACCGGAGGCAGCAGCGGCTGAGGCTGTGGCGGCCGCTGTTGTGCTGTCGTCACAGTTGGCTCTGACGGCTGGGGTAGTGTGTAAAGTGGTGGAGGGTCGTCTCGACGAGCCGCTCCCCGGGATGATTCACCTTGGACTTCGGGTGGTTTGGAGGCTGATGAGTGTTCAGTTTTCTCCATCAGCTGTTTCTTCAGGGAATCTATTTCCCGTTGATATCTTTGCAGCAGCATCAAGACTGATGGGTCTATAGTGGTGGGGACACCTTCTGTTGTTTCCCCGGACGTACCCTCGGGCAGGATATCGAGGAGTACGTCGTCTTCTTCTTCCGTCGTTACCACATTAGCGGTCAAGACGGGGGCTTTGTCATCCCAGTGGAGGTATGACTGGGGCTGTTTCTCTTTCATCGCTGTCAGAAGCCCTCTTGCTGCTTCTGTCCTGCGGGTAGCTGGTCCCGGCCGTACGGCCAACTGAGCCAGTTCTTGGGAGTCTTCAGGAAGCTTCCCATATCGGCTGGACACGCCAGCCATGTTGCAAGTGAAAACCTGCATCCTCCTTCTTTGTCGATGGACCCTCCGCCTTGCTTGTTGCGGGAAGGTCAGCCTCTCGAACACAGAAATTCTTCTTCTTTCTTCCCGCTCGGGGAAGGCTTCATCGGCTTTGATCTCAGAGCTGTCATTGTGTCCGTTGTCATCGACCGACGACATCCTCATTATATCCTCCATTTCTTGTTCATCTGCCGTTGATGGGCAGTAATTTTCTTCAGTGGCGACTGTCTGCATCAGCCGCTGCTGTCCGAGTGAGGTGTTACCCAATCCTCGGAAATAGCTTCTGACCAGGCAGGCCATTTCTTCTTGACCCCGTTCTTGATGTAGCACGGGGGAGAGTGGTCGACCTCCAGCAGGAGGAATGTAGGCCAGTCGAGCTCTGTCAGCTGGCTGTTGGAACCTTCGCCCCGTGGCAGGGACGTTGGCTTGACGGGTCACAGCCCGGAAACTTCTGTGACGCGGAGGATCCGCAACCACCTCTTCTTCATTCATCAGGGACAAGCCCCTTTCTCTTCTCGCTCTCGCCTCGTCGTTCATAGGACGATGGCGGGTGGGCGTTGGATGGTAGGCAGGCTGGGTCCGCTTGGGAACCCACACCTGTTTGAATTTCCTCGGCCTGAGCGCCGGGTTTTCTTGGCCATGGTGGCCGGCTTCTTCTCTTTCTGCCCTCCTTCCAGCGAGAGCTTGATAGTTGTTGTAGACAGGGACGTTTGGGATGACGCGATCTGGGGTCACCCGTGCCGTGCGCCCGTTGAGGAAGACACGCATACCTCCCACCAGCATTGATTTTCCGGACTGAGAGACAGTTCCGGTGATCACGGCAGTGTTCTTGCGAGCCTGGCGACGCTGACGTCCTCCAGGGGGCTTGTTGATATCAGTGGGATGCATCACCCGTACCAGGTGGTGCACCAGGCAGCTAGCGGCCGGAACCGGGTTCTTGAGCGAATCACCGCGGCCGGGGGCCTTCAGAGGCTCCATTTCCTTCACAGCTTCCTTGACGGGTTCCGTGGCTTCGACTTCCAGCATGTCGACAAAGGCCAACCCCAAGAAGTTGGGGAAGCCCACAGCAGGAGGAAAGCTACCAAACTCCATGGGCACCGCCAGGTAGCCTTGTGCGTGTCCGGCGACGATCGCAGGACTGAAGTCGACGCCGGTTATCCCGTGAGTCGTCATTGTTTGCACTGAAAAGACAGACAGGAAAACAATCAGTAGTCTTTGAAAGGGCTTCGAAGCCCGAATATCTCGGCAAAGAGATGAAAGGTGACACCGGTCCCACCGGGCGTGCCAGACAATGTTTCGCGCATTTTTTTTCTTTTTCTTTTGCCTTTTCGTTCGCGTGTCGATCAACCAATTAACTAACTTGTAGTCAACTGACTGATTGACGACGCGGGCGTGCCAGTCATATGAGTGACGATTTTATTGTGCGCTCATTCTGACCCATGTAGGGCGAATGTGAGGTTCGGTCGGGACCAGCAGTCCGCCATACCATAAAGGTTATGGCGTTAATTACATCCCCCACGAGGAGGGAACACCTTTGATTAATTGCCGAGATAGCGGGCTGTCGAAGCCGGATTGAAAAGAGCTACATGATGATCACGACGAAGGCGTGCCGGATGCATATGTTTATGGAATTATGGATCCTCGGTACATGGCGGAGGACGTGGGTCCGAAGACCGCCGTCGCGCATAGCGAAAACTTCCGACCAGACATAATCCGGCTTTTCCGTCGACGCCATTTAATATACCCGGGGATCTATGCATGCATGCACACAAGACATTCATGATTATATTTGAACATGAAGATAGCGTTATGAAGACGGTGACGATCACCCGCACTTAATACCCCTCGTCGAGAGGAGGAAGAGCAACACAAGTATGCTAGTGAAAGCGAAATGCTAACGGATTATGATGGTGAGTATGATGATGACATGACTCGGGCTCGCTTGACCCTTCTTTATTCAATTCGATGCCTGCTACGGCTCGTCGACATTGCCCCCGAGGGGCGAGGCTTCAAAACCGGCGTGGCTATGCAAGAAACACTTATACGGCGCGATAAAACGTAGGCATAGTGGTTAATACGGCGCGATAAAGCGTAGGCATAGTGGTTAATACGGCGCGGTATTCATGCTTTTGAGACGGCGCGCAAGAGGGTTGGGGCGCGCCGGTTTAGGGCGCGCCGGAAAGCCGCAAGGAAAAATTTTTAGAAAATGAGTGTGGGGTTAATCCGGCGCGGGGGGGTACCGCGCCGGTTTAGGGCGCGCCGGTTAAGACCGCGCCGTATTAAACATGTTTTGTTGAGTTATGAACCCTTTTAAGTTTATTGGACTTCAAGGGACCCTTTCTTGAGTTGTTCGGGCCAGATGATTGTTTGATTGGAGTCCATGGCCTTCTTAGAAATGAGGGGGGAGGTCAGTGCGAGGTTCATACTCGAGCACTGAGTTGGTTCGATCATTTTCTTGACAAAATTATCTGGAATCTGTCAAAAATTTGACAGCATCTCCCCCCGAACAAGCAAAGTTGCAGGGGAGAATCGGGGTCATACTCACTAATGGAGCAAGCCCCTAAACCGCCGGTCTGCACAGTGGCAGCCAGCAAAATCCCATCAGATAGGATACCCCGAGGACTAGCCTACAAGGGGCACCAATACTCCGTGGGTGAGAATGGAAGGACGGGGCCATTGATGACGGGAACAACCCACAGATCATGGCACAACCGCTGAAGGGACCGACCGTTAGGAGAGTGGAGCTCCGAGGGCTAGCCTACGAGGAGCGTACATCCCTTAACCTCGATTGGGTCTTAGATTGTCGGGGCTGAGCTCGCTGAGCTAGGACCCCCTGTTGCTATCTGCTGTGGGCTTGGGAAGCATCTACCACCGAGAGGTAGAGTTCTCAGTTGCCCAGCAATTCCGGAAAGCCACGGGGGAATATCCCCCTCCCCGGGTAGTTAAAACATGATGAGAGAATCTCGGACCGGTGCAGATGATTGTGGAGAACGAATAATAAGGGCATAAGTTAGACAGGCACGCAGTAGGGGCATATGCTCGAACAGCTAGAAAGCAACGTTCAGGGAGGTAAACCCTGTGTGGAGCGGCCGGAGACACGCGCAGAGGCACGGCTCCCTCCGAGAAGAAAAGGGGTGCAAAGACCCCTGCATCAAGCATAACAACACAAAAACGAATGAATCAAAGGAAAGCCCCCGGGGAGGGGTGTTTCTATAGCCCACGAGGAGTCGGGGCACAGCGCAACCAACCTTCGGAGGAACCAAGGTTAAAATGATGCAGAGAAGAACTCAGACAGACGCGTTAGCATAGATAGAGAAAGAGAGGGGAGGATCATCCGTCCGATTCATTGCTTCAAGCATTCACACGCACGCGCACACATTGCCATTCAAAAAAAATGGGAAGGGTTTAACATTCACATAGCGAGAGTACAGCCCCGGCACCATCACTTGATCGCCGTTCGCCGACAACAGAGACATTCACGGTGCGATAACGGAGGAAGAAAATCAAAAGGGGTCGCGCAGAGGGGGGAGGAGAATCGACTCATTTCATTGTCGCTCCTCCCCTCCTCGCTTACATTCGACGGATAGAAATTTCGAGGAAGAAAACTACGGAAAGCAGGAGAAGATCGACGCCCGCGCCCACCTGTTCCTGAAACAGAGTATCGCAGGCGAAGAAGATGGCCGGCGGTCACTGCTCCCGAGAAACCTTCACTCTCTGTACCTCAAGCGAAAAAAGGAAGCCCTCTCCTCCCTCTCGAAAATGATCAGAGGGCTGACCGCCGATCCCCAAAAGAAAACCCTCTCTCCTTTTATTTCGAATAGTCATATGTATATATACATGATCGAGCCCCAAGCCTTGCACGGCGTGAAGAACTGCGCGCCGGGGAAGGCTTCATGGGCCCTTGCGCGCCGGAATAGCCAAGCCATAGATGGGTTTCCGCGCGCCGGGTAGAGAACCTCAAGCTTGGGGCGCGCCGGTCTTGGAGGGCGCCGGTTTAATGGGCGCGCCGTATAAGGGCGCGCCGTATTAACATTTCCCGCGCTTTGCAGGTTAGCCGATGAATCCGGGGACGATCCCGGAGGTCATTGTGAACATTTATCTCGCCAATGCCCATTGAAACCTTGACGAGATTTTTTTGTGAAGCCCCTCGGCTGGCGTGCGGCCGTTCCCGAGACTCCAGATAGCTTTGGCTCAATTACGTGGGTTTCCTGCTAATCACGGCCTGCGGCTTTGTGATTCGTGCTGCTGGCTTGGTCTGGCTTGTACCCAAGCTCCTCAGGGGGTTGGCCGACACCAGGGATAACTCCGCCTACGCTGGGCGATCATTCGGCCACTGTCGGGCCCATCTTGGCGGGAAGCCGTACCCGTGCCGGGTGATCGGGGTCTTCCACCGTCAGATCTTTCGGTTCTCCGTTTCGGGAAGCCGGGGGGACTCCTTTATCCTCGGGAGAGCCTTTCATGAGGTGGGTAGCCACCGGGTAGACCGTCGACCTTGGTCGGACAACGGGTGTAGTGGATGCAGCACGACAAAGTCGATGCCGGTTCATTGGGCAGGCTTGGTCACACTGTCGGTTGGTTGACGAGTTTATCTCGGCTCTCCTGAGGTGAAGTCCCCGTATCCATACGGAGTGACCCGAGGTTCTGACAGCTTGAGAAGTCTTCAATATGTTGATCTGCATCGGCTTCCGTGCTTCGGTGTGCCGGGTCATTCGTCTTTATTGGCTTGGTCACCAATGATCATATTTTGAGTGCCAACATTAACCCACCTTGCAGGTGAAAGAAAAGAAAACATACAGTCGAAAGCAATAAACCCTCGGGAGGGGTTAATCCGGCGCGGTCTCTGAATATGGCACCGTTTTAACCCTCCTCACATTAGCCCCATCTCCTTCTTTGGATGCTAAATGGCGCGCCCATTTCAACTCCTTATCTTCCCACTCCGGCGCAGCCTTAACCGGCGCGCCCTCTTCTTCTTGGTCAAAATCGGCGCGCCCTCCTATTTGAGCCTTGACCCGGCGCGCCCCCCTTCCTGGACCTTAACCGGCGCCCCCCCCCTTTGAACTCCCTTAAACCGGCGCGCCCCATGGGTGCCTCTACCCGGCGCGCCCCCCCTTTACATCGTAACCCGGCACCCCTTAACCGGCGCGCCCATCTTCTTGCAACGTGCTAACACAGCGTGTTGAAAGAAAACTAAAAGAATGAAAAGAAGAAAGAAAACTATTGAAATTAAAGAATGAACCAGAGAATAAGGACTAAATCAATAAACAAAATAGAAAGGATGGAATGGGAATAAAACACTTAATTCAATGATCAGAACAATGACAATAGCATACCTGCGCCTTAATTAAATTTTTGTTCCGGGGGCACTACCCCTGGAAACCCCCGCAAGGGGCGCTGCCCCCTTGACCCCCGCGACCTGACCGGGCAAGTCGAACCCCGCGACCTGACCGCGCAGGTCGATCCGCGTGCGAGGGCGCACATTGCCAAGTTTTGGCTTTACACTTAACAACCCGCTCCCCCGGACTGTGTAATGATGCCCCGTGGTATTGGACGTGGACCTCGGGATCCCCGACATGGTCATGATCCGTGCACCTCTTGGGCCGATAGTTCATCAACTTGGCCCACTTCTTTCGGGATCCGATCCCGCACCCACATGAAACGTGCCGTACCTACGGTAGATATCCGAATGTCTTTGTTGTTACCTTCGATGCTTCGAATATGGACTCTCGACCAAACACTGGATGGTCCGTTAGTGACTGATATATATATATACCGGGATCTAATCCCGCACTTGCATTAAATTTTCCGCACTCGCAGCAAGTATTTGTATGGTTTTGAACACCGTTTTGCATACCGATGCGGAGGGTTTAAATCATGTCAACCCAACTCGCATGCTTTAATGAAAAATGATCTTTAGGTCATTTGGCCCCTTCTCTTGGCGATTAATCAGAGGTCTTCCCCTCTCCGAGGGGATGTAATTAACGTCGCGGCCTTTATGGCGCGGCGGGTCTCCAGTCCCGACCCGATATCCACAATCGTCTGATTAGTCAGACGGAGCGCACCCCGGGCTTCGGACCACTCCAGTCTTGAAACCCGAACACATTGTCACCTAGGTGACTGGCACGCCCTCACACTAGATAAATAGATAAACCGATAAAAAGAACATCCTGATATCTTTCACGAACACGAAATCCAGTGTGTTCCACAAGTTGGCACGCCCGGTGGGACAGATGATCTCGCATCGATATAACTACCAATATCCCGATTTCAACACCTCGAAATCTAGTGCGTTCCACAAGCTGGCACGCCCGGTGGGAGAGATGATCTCGCATCGATATAACTACCAATATCCCGATTTCAACACCTCGAAATCCAGTGCGTTCCACAATGCCTTAAATCATCCTTGAACTTCTCTTATAAACTTCATTTATTCTTCATACTACATGCCCTTTCTTCATGCTACATGTCCTTGGAAATGGAAATTTTGCTAGATCTGTACTTTAGCCATAAACTACCATTTGAGACTGTAGGAGCTAAGTGCCATGAAGGGTAAGTGCTACGTTATGGGAGCCACCTCTTGAGGTCAGAATGGTGCAAAGTGCTTCATAATGGGAGCCACCTCTTGAGCATGTAGGGGTAACCTCTAGAGTCCTCTGTAACTAAATGACAAGTTATGCGCTATACTATGCTTCTTAAGCTTTTCTTGAAACTCAGATTGGCCATAATTATAAATGAATTGTTCTAAAAATTACATTAGAATTTTGGTCCACCTGATACTCAATGCTTGGCAAACATGGGGGCCCTAATCTGGTCTTAGGAGAGTAAAGCCTGAAAGTACTTGTGCCCGAGAGAGTTGAATGATCAGGTGTGACATTACACCAACTGACATGCAAGATTGAACTAGACAATTCACTTATTACATGCTTGACTCGTTACATACTTGACTTCTTATACATGACATGTTTGGCCGGAAGGATTAGTATCCTTGTTACATGGCCATATTTACAATTCTATACTTGTTATTGATCTTCATGCTTACACTTGAGTTCTACAATATCTATTCTTGAAATTCTTGATTTCCAGATCGTGTTCTCTATTTGTCATTTGTTTTACTACTTGATTTATTCGAGGACATAAAGATGATTCAAAATGCTAATTACTTAAAGTGACCTAGTAAAGAGATATAAGTCCTACTGAGCTTTCTAGCGCACCCTGTGTATTATTGTTAATTTTCAAGAAATCCCGAAGATGACGGGAATGGGCTGGAGTGATGAGAGTGATGATAGTTTTTAATAAAATTCTTTTCCTAGTCTGTCTACTTATAAATGATTGTATCGAGTTTGAATAGTATTGTAAGTCCTTGAAGGATATTTGTTGGAAATGTCAGATTATGAAATAAAGATGTGATTTTATCTATTTGTTGTTCATACTCATCATCTGAGTCTCATGATCGACCTACCCGTATAACTGTTTACGCCTTGATAATTCCGCCTTGTTTGGGGCGTGACAGTTTAGTTGGTATCAGACCCTATGGTTAAAAAGAGTATAAGATATCAAGACTTAGTTATTGAAAATCCTAGGTTCTTCACACTATAGGATAATGGATAGCTATCTTGACCCGTGAGATTGGGTAGAGACTTGGGCTAGATATTATGATATGTATTGATAAGACATTTAATCCCCATAGCTTCTTTTGCAAAAATTCTTAGCTGTTAAAAATGGCCACTGAGCGTGCTCAATGGAGAGAAATGCAAAGGATGGTCCAAGGGTTAACTCAAGCCCTACAACAAGTGGCTCAAGGAGGAGTTAATCTCTATGGTGTGGGAGACCTACACTGCAACTTTAGGAACACGAATCCCCCGAGATTCAACGATTCAACTAACCCGGATGAAGCCAAACATTGGGTCAAGGAGATAGAAATAATATTTCGAGTCATGCAATGCTCGGATCAAGATAGAGTTTTGCTTGCAACTTTCCAACTGGAAAGTGATGCAAGAGCTTGGTGGGAATCCATGGAGGCGACCTTGCCCGATCCCCAGATCACTTGGGAGGAATTTCTAGAATATTTCAACGGCAAATATTTCTCAAAGAGAGTCCAAGAAAAGAAGGGAGTAGAATTTGTCACCCTTAAACAAAGAAGTCTCTCTATAGCTGAATACGAGGCCCAGTTTTCTCGACTGGCCCGTTATGCTCCATACCTCATTAATACAGAAAGAATGAAGGCCAAGCGATTCATGAATGGGCTAAGGCCCCAATACATTCCACAACTGGAGCCTATGGACATCCAAACATATGCCGAGATGGTCCGGAAGGCCCAACTGCTAGAAGATGCCATGGAGATGGCGGATAGAATCAAGGGAGTCGTGAAAGAACAAATCGTTGCCGCCGGAAACTTTAAACCAACATTTGGAAAGAATAGGTCAAATGAAGGAAGAACCCCTCAACAAGACAAAAGGCCTCGAGATGGAAATAGGCAAGCCATCCCTGCTACATCTTCAAATGATATCTGCAAGTATTGTGACAAGGCTGGTCACAAGACTGAAGAGTGCTTGAGGAAGAAGGGAGCATGCTTGCATTGTGGAAGTGGGGATCATCGCATTTCTGATTGTCCCCTTATGAAGGGAACTCCATCGGAGAAAAAAACTCAAGACGGACCAAGGCGTCAAAGAAGACTCTAAGCTCTAATAGAACCTACACCTACTGAAGAAGGAGGAGTGGTGGAAGGTACTCTCACCATCAATTCTAGAATGACTTTTCTTCTATTTGATATTGGAGCTACCCATTCATTCATATCCCAGGATTTTTTTTCGCAAAAACCCTGCCTAGGGATCAATGGGAGAGTGCACCCCTTACCAGAGGTAAAGGGAATAGCCACTCCACCATCGTGCCACTAAGAGGTTAATTTTATTACTATTGATAAAGAGTAACAATTACACCAATCGGATGCTAGGCATACCTAGCGTATCTAACCGAGCAGCATCTTTTATAATTGAAGGGAGCTCATTGTAAGAATAAAAAGAATTACATTTAGTGGTGCAAGCTAAAGAAGCAAGTAAGTCCGCTACAGTATTGCCTTCCTTGTAGATATGAGAGATAGAATCTGGTTGTGAAAGAAGGCTCCAGATATCCCTGACATAGCTGAGAAGGGACCATGGGCAATGAATTTCTTTTTTGATAATCCGGACTAGAGTGAGCGAATCACATTCAATTTGGGCTGGCTTAGTATCCACAGTGTGTAAGTATTTTATGCCATCTAGAAGAGCACGGGCTTCAGTAATTAAGCTGTTAGAGTGTCCATAAAAATGAAAAAATGCAAGGAGAACCTTGCCTCAGGAATCCCAAATAATGCTACCTCCTCCCGAGTCTCCAGATTGCTTAGAAGCACCGTTAGTGTTGAGTTTTAGGGAAGGCCAAGGAGGATAAAGCCACTTAACAATCTTCAGCTGGTGATGGCTAGGGGACTGTGTTTTGATTGCAAAATGTTCCATGATTTTACTTTTACTGTAATTAGGTTCCTTAAGATCAGCAACCACACAGACCTTTTTCAATTGAGAGGTGATGTGGTGAAAAATATTGTGCTTTGATATAAAGTTGCCATCATACTTGGCAGAGTTCTAGCTCTCCATAATTCTCACATTCCAAAACCAATGGCAGCAAGACAAAAAAGCCCATATGCAGAACCTGGCTGGGTGTGACAAGTAGAATTCAAAATAAATTCTCTAACAGAGCGGCCCTCAAGCTGCATCCCAACTGCTTTGAAAGTAGACCATACATGAGTTGCATACTCACTGTATAGAAATAAGTGGTTTGTCTCTTCCACCTGAGGCACCTTGCAGCATAGGCATTTCGAGCAGAGAACAACACCCACTCGCTGTATATTGGTATCAATAGGTAGGCAATTGTTCATGATCTTCCACAAGTGGACTGAGATTTTGATTGGGAGCCAATTGGACCACAACCGAGACCAAGAAATAGCAGGCTAGAATTGATTGTTGGCAGAGAAGACTTTATAGGTAGAGGCCACTGAACACTTCCCAGATGAAGATAGACTCCATACTCCCATGTCCATTTCCTGATTCAGTTTCACATGTCTGAGGGCTTGCTTTATACCAGTAGGGAACATGTTTTCTTGCATATCAGTTTCTTCATTAGTTGGGTGCAAGAGAACATCTCTGACAGAAGCCTTTGGGTTTGGAATGAGATTAGCAGAAACATAATCACTCAAGCAATGGTTCCCCAACCATTTATTATGCCAAAAATTGGTAGTGTTACCATCCCCAAGAACAACCTTTTTATTTTGAAGAACGAGATCTTTAGCCTTAAGCTAGCTCCTTCTAGCAAATCCTTTCATATTTTTAAATTGAACATCTCGTAAGTGACATTGCTGCATATCCTTAGCTCTGAAATAGGATGCCCATAAAGAATTAGTATGTATAGCCTGCCATAGTATTTTGACTCGCAAGGCTATTTCCATGTGCCTAAGAGACAAAATGCCAAGACCACCCTTAGATATAGGCCTACATAGAGCCCACCAAGACTTCCAGTGCCTTTTGTTACCTAGGGGAGTAGACCCCCAGAAAAAATTTGCAAATGCTTGCTCAATCAAATGATGAATGCCAGAGTGCAAGGGTGTGGAAGACAAAGAATAGATTGGCAGAGATGTCAGCACATGCCTGACGAGAACCAGTTTGGCACCTTGAGATAATAAGCTTGCTTTCCAACCAGCAATGCGCTTTTGAATAGAATTAATAATCCCAGCAAAATAAATCTTCTTACTTCTACCAAGCACCAGGGGAAGGCCAAGATATTTCTGAGGAAAAGACTGTCGGGTGAACCCAGTTAGACTGTGGATCCGATTAGCAACAGAGTTTTGAATCTTAGGGTGAATGAAGAAGCCACTTTTGCTAACATTAATAAGTTGACCCGAGGCACGTTCATAAGTATTAAGCACTTTAAGTAAATTTCTGATGGAAGCTGAAGTGTCTTTACTAAAGATCAGAGTGTCATCAGCAAACTATCCCAGGATTTTGCTACCACCTTACATGAAAAACCTATTCCTTTGAAAATTGAACTTTTTATTTCCACACCTTTAAGAGCAAGCACTGAGCTTAAACATTATTTTCCCTCTAGTGAAGTGTTGATTAGTGGTCATAACTTAGCCACTGATTGATATGCATGAACATGGAAGGTTATGATGTAATCTTAGGTGCTGACTGGTTGGCCAAGTATAATGTTAAGGTAGATTGCAGGCAAGGAAGTGTAACCTTTGGTGAACCGGGATACCCTGAACTGTCTTTCTCTAGAAATAGCCAGCCTAGACACCCTCTTCTCATCTCTACCCTTCAAGCTCGAAAAATGATGAAGAATGCATGTGTTGCATTTTTGGCTTATGTCCTTATAACCGAACCCATGAAACCCATTCTGAAAGAAATATCTATTGTTAGGGAATATCTTGATGTATTTCCTGAGGAATTACCTGGCATATCATCTGAGAGAGAGGTTTCATTCTCAATCAATTTGATACCAAGAGCAGCCCCTGCATCCAAAACTCCTTATAGAATGTCACCTACTGAGCTAAAGGAACTAAAAGAGCAACTTATGGAATTATTAGAGAAGGGATTCATCAGACCTAGTACATCACCTTGGGGAGCACCTGTTCTTTTTGTGAAGAAGAAATATGGATCTATGAGGTTATGCATTGACTATAGGCAGTTGAACCAATTAACTATCAAGAATAAGTACCCCTTGCCAAGAATTGATGAACTATTTGATCAAATCTCTGGAGCTCATTATTTCTCTAAGATTGACCTCAGGTCAGGTTATCATCAACTCAGAATCAAGGAAGATGATATTTATAAGACAACATTCATGAGTAGATATGGACACTATGAATTTGTTGTTATACCTTTTGGGCTGACTAATGCACCTGCAGCCTTTATGCAACTTATGAATAGTGTGTTCCGACCCTATTTAGATCAATTTGTGGTGATATTTATTGATGATATATTGATCTACTCCAAAACCAAGGAAGAACATGAAGCACATTTGAGGATTACCTTGCAGATATTAAAAGAGAATCAATTATATGTTAAATTGAGCAAATGTGAGTTCTGGTTAGAAGAAGTTTCATTTCTCGGTCATGTGATATCTAAGGAAGGTATTTCTGTTGACCCTTCAAAGGTAGAATCTGTCAATAATTAGGAAAGGCCTACAAATGTGACTGAAATATGAAGTTTTCTAGGATTGGCCGGTCACTATAGGAGATTCATCAAATACTTATCTAAAATTACCGTGCCATTGACTAGACTAACAAGGAAGGAAAATTCTTATGTATGGGTTGAGGAATGTGAGAAGACTTTTCAAACTCTAAAGGAGCGCTTGACAACTGCACCTGTCCTTACTCTGCCTATTGCGGGAGGAGGATTCGAGGTATTTGCCGATGCTTTGGGAATTGGCCTAGGTTGTTGTTTGCGATGGGATCTTTTCGTTCTGGTTTTCTTTTTATTTATGATTATCATTTGGGTTTATTTGGTTTATTTCACTTGTCGATCAACCAATTAACCAACTGGTAATTAACTGATTGATTGACTGCGCGGGCGTGCCAGTCACGTGAGTGACGAATTTATTATGCGCTCGTTCCGACCCGTGTCGAGCGAGAGAGAGGTTCGGTCGAGACCAGCAGTCCTCCATACCGTAAAGGCTATGGCGTTAATTACATCCCCCACGAGGAGGGAAAACCTTTGATTAATTGCCGAGATAGTGGGCTGTCGAGGCCGGAATAAAGATGCAAAGGTATAAATGTGAGCAGGTCACGTGAGATGCTTCTATCTGGCATGCAAGAGAGGAATGATTCATTAAGTTGGATACCCTCGATACATGGCAGAGGGCATAGGTCCGAAGACCACCATCGCGCATAGCAAAGACTTCCGATCGGGAGTTACCCATACTTCCGCCAGTGCCATTTGATATACTTGAGGGTCTATGCAAGCATGCATGCATGATGTTCATGACAATGCTAAGCATGGCAAATAGAGTTATGAAAATAAACAGTGATCAATCACATTTATTAATCTCCACCAATGGAGACGAGAATGGTAACACAAGCATGATAACGAAAGCGAAGCGCTCACGGACATGGTAGTGAAAGCATGATGATAAGATGATTCGGACTTGAACAGCCCTTCCCTTATTTGGTTTATTACTAATTAGGGTTTATTAGTCTCGACCACGGGAGACGAGGATCGCTCTGGAGGCGAGTGGGTGATTAGAACATTACAATGTTTCAAAAAATGGCATGACCGTGCATAGGGATAAGTTTCCCCGGTGCGGTCAAGCGTAGGTAAACAATCTTAATACGGCGCGGCCATAACAAAGATTGACACGGCGCGGCAGGCATGGGGCGCGCCGGTTTAGGGCGCACATGGAACGTGCCATTTGAAAACAAAGTTTTATGAGTGTGAGGTTATTCCGGTGCGGGGGGGGGGGGGGTACCGCGCCGTATTAAGGCGCGCCGGATTAAGACCGCGCCGTTTTAGCTAATTTTTGCTGAATTTTGCAACTATTTAAGTTCATTAAGATTCTATTGAGAGTTTTGAAGTTAATTGGGCCGATTGCTTGTTTAATTAAAGTCCAGAGCCTTTCCAGAATGAAGTGATGAGCTAGTGCGAGGTCCATACTCGAGCACTATGGTCCTTTATCTCAGAACAAGTGTTTTGTTGAAGCCATTTTGATATAAATAAACTCATAAGTTGGAAGAATTCTGCCGAAAATTGGGCAGCATCTCCCCCGTCCCTAAAGGACTGCAGGGGGAGAAACGGGGTCATACTCACCTGTGGAGCAAGCCCCTAAACAGTCGGTCTGCATGGTGGCAGCCAGCAAACCCCAATCCGATAGGATACCCCGAGGACTGGCCTACGAGGGGTACCAAAGTCTCGTGGGTGGAAGCAGAGGACCGAGGCAGCTAGTAACGGAAGCAACACCCCGAGGACTGGCCTACAAGGGGTGGGCGACCTACAACATGCACTGCATCCGCTAGAGAGAGAGACCATCACGGAGAGAGGCTCCGAGGACTAGCCTACTAGGAGCATTTGTCCCTTAGTCACCATAGGGTCCCGAAGGACTGTGGGTTTGGAATTGTTGGGCTGGGCCCCCAGTTGTTGTTAGCTCTGTGACTCATGAGAAACATCCATCACTCGAAAGTGGAGTTCCCTTGGCTGATCGGCAGTTCTGTGAAATGGTGGGGAACATCCCCCTCCCCGGGTGGCTGAGACCAAAACAACGGAACTCGAATGGTTTAATGGCTGCAAACCACAGATGAGAGGAATGAAGACATTCGGCATTGATAGATCACCGCTCACAGGGCTAAGGTGTCGATGCTCGCGAGACTGGGTTGCCATCCATAGAAGAGAATGCGAACAGCAGTCACAGAGAAAGGCAATCGATATGCAGCTAGGATGATTTGCCTACACACGCATATACACGAATGGTTGGAACGCAGTAGTCGCGAGGCGGACTCCACTATCCCAGAACCAGCACCTGCCTCCTCTGTGCAACAGAGAAATGCAAAGAGGGGGGAAGGCCAAGATTGGATTTCTTATCAAAACGGAGAGAAACGTGTGCACAGGTACAGGCGCGGAGGACCCAGGGAGGGGTTATCCATGTAGCCCATGGCATACCAGGGCGTGTTCGAAATATGGGGAAATTGGAATCGCAAAGCTATATACGGGAAGACACTAATATATATATATATATATATATATATATATATATATATATCGAATGAAATAGCAATGGAAGAAGAGGACGAGACGCTGAGCATTCAATCCATCAATATATTCATATACGCATGCTATCATTCCATCGGTGAAGGAAGCCACACACATATCATGAGTTCGGTGCCAGCATCGCGGAACGGCCACCGTTCTACTCGTAAGGGAGCTCACAGAAGAGCAATAAAAAAAGAAAGAGGGATGGCAGAGAAGGGGGGAGGGGTTGGCTCATATCATCGCCATCCCTCACACCTCTCGCTTACATTCGACGGAGAGAAAGCAAGGCGGAGAAGCAACGGAAACGTAGGCGCCCACGTATTCCCAGAACAGAGTGTTAGGGACACCTCCTTCTTCTACGGCTGCGGAGGGCTTCAGGCTGAGGATGGAAGATGGCGGCAAAGGATGCTCAGAGGAACCCTTCTTCGCTCGCAAGAAACCCCCCCTCTCTCTCTCTGACGATTAGCTCTCAGACCTTTTTCTTATCTCTCAATTTTTCCTTCGACAACCTCTTCGCCTCTCTAAAA
Source organism: Amorphophallus konjac (assembly GCA_022559845.1). Classification (NCBI taxonomy): domain Eukaryota; kingdom Viridiplantae; phylum Streptophyta; class Magnoliopsida; order Alismatales; family Araceae; genus Amorphophallus; species Amorphophallus konjac. The sequence continues at coordinate 156,064,301 of CM040118.1, read as the reverse complement.
ACCACCTATTCTTCTGTTTCCAATTGCCTCCTCCCTCCTCACCTTGTCGAGCAGCCACATATATATAGGAGCGGGCTCGAATCCTATTCCGGCGCGAGGAATGGCGCGTCGGGGGTAGGGAGCTCAACCTTTAGCACGTCGAAATAGGAGGGCGCCAGGTAAAGGAGCTTTTGCGCGCCGGAATGGAGGGGCTCCGAATAAGAGGGCGCGCCGGTTTAGGGCGTGCTGTATTAGCATCTCACGCACGTCGTGGGTCAGTCGATGAGTCCGGGGATGGTTCCGGGGATCACCGTGAACATTTATCTCACCACCGTTCTTCAAAACCTCGACGAGATGCCTTGTCGAAGCTCTCAGGATGACGTATGGCCATTCTCCAAACTTCAGATGTCTTTGGTTTGCACACGCGGGTTTTCCGCTGACACGGCTCTCGGCACTATGATAAGTGCCGCTGGCTCGGTCTATCTTGTGCTCAAAGCTTCTTGGAGAGTGGGATAACACTCGGGATAGTTCCACCGAAAATGGGTGATCATTCGGCCACTAATGGGCCCATCTTGGCGGGAAGCCGTACCCGTGACGGGTGACCGGGATCTTCTGCCGACAGAGTTTTCGGTCCTCCGTTCTGAAGAGCCAAGGGTACCCTTTCATCTCAGGAGAGTCTTTCATGAGGTGGGTAGCTATCGGGTAGACCGTTGTCCTTGGTCAGACAACGGGTGTAGTGTATGTGGCACGACGGAGTCGATGCCGGTTCATTGGGCAGGCTTGGTCGCACTGTCGGTTGGTTGTGAGTTCATCTCGATTCTCCTGAGGTGAAGTCCCCGTGTTCATACATGGTGACTCGAGGCTCTGGCAGCTTGAGAAGTCTTCAATATGTTGATATTTATCGACTTCTATGCTTTAGTGGGCAGTGTCATTCGTCTTTGAGACTTGATCACCGCGAGTGATATTTTGAGTGCCAACAAATGCCCCCCAGCCGTGGGTGTTGCGAGCGAGGCGCGAGTGCAGCAAGGCCGACGGATGAGCTTCACCCGGAATGATCTCCTCTTCAATTGACAGAGGCTTGGAATGGCCCTTAATCCGGCACAGATACCAATCCAGTGCCGTTTGAATATTAATACGACGCGGGGTTTTATCCGGCGCGCCCCTTGGCCTTGGACGCTAATCCGGCGCGCCCTTGGTATTTGCATGTTAGTCCGACGCGGTCCCGGGCACTGGAATCTAATCTGGCGCACCTTTCATGTTTAACAGGGGTGTTAATTTGGCACGCTCATAACCGGCGTGCCTTTTGCTTGGGGGAGTGCTAATTCGGCACGCTAAATAGCGCGCCGGATTAAAAGGGGAATTCTCCCCTATATAAACTCTCCACCCTTCATTCTTCCTTCATCACTGCTCATTTGCGAAGTTTCTTTCTCTCTCTTCCTGCTCTTCCCCTCTCCACCTTCGGCGCCGAGTGAGTTGAGAGTGGCCGGGGTCGTCCCCTCCGAGCGGGTGAGTGAGTGTTGTTCATTTGGGTTTTAAACCCATTCTTTGGGCCCCAGGAGGCTTCTAGTTGGGCTTGCCCTCGGAGCTATTTCCCCGGGTGTTCCTTTTGGCCTCGGTGTAATGCCGATGGCTGCTTTTAGGGGTCGTTCCCTTAGTGGACGTGTTCCCGCTTCTCTTTGGCAATCTCCCGTGCTGGGGAGACTCTGCCAAAATTTTGTCAGAAATTTGTCTTGATCAACTATTTTCTGACTTTGCTTATTGTTTGATGCGCTTCTTTGCATCTAACATGGCATCTGGTTCTTCTTCTTCTGCCTCCCGCGCCGTGGTGATGTGGGAGAATGTTCATTCCCTTGATCGGGGGCACGATCAACTTGCCGTAGTTGCAGAGTCCTCGGATTAGGAGACCGTTACTATGGACACTGGCCGTCTCCTCACCCTTGGAGGCGATTCTTTTCACTATGATCGGGAAGGCACTGTCAGGCGGGATCACCCCAAGGACAAACATCTGATGTCATTCCTTCGGCGTTTCAACCTTCAGGGGAAGAGAGACTTGTTCCTCATCCGCAAGGCCGAGCAGGCCTTGTTAGTGGAGAGGGATAGTCTAACAGACTGTGTGGTGCTGCCAACCATAACGGTGCAGATACCCCTCCCGGCTCTAGGCACGGGTCACGTAACTTTCCCGCCCGTCTTGCAGCCTATCACACTACGATATCCCAAGGACTATGCAGCGGCAGCAGGTCCAGCGGGACCCGGAGTACTTGCGAGGGTTGACGAGTTGGTAGCAGTCGAGGACTCTCAGCCATTGGAAGTCACACAATGGTGGGCTTCGGAGAAAGGTGGCCCCTCTGAGGTAGAGGCGGGAGAGATCGTCGAAGAGAAAATCGGGACTACTAGGGCCTTGGCTTCTATCGCTGAAACTGGCCATATAGGGGTCAGTCGAGTTGGAGGCGAGGAGCAGATGTCCTCGGCTCTTGATGTTCCTGTTGCAGTTTCATCCCAAGGGGCTGGCAGGGAAGTTGCCGTCATCGAGACTCCAGCTACCATATCAGTCACCGCGGTTGTTCCCCACACAAGTGCACTACAGATCATGCCATCGTCATCTTCTGGGACAAGCGACGATATCTGGGCCACCGTGGACAGCAGAGTGGAGTTCGAACTACCCGAGACGTCCCTGTTCGGTCTCCAGTCATCGAGTGACCTTGTGTGGCAGTTCTTAGGGACCCTTCAGCATACCATAACGGCCAGCAGAGATTTGACTTATGTTCAGCTGAGGGGTTTGATAGAGCACTTGTCCCGCTCACTGTTGGCTTTTGGTTGCCCCATGGACGACTGGACTCCACGGGTGATTTGGCTTTTGAAATATGTAAACAGAAGGGAATTCTTAGGTTGGGAGGTAGCTGACCAGCTAGCGGCCATAACACTGGAGCGAGCTGAATGCCGAGCAGCTCTCATCTCTTTGAAAGGGACTGCGGCGAGGATGAGGAATGATGCTAATGCCTCTTTGCAGCGCCGACGCTTCCTTACGGCCCGGATAGGAGAGCTACATGTCGAACTTTCAAGGGCAGAGGTTGAGCTTCAAGAAGTAGAGCGCCTGGAAGTCCGGGGGATGGAGGAGGCAGAGATGGCGGAGGGACAAGCTGCTTCCCTCGGGGAGAAACTATCTCAGTTGGAGGCCACTGAGTTCAGACTGCAAGAACTAACCCGCCATCCTTCCTTGGGCATTCCAGAGCTGGAGGACATCTTCCGACGCCCTCTGCCATAGTCTTTCCTATTTGCCCCTTTTTGATGGACTTCATGTATTCCGGGGAATGCCCCACGTAACATGTATCTTTTATTTCATAGGAATAAAAAATCTTCATTTTGCTGTTAAATGACGACTCCATTCTTTCATTATTCTTTTCTTTCCCCATTTCACTCGCTAGTTAATTCAAGTCTGAGTATGTGAGTCACTAGGGCAGGAGAGCGCTCACGCCTTTAGCGAAGGGGTGAGGTGTTCGCTCCACCGCGCCGTGACCATTCTCGGGACCAGGCAACGGCTAGTGCAGGCCAAGAGTTCGAAGGACCAAAAGGGTATAGAGGCCCCTTCAGGGCTAGGGAATAAGGACAGACGGCTTGTCAGCCGGATTCATTGATGCTGACAGAAATTGAGGGTAGGGTTTATTCATCAACAGAGTTTATATGGAGCAAAAGCAGTTTACTACTTAACGAGGACGAGGGGTCCAAGTTAGGGGGAAAGTTGACCGGTCCTGTCGATGGCGACAAGGGTCGATAGAAAGTCGGCCAGTCTAGGAGACGGCGACGAGGATCGATAGTCAGTAGACCGACCTTGCCGATGGTGACAAGGGTCGAAAGAGTAGCCGATCTTGCCGATGATGACGAAAACCGAAAAAGGTAGCGACCGATCTTGCCAATGGTGATAAGGGTCGAAAGAGGTAGCGATCGATCTTGCCGATGGTGACAAGGGTCGGAATGGTAGACGGTCTTGCCGATGGTGACAAGGACCGAAAAAGGTAGCGACCGATCTTGCCGATGGTGACAAGGGTCGGAATGGTATACGGTCTTACCGATGGTGACAAAAACTGAAAAAGGTAGCGACCGATCTTGTCGATGGTGACAAGGGTCGAAATGGTAGTGATCGATCTTGTCGATGGTGTCAAGGGCCGGAAAAGGTAGCGACCGATCTTGCAGATGGTGACAAGGGTCGGAATGGTAGCGACCGATCTTGTCGTTGGTGACAAGGGTCGAAAGAGGCAGACGGTCTTGCCGATGGTGACAAGGACCAAAAAATGTAGCGACCGATCTTGCCGATGGTGACAAGGGTCGGGATGGTAGACGGTCTTGTCGATGGTGACAAGGACCGAAAATGGTAGAAGGAAGTGGAATGATGAACGAGGATAACCTCGCTACTACATTATCATCTCATCATTCTTTTTTTTATTGATTGATTTTTTATTCGTCGTCATTTTTATCACATTACTGACTCAAGCGCCCTTTCGAGTTTTCGCTGAAGTCAGCCCCCTCTTGCTTTTACCCATGCGCCCTTTCGGGTTTTTCACGTGGCGGGGTACCCGATTTTACCTGTAACGCCCTTTCGGGTTTTCACTACAGCCGGGTTATAGCCATTTTTGCCCCTACCCTAGTATAGGAACAAGGCTGACGGGGTATCTCTATTTTTAACCCCCTCTTTTTTTTCTTTTTTTTTTGTAGGAAGAAGCCGGGACACAGGAGAGCCTACCCGCTAGCATGCCGATCGGCCTTGTCGATGATGAGAAGGGTCGGATCCTGGTTTAGTTCGTCGACATTGGTTAAATGCCGAAGCAAAGGATATAGTTCTTAACAGGGACGGAAGGTCCAGGTTAAGGGATAGAGGCTGACCGATCTCGCCGATGATGACGAGGGTCGAACATAGGTTTATTCATCGGCATGGGTCACATGTCGATGCAAGGCTAGATTCATTAACAGGGATGAAAGGTCCATGTTAAGGGTAGAGATCGACCGATCTCGCCGATGATGATGAGGGTCGAACATAGGTTTGTTCATCGGCATGGGTCACATGTCGAAGCAAGGCTAGATTCATTAACATGGACGAAAGGTCCATGTTAAGGGTAGAGATCGACCGATCTCACCGATGATGACGAGGGTCGAACATAGATTTATTCATCGGCATGGGTCACATGTCGAAGCAAGGATAGATTCATTAATAGGGACGAAAGGTCCAAGTTAAGGGAAGAGATTGACCGATCTCGCCGATGATGACGAGGGTCGAACATAGGTTTGTTAGGAGATCTCTGATGGGACTCTTGATGATTGTCCTTTGGGAGTCTCATTAGGAAGAGAATAAAGAGGAACTTTTTTTAGATTACCACTTTACTGACCCGAGCGCCCTTTCGGGTTTTTGCCAAAGACAGCCCCCTCATGCTTTTGCCCATGCGCCCTTTCGGGTTTTCACGTGGCAGGGTACCCGATTTTGCCTGCAGCGCCCTTTCGGGTTTTTGCTGCAGCCGGGTTATAGCCATTTTTGCCCTTGTCCCAATTTAGGAGCAAGACCGACGGGGTATCTCTATTTTTAACCCCATTTTGTCTTTTTTTTTGTTCATGTAACAGAAGGACGTTGAGAGAGTCGGCTAGGACACAAAGTCTTGCGCCGAGAAAGAGGGTTTGCTCGTCAGCACGAAGGCAATGCTGACGCAAGGGATAGATTTGTGCCGATTCGAGCGTAAGGCCGGCAATGGCAACGTTGTATAGAGGTCGGCTAGGACATGAAGTCTTGCATCGAGAAAAGGGGTTTATTCGTCAGTAAGGAGATAATGCTAACGCAACTTGGGCGTAAGGCCCGGAATGATAAGGATGTATAAAGGTTGGCCAGGACATAAGGTCTTGCGCCGAGAAAATGGTTTATTCGTCAGCAAGAAGGCAATGCTGACGTAAAGGGGTAGATTTATGCCGATTCGGGCGTAAGGCCCGTAACGGCAATACTGTAGACATTATGCGAGTCTGGTCGGGGCCGATCATCACTGGACCGAGGTGCGGGTAGCTCGGTTAGGGCGGAGCGCCACTGAACCAAGGTGAGGGTAGCTTGGTTAGGGCGGAATGCCACTAAACTTAGATGAGGGTAGCTCGGTTAGGGCGGAATGCCACTAGACCAAGGTGAGGGTAGCTCGGCTAGGGCGGAGTGCCACTAGACCAAGGTGAAGGTAGTTCGGTCATGGCGGAGTGCCACAAGACTAAGGAGGAGGTAGCTCGGTCAGGGCAGAGTGCCACTAGACCAAGGTGAGGGTAGCTTGTTCAGGGCGGAGTGCCACTAGACCAAGGTGGGGGTAGCTCGGTCAGGGCGGAGTGCCACTACACCAAGGTGGGGGTAGCTCGGTTAGGGCGGAGTGCCACTAGACCAAGGTGAAGGTAGTTCGGTCAGGGCGGAGTGCCACTAGACCATGGTGAGGGTAGCTCGGTCAGGGCGGAGTGCCACTGGACCAAGGTGGGGGTAGCTCGGTCAGGGCAGAGTGCCACTAGACCAAGGTGGAGGTAGCTCGGTTAGGGCGGAATGCCACTAGACGAAGGTGAGGGTAGCTTGGTTAGGGCAGAGTGCCACTAGACCAAGGTGAGGGTAGCTCGGTCAGGGCGGAGTGCCACTAGACCAAGGTGAAGGTAGCTCGGTCAAGGCGGAGTGCCACTAGACCAAAAAGGAGGTAGCTCGGTCAGGGTGGAGTGCCACTAGACCAAGGTGAAGGTAGCTCGGTCAGGGCGGAGTGCCACTAGACCAAGGAGGAGGTAGCTCGGTTAGGGCGGAGTGCCACTAGACCAAGGTGGGGGTAGCTCAGTTAGGGTTGAATGGCACTAGACCAATGTGAGGGTAGCTCGGTCAGGGTAGAGTGCCACTAGACCAAGGTAAAGGTAGCTCGGTCAGGACGGAGTGCAACTAGACCAAGGAGGAGGTAGCTCGGTCAGGGCGGAGTGCCACTAGACCAAGGTGAAGGTAGCTCGGTCAGGGCGGAGTGCCACTAGACCAAGGAGGAGGTAGCTCGGTCAGGGCAGAGTGCCACTAGACCAAGGTGGGGGTAGCTCGGTTAGGGCGGAATGCCACTAGACCAAGGTGAGGGTAGCTTGGTTAGGGTGAAGTGCCACTAGACCAAGGAAAGGTATTCCGATCACTCGGGGAATGTTGGTTGTGCAGTATGATACAGCTTCATATGCTTCCCAATGAGTGGATAGAACTAGATGACTCCTTTGTGGTCCACCAGGATGTAAGCAGCTCCCTCATATACTCGGTTGACGATGTATGGTCCGACCCAGTTTTCAACCAACTTCCCTTTTGGATTGCAGGCCATCACTTCTCTTCTCTTGACCATCACCAGGTCTCCTTTCTTGAATCCTCGACCTTTGACCAGCTTATCGAAAGCACATGCCATGCGGGCTTGGTAGAGTTGGATGTTTTGTTGCGCCCGGAGGCGCTTTCCATCGACCACGGCGAGCACTTCCAATCTTCTTTCTGCATTGGTTTGTTCACCGCTGACCAGTCCATGCTGGATGGCGACTCACAGCGAAGGAACTTCTAATTCAATCGGCACCACAACCTCTGATCCATACACGAGGGAGAATGGCGAACAGTTGATTGGGGTTTTATAGACAGTACAATAGGCCCAGAGCGCCTCGTACATCCTTTCTTCGCAGTCCTTTTTATTAGACTTGACAGTCTTTTCCAGCAATGTGCATAGTGTCTTGTTGAAGGCTTCTGCAAGGTCCATTGGCTTGAGGGTTGTAGGGGGACGATGTCCTCCAGTAAATCTTGTATTTATCGGCTGGTTGATAAATCTTCTGGTTTCTGAAATGGCTGCCATTATCAGAGATGATTCGGCTGGGGATCCCGAACCGGAATATTATATTCTGCCGGAAGAATCTTGCGACCAGTTCCCCCATTACATCTCTTAACGCGACCGCTTCTGCCCATCTGGAGAAGTAGTCTGTAGCTGCTAAGATATATCTGCACCCTGATGAAGATGCTGGTAGCAGCCCTACCACGTCCGTGCCCCACTGAGCGAACAGCCAGCTCGGTAGGGTTGGATGTAGTGGCACTGGAGGTCTCCTTGCCACGTTGGCGTGTTCTTGACACTTCTGACAAGCCCTGGCGAACTTGCTGCAGTCATCAAACATAGTGGGCCAATAGTAACCCAATTTATTTATCTCAATTTTCATCTTTGGGCCGGCCTGATGCACTCCAGCTGATCCTGCATGGATTTCTTGCATCACCTGCCCCGCTTCTGCTGAAGACAAGCAACGAAGTAGGACTTTTCTTCGGGCATCTACCATTATTCGGAACAGGGTTCCGTTTCTCATCTCGTAAGAGTCTTTGACCCTTAGGAGTTTCATTCTCTGTTCTTTTTCTTTTGGGAGCTACTGGTGTTGGAACCATCGCAGGAGATGCTCTCGCCAATCGGGCTGTTGAACCTCTTCGACGGTTACCACCTCAATCTCTTGTTTGTCGGCTAAGACCTCTGTTACACTGGGGACTTGCCGGCGGTTGATCACCGTTATATTCAGGCTCATGTCTGGCGGGACCGCCAAAGAACTGGCCAGCTTAGCGAGGGCGTCTACCTGAGCATTATGGCCTTGGTTGATATGCTTGATGCTGATGAAGTAGAATCTTGACATCAGGCGGGTTGCCAATTGATGGTAGGGGAGGAGCTCTTCCTTTCGCACATCGAACTCTCCTTCCAGTTGTTTTATAACTAGCATGGAGTCTCCGAATGCTTCCAGCATCTGAATTCCCATGGATAGAGCAATTTGCAACCCGATTATCAGGGCTTCATACTCTGCTTCATTATTTATGCAATGCTTGTTTATCGAGCAATATGTGTGCACCACTTCCCCTTCTGGGGATTTCAGGACTATGCCTGCTCCTGCTCTGACCCTGGCTGATCCAGTGACAGAGGTGTCAATTCTGGAAGTGCCATTGAAATATAGCTGCTATAAGGAGGGCCGCACCTGAGCGGCTTCTAGGGTTTCATCTTCAGGAAGCTCCGGTTCCAGCGAGCAGTCCCCGGGTAATGGGTGCTCAGCGAAGAAGTCTGCAATAGCTTGGCCCTTGACGGCCTTACGCGGCACATAGGAGATGTCAAACTCCATAAGGATTACTACCCATTTGCCCAAGCGACCTTTGAGTGCCGGCTGGGACATAATATACTTCAGCGGGTCCTCTTTGGATACCAAGCTGATTTCATGCGACAACATGTAGTGTCGAAGCTTCTTAACTGAGAAGACCAGTGCCAGACAGATCTTCTCAATATAAGTATATTTCCCCTCAGTTCTGACCAGTCTCCGACTGAGGTAATAGAGGGCTTGTTCTTTCCCTTCTTCATTATTCTGGGCCAGCATTGCCCCCAGGGAATTGTGTGTGGCTGCTATATACAAATCAACAGTCGTCCTTTCACCGGTGCGCCCAGCACTGGAGGAGTCTTCAGATAGTCTTTCAGCTTGTCAAAGGCTACCTGGCAATCTTCATCCCAGTAGAAGGGAACATCCTTCATCATCAATTTGTGGAAAGGCTGGCATCACCCTAACAAATTGGAAATGAACCGCCGGATATAAGCCAAGCGGCCCTGTAATGATCTTAGCTCAGAGAGATTTCTTGGTGCAGGTAACTCCTGAATTGCTTTGATCTTTGTGGGGTCTATCTCGATTCCCCGATATCGGACAATGAAGCCCAAGAACTTTCCGCTCGACTCTCCGAACGCACATTTCATAGGGTTCATCTTCAGCTCATGCTGCCTTAGCCTCTGAAAGATAATCCGAAGGTCCTGTAGATGGTCTTGTTTTCTTCTAGTCTTGACCACCAGATCATCTATGTAGCACTCGACCTTGTGGTAGAGCAACTCATCAAAGATTCTGGTCATTGCGCGTTGATAAGTTGCGCCAGCATTCTTTAGTCCGAACGGCATCCTCTTATAGTGATAGATGCCTTTAGGGGTTCGGAAGGCAGTATGAACCCGGTCATGCTCCGCGATCCAAATCTGGTTGTATCAGGATGACCCGTCCATGACTGACAGGGCCTCATGACCGGTTGTGGCATCAATCATGACTTTTGTTATTGGCACTGGAAAGTCATCCTTGGGGCAGGCTTTATTTAGATCTCGGAAGTCAACACATATCCGGATCTGTCCATTTTTCTTTTTCACGGGGATGATATTCGCCAGCCACGTGGTGTACTGGTTTTCTTTGACAAATCCCACGTTAATAAGCTTGTCGAATTCAGCACAAATTTGAGTGATGAGTTCTGGCCTCATGCGTCGCAGCGGTTGCTTCACCGGCTCGGCTTCAGGGCTGATTGCCAACTCATGCTGTGAAACTGCAGGATTTAGACCTGGCATCTCATTGTAAGTCCAGGCGAAGTAATCCCGGTATTCTTGCAGCAGCTGGATGTACAGCCCCCGCTCTTCTGGGGATAGTTGGGCACTGAGGAAGGTAGGCCTAGGGTCCTCCTCACTTCCCAAGTTGATTTCTATCAGTTCATCGACTATGGCTTAGCCTCCGTCTTCTATCTCCGGAGGTGCCGATTGGAGGTCAACGAAGTCTGGAATACCATCTTGAGGGTCGAGTACTTCGAGTTCCTCATCTGACACCATCAGAGCTTCTCGGAAGTCCTCTGTTTCATTTGATAGTGGGCGCGCGTATTGCTCTTTCAGCCAATCCGCTGCCATTGCAGTCTCCCAGGGTAAGAGAGTAGCTTCAGTCCTTGCAGATGGGGTCGCAGTCGTGCCAGACTGGTGACTGCTTATTGTTGGGTTGGAACAGCAACCCAGTCTTGTAGCAAAAGGTGAGGAGATCTCGCCTTCTGGGGCAGTTGCATCCTCAATAGGAGTGGCAGTCCCATTGTCGGCAGCACACACCTCCTGGTCGGGGCTGGCCAAGGCTTCCCCGATTGGCACAAGGGGTGCGGAGGTCATTGTTGGAAGGACTCCACAGGAGAGAGAGGTCCCAGCTTCTTCAACACCTTCGGCTTCACTGCAGCTAGCCATATCAAATTCGGCTTGCATGGCCGCCTCTTCAGGATAGACCTGCTCCCAACATCGGTAAGGAATCACGGTCTCCGCTTCTTGATTTCCGGGCTGGCCCGGGTCAGCATGTTCATCTTCCACTGGGTATTCATCAAAGGTTGCCCCCAGCGGGCTGTCTTCAGCAGGGTAGAAGGCGGAGAGGGTGTCCACCTCGTATAGGCCTCTGTGATAATATTCTTCTAGGGTGAAGCCCAACCCCGGGTGCTAAGAGACGCGTCTCATTTCTTTATCTAGATTTGTGGGATACCACATTTTTTGGAAAGCTTCCCTGCGCTTTTGAGAATGATCGGAGGGGATGTGCTGCTTCTGAAACATCATGGCCATCCGATTAGTTGTGAATGCCAGACCCTTGATGGGGACCGACGAGTTGCTTATGTCTTTGGGGAGGCTGCAGTCTGTGTCTTCCCGAGTAGGGTGCTCTTCAGCCGTAAAGAACAAGCTGTTAGGTCCATCTTCCTGTGTCACCTCCCAAGTTTTGAAAGGCTCGACAATGAGGTTATCAAGGCTGGGAGTTGGCTTGGTGAGGCCGACCGGGACTCCGATGTGGTTATGCTTCTGACCGACCCACACTTCATTAGCTTCAGCGTATAATACTGGAGGGGATATTCTGCCCACGTCCCCGGATGCTGTGATATGGGAGACCACCTTGGGCTTGACATATCCGCGCGGCGGTGGTGGATACCAATTGCCGTCGAATTCGCTTCTCGATGCCCCCGCAGTGGTCTTAGCTTCAGAGGTCTTCTAGGGGGACCTTCTTTGCTATCTGGGGCTTTTGTAGGCTGTGGGGTGACCGCCTTCTTGCCTTCACCTTTCTGTTGTTCGAACGCCTTGATGTCAAGAGCATTCGCTTCTTTAGGAGACGAGCGCCGCTCCACTGCCTTGCCCTTCTGGGTTGTGTTGGCAGATGATGTTGGGACAGGTCTGGCAAGAAAGGCTTCCACCTCGGCCACGACATTGTTCAATCGGTCAAACGACTGTATTTTCATTCCGATCATATTTTCTAGAACCTCCCTCCTGAGGTTCTGTTTGCATATTTTTACAACGTCCTCCTGATGCGGGGGCCATTTGCACCTCATTCCGAGGTTCCTCCACCTCTTGATATAATCGAGGGTTGTCTCATCAGCCCTTTGCTTTGTTGAGTAGAGTTCAGCCACTGTGACCTCCCTCTCTGTAACATGGAATCTCTCCCTGAACTTCCTCTGCATATCCGACCAGTCGCTGATCGACCCGGCCGGGAGGCTAGAGTACCATTCAAATTCGAGCCCCGTCAGTGAGGACCCGAAAAACTTCAACAAGTTGCCACGCATGGCGGTCATATAATATGCAATATGTTCTTTTGGGGATCCCTTCCCGTTGAACTTGTCGAACTTAGGTGACTTGTTGATCCCCGGGGGAAGCCGCTTAGCAACATGGTGTTGCGGGTATGGCACCCGATAGGCATCAAACGTGACGTAGTCGCCTTTACTCCTTTCTGTGAGCTTCTGCTTGATTATCCTTTCCACAATCATCCGGTTCATGACCGTGGGGTCAACTGGCTCCAGATAGAAGTGTGCTGGCTACAAATACGGGGTGACTAGAGCAGTCGCCTGTGGAGGACGCAGCAGTGGGGGTGTCTGGTGCACCTGGGGGAGCACCGGTGGCATCAACGGCTGCGACTGTGGTGGCCGCTGTTATGTTGTCGCCATGCTTGGTTCTGACGACTGAGGCAAGGTGTAGAGCGGCGGAGGGTCGACATAACGAACCGCTCCCCGAGATGATTCACCCTGGACTTCGGGTGGTTTGGAAGCTGATGACTGTTCAGTTTTCTCCATCAGCTGCTTCTTCAGCAAGTCTATCTCTTGCCGATATTTTGAAGTAGTATCAAGACCGATGGGTCCATAGTTTCCATGCTGGGGATAGCTTCCGTTGCTTCCCCGGACGTACCCTCAGGCAGGATGTTGAGGAGGACGTCATCTTCTTCCTCCACCGTTACCACATTGGCGGTCAAGACAGGAGCCTTATCATCCCACTGGTGGTAGACCCGGGGTTGCTCTCCCTTAGTTGCTGCCAGGAGCTTCCTTGCAGCTTCTGCTCTTCGAGTATTCGGCCCTGGCCGTGCGGCCAATTTAGCCAACTCGCGGGGATCTTCAGGAAGCCCCCTGTATCGGATGAATATGCCGGCCATGTTGTAGGTGAAAACCTGCATCCTTCTTCTCTATCGGTGGACCCTTCTCTTAACCCGATCTGGAAAGGTCAGCCTCTCGAACACAGAAGATCTTCTTGTTTCTTCCCGCCTAGGGGCGGCTTCATCGTCTTCGGTCCCAAAGCCATCATCATAGCCGTTGTCGTAAACTTACGACAGCATCATCCCTTCTCTTTCATGTTCTTCAACTGCCATTGATGGGCAGTAGTCTTCATTGGAGGCGGCTGCTTGCATCAACCGCTGCTACCCAAGCGAGGGGTTGCCTAGCCCTCGAAAATAGTTCTTGACCAAGTTGGTCATCTCTTCTTGACCCCGTTCTTGATGCAGCACGGGGGACAACTGTCGACCTCCCGCAGGAGGGGTATAAGCTAGCCGAACTCTGTCGGCGGGTTGCTGGAATCTTCGTCCCACAGCAGGGACGTTGGCTTGGCGGGCGCAGGCCCGGAAACTTTCACGGCGCGGAGGGTCCGCAACCACTTCTTCTTCTTTCGGGGCCAGGCCCCTTTCTCTCCTTTCTTCCGCTCCGTTGTGAGCAAGATGGCGGTGGACAGGTGCAGCTTGATGAACAGGTTGGACCCTCTTGGGGACCCACACCTGTTTAAATTTCCTTGGCTTGGGGGCCAACTTCTCTTGGCCGTAATGGCTGGCTTCTTCTCTTTCTGCCCTCCTTCCAGCGAGGGCTTGATATGAGTTGCGGACGGGAATGGAAGGGACAACCCGATCCGGGACAATCCGCGCGTTGCGTCCGTTGAGGAAGATGCGCATGCCACCAACCATCATAGATTTACCGGATTGCGAGAGGGTTCTGGTAACCATAGCAGTACTCCTCCAGATTTGCTTGCGCTGACGTCCTCCGGAGTTCCTGTTGACAGCATCGGGGTAGACCCCACGGACAGCATGGTGCACCAGGCAGCTGGCGACCAAGGTTGGACTCTTGAGTGAGTCATGGCAGCATCGGGCCTTCAGAGGCTCCATGTTCTTCATAGCTCCCTCGACAGGCTCCGAGGGTTCCACCTCCAACATGTCTACGAAGGCTAACCCCAAGAAGTTGGGGAAGCCAACGGCGGCAAGGAAGCTGCCGAACACCGTGGGCACAGCCAGGTACCCCTGCGCATGACCATCAACGATTGAAGGGCCAAAGCCGACGCCAGTCAACCCAGTTGTCGTCATCGTTCGCCTGCAAAGACAAAGAAACCAATGAGCAGCAACCTTTGGGAGGGCCTAGAAGCCCAAGTATCTTGGCAAAGAGATGAAAGGTGACACTGGTCCCACCGGGCGTGCCAGACTGTTTGTGATGGGATCTTTTCGTTCTGGTTTTCTTTTTATTTATGATTATCATTTGGATTTATTTGGTTTATTTCACGTGTCGATCAACCAATTAACCAACTGGTAATTAACTGACTGATTGACTGCGCGGGCGTGCCAGTCACGTACATGATGAATTTATTATGCGCTCGTTCTGACCCGTGTCGGGCGAGAGAGAGGTTCTGTCGGGACCAGCAGTCCGCCATACCGTAAAGGCTATGGCGTTAATTACATCCCCCACGAGGATGGAAAACCTTTGATTAATTGCCGAGATAGTGGGCTGTCGAGGCCGGAATAAAGATGCAAAGGTATAAACGTGAGAAGGTCACGTGAGATGCTTCTATCTGTCATGCAAGAGAGGAATGATTCATTAAGTTGGATACCCTCGATACATGGCGGAGGGCATAGGTCCGAAGACCACCATCGTCCATAGCAAAGACTTCCGATCGGGAGTTACCCGGACTTCCGTCAGTGCCATTTGATATACCCGAGGGTCTATGCAAGCATGCATGCATGATGTTCATGACTATGCTAAGCATGGCAAACAGAGTTATGAAAATAAACAGTGATCAATCACATTTATTAATCTCCACCAAGGGAGACGAGAATGGTAACACAAGCATGATAACAAAAGCGAAGCGCTGACGGACATGGTAGTGAAAGCATGATAACAAGATGATTCGGACTTGAACAACCCTTCCCTTATTTGGTTTATTACTAATTAGGGTTTATTAGTCTCGACCACGGGAGATGAGGATCGCTCAGAAGGTGAGTGGGTGATTAGAACATTACAATGTTTTTAAAAACGGCATGACCGTGCATAGGGATAAGTTTCCTTGGCGCGGTCAAGCGTAGGTAAACAGTCTTAATACGGCGCGGCCATAACAAAGATTGATACGGCGCGGCAGGCATGGGGCATGCCGGTTTAAGGCGCGTCGGGAACGTGCCATTTGAAAACAAAGTTTTATGAGTGTGAGGTTATTCCGGCACGGGGGGGTACCGCGCCGTATTAAGGCGCGCCGGATTAAGACCGCACCGTTTTAGCTAATTTTTGATGAATTTTGCAACTATTTAAGTTCATTAAGATTATGTTGAGAGTTTTGAAGTTAATTGGGCCGATTGCTTGTTTAATTGAAGTCCAGAGCCTTTCCAGAATGAAGTGATGAGCTAGTGCGAGGTCCATACTCGAGCACTAGGGTCCTTTATCTCAGAACAAGTGTTTTGTTGAAGCCATTTTGATATAATTAAACTCATAAGTTGGAAGAATTCTGTCAAAAATTGGGCAGCATCTCCCCCGTCCCTGAAGGACTGCAGGGGGTGAAACGGGGTCATACTCACCTGTGGAGCAAGCCCCTAAATATCCGGTCTGCATGGTGGCAGCCAGCAAACCCCAATCGGACAGGATACACCGAGGACTGGCCTACGAGGGGCACCAAAGTTCCGTCGGTGGAAGCAAAGGACCGAGGCAGCTAGTGACGGAAACAACACCCCGAGGACTGGCCTACAAGGGGTGGGCGACCTACAACATGCACTGCGTCCGCTAGAGAGAGAGACCATTAGGGAGAGAGGCTCCGAGGACAGCCTACTAGGAGCATTTGTCCCTAAATCACCACAGGGTCCCGAAGGACTGTGGGTTTGGAATTGTTGGGCTGGGGCCCCAATTGTTGTTAGCTCTGTGACTCATGAGAAACATCCATCACTCGAAAGTGGAGTTCCCTTAGCTGATCGACAGTTCTGTGAAACGGTGGGGAATATCCCCCTCCCCGAGTGGCTGAGACCAAAACAACGGAACTCGAATGGTTCAATGGCTGCAAACCACAGACGAGAGGAACGAAGACATTCGGAATTGATAGATCACTGCTCACAGGGCTAAGGTGTCGATGCTCGCAAGACTGGGTTGCCATCCATAGAAGAGAATGCAAACAGCAGTCACGGAGAAAGGCAATCGATATGCAGCTAGGACGATTTGCCTACACATGCATATACACGAATGGCTGGAACGCAGTAGTCGCGAGGCGGACTCCACTATCCCAGAAGCAGCACCTGCCTCCTCTGAGCAACAGAGAAATGCAAAGAGGGGGGAAGGCCAAGATTCGATTTCATATCAAAATGGATAGAAACATGAGCACAGGCACAGGCACGGAGGACCCAGGGAGGGGTTATCCATGTAGCCCATGGCATACCAGGGCGAGTTCGGAATCTGGGGAAATCAGAATCGTAAAGCTATATATGGGAAGAAATTAATATATATATATATATATATATATATATATATATATATATATATATATATATATATATATATATATATATCGAATGAAATAGCAATGGAAGAAGAGGACGAGACGCTGAGCATTCAACCCATCAATATATTCATATACGCATGCTATCATTCCATCGGTGAAGGAAGCCACACACATATCACAAGTTCGGTGCCAGCATCGCGGCACGGCCACCGTTCTACTCGTAGGGGAGCTTATAGAAGAGCAATAAAAAAAGAAAGAGGGATGGCGGAGAAGGGGGGAGGGGTTGGCTCATATCATCGCCATCCCTCACCCCTTTTGCTTACATTCGACGGAGAGAAAGCAAGGCGGAGAAGCAACGGAAACGCAGGCGCCCACCTATTCCCAGAACAGAGTGTCGGGGACACCTCCTTCTTCTCCAGTTGCGGAGGGCTTCAAGCTGAGGATGGAAGACGACGGCGAAGGATGCTCAGAGGAACCCTTCTTCGCTAGTAAGAAACCCCCTCTCTCTCTCTCCGACGATTGGCTCTCAGACCATTTTCTTATCTCTCAATTTTTCCTTTGACAACCTCTTTGCCTCTCTAAAAACCACCTCTTCTTCTGTTTCCAATTGCCTCCTCTCTCCTAGCCTTGTTGAGTAGCCACATATATATAGGAGCGGGCTCGAATCCTAATCCGGCGCAAGGAATGGAGCGTCGGGGGAAGGGAGCTCCACCTTTAGCGTGCTGGAATAGGAGGGCGTCGGGTAAAGGAGCTTTTGCACGCCGGAATGGAGGGGCTCTGGATACGAGGGCGCGCCGGTTTAGGGCGTGCCGTATTAGCATCTCCCGCATGTCGTGGGTCAGCCAATGAGTCCGGGGATGGTTTCGGGGATCACCGTGAACATTTATCTCGCCACCGTTCTTCGAAACCTCGACGAGATGCCTTGTCGAAGCTCTCAGGATGACGTATGGCCATTCTCCGAACTTCAGATGTCTTTGGTTTGCACACGTGGGTTTTCCACTGACACGGCTCTCGGCACTATGATAAGTGCCGATGGCTCGGTCTGGCTTGTGCTCAAAGCTTCTTGGAGGGTGGGATAACACCCCGGATAGTTCCGCCTAGGCTGGGCGATCATTCGGCCACTAACGGGCCCATCTTGGCGGGAAGCCGTACCCGTGACGGGTGCCCGAGATCTTCTGCCGACAGAGTTTTTGGTTCTCCGTTCTGAAGATCCAAGGGTACCCTTTCATCTCAGGAGAGTCTTTCATGAGGTGGGTATGTAAGACCCCGAGTTTCTGTACAAATATTAAATTTCGTAAATAGTAAATGTTGAATAGTGACTGAGGTAAATAGTAAATAGTAAATGTTTTTGACTATCGTGTAAATATTCTGAAAAATGATAGTTAATTAGTAAACACCATGATAAACACTTTGGTCTCCTGTACCTGACCCTAATAAAATCATTTACATGGCTTAATCAGTGATTTAAGCCTGACTTAAAAACGCGGAAAACACTATTCACCCGAAAATATAACTACCTTGGAAAAATCTGCAAAAATCACATCTGATAGAGAGTATTTTTCTTAGCAACTTTGTCTTCTGGAGTTTCATCGGTAAAAATCAAAAACTCTCTCTATCGACTAAACCGTTGAACATTGGGTTAAATTATTATTTTAATCTTAAGATTGGGAGATTAACATTAAACCTCGTGATAAAATTCCATAAAAATCATAATCTGAAAGATCACGTCTTGATTAGCAATTTTATCTTCTGGGTCAATTTCATTAAAAATCGTTTAGTGACATTAAATGAAGGTTTTAGTTAACAATGGCTTAATCTATAGGATTAGGCTTAGATTAAGGGTAACCTTACCTTGTGGAACACGTGAAACCGTGTTTGGGTTGGCATAAACACGTCTTCAACACTGCCAAGGGAATTGCGGCTCTGACCAGCCCGCGTGAGAAGTTTAAACACTTCTCTACAAACCTATAAATAGAGGAAGCATTCCTAAGCATTCCTCTTAAGCAACTTAAGGATTTCTTGCTGCTGTGAAGCTTTGCAAGACCACTATTCATCTTCTTCCCCAAGCTTTCTCTTATTTTCATCGGTTAAGGTAGGTAACCATGGCACAAACTTGAATTCAATAAAAGGAATGATAGGGCATCATGTTAGCTTGCATATTTCATGATTTTCCATGCTTAAACCCATGAATTGAAGCCCTCATTGCCGGATTATACTTCTGTTTTCGCTGTTCCCGTGTTACAAAGAAAGACAGTTCCAACCGGACCGCTTATCTCTTAGACGGCTTAGAACTGACCGCCTTAATTGCTTTAAGCGGCCCAATTATTTCACATGAATAACGGTCAACCAGAGACCGCTTTAGAATGAAATTAGTAGTATTATCATTTTATCGTATTTTTATACACGGTTAAAAAATGACCGCTTTACATGATACACGGCCCCACTATAACCGTAGTATCCTTTTACCCTTAAAACGGCCCATAGATAACCGTTTTACAGCCAGTAGGTTTAACGGCCCACTGTCATCCGTTTAACTTCCAGAAAACCTGATTTTTACTATTTTGACCTATTAAAAATGTTAATTAGTAAAATTTGACAATCCATATAAATAACAGATAATGACATGAGTAAATTTCTGTTATTTGCAATATCTACTTTGATAAAGTGTTTAGAGTGGAAACTATTGTAATTCACTTGTAACTTTGGATAAATTGGTTAATTACCATAGGTAATTTCTGTAAATTACTGTAAATCAAAATATTACTGGCCGACTTATGGCAAGTCTTTGGCCAATTAACCGGACACTCTATCCGGTAAACTTCACATTTTTTTACCGTGAGACATTTTTACCGTGGTAAATTACGGTTACATCATAACTATCGTTTTAACTTGATAAATTGACCGATTACCCTTGGATAACCTTCGGTCATATTTGAGCCCGGAATTGACCAATGGACATTAAACTGAAATTAGTTGGTTTAATTGTTATTGGCAACCCGGTAACTACTTTGCATAAATTATCTTATAATTAGATATTATCGTTATACTTAATACGGATTCTCTTGAACCGTATTTCTTAAAAATACGACCCGAGTGGTTCGTATATTCGTTCTTCAGAACTTACTTCTCTCTCTCGAACGGCTTACTGTCAACCGTTCATTCTTGACCCCGTGACTCGTTACTCATGAGAGTACGGCCCGGTGTTCGCCGTACGACTACCTTGTTTTGGGTTTTCGTCGTGTTTATACTCTTGAATCAGAGGAGACAAGTGTCGTCCTTTACATCTTATACCCGACAGAAATTCATCTGATTATATTGGCCATAATTGACTATGTCTAGACGGGGGATCGGTGATCCAATTGAAATGAAATGCCGACGCATCATAAGGGCCCAGTCTGGTCCTGGGGAGAGCGCCCGAAAAGATATTGAGCCCATTGGGATGTTTATGACAAGGGTGAGGCATTGCACCCGAATACTTGACTTGACTTGTTACGTCTATGACAAACTCTTGATACTCGACTCGTGTGTATTTACTTGGTTACATGTGTAACATATTGCTGGCCAAATTCTCTATTGTACTTTACTTGTTCACTACTTGATAAATTGCTATATTTCTTGACCTTGCAAGATATTCTATCGTCATTCTTTATTTATTGCATTTCATATAAATTGGAAATCAATAGTTAATTACTTAAACCTGTTTGTGGTTATCTACTGAGCGTGTTTAGCTCACTCCTACTGTTTCCCCTCTTTCCAGGTGACGAACTTGTCGGGGATGGACTGGAGTGATATCGAGAGATAGTTTTAGTTTATTGAGTCAGTTTGTACCCTTAGCTTTAGTGAGAGATTGTTCTAGCATTTTACTTATTATTTGGTTGTAGTCGTTCTACCCAGTGTACTCAACCTTATTTCAATAAAACTCTGATTATTACTTTTCCAACCTTTAGTGCAATGGATTGCAATGGTTCGGAATTATATATTGCTCGCTTGCCTCTAACCGTACGTCCCGAGATTCCGCATCGGGGCGTGACAGTTTAGTTGGTATCAGAGCCAGGTTAATTTGTCCTAGGTATTTCACTTTAAGGTTATAGGTCTATTGGTTATAGGCTTAAGAAAACAACCTTGTGAGAATTTGGGTAGAAATTTGGGTTAAGTTATTTAACCATAATCATGATCTTCTTATCTAGTTCTTCTCTTCTCATCTAAGAAGTTCTTCTCTCATAAATAATCCGAGTAACTATTTTATATAGGCACTTAACTCGAAATGGCAGCCAATCGTGCTGAGATGAGGAATTTACATCGTACAGTTTAAGGACTTACGCAAGCCTTGAACGCACTGGCTCAAGCTGGAGCTGGAGCGGCACCTCATGGCGCAGCTCATGGCACTGGTGATTTATATCGGAATTTTCGAGGAATGAACCCGCCTAGATTCGCTGGTTCAACTGATCCCGATGAAGCCGAGAATTGGCTCGACGAGATGGCAAGAATTTTTGAGGTCATGCAATGCACTGACCAAGAACGTGTTCTTTTATCTGTTTTCCAACTGGAACGGGATGCACGTGCTTGGTGGGAGTCTGTTAAGCCGACTCTCAGAGATCAACAAGTCTCGTGGGAGGAATTCGAGGAATATTTCAATGATAAATATTTTTCTGACCGCGTGCAAGAAAAGAAGGGAGCAGAATTTGCAGCTTTGAAGCAGCGAAGTTTATCGGTGTCAGAATATGAGGCTCAGTTTTCACGACTCTCTCGTTATGCAAGACATCTTATTTCGACTGAGAGAATGAAGGCGAAGCGTTTCCTCAATGGTCTTCGACTTCATTATATCAATCAACTTGCACCACTGGAAATTTCTACATATTCTGAGATGGTAAGAAAGGCACAAATATTAGAAGATACTTTGGAAATGACTGAAAGGATTCGTGGTCAAGGTAACAAGAAAGAGCAACCGAAGGCACTCAAGAATGTTAAACCTGGATTTGTCACTGACCCGAGCAAGAAAAGACCATTTATTAGTTCTGGTTCAAGTTCTGGTTCTGGTTCGTGGAGAGGCAAAATGCCGCGACAAGAAGACAAGAAACCTGATTCTATGATTCCATTCAAGGGCGTATGCCGATATTGTGATCGTCCTGGTCACAAGATGGAAGATTGTTGGCGCAAGCTAGGTGCATGTCTGCGGTGTGGAAGCAAAGAGCACCGTATACCCAACTGCCCTTTATTATCGGAACAAGCTATCCCGGCAAAACCCCTGAATTTCAAGAAGCCTCAAGGCAGGCTCCAGGCTCTTCATGCGAAGGAAAAAGATATCGCCGAGGATGGTGGACTCGTCGAAGGTACTCTTGCTATATTCGACTTGCCAGCTTTTGTTCTATTTGATACTGGTGCAACACATTCTTTTCTTTCACGGAGATTTGCTAAATCTTTAGCTATGGAACCTGTTTTATTGAGTTCTCCGTTAGAAATATCAACCCCTATTGGTTCTAAATCAGCAATTCAGCATTACTATCCTTCTAGTAAGGTTATGGTGAATGATCAGAATTTTCCAGCTGATTTGATTTGTATGGACATGAAGGATTACGATGTTATCCTAGGAGCCGATTGGTTGGCTCGATATGAGGCCAATGTCCATTGTAGTTCTTGTTCCGTGTCTTTTTCTAGACACCCCGGATTATCCTTCAAGGGAGTGAAACATCCTAGTTCTATCTCTCTTATCTCGACTCTTCGTGCTGATAAGTTATTGAGGCGTGGATGCGAAGCTTTTCTGGCTTTTGTTCATGCGTCCCCTGAACAGCAGATCGAGATTAAGGATATTGCTATTGTCCGAGAATTTCCGGACGTATTTCCATAGGAGTTACCAGGACTTCCGCCTCAGCGTGAAGTTACATTTTCTATTGATCTTATTCCTGGATCGTCTCCTATTTCTAGAGCCCCTTATCGAATGTCTCATGCGGAATTGCGGGAATTGAAGCAGCAATTGTTGGAATTACTCGAGAAGGGTTTTATTCGCCCGAGTGTTTCCCCTTGGGGAGCTCCTATATTGTTTGTTCGGAAGAAAGATGGTTCGATGAGATTATGCATCGATTATCGGCAACTCAACCAGTTGACTGTCAAGAACAAGTATCCTTTACCAAGGATTGATGAGTTATTTGACCAGATTACTGGAGCTTCTTATTTTTCTAAGATCGATCTTCGATCTGGATATCACCAGTTACGGATTAAAGAAGAGGATATTTATAAATCAGCTTTCCGTAGCCGGTATGGTCATTATGAGTTTGTCGTTATGCCTTTTGGGTTAACAAATGCACCGGCAGCTTTCATGCAGTTAATGAACAGTGTGTTCCGACCCTACCTTGATCAATGGGTTGTGGTATTCATAGATGATATTTTGATATATTCCAAGAGTGAAAAAGAACATGCCGAGCATCTGAGGATGGCTTTGCAATTATTGAGAGATCACCAATTATATGCCAAGTTCAGCAAGTGTGAATTTTGGCTAAGTGAGGTGTCCTTTCTAGGACATATTATTACTAAGGATGGAATTTCTGTGGATCCATCTAAAGTGGAAGCGGTAAAGAATTGGGAACAGCCTACTAATGTTACTGAAGTAAGGAGTTTTCTTGGCCTGGCTGGTTATTATCGAAGGTTCATTCAAGATTTCTCTAAGATTGCGGTACCTCTGACAAAATTAACCCGCAAGGAGATCAAGTTTGAGTGGTCAACTGAATGCCAACGGAGTTTCCAAACTCTGAAGGATTGTTTGACTACTGCTCCTATTTTGACCTTACCTTCTGGTGAGGGCGGTTTTGTGGTTTACACTGATGCTTCTGGTATTGGCTTAGGCTGTGTGCTTATGCAGCACGGCAAGGTGATTGCCTATTCTTCTAGGCAGCTAAGAAAGCATGAAGTTAATTATCCAGTTCATGATTTGGAATTGGCAGCCGTGGTATTTGCTTTGAAGATTTGGAGGCACTACTTATATGGTGAAACATTCACTGTATTTTCGGATCACAAAAGTCTGAAATACTTATTTTCTCAAAAGGAATTGAACATGAGACAAAGGAGATGGTTGGAGTATATAAAGGATTTCGACTTTTCTATTAAGTATCACCCGGGCAAAGGCAATGTGGTTGCTGACGCTTTAAGTCGGAAACCTATGGCTAAGATATCTAGTCTTATGTTACAAGAATGGAAATTACTGGAGCAAATGGCTAGTCTGGATATCAATATTGATAATGATCGGATATTGATTTCCCAGTTGCAACTTAAGCCCGAATTATTGGTAGAAATCAAGTTATTGCAAGATATTGATCCCGAGCTAGTCGAGATTAAGGAAAGCCTGAGTAGCAGACCTGAATTCTCGATAGCCGATGATGGAAGATTAGTATTTCAAGGTCGAACTTGTGTACCGGATGAGGGTAATATAAAGAATCGGATTCTTGAAGAAGCACATAGATCTCGATATACTATCCATCCGGGAGGCACTAAGATGTTCAAAGATTTGAAAAGGACATTTTGGTGGCCGAACATGAAAAGGGAAATTACAGATTTTGTGAGTAGATGTCTGGTTTGTCAACAAGTAAAGGCCGAGCATTTCAGACCGGCAGGTAAATTGAAACCACTTGACATTCCCCAATGGAAGTGGGAGAGTATTGGCATGGATTTTATTATGAGTCTTCCTAAGACTCGAAGTGGTCATGATGCAATATGGGTAATCGTGGATCGACTGACTAAGTCAGCCCATTTCCTATCCATTAAGTCCAAGTGGACAGTTGATGTGCTAGCAGCATTATATCTGAAGGAAGTGGTTAGACTTCATGGTATTCCAGTCAGCATTGTGTCTGACCGAGACCCGAGATTTACATCTCATTTCTGGAAGGGATTGCAAGAATCTCTTGGTACCCGTCTGAATTTTAGCACTGCATTTCATCCGCAAACAGATGGACAGACCGAGAGAACTAATCAAATAGTGGAAGATATGTTGAGAGCTTGTATGATCAACTTCGGTGGAAGTTGGAGTGATCATTTAGCATTAATAGAATTCGCCTACAACAATAGTTATCAAGCCAGCATACAGATGACACCTTTCGAGGCTTTGTATGGAAGGAGCTGTCGTTCTCCATTATGTTGGGATGAGGTTGGCGAGAAGCAATGGCTTGGACCGGATCTTATCTCGGAGTCATCACAAAATATTCGTATTATCCGAGACCGGTTACTTGTGGCTCAATCAAGGCAAAAGAGTTATGCTGATAATAGGAGAAGAGATTTGGAATTTCAAATTGGCGAGCATGTGTTCTTAAAAGTATCTCCTTCAAGAGGTATTCGTCGATTTGGTATTTATGGCAAGTTAAGCCCAAGGTATATTGGTCCATTTGAGATCCTTGATCGAGTGGGTGAAGTCGCTTATAGATTGGCCTTACCTCCTCAATTATCTGGTGTACATAACGTATTCCATGTATCTATGCTTCGGAAATACGTGTACGACCCTAGTCACATCATTCAACATGTGGACTTTGAATTTAAAAAGGATCTATCCTATGAAGAAAGACCAGTGAAAATTCTGGATCGAAAGGAGCAACAACTTCGAAATCGTTCCATACCGATGGTCAAAATCCAATGGAGTCGGCGTGGAATAGAAGAAGCTACATGGGAATCCGAGGACGCTATACGGAAGCGTTATCCCGACCTATTCTAGGTGAGTTATCTTTCCTTTACTGTATTTTGGTCCAGTGAATTTGGAGGACCAAATTCTTTAAGTGGGGGAGGGTGTAAGACCCCGAGTTTCTGTACAAATATTAAATTTCGTAAATAGTAAATGTTGAATAGTGACTGAGGTAAATAGTAAATAGTAAATGTTTTTGACTATCGTGTAAATATTCTGAAAAATGATAGTTAATTAGTAAACACCATGATAAACACTTTGGTCTCCTGTACCTGACCCTAATAAAATCATTTACATGGCTTAATCAGTGATTTAAGCCTGACTTAAAAACGCGGAAAACACTATTCACCCGAAAATATAACTACCTTGAAAAAATCTGCAAAAATCACATCTGATAGAGAGTATTTTTCTTAGCAACTTTGTCTTCTGGAGTTTCATCGGTAAAAATCAAAAACTCTCTCTATCGACTAAACCGTTGAACATTGGGTTAAATTATTATTTTAATCTTAAGATTGGGAGATTAACATTAAACCTCGTGATAAAATTCCATAAAAATCATAATTTGAAAGATCACGTCTTGATTAGCAATTTTATCTTCTGGGTCAATTTCATTAAAAATCGTTTAGTGACATTAAATGAAGGTTTTAGTTAACAATGGCTTAATCTATAGGATTAGGCTTAGATTAAGGGTAACCTTACCTTGTGGAACACGTGAAACCGTGTTTGGGTTGGCATAAACACATCTTCAACACTGCCAAGGGAATTGCAGCTCTGACCAGCCCGCGTGAGAAGTTTAAACACTTCTCTACAAACCTATAAATAGAGGAAGCATTCCTAAGCATTCCTCTTAAGCAACTTAAGGATTTCTTGCTGCTGTCTTGCTGCTGTGAAGCTTTGCAAGACCACTATTCATCTTCTTCCCCAAGCTTTCCCTTATTTTCATCGGTTAAGGTAGGTAACCATGGCACAAACTTGAATTCAATAAAAGGAATGATAGGGCATCATGTTAGCTTGCATATTTCATGATTTTCCATGCTTAAACCCATGAATTGAAGCCCTCATTGCCGGATTATACTTCTGTTTTCGCTGTTCCCGTGTTACAAAGAAAGACGGTTCCAACCGGACCGCTTATCTCTTAGACGGCTTAGAACTGACCGCCTTAATTGCTTTAAGCGGCCCAATTATTTCACATGAATAACGGTCAACCAGAGACCGCTTTAGAATGAAATTAGTAGTATTATCATTTTATCGTATTTTTATACACGGTTAGAAAACGACTGCTTTACATGATACACGGCCCCACTATAACCGTAGTATCCTTTTACCCTTAAAACGGCCCATAGATAACCGTTTTACAGCCAGTAGGTTTAACGGCCCACTGTCATCCGTTTAACTTCCAGAAAACCTGATTTTTACTATTTTGACCTATTAAAAATGTTAATTAGTAAAATTTGACAATCCATATAAATAACAGATAATGACATGAGTAAATTTCTGTTATTTGCAATATCTACTTTGATAAAGTGTTTAGAGTGGAAACTATTGTAATTCACTTGTAACTTTGGATAAATTGGTTAATTACCATAGGTAATTTCTGTAAATTACTGTAAATCAAAATATTACTGGCCGACTTATGGCAAGTCTTTGGCCAATTAACCGGACACTCTATCCGGTAAACTTCACATTTTTTTACCGTGAGACATTTTTACCGTGGTAAATTACGGTTACATCATAACTATCGTTTTAACTTGATAAATTGACCGATTACCCTTGGATAACCTTCGGTCATATTTGAGCCCGGAATTGACCAATGGACATTAAACTGAAATTAGTTGGTTTAATTGTTATTGGCAACCCGGTAACTACTTTGCATAAATTATCTTATAATTAGATATTATCGTTATACTTAATACGGATTCTCTTGAACCGTATTTCTTAAAAATACGACCCGAGTGGTTCGTATATTCGTTCTTCAGAACTTACTTCTCTCTCTCGAACGGCTTACTGTCAACCGTTCATTCTTGACCCCGTGACTCGTTACTCATGAGAGTACGGCCCGGTGTTCGCCGTACGACTACCTTGTTTTGGGTTTTCGTCGTGTTTATACTCTTGAATCAGAGGAGACAAGTGTCGTCCTTTACATCTTATACCCGACAGAAATTCATCTGATTATATTGGCCATAATTGACTATGTCTAGACGGGGGATCGGTGATCCAATTGAAATGAAATGCCGACGCATCATAAGGGCCCAGTCTGGTCCTGGGGAGAGCGCCCGAAAAGATATTGAGCCCATTGGGATGTTTATGACAAGGGTGAGGCATTGCACCCGAATACTTGACTTGACTTGTTACGTCTATGACAAACTCTTGATACTCGACTCGTGTGTATTTAGTTGGTTACATGTGTAACATATTGCTGGCCAAATTCTCTATTGTACTTTACTTGTTCACTACTTGATAAATTGCTATATTTCTTGACCTTGCAAGATATTCTATCGTCATTCTTTATTTACTGCATTTCATATAAATTGGAAATCAATAGTTAATTACTTAAACCTGTTTGTGGTTATCTACTGAGCGTGTTTAGCTCACTCCTACTGTTTCCCCTCTTTCCAGGTGACGAACTTGTCGGGGATGGACTGGAGTGATATCGAGAGATAGTTTTAGTTTATTGAGTCAGTTTGTACCCTTAGCTTTAGTGAGAGATTGTTCTAGCATTTTACTTATTATTTGGTTGTAGTCGTTCTACCCAGTGTACTCAACCTTATTTCAATAAAACTCTGATTATTACTTTTCCAACCTTTAGTGCAATGGATTGCAATGGTTCGGAAATATATATTGCTCGCTTGCCTCTAACCGTACGTCCCGAGATTCCGCATCGGGGCGTGACAGGGTAGCCACCGGGTAGACCGTTGTCCTTGGTCGGACAACGGGTGTAGTGTATGTGGCACGACAGAGTCGATGCCGGTTCATTGGGCAGGCTTGGTCGCACTGCCGGTTGGTTGTGAGTTCATCTCGATTCTCCTGAGGTGAAGTCCCCGTGTTCATACAGGGTGACTCGAGGCTCTGGCAGCTTGAGAAGTCTTCAATATGTTGATATTTATCAGCTTCTGTGCTTCAGTGGGCCGTGTCATTCTTCTTTGAGACTTGATCGCCGCGAGTGATATTTTGAGTGCCAACAGTTGTGTATTAATGTAACAAGGCAAGGTGATAGCTTATGCATCTAGGCAACAGAAGACCCACGAAGTTAATTACCCTTTGCATGATCTAGAATTAGCCGCAGTAGTCCTTACTTTTAAGATATGGAGGCATTATTTATATGGTGAGAAGTTCATTATCTATTCTGACCATAAGAGTTTAAAATATCTATTTTCTCAGAAGGAGCTCAACATGCGACAAAGAAGATGGTTAGAATATTTGAAAGATTTTGACTTTTCTATTCAATACCATCCTGGAAAAGGTAATGTTGTGACTGATGCTCTTAGTAGAAAGCCGAGGGCTCTATTATCAAGTTTGATGATTAATGAACGGTGATTGCTGGAGTAATTTAAAAGATTAAATTTAAATGTGGAACCAAAGGAGGAATGAGTCTTGATTGTCAATATAAGGGTACAACCTGATATGTTCTCTGAAATAAAAGAGCAACAAGGTAACGATCCTTTATTAGTTGAAATTACTAGAAATTTGAGCCAAAGACCTTATTTTCAATTGGCCAATGATGGGAGATTATTATTTCGAGGAAGAACGTGTGTGCCTAATAGTGACAAAATCAAGAAGAAGATAATGGAAGAAGCACACCAATCCATGTATACTATTCATCCAGGAGCCACTAAAATGTACCAAGATTTGAAAAGAAATTTTTGGTGGCCAAATATGAAAAGAGAAGTGGCTGAGTTTGTGAGCCGTTGCTTGACATGTCAACAAGTGAAGGCAGAACATCTCAGACCTACTGGCAAATTGAAACCTCTGGAAATATTGGAGTGAAAGTGGGAAAGCATTGGTATGGATTTCATTATGGGATTGCCCAAAACTAGAGGAGGACTTGATGCAATCTGGGTAATAGTGGACCGATTAACCAAGTCTGCTCACTTTTTACCCATCAAAAGTAAGTGGACGATGGATATACTGGCAGCTTTATACATCAAGAAAGTGGTAAGATTGCATGGCATTCCTTCATCTATAATTTCTGATAGAGATCCTAGATTTACTTCTCACTTTTGGAAGAGATTGCAATCTTCACTGGGAACGAGATTAAATTTTAGTACACCTTTTTACCCTCAGACAGATGGTGAGAGAGAAAGAACTAATCAAATCATAGAGGACATGCTTAGAGCGTGCATGATAGATTTGGTTGGTACTTGGCATGAACATTTACTATTGATTGAGTTCTGTTACAATAATAGCTACCAATCAAGTATTGAAATGGCACCTTTTGAAGCTTTATATGATAGAAGTTGTAGATCACCCATATGTTGGGATGAGATTGAGGAGAAGCTATTAGTAGGTCCTGATATGATTCAAGATACTACTCGAAATATCTACATGATTAGGGACTGACTAAAAATTGCCCAATCTCGACAAAAGAGTTATGCTGATAATAGAAGAAGAGATTTAGAATTTCAAATCGGTGACCATGTCTTCTTGAAGGTATCACCTACTCGAGGAATCCAAAGATTCGGAGTCAAAGGAAAGTTAAGTCTAAGATTTATTGGTCCTTTTGAGATCCTTGATAGAGTTGGAGAAGTAGCATACAGACTGGTTTTACCCCCGAAGTTAGCAGGAGTGCATGATATTTTTCATGTGTCAATGCTGAGGAGGTATGTCTATGATCCTTCACATGTGCTCCAACATGATGATCTGGTATTGTAAAAGGATTTAACTTATGAAGAGAAACCCATCAAGATACTAGACAAAAAATTACATCAACTAAGGAATAGAGCAATACCAATGGTTAAAATCTAATGGAGCCATCGTGGACAAGAGGAAGCCACTCGGGAATTGGAGGATACGATTAAGAAGAAGTATCCAGAATTTTTTTTAGGTTAGTATTGTTAGAACTTCTCTTATTTTGTAATGAATCATGTGAATTTGGAGGAACAAATTCTTTTTAAGTGGGGGAGGATGTAGCAACGTGAAATTTTTATATGTATTTATATGAAAAAAGAAATAATGAAAGATGAAAATAAAATAAATTATGAATATTTTTTGATATGTCTTTAAAAGTATAGAATATATAAACATGAACCCTAACCCACTTGTTAACACGAACGATGAGATTCACGGCATGATTCTGAGAAGGCGAAGATGTCGGTACTGTAGCATTACTATAGCATCTGATTTAAGAGAAAATTATTAGCATTAATCTAATCTTAATTAATGGTTGAGGTCATTCTTACATCATTAAAAAAATGAGGTCATTGATTATGTCATAGAGGGGGGATTTATTTCAACATTCACATGTTGGAATTAATTTTCAACATAAGTTGTTGTAATAGTAACAAAGTTGGTGTAATAATAACAAGGTTGGTGAAATAGGAAAATTAGGTGAAAATTGACTTAGAATTAAATGGGTAATATAATAATGGGAGATTTTGGCCTATATATAGGGCTGGCATCTTCCCTACTCAAAGCATAAATCTATTGGGAGGAATTACTGGTTGGAGAGAGGGAGAAAGCTCGAAGTTGGAGAAGTGTTCGAAAGCATTCTCGTTCTTAAATTTCTTCTTCTTTGATCTTCAACTAGGTAGGTTTTCTCTCAGGTAAAAACTTAATTAGATCTCCATATATGTTTCTTTGCATGAGTATTTCGATTCTATGTAAATTTTTCATGATCATGTATTTATGGCTTATTTTAAGATTTAAAGTTCAAAAATGAGAGTTTTCATTATCATAACGTGTTTCAATAACGTGGACCACATATGGACCATGATTTGAATACGATAACCACGGCCGATTTACCCCGTTTATGTCCGTTATTTCAAAACTTAAATTTTGAATTTTAAAATCATGTTCTTGCCTTAAGAATACTATCAACAAAGAAATCACTAAATGAATGAAATCGTAAAGCTATCGTTAATTATTTAAATAACTATGCTCTAATTTTCATAGAATTTCTATACATGATTGACCCTATCTATTTGATCTAAGCTCTATCTGAAAGCTTGACCTCTTCTTTCAAATTTTCTTTATACAAGAACATATTATGCAATTCATAGCTTGTCATCTTCTTTCAATATCTTTTCCTTCATTAAAATTCATTAATAAATGAACATGTTAGAATATGCAAGAATGATTTCCATTCGATTTACATTTTTCTGTATTTTTGACTAATTGTGTAGCTAGTAAGTTCACCAAGAAGAATCGGTGTCCAATGCTAGAGGTCCACGGGTAATGCTTTAAGTGGATAAGTGGTTACTTAATTAAGACCTCATGAATACGAGGGGAGGCCTCCCACAGTCCCACCTCTTACCTAGCCACATTTTCTTTGGCTTTCTGCTAATTACCTGACTGAAAAAAAACTTGATCTAAACTTATTTTATAAGATTTTCCACGAGAGTTGATCGGCATTGACCGACAATTCATTCTCTTTATTATCTTAATGTCGTTAAACATGATGCCTTAAATCATCCTTGAACTTCTCTTAGAAACTTCATTTATTCTTCATACTACATGCCCTTTCTTAATACTACATGTCCTTGGAAATAAAAATTTTGCTAAATCTGTACTTTAGCCATAAACTACCATTTGGGAGTGTAGGAGCTATGTGCCATGCAGGGTAAAGTGCTACGTTATGGGAGCCACCTCTTGAGGCCGGAATGGCGCAAAGTGCTACATAATGGGAGCCACCCC
The DNA here is from genome assembly GCA_022559845.1 of Amorphophallus konjac. Classification (NCBI taxonomy): domain Eukaryota; kingdom Viridiplantae; phylum Streptophyta; class Magnoliopsida; order Alismatales; family Araceae; genus Amorphophallus; species Amorphophallus konjac. The sequence goes on along the minus strand of CM040118.1, from coordinate 156,032,036 downwards.
TTGAGCCTATAGAGGCAACCTCTAGAGTCCTCCATAACTAAATGACAAGTTATGCGCTTTACTTTGCTTCTTATGCTTTTTTTGAAACTCAGATTGGCCATAATTATAAATGAATTGTTTTGAAAAGTACATGAGAATTTTGCTCCACCTGATGCTCAATGCATGGCAAACATGGGGGCCCTAATCTACTCCTAGGCGAGTAAAGCCTGAAAGTACTTGTGCCCAAGGGAGTTGAATGATCAGGTGTGGCATTGCACCAACTTGATAGAAACGCAGAGTGTGATCTAGAAGGGGGGATGAATAGATCACCACTATTTTCAAAAACTGAGATCAAAAGATCATGCTAGATGACTTGGAGAGATAAGATGCAAAACACTTCTCACTCGATAGGAACATACGCTCACAATGAAATAAATGTTCCAGATAGCAATCGGTGATACATGGCTAAATGATCAAGCACATGAGGGGTTAAAGAAGCCAACGTAATGGCAACCTCCACCAACCAACGATCAGGAATCTCCCAGAAAGGAAAGCAACAATCACACACGGAGACAAAGGGGTTTTTAGGTGGTTTGATTGCCCACTGCAATCTACGTCCACCCCTCGTCCACACCGGACGAGGATTCCACTAGCACAGGCTAGAAAAGCATACTCAGTCTGCGACAACGGCTACCTCACAGCTTGACCAGAGGAACAGACTCCTCTCTTCCTCCAACCCGGAGGGAAAACACTAGCAACACCCCGTTACTAGCAACCGGAGACTTAGTCTCTCTTCCTCCGGACCGGAGGGAACCTACAAGTGACACCCCCGTCACTTGTAAACTGGAGACACTGTCTCCCTTCCTCTACACCAGAGGGAACCCAAAAACACAGCAATAATACTTGGATCAAAATGAAAAACAATAAACGAGAAAACACTGGACAATGTAGCTTCAAAGAATCGTAAAGACTAAACAAGTTCTCTTGGCTGGTAGCTCTCAAAGACTATTCTATCTTTCTCTTGGCTTGAACTGGGTTTCTCACGACCTCTCTTTCTCCTGGAGATGCTCTCTTTTCATGTGGAGATGATGGGAGCTCTTTACGGCCGCTTTCTCTAGCTCTGTCCAGCACCAGCACCCTTTTTCGAAGGGTAATGTAGCTTTATATATGAACAGGGGCTTCGTATGGATCAAGCAACAGAACCTTACTGAAATTCCATTTGTCCACGTCTTAGGAAATAGAAGCTTACTTTCCTCGGATCACATACCTATCATTTCTCCTTTATCCACGAGCCAACCTTCTGCCTTATCAGAGGTCACGTGCCTCTTCTGCGAACCTAATTGTACCCTGTAAAAGTGAGACAGAGTACCGTTTAGGATTATTCTCAGCAAAGTAAAATTTGCCACGTATAAGAGCAGACATTGCACAGACCTTAGGTAGCACGAACACGACATGCACCGACTATATGCACTGACCATAAAGACTACCGAAGAATGCACCGACCTTCGTCGTGCACAGACCTCAGTATGGACAACGAAAACAAGCACCGAGGCACATATGCACCGACCTTATAAGCCTAAGATTAAAAGACACACTGACCGTGTAAAAAGCTTACACCGACCTTAAGTAGTCCAAGGCATAAGTGCACAGACCCATAAATGCACGGACCTTCAGATGCAAAGAAGAGAACGTGCACAGACCCTCATTCCTGTGCTACAGGGATTTACACGGACCTTGGTATGCTTAGAGATGAAATGTGCATAGATGCTATCTGCCCAGTGCAAAGTATGCACCGACTTGGTGGTGATACATATGCCTACGCTTAACCAAAAGTTGCACCGACCTTGTGTGAACCAATACTAGCACCGACCTGACGCGCTCACAACAAAGAATATGCACCACCTACATGCATGCGCATAACAAGAATGTGCACTGACTTGACATCTGCACAGACTATGAAGTCTTGTTGCTACAAAGTGTACAGACCTAATGTGCGAGAGGGCAGATGTGCACGACATAAATGATGCATGGACCTAAATGTTGCACGGACTTCATGTGTAAGAAAAAGAACATGCATGGACCTTGAAATGCAATGCTATGGGAAATAGCACCGAACATGAAATGTGTAGGCTAAAAATGCACCGACTTCAATTGCACTACTACAGGGATATGCACAGTCTTGGATACGGAAGGCGAAGATGTGCACTGTCCTGAATGTGCTTGAGGGGAGAAATGCACCGACCTAAGAACGGACAGGGTAGCAATATGCTCAAAGACAGACTTGCGCGGACTTAGCATACTAACCCTGGATGTGCACCGACCATGCATGCGGTTCCATAAGAACCTGCACCGACCTAAGATATACCAAATGCAAGACTAGCACCGAAGTCATCTTTTTGGGACTCGATGCTAACATCGACTCTAGTAGCAAGTGTTCAAAACTAACGTCGACCCTAGTTAGCCAAGACTCGAACTAGCATAGACTAAGTGTATGCGTGAAGTGCAGCTAACATCGACTTTAAGCTGTTCGATGAAATGCCATGCACACTGAAATGGCTTCCACACTAACTGATCGATAAGCTAATCATGCATACACTCCAAGGCACATTCTTGTGAGAATTTTTATGATGTTTGACTTATGGTGTATGACATCATCAAAACTATAGAGATGCAACAATCTCCCCCTTTTTGATGATGGCAACACTATGAGTCAATCAATTATCAATGCACTCAATAAGGATGATTAAGCAAGCATGCAATCACAACATACGCACTAATTCCTGCCAGGTCTAAACAGCAGACCAGCTCAAGCCATAACACAATATCTTCAAGATATGCAAGCAGTTCATGATATATGCATGCAGAAACCTTCACATTGACACAAACTTCAGCCAGACTCAAACTCATCACTAATCACTGACTCCTACCAGAATTATCACCAGCTGCCAGAAACACTACCAGAATCACTCCGCCTTTGACATCATCAAAATGAAATTAAGGAGATATGCAGCTGTTGGACAAGTGAGAAAAAGATACAGTTTTATCACAGTGTAGAATGACCCATATCATATCTTAAAAGATTAAGTAGGAGAACAAAAGTAAGCATAGATTCTTCAAATTCTAATAAACAAGAGAGAGCTAGAGTAAGATTGAAGTTTATCTATGTACAGAAGATATGATGGAGAACAAGTATGAACAGATATGTCAAGAGGGATCTGACCAAAAACTGTACTTAGTAGACTGCATCAAACTGATCCACAGAAATGGTTCTTGAAGTATTGAGGACAACCAGTCCACAGAACTTAGTAAGGATAAAGTATTTGATGGATGTTTCTTTAATGAGCAGCACAGGAGTCAATAAGTAATTTGGTAGATCACACCTTTTGACTTGAGGAGACACCTTGACTAGAGGCCGGAATCCCCAGTTACTCAGTGTGAGAACCGCATTACCTCTCTTTTTAGAGAACAAAGTTAGCAACTGAGGTGGCTTTTTACGTGAGGGGACACCTTGATCAGAGGCCAGACTCCCCAGTTACTCACCACCTTGCTACCATTGCTGTGTCATGATCAGATATAAAATATTTTTGCAATATTTGACCAGAGTTAATCTGATACCTCATGACTTAGGAGGATATTCATTTCTTTGATGAATTACCTAGTTTCTCAGTGATCAGACCATTGCTCTAGGCATTTTTATCCCTTTAAATTTCTGACATGGTATGTTTGAAGACAATACCAGAAGCACTGATTCTGATGGAATTAATTCCCTGAAGTCTAGATTTCAAGTTTTAGCAGGTTTCGTGACATATGAGTTTAGCTTGTTCCATGATCATGAGATATGTAAGAAGATATACTTCTGACCCTTTATCTAAGTCTCAGCTAATTTATTAGATAGAAGATTCTAGGAATACATCAGTTGCTCAGACTTAAAGGTTTAAGACATGAATGCAATTCTACTCTCTGTGAATGGACTATATAAGTTCTTTCAATAGAAGTAGCAACCACACAAATCTCTTAAGAACTTTTGAATCAGTCAACCTTCACAAACTGACCAGCCAGAGATGCTCTATCTGACATGCTCTCTATCCGAGGACATGAGATGCAAAAAAAATTCCTTCACAAAATTATAACAATTGGATAACTCCCCCTCACAAGATGATCTGATATGCAAGTAAATCACATGCAATATATGCAATTCTTCAAGCCTCTCAACATATCAGGACAAAGATAAAACTCCCCCTCACAGTTTGAACTAATATGCAGACACAACTCATGCCGAATGGCAAACATGCAAAATAGAAACTCATTTTCATGCAAATCAATTTTATTGAAGAAACATGAAAACATTTTATTCATGGAGCTTAGAGTTCAGCAAGATTTGAAGATGCCTAATTCTCTCCTTAGAGTTGTGAATTTGTCATTATCAAATGGCTTAGTAAAAATATCAGCTATTTGATTTGCAGTGCCAACATGGATCAATTCAAAAGTTCCTTTAGACACCTCATCCTTAATAAAATGATGTCTGATTTCTACGTGTTTAGTTCGTGAATGCAAGATAGGATTCTTTACAAGATTGATGGCACTAGTATTATCACAGTAAATGGGTGTACAGCCTAAGTCTACTAGGTAGTCCTGAAGCTGATTTTTGATCCAAATCACCTGTGTACCACAGCTCCCTACAGCTATGTACTCAGCTTCAACAGTGGAGAGGGCCACAGAGTGCTGCTTCTTGGAACCCCAAGAAATCAGACACCCACCTAAGAACTGACAATGTCGACTAGTGCTCTTCTTATCTAGTTTGCAGCCAGCGAAATCAGCATCAGTGTATGAAATTAGATCAAAAGCATTTGATGCAGGGTACCACAGTCCTAAGTTATGAGTTCCAGAAATGTATTTAAAGATTCTTTTCATAGCAGCTAAATGCAATTCAATAGGCCTAGAATGATATCTAGCACGCATACCTACACTGAATTGGATATCAGGTCTCGAGGTAGTCAAATAGAGTAGGGATCCGATCATACCTCGATATAGCTTTGCATCAATTTCCTGACCTGATTTATCTGCATCTAGAGAAGTGTTGGTACCCATTGGAGTTGAGATGTGCTTCAAGTTGTCCATCCCAAATCCCTTGAGAATTTCCATTGAGTACCTTATCTGACTGATGAAGCAGCCATCTTCCAATTGCTGCACCTGCAATCCAATAAAATATTTTAGTTAACCTACCATGCTCATCTCGAATTCATTAGACATCATTTCATCAAATTCTCTGCACATTTTTTTTTATTTGCACCTCCAATGCAATTGCACAATGATAAAAACCTGTTTTACTGACACATAGTTTGCAAATTTTTGCAAAGAGAGATGCCAATAAGCCCAAAATATAATATCGGATGGCATGATGACAGTATCGTTCAGTACATGTTGAACCAAAAATAATATCATCTAGATATACCTGAACTATGATGAGGTTTTTATTTAGCACCTTTGTAAACAAAGTCTGATCCACCTTACCTCTTTTGTAGCCCTTGCTGAGCAGAAATTCTATCAGCCTTTCATACCAGGCTCGAGGAGCCTGTTTCAGTCCATACGGGGCTTTGTTCAACCTGAAAACCTTGTTAGGGTATGAAGATAATTGAAATCCAGGTGGTTGATCTACAAAAACTTCTTCCTTGATGAGACCATTCAAAAATGCACTTTTAACATCCATTTGATGAAGTTTCATATTTTTAGAACATGCAAAAGCTAGTAGGATTCTTATGGCTTCTAACCTAGCAACAGGAGCATATGATTCTTCAAAGACTACTCCAAACTCCTGGCAGTAGCCTTTAGCTACTAGTCTAGCTTTATTTCAAGAAACTATTCCATCTTCATTCAGTTTATTGTTAAACACCCATTTTGTTCCAATAACAGTTGCATTTCAGGTCTAGGAACAAGTTCCCATACATTGTTTCTTTCAAACTGTCCTAGTTCCTCATTCATTGCATTAACCCAAGATTCATCTTTTAAAGCCTCTTCAACATTTTTGGGTTCTATCTGTGACACTAATGCCACTAGGTCTTGATTATTAACATTTCTAAGAAAAGACCTTATCCTTGGGGGATCATTCAAATTTCCTATGATGTTTTGAACAGGGTGATCTTTTAGTAATCTAACATTTATTCAAGACTCACCTATTTCAGCTGGCCTTACCTAGTTGGGAGCATCTGGTGTTTCATTTGGCTGAATCTCTTCTTCTTCTTTATCTTCTAGGAATTCTCCATCATGCTTTGAATCCCTGTCATCATCTTCAATGTTAGTAGCACTTTTTGTTTCATCAAAAATGACATGTGGAGACTCTTCAATTTTTTGTTCAGTAATGTTAAAAACCCTATATGCTCTAGACACTTAAAGTATCCTAAAAATATTCCAAGACAACTTTTAGCTTCAAATTTATCTATATCCTTTTTGTCATTATTATGGATAAAACATTTAGCACCAAGAATTCTAAAGTGAGCCAAGTTTGGTTTCTTACCTTTCAATAGCTCATAAGGGATTTTCTTATGCACTGGTCTTACCATGGCCCTGTTGATAGTGTAGCATGCTGTGTTGGCCGCCTCTACCCAGAACTTTCTTGGTAATTGACTTTCAATCAGCATAGTTTGGGCCATCTCCACAATGTTTCAATTTCTTCTCTCCACAATTCCATTCTGCTCCGGTGTCTTGGGAGAAGAAAATTTGTGTATTAGTCCCTCAATTTCACAAAGATAAGAAAACATGGAGTTTTCAAATTCACCTCCTTGGTCAGACTGGATTGAACATATTTTGTGTTTTCCTTCTTATTTGATCTTATTAAAAAAAATTTTGAATTTTTGAAATGCATCATTCTTGTTAGCTAAAAAAAAGATCCATGAACATCTAGAATGATCATCAAAAATCACATAACCGAACCTGCTACCATTTAGACTCTGAGTTCTAGTAGGACCGAAGAGGTCCATATGAAGCAGTTCCATTGGTCTAGAAGACAATGGCTCAGATCTTAGTTTAAAAGACTTTCGGGTCTGCTTGCCTAGAGCACAGGCATCACAAATTTTTGAATTTGAGTTGAATTTTATTTTAGGTAAACCTCTAACTAGATCAAATTTTACCAATTTATTTAAGGTAGTGTAGCTAGCATGACCTAAACGCCTATGCCAATTAAAAGTATTATTATCTAAATCAGCAGAAAGACAAAGATTTGATTCAGAATTCTTGTTAAGATCTACCATGTAAATATTATTCACCCTATGTCCTAAAAACATGATTTTGTCAGAATTCATTTCAAAGATTTTGCATGCATTATTGTCAAAAACAACTCTGTGACCCTTGTCACATAGCTGACTGATGCTAAGAAAGTTATGTTGAAGACCATGTACCAGCAAAACTTTTTCAATCACATTGGAGGGGGACTTACCAACTGTCTCTATTCCTACGATCTTACCTTTATTCTTACCTCCAAATTTAACCATACCTCCCATCTTCATTTCTAATTCACTGAACTTTGACCTGTCACCTGTCATGTGCCTGGAGCACCCGCTATCCATGTACCATCTATTATGTTCGGCTGCCAGACTGACCTGCAATCAAATCAAGCACAAGGAAATTTTGGAACCCAAGAAAAGTTGGGTCCAAAAAAGTTACTCATTCCTTCCGCAACAATCTTAGGAATCCAAACCTGTCTGGTTCCTTTCTTGTGAGCAGAATTTTCATTTTCAGCATGCAATGTTTTATTAGCACTGGTCCTCGGATTTTGATTAATTTTTTTCTTCATAGCATGTAAGTTGTTCCAGTTATAGGTTTTTCTTTGTGGGTTATTCCAGAATCTTTTCTGATCGGGGAACCTTTGTGAGGTTTTAGGATGAACCCAATTTTGAGTGTTATAATTCTAGTTCCTTTTCTGAAGAGGTGGTCTATGTTGATTCCTGAAATGAGTAGGGTTTACTCTGTAGACACCCGGATTCCCTGAGGGAGTAGTCTTGCTACTCTGATGCATTGTAGGCCTAGCATGGGAATTTTTATTGATATACCTTGGTGGAGTGAGATTTGTTCCATCAGATTTTTGAGTTTTAACATTTGAGCTGGATGGGGTGTCCAGCTTCTCCTTTCCCTTCTCTGAATAGAAGGTTATAGTCTTAAATTCAAATGGCATTTTCTTAGTGGGATTGTATCACAGACCTTCTTTGTTGAAATTCACCCTAACACCTAGCATGGTATCTAGGTTAGATTTTCCTTGCACAAATTTTTCTAAGGTGTTTTGCTTATCTTCAAGATCCTTTTTCAACTTTTCACTCATTTTCTGTATCTCAGAATTGACATTTTTTATAGCATCATATTTTTCAAAAAATAGATCATTCTCCTTTTGCAACTCATGAAATCTTACTTTGAATTCATCCAGATTCTTGTTAGCTAGCTCAACATGATCTTGGAGGTCTTTATTCTCAATTTTTAAAGAGTTTAATTCTTGAATTTCTTTCTTCAGATCCTCATTTTCCTTTTTCAAGCAGTTTCCTTCCACGACTACACTATTCAATTTTTTCTTAAGCATTTTGTAGTCCTTTGTTTGACAATTAAATTTATCAAGTAAATCTACATAAGCATCCTCCCAATCATCTACACTGTATTATTCAAAAGGAATGCTTACCTCAGTCTCTGTGTCGGCCATCCGACACAATCTTTCCTCTTCTTCTTCGGAAGAATTTCCATCAACATCCTCCTCCTCGTCACTCCAAGTGCAGACCATTGCTTTGGGCTTCTTCTTCTACACCTTGGTGTTCTTCTTCTTAATTTTAGGGCAACCATTTTTCATATGGCCGGGCCTTTGACAATGAAAACAAGTTTGTCAGTGGCCTTGTATTTGCCAGACTTGGAGTTAAAGTTCTTACCAGATGATTGAGTTTTTATTTTCCTAACCTTCTTGCCTTTGGATCTCAAGAACTGTTGCAATCTGCGAGTCAGTAAGGCTTGCTCATCTTGATCAAGATCTGAGAAGTTTTCAAACTCCTCAGTACTGCTACTATAACTACTGCTACTGCTGCTACCACTGCCACTACGAGACCCCTTAAGAGCAAAGTTCTTGCCCTTCTTATTTACCTCTTCAACATCCTTTTTTAACGTCATTTCATAAGTCATCAGAGATCCAACTAATTCTATGACAATCATTTTAGACAGATCCCTGGATTCTTCTATGACGGTGGCCTTAGTGTGCCACATGGGAGACAGCGATCTAAGAATTTTTCGAACTAGATCCTTTTCAGAAATCTCTTTTCCAAAACCCTTAAGACTGTTCGTGATCAACGACAATCTGGCATACATGTCAGTGATTGTTTCTTCAGATTTCATTTTAAACAATTCATACTCGGAGGTGAGCATGTTTACCTTCGTTTCCTTAACTTGGGATGTACCTTCATACATGAGTTCAAGTTCGTCCCACATCTTCTTAGCCGTCTTGCAGGCAAAAATCCTCGCGTATTCCTCAGGATGGACTGTGCACTCCATTATGTAGAGTATCATCCAGCTGACTATTGAAAGCCTGATGTGTTGCCTCGTCCATGTATCCTCCTCTGGTGGGAGCTCGAATGGTCCTGTTATAATTACCCTCCAGAGTTCGTGACTTTGCACTCTTAAGAACACCTCCATTCTGTTCTTCCAGTAGAGATAATTGACATCATCAAAGAAAGGAGGTATGTTAATCGAATGTCCCTCAGCAATAAAGCTGCGAGGTGTGTTAGTTCCAGGTCTACCCTGGTCGTTGGACCACATAATGGGCAACCCGCTCTGATATCAATTGATAGAAATGCAGAGTGTGATCTAGAAGGGGGGGATGAATAGATCACCACTATTTTCAAAAACTGAGATCAAAAGATTATGCTAGATGACTTCTAGAGATAAGATGCAAAACACTTCTCACTCGATAGGAACATACGCTCACAATGAAATAAACATTCCAGATAACAATCGGTGATACATGGCTAAATTATCAAGCACATGAGGGGTTAAAGAAGCCAACGTAATGGCAACCTCCACCAACCAACAATCAGGAATCTCCAAGAAAGCAAAGCAACAATCACACACGGAGACAAAGGGGTTTTTAGGTGGTTCGATTGCCCACTGCAATCTACGGCCACCCCTTGTCCACACCGAACGAGGATTCCACTAGCATAGGCTAGAAAAGCAGACTCAGTCTACGACAACGGCTACGTCACAGCTTGACCAGAGGAACAGACTCCTCTCTTCCTCCAACCCGGAGGGAAAACACTAGCAACACTCCGTTACTAGCAACCGGAGACACAGTCTCCCTTCCTCCAGACCGAAGGGAAACCACAAGTGACACCCCCGTCACTTGCAAACTGGAGACACTATCTCCCTTCCTCTACACCAGAGGGAACCCAAAAACACAGCGATAATACTCGGATTAAAATGAAAAATATTAAACAAGAAAACACTGGAGAATGTAGCTTCAAAGAAGCGTAAAGACTAAACAAGTTATCTTGGCTGGTAGCTCTCAAAGACTATTCTATCTTTCTCTTGGCTTGAACTGGGTTTCTCACGACCTCTCTTTCTCCTAGAGATGCTCTCTTTTCAGGTGGAGATGATGGGAGCTTGTTACGGCCGCTTTCTCCAACTCTGTCCAGCACCAGCACCCTTTTTCGAAGGGTAATGTAGCTTTATATAGGAACAGGGGCTTCGTATGGATCAAGTAACAGAACCCTACTGAAATTCCATTTGTCCACGTGTTAGGGAATAGAAGCTTCCTTTCCTCAGATCACGTGCCTATCATTTCTCCTTTATCCACGAGCCAGTATTCTACCTTTTCAGAGGTCACGTGCCTCTTCTATGAACCTGATTGTACCCTGTAAAAATAAGACAGAGTACCGTTTAGGATTATTCTCAGCAAAGTAGAATTCACCACGTAGAAGAGCAGACATTGCACAGACCTTAGGTAGCACGAAGATGACATGCACCGACTATATGCACTGACCATAAAGACTACCAAAGGATGCACCGACCTTGGTCGTGCACAGACCTCAGTATGGACAACGAAAACATGCACCGAGGCATATATGCACCAACCTTATGCGCCTAAGATTAAAAGACACACTTACCGTGTAAAAAGCTTGCACCGACCTTAAGTAGTCCAAGGCATAAGTGCACAGACCCATATATGCACAGACCTTCAGATGCAAAGAAGAGAACGTGCTCAGACCCTCATTCCTGTGCTACAGGGATTAGCACGGACCTTGGTATGCTTAGAGCTAAAATGTGCACAGATGGTATCTGCCCAGTGCAAAGTATGCACCGACTTGGTGGTGAGACATATGCCTACGCTTAACCAAAAGTTGCACTGACCTTGTGCGAACCAAAACTAGCACCGACCTAACGCGCTCACAGCAAAGAATATGCACCCACCTACATGCGTGCGTATAACAAGAATGTGCACCGACTTGACATCTGCACAGACTATGAAGTCTTGTTGCTACAAACTGCACATACCTAATGTACGAGAAGGCAGATGTGTATGGACATAAATGATGCATGGACCTAAATGTTGCATGGACTTCATGTGCAAGAAAGAGAACATGCATGGACCTTGAAATGCAGTGCTATAGGAAATAGCACCGAACATGAAATGTGTAGGCTAAAAATGCACCGACTTCAATTGCACTGCTACAAGGATATGCACAGACTTGGATACATAAGGCGAAGAGGTGCACCGTCCTGAATGTGCTTGAGGGAAGAAATGCACCGACCTAAGAACAGATAGGGCAGCAATATGCTCAAAGACAGACTTGCACGGACTTAGCATACTAACCCAGGATGTGCACCGACTGTGCATGCGGTTCCATAAGAACCTGCACCGACCTAAGATATACCAAATGCAAGACTAGCACCGACGTCATCTTTTTGGTACTCGATGCTAACACTGACTCTAGTAGCAAGTGTTCAAAACTAACGTCGACCCTAGTTAGCCAAGACTCGAACTAGCATAGACTAAGTGTATGCGTGAAGTGCAGCTAACATCAACTTTAAGCTATTCGATGAAATGCCATGCACACTGAAATGGCTTCCACACTAACTGATCGATAAGCTAATCATGCACACACTCCAAGGCACATTCTTGTGAGAATTTTTATGATGTTTGACTTATGGTGTATGACATCATCAAAACCATAGAGATGCAACACAACTGACATGCAAGATTGAACTAGACAATTCACTTATTACATGCTTGACTCGTTACATACTTGACTTCCTACATATGACATGTTTGACCAGAAGGGTTAGTATCCTTGTTACATGGCCATATTTATAACTCTATTCTTGTTATTGATCTTCATGCTTACACTTGAGTTCTACAATATCTATTCTTGAAAATCTTGATTTCCTCATCTTGTTCTCTATTTGTCATTTGTTTTACTACTTGATTTATTCGAGGGCATATAGATGATTCAAAATACTAATTACTTAAAGCGACCTGGTAAAGAGATATAAGTCCTACTGAGCTTTCTAGCTCACCCTGTGTGTTATTGTTAATTTTCAGGAAATCCCGAAGATGACGAGAATGGGCTGGAGTGATGAGAGTGATGATAGTTTTTAATAAATTTCTTTTCTCAGTCTGTCTACTTATAAATGGTTGTATCGAGTTTGAATAGTATTGTAAGTCCTTGAAGGATATTTGTTGGAAATGTCATATTATGAAATAAAGATGTGATTTTATCCATTTGTTGTTCATACTCATCATCTGAGTCTCCTGATCGACTTGCCCATATAAATGTTCATGCCTTGATAATTCTGCCTTGTTCGGGGCGTGACAGATGCAGTCATGTAGACTTGTCATAGTGAGGTCGGTGCAGCATGAGGACTTGAGCAGTGAGGTTGGTGTAGCTTGTGCCCTTGCTACTGTGAGGTCGATGCAGCTGCTAGAAGTTTGCTGCAGGAGCTTTGATAGGTCGATGCATACTTGAATTGTTTCTTCAGTAAGTTCGGTGTAGCTGATGACGTTCTGTTGAAGACTGGCCTAACAGGTCGATGCAGCCTGAACAATTGCTTCAGTGAGGTCGGTGCAGCTGCTTGAAGGTCGGTGCATCTCAAGTTATGGCTACAGTGAGGTCAGTGCAGCTGCTTGAACTGCTCGAAGGTTGGCTTGCTGCATCGACGCAAGTGCAGGGTGCACCGACGCATCCTTAGTTGCAGGCGCTAGGCAGAACTTCGACCAACAAGTGTCGACACTTGGAGTCGACTTGCTCTTGTGAAACAGCGCTGAAGGGGCGTGATCTCGCGCTGGTCCTGAGCTGGGAGGATGATCACTGGATAGTGAACTGCAGAGAAAGGGAAACGAATCAGGAGGCCCAGGGATGGTTCTCTGGGGAAAACCCTCTGATGCCTAAGTTAGTAGAGCGTTGGTGGAAGGTATTGAGGGAGGTAGAAAGAAATATGCGAGATCCCCCAACACCAAGATGGTGAAGTGGTTCCTGCTCAGGGAGTGTTAGGCCTGTATCTACCTTAACTGCCTTCGGAGGGAGTCCCTGGTTTATATAGCGAGCTCCCCGGATGAGTCCCATAAGCTGAGGAGTTTCAGGCGGGAGTTACGTCCTCATCATGGGATCGTTATGTCCTCATCATGGGATCGTTACGTCCTCATCGTGGGCTCTTCATGACCTTGAGAGATCGTGGCTCCCTTATCCCCCTGAACTCCTGCTCATAAAGGACTTTCAACGGCTGCATGGATAAACACTTGTCAGTCGATCCAAGCATGAGAAGTGTTAGCCTTGTCCGGGTGATAGGCATAGCTCGGATGCAGTCAGATTGGAGTGGGCGCGGAGCGCTCGCCCTTATCCCGCTGGAGGGATGGCTCAGGCGTGGGTCTTCCTCCGTCCCGACGTTTGGGCCTTCCGAGCCTAAGGGCCGCCAAGGAAGGATGGGATCTCGAGTGATCTTTATTGGGCTTTTTGGCCGAAGTGGGCCCTAGAGGGCTGTCACTTGGATGAGCTGAGCCTCGTTCGGTCCTGATGGGCCTAGTTTGGCTGCTCTTAATTGGGATACAGAAATCCCCCTCTCCACTTGCCCCCCTCCTACTCCCGTGCTTTAGTAAGCTTGGATGAGTAGTTGTTTGGGGTTTCGGACCGACGTGGCTCAGGTGGGTGGAGATCTGGCGGTGTTAGGAAGCCACGTGTCATGGTCACCTGTGCCCGTGTTAATGATGATCCTGAAGGATGTGAACTGAAGGGGCCCCCTTTCCTCTGAGGTCGGAACGATGCGCCGCCTTCCGCGTGGGTTTATAGGCGTTGGGTGCTTGTTGTCATTCCAGACTCCCTCCATTTTTTAGGGTTTTGGCTCTCCTTCGTACTTATTTTTGGGGCTCTTCGATGCACCATGAGGACACGACGGAGGAGCAGAGGCTTGCGGCGGCATTTGAGGAGTTGGCGGCGATAACCGTGGAGGCCGTCCGACAGCTTCCTCCTCCCTCGGAATCTTCAGGGTCTCGGGGCCGCCTTCCCTTAGAGTCTTCTTCTGACTCCATGGCGGGCCAGCGCCCAGAGGTCGAGGAGTGGGTAGACGAGCCGGTGGCGAGGGCGCCGGTCCCCAACTGCAGCGAACTGGGGGAGGCGGATATGAGGAGGCTGGAGCACCAGTATCGCCTGCCCCACAAGTACCGTTTTGCCGCTGCTACTCTATATGAGACGAGCCTAGACGCTCGTACAGGCCACATTTGTATGTTTCTTCTGTCATGGAAGGGTGGATTCCGCCTTCCTTTCGAACCTTTCATCCTTCAGCTTCTTGATTTTTTTCGGTTGGCGCCCATTCAGTTGGTAGCCAACTCTTATCTCCTCCTTTCCGCCTTCCATATTCTCTACCGTCAGCGCGGAGTTCCTCCTTCCATGGATCTCTTCCACTATTTCTTTGAGTTGAAAGCACATCCTTCGGCTGGGAAGGGCTTCTATTTCATCCAGGCGAGGCGGAATAGGAGTTGTATCTCTTTGGCGGCGAAGGATTCTTCGCATAAGGGGTGGAAGACCCAATTCTTCTGGATGAAGATTTGTTCAGTGGAGGAAACCTGGAGGTGTCTGGTAATCCCCAATTTTCACCCTAACATCCCTCCTAGGCAGGATGAGTTCCCCCATCACGTGGAGAAGTACGCAGCCATCCTGCTGAAACATCGCCAGTCCACCGAGGAACTGGTGACACCGGAGAATATCGAGCAGTGTCTTCTGACGCGACTGCACCCGTCGGGCTTTGGTGCCACAGCTTAGACTTTCCTTCGGATGTGGGGGTCATCTTTCTTTTCCTGAATTTGTCTTCTTCTTCGTGTAGACACCAGGCGGGAGCCTCTGAAGGAGGCCACAGAGGTGATCGAGCTTGGAGATGACTCGGCTGCCGACGAACCGACTGCTCCCGTGGGTCGCTCCTAAACCAAAGATAAGGGCAAGAGAGTGGCCCGGGGTGAATCCTCTAGACCACGGGGACCCAAGCGCAAGGACCCTGTGGAGGGTATGGTTCGGGCCGCTGCGAGGGCCAGAAAGCGGGCCAGGAAGGCTGGGGCCGTACCCGCAGTCGAAGGCGACCCTACTGCGGCTCACCCCTCCGCCGGGCACAGTGGGGCCGACCCTACCGGGCGGGCTCTCCCACCATCCGAGCTAGAGGGGGCCGAGGAGGTCGGGGCTGCCCTGGGGGTGGCGATGATGCGGG
Organism: Amorphophallus konjac; assembly: GCA_022559845.1. NCBI lineage: Eukaryota > Viridiplantae > Streptophyta > Magnoliopsida > Alismatales > Araceae > Amorphophallus > Amorphophallus konjac. The sequence goes on along the minus strand of CM040118.1, from coordinate 156,016,358 downwards.
CTCGGTTCCTCCCTTGGCCGGGACCAAGGGGGCCGAGGGTGCTCCTGCAACCGGTAGCGGGGCCGACCCGACTCTCCCCTCGGCCTGAGCCGAGGGGGCCATGGCCGAAGTTGGGGATGCTGTGATCGCGGCCGAGGCTGGCGCTCCAGGTGGCGATGCTAGTGCCGAGCCGATCCTTGTTGAGAGGCCGCAGGAAAATCCGGTCGGGGCGTGAGGGGCGGCCGAGGCCGGGGCTCGATCCGGGCCATACGGTGGGGCGCCGGGCGATGGGGGGTTATCCGTTCCGGCGGCCTTGGAGAGGCTGGGTATCTCGGGCCTCCTGCACCAGGTGTGTCATGGTATATCCGCGAAGGTGAGGGGGGGAGGTAGGCAGCACTCCCCGTCCACGGCTCTTGCCGGGGTTATGGAGGGCGGCTTGGCCCTGGCCCAGATGGGGGCGGTTCTGGCAGAAGCGTACGCTCGATCGGAGTGGGAGCGAGTGAACCTGGCCTGGACCCTCGGTGGGTCGGACAGGAGGTTGACTCGGCTCGTCGAGGAGCGCGACGGGCTTCGGCGGGAGCTTTCCTCAATCAGGGAGCTGGTACGATCGAGCCAAGTGGAGACCCGGGCGCTAGCCGAGCAACTAGTCAAGGCCCGTGAATCACTCGAGAGGAAGAACTGGCTTCTCGAAGAGGAGCACTTAGCATGCGTTGAGCTAGACGGCCTGTGGGAGACCGAGCGTGCCGAGCTAGTAGACCACGCGGTGGAAGCCGAGCGTCTTCGGCGGGAGGTCGAGGCTGATCGAGCTGAGGCGGAGAAGCAGGTGGCGGCGGCCGAAGGGTGGACTGCTGAGGCCGAGCAGAAGGTAGCCGAGGCGGAGCAGAGGGAGGCCTAGCTCGCCGGTAGGGTAGGATTGGCGGGGGCGGAGGCTCTCGAGCAATACAAGAGCTCAGAGGCTTACCGGTTCGACCTTTAGGAGGCTACCCTCCCCTACTACGAGCTAGGACTCCACCGGGGCATCTGCAAGCGGTTCCATCAGTGCTACAACTGGGCCATTTCTTACGCCGAGGAGCAGGCGTCCGGAGTGGTTGACTTCCCATCCGGTCAATGTTATGACTCGGACTCATCATCCTCTAGTTCCTCTGTTTCGGCGCAGGATGAAGAGGATCCCGAGGGCTCATCACCCGAGGGGTCACCAACTTCGGAAGCCTCGGGAGGGCACGTAACCGAGGCAGTTCCCACGCCGGTGGGGTCGGTGCCAGGGTCGGCAATCGCCGAGGCTACCGGGGGCAGACCGCTCGAGCAATCTACTTTAGGTCTTCAAGGTGGGCCAGAGGCCTGATGTATCTGTTTCGCTTCTTCTTTTTGCATACCTTTTCCCTTTTTGAAGAAAAAGACTCCCTTTTTGTGTAGAGATAAATAAGGCAGTAGCATTGTGATGAAGACTTATCTGTTTCATATCGCCATTGCCGTGTTTTGTTCAGCGTATCTGCAGTGGTTGGAAAGATCTGATATTTTTTGCGTAAATCTCGCATAATGGTTGGGTGAGCGTCTGACAGGGTGTCTTTCCGTTTTCTCATGCTTTAAATGCATGGCCGTTTCGTGTGTCCTGCTGGGGCGGAAGACGAGAAGTTTGAGGTGACCGTTCGTAGGGAGAAATCCTTCTGGCGTGTTTTCGAGACGAGGGAAATCATTTAAGGCAAGTAGCCTCCCTTCGCCTATAAAAAGGACTGAAGGGCGTCCCTTCCTCTCCACCGCTTAGGGTTTTCCCTGACAGTCTTTCCTCGTTCCTTCTTCATGTAGCGTTGTGCCGTTGTATTCAGAGCATGGAGGAAGCTCCGGAAGAGGAGGCTACCGACGACGGGGGGCAGAGAGTTCCTACTGCTCCGGACTTGAAGAGGATTCGACGGCCGATGGGCGGACTTGAAAAGGGTTCGACGTGCGGAGGCACGCCGTTTTCCCTTTATCAATTCCGGCGGCGCTTGCAGGGGGGCGAGATGGAGGATGGATGCGGGCATCAGACATCCCTGTTGCCCGTTCCTTCCTGCTCGTTTCACGAATGGGAGGAGGAAGCCAACTAAGCTCCATCCCTTTCGGGCCTTCCCCTGCCTCCTCATCCAGCTCTGCTGGTTTCTTTTTCTTCTGCCAGCCTCTTTTTCCCTCTTCTGCTCTGGTCCTCCTTTCTTTCCCTCTTCGAGGGTGCCTGCACTCTCTTTCTTCCAAGGAGTTGGCAGTTTGGCGGGGAAGATGCTTTCATATTCATTCCCTCTCCTCCTTCTCTTCCAACTTCAACTTGGAAGGTAGCCTTCTCTTTCTTAATCCCTCTGTCACCTTTATCTCGAGCTGCCCGAGCCAACAGGGTCAACTATCCTTTATCCGAGCCAGTTTCTACACTAGGCAGAGTCAGTGGTTGGACGTAGGAAGGTCATCCGAGTCAGCCGAGCGATGGGCTCATATGACGGCGCTAGATGGATCTTTTACTTTTTTGACATGTATTCTATTGGCTTCGGCCTTCCTGATGTACAAACGGGTTGTTTGAATAAAGAGAAAGGAGCCTTTTGTTTTATCTCATGTCGTTTGAACAATACTCAGTACTCAGAAGTAGAACATGCGTAATGTAGTTGCGTTCCAGGTCTGAGGGATGGGCTCTCCTTCCATCGTGGATAGGCGGTATGCTCCTTTTCCGAGCGTCTCGACCACTCGGTAGGGTCCTTCCCAGTTAGGGGATAACTTGCCCGCTGCCTCAAGTGGTCGAGAGGCTTCGGCTTTCCTGAGGACGAAGTCTCCCGGCTGGAAGTGTCTGTCTCAGAATTTGGCGTTGTAGTATCGAGTGAGGCGGCGTTGGTACTCCGTTGCTCTGATGCTGGAAATCTCCTGGATTTCATCTGCTAAGTCAAGATTTTTGAGCAGTTTCTGGTTGTTTGTCTCGGACGGGAAGTAGATGACTCGGAGAGAGGGGTTGCCAATCTCCAACGGGATCACGGCCTCGGTACCGTATACCATCTAAAAAGGGCTTTCACCGGTTGCCGTTCTGGCAGTCGTTCTGTGCGACCAGAGTACGTTCGGCAATTCCTTGAGCTAGCTGCCTTTGGCTTTGCCGAGCCTAGTCTTGATGCCTTTTAAGATAGTCTTGTTGGTATTTTCGACCAGCCCGCTAGCCTGAGGGTGGGCGACCGAAGTGAAGTGATTGCGAATATTGAGGTCGGCGCATCTATCTCGGAAATACCAAGAATCAAATTGCCGACCATTATCGCTCACTATCACCCGGGGGATGCCGTAGCGACAGATGATCAACTTCCAGATGAAATTCCAGACGACTGTCTCGGTGATCCTTGCAATGGTTTCGGCCTCGATCCACTTAGTGAAGTAGTCGATGGCGACGATAATGAACTTCTTCTGGGCCTGGGCCGTGGGGAATGGTCTGAGGATGTCGATTCCCCAACGAGCGAAAGGATAAGGCTCGGCTAGGGTGATAAGCTCTGTTGTTGGCTGATGGACCAAGTGGTCGAATCACTGGCAACGGTCACAACGTTGTGTGTAGGCTGAGCAGTCACGTTGTAGGGTGGGCCACCAATAACCTCGCCGTAGCAAGATCCTGGCGAGCGACCTTCCCCCCAAATGCGCTCCGCATAGACCTTCGCGAACTTCTTCGATCGCTCGGTTGGCTTCATCAGCACCGAGGCACTTCAAAAGAGGGCCAGAGAAGGATCTCCGATAAAGTGCGCCATCCAGAGTGACGAATCACCGAGCTTGGTATTTCAACCTTCGGGCTTCCCGAGGGTCGGGATGCTCCTGGGAGTCTTGGAGCCACGACAAGTAGGGGGTACGCCAGTCGCTTGGGGAGGCTGAGTCAACAACTAGGAGCTCCGAATCAATGCTTGGGCGCTCTAGCTCTTCGAGAAGGACCAATCGAGTACCCTCAGGGTCAAGAGAGGAGGCCAGCCGAGAGAGGGCGTCCGCTCGGGAGTTTTTCTCCCGAGCTATTCAGACTACCTCAAAACTCTCAAACTGTTGTGCCACAGTCTTGACTAGTTGGAGGTATTTGATCATCGGTGCCTCTCGAGCTTCATAATCGCCGTTGAACTGGCTAGCGACCAGTTGGGAGTCGGTGTGAATTCTGACTCGCTCAGCCCCTAGCCGTCGGGCCATGCGGGCTCCCGATATGAGGGCCTCATACTCGGAAGCGTTGTTGGATGCTTAGAAGTTGAACTTCAGGGCGTACTGTAGCTCTGCTCCTTCGGGGGACTTCAAGAGGATGCTGGCACCGCTTCCGGCTTTATTGGAAGATCCGTCGACGAACAGTTCCCAGGTCGGCCTGGGTGTGGACGGCGATCTTTCTTCAGTCGGGATGGTGCTCTCGGCAATGAAGTCGGCGAGTGCCTGGCCTTTGATAGCCGAATGAGGCCGATATAATATATCGTAGGCCCCGAGCATGATGGCCCACTTGACGAAGCGTCCCGAGGCTTTAGGGTGAGCGAGGATCTTCTTCAATTGTTCGCCGGTCAGCACGGTGATGGAGTGCCCTTGGAAATAGTGTCAGAGGCGCTTGGCTGAGGTAACCAACGCTAGCACGAGTTTCTCGGTTGCGGGGTACCTTTTCTCAGGCTCGTCGAGCACCTTGCTTGTGTAGTAGACCGGTCTCTCAATTCCCGAGTCATTTTTGACTAGGACCGAGCTAACTGTGGATGGAGTTACCGAGAGATAGAGATATAAGGCTTCGCCTAGGACGGGCTTAGAAAGCACTGGGGGCGAAGCCAGGAACTCCTTAAGCTCGGCGAACGCTCTTTGGCATTCCTCGTCCCACGCGAGTGTGGCAGATGCCATTTTGGGCCCTCTCAACAGTTTGAAGAAGGGTAGGCATCGTTCAGCTACGCGGGATAGGAATCTGCTGAGCGTAGCAACACGCCCGGTAAGGCGTTGAACGTCTTTGATGCAGGTGGGTGGGCGCATGTCCGAGATGGCCTGGACCTTATCGGGGTTGGCCTCGATCCCACGCTGAGTGACTAAGAAGCCCAAGAATTTCCCAGACTTTACTCCGAAGGCGCACTTGGCGGGGTTGAGCTTCATGTTGTATTTCAGGAGGGTGTCGAAAGTTTCTGCTAGGTCGGCGATGTGGTCCTCGACCTTGGGGGTCTTCACAAGCATGTCGTCAATATAGGCCTCGACGTTCTGACCGAGCTGTCCCTCGAACATATGGTTGACTAGCCTTTGGTACGTGGCTCCGGCATTCTTCAACCCGAAAGGCATCCGGGTGTAACAGTGTATGCCGAAGTCGGTGATAAAGGTGGTCTTCTCAATGTCTTCGGGGTGCATTCTGATCTGGTGGTAACCCGAGTAGGCATCCAGGAAGCTGAGTATTTCATTGCCCGAGGTTGAATCAACCAGTTGGTCCATGCTCAGTAAGGGATAGCAATCCTTTGGAGTAGCGTTGTTCAGGTCGGTGAAGTCCACGCACATCCGTCACTTTCCTGAAGCTTTCGGCACCAGGACGACGTTAGCTAGCCACGTCGGGTTCAGGACCGGTCTAAAAAGGCCAGTCTTCTGCCCCTTGGTGACCTGCTCCTTGATAATCGTCTGCTTCTATGGCGCATGCTTCCTTCTGCGTTGTTGCACGGGCTTCATGGTCGGGTCGAGGTTGAGCTTATGCACCACCGTCTCTTCCGGTATCCCGGGGAGTTGATCATCAGACCATACAAAGACCCGGATATACGCGGAAAGGAACTCTTTGTATTGCTATTGAACCTCAGATGTTAAGTCGGCTCCGATCTTTACTCCTAGGGTCGGGTCGTCGTTTAGGAAAACCGCTAGCAATTCGCCTCCAGGGTCGGCGGTTACGGATTTTTCCTCCACGTTCCGGGGGCCCCTCTTTTTCCCGTCCGGCATTGTGGCTTCAACCGAGATATTGTAGCACCTTCGGGCCATTGCCTGGTTACCTCGGACTTCCCCCAATCCATTTTTGGTGGGGAACTTCATCTTTTGGTGATAGGTAGAAGGCACCGCTTTCGTTCGGCTGAGGATTCCTCGGCCGAAGATTGCGTTGTATGCTATCATACCTTTGATCACTATGAAGTACAACATGACCGTAACGGTTTTGGGTGGGGTGCCAAGAGTAACCGACAGGCTTAGGGCTCCCTCGGGATAGGTGGCCTGGCCATTGAACCCGCACAGGGGGGTCCGGATCGTGCGGAGTTTAGACGGATCCTCCCCCATCTTAAGGAAATATTCGTGGGATATAACATCAGGGGCACTTCCATTGTCAACCAGAATCCTGTCTACGTTACAACGGTTTATTATGGCCGATATCACTAGGGCGTCGTCGTGCGGGGTGCTCATCCCCTCCAGGTCTTGGTCGGAGAAGATTATGACCTGGGGTTCGCTTGGCGGGGCCCTGGGAGGCTCGATGGCTCGGCTCACCTGCTCAGCATGACGCTTCCTTCCCAGGCCACTGTCTCCTCCTGATGCAGCTCCTCCGGTGATGACGTTGATGTGGACCCCTCGGGGGGCGTTGCCGATCTCCTCTGGGGCACCTCGATCTTCCTGGTGCCCGGCCACAAACCGGGCGAGGTGCCCCTAACGAATGAGACGCTCGATCTCATCCTAGAGCTAGTGGCAGTCGCCGGTATGATGCCCGTGGTCGCTGTGGAACAGGCAATGCTTGCTGCGACTGCAGTTCTTTGACTTCATTGGCTCGGGTTGGCGGAGGAGGCCCGAGCCCTTGATGTCTTCATAAATCTCGTATACTGGAGCGGTTAGGGGACTGTACCACTCGTACCTCTGTGACGGTTCCTTGCGTTCCCCGTCTCGGTTCCGCCTTTTTCCTGGGCCCGAGCTTGGCTCAGGTGCCCGCTTCTTGTCCCCCTCCCGACCCGAGCCGGTTGCGTCACGGCATGCACTGAGCACTTCCTCGCACTCGGCGTGGCGCAATGCCAGAGTCACTAGCGCAGCAAGGGTCGAGGGAGGGTGGAGGATAAGCTCGCGGCGGAGGTTCTCATCGTGGGTGCCCCCGGTCAGTGCGGTTATGGCCAAGGCGACGTCCAGGCGGGGGATCCTCAGGGCTTTCGATTTGAATCGGAGGATGTAGGCCCGAAGTTTCTCCCCTTGCGCCTGTTTGAGGGCCAAAAGCCCCACTATCGACCTTGGGGGGCCACTACCGGCGAAACTCTCCTTGAATACTCGCCTGAACTGCTTGAAGTCTCGGATGGATCCGGGGGCGAGGGCCCGGAACCATGCTTGGCCTCCTTGGACCAGGGTGGTCGTGAAGGCTCGGCACTTGATGGCGTCGGATGCTCCGTGAAGGGTCATCAGAGCGTCGAAGCTATCGAAGTGGTCGGCCGGGTCGCCTTGGCCGTCGTAGGGCTTGAACGTCGGGATGGAGGTTCGGGGAGATACCTCTGCCTTCAAGATATGGTCAGAGAACGGGGATCTCTCCTCATCCTCTGGTGGAGAGGTCTTCTGCAGGGCTCGCAGGGCGCGCTCCTGTTCTGCGAAACGCCTCTCAAATTCTCGCAGTCGGAGGGATAGCTCCAGCTGCCGCTGCGCCGTAGGGCTGAGGGGGCGTGAAGGCAGGCTATCCTGGCGCTCCCTGGGGACTTCGATCTCCGGGAGGGGATGGCGTGCCCCATGCCTGCCTCGCTTCGGCGTGGAGGAAGCCTCTTGCTCTGGAGGGGGGGCTTGCGAGGGTCCTCCTACTTTGTTGCGGATGAGCTGCTATCCTTGGAGGGTGAAGCGGCCTCCGGTGGTGTGCTGGGACACGTTCTCACAGGGAGGGCTCTCCGGGGGGGTGCGTGACCTTCCATCCCTAGCCGCCTGGGTCCTCATGAGTTCCACGAGGATGTCCAGTTTCACATTGAGGGCTTGGAAGGCGACAGTGCCGCCGTTGAGCGGCAACCCTACCGCCGTGGGAGGAGGGGGCGACAGCCCGACCGCAGGCGGAGGGGGCGGTCCATCGGCGGCAGTGCTGGCACCGGAGGGGGGGTTTTGGGAGGCTTGTGAGGGGCCTTCCCCCGCCGCCACCGCCGTGGCCTTTCCCCTGTCACCGGCGGACCTCCTCCCTGAACTTCTTCTCACCATACTGGATCTTTGGTCGTTTCCCACAGACGGCGCCATATGAAGGGGCGTGATCTCGCGCTGGTCCTGAGCTGGGAGGATGATCACCGGATAGTGAACTGCAGAGAAAGGGAAATGAATTAGGAGGCACAGGGATGGTTTCCTGGGTAAAACCCTCCGATGCCTAAGTCAGTAGAGCGTTGGTGGAAGGTATTGAGGGAGGTAGAAAGAAATACGTGAGATCCCCCAACACTAAGATGGTGAAGTGGTTCCTGCTCAGGGAGTGTTAGGCTTGTATCTGCCTTACCTGCCGCCGGAGGGAGTCCCTGGTTTATATAGCGAGCTCCCCGGATGAGTCCCATAAGCTGAGGAGTTTCAAGCGGGAGTTACGTCCTCATCATGGGAATTACGTCCTCATCATGGGATCGTTACGTCCTCGTTGTGGGCTCTTCATGACCTTGGGGGATCGTGGCTCCCTTATCCCCCTGAACTCCTGCTCATAAAGGACTTTCAACGGCTGCATGGATAAACACTTGTCAGTCGATCCAAGCATGAGAAGTGTTAGCCTTGTCCGGGTGATAGGCATAGCTCGGATGCAGTCAGATCGGAGTGGGCATGGAGCGCTCGCCCTTATCCCGCTGGAGGGATGGCTCGGGCGTGGGTCTTCCTCCGTCCCGACGCTCGGGCGTGGAGCATCAAGATGATTATCATAAAAATAATTTGATTCATAGTGTTAGTCATCATCAAAACTACAGAGATGCAACAATCTCCCCCTTTTTGATGATGGCAACACCATGAGTCAAATTTAGTGAAAGGAGAAATACCAACTTAAAACATTCTCAATAAGGGCAGCAACCCCTTTCAACCTTCTCCCCTTGTCAGACTTTTCAACTTTTACTTCCCCTTTCAACCTTCTCCCCCTTTGACATCATCAAAACAAGGAGAAAGAGAGATGTTGACGCTGGACTGATGAGAAAAGATGGAGAGGATTCCAACAGTAGACACTCATTGTCAAATCTTAGATGCTTAAGTGGGGCTGTAAGGTCCAGTGAAGAATCTTGGAGTTCTGGTAAGAGAAGGAGATTCAGAATAAACTTGAAGTTTATCAACTTACTATGATTATGAGAGAAGAGCAAGTGGCAACAAGTATGACTGAGGTAGCTGTTAAGGCTTGTCAAAAAGACAACAAGAGTTTGAACCACTAAGACAGCCTGTAGGCATTAAGGACAAACAGTCCAGGCAGAGAAAGCACAGTTATAGAGTGTATTTGGCCAGTTACACTTTTGACATTAAGTATGCACCTTGGTCAGAGGCCAGCATCCTCAGTTACTCAGTGTAAGAGCCTCATCACTTCTCAATTAGAGAACAGAGATAGTGACCATTGGTTGTTTTATGAGGAGACACCTTGATCAGAGGCCAGAATCCCCAGTTACTCACCATTTTGTCATCATTGCTCTGCCAAGCATAATTTTGAATTGTAATTCTTTCTTTTGATTTTGTTTATGAGAACTGATACCTCATGACATAGGAAATTCTCATTTCATTGATGGGATTCCTAGTTTCTCAGTATGCAGTTTTAAGCACAGATAAGTTTAACTAGCTCAACAAGGGGTTGTTTGAAGACAAAGCCCAGGGCAAATATTGGAGGTCTTATCAAGATGTCCAAAGAGAAGCTCATAAACAGAAACCATTTCTTACAAGTCTAGCTTGTTCATGAGTCATGCAACAAAGTAAGAGGATATACTTGTGAAGGTTAATCTTAGCCTCTTAAGACTTACTAGAAGAGGATTCTAGCTGGACTTTAATTGCACAAACTTAAGAATGTAGGAAATGAATGAGGTTGTATTAAGAGGAATATTCAAGATCAATTCTAACATTTAATCCAGCAATAACACCCATCTTTCAAGCGTTTCTAATTAGTCAAGCTCCCCCTCTCTAGTAGCTCTATCTCCCATTCTACCCAGAAAACAGCAGAGAAGCAGAATTGACTTTACTCAAGGCACACACCCGCTCCCCCTCACATAGGGACACCCACCAGAAAAAGTAAGATAAAACTACCACTAACTTTATGGAGATACATGAACCAGAATCCATTGCCTCAAATCAGTCAGAGTTTGTAAATACCAAGTTCTCTTCTCAAAGAAGTGAATTTTTTAGAATCTAGAGGTTTTGTAAAAATATCAGCAATTTGATCTGCAGTCCCAACATGAATTAATTCAAATGTGTTATTTGCAATTTCATTTCTGATAAAGTGGTGCCTGATTTCAATGTGTTTTGTTCGTGAGTGTAAAATAGGATTCTTTACAATGTTTATGGCACTAGTGTTATCACAAAAGATGGGAGTGCAACCTGTCTCTACTTGGTAATCCTGAAGTTGATGCTTGATCCAGATAACCTGAGTGCCACAGTTGCTTGCAGCCACGTATTCAGCCTCAGCAGTTGAAAGAGCCACTGAATGTTGTTTCTTTGAACTCCAAGAAACTAGGCATCCTCCTAAGAATTGGCAGTGGCCACTGGTGCTCTTCCTATCTAGTTTGCGTCCAGCAAAGTCTGCATCAGTGTATGCAACTAAATCTAATGTGCGTGAAGCAGGATACCATAAGCCTAATGTATGTGAGGCAGATAGATATCTAAAGATTCTTTTTACAGCAGACAAATGTAGTTCAGTAGGCCTAGACTGATATCTTGCACATAAACCAACACTGAATTGTATGTCTGGCCTAGAGGCAGTTAAGTACAAGAGGGATCCGATCATACCTCTGTAGAGTTTTTCATCCACTTGTTTACCTGACTCATCTGCATTAAGGGTCATGCTTGTGCTCATTGGGGTGGATATTTGCTTCAGGTTAGTCATTCCAAACGTTTTTAGGATATCCAGCGTATACTTGGTTTGGTGGAAGAAGCAGCCATCTGACATTTGATTTATCTGCAAGCCAAGGAAATAAGTCAGTTCTCCAACTAAGCTCATCTCAAATTCAGCTGACATAAGCTGTGAAAATTCTTTACACAGTTCAGGATTTGTTGATCCAAAAATGATGTCGTCTACATATACCTGAACTATGATGAGATCTTATCTTTAATTCTTAGTGAATAAGGTTTGGTCAACTTTACCTCTGTTATATCCTTTATTCAGTAAGAAACTGGTCAGTCTTTCATACCAGGCCCGAGGAGCCTGCTTTAGTCCATAAAGAGCTTTGTTTAACCTGAAAACTTGACCAGGTTTAGTCAAGAACTGAAACCCAGGAGGTTGTTCAACATAAACTTCTTCTTTTAGAATTCCATTCAAGAAGGCACTCTTAACATCCATTTGTTGAAGTTTTATGTTGCTTGAACAAGCAAATGCTAATAGAATTCTGATAGCCTCCATTCTAGCTACTGGAGCAAAGGATTCATCAAAGTCCACTCCATACTCCTGACTGTAGCCTTTAGCTACAAGTCTAGCTTTATTCCTAGAGATGACACCTTCTTCATTCAGTTTGTTCTTAAAAACCCATTTTGTTCCTATTACATTGAAATTTTCAGGTCTAGGTACAAGTTCCCAGACATTGTTCCTATCAAATTGCCCTAGTTCTTCACACATGGCAATTACCCAATTCTCATCACTTAAGGCTTCTTCAATGGTCTTAGGCTCAATTTGAGAAACTAAAACAATTAAGTCCTGATTCTGAACATTTCTGAAATGAGATCTTGTCCTAGGGGGATCATTAAGACTACCAATAATATTAGTTACATGGTGGTCTTTTAAAACTCTGACATTTGTTGAGGACTCACCTTGTTCGGCTGTACTTAGTGGGTTCAGATCAGTAGGTTCTTCAGCCGATTGTACTTCCTCCTCTTGCATTTGATTCAGGAACTCTCCATCATGACTTGTAGACCTGTTATCATCATTTAGACTGTTAGAGATTTTTGTTTCATCAAAAATAACATGAGGGGTTTCCTCTATAGTTCTATCAGTTTTATTAAAGACCCTGAAGGGCCTAGATGTTTTAGAGTATCCTAGGAATATTACTGGAATACTTCTAGCATCAAATTTATCTAAGTCTCTCTTGTTGTTATTATGAATAAAGCATTTTGAACCAAAAATTTTGAAATATGAGACATTAGGCCTCTTACCTTTCAGGAGTTCATATGGTGTTTTCTTATGTATGGGTCTTACCAAAGCTCTATTAAGTATGTAGCAGGCTGTGTTTGCCGCTTCTGCCCAAAAGCTCTTAGGTAGCTGACTCTCCATTAGTAGTGTTCTTGCCATTTCCACTATTGTTCGATTCCTTCTCTCCATAATTCCATTTTGCTCTGGGGTCCTGGGAGAAGAAAATTTGTGAGTCAGTCCCTCCTTGTCACAGAAGCTAGAAAATGAGGAGTTCTCAAACTCTCCTCCATGATCTGATTGGATAATAGTGATCTTGTGCCCTATATGTTTTTGCTTATTGAAAAAATGTTCAAATTTTTGAAAAGCATCACTCTTATTTGCCAAGAAAAATAGCCATGCAAATCTAGAGTAGTCATCGACAATGACAAAACCAAATCTCTTACCATTTAGACTCTGGGTTCTGGACCAAAGAGATCCATGTGCAAGTGTTCCATGATCTTTGTAGACAAGCTCTCAGACCTAATTTTAAAAGAAGTTCGAGTTTGCTTGCCTAGAGCACAGGCCTCGCAATTCTTCGAAACTGATTTGAACTTTAAGCTAGGCATGCCTCTAACTAAATCAAATTTAGGTAATTTATGCAAGGTGTTAAAGCTAGCATGGCCTAGTCGCCTATGCCAGTCAAACATGTTATTCTCTGAATCAGTAGTGAGACACAGATTAGACTCAGACTCAACATCAAGATCCACAATATAGACATTATTGACTCTATTTGCAATGAACTTTATTTTATCAGAGTTTAGTTCTAAAATTTTGCATACATGCTCATCAAAAAGAACCTTGTGACCCTTGTCACACAACTGACTAATACTCAATAAATTGTGTTGCAGACCTTCAACCAACAAGACTTTCTCAACAGAGTTGGAGGTTTTCTTACCAATGGTTCCGGTCCCAATGATTTGGCCTTTGTTTTTACCTCCAAACTTAACTGACCCTCCTGCTTTCAATTCAAGCTTGCTGAACTTTCTTTGATCCTCTGTCATGTGCCTCGAGCAGCCACTCTCGAGATACCACTTATTGTTCTCGGCTGCTAGGCCCACCTGCACAATAACAATTTAAGTTGTGTGCTTTGGAACCCAAGGTAAGTTGGGTCCAAAAATACCGTTCAATTCATTAAGCACAGTCTTGGGAATCCAGATCTGTTTTAACCCCTTTTTCTTTCTGTGCTGAGAGTTGACAGTTTTGTTATTGGTGTGCATTTTATTTGTTTCTTTTTGTTTCTCAAGGTGTGTCCAGTTTCTGTTGATAAAGGTTTGGGTCCCAGCCAGACCATAATTTTTAACCTGTCTAGATGAAGGCATTTTATTGACAGTATTCTGTGTATAGTTAGACGTTCCCATGTTTCTTTTAAAAAAGCCCATTCTTTTATTAGAGTCATAGTTGTTGAATTGACAGACACCTTGCTTCTGGTGCGTGGGCTTGTTGAATTTCTTGAAGATATTTTTTCCAAACTCAGCATGTTGTCTATGGATGTTCTTTTGTTGTTCAGTGGTTTTGGAACTGGATGGAATGTCCAGTTTCTCTTTTCCTTTCTCAGTGCAGAAGGTAGTGGTTTTTACCCCAAATACTTCCTTCTTACTTGGGTTGAAACCCAACCCCTCTCTGTTAAAGTTTACTTTGGTGCCTAACAAGGCATTCAAATTACTCTCTCCCAAAACAAACCTCTCAAGGGTTTTCTTCTTATCTTCTAGCTCCTTCCGCAGACATATATTGTTTTCCAGCAATTCATCATTGACCCTTTTAACAGCTTCATACCCTTCCCTGAGTAAGTCATTTTATCTCAGGTTTTCTTCAGTATGTTGATTGGTTTCATCAAGCTGTTTTGTTAGTTTTTCAAGCTCCTTTTTAACAAGATTGTTCTCATTTCTTACATTTTCCATTTGATCTAATTCAGCTATCAGTTTGGAACTTTCTGTCTTGATGAGTTTTTGTTCTTCATTAACCACATTGAGTTTGCGTTTGGTGACTCTATGTTCTTTAGCTAAGGCATTGTACATATCTAGTAGTTCACCATACTTATCTTCCCAGTCATCAATAGAGTAAGTCACAAAGGGATTGATTGCCTCATTTTCCTCGTCGGCCATCAGACATACTCCTTCAGTCTCCTTTCCTGAGGAGTTAGTCTCTGAGTCTTCTTCTTCATCGCTCCAAGTGCATACCATAGCTTTTGGCTTTTTCTTGTACACTTTGGAGCCTTTCTTATGGTAATCCAGTGTCTTCTTCTGAAGCTCAGGGCAATCTTGCTTCATGTGTCCAAGGTTCCTGCAATGATAACACATCACACTTTTAGCATTCCTATCCTTGTCATTGCCATTGTTTGGATATTTACCTGATGAGTAATTTCTTCTTCTCCCATATGATTTTCCCTTCAGTTTCAGAAATTTCCTGAACTGACGTGTGAGCAGAGCTTTTTCACTCTTGTCAAGGTCTGGAATTTCATCAGAGTCTCCACTGCTGCTGCTGCTGCTACTACTACTATGTCGTTCAACTTTAAGAGCAACATTCTTGCCCTTTCTGTCACTTCCTTCTCCTGTTTTCTAGAGATTCATCTCATAGGTCATAAGAGACCTTATGAGTTCAGTGACAGTCATGGTTGTTAAATCCTTCGAATCCTCTATCACAGTGGCCTTTGTGTGCCACGCTGGAGTCAAAGATCTCAAGATCTTCCTAACTATATCCCCTTCAGATATTTCCTTTCCAAACCCCTTGAGGCTGTTTGTGATTAGTGATAGCCTAGCGTACATATCAGTCGCGCTCTCCTCTGACTTCATCTTAAATAATTCATACTCAGAGGTTAGGTAGTTTACCTTGGTAGCTCTGACCTGAGAGGTACCCTCGTAAATCAGCGCTAGTTCATCCCACATCTTCTTAGCTGTCTTGCATGCTGAAATTCGGGCATATTCTTCAGGGTGAACTGCGCACTGGATGATGTTGAGCGCAGACCAGTTCAGTCTGGATAATTTGACTTGTTCTTCAGACCACATCTCCTCATTTGGAGGTAAATCATAAGGTCAAGTTGTAATGACTCTCCACAGCTTGTGGCTCTGAGATCGGATGAAAACTTCCATCCTGTTTTTCCAAAATAAATAATTAGAGCCATCAAAATATGGGGGACGGGAGATTGACTGTCCTTCAGCTATGTAGCTGCGAGGACCACTGGTTCGAGGATTACCCTGGTCGTTGGACCACATCTCGGGTAAACCTGCTCTTATACCAACTGTTACATAGGAGGACAGTGAGCTAGAAGGGGAGGGGATGAATAGATCATCGTTTTAAAAAATATTTGACTGAGTCGAGGCAGGACCTTTAACCAATATAACGTAATTCACGAGCGCAGAACATAAATGACTCAAAATGTCATCAGCACATATGCACAACCACCTAGCGAGCAGTCAGACCAAGATTTCAATCATCAACATTCACATTTACTTAATGAAGCCAGACAAAATCATAAGGAAGATAGATACGCACAACCATACCACGGAGAACAGGAGATTTAGATGGTTCAGTCTGCAACCTGCAGACTTGCGTCTATCCCTCACTCAAGGCCGAGTGAGGCTTCCTTTCACAAGAAGGAACCGCAGACTCAGTCTGCCTACAACACGCTGATCCACAGCTTGGGGATCGAAATCCCTACAGAAGCTGAACACACAACTTGCACCCAGGTCTCACACCCCAAGACCTGACCCGGAGATAACTCTCCCTTCCTCTTAGACAAGAGGGAACCCAGCAGTGACTCAACCTCACTGCAATTCAGAGACATTGTCTCTCTTCCTCCACAGCCGGAGGGAACAACCCAGATAGCCTCCTCACTATCTGAACACAGCAACCCCTGGAGACCACCTCCCTTCCTCTGATCTGATTCAGAGGGAATCACAATGCAACCCAGAGGATCCACCTCTCTTCCTCTACACCTAGAGGGAACGATAAAACAGAGTATCGGAATTTAAGAACAAACAATTGAAAACATAAAGAAATATCGAAGACAATCGAATAGAGAAACAATGTAGCTTCTTAAAGAAGCATAGACAAAACATAGCAGAAAACCATCGTCTCCTTCATCACTCTCTCTCTTCCAGGTACGCTCAACGAATGGATCAGGATGGCTTCTCCTCTCCTTCCTCTCGCTCTGGCCTCACCCTTTTCCTTGTGGCTTCGGCAGCTTTTCAGGAGCAGAAACCTTCATATATATATATCCAACCTCACGAGAGAGTGAGGGTTTGGGAGACACGTGCGAAGACATACTTCCAGATGAACCGAGCCACGTGTTAGATGATTATTCCTTCGGATCACGTGCTCACATAATTAGAATAAAGTTCCAATATGTCTTTAAGTCCCTGTAAGGTTTCAGAGAACATTCAGTCAATCTCAGAAATATTCAAGTCATAAATTGTTCACACAGATTGCACGGGACTTATGAAAGGACAGAAGAGCGTGTCAACGCACTAAAGCCAAGGCGTTAACGCAATGGATATAAGGAGAACAGGTGCCTTGACAAAACACACTAATGCGTCAACGCATCAGTTGACAGCGTTGACGCTTCTGCTGGGTGGTTGATCAAAAGAACCTTTGGTCAAAAACTCAAGGCGTCGACGCTTCCATTATGTAGCGTTGCCTCAGCTCCTTGGACGAGACGCACAATATCTTGGTAACAACCCAATGCGTCAACTCTTCAGGTGACAGCGTCGACTCAGCTTCATAGGTGAGACGCTCAAGCCCTTGGCACCAAGCCAATGCGTCAACGCTTCAGGTGACAGCGTCGACTCAGCTCGATAGGCGAGACGCTCTAGCCCTTGGTACTAAGCCAATGCGTCAACGCTTTCATCGTGCAGCGTCGACTCAACTTCATATGCGAGACGCTCAAGCCCTTGGCACCAAGCCAATGCGTCTACGCTTCCATCGTGCAGCGTCGACGCAGTGGACAAAACAGCAAGCGAAAGATGCATTAATGCGTCTACGCACCCAGCCAAGTGCGTCAACGCACTAAATGTACAGATCCCATATAATCAAGACAAGTATGAGCTCATGGGTGTACATGATAGAGGAGCATCAAAACAGAAAAGCATGATGAAAAAGCATTTGATCCATAGATGTGCATGCAAGACAACAACATTAGATCCTGATAATATTTAGACAATTCAGGATCTTGATCATTCATTTAGGAGCATCAAGATGATTATCATAAAAATAATTTGATTCATAGTGTTAGTCATCATCAAAACTACAGAGATGCAACAGGACCGTGTAAGCACCATCATGTTCTTCATCTCGCATTCCTTCTCAACGCTGTGAACGGCTTATCGAGCGGCCATGTACTTTCTTGCGCGGTCTCCACCGGACCATTTATGTCCTGTTCCAGTGCTGCTTCATTGGTGAGTGGCTCATCTCCCCTTTTCCAAGGTACGTAGTGCTTCTCTTTTACACTTAGTGTCTTGGTGGCGATCACAATCCACTCGCACATTTTTCTGCCCAATCAGCATTATTTTATTTTCATATCTTGATTTCAAAAGGAGGGAAAAGAACGGAACGAGGGAGGAAAATATATCTGCATCCCTATTTTTTGGCGATCATGGTTAGACGCCTAGTGCCGATCGTGCTTTTGATTGTGTTGGCTTGCTTCCTGGTGTGTTTTAGTAAGTTCTTGGCCCTCTTGGGTTTGCCGTGTTCGTCCGCTGCTATTTTCTGTTCCCATAGTTCTATGCGGTTCTCTCAGGACCGTTTAAAGGTTCCAGCGGCCGGTCGATAGACCGTACTGTCTCAGGTCCATCTCTACTTCCATTTTCGTGAGCTTATTATTTTATACGGTCTACTTCGGGCTGTGTATATCTGTCCACGGTCTATCGATAGACCGTTCACGGCGATTTGAGGTACGTTCTTGACATTTGTTCTTCTGTGGGTTTGTCATTGTCAACGGTCCTCTTCAGGCCGTGTATAAGTTTATACGGACCTATAATAGAACGTGCAAGTCTGCTTTGCATGCGTTTCTGCGTTCCATATTTCTGTGAGCCTATTCACTTACACGGTCCTATAAGGGCCGTTCTACAGGTTTGGCAGACGATCGATAGACCGTTCAGTTCCCTCAGGTACGCATAGGTCTTAATCGTTTCATTCCATTTCAGCTCTGTGCTTTTATTATTTTTACTGCTCCCTGTTTCCGAACGGTCCTTCCCAGGGCCGTCTACACTCCCTGAGCGGTCTCCCATCAGACCGCGTTCTTGCTACAGTGCACCCCGAGGCTGATAGTTGTGTGTTATTTCATATCGTTTCATATTCATTTTGGGTGCCTCTTATCTCCCCCTGGTTGCTATGTATCATTGTATTATACTTGCCATATTGATTTGATCATTGTTTGTTAGTTTTAGGCTAGACTTTGCATGCACTCCGGTGCACATAGGTCCATACATTTTTATCATATTGTAGTTGCATTCCTACCCTGGTAGGGGATCCTCTCGTCTCCATATTCCTTGGAGCCGACTAGGTGACCTTATCCGGGACCTCCGTAAGTCCCCGTGAGCCGTGGATTCCCACATGGACACCGGGCTGGTTATACCTTTCCACCCTATGGTTTTACATTTTGCATACATTGTGAGGGATCAACCTCAGTCAAACCCATAGTTTGGACCTTATTCCCTATAGGTTTCCTATCTGGAGGGAGTTGATCTCAATTCAAATCATTAAAAGGCCCAGAACTTTGACAATAAAATACTTTTCATCATTTCAAACTTGTTTGACTTGGGTGACCTCTTCATATTGTTCGTATTGTTTGGGGCCTATCCCGGCCCATTGGTGGTGTTTGTGTTGCATTTCCCCCATCATTCATATAGGTTTTATCGTTAGGCCCATTTAGCCTAGCACATTCTGTGTGTCCGTTTGACTAGTCTCATTGTCCTAGGGCTCTGTTGTTATTCTTTTCCCTTATATCGTTAAGTCAGCTCCCTTCTTGTGTCACTGAACCCTTATTTCTCTCCTTGTATTCCCTTGATTTTCCTGGTGTTTAGTCCCCATTTCTCCCATGGAGCACCACATCAACCCTCTGTACCATTTTTATTCGCTGTCCTATCCCCGTGTAGATTCCTCTTCCCACGCAGGCCCATCTCCTCATTCACCTAACGGGCCTTATTCCTTTAATGGGTCCCCTTCCTTTAACGGGCTCCCTTTCTTTAATGGGCCTACTCCTTTTAACGGGCACTCTTCTTCCACCTATGTTGCTGCTAGCCCGATGGGTCCGTATTCCTATGATACTTCTAGGCCCACGCATCCTTCTATTCCCGAGATGGGCCTCTCTTCTTCTAAAGCCGGATCCCCTTATTCGGCCCATTACTATAATCCTGGCCCAAATTCATGCTCTCTTGCTCAAGCTGGCCTGCATCCTTCTCGAGCTCTCCCTATCGAGGAGATGATCCCTCAAGCTCAATGCCAGCTTGATGAACTACAACGTCGAATCGATCCTCAAACATATTTGACTGTCCCATTCGCATTCCAAGGTCTTCAGCTTCCACCACATTCATAAATTCTCACATATCGCCGTTATGGTGGAGTAGGTGACCCCTATGTGCACTTGAAGGAGTTTTTGTATGAGTCGGCCCAATTCCAGCATGACCAGCACTTGATGGCCTATTTGTTTGGACTATCCTTAGAGGGCCCGGCTCGAGATTGGTTCTTTACATTGTCGCAAGAGCAGGTGGTGAGCTTTCAAGTTGTACAAGAAATATTTATCCAGCAGTATCAAGACCACGTTGGGCCCAAGTACTCCATGGTTGATTTGGCCCACGAGAAGATGAGGCCCGACGAGGAATTCTCGGCATTCGCCGACCGTTGGCGTCATCTGGCCGTGCAAGTCCCGGGGTGAAGAGGGGCGATCTCGCGCTGGTCCTGAGCTGGGGAGATGATCACCGATCAGTGAACTGCAAGAAAGGTAAACGGATCAGGGGGCCCAGGGGTGGTTCCTTGGGGTAAACCCTCCGATGCCTAAGTCAGTAGAGCAGTGGTGGAAGCTATGAAAAGAGGAGTGGGGAGATGCACGAGATCCCTCTCCACCAAGGTGGTGAAGTTGTAGTGCCCCACAATTTATATAAGTTAGTTTATAATTTATTTGTAATTTATAAGGGCTAAATAAATTTATAAAAGGATTATTGAGTTTATTAGCCAATATAAGGCCCAATTATGTTAATCAATTAACCTAATCTACTAAACAAATCAAAAAGGTTTAAAGACTAGGCCTATTTAGTTTGGCCCATATTCTAGAAAGTTATTAAGTCTATTCACGGATTTGAAAGGATAAACACAACTTAATAGGATAACTAGATGAAAAATAAATAAAAGAGTTTTATTAAAAATTAAAATTCTGAATGCGTCGAATGTAACGGTTCATCAGACGACCGCCGCAGCCTTGTGACGCGTATACCCTAGACCGTCACAGCCTGCAAGTTCCGTAAGTAAGAGAATGTATAAAAAGATTAGAACTTGATGATCCTATCCATAAGAGACCTAATTAAAATGACATGTAAAATCACTAGGGACTCTTAGAAGTCAGGTTTTAGCAGAATAAGGATAGATACAATTATATAAATAATTATATAGGATAATTAACAAAAGAATTTGATTAATGTTGAACTCTGGGAACATTGAATGTAACGCTCTATCGTGAGACCGTCACATGCTTGTAACGCAGGGGTCTACAACCGTTACACCCTGTTAGTTCCGTGAAGGAAAGAACGAGTAGAAAGATCAGAACCTTGAGATCTTATCCACTAGGGATCGACTTCGGAGAGTTCATAACACTACTAAGGACTCTTAGGGATTAGATTCTGGCAGATTAAGGACTCTAGAATCGATCTAATCCTCAAACCCTAGCCAAAACCCTATAAATAGGACCTAGTTCTAAACTGCGCGACCCTTACCTTTAGTCATGTGGAATCAAGGTAAGGAGTCATAATCTCAGGTAAGTTCTTTAGAGGAATTTGTTTATAATACTTTAGACTAACTCCTCTCCAAATTTCACGTCCTTAGGTCAAGAGGTCGTGGAGTTACAGCCCAAGGAAGTTGCTGAAAAGTCACAAGAAGAGGAGAACTAGGGCCGGCTTTTCAGACCCAAATTGGGAGTTTGAAGCCTAGTTAAGAGGTAGGTTATCTCATGAATGGAAAAAACCTCTTGATAGGACTAAAAGCCTTCTGGTTTGATTGAATTCCATGCATGATAGATCATGAATTTCATGTTTTAATAGTTCTATGCATTCATACATCTCTTAGCCCTTAGTAGAAAATTAAAAGATGTTATCTTGTCTATTCACTGAAACCCATGCATGTAGATAGCCTATACGCCTAGGATAGACATGGTATTTGATTTACAGACATGATGTGTGTTAATCTCTTAGGTTTCATTTCAGTTTCTATCAGCAGACGCTCTGACGCATCATGGTAGGACCGTCACATACATGTAACGGCCTTACGACAGACCATCACACGCTCTGTCATGTTTTCATTTCACTGTTGTCTCTAACGCACCAGGATAGGAGTGTTACATTACTATAACGGCCTCTCGATAGACCATCACAGACACTGTGACGCACCCCTATTAGACCGTTAGACTCTGTGTTCTGTCAGCCCATGACAGAATAATAACTAGTTAAGTTCACCTATAATTAAGCCTAGTTAGCTAAGTTTTGGCCTGTTATTATGATTTTATGTTTTCTTAGTAATTCATATTGAAATCTGCATGATCTAAGCATCTTGAACTATTTTAAGGTATGTTAATTTTATGTGCCAAAACTTTATAGTTTTGTAATTAAAAACATGATTTTCCAATGTTGTATTGACGGAGTTTATCTTGCTTTCACGTTGTTACATATTTTCCCTCTATCTATAGAGTCATTTTCTTTAAGTACATGGCACATACTCCGCTATGTTGTCTATTAGTTCACTTTGCACTATAGGAACATTATTCTTGGACATGAGGACCTCTCTATTGGATATTCCTTCCAATCGATTAGAAAACCTTGTTTCAAGGCCTCCGTAATTCTCTGCGAGCCTGGGATTCCCACTAGGACGCCGAGTTGGTTGTACCCTTAAAGCCCATTGATTAGAGTACACTATCGATGTTTTCTGGTTATTAGTAGTGTAACGGCTCTATATTGGACCGTCAGGTAATGTAACGGCCCAATATAAGACCGTGACATTCATCTGAGTTCCATTGCTTGATTCTGGTCTCAGACTACTGTAACGGCCTAATCATGGACCGTCACACAACGTAACGGCCCAATGAATGACTGTCACACTTCTCTGAGTCTATTTGATCGTTCTGAATTCGGATCATTGTAACGGCCCACTACTGGAGCGTTACATGATGTAACAGCCCAGTGAATGACCGTCACATTGCTTAAGTATTTAACCCAAGGTTTGACCCAAGCGTTGATATTCCAAAGGTTCTAGATGAACTAATGATAGTCTAGAACTTATAATATTGATCAAGGAACTTAATATAATGATTAGAAAGAGAAAAGAATGTACTGTTTTACTGTCGATTAATTTCCATGAGCATGACATTGTTTAAGTCTTTTTCTTGATCTCTCATACTCTAAATTGAAGCATTCATTCATTGAATTATTGTTATCATGAACTTGTTGAACTTATTACATTCTTGGCCATGTTTTATTGTTACACTCATGGAAGTAGCTTGATTTATACGTGAAGATGCAGTTCGGGCGCTGATTGTGTCCAAGGGCTCTATGCTAGTCCCCACGGCTGATTGTCGGAAACATACTATTTTATAAACCACGGGGTATGATGCTACTGGCGTCGCATTGCATTGGGAGTACTTTCTTTATAAATAAGTGAAAACCATGAGCTCTCGTGAAAATCTAGTGAATTGCTACATGATTGACATTCTCATGCGTAACCTTTATGGTTATGAAAGTGAAAGTGCATTCTCGTTACATTCCTGTTCATGAAACGCCAAACATCATGTTCTTGTTACATTCATCCTTGTTCATTCTTGTTTGAAGTCCCGCGATCAATGACACCCAAGAGGGGGGTGAATTGGGTGTTTACCAATTTTACGAAAACTTTTGGCCTTTTCAAAATATGTGATACAATGTTAATCAAGAGGTTCAAAAATGTTTGTTCACAAATTGGATTTATCAAACTGAATTGGATGATGATATAGATTATGCAAGATATACGAGGATAAATCCAGAATCACAATTATACTAACACTCATGTAGAATGGAGGTAGAAGAAAAGGACCAAACCACATAATACAAAACACAATGCACAGCGGTTTTTAAGGTGGTTCGGATGAAACGACGGCAATCCTACGTCCACCCCTCACCAAACTCGGTGAGACTTCACTCGGGGATAAATCCCCAAACGGAGACGATGCTCCAACCATACACGCAGGACGACGCCTGCACACACACACACGGGGACGCACCCCAACACACACACACACACACACACAAGGAGACGAGGTCTCCAACACGATCCAACACGCGGATCAACAAGACACACACATGCTACGACAAGTGCAGCACTCCACACACACAAACACTAAGTTCTGGATAAAATCACACAACACATGCAGATCTTAGAAGACCTATGCACACACGAATCAAATACGATACACACACACACGACCACGGATCCAACAACGATTCACAGACACATGAGTTTGCAGTTTATGATGAACACAATTACAATACCCAAAACATAAAGACGATGAGGCTTAGTTTAGAAAACTCTTATTTTGGGTTCCCTTTGAATGCATGTTGCGGATCTTGAACGTATCTTCACTTGATCGGAGCTTCAATCCGTGCTTGCTTGGCTTTTCTCCTTTCTTGCTTGCTTGGCTTCTCATCTTTCTCCCTTAGGCACTCTTCTTGGAATCCTTGCTTGCTTCCTTGGATGTTCTCTTCCTTGGAGGTTGCTAGCTTCAGATTTGGCTTGAAACACCTTGGAGATGGATGACGATCTTGTTGTACGAAGTACTATTCATGGAGCTACAGTACCCTCTCCTTCCTCCTTGGATAGCCTCCTCTTGATCTCACTTGAATCCCTCTTGGATGGTTAGGGTTATTGGCTCCAATGAGATGTTTTATAACCTTTGAATGGTCCATGGACAACCCCCATACCAGATCCACAAATCCTGGTGTAATTGGGGTCATTGGGATTAAACAAATGGGTGAAAGATTCCTCTCCACGAGCTTGAAATCGAAGTCAACAAAACGGGGCTCGGGACTGGCGGTCGACCGGAATTCATGGGGCAGTCGACCGGAACCTACTGCAGCTGGAACTTTTAGGCTCTGGCAAAACCGATCGACCGGCCCTATGGTGGCGGTCGACCGAAACCTGTAAAATCTTGAGTTTTTCATTTCTGGAAGAACCGGTCGACCGGACGCGTAGGGGCGGTCGACCGCTACCTGTAAAAATGGGAGTTTTCAGGCTCTGGCAAATCTGGTCGACCGGCCAAGGTGTGTTGGTCGACCGGAAACACCTATACCTGCAAAAATGAAGTGTTTAGCTTAAAGAAACATGTCCATAATTCAAAGGCTTCATGTCCATATCAAATCCATACATTTGGGGATTGGATTCACTTGGTTTATGCATTTGGAACGTCTAAATCATTAGAGCGTTTCTAAATTTTGTTCCGGGGGCTCCGCCCCCCGAAACCCCCGCAAGGGGCGCTGCCCCCTTGACCCCCGCGACCTGACCGGGCAGGTCGATCTGTGGGCGAGGGCGCACGATGGCCATAAGGGTTTCAAGATTAATATGCATGAATGAGGTGTATTAAGGAGATGTATATGAGATACACATGGTGAGATCGATGCTAAGACAAGGTAAGAGTCTCACCAATGGTTCTTTGACAGTACATGACATATACCACCTGTTTTGGATTGTAGAGGAGCAGGGTGAGTATCCACACGTTTGGTTCACCAGGTGACTGCCATGAGTTTAATCCTGCAAGCAAGATAGTTAGGGTTAATACCATGCTTGTTCACATTAAAGAGGTTATGAAACCTCTTGCCTCTTGTAAAACCAACATATGCAAACCAAGGATCAAGACCACGTAACCGTTGCCATTTGACATCTCAGCCATACATAGATAACAGGAGTATGAGCAATCAACCATGAGTTTAGTTATCATCACTTAATCACATATTAAGTTTAGTTATCATCAAAACCAAAACTTAACAATCACAATAATCATCAAAACCA
This sequence comes from Amorphophallus konjac, assembly GCA_022559845.1. Lineage (NCBI taxonomy): Eukaryota > Viridiplantae > Streptophyta > Magnoliopsida > Alismatales > Araceae > Amorphophallus > Amorphophallus konjac. The sequence goes on along the minus strand of CM040118.1, from coordinate 155,990,977 downwards.
TAACTCAACATTGTTCACTCTATCTTACATGATTATCGTGTTACGTTGGTTTAATTGCATGATATTCGCTTTCGCATGATTTTGCCTTACTTCTTTAGAGATAAATTGTTAATTACTTTAATAGTGCCTTCATGTTGATGAGAAGATACCTACTGGGCAAGTGTGCTCATTACCTATTTCTAATCTTTTTCAGAAAACGGAAGTGAGTCGGGTTCGGATTCAGAATGTTCAAGTAGCGGATCTGAGAGTGAATAAAGATGAGCGAAGACTTAGGAAGTCTATATTGTTTAGATGGAGTCAATGTAATTTTCCTATTTCTTGAGCCTAGTAGAGTGAAAGATGGTGGAAAAAGTTATTATATTTTGAATATTTGATTGATAATGGAATGAAGTTGGATATTTAGTAAATATTGTGCAATTGCATTCATTTTGTGTGATTGCCTTGCGCCCTGATCGTTCTTGCTTGCAAGAGGCTTACCGTGCTGGCTGTTCGCGCTCCCCGAGTTAGTCTTCCGTTGAAATAAAGGCTCGGGGCGTGACAGAAGTGGTTCCTGCTCAGGAAGTTTTAGGCATATGTAGGCCTTACCGTTTACTGGAGGGAGTCCCCGGTTTAAATAGTGCGCTAGCCTCATGAGTCCCGTAAGCTGAGGAGTTCCAGGCGGGGGTTGTTGACACCTGAAATATAGTCAAGGGTAAAGATGAAATCGAAGAGAAGATGAAATCAAACATGAAGATCCCAGGAATTCCTGCAAAGCTAGAACTACAGAAGAGTCATCACTGAAGCTACCACCCAGCCGAAGCCCTTCCCGGCCAAGCCGATGTCCGGTATTGTCATCACTCAGATGGCAGTACTGATGAAGAATTGCAGTCTGTTGACTGATGAAAATCTCCAAAAATATGCTGATAAGACTATGTCAACCCATCAACTAAAAGGACCTTCATCTGTTCCGACAGATTCGAAGGACTAATGAAGAGGCAGATTAGGCGCCCCAGAAGCCTAGTGATTAAAAAAAATTAAAGCAATAAGAAAGGGGCCTAAATGGGCCATGGCGCCGAGAGCTCTTCACCACGGCCCAAAGCATGGCGCCGAGAAGCCTTTGCGTCAGGAAGCAAGGGGGCGCGCCGGGAACCTGAGGTATGCGTGCCAAGGCAACCCTGCCGAGAAGGGGGGGTGCTATGCCTATAAAAGCCTCATTTCCTCCATATCGACGGGGGCCGGGAGAGAAGCACCAGAAGGGATCGGAGGAGAGGATAGAACATAGCAAGAAAAAAGGAGGGGGGGCAAAAAGAGAAAAGAAAGCGATAGAAAAGAAACAGAGGGGCTTCGAGAGAGACTCCTCCACTGAAAAAAAGAAGAGACCAACAGAGAGAGAGCCACCTCCGCTGAGAAAAGAAAGAAGGAGAAGAAGCTCCAGGTGGGCAGCCGGGGAGGGAGAGGAGTCAATGCTCCGCCCTCCCCCATGGTTTTATTTTCTTCTTCATGTAATCCTGCCGAGTTTATCTCGATTTTCCTCTGGATGTAACCGGGATGTCCCGATGTCTATTCATCTCCCTTTCCCTCATTCCCTCCGCGTGATTAGTATGAGTTCTGGGGTGATCTATTGAAATGATATGAAGTGCTTCAATGACCCGTTTGGGCGTTGGGTGATTGAAACATCTGCCAGCTATCTCTCCGTATGTTGTTATATATTTCCTTTACATGTTTTCATCTTTAGCTCAATTGAAGCGCATCTAATTCTCTTATGGGTCTTAGGGATCAGTTGTCTTCCGTAGAATAAATATAGCTCTAAATATACCGATATCCCTTGCAGTTAGTAGTCGTTTGCATAAAGCCTCCCAGGCTTGCCCCAGGGCCAGAGACAGACCATCTCTTGGCTTCTGGGACAGTCTGCTACGGATATTGGCAATAGCTCGGATCTCCTGTTCGAGATTCCCTTGCTACAGGAATAAGTAAGCTGTCTCGATGGCTTGATACTGAGAGTTTCTAATCCGATTCCAATATGGATAGTTCCATCAGGGTCGTCCCTGGGGCCTGAGATGACCATCTCTTGGCTTCCAGGCGACCAAAGATGCCAGTAAACGATCCCATGAGGGTCAACAGCACATGACGACTCAAAGCCCATCCGGGCGATTGGATTTTCCGATCCTCTTACATTCAACCCCTCATTGATGAGATTAAACCCCTGCCTAATCAAACCTCAGCATCCATGAAATCCCCCTCCTGCACTTCAAATCCGGCTTCAATCGCAGCCAGAAAGCTCAGGAATCTTAAAAATAGAGTATCGTTTTAGCTCTGTAAACCTTGAATTCTTTCCGCAACTCCACCTTCTCGGCGTGCAAAATTCACCGCCGAGAACTGTCCCGCCGAGAGGCCTTCCTCTCCTTTCCCCTTTGGCTAAAAGACAAAACCTGTTCAGCCCCCTCATGCAATCCTCCCCAGCCCTTAGCTTCCCGGCGCCACCTTCCCGGCGCGGTAACGGGCGCGCCGGGAAGTCCCACGCCGAGACCCCCCTATAAGCCAACTCCACCCACGCCGAGACCTTCCCCCTTGCCTTTGGCCTCTCGGCGCCAGCCTCCCGACGCGATGAGGAGCTCGCCGAGAAGCCTCCACGCCGGGAGCCTCCCTCTTGCCTTCTTTTGCATTTGGAGCCACGCCGGGAGCCTCCCTCCTTCCTTCTCTGGCCAATTTAAACCCATGCCGAGAGCACCCCCTCTGGCAAATTTAAACCCGTGCCGAGAACACCCCTTGGCCAACCTATAATCCCGCGCCGAGAGCCCCGCTAAAGCCACGCTGGGAACCAGCGCGCCGAGAGGGTTCCGCGCCGGGAACCCCCTTGATCTCCCGGCTGTGCCGAGAACCCAATGCCAATCCTCTGTCTACCCCTTTGGCCGCTTCCTCCACCTATCCTGAGACATCCTTGAGTCGTCATGTGCACCCCAGGAGATAAATTAATTAGGGGATTGATCTCCCCTACATTCCTATGTCCCGAATCGGATTCACATGCAACCCCACGGGTCCGGCGGACCTTGTCTTTACAAGGGTTTCGTCGGTCTCCGAGAAGGGGAATAGCGACCGATGCTAGAGACATACACAGTCTCCCTGAGCCTTAGTGCTCTCTCACTTTCTAGTTTTCATCCTGGCATTCCATGGATGTCAGCCTATATCTCCCCCTGGCAAATACTTAGTCTAGGGGAGGTGCTGCCAAAATTCTCCCATGATGATGAAAGTCTACATTAAGCTATCCCCGGGAACCTATGCATGCCGGAACTGCACCGATAATCTAACCAAATTTTACTACTGAGTCTTCAATCCAAATTTTGTTGAGCGTTCACTTACATTCCGTCGTTCCGCATCGGGTCCATGGATAACCCTTTTAGCTCGGGAGGGCTCTGCCACTGCACGAGTTCCGCCGACTTCCACAAGGGGAAAATCAAACACTGCCCTATGGCAGATATATATAGGTCGGGAGGTTTGGCCTCTCTCTTTCTCACGGCTTTCATCCCGGCACTCCGTGGGTGATAGCCTATTTCCCCCTGGGCATAATCCAGATAAAGGGGAAATGCTGTCGAAATATCGATCGATGCTTTAAACCTCCATCATGGCCACGGCTCAGTCTTTGAACCGCTGACTTAATGATATCGTCTCTGAGCCGCTGGCTTGACGATACCGTCTGTTTCTACAGCTGATGTTGTTATCTTGCCCGCCTTCCTGGCTCTGGTATGAAGTTCCATTTTGCGCACATGAATACATGTTTGCCTCTCGAGGCCTCCTATTTTGGCGTTTAATCAAGGGTTGTCCTTCTTTGGAAGGGCGTAATTAACGTCATAGCCTTTATGGTATGACGGACTTCTAGTCCCGACTCGGACTTCACAATCGACTGACCAAGTCAGATCGAGCGCACAATGAAATCGTCACTCCGGTGACTGGCACGCCAATAAATAAACAAAATAAATAAAAAGAATAATAAAGCGCGTCCACAAGTCTGGCACGCCCGGTGGGACGAAGTCTCCCTTCATCTCTACGTCAAAATAGGAGGCCTCGAGAGGCCCCTCTTAAATTCTAACTGTGCGCTAATCCTATTACCAGGAATTAAAATGACGAGTGGACTCGCCTCCCTCCGCTGCGGCCGGCTGGTCGTTGATGCTCATATTCGCGAAGGCTACTTCGTGGTGCCCACGATGTTCGGGTCTATGCCCCCTACTGTCGGGTTGCCCAACTGCTTGGGCCTCGTCTTCATCGACCTATTGGAGGTTGCTGACAAAGAACAAGGCACTGCTGCAGGTGCCCCAATGAAAACTGCTGATGAGAAGGGAAGCTCACCAGAAAAGACGGCCTCGATAGTCGTCGCCTGCTTCGTCCACCATATCCAAAGGAGGGACACGGTCCCCGTTGTTGCCCTAAAAGGGAGAAGAGGTAACCGGAGGAGCCGGTATGCTGCTGCATGCCGTCGTCTTTCAAACTCTGGAAAGATGATGATGACCGGAGATGTTAGGGTGAACCTCGATGGTCTCTCCCAAAGATGTTCATCCGGACAGGGTTTCCTCGACCGTCCAGACTGACAACAATGTCCAAATTTTGGCCACCAAGATGGCCAACTGGGAAACTGATGAGATGAAGCCGCTAGCTCCCAAGCCAGCAAGATATAGACATATATGGAGGCCGAAGAAGATACAGAGCTGGATTTCGGCTCAAGAGCAAGGTGCCACTGCTATCCACCCTGAAGCCAAAGTCAGGAGATGGAACAAAGAAGAGAAGATGTTGCTGTCATTCACCCCGGAACTGGGGGCAGATGAAAAGAAGATGCTACTGTCATTCGCCCCAGGACTGGGGGCAGGAGATGAGAAGAAAGAAGAAAATGCTACTGTCATTCACCCCAGGGCTGGGGGCAGAAGGAGAGAGGATACTATTGCCATCCGCCACAAAGGGGGGAACAATATATACTGCCCAAAGGAAGAACAAAGAAGAATGGAAGATCCAGCCTGTGCTGCTATTCCAAAGAGACCGAAGGCCTGTGCCAGATGGGCTGATATCTTCAAATATTCCAAGTCGAAGCATTTGGCTTCCCAAATTTCAAGGCTGGTTTATCAGCCAAAGATCAAAGAGAGGCTGCTGCCCCGATCAAATCTACAAAGGGATAGCCAGGAAGAAATGAACCAGGTGGTTCAAGACTACTTCCACTATCTAGGGGATTCCTCCCTAGGGCAGCAAAGATTATCTCGTGCTTTGGGCACCCTACATGAAAAAGAAGAAGAAGCTTTACAAGAAGCAATGTTCGGGGTCTCCTCTTCTGGCTCCGATGATTATGAAGAAAGGTCACAAGGCCATATACAAGAGAGACAGCCCCAGGAGGGAAGAAGTAGAAGAAAGGATTTCAGTCTTCGACCGCCTCACATAATCCGAGTCAGGTCAGGAGGAAAGTCCGCAGCCAAAAATGAAAGATACAGGTTTTTACCTACAATATGGTCAGTGTCGCCAAGAAATATAACACATTGCCAGACCAGCCTGAAGAGCTGATTGAATTGGCACACCGGCTGGGTGCTGTCACAAGAAAAAGCTGAGCAGCAAAAGAAAAGATAATGGCTGCCGATGAAGCCCGAAGAGTCACGATAATGACAGTCAATGTAGTGACTGAAGAAAAAGAAGACAACCCTCTGGGTGTTTCCACTGAAGAAATATCGGGAGGAACACAGATCCCGACAACCCTGGATCCCATGATCCAGATGATGTTCAAAAGATATCAGCAGGAGATTGACTCCCTCAGAAAATAGCTGAATGAAAGAAATAAGCAAATGACAGTCTCCAAGCATGCTGAGCCAGCTGGACCGACTTCCAGCTCGATAGGGGTGGCCTCTCCTGTCCATCCTGCTCAGACTAACAAAGGCAAGGCGCCGAGTCAACCTTCTCTACAGCAAGCGGCAGCTCAGCCCTCTGCGTCTCAAACGCAGCCTGCCATGCCTGCTCTGCATGCAACAATTATGATAACCCCCTTCAGCCGACAGCGGGCACACTTCTTCCCGGAGCCCATACATCCGGATGTGGCTGGCAAGCTGATGATAAAAAATTATTGAAATGAAGCTATCCGAAAGGACCAGGGATTCCAGTACCTATGATGTTTATAAGGTACCATACCTTGAGCATTATGCTGCTAAGAAACTACAACCAGGCGTCAGCAAGTCGCCGAAATTTGAAAGTGCAATGGCCAGGCTCTCAAGAAGATGATGAAGAGATATGCGTCATACCATCAAGGTCAGAGCAAGCCAAAGCTTTGGTCTCCCGTCATGATGATAAAACCAGGGAGAAGTATGGGCGCCTCCCGCCACCAAAAGAAGAAGCATGCTACCCCACTCCTCCTCCATATGGAGACATGAGGGCAAAGATGTCAATCTCTGAAAACCTGGGCGCGTTTGGCGTCTTTAATAGAACATTGCCGGCCCCTCCTGAGGTCTGGATAGGGGGCAACATTCTTGGCCTTGCCATGATGATGAAATTATATATAAAAAAAAGATTGCAAGAAGTTGGAGTGCTGCAGAGCAAACTGAATGAAATGAGTTTTCATATACCCGGTCTGCACTCAAACCCACCAATTCTGGCGGTGACGAGTGATCCCAAAATAGAACAAATGAGGAAAATGAAACCTGCCGAGGAAGAAATTACTAAGGCAGAATTGTATGAGACTAAACAAGGGGCTGATGAACCTACTCTGGATTATATCCGCAGATGAAAGGACCTTTCTGCCAGATGTCGACACCCGCCAAACCAAGAGGGGGCTATCCAGATATGCAAGCGTAACCTGAAGATAGAAATATTAACAAGGTTGATTGGCATCGAAGTCAAGTCCTTTGATCTCCAGAATGAGATTGTGGCTGATATTGAGGCCTTTGTGACAAAATATTGTCCGGCCGCTACCTCCCTAAGTCAAAAGAACAAGCCTGCCAGTGAACAACTGATGCATAAAAATATTCACATTGCCAATTTTCAAAGCTTTCGAGAAACGAAGGAAGAAAGCAAAGAAGGCAGCTATCTCTTCGTCAGCAAAGACTGGCGAGCTAGGCCATTCCCTAAGAAGCAAAATGACTAAACCCTACTCCTTTCCTAAGGAAAAGACTCGGGCCCTGTTCGAGTGGGTCACCCACTACAACAAGGATACATTCCCGGCCCCAAAGAAGCTCGGTGATGCTACAAGAATATGACACCCCGCTCTGGTGCAGATGTATGCCAAAAAAGAGGGGAAGAGAAGAAAGAAAAGAAAAAGTGATGATGATGAAAGGATGCCAATGATACCCCTTCCTAGGGGCAGATGTACACATAAAAGATTTTTTAAAAAAATGAATGATGAGGGATGCAGATGGTGCCTCGTTCTGGGGGCAGATGTATTAACAAAAAAAAGAGATGGTGAAAGATATGATGATACCCCATCCCGGGGGCATGTGTGAAGAAAAAAAATGATGATAAAAAAATGGTGAAATAACAAATATAGAGGGTACTCCCATTCGAGGGGTGATGCACATCAAAAAAAAAAGAAATGAGAAAGATGATGAAATGATGAAAGATACAGATGATACCCCAGTTTAAGGAGGGGGATGCATATCAAAAAAAAAAGAAGAAGAAAAAAAAAAGAAAGAAGAAAAAAATAGGAAGAAAAATGATGATTATGAGATGATGAAAGTTCCAAATGGTACCCCATTCTGGGGGCAGATGTATGCCAAACAATGAGAAATATTGATGGTACCCCATTCCGGGAGCAGATGTATGCCAAACCATGAGAAGTATTGATGGTATCCCATTCTTGGGACAAATGTATGCCAAGAGAATGATGGAAGACCCACGTGGTTCCCCATTCTAGGGGTAAATGTATGAAATGCCAATGGCGGCATGCATGGCCGTTGCTGGATATGCTCACCCCTTTTAAAGGGGCAATGATCATTTATGGCAATGATGAATAAAATTGGCACATTGACCTTTCAAGGGCTATCTTGTCGCAGACTCTTACACTGCACGTCTGCTGCTGATGTCGGGGACTATCCAAATGATGGAATCCCAGATGGCAATGAACAATGAATGATGAATCAATGAATAATGATGGAAGTTTGCCTAACCACCGGCGTTCAGTGAATGATAGATGCGTCGGTAATCAGACCGATAGATGCTCCAAGACAAAGATGAAGGAATACATCGGCGCCCAAGCTGATGGATGTTCAACAGTGCCTGCAAGATGGTCAAAGAAGTTCAACAATGCCCTAAGATGTCAACTATCGGTGTACGCGCCAACCGATGTTCAACCACATTCCACGGTTGCCAAATGTATGCCCATCGGCGTTTAAGCCGACAGATGTCGAGGTTCGATCATTGACTTTCAGGCCAACAACCACTGGCATCTTAGCTGATATATGTTAAACATTCAGTCATCGGCACCCTCGTCGATAGATGCCCGATGAGCCTTTAGAGTGTCAAAGATGTCTAACCTTCGGCACTCGAGATGATAGATGTTCCCAAGCATGAGTCGCCAGCATGCCAACCAAAAGAAGTCAAAACTCTAGCTATCGGCACCCAAGATGTACGGCATCATGACCACACGTCTAAGCCGTTAAATATCCTACCTTGGCGTCATGGCCTTCCGCCTAAGCCAAGATGTACGGCATCATGACCACACGTCTAAGTCGTTAAATATCCTACCTTGGCGTCATGGCCTTTCGCCTAAGCCAAGCTGTACGGCATCATGACCACACATCTAAGCCGTTAAATATCCTACCTTGGCGTCATGGCCTTTCGCCTAAGCCAAGCTGTACGGCATCATGACCATACGTCTAAGCCGTTAAATATCCTACCTTGGCGTCATGGCCTTCCGCCTAAGCCAAGATGTACGGCATCATGACCACACGTCTAAGCCGTTAAATATCCTACCTTGGCGTCATGGCCTTTCGCCTAAGCCAAGCTGTACGGCATCATGACCATACGTCTAAGCCGTTAAATATCCTACCTTGGCGTCATGGCCTTTCGCCTAAGCCAAGCTGTACGGCATCATGACCATACGTCTAAGCCGTTAAATATCCTACGTTGGCATCATCTGCCTAAAGCCAAGATGTACGGCGTCATGACCATACGTCTAAGCCGTTAAATATACTACCTTGGCGTCATGGCCTTCCGCCTAAGCCAAGATGTACGGCGTCACGACCATACGTCTAAGCCGTTAAATATCATACCTTGGCGTCATGGCCTTCCGCCTAAGCCAAGATGTACGGCGTCACGACCATACGTCTAAGCCGTTTAAATATCCTACCTTGGCATCATGGCCTTCCGCCTAAGCCAAGCTGTATAGCATCATGGCAATTTGCCTAAGCCGTTTAAAAATTCTGCCTTGACGTCACGACCATATGTCTAAGCCAAGTCACCCAACATCATGACCTTCAGTCTAAGACAACAAATATCATACCATTGGCTTGGAATTGTTATCCTAACCGATGAACAAAAAGACCCCTTGGTTCCACGCCAGCCCTTGGTCCCTCCAGGGATTCGTCACAACATGTGACAACTTCTCCCTGTCACCATGGCATCGCTCGTCCACTTATAAGAAAGTCGACCTAAGGATGTATCCACTGAGTTCTAAAAAAAAAAGAAGATGAGAAAAGAAAAAAAAAGAAGAAAAAGAAGAAGATGATAAAAAAGGGGAGATGAGAAAAGAGGAAAAAAGAAGAAAAAAAAGAAGAAGAAGAAGAGAAAAGAAGAATAGAAAGAAAAAGAAAGAAAGAAAAAAAGAGAAAAAATAATAATAACATGGTTTGCTTGCTTGCATATTTTACGTGCATGTCTGCTTGAAGTATAGTATTAATACACCTTCCTTCAAATTTCTCTGACCGCATTCCCTTGCTAAAATAACGCTATCCAGATTCTACGACTGTGTGCGCCACGTCACATACTAAGAGATGAAAAGCCAATTCCCGGTGAGTGAATGCGGCCAGGGGAAAGAGTCGTGGTTACGTTGCATGCGCAATTCACAGAATACACCATAGACGAAACTCCCACACTTCACACACGATACGAGCTATGGTCCTTAGTCATAGGGACATCTTAAATTCTTCTTAACACTTCTTGGATGCTTAAATCTCTACACTCGCATAAAGGGTGACCGTGAGGGAAAAGTCACCTACCCACCCTAAGAAAAAAAAAGGGGAAAGAAAGAAAGAAGAAGAAGAAAAAATATATGAACAAAAGGGCAAATCCTAGTAGCCAGGAATCCTCATTGAGACACATGAGGAGACTCGCGTCGAACGGCGAAGTCCATGATAATACTCTGAATAATACTAGGATGAATCCAAGTAGCCAGGAATCCCCATTGAGACACATGAGGAGACTCGCGCCGAACGGTGAAATCCATTATGTCACTGTGAATAATACTAGGATGAATCCTAGTAGCCGAGAATCCCCATTGAGACATATGAGGAGACTCGCGCTGAACGGTGAAATCCATTATGCCACTATGAACAAAAGGACTAATCCTAGTAGCCGGGAATCTCCATTGAGACACATGAGGAGACTCGTGCCGAATGGTGAAGTCTATTAAAAAAAACACTGCCAGTAAAGGGATGAATCTTAGTAGCCGGGAATCCCCATTGAGACACATGAGGAAACTCGCGTCAAACAGTGAAATCTCAAATTAAGAATCAACAAGGGGGGTGTGCAAAACTACCAAAAATTGAGATCCCTGAATGTGTGCGTAGGCGATAAACCAATCCTCTAGTGTTACTTAGAGCGTCTGCACATCCCTATGACTAGGGTTCACTACCTATATGATTGCACTTTCACGCTATGGAGGAATAGTCATGGGTGTGGATTGTGATTTATGCTATGCGTACGTTCTACGCGGCGTCCCCTTTACGTATGCACATCTCCCTTAGTTGTGCTTCGTGAGCTGCACTCCGTCCATGAATCATGGATGCCATCCTTATCCTATCCCTAAAACAAGGGAGCTATCCTATATACATCTAGATATGCGTGCGATCAATAAGTGCCTGCATGTTCGCATGAATGAAGAATAAAAAGACGCGTTCTCAGATGGGGGTTGCACCCGCAGGTCCCGCTCACTTGTCCCTCATTCGCGCCACCTACGGGTGGGGGGTATTTATTGACGCCTAAAATAAAGATAATAATAATAGCAGCAATGAAATAATAATAATAACCCTAAAATACCTTTATAAAATGTCTTATTTCTGTTATCTTGTTTTCAGGAATAAAAGAAGAAAAGAAGAGACAGCCAGCTCTAATAGAGAACCACTGAAACGAGACACAAGACCTCGGAAGATACTCGGGACCATCCCCGAACGAGCAAGAAAGAAGCTCAGCCAACAAGATATGTCAGCCGATGAGTCAGCCCTCACAACTGAAGAAATGAACACAAGAAGCCCAAAAGCTCTAAATGGGCCAATACCTGTGGCACCGAGAAGCTGCTGAAGAGGCCCACTGCCACCAAAAGGCACACCGATAGTGGCCACCACTACCAGAAAAAGCGGGATTACAGACGGAAATTTCAGACGGAAATTTCCGTCTAAAATTTGTGACGGATTTTTTTCCGTCGGAAATCCCGTCTGAAATATGCAAGTACACACCGAATTTCAGACGGAAATTTGTGACGGAAAATATTCCGTCACAAATTTCAGACGGAATTTGGGACGGAAAATTTAATCTGTCAGAAATTTATGACCAAGAATTTGTGACGGCCACATTTGTGACAGATCCGTCTGACAATCCGTCACAAATGTGTCTTCTCACGGATTTTCAGACGGAAATTAATCCGTCACAAAATTTTTGCGCCCCCAATTCATCGCAAAAATTGTCTTCTCCGTGAGCGCTTGGCACGGAGCTGGTGCAGCAGTGTGTGGATGTTGTGCACCTGGTCTGTCGGAACATGTTGGAGGCCTAGAGTTGGCAGAAGAGCTATGCTGACCGTAGACAACAGCCCCTCGAGTTTGCCGTGGTCGATCGCGTGTTCTTGAGAGTTTCTCCGATGAAAGGGGTGATGCGCTTTGGACGGCGTGGGAAGCTGAGTCCCCGCTATATTGGCCCTTTTGTGATTGTGGAGCGCATCGGTGAGGTTGCTTATCGGTTTCAGTTACCCCCTGAGTTGGCGTCGGTGCATGACGTGTTCCACGTCTCGATGTTACGGAAGTATATGCCCGATGACTCTCATGTGCTCGAGGATTCTGTTTCGCCCAAGGTGCCTCTAGATCTTTCTCTCCCAGAGTTTTCGGTCCACGTGGAGGATAGGCGAGAGCAGCGCCTGTGGAATAAGGTCATCCCCTTGGTTAAGGTGATGTGGCAGCGGCACTCTAGTGGTGAGGCTTCTTGGGAGCGTGAGGACGAGATGCGTCAGTAGTTCTCTAACCTGTTTGAGTGAGTCTTCCTCTTCTTTCTCCTTGGGTTATCCTCAATTTCGAGGATGAAATTCCTTAAGGGGGGGGGGGGCTATAATATCCCGGACCTTTCGGATCCTTTTCGTCGGTCCCGGATCTGGTTTCTCAGAGTGTCTGACTCCGTTATGTCTGAAATTTTGTTTCGGACATCTTTCGTGTTTGGATCGGTGCGATCTGGAGTTGTTTCGGAGGCTCGGAAGCATTCTGCGGCTTTTCTGCACATATTTTCTAATTTTCAGTGTGTGTTTCGAGAATTCCTCCGGAACCTCGTTGCGGGTGAACCGGGTCGTTCACCTAGGCGAGAGTGGTACCGTTGCGATCGGTGCGTTCCGAGGATCACGTAAATTTAATTTTCTATTTTTTGGTATTTTCTGGAATTTCCAGATTTTCTTATAAATACCCCCCTTTTTTTCTCTCTCTTCCCCACCCTCTTCTTCTTCTTCTTCTTCTTCTTCTTCCTCCTTTCTCCCCCACCGTGCGACGCCCTCTCTCCCTCTCTTCTTCGTCCGGCGAGACCGCGACGAGCCCCTCCGGCTGCAGACGGCTGTGGGCGACGGCGTGGTGACGACGGTGACGGCGAGGTGATCGTGGAGGCGTACGTTGACCGTGGGAGCTCAAGGAAGAACGAGGGTTTTCGAGCATTCTTTACGATTGGTGGTCGATCCGGTGTGTCTCGGGACGCAATTGAGGTAGGGTGACGTTCCCTAGCCTCTAGCCTTCCTTTCCCGCGATTTGTAGGCCGAGGGGAGGCCGAGAGATGGGATTTCTTGCGAGTTTGGGGTTTTTCCATGATTTGGGAGAGCTTGCCCGATCTATGGATTTGATGCATGAGTTCGTATTTTGATGGCCTAGAATCATACTAGGAATCCCCAGGGGTCTTCCCCTTTGATTTCCCCCTCTCCGGTGGAGGCATGGGGGCGTGGCCAATTTTTTTGGGCGTTTCCCGCCATTTCCCCCTCGGGCGGGTGTGACGGTCCTTCCAGTGACCGTCACACTATGTAACGCGCCCAGATGGGTGCGTTACAGCCCTGAGTGTAGCCAAGTGGGGTCTGTGGGCTGTGACGGTCCCACGATAGACAGCCACGGTGCTGTGACGTACCTAGGTTGGACCGTCAGGGGCGTTCGACCGTTGGCTACTGACTGTTGGTTTTTGACCGTTGGGGGTCATGGCATGTGACGCACCTGGCTTGGCGCGTCACAGCCATGTGATGCCCCTATGTGGGTGCGTTAGAGAAGACGCATTCCCACGTTGTAACGCACCAGGGTTGGTCTGTTACACGCTGTGACGCATCGAGTGGCACGCGTCACAGCTGTTCTCTGTAGTCTTGAGACGCACCAGGGTAGGCGCGTCATAGATTGTAACGCACCATGGTAGGTGTGTTACGCCCTGTTTTGCACTGAGCGTATGACGCCCCTGCGTTGGGCCGTCAGGTGATTGTGACGGTCCTGTCTAGACCGTCAAAGCCTATGACACGTATAGGGTAGACTGTCAGGCTCTGGGTTGCCCTGGGTGGTTTGCAACCCCATTTCTGTTCCGACCGTGGTCACCGTGCGACGGTGCTGGTACGTGGGACAGTCCCCGTACGCCTTCGGATGCGGATGTTGTTTTTCGTTGACTTGAGAGTCTACTCCATAGTGACCCTTCACTAGTCGTAGCCTACTTACACGTGAGTGGTCCCACCAGGGAGTGGTGGAGAGGCTACCCTTAGACACGGTTTGTGGATCGGTTTTCGTCGGGCCCCGCGTCTACCAGCCAGAGTCCGGCTGAGGGGAAAACCGGTCAGAGGGCCAGACCAGGGACGCACGGTCTGTGTGTGCACACGTGGTTGGGGGCGGTTGGACCCACGACGACGGGCGCGACCCCAGCTAGTCACTTGTTTATGGTTACTTGTACGGTGTCTCAGTTCCCGCTGGGCCAGAGGGAGACACCTGAGGCATGGACTAAAACGTCAGTGGACGCTTTCGGCCTTGCTTCTAGTGGGAGGTAGGTCATTCCTCCGTGGCACGCGTGTTGGTTTTCGAGCCAGAAGATCGGAGTTTTGTAGACAGCAGGGTTCCGTCTCCGAGGTACTCGCTTACTGCTAGCATAGCGGTTTCTCCATTTGCCAGGTAGGGTTCGAGTGATCCCTACTGAGTCTTGTCCTGAGACTCATTCCCTGCTTGTTTTCACCGTGTTTCAGGTGAGTCGCGGCCTCAGGGGAGCGCGTTTGAGGCTCAGCATCGTTCAGGTGCCCAGCATTAGTACCAGAGGTCAGACCCAGGGTATGCCCCCTGTAGCTGTACTTTTCTTTCTTGTCTCTGTACTAGTTGTGGACTACTACTGTTGTTATTTTAGTGTTATCTTATGGACCATGTATCATGTAAATTGTTATTTTATTTCCTGCTTAATAATATAACTGTTTATTTCTGTAATTATTTGTGATACTTGTGTAGTCTCCACACCATTCCTTTAACCCTTCCGAGTCTTCGGGCTCGTGGGTGGCGGTACGAGTCTCGGGTTCTCGGGCCTTCCTGGTAATCAGATTCTCGGGTCGTTACAATATCAGCAAGGGATTGTGGGCCGACCCGTTTATGAAGGAGGTCAAGTTGCTGCTGCATGGCGGCCCACTTGTCAAGAAGTTCCCGTTCTCGGGATGGAGGGGGCAAGACTGGAAGGGCAGACCCGGGGTAAGGGGCCGAAGGATGGACAGACGGAGGGGGAAGCCCATAAGAGGGATAATGGGCAAAGGATGGGCCCACATCCGCGTGAGCCAGTTGGGCGTCCCCAGCTTGAGAACGTAGGAAATCGGTCGATGCTACAAGAGCTTGCGGCACTGAAGAGGTGGTCCCGTAAGGGTCTACATAAGAAGACGAGGGGAGCTGGGTTTTCCCCTTATCAAGAACCTGATGGGCCAAGCTAGAAGCTTGGCCCACCTCTAAACTAGGAAATCAGAGGGTCTGGGGTTGGACGGGGGTGAGATCGATGGGAACAGTAGACGAGGTCCCTGGTCCACTAACAAAATATGAAGAAACGACGGCAGCAGACATGCCGTGGGGAGGAACTAAAGACGGGGGATCTTGTCCCTGCAAAGTCTGACGAAGAAGGTGGAGCTGGGTGGGATCCAATTGAGCCATCATGCGAAGAACATGATTAGCCGAATTATGAGTAGAAGAGTCAGAATGGCAGGGTTGACTACCCTCAACAAAAACGGTCGGAAGAGGAGGGGCGGATCCCTCTCTCCCCTACACAGTGGTGACCCTAGGTGGGTCCTCCAAAAGTCCCTGAGGAAGGAAGTCCTCATAGGAGTGGGAGAAATTGTAGGAAGACATGGTCGGTGAAGAATCGAACAACGGATTGAAGTAGGAAAAGAAATGGGAATTGCCCCTAGGAGACGATCCTATGGGTGTGAAGCAACTCCACATGCAACGAACACCTTGGAAATAAGAGAAGACAACACCTAATAAGCAACTAAATGGAGATGACTAACAAACATGCACAAACAAAGAGGAGAGGAGAGGCAACCAATTATCAACCAAGTTGTAATGATGCGCGAATGTTTTTATATGTTCCCTTTTTAGAACTTTAATGAATTCAATTAAATGAGGTTCTCTCAACAATAGGATTCCTAATAGGGGTGGAATAGAGACTTGGTTGACTCTAAGTTTAATCTCTCTTACTAATGCAACCTAGACATGTGGTGGTAAGATACAACCTACCCGGCGTCCGTGTCGGAACCCACGGCTCATGGGGGCTTACGGAGGTCCCGGATAAGGTCACCTAGTCGGCTCCAAGGAATATGGAGACGAGAGGATCCCCTACCAAGGTAGGAATGCAACTAGTATGATAAAATGTATGAACCTATGCTCACCGGAGTGCATGCAAAGTCTAGCCTAAAACTAACAAACAATGATCAAACAATATGGCAAGTATGACAATGACCATGCAATAATAAATGACAACCAGGGGAGATGAAAAGCACCAAAACAATCATGAACTGATATGAAATTATGCACAAAATATTAATCTCGGGTGCACTATAGCACAAACGCGGTCTGATGGGAGACCGCTCAGGGAGCGAAAACGGCCCAGGGCAGGACCGTAATGGCAGAGGGAGCAGTAAAATAAAAACATAAAAAATTGAAATAAACAGAAACTATGGAAACGGCAGCGTACCTGAACGACCTGGGCGGCCTGGCAAACTACCGCTCAACCTGTGAAATGGCCCTGATAGGACCGTGTAAGGATAGCAAGTCCACAGAAAAACAAATAGCAGAAACGTACCTGAGGCAGTAGTGGACGGTCTATCGACCGACCACTTGATGATGTAAACGGCCTCTTAGAAGACCGCTAACAACCCCGAGAACAGAAAATAGCAATAATCGAGATGGCAAACCCAAGTGGACCGATAACTAATCCAACCACACAAAAAGAGTAGATCAACAAAATCAGAAGCAAGATGGGCAATAGGTGTCCCACCGTGATCGCCAAAAAAGGGGTGTTGACAAGTTTTTCCTTCCCTCCCTAAACTCAAAAGGGAATATGAAAGTAATGGATGAACTAAAAGGGGGAAAGGGCAACCAATGAACTACTCACGCACAAAAGCATGTTGTGATCGCCACAAAGATACATAGCACAATTAGAGAGTACCACATACCTTGGAAAGGGGAGAAGAGAGTGAAGACGCTCGCCAATGATGCAGCGCTGGAACAGAGCGAACACAGTCCTCTAGAGACCGCTTATGGATGTAGACGGCCGATCGATAGGCCGCTCAGCGCTGAAGAGGAACGCGGGAAGAAGACCTGGCTGGCGTATAAAACGGTCTGTAAAAGGCCGCTAGCAGGAACTGAACGGTCCGAGGAAGACCGCGCACCCTGTCAGACGGACGGAGATAGACCACGCAGAACCTCCAGATCCCAAACTTGTGGAACTTATTCCTCCACCCCTTCCGGCCGGCCAGAGGGGATGGGCCTCGTGCTAGAGCTTTTGTGGACCTGCAGGACACACCAAACAACCAGAAAACACAACCCAAATTTGTTTTGTGAAGTGTAGTATCAATGAAAGCAAATGAAAAACTAAGCACATAAAATGGAATGGGGAATACCTGGGGGTTGGGTTTTTAACCCCTATGGGGTGTGAAAAGTAATAGGAAGGGTAAGAGAATGAGGATGCCAGTGAAAAACATGGGGAAAAAGTGAAGGAAACGAACATGCAATGATGAATGAATGACACAACACCTAGACCAAAATACTAAAGAAACTACTACTCCCTGAACCGAAGGCTCAAATGGATGTAGAGAGCCTTCCTCCCTGGCTGAGATCCGCTCAAGAATCTGGCAGCACTTCGACGCAAATGCTGGATCTCCCCCCTTTTCGAGCTTGGACCAAGCGTACTATTTATAGACCCCTGAAAGTCCACTCGAAATTGAGGGGTTTTCAGTTATAATTAGGGTGAGATTCCTTTGGATAAACTGGAGATAATACTCCCAATTTTCTTCAGGATCAAACGACATCGCATTTGGTTAAGAATCCACGGGGAAAATCGAGGACAAAGCAGCTCATTCAACCACGGATGGAGAGAGAAAAATCAGTTAAAGCAAGGATCTCGGCCTTCAAAACGGTCGAACGATAGACTGCCCACCTCAATACACGGTCCAACACTAGACCACCTATGGGTGTCAGTGGTAAATAGAAAATAAGATAAATAAGCCATTTATCTCAAAGAACTGACCGACTGGTTCGACGTAGGACTCTCAGGATATAAACGGTCCATCGATAGACCGCTCAACGGGTCAAACGGCCCATTTCCAGACCGTCTATCCAGTGTCGGTGAAAAATGAACAGAGAAAGATAAATATGCCCATTTATCTAAAGACCAAGTCAAAATGGTCTTTCAATAGACCGTCGACTCTTGGAACGGCCTATCGTTAGATCGTTTAATAGAATGAAGGTCGACACTAGTGAAGGATAAGGTCGACGCTAGCAAGAGTAAGGTCGATGCTAGTTCTTCAGCCATAAAAAGTGGTCTTTCAGTAGACTATCACATTTAAGTGAGGGTCCATCGTGAGACCGTTTACTAAAAATAAAGGTCAACGCTAGCGAAAGATAGGGTCGACGGTAGCAAGGATAAGGTCGACGCTAGCGTCGACGCTGGTTCAACAAAATGGTCTTCAAATAGACCACCCAGATAACTACACGGTCCATCGCTAGACCGCGTATAAGCTGGGCGATGGAAGTTAAAAATTGGTATAAATGAGCCCATTTACCCCAAAGACTGAATGAAATGAAGGCCCACTAAGCCCAAACTCAAGAGCAAACCTAGCCAGGGAGGAAGTACCCATAAAATAAGCCAAAAGACATGTCCTAAAATGGCCCAATGAGTAATGGATAACTCGAGGCATCACAAATAGTGGTAGGAAGAATGACTCAACTCAAAGGCAAAAAAAGGGTGTCAACAGTAGGTATCCCTTGGAAAGGGGATGAATTTGGCAGCTATGAGCCATCTTAAGAATTATCTTCGACCATGGTTTCTGACCCTAGGATTAGGTCAGATTGATGCCATGGAGCCGTCCAGTACGATGGTCTTGACCCGAGTCTCATGACTCAAGGACCGTTGAGTTTGTAGGTCTAGTTGCCTATCAAGAGTCAGGTGGCCCCGAGCCACCTTGTACTCTGTGTTACTCACAATGGGTGCGTGTGTGACCTTCTGTGTTTCCTCTCTATGGAGAGTGTTCACATTTAGTGACCCCCCACTAGTCGTAACTTGCCTGGGCACTCGTGTGCCTACCCACCGAGAGTGGTGGAGAGCTATACCCGAGAGTGACGATTTTTTGGCTAGTTTGTCGTAGGGCCTCCCACTGTAGCGGCTCGAGTCAGGGCCAGAAGGAAAACCAGCTAGAGGGCCTGACAAAGTGCAGTCAGTCAGTGTGTGCACACATGGTCGGGGACTTTGGACGCGTGCTGATGAGCACGACCCCGACTATACCCTTGACCTATGGTTACTAGTACTGTGTCTTAGTTTTGTCTGGGACGAGGGAGACACCTGAGATGCCAACTAAGTCATCAGTGGATGCATCTGGCCTTACTTCTAGTGGGAAGTACTCCTGTCACACGAGACACGTTTCTTCATTTTTCTTCGGGTGGTTTCTGAGTGTCTTCTCGACACCGAGGTCTAGAGTTTCCCGTAGGGTTACCGAGGTTTCACCTGTAGACTATGTAGGGTTCACGACTACGTGGTCGTGACTATCCTGGACCGTGTGGTCTCGGGATTGGGGCTTCATCTGTGAGGACGGGCCTCTACCATAGAGATGTCATGATGTTCCTTCCGGTAGCATAGCCAGGGTTTTCCCGTCAGTCCGGTGGTCCCCCGACTGTGAGATCGGGGTTTGCTTTACATGTCGATAGGAGTAGTTTATAGAGCCGTGGTTTCATCTGCTAACATGTTTAAGGATTTGTGTTATGGCTGTTCCTCCTGCCGTTATTATTGTCATTGTTGTCGTTGCTACTCGTGTTGTTGTTGTTGTTGTTCCGTTAGCACTATGCGTTTACCGCCGTTGTTTTGTGGTAGGGTTCCGCGGGACCCCTACTGAGCCAATGAGATGAGGCTCACCCCCTACTTTTCAAGTGTGGCAGTTCCTCCTCAAGGTTCGGAGGTGTAGCATGGAGGTTCATAGTTGCCAGCTCGCCGGGCCGAGTGTTCACTCGGCATTAAGTACGTTCTTTTCCTTGTAGATTGTACTTTATTTGGACTGTACTTTTTAGCAAGTTATTTAATGGAAAATGTAATTCATTTCCTATTATTTAAACTGTTAGTTTTCTACTTTATTTTATATTTCAATGTACCTCCACACTCCTTCTAACCCTTCTGAGTCCTCCGGCTCGTGGGTGGCGGGCCAAGATTCGAATGGTATCGGGTATTTCTCGGTATCTGGATCTTGTGTCGTTACAGATGGTGTCAGAGCAGTTGTTGTGGATGTACATGGGAATTTGATATGATTGTAGTGATTAGAGTCCATGGGGTCTAGTACAGTCGGCAGCTGGCATAGGGTTTTGTGTTTGTTTATCGCTTGGTTTTTCACTTGAGAGCTAGAGTGCGCGGTGTTGGCGCTGTGAAGGCGATTGCTATTTTTGTTGGACTGCCGGTGTGGGGCCTGAAGAATGAGATAGAGAGCTTTCTTCCCAATAGATGGTGGCTCCGGTGGTGTTGCATTGGGCAGAGTTTGCCGACAGGTTTGAGTCTGCGGTACTGCGTCCGTGGAATCTATGGTGAGGGCTGGTGGCTGGCGAGGATTGCTTGTGGTTAAGTGGCCGCAAGTGTGCTCTGAGGGAGTTAATGTCATTTTGGCCACCCCAGTTTGAGGTTTAGCCAGTCCCTGAGGCATTGGGATCGTGGTTTGAGGTGGCAAATCGAATGTTTGATTGAGAAATGTGCTCGGACGAGTGGAGGATCTTCTTGGCGAGCTGTTGATTATCGAGTCCAATTTCCTCGTCATGCTCTGTGGTGTCGGAGATGATGTGCTAGTTTTGATTATTTTGTGGATTTCGAGGCAGGGTTGGGCAAAGTTGTCCCAATGAGTTCTAAATCCTACGCTTTTACGCGTGAATGATCTATTTTTGATGTGGCACGGCCGAGGGAGGATATGATGGGAGAGGGGGGGAAAGTCCTCCTTGTAGGCTATAAGAGTCATGGGGGAGTGGTTGGGGTTGAATGGGGGAGGGGAATATTAACTTGGGGAGAGGGGGGGGGAATCTCTATGGGGGTGGTGATAGTGATGGGGGAGGTTGGACTTAATGAAGGTTGAAAGATGGGGAACGTTGGAGTTATGGACTATTGAAAATGGGGGTGGGGGGCCGGCACGGGATAATCCTCATCAATTTTAGTCCTGGATTTCACCCGAGATTGTGTGGTAGTGGCTTGGTTCGTGGCCCATATTGTGGAATTTGGGGCCATTATGCACTGCTCTTGGATGCTCCGTGTGAGCCGGCAGGTGAGATGTGAAGGTTCCGCAGCAGATTCAGGATTCGAGGATGAGCGTTGGCAGGTGCCGATCATGGTTCGTGTTGTGGCTCTTAGCGTGGTGGTCCGCACGATGACAGCTCAAGAGATGGATATTTTGAGGATCCAAGAGTTGAGAATGGATTGGTGTTAGCAAGGATAGATTTGAGGGAATGATGTCTGGTGGCTAGAGGTGTTCTAGCCTTCGAGCCTGGCATCTTTTGTGGTTTCTTCGCTCTTCGGTAAGTGTTTTGGCGCGTTAATGGTTCTGAGATCAGAGGCAGGTATAGGGAGGGAGCATGTGGCAGCGGCTAGCTCAACCGCTATGGCAAAGTGTGGCTGGCGATCAGTAGTGCCAGTGCTCGAGGCGTGGTGAGTTGCAGTTCGAGGAATTGTGATGATGGTGCACTGGGAGTTGTTATAAGTGTGGTCCAACTAGACACTTGGCAAGTGTCATTGGAGGAGCTGACTTGACGAAAGTGATGGTTTTCCTAGTGCTGGAAGGTAAGGTTCCCAGCATACACGAGGTTCGAGGTCAGGTCAAGCGTGGGGATCTCCCGATTTGTAGGAGGTATGTCGGTTTCTCCTTGGTCGGAGAGAATCGCATTTTGTTAAGTTTCATCATCTTACATCGCGTGTTCGGATTGGGTGGCCTCTTGTGTGCCATGAAATCCAGGCAAGGCATGTTATGTGTTTTGGCAGTATGGTTGCCTGCGAGAAGCGATGCCCATCCCCTGATGCATAAGGGTGCGTTGGCATTATTTCGGAAGGATGTATGCCAGTTGGGTAGTGTTTGTGAAGACTTGTGGCTGGTGTCGTGATTCCTAAAGTGTTGTGGATCAGAGCCTATGGAGTTACAGGAGGAATGCCAGATCAAGAGAGAGAATTTATGCTCTGAGTTTGAGGTAATTGTGCTTTCCTCACCCCGTTGTCTAGAGTTACCCAGCCGAGTTGGGGATTGTTGGGATGGCGAATCCTGAGTCATTGTGATGTGTGCATGGATCAGAGTGTGCAGTGGAAGCCTGGTGGGCCCATAACCCATAGGTCTAGGATCGTAGCGTTGGTTGCTACGGGCAGATTCTCGAGGATGAAAAGAGCATCGGAGGATTGGTTCCTCGATGTGAGATTAATTTCGACCGTGTGAGGTGTGTCGATTATCGTGCCATTGCTGGAGGCATTGTGGTTTGTTGCACTGGCAAGCTAGAGAATTAGGGAAATATGGCAGCAAGTTTTCCGCGTGAGTACCCTGCTCTTGCGTTAGAAGTTGTGCCCTCGGATGGAATCATGGTTCTCGAGATGTGATCTCCGAGTACTATTTATGGGTCCCAGTTGGTAGCTGTGAACGGCTGGTGAGGATAGCCGAGTGGTCAGCTATGGTAATGTCTAAGGAAGGACCCAACTGTAGTAAGGATATGTGATGTTTGGAGATCCGTGTGCATTGGTCGTGGCCTCATCGACCAGGTTACTGTGGTAGCATATGGCACTTCCCTATCCTAGGGATATGTGCCCTGATATGTTCAGGTTGTGTCCTGTGGCTCTATAGTAAGAGTGGAGCCGAGGATTTGGTAGGTGTCCATTCGGAATAATTGTGATGAAGCTGGGATGAGACTGTGTAATGGACGATGCATGTGTATAAAGATCCCTGGAGGGTTGTTGCCGGATAAGAACCTTGGTCTTGTGACCAACATGGGAGGATTTCCCTATAAGTCTGAGTCTAGAGGTGTTGTGGACCGAGGATTTTCAAATCTTGACATTTGGTTTCATCGTGCTCCCCTGAGAGGCTAGAGTTGGCATGAGGTTCTGGATCAGATGCGGTGTCCGAGTAAGGATCGTCTCGAGATACAGTAATGGCCAGTGTAAGAATCAACGGATGGCCTGTCGAGATTTAGAATGTGCTTATCGGGCTTGGTGAAGGATCAGGAGAGAGGAAGTTAAGCCGGTGAAGGTTTCCCGTTGGCGAGTAGCTGGTGACCGACGTATAGCCTTTCACAGATAGAAGATGCTAGTTGTATTGAATCGAGATTGGCGAGAGCCATGTTCAAGTGAGGCCTTTGGTGGCCAATTATGTGATATGCCTTTTCCTGGATTGGATCTAGGATTTGGTGAAGGTTGTGTTTGGACCAGAGCTGGTCCAGTGTTGTTATGGCGTTCGGCTTGCCAGGTGTGAGATTGTTCATGGTGTAGAGCCGACGAATTTGTGGCAGTCAGTTGAGATGACAGTGTGAGCTGGTTGAGGCTCAGTAATGGTTGTCCCTTGTGCAAGGCATGAGATTAGTCAGCATGTAGAGAAGCTGATGTTTGGTTGGTCCGCCGAGCATGGGATGTTATCGGTGGCAGGTTTCTCATGACGAGGATTGCGTCTCCTCGGTGAGTGAGATGTTGGCAGTAATGCCATGGTTGGATCTTCATTGTGGCTGAGGTGATACCAGATTTGTATCCTTTCGGTGTGCAATACTCGCTCTGAGGATCGGTGTGTATTGGGTTATGAGTGATATGTTTTTGTCTTTAATAACAGTCGGGTTATGTCCCTCAGGATCGATAGTTTTACGAGGATCGAGGTTGTGGCTAGAGCTCTAGGAGCGTTACCATGTGGGTGTGTTGTCCTTCCCCTGTGCCTTAGTGGTTGCCTCAAATTTTAAGGATGCAATTTCTGTAAGGGGGGAGGTCTGTGACACCCCAGATTATTTTTTCGATCAGAATTCGTGGGTTCGGAGTGCCATTGTGAGTCTCGGAACGTGTTTTATGATTTACTCAGGTTTTTGACTGTCGAGCCTTCGGAACCTTGTGTAGGGTGAACCGATGTGTTGTTGGGCTCCGAGACATTGCAGGTGCGTTGTGCATTTTTCGAGGATCATGGGAATGATTTTTTTCTAATTTTGTATTTTCCAGAATTTTGGAATCTTGAGTGGGTTTTCTATTTAAATCCCTCACCCTCTCTCTTTCTCTCATTCTCTCTTTCTCCCTCTCTCTCTTCTCTTTCTCTCCCCCTCTTCTCCAGGTGGCCGATGGAGGTGAAGCTGGGCGAGGTGGAGGCGGGGTGAGGGGGAGGAGGGTGAGGATGGGACAGGGATTGAGACGGTGGAGGTACAGCACTTGTTCGCGAGTTCGGGGCGCCAGTGTGGGTTCGTGAAGCATTTTCGAGTGGAATCGGCGTCCTCAACGTGCATAATCTTCGGTGGAGGTAGGGGGATGGATCCCTGGCCCCTGTACTTCCTTTCCTGCGGATTTGGTAGACCGAGGTTGTTAGGATAACAATGGTGCAATACAGAGATTCAAAGGGGGGGTGAATGAATCCCTTAAAAATACTTTCAGAATTAAAATATTTTTATGACAATCAACCAAATAATCAGTGTGCAAAGGATTTAGCAAGTACTATTTGAGCTGCATTGTAATCTCAATTATCCTTACAGTTTGCTCAAATAGGTCTAAGATTGAAATCAAAGATGCACTAATTACAATGAGGGTTCTACAAGCAACTTGAAATAACAGCAGCAATAGATGAATAGAGAGTGTAGATATCAATTACCGGTCCTCTACATTCATCTAAGCGCAGATCAGAATAAGCAGGCAAACACACAGAGGACAAAGGATTTTTAGGTGGTTCAGTTTTCACCTACATCCACCCCACACTCAGATCTGAGTGTGGCTTACTGCTGCCTAACAGCTTGAACCGTTGCGCACCACAGCTTGCCTCCGCTGCGCATCACAGCTTGCGTACATACCGCTGAGCATCACAGCTTGCTGTCCGAGGTATCCACCACACTCGCTGAGCATTACAGCTTAGCTCTGCTGACTCACAGCTTGACGAAATCAGAAATAGAAAAACAAAAGATGAAATACAACAACGGAAAGCTGGAAATATAAACTAAAAAATATAACTCACGCAAGAGCATATCTGGCTTGGATCTGATCCAAGAACCAGTAGAACGGATCTTCAGATCTTCAAACTCCTCTTCTCAGGCTTGCTCTATTGCTTCCTCTTCTCTCTAACTCTCACTGAAACTACGGTACTCTACTTTTTTTGATTCTCAAATCTTCACTCTTTCTTTTTTAGCTGCTCTCTTCTTCTTCTTCTTTTTCTTCTTCAAACTTCCTCTTTTCGAAAAGCTTCATCTCTTGAAAGAGCGACTGGGTCTCTGTTTAAAGGTCGTGAAAGAAGGGCGCATGGAAAGCACGTTTTTCCCGCCCAGAAATTTCGACTGGAGTGCGCTGCTTGGAATCCATGTGTCAGATGTTGAAGATGTGCTGTCCACGTGGCTAATGCTCCAGTCCAGACTAGCCTTGGGTCACGTGCTTGTAACTTAAGAACTTAAGTCACGCGATCAGCTGAGTGTAAATCTTCCAACCCTTTATGTTTAATTCTGGGTCCCACAGTGACTTAATCCTGCCAACCAGAATAGAGGCATTTAGTCAAACACTTTGTGTGCTAGAGTTCATAGGAAAATTCATATGCTCAGATGAAAAGTATGCATAGACTTAGAGATACCGATGCAAGCATACTGGCATAGACTTTCATAGGAGAGTAATCCAAGTGTGCACCTACTAGGCCATTATGTATGTAAGAATGTGCACATACTAAATCATGCAAGATCATAAACATGCACCGACTTCTTTTATGCATATGACAAAACATGCACCGACTTCTTACATGCATATGACAAACATGCACTGACCTTTACATGCATATGGCAAATGTGCACCGACTTACATATGCATAGGTAAAGATATGCACCGACCCTTACATGCGTATGGCAAAACATGCATGGACCTATTATATGCACGATGCAAAAATTGCACTGATCTTTATACGCTTAAGGTAAAACATGCACCGACCTTTATATGCATGATACAAAAGGTGCACCGACCTCTATACGCTTAAAGCAGAACATGCACCGACTTTTCTGTGCGTAAGGTAAAATGTACACCGACTACATGTGCATTCTACAAAAACTGCACCGACCTTGTGGGCTTCTCTTCAGAGGCATGCACCGACCTTGTATACATTCATACAAGATGTACACAGACCTAATGTGTGTTGACACCCATTTTTTGTCAATGAGTTGGGTCATTCCTCTTACCACCATTTTTTGATGTCTGGAGTTCTCCATTACACATTGGGCTATTTCCAGGCATATCTTTGGGCTTATTTTATGGGTATCTCCCTCCCTGGTTAGGTATGTTCTTGAATTCGGGCTTAATGGGCCTTGATTTCGCTTGGTTTTGGGTGAAATAGACTCGTTTATCCCATTTTATTAATTTCTAACGTCCAGGCTATACGCGGTCTAGCGATAGGCCGTTCAATGGTTGGGCGGTCTGGTTGGAACCGTTTATAAGCTCATAACGATTTATTGGATATTTATTTGATTTTCTAAATTTCCATAGACAAGCCTTTGCTCGGTCTTAGTGCAGCCGTTTACTGCCATTGAACGGCGTATCTTTAGATCGTTCATATCCCAGAGTCCTAAACAAGTGGATTTTTTAGATAATTATTTATTTATCCTATGTTTCTGGATTTATCAACGCCACGTTTTACACGGCTTATCATTAGACCGTTCCATCATTGAGTGGTCTATCGTTAGACCGTCCTATCCGAAAGAGTCCAGCACCGTGATAGCCGGTCTGTTCGGTGGATAATTGGATAATTTCCTATTTTATTTATTTATCACCAACAGCATTAGACGGTCTAGCAATGGACCGTGTACATGACTGAGCGGCCTATCGCGCGACCGTGTAAAGGCCCGAGATCTGTGGATTGTTTGGTTTTTCTCTCTCCATCCGTGGTTAAACCCCTAACTCCGCCCACCCATTTCTCCGTCGTTTCTCCACCAAATGGGGTGCCGTTTGATCCTGGTGGAAGATTAGAGTATTATCAATGGATTTTGTTTAATAATCTCGGATTAATATCCAGTGGAAAACCCAATTTCGGGGATGGACTTTCAGGGGTCTATAAATAGAACCCCTAGTCTAGGCTTGAAAGGGGGGGAGATCCAACGTCGACGTCGAAGCTCTGCCGAATTCTTGAGCGAGCTGTAGCTAGGGAGGGAGGCTTTCTACATCCTTTTAAGCCTCCGGTTCAAGGGAGTAGTCATTTTGTTTTATGTTTCGTCTAGGCTCTTAGTTATCTTTTCATCCATTGCATGCTTCTTTTCATCAACTTTTCATCAACATTTTCCACTGTTTCACATCATTTTCACGCCCTCCTATCATTTTCATGCCCTATAGGGGTTTAAAAACCACCCCAGGTATCGCCCATTCCATGCCATTATGTTGATTTTCCGTTCTATTTTATAGTTGCTACACATTTCAGGGCTAATTTGGGTTTTGTTTGCTTATTGTCTACGTTGTTTCGCAGGTCAGCATCAGCACAGCACGAGGCCCATCCCCTCTGGCCGGCCGGAAGGGGTGGAGGATCAAGTCCTACATCTTGGAGTTTGGCAGCATTACACGGTCTTCATCCGTCCGTCTACAAGGATACACGGCCCAGATCGGACCGTGCAATGCCTTCCGGCGGCCTTCCGTAGACCGTGCTTTCGCTAGTCCAGTCTTCATCCCGCTTCCTTCTCCAACGTAGGAGCGGCCTATCGAGCGGCTATGCAATCCACTGAGTAGTTCTTCCGGGACCGTTTACCACTGCTGGCGTTGCACTTTGGGCGAGTGTCTTCTCCCTTTCCAAGGTGCGTAGTACTCTTCGGTACCCTGTGTCTTGGTGGCGATCACGATCACACACACACATCTCCATCCTTTCTTTCCTTTATTTTGATTATCTTTATATCTTGACTTAGAAAGGTGAAGGTAAGAGGGATGGAGAAATATAGATCTACATCCTATTTTTTGGCGATCATAGTGGGACACCTAGTGCCCATCGTGCTTTTGATTGTGTTGACCTGCTTCCTGGTGTCTTTTAGTAAGTTCTTGGCCCTCTTGGGTTTGCCGTGTTCATCCGCTGTTGATTCCTGTTCCCAGAGTTCTACGCGGTTCTCTCAGGACCGTTTAAAGGTTCCAGCGGCCAGTCGATAGACCGTACTGTCTCAGGTCCATCTCTACTTCCATTTTCATGAGCTTATTATTTCAAACGGTCTACTTCGGGCCGTGTATATTTGTCCACGGTCTGTCGATAGACCGTTCACGGTAGTTTTAGGTATGTTCTTGCCAATTGTTCTTCTGTGGGTTTGTCATTGTCAACGGTCCCCTTCGGGCCATGTATAAGTTTACACGGACCTATAATAGACTGTGTAAGTCTGCTTTGCATGTGTTTCTGTGTTTCATATTTCTGTGAGCCTGTTCACTTACACGGGTCCTATAAGGGCCGTTCTACAGGTTTGGCGGACGATCGACAGACCGCGCAGTTCCCTCAGGTACGCATAGATCTTAATCGTTTCATTCCATTTCAGCTCTGTGCTTTTATTATTTTTACTGCTCGCTGTTACTGAATGGTCCTTCCCAGGGCCATCTACACTCCCTGAGCGGTCTCCCATCAGACTGCGTTCTTGCTACAGTGCACCCCAAGGCTGATAGTTGTGTGTTATTTCATATCGTTTCATATTCATTTTGGGTGCCTCTTATCTCCCCCTGGTTGCTATGTATCATTGTATTATACTTGCCATATTGATTTGATCATTGTTTATTAGTTTTAGGCTAGACTTTGCATGCACTCCGGTGCACATAGGTCCATGCATTTTTATCATATTGTAGTTCCATTCCTACCCTGGTAGGGGATCCTCTCATCTCCATATTCTTTGGAGCCGACTGGGTGACCTTATCCGGGACCTCCGTAAGTCCCTGTGAGCCGTGGATTCCTACACGGACGCCGGGCCGATTGTACCTTTCCACCCCATAGGCTTGCATTTGCATACGTTGTGAAGGAATTAACCTTAGTCAACCCAAAGTTTGGACCTTATTCCCTATAGGATACCTATCTTGAGGGAATTAATCTCAATTCAAATCATTAAAAGGCCCACCCAAAACATTGACGTTAAAATTTTTTCCATCGTATTAACTTGTTTGACTTGGTGAAATCCTTCATATTGCTTGTGTTGTTTGGGCTTGTCGAGGCCCATTTGTGTTATTTTGTGTTGCATCCCCCATCATCCATATAAATTTTGTTGTTAGGCCCATTTAGGCTAGTCCATTCTGTGTGTCCATTTGTCTAATCTCATTGTCGTAGGTTTCTTTTTCTTTTTTTAAATTTGCATTATTGAGTCAATCCCCCTCCTTTATCTTCGAGCCCTTACTTCCCTCGTTGTATTTCCCTGACCTTCCTATATAAAGTCTCCATTTTTCGTCATGGAGCGCCATTTTTCTCCTATATATTACCCTTCTTCTTCCCCATCTTTCTATGCCCGCGTGGATTCCTCTGCCCACGCGGGCCCATCTTCTCGTGGCCCTTCCGACCCACAAGCAAATATCATGGCCCACTTATCACCTCTTGTTTGCCAAATGGACCCGGTCCAGGCCCAAAAACTCACTGCTAATCATCTTAATGGGCCTCATTCTCATAACGGGCCTCATTTATCTAATGGGCCTCATTCCTTTAATGGGTCATCTTTCTTGAGTGACCCATCTTCCTTTAATGGGTCCCATTTTCTTAGTGGGCCTTATCCCTTCAATGGGCCTCGCTCTTTTAACGGGCCTCACCCTTCTAACGGGCCTCCCTCTTCTACTCTTAACGGGCCCCCTTTCTTTAATGGGCCTACTCCTTTTAACGGGCCCTCTTCTTCCACCGATGTTGCTGCTAGCCCGATGGGTCCTTATTCCTATGATCCTTCCGGGCCCATGCATCCTTCTATTCCCGGGATGGGCCTCTCTTCTTCTTAGGTCGGATCCCCTTATTCGGCCCATTACCATAATTCTGGCCCGAATTCATGCTCTCTTGCACAAGCTGGCCTGCATCCTTCTCGAGCTCTCCCTATCGAGGAGATGATCGCTCAAGCCCAACGCCAGCTTGATGAACTACAACGTCGGATCGATCCTCAAACTTCTTTAAGTGTCCCATTCACATTCCAAGGTCTTCAGCTTCCACCACGTTCACAGATTCCCACATATCGTCGCTATAGTGGAGTAGGTGACCCCTATGTGCACTTGAAGGAGTTTTTGTATAAGTCGACCCAATTCTAGCATGACCAGCACTTGATGGCCTATTTGTTTGGACTGTCCTTAAAGGGCTCGGCTCGGGATTCGTTCTTTACATTGCTCCAAGAGTAGGTGCTGAGCTTTCAAGTTGTACAAGAAAGATTTATTCAGTAGTACCAAGACCAGGTTGGGCCCAAGTACTCCATGGTTGATTTGTCCCACGAGAAGATGAGGCCCGACAAGGAATTCTCGGCATTCGCCGACCGCTGGCGTCATCTAGCTGCGCAAGTCCCAGGGCATATTCTAGAGAGAGAGCAGATCAAGATGATCATTTTCAATGCAACGCCCGAGTTTAGGTGTATCTTAGCCTTGAATGATATCACGTCCTGGCAACAGCTTTATAGCCAAGCCTGCTTCATCTGCCAACAACTCCTGAGTCCCCTTGACCCCGCGTCTCCATTACCTCCTACGCCCACATACGCCTCCTATCCGCCATCCACCACGAGTCAGCCCTCTACCACGTATCCCTCCACGAGTCAGCATTCCATCCGCACTTACCCACATACCCCCACATATCAATCTCCCATGCATCAACCTGCTGCCTCCCAGAGTCAATCCTCTCCATCTTCGGTCAAGGGAATTCCACACCCTGAGTGGGTAGATGCCGTTCACTACATTCCCACTCCATACACGCCTCTGCCAAATCCACTCACTAGCCTTGCGCCCTTACCTACACAATTGCCATTGCCTACGTAACCCCCACTACCATCTCCATTACCTTCCCATACCCCTCGGCATCCACCTTGTCCGAAGCGGGCTCCTAATCCTCCGTTGCCGGAATCCTTTACAGATGTTTTCAGGGCTTTGATGGCCACTTGCGCATTGCAACTTCCTCCGATTATGACTTGCCAATCTGCGGTTGGAAATTTGCTCCATTTTTGTGAGTTTCATCGTCAACAGGGGCATTTGGTCGAGGATTACCCCGAGTTTTGAGAATTTGTTTATGGTCTGAAAAATGATAAGAGGATTTATTGGGATGTCGTGCATAAAGTTATTTTGGATCTCCGCAGCAAGTAGCAGCAACAGCAAGCGCCACCCAGGCAGTCGTCCCCATTTCAAGACCAGGGGCACCCCTGTGATCTTTCATTTAATGAAGCACCCGCTCTGTTACCTATTCCTTCTCCTGTCCCATCCTCTTCACCTATCCAAGCCTCTGCTCAGGCGAGTACCCCTCTTTCACCCTCCATTTTCACTCCTATTCCCAAGGCCGCTCGACGCGTCGTAACGATACGTCGAAGAGCGCCGCAACCCGACACTTCCTCCACTTCACCACCACTTTCACTCCCTCCACCTTCACCTTCACCACCTCCGTCAACCACATCACCCCTTTCGCCACTTCCATTGCCCTTACCACCATTACCACCGCCTTCGTCGCCTTCTCCCCCAAAGATCCCTATTCCACCACCACCATCTCCACTACCTTTGCCACCCCTTTTACCGTCGTTGTCCGAGCCCGAGGAGGATGAACCCACACCTACACCTCCACCTTTGCCTTTACCTCCACACAGACCTATCATTGCCACCATCCCTCTGCCACTCGCATTACCCTCACCAACACCTTCCAAACCCCTTTCTTCCACCCCTTCTCTATTACTTCCCACCCCACGAAGCGGGTGTGTGTTACCTTTGGTGCCCCTCGGGTCCAATCCCCGGGGAGATGATAAGCCAAGCCAGGCTTCGACCATGCATTACAGGATTCAGGAGTTCATTTGTCACATGCCGGTCCAAGCCCTGGTCCCTGGCCGCTTTGGGGACAAAGAGCCCTCACTTTTGAAGATGGTTGCCAAGAGAAGCTCCTTTGTGCTAGTGTGAGTTTCCTCCCGAGCGAGGCCGATTGAAATCTCATTGCTCGCCGAGGGATTCGCTATCGATATTGTTATTTCTCCTCGCTCGATTGGTGTTCAGTTCACTAGCCAAGCAGGATCCTCAACTCAGATAGTGCTAACCCATGCGACCGCCAAGAGTTTAATGAATTCTGTGTTCAAGGGGCAGTTGGTTGTATTTTCAAGATTGTCTAGGGGCATTCTACACCTGTTATGTAATCTCCCTCGATTCATTGGTGAGACGGCCACGTCAACACCGTGTATTATGCTCCCTTAGTTTCTATAATATCCCAGACCTTTCGGATCCTTCTTTTTGGGTCCCGGATCTATTTCCTCGGAAAATTTGTTCTCATTTTACCCGAAATTATCTTTCGGATATTTTTCAGGTTCGGATCCGTGCGTTTCAGATCAGTTTCGGAGGTCCCGGAACGTGTTCCGCGGTTTCCTGTGTTTTTCCCTGACAGGACCGACGGAACCCCATAGCGAGTAAATCGGGTTGTTCACCGACTCAGGGATGGTACCACGGTGATTAGCGTGTTCCAACGATCACGGCGGTATATTTTTCTATTTTTTCGTATTTTTCAAAAAATCAAGAATTTCTATATAATCCTATTTTTTTTCTTTTCCCCTTTCTCTTTCTTCTTCTTCTTCCTCCCTTTCTCTCACGTGAGTGCATACGACTGTTGCCCCCCTCCTCTTCCAACGTCTACCCCGGCGTGCTCCCCTCCGGATGCAGACGGTGGTGGGCGACGGCGTGGCGACGATGGCGGCGGCGTGGTGATTGCGGCGGCGTGCGCTGCTCTGTGAAATCGTGGGAGCTCGTGAAGGTTTACGCGGGTTTTTGAAGATCGGCGGCGATCCGCCGCGTTTCAGATGAATCCGAGGTAGGGTGACGGTCCTTACCTTGGTATTTACCTTCCCCGTGATTTATAGGCCGAGGCAAAGTCGAGTGTGGGCTATTTTGAGCCGGGAAGGGAAAATCATGTTTTGGGGTGTGAGCGCCCGATCTAGCGTTCCAATGCATGTTTTTGTGATTTGTGGGCATCAAAAGATGCATTGGGGGCTTGGGAACAAGTTTTCCTTTTGTTTCCCCTTCACCTGGGGGTGAATGGGGCGTGGAATGGCGAATTTGGGATTTTCCCGCTGTTCTCGATTTTCAGGGTCTGTGGCGGCCCTTCCAGTGACCGCCACACCCTTCAGGCGATCCCCGTTCGACCGTTTCAGTCTTTCCTAGTGTGGGTTGGGCATGGCGGCCTCACGATGAGCTGCCAGAGCGCAGGTGGCGACCGAAGGTCTGACCGCTAAGCCCAGTAAGCCAGCGTGGCCTTCGAGGTGTTTTGATTGTTGGTTTTTGACCGTTGGAAGTTTTTTGGGTCTAGCGGCCGAAGGTACGCCCGCCTCATCCCTATGGTGGACCTGGGTAGGACCGCCAGTTCTTTCGCAACCCAGAGTGTGGTGGCCTATCCTTGGACCGCTACAGTCCCTATGGCGGCCCAATTCTGGACCGCTAGCCTCTGTGGTGGCATAAAGGTAGACCGCCAGAGGTTCATGTCCGACCGGAGTTATGTTTTGTCGATTCGAGTCTCAGGCTAATGGATCTCGATCCACGTTCTGACCCGTGGTTTGACTGATGCTGAGCATCATGTGGGGACCACACGTTAGGGTGCCGTGAGATCCCGAGAGTTGGTGTTCTCGGCTCGTGTCACTGTGAGTCGGTGTCGGTACGAGGAGCGGTGCTTGTACTTTGTCCGGTTTAGACATTATTTTCCGTTGACTAGAGAGTCTACTCTTTCAGTGACCCTCCACTAGTCGTAGCCTTCCGACACTCGGGTGGTCCCACCAGGGAGTGGTGGCGAGGCTACCCTGAGAGACAGTTTTTAGACTGGTTTCCGTCAGGCCCAACGTTTGATGCTAGAGTCCGGCTGAAGGGAAAACCAGTCAGAGGGCCAGACCTAGGACATATGGTCTGTGTGTACACACGAGGTTGGGGGTGGTTGGACCCGCGCTGACGAGCGCGACCCCAGCTAGTCACTTGTTCTATGGTTACTTGTACGGTGTCTCAGTTCCCGTTGGGCCGGAGGGAGACACCCGAGGCGCGGTTTAAGTCGTCAGTGGACGCATCCTATCTTGCTTCTAGTGGGTTGGTACTTCTGTCTTCGTCTGGTAGCGACTCTTGGGTTTCTCTCCTGTCTTGACGAGTTGTCTCGATTTTCATGATGTGCGTTTGGTACTAGCCGTAGTGGCAGCTTGCAGTTACTTTCCACGAAGTTTCTCGATTTGCGAGGTGGGGATCGGATGATCCTTGTTGAGCCTTCTGTTTTGAGGCTCATTCCCTACGTGTTTTTCGTGTTTCAGGTGAGACGCGGCTTCAGGGGAGCGCTTCTGAGGCTCCACGTGGTTCAGTTGCCCAAGGTTAGTTTCCAGTTGCCAGTTCCGGGGTATGTCCCGTGTAGTTGTACTTTTCTCTTTGGACTATACTAGTTGTGGACTATTGTTATATTTTAGACTGCTGTTATTATTGTGGACCATGTAATTTAATTAATGTCATTAATTGCTTCCTGCTTAATTCATTTAATCAGCGTAGCGCTGCAATTATTTTAGATTCTTGTGTATCTCCACACCTTCCTTTCAACCCTTCCGAGTCTTCGGGCTCGTGGGTGGCGGTTCAAGATTCGGGCTATCGGGCCTTCCCGGTGATCGAATTTCGGGTCGTTACAACTGGCATCAGAGCACGGTTGTGGATATATATGAGAATCGTAAATAGTTGCAGTGGTCCACTAGTCCACAATGATGATGTACAGTCGGCACTAGCTTAAGGCATCGTGTGTTTTATTGATTTTGCCGTTTCTTGTGTCTTCTGTCTTTTTACAGTAGGCGAATATGGTGCCGAGGCAGAGGACTCGCTCTCAGCAGGGACAATCGACAAAGGAGCAGGAGGAGCATAGCTGATGGAGACATCACCTCCCATTGCATCCGGCATGGTCTAGTTATTTAATTTTGAGTCCTATGTAATTTTTATTTGAGTCATTTGATGCATTTTCCCTTTTATTTGAGTCATGTTCCTAGGTCTTGTGTTTATTTCCCTAAGTTTGAGTGTCATTAGGTTGTCTAGTTAGCTATTGGGCCCAATTCATTGGGCTTGGCCCAAGGGCTTCCCCCTACCCCCTCGGTTATTTGTCATTGAGTCATTTGTCAGGGACTTTTGTAGAAATGTAGGTTTCCTATATATAGGACCCCATTCCCCCATTTCAACTTAATGAATTATTGAATGAAAAAGTTGCCATTTTGAGAGTTTACACTTCTTATCTAGTGGAGAGATTCCATTTTTGGGGTGAGAAGCCCTAGGGGAGAGATTCCCCACCCTTCCCTCTCTTAATCTCTCTTTTTCACTCCACTTTCTCTCTCCTCAACACCCAAATTCGAATTTTCTTCTCTCTCCTCCTCTCCCAACCACCTCCACTCCCCACCTACCCCATTTAAGCCTCTTCCCATTCCCCACAACGCTCATCAATACTCCACCCCTTCCCAAGACCCCCTCCACCAATCCTCTCCTCACCATCCAACCCCCAACTACCCCTCCCACTTTCCCAAGCACCCTTCCCACTACCCCAAGCACCCCTTCCCATCCCCAACACAACCCCCCCATTCCCAAGACAAAAAATTAACCCTACCCTTAAACCTATTTTCGAATATCCTTTCCCTCTCTCCATTCCAACCAAATTCGCATCCCCCACTACCACCATCTATTGGACCCTCTTCTAAACCTTATTCTCCACCTCCCACACCTTAGAACACCCCCTCCAAGACCCCCTTACAACCAGGGGTCACTCCCACACTCATCTACCCCCTTTCCCTTCTTCTTTCTTGGTCATTGCAGTTTGCTGTCCAGAGGTTGCAGATGAACCAGCAACTTGCAGCGGCCACCACGACTTCCTCCGGACGAGTTTGAAGACCCAAGAGCCATCGTCGGAAGCATCTACCAGTCTCCTTCGCAACAGAAGTAGTTTCATCTTCTTCCGATCTCTGAGCCATCCAGGAGGTCCATTCTCCCACAACTGCATAGTTCTGCCTCGGCTGAGGACCTGAGCCAGATTAGAAGCTCTGGCACGACGAATCCCGAAGGAATCAGTCCATGAGTTCTTCTTCAAAGTTCTTCATCGCCCAGTCTACTTCCAGAATCAAGAAACAGAACTTCATTCGGCATTCGTGATCCAGAGTTCTCATTTTTCTCCCTCAGCTACGCAGATCTGCTACTCATAGTCTGCACCGACCAGTCACCATTGTTCTGCATTCCCTAGTCTTCTCTGACATCCGTTGCTTCCCCGTTAGTTTTTCTGTGAAGAGGACTCGTCCACGGTTCCAACGACTCTGACGGTGCTCGATTCCGAGTTCGGGAGCTGTCGGGGCATCCTCTGAAACCTGCTGTTGGAAACCAGGAGCTAGCTCTGCAGAGATCTTGATCTGGAGAGAAAGCTTCACCACGACAAACCCCGGAGGAATCAGGCCACGAGCTCTTCTGAAAAGTTCTTCCTCTCCCTATCTACTTTCATAACAAAGAAGCAGAACTCTGTTCGGCATCCGGAAGAAGAAGTTACGAATTTTCTTTCTCAGGAGTGCGACTCTGCTTCCCATAGTCTGCACCGACCCCCACTCACTATTCTGGGTCCCATGATCTTCTCTGGCATCTTTCGACTTCCCTGTCAGTTCTGTTGCAAAGAAGACTTGTCCACGGTTCCAGCGGCGCTGGCGGCACCTGATTTGGAGTTCGGGAGTGGCCGAGGCAACCTCTTCTTCCTGCTGTTAGTAACCAGTTGCTGTCAGTCCGAGAATCAGCGTCCCTGTTCAAGCTCCTGCCCAGGCCAGCAGCGACCCCAGAAGAATTCGTAAAAATTCAGAGGCACTCCAGTTCCAGTAAAAAAGCTTTTCCCGCTGGTCTCTCCCTCAGAAAAATTCCTGATCACATTCTGGAGCCACAGTACCATCTGTCTGTCCACAATTGCCGAGAGAAGGCAGATTCAGCATATTCACTTCATCATCATTTTAGCCCTAGTTTTCCCCACCCCGCTTGGCCGGCTGAAGGCCCCTCCCTGCGTGGAGGTAGTTTTGATTGTAACTATCATCTTCCCTTCCCCACGATCCCCCCCTTGCATGCGGTGTAGTGTTGTAATAGCTTAAACAGGTCAAGCTACCCCGGCGCGGCGTGTGGGGAACCCATGCTTCCCCGCTCGCCCTCGTCTCCGAGCGGGACCGGTTTCTTCAAACCGGTTGAGTAAGTGCTCCAAACTTTGCTCTAATTTGTGCTTGTTCTTTCAATATTAGTTCATAAACTCCGCTGGCCGTGAATGAGAGCCCGATCCTTAAGCTCTTGCGCTATAAGTGATCACCGTAGGAAAAGAGAGAAACCGGTGCCTTTGGCACTTGGTCGGCCCCATTGTCTTGGGCTTCCACATCCATTGGGAATGAAGTCTTGGCCTTGCTGGCCCTCTACCAGCAAGGGTCCAACCCCTCAACCTCACCTTGGCATTGCCAAGTTACCCCGGGCTTGGGTGAGCGACGAGAGAGCGGCGGCCCAAATTGGCCCATTTAGATTGCGAATGTGCTTGCTTGCTTAAGTCCAAGGTCGTGTCACATCAATTGGTATCAGAGCAAGTTCTAGACTTGTCTCTACTAAGTCTTGTCCTAGGGCCATTGCATTTATCACTCGATCATCATGGCCACTTCCTACTTAGCCTACTCGTCTCGCTTGGACCCAATAGATGCCTTTGTGTTTGATGGATCCCACCCTAGTTTATATCTAGAATGGGAAAGCTCCATAAATCACCACTTCGGGAGGTTCACCCTGTCAGGGTCTATGCAAGTCAACTATGCCAAAAGTTTGCTATGGCACCAAGCTAGGAATGAATGGCAAAACATTGTAGGCTTAAGGGAAGTTGGAAGGCAAGAGCCAATCGACTCTTGGGTTGAGATGAGAAATGAACTTAGGAAGATTTATGCCCATATGGACCCTCCTATCACCATAGAGGAAGCCCAAGCTCCCACCAATAAAGAAGAAGAGCCTCAATCTTCCCCCACCCCTCATGGTCCGGATCCTCAAAGGCCATGCACCGTCACACATGGCACCCTCACCATAGATGAGTCCATACTCCAATGGCTCAAGCAATGTCCCACCCTCCCTAGCTCATCACCATTGGGATATAAATCCCAAATTGTTCCCACCCGACCTCCCCATGTCACTTATCAAAACTTCTACTCTGTGGAAGACTTGGGAGACCTTGTGGATTGCCTACATTGGCAAGCCCACTTAACCGGCCTACTAGCCATGGGACCATTGGAGCCTAGCACCGTCAACTTTGTCCACCCATCCATCGGTTCCATCACCTCCCTTTGCACAAGTGGGCATTGTACTAGTGAGATCCTCCTATTTCTCCCCTTGGAGGAAGAACCCATCCCGGTCTACTCCCCACCCCTTGAGATCCCAAGTACCTTGAACGGTCAACCCACTAGAGACCTTGGACCAACTACTTGGGAGGAGGATGACTCACCACCTTGTAAGGACCTTGGGGACATAGAGTTCCTCTCTCTAGGTAGCCCTTACCATGATCCCTTTGACCCATTCCAATGGGAGTACGGATACCCATGTGGCCCAACCACCTTATCCACCACCCACCTTCCCCTACTCCAACCCACCGTGATGGATCAAACCCACCCCTTCCTAGACTCGGGTTACACCTTGGGAGCCATGACCTTGGGCCACATATCCCTAGGTAATAAGGTTATGCCCCACCCCATGATGACTACCTTCTTAGATCCATTCGATCCTTTCCAATGGGAGTCCAAAGATTGTCCCACACCTATACACATGGAAGTCACCTTTGGGAAAAGCACGCATGTGTCTAGGTTTACCATACCCCTTGGCATGAACACTATGTCGGGTCCATTCATTCATATCACCCACATGTCAAGTAGAAAGTATGAGTGGTCCATATTCGGATGTCATGGTCCACCTTCATTCATCATGGGTCTTAAGCATGTCAAAGGCATCTACGGATGTCTGGGTCCCCCTATATTTATCACCAATTTGCATGATAGGGCCACCTACGGGTGCCCCGGCCCACCAAGGTTTATCAAGGTC
The DNA here is from genome assembly GCA_022559845.1 of Amorphophallus konjac. NCBI lineage: Eukaryota > Viridiplantae > Streptophyta > Magnoliopsida > Alismatales > Araceae > Amorphophallus > Amorphophallus konjac. The sequence continues at coordinate 155,951,518 of CM040118.1, read as the reverse complement.
CATATGGCATCATGACATGATAAGTCCATCTATGGTTGTCCAGGTCCACCCATAACCACTAAAAGGACAGCATTCACAAAATTGCATGAAAACCTTTGCAAGCACATTAGCAAGAAAAATGTGACTTATAAAAGGTGAGCCGACTCTCATCGACATCACCAAGAATTCTATGAGGGTGACTTTGTGATGGTAAGGACTGAGAGGCTCTCCCCGGGAGGCATCTCCAAATTGAGGCCACGTGGGGCTGGTCCCTTCCAGGTCCTGAGACGCATTAGTGCAAATGCCTATGAGTTAGATCTCCCCGAGGAATATGGGGTAAGTCCCACATTCAGTGTCACCGACCTAGTGCCATCCAAGGGACCCACGGTGGTACCTAGTGAGGATATTGAGCATATTCCCTCCGTTGAGAGAGCACCCACCCGAGAGGAGAGTCCACCAGCCAAGAGAGCCCAGTGTGAGTGCATTGAACGAATATTGGATGAACAAGTCACTACCACCAGGAGCAAGGTATACAAGCGCTATCTCGGCCGGTGGATGGAACGGTCTCGTTCGGAAGACTTGAGGACAGTACCACTTCTACACCCTCCAAGGAGGGAAGGACACTTACTCGACAGAGTCGAGTTCTCCGCACCCCGGGAGTATGATGGAGACATCACCTCCCATTACATCCGGCATGGTCTAGTTATTTAATTTTGAGTCCTATGTAATTTTTATTTGAGTCATTTGATGTATTTTCCCTTTTATTTGAGTCATGTTACTAGGTCTTGTGTTTATTTCCCTAAGTTTGAGTGTCATTAGGTTGTCTAGTTAGCTATTGGGCCCAATTCATTGGGCTTGGCCCAAGGGCTCCCCCCTACCCCCTCGGTTATTTGTCATTGAGTCATTTGTCAGGGACTTTTGTAGAAATGTGGGTTTCCTATATATAGGAACCCATTCCCCCCATTTCAACTTAATGAATTATTGAATGAAAAACTTACCATTTTGAGAGTTTACACTTCTTATCTAGTGGAGAGATTCCATTTTTGGGGTGAAAAGCCCTAGGGGAGAGATTCCCCACCCTTCCCTCTCTTAATCTCTCTTTTTCACTCCACTTTCTCTCTCCTCAACACCCAAATTCAAATTTTCTTCTCTCTCCTCCCTTCCCAACCACCTCCACTCCCCACCTACCCCATTTAAGCCTCTTCCCATTCCCCACAACCCTCATCAATACTCCACCCCTTCCCAAGACCCCCTCCACCAATCCTCTCCTGACCATCCAACCCCCAACTACCCCTCCCACTTTCCCAAGCACCCTTCCCACTACCCTAAGCACCCCTTCCCTTCCCCAACACAACCCCCCCATTCCCAAGACAAAAAATTAACCCCACCCTTATACCTATTTTTGAATATCCTTTCCCTCTCTCCATTCCAACCAAATTCGCAGCCCCCACTACCACCATCTATTAGACCCTCTTCTAGACCTTATTCTCCACCTCCCACACCTTAGAACACCCCCTCCAAGACCCCCTTACAACCAGGGGTCACTCCCACACTCATCTACCCCCTTTCCCTTCTTCTTTCTTGGTCATTGGAAGCTACTTCGAAGTTACAGTTTGCTGTCCAGAGGTTACAGATGAACCAGGAACTTGCAGCGGCCACCACGACTTCCTCCGGACGAGTTTGAAGACCCAAGATCCATCGTCGGAAGCGTCTACCAGTCGCCTTCGCAACAGAAGTGGTTTCATCTTCTTCCGATCTCTGAGCCATACAGGAGGTCCATTCTCCCACAACTGCGCAGTTCTGCCTCGGCTGAGGACCTGAGCCAGATTAGAAGCTCTGCCACGACGAACCCCGAAGGAATCAGTCCACGAGTTATTCTTCAAAGTTCTTCATCACCCAGTCTAATTCCAGAATCAAGAAATAGAACTTCATTCGGCGTTCGTGATCCAGAGTTCTCATTTTTCTCCCTCAGCTATGCAGATCTGCTACTCATAGTCTGCACCGACTAGTCACCATTGTTCTGCATCCCCTAGTCTTCTCCTACATCTGTTGGCTTCCCCGTCAGTTTTTCTGCGAAGAGGACTCGTCCACGGTTCCAACGACTCTGACAGTGCTCGATTCCGAGTTCGGGAGCTATCGGGGCATCCTCTGTAACCTGCTGTTGGAAACCAGGAGCTAGCTCTGTAGAGATCCTAATCCGGAGAGAAAGCTTCACCACGACAAACCCCGGAGGAATCAGGCCACGAGCTCTTCTGAAAAGTTCTTCCTCTCCCTGTCTACTTTCAGAATCAAGAAGCGGAACTCCGTTCGGCATCCGGAAGCAGAAGTTACGAATTTTATTCCTCAGGCGTGCGACTCTGCTTCCCACAGTCTGCACCGACCCCCACTCACTGTTCTGGGTCCCATAATCTTCTCCGGCATCTTTCGGCTTCCCTGTTAGTTCTGTTGCAAAGAAGACTTGTCCACGGTTCCAGTGGCTCTGGCGGCACCAGATTCGGAGTTCGGGAGCGGCCGAGGCAACCTCTTCTTTCTGCTGTTAGTAACCAGTTCCTGTCAGTCCGAGAACCAGCGTCCCTGTTCAAGCTCCTGCCCAGGCCAGCAGCGACCCCAGAAGAATTCGGCAAACTTCTGAGGAACTCCAGTTCCAATAACAAAGCTTTTCCCACTGGTCTCTCCCTCGGAAAAATTCCTGATCACGTTCTGCAGCCACAGTACCGACTGTCTGTCAACAATTACCGAGAGAAGGCAGATTCAGCATATTCACTTCATCATCGTTTTAGCCCTAGTTTTCCCCACCCCGCTTGGCCGACTGAAGGCCCCTCCCTGCGTGGAGGTAGTTTTAATTGTAACTATCATCTTCCCTTCCCCACGATCCCCCCCTTGCATGGGGTGTAGTGTTGTAATAGCTTAAACAGGTCAAGCTACCCCGACGAGGCGTGTGGGCTACCCACGCTTCCCCGCTCACCCTCGTCTCCGAGCGGGACCGGTTTCTTCAAACCGGTCAAGTAAGTGCTCCAAACTTTGCTCTAATTTGTGCTTGTTCTTTCAATATTAGTTCATAAACTCCGCTGGCCATGAATGAGAGCCCGATCCTTAAGCTCTTGTACTATAAGTGATCACCGTGGGAAAAGAGAGAAACCGGTGCCTTTGGCACTTGGTCGGCCCCATTGTCTTGGGCTTCCACATCCATTGGGAATGAAGTCTTGGCCTTGCTGGCCCTCTACCAGCAAGGGTCCAACCCCTCAACCTCACCTTGGCATTGCCAAGTTACCCCGGGCTTGGGTGAGCGACGAGAGAGCGGCGGCCCAAATTGGCCCATTTAGATTGCGAATGTGCTTGCTTGCTTAAGTCCAAGGTCGTGTCACATCAATAGCAGAGTGCCACCAGTTACCACCCAGGCAGGGGATGCAGCGAGAGTTCCGGGGGTCGAGGATTTCTTTCGGAGCATGTTTCAGGCCATGGCTCAGTAGTTTGGCGGTGATGCTGGCGAGGGTTCATCGTCCAAGGGTGGTCCCAGTAGTGATATGAGGGACTTCTTGCAGTTTCACCCACCCTATTACGATGGCCAGCTGTGGACGTCGAAAAATGTCGATGATGGTCATACGGCATGCACGTCTCGACATTCGAGAGCAAGTCGAAGACGGAAATGCTAAATAAACCTCATGCCTCGCCCGATCAGGATGAGGACTCTCTTGGTGGTCCGCTAGCCGATGAGGGAGCCCCCCGGGCGAAGATACGGCCACAACTCTACAGCCGGCCGTGTCGAGAGCTGAATCGAAGAAGAGTCGGGAACTACGACACAGCCCGACGTGCACCGAAAGTCACGCAAAGTCTGGGACCGAGCCCCAGAGGCTGCAAACGGAATATTACAGAGGCCATACATCGCAACCGGAACATCATGGGAATGCCGACATTCATATAAACGGCCGCGACTTTGAGAAGAATCTGTTTAGTCCTTAAAACAGCACGAAAGGGCCTTAAAATGGCGCGCCTTAAAACGGAGCGCCCCCCTCTTAAAATGGCGCGCCCCTTTCTTGTCATTGGCTACACGGCGCGCTCCCGTGGAAAGGGGCCTCCCTTTTGATGCTTAAAACGGCGCCCCTTTGAATATGGCATCGTTTTAACCCCTAAACCTATTCTCTGAAGCGCTTCCCTGGCGTGCAATCGACCCATCCCGTCATCAATACGGTCCCCTATTTCCTGCGAACAGCACGTCGACGAACTACTTAAAACGGCTAAATGTCTTCTTCGATCCGTTGGGCATCCAACCATGTTCTTCAAATGGAAATTCTCGAGCCCTGCACCGTCGAGCGCTCATTCCGTCAGTCGGCCGCCCATTCCCCTGCAAATGATGAAAGCAACGTGGCCCGCGGTGGATATGCCAGCGGAGGAGGAGGCCATGCCTCTGCCCCTCTCTCGGTCACACTGTAGCCGCGGCGGAGGTGACGTCCACGACAGCGGCATTCGACATGGTGACCCCGACAACGTCAACAACATCAGCAACGAAGGGCCTCCAACCTCTATAAAAGGAGCGCCCAGGCGAAGCTTAAATGGGGTTGGAAGGGTTGGACGACTCTTGGAAGCCTGGAGAGCGTAAGCCTTTTCTTCTGAGAGAAATCCCTTGAAGCCCGAAGCCAGTGTTCCTGTGAGAGCGAAGTGAAGTGAGAAAAGAGAAGGAGAGAGCAGAGAGTGAGGTGAGGGAGATACAGCTCTCCCCTCCCCTTGGTTTCATTTTCTTTCCTCCGATGTATTCTTCCCTTTGGTTCCTTTCTTTAGATGCATGAAGAGCCCATGTATTTGCACCCCCTCGCGGTGAAATGAAAATGATCCTTCGGGAGATACTTTTTTGATATGTCGCATCTTCTTCTCCCCCTTCGGAATACGTTCAGGCTGTAGCCCCTTTTCTACTTGGCCTCCAGTGTTTCTGATCTCCCTCCCCACTTGTTCCCCTTTGAGGGATCATTGCCCGTGAGTCGTGAGAGCTCTTGAAGGCTAGTCCTCGAGCTTTTCCACACTCACACTTGGGTTATCGGACCGCGTGAGGTCTGCATTTGAGGTTCACCCTGGAGCAATCCATTTGGTGTTCTTCTATTTTTCTCTGGCAAGCGTCAGTCCGGGGGAGGTGCTGCCCAAATTTTGCCAAGATCAAGAACATACCAGAACAAACAAACAAGCCATTCTCTCAGGGCCAGAACATCATATGCTTGAAGCCTCTGCATCAAACTGGACTACCCTACACACAAACTCTTCTAACGAAACACTTGAATCATCACGCTAATCCACCTGAATAAAAAATTAAAACACTTAAATCTTCTTTCCATAAACATAATCCATCAATAAGATGAACAACTAATCAATAAATCGACTTGCAGTTTAAAGAAACAAGAAACATAGCATAAAAGGGTTGAAATAAAACCTCTTTGAAGCTGTCCCGGCGTGGCCTAATCCGGCGCGGTCACCCCTCACCGCGCCGATTTAACACAATTCTCGCAACCCCCTCATTTCCTTTGAACGCTAAAACGGCGCGCCCCCATGGGAGCTTCTCTACCATACGTGCCCTTCTGCCTTGTTTAACCATTAAAATGGAGCTTCCCCTTCTTTGCCTTAACCGACGCCCCCCCCCCCCTCATTGGGCCTATTCCGGCGCGCCCCTTGGCCTTCCTTAAACCGGCGCGCCCTTCCCCTTGTAGCATCCTTAACCAGCGCGCCCCCCTTCAATACCACCTAATCCGGCGTGCTTGAAAGGGGGATAATGATTAATCAAATGGGAGAAAAGAATTAAAGTTAATGAATAAAACTAATCAAAAGTTTCTCCCTCTACTATAATCCAAATATTGAACCCCGCGACCTAACCGCGCAGGTCGATCCGCGTGCGAGGGCGCACATTGCCAAGTTTTGGCTTTACACTTAACAACCCGCTCCCCCGGACTGTGTAATGATGCCCCGTGGTATTGGACGTGGACCTCGGGATCCCCGACATGGTCATGATCCGTGCACCTCTTGGGCCGATAGTTCATCAGCTTGGCCCACTTCTTCCGGGATCCGATCCCGCACCCACATGAAACGTGCCGTACCTACGGTAGATATCCGAATGTATTTGTTGTTACCTTCGATGCTTCGAATATGGACTCTCGACCGAACACTAGATGGTCCTTTAGTGACTGATATATATATATATATATACCGGGATCTAATCCCGCACTTGCATTAAATTTGCCGCACTCGCAGCAAGTATTTGTATGGTTTTGAACACTGTTTTGCATACCGATGCGGAGGGTTTAAATCATGTCAACCCAACTTGCATGCTTTAATGAAAAATGATCTTTAGGTCATTTGGCCCCTTCTCTTGGCGATTAATCAGAGGTCTTCCCCTCTCCGAGGGGATGTAATTAACGTCGCGGCCTTTATGGCGCGGCGGGTCTCCAGTCCCGACCCGATACCCACAATCGTCTGATCAATCAGACGGAGTGCACCCCGGGCTTCGGACCACTCCAGTCTTGAATCCCGAACACATTGTCACCTAGGTGACTGGCACGCCCTCGCACTAGATAAACCGATAAAAAGAACACCCCGATATCTTTCACGAACACGAAATCCAGTGCGTTCCACACCAGCCAGATCCTGATGTGGCCAGGAGACGGCTTGATGAGATGGAAAGAGTGTTCAGTTCCATGTGTTGTGCTGAGGAGGACATGGTGATGTTGGCCTATAACCAGTTGTAGGGTATGGCTCGAGATTGGTGGTCTTCAGAGTGGAAGACATCCTTTCAGTCTCGTCCACTTCAGGAGATCGTGTGGAAAGACTTCGTTACTGTCTTCGAGCGTACTTACTGCCCATTATATGTTGGTACACAGAAGATGCATCAGTTCTTGGAGCTGGTTTAGGGCGACATGTCAGTGTTGCAGTACAGGGCTCAGTTTATGGAGTTAGGCCGTTATGCTCCCCATATCATGGAGTATGAGGGAGTGAAGACGGAGCAGTTCATCCAAGAGCTGAGGCACCTTCTGATGGCGAAAGTTGCTACCAATTTGGAGACAGCATCTCGTATGACGGCATCTTTGGAGCTGGATATGCAGAAGGTCCGAGGACAGGGAGGCCAGGGGCAGTCCCAGTTAGGCCGTAGTCAGCACACGGCTACCCAGCAGCAGAGTACTTTTCAGCACGCTATGGGTAGTTCGGGAGCATTGACTACCAGTAGTTGAATGAGGTGACCGTTAAGAACAAGTATCCGTTGCCGCGGATTGATGACTTGTTCGACCAGCTTCAGTCTGCTCGAGTGTTCTCGTGGATTGATTTGTGGTTCGGTTATTATCAGTTGCGGATTCGAGAGTCTGACGTGGAGAAGACTATGTTTAGCTCGAGATATGGGCATTATGAGTTTTTGGTGATGTCGTTTGGGCTCACCAATGCCCCTGCAGCGTTTATGGATTTGATGTAGAGGGTGTTTCATCCTTACTTGGACCAGCTCATGGTCATGTTTGTGGACGACATCCTTGTTTATTCACAGTCTGCAGAGGACCATCTGTACTATTTGAGGGTTGCGTTGCAGACTTTGCGAGATCACTAGTTGTATGCTAAGCTCAACAAGTGTGAGTTTTGGCTTCATGAGGTGCACTTTTTGGGGCACGTGATTTCTGGTGATGGTATTTCTGTGGATCCAGCCAAGGTTGAGGCAGTGATGCAGTGGCCGAGGCCAAGGTCCGTGACGGAGATTAGGAGTTTCTTGGGGTTTGCAAGTTATTATAGGAGGTTTATTCAGGATTTTTTCCGTGTTGCAGCCCCGATGACCAGGCTTACGTGGAAGGATGTGCCGTTTGTCTGGACTGGTGAGTGTGAGTAGAGCTTTATGGAGCTTAGGAGGTTCCTCACCTCAGCACGAGTGTTGGTGTTGCCTTCTGGATCGGGAGGTTTTATGGTGTGTACAAATGCTTCCGGGGTCGGGTTGGGTGCTGTGCTGATGCAGCACGGTAGAGTTGTGGCTTATGCATCTCGGCAGCTGAAGCCACATGAGAAAAACTATCCCACCCATGACCTTGAGTTAGCGGCTATGATCTTCACATTGAAGATTTGGAGGCATTATCTGTACGGTGAGAAATTCGAGGTGTTCATAGACCATCAGAGTTTGAGGTATGTGTTCACTCAGAAGGACCTTAACCTGCGAGGACGGAGCTGTGAGATTCCGTGGTATGCTATATGTCCCAGCTGAAGAGCAGGTGAGGCATGTGGTGTTACTAGAGGCTCATGGGAGTTGGTACACTGTGCACCTGGGTGCGACGAAGATGTATCGGAACTTGAAGAGACAGTTCTGGTAGCCAGGCATAAAGAGAGATATTACCGAGTATGTGGCCAGATGCCTGACCTGTCAGCAGGTGAAGGCGGAGCATCAGTGACTAAGAGGTGCTCTTCAGCCCTTGGAGGTTCCCGCGTGGAAATGGGACCACGTGACTACAGATTTTGTGGTGGGATTGCCGAGGACTCCGAGTGGGCAGGATAGTATTTGGATGCTGGTGGATAGGCTGACGAAGGTGGCTCGGTTGCTACCAATCAAAGTCTGCTGCAGTGTGCCAAAGTTGGCTCATCTCTATGTGGAGCGGATCGTACCGTCGCATGGGATTCCCATTTCCATTGTGTCAGATCAAGATCCGTGTTTCACTTCTGGATTCTGGAGGAGTTTCCAGCGAGCTCTTGGCACGGAATTAGCGTTTAGCTCACCATATCATTCTTAGTCAGATGGTCAGTCGGAGAGGACCATTCAGATGTTAGAGGACATGTTGAGATTCTAGTGCCTGGAATGGCAAGGGAGTTGGATTCACCATCTACCATTGGTGGAGTTTGCCTACAACAACGGCTATCATTCGAGCATTGGGATGGCTCCTTATGAGGCCTTGTACGGGCATCCGTGTCGGACTCCACTTGATTGGTCTGAGGTTGGTGAGCGTGTTGTGACGGGACCGGAGCTGGTGCAGCAGTGCATTGATGTTGTGCATCTGGTCCGTCGGAACATGTTGGCAGTGTAGAGTCGGTAGAAGAGTTATGCCGATCGGAGAAGGCAGCCACTCTGTTTCACGGTCGGTGACCGAGTATTTTTTAGGGTTTCTCCCATGAAGGGAGTGATGTGAATTGGACAGCGTAGGAAGCTGAGTCCCCGCTATGTTGGTCCTTTCCTCATCATGGAGCGCATTGGTGAGATTGCTTATCAGTTGCAGCTACCTCCTGAGTTTGCAGTAGTGCATGACGTGTTCCATGTCACGATATTGAAGAAGTATATGCCCGATATTTCTCATGTATTGGAGGATTCGGTTTGGCCCGAGGTGACTCCCGATCTATCTCTACCAGAGTTGCCTATCTGTATTGAGGATTGGCGAGAGTAGCACCTGCGGAACAAGGTTATCCCTCTGGTTAAGGTAGTGTGGCAGCGGCACTCTGGCGGTGAGGCTTCTTGGGAGCGTGAGGACGAGATGCGTCAGCAGTTCCCTTACATGTTCGAGTGACTTTCCCTTTTCTTTTCTTCCCATGTGCTTCATTTTAAATTTTGAGGATGAAATTTGTTTAAGGGGGGAGGGCTGTAATATCCCGGACCTATCGGATCCTTCTTTTTGGGTCCCAGATCTATTTTCTCAGAGAATTTATTCTCATTTTGCCCGGAATTATCTTTCGGACATTTTTTGGGTTCGGATCCGTGCGTTTCGGATCAGTTTCGGAGGTCCCGGAACGTGTTCCGCGGTTTCCCATATTTTCCCCTGACAGGACCTACGGAACCCCATAGCGGGTAAACCAGGTTGTTCACCTACTTAGGGATTGTACCACGATGATCAGCGTGTTCCAACGATCGCGGCATTATATTTTTCTATTTTTTCATATTTTTCATAAAATCGGGATTTTCTATATAATCCCATCTCTTTTTCTTTCCCCCTTTTTCTTTCTTCTTCTTCTTCCTCCCTTTCTCTCCCGTGAGCGCACACGACTGTGGCCCCCCTCCTCTTCCGGCGACGACCCCAGCGTGCTCCCCTCTGGCTATAGACGGCGGTGGGCGACGACGTGGTGGCGACGGCGGCGGCGTGGTGATCGCGGCGGCGTGCGGTGATCGGTGAGATCGTGGGAGCTCATGAAGGTTTAAGCGGGTTTTTGAAGATCGGCGGTGATCCGCCGTGTTTCGGACGAATCCGAGGTAGGGTGATGGTCCTTAGCTCGATATTTACCTTCCCTATGATTCATAGGCCGAGGCGAGGTCGAGTGTGGGCTATTTTGAGTCGGGAAGGAAAAATCATATTTTGGGGTGTGAGCGCCCGATCTAGCGTTCCAATGCATGTTTTCGTGGTTTGTGGGCATCAAAAGATGCATTGGGGGATTGGGAACAAGTTTCCCTTTTGTTTCCCCTTCACCCAGGGGTGAATGGGGCGTGGAATGGCGAATTTGGGGTTTTCCCGCCGTTCTTGGTTTTCAGGGTCTGTGGCGGCCCTTCCAGTGACCGCCACACCCTTCAGGCGATCCCCGTTCGACCATTTCAGTCTTTCCGTGCGTGGGTTGGGCATGGTGGCCTCACGATGAGCCGCCAGAGCCCAAGTGGTGGCCGAAGGTCCGACCGCTAAGCCCAGTCGGCCAGCGTGGCCTTCGAGATGTTTTAAGCGTTGGTTTTTGACCGTTGGAAGCTTTTTGGGTCTGCGGCCGATGGTACGCCCGCCTCATCCCTGTGGCTGACCTGGGTAGGACCGCCTGTTCTTTCGCAACCCAGAGTGTGGCGGCCTATCGTTGGACTGCTATAGTCCCTGTGGGGGCCCAATTCTGGACTGCTAGCCTCTGTGGTGGCCTAAAGGTAGACCGCCAGAGGTTCATGTCTGACTGGAGTTATGTTTTGCCAATTCGAGTCCTGGGTTAGTGGATCTCGATCCACGTGCTGACCCATGGTCTGACTGATGCTGGGCATCATGTGGGGACAACACGTTAGGGTGTCGTGGGTTCCCGGGAGTTGGTGTTCTCAGCTCGTGTCACCGTGAGTCGGTGTCGGTACGATGAGCGGTCCTTGTACTTTGTCCGGTTTAGACGTTGTTTTCTGTTGACTAGAGAGTCTACTCTTTAGGTGACCCTCCACTAGTCGTAGCCTTCCGACACGCGAGTGGTCCCACTAGGGAGTGGTGGCGAGGCTACCCTGAGAGACGGTTTTTAGACTGGTTTCCGTCAGGCCCCACGTTTGACGCCAGAGTCTGGTTGAGGGGAAAACTAGTCAGAGGGCCAGACCTAGGACGTATGGTCTGTGTATGCACACGTGGTTGGGGGCGGTTGGACCCGCGCTGACGAGTGCGACCCCAACTAGTCACTTGTTCTGTGGTTACTTGTACGGTGTCTCAGTTCCCGCTGGGCCGGAGGGAGACACCCGAGCCGCTGTTTAAGTCATCAGTGGATGCATCCGGCCTTACTTTTAGTGGGTTGGTACTCCTGTCTTTGTGTGGTAGCAACTCTTGGGTTTCTCTCCCATCTTGACGAGTTATCTCAATTTTTGTGCCGTGTGTTCGGTACTAGCCGTAGTGGTAGCTTGCAGTTACTTTCCATGTAGTTTCTCGGTTTGCGAGGTGATCCCTACTGAGCCTTCTGTTTTGAGGCTCATTCCCTACGTGTTTTCCATGTTTCAGGTGAGACGCGGCTTCAGGGGAGCGCTTGCGGGGCTCCACGTGGTTCAGGTGCCCAGGGTTAGTTTCCAGTTGCTAGTTCCAGGGTATGTCCCGTGTAGTTGTACTTTTCTCTTTGGACTGTACTAGTTGTGGACTACTGTTATATTTTAGACTGTTGTTATTATTATGGACCATGTAATTTAATTAATGTCATTAATTGCTTCCTGCTTAATTCATTTAATCAGCATAGCGCTGCAATTATTTTAGATTCTTGTGTATCTCCTCACCTTCTTTTCAACCCTTCCAAGTCTTCGGGCTCGTGGGTGGCGGTTCGAGATTCGGGCTATGGGGCCTTCCCGGTGTTCAGATTTCGGGTTGTTACAGCTTTGTCCTGCACTTTTTGTAAGGGAGTTATGTTTCATGCCCAACGACCGAATGGAGATGCCGAATCTCATGATTCTAATGCCAAGCAACAAAACTCCACGGTTTTCTGGTAATCATCACAAGGAGCTAATTGTTTAGGAATGTCCGCCCATGGTTAGCACCCCGTGTCTAGGGGCAACCGCCCCGATAAAGCCGCATGTTCATAACCGGGCCAAGCCATCCGCCAGGTGGGCCCGCTATCTGAGAAGACACTACAAATCAAGAAGTTTAAAAGTCTAGGTCCGTGCCAGGCGGGTTCGTTTCAAAGAGATTTCCACTAAGAAGAGGCAGCGGCGCAAGTTTAAGGGCCGCGTAGTGCGCACTCAGGGGTCCACTTCTTCCTCTTCCTCTTCCTTTCATTCCTCATTTCTATTGCTCAGCTCCCACCCTTGGATGGTGTATCTTCCTTCGTCCAATCCTACTTCGATCATCTTCTCCTCTCTTCCTGGGTTAGTGAACCCCCGCTTCCCTTTTCCTAGTTTGGAGCCGCCCGATCTTCCACATTTTCATTATTCTAAGTTGCGGCCTATGTTATCTTATCTTCTTGATCGCGGGACTTCTTCTGATTCTCCTCCATGGGTATCTCCGGGGTTTACTCCTCGTACTCTTTTGCCGACCCTGTCGGGTGTTTTTCGTGCCCTTTCCCCGACCATGTCCGGTGTTTACGATTTCCCTTCCCCGACCTTGTCGGGTGTTCATGCATCTTCTTCCCCACCTCCAGCGGCTGATCGCTACTCTCCTTCTCCGACCATGTCGGATGATTCTTATTCTTCTCTTTCTTCTTACTCCTCCTCACCCTTTCGGGGTTCTTGCCCTTTTTCTTGCTATTTTTGAGGCTTTAGTCCACCTTGATCTAAGTTAATCTCCGGTTATTCCGTATCTGGTTCCTTGTTTATCAGGGCCTCAGTGTCTTAACGAGGGAGTTCTAGCCCTCGTCTCTCTTCCTTTTTTATCCCTTCTTCGTCCAGTATGATGTCTGCCACTCCTCTGTGTCGAGGAATCCAATCCTTTGCTCCCCTTTCATCCTTTATCCTGGCAAGCAAGGAAGACAATGCTCGCGCTTCTCAAAGCTCGATGATCGAAATTGCTTCAGGATGCCGATTTCCACACCATGGATTTGCAAAGGTATCTTTTATTTTGTTTTGTGCAAGAACATGTTATCATTGCTATTACTCTGTCATTCCTGCACGCGCTTATAGTGCTGGTTCCTCGATGTGAATGAGTGGCACTAGGCTTTAGTTAGTTTGCTTAGTCAAATGAGTTGCTTCTGCAGCATCTTAGACTGGTGATAACTTAATGCTGGGAGTCTAGTTCTTTCCCCCAATCGTTGAGGGTGACCCCTTTTTTGCATGGATTTTCCACACACTTCACGGAGAGCCATAGTCAATTTTCTGAAGCAACACCATTGCTGCTTTGGCCATACTATGGGTATGCACGAAGGCTTTTTCTCTTCTTTGCTCGGCCAAGTGCAAGGGCAAGAGATCGGCGGATGAGATGACCAACCTAAGCATTCCCCAATACGAGAGAGGTTTCAAATAGGGGCAGTCTTAGAAAACGCAATGAATGAAAAATACCATGAAAAATACCTCTGATCCTAGTAACCGGGCCTACTTCTCCTAAGACAAGAGATGAGATTCGCGTAAAACGGTGAAGGGTAGTGTAGCATCATGTGTGTATCAAAATCAAAAGTGAGTTTTATTTCAATATTTGGCCAATAAGGGCTATGTCAAAATTATATATGAAAATCAATGTAAAAAGACATAAAGCCCCAGCACAACAGGGCTACTCTTTGAGGGGTGATGCCCTGGAAGGAAGTCAAGTCTTGATATTTCCTATCCTGCACAAAGCTTGTCTCCCGATTTTCTTCTATTCCTCGCTCTTAGGCTAGGATGAATCCCAGGTATGGCCTTAGTAGGGGCACCGTTCTTTGGAAGCGGTTGGTTATGGCGAGCCACTCTCAAATACACGCCCTGCTCAAGGGAAACCTTTAACAAGAGGGGGAGGAACACCGACCCTTGGCAAGTAGTTTGAACCTGTCCTTAGCTGCTGCAGATAGTTTTTTTCCAAAAAAAATCAAATATTACCAAAATAAAAAAAAATCAAATATTGTCAAAAAACAAAAAATTTCAAAAAAATTCAAAGATTGTTCAAAATCCAATTAAAAATTAGAAAATTGTCAAAAATCCAAAAATATTTATCTTCTGTTCCTTTTTCTCTTTTGTTTTAATGACAGGTATGATTTGTTTACTAAGTGTGCAGGTCGCAGGTGTTCAAGCTTCCTGGTTCTATCTTATTGCTCTGTCTCCTGTTCATATTTTTCTGATCTGTCCCCTCTTTCTTCAAGCTTGTCCCCCGATCTGTTCCGAAGTTCATGTCCTTCTCATGCTTTGCTTCGCTCAGCTTGTGATCATATCTTCATGAGAGAGGGCTCTTTGCCTCACTGTTGCGAACCCGGCGGTTCTACTTCGTCAGATCTTGGGTTTGATTGAAGAGCATATTTTGTCATTTCCCGTGTTGTCCCCTTGTGGTCATCGTCCGGGTGTTTTATCCCCTAGGGTCATCTCATGCATATTCTAGTTCCGCGTGTTGTCTCGTTCGGCCATATGTTGCATAAGTCCTTGTCCCAGTTGTGGTTGTTTCACATGCGTTATGTCTCCCCTTGGTTGTCTTAGACGTCCTTTTCCTACGTATTTCTGTCCCGCTACATATGGCTTCATTCTGCATGGTGTGTTGTCCCGCCGTGTGCTACCGTGCCCCCCATTTTCTCCGTTCTCATGCTTGTTGTTTGTTTATGTGGTGCTTTGCATGTTTTGCTTGTTCATTCATTCTTCATTATGTTATGTTATTTTTCGTTCATTTGGTCGTTATGTTTTCACTCTATTCATGATTGCTTATTCATGTCGTTGGTTGTCTTATGATAAAAATCCATAAAAATCAGAAAATGAAAATCCAAAAAATGCCGTTTTGCCTGCACAGGTAAGTCAGGTATGGCTCTCTACCCCTTCTCATTATTGCATTACTATATGGTATCTATATTATATTATCTCGAGAACCGACTGGTCATTCACGTGTTCCAGGATCTAACGTTCCCCTATAACAAAAATGATGATGATCTAGGTTCACGTGTTTAATCATCGGATAGGCCGTAAGGTTGGGAGGATTGGGGGACGACGGTTCTATCTTGCATGCTGTGGTTGCAGATAGTGTCCTGACCCTAGTCGTTCCAGTCTAGCAATATTATTCTCGAGTATTTTTTATTTTTTATGACTTTCTTTGCATTTGTTTTAATGATTTCTTTTATTTTAGCCCAGCATGCATCATACGTATCTTTTGAGCATTCACGACCCATGGTCTGTCTGAAAATGTGTCATTTATGATGGATGATTGTGCGTTCATGGTTTCGAGTAGGAGGAAATATTTCACTCAGAGTTGGAAGGTTTTCACTAGTCTGTTCACCTGGTTTGGTTGACTGAAGGTCCCCGTCTGGAGTTTTAGTATGTTTCTTTACTTTTCACTGCTTGCTCCGGTCCCCTCATTGGTCCGAGGGATTGTGTCCCCCATGAGGTTGATCGTGTGTTTTCCTTTTCGTTTAGTTAGTTTCTCTAGACTGGTGTCGTTTTGGTCCGATCGTTCCTTGTGTTTGGTTCAGAGTTTTCAGGAAATTTCCTATCGCTTGTTGGCAATGGAACGGGTGTCTTTTACCTTAACACTCGCTTTTCAGTTCGTTTCGCGTCATTTTTCGCTTCATCTCCATGTTCTATTTCGCTTTCGCTTCACCTCCGCTCGGTCCCCTGCAAAGAGGACGTTACAGAGGGGCAACTATTGACACCCATTTTTTTACCTATGAGTTGGGTCATTACTCTTACCACCATTTGTTGATGCCTTGAGTTGTCCATTACTCATTGGGTGATTTCCATGCACATCTTTGGGCTTATTCTATGGATATCTCCCTCCCTAATTAGGTCTGTTCTCGAATTCGGGCTTAATGGGCCTTGATTTTGCTTGGTTTTGGGGGTAAATAGGCTCGTTTATCCCATTTTATTAATTTCTAACGTCCAGACTGTACACGGTCTAGCGATGGGCCATTCAGTGGTTGGGCGGTCTATTTGGAACCGTTTATAAGCTCATAATAATTTATTGGATATTTTTTTGATTTTATGAATTTCCACCGACAAACCTTTGCACGGTCTTAGTGCAGCCGTTTACTGCCATTGAACGGTGTATCTTTAGACCGTTCATATCCCAGAGTCCTAAACAAGTGGGTTTTTCAGATAATTATTTATTTATCCTATTTTTCTCAATTTATCACCGCCACGTTTTACATGGCCTATCATTAGACCATTCCATCATTGAGTGGTCTATCGTTACACCGTCCTATCCGAAAGAGTCCAGCGCCGTGATAGCCGGTCAGTTCGGTGGGTAATTGGATAATTTCCTATTTTATTTGTTTATCACCGACAGCATTAGACGGTCTAGCAATGGACCGTGTACATGACTGAGCGGCCTATCGCGCGACTGTGTAAAGGCCCGAGATCTATGGATTGTTTGGTTTTTCTCTCTCCATCCGTGGTTAAACCCCTAACTCCTCCCACCCATTTCTCCGCGGTTTCTCCACCAAATGGGGTGCCATTTGATCCTGGTGGAAGATTAGAGTATTATCAACGGATTTTGTTTAATAATCTCAGATTAATATCCAGTGGAAAACCCAATTTCGGGGTTGGACTTTCAGGGTCTATAAATAGAACCCCTAGTCCAGGCTTGAAAGGGGGGGGAGATCCAACGTCGACGTCGAAGCTCTGTCGAATTGTTGAGCGAGCTGTAGCTAGGGAGGGAGGCTTTCTACATCCTTTTAAGCCTCCGGTTTAAGGGAGTAGTCATTTCGTTTTGTGTTTGGTCTAGGCTCTTAGTTATCTTTTCATCCATTGCATGCTTCTTTTCATTACCTTTTCATCAACATTTTCCACTGTTTCACATCATTTTCACACCCTCCTATCGTTTTCACGCCCTACAGGGGTTTAAAAACCACCCCAGGTATCGCCCATTCCATGCCATTATGTTGATTTTCCGTTCTATTTTATAGTTGCTACACATTTCAGGGCTAATTTGGGTTTTGTTTGCTTGTTGTCTACGTTGTTGCGCAGGTCAGCATCAGCACAGCACGAGGCCCATCCCCTCTGGCCAGACGGAAGGGGTGGAGGATCAAGTCCTACATCTTGGAGTTTGGCAGCATCACACGGTCTTCATCCATCCGTCTACAAGGATACACGGCCCATATCGGACCGTGCAATGCCTTCCGGCGGCCTTCCGTAGACCGTGTTGTCGCTAGTCCAGTCTTCATCCCGCTTCCTTCTCCAACGTTGGAGTGGCCTATCGAGCGGCTGTGCAATCCACTGAGCGGTTCTTCCAGGACCATCTACCACTGCCAGCGTTGCACTTTGGGCGAGTGTCTTCTCCCTTTCAAAGGTGCGTAGTACTCTTCGGTACCCCATGTCTTGGTGGCAATCACGATCACACACACACCTCTCCATCCTTTCTTTCCTTTATTTTGATTGTCTTTATATCTTGACTTAGAAAGGTGAAGGTAAGAGGGAGGAAGAAATACACATCTACAATGTGCAGGCTTACAATATATGCACCGACCTATATGCTGACCTTATATGTAGACACGCATAATATGCACTGACCTATATGCTGACCGATCAGAATATGCACGGACCTGATATGCAGTCCTTAGATGCAGACTCACAAGGTATGCACCGACCTATATGCACAGAGGAAATGCGCACCAACCTTAATGTGCTCTTGAATGATTATGCAACAACTTGTGTTCTGATACTAAGACACAAAATAGATTTGATTGAGGTATTTATACATTTCAGTCTTAACATGATTCATAGAATGTCATTATCAAAACTAGGGTTCCAACAATCTCCCCCTTTTTGATGATGACAACTATGAGTCATGTATGATTAAAAAAGAAGAATAATGAATTTAACAACCATTTTTCACACAATCATTCAACTAAGCAATCAATCAAGTGAGATCACAATTTTTCAATGGCATTCATTGTTTTTCATTTTATTTAACCAAGATTCATTGACTGACATGCATGGCAATGACATTCAAGACAAATATGCAATACTGACATTTCTGTGTACATTAAGAAAAGGTAAATTGATGTTTGATTGAGTATCTCATCACACAAGAGCTTTAGACACAGAACTTCATCTCCCAGCATCTCCCCCACCCCAGACTAAGAAATGTCATACATGACTATCAAAAATTCTCCCCCTTTGTCATTATCAAAAAAAATTAGAGAGGTGATCTCTTAGATATTTGCATGACATGTTCTACTAGAGCTGGCACCTCTTGAGCTCCCCCTCCTTCTGCGTGGTATGCTGCTAGAACTGCCCCTCAGAGGTATTGCCTATGGAAATGGTATTCATTCTACTTTAGTACCGAGAGCTACAAATTTGGCCATCACTTTTTGGTCATTTTGCTGCACTAGGGCATGAAGCTCTTTGACATTAGATGTCATGTCTACAAACCAGTTCTGCATCATACTGCACATGTTTTCAAGTTGGGAAGTCTGCTGGTTGTGAATATCAGCCATAAATGTGGAAGCGCTAGTGGCCTGTTCGGTGACAATATTTTTGAAACTATTAGCTAACTGTTGAACTTGTACATGAACTATATTCAGTTTATCATAGGTGTTTCCAAGTTGTATAATACTTCCATGTACTTCACAAGATATAGTATCAATTCTCCGATTTAGAGCCTGCTGGTCTTGTCTGAGCAAGTTCACCTGAAGTTTTCCATGTTCTAGCTCTATCTTGATATCATAAGAATGGACAAGAGTCTGAGTAAGTTTTGTATAAGATGTAGTGTGAGTGCTTTGCAGTTTACCCAAATTTCTCCTACCTTCTGACATACTACCAGTAAGGAGTCCAAAACACCATGCAATTTCATATCAGACTTGTGCTTATCATGTAGGGTCAAATGAGTCCTGGACGGTATCCTCTAATACCAAGAGTAAGGACCAAGGCTCGGATTCAGAAGGGGGGTTGAATGAATCCCTTAAACATTTTGCCCAATAAAAAATTAACTGTAACAATCAGAGATGTGAAATTAAAACAAACTAGGTTCTACCATGTCTGAAGGACAGTGAGCCTCTCAATCAAATAGAAAATGTGCAACCAACAAGCTCACTGGACATAGAGAGATAGATCGTGCCTAAGCATTCAACTAACGGAATAAGACAACCAAACCACAATAGACAAGGGAATTTTTAGGTGGTTCGATCCGCAGACCTACATCTACCCCACACTCAAATCAGAGTGTGGCTTCCGCTGATACACAGCTTAAACCGTTGGGCCTCACAGTTTGCCTACAACAGCTGAGCGCCACAGTTTGCTTCCGCTGGATAATACAGCTTAGCCATCCGCTGCCTAACAGCTTGACTCGCTGGGCAATACAGCTTAGCCTACAAGAGGAATCCTCCTATGAAACCGCTGAGTGTCACAGCTTGCTCTACTGACTAACAGCTTGAAATAAAGGATGAAAAAGAAAAACAAGACATAAGAAATCACAGCGACTGAAAGCTGAAAATCGTAAACCAACTGAAGCTCTCACAGGAGCTGACTGGCCTGGATTTGATCCAAGGTCCAGTGGAACTAACCTTCAGTAAAGTCTTCTATCTTCTTATCCTCAAGCTCTCTCACTCTTCCTTCCTTTTCTTCTTTCTCAAACTCTTACTGCTATTGTCTCTCCAATTCTTCTCACAAGCTCTTTTGCACTCAGAATCTTCTGCTCTCTTTTTCTTCTTCTTCAGCTATACTCTTGTTCTACTCTTCTTCTCTTCTCAAATCTCCACTCAGATATCTTCGATTCAGCATTATCTATTTGTTCACAGAAGAGAGGTCTTAAATATCTTCAGTCAGGGACCCACGGGCTCACACACGGGGCGTGTGGAGGGAACACACCTGCCAAGAAACCTCTGAAAACCCTTACCCACGTGTCAGAATCTGAGAAATGTAGCTTTCCACGTGGCAGCTATTTTCAGGGACGATCCACCTTGGATCACATGCCCTCCTTAACGATCATGAGTAGTTGTCCTATTAGTCCATCAAGACATAAGATTGTCAGGCATTTATGAAGAATGTATAGACTTGATGAGGCATTAAGGCAAACATGCATAAACTCACTATGTCATATGTACACACATGCACGGACCTAACGTTCACACAGTAAACTTATGCACAGACTACATGTGAGTGTAATCAAGGAGTGCACCGAGTTGGTGTGGACAAAATACAGACTCTGTTATGCATCATGCGAGATATGCACAGACATAGACTCGAGACCCATAAACCTCTTATGCACAGACTTGCCAAAGTAGTGTGCACAGACTTTCATGCTTGCAGCCATGAGAGTTGCATAGACGTGAAGAAGCTCGACTCAAAATATGCACAAGACACACTGTGAAGATGCACAGATGGAAAGTGCCTTGGACAAGATATGCACTGACTACAACTCTTTCGACTCATGACAAGCACAGACCTGAATAAGTGCGCTAACGTGCATTGCACCGACTTGAAACATGAGCTGAGCTAACTTTTGAGGAGTGCACCGACTTCAACTTGATTGCGTCCAACGGTGAGAGTTGCACCGACACGGCTACAAGGAGATGCACATGCATAGAGCATATGTGCACCGACACAGCTAAGTGTAGAGTAAATCATGCACAGACTTAGTTGAGATACAAGCAGAGGTGCATGGGCTAGCATAGTGCACAAAGAGGATGTGCGCCGGCTTAGACAATGGTTGCAATAGAAGTTGCACGGACTTATTGTGTGCAAAGATGGGAAAATGCAATGACCTAGTATTTCCTTAGACTTAAACATGCACAAACTTCTATACCATACTTGCACAGCACAAACTCATTCTGACTGACTTAGACTTAGCACCGACTAACACAGCCTTGCAGAGAGAAACAAATGCACTAACTCAGACATTATGAACTCAACATAGATGAATGCACCGACCTATTCCCAACTGACATAAAACGAAGCACAAACCTTGGAGACATACGAGCAGATATGCACAAGCTAGCACAGAGCATAGAGAAGATGTGCACCGACCGTGTGGTGACACATGACAATGATGTACTGACTTATATGCTCACAGCAACTAGTTTTGTACAGACCTGTGTGCTTGCAGCAACGAGAGTTGCACAGACTTGGTTAGCACAAGGTAGACTTGCACCGACTGTGAGAATGCATGAAATGCAACTTGCACTGAGTTCGGTCTCGCACAAGCCAAATGTGCACCGACTTTAACGTGCATGCTTCAGTCAAGTGCACAGACTTCGACTGCGTGTGCTACAGTTCATTGCACCGACTTGCATCTGCCAAGACAGTGTGCATGGACTTGAATACACAAACCTAGATGCACATGAATAGTGACGTGCACTGACTTTGAACATATACACTAGCCTAATAAGTAATAGCAGCAAGCAATCCTATTAGTGCAGCATCATTCAATATTTCATATGCAGACACAGTGTGACTTATAGTGTTTGCTATCATCAAAATCACAGGGGCACAATAATCTCCCCCTTTTTGATGATGGCAACACTATGAGTCACACTGACTCATGTCACAGTATTCTCCCCCTTTGACTTCAGCAAAAAAAAAATAGTTTGAGAGAGAGAAATAAACATGCATTAAATGATTTATTCAGAATCTCCCCCTTTGACACATTATTAAGGCATAGAAGAACTATACTCCCCCTGGATAAATGAAGGTAATCATCAAACACAGGGATAGATAAACAACCAAGCACCAATCAATAGCGGATTGCAAGCAAACATGAAGAACACTAAGGTACAACCTTCTCCCCCATTGATATAGATAAAATGGACTAAAACTGATAGACAGGTCGAATAAAGGAAGCCTTCTCCCCCTGAACATGTGATACCAATTGTTATGAGACCAGTTGTCATGAAATAAGGGAATTCAGGCAAATGATACCAATTGTTATGATCTGTAAACATCGCAAGCACAGCCAAGAGGGATTATCAAAGATAAATCTGATACCAAGAATGGAGAAAAATGTGGACTGGATTGCCAATGAAAAGATGAGATAGAAAGATTTTTAATAGGCTACCAAATTCATAAATCTTGATAAGTGAATTTCAGACTCTTCTATTATAAGAGATTATGAATGAGTCTAAACTTACCAGCATGATTTAAGAATGATCTATACAAAGTTTATCAAGAAAAATCAATACTCATATCTGAAACACTTTTTAATAGAAATGAACCAAATACACATATGACATTCTTGTTTAACCTCCCTCTATCTTACTCATTTAGATTCAATGACTCCCTTGGAAGTTACACTAGATAGTATTGAGATTAAACAAACATGAGTGTATATGAATTATCTTTGATTACACTTATTTTTCAGAATTTTTCTTTTGATCAGCACTTATTTTTCCTGAGCAAATTTGGTTAAATCAACACCTTTTTATATGAGGTACAACACGTCTCAAGTGTAGTGACCCAGTTACTCAGTGTGATAGCCTTATTGCTTCTCAATAAGAGAACAGAGTTAGAAATTTGGAGTGTCTTTTTGCATAAGGAGACACCTTGATCAGAGGTCAGAATCCCAAGTTACTCAACACTGCCATGCCATTGCTCTGCCAGATTTTCAATCATTTTTATGGCAGAGATAACTATGGCACTTCATGACTTGGGTTTGTTCTATTTCTTTGATAGAGAACCCAGTTTCCCTGTGACCAAAGTCATTGCTCTTACTTTATTTTTTTTATTTAAGCCGAGACCAGGGAAAACATTGGGAGATTGCACAATTTGTGCTACATCTACCAATGATTTACGGCCCTAATTTTATTTATATCAATATGGACATTTACAAAAGAACCACGGGACATACCCCTGCAGCTGTAACAAGAAAGGATCAAACAAAAGTAGAGACAGTATGTGCTAACTCCTCCAGCTAGGGAGACATGCAGCATCAACAATGGCACAACCCCGGGTTTTCCTTGGGAGGTCTTTCCAGCTTCTGAAATCTTTGTTGGATCGGGCGGAGCAAGCTAAAGATGCCAAAGCATCCGCAACAGTGTTCCCTTCTCTGTATATATGTTGAATGTTCCACCTATTTCTATTAATAAACTCAGTGATTTCATCCCACCATTTCCAAATTCTCCAAGGGAGGGGCATTAGACTGAATCATAGTTACAAGAGAATTAGAATCTGAGTAAATAACAGCACCAGTGAGCCCACTCTTCACCAATTTCTCAACCCATCAAGTAATGCTCTAGCTTCAGCTACCATGTTGCTTCCCACACCATAGTAGTAGGAGAAGCCATAGATAACTTGAACTCTGCTGTTCCTTATACAACCACCTCCGCCAGCATGACCCGGGTTACCTTTTGCTGCCCCGTCCACATTTAAATCATATCCAGTTGGGGGGCAGAGCCAACGAATGATCCTAGAAGGTTTCTCTTTGATATAGTAATCAAACCTGAATTGTTCCAGAACACCTCTTTCCCTTGCTGGTGGAGTCTTGCTGAAGCTGGCCTTGTTCAATGAGTTCTCAATCTACCTTAGGATCCTTTGCTGCATCACTTTGACAGAAGTACCCTTATCCTCATACTTTAATTTGCAGCGAACCTTCCATATCTCCCATAATATGTAGACCATGGAGAGGATGGCTGCATGTCCATACGGGGATTTATTGTCGGTGTGCATAAAACATCCCAGTAAACCTGAATTTGCTCTTACTTTATTTTCTTTCAAATATTTTCAGATTTTTCAGGCAATGCTTAGTACACTGAAATGTTTAAGTGTTGTGTCCCTATGGTCATTTGAGTCATCCTGTGGTCACTTGGGTCATTCGACATCATCCTATGGTCATATGAGTTCTGTGGTATTCTTGGTTTTGATAATGGCTAAACACTATTAGTCATTGATATTTTCCACTCTCATGTGACTGACACACGTGATGTTTTGTTCATGACAGATACGCCATTAAATGGACAAGGAATTCAGTGGGAATGGCAAAGGTGAAAGCTCAATGTTGCGCCCTCGCACGCGGATCGACCTGCGTGGTCAGGTCGCGGGGATCGACCTGCTCGGTCAGGTTGCGGGGGTCAAGGGGGCAGTGCCCCTTGCGGGGGTTTCCGGGGGCGGAGCCCCCTGAACAAAATTCTGATTATAGGAGCGATATAATCAACAGAAATCTTCAAGACAGTCAAGGGTGATGCCACAGACATGAACGGGCTGCTAAAGAAGTCAAGCGACGGAGCTAAGAAGGTTAACGGACCGACCCTGGCAAGCCCAGGTTCTGCCTAGCTGGCGGTCGACCTCCATCACAAGGGCGGTCGACCGCCCCAGCCAGCATCCGCCAGTCTGCATGTCTTTCAATAGCGGTCGACCGCCATCCAGCAGCGGTTGACCGAAAATCCCAGGGACCATCCGGTTGCAAGTTTCTCAGTAGCGGTCGACCGCCAGAAGCTGTAGGTCGACCGCCAGCCCCGATGCAGCCATGTTTGACTTCGATTTCCACCTCGTGGCCAGCCCCTTTCCATAGATTTGTTTAATCAAAACTCACCTAATCTCCCATTATTTGTGGATCTGGTCTGGGGGATGTCCAAGGACCATTCAAAGTCTATAAAACCAACATATGAGGGGTTAGAAACCCTAATGCTTCATTTGGATCAAAGGAGATCAAGGGAGGCTAGAGGAGGAGATTCGCAGGTACTATAGCACCTCCGTGAACAGTACTTCGGGTTGGAGTTCTTCATCCATCCAAGGTGATTCAAGCCAAGATCTGAAGCCATCAACCTCCAAGCAAGAGTAGAAGCAAGCAAGGCTATCAAGGTGATCCAAGGAAGCTGATTTCATAAGGTTTTCAAGGAAGATCAAAGCTACATCCATAGTCCTCTTCATCAACTAAAGGAAGATCATCTCTCAAGGAAGAAGACACCATTGAAGCATCCAACTCAAGCTCCAGCAATCTCAGACAAGATTTTTCTTCTTAAGCATATTCTATATCTTGTTTGATGATTGAGTGTTTTCATATTTGTTCTTTTTCATTTCATACAAACGATTGAAACTGAAGATCGTCCCTACCGGTGGTTAGTAGGAAGGCAATCGGAAGTTGTCCGATCTGCGGTGTTGACGTCCCTACCTGTGGTTAGTAGGAAGGCAAGCGGAGGTCTTTCCGATTTGCGATTCAGTGCGTGGCACTAGTGGAGACTCACCGGATTTGGTGAGGGGTGGACGTAGGACTAGGGATTCAGTCCGAACCACCTTAAAATATTGTGTGTTGTGGTTTGTTTATGTGATTGCTCATGCTAGATGCTTGCTTAGGTTCGAATCGATATATTGGATTACTCATCGTGCCAAGTGAATCATAGTGTTCTTCGATAAGCTAGTTATATTCCGATGCAATTTATCTTATCTAGCTATATAGAGGGTTGCATTGTGAAAAGAGGGGCAGATCTATTCACCCCTCCCCTCTAGATCTGCTGTCCACTACACAACAAGTGGTATCAGAGCCTAATCTCTCATTATGGGGTCCAATGACCTTGAGGGAATTGGTGGATCAGCGTCCAAGGGTTTTCTGCCAGAAGGACATTCTGTGAACAGGCCTCCTTATTTTACTGGATCTAATTATCCCTATTGGAAACATCGTATGCAGGTGTTCATTCGCACCCAAGACTACGAACTTTGGCGAGTGATCAGCAAAGGTCAGTATGAGCTGTCGGATGATGAGGACTTGTGGACCAAAGAACAGATAAGGCAATCCACTGTCAACTGGAGTGCTAAACATATCATGCAATGCTCACTCCATCCAGTTGAATTCTCAAGAGTGGCTACCTGCGCATCTGCAAAACTAATGTGGGACAAGCTAGAGGTAATCTACGAAGGAACCTCTCAGGTACGAGAAACAAAAGCCAACATTTTAGTTTCTGAATATGAAATATTCCGCATGAAGCCTAATGAGTCAATTCAAGATATGTATGTCCAATTAACTGTGCTTACTAATTAGTTTAACTGATTTGGGAAAGAAATATTCAGAGCAAGAAATTGTAAGAAAAATTCTCAGATCGTTAACTCCAGCATAGCACACGAAGGCGACCGTTGTTGAAGAATCCAGAGATCTCGCAGCGACTAAGGTAGACGAACTCATTGGGTCATTGATGACCTATGAGATCAACCTTAAGAACAAAGAGGCTGAGGCACCTAAGAAGAAGTCCCTAGCTCTTAAAGCAGGACCCAGCGGTCATGGCACTTCTGATGAAGGTGAGGATTCGGCAAGTGAGCGAGATGAGGATGACGTAGCCATGGTCACACGTAAGTTCAAGAAATTCCTGAGAAAGGAAGGTAAGAGCTTCATGAGAGGAAGGTCAAAGGTAAGAAATAGTTTCAAATCTAATTCTGAAAATTCTAAGAAATCTGATAAAATAATTTGCTATTCTTACAATAAAACAGGACATTTCAAGAATGATTGTCCCGACAGATTCAGAAAATCTGACAAATGGAAGGGCAAGAAGAAGAACAAGGCCATGGTGTCCACATGGAGCGATGAAGAGGAAAGTGATGACGGAACTAGCTCTTCGGATAAATAAAAAGAAGATATCTGCCTCATGGCCAAAGGTGACGAAGAAACTGAGGTAAGTTCTCCATTTGAAGATTATACAATTGATGATTGGGAGGAAGCATATATACAACTCATGGAAAAATATGAAATGTACAAAAAGGAGAATAAATCATTGAAAAATAAAATTAACTCATTTGTGCATGATCTTGAAATAAATGTCAAGAATGCTTCACTTGAAACTGAAATTGAGGATCTTAAGAAAATGATCGAGGATTTGGAAGAGGGAAGAAAAGAAATGGCTGACTTAGAAACTGAAAATAAAAATTTGAGAAATGAGATTGATAGCATCAAGCTAAAAATGCAAAGCTATGAAAAGCACAGCAAATTGAGTAATGAGAAGTATGAAGCCGTCAAACATGTCAACACTCAACTCTTGCAAAACATTGAAAACCTACAAAAAGAGTTAAAGGATAAACAACAATCCTTAGAAAAATTTATGGATGGAAGAGAAAATCTAGATGCACCGCTAGGTACCATAATGAACTTCAACAAGGAAGGGTTAGGTTTTGAACCTACAAACAAAAGGCCAATTGGGTTAAAAAATGTCACATTTGTTTCATCTTCCGAAGCCTCCACCTCAAACACAACTCCCACACAAAATTAGCAAAAACAAAAGAAGAAAGGAAAAGAAAAGGTTGAAGAAGAAGCCACTGAAATTCCCAAAAAGATTGTTCAAAAGCCTAAGAAAAGTCAACCTTCCCCACAACACATGTCGACACCACATTGGCCATCAAACATTCATACCGCCAAACAATTTCACACAGGTCGACACTTCCATAGGTTGACACCACCATATTTTGGGGGTAATTGTGATTTTTCTATGCATCAATTTCCTAGGTGGCAAAATAATTATTTTCAATCAAAAACCAACTAGTGGCCACAATGGGTTAAGAAGCAAACTTCATCAAACTTCCACAAACTCCAACCAAGAGCCTCCAAACAGAAAATGAATGTCAAGATTGAAAAGAAAAATCAAATCCCTGATCTAAGCAAACAAAACATGAATGTTAGGAAGGTTTGGATTCCAAAAGAAATGGTTTCATATTTTGAAAATCTGAAGAGTTTGATGGGACCCAAATTTGGTTGGGTTCCAAACACAATTGCTTAATTACTTGTGCAGGAGTGTCTTGCAGCCATGCATAATAGGTGGTACCTTGATAGTGGCTGTTCTAGACATATGACTGGAGACAAATCAAAATTCTGTCTCTTGCAGGAAAAGGAAGGAGGATACGTCAGATTTGGAGGGAACAACAAGAGAAAAATCATTGGAACAGGTAATGTAGGTAAGAATCTCTCCAACTCCATTTGTAACGTGCTGCTAGTTGAAGGTTTGAAATACAACCTACTTAGTATAAGTCAATTGTGTGATAAAGGTCATAAAGTGCTGTTTGACTCTCATGAATGTAGAATCCTTGACCAAAATCTGACAAGGTAAAATTTTCTGGTAAGAGAGTCAACAATGTTTACATCATTGACTTAGATGATCCTGCCCATTTAAATCTTTATCTTGCTGCACCAAAATCTGAACTTGCATGGTTATGGCATCGTAGACTAGGACATGCTAGCTACAATGTCTTACATAAACTGTTAAAACATTCAATGGTGAATGGGTTGCCTGAACTCTCTTTTAAACAAGAAAATAAGTTGTGTGATGTATGTGCCCTAGGTAAACAAACAAGAAAATCTTTCAAAGGAAGATATGAAAATACATCATCCAAACCACTCGAGCTAATTCATATGGACCTGTTTGGCCCAACCAGAACTGCTAGCTTAAGTGGTAGAAAATATGGATATGTCTTGGTGGATGACTTTTCTAGGTTCACATGGGTTTTCTTTCTCACACATAAAAATGATGCTTTTGATGAGTTTCAAGCACTCTACATGAAGATAAAGCAGGACGGTGAGTTTAAAATTTTCAAGATCCAATCTGATCATGGTGGTGAATTTGAAAAATGCTAACTTCTATAATCTTTGCAGGGCTGAAGGTATTTCACACCGATTTTCTTCACCAAGAACGCCGGAGCAAAATGGTGTAGTTGAAAGGAGAAACCGAACACTTGTAGAGATGACAAGAACCATGCTTGCTGAACGGCAACTTCCAAGGAGATTTTGGGATGAAGCGGTAAACTCGGCATGTTATATTATCAACCGCTCTATGGTAAGGCCACACACCAAAAAGACTCCTTATGAGTTACTGAAAGGTAAAAAACCTTCCCTCACACACATGAAAGTATTTGGGTCAAAATACTTCATCCACAACAATGACAAAAGAGACTTAGATAAATTCGAGCCCAAAAGTGATGAACGTATATTCCTTGGATATTCTGATAGATCTAGGGCTTATATAATTTATAACATTAAGAGTCAAATTGTGGAAGAATCACCCCATGTTTCCTTTGATGAATATCATGATGATTCCAACAATGATAACTCTTGCAAGAAAAATGATGAAGATGGGGAATTCCTAAGCATGAAGGATAAGAGTGATCCTCCACAAGAAGAAATAAAAGAAGATGGTGACCGAGCTGAATCAAGCAACGCAAGGAATCAAGCTCCAAGAGAAGGTAATGATGCTACAAACATTAGAATTCTTAAGGATCATCATTTAGAAAATGTCATTGGTAGCTTGAATGACCTACCCAGAATAAGGTCACATTTTAAGATCGTGAAAGAATTAGATCAACTTGCTCTTGTCTCTCAGCATGAACCCAAAAACATTGATGAAACATTAAAAGATGAAAACTGGATAAATTCAATGCAAGACAAGTTAAACTAGTTTGCAAGAAACAAAGTTTGGCATTTTGTTCCTAGACCTTCATCACATTCTATCATAGGCACTAAATGGGTCTTTAGGAACAAACTCAGTAAGGATGGCAAGATAATAAGAAATAAGGCTAGATTGGTGGCTCAAGGGTATAATCAAGAGTTTGGGGTAGACTTTGATGAATCTTATGCCCCAGTTGCTAGACTTGAAGCTATCAGAATTTTACTTGCCTTTACATGCTCCCTTAGAATAAAGCTGTACCAAATAGATGTGAAAAGTGCTTTCTTGAATGGCTTGATCAAAGAAGAAGTCTATGTTGAGAAGCCCCCTGGATTTGAGAATTCTAACAATGCAGATTTTATATACAAACTAGACAGGGCACTTTATGGACTTAAGCAAGCACCAAGAGCTTGGTATGAGAGACTAAGCTCGTTCCTCATTGAAAAAGGGTACACACGAGGTAAGGTAGATCAAACACTTTTCACCAAGAAGCAAGGTAAGAACATCTTGATTGTTCAAATTTATGTTGATGATATTGTGTTTGGTCCTACTAAATTTGATATGTGTGAGGAATATGTAAACCTCATGACTAGCGAATTTGAGATGAGCCTAATGGGAGAACTCCAATTCTTTCTCGGTTTGCAGGTCAACCAAGGACAAGATGGTTGCTTCATAAGTCAAGCCAAATACATCAAGGAGCTGCTGAAAATATTTGACATGGCAAATAGAAAAATCATTGCAACTCCTATGAGCACCTCAACTTCACTAGATTCAGATGAAAATGATAAATTGTTGGATGCAAAGGTCTATAGAGGTATGATTGGTTCTTTTCTTTATTTGACTGCATCCCGACCAGATATCCAGTTTAGTGTATGCCTTTGTGCTAGATTTCAAGCTAGTCCTAGAGAATCCCATTTGACTGCCGTCAAACGTATCCTTAGATATCTTACTGGCACTCAAGATTTGGGATTGTGGTATCCGTCATCATGTGATTTATCTCTTATATCTTATTCTGATGCGGACTACGCTGGATTCAAGCTGGATCGTAAGAGTACTAGTGGCTATTGTCAATTTCTAGACGGGTGTTTAGTTTCTTGGGCCTCCAAGAAATAACACTCGATTGCCCTCTCAACCGCAGAGGTAGAATATGTTACTGCGGGGACCTGTGGCACTCAAGTGTTGTGGATTAAACACCAACTCCAAAACTACTTAGTATATCTTGGTTGTGTCCCGATTCTATGTGATAACACTAGTACTATCAACCTTGTAAAAAATCCAGTCCAGCACTCTAGGACTAAGCATATTGAGATTAGGCATCACTTCATTAGAGATGAGGTCGGTAAGAAAAATTTTGAACTGCATTTTGTTGATACTCCAAATCAAATTGCTGATATTTTCACCAAGCCCTTGTGTAATGACAGGTTTTCAACACTCAGAAGGGAGCTTGATTTCTGTAGACCTCAGGCCACTAAAAATTTAAATGACGATCATGTTCAATTTAGTTGTGTGTTTGTGCAGATTAGTGTGTTCATCCATTGTTTATATGTCAAATATGTCATTTTGCATATGGTGTAGCATTGCATGTCATGATGCATAATAAATTTGAATTCATGTTCATGATGTATTGCATGATTTGTGTAGCATCATTCTTGTATGGCCATGGTATATCAAATGTTGATGTATGGAAAGGCAGGTTATGCTTGCCTAGAAGCACTCAATATGCGTGAGATTTCACCTCCGCCAAGTACCATGTGTCAATGTCGCATATAGGCCATATAGTAAGGGGGAGTTGTCTCTTTGCAGCATTCATGCATATGTTTCATCTTCATTCTGTTGCATTTAATAAGTGTACAACCATGTGTTGGGTCATGCATCTCATGTCTACCAAATTCATGTCAACCCCTGCATGTTCAGGTCATTCTCCTCTTGACAGTTATCATTACACTTGCTTGCACACATAACTCATTGAATGCATTCATTGCATATCCTTAGGGGGAGTCTTGATGCTTTTCTTACTTTCTTGTACTTCCATGGCTTACAGTCTGAATATGAGATCATGAGACTGACGGACATATGGTGTGAGAGCTTTCTATTATATGAACTGATGATTATCTATTCAATGAAAATGGTTCAGATTTAATGATTTCCTTGTAGTTCTGATATATTTTGTTTGAAACCATCAATGTTCTGTGGTTTTAATAGACTTTAACTAGAGATTACATGTTATGTCTTGAATGACTATCCTGAAATCTGAAAATCCAAACCTCATGACAATCTTGGTGATACACTCAAGCTTAGTATTATTTTTAAACATCTTGATGAGCTGGAATTCTTGAAAATCAATTTGACAGAGCAATGATATTATTACACGGAGAAATATGTCACGTCATCAAATCATGTGACGAATGATATGTCATGATGTGTCTCTGTTATCTCTGTCTTAATTCATTTGGACTCTAGGCAGAGCAATGGCATAATTACTGAGAAATATATCTTCTCATCAAAGAAATGAGATTGGATATGTCATGACGTGACTTTGCTATCTCTGTTCATTCTGAAGCATAACCGTCAGTCTTACCAAATACCTAGGAATACTGGCATCTAAACAACGTGTATTCTTACGGCTTGGAGACATGTACTAGACTTGATTGCTCGTAAAAAGTAAGTCATGTATCTTCAAATACAAAAGCTCCAAAAACATTAAACATGCTGCAATCCTACAATTTCATGCTCTAGTCATGATTGTTTAGCCTCGATACTAGTTTCTGTGTTCTTCCCTTTGTAGTTATTGAATATGGTTATATCAGACAAAGGAAGGTTAAACACTGCCATGATATGTATTTTTGGTTCATTTCTATTAAATCTTGGATGTAGCTACTTTTTGAACTCTATTGATGATCTCGGGTTTCATTAGCTTTGAACCATATATATTACTCACGGCATGTTTCAGTTTTGCATATAATGGCTTGCTCTTCACTCCTTTTAGCTCTGATCTCACAGACATATGTCACCTTCTCGACTTTCTCCCTCCTTTTTGCTGCTATCAAAGGGGGAGAATATTTTGTTGTGAGTCAGTCGTCCTTTGTGCGGCCTTTGTGAGTTGTCAAAGGGGGAGACGGGAGAGAGTCCACGGGGGAGAGAACTTTGTGAGAGCTTTGGTGCCTTCATATGTGATGGGGTTTGCATAATTGCATAGCATTCATATCCGCATTCATATGTGTATTCACATGCTTTATTGAGCTGCACATGTCGCATAACATAGCATTCATATCCGCATTCATATGTGTACTCACATGCTTTAATTCATGGATCTTGAGCTGCACATGTCGCATATGTCATAAACTTTGCCATCTTAGATCACACTGCCACACAATGACTCACAGTGTTGCCATCATCAAAAAGGGGGAGAATGTTGTGTCCCTATGGTCATTTGAGTCATCCTGTGGTCACTTGGGTCATTCGACATCATCCTATGGTCATATGAGTTCTGTGATATTCTTGGTTTTGATAATGGCTAAACACTATTAATCATTGATATTTTCCACTCTCATGTGACTGACACGCGTGATGTTTTGTTCATGATAGATACGCCATTAAATGGACAAGGAATTCAGTGGGAATGGCAAAGGTGAAAGCTCAATGTTGCGCCCTCGTACGCGGATCGACTTGCGTGGTCAGGTCGCGGGGATCGACCTACTCGGTCAGGTCGCGGGGGTCAAGGGGGCAGCGCCCCTTGCGGGGGTTTCCAGGGGCGGAGCCCCCGGAACAAAATTCTGATTATAGGAGCAATATAATCAACAAAAATCTTCAAGAGAGTCAAGGGTGATGCCACAGACATGAACGGGCTGCTAAAGAAGTCAAGCGACGGAGCTAAGAAGGTTAACGGATCGACCCGGGCAAGCCCGGGTTCTGCCCAGCTGGCGGTCGACCGCCAGCACAGGGGCGGTCGATCGCCCCAGCCAGCATCTACCAGTCTGCATGTCTTTCAGTAGCAGTCGACCGCCAGCCAGCAGCGGTCGACCGAAAATCCCAGGGACCATCCGGTTGCAAGTTTCTTAGTAGCGGTCGACCGCCAGAAGCTGTAGGTCGACCGCCAGCCCCGATGCAGCCATGTTTGACTTCGATTTCCACCTCGTGGCCAGCTCCTTTCCATAGATTTGTTTAATCAAAACTCACCTAATCTCCCATGATTTGTGGATCTGGTCTGGGGGATGTCCAAGGACCATTCAAAGTCTATAAAACCAACACATGAGGGGTTAGAAACCCTAATGCTTCATTTGGATCAAAGGAGATCAAGGGAGGCTAGAGGAGGAGATTCGTAGGTACTGTAGCACCTCCGTGAATAGTACTTCGGGCTGGAGTTCTTCATCCATCCAAGGTGATTCAAGCCAAGATCTGAAGCCATCAACCTCCAAGCAAGAGTAGAAGCAAGCAAGACTATCAAGGTGATCCAAGGAAGCTGATTTCACAAGGTTTTCAAGGAAGATCAAAGCTACATCCATAGCCCTCTTCATCAACTAAAGGAAGATCATCTCTCAAGGAAGAAGACACCATTGAAGCATCCAAATCAAGCTCCAATAATCTCAGACAAGATTTTTCTTTTTAAGCATATTCTATATCTTGTTTGATGATTGAGTGTTTTCATATTTGTTCTTTTTCATTTCATACAAACGATTGAAACTGAAGATCCTCCCTACCGGTGGTTAGTAGGAAGGCAATCGGAAGTTGTTCGATCTGCGGTGTTGACGTCCCTACCTGTGGTTAGTAGGAAGGTAATCGGAGGTCTTTCCGATTTGCGGTTCAGTGCGTGGCACTAGTGGAGCCTCACCGGATTTGGTGAGGGGTGGACGTAGGACTGGGGATTCAGTCCGAACCACCTTAAAATATTGTGTGTTGTGGTTTGTTTATGTGATTGCTCATTCTAGATGCTTGCTTAGGTTCGAATCGATATATTGGATTGCTCATCGTGCCAAGTGAATCATAGTGTTCTTCGATAAGCTAGTTATATTCCGCTGCAATTTATCTTATCTAGCTATATAGAGGGTTGTATTGCGAAAAGAGGGGCAGATCTTTTCACCCCTCCCCTCTAGATCCACTATCCACTACACAACATTAAGAACAATAATTTCTACATGTATCTTCACCAAAGAGAAGCATGGTTTTAAAATTTCAGATTTCTGAAGGTTTTGCATGAAATTACATGAAGCAATTGGTTAAGATTTATTAAAATAATGATTCAGATATTTTCAAGACTTTTAAATCAAAACTTAATGAATATATTAGACTTAAATCAATTTGATTCATCAGACATTCTTAAACCAGTATAATAGAAGATTCTTCTTTTAGAGATATGTCGGATTTATAATTAGGGTACACATATTGAAATCTTCCCTCATTCACATAAATCAACATTGACAGTGCAGCAAATCACTGGAAACAACAAGAAATTTTAATTGAGAGAGCAGTAGAAGACATTATCAAGCATGCATATAAAATGGCAGAATTGCAACACATGCTTGTATGTCAAATAGATTTTAAGGAGTCGGTGAGTTAACAAGGATGGAGCAGGAGGTATGCACTCGAGTTATCCAGTTCAGAAATCAATAACTGAGTCTAGAGTTCAGACAGATCAGCTTGACAACAATGAATTCTAGTTCAACTCTTTATCAGCAACTTAGAGGAGAGGTAGACATGGAATTCAGATAAGATTGATGACACTAGAAGGCTCCCCCTATCTATATGCAGTGATTCTCTTCTTTATGAAATTTTTCAAAAACTTAATAAAAAGTAATGCAATTCACTACATGTATGCCTATGCAATGACTCTCCTAGAGATATTTCCTGAACATGAATGTCATGAACATTATGCAGAGGTAACCAAACTCCCCCTGACTAAATGTAATGAATGAAGTTTTTAAATGCAACATGTGCAATACTCAACATGCAGGGAGTTTGACCAATCATACATCATGAATATGCAGACTGTGCTCATGAGTTTTTAACATTTTCTATGTGCACACTCAGGTGCCAAAGCATAAGTGCATGAGGAATGAATTCAACATTTCTTCAATGAATATGTGCACACATAGCTCAAAGTATGAACAAATAAACTCATGTAGCTCAATACAAATGTCAAAATAAATAAAAGAACATGTATGCATGAAACTTTTGACTAATCAGATTTAACATGATAGGCAGTTAAAACATGTTCCTAAAAAATTCAATTGAACAGATGTGAAGAATGCAAAATATTACCTGCATGGGGTTTTACCAATTTGGTTGCCTTGGTTTATTTACCCCTTTTTGTTCTTCAGCCCCAAGGCACACCTGCAAGAACAGTTCCTTATTTTACAAATTTAGGAACCCAAGAATTCTTGGGTCCTAAATTGTCAGTGGCACCTCTAGAGGGTGCTTTCCACATTTTCTGAGAAAATAGATCATCGGACTTCATCATAAAATTGTTAGACATTGAATGTCCTAACTGACCACAATAATAACATGAACTAACAAGTTTTACGTGCTTTTTGTGCATGAAAGGATGAGCATTGAATTTCTGGTTATAATTAAACCTGTGTTCATGCTTCCTATGAAACACTTTCCTTTCTTTAGCCCGCCAACAGTCCTTGACTGTATGGCCATCCTTCCCACAATTGTAGCACTCAATGTGCTTACCTTTAGGACCGGGAATAAAAACATCTTTCTACGCAAGGAAGTTGACAAATTTAGAATTAAATTTTCTACCATGAGCATGCCAGCATTCAATTGCCCTATGACCTGGCTTTCCACAATTGAAACATGCAAAACATTTTTCAGTTACAACTGATTTATTCCTACCAACAGTATGCTGATTTGTAGGGAATTTAGTAGATTTGAAATAAACACCTCTCCCCTGGTTGTGCCAACAGTGGGCGACAATGTGGCCCATCTTGCCATAATGAAAACAATGAATTTTTTTATTCTAAAATGTATGAGTTTGTTTTAGAACATGGGATTTAGCATTTGAGTTCCTAGCATGCATTGTGTTGGCATTTAGATCATCCTTTATCATCAATTTGCAGTCATTCATCAAATGGCCGAGCCTACCACAATAATGGCATGAAATTCTCTTCTTATATGCATAAATATGTGTGTTGGTGTTGTGGACAGCATGCACATTTTTAACATGAGTGTGTGTAGGCTTGTTCTGTAAATTTTCATTTCCTTCAGCCTTTTTAGTAGGTTTCTGACTATTCTGAATAGAAGCAAGATTTGGATTTTTCTGTGCAGTGAACTGAAAAACCAATGGAGTTTTGATGCTGGTTTGTTCTGAGCTACTTACAAATGATGTATGAATTTTGTTTCCAAAGCTCTTCTTATTTACTGGATTATACCCCAGCCCCTCTTTCTGAAAATTCACTTTAATCCCTAGCAGTTTATCCAAATTATCTTGACCTTTAATAAATTTAGATAAAGAATTCTTTAAGTCCTTAATCTCATCTTCTAGGGATGCAATATGTAATTCATAGCCAGTAATTTCTTGTTCACTGCAATTCACACATTCTTTTAACACTTTGTTTACAATTTTATGTTTGTCAATTTCTTGTTCCAGATTGCTCAGTTTTTTAGATTCTTCATTACAAACAGTTTTTCCTTTTTCTAAGGCTAAGAGTTTTTCAGAAATTGCAGAGTTGAGATGTTTGAGTCTCTTATTTTCTAATTTCAATTGTTCAATCTATTCACTATGGTCATAAGATTTGGAATTCAACTCTTCACTCAGCCTTTCCTCTCTTTGTTCAGTTTCCAGTTTTTCATCCAACAGATTTTTGTTTTCTTCCCTCAAGGATGCAACTAAGTTTTGATGCCATTATAAATCACTGTGAAAGCTTTCATTTAATTCTTTCAGAAATGGACATTTATTACAAACAGATTTATCAGAGTAAGTTGTTTCAGCTGTGTGTTTTTCACATTGTTTCCTAAGACATTCATTCTCATACTTTAGAACATCCAATTCAGAGCTAACGCACTCAAAATCATTCAAGGGTTTTTCATTTTGAACTACATTATTGATATGAGACTGATTATCATCAATCGAACCAAGTCTTTCCTTTAGTTCAGACAAGCAATTATCATAAGAATTCTTCAACTTTTTACAGTTTTCACAAGGAAATTTGGAATTCTTCTGATTATTTTCAGTTTCAGATTCTCTTTTCAGATTTTCAATATCTTTCTGAAGTTCCATATTCACAGATTTGATAGCGTCAAGATTTTCTAGTTGTTTCGTCAAACAATTATTCTCAGCTCTCAGATCTTCAAAGTCAACATTTTCGAAACATGGGCTCATGCTAGCATCCTGTTTCTTTTTCAATTTTTTGCATTTAGATTTTACTTTTCTATATTTTTCATACAATTCAACATACATTTCTTTTAAATCATCAACAGTCATTTCATCAAAATCAGATTCAGAATTTACCTGATCTTCTTTTTCATTACTTGAAGTACTTCCTCTAGCCATAAGACATTTCTGGTTCTCATGAAATATGATCACTGAATCCCAGATATCCTTCGCAGTCCTACAGGTAGGAATAGAAGAGATGACATTAATATCTACAGCATTCAGCAGAATGTCCCGAACTCTTATATTCTCACTATTCTTTTGTTTGTCCTTCTGGGACCATTTACTCTCCTCTCGAGGCAAAACATGTGGACCATGTTTAATGAGATTCCACAGTTTTGGATCTATAGAGTTTATAATACCGCACAGACTGCCAAACCATTTCTCGAAGTTAGAACCATCAAAAACTATGGAAGATGCCATTGTATCAAACAGATTTTAAAACAGTAAGCGCTCGATGAGTAATGCACCAGAATAAGATAACAGAAATCAGTAAAGCACCAAAAGCAACAGGATCCTATGCAGATCGTTGGATCTGGAAAGTCAGAGACCTACTCTAATACCAATTGTAGGGTCAAATGAGTCTTGGACGGTATCCTCTGATACCAAGAGTAAGGACCAAGGCTCGGATTCAGAAGGGGGGTTGAATGAATCCCTTAAACATTTTGCCCAATAAAAAATTAACTGTAACAATCAGAGATGCGGAATTAAAACAAACTAGGTTCTACCAAGTCTGAAGAATAGTGAGTCGCTCAATCAAACAGAAAACGTGCAACCAACATGCTCACTGGACATAGAGAGACAGATCGAGCCTAATCATTCATCTAACGTAATAAGACAACCAAACCACAGTAGATAAGGGAATTTTTAGGTGGTTCGGTCTGTAGACCTATGTCCACCCCACACTCAAACCAAAGTGTGTCTTCCGCTGATACACAGCTTAAACCGCTGGGCCTCACAGCTTGCCTACAACAGCTGAGCGTCACAGCATGCTTCCGCTGGGCAATACAACTTAGCTATCCGCTGCCTAACAGCTTGACCCGCTGGGCAATATAGCTTAGCCTACCAGAGGAATCCTCCTCTGAAACCGTTGAGCGTCACAGCTTGCTATGCTGACTAACAGCTTGAAATAAAGGGTGAAAAAGAAAAATAGGAGATAAGAAATCACAGCGACTGAAAGCTAAAAAATCGTAAACCAACTGCAGCTCTCACAGGAGCTGATTGGCCTGGATTTGATCCAAGGTCCAGTAAAACTAATCTTCAGCAAAGTCTTCTATCTTCTTCTCCTCAAGCTCTCTCACTCTTCCTTCCTTTTCTTCTTTCTCAAACTCTTACTACTACTGTCTCTCCAATTCTTCTCACAAGCTCTTTTGCTCTCAGAATCTTTTGCTCTCTTTTTTTTCTTCTTCAGCTCTGCTCTTGTTATACTCTTCTTCTCTTCTCAGATCTCCACTCAGATGTCTTCGATTCAGCATTATCTATTTGTTCACAGAAGAGAGGTCTTAAATATATTCAATCAGGGACCGACAGGCTCACACACGGGGCGTGTGGAGGGAACACACCTGCCAAGAAACTTATGGAAACCCTTAGCCACGTGTCAGAATCTGAGCATTGTAGCTTTCCACATGGCAGCTCTTTTCAGGGACGGTCCGCCTTGGATCACACGCCCTCCTTAACGATCACAAGCAGTTGTCTTGTTAGTCCATCAAGACATAAGATATTTAGGCATTTATGAAGATTGTATAGACTTGATGAGGCATTAAGGCAAACATGCATAGACTCACTATGTCATACGTACACATATGCACGGACCTAACGTTCACACAGTAAATGTAGAAACCCGATAAATAGAAATGACAAATAATTTTTTTCAATGAATTATTTAATTAAAGTCTTCATGAAATAATTAAATTATATTTTTACCATATGAAATAAACTAGATAAATGTATTTACTTGAATTTACTTAAGGTAAATAGAAATTAAATACTCTAACCCTTAGAAAAATCATAGTAAGCTCAATAAAAGTCCATATAATGGATTAGGATTACAATTGGCCCATTGGTTAATCAATAATGGGCTGAATTAATGGTTAAAGGATTCAATAAAGGTTAAATTAACCTTAAATTCGTAACATGTGTTTAATATAGTATTTAAGGGATTAAAATAACTCCATTTCTAGAAGAGTGACTCAAGAATCAACCCTTACCTACCAGCCACCTTAGACCAACCGTTTTTACATTGGTTTCCTACCAAATTAAGGCTAGATTAAGAGGAGAAATTGGAATTTTCTTCTAATTCGGAGTTGGAAAGTTTGGCATTGTTAGGCAAGAAATCTTGACGAATTTGGCCAAGTTTTGGCTATAAATAGAACCCCATTCGACCCTCAAATCATCCTTGGTGGCCTAGGCTATGCTGCTGCGGAGATTGGAGGGGATTTGAAGGGAAGATTCGGAGATCAAAGGGTTTTCTTATTATTTGGGCTATTTTTCTATCTCTCCTTAGATCTTCTCAAAGGTAGGTGTCTCTCATGCTAAACTTCAATTAAAGCATGCTATCTTGTGTATCTTTCAGTGCTCTTTCTATTGATACCTGTTTCCCTAAATTTCGTTACGAAATGAGCAAGTTAGGGTTATTTTATTGGAGGGGTATTCCCATTTTTCGTCAGAACCAAAACGTGCTATACCTCAGGAGCGCGTTCTGATCGCGTTGCCCCGACATAGCGCTTTCATTTAGACCCTATTTCTCCTGTCCAGTTTTTTTAAAAAATTAATAATAATATATGTCAGATCGCGCTAGCTTTGGATAGCGCGTTCTTCAAATCGCGCTAGCCAGAGCGAGCGCCTTCTAAAAAAATTCCAGATTAAAAAAAAATATATGTAAACATCCAGATCGCGCTACCCAAGGCTAGCGCGTTGTTCAGAACGCGCTAGTCGACGATAGCGCGATCAAGGAAATTTTTTCAGAATGCCCAGGGTTCAAAATAAATTATTTGGGAATAAATATATATAATTTATGGACGTGACAATAAGATAATCAGAAGATTTCTTCAGAAAACCAGCTCGGCTCAGCTCGGCTCGGCTCGGTAAAGAAATATATTAATAGTTTTGTATCCACGCACAACTCGAGTCCACATCCTATGCCCCTTGGGTCCTGACCCAAAGGTGAGCTCTCCAACATATAAAGCCATGGAAGTTTTTCTAATTTCCAATGTGAGACTAAAGTTTAGTCACTTTACAATACGAATTATAAGCATTTGGAATCCACATTAATTGTAAGCATTCAGCCACCAAAAATAAGGAAAAGTAATATTAGTATGTTTTAATTTTTACAGCATGTTAAAAATTATTTTTGTAGAATAAAAATTATTTTTAACATGTAAAAATATATTTTTACCATATTATTAGTAAACTAATACATGAAAACTATTTCCAGCATGTTGAAAATTACTTCCAGCATGATAAAATTATTTCCAACATGGTAGAATTATTTTTAGCATGTTAGAACTATTCTCAGCATATTAAAGCTATTTAAAAATATTTTTTTAGCATGATAAATCTATTTTTCCATCAAATAATTGTATATAAATGTAAAAAAAATTTATTTCAGCATGATAAAAATTTATTTTGTTATCAGAGAATTTCTATAATCAGCATGGTAAACTTCTTTTATCATCTCATCAGTAAGTTCATGTATGAGAATTATTTTAGCATGTTAAATATTAATTTTCAGCATGATAAAATTACACTCAGTATGATAAAATTATTTCTAGCATGTTAAAATTACTTTAACATGTTAGAATTATTTTCAGCATGATGAAACTATTTTTAGCATAATAAATATATTTTCTTAAGCATGAAAATCTATATTTATCATAATATCAATTAATAAATATATGAAAATTATCTACAGCATGTAAAAATCTATTTTATCATGTTATCAGCAAATTCGTGTATAAAAAATTACTTTTTAGAATGTTAAATTATTTTCTGCATGATAAATCTATTAGTCTATCTTATTATCATTTATCCAATCTTATTATCATTAAAAATATCAATAATAGGTGAAATCACGATTTTAATTCAAAAGTATATACATCTTATCTAAAACTTAATACATATGAATTTTAACAGAATTAAGAATGAATTCTCAAATGATTTCGTGAACATGGTGCTTACCTACACCACGTTCATAACAGAATTCTGATTGGCTATAAAATCCGCATTTTGGCTAAACTAAAATATCTCCAAGATAAAAAAAAAAACTTCCTGAAAATATGCCTAAACACTTGTTAAATCAATTGAACACAAGATTAAATTATGGAATTAAAATAATTCTATTAGTTCTATTTATTTGAATTTTCTTCCTAGTTACCGTTCGTTCTTGAATTCCACGACTTAATGTCGTTAAACATGATGTCTTAAAATTATTATTCACTTCTCTTGTAACTTCTGAGATTTTTGTTAGATCTTTACTTTTTACAAATGAGCTTATTCTTGAAATTCATTGGCTATAGTGTTAAGTGGATGTCTAAACGTACTTGGGATCTTATGATCCACCGACCCAATGCCTAGCATTAATGGGGCCCGGTCTGGTCCTGGGAGGAGCGCCCGAAAGTACTTGTGCCCATGGGAGTTGATTGACCACGGTGTGACATTGCACCGAAGTGCTTGACTTGTTAGATTGTTACGGCATTCCACTATTCGTACTTGTTACTTGTTTACATGATTACTT
The DNA here is from genome assembly GCA_022559845.1 of Amorphophallus konjac. Taxonomy (NCBI): domain Eukaryota; kingdom Viridiplantae; phylum Streptophyta; class Magnoliopsida; order Alismatales; family Araceae; genus Amorphophallus; species Amorphophallus konjac. Next base: position 155,908,952 of record CM040118.1, on the reverse strand, counting down.
GAAAATTACATGAATTACTTGACTTGCGTGAAATGGCCAATTACATGAAATTCTTTACTTGTTCAAAGTTATTACTTGAAAATTTCTCTTGATATCTTGTTATCTCAATTACTTGGAAATTCCACTCATGTTCTACACTTTTTGATACAACTTGGAAAGATTACTTAAATTGTTAAACACTTAAAGATTGCTTGGTTTTTAGAGATATAAAATCCTACTGAGCTTTTTGCTCACCCTACGTTTTGGTTAAATTGTTGCAGGAAATGACATTGAACAAGGGAATGGACAAGAGTGATTTTCTTTTCCCTAAGATTTATGTAGATCATTAGTGTTTTTACTTTGGGTTTGAAAGTTTATAATTGCCTTTATGACTTATGAATTAGCAATGTAAACCTCTATTTTGATAAAATAAAAATATCATTTTCTCATCAATCTTTGTCTTAGAATTAAATTTGTACATGCTCTGATCGACACGCTTGATTACGACTCGATCACGCCCTCGATATTCCGCGTCGGGGTGTGACAGACTTTGTGGTATTAGAGCCTAGGTTACATAAAACCTAGGATTCTTAAACTTAGGTTAGGTTTAAGATCAATATCTAGAAATTGGATAGGTCCTAAAACCTTCCCGGTAAGATTGGGTAGAAACACGGGTTATGTTTTAAGAAAAAAGGAATTATCAGGAAATAAATACCAAAACAAAAATAATAAACCTTGGAATTATGGTTTCAGGCTAATTCTCGCAAATGGCCGTCGAGAGAGCTCAATGACGCGAGATGCAGTGCAGCGTTCAAGGCTTAACCCAAGCCCTCCAACAGGTTGCTTAGGTGGAGCAAACCGAGGAGCTACTGATTTGCATAGGAATTTTCGAAGCATGAACCCTCCCAAGTTCGCTGGATCTACGGATCCGAATGAAGCCGAACATTGGATTAAGGAGATCGAGAGGATATTCCGAGTTATGTAATGTGCTGACGAGGAAAAGGCCCTACTCGCTACCTTTCAACTAGAAAGGGATGCCCGTGCCTGGTGGGAATCGGTCGAAGCTACTTTACCGCACGACCAAATTCTATGGGAAGAGTTCATGGAACACATCAATAGTAAATATTTTTTCGACCGAGTGCAAGAAAGGAGGCCGCCGAATTTGTCGCTTTGAAGTAAAGGGGTTTATCGGTAGCCGAATAGGATGCTCAATTCTCAAGATTGTCTCGGTACACTCCACATCTCATGGGTACCGACAAAATGAAGGCAAGGAGGTTCTTAAATGGCTTAAGACCGCAATATATTACTCAACTCGCCCCGATGGATATCCAAATTTATTCTGATGTGGTACGGAGAGCATAACTCCTAGAAGATGTAACGGAGTTATCGGATCGCATTCGAGGAAGAGAAGCCAAGAGAGAGCAAGTTACTGGGTCCGGAAGTTTTAAACCTTCATTCGGGAAGAAAAGGCCCAATGACGGGCGTAACTTCAACAAGGATGGGTGAAATTTCAACAAGGGTGGACGTAACTTTTAAGGGGACAAGAAGCCAAGAACCTTTTAAAAGCAAATTGTTCCTTTCTCTATGTCATCAAAGGAATTATGCAAATTCTGCGAGAAACCCGGACACAAAGCCGAGGAATGTTGGAGAAAGCTCGGCGCATGTCATCGATGCGGTAGTCGGGAGCATAAAATCCCGAATTGTCCTCTTCTCAACGAGAAAGCTCCACCGGAGAAGCTTCTACCTATTGTCAAAAAGCAAGGAAGACTTCAAGCTCTTATGGATGCGGAACCTACCGAGGAAGGAGGCGTCGTGAAAGGTACTCTTTCCGTGTACTCAAGGCATGCCTCTGTCTTATTTGACACCGGAGCTACACATTCATTTATATCTAGAAGATTTGCTGGTCTTTTACCTATGAAGCATGTTCCATTAGATTCTACACTCACTATTACTACCCCTATTGGAATGGGAACGAAGATTAAACATTTCTATCCTGCTAGTGAAGTTCTAATTAGCGGTTATAACTTACCCGCTGATTTGGTATGCATGGAGATGGACGGATATGATGTTATATTGGGTGCCGATTGGCTATCTGCACATGGTGCTAGTGTCAACTGCAAGCTGGGTATGGTAACTTTTATGGGTTACCCCAACCTCTTATTTTCTGGTATCAGGCATTCTAGACACATATATCTTATTTCGGCCCTCAAAGATGTGAAATTAGTAAGGAAGGGTTGTGCCGGTTTCTTAATTTCTATCACTATGACCGAGCACACAGAACCCATTCTAAAGGACATTCCTATCGTTCGGGATTATTCTGATATATTTTCGGACGAGTTGCCTGGTATTCCTCAAGAGAGAGAAGTTGTCTTCTCTATTGATTTAATTCAATGAGCTGCACCAGTTTCTAAAGCTCCATATCAGATGTCTGCCGTTGAAATGAAGGAGTTAAAGGAACAACTATTGGAGTTATTGGAAAAGGGGTTTATCTAACCAAGTACTTCACCTTGGGGAGCCTCGGTCCTCTTTGTTAAAAAGAAGGATGGTTCGATGAGACTATGTTTTGATTATCGGCAATTGAATCAAGTCACCATCAAGAATAAATATCCATTACCAAGGATTGATGAATTATTCGACCAGATTTCTGGAGCTCGATATTTCTCAAAGGTCGATCTTCGATCTGGTTATCATCAATTAAAGATCATGGAAGGCGATATTCACATGACTGCATTTCGGAGTAGGTATGGGCATTACGAGTTCACCATTATGCCTTTTGGCCTAACAAACGCGCCTGTCGCATTTATGCAATTAATGAACAGCGTATTCAGGCCATACCTCGATCAATTTGTGGTTGTCTTCATTGACGACATTTTGATCTACTCCAAGTCAAAGGAAGAACATGAAGAACATCTCAAGAAGGCTCTTCAATTATTAAGAGATCACAAGCTTTATGCCAAATTAAGCAAGTGTGATTTCTAGTTGGAGGAAGTTTCTTTTCTTGGTCACAAAATTTCTTGGAACGGTATCGCTGTCGATCCTTCAAATGTCGAGGCCTTAAAGAACTGGGAAAGACCTACTAGTGTGACGGAAATCCGAAGCTTCTTGGGATTGGATGGATATTATCGAAGATTTATCAAGGACTTCTCCAAGATTGCGGCATCTTTGACAAGATTGACAAGAAAGGAGAATCCTTTTATATGGTCCGGGAAATGCGAGAAGAGCTTTCAAACTTTAAAGGATTGTCTGACGACTGCCCCTATTCTCACATTACCTACGGAAGGAGGAGGATTCGAAGTGTATGCTGATGCATCCGGAATCGGCCTAGGTTGCGTATTAATGCAACATGGTAAGGTTATAGCCTATTCTTCAAGGCAATTAAAGAAACACGAGGATAATTACCCCGTGCATGACCTAGAGCTGGCAACTGTGGTCTTTGCTTTAAAGATATGGCGACATTATCTCTATGGCGAAGCCTTTATTGTGTACTCCGATCACAAGAGTCTCAATTATTTATTCTCTCAAAAGGAGCTCAACATGAGACAAAGACGGTGGTTGGAATACTTAAAGGATTTCGATTTCTCTATACAATACCACCCTGGGAAAGGCAATGCCATAGCTGATGCTCTTAGTCGGAAGCCAATGGCCTTATTATCAAGTTTGATGGTTAAAGAATGGCATCTACTTGAAGAAATGGCAAATTTAAACCTCAATGTAGAGGAGAAGAAAGGCGGAGTGTTTATTGTAAATATTTGACTCCAACCCGAGTTACTCTCGAAAATCAAGGAACGGCAAGATAATGATCCAATGATCGTTGAAATTAAAGAGAAACTAGATCAACGACCGGATTTCCTTCTGGCTGATGATGGAAGGTTATTATTCAAAGGAAGAACTTGCATACCCGCTTGTTCTACCATCAAGGGTAAAATCTTGGTGGAAGCACATCGGTCAAGGTACACTATTCACCTCGGTCCTACAAAAATGTACCAAGACCTCAAGAGAACTTTCTGGTGGCATAACATGAAAAGAGAGGTAGCCGAGTTCGTAAGTCGATGCATGGTATGTCAACAAGTTAAAGCTGAGCACCTCAAACCGGCTAGTAAACTCAAGCCTCTCAAAATACCGGAATGGAAATGAGATAGTATCTGTAGCGACCCGGATTCCGGATACCCGGTAGGACTACAGGATACGCGTGATACCGCAAGGAACCCGTGAGGGCTCCTAAGAGCGGGAAAGCTCCGAAGGGAAAAAGGCACGTGTAGAGTACATTGAAGCCACAGAGATAGTACAGTAAGCAATTAAATTTCATTACATAGGTTTGCTAAAGTAGCAGACATAAAATTACTTTTTAATTAACAGTTCAAATTAATAATTATATCACAGAGTCAGTCCAAAGCTAAAGACAACAAGTCTAGCACAGTACAATCGACAGAAAAGAAAGATGTACCAAAAGGTCGGGAGAAGCCCGACGCAGGTACCAGCTGGCAGCAACGGCACGCAACGAGCACGCACACTCCAGGAACCACGCGGAAGCAGAAGGCGAAACCCACCTGAAAAGCAGGGGTGAGTCTCTAACCAGAAACTTAGTAGGGGTCACGCGGATCCCCACTGGAAAATGCACAGTGCAACGGAAGCAACTATAAAACAGCAAGTGCAGCAAAGCAGGAAAAGCTACACTACAAAGCTGTAAATAGAACAGGGATAGCAACAGTAGGGAGCAGGCTAAGAGCAAGGGGAGCTCAACCAAAAGAAAGAGCGAGGCCGCAAAACCTGGAACACGGCCACCGAGGAGAACTCGGCACTCTAAGTTACTCCAAAAGGCAACAGACGGTCAACCATAAACTCACACAGTAGGGTACACCAGTTCGTCGGCCAAAACCGATAAGAGGGCAAAAGCCAACTACACAAACGGAAAAGGTCTAGAAAAGACCTAGACAGACGACAAACAGAACGACCAGAAACGCCGTGCACGTAGATCCACGCACGACCAGAACGTCGCACACGTAACAGGGCACCGACCTCGAGTACAGCCACGAGAGGGCCACTCACAAAAGTCACAATGCGCAAGAAACGTCGAGAGTCACGTGTCATGCGACGGAAGTACCTCCTCACAGAAACAACCAGCTACATCACTGACGTCTTACGCTGCGTCACGTGTCATGCGCGGAGGCCAAGGTACTCAAAACCAAGTCCAAGGAACAACCGCTCCGAGTCCAAGGAGAGGCAGCACCAACAGATGCTGAACCATAAATAGAATAACAACAAGACAAGTAACTAGTCAGGGTCACGTCCGTCGACGTAAGTTCTCAGTCCCTGACAATGTGTGCACACACTGGCTCTAGCCTAAGTCAGGTCCCCTAGCTAGTTTTCTCCCTCGACAGGACGCTATCGTTGGCTGGGAGCCCACAGAACTAGCTTACAAACCGTGTACGGGAACCCTCCGCTATCCGCAAGCGGGCCGGCACTCAAGAGACCGAAGGGTAACAACAACGGAGGCTCACGAGGCACATGACTCGAAAACACGAGTGCTAAAGTACAGACAGTCCTCGGAAGCCCTGTCATACGTACTTCAAAGCACCACTGGCAGTACAACCACTGCCAACAGACTCAGGACCAGGCAACTTGACCAACAACGCAACGATCCTTGATTCAGATGACCCAAAGGCAAGATCGTCACAGACAGCGGAACAAGCTGCCAATCGGTCTAATCCTAAGCCACAAGAAATGACGCTCCTCAGAAAATAACTCACGGAGACCTGAGGGAATACCAGCAACCCTCAGCACACCTGGACACACCAACCAAGGTAAGGCAATACCTCGAGGCATCAAGAACCAGTGTCTCGGGCTGGACAAAACCACCAAGACACACACATGGCTACTTGTCAACCCCCTGGGTCACACCGGGTTGACCAGAACCTGACAATAATGCTCAAAGAGTAGGAAAGAGAATCCTACCTCAAGCAAGAAGACTCCTGGCCACCTTACAACTTAGTCTAAGCCCTCATAGGATGTCAAAAGACCTCCACAGGACAGCGGGCAGACCACGAGGCCAAGCCATGACAAGCCGAAGCCGAAACAACAGAAAACGGAGCGCAAGAGATGTAACGCACCACCCCTAGACCGCTACATGACCGTAACGGTCTAGACCAAGGCCGTTACACTCCAAGTGACGGTCGGGGGAACAGCCGTCACACACACCGCCCTATCAAACTCTAAAACACACAAAAAGCATGTAACGGCCAGCACCGGGCGCGTTACACACACCTGACGCGCCCGACCGGGGCCGTCAGGGCCAACACGGACCAAAACGCAAACACAGCAAATGTAACACGCCATGGCAGGCACGTTACAAGCACCTAATGCGCAGGACAAGGCGCGTTACAGGCACAAACCGAAGACAAAAACCCACGGCAACTCGAGCCATGTAACGCGCTAGGCCAAGCGCATTACACATGCTTGATGCGTAGGAGCAGGCGTGCTACACACTGGCTCAAGACAAAAACAGAGGCTGAGAGGCATGTAACGGCCAGCATAGGGCGCGTTACAAATGCCTGATGCATAGGGGCCCCACCGTTACATCCAACGGTGCAGCAACCCCACTCAGCCAAAATAGCATGTAACGGTCTAGAGAGGACGCGTTACACAGGCCTAACGCACGGGGGAACCACCGTCAGAGGCACTGCCTCTAATGGTCAACGTCGGTCATACGGAATGTAACAGCCAGCACAGGGCATGTTACATCCATCTAACGTGCTGGGTCAAGCGCGTTAGAGGAACCGACTTAACCCCAAAACTCAAAACGACGAAGCAATGTAACGCGTTAACACAGGCGCGTTACATGGGTGTGACGCGCCTCCCCAGGGCCGTCACACACCCAGAAGCGACAAAACTCTAAACGCCAAATGAAGTGGCAGTCTATCGTAGGGCCGTCAGGGCCATGCAACGGTCCCTGGAATGACCGCTACATCGGTCACGGCGGGAAAACAAGGGAATGGCCAAACCGGCCCATTCCACGCCCCATTCACGCCGAAACGCAGGGGAACCAAACCCAAACGACAAATAACAACATAAAACGGCTCAAAAGCCCACATGCAACCACAAAAACACAAGATCCGGGCGATTCAAATGAATCAACCCTAAATGGGTCAACGAGGTTCCCGGGCTCCTACCGGCCTCGAATGACCACCGATCAACACAAAACAAGCATGGATGGGATCCGAACATCCCAACGGTCAGTTCAACACTAACCGAGCTACAAATGGTTGCCGTTTTCCGGCGAACCCTAAAAACTCCGAAAATCATGGTTTAGACTAAACAAGCCCAAACTCGGCCGTTTCCTTGCCGAACGACGTGCAATGACAGGGAAAACGGAGAGGAAGAAGTGAGGAACCGTCACCCTACCTCCACCGAAGAAATCGTGCCCCGAAGGGACTAAACCGCGTCGAAAACCATGCCGCGAACCGAACCGTCGGCTTTGAATCCACCGTTCGGGATCGCGCCAAATCCATCTCGATCCTCACACTATCGCGCACCTCAGCAGCATCTCGTCATCACCAGCACGCCCCTGCACCCCTCCGTCTGCAGCTGGAGGCGAGAAGGCGGGAGAACGAGAGAGAACGGGAGAGAGAGAGGCGAGCGTGCGAATGAGAAGGAGGAGAGAGGAAAAGGAAAGAAAAAGACAAGAAATTAGGAAATTTTCCTAATTTCCAAAAAATTCCGAAAATGCACCGAAAATGCACAAATTCAGAAAAAGACATAAAAATAGTCGAAACGACCGGCTCGACGAGTACATCGTCGCTGTAGCATCCACGAGTCGAGGTACTGACAAACAAACTCACCGTAGGGTTCCGTAACTAGTACGAGAGAAAAACCCATGCAGCTCGTAAAGCTCAACTCGGAAGCCACCAAAGCGAACCGAAACTCACCGAAACCAATCCAAAAGATCCAATGAAGATCTAGTAAGACCTACCAAGGATCCAGGACATTACATCCTCCCCTCCTTTAAGAATTTTCACCCTCGAAATTAAGGACTAACAAAGGAGAAGCAGGGAAGAACAACCCAACAACACAACCTCAAAAACAACACAAATCCCGAGAGAACACAATTCAGAGGAACACCGTCAGATCACAATTACAGGCACACGCTCAGGATCTCAAGGCAACAATCCACAAAAGAGCACGACACCCAAGTGAAAACAATTCTGACACCTCTGAAACAAGGCAACGTCGCTTACGTCTCACAGGACAGGAGACACGACTGCCACCACAACAAACAACCAAGAAACACAACGACAGGCACGGCGAGTATCAGCTTAACCAAGGGAACACAATCTCCACCGCTGACAGCTCGATGACATCATCGGCTCCAGTGCCAAAGGCGACAGGGAACACCTGGCACACAGGACACCAACGACAACAACAGTACCGGACCACAAACATAATCGAGCCAGTCCTCACTCAGATATTACATCTGATCGAGTCGCAAGCTAACTCTTGGAAAAGAGCACAGCAAGGCTAACCAACAAGACTTGGTCCACACAGAGACACAAAATCATAGAGAAACAACACTTACAAAAACAACACAGCGGCAGCACCTGCAGGATTCCGGCTCCGCACAACACGCAGGGCCACAGAATACCACTGCAAGCAGGGTCACAATAAGGCACAAGAACAGCTGAGCACACGATCACAAGAAACGGGTCACGCATCAGACTACTCACCAAGAGAAGACCCACAATAACAAGAAACGACAACAATCTCAGGGAACACAACTCAAGGACTACCAACACACCTCGAGAGCACAATACCCAAGAAAGAAATACAGAGCAAAGGGTACTCAATCAGCAGGAATGCCAAAAAATTCCCCAATACTCGCAAATGCCAATGCCAACACCAGAAAACCACCAACAATGGCACGGTAACAATCGACATCAAGGCACAAGAAGCCAAGACGAAGTCACATCGAGAAGAAACAGATCTCTCGACCAGTGGGTAGCCAACCCACACACTTCCGCTGCACTCTCAACAACGCGCACAGGCAACAGAACAACCTCAGTAGTCGCACCTCAGCACACACCAGATGCCTTCGCAATCTATGAAGATCGCAAACGACACGTCACGAGTACCGATCTCGCGAACAACCAATCACAAGGAGCCTAAGTGCAACAGGAGAAGAGCACCAGCTGCAGCACAAAGCATAAGGAAAGTATCAATCTCAGCTTACCTTCACGTCCTAAAAACGATAAATGAGCCTTCACGATACATCGGCCGCTGGACACGGCACGACAATACAGTACACAACAGCTCTTAACACCATCATGAAGTCCAAAGCCAAGCAACCATAAAGCAGAGAGCAGATCAGGCTCAAAACAAAGCTGTCCACACTTAAGCAGACACAGGACAAAGGCATCACTAAGACAGTAATTCCAAGGCAAACCTCGAAAAGATTCCACCAGAAGGGGCAAGAAGCAATTAGATCAACCACAAAAGCTCACCAGGAAGGGAAAATCCTAGCTCGCCTGAGCAACTTCTAAAACACGGAATCTAATCGAGCACTTCAACAGAAGCGAGACACATCAGGAGCTGAACAGACTCAAGCCGGGATGACCAAGACAACGTAAGAACGTGTTCGGTCATCAAACCAAGGGTGAAGGTCAACAGCAACCTGAACAACACACGAAAAAAATCTCGAACAACGTACCACAGATTCAAGCCTTCTGACGAACACTGCCTAGTACAACTTGATTGAAACAAACACAACGACGAAAAAGAAACACCTCGTCACTTCCTGACGAGAGCAGAACCATCTCGTACAGTGCCAGAAGAGCACGCACAAGACAACACACAGAAAACAATGCGACAAAGAATCACAAACCGAAGCCAGCTGAAGACTGTACTGGACCTTCACGACTCTGGAAACTGTATATCTCAGATTCCCATGTACTTCACACGACAATGCTCTGATACCAAGCTGTAGTGACCCGGATTCCGGATACCCGGCATACCCGGTAGGACTACCGGATACGCGTGATACCGCAAGGAACCCGCGAGGCCTCCCAAGAGCGGGAAAGCTCCGAAGGGAAAAAGGCACGTGTAGAGTACATTGAAGCCACAGAGATAGTACAGTAAGCAATTAAATTTCATTAGACAGGTTTGTTAAAGTAGCAGAAATAAAATTACTTTTTAATTAACAGTTCAAATTAACAATTATATCCCAGAGTCAGTCCAAAGCTAAAGATAACAAGTATAGCATAGTACAGTCGACAGAAAAGAAAGACGTACCAAAAGGTCGGGAGAAGCCCGACACAGGTACCAGCTGGCAGCAACGGCACGCAACGAGCGTGATACTAAGCTGTAGCGAGCCAGATTCCGGATACCTGGCATACCCGGTAGGACTACCGGATACGCGTGATACCGCAAGGAACCCGCGAGGCCTCCCAAGAGCGGGAAAGCTCCGAAGGGAAAAAGGCACGTGTAGAGTACATTGAAGCCACAGAGATAGTACAGTAAGCAATTAAATTTCATTAGACAGATTTGCTAAAATAGCATAAATAAAATTACTTTTTAATTAACAGTTCAAATTAAAAATTATATCCCAGAGTCAGTCCAAAGCTAAAGACAACAAGTCTAGCACAGTACAGTCGACAGAAAAGAAAGACGTACCAAAAGGTCGGGAGAAGCGCGACGCAGGTACCAGCTGGCAACAACGGCACGCAACGAGCACGCACACCCCAGGAACCACGCGGAAGCAGAAGGCGAAACCCACCTAAAAAGTAGGGGTGAGTCTCTAACCAGAAACTCAGTAGGGGTCACGCGGATCCCCACTGGAAAATGCACAGTGCAATGAAAGCAACTGTAAAACAGCAAGTGCAGCAAAGTAGGAAAAGCTACACTACAAAGCTGTAAATAGAACAGGGACAGCAGGAGTAGGGAGCAGACTAAGAGCAAGGGGAGCTGAACCAAAAGAAAGAGCAAGGCCGTAAAATAGGGAATGAAGTGTAAGGGAGTGAGACGGAAATGGAATGAAGTGTAATGAAAGGAATAAAGTGGAACGAACTGATAAGGAGGCGCCAAGGTGTGATGTGACACGCCTCAGACACTAAGCATTTGAAATCTTTCCAAGATTCTAAGTGAAACAACTCTGAGTGGTTCCAAGGAAACAATCGATTTGTTGGAAAAAAGGAGATTAAACTAAGTAAATAAAGGGTGTGCGCGCGGGCACGACAGGGAAAGACCATTGGAGAGCGATTACCAGCCAATGTGGACGTGCTGCAACCAAGGTAAATTTTGCAAAAAAGTAAAGAGAATTGGGATAGAGATCCAACAAAGGGATACTTTCAAGGAATCAGCCTGAATGGCTTCAAATAGAATGAAGTACTTGATTTGGAATGGAATATCTCATGTCAACTCAATCGAAAACGAGTGAACTTCATTATCGCCATAATATGAAGATTTTCAGCATGAAACTCAAGGTCCTACATGATGCATGCTGGGTTAAAAGAAAAAGATTAAAACAAACTAAAAATAGAAAATAATCAAGGATAATATTGCTAAGCTGTTTAGGTCTGGTCAAGAATCCATATTTCTGAGCTAACACTAAGTCGAAGCCCGTTTGTCCGCGCATCAACTCAGAAAGTGGAACCATCGTCCCAAACCTTTAACAACTCAACGGCCTATCCGTGTGATCAAGATTCTCCTGAAATCGTCCTCGTTTTTGATGAAGGGGAACTCAAATTTCAGGTTCATCAGAACCACAAGGTCCTTGATATACTATAATATCGTAGATATCACATAATAACAATGCTTACAAGAAACGATACAAGGTGACAAGATGTTACTCCCATGAGCGATCCAAACGCCTCGAATCCTGCAAACTTCTGCACTTTGAAATTTATTAGACTTCATTTATCAATTTAGAACATGACATGATCATAAGTGCTTAATCATAAACAATTTCATCAAATAATAGCACTTAAGTTCATCAAAAGCATGGAGAGGGCAAAAACGTAGGCCAATAAAACACGCCTAAGAATAGGGCGTTAAAAGCAGGAAAGACGCCTGACCGTAGGTCGTTAATATTTGGAACACGCCCTGCTCAAAGGCATCACCAAGAAAGGAAGCTTAGAAGAAACACGACCTCATCAAGACACGACCATATCACAGGTCGTCAAATAAAAAGATACGCCCTTACATAAGGCGTAACCAACAGAGAAAGCTTAGAAGAAACACGACCTCATAAAGGGCGTTACATAAAACACGACCACAGTAAGGTCGTTAAATCAAAAAGACACGCCCTTACACAAGGCGTGAATTCAGCCCGAACCTCCATTTCTAAATCAAGCACAGAGTCCTTAACCCAATCAAACTTCTATCTTCGGGACTCTTTAGGACTCTTCAAATCCTTATAAAACAGCAGTTTCTCTTAACCAAATCATCAGAATTTCCTCTGCAGCCGAACTGTTTCCTTCTTTCTTCTCTGCAGGCCTTTCGTTCTGCTTCTTGCTTCTGTTCTCAACTGCAGGCGGCGATGGACAGAATGCTGAAGAAACCTAGGATTTCTACTCCAAGAATCTCTGAAATACAAGGGCACATAAGCAACCGCATTGCTTTGAAGCAGGTAAGCTTTCTCTTCTACCCGTTGCTTTGCGATGCTCCTTCTGCCGAATTCTCCTTTCACGTTGCATATGCTCATGCTTGTTACTGCATGTGTTCTGTTATTCACAGGACTATCCAAATCTTCCGGGGGCTAGAAGATATGTCCAAATCAAATGGTTGCCCCTCATCCTCTCCAAGTTCACTTCAGATATGAGGGTATATGTAGCCAGATGGCATCTCTTAGGGTTGATCACCCATGCTAAACATTATGATCAAGTCCACATAGATTGGGCTGCCATAGGAGCATTGATTGAAACCTGGCATCCTTCCACCCATACTTTCTTATTTTCCACATTTGAGGCCACCATCTTGATGGAGGAAGTAGAGATGATCCTAGGCTTGAAAAGGATGAAACACGGAGAAGAAGAAAAGATGGCCACCATGCCAAGGCCCATCTCCTCCCATGAATTGCTAACCTCGTTAATACCTAGCCCAAATATAGTGAACCAAATCAAGGTCACTAAAGGAGTTAACCTCTTGAAGCTCGCCTCGTGGGTGTACAAGAGAGCGGGTCAAGCTAAAGAGGAAGAGGAGATAGAAAGAGTGACCAAAGCCTTCGTGGTGTGCTTGGCAGGAGCACTCCTATTCCCATCCACGGAGGACTTTCTAGAGGAGTCTCAATTGAGCGCAGTGGTGAGCTTATGGGAAGAAGAGAGAGTTGGACCGGCGATCCTAGCATATCTCTATAGCGGGCTTACATCGGCGGCCATGGGAAGGCCCATCTACGGGTGCATGCTAGCACTCTCAAGCTGGGTTGATCTACACTTCAAATTCGACTCATGCCACGAAGCCCAACAACCCTCAAGAATTTTCTCAAAGAGTCCACTCTCATATATAACCGGCTCATTAGGTATAAGCAATAGAGTGACCAACCGGATTCCTCAAATCAAGAAGAGAGGGGATTGGAGGGAGCATTTAAAGGTAATGCCAAAGAATCTTTTTACTTGTGCCCCGGGTGTATTCAAAATGCAGGAGCTTCGTGCACGCTTCTCCATCGGGACAGACCTTCGTCTTATTGGTGCTTCGGACTTCGTCTTATGTAATGCACACCGGTGCCTTCCTCAGCTTGGGCTTCCAAGGCAACACTTAGAAGACATCTCTCATCTCCCTCCAATCAGATAAAGAGACCTAGGCAGCAATGAAGATGGAGAGGAGGTTATCACCATTCAAGCTCTATGGAGGCTAAGCAAGCTTCATCAACCTATAGAAGACTTGGATGAAGACAAGGAACAGTGGAAAAATTATGTAACTTCATTGAGAAAATTAAGGCCCAAAGTGGCTCATTAGTCATGATAGTTCCTTTTTCAAAATAATAATAAAGATTGTTTTCTGATTGAGCCAACTGCCACTGTGATTATGATCGAAATCATCCAAAAACCTGTGTTTCTGTTGTGAATAACGCCTCCCAGAATGCCGTGAATTCAAATATACACGCCTTACCTAAAGGCGCTTCCAGTGGCCCTTTGTCAACAAATGACGCCTGCATATGTGGGCGTAACTTTAAATAACGTCCTCAAGCAAGGCGTGACTAGATTCAAACCCAAAAGAAAATAATCGTTGACTCATCAAAAATAACGCCTTTTCCTTGGTCACGTTTCAAGTGTAACACGCCTTTACCAGAGGCGTTACTTCAAACAGCAATAATGACTTCTCTCACATCAATCAACGCCCATTCAATGCGCCTGACGACGGTTATTGTTCCCCATGCAAAATAAATTAACGCCTTAATCATCGTCGTCAACTTCCAGAAAACGCCCAATGAATGGACGTGAATTCTATTATACACGCCTTTCGCAAGGGCGTGTCTTATTTTCGAAACCCAAAAGCCATCGGGCTTCCTTCTCCTTCCTCCTTCCATTCTCATTTCGCCCTTTCTCTACAAACCCTAACCGAAGCCCCCCCCAAAGCCTCTCTCTCGCTCTCTTCCCTCACTCTCTCCATCTCACTCAATCTCACTCAACCTAAACCCTAGCCATGGCCAAACGCCAAAGAGTTAGTGCCCCTGATGTGGTTGATCTTGATGCCTCCCACGCCCAAGAGGAAGAAATCTCTGTGGAGGAGCTCGCCGTCGTGGCCTTCGAAGAAGAGGCGGCGATGGCCGGCGGCGACGAGGCCGACGGAGCAACGGGCGAAGCAACAGAACATGCAGAAGTTGGAGAAGGTGGAGAAGAAGAAGAAGAGGAAGATGAGGAAGAAGAAGGACCACCGCCCACGGCGGCGGTCGTTCCCTGGGGCCAACTCCGGCGGCCCAGACGACCACTGCCTCGGCCACAACCCCAGAAACACAAGAAGGTGAGTTCCCCCTCCCCAATTCCATTTTATTTTATTTTATTTATATTTTTCTTGATTTTCCATAGCCCTCGGGCACGAAACCTGCAACTCAGAAAAGACACGCCTCCCACGGGGGCGTTACTCACAAATGAAACGCCCTGACCCAGGGCGTTAATTTTTTTTAATTTCTGAAAATCAATTAACCTCCATGAAAAACGCCCTGAAGCATGTCGTTTCTTAAAACTTATGATTTTTCATGAATTCCATGCTCACTAAACAATTTCCAAAAATATTTTCATGAATTATTTCGCATGCCGTTAGCTATTTGATTTTCTGTTAAATTAAGAAACCCACGCCCTCTAGTAGGGCGTTAATTCAACAAGAGACGCCCAAACCACAGGGCGTTGCTTCATTCATTAACGGTCTAAAATTAACCACCCTAAGGAAAACGCCCTGCCACAGGGCGTGACCTCAACAAGAAACGCCCAACACCGAGGCGTGATTAGAAATATGTTTTAGAAATAGCAAAACAGCCACCAAAATACGCCTAAGACGGGGGCGTGATAAACATGAAAAATGCCCTCATCAAGGGTGTTACATTAAAGTTCATTCAGAAAAACGCCCCCCCACAGGGGCGTGAATTTATCAAGAAACGACCTGAGGGTGGCCGTGAATTCCAAAATGCTAAAATTCAATATTTAACCCAAATCAAATGTAATTCCACATGGATATTCAAATAAAAAAAATAATTCTCTTTTAATGCATGCAGGGGCTGATGAGGACCCGTATCTCATGGGTCATGGTCTGGGCAGCATACCAGGGTCTCCCCGACTTCCAGAGGGTTAGGGTAGAGGCCATGGGGTTTGGGGCTTTTCTATCCATCGAGCCTTTTAGACCTGACCTAGCACTGATCCAGGTTTTGAGGGAGAGATGGGATAGGGTTAGCCGGACTTTTCTGATGCCCTGGGGGCATATGGTTCCTGGTTTAGAGGATGTAGCCAGGATCACAGGTTTACGGGTAGATGGTGAGGCCGTGAGTGGGTTCACCTATTCTGACTATACGGAGATGGCCCAGAGGCTACTAGGGCTTGAGATGGTCTATGTGGGACCTAGCGAGTGTAGGACCATTTTCCGTACGGACCTGACTACAGCGATGGGTCTAGGAGATGCCAGGCATAGGTCGGGGGAGACCTTAGGCGAGTTTGCACAGCGACTGACCGACGGGGTGAGAGCGGCATGCTGCCAGGACCCGACTGACCATGAGAGAGCGGACCGAGACTTGAGGAGGTTCCTGCTACTGCTGCTCGGGAGATTATTGCTGGGGACGAAAGCCGACGTCATCAACTGCCGCTTCTTAGGCATCCTCGAGGATCTGGACACGGTTGGCACTTATGCTTGGGGAGCGGCCCTGCTGGCCCATTTGATGGCCGATCTGTCCACGGGGACAGGCCGTGAGACGACCGTCAGTGGCTTCTCACCTCTTCTTCAGGTATGCAATTTCTCATTTCTGATCTTTTCTTTATTATGATGCATATGAATATAGTACTAATTGCAATGCATGGATGCAGGTGTGGAGCGACCTATACATGCCGATGGGGCGCGTTGACCCACGGCCAGGAGCTGAGGGATCCTTCCCTCTGGCGCGACGCTGGTTGCCCGTCGTCTTCGGTGCCCCACTTGACTACGAGTTGTGGGTTCTACGGAGAGAGTTCCGCGACTTCCCTCCCTCGCTGGTATGTATGAATGAATGATATGCATTTCTTTTTGTTGTTTATTTGAATATGATGAAATGATAATGATGCATGTTCATGAATGCAGGTGCAGTGGAGACCATATGAGGGGATGACAGATGAGGGCCAGCCTTGGGTCGTATCGGGGTGACCTCGCTTCGGGCGTGAGCTGTGGCTACACTGCTTGAGCGAGATTGAGCCGTTACGGCTTCGGCTGGTGATGAGGACCCTGGGCCTGCCCCAGGAGTGGATCGAGGTCGGAGAGCCTCGAGGGATTGGCAAGAAGACCCGCGGTCACACCAAGACTACCGACTGGAGGGTGCGATTCGAGGAGCAGTACGCTGACTGGCAGCGAGGCGGGACCACAGTCGTTTCCCACGCGACTGACAGCTCCGAGTACCTCCGGCGCTACTGGGAGGTTCACGCCGGCAGACCTCAGATGAGGGTCTTAGGGGTATGTATGAGTGCACTTATTTCTAAATTGAATGCAAATGCTTATGTAACTATTATGCGACTAACATGTAATGAATGCAGGATGCGAGGGACATAGCGGCGATAGATGCCCAGGCTCACCTACACAGCCTGGAGGACCAGCTAGTTGCCACACGGGCAGACCTGGAGACCCTAGTGAGTGTTTAAATTATTCCTATATGCAGATGAATTTTTGTGTTTTGTTGAATTAATGATTAGCCACTGACGGTCTTAATGAATGCAGCGTGCCCAGCAGGGAGCAGCGAGGAGAGATCCAGGGGAGGCCTCCAGCTCGAGGGGACCTAGTGCAGAGGTGACTGCACTGACGGAGCAGCTGGCTGGTGCGATAGCGCGAGCCGAGGCGGCGGAGCGTGACCTTGCCTCACGGGTAAATTCTGAACTCAAAACCTCATTCAAATAATGATTAGATATAAATTGTGCACTGATAAAAATTCATTTTTACAGACTGAAGAGCTTCGAGCCACTCTTATCTGCGTAGATGAGGGCTTCCGAGCGACGAGCTCACATGTGCGTGATCTACCTTCAGTCACATGTTGTTATTTTATTTCATGAATTATTGAACTGTGGAACTGATGATTTGTTTACCTGTTTGTAGGCTGCTCAGTTGAAGGCGATACGTACCGAGTTGTCGATCCGCGATCAGCGGATCGTAGAGCTTCAGCGGACCCTGCAGCGATGCAGTGAGCTTCCTCAGGACGTAGCCGAGCTGCGAGTTGCCCTGGAGCTGGAGAGGAGGGAGCGCGAGGAGCGGGCTCGTGAGCGAGAGGAGCACCAGGCGGAGCGTGCCCGGTTCCAGGAGCAGCTGGCGGCACGGGAGCGTGAGCTGGCGGACTCGAGGACCCAGTTGATCCTTTCCCAGGAGCGGCTGCGAGTGTCCGAGGAGCGGCTGCAGCGAGGCCGTGAGCGAGCACGGGCTGCGGGGTACTCCTTCACCAGCTCCACCTTCGTGGCGGGTTCTTCCCTTCGAGAGAGGAGTGAGGCAGGGGGACACGTTCGGGTTCCGGCTTCTTCGCGGGGGCCTATGCCTCCTCCACCAGCGCCAGCTCGGGACGGTGAGGAGGAGGTTGAGAGCAGGAGAGTAGAGGAGGGTGGAGGCGAGAGCTGAGAGTTTTGTACTTGTACTCCTCCACCTTCACACATGTACATGATAGACATGATGATATATATATATATAAGATTTGAGCTTTTGTTACCTGAGTACTTGTATGGTTGTGGACTTGTGTTTGTGTACTTTTTCTTTCCACGTTCCTCGTGTTTGCTTTACTTTGCCCTGTATCTGCAGCTGCGGTTTTCACTTGAACAAACAGGTTAGTTCATCTGTTCGACTTGGCCCCTTGCCTGATGAGCAAGGGATGTCAATATTCTGATCTTAGTAATGGGTCAAGGGGCCAAGCCTTTAATAAAATAAGGCAAAATGAAATAATCAAAACCCGGGGATGCCTCATGCAATCATACATATGCAAACAAATAATTAACAGATGTCCAGGCAAGAATGCAATTCATGCAACATGAAGAATTTATTTTTTTGTTTTTTTCAGTATATATATATATATATTTTTAGGGATTTTCTGAAAAACACGCCTTAGATTAGGTCGTGACTCTTGTAAAAGACGCCCTCGGATACGGCGTTACTGTGAAAAGATTTTTGAATTTTGTTGAAAACACGACCTTCCAAGAGGCGTTATTTTTAAAGAAACGACTAATAGCTAGGCGTGAATTAACATTAAAGCGCCTTGAACAAAGGCGTTAATTTTTATTCCTCCCAAATTGAGCTGATAAAGAAATTAAGGTGGTGGGCCCTACTCGGTCATCATCTAAGATCCATTAACCTTTCTTGAATAATTAAAAGGGGAATTGGTGTGAATATGGTTAAACTTATACACAAGATTTCGTACAGTGCATTCTCTTCAGTTTGTCTCGACCATTCTGCTGGTTCATGACTTTTCCAAAAATAAAAGAAGAAAGTATAAGGAAGCCCACAAAAGATTCAGAGATACCTGAGGCAAAGCTACCTCCCCTACTCTATGCCTGTTGGGGTTCGGTCTTTGGCGTAGGGACGCTTTGTTGCCTTTTGCCTCTACATATTGCATGCATACGCCCAAGGTTTTCCTTGCGGGGACTTTGCCCTCTTGACATGCTTTTCTTTTCACCATTTGACTTTCACTTTGGAATTGATTTGCATTGAATAGATTTGAACTGATGAACAACCTAATTGTACTTGGGCTTTTGTGGCATTTGTTCCCTTTTGGGCCCTGACTTCCTCCTACTAGGTCGGCGGATAGGCTTGGCGTGTCTGCCTCGAGACCTCCCTTCCTCCCTTGTGGGCCGAATAAGAAAAGAATGGATATCATCTTTCGCCTTTAGTCTGGTTTCGACTTTCCATCAGATTTTGCACTGCTTGAGCTCAAGAGTAAAGTGTGTAGTGTGTGCGGGGTCAACTCCCATTTTAAATTAGCAAGAATGATGAATGGATTTTGAATTTTGACCTTTCGGACCGTGGACCTTTGCCTGTCATGTCAGCCCAAAAGGGAGAACCATGAAAGAAAACTCTCTTTTTTTTGTTTTTTGTTTTATTTTGAAAATATTCGATTTTTTTTTCTTATTCGGGAGATTTCTATTTTCTTTGGATTTTTATGAAGTTTTCAAATTTTGTTTGGATTTTTGTTCAGGGGTAATATTTCTTGAGATACAAACCGTTCCAGGGGTGAGTTAATTCCTCTCCTTCAGCATTAACCAGTTTATAAGCATTGCCAGGATAAACATCTTTTATGACGAACAGCCCTTCCCAGTTTGGTTGGAGCTTTGAACGAGGGCCACCGGGTTTTACAAAAATTCTTTTGATTACCATTTCGCCGACCTTAAATTTTCTCTCAATTACCTTCTTTTGATAAAAACGTGAGAGCCTGTTTTGATAAACGCGCGCATGCTCAGCGGCGACCAGACGCTTCTCATCTAGGAGTTCCAATTGGGCAAGGAGTGAATCACGACGTTCATCGATAGAGAGCTCCTCATCCAATTGTACTCGCAGAGAGGGGATAAGAATCTCATAAGGGACTACGGCCTCCATTCCATAAGTAAGGGCAAAAGGAGTTTGCCCAGTGGGGGTTCGAATAGAAGTGCGGTAGGCCCAAAGAGCTTCAACCAGCTTGTCTGGCCAGTCCGAGAATTTATTAGCCTCGCACGTCTTCTTAACAATCTTGATTAAGGTTTTATTAGTGGCCTCTGCTTGGCCATTGCCCTGCGGATAATAGGGAGAAGAATGATGCAATGCAATGTTATACCTGTTGCAGAGATCCTTGAGATCTTGAGAGATAAATTGAGGCCCATTGTCGGTGACGATGGTGCTTGGGATGCCGAACCTCGTGATGATGTTCTTCATGATAAATTTGCAGACGGTTGATGCTTTAATTTCCACGTAAGCTTCTGCTTCCGCCCACTTGGTGAAGTATTCCGTTACCGTGAGAATGAATGATTTTTGCTTGGTCAGGAGGTTCGAATCGCCAAGGGGTCCAATGATATCAAAAGCCCACATGGAAAAAGGCCATGGGGAGGACGTTGGATGGAGTGAAGAAGCAGGAGAATGAATCTTGTCGGTGTGCAGTTGGCACTTAACACACCTTCGAACATAGATAGAACAATCCTCTTCTAGAGTGGGCCAATAGAAACCTAGTCTAAGAATCTTCTTTGCTAGCATCTGGCTGTTCACATGACCACCACACACACCAGAATGCGCCTCTTCCACAACTTTCCAAGATTCATCATCATCGAGGCATCTTAATAAAACACCGGTGAGCCCTCTTCTGTAGAGCACACCTCTAACCAAAGTATAACGTTGAGCCACTCTCCTAATTACTTTCTTTTCTTCTGTTGTGGCTTCCTCGGGATAAGACTGATCTTTACAGTATCTAGTAATCTGATAATACCAAGGCTTTTCTTCATCAGCCAACTCTTCTTGCCAATCCAATAGCATGACCTCTTTGCCTTCAAGAGCTTCTTCCCGTCTAACCTTTTCAAGCACCTGATCCCTAATATCGAGAAAAGCACGATCCCTAATGGCTGGAGTATCACGCTGATGGATCAGGGGGACATGAAAATCACGCTCCGGAGGGAAGACTAAAGCGGAAGCTAAAGAAGCAAGTGCGTCGGCCAAGATGTTCTGGCTACGCGGGACATGAACGAAAATCAATTTAGTGAAGAGTTTGGCGTAAGCTGAAGCGAGTTCCTGATAGGGCTTGAGCTTAGGATTGATGGTGCGGCACTTGACCAACACTTGGCGTAGAATAAGCTGACTATCACCGACAATTCGTAAATGAGTGGCACCATATTGATGAGCGGTTTTAAGACCGGCCAAGAGAGCTTCATACTCGGCTATGTTATTGGTGACGGGAAAAGTGAGCCGAGCTGCGAATGGAATGGTGACCCCTTCGGGTGTTAAAAGAACCATGCCGATCCCTCTTCCTTGAGAATTAAGAGCTCCATCAAAATGTAATGTCCACATAGGATCAGGGGGTTGATTAATGGACATTAATTCTTCATCTGGGAACTCTGAATTGACAGGATCAAAGCGGGGAAGAGGGTGGTGAGCAAGATGCTCGGCAATGGCATAATCTTTGATAGCTTTTTGCTGAATGTAAGTGATGTCAAATTGAGAAAGGAAGCTTTGCCAGCGTGCCAATCGATCAGTGAGGATAGATTTTTCAAGGAGGAATTTGATTGGATTCATGCGAGCGATGAGGTGAACCTCGTGAGCTAGGAAATAGTGTTTTAGCTTCTGAACTACCCAAACCAAAGCTGCACAAGTCTTCTCCATGGCTGAGTATCTCTGCTCACAGGGGTTAAGAAGTTTAGACAAGTAGTATGCTGCCCTCTCCTTACCTTCCTCATCCACTTGAGCTAAGACAGCACCTACGGAGTCATCCAGGACCGAAACATAGAGAATAAGTGGCTTGCCTGGAATTGGCGGCCTCAGGACAGGAGGATTGATCAAATAATCCTTAATCCGTCAAAGGCTGCCTGACACTTGTCATCCCAATTAAACTTGACTCCCGGCTTAGTAAGTTCGTAGAACGGCCTACACCTCTGTAAGTGCTGGGAGACGAAGCGGCGAATGAATTGCAACCTCCCGACTAATCCTCGAACTTCCTTCAAATTCTTGGGAGGAGGCATATCTCTAATGGCTTTTGCCTTGTTGGGATCAACTTCAATTCCCCTCTTGCTAACAATGAAACCAAGCAACTTCCCTGAAGAAACGCCAAACACGCACTTCTTGGGGTTCATTTTTAATTGAAATTCTCGGGATCTCTGCAAAACCTTAGCCAGAACCCCAGGATGCTTGATCCTTGTTCTTGATTTCACAACCAGGTCATCCACATACACCTCAATATAAATATGAATCATGTCATGAAAAATTGCCATCATGGCCCTTTGATAAGTGGCTCCAGCATTCTTAAGTCCAAAGGGCATGACCACATAACAATATGTGCCCCATGGTGTAGTGAATGAAGTTTTCTCTTGATCTTCTTCGGCCAGGCGAATCTGATTATAGCCTGAAAAGCCATCCATGAAAGAAAGAGTCTCAAATCCTGCCGTGTTATCAATCAACACATCAATATGAGGGAGGGGGAAGTCATCCTTAGGACACGCCCGGTTGAGGTCCCGGAAATCTATGCAAATTCGAACTTTTCCATCTTTCTTCATAACCGGGACAATGTTAGCCACCCAATTGGGATAAAGGACGACTCTAACGAATCTAGCCTTGTGGAGTTTATCGACCTCTTCTTTCATTTTCAAAGCCATGCTAGGGTGGAAACGCCTCAACCGTTGTTTTACCGGGACAGACCCTGGCTTAAGTGTAAGGCGATGTTCAACAAGCGCAGGGTCTAATCCAGGCATATCTTCATAACTCCATGCGAACGTGTCTTTATATTCTTGAAGAACTAAAACGAGCGCCTCCTCTTCGAAGGGCGGCAAATTTTTTCTAATGAGGACAATCCTAGGGTCTTCCTCGGTACCTAAATTGATTTCTTTGGTAGGTTCTTCTACGGAGGCTGATGGTTCGTCGAATCTTCTCATACCACTAGCAAAAGCATCAGCCTCGTCCTCATATTCTTCATAACTTTCATCCCCCTCTTCAATAGGGTCTTCATCATTCATGATTTCATAGACACCCAAACCTTCATTAGAAGTGATAGAATCCTCAATTTCTAACTCTGGCAGGATAATTGGATCTTCCACAAACTCAGGGAGAGCTAAACAAGCTTGGCATCTAATAGCCAATTCCAACAAAAATCTGCGAGGAATCTGCTTACCCCTGGCCTTCTTGTGTGAATCTACCCCCATGAATTTTATTAGAAGAAGAGGAAGAAAGGGAGGAAGAGCAACTAGCTTGATTATAAGGGAAAGAAGGAGGTGATAAAGTGGATACAGGAGGTGATACAGAGGAGGGCCCCTCACCAGAGGGGGAGAAAAGACTTACCAAGGAATTTTGGGAGAGCGGCCCCTGGATCGGGTCGCACTCGAGAGAAAAATAGGAGGTCTCCTCAAAAGAAATGGAGGATTGGAATATTGGAGATTTGGCATTTTTTTTTCATTTTCATGTTTTCCTTTGTTTTTATTTTCTTTTTCAAGTAAAAAGCAATGTGAAGGGAGAATAGTAGGTGGAGTGGAGATTGCAAGTTTGGAGAAAGATTTAATCAAAGATGGCCCACGCGGGGGCGAGATGGAGTTTTCAGCAAATCGCTCGAGGAGCGAAGGAGCAATCGGGAGGGAAATCTGAATTGAATCGGGAGACAAGTTGATAGTAATCGGTGGTGGTCGCGGCACATGACCAAACCAACGGGAATAGAGAGCAGCCAACACCAACGGATGCACAGAAGTGAGGGAGAAAAGGCCGGCCCACAGCCTATCCACGGAAAATCCTTCTTCAAAGGGGACATCTGGCTCCCCCGTATCTGTGTAGTCACTTAACATCTGCCTTTTATCTGTGATTGCGGCAGGCATTTCAATCAGTTCTTGAATCAGCGGAGGCCACTCTGGATCTGTCGGCATGAACAGGCGGCTTAGGGAGATTGTGATGTCATTCATGTCAAACCACCTGTACCAGTCACATTCCGGATCACCCATTTTTCTTCTTTTATCTGGCCTTAACGACTCCAGGGCTTTATAAGTGGCCAGTGGGGCAATGTGCCGAGCAAACTGTCTAGCGTGCACATCCTGACAATCAAGCAATGAAGTAATGACGGTAGTCTGTTCATTGTTCTGAACGCCACCGGTGACAAAATGTGTCTTTAAAGTCCAGGTGAGCGGCTGGCGATCTTGCTTGAAGGTGGACGTCATAACAGCCCACGGCTCTCCTTCATTCTTGCCCGGTGCTTTGTAGCCTAAGCCGCCTCGTGCAACCACCTTTTGAGGCTTAATGGGCCTAATCTTGCCCTGGAGTTTGGCGCCCAGGCCCTTGCCATCTTGATATCCCATTCTTATCAGAATGTTCCAGCCGGGGGTATTCATCATATTTTTCTTTTTCTTCTTCCCCTTGGAAGGCAGGGGTGTCATAGCAACTGTTGTAACAGTCTCAGATAGCATCGGCTGAGAGTGGGGAATGTCCAGCACAGATAATAACGGCTTGTTGGCTGGCCATATAGAAGGAACTGATGAAGCTACATGAATGTCCTCCTCTGGCAAGATTGGCACGCTGGTCACCTTGATAATGCGGCCCTTGTGCGGAAACTTAAGGCACTGATGGTTTGTAGAGGGCACTGCATCAAGTTGCTGAATATAAGGGCGACCCAGGATGCCATTAAAGGTCGGGTCCATGTCCAGGATATGAAAATCTGCCGTAATGGTGGCTGGACCCAAGCTGACTTTGAGAGTAATCATACCCAGAGGGGGTTTCTTTGTATTGTCATATGCTGTGATAGTAATGGTAGATGGCCGAATCTGGCTCTCAGGGATACCGCATAACTTCAGAGTGCTCGGAGGCAACACATTGATAGATGCACCGGTGTCTACCAAACACTGCTTAACGGCCACCTTGTTGATATCAACCGTGATACATAGGGCATATTTTCTTGCCGGTAGAGGTGCTAACTCATGTTCATGGAATGTGATTGCCGGATGACTGCTGGCAGGGGTCAAGACTGTAATTATCTGTTCAACCGGAAGGTCCTCATTGACCATGACCTTCTGCAGGTATTCCTTCAGGGCCAGCTGATGAGTGGTGGACCTCTTGATTAATTCAAGGATGGAGATTCTGGCTGGAGTGCGATCCAAGTGTTTTAACAGATCATACTGAGTTCCCGGCACTGAATCTTGTTCCTGTTCTTGCTCTTGTGGCCCCTGCACGGGCTCTAGCTCTCTCTGTGGGAAAATACGGTGGAACATCCGTCCACTACGGAGCGGCGCTACGCCTTGACGCGCCTCTGTCGGGGCAATATTAGGAGGAGGGTTGGAAGAAGAAGAAGGAATGTTGGTAACAGAGATCTTGCTAGAGGATACCAAAGGGGAATTCAATGAAAGGTGCACCCCCGTAGGAGGCGTAGTAGTGGTGTTTAATAAAGATGCCCCCGCGGGAGGCATGGGGGGAGTATTTGAAGAAGGTGCCCTCGCAGGAGGCGTGGGAGAAGAGAGGGATATCCGAATGCGAGGAGTATTGGCAGGTGGTGGAATAAGGAGAGATCGTGGCACAAAAGGTGGTTGTACTGATGGTGGAGGAACTCTTGCCGGTGTAGGAGTGGTAGAGGGGGTAGCGGGTGCTGGCGGTGAACGGAGTAGGAGTGGCCTGGAGGGCGCAGATGTAGGATTGGTGGTGGAAGGTGGAATGGTAGGTTGCTGTGGTGGTAAGCGGTTAAGAAGAGAGCGAGCCGGCAAGGCCGTGGAAATGGTGGTGGTAGATGGGTTGACGGGGCGTAAAAGAGAACGTCCCGATAGGAGACTAGAAGGAGAAGGAGGAACGCGCAAAAGGCGCAGAGTTTGATTTTGGGTTGGATCATGGTGGAATGCCCCGACAGAGGCGTTTTCTTCGTGCCATCCCTGTCCTCTCTCCACCTCGTAGAGAGACGTGACAGGGTTCACGTGTTGATTAGGAGCGTGCTCCGGCAATGGATTACGGACAATCCCCATATCCTGCTGGGGTGCTGGAGCTTGCTGTGGGTGGACTTGCTGCGGAGCTGGCTGCTGTTGTTGCTGATTTTGCTGTTGCCGATGCGGCCTTCTCTCTTTCATGGTGGTGATGACTTGCCTCATTTCATCCCAATTAATGCCACCCTGGTCATTCAAATCATAAATATGATCTCTGAAATGGAAACAACGATCAAGGTTGTGACCAGGGGCGCGGTGAAATGCACAGTACCGGGATGTGTCAACATTGTCGGGCCACACCGTTCTTTCTTTTGGTAGGACGAGCAGGTTGGCGGCCATCAAAGCATTAAAAATGTCAGGGAGACTCTCTGGGAGTGGCGGATAATGGGCCCTCTTGGGGCCAAGCGGTGGTCTCCGTTGTTGTTGGCCATAGTTGGAAGGTGGGGGGACCTGATGGTATTGTGGTGGTGCTGGAGGGTCGGTGCGAGGCGCTTGACTCGGTGATGGAGCAAAAGAAGGTTGGGGTGTGAAGTGGCGTTGTGGAGCGGAGGTAAAATGGGGGTTTTGCTGTGGAGGTGGCGGAGGTCGTGGGTTTGACTGGTGGTGGGGGTGGCCAACTACGCCAACCTGCTCGTTTGTGACAGTGCCCTCAGTCGTGGGCCCGCTGTTGACATTTGTATTCTTCTTAAACAGCCGAGGCTTCGGCTCAAACATGCCCATGATGGGCGAATCCTTCATTTGTGTTTGTATATAACGAGCTCTTTCATAGAGCTCTTCCATAGTTGTCAGCCGATTCATGGCCAAAATGTGCCGGAATTGAGGAGTTGCATTAGAAATGACCATTTTTACTTGCTCTTGTTCCGACAATGTGTCCTTCAATTTCTCGGCCATAGACCGCCACCTGTCAGCAAATACAATGAAGTCTTCCTCGGGCTTCATTCTCTCAGCGACCAGATCTGTAACAGAAAGGGAAGGTCCTACCCGGTCTCTGTACTTTTGCAAGAATTTCCTTTGGATAACATCAAAATCACCAGCATCAGCTGGCTCCAGGGAATAGAACCATTCGAGGGCTGGCCCCTCAAGAGATCTCCTGAATAAATAGGCCAGGGAGGCCTTATTGTCTTGCCAGAAAGAAGTCTCATATCGGAAATCCTTTAAATGAATGAATGGGTTGCCTGTTCCATTATATCGCCAGAAATTCGGCATTTCAGAAGGTGGTAAATGGAACACTGGCAACGTAGGAAGAGAAATTTCCGGAGCATTCTTAGTTGCTGTAACCTTCTTGAGCTGCTACTCCATGCTGGCCAGCTTCTGAAGCAAGAGAGTGTTGGTATCGGGCTCGACTGGGGCCTGATTCTGAATAAAAGAATGCGGTATAGGCGTTCGTAGAACCCGAGGATGTTGGGAGGATTGATGCCTAACCGCTGAATAGCTCGCCTGCTGGGCCGGCATGGCCGCAATAGGCGTTTGTGGACGAGAGGAAGGGGGATGCAAGACCGCCTGGTCATTAGCAATCTGATGGCCACTCACGGCCGGAGGGGGATTAGAGGAAGATGAAAGGACGGATTTCCCCTTTAAAGCGGCCTGAATGGCTTGCCGCTGGGAGTCATCCAACTGGGAGAGAGCTTGGATCAAGTCTGTGACGTTGATGGATGGGGAAGGGTTCCCCGAAGTGTTGGAAGATGGATCTTGAGACGAAGGGTCCGCCTCATGGATGGTGGTATCGACCACATGGACTTGTGAGTAATGGGGGTGAGGAGGAAGGTAGTTCCCCTCATAATAAACAGAATCCTGGAGAGGGTCCTCATATTGACCAAATATGTTCTCATTCTCATCATCATAAGAGTACCCGTTGCCTGACATGTTGACGGTTTTACCTGAACGGAGTTTCATTCTTAAGAGAGAGGATGTTTAATGAAGGAACTATCACAAAATATTCAATCCAAACAAAGCAATCAAATCACCCAACTATGTTTATGCAAACAAGATTGGCAAGAAACGCAAGATTTTAATGTTTGATGTTTGAATTAGGGTGGATTATTTGTGAAAGTTCACTCTTTTGCCCAATGAGACCTAGTTTGATCCGAGTGTAACCTCCGGGTCAACTAAGTTTTTCTCTCTTTTAACAACGCGTGGGTTCTCTAAACTCCAGGTACTTCGAAGGTACAACCAGCCCGGCGTCCGTGAGGGAATCCACGGGTGCGGGGACTTATGGAGGTCTTGGAAAAGGGATTTCCGGTCCAAAGAGACGGAATGCTCAATGGAGGGTCGTCCCGATTCCAAGAAGGGTGTGTGGATCCTAGGATAGAGAGAGGAGGTCCAGCAAATCAAGATAATCCAATCAGCAATGTAATATCAAGACAAATGCCCAGCAATGAATAATAGCCAATCTGTGAAAAGAACAGTAAAGACACGCCTTTGGAAAGGTCGTGTTCACAGCAAGAGGAAAGACACACCCTGCGGTAGGTCGTGATAAAATGAAAACACGGCAGCGTGGCTGTCGTAAATTCTGTGAGGGGATCACAGACGGTAGGAAAAACACGCCTTGAGCTAAGGCGTTCTAAAGAAAGGACGCCTACGGTAAAGGGCGTCAAAACTCAGAGAAAACGCCCTGATGATAGACGCTGATAATAAATGAAACGCCTCAGAGAGCGGCGTTAATTCACAGGCAATATGATAAGGATGCAGCAAACAGCAGTTATGATAAACAGAAACGCCCTAATGACAGGCGTTGATAAGCAATGACACGCCTCAAAGAGGGGCGTTATTCCACAGACAGTATAATAAGCATGGAGCAGACAGCAGTTATGGAAACAGACGCCCTGGAGATGGGCGTTAATCAATGAAACACGTCCCTGTAAGGGGCGCTAAATAGCAGACGAGAAAATAGCAAAGAGAAGGCAAGCAGATGCAATAAACACACGCCCTGCAGGGGGGGCGTTAATTAATCAAAACACGTCCCTGTGAGGGGCGTTAAATCAAAAGACGCCCTTGTTGAAGGCGTTAATAAGCAGCAATTGACTGATCCGGGGAGTGTGCAGGGTGCACAATGGAGGGTGCCCGAGGGGCACAAGGGAAAGGGTACCGAGGGTACCGAGGGGAAAGGGCACGCGAGGGTGCCTAAGGGGAAAGGACACACGAGGGTGTCAAAGGGAAAGGGCACACGAGGGTGCCAATGGAGATGGTAATCAATAAAGAAAACAGTGGATGTCCCACCGTGATCGCCAATTTGTAGATCGGATTAAAAATCCTCACTTTTGGGAGTGAAAAATAAATAACAATGATGACAACATGTATAAGATATGATAAAGAATATAGCACGAGGTGCTAAAGGGGAGTTGTGATCGCCAGAGGGTTTACCTCAATAAGAAGAAAATGAGATCGCGTGTACCTGGTGAAGAGTGGGATGCGGGATAAATATGGATTTCCTCCTCCAACTCCAATCGGCCGGCCGATGAAGTGGGTTTTCTTGATTGATTACCTTGTAAAAAAAAGACAATGAAAAACAAGGAAAAGGGAGGAGATCAGCCAAAGTGCAGTAGTATCGTTCCAAAAACCAACATGAAATAATGAAACGACGTCAACATGCGCACCTCTCTTTTTTTTAAAACCCCTAGCAGAGAACTAGGGAAGGAGATAATATGCTAAATGCAGTAAAAGAACTAACGACAAGAGACCACAGTGATGATAATGTGATGAGAATGAAATGAACAAAACAAAACAATATGTAGCCCTGCTCTCCCTGACGAGAGTAAAGGTGCAACCGGGAAGACGCGGAACGGATGCAACAGGATGAAGAAAAGCCAAAGGAGGAAGCCCTGCGTGCTTGTTCAATAGCTAACTTCTTAACCTCTAAATGCTCAGGGTGCCTATTGAATACTTAAATTCTTAACCTCTTTTACGAGCGAATGATGTTTTCTTTTATAGCTTCAATCGGATGTGATCAAACAAGGAAATGATAAGAATGGGTAATGAGGCATCCAAAGAAGGATTAAGATCGGGCAAGAGTCCAAAGGATGGTAGGGAACTGTAAGGGAAAGATGAAAAAAGAAGGACTCTGGAGTGAAAACACGCCTTGAGACAGGGCATCTTTTTATGAATTGACGACCTGCACAGAGGCGTTTCTTGAAACACGACCTAGGAAAGGCCGTTTCTTCCTGGGTTTAATTTTAGAAATAAAACTTCCTCTGTTTAAAAACTGAGAGAACACGCCTGAGAAAACGGCGTTTCTTCAAAACACGCCCTGAGGAAGGGTGTTACTCAGAAAATGCCTTTTATTTTGAAAGTAGATAATTCCTGAAATTAACGGATAATACCAGGAATTAACGCCCTGAACTACGGTCGTCCTTTCTTTTAAAACGCCCTATGACAGGTCGTTACTTTAGAAAGTAACGCCCTTAGTCAAGTCGTGTTTCACAAAAATGCAGGAAAAATGCAGAAAACTCATGAAAAATAGAAAAACTTTATATTATAGGAATATTGAAGTCCACTTGGGGCGTTTACATAATAACATGAGATTTGATCAACAAAACGTCAATTTTGGCGTGTCTACATATAGCTTGCTATCCTGGCTTTTGTAGCCTGCTATCTCTAGTTCCCGTAGCCTGCTATTCCCGAATTCTATAGCCTGCTAGCCTGGCTCTCGTGGCTTGCTATTCCTGGCTCCTACAACCTGCACTCCCAGCTCCTATATCCTGCTATTCCTGGCTTCTACAGCCTACTATCCTAGCTCTTGTAGCCTGCTATCTCTGGCTCTCGCAGTCTGTCATTCCTGGCTTCCACAGCCTGCTGTCCTGGCTTTTGTAGCCTGCTATCTCTAGTTCTCGTAGCCTGCTACTCTTGGCTTGTACAGTCTACTGTCCTGGCTTTTGTAGCCTGCTGTCTCTGGCTCTCGTAGTCTGCTATTCCTGGCTTCTACAGCTTTCTATCCTGGCTCTTATAGTTTGCTGTCTCTGGCCCTCGTAGTCTGCTATCATCTCATCCACACCCTTTCTTGGTCTAGTGGCACTCCGCCTTAGTCGAGCTACCCTTTCTTGGTCTAGTGGCGCTCCGCCCTAGCCGAGCTACTCTCATTCTCGGTCTAGTGGCACTCCGCCCTAACCGAGCTACCCCATTTCCTGGTTTAGCGGCACTCCGCCCTAGCCGAGCTACCCTTCTTCCTTGGTCTAGCGGCACTCCGCCCTAACTGAGCTACCCTTCTTTCTTGGTCTAGTGGCACTCCGCCCTAACCAAGCTACCTCTTTCTTGGTCTAGCGGCACTCCGCCCTAGCCGAGCTACCTTCTTTCTTGGGCTAGCGGCACTCCACCCTAACCAAGCTACCTCTTCCTTGGTCTAGCGGCACTCTGCCCTAGCCGAGCTATCTTCTTTCTTGGGCTAGCAGCACTCCGCCCTAACCAAGCTACCTCTTCCTTGGTCTAGCGGCACTCCGCCCTAACCGAGCTACCCTTCTTCCTTGGTCTAGCGGCACTCCGCCCTAACCAAGCTACCTCTTTCTTGGTCTAGTGGCACTCCGTCCTAACCAAGCTACCTCTTTCTTGGTCTAGCGGCACTCCGCCCTAACCGAGCTACCCCATTTCCTGGTTTAGCGGCACTCCGCCCTAGCCGAACTACCCCATTTCTTGGTTTAGCGGCACTCCGCCCTATCCGAGCTACCCATTCCTCGGTTAGCGGCACTCCGCCCTAATCAGGCCACTTCATCTTGGTCAATGGCACTCCGCCCTGATCGAGCTACCCTCTCCTTGGTCCAGTGGCATCTCGCCCTGCCCAAGCTGCTCTCTCTCTCAGCTCGCATACCAAATAAAAGAAAAGAAAAGAAAAAATGGGGTTAAAAATAGTGATACCCCGCCAGTCTTGTTCAGACATTCTGAACAAGGGCAAAAATGGACAAAACCCAGCTATGGTGAAAACCCGAAAGGGCACTGCAGGCAAAATCGGGTACCCCGCCACGTGAAAACCCGAAAGGGCGCGTGGGCAAAAGCAAGAGGGGGCTGGCTCCGGTGAAAACCCGAAAGGGCACTTGGGTCAGTAATGTGATAATCCCAAAGAAAGCCTCACCTCCAGCCATAAAACTCCTCGTCAATCGACCGGCACCTTGCCCGATCGACGATTAGACCCACTTAGTATAGGCCCTACGTCTATCCTGATAAAAGCCCTCATACCTTGTCCCAGGTTCCACCGCGATGAAAGCTATCATTGGTCGATCGGCACCTCGCCCGATCAATGATAAAACCCTCTCCGGTTTAGACTTTACGTCTATCCTGATGAAATCCATGATATCCTTGCATTGGTATAAACCCAATATCGATGATGAAACCCATCTTTGGTCGACAGGGCACCCTGCCCGATCGGTGAAGAAACCTGTTCGGTCTAGACCTTACATCTGTTCCGACTAGAGCTGCGTGTCTCGCTATGTCCCACCGTGATGAAACCTGCTGCTGATTAATGGGCACACTCGCCCGATCAGCAATGAAACCTATCCAGGCCAGACCTTTCGTCTATCCTGATGAAACCTATGAAATCCTTGCATTGGTATAAACCCAATACCGATGATGAAACCTGCTGTTGATTGATTGGCACACTGCCCGATCAGCAATGAAACCTATCCGGCTTAGACCTTACGTCTATCCCGATGAAACCTATGCAATATTTGCATTGGTATAAACCCAATACCGATGATGAAACCTGCGTTGATCGGTTAGCGCACTGCCCGGTCAACGATGAAACCTATCCGGCTTAGACCTTACGTCTATCCCGATGAAACCTATGAAATCTTTGCATTGGTATAAACCCAATACCGATGATGAAACCTGCTGCTGGTCGATCGGCACACTGCCCGATCAGCGATGAAACCTATCCAGTTTAGACCCTATGTCTATCCTGATGAAACCTACGAAATCCTTGCATTGGTATAAACCCAATACCGATGATGAAACCTACTGTTGATTGATTGGCACACTGCCCGATCAGCGATGAAACCTATCCAGTTTAGACCTTATGTCTATCCTGATGAAACCTATAAAATCCTTGCGTTGGTATAGACCCAATACCAATGATAAAAGTAGCTACTAATGGGGTGGCCCGCCGCCTGAGCAATGCTGAAGCCCGTCCGGGGTAGATCTCCGTCTGCTCTGATGAAAATGCTACACCCATTCTCAAATCAACCCGGACCTTCCATCCGGATAGATGATAAAACCTCATACCTTTGCGTTAATGTTAAACCCCACATTAACGATGAAACCTATATTTCCAGCAAATGATTTCGTGCTTAAGCTGCTACACACATCCTTGAACCGATCCGGACCTTCTGTCTGGATGGATGATGAAATCCCATTCCCTTGCGTTGAGGGCAATCCCCACATCAACGATACAGCCATGCTCCCGGTGAACGGCTTCACGCCTAAGCCACAAAACACACTCAAGTCAACCCAGGCCTTCCGCCTAGGCAGACGATGAAGACCTTATGTCCCTTGCATTGGTGTCAGCACCCACATCAATGATGATACATACACAAGTTGAGCACATGGCTTAGCAATTTACGAAGCTAAAGTCCCAATAAAAAAGAAAAGAAGAGACAAAATGGGGTTAAAAATAGAGATACCCCGCCAGTCTTGTTCAGATACTCTGAACAAGGGCAAAAATGGCCAAAACCCAGCTGTGGTGAAAACCCGAAAGGGCATTGCAGGTAAAATCGGGTACCCCGCCACGTGAAAACCCGAAAGGGCGCGTGGGCAAAAGCAAGAGGGGGCTGGCTCCGGTGAAAACCCGAAAGGGCACTTGGGTCAGTAATGTGGTAATTCAAGAGTTCCATGCCAACCGGCACGCTGCCTTTACCTCCCCTTCATTGATGAAGCCTTCCGTCGGTCATCTGGCTCTATGCCTCACCGATGATAAAGGCTTTCCGGGGTAGACCTTACGTTTACCCTGATGAAATATACATACCCTCTTTCAAACGTCCCACCCGCGATAAAGCCTGCTGGAGTAGACCTTACGTCTACCCCGATGAAACTTATGAAATCTTCTTGCGTCGATATAAACCCAATATCGATGATGAAACCAATTGTTGATCGACCGGCACCTTGCCCGATCAATGATGAAACCCTCGCAGTTTAGACCTTTCGTCTATTCTGATGAAACTCTCCTTGCATCGATATAAACCCAATATCGATGATGAAACCAACTGTTGATCGACCGGCACCTCGCCCGATCAATGATGAAACCCTGCCAGTTTAGACCTTTCGTCTATTCTGATGAAACTCATGAAACTCTTTTTGCATCGATATAAACCCAACATCGATGATGAAACCAATTGTTGATCGACCGGCACCTCGCCCGATCAATGATGAAACCCTACTGGGATAGACCTCTCATTTACACTCCCGCATGATGCCATGGCCCAAATGCATGTCTTCCGTTAGCCAACAGGCCCAGCAAAGGTAGTCCCGACGGGCACCAACACGCGGTGGAGCGAATCCCCCATTCTCTCCCTAAGAGGATGGACACTCTCCTGCTGAACACGGGTCATCCGCATAAAGGCTGCTGAGACCACTACTCTTCCACATGAAGGAAATAACAGCACATGATACAAGATATACAGCCGATCGGGGCTCAAAACTGACAGATGCAAGATATACAGCCGATCGGGGCTCAAAACCGATAGATGCAAGATGTACAGCCGATCGGGGCTCAAAACCGATAGATGCAAGATGTACAGCCGATCGGGGCTCAAAACCGATAGATGCAAGATGTACAGCCGATCGGGGCTCAAAACCGATAGATGCAAGATGTACAGCCGATCGGGGCTCAAAACCAATAGATGCAAGATGTACAGCCTATCGGGGGCTTCAAGCCGACAGAGACGAGATGTTCAGCCAATCGGAGCTTCAAGCCGACAGATGCCAGATGTTCAGCCAATCGGGGCTTAAAGCCGATAGAAGTCAAGTATGCCGTTGATCGGGGCATAAAATCGACAGATGTCAGATGTGCCAATTGATCAAGGTTCAAGCCAATAGATGTCCAAGTGATCGAGGCTCAAGCCAAGAAGAATCCAAGCCAGAAATGAAAAAATGCCAGATAGTGTCAAGCTGAGAAAGGGTTCAGATGCTGAATGATATGTACACCTGCAGGTACCGTGTTATTTATTCTGCACTCCCGCTACCTGCAAGTGGGGGGCATTTGTTGACACCTGAAATATAGTCAAGGGTAAAGATGAAATCGAAGAGAAGATGAAATCAGACATGAAGATCCCAAGAATTCCAGCAAAGCTAGAACTACAGAAGAGTCGTCACTGAAGCTACCACCCAGCCGAAGCCCTTCCCGGCCAAGCCGATGTCCGGTATTGTCATCACTCAGATGGCAGTACTAATGAAGAATTGCAGTCTGTTGACTGATGAAAATCTCCAGAAATATGCTGATAAGACTATGTCAACCCATCAACTAAAAGGACCTTCATCTGTTCCGACAGATTCGAAGGACTAATGAAGAGGCAGATTAGGCGCCCTAGAAGCCTAGTGATTAAAAAAACTTAAAGCAATAAGAAAGGGGCCTAAATGGGCCATGGCGCCGAGAGCTCTTCACCACGGCCCAAAGCATGGCGCCGAGAAGCCTTTGCGTCAGGAAGCAAGGGGGCACGCCGGGAACCTGAGGTATGCACGCCAAGGCAACCCTGTCGAGAAGGGGGGGTGCTATGCCTATAAAAGCCTCATTTCCTCCATATCGACGGGGGCCGGGAGAGAAGCACCAGAAGGGATCGGAGGAGAGGATAGAACAGAGCAAGAAAAAAGGAGGGGGGGCAAAAAGAGAAAAGAAAGCGATAGAAAAGAAACAGAGGGGCTTCGAGAGAGACTCCTCCACTGAAAAAAAGAAGAGACCAACATAGAGAGAGAGCCACCTCCGCTGAGAAAAGAAAGAAGGAGAAGAAGCTCCAGGTGGGCAGCCGGGGAGGGAGAAGAGTCAATGCTCCGCCCTCCCCCATGGTTTTATTTTCTTCTTCATGTAATCCTGCCGAGTTTATCTCGATTTTCCTCTGGATGTAACCAGGATGTCCCGATGTCTATTCATCTCCCTTTCCCTCATTCCCTCGGTGTGATTGGTATGAGTTCTGGGGTAATCTATTGAAATGATATGAAATGCTTCAATGACCCGTTTGGGCGTTGGGTGATTGAAACATCTGCCAGCTATCTCTCCGTATGCTGTTATATATTTCCTTTACATGTTTTCATCTTTAGCTCAACTGAAGCGCATCTAATTCTCTTATGGGTCTTAGGGATCAGTTGTCTTCCGTAGAATAAATATAGCTCTAAATACACCGATATCCCTCGCAGTTAGTAGTCGTTTGCATAAAGCCTCCCAGGCTTGCCCCAGGGCCAGAGACAGACCATCTCTTGGCTTCTGGGACAGTCTGCTACGGATATTGGCAATAGCTCGGATCTCCTGTTCGAGATTCCCTTGCTACAGGAATAAGTAAGCTGTCTCGATGGCTTGATACTGAGAGTTTCTAATCCGATTCCAATATGGATAGTTCCATCAGGGTCGTCCCTGGGGCCTGAGATGACCATCTCTTGGCTCCCAGGCGACCAAAGATGCCAGCAAACGATCCCATGAGGGTCAACAGCACATGACGACTCAAAGCCCATCCGGGCGATTGGATTTTCCGATCCTCTTCCATTCAACCCCTCATTGATGAGATTAAACCCCTGCCTAATCAAACCTCAGCATCCATGAAATCCCCCTCCTGCACTTCAAATCCGGCTTCAATCGCAGCCAGAAAGCTCAGGAATCCCAAAAACAGAGTATCGTTTTAACTCTGTAAACCTTGAATTCTTTCCGCAACTCCACCTTCTCGGCGTGCAAAATTCACCGCCGAGAACTGTCCCGCCGAGAGGCCTTCCTCTCCTTTCCCCTTTGGCTAAAAGACACAACCTGTTCAGCCCCCTCATGCAAGCCTCCCCAGCCCTTAGCTTCCCGGCGCCACCTTCCCGGCGCGGTAACGGGCGCGCTGGGAAGTCCCACGCCGAGACCCCCCTATAAGCCAACTCCACCCACGCCGAGACCTTCCCCCTTGCCTTTGGCCTCTCGGCGCCAGCCTCCCGGCGCGATGAGGAGCGTGCCGAGAAGCCTCCACGCCGGGAGCCTCCCTCTTGCCTTCTTTTGCATTTGGAGCCACGCCGGGAGCATCCCTCCTTCCTTCTCTGGCCAATTTAAACCCATGCCGAGAGCACCCCCTCTGGCCAATTTAAACCCGTGCCGAGAACCCCCCTTGGCCAACCTATAATCCCGCGCCGAGAGCCCCACTAAAGCCACGCCGGGAACCAGCGCGCCGAGAGGGTTCCGCGCCGGGAACCCCCTTGATCTCCCGGCTGTGCCGAGAACCCAATGCCAATCCTCTGTCCACCCCTTTGGCCGCTTCCTCCACCTATCCTGAGACATCCTTGAGTCGTCATGTGCACCCCAGGAGATAAATTAATTAGGGGATTGATCTCCCCTACATTCCTATGTCCTAAATCGGATTCACATGCAACCCCACGGGTCCGGCGGACCATGTCTTTACAAGGGTTTCGTCGGTCTCCGAGAAGGGGAATAGCGACCGATGCTAGAGACATACACAGTCTCCCTGAGCCTTAGTGCTCTCTCACTTTCTGGTTTTCATCCCGGCATTCCATGGATGTCAGCCTATATCTCCCCCTGGCAAATGCTCAGTCTAGGGGAGGTGCTGCCAAAATTCTCCCAGGATGATGAAAGTCTACATTAAGCTATCCCCGGGAACCTATGCATGCCGGAACTGCACCGATAATCTAACCAAATTTTACTACTGAGTCTTCAATCTAAATTTTGTTGAGCGTTCACTTACATTCCGTCGTTCCGCATCGGGTCCATGAATAACCCTTTTAGCTCGGGAGGGCTCTGCCACTGCACGAGTTCCGCCGACTTCCACAATGGGAAAATCAAACACTGCCCTATGGCAGATATATATAGGTCGGGAGGTTTGGCCTCTCTCTTTCTCTCAGCTTTCATCCCGGCACTCCGTGGGTGATAGCCTATTTCCCCCTGGGCATAATCCAGATAAAGGGGAAATGTTGTCGAAATATCGATCGATGCTTTAAACCTCCATCATGGCCACGGCTCAGTCTTTGAACCGCTGACTTAATGATATCGTCTCTGAGCCGCTGGCTTGACGATACCGTCTGTTTCTACAGCTGATGTTGTTATCTTGCCCGCCTTCCTGGCTCTGGTATGAAGTTCCATTTTGCGCACATGAATACATGTTTGCCTCTCGAGGCCTCCTATTTTGGCGTTTAATCAAGGGTTGTCCTTCCTTGGAAGGGCGTAATTAACGTCATAGCCTTTATGGTATGACGGACTTCTAGTCCCGACTCGGACTTCACAATCGACTGACCAAGTCAGATCGAGCGCACAATGAAATCGTCACTCCGGTGACTGGCACGCCAATAAATAAACAAAATAAATAAAAAGAATAATAAAGCGCGTCCACAGGGGTTACGTCCTCGACGTGGGCTCTTTACGTCCTCATCGTGGGCTCTTTACAACCTTGAGGACTTGTGGGTCCCTTATCTTTGTGAACTCCTACTCATAAAGGGCTCTCAGCGGCATCGTGGATAAGCAATCGTCGGTCACCCCAAGCATGAAGAGTGCCAGCCCTATCCGGGCGATAAGCATAGCTCGGATGAAGTTCGGTCAGAGTGGGCGCAGGGCGCCAGCCTTTATCCCGGTGAGGGGGATAGGTCGGGCTTGGATCTTCCTCCGACCGGACCGACGCTCGGGCCTTCCGAGCCTAATGGCCGCCGAGGAAGGGCTTGACCCCGAGTGATCTTATTGGGCTTTTATGGTAAGTGGGCCCTGCGGGGCTGTCACTTAGATGAGCGGGGCCTTGTTTGGTCTTACTGGACCTGGTTCGGCCACTCTTAAATGGGCTACAAAAATCCCCCTCTCCACTTGTCCCCCTCCTACTCCCGAGCCTTGGTAGGCTCGGAAGAGTAGCCGTTAAGGTTTTGGACCAACGTGGCTCGGGTGGGTGGAGATCTGGCGGTGTTAAGAAGCCATGTGCGGTGGTCACCTGGGCCCATAATAATGATAATCCTAACGGATTTGAAATGAAGGGGCCCCTTTTTCTCGGAGGTCGGAACGACACGCTGCCTTCCGCGTGGGAATATAGGCATTGCGCGCTTGTTGTCATTCCAGACTCCCTCATTTATAGGGTTTTTACTCTCCTTCGTGCTTGCATTTGGGACTCTTTGATGCGTCGTGAGGACACGAGGGAAGAGCAGAGACTTGCAGCGGCATTCACAGAGTTGGTGGAGATAACCGCGGAGGCGGTTCGACGGCTTCCTCTTCCTCCAAAATCTTCGGAGTCTCGGGAGCATTTCTCTTCAAGTTCTTCTTCGGATCCCATGGCGGACCAGCGTCTGGAGGTTGAAGAGTGGGAGGGTGAGCCTGAGGCGAGGGCGACGGTGGTACCGCCGACTCCAAACTACAGCGAGCTGGGGGAGGCGGAGGAGAAACGGCTGGAGCACCAGTTTCGCCAACCCTATAAGTTTTTCTTTGCCGCGGCTGCCCCGCACGAGACGAGCTTGGATTCTCGTACGGGCCATATCTGCTCCTTCCTTCTGTCGTGGAAGAATGGTTTCCGCCTTCCCTTCGAGCCCTTTATTATGAAGCTTCTTGATTTCTTTAAGTTGGCTCCCATACAGTTGGTGGCCAACTCTTATCTTCTTCTCTCCGCCTTTCGCATCCTCTACCGCCAATGTGGGGTTCCTCCTTCCTTGGATCTCTTCCATTATTTTTTCGAGTTGAAGGCGCATTCCTCGGCCAGGAAGGGCTTCTATTTCATCCAGGTGAGACGGAACATGAGCTGTGTCTCCTTAGCCGCGAAGGAGTCTTCCCACAAGGGATGGAAGACTCAGTTCATCTGGGTGGGGATTTTTTTGGTGGAGGATACTTTGGAGGTGTCCCGTAATCCCCAATTTCCATCTGGACATCCCTCCGAGGCAGGACGAGTTCTCCCCAGATGTGGAGAAGTATGCGGCCATCTTGCTGAAGCATCGCTAGTCCACGGAGGAGCTAGTTACCCCAGAGAACATCGAGCGGTGCCTTCTCACGAGGCTATAACTGACAGGTTCGGACGCTACGAATCAGCTTCTTTGTCGGATGACGAGACCATTTTCTTTTCGTGACCATATCTTCTTCTGCGCAGACGCCAGGCGGCCAGCTGTGGAGGAGGAGCCTACGGCCGAGCGGGAGGTGATCAATCTCGGTGATGATTCGGCTGCCGACGAGTCGCGAGCTCCCGAGGGGCGCCCTCGAGCCTGAGATAGGGGCAATGGGATGGCCCACGATGGGTCTTCCAGGCCGCGGGGGGCCAAGTGCAAAGATCCCGTGGTGGGCATGATACGGGACGCCGTGATGGCCATGAAGCGGGCCAAGAAGGCTGGGTCCGTCCCCGCTATCAAAGATGACTCTGGCTCGGAGGCTCTCCCCTCTTCCGAGAGAGATAGGGCAGACCCTATTGGGCCGGATCCCCCATCCGCCGAGCGAGAGGGGGACGAGGAGGCCAGGGCCGCTTCTGGGGGCGGCGGCTCTGGATCGGCTCTCCCCTCAGCAGGAACCGAGGGGGCAGGAGCCACTTCTGTTGGTGGCGGTGGCGCTGGATCGGCTCTCCCCCTAGCAAGAACCAAGGGGGCCCGAGTTGAAGCGGGCAACTTTGGGACCACGATAGAGACTGGGGCGGCGATCGAGTCGGGCGACGCTCCCGGTGGCGGCGCAGGGGCCGAGCTGGTTGAGGTCGGGGGGTCACGAGGAGCGGCGACACAACCCCGACCGATTGAGGCAAGAGGGGTGGATGAAGCAGTGGCTTGGTCCGGGCTGACCGGCAGGGCTCCCGAGGGGATATCGCTCGGAGGGGGGGGGCCTTTGTCGGCGGCTTTGGAGATGCTGGGCATCCATGGCCCTTTGTATCAGGCGTGTTGCAGCATAGCAGCGAAGGTGGTGAATGGAGGAAATAGGCAACACTCCCCGCCCGCGGCCCTCAAGCTAGTTATGGAGGGTGGCTTGGTCTTGGCCCAGATGGGGGCTACTCTAGCTGAAGCTTACGCTCGGTCGGAGTCGGAGCGGGCGACCCTTGCTTGGACTCTTGGTGGGTCTGACAGGAAGGTGGCTCAGCTCACCGAGAAGTGTGATGGGCTTCGACGGGAGCTCTCCGCAGTCAAGGAGCT
This sequence comes from Amorphophallus konjac, assembly GCA_022559845.1. NCBI lineage: Eukaryota > Viridiplantae > Streptophyta > Magnoliopsida > Alismatales > Araceae > Amorphophallus > Amorphophallus konjac. Next base: position 155,867,529 of record CM040118.1, on the reverse strand, counting down.
GGCAAGGGTGAGCCAGGCGGATGCCCGGTCGTTGTCTGAACAGCTGACTCGGGCCCGCGAGTCGCTCGAGAGGAAGAGCTGGCTTCTGGAGGAGGAGCGCGTGGCCCGTATCGAGCTAGACGGCCAGTGGGAGGCCGAGCGCTCCGAGCTATTGGGCCGGGCGGAGGAATCCATACGCCTTCGGTGGGAGGCTGAGGCAGATTGGGCCGAAGTAGAGAAGCGGTCAGCCGAGGCAAAGTGGAGAATGGCCGAGGCGGAGCAGGAGAAGGCCGAACTCGCTGGTAGGGTGGAATCGGTTGGGACGGAGGCACTCGAGCAATACAAAGGCTCGGAGGCCTACCAGGTCAACCTCAAGGAGGCTGCCCTCCCCTACTATGAGTCAGCACTTCACCGGGGCATCCGCAAGGGATTCGAGCAAGGCTATGACCGGGCCATCTCTTATGCGGAGGAGCAGGCATCCGAGACAATCAATTTTCCATCCGGGCAATGCTATGACTCGGATTTGTCATCCTCCGGTTCCTCTGGTTCGGCGTCAGAGGAAGGAGACCAGGGAGACTCTTCGTCCGAGGGGTCGCCAACTCCGGATGCCTCGGGAGGGCGCGCAACCGAGGTAGTTCCCACGCCGATGGGGTCACTGCCAGGGTCGGCCGTCACCGAGGGTGCCGCGGGCAGACCGTCCGAGCCTTCCACTTCTGAGCCTCAGGGTGGGCCAGAGGCCTAATGTATTGGCTTTACTCTTTCTCTTTGTATGTTTTTCCTTTTTCTGAAGAAAAACTTCTCTTGCAGTGTAAAGGAAAAAAATGTAAGGCAGTAGCGTTATGATGAAAACTTAACTCTTTTGTATCGCCATTGCCGTAGTTTGACCAGCATATCCGCAGTAGTTGGAAAGTGCTGATACTTTCTGCGTGGATCTCGCATGATGGTTGGGCGGGCGTCTGATAGGTGTCTTTCCGTTTTCTCATGCTTTAATTGCCTGGCCGTTTCGTGTGTCCCGTTGGGATGGAACCGAGGAGTCTGAGGTGACCGTTCGTAGGGAGAAGTTCCTTTAGCATGTTTTCGAGGGGAGAATCATTTAAGGCAAGTAACCTCCCTTCGCCTATAAAAGTTCTGAAGGGCGTCTCTCCCTCTCCATCGCTTAGGGTTTTCTCTGACAATTTTTCCTCTCTCCTTCTTCATGAAGCGTTGTACTGTCGAATTTGAAGCATGGAAGACGTTCTGGAAGATGAAGTTGTCGATGATGGAGGGTAGAGAGTCCTTGCTGCTTCGGGTTTGAAGGGGGTTCGACGTGTGGAAGCACGTCGCCCTCTTCTATCAGTTCCGACGGCGCTAGCGAGGAGGTTACTCGGGAAGAAGGTTCGACATGTTGGGGCATGTCGATCTACTATTCCTGACCTACCGACTCCATCCCGAGGGGAGGGGGAAAACAATTAAGTTCCATCTTTTCTCAGCTTTTTCCTGCCTCCTCGTCCAGCTCTGCTGGTTTCGATTTCTCCCCCCCTTTTCACTCTTTGGAGGGTGCCTCTCGACATCCTCATTTATTAGTTGGCTTTCTCTTCCCCTTCATCTTCCTCGTTCAACTCGGAAGGTAGCCTTCTTCTTCCTAATCCCTCTGTCACCTTTGTTCCGAGTTACCCGAGCCAACGTGGTCGACTATCCTTAATCCGAGCCAGTTTCTGCACGAAGGAGAGTCAGTGGCTGGACGCAGGAAGGCTAACCGAGTCAGCCGAGCGATGGGCTCGAACGGTGGCACCAGATGGATTTTTGCTTTTTTGACATGTATCGTCTTCGCTTCAGCCTTTCTGATGTACAAGCAAGTTGTTTGAATAAAAGAGGAAAAGAAACTTTTGTTCTATTTCATACTGCTTACACAATGTTCGGCATTCAGAAATAGAACTTGCGTAGTGTAGTCGTGTTCCACATCTGAGGGATGGGTTCTCCTTCCATAGTAGATAGCCGGTATGCTCCTTTCCCGAGCGTCTCGACCACTCGGTAGGGGCCTTCCCAGTTAGGGGATAACTTGCCTGCCGTCTCAAGTGGTCGAGAGGCTTCGACTTTCCTTAGAACGAAGTCTCCAGGTTGAAAGTGTCTATCTCAGAATTTGGCGTTGTAGTATCGAGTGAGGCGGTGTTGATATTCCGTTGCTCGAATGCTGGCAATCTCTCGGAGTTCATCCACTAGGTCGAGGTTTTCGAGCAGTTTCTGGTCGTTTACCTCGGGCGAGAAACAGATGACTTGGAGGGAGGGATTGACAATCTCCAACGGGATCACGGCCTCGGGGCCATACACCAGCTGAAAGGGACTTTCACCGGTTGCCGTTCTGGGAGTCATTCTGTGCGACCAAAGTACGCTTGGCAATTCCTCGAGCCAGCTATCCTTGGCTTTGCCGAGGCTAGTCTTGATGCCTTTCAAGATAGTCTTATTGGCATTTTCGACCAGCCCGTTAGCCTGAGGGTGGGTGACCGAAGTGAAGTGATTGTGAATGCTTAGGTCGGCACATCTATCTCGGAAATAACGAGAATCAAATTGCCAGCCATTATCGCTCACTATCACCCGGGAGATGCCGTAGCGACAGATGATCGAATTCCAGACGACTGTCTCGGTGATCCTAGCTGTGGCTTCGGCCTCGATCCACTTGGTGAAGTAGTCGATGGCGATGATGATGAACTTCTTCTGGGCCTGAGCCATAGGGAACGGCCCAAGGATGTCAATCCCCCACCGAGCGAAGGGATAAGGCTCGGCTAGGGTGATGAGCTCCGTTGCCGGCTGATGGACCAAGTGATCAAATCGCTGGCATCGATCACACTGTTGCACGTAGGTGAAGCAATCACGTTGCAGAGTGGGCCACCAGTAACCCTGCCAAAGTAAGATTCTGGCGAGCGACCTTCCTCCTAGATGCGCTCCGCACAGGCCTTCGTGAACCTCTTGGATCGCTCGGTTGGTTTCGTCAGCACTGATGCACTTCAGGAGGGGACCGGAGAGGGATCTGCGGTATAAAGTGTCATCCAAAATGATGAATCACCGAGCTTGGTACTTCAATCTTCGGGCTTCCTGAGGGTCGGGAGGCTCCTGAGAGTCTTGGAGACACGATAGATAGGGGGTACGCCAGTCGCTTGGGGAGGCCGAGTCAACAGCCATTAGCTCCGAATCAATGCTCGGTCGCTCTAGCTCTTCGAGAAGGATCGATCGAGTACCTTCGGGGTCAAGAGAGGAGGCCAGCCGAGAGAGGGCGTCCGCTTGGGAGTTTTCCTCTCGAGCTATTCGAACTACCTTTAAACTCTCGAACTGTTGTGCCACGGTTCTGACCAGCTGGAGGTATTTGACCATCGGTGCTTCCCGAGCTTCGTAATCGCCGTTGACCTGGCTAGCGACCAGTTGCGAGTCAGTGTGAATTCTGACTCCCTCAGCCCCCAACCGCCGGGCCATGCGGGCTCCTGAGATAAGGGCTTCATACTCTGAAGCATTGTTGGATGCCTGAAAGTTGAACTTCAGGGCGTATTGCAGCTCTGCTCCTTCGGGGGACTTCAGGAGGATCCCAGTGCCGCTCCCGGCCGAGTTGGAGGATCCATCGACGAACAGTTCCCAGGTTGGCCAAGGTACGGAAGGAGATTTTTCTTCGACCGGGATGGTGCTCTCGGAGATGAAGTCGGCGAGCGCCTATCCTTTGATAGCCGAGCGTGGCCGGTACGATATATCATAGGCCCCGAGCATGCATGATGGCCCATGTAGTGCCCCAAAATTTATATAAATAATTTTTGGATTATTTTAAGAATTTTTGAGAATTTATTAAGAATTTATAAAGCTTAAACAGATTATAAGCCCAATTATGTTAAAATATTAGTCCAGCTTTGATAAATAAAACCCAAAAGGTTTAAAGACCAAGCCCATTAACTTTGGCCCATATTCTAGAAGGTTATTTAGCTTATTCACGAATTTTAAGGATAAATACCATTTTATTAGATAAATATGTGGATAAAATAATTAAAGAGTTTGAATTAAGTTGAATTCTGCGAACGGTGGATGTAGCGGTCTATCGTGCGACCGCTACAGTCATGTAACCGCTAATACACGACCGTTACACTTTGTCTGTTCCGTGAATGAAAGAACAAGCAAAAAGATTAGATTTTTACTAGTTTATCACTTTGGGATCGAGATGGGAGGACTTGTAAATGTGTTAAGGACTCTCAGAAGTCGATCTAAGCCTTACCAAGGACTCTAGAATCGATCTAATCCACAAAACCCTAGCAAAACCCTATAAATAAACCCTAGTTTTGACCTGCGCGACCCTTACATTGGCTCGTGTGGAACTAAGATAAGGATATAGTATTTCGAATAAGTTCTTTAGAACTTTTTATTCCTTATACATAGGACTAATCTTCCTCAAAATTTCATGCTAGGAGATCAACTACACAAGAAGTTTGAAGCTTCCAAACTTACGGGTTCGACCATAGCAACACAGGAATCTGAGTGAAAGTATGCTGAAGATCAGGAGATTAGAGCACCAAAATGAGGTAATTAGCCTAAGTGTCATTAGAACTTTCTATTCCCCTTAGTTTCACCTTCTTACTCTCAAAATTTCAAGTCCTTAGGTCAAGAGATTGAGAAGTTAGAGTGACGTGAAGTTGTTGAAAACTCACTGGAAGGAAAGAACTAGGGCGTGTCTTGTAGTCCCAAATTGGAAGTTGAAAGCCCAGTAAAAAGGTAGGTCATCTCATGAATGGCAAGAATATCATGTTAGGGATAAAAGCCCTCTAGTTTTGATTGATTCCATGCATCATAGACTTTGAATTTCATGTTTTAGTAAGTCTATACATACATGCATGTCTTTAGCCTTAAATGAAGATAAAAGATATTCTCTTATTCATTCACTGCAACCTATGCATCTACATGGACTATACTTCATTTTATCATGACTAGATTAGTTAAGTCTTTTCAAAGCATGACATGTTTCAAGGCATAGTCTTTTATCTTTTTACTTTCTTGTCAACAGGACTCTAACGGCCTTTAGTTAGACCGTCAGAGGGACGTAACGGCCTTACGATAAGCCGTCACACTCCCTGTTATGCTTAAGCTACTATGTTATCTCTTACGGATCATAACCGGAGCGTTACAACACTCTAACAGCTCCCTGATAAACCGTCACTGCCCTGTGACTCGCCCATGTTCGACCGTCAGAATAACTGTGTTCTGTCAACCCGAGATAGAGTTAAAAATAGTCAAATTTACTTATGAATAAGCCTAGTTATCTAAGTTTGACCTATTTTTCATAACTTTGAGTTTATAAATTGATTCACGTATGTTTAAAGCACTTTAGTTATTTTAAAGTACATGTTAATTTCATTGCTAAAACTCTATAGTTTTGTATTAAAACATGATTTTTACTGATGTATTGACGGAGTTTTATCATGGATTCACATTGTTACACATTCTTTCTGTCTATAGAGTCAATTCTCTAAAGTATATGGCATATATTCCGGTATATGACCATTAGTTCACACTTTTGCATTATAGGAACATACTCTTGAACTTGAGGACCTCTCTATTAGATACTCCTTCTAATGGACTAGGAAATCTGGTTTCAAGGCCTCTGTAATTCTCCGCGAGCCTGGGATTCCCACTAGGATGCGGAGTTGGTTGTACCTTTAAATCCCAATTGATTAGAAAGCACTATCGATGTTTTCTAGTTTTTACTATGTAACGGCCTAATACTAGACCGTCAGGCTAATCTAACGGTCTAGTATACAACCGTCACATTCACTGAGTCTAATTATTCTTTATGGATTCAATCTATTGTAACGGCCCAATTATAGACCGTCACGTTGATGTAACGGCCCATTAATTGACCGTCACAGTTCTTGAGTGATTTAACCCGAGGTTTGACCCAAGGGTTGATATTCCAAAGTTCCTAGATATATTATTGATGGTCTAGGACTTGTCTTATTGTTCAAGATACTTAATCTTAAATTATGAAAGTTAAGAAATGAACCGTTATGCTACCGATTTATTTTCATGGCATAACCTAGTTTTAATATGTTCATTGAAATTCTTTAATTCAAATAGAAGCATTCCTATGATGGATTACTTTATCTTGAACCTATCGTTGAAATTGTACATGCTTGGCCATATTGTTTACATGTGTGGAAGTTGCTTGATTTAAACTTGAAGATGCGGACCGAGCACTGATTGTGTTCAAAGGCTCTATACTAGTCCCCTCGATTGATTGTCGGAAACATACTATTATAAACCATGGGGTATGATGCTACTGGCGTCGTATTGCACTGAGAGTACTTTCTCGATAAATAAGTGAAGATCCACGGCTCGTAAAGTGAAAATCCACGACACGTACATGACTTTCTAGCATGTTACATGTTATTCCACAGAAATTCACGAAGTACTTGCTACTAAGTGAAGAGTACATTCTTGATTGATACATGACTTTCTAGTACATTCTTGTTCATGAAAGGCCATATCATATTCTTGTTACATTCATGCTTGCCCATTCTATCTTACATGATCATCGTGTTACTTTGGTTTAATCGCATGATTGATCGCATTCGCATGATTTTACCTTATTTCTTCAGAGCTAAAATACTAATTACTTAAATATTGCTAATCATGTTGATGCGAAGATACCTACTGGACAAGTGTGCTCATTACCTATTTTCCAATCTTTTCAGGAGATGGAAGTGATACGAATTCGGATTCGAGTTATACAAGTAGCAGGTCCGAGAGCGAGTAAAAGTCATATCAAACTGAGAGTGAAGACTTAGGAAAGTCAATAATGTTTAGATCGAGTCTTTGTAATTCCCTTTTTCCTAGCGTCTGATAGGTTAGTAAAGGTTGAAAAGTCATTGTATTTGGATATTTTGATTATTAATGTAATAAAGTTGGAGTTTGATTAAACTATTGTGCAATTACACCTTATGTGTGATTGTCTTGCGCTCTGATCGTTCTTAATTGCAAGATGCTTACCATGCCGGTTGTTCGCGTTCCTCGAGCTAGTCTTCAGCTATAATAAAAGGCTCGAGGTGTGACAGCCCATTTGACGAGGCGTCCCGAGGCCTCTAGGTGGGTGAGGATCCTCTTCAGTGGTTCTCCGGTTAGCACGATGATGGAGTGCCCTTGGAAATAGGGTCGAAGGCGCTTGGCTGAGGTAACCAACGCTAGCACGAGTTTCTCGGTTGCGGGGTACCTTCTTTCAGCCTCGTTGAGCACCTTGCTAGTGTAGTATATCGGTCTCTCGACTCCTGAATCATTTCTGACCAGGACCGAGTTAACTGTGGATGGAGTTACCGAAAGGTAGAGATGCAAGGCTTCACCTGGGACAGGCTTGGACAGCACCGAGGGTGAAGCCAGGAACTCCTTAAGCTCGGTGAAAGCTCTTTGGCATTCCTCGTCCCATGCGAACGTAGCATATGTCATTTTGGGCCCCCTCAACAGTTTGAAGAAGGGTAGGCATCGTCCGACCGCACGGGACAGGAATCTGCTGAGCGCGGCAATGCGCCCGGTCAGGCGTTAAACGTCCTTGGTGTAGGTGGGCGGGCGCATGTCTAGGATGGCCTAGACCTTGTCGGGGTTGGCCTTGATCCCACGCTGGGTGACTAAGAAGCCTTGGAATTTCCCAGACCTTACTCCGAAGGCACACTTGGTGGGGTTGAGCTTCATATTATACCTCAGGAGGGTGTCGAAGGTCTCTGCTAGGTCGGCGAAGTGGTCCTCGGCCTTGGGGGTTTTGACGAGCATGTCGTCAATATAGGCCTCGACGTTCCAGCCGAGCTGTCCCTCGAACATATGATTGACCAGCCTCTGGTATGTGACTCCAGCGTTCTTCAACCCGAAAGGCATCCGGGTGTAGCAGTATACGCCAAAGTTGGGGATGAAGGCGGTCTTCTCGATGTCTTTTGGATTCATTCTGATCTGGTGGTAACCTAAATAGGCGTCCAGGAAGCTGAGTATCTCATTGCCCGAGGTTGAGTCAACCAGTTGTTCGATGCTCGGCAATGGATAGTAGTCCTTTGGTGTGGCTTTGTTCAGGTCGGTGAAGTCCACGCACATTTGCCACTTTCCTGAAGCTTTTGGCACCAGGACGACGTTAGCCAGCCACGTAGGGTACAGGATCGGTCTAAAAAGACTAGTCTTTTGCCCCTTGGTGAATTGCTCCTTGATGATCGCCTACTTTTCTGGCGCGTGCTTCCTTCTACGTTGTTGCACGGGCTTCACAGTTGGGTCGAGGTTGAGTTTGCGCATCACCGTCTTCTCTGGTATTCCAGGGAGTTGATCATCAGACCATGCAAAGACTCTGATGTACATGGAAAGAAACTCTTTATATTGCTACTGAACCTCAGATGGTAGGTCGGCTCCAATCTTTACTCCCAGGGTCGGGTCATCGTTTAGGAAAATCGTTAGCAACTCGTCTCCAGGCTCGGAGGTTGCGGGTTTTTCCTCGACTTCGCGGGGGCCCTTGTTCTTCCCGTCCGGCCTTGTGGCTTCAACCGAGATATTATAGCACCTTCTGGCCATCGCCTGGTTGCCCCGAACTTCCCCCACAAAATTTTTAGTGGGGAACTTCATCTTTTGGTGATAGGTAGAGGGCACCGCTTTCGTTCGGCTAAGGATTCCTCGGCCGAAGATTGCGTTGTATGCTATCATACCCTTAATCACTATGAAGTCCACCATAACTGTAACGATTTTGGGTGGGGTGTCGAGAGTAACCGGTAGGCTTAGGGCTCCCTCGGGATAAGTGGCCTGGCCATTGAACCCGCAAAGGGGGGTTCCGATCGGGCAGAGTTTAGACGAATTCTCCCCCATCTTAAGGAAACACCCATAAGATAAAACATCAGGGGCACTTCCATTGTCAACTAGAATCCTGTCTACGTTACAATGGTTTATCGCGGCCGATATGACTAGGGCATCGTCATGCGGGGTGGTCAGGCCTTCCAGGTCTTGGTCGGAGAAGACTATGACCTGGGGCTCACTTGGTGGGGCCTTGGTGAAGATGCCTAATTTTGAACATCCCGCGGACCTTATCTAGCCATCATAGAAGTGACACCTTTTTCCTTGGTTGATTGGTAGTGTGGAGTCTCATCTTTGTTTAGGTAGGCTCTACCCTGTCCCTTGCCCGTAAGGTCGGGGGCGTGAGCCCCCGAGGCGAATTTATTGAAGCTCTCTATATGATTCTATCCATTCTCTACCCTGATCCCTGGGCGGCCAAAGTGCTGGCCGACAACATATTTGGGCGACCAGAGACCTGGCCGCCCAGCCCATTCCAGGGCGGCCAGAACCCGGGCCGCCCACCATCCTAGGCGAACACAAGGTTGGCCGCCCAGCATTCAAGGTGGCCAGAGTCCTGGCCGCCCAGCTCCTCAAGAAGGCCATCGATTTGGCCGCCCAGCCCCTTGGACGGCCAGAACCTTGGCTGCCTCCTGTCCACCATCCGTCAACCCCACGTTCTGCCCACTCCGGGCACGTTCTCCGAAACTGCTCCCACTTCGGGAGGTTTGAGACCCATGTAGCCTTACACATACTCTATTTTCGAATGTTTTTGGAGGGTGATTCCCCCACATACAAAAGCCCATTTTCAATCATCTCATGAGGGGGGGGGGGTATCCTTTCGGTGAGGAGGTTAGACATTTTTGACTTCGGAGGTGGGACACTTCTGGAGGTTAGACATTCTCTGGATGAGGAGAGGTTCTGTCAGTTCTTGGAACCCATAGAGAGCTGTGAGTACGAGAGCACCTTCCCCTACCTTCCCCTAGAAGCGGAACCTGAAGTTGGAGAGCCCCGCAGCGGGATAGTCCATTTGAAGGGGGCGGCCATCGACATGGCCGCCCACCTTCTCTAGGTGACCACAATGCTGGCCGCCCTCGGTTGGTTTACGGGCAAACCCCATCATTCCTCCCTTGTTACTCTATCTTGCTACGTTTTATTTCATTTCACTGCAATCATACATGCTAGATCTTCCTAGTGTTGGGAGCAGAGGATCGTCAAACTAGAGGGGGAGGGGGTGAATAGATTGACCACTTAAAAATTTTAGGCGGAATAAGACAGTTGCACTCTCTGTGATAGCACAGACAAAAATCCAGTTCGAGAATCTCTAAAGAGTTAGCGCAATATCTAAGCGGTCTAACGAGACAATGGACACAATAACAAGCCACAAGCACAAGCCACAGTAGATCAGAGTTTTTAAGGTGGTTCAGTCTCTATCTCGAGACCTACGTCCACCCCCTCACCAAACCGGTGGGGATCACCGCTGAGCCTTACAGCTTAGCTAACACCAGAGAAGAATCCTTCTCTGACCTGCAGATCCAATCTGCAGAAGACAACTATATCCTGTCTTAGAACCGCTGTCGAACAGCTTGTAGACACAGAGTCTATACACACTCTGATCTCAGAACACTCTCTGGATCAGAACACACCTGACCACTGAATCCCACTGGAACAGTAATCCGAGAATAGAATTGTATAAGAAAACGAAAATACAAGGTAAGAAGTAAACTCAGAATATGCTGATCAATGGATCTTCAGACTTCTTGCGCAGCAGAAGAGAGTAGAGCCCGAAGAGATGAACAGTATGATCTGAGTGTGATCTTCCCTTCAGTTGAGACTAGATCAGTCTGAAGCCTTCATGGTTCTTCAGCTTCTCATCTTCTTCACCAGGAGTACGAGCCTATCTTTCAATCCACGCACTGGATCTTCTTCACGATGCTAGGCTCTACGCATTTCTTTCAATATACTGGTCCTTCTTCGTCTCTTCTATTCCACTTCCCTCCTCATCCCCCTTCGATCCACTTCTACATTTCCTTTTTCATTTTTCCCGCGCAAGATTGGGCCCTACAAGATTCCCAATCATTCGCTCACGTGTGGAGAAGCTTCTGGACTAAAGGAGGGAGAGTGTAGTTTGTTTGCAGACATGGCTGGCCCACTTTATCCAGTCCTTTTGCCCGAGAGCTTGTCTGGGACTGGGTGCATCGACGCCAGCATTTGAATGCGTAGACGCTGTGTGAAGACAGCTTCTTATCTTCCTTCGATATTTGACCTCAGCCTATCACTGCGTTGACGCTGATAACTGGTGGCGTCGACGCTATGTGAAGATAGCTTCTTAGTCTTTTGGTACCCGCTGCGTCGACGCTGGTAACTGGTAGCGTCAACGCTGTGTGAAGATATCTTCTTAGTCTTTTGGCACCCGCTGCGTCGACGCTGGTAGCTGGTAGCGTCAACGCTGTGTGAAGATATCTTCTGGAGGCATGCGAGTCGACGCTGCATCCGAGTGGCGTTGACGCAGTTAGCATGCGCATGACTCAAACATCTTGAGATATAGTCACAACGTCGACGTTATCTTGCTTGAGGCGTAGACGCAGTTTAGATGAAGTATGCTTCAACTTGGAGGAGCTGAAGACTGCGTCGACCCTTTGATCTTGTGGCGTCGACGCCGATTATTGCCTGCATTAAAGTTCAACAGAAATTCTTGCCACTAACCATATTGTCAGATAATAATACACCCTGTCATGTCATGGTGATCATCATCAAAATCAGGAGCACAACAATCTCCCCCTTTTTGATGATGGCAACCATGATGAAGTTCTGGCACTTTAATGATCATGCAATACAATAACAATCAAGCAGAGGCATGCATAACCATAGGTATCACATTCAGCTCATTCATCATTCACTTACGCACATGATCAATTTTAATTAAAGAACAGAACGAAGTGCATTCACAAGACAGGATTGTGATTGTCTCCCCCTTGGACATCAGCAAGAAGGGGAGTCTAGAAGTCAAGTAAGAAAAACAGAATCTTCAGATCATTACTGAGGGAAAAACTGAGAATGTCTCCTAGACGAGTGACTAGAGGACTGGCCCGGTGGAGGTGGAGGACGATGAGATGAGAAGGTCTGCTGGGCATGCAGAGCTTGAATTGCCTGTGAAAGCTCGCCCAACTGAAATAAAAGATTGCTTTTAAGACCTCCCAGCTCGGAGCGGACATCGTCAGATCCTCGTGTCAACGACTCAAGCGTACCGCACATAGTTTCCATCGATGATGAAAGACTAGACAGCTTGTTAAACATGGCTTGAAAGCCTGTGGGAGTTGAGGTGACTTGAGACTGCAAAGTAACCATAGCAATTTGAATATCATAACACATGGATTGCATCTTGGCCATGGTCTGAAGAGAAGACAGCTGTGTAGAGTGCATATTGGAAACTAACTCTGCAATCTTGTTGACAATCTTTGCAACACTCTGCAGGACCTTCCTCATTGCTTTGTCAGTTTTCTGCTTGGCCTTCATATAGTCTCTCCAGAAGACCATCATCGAAATTTCAGATAAGGCAATTCTTTTATACAATCGTTCCAGCTGAAAGTCAGTATACAGAATAAAGGAGTTAAGCTTATCCCCGTGATGCTGCATCATTCGGATGAGGTGAACAAGTAATTCCTTTTCAGTTGCACCAGGAGGAGCCTGAAAAAAGTCATCCTGAGGTTGTTGGCTCCTGGACCCAAGTTCTCTATTTAGATTATGTGAGCTAGACTCACCTTGTTCCCACTGAGACTTGGGTTCCCCTCTAATGTCAAACCATTCAGGCTCATCATCTTGAAAAGGGGGTACTGTAGATTGAAATCCTTCCTCATCAGCATCATTGGGAGACTCCACCACATACGAAGGAAAAACCTGCTCACTATCAACAGTATGAGCATGCCTATCCTGAGTGTCAAAAGGTGGAGGTGACCTGGCTGGAGCTTGTGTTGCACCTTGGACCTCAAAGTCCACAACTCTTTCCTGACCCTCCCAATGTGGAGGAGAAGCAACAGGTTCAGGAGATATCCTGACTGACTCTGGTTCGGGCTCAGGAGGAGGAGCATCTGCCCTGACAGAAGATTGTTGACTTGGCAGCACTCTGACTGGCCTGCCATCTACAATTTTGACACCCATAAAATTCTGAACAAACGACATGGAGTACACATTGCCTCTAGGAACAACACACTTCTTTTCATTGCCAAACTGAACTCCAACCTTTCTGAATAAGGCTGTGAGGTGTGCTGCGTAGGGCAGAGTCCTAGAGTTGTCCAGGCAAGTCCCCATTGTCTGGATGATTACAACAATCAACGACACATTGATTTCTTTCAACATGCAGTATAGTAAAAATCTCTGCATGATTGTAACCCTTTCACGACCACTGCTCTGAGGGGTAAAGATGGAAGTGCATATATGGTGCAAGAGTCGAACATGAGGTGAAAACTGGTTAGCTTTTAAGCTAGACAAATGGGTCTGCTTAATGTCTGAAGGGTCCTCTGTCTGGCCGGTCAAAACAGCAAACGCTTCATGTTCATTCAATGGAAATGAGTGAAGTTCGGCCCCCTTCATAGGAATCTTCCATACTTTGGCGAGCAAACTAGCAGTAAGTTCAAACTTAACTCCCCGAACAGAGCTGATCAGCCTTCCACGTTCGGGTTGATGGCATAAATTCCGGTAAAACTCCCTGACAAGAGTAGGATAATAGACGGAGTACTTGGTGGCAAAACCCCACCAACCTTGAAATTCCAAAGTGGGTCTGATCTCAGGGAAGACAGTATGAAAGGCTTCGTCCGAGTCAAGGATATATCGAGGAATTAAAACCCTCAGGGGTTCGTCTTTACCAGAAGAAGGAGTGGAGACGGAAACCCCAGACCTGGATTTTTTGGAGAAGACTTTCTTCTGTGACAATGAAGGCTTGGAGGACGATCGGACCTTCTTCTTCTTGGAAGGAGGGGAGGGGCTGCGTGGACGCTTCCCCTTGTCTTTGCGTTTAAGCGAAGAAGAAGATGTAGGAGGAGGAGCCGCCGCAGGTGATTCATAAACTTGGGCTTCAGCAGCGATGGCAGGAGCTAGAGGAGCCGAAGATGGTTCCTCAGCAGGCTTCTTACCCTTCCTGGAGTAAGCGAGAGCCATTTTCATGGATAGAGGAGAAGAAGAACAGTCAAGAGGTGTGACAGAGGAAGGAGAGGAACCGTCGTGCCTCAGAAGGATGAATGAAAAGTAGCCGACTGTTCCCTCGGTTGAGGGTTTTAACCGGGTGGCACAAGAAACCCCCAATTTTGTTATTGGGTAATCGGGTAACGGATCCAGATCACAACTAAAAGAACTTAGATAGAGTGGATGCGTCGACGCGAGGAAATCAAAGCGTCGACGCTATGAGCACTTATGCACAAGAATGTATATAAAAAAAAACACAGAGGCGTCGACCTTAAGAGATAGGATGCGTCGACGCCATAATGTGAATACACGCTGCAAGACCATGATTTGTGAAAAGTAGAAGATGCAGCTAAGAGAGCAGAAATTGGGAAATGTCATTAGAAATCTGGTTTCATAATGTACAACACTCAAACTCAGGGATTTTTAATAGCTTCAGTTCAAATTCCCATGAAAAATACATTTTCTTAGATTAGCTTCGAACCATTTAGTGACATAAAATGTTGATACTCTGCGAAGTTTGAAGCACAGAAATGAACAGTAATAGTGTAGAATTGGAGTAATTTCTAAACTAGCTTCATACTCAGGATCTTCTCATAACTTTATCCTTCGTTACTCAATTTCGAAAGAATCTTTGAATAAAGAAGTTTAAGAAGCATTGAGGATAAATTCATTAGATCTTTTGAGCCTTTGATTTCAAACCATCACACATGAGTCTTAGTATTTATTTTATTGATTCCATCCATTAGCAGTCAAATGTAGCTAGCCTTGTGACACGAGTACACATGCTTATCAGGCACCAGAGTCCCCGGTTACTCAGCATAGCTAATCATTATGCTTAGAATCAGAGATAGTGATCAACTTCATGACATGCCTTCCAACACTTCATTGGTGAGGAAGGTAGTTTCTCGGTTGAGAATCACCATTGCTCTAACATGGATAAGTTTTATTAAAGGACAGAGATAGTATTCCACCTCATGACTTGCTCTTTAACACTTCTTTGGTGCCTAGAGCAAGTTTCTCTGTGGAAATCAACCATTGCTCTGCAAGGAACCGATACACTGTGTGATTTACTTTTTCTTGAAGCTCTTTTTAGACCTAAACAAACTTTAGCAACAATACCGATTAAATTTCCATATATAGAAAGATCCTTCTACTTTTGATCAATTGGGAAAAAGAATGATAGGAACCAAGTCACATTAACTTGTTTAGTTCTTATTCCAGATTCAACCACTTTTAGGTTCAAGTTCTGGTGAGTTCAAACATTGAAGGACACACATTTTATATCATTAAGTAGTGTGAAATTATTCTAAGAAAAACTTGTTTTCATTAGAAATTATTCCCTTAGCTCCCCCTGAATGTGAGGCGTTAACTTTTCACCAGGACAGTTGAGACAATTCCCTCATTCAGGAATAGAAGGAGAGTACATCAAGAAATCTTGGGATTAAGAAGGTGAACAAGATTGAGTGTAAGGTGATACTTGAAGAAGAACAAGTCTAGCAAGAAGGATGAACTAGAGAATCCTATGAGTTAGACGAGAGGTCATAATCACCATCACATCACACTGTTTCTCGCATAGCGTCAACGCAGAAACCCTGAAGCGTCGACGCACTATGCCATACTGCACGGATTGGTTAACATTTAAACAAAGTCAATCCATTGCAGCGTGGACTCATCCTTACGAGTGCGTTACCGCATAAAACCTTACTCCCCCTTAACTCAGGCATGAAAGAGGAGATTAAAACTGATGAATTTGTAAGCATGCTGAGGCTTTATTTCAGATGAACAAAATACCCAAAAAAATTTATACTCCCCCTAAGTGTATGACTTATTCAAACATTGACAATTTTATCATAGCAGGACTTCAAATGATCATCACAAAAACAATCAAGCAGCATTCAGATATGAGGCCATGCAGTCAATTCAAGATTCAGAATGCAAATTGCAGAGTCCAAGCTCTCTCCTAAGGTATGAAAAACGCTCATTGTTGAGAGGCTTGGTAAAAATATCAGCTAGTTGACGTTCAGATTCTACAAATACAAGCTTGAAACTTCCTTTACTGACCTCATCTCTTAGGAAGTGATGTCTGATTTCAATATGCTTGGTCCTAGAGTGCTGGATGGGGTTCTTGGCCAGGTTTATAGCACTTGTGTTATCGCACAATATTGGGACACATCCAAGATCAGTTTGGTAATCTTGGAGCTGATGCTGGATCCACAACACTTGAGTGCCACAGCTCCCTGCAGCGACATATTCTGCCTCTGCAGTGGACAGTGCCACTGAGTGTTGTTTCTTGGAGGCCCAAGAGATCAAGCACCCACCCAAAAATTGGCAGTAGCCACTAGTGCTTTTTCTGTCCAATTTACATCCAGCATAGTCTGCATCCGAATATGATACCAAGTCAAAGGTGCAGGATGCAGGATACCAAATCCCTAGGTCTTGAGTTCCAGCAAGGTATCTAAAAATACGCTTGACAGAACTTAAGTGGGATTCTCTAGGATCAGCTTGAAAACGAGCACACATACAAACACAAAATTGAATATCAGGCCTTGATGCAGTAAGATATAGAAGTGACCCTATCATACCTCGATAGGTCTTGGCATCAACTTGTATACCTTTCAGATCTGCATCCAAGGTTGTGTTTGTACACATGGGAGTGCTGATTACTTTCAGATTTTCCATTTTATACTTCTTCAGTAGCTCCTTGATGTACTTTGTCTGACTAATAGAGCTTCCTTCTCTGCGTTGGGTGATCTGCAAACCTAGAAAAAATTGAAGTTCACCCATGAGACTCATTTCAAATTCTGTTGTCATTAAGTTAGCAAACTCCTTACACATACTAGGTTTAGTAGAACCGAAGACAATGTCATCAACATATATTTGAACTAAAATGATATCTGAATTCTTTACCTTTGTAAACAAAGTCAGATCCACTTTACCTCTTGAGTACCCTTTTTCAGTGAGGAAGGAGCTGAGCCGGTCGTACCAGGCTCGAGGTGCCTGCTTGAGTCCATACAATGCTTTGTCCAATCTGTATACGTGGTTAGGATTTTCTGCACATTCAAATCCAGGGGGTTGTTCCACATATACTTCTTCTTTTATTATTCCATTTAGGAAGGCACTTTTTACATCCATTTGTTGTAATTTTATTCCATGACTTACAGCATATGCAAGCAACAAACGAATGGCTTCTAATCTGGCTACTGGTGCAAAGGACTCTTCGAAGTCAATACCGAACTCTTGATTGTAACCCTGTGCAACCAGTCTAGCTTTATTCCTAACAATTACACCATTTTCATTTTGTTTGTTTTTATAGACCCATTTAGTTCCTATTATAGATTGATCCTTGGGTCTGGGCACTAGATGCCATACTTTATTTCTTATGAATTGGTTGAGTTCTTCATGCATTGCATTTATCCAGTTGGGATCTTTTAAGGCTTCCACAACATTCTTGGGTTCAGTTTGAGACACAAGTGCCATGTTATCCATTTCTTGTATTTGAGAGCGTGTCCTAACAGGTTCATTCAAGTTACCTATTATGCTAGATGAGGGGTGATCCCTTAACAACCTAATGTTAATCAGAGGGTCACCTCCATTAATATCTGCATTGCCCTGATTACTAGACTTTGGCTCATCTTCTTTTGGTCTTGAATCTCCTTCCAAAGTTTCTTCCTCCTCAGGCTTGTCAAGGAAGTCTTCATCACCCTTGTTCCTGCATGAAGATTCAACTTGTGAATTTTCAATTAGCTCATCAAAAACGATGTGAGGTGATTCCTCAACTGTTTGAGTCTTCAGATTTAGGACCCTATAAGCCCTAGAGTGACTAGAGTATCCTAAGAATATGGCGGGTTCACTCTTGGGTTCAAATTTATCTAAGGCTCGTTTATCATTATTCTGAACAAAGCATTTTGAACCAAAAACTTTAAAATGAGCAACAGAGGGCTTCTTACCTTTCAGCATTTCATAAGGAGTCTTTTTGGACTGTGGTCTTACCATTGCTCGATTTACAATGTAGCATGCAGTGTTCACAGCCTCTGCCCAATACTTCCTTGGTAGTTGCCCTTCAATCAGCATGGTTCTGCCCATCTCCACAAGGGTTCGGTTTCTTCTCTCCACGACTCCATTTTGTTCAGGTGTTCTTGGGGAAGAAAACCTGTGATTTAGCCCTGTTGCTCTGCAGAAATCTCCAAATTCAGAATTGTCAAATTCTCCACCATGATCTGATATAATGGAAGAAATGACAAACTTACCCTCCTGCTGTGTTTTCTTAAAGAATGCCTGAAATTCCTCAAATGCCTCATTCTTATGTGTTAGAAAGAATACCCAGGTAAATCTAGTAAAATCATCTACTAGGACAAATCCATATCGATTACCACTAATGCTTGCTGTTCTAGTGGGTCCAAATAAGTCTAAATGAATGAGTTCAAGAGGTTTAGTGGACTGACTCTTTATTTTGGACTTAAATGACTTCCTAGTCTGTTTACCTTGGGTGCATGCATTACAGATTTTGTCATTTTTCTTGAACGAAGCATCAGGCAGACCATTCACCATGCTGTGTTTGGCTAACTTATGCAGTACACTATAGCTAGCATGTCCTAGCCTACGGTGCCACAACCAAGCTAGTTCAGTTTTATTTACAGTGAGACAAAGATTATTATGTGCAGGATCATCTAAATCTACCATGTACATGTTGTTTATTCTTTTTCCAACAAATTTAATTTTTTCTGATTTTTCTTCTAAAATGGTGCATGTGTTTGCATCAAACACTACTTTATTATTTCTATCACACAACTGACTTATACTGAGCAAGTTATACTCTAGACCCTCTACTAAAAGAACATCATCAATGGAGGTAGAAGGGTTTTTGCCAACTGTACCTTTACCAACTATTTTGCCTTTATTGTTTCCACCAAAGGTAACAAATCCTCCATCCTTCTCAACCAGGAGACAAAACTTGGCCTTGTCCCCTGTCATATGCCTTGAGCAGCCGCTGTCAAGATACCATCTGTTGTGCATGGCTGCAAGGCATTCCTGCAAGAATCATCAAATAAAGGATTTTGGAACCCAAACACACTTGGGTCCCATTGGATCACTGGAAGACTTCAAGAAATTCAGTAGGTTCTTAGGAATCCATATTTGTCTTTGTTGGGGTTTTTGATGACTTTTAGTTGAGGAGGCAGCTGGTTTCTGATTTGATTTTAAGGTTGTTTTAGCTGCTTTATTGAACCATCGTTTATTTTGGTTCCACAGAGCCTCTTGGTGATGTGGGTTGACTGCCCTAAGAACATGTGTTTGTCTTATAGGATATGCATACATGGGATGCGTCGACCTTCCTGAATGAATGCGTGGACTCACCCATCCATAGTTGCTCCTATGTGTTTGATAGAATGTAGGATGCGTGGAAGCATTGTGGTGTTTGCGTTGACTCATCCACCCAGATTGATTGTAGTGTTGGCCATGGTGGTATGGGTGCGTGGACGCATATCCCTGCATGCGTCGACCCATGTGGTCGTTCCAATTCTTATGGACTCTTTGGAATTCGGCCCGAGTCGACGCCACATGTCCGTAGCGTTGAAGCATCTTAGTCGAGTGCCTAGACCTATATGCAGAAGACCTATTATTGTATGAAGGTTGCGTTGACACACTACTGGTCTTGCGTGGACGCATCTGACTCTGGCCAGATTTGGTATTTTCAATCTTTCTGGTGCTATGTTGGTGAACGAAGGGTCTGGAGCTGGAGGCCTTAGGTGGTGATGAAATGACATGCTTGCAGCTGGTTAAATTCTTTGCAAATTTTGCCTTGGGAGATTCATTCATCTTTTCTTTTCCTTTCTCCTTTGTCACTTCATTTTTCTGAATCTGTTTCCCTTTGTCTCTTTCAACATTTTTTACTTCAGCCACCCGTTTCTCCTCAGCTTTCTTTTCTTCTGATATGAAGGTCACCAGTTTAAGTCCAATTTCTTTCTTTGAGCTTGGATTATATCCAAGTCCTTCTTTGCCGACATTGCATTTTGTTCCCATTAAGGCATCAAGATTATGTTTGCCTTGTGTCATTTTCTCTAGGGAAGTTTGTTTGTCCAATTTTTCTTTTTCAACTTTCTTCAAATCTTCCTGAAGTTTCAAATTGACACCATTTACAGCTTGATATTTCTCTTCAGCTATTTTGGTGTCCTTTTCAAGTTTTTGCATTCTTAACTTCAGTTCATCATGTGTTTTTAGTAAGAAGTCATTCTCTCTTTTTAATTTAATCGATTCAGATCTGTATTCATTTTCTTCATTTAGAGTTTTCTTTAGACAAACAATTTCATCTTCTAGCATTTTAACCTTTTCATTGGACAAATTTTCTTGACTTCCCGGGTTTTTCTTCTTTTTAAGCATTTTATTTTCTTTCTTCACAATATCATATTTATCCATAAGGTCATTGAAAGCTTCTTCCCAGTCATCACAAGTAAATTCATCAAGTGGAGAATTTACCTCAGTAGAGTCCTCTCCCCTGGCCATTAGGCATAGCTTTACTTCTTTTTCTTCCTCTGATGTGCTATCCTCCTCTTCCTCTTCTTCATCACTCCATGTACTGATCATGGCCTTGGGCTTTTTATTTTTGAACTTGAAGTACGCTTTCTTAGAATTTTCGGGGCACTCTGACTTGATATGTCCCTGTTTTCTGCATTGATAACACACAACTTTGTCAGATTTCTTAGTTTGGTCAGATTTAAATTTAGAATTCATTTTACCTTGATAACTTCTAAATCGACCAGCTTTACCTTCCCTTCGTAAGAATTTTCGAAATTTCTTAGTGAGCATCGCAATCTCACCTGAATCACTGTCTGAAGAAGAGGTCAGATTCTCATCTGAGCTCTCCTTGCAGCTTGGAGCAGCCTTGAGAGCTAGGGGTTTTTTCTTCTTTATTTCCTCATCAGATCTTTTCAAATTTAGCTCATAGGCCATAAGGGAACCTATCAACTCGTCAGGAGTGGTCCTGGGAAGATTCCTAGATTCTTCGACCACTGTGGCTTTTGTGTGCCACACGGATGTCAAAGATCTAAGAATTTTTCTCACCAGCTCATAATCTGTATAGGCCTTCCCTAGACCTTTGAGACCATTGACAAGTACGGTTAAACGAGCATACATCTCAGAAATACTTTCTTCAGGTTTCATATGGAACGACTCATATTCAGAAATTAGCATGTTAGCCTTGGTCTCCCTTACCTCCGAGGTACCCTCGTATATTACCTCGAGTCGATCCCACATTTCTTTCGCACTTGCGCATGAGGAGACGCGCGAGAATTCCTTGGGATGCAGGGAGCATTGCATAATGTTCATTGCCTGCCAGTTGACGGTTGATTTTCTTACTTGCTCCTTTACCCATAATTCTTCGTCGCCTTCTATTATGTAGGGCCCCTTGCTCACAACTTTCCATACTTCATAGTCCTGGGCCCTGAGAAAAACTTGCATGCGATTCTTCCAATAGGAATAGTTAGTGCCATCGAAAAATGGTGGTCTATTCACAGCATAACCCTCTGGCATAAATCCTTTGCTCTCCATTACTTCTCTCTAGGCTGTTAAACCGTTCAAGAGAGCCTGGTGCTCTGATACCACTTGTTGGGAGCAGAGGATCGTCAAACTAGAGGGGGAGGGGGTGAATAGATTGACCACTTAAAAATTTTAGGCGGAATAAGACAGTTGCACTCTCTGTGATAGCACAGACAAAAATCTAGTTCGAGAATCTCTAAAGAGTTAGCGCAATATCTAAGCGGTCTAACGAGACAATGGACACAATAACAAGCCACAAGCACAAGCCACAGTAGATCAGAGTTTTTAAGGTGGTTCAGTCTCTATCTCGAGACCTACGTCCACCCCCTCACCAAACCGGTGGGGATCACCGCTGAGCCTTACAGCTTAGCTAACACCAGAGAAGAATCCTTCTCTGACCTGCAGATCCAATCTGCAGAAGACAACTATATCCTGTCTTAGAACCGCTGTCGAACAGCTTGTAGACACAGAGTCTATACACACTCTGATCTCAGAACACTCTCTGGATCAGAACACACCTGACCACTGAATCCCACTGGAACAGTAATCCGAGAATAGAATTGTATAAGAAAACGAAAATACAAGGTAAGAAGTAAACTCAGAATATGCTGATCAATGGATCTTCAGACTTCTTGCGCAGCAGAAGAGAGTAGAGCCCGAAGAGATGAACAGTATGATCTGAGTGTGATCTTCCCTTCAGTTGAGACTAGATCAGTCTGAAGCCTTCATGGTTCTTCAGCTTCTCATCTTCTTCACCAGGAGTACGAGCCTATCTTTCAATCCACGCACTGGATCTTCTTCACGATGCTAGGCTCTACGCATTTCTTTCAATATACTGGTCCTTCTTCGTCTCTTCTATTCCACTTCCCTCCTCATCCCCCTTCGATCCACTTCTACATTTCCTTTTTCATTTTTCCCGCGCAAGATTGGGCCCTACAAGATTCCCAATCATTCGCTCACGTGTGGAGAAGCTTCTGGACTAAAGGAGGGAGAGTGTAGTTTGTTTGCAGACATGGCTGGCCCACTTTATCCAGTCCTTTTGCCCGAGAGCTTGTCTGGGACTGGGTGCGTCGACGCCAGCATTTGAATGCGTAGACGCTGTGTGAAGACAGCTTCTTATCTTCCTTCGATATTTGACCTCAGCCTATCACTGCGTTGACGCTGATAACTGGTGGCGTCGACGCTATGTGAAGATAGCTTCTTAGTCTTTTGGTACCCGCTGCGTCGACGCTGGTAACTGGTAGCGTCAACGCTGTGTGAAGATATCTTCTTAGTCTTTTGGCACCCGCTGCGTCGACGCTGGTAGCTGGTAGCGTCAACGCTGTGTGAAGATATCTTCTGGAGGCATGCGAGTCGACGCTGCATCCGAGTGGCGTTGACGCAGTTAGCATGCGCATGACTCAAACATCTTGAGATCTAGTCACAACGTCGACGTTATCTTGCTTGAGGCGTAGACGCAGTTTAGATGAAGTATGCTTCAACTTGGAGGAGCTGAAGACTGCGTCGACCCTTTGATCTTGTGGCGTCGACGCCGATTATTGCCTGCATTAAAGTTCAACAGAAATTCTTGCCACTAACCATATTGTCAGATAATAATACACCCTGTCATGTCATGGTGATCATCATCAAAATCAGGAGCACAACAATTGTTTACAGGATCAAGCCCCTACCGTTGCGCTAAAAGCTCGAGCTGGTAGCGAAGGTTAGACCGTATTTCCTTATGGCAGCGCAGAGCCCCACGTCTATGACGTGCTGTGGGCGGGCATGAGGGGCTTCGCACATGGACCCCATAATCCATGCGACGGGTTGGGCTGCCAAGCACCGATGGTCCCACGTGGGTCCCATACCCCACATGGTACACACCAAATACAAGGAGACGTTGGAAATAAACGTTGGAATAAACCAACAATCTCCCCCCCAGCGGCACCTGGGATTTGAACCCGTGACCTCGCTCTGATACCAGTTTACAGGATCAAGCCCCTACCATTGCGCTAAAAGCTCGAGCTGGTAGCGAAGGTTAGACCGTATTTCCTTATGGCAGCGCAGAGCCCCACGTCTATGACGTGCTGTGGGCGGGCATGAGGGGCTTCGCACATGGACCCCATAATCCATGCGACGGGTTGGGCTGCCAAGCACCGATGGTCCCACGTGGGTCCCATACCCCACATGGTACACACCAAATACAAGGAGATGCTGGAAATAAACGTTGGAATAAACCAACACCTAGATCCCTTCTTAAAGAGGTTTTTCAACCCAAAACATAGGGAAGGCGGATGGTCGAAAGTCTCGGCCATCCCCCTTCTCACCCCCCTTCCCGGTACGATCAGCACCATTTTGCATGCGTTCTTTACTTCCATGAGCATTTACTACACTTTCACAGTCTAATGGTGTTAGGGTGCTAGGCCCGGATACAGAGGGGGGTGAATGTATTGCTCTAGAAAATATAGCCCAAATTAAAACTCTAAAGCTCAGATATGCGGAATAAAGACTAATGAGCTTACCAAGATGAAATGATAAGGTAACAAATGAACAAATAGTTGGACTGCACCAATGCAGCCACCTGAACAACCAGAAACGAAGCCAGAGCTAAACAACCCAATCACACTTAGCAGAATACAATGCTTAAAAATAACTCTCTGGATAATGCAACTAGCCAAGCATGCACAACCTGTGAATGGGAGGTAGAAGATATGGAGCTAACGCAAGGCAAACCACTACACAAATAATTTTAAGGTGGTTCGGTCCTCCAGACCTACATCCACCCCGCACTCCCAACCGGAGTGAGGCTTCACTAGCAATGCTAGAACCAAGCAGACTCAGTCTGCAACAGGTGCTGACACACAGCTTGACCAGGGGAACAAACTCCCCTCTTCCTCCCAACCGGAGGGACCCCCCAAGTGACTCCCAATCACTTGGAAACCAGAGACCGAAGTCTCTCTTCCTCCAGACCGGAGGGACCCCTGGACTTGCTACCCACAAGCCCAGAACCGGAGACAAGTCTCCCTTCCTCCAAACCGGAGGGTACCCACAAGTAGCACCTAGCTACTTGCAACCGGAGATTAGATCTCCCTTCTCCTGACCCACCAGGAGGAACCCGACCTCAGTCCAGAGGATCGGAAGTACAAAGCTAACCAGAGAACCAAAAGGGAAAATAAGGAAACATAAAAAGCACAGCAACAAAAGCTGGAAATGAAACACAATAGTCGTTCTGGATTTGATCCACGAACAGACTAAACAGGTCTTCAATAGACTCTCTCCTCTTCTTCTTTTCTTCCTCTTCTTTCTTCTTCTCAGCTCACGCAATCTTTCTCTTCTGCTCTCACTCTCTATTTTCTTCTCTTTCGCAGGCTCTCCATGTCTCTTCTCTTTCTTCTTTTTCTTCTGCTTCCTTCTTCCTTCTTCTTCTTCGCTCTGCTGCTTCTCTTCTCTTCTTTTGCTCACACTCTCAGATTTCTTTGCTGGAGAGCTTCCTCTTCTTCTGTGGAGAGTTAACCCTTTTCGAGAGGATGATGGGGTGATTTTATATCAGAAACAGAACCTCCGAAGGTTGAGTAGAAAATGCCTTAGTGACCACTGATTGGTCCACTTGGCGGGGTAGCACCCCTTATCTAACACGTGTCACCATCCTGCCCCTTTTTCCCATCGGATCACGTGCCCCCTCGAATGGTTGGAGGCATCCTCAGACTTGAACGAAAGTTCCTTCCTCGTGGCAGGGTAGCAGTCAGTGGCTTACACGTGTCTGGCTCGTAGGGTTCTGTTTCTGGAGACTGACCGCGTTGACGCACTGGCATCACTACGTCTACTCTTTGCTTGTACACATTTGAATTTGCCCCACTACGTCGACCCTGCTGTGGATAGCGTTGACGCGTTGAAGACAGCCAGAGATAAGTCGCCCCTTTCTTGAACTGCTGCGTCGACGCTGCCAGTTGGTGGCGTTGATGCACAGATGAAAATCAGAAGTGTGTATTGGCCTCTCTTCCGCCGCTGCGTCGACGCTGCTTGTTGATGGCGTTGACGCACGAACATGTACATTAAGGCCTGTCTTGCCTTGAATATTGGCGTCTCTTAAGCCGCTGCGTCGACGCTGCTCCATTGTGGCGTTGACGTTGTGGAAGATATCGTGAAGGCATCGTCAACTGATGCGTGGATGCTTTAAGCTCCCAGCGTCGACCCTATTCCCTTCAGCAACAAGAATGAAGTCATAAGGTTTAAGTATGTACATTGTAGTGTATATACTTCGAAAGAAACAGTCCAATGTATATATCCTTCAAGAACTCTAGACAACGGACGCTGTACAGACTTCAGATGCTTTGAACGCTTGAGCGATGTATAGACTCTGAATCGATAAGGTAGGCTGTACAGACTATAAGAAGGTTGAAGCACTGTGTAAACTTGATGAAGATTGAGGCCATTATACAGACATGGGGTTCAGCTGAGGATGTATGTACTTTGACAAAGTGAAGCAGTGTACAGACTTTGAATCAAACCGATGTGTATGGACTTCAACAGTGAACGGCTGTACAGGCTTGGAAGGATTGAAGCCAGTGTACAGACTTGATGAAGCGAAGTCAATGTACAGACTTAGAGTGTAGCTAAAGCCTTGATCGTAGGAATAGGCTGGACTGTATAGACTTTGCCTAATGCATGAAGACAGACACTGTACACACTTACGCTGAAGTCTGTATAGACTTTCCAATGTCTAGACTTGCAGATGTGAATGACACAATGTATAGACTTCAGGTGTGAAGACATTGTGAATGCAAATGCAATGCTCAGACTTCATTGTATAGACTTGGAGAACCTGAATTAATGTGCATACTTGGAACGCCTGAAGACCAATGTATGGACTTCTATAAATCTGATGAATGAACTGAGGGGTCGACCCATCAGCACAAGGGGTCGACGCACCACAGACCAGACCAAAGAATAAATGAAGTTAAAGAGGCACCAAGCGTCAACGCATTGACCAAGCAACGTGGACGCATCAGTACAAATATTTCTTACTACTACTTCTGAAGTGCCTTGGCAGCGTCGACGCTGCAGTTCGATTGGTCGACGCTGCAGTATCAAAATTCAGTCTAAGGAGCAACAGTAACATGACTGAACATAATCAAATATGCAATGCCATATCAGAACTTATGATGACTCACACAGCAAGATGACTCATACTGAATAACTCACCTCAAAGACCAATCATCAAAACCACCATTAAAGCCACAGGGGCACAACAATCTCCCCCTTTTTGATGATGGCAACACTTTCAACACATTGAGTCATTCTGATGATGTGAGGCATTCTGATGACTCAAATTATTCTCCCCCTTTGACTTCATCAAAAAGAAAATAATTTGAGAAATTAAAGCATGTATAAAAATTCAGTCAATTTCTCCCTTTTGCAAGAACACAATTCTCCCCCTTTAAGAGTTTCAGCAAAAAGTCATTAGTTAGAGATGATCAAAAGAAGCCAGCATGCAATGATTGAATGAAAATTTTCCCTTTGGCAAACAATCAATATAAACAGATACCAGAATGCAAGATCTCCCCCTAGAAATATGAATGCAAGAACATAATTTTTCTCCTTCTATGCAGCATGATGCATATGACAAGAAGGCTCCCCCTCAATAAATGGAATCTTATGAGATGGATGAGAAGAAGACCATAGGGGCATACAAGGATAAGTTCAGGTCAATGAGCCAAGGACATGTGCAGAAGAGTTTCAAATAATCAGATTTTTCAAAGAAGGCTTCAACTACAAGAATTTTAGTCAGATTTTCAAGGAAATGTCATTCTCATAAATCCAAATCAGAATATTTCAAAGTCTTCCATTATAAGGGCTTATGAATGAGCTTTATTGAACAACATAGTTTAAACATGATGTATGTAGAGTTTATCAATAAAACTCTGTATTGATATCTAAAACCATGGTTTAATAAAAATGAACGAAGCCCTCATATTTATCTTGATAAAACTCCCTTCCTCTTACACAATCAAAATTATTGACTTCTTTCGGAATTACATGCATCAGTATTGAAATCAAGCAATTATGAAATCATAAGATGTTGTCTAGGGTTGTAGCAATTTGATTTTAGCATCAATATTCAGATATTTCAATTCGTTCAACAATTTTTCATGCTACAAATTTTACGAGCACTCTAGTTCAGTGCACACCTTATAACTAGAGGATATACCTTGATCAGAGGCCACTATCCCTAAGCACTTAGTGTGACTAACTGTCATGCTTTATATGAATAGAGATAGCATTTACACATCATGACACACTGTAAATCATTTCTTGATGAGTGAGTTATATTTCTCAGTGTGCATGCCATTGCTCTGCCTGAATTTCAATTATTCTTAATCAGAGTTAACTATGGTACCTCATGACACAGTCCTTTGGACATGTGTTTCTCAGTGACCAAGGTCATTGCTCTGACAGAAAATACCCTTTAGACATTTCAGAAAAATTCATTTGCTTCAAATCAATAACAATTTCATGTACTTAACCAAATAAAGTCATGTATTCAATAATGCAGATTTCAGAGGATTTTACAAGACACAGCATGAAACAGATGGTTAAGGTTTATTAAACATGCTTCAGATATTTTTAAGAGATTTTAAGTCAAACTCATTGAATACATTAAACTTAAACCACATGAGTTATTTCAGTCATTCATAAAAATGTATAATAGAAGATTTCTAGTTCAAGAGTTTTCAGATTTATGATCGAGATAGTCCCATTGAAATCTTCATGAAGGATTGATGGAATTCTGAAGCCAAAAGATACCAATTGATAAGAGAGATTTCGAGGCTCAATGATTTCTGATATTATCAAGGTTTGTCAACTAAGATCAATGATGAAGGGTATGTAATGAATTCTCACAAGAGTATGCATTTGACAACCTATATGCGATGCATTGACTCCCCCTATCAACATGCATTCATACACTCTTTTTGGCATTTTCAATGAAATGAAATGCAATGCACTATATGTATGCAAAAACACATGCAACTAACTCCCCCTGAAAACATGCAGTGTTTGCCATGAGAAACTGAACATGTGATTCCAAATGATATAGTGACTTGTGCACATTCAGACTGTCCTATTCAACAAAGTGACCCATGGTACTAGGCGGAGCACTTGATCTAAAAGACCACCTCACACATAGTAGGAACCTCCAGACAGATTTCCCTGCCTTTTGGTACCATACCATTTATATACCATTGAGGTCATGAATGATAATTCAACATGGGCAGCATGCATGGATCAAATTTCAGCTTATCAGATTTTTCAGGATGCAATGGACAGATTTTCAATGAACTATGCAGTAGACAAATTTCAAGCCACATACATAAGCAGTTCGGATTATTCAGAATGCAATTTGTTTTCAGAGTTTATGCATTTCAACAATTATCAAACAACTACAAATGGCAGATATGCAAGAGTTTCAAAACAAGAAATGCAGAGAGTTTACCTGAATAGTTTAGAAGGGGTTGTTCATTCTTGAGTGCCTTGGGTTATTTCCCCCTTTTATTCTTCAGCTTCCAAGGCACACCTGTAGCAGACACATCATTTTGATGTAACAGGTACCCAAGAAACCTTCGGTCCTGGTTTAGCAGTGACACTCCTAGCAGGTTTTCTCAACAGATTTTTCACATGTTTATCATCACAACACATGATATGACAATTATACATGGAATGCCCCACCTGCCCACAATGATAACAAGAAATAACAGATTTCGTGTTCTCCTTGTATACATCAGCATTGGCGTGAACATGGTGTGAGTGAACATGATTAATTCTATTATTGACATGAAAATTTTTCTTTTCATAACCGGCCAACCAACAGTTAACAGCTCTGTGGCCTAGCTTTCCACATTCAAAACATACAGTGTGTTTGCTTCTAGAACCAAGCTTCTTTCTATCAATAATATTTTTATTAACAGGGAAATTAACAAATCCAGAGTTAGTTTTCTTTCCCTGAGCATGCCAGCAGAAGGCAGCAATGTGACCAAACTTCCCACAGCAATAGCATTGAATTTTCTTTTCCTGATCAGTAGAATGTTTCCTAAGATGATTTCTAGGATACTTTCTAACAGCATTTCTTTCATCATTTATCAATGCTACACAATTATACATAATATGGCCAACTTTCCCACAATAGTGACATGTTATAGCCTTTTTATTCACATTCACTTGTTTGACAAGATTGATATTCTCATGAGAGTGTGAATGTGTGTGTGAGCAGTGAGCAGCATGCACATGTAAATCAGAGACATGTTTGGACTTATCCAAATCCGCATTTTTCTTTTGTTTTTGAATCTTTTTCTGTTTCTTATCTGAATTTTCAGCCTTCTTAACAGTGAATTGAAAAATAGAAGAACTAGATTGATTAGCTTGTTCAGAGCTTTTCACGAATACAGTTGACTTCTTATTTTCATTCACTTTCTTATTAACATGCACATACCCAAGTCCTTCTTTCTGAAAATTCACTTTAGAACCAAGCAGCTTATTCAAATTGTCTTTTCCTTTAACGAATTTTGACAAAGAATTTTTCAGATCTTCAATCTCAGAATTCAATGAAGTAATACTCACTTCATACTTGGATAGCTCAGATTCACAAACAATCAGCTGTTGTTGCAAAGCATCATTCAGGTTCTTCAGAGTTTCATTTTCTTGTTGAACCATTATTTCAATGTTGTTCTCATTTTCCTTCACAACAGTTTTTCCTTTTTCAATTGACAACCATCTTTCAGAGAAGACAGTATTAAGAACCATTAGCTTTTTATTTTGATTTTCCAAGTAGACATTTTCTTCTTTCAGACTTCTGACTTCAGAAATTTTCTCTTTTCTTAATTTTCGCTTTTTTGATTTAACTCTTTCATATTTTTCCAGTAGATGCTCATGCATGGCCACTAAATCATCATGACTCATATCCTTGGTCTCAGAGTTTACCTGGGATGAGGACTCATCTGATTGATCACTCCTTCTTGCCATGAGACATTCTTCTTCCTTTCCATTATGGATGCGAAGCAATTCATCTAATATTTCCTTTGTCGAGCTACAACCTGAGAAGGAGGAAAAATCATCAGAACCGATTGTAGCCTTCATTAAATTTAGAGCTCTCACATTATCATCATTTTTCAACTTGTGAACATGAGTCCACTTGGACTTATCCTTAGGAAGTTCATGTGGACTGTGAGAGATAACCTTCCACAATTGTGGATTAATAGAGTTAACATGCTTGTGCATACGATATAGCCAGAATTTAATATTTGAACTACTGAATAGTGGAGGATGAGCCATGAGAACACAACAGATTAATGCAACAGGAATATTGATGCATTAAAAACAAATTAGCACCTAAGACTGCAAGATCGAATCTGCAGGTCGCTGGACCTTGTATGCAGACACCGCTCTGATACCAATTGTTAGGGTGCTAGGCCCGGATACAGAGGGGGGTGAATGTATCGCTATAGAAAATATAGCCCAAATTAAAACTCTAAAGCTCAGATATGCGAAATAAAAACTAATGAGCTTTCCAAGATGAAATGATAAGGTAACAAATGAACAAACAGTTGGACTGCACCAATGCAGCCACCTGAACAACCAGAAACGAAGCCAGAGCTAAACAACCCAATCACACTTAGCAGAATACAATGCTAAAAAATAACTCTCTAGATAATGCAACTAGCCAAGCATGCACAACCTGTGAATGGGAGGTAGAAGATATGGAGCTAACGCAAGGCAAACCACTCCACAAATAATTTTAAGGTGGTTCGGTCCTCCAGACCTACATCCACCCCTCACTCCCAACCGGAGTGAGGCTTCACTAGCCAATGTTAGAACCAAGCAGACTCAGTCTGCAACAGGTGCTGACACACAGCTTGACCAGGGGAACAAACTCCCCTCTTCCTCCCAACCGGAGGGACACCCCAAGTGACTCCCAGCCACTTGGAAACCAGAGACCGAAGTCTCTCTTCCTCCAGACCGGAGGGACCCCTGGACTTGCTACCCACAAGCCCAAAACCGGAGACAAGTCTCCCTTCCTCCAAACCGGAGGGTACCCACAAGTAGCACCCAGCTACTTGCAACCGGAGATCAGATCTCCCTTCTCCTGACCCACCAGGAGGAACCCGACCTCAGTCCAGAGGATCGAAAGTACAAAGCTAACCAGAGAACCAAAAGGGAAAATAAAGAAACATAAAAAGCACAGCAACAAAAGTTGGAAATAAAACACAATAGTCGTTCTGGATTTGATCCACGAACAGACTGAACATGTCTTCAATAGACTCTCTCCTCTTCTTCTTTTCTTCCTCTTCTTTCTTCTTCTCAGCTCACGTAATCTTTCTCTTCTGCTCTCACTCTCTATTTTCTTCTCTTTCGCAGGCTCTCCATGTCTCTTCTCTTTCTTCTTTTTCTTCTGCTTCCTTCTTCCTTCTTCTTCTTCGCTCTGCTGCTTCTCTTCTCTTCTTTTGCTCACACTCTCAGATTTCTTTGCTGGAGAGCTTCCTCTTCTTCTGTGGAGAGCTAACCCTTTTCGAGAGGATGATGGAGTGCTTTTATATCAGAAACAGAGCCTCCGAAGGTTGAGTAGAAAATGCCTTAGTGACCACTGATTGGTCCACTTGGCGGGGTAGCACCCCTTATCTAACACGTGTCAGCATCCTGCCCCTTTTTCCCATCGGATCACGTGCCCCCTCAAATGGTTGGAGGCATCCTCAGACTTGAACGAAAGTTCCTTCCTCGTGGCAGGGTAGCAGTCAGTGGCTTACACGTGTCTGGCTCGTAGGGTTCTGTTTCTGGAGACTGACCGTGTTGACGCACTGGCATCACTACGTCTACTCTTTGCTTGTACACATTTGAATTTGCCCCACTACGTCGACCCTGCTGTGGATAGCGTTGACGCGTTGAAGATAGCCAGAGATATGTCGCCCCTTTCTTGAACTGGTGCATCGACGCTGCCAGTTGGTGGCATTGACGCACAGATAAAAATCAGAAGTGTGTATTGGCCTCTCTTCTGCCGCTGCGTCGACGCTGCTTGTTGATGGCGTTGACGCACGAACATGTACATTAAGGCCTGTCTTGCCTTGAATATTGGCGTCTCTTAAGCCGCTGCGTCGACGCTGCTCCATTGTGGCGTTGACGCAGTGGAAGATATCGTGAAGGCTTCGTCAACTGATGCGTGGACGCTTTAAGCTCCCAGCGCCGACCCTGTTCCCTTTAGCAACAAGAATGAAGTCATAAGGTTTAAGTATGTACATTGTAGTGTATATACTTCGAAAGAAACAGTCCAATGTATATATACTTCAAGAACTCTAGACAACGGACGCTGTACAGACTTCAGATGCTTTGAACGCTTGAGCGATGTATAGACTCTGAATCGATAAGGCAGGCTGTACATACTATAAGAAGGTTGAAGCACTGTGTAAACTTGATGAAGATTGAGGCCGTTGTACAGACATGGGGTTCAGCTGAGGATGTATGGACTTTGATGAAGTGAGGCAGTGTACAGACTTTGAATCAAACCGATGTGTATGGACTTCAACAGTGAACGGCTGTACAGGCTTGGAAGGATTGAAGCCAGTGTACAGACTTGATGAAGCGAAGTCAATGTACAGACTTAGAGTGTAGCTAAAGCCTTGATTGTAGGAATAGGCTGGACTGTATAGACTTTGCCTAATGCATGAAGACAGATGCTGTACACACTTATGCTGAAGTCTGTATAGACTTTCCAATGTCTAGACTTGCAGATGTGAATGACACAATGTATAGACTTCAGGTGTGAAGACATTGTGAATGCAAATGCAATGTTCAGACTTCATTGTATAGACTTGGAGAACCTGAATTAATGTGCATACTTGGAACGCCTGAAGACCAATGTATGGACTTGTATAAATCTGATGAATGAACTGAGGGGTCGACCCATCAGCACAAGGGGTCGACGCACCACAGACCAGACCAAAGAATAAATGAAGTTAAAGAGGCACCAAGCGTCAACGCATTGCCCAAGCAGCGTGGACGCATCAGTACAAATATTTCTTACTGCTACTTCTGAAGTGCCTTGGCAGCGTCGACGCTGCAGTTCGATGGGTCGACGCTGCAGTATCAAAATTCAGTCTAAGGAGCAACAGTAACATGACTGAACATAATCAAATATGTAATGCCATATCAGAACTTATGAAGACTCACACAGCAAGATGACTCACAGTGAATAACTCACCTCAAAGACCAATCATCAAAACCACCATTAAAACCACAGGGGCACAACAAATGGTTCCTTTATTTGCTGGTTAACTTGCAGGTACTTCATCACTGACTCGCAGGGCTCCTTACTCTTGGCCGGCCGAGAGCGAGGACAGAAGAACCCACAATCTCCTGTTCCTGAACCGTTCATGATCTTCTTACTCCTGTAAGGCCCAGGTATAGGTCTCTGGTGATCACGTTATTCCTATTTTTCTAACCTTTGCACTGTAGGTTTGCAGCAGCATAGTTCGGGAGGCCACACACATGCATGCTCCCTACGCGTACGCCCCGCCACCCTTCCGGCACCTACACTTGCGAGGCTCAATGGCTCGGCTCGCCCGCACAGCATGACGCTTCCTTCCTCGGCCACTGTCTCCTCCTGATGCAGCTCCTCCAGCGATGACGTTGATGTGGACCCCGCGAGGGGCGTTGTCGATTTCCTCTGGGGTGCCTCGGTCTTCCTTATGCCCGGCCACGAACCGGGACAGGTGTCCCTGGCGGATGAGGCGCTCGATCTCATCCTGGAGCTGGTGGCAATCGCCGGTGTGGTGCCCGTGGTCGCTGTGGAACAGGCAATGTTTGCTGCGATTGCTGCTTTTCGACTTCATTGGCTCGGGTTGGCGGAGGAGGCCTGAGCCTTTGATGTCTTCATATATCTCATACACTGGAGTGGTCAAGGGAGTGTACCACTCATACTTCCGGGATGGTTCTTTGTGCTCCCCGTCTTGCTTCCACCTTTTTCCTTGGCCCGAGCTTGACTCAGGTGCTCGCTTCTTGTCCCCCTCCCGACCCGAGTCGGTTGCGCCTCGGCATGCACTGAGAACTTCTTCGCACTCAGCATGGTGTAAGGCCAGAGTCACTACCTCGGCAAGGGTTGAGGGAGGGTGGAGGACAAGTTCGCGACGGAGGTTTTCATCCTGGGTGCCTCCGGTCAACGCGGTTATGGCCGCGGCTACATCTAGGCGGGGGATTCTCAGGGCTTCCGACTAAAATCGGTTGATGTAGGCCCGGAGTTTCTCCCCTTGCGCCTGTTTGAGAGCCAATAGCCCCGCTACAGACCTTGGGGGGCCGCTGCCGGTGAAGGTCTCCTTAAATACTCGCCCAAACTGCTTGAAGTCCCGGATGGATCTGGGGGCGAGGGCTCGGAACCATGCTTGGGCGGCTTGGACCAGGGTGGTCACAAAGGCTCGGCATTTGATGGCGTCGGACGCCCCGTGAAGGGTCATCAGGGTGTCAAAGCTGTCGAAGTGGTCGGCCGGGTCGCCCTGGCCATCGTAAGACTTGAAGGCTAGAATGGGGATTCTAGGAGATACCTATGCCTTCAAGATATAGTCGGAGAACGGGGATTTCTCCTTGTCCTCTGCGGGGGAGGTTTTCTACAAGGCGCGTAAGGCGCGCTCCTGCTCTGCGAAGTGCCTCTCGAACTCTCGCAGACGGAGGGATAACCCTGGCTGCCGCTGTGCCATGGGGTTAGGGGGACGCGATGGCAGGCTGTCCTGGCGCTCCCTGGGGACTTCGATCTCCGGGTGCGGACGGCGTGCCCCAGGTTTTCCCCGCTTCGACGTGGAGGAGGCCTCTTGCTCCGGAGGAGGGGCTTGTGAAGGCCCTCCTGACCTGTTGCAAATAAGCTGCCGTCCTCGGAGGGTGAAGTGACCTTCGGTAGTGTGTTGGGACGCGTCTCGGCGGGGAGGGCTTTCCTGAGGGACGCGTGACCTTCTTTCCCTGGCCACCTGGGTCCTCATGAGTTCCACGAGGATATCCAATTTTGCGTTGAGGGCTTGGAAAGCGTCAGCGCCCTCGTTGGATGGTTGCCCAATTACCGCGGGTGGAGGTGGTTCATCGGCTGGGGTGCTAGCGTTGGAGGGGGGGGTCTTGCGCGGCCTGAGAAGGGCGTTCTCCCCCCGCCACCATGGCCTTCCCCCTATCATCGGTGGATCTCCTCCCTGTACTTCTTCGCACCATGCTGGCTCTTTGATCGTTTCCCACAGACGGCGCCAGATGAAGCGGGGCGATCTCGCGCTGGTCTTGAGCTGGGGAGATGATCACCGATCAGTGAACTGTAAGAAAGGGAAACGGATCAGGGGGCCCAGGGGTGGTTCCCTGGGGTAAACCCTCTGATGCCTAAGTCAGTAAAGCAGTGGTGGAAGCTATGAAAAGACGAGTGGGGAGATGCATGAGATCCCTCTCCACCAAGGTGGTGAAGTGGTTCCTGCTCAGGAAGTTTTAGGCGTATGTAGGCCTTACCGTTTGCTGGAGGGAGTCCCCGGTTTAAATAGTGCGCTAGCCTCATGAGTCCCGTAAGCTGAGGAGTTCTAGGCGGGGGTTACGTCCTCGACGTAGGCTCTTTATGTCCTCTTCATGGGCTCTTTACAACCTTGAGGACTTGTGGGTCCCTTATCTTTGTGAACTCCTGCTCATAAAGGGCTCTCAACAACAGCGGGGATAAGCAATCGTTGGTCGACCCAAGCATGAAGAGTGCCAGCCCTATCAGGGCGATAAGCATAGCTCGGATGAAGCTCGGTCGGAGTGGGCGCGGGGCGCTAGCCTTTATCCCGGTGAGATG
The DNA here is from genome assembly GCA_022559845.1 of Amorphophallus konjac. NCBI lineage: Eukaryota > Viridiplantae > Streptophyta > Magnoliopsida > Alismatales > Araceae > Amorphophallus > Amorphophallus konjac. Next base: position 155,831,249 of record CM040118.1, on the reverse strand, counting down.
GATAGGTCGGGTTTGGATCTTCCTCCGACCGGACCGACGCTCGGGCCTTCCGAGCCTAATGGCCGTCGAGGAAGGGCTTGACCCCGAGTGATCTTATTGGGCTTTTATGCTAAGTGGGCCCTATGGGGCTGTCACTTAGATGAGCGGGGTCTCGTTTGGTCTTGCTGGACCTGGTTCGGCCACTCTTAGATGGGCTATAGAAATCCCCCTCTCCACGGGGCATATTTTGGATGGAGAGCAGATCAAGATGATCATTTCCAATGCAACACCCGAGTTTAGGTGTATCTTTGTCTTGAATGATATCACGTCCTGGCAACAGCTTTATAGCCGAGCCCGCTTCATCCGCCAACAACTCCTAAGTCCCCTTGACCCCGCGTCTCCATTACCTTCTACGCCCACATACGCCTCCTATCCGTCATCCACCATGAGTCAGCCCTCCACCACGTATCCTTCCACGAGTCAGCATTCCATCCCCACTTACCCGCATACTCCCACATATCAACCTTCCATGCATCAACCTCCAGCCTCCCAGAGTCAATCCTCTCCATCTTCGGTCAAGGGAATTCCAAACCCTGAGCGGGTAGATGTCATTCACTACATTCCCACTCCATACACGCCTCCACCAAATCCACTTACTAACCTTGCGCCCTTACCTACGCAATTGCCATTGCCTACGCAACCCCCACTACCATCTCCATTACCTTCCCATACCCCTCGGCATCCACCTTGTCCGAAGCGGGCTCCTCATCCTCCGTTGTCGAAATCCTTTACAGATATTTTCAGGGCTTTGATGGCCACTTGCGCATTGTAACTTCCTCCGATTATGACTTGCCAATCTGCGGTAGGAAATTTGCTCCATTTTGTGAGTTTCATCGTCAATAGGGGCATTTGGTCGAGGATTGCCCCGAGTTCCGAGAATTTGTTTATGGTCTGGAAAATGATAAGAGGATTGATTGGGCTATCATGCATAAAGTTATTTTGGATCTCCGCAGCAAGCAACAGCACCAGTAAGCACCGCCCAAGCAGCCATCCCCGTTTCAAGACTAGGGGCACCCCTGTGATCTTTCAGTTAATGAAGCACCCGCCCCGTTACCTATTCCTTCTCATGTCCCATCCTCTTCACCTATCCCAGCCTCTGCTCAGGCGACTACCCCTCTTTCACCCTCCATTTCCACTGCTATTCCCAAGGCCGCTCGACGCGTCGTAGCGATATGTCGAAGAGTGCCGCAACCTGACACTTCCTCCACTTCACCACCACTTTCACTCCCTCCCCCTTCACCTTCACCACCTCCGTCAACCACATCACCCCTTTCACCACTTCCATTGCCCTTACCACCATTACCACCGCCTTCGTCGCCTTCTCCCCCAAAGATCCCTATTCCACCACCACCATCTCCACTACCTTTGCCACCCCTTGCACCGTCGTTGTCCGAGCCCGAGGAGGCTGAACCCACACCTACACCTACACCTTTGCCTTTACCTCCACACAGGCCTATCATCGCCACCATCCCTCCACCACTCGCATTACCCTCACCAACACCTTCCAAACCCCTTTCTTCCACCACTTCTCTATTATTTCCCACCCCACGGAGCAGGTGTGCGTTACCTTTGGTGCCCCTCGGGTCCAGTCCCCGGGGAGATGATAAGCCAAGCCAGGCTTTGACCTTGCATTACAGGATTTAGGAGTTCATTTGTCGCATGCCGATCCAAGCCCTTGTCCCTGGCCGTTTTGGGGATAAGGAGCCCTCACTTTTGAAGATGGTTGCCAAGAGAAGCTCCTTTGTGCTAGTGTCAGTTTCCTCCCGAGCGAGGCCGATGGCAATCTCATCGCTCGCCGAGGAACTTGCTATCGATATTGTTATTTCTCCTCGCTCGATTGGTGTTCAGTTCACTAGCCAAGTAGGATCCTCCACTCAGATAGTGCTAACCCATGCGACCACCAAGAGTTTAATGAATTTCGTGTTCAAGGGGCAGTTGGTCGTATTTTCAAGATTGTCTAGGGGCATTCTACGCCTGTTATGTAATCTCCCGCGGTCCATTGGCGAGACGACCACGTCAACCCCGTGCATTACGCTCCCTCAAGTTTGTCCTACTCTTCTGGTAAGGGAGTTATGCTTCATGCCTGATTGCCGAATGGAGATGTCAAATCTCATGTTGCTAGTGTCGAGTGACAAGACTCCGTGGTTTTCTGATGTTCATCCTAAGGAGTTACTTGTTCAAGAATGTCTGCCCATGGTTAGCACCCCATGTCTAGGGGCAACCGCCCCGATAAAGCCGCATGTTCATAATCGGGCCAGGCTATCCGCTAGGTGGGCCCGTTGTTGTTGACACCTGGAAAATGAACAAGGGTGGAAGCACAATTGAAAAGAGGGTCTGACCAACAGTGAAAGATCAATGATGAAGCCCGTCCACCATTCACCCGGCTAAAGCCTTTGTCGGCCAAAGCTGATGCCCGGTGCCGATGTCATTCAGACGGCAGCACCGATGAAGCCGCAGTCACTCGACTGATAAGACCTCCAAGCACACTCTGATGAGAAGTCGGAGCCGACAGATGAAGATTACGAAGGCTTTTGGCAAAGACAGGACAAATGAAGAATCCTCTACACAGATTACACACCCGGCCGAAGTCTGTCAGACTGAAGTTGATGTCCGGTCTTGTCACCGTTCGGATGACGATGCCGATGAAACATACCCGGTTTTGTCGTCATTCAGACGACAATACTGATTAAAACCCCAGTTTGTTCACTGATGGAACCTCGAGATGATCTCAACAAAGCTGTGTCACTACTAAAGTGGCCTCTTTCGGTTCTGATAAAAGTCAATACAAAATGACTAAGGGAAGCCAAGGCAATTATGTGGCCTAAAAAAAGGGCACTAAATGGGCCGGCTGATTGGGCTTCTGACCATGGCGCCGGGAGCTTCCACGAAGGGCCGCTGGACGCGCCAGGAGCTGTGGCTAAGAAGACGGTCGCGCCGACTGCTCTCCACCGAGAACACACGAGAATGAGACCTATATAAACCCCCCCCCCCCTTTGAAAGAAAAGGGGATCGAGCGGAGGATCGGAAGCGAGACCATCAATCAAAAAAAAAAGAAGAAGCCAGAGGGAGAGAGAGAGCCTCCTCCGCTGAAAAAGAAAGAGAGAAGAGACCGATTCCCCAGGGAAGAAGCTCCAGGTGGGCATCCGGGGAGGGAGAGGAGTCAATGCTCCGCCCTCCCCCATGGTTTTATTTTTTTCTTATTCATGTAATCCTGCCGAGTTTATCTCGATTTTGATTTTGGATGTAACCGGGATATCCTGATGTCTATTCATCTCCTTCTCCCTCATTCCCTCCGTGCGATTGATGTGAGTTCTGGGGTGATCTGATGATATGAAATGCTCTAATGGCCCGTTTGGGCGTTGGGTGATTGAAACATCTGCCAGCTATCTCTCCGTATGTTGCTATGTCTTTCCTTTACATGTTTTCGTTGTTTTAGCTCGACTGAAGCGCGTCTGATTCTCTAATGGGTCTTCGGATTCAATCGTCTTCAGCAGAATAAGTGTGGCTCTAGTTATACCGATGCCCATGGCCGTTCGGTGTCGCTTGCGGGGAGCCTCCCAGGCTTGCCCCAGGGCCAGAGACAGATTATCTCTTGGCTTCTGGGGTAGTCTGCTATCGATATTGGCAATGCTTTCAATGGCCGCTGCTAGTGATTTTCTATAGTTCTAGATGTTATGGTTTTTGCCTATTGGCACTGTCAAAATCATCCCTGGGTCCAGAGACAGCCATCTCTTGGCTCTCAGGATGATGAAAGACGACATCAAGCTGTCCCCGGACTCTACATGGCAGTGGTGACACGGGTTCTCTGTACCCTGATTTTTCCCTCCCAGTTTCCTCTCTGATCTTGGACTTTCTTTGAAACCTAAGCCAAATCCAGTTGAAACCCGAGGAATTGATTCATTTTGACCTCACTGGGCCTATTTACCTCGGCCTGAATCATCAAGAAACCCCTGAATCCCTAACAGATCTAAGAACAGGGTACCGTAAAGCCCTGTTCTGATCCCGGCGTCCTCATAGCTCTCGGCCCCGCGTACAGTAAATCAGGTGAATAGCTCTCGGCGCCATCCTTCAGGCGCCGAGAACTGTTCTAACATGGCCGCGCCGGGAGCCCTGCACTCTGACCGTGGCGCCGGGAGTCCTACTCCCTGGTCTCCTCCTCGCTGCGCCGAGGGTCCCCTCGCCCTTGGCCATCCCGCCGGGAACCTCCCACTCTGGGCAGTTCCTCTTCACACCGGGAATTCCTGGCCTTTGCTTCAACGCGTCGGAAACCTGCCTCTTTGTTCATGCGCCGGGAGCCTAACCCACCGGCATTCTTCTGGTGCCTTGAGCCATAATGTGCACCTCAGGGACGACAATTAATGGGGATAACCCTCCCCTTTTCTATGAGATTTTCCGGACTCGATCGGCTTTTATAACCTTCCGAGGCAATGGAGCTCCGCCACTGCGTAAGCTTCGTTGACCTCTAGAGGGATATCGGAACAGTGCTGCAGGCATGTGCATGATCAAGGGTCCAATACCCCTCTATTTGGCTTTCACCCCAGCGCTCCGTGGGTGATCGTCTATCATTCCCTGGCAAATGCTGAGTCCGGGGGAGATGCTGTCAAAATTCTCCCAGGACCACGAAGCCTACATTAAACTGCCCCTGGGATTCTGCATGACACTGGTGACAGGGTTTCCCTATGCCTGGGCCTTCCCAAAGTCCTCCCAGATCCTGATGTTCCTATGAAGCCCAAGCCTAATCTAATTCAATTTTGATGCCCTGACCAATTTTTAACCCCAAAGAAACCCCTGCCCTTGGCCTGAATCAATTAAAAACCTAAAACAGAGTATCGTAAGCTCTGTTCTGTTCCCGGCGCCAAAATACCTCTCGGATCAACCTACAGTAAACGCGATGAATAGTTCTCGGCGCCATCCTTCGGGCGCCGAGACCTAATTTTGGCTTCCTGGCCGTCGCGCCGGGAGCCCTGCACTCTGGCCGTCGCGCCGGGAGCCCCGCATGCTGGCCGCGCCGGGAGGTTTCCTCTCCTTCGGCTGAGCGCGCCGGGAGCCACCCCCCTTTGCAGCCGCGTCGCGCCGGGAGCCTTCCTCAGCCCCGTCGCGCCGAGACCCTCTTCTAGCGTCTCTTCCTCGCGCCGGGAAGCCTGCGCCGAAGGCCCTCTCCCCTTTGGCTCCTCTTCGTCGCGCCGGGAACCCAAGCCCTCTCGTCATGGCGCCGGGAACCCCCAGCCTTCTTGTTTTGATGCCGGAAGCCCTGGCCCTCCCATTTTCGGGTCGTGCCGAGAGTCTGTGTCCATTCAGAGCGTGCCGAGAGCCCGATCTACCACCCAATGAATTCCAACATCCGAAGTGAACCCACGCAAGGGATATCTGTGGATCACCCGATATGTCCCGGGGATAAAATTGAAGGGGAGTCATAACCCCTATGTTTCACCTAACCGCGACGGATTTACAAATAACCCTTTTGCTCGGGGGGTCTTGCCACTGCATGAATCCCGCTAGCCCTTTCAAAGGGAAAATCACACATTGCCCCCCCCCCTAGCCCGTATGTACACGGGTTGGGAGGTTCGGCTTCCCTAGCTCTCGACACTCATCCCGATACTCCGCGGGTGATAGCCTCTTTCCCCCTGGGCATAACCCAGATTAAGAGGAAAGGCCGTCGAAATACTAATCGAAGCTCTAAACCTATATCATGGCCATGGCTTTGCCTTCCCGTGATGAATATCTTCTATCTCCTTGTTTCCACCAAGTATAACTGTTTGGACCGCCAACCACATGATCTAGTCGGTTTCTGTGATTGATGTTATTATCTTACCTGTCTCTCTGGCCCTGGTATGAAGTTTAAAGTCAAGCATGTGAATATCCGTTTGCCTCCCAAGGCCTCCTACTTTAGCGTTTAATCAAGGGTTGTCCTTCCTTGGAAGGACGTAATTAACGTCATAACGTTCATGGTATGACGGGCTTCTGGTCCAGACACGATCACTCATAATCGACTGACCAAGTCAGATCGAGCGCACAATGAAATCGTCACACATGTGACTGGCACGCCAATAAATCAATGAATAAACAATAAACAAAAAATAAATAAATAAACATAAGATTACGCGTCCACAAGTCTGGCACGCCCGGTGGGACATTAGCCTCCTTTCATCTTTACGCTAAAGTAGTAGGCCCGGCGGGCCCCCCTGAAACCTCTGATTCTGTGTACTTTCCTTATTCTCAGGAATCTACAATGACAGCCGGAATCATGTCCGTTTGCTTCGGCCAACAGCCGATCGACATGCACGTGCGAGAAGGCTACCTGGCAGTACCCCTCGCGTTCGGATCAATGCCGCCCGCCGTCGGGATGCCCAACTGTCTGGGCCTTATCTTCACAGACCTTCTGCAGGTCGATAACAACGAGCAAGGCGCCGCTGCAAGTGCCCTGATAAGGGCTGCTGATGAGAAGACTAGCTTACCGGGGAAGACGGCCTCGACAGCCGTCGCCTGCTATGTGCACCATGTTCAAAGGTGGGACGTGGTCTCCACTACTGCCCAGAAGGGAAAAACAACCAACCGGAGGAGCCGGTATGCCGCTGCTAACCGTCGTCTTTCAAATTCTGGGAAGACAATGATGATGGGCGATGTTAGGGTGAACCTCGACGGTCGCCCCCGAGAGGTCCGGCCGGACAGGATTGTCCCGACCATCCAAATTGACAACAAGTTCCAAGTTCTGGCCACCAGGAAGGCCAATTGGGAAGCTGATGGAAGGAAGTCGCTGGCGCCCAAGCCGGCAAGATACAAACAGGTCTGGCGACCGAAGAAGATGCGGAGCTGGACTCAAGCTCAAGATGAGGAGAAGGTTACCCATGATGCTGTCACCCACTTCAAGGCGGGAAGCCAAAGAGGAGAGGGAAAAGAGACAGGAAATGCTATTGCTGCTCACCCCAGAGTCTGGGGAAGCGGATATGAAAGAAATATTGCAGAAAGAAAACTGACTGCCGTTCGCCCCATGATGAGGAGTAGGAGACCTGAGAAGAAAGAAGACCTTGCTGCCACCCGCCCCAGGGCCGGGGGCAGAAGATGGCAGAGAAAAAACCATGATGTTGCTACCAACTGCTGCCGGAATAGCGATGCGGGAATGCGTGAACCAGCCATGGTTGCCATCCCAAGAAGATCGAGGGCTTGTGCCAGACAGGCCGACATCTTCAGATATTCCAAGGCCGAGCATTTGAATGCTCAGATAACAAGACTGGCCTATCAACAAAGAAGCCAGGAAAGACTGGTGTTCCAACCTGAGCCGCAAAGGCACAACTCTGAAGAGACAAAGCAAGTAGTCCGAGACTACTTCTACTGCCTGGGGAGCTCTGCCCTAGGTCAACGAAGACTATTCCGTGCCTTGGGCACCAAGGATGATGAAGAAGAAGAAACCTTCCAAAAAATGATGATCGGAGCCTCCTCCTCCGATTCAAATGACTATGGAGAAGGCCTCAGGGCCAGATATAATGAAGAAGACCTGCACGGGGAAAAGGACAAAGAAAGAATATCGGTCTTTGACCGGCTCAGATATCCTAGTCAAATAAAAAGAAAGGCCTACAAGCGAAAGGGAAAGATGCAAATCTTCGCCTGCAACATGGCTGGACTGGCCAGGGGGCAAGATACACTACCAACTCAGTCAGATGAATTGCTCAGACTGGCAACTAGACCGGGTCCCGTCACAAGAAGAGGCCAGGCCGCAAAGGATAAAATGAAAATTGAGGATGAAGCTCACAGGATTACCACTATGACAGTTAATGTGGTAACAGCGGAAGATGGAGATAACCCCTTCGTTGATGATGCTGAAGGGACTTCTGAAGATATACAAATCCCATCGACTATGGATCCCATGATCCAGATGATGTTCAGAAGATATCAGCAGGAGATCAGCGCTCTCCGAAGACAGCTCAATGAGAGACAAGAAGCTACATCAGTCTCGAAGCAAGCTGAACCTACAGGGCAGACATCCAGCTCCACAGAAACAACTATCCTGGCTGATAAGGGCAAGACACCGAGCCAACCTGTTCCACAGCAAACAGCAGCTCAGCCCTCTGTGTCCCAGACACAGCCTACCGCGCCCATCTTACGCGCCACTGTGATGACAACTCCTCACAGCCAGCAACAAGCTCACTTCTTCCCAGAAGAGATAGATCCAGCTGTGGCCCACAAGCAGATGATTGAAAGAATTGTGGAAATGAAGCTGTCAGAAAAGACCGGTGGCGACGCGGGTGCCTATGATGTGTACAGAGTACCCTATCCTCCCCAGTATGCTGCCAAGAAACTACCCCCAGGCGTCAGTAAGCCGCCGAAGTTTGAGAAATTTAATGGCCAAGGCTCCCCTAGGGAGCATATAGCCTACTACACTACAATCATGGGCGACCTAGCAGTCGATGAAGCTTATCTGCTCAAGTTCTTTGGCTCATCCCTCACTGGGTTGGCCTTTGAATGGTACTCAAGCTTGCCAGCTGGGTCAGTGGTTGATTGGCCTGATATGCAAAGAAAATTTCGCGACAGATTTCATGTCACGGAAAGGGAAATCACGATAGCAGAATTGTATGCTACCAGGCAGAAACAAGATGAAACTGCATTGGATTACATCAAAAGATGGAGGAACCTAGCCATGAGATGCCGAAGGCCTCCTCATCAGGAAGATGCGGTGCAGATATGCAAGCAGAGCCTCAGGAGGGAGGTGCTAGAAAAAATGATCGGTGCAGATGTCAGAACATTTGACCGACTGAACAATATAGTGGCAGAGGTCGAGACGTTCTTGTCCAAACGTCCGACCGCCAATGTTCTCACTATGCCGAAGGGAAAATCCAATGAACGACGGCCATCACACTCTGAGGCCAACACCGTCGATTTCAGAACCTTCGAGCAACAGAAGGGGAAGAAAGGGGCAGATGAAGTTCCCCCGCTGGCAGATACAGCAGAAAGGAAGGATAAAGTCTCTCTGAGAGACAAGATGAGAAAAGCATATTCCTTTCCAAAGGATAAGACGGCCGCACTGTTCAACTGGGCATACAAGTTCAATAAGGTAACATTGCCTGAACCCAAAAGACCAGCAGATGCAGCAAAGAAAGACGATCCGCTGTTCTGTCCATTCCACCGTGCGCTGGGGCACGCAATTGAAGATTGTTATGTCTTCAAAGATATCATGGAAGGAATGGTCAAGAAAGGTGAGCTGCAGTTGGGAGATTACCAGGTAAAGCCGCCTCATCCACATGAGCCTCCACCCTGGAGAGTGGCTGCCAATATGATCTCAGTCTACCAACAGCTGCCCAAAGAGGCCGTTGAAGAATGCACCAGGAATACCTATGAAGCTTGCTTCCTCACCCCGCAGAAAGATCAGGAAGGATGGCAGATAATACCCATAAAAAGCAAAAAGAAGAAGACTCCTGTAGCCAGTACCAGCGGAGCAGTTATCCGGGGTACTACACCAAGGCCTGAGCCGCCTCCGATAAAATCAATATGGCATACAACTGAGACTGGACCAGTCATCCGGATCCCTACTCACAACCGGAGGAGACAAACTCCCCTCCCTACACATAAAGAAGTAAGCCCTGCAGCCAGGCGTCTGCAGCAATACATTAATGAGCTCGATGAGTACGAGCAGAAGAAGCCCAAGCATCTGCTAATGAAGGACTGTATACTCTGGGAGCAGCTCGAAGAATCAAAAATCAAAGAGCAGCCAGAGACAGAACGAGGAAAAGTAGAGCATGAGCCCTTCTGGGGGCAGGAGCCAGCAAAGTCAAATTCCCAAAAGAAGAAGAAACGGCCCAAATCCAAGAAAGGAAAGAAGGTCACGACAGTACAATGTAACACTCTGTCAGTACTCTTCTCCTTGCCCGGGGAGGATGATGAGCCGGAAGCATCCAACGCTCCGCTAGAGGCTAACCATGCCGAAGCCTCTACCTCGGCCCATGCAACACGTTCTGGGAGAAAATGGGGGCGCCCACCACCAGCCAACCATAACATCATGTTCAGAGGGGAGCAACCCTATCAAATCCCGGAGCCGGAGATTCGAGGTATCCAGGTTCCTCCCCCTGCCAGTCTGTACCAGGACAAAAAGAAGGCAGATGAAGCCCCTTCATTCCTGGAGTTCCTGTCCAGCTTAGAAAATGAGCAGCCGGCTCATACTGCTCCAGACAAAAGCAATAAATGCCAGCAGACAGCGGTTGGAAAGCAGAAACAGCATGAAGAAGATGAAGAATGTAACCCTTTAGCAAAAGCAGGGGCAGTCGCTACAGAAGAAGCCTCCCGGGAGACCGATGAAGAAGATAAAATTGGGACTGGGCAGCCAAGGCCACAGGCACCACATGAACCTCCAAGACCCCGATGGGCAGAGGAGATGAGACTGTCTAATGTCCGGGTAGGCAGTCGAGTCATGAAAATGCTGAAGAAGCTCCCTACCAGATTCTCCATCTGGGAAATTCTCTCTCTGAGTGAAGAAGCTCGCCAAGCGATTGTGGATGCCCTGCAATCCCCGGCACAATGTGAAGCACTCTTGACAGAGGTGAATACTGGGCCATCAGTCACGTTCACCGAGGATGATATGCTAATCCCAAATTCCGGCCATAACAGACCGCTATATATGAGGGGTTCCCTGAACTGTCAGCCGATAAGCAGAATACTGATAGATCCAGGGGCCGCTGTGAATATTCTCCCATACCGCATCTATCAGAAACATTACTTTGATCTGCAGCTCACCAAGGTCAGAGACATGAAAATTGCAGGATTCAACCAGAAATGTGAAACACCTCTCGGGGTGGCTGATTTCAATCTCACACTGGGCGACCTCACTACAGTGGTACGATTCTATGTAATCGACTCCAACACCACATATAAGGCCCTGCTGGGAAGACCGTGGCTGCACGAATATCAGATAGTGCCATCCACGCTACACCAATGCATAAAATATTGCCATGAAGGAAAAGAGGAAAGGGTGTTTGCAGACCTACATCCCTTCGAAGTGTTCGAGTGCCACATGCTCGATGCGTCCTATTACACCGAGGTGTCACAAAGGGATAAAGGAAAAGAAACTGTGGTCAGCCAAGAAAAGTCGGCGACGAAAGCCAGAAATTGGTCCCCGCCGCCGCCAAAGGGCTACATTAAAAAGCATGGGGTGTCTCACATCTCCTATGCTGGTGATTTTGCTCGGATCACTCCTCCCGGCATACACCCAGATGATACCGAAGAAAAGATGAAAGAAAAATACACACAGGTGGAAGTTCCTCAGGGTCTAGTCAAGCCCATAGCCAGCACAGAATACCAGACAGTGCTGCCCCTAAAGACCATGGAAATCCCTCGCTTTGGCGAACCCCCTATTATATTCTACACCGGGGAGGCAGTCGAAGAAGATGATCAAGACTGCATGGCCCCTGAAGAAGCTGCAAACCTGATGGTACCCATTACGGGCCTGGATTATACTATCCAACGGGTTTCACAAATGTTCTCCAAGATGCAAATGCCATCGATGCAGCCTGCTGCTCAGAAGAAAGCATTCAAGGAGCTATGGGATCCGCCTCGAGATAGCAAGGAACTGAGGAAGATCACACAGCACCCGGGACTGGGTTATACCCTGCAAGAATACTATGAAGCCGAGGTGGATGTCATCTCTGCCTTCTACCAGAATGAAGATCCCCCTGAAGTGGGATATGATCAATACCCCTTTGAAGATGAAGAAATTATGTATCAATCCATAACAGACAATGAAGCCCAAGACAACCAGCCGGAGGCAAGGATGTCTGATGAGACTAAGAAGGGTTGGTGCTGGGAGAATCCATCTTGCAAAGAGGATCTGTTCCAGGCCGAAGCACAATTTGATACAGGAACCCCGGATGAAGATCAAGTAGCCAGAGAGCTGCAAGAGTGCCTGGAGTTTGGGCGCATTCTAGAAGAATTTCGAGCTCTACATAATGATGACCTCTCAGGGGAGCCCACATCAGAAGAGCCTCTAAGCATGAAAGACTCCACTTCGAAGTTTTCCGCTGAGCCAGTCGTGTCCGCGGGGCAGACTGAGCAGAATCCGGCCGTATTGGCCTTATACGATGCACCAGCATCTGCTGATGACCAATCTGATGAAACAGAAAATCATGAAAATGAAGGAGATTATATCCCAGGAGGCTTTATTGATTTGCAAGAAGCCCCACCCGAAGTTGAAGACGGAGGCCAAGCCACTGTTGATGAGCTGATAGAAGTGAATCTGGGGTCAGTAGATGAGCCAAGGCCTACGTTCCTCAGTGCATTGCTGGAGCCAGCTGCCAAAGAACAGTATATTCAGTTTCTGAAAGAATTTCGAGACTGCTTCGCGTGGACATATGATGAGATGCCGGGACTGAGTTCTGATGTGGCACAGCATCGATTGGCGATAAACCCAGAGGCAAGCCCTGTGAAGCAGCCTGCCAGGAGAATGCGTCCCGAACTGATAAATCAGATCAACAAAGAAGTCGACAAGCTGATCGATGTGGGCTTTGTTGAAGAAAACCAATATACTACATGGCTGGCCAATATAGTGCCTGTGAAGAAGAAAAATGGGCAGATCAGAATATGTGTAGATTTCAGAGACCTGAATAAGGCTTGCCCGAAAGATGATTTCCCAGTGCCAATCACTGAAGTAATGATCGATGCAACCACTGGCCATGAAGCTCTGTCATTCATGGATGGGTCATCCGGATACAACCAGATCTGGATTGCTGAAGAAGACAGAGTGCATACTGCATTCCGCACCCCGAAGGGGATATTTCACTACAAAAGGATGCCGTTCGGCCTCAAGAATGCCGGCGCTACTTATCAAAGAGCTATGACAAAGATCTTTGATGATTTACTCTTCAAGAAAGTGGAGTGCTACATCGATGACCTGGTGGTGAAAACCGGCAGAAGAGAAGATCATCTGCAAGATCTGAGGATAGTGTTCCAGAGGCTGCGAAGATATGAACTCAAGATGAATCCTATGAAATGTGCCTTCGGTGTGTCCAGTGGAAAATTCCTTGGGTTCATCGTCCGTCATAGGGGCATTGAGATCGACCCATCCAAGATTAAAGCTATCCAGGAGCTCCCTCCACCAAGGAATCTCCACGAGCTGAGATCTCTACAAGGGCGTTTGGCCTACATCCGACGATTCATATCAAATCTGTCGGGGAGATGCCACCCTTTTCACAAGCTCATGATGAAAGATGTACCGTTCCTCTGGGACGATGGCTGTCAGGAAGCTTTTGAGAAGCTGAAAGAATATCTCAAGACCCCTCCAGTGCTGGGGGCACCTATAAAGGGCAAGCCTCTGATACTATACATTGCAGCCACACACTGTTCCCTGGGGGTGATGCTAGCACAGATAAATGAAGAAGGCAAAGAGCAGGCTCTATACTACCTAAGTCGGAGGCTGATTAGAACTGAAGAAAGCTACACCTATATAGAAAAGACATGCTTGGCACTAGTCTTTGCCGTTAAAAAGCTCCGGCACTACATGCTGTCACATGAAATCAGATTGATATCTGCAACAGATCCGCTCAAATACATATTGACTCAGCCAGTACTGAAAGGCCGATTGGGCAAATGGGCAGTAATTCTGATGGAATTCGATATCACATATATACCCCAGAGGGCAATAAAAGGACATGCCGTGGCTGATTTCTTCGCAGAGCACCCGGTGCCAGAGATTGATATGTTGGGGACTGAGTTACCCGATGATGAAACATTAGAAGCCTGCCAGGCTCAGTCAACTGTGTGGCAGCTATTCTTTGATGGAGCATCTAGAACAGAGACAGACTCCAATGGAAAGACCAGAATACGGGCCGGGGCCGGTATTGTGCTAAGATCGCCAGAGGGGGAGGTTGTACATACTTCCTGTTCTATAAACAAGCCCTGCACTAATAATGAAGCCGAGTATGAATCTCTGATAATCGGGTTGCGCATCAGCCTCAACATGGGTATCCAGATGCTTCAGGTATTCGGGGATTCAATGTTGATAATAAAGCAAATCCAAGGTGAGTTCGAAGTGCGAAAGCCAGAGTTGAACCCCTACCACCAAAAGGCTGTGCGCCTCATGGCGAAATTCTATCATATTGAGCTCAAGCATGTGGGCCGTGCACATAATGCCCAGGCTGATGCATTGGCAAAGCTAGCCAGCTCAATAGCAGTCCCACCGGATGAGACACTGAACATTGTTGTTATAAACCGGCGGCAAGTCCCCAGCATGCTAGAAGACTGCCCCGAAGAAAATGAAGTCGCCACGATTAGTACAGAACAGGCATCTGATTGGAGACAGCATTTGCTACAATGGTTTTTACACCAACAGCTGCCGCAGAAAAGAGAAGAAAAGATGAAACTTTTAAGGATCAAAGATTCTTATGAATTCAGAAATGGAACTCTATTCCGAGTAATGGCAGATGCACGCAAGAAGATTCTGCTCCGCTGCCTGTCCACTGAGGAAGCTTGGCAAGCGATGAAAGAAATACATGCTGGGACAGCAGGTGCTCACCAAGCTGGCCCTAAGATGAAGATAGAAATCAAGAAGCTGGGCTACTATTGGCCCACCATGTTTGAAGATTGCTGCAAGTTTGCAAAGTCATGTCAGAGATGTCAGGAGCATGCTGTTGTGCCTAGAAGGCCACCTGCCGTTCTGCACCCTACAATCCCTAGCTGGCCGTTTGCACAATGGGGAACTGATGTAGTCGGCCCACTACCGACCTCCTCGGCCGGACATAAGTACATACTGGCAATAACAGATTACTTCTCCCGATGGGCGGAGGCTATAGCATTACGAGAAGTGACTGGTGAGCTGGTTGCCAGATTCATCAAACAGAACATTATCTTCCGGTTTGGGATCCCCAGCCGAATAATATCCGATAATGGAAGTCATTTCAGAAATCAAAAGATCTATCGGCTCGCCGAGAAGTATAAGATCGAGTGGAGGACTTCCACTCCTTACAATCCACAGGCAAATGGATTGGCAGAAGCCTTCAACAAAACGTTATGCGCCTTGTTGGCCAAAGTCGTCAGTTCTAATAAGAAGGACTGGGAAGAAAAGATGTATGAAGCTCTATGGGCATATCGCACTGTCTTCAAGACACCTACAGGGTGCTCGCCATATTCATTGGTATACGGCTCAGAGGCAGTAGTTCCACTGGAGCTGGAAGTCCCGTCACTCAGGGTGGCAATCCAATATGACCTGGCCCGTGGCGAACAAACCAATGCAGAAAGAAGATTACAAGAACTGGCTGAATTGGAAGGGAAGCGCCTCCAAGCTCAGAAGAATATCCAGATGTACCAGGCCCGCATGACCACTGCGTTCAACAAACTCGTAAAAGGACGAGAATTTAAGAAAGGTGACCTCGTCATGGTCAAGAAAAGAGAAGTCATGGCGTCCAACCCAAAAGGAAAGTTAAATCCTAATTGGGAAGGCCCTTATGTGATATATAGGGTCTACGAAGGAGGGGCCTACATGGTTGTTAACCATCGAGGGGAGATTCAATTCTCACCACTCAACGGTAAACACCTAAAGCTGTATCATGCTGCCCAACCAATGTTCCCCGAGTAATCAGGCTAAGAGCTACCCTATTTCCTTGGTCTAGCGGCACTCTGCCCTAACCAAGTCACCCACTTCCTTGGTCTAGCGGCACTCTGCCCTAACCAAGCTACCCTGCTCCCTTGGTCTAGCGGCACTCCGCCCTAACCGAGCTACCCTTTTTCGTGGTCTAGCGGCACTCTGCCCTAACCAAGCTACCCTGCTCCCTTGGTCTAGCGGCACTCCGCCCTAACCGAGCTACCCTTTTTCGTGGTCTAGCGGCACTCTGCCCTAATCAAGCTACCCTGCTCCCTTGGTCTAGCGGCACTCCGCCCTAACCGAGCTACCCTTTTTCGTGGTCTAGCGGCACTCCGCCCTAACCAAGCTACCCTTCTTCCTTGGTCTAGCGGCACTCCACCCTGGCCGAGCCATCCCTTATCATGATCTAATGACAGTCCGACTTGTTACCCTCCCAAAAGAGGGGAAGAGAGAATAAAAGAATGAAAATAAATAAAAAAATGGGGTTAAAAAAAATAGAGATACCCTGCCGGTCTTGTTCAGGTTTTCCGAGCAAGGGCAAAAATGGCTAAGACCTAGCTGTGGTGAAAACCCGAAAGGGCACTGCAGGCAAAATCGGGTACCCCGCCACGTGAAAACCCGAAGGGCGCGTGGGCAAAAGCAAGAGGGGGCTGGCTCCGGTGAAAACCCGAAAGGGCGCTGGGCCAGTAATATGGGGACCCTAAAGAAACCTCACCTCCCGTCATGAACTTCTCGTCGATCGGCCGAGACGTTCTCGTCCAATCAACGATCAAACCCGCCCAGTTCATACCCTACGTCTGTCCTGATAAAACCCTCATACCTTGCCAAAATCCCACGATGGTGAAACCTGCTGTTGATTGATTGGCACATTGCCCAATCAGCGATAAAACCTATCCAGTTTAGACCCTACGTCTATCCTGATGAAATCCATGATATCCTTGCATTGGTATAAACCCAATACCGATGATGAAACCCATCTTTAGTCGACAGGGCACCCTGCCCGATCGGTGAAGAAATTTGTTCGGTCTAGACCTTACATCTGTTCCAACTAGAGCTACGAGTCTCGCTATGTCCCACCGTGATGAAATCTGCTGCTGATTAATGGGCACACTCGCCCAAGCAGCAATGAAACCTGTCCGGCTTAGACCTTACGTCTATCCCGATGAAACCCATGAAACCTTTGCATCGATATAAACCCAATACCGATGATGAAACCTCCTGTTGGTCGATTGGCACCCTGCCCGATCAACGACAAAACCAGCCCAGGGTAGACCTTACGTCTGTTCGATGAAGATTCATAAGATCCTTGCATTGGTATAAACCCAATACCGATGATGAAACCCGTTGCTGATTGATTGGCGCACTGCCCGATCTGTGATGAAACCTACCCAGTCTAGACTTTTCGTCTACTCTGATGAAACCTATAAAAAAAATCCTTGCATTGGTATAAACCCAATACCGATGATGAAACCCGTTGCTGATTGATTGGCGCACTGCCCGATCTGTGATGAAACCTACCCAGTCTAGACTTTTCGTCTACTCTGATGAAACCTATAAAAAAAATCCTTGCATTGGTATAAACCCAATACCGACGATGAAACCCACCTTTGATCAATGGGCACCCTGCCCGATCAACAAAGAAACCCGTCCTATCAAAACTGCATATCCCTTTACGTCCCGCCGTGATGAAACCTACCATTGGTCGATCGGCACCCTGTCCGATCAATGATAAAACCAGCCCAGTGTGGACCTTACGTCTACCCTGATGAAACCTATAAAATCCTTGCGTCGGTATATACTCAATACCGATGATAAGAGCATGCATTAATGAAGCAGCACATCGCCTGATCCGTGCTGAAGTCCCGATTCAGGGAACATATGTGTAAAAAAAAAAATGGGGTTAAAAATAGAGATACCCCGCCAGACTTGTTCGGACATCCCGGATAAGGGCAAAAATGGCCAAAAACCCAGCTGTGGTGAAAACCCGAAAGAGCACCGCAGGCAAAATCGGGTACCCCGCCACGTGAAAACCCGAAAGGGCGCGTGGGCAAAAGCAAGAGGGGGCTGGCTCCGGTGAAAACCTGAAAGGGCACTTGGGTCAGTAATGTGGTAATTTAAAAGTTCCATGCCAACCGGCACGCTACCTTTACCTCCCCTTCACTAATGAAGCCTTCCGTCGGTCATCTGGCTCTATTCCCCACCGATGATAAAGCTTTCCCGGGATGGACCTTACGTCTACCCTGATGAAACCTGCATACCCACTTTCAAACGTCCCACCGACAATGAAACCCATCACCATCCTGATGAAGCCTACGCATTTCTTGGCAAGCCCCACATGCGATAAAACCTGTTGGGATGGACCTTACGTCTACCCTGATGAAACCTACATGCCCTCTTCAAATGTCCCACCTGCCATAACTTCTACCCAGTCTAGACTTTCCGTCTATTCTGATGAAATCCCTTATGTCACATCCCTGCAAATTGTCTCCCTCATAGCACATGTCGCCAAGAGGGACGTGTGATGATACCAACACAATCCGGTTTAAGCACCTCTTCGGATGCCCGTCACGCAGTGGAGCGAGTTCCCCATCCTTTCTCTGAAGGGGTGGACGCTCTCCTGCTATGTACGAGCCATTCACATGAGGGTTTGCTAAAACCTACTGCCCCACTTCCCGAAGTGATGAAACCACATGATAAGATAAGATGGATACACATGAAGCCAAAAGATCTCTTTTCATTTCATTACGAAGTGAGTACATGAGGGGCCCCGAGGGGACGCTGTGTCACAAACAAAAGATGGGAAGAGAAGAAAGAAAAGAAAAGAAAGTGAAGATAATTCATGGCCGCCGAAAGATATCTTCAAAGGCCAGAAGACCAACATAGGGGGAGGCTCCTAACTCATGAAGGCGCGCTTCCTCCTCCTGAAGCCTCATGGACAGGTCCTGGAAAGACATCACCCGACCCTCCAGTGAAGCCACCTCCTCGGTGGACTGTGGCCGAACAGAAGATAATTGCTGCAGCTCGGCCCGAAGTTCAGTGAGCTCCGCCTCCAAAACGGCTACCCATTTCTGGATAGCCTCCTCCCGCTGAATAATACTCTGTAGCTCGGCCTGGCGCTCATCAAGTGTCAACGTTAGCTTTTCCACCTCGGATTTGCATTCCGACCTCTGCAACTTCAACGCCGTCAGCCTGTCAACCATGATTCGTGCTAGGAAGTCTCTCCGATGCACGAATTTCAATAAAAGCAAGACCCGCTGAGCCCATATGTCCAAAGGGCAGCCCATGGCTTGCAGCCCAGCAGTGAGGCGATTGGCGATTTCCTTCAGCTGTAGATATGTCAAGCCAGGCTGAGACTCTACCAGCTGGCGTAACATGTCCAGATGCTGCCAGACAAAGCTGTCAGGAGAAGTAAAGCCGAAAGAAGCAGATGCGACGACTTCGAAAGTCACCTCTCCGTCAATATCTGCCCATAGTCCAATGCCCGCTTGGGAGGAC
Organism: Amorphophallus konjac; assembly: GCA_022559845.1. Lineage (NCBI taxonomy): Eukaryota > Viridiplantae > Streptophyta > Magnoliopsida > Alismatales > Araceae > Amorphophallus > Amorphophallus konjac. The sequence continues at coordinate 155,812,162 of CM040118.1, read as the reverse complement.
GAAGAAGGCAAATCTGCCGAAAGAGCTAGCCGCTGTCCCTCTGTACCCCCCTGCTGGACTAAAGATTCCTCCTCTGCTGCTGCCTCGGGAGCTACACCTTGAACATCCGCGGGAGGAGAATCAATGAGTAGTGGGGTTATCTCTGCAATGGAAGCTGCACCTTCAGCTGCTCTTCCGGTGAGGGAGACGGAGGTGCCTTAGACTGTGCAGGCAGGAATTCGGACTCTGTAGCCACTATGGCAGGAATTGTTAACTCGGGCGCAATTGACATCACTGCGGCCGGTATGAAAGCGGAGCTCCTGGCCGGATCTGTTTCGGCTCTAAGATCTGAAACCCTGGCAGGGATGACACTTTCTTCTGCAGCTCCCAAGTCTAATGATGCCAAGTCTGTCGAGGACTGTATCCGCACTGGCACTGGGCGAATGATCTCAGGAGCCCCCGTGCAAGTTAAGGCAGAAATGGAACAATAGCCCAATCTACAAGGGAAATGTCCATGAAGGATGTGGAGGTGGCCGAGGTAGCAGCGACAATACTCTGAGACCAAAGCAAAGCGACCTTCAGTACTAAATAAAAGAAACAAATGAAGCAGCATACATGAAGAACAACCCACCTTTGAAGCAGGGTCCGCACCCTCGAAAGGGGGTGAAAGAGAAGAAAGCTCCGTGGCCGAAATGGCGAGTGGTGGAGTTATGTCAATCTCAGTATCGAGCTCGGCAAACTCCTCCTGAAATTCTTCCTCAGAGGATAACACCAATAGTTTGGCGGGTCGAAGAGACGGAACACCTTTTGCAAGTGCAGGAGGGGCTTCTGACTTGGAAATATCCTCCCCTTCGCTGCCGTTGAAATCTACTTCCTCCTCATGGGAGGCGGCCTGGGAACTGCCCGAAGATATTTCCACACTAGCTATATGCTGGGCCGGTACCTCTAAAGTATGGCGGGATGTAGATCGAGTGATTATGCGTCTGGCCGGAATAGTACTCTGCTTTGGCCGAATCTTGTGACCCTCCTGTGGTCGAGGCAGCTCTTCTGTCATTATCATGGCCTCAGCTTGCTCCCCGACTGCCACTGCTACAAGAAAAGAAAATTTCTGAGAGGAATAGCAAAGAAAATAACGGAAGTATGAGACAAATGAGAAAAGCACATTTACCCTCCTCCTCGCCAGTCGGGGTGGGAGAAGGCAGTCTTGTGTCCGTCTCCACAGGCGCTTCAACCTACTCCTGGGCTGTATCAGATAAAAAAAAAGAAGCTCAGCCTCAAAGAACTCCCTAGGAGATTGGTCAAGATGACAAAGGAAGTTCCAGCTACAAGCTATCACCGTCACCTTCGGCAGATGCCTGTATGGTCTCCCTCTGAAATGCGAATGCGTCAAATGAAGGGATATCCGGAAGAGGGGTTCCAGCTTCCTTCGCAGTCGAAGCCGATTTCCGGGTCCGAGCAACCTTGGCCTTCTTGGCCTTGGCGACTGCAACCTTCACCACAGAAGGCTTCCTCTTCTTACCAGGAGGCAGGGGAGTGGTCGTAGGTGCTGCTTCAGGAATTTCAAAGTGGGCAGGTTTCTCAGCTTGAGCAATTATCTTCCTGTAAAGCCCCTGCCGCTTTATGTCCGGTCTATCTGTGCGAGACACGAGAAAGACAGTCATAGTCAACATATGCAAAACATGACAATAAGAAGAAAGAAGCCATGATCAAACAAACAAGAAGCACACCTGCTGGGCCGTCATAAAATGTGGAAAGCGGCCAATACATATAAGCTACCTCCTTTGATCGGGAGGCGGCCTCCTTCACGAGCCAGCATACATCGCCAATAGTTTGACACTTCTCCGTCAGGGCGGCCAAGTCCTTATGGCCATGGAAATCAAGACAATGAAATAGGCCGAGGTAATCTATGCACCAGGCGTCAACATAATGGAAAGAAACAAAAAGCTGCTTATTCAGAATGACAGCTATCGGGCTCTCCACTGTCAGCCCGTGGACATTTAACAGTATAAAAAGCCAGGAGGTGTGCTGATAATATGACTGAGTACGGTCCTCCCTCCGCACAAAGGTCCTATAAGGATGAAACCTGTCTGCCGGACCCCTCCAAGAAGTAGCCTTCGAGAGTGGTTCCTCCGAGGGAAATGGATACTGCACCTCCAAATGAGTATCCCCTATCTGACCCAGCTGTCTCAAGTCTCTGGTGAAAGTATCCACATCAATTTCAGAAAAGACAGGAGTGGGTAGTTCCGCACCCGCCTCCTTCAAAGACCGGCGGGCAGCGATATAAGCTTCTGCCTCCCTCTGGTGCTGGGAATAAAGCCTCCTCAGATGAAGCTCGTCAATATCAAATACAGGCCCTAACTGCCGCTTCAAAAAGGAGCGCTCGGCCACATCCCAAAAAGCACCTCTGCCATCTTTATAAAAATTGGTGCGTATGTTCCACCACTTAATATAGTCTGATGAGACCCGAGGGAGACGATTGGAGACAGTCGGGACCCTGAAAGTTGTGTCTTCCCGACGATGAAAGAAATCCCACCATACCCGACCGTCGCCGGCAATACTAGACCCATGCTTGGCCCGGTTCTCCAGAGGAAATTGAGCAGCCGATGGAGGGATATGCTGGTCGTAACCAAAATTTCTGCCAAAGCGGAAAGGATAATAGGGCTCCAAAATGAGCAGGCCCCCCTTTCTGAAAACTAATACACTAGGCCGTATGGCCATGGCCCACCTCACCAATTCTGGTTCTAAAAGAGGCCGGGTGGCGGCGACTCCCGAAACAGGATGGACATAAGCCTCCACCTCCTCCATTTTGCACTCCCTCTGAGGGTCCACCAAGGGAGCTGAACCTGCTGCCAAGCTCCAAAAGTGAATGCTGCCGGGTGCGTCTACAGGCACTCTTATTAATCTACCCCTCATCTTGAACAACTGTTCCGAGAAAGGACCTGGTTCGGCGCTGGCAAACTCAATCATACGAGGGAGTAGTGTGTCTGACTGCAAAGTCCTCGGGGCCAGCTCAGGGAAAATGCTGCAAACCCAGGCATTAAAGAAATGAAAGGGACCCACGGTCCTCGAAGAGCGGGGAGTCCGATGTCTATGCAAGTCCCCCAAGGATTTGTAAATTAAACACAGAGCCACTGGGCACAAAGACAATCGCATCCCCCAAGCCATCTGGCATGCCGGATATATAGCCTCTGGTCTAATAATCGTCTCGTCCCCTTGAGGGAGAGCGAAAGTGCATAGCCAGAAAGTCAAATAGGCTGCACAATGGGTGATGGGATCAACCCCTGCTGGGTTCGGGCCATCCGCGTCTGTCCGGCGCAATGAAGCTGGCAGTGCTGACTTGTAACGGGGGGCCCTGACCTGTTTACCGGAAGTCAGCCCTACGGAAGGAAAGTCTGCGTACCTCAAGGGACCCCCGAAGAAATATTGTATCCACTGCCCCACACGGACTCTCAGTCGGCTGCTCTTTTCCCTGGCTTGATAGCCTTTGGAGGACCCCCTACTGTAGGCCAAACAGATGGACCGGTAAGCTTTCATCAGATATCGATATGCATAGCCGAAGGAATAGCGGCCCTCTCCATTAGAGGCGTCCTTGATGGAATCGTCCAGGCAGACCTCCTCATATGGCTCTCCGTCCATGGGTAGGCCAGAAAGCTGCGATAAACTCCAGAGGTCGAGGGATGTCTCGCCTTCCGCCGTATAGAATGTATTGAACTGCGGGCAGAACACTTCAAGCATGCCGCAACATAATCCCCGAGAGACGGGATAGCGGAACCTGGAGGCAAACACACTGTGGTATACCCCAGCTCTAACCAGTAGAGGGGCATATTCCTTCAAAACATATTCTGTGAATTCCACTGCTCCAACCCTAAAAAGATGGGCATCTGTCAATTTGGCATCTCCGAACCAGCCGGCAGCCAGCTGATATTTAAACTGAACGGCCAGGCAGTTAAGAACAAATGGCTCGTCTCTATAACCCCACTTCGCAGGCGCCAAAAAGAGCCCGAACGAAGTCTTCTCTCGGTGGACACGGCCAGTTGTATGGTCCCACCTTGCAGGGGTGAATTCTGGGGCCCGGGTCAGCATCTTCTTCTCGGGTTCTAAATCAGAAATGCCCAGCACAGCATTCCAGTCCCTCTGTTCACCTGGGAGATATATGGCTCGGGCTCGATAGACAGAGCCCTTCATGCTGTCTCTATCGGCAAGTATTGCCGCTTCCACGGAACGGGCAATAATAACATCCCGCATTCCGCGTATGGTGAAAGTCCGAACAAACGGCAGCAAATGACGATCCTTCGGCAAGTCCGGGCGATAGTCAGCAGCTCTCCTGAATTCAGTACCTTCCAGGGAAGAATAAACTTCAGCGGTCGATACAGTGTCAGTTTCAGAATCGGAAGATTCGTCGACACTAGCAATCTGGTCATAGCCAAAGCTCAGGCTGTATACATTCAACCAGTTGACTTTGGCCCGAGATATGTCCGGCTGAGCCGATGAACTTGTTCCAACGGCTCCGGAAGATGCAGCAGCAGAACTGGAAGCCATGTCGGCACCTGCAGTCAGAAAAAGACAAGAAAAGAAGCATCAGAAAGATGAACGGGCATGAAACAATAAGACAAACAAATTCTCAAAATTTCGGCAGCACCTCCTCTTGTCCGAGGTATGCCCAAAAAAGAATAGGGAGTCACCCACCAAGAGGGAGTGATCCCGAGCATAAGAGGGGACTCAATCCCATATATATAGCAAACCTACCCCGAAAAATTGGCAAAAAGGGGGGGGGGGAAATGACGCTCCCGGGGGGGGAAGCTCGCTCCTCACCGCCACCACCGAGATGAAGAAAGAGAAAGAAGAGGAGAGAATGAAGAAGAACATGGCTTTCGGCACCTTAAGAAGGGCCCGAAGTCGAGAGGCTCTCGGCGCGGCCAAATGCGCGCCGAGAACTCCTCGGCCGAGAGCTCCCGTCGGCCAAAAGGCGCGCCGACAGCTCCCGGGCCGATAGCCACTGTCGGCCGTAGGGCGCGCCGAGAAGAAGCTGCCGTGGACCCCCGCGCCGACAACCAGGCCGATGGGCGCGCCGAGAAGCATCTGATGCCCGCGCCGACAACCAGGCCGATGGGCGCGCCGAGAAGCATCTGATGCCCGCGCCGACAAGCTCGAAGGTGCCCGCGCCGACATCTGGCACGCCGGGAGGGTCACACCGAGAAGCTTACGGCCCTCGTACGAAGGGTTCCAAATTGATGACAATGAAGCTAGAAAAGATAGAGACGAAAACATGAAAATGAAAGATGGATATGCAGAATGTTACTACGGAAACATGATCAAGCTGAAGGACAATGTCAAGGATGAAACTGAGTAATATACCCTCGAATCATGAAGGTCACCCGCAGGCCCCGTGCCGCTTATTCTGCGCTTACGCCGCCCGCAGGTGGGGGGCATTTGTTGACACCTGGAAAATGAACAAGGGTGGAAGCACAATTGAAAAGAGGGTCTGACCAACAGTGAAAGATCAATGATGAAGCCCGTCCACCATTCACCCGGCTAAAGCCTTTGTCGGCCAAAGCTGATGCCCGGTGCCGATGTCATTCAGACGGCAGCACCGATGAAGCCGCAGTCACTCGACTGATAAGACCTCCAAGCACACTCTGATGAGAAGTCGGAGCCGACAGATGAAGATTACGAAGGCTTTTGGCAAAGACAGGACAAATGAAGAATCCTCTACACAGATTACACACCCGGCCGAAGTCTGTCAGACTGAAGTTGATGTCCGGTCTTGTCACCGTTCGGATGACGATGCCGATGAAACATACCCGGTTTTGTCGTCATTCAGACGACAATACTGATTAAAACCCCAGTTTGTTCACTGATGGAACCTCGAGATGATCTCAACAAAGCTGTGTCACTACTAAAGTGGCCTCTTTCGGTTCTGATAAAAGTCAATACAAAATGACTAAGGGAAGCCAAGGCAATTATGTGGCCTAAAAAAAGGCACTAAATGGGCCGGCTGATTGGGCTTCTGACCATGGCGCCGGGAGCTTCCACGAAGGGCCGCTGGACGCGCCGGGAGCTGTGGCTAAGAAGACGGTCGCGCCGACTGCTCTCCACCGAGAACACACGAGAATGAGACCTATATAAACCCCCCCCCCCCCTTTGAAAGAAAAGGGGATCGAGCGGAGGATCGGAAGCGAGACCATCAATCAAAAAAAAAAAGAAGAAGCCAGAGGGAGAGAGAGAGCCTCCTCCGCTGAAAAAGAAAGAGAGAAGAGACCGATTCCCCAGGGAAGAAGCTCCAGGTGGGCATCCGGGGAGGGAGAGGAGTCAATGCTCCGCCCTCCCCCATGGTTTTATTTTTTTCTTATTCATGTAATCCTGCCGAGTTTATCTCGATTTTGATTTTGGATGTAACCGGGATATCCTGATGTCTATTCATCTCCTTCTCCCTCATTCCCTCCGTGCGATTGATGTGAGTTCTGGGGTGATCTGATGATATGAAATGCTCTAATGGCCCGTTTGGGCGTTGGGTGATTGAAACATCTGCCAGCTATCTCTCCGTATGTTGCTATGTCTTTCCTTTACATGTTTTCGTTGTTTTAGCTCGACTGAAGCGCGTCTGATTCTCTAATGGGTCTTCGGATTCAATCGTCTTCAGCAGAATAAGTGTGGCTCTAGTTATACCGATGCCCATGGCCGTTCGGTGTCGCTTGCGGGGAGCCTCCCAGGCTTGCCCCAGGGCCAGAGACAGATTATCTCTTGGCTTCTGGGGCAGTCTGCTATCGATATTGGCAATGCTTTCAATGGCCGCTGCTAGTGATTTTCTATAGTTCTAGATGTTATGGTTTTTGCCTATTGGCACTGTCAAAATCATCCCTGGGTCCAGAGACAGCCATCTCTTGGCTCTCAGGATGATGAAAGACGACATCAAGCTGTCCCCGGACTCTACACGGCAGTGGTGACACGGGTTCTCTGTACCCTGATTTTTCCCTCCCAGTTTCCTCTCTGATCTTGGACTTTCTTTGAAACCTAAGCCAAATCCAGTTGAAACCCGAGGAATTGATTCATTTTGACCTCACTGGACCTATTTACCTCGGCCTGAATCGTCAAGAAACCCCTGAATCCCTAACAGATCTAAGAACAGGGTACCGTAAAGCCCTGTTCTGATCCCGGCGTCCTCATAGCTCTCGGCCCCGCGTACAGTAAATCAGGTGAATAGCTCTCGGCGCCATCCTTCAGGCGCCGAGAACTGTTCTAACATGGCCGCGCCGGGAGCCCTGCACTCTGACCGTGGCGCCGGGAGTCCTACTCCCTGGTCTCCTCCTCGCTGCGCCGAGGGTCCCCTCTCCCTTGGCCATCCCGCCGGGAACCTCCCACTCTGGGCAGTTCCTCTTCACACCGGGAACTCCTGGCCTTTGCTTCAACGCGTCGGAAACCTGCCTCTTTGTTCATGCGCCGGGAGCCTAACCCACCGGCATTCTTCTGGTGCCTTGAGCCATAATGTGCACCTCAGGGACGACAATTAATGGGGATAACCCTCCCCTTTTCTACGAGATTTTCCGGACTCGATCGGCTTTTATAACCTTCCGAGGCAATGGAGCTCCGCCACTGCGTAAGCTTCGTTGACCTCTAGAGGGATATCGGAACAGTGCTGCAGGCATGTGCATGATCAAGGGTCCAATACCCCTCTATTTGGCTTTCACCCCAGCGCTCCGTGGGTGATCGTCTATCATTCCCTGGCAAATGCTGAGTCCGGGGGAGATGCTGTCAAAATTCTCCCAGGACCACGAAGCCTACATTAAACTGCCCCTGGGATTCTGCATGACACTGGTGACAGGGTTTCCCTATGCCTGGGCCTTCCCAAAGTCCTCCCAGATCCTGATGTTCCTATGAAGCCCAAGCCTAATCTAATTCAATTTTGATGCCCTGACCAATTTTTAACCCCAAAGAAACCCCTGCCCTTGGCCTGAATCAATTAAAAACCTAAAACAGAGTATCGTAAGCTCTGTTCTGTTCCCGGCGCCAAAATACCTCTCGGATCAACCTACAGTAAACGCGATGAATAGTTCTCGGCGCCATCCTTCGGGCGCCGAGACCTAATTTTGGCTTCCTGGCCGTCGCGCCGGGAGCCCTGCACTCTGGCCGTCGCGCCGGGAGCCCCGCATGCTGGCCGCGCCGGGAGGTTTCCTCTCCTTCGGCTGAGCGCGCCGGGAGCCACCCCCCTTTGCAGCCGCGTCGCGCCGGGAGCCTTCCTCAGCCCCGTCGCGCCGAGACCCTCTTCTAGCATCTCTTCCTCGCGCCGGGAAGCCTGCGCCGAAGGCCCTCTCCCCTTTGGCTCCTCTTCGTCGCGCCGGGAACCCAAGCCCTCTCGTCATGGCGCCGGGAACCCCCAGCCTTCTTGTTTTGATGCCGGAAGCCCTGGCCCTCCCATTTTCGGGTCGTGCCGAGAGTCTGTGTCCATTCAGAGCGTGCCGAGAGCCCGATCTACCACCCAATGAATTCCAACATCCGAAGTGAACCCACGCAAGGGATATCTGTGGATCACCCGATATGTCCCGGGGATAAAATTGAAGGGGAGTCATAACCCCTATGTTCCACCTAACCGCGACGGATTTACAAATAACCCTTTTGCTCGGGGGGTCTTGCCACTGCATGAATCCCGCTAGCCCTTTCAAAGGGAAAATCACACATTGCCCCCCCCCCTAGCCCGTATGTACACGGGTTGGGAGGTTCGGCTTCCCTAGCTCTCGACACTCATCCCGATACTCCGCGGGTGATAGCCTCTTTCCCCCTGGGCATAACCCAGATTAAGAGGAAAGGCCGTCGAAATACTAATCGAAGCTTTAAACCTATATCATGGCCATGGCTTTGCCTTCCCGTGATGAATATCTTCTATCTCCTTGTTTCCACCAAGTATAACTGTTTGGACCGCCAACCACATGATCTAGTCGGTTTCTGTGATTGATGTTATTATCTTACCTGTCTCTCTGGCCCTGGTATGAAGTTTAAAGTCAAGCATGTGAATATCCGTTTGCCTCCCAAGGCCTCCTACTTTAGCATTTAATCAAGGGTTGTCCTTCCTTGGAAGGACGTAATTAACGTCATAACGTTCATGGTATGACGGGCTTCTGGTCCAGACACGATCACTCATAATCGACTGACCAAGTCAGATCGAGCGCACAATGAAATCGTCACACATGTGACTGGCACGCCAATAAATCAATGAATAAATAATAAACAAAAAAAAAATAAATAAACATAAGATTACGCGTCCACAGTTGTCCGTGCCAGGCAGGTTCTTTTCAAAGAGATTTCCACTAAGAAGAGGCGGCGGGGCAAGTTTAAGGGCCGCGTATTGTGCACTCAGGGGTCCACTTCTTCCTCTTCCTCTTCCTTTCATTCTTCATTTCTATTGCTCAGCTCACACCCTTGGGTGGTGTATCTTCCTTCGTCCAATCCTACTTCGATCATCTTCTCCTCTCTTCTCAGATTCGTGAACCCCCGCTTCCCTTTTCCTAGTTTGGAGCCGCCCGATCTTCTATGTTTTCATTATTCTAGGCTGCGGCCTATGTTATCTTATCTTCCCAATCTCGAGATTTCTTCTGATTCTCCTCCCTAGGTATCTCCAGGGCTTACTTCTCGTACTCTTTCCCCGGCCCTATCGGGTATTTTTCGTGCCCTTTCCCCGACCCTATCGGGTGTTTTTCATGCCCTTTCCCCGACCCTGTCAGGTGTTTATGATTTCCCTTCCTCGACCTTGTCGGGTGTTCATGCATCTTCTTCCCCGCCTCTGGTGGGTGACCGCTACTCTCCTTCTCCGACCATGTCGGATGATTCTTATTCTCCTCTTTTTTCTTACTCCTCCTCACCCTTTCGGGGTTCTCACCCTTTTTCTTGCTGCTTTCGAGACTTTAGCCTACCTTGATCCCAGTTAATCTCTGGTTCTTCTGTATTTGGTTGGTTGTAATCAGGGTCTCTATACCTTAATGAGGGAGTTCTAGCCCTCGTCTCTCTTCCTTTTCATCCCTCTTCGTCCAATATGGTGTCTGTCGCTCCTTCGTGTTGCAGAAGCTTTCAAGCTTGCTATCTTCTCCATTTTTGTCCTGTCAAGCGAGGAAAACAAAGCTCGTGCTGCTCAAAGCCCAATGGTCATGATTGCTTCAGGATGCTACTTTCATGATATGGATTGGCAAGGTATCTTCATTTTGTGCAAGAATATGCTATTATTGCTATCATTTCTATTTTCTCATGTGCATGAGTATATTGCTTGTTCCTTCACATAAATGAGTGGTCTTAGTTATGTTAAGATTGGTTAGATAAGTTTGCTTCTACAACATCCTTAGGCTGATAACAGCTGCGTGCTGGGAGTCTAGTTTCTTTTCCTGATCGTTGAGGGTGACCTTTTAGTATGGGTTTTTCACACTTCACGGCAAGCCATAGTCGATTTCTCTGAGGCACGCCGTTGCTGCTTTGGCCATACTTTGGGTATGCACAAAGTCTTTTCCTTTCTCCGCTCGGCCAAGTGCAGGGGCAAGATATTGATGGATGAGATAACCAACCTAGGCGTTCCCTAATACGAGAGAGGTCTCAAATAGGGCCAGTCTTGACCCTCAAAAGTGAGCTTTCATGATAAACCTAGCCAGTAATGGCTCTCAAAATCAAAATGAATCAATGCAAAATTATGAATCAAAGGCATGGCAAGAGTGGCAGTATAGTTCTCCATGGGACATCATGAGCCCGGTCGCATGCATGTATGGGTCTCAAAATTGAAGACACAAAGTCCCGACACAACAGACTATATCTTTGAGGGGTAGTGCCCTGGAAGGAATTCGAATCCTGATGTCTCCCATCTTGCATAAAGCTTGTCTCTAATTTTTCTTCTGCTTCTCCCTCTTAGGCTAGGTTGTATCCCGGGTATGGCCTTAGTAGAGGCATGTTGAGTTATGGTTTTAATGATTGTTGTGCTTGTTAAGTTATGGTTTTGATGATAACTAAACTTAATGTGTGATTAAGCGATGATAACTAAGCTTGTGGTTGATTGCTGACGCTCTTGTTATCTATGTGTGGTTGAGATGGCAAATGGCAACGGTTACATGATCTTGATCCTTGGTTTGCATATGTTGGTTTTACAAGAGGCAAGAGGTTTCATAACCTCTTTAATGTGAGCAAGTATGGTATTAACCCTGACTATCTTGCCTGCAGAATTAAACTCATGGCAGTCACCTGATGAACCAAACGTGTGGATAAGCACCCTGCTCCTCTATAATCCAACAGGTGGTATATGTCATTTACTATCAAGAACCATTGGTGAAACTCTTACCTTATCTTAGCATTGATCTCACCATGTGTATCTCATATACCTCTCCTTAATACACCTCATTCATGCACATTAGAAATGCTTAAGTGTTTAGCATTCCAAATGCATTCCTAAGAACTCAAATGAACTTGAAATAACTTATAAACATACATTCAATTCATGCCTCGATCTTGTGGATATGATTCTCTGGGCTAAACTCTTCATTTTTCAGGTTTTTGATAGTCCGGTCGACCTCCGGCATGACTCCAGTCGACCTGAAATAACAGAATGCAACCTTCCACAGTCTGTCACAGTGGCGGTCGACCGCCCCTCCAATCCCGGTCGACCGGAAAGCCCAGGGATCGGCCTCCTACAGGTTTCTCAGTGGCGGTCGACCGCCAACCTTGAGCTGCCCAACATTGTTGACTTTTTGTCACTTCGAGGAAAGCCCTTCCTCTTAATATTGTTTAATCCCAAAGCCACCAAACCCTCCAGAATTTGTGGATCTGGTCTAGGTCTTGTCCATAGACCTTCCAAGGGTTATAAAACATCCTATTAGAGTCATAACCCTAACCAACCAATAGGGCTTCAAGGGAGATCAAGGTGGATGCTGTCCAAGGTGAAAGGAGAGGGTACTGTAGCTCCGTGAACAGTACTTCGTGCAGCAAGATTTCCATCCTCCCTCAACACATTGAAGGTAAATCTGAAGCCAATATACTTCCATTCAAGTGAAGAGGCAAGCAAGCATTCAAGGAAGATCAAGGAAAGGCTATCCAAGGAGAAAGAAGAAAAGAAGCAAGCAAGCAAGTACATATTCAAGAAGAGGGTGCTCAAGGTGAAAGGATAAAGCTTCCCAAGGTCCATTCAAGCTTAGTTTGAAGCCATTCAAGTAAAGAAGGAATCAACGCAAGATCTGCATCATACACCCAGGGGGAGCCTAAATCAGGAGCATTCTAAACTGTGGTTTATTTGTTTTGATGTCTTGTGCTTTGAGTTTCAAATTTGTGTTTCTTATAAACTGCAAACTCGTGTGTGTGTGAATCATTGTTGGATCCGTGGTCGTGTGTGTGTGTGTCGTATTTGATTCGTGTGTGTGCGTGGATCTTACTAGATCTACGTTTGTGTGTGTGTGGATCTTTTAGATCCGTTCTGTCTCGTGTGAGTGGATTGCTGCACTTGTGGCAGCGGGTGTTTATGTTGGTGATCCGCTTGTTGGATCGTGTTGGAGACCTCATCTGTGTGTGTGTGTGTGCGTGTGTTGGGGCGCGTCTTCGTGTGTGTGGGCAGGTGTCGTCCTGCGTGTGTGTTTGGAGCGTTGTCTTCGTTTGTGGATTTATCCCCGAGTGAAGCCTCACCGAGTTTGGTGAGGGGTGGACGTAGGATTACCATCGTTGTATCCGAACCACCTTAAAAACCGTTGTGCATTGTATTTTTGTATTATGTGGTTTAGTCCTTTTCTTCTACCTCCATTCTACGTGAGTGTTAGTATAATTACGATTCCGAATTTATCCTCGTATATCTTGCATAATCTATATCATCATCTAATTAAGTTTGATAAATCCAATTTGTAAACAAACGGTTTTGAACCTCTTGATTAACATTCTATCACATATTTTGAAAAGGCCAAAAGTTTTCGTAAAATTGGTAAACACCCAATCCACCCCCCTCTTGGGTGTCATTGATCGCGGGACTTCAAGGCACCGTTCTTTAGAGGAGGTTGGTTGTGGTAAGCCACCCTCAAATACACGCCCTACTCAAGGGAGCTCTTTAATGAGAAGGGTAGGATGATTACCCCTGGCCAATAGTTTTAGCCCGTCTTAGGTGCTGCAGATTGCTATTTCAAAAATTACAAAAAAAATGAGATATTGTCAAAATCCAAAAAAATCAAATATTGTTCAAAAATCTCAAAAAAATTCAATAATGTTAAAAATTCAAAAAAAATAGACATTGTCAAAAATTCAAAAAGAATATAGATATTGTGAAAATTCCAAAAACAAAAATCAAATATTAAAAAAACTAAAAAAAATTCAAAAAATGTAAAAATCTAAAAAATATATGTCTTTTATTTCTCATACATTTTATCTTGAGGACAAGTATGCAATCTGTTTGCTTAGTGTGCAAGTTGCAGGTATTGAAGTTTCCTCGCTCTTCATCTTTCGCTCTGTCTCCTGTTCACAGTCATCTTTTGATCTGTTCTCTTCTTCAATTTGGTTTCTCAATCTGTTCTGGAGCTTATGTCCTTTTCAACCTATGCTTAGCTTTTACCTAATCCTCCTCATATTTCCAAGAGAGGGTTTTTTATCTTACGATCGTGAATCTGGCGGTTCTCCTTCATCAGGCTTTGGGCTTGATTGAAGAACATATTTTGTCATGTCCCGTGTTGTCCCCCTGTGGTCGTCATCCAGGTGTCCTTGTCCCATCTATGGTCATCTCATGCATATTCTAGTTCCACGTGTTATCTCGTTCTGCCATATGATGCATGTGTCCTTGTCCCATGTGGTTGTTTCACATGTGTTATGCCATCTCCCATGTGGTTGCCTTACATGTCATTGTCTTACATATCTCTGTCCCGCTGCATGTGGTTTTGTCCTACATGGTGTGTTGTCCCATCAAGATCTGGTCCCAATTGGGTGTGTCGTCCTGCCGTGTTTTGTTATGCCCCACCATTTTCTCCGCTCTCGTGCTTGTTATTTCTTTATGTGGTGTTTTGCATGTGTTGCTTGCTCGTTCATTCTTCGTTATGTTATTTATTTTTTCATTCATTTGGTTGTTATGTTTTCATTCTATTCATGATTACTTATTCATGTTGTCGGTTGTCTTATGATAAAAATCCATAAAAATCAGAAATGAAAATCCAAAAAACGCAGTTTCACCTGCACAGGTAAGTCAGGTAAGTATTTCTACCCCTTCCCCTTATTGCATTACTATATGGTATCTATGCTATATTACCTCGAGAACCAGTTGATCATTTATGTGTTCCAGGATCTGACGTTCTCCTATAACAAAAATGATGATGATCTAGGTGTACGTGCTTAATCCTCGGATAGGCCATTAGGTTGGGAAAATTAGGGGACGACGGTTCTATCTTGCACGCCATGGTTGCAGATAGTGTCCTGACCTCGATCGTTCCAGTCTAGTAATATTATTCTCGAGTATTTTCTATTCTATGGTCTTATTTGCATTTCTTTTAATGATTTCTTTTTTTTTAGCCCAGCATGCATCATACGCATCTTTTCAGTATTCATGTCCTATGGCGTGTCTGAAAATGTCTCATTTGTGATGGGCTATTGTGCCGTTCATGGTTTTGGTAAGAGAGAAGCTATTCCATTCAGAGTTAGAAGGTTTTCTCTGGTCTGTTCACCTGGTTTGATTGACTAAGGATCTCTGTCTGGAGTTTTTAGTCTACTTCTTTGCTTCTTGCCGCTTGCTCCGGTCCCCTCATTGGTCCGAGGGATTGTGTCCCCCATGAGGTTGATCATGCGTTTTCCTTTTATTTAGTTAGTTTCTCCAGACTGGCGTCTTTTAGTCCAATCGTTCCTTGTGTTTGATTCGGAGTTTTTCGAAAAATTCCTATCGCTCGTTGGTGATAAAACGGGTGTCTTTTACCTTAACGCCCGCTTTTCAGTCCGCCCCGCTTCATCTCCATGTTATATTTCGCTTTCGCTTCACCTCCGCTCGCTCCCCTTCAAAGAGGACGTTAAGGAGGGACATCTGTTGACACCCATTTTTTTACCTATGAGTTGGGTCATGCGTCTTACCATCAAGTTTGATGCCTCGAGTTATCCATTACTCATTGGGCCATTTCCAGACATGTCTTTGGGCTTATTCTATAGGTATCTCCCTCCCTGGCTAGGTCTGCTCTTGGAATCGGGCTTAATGGGCCTTGATCTCGCTTGGTCTGTAGGGTAAATGGGCTCATTTTTCCCCTCTTATTAATTTTAAACGCCCAACCTGTACGTGATCTAGCGATGGGTCGTATAGTGGCTGGGCGGTCCTTTTGGAGACCGTTTACATACTCAAAGCGATTTATTGGATATTTATTTGATTTTTCTAAATTTTCACCGACAAGCCTTTGTTGGTCTGAGTTCAGCCGTTTACTTCCATTAAACGGCCTATCTTTAGACCGTTCAGCTCCCAGAGTTCTAAGTCGGTTGATTTTTCAGATAATTATATATTTATCCTATTTTATTGGATTTATCACTGACACGTTTTGCACGGCCTAGCATTGACCGTGCCATTTATTGAGTGGTCTAGCATTAGACCATTTTATCCTAAAGAGTCCAGCGCGGTGATAGCCGGTCAGTTCGATGGGATAATTGGATAATTTAATGATTTATCTATTTACCACCGACAGCGGTAGGCGGTCTAGCAATGGACCGTGTACGGGGTTGGGCGGCCTATCGAACGACCGTGTAACGGGCCGATATCTGTGGGCAAGCTAGCTTTTCCCTCTCCACCCATGGTTAAATCCCTGACTTCTCCCACCATTTTCTCCATGGAACCTCAACTAAATGGGACCCCGTTTGATCCTGGTGAGAGCTGGTTATATTATCTACGGTTTATCTTTTATTATTAGGCCCTAATTTTCAGTGGAAAATCCCATTTCAGTGCTGGACTTTGAGGGGTTTATAAATAGAACCTTTAGTCCATGCTTGAAAGGGGGGAGATTTTGCATTCGCGACGAAGTGCTACCGAATTCTTGAGCGAACTATAGTCAGGGAGGGAGGCTCTCTACGTCCATTTGAGCCTCCGGTTCGAGAGTAGTGTTTATTTAGTGTTTTGGTCTAAGTGTCTAAGTCATTCTCTCATCCCTTGCATGCTCATTTTCTTTCCCCTTGCATCCACGTTTTTCTCCATCATTCTCATTTTTCACACCTTCCTATTACTTTTCACGCCCTATAGGGGTTGAAAACCCAACCCCCAGGTATTCCCCATTCCAATTACATGGGTGTTCTTTCATTCTTTTATAGTTACTACATATTCCAGGACTGATTTGGGTTTTGTTTTCTTATTCTCTGAGTTGTTTTGCAGGTCAACACAAGCACAGCACGAGGCCCATCCTCTCTGGCCGGCCGGAAGGGGTGGACGAATGCGTCCCACATCTTGGGGTTTGGACTTCATAGGCGGTCTACCTCCATCCGTTCTCAGACTTGCGCGGCTCTCCATAGACCGTCCAGATCTGTCAACGGCCTATCAAGGACCGTGTAAGCACCAGCCTGTTCTTCATCCCGCGTTCCTTCTCAGCGCTGTGAACAGCTTATCGAGCAGCCGTGTACTTTCTTGCGCGGTCTCCACCGGACCGTTTATGTCCTGTTCCAGTGCTGCTTCATTGGCGAATGCCTCATCTCCCCTTTTCCAAGGTACGTAGTTCTTCTCTTTTACACTTCGTGTCTTGGTGGCGATCACAATCCACTCGCACATTTTTCTCCCCAATCAGCATTATTTTATTTTCATATCTTGATTTCAAAAGGAGGGAAAAGAAAGGAAAGAGGGAGGAAAATATATCTACACCTGCAACCATGAAGAAGATCGTTGATCCCCCGGCTTCCTGTATCTCGTTATCCACTCCAAGAGGTAGGTCTTCTCTTCCCAGACAAAAAAAATATGTTAATAGCATGCTTAGTTAAACAAATGTTAGTCTCACTTAGATTAAATCCTCATGGTTTATGTTTCGCACCGTGATTTGCATGATTTACATTACTTAATTAATAAAGACAACATGCTTAAAGGGAATTTTCATCCATGTAATCACGTGTCTAAAAAGCACAAATTTTATATTACTAGAATTCTCGTGATTTGTTCTAAATTTTCATATATTTATATGGTGTATTAACTAGTTAACAACTAAATTTATTAAATAAATAAATTCCAAAAGTTTACACGGCGAGTCACAACCTTTACCATAGCAAGCTAGTTATGGGTTTTTCCTTTAACAATTTATTCATAAGCAACTGGAGTCTCCTTTGACGATAAAATTTTACGAGGGTGTTGCTGGGCGAGTGAGCGAAGTCGTGGGGACTGTATCTCCTTTTTCTCATCTTAAGATGGGTCTCCTCCCAAATATTTTTTTTTTGAACATCATGTTAGGTAGAATTTTTCATGCTCTTCAAAGTGGTATATAGAATGCATGATTCTGATGTGAATACACTGAGATATCGAGGTTTAAACTAGGTCATCACTATTTATAATTTAAAAATATACCGTCAACTGAAGTTGACGTCAATTCTTTAAATATATATATATATATATATATATATATATATATGTTGCGTACTGTTCAAAAGTGTCATGCACTGTTCATAAAGGAACTGTAACATGGATATCAAAAGTGTCATGCACTGTTTATAAAGAAAAGGGCGCCCATTCACTCTGTCGTTAGCTCTTCCGAATATTGATTTGGCGCCCAATTAATATGTTGTCATTCTTCGACATTTCTCCTGTGCCCTTATTGTTTAATCCGGTTGCCACTTTTTTTTTATATCCTTGTTACCCGTTGTTCCTTTACATATTTTGCATAATTAACGTCATTAAAGCACACACTATTCAGAATCCTTTCTATTTTAATTAACGTCGATATTAACGTCTATCGACTACACTAGTAACTAATTTTATTTTTTAATAAATTAAATCTGAATCTTAGAAAAATTCATATTTTATGATCCAAGTAAGCAAAAAATTAAGGATGCATATTTTCATGATCCTTGGAAAATTCTCTTAACTAT
Organism: Amorphophallus konjac; assembly: GCA_022559845.1. NCBI lineage: Eukaryota > Viridiplantae > Streptophyta > Magnoliopsida > Alismatales > Araceae > Amorphophallus > Amorphophallus konjac. The sequence goes on along the minus strand of CM040118.1, from coordinate 155,794,183 downwards.
CATGTATTTAGTTCCAAAAATATCCTTTTAATTATAAAATACTACTGTTTATCACCTAAATAAACAGTAACTTGCTAAAGCCGTAAACCTATAATCACCATAGACAATTTACTATGGTTGGACTGTCATAATCCATGAAAATTGATTTATTTATTTTTCATGTAAAAGCATCTATTATCTAATTGTTTACCAATTCTATATGCTTTGTTGTTAATGTAATTTTTTTTAACTATCTGATATCATTTGTTTTGATTAACAAATTAAATTCGCGTATTTATCATAGACGCGTATTGAAGAATTAGCATCTCTTTATAAGGATGCTAAATTGAAATAACTTTATTTTAATTTGGTTAATCTTAGAATTAGCACCTTCTCATACTGACGCATATTCTTGTAGTGAGTTTCCTTGCATGCTTTGATCCTATACTGCTAGATCTTTGGCACCATGGTCTCATGGCCGAGGCATGGAGCCTATTTTGATTTATCACTTATCCTCCACCTCTCGGTGAGGTTAAGACCCTCCGCGGGATATTCCTTCCTTCGGACTGGTGCTTTCTTCATTGAGACCTCAGTAAGTCTCCGCTAGTCTTGGATTCCTTCAAGGCAGCCGAGCTGGTTGTCCCCTCAAACCCTAGAAATTCATGTTTTGTCATGTCACTCTGAAGAAACATGACGCCCTAGCCTTCATAGAGCGCTATTCTAGTGTTATGTGAGAGTTCTGTCACTGTCAGGAATTAGTGACCACCATAGTGGACGCGTATTCTGTAATTGGCGGCGGCCTGAGTGGATGCCAAATTACACATATTGCCATACATTATGCTCTAATTTTCTGTCAAATCCTTTGAACTTGGCCGCTAAACAACGTCTAGTGAATATTGGGCTTCGGCCGCATAATTGTTATTATCCCGTAGGATGAAGGTCCTCAACTAATTATAAACCCATGAGGAAGACCATTCGTTCATGAAGTAGAACAAACTAATGATATGCCCATGAGGAACACCACTGACTCATGAGGTAAAACAAACTAATGACAAGCCCATGAGGGAGACCACTGGCTCATGAGGTAAAATGAACTAATCACAAACCCATGTGGAAGACGACTGGCTCATGAGGTAGAACGAACTAATGATAAGCCCATGAGGAAGACCACTGGCTCATGAGTTAAATCGAGTTATAAATAAGCAATGAGGGAAGACCACTGGCTCATGCGGCACACTGATTAAATAATGAATAACCCATGAGGTAGACCACTGGCTCATGAGGTGAAATATATCATGACAACCAATGAGTAAAGACTATTGGCTCGTTAGGTAACTCTAGACTAGCTTGAGTGCTTGGAAATCATGAACCCCTACCCAAGAAAGGGTATTTACTACACAATCAACTGGCCAATATCTCGTGACATGATATGGAAACTTCTTGCTTGATATATGTTGCAACTTAGTTCAACTTTTCATGCTAGTTATTTCGTGCCTATCTTATTGCTATATTTTCCTACATTTTCTCGCAATCACTCATGCATGATCATAGTATATTGCATAAGATGATAATTACTTTAAGCAAGTCTGGTCATAGAGATATAATTCCTACTGAGCGTTCGCCCATCCAGTTTATTCCAATATTTTTCAGGTAATCAGGTGGCTAGCAAGACCGAGACTCACACGGGAGGGGCAAGTGTGTAAGAGAGCTCCAGAAACTAGAAGGCCTGTGTCTTTTATTTTTCCTTGAGTCTAGATCAGCTTAATGCCTTTATATTTCTTGAGTCTAGTATGATGTCTCCTATCTAGTTTTTGAATGTCCAAGTCTAGTTGTGCGTCTATGTTCCTTTTCTTTCTTAGAGATATAGTTGAGTCTTTAATTCTTAATTTGAAATGGTAAGAGACTTATATTGAAAATAAAATTTCTTTCTTGTTCAAAAATGTTTGGTCTTTTGTTTATGCTCGATCGACCCGATTGTTTATCTGCCGCGTTCCGAGCAAACGACACGTTCCGCTGCTATCGGTTCGGGGCATGACAGAAGGTCGTATCAGAGCCTCGGTCTTCTTAAATCCTCGGTTCTCATCCATAGGTTCCCTTGAGTATTAGGTCGTACAATCTGTACTATTCCTTCTAGTCACCTGGTGAGATTAGGTAGAGCCATGGGTTAAGTGTTAAAATGTGTTCAATCTCCAATTAAAATATGCTAATTCTAAAAAGATATAAGTAATTAATTCTTGTTTTGTTTTGTAGAAATTTAACTCTCTAGCCAGATGGCTGCTGAGCAAAATCAATGGCATGAGATTGTTCAAGGTTTGTCTCAAGCTCTCCAACAGGTGGCTCAAGGTGGAGCAAATCGTGGTGCAGGAGAATTGCACAGAAATTTTCAAGGACTGAATCTCCCTAGGTTAGATGGATCTACCGACCCTGACAAGGCGGAACATTGGGTAAAAGAAGTTGAGAGGATATTCCGAATAATGCAATGTTCGGACCAAGATGGGGTCCTATTTTCTACGTTTCAGCTTGAAAAGGATGTTAGGGCATGGTGGGAGTCCGTAGAAGCAACCCTGCCTGATAATCAAATATCGTGGGTAGACTTCTTGGCATATTTTAATGATAAATATTTTTCAGAGAGAATTAAAGAAAGGAACGATGCGGAATTCACATTGTTGAAATAGAGGAGTATGTCCGTGGCCGAGTATGTGGCTCAATTCTCAAGGTTGTCTCGTTATGCGTCTCATCTGATTATGACTGAGAGAATGAAGGCGAAAAGATTTATGAATGGGTTAAGACTTCATCTTATTCCTCAGTTGGCGCCAATGGATATACAATCTTATCCGGAGATGGTTAAAAGAGCTCAATTGTTAGAGGATGCCTTGGAGATGATGGAAAGAGTCAAGGCTCAGTGAGAAAAGAAGGGGTTAGCAAGGAAAACCGAGACTAATAAGAAGAGACCTAATGATAACAATAGATTGCCTAATGGCAAGAAGACAAAAGGAACAGATATGCAGAACGGAGTGCCGCAAAAGAGGTGTAAACATTGTGGGAAAAGAAATCATCGGTCGGAGGAATGTTGGTGGAAATTAGGTGGATGCCTTCATTATGGAAGCAAGGACCACAATGTGGCAAGTTGTTCTCTTCCAAAGGATCAACCTCCGCAGGCTGAAAACCTCGATGGGGCACGACGTTAAGGAAGGCTTCAATCTTTAAATGAACTTAACGATAGAGTAGTGAGAGGTACCCCTCCTTAACCTTAAGCTAGTCCCATTCCATTCCATTAGAAGAGTGATTCCATTCATTACCTTTCTAGCATATTGTTGGTAATTTCGATCATGGTGCAAACTTTCAAACTGTTTTGGAAAAGAAAAAAATGTCATGTGAATTTGGGGATCAAATTCTTTTAAGTGGGGGAGGGTTTAACGCCCCAACTAAATAATAAAGAAATAAATTTTCCTAAATAAACAAAACCCTTAACATAGTATGAGAAGGCCAAATAAAATAATTATATAAAAAAATGCTTAAGTTACATTAATGCGTATAAACATTTGATGGGCCTAAAAGTATACCCTTAAAGACAAACCCAAGTGCATTAAATGGGCTCTCGCCCTTTCACCTTTTGGAAGCCCAACCCATAGTAATTATATATATATCCATCAAAACGCATACACTTACTTAAAGGCCTAAAACCTACGCAGGCAAAAACCCACGAATAAGTTAATGGCCTTTACCCCACTGTCATATGCATATGTAAGGGCTTGTACCAGAAAGGGCTTCACGAAGGCCCTTGGAACAGCTTCAGGGGATGGGCCAGCCAACTTAAACCAACCATGGTATACATAAAACCAAAACTTAAAACCCATGTACGTGGACAGGCTTAAAAATCCACGAACAAGGAACCTCATATCCTCAAATGCATGGACTCAACCCCATGTATGTTCCACGTTGCATGCGTTGCAGCTTTAGGGTTTTAAGAAGACAAAGATGGCAAGCGGCGATTTAGATGGCAGGTGAATGGTTTAATGGAGTAACGCACGGTGTGAGTTATAGCACCTTGCGTTACAAAGCCTTCGAGCCCCTTAGGAAATTTCAAAACCCTTATAAATAAACCCCCAGAGCAAACTGGCGGCCCCTGACTGTCGCCGTTCGAAGGACCCCTCGCTGCTGTGGAGTCTTCTTCCTCCTGCCGCTACCCGCAACCGTGAAGAAGATCATTGATCCCCCGGCTTCCTGTATCTCTTTACTCACTCCGAAAGGTAGGTCTTCTCTTCCCAGACAATAGAAAAATTGTTAATAACATGCTTAGTTAAATAAATGTTAGTCTCATTCAGATTAAATCTCATGGTTTATGTTTCGCACCGTGATTTGCATGGTTTACATTACTTAATTAATAAAGACAACATGCTTAAAAAGAATTTTCATCCATATAACCACGTATTTAAAAAGCACAAATTTTATATTATTAGAATTCTCTTGATTTGTTCTAAATTTTCATATATTTATATGGTGTATTAACTAGTTAACAACTAAATTTATTAAATAAATAAATTCAAAAAATTTACACGGCGAATCACAACCTTTACTGTAGCAAGCTAGTTATGGATTTTTCCTTTAACAATTTATTCATAAGCGACTGGAGTCTCCTTTGATGATAAAATTTTACGAGGGTTTTTCCTTTAACAATTTATTCATTAGCGTCTCTTTATAAGGATGCTAAATTGAAATAACTTTATTTTACTTTTGTTAATCCTAGAATTAGCACCTTCTCGTACTGACGCATATTCTTGTAATGAGTTTCCTTGCATGCTTTGATCCTATACTACTAGATCTTTGGCACCATGGTCTCATGGCCGAGGCATAGTCCTTGTTTTGATTTATCGCTTATCCTCCACCTCTTGGTGAGATTAAGACCCTCCGCGGGATATTCCTTCCTTCGGACTGATGCTTTCTTCATTGAGACCTCCGTAAGTCTCCGCTAGTCTTAGATTCTCTCAAGGCAGTCGAGCTAGTTGTCCCCTCAAACCCTAGAAAATCATGTTTTGTCATGTCACTCTGAAGAAACATGATGCCCTAGCCTTCATAGAGCGCTATTCTGGTGTTCTGTGAGAGCTCTGTCATTGTCTGGAATTAGTGACAACCACAGTGGACGCGTATTCTGTAATTGGCGGCGGCCTGAGTGGATGCCAAATTACTCATATTGCCACACTTTGTGCTCTAATTTTCTGTCAAATCCTTTGAACTTGGCCTCTAAACAACGTCTAGTGAATATTGGGCCTTCGGCCGCATAATTGTTATTATCTCGTAGGATGAAAGTCCTCAACTAATGATAAACCCATGAGGAAGACCATTGGTTCATGAGGTAGAACAAACTAATGATAAGCCCATGAGAAAGACCACTGGCTCATGAGATAAAACAAACTAATGACAAGCCCATGAGGGAGACCATTGGCTCATGAGGTAAAATAAACTAATCACAAACCCATGAGGAAGACCACTGGCTCATGAGGTAGAATGAACTAATGATAGGCCCATGAGGAAGACCGCTGGCTCATGAGGTGAATCGAGTTATAAATAAGCCATGAGGGAAGACCACTGGCTCATGCGGGACACTGATTAAATAATGAATAACCCATGAGATAGACCACTGGCTCATGAGGTGAAAGATATCATGACAACCAATGAGTAAAGACTATTGGCTCGTTAGGTAATTCTAGACTGACTTGAGTGCTTGGAAATCATGAACCCCTACCCAAGAAAGGGTATTTACTTGACAATCAACTGGCCAGTATCTCATGACATGATATGGAAACTTCTTGCTCGATATATCTTGCAACTTAGTTCAACTTTTCATGCAAGTTATTTCATGCCTATCTTATTGCTATATTTTCTTACATTTTCTCGCAATCACTCATGCATGATCATAGTATATTGACTAAGATGATAATTACGTGAAGCAAGTCTGGGTCATAGAGATATAATTCCTACTGAGCGTTCGCTCATCCAGTTTATTCCAACATTTTTCAGGTAATCAGGTGGCTAGCGAGACCAAGACTCACACAGGAGGGGAAAGTGTGCACGAGAGCTCCAGAAACTAGAAGGCATGTGTCTTTTATTTTTCCTTGAGTCTAGATCAGCTTAATGCCTTTATATTTCTTGAGTCTAGTATATATGATGTCTCCTATCTAGTTTTTGAATGTCCTGTTGAGTCCCGGAGGGTGGCAATCAAGAGGGGAGGGGTGAATTGATGGCCAATTAAAATAAACTACTTGCGTGAATTCTATACTAATTATGCATACAAGGTCTAGCCTTACACGAACAAGATCACACTCGTGGATGCGTGTGAAGTGGGTGTGATTGATAGAGAAAATGGTGAATGCTTACCTCACCGCGAAGCCCACTCGACAAGTAAATGAAGTAGCAAACCACAATTGACACACGGAATTTTTAGGTGGTTCGGGTATACTGGCATGTCCCCTACGTCCACCCCTGACACGGAGGATTAAGGCTTCACTATGTAGTGAATCACACACACACGCTGTGTAGAATAGCAAGTACACACACACACACACACACACACACACACACACACACACACACACACACACACACACACACACACACACACACACACACACACACACACGGCTTCCGATCTGGTAGCCAAATGCGCACATGCGCACATACACACACGCGCGTTCGTGTTTCCGAACACGAACACTACACACAAGAATCGAAAGTTATGATTACACAAATATTCAAGATCAAGCAAAATTATTCAGAATGAGAAGTTTAGAAAGTGATTTATCATGATCGGTGCTCTCCCTATCAGTTCAGCGAATTTCGTCGAACACTTGGTGCAGCCCGATGATTGTTCTTGACGATTGTGCTCGGATGTGGTACGATCTTGAACTCCACGCAGCCAACCAGTAGGATGTCGATTTGGAGGCTTGAATCCCACTTCTTTCCTTCACTTTCACGCACACAATAAGGTGGAAGAAGAGTTGTGGCTGCTGGTTGCGACCTGCACTCACAAGGGTTAGAGCAAAAACCCAAAATCAGAGGATGCGAATATTTCTTAGGATTTTCATCTCAATAGGATGATATATAGGCTAAGGGCGGTCAAGGGATGTCTAGGGGACAAGATCCACTCATCAAGGAGTGGTTTAGGGACAGCCACACAAGTGTGGTTTGACATTAAGCTCGCATGGACAAGAGTCCACAATCACGGCGCCGCCCAGACCAGAAAGGGTCGACCCTTGGGGTCGACCCTCGTGAGGGGCCAGAAGGGCCAGACGGCATGGGTCGACCCTTGGGGTCGACCCTCTTAGGAACACTTGCTGGTTTAACAAAACTGGCAACTGGAGTTTTCAGGGGTCGACCCTTGGGGTCGACCCTTGCAGGTCTTGTGAAGGAGCCCGCCGGGTTCACAAAATAAATCACCAGGGGGCGACCCTTGGGGTCGACCCTTGCAGCTGGGGGTCGACCCAATGGGTCGACCCTTTCAGCTGGAGATGAAAGGCCTACTTTAGAACATCCAAAAGATTGGTGAAAGACCCACTAAGTCCAAGAACAAGTCTAGGGGTTCAAGATGATTTTTAAAGCATGAGAGGAAATGAAATTCAAACCATTTAAACTTAGATGAGTCCTAAATGAATTTCATCCTTGAGATCAAAATAAAGAACTTCAAACCACACATTCAAAAGGCAATATGTTGAAGTTGATCTCACCAACCGTCCTTGAACGTTGGTAATCTTTGGCCATATAGATTGTCCTGTCAAAACAACTTCTGAATTAGATTCTTCGTCCAAATTCAAATCAAGACACTTACCCTAGAGATGATGTTCTTGAGCCTTCTAGATGCCAAATCCTTATGTGATGTGATCACTTGCAAAGCTCATTTTCAGTTCATATAAATTCATTTGGTCATCATCAAAATCCATAAGACATAATACATGAGGAGGGGGTTCAACAATGTCCCCCTTTTTAATGATGACAAAATTCTATATAAAAAAATCATTCAATGAATAGTTGAAACCACATTAGCATGAATCATTCCATCTCACATATTGGATCGATAAAAGACAACACAATATAAAACAACACAATATGTAAGATTGATTAACATTGCATAGTTCCACAAGGTCTTGCCGACAACAAGTTGTAAGGGGAGCAAATTCTGAAATGCAAATAGCAAGATGCAATGTATGAGACTCAAATGCAAACTAAAATGCAACAAGTCTAAAATGCAACATGGCTAATGAACTAGGAAAATGAGGAAAGCATACATGCAGGCAAGCATACATCACACAATACATATAAGTAGCCGAATATTCTTTTCTCCCCCTTTGGCAGCATCAAAAAGGAGGGGGTGAAATAAGGATAACAACTGTTCCAAATTGAAGGAGCATCATAGTCTAATCATCATTATCATCCGGAGTGGAGGGACTTTGTTGACGCCTAATATATGCCGAGATTTCTTCCATCATGTGGGTTTGGTCGGCCAAAGCGTCAGTGACGTATTGAGAGTGCTCCTGGTGAGAGAGTTTCAGATCTGATAGTTCAAGTTGCATAGCTGCCATGGTCTCCCCATACTCGTCTAACCGATCATCAATAGTATCCAATCGATCCATGATTAGCTGAACCGTCTCGGAAGGCATGTCCTCAACAGGAATATGTGGCTATTGCATACCGGCCTGTGCATCATCGTCATCCTCCTCCTCAGAACTGATTTCATGTGCAGCACTTTTCAATGTTCGGACCAAGTTACAATCTAGCAGTTCATAGCCCATATTATGACAAATAGAATGAACAGTAAATATATCAGCCTCTCTAATGTCCTGAGAAGATTCTTTTGAGAGGTTGATGTCCAGGTGTGCAAATATAGCAGAAAGTGCGGCGGCATAAGGAAGAGTTCTATTCTTGTGCTTCATGCTGTTACACATATGAGCTAAAAACATAGCGGAGAAATTAACCGGAATACCACCCAAGAGACAGTAAAATAAGAACAGATGGATCTCGGTCACTTTGTCATGGCCTCCTCCTCTTGTGAGTAGGATAGTAGTGATCATCCCGTGTAATATATGCTGCATTGGAGGAAAATGATTGGCGTTTAACCCAGCAAGTGAATGTGCACCTTTTTCTTCAGATGTCATCATTTGATAAACAGTCTCTTCAGGAACCACAATATCTCCAAATGTAAAGCTTTCATGAGAGAGATTAAATGCCATTCCCAAAAATTCTGTTGAGAGTATAACCCGTTGGCCATTAACCATAGTAATCGGATGTTCCCCGGACATGGTGAGGGTGCTATAAAATTGATGCACCAAACTCGGATAAATACGTCGATGTTCAGACATGAAGAAATACAAATTTGGCTAACTGCAGAGAGCATCCACTAAACTCGGAAGATGGCGGTTAAGATTGACAAATGATACTGCTCGAGGTCGGAGTACCTTTCTGTCCAAAACCTTGCTTGAAGGCGCGGATTCACTGCCATGTGCGGCCGCCCTACCACGACGTGCCATGGCCGCACTAGACTCCCCCATGCTGCGAGAAGAACGCCTCTTCGGGGCCATCTAAAACACAAACCGAAAGAACCCACCGATGGGGTATAGATCTTGATGGTTTAACCAAAGAGGAATGCGAGAAGTGTGAATCTATGATCCTCCACAGACATCAGAAGCTTACCTCAAGGGAATGAAGATCAAAGGATGACGCTTTAAGCCACAACGAGAAGATTTCACGGTGATGCCACCCGGAGAACCGCGGCTAGGGCTTGATGTCGTTGATGCCAAGGAAGGGTTTTTAGGGCTTGCAAAGGGTGGTGGCTAGGATAGGAGGGGGCCAAGAGATATTATATAGCCATGGGAGGGTCCCAACTTAGGGTTGGAACCGGTGTTGGAACGGCTTGGGTGCGGGTGAGCCGCCCCGCCGGTTTGGGTCAACCCAATGGGTCGACCCCTGGTTCTCTTACCCCCGGGCAGAACCGGGTTCGCGAGGGTCGACCCTTGGGGTCGACCCATTTGCTGGGTTTGCGAGGGTCGACCATATGGGTCGACCCGTTCACTGGTTTTCAGTAATATGAAAGTATTACTCAAAAAGAATGTCAAGGAATGTCCGGCTCGAGTCCCCAATTGTAAAAACTTATGAAATCAAGGAATTTTGGATATAATTTGGGGTGTAAGCAATTGGGGTATTGCTAGTCAAAATTTTGGAATATATGAGACGAGTAAGGTCCTTTTGATCCGGATTTCTGACTTTGAACTATTTAGCTCCTTTGTGGGCAGTTTAATAATTCAAGAATGATTTCGGCCATAGAAATTACAAAGAGCATTGTGTGTATACAGTATACATAGAAGAAATGCAGTAACACACAAAAATGATTTTTCATACAATATTTTTTGTTTGTTTTTCAAGCAATAATAATGCACATGCATGACAAGAGATGTTCTATATGCATGGAACTTGATGCAATTACATGGAATGCAGTGACCTATTTATACATTGATGCACATGACTATTATTCAGACTTGTCTATCCTACAAACCCCTAGTTCTCTTCTGAATGATGTGAACTTGTCTTCACTAAGAGGTTTGGTGAAAATGTCGGCAATTTGACGATCTGTCTCAATAAAGCTGATATTAATATCACCTTTGCTTACATGATCTCTAATGAAATGATGTCTAATTTCAATATGCTTGGTGCGAGAGTGATGAACTGGGTTTTTGGACAGGTTTATGGCTGATGTGTTGTCACAAAGAATTGAGGTGTTTTTAAAGGATATGCCATAATCAATCATTTACTGTTGGATCCATAACACCTGGGCAACACAACTACCGACAACCACATACTCGACTTCGGCTGTTGATAATGCCACTGAATTTTGTTTCTTGGAGGCCCATGAAACCACGCATCCTCCAAGAAACTGGCAATACCCGCTGGTGCTTTTCCGATCCATCTTACAGCCCGCGTAATCGGCGTCAGAATAAGCAACTAGTTCAAAACACGAATTATGTGGAAACCACAATCCTAAGTTAACTGAACCAGCAACATATCTAAAAATCTATTTTACAGCCGACATATGTGATTCCTTTGGATTTGACTGAAATCTTGCACAAAGGCAAACAGCAAACTGAATGTCGGGCCTGCTGGCAGTTAAATACAATAGTGAACCTATCATGCTTCTAAAGAGTTTTTGGTCCACTGATTTACCTGTCTCATCTTGATCAATTTTTATTGAGGTGGACATAGGAGTTGGTTGTGATTTTGTTGATGTCAAATTGATCTTTTTCAGCAACTCCATTGCATACTTCTTTTGATGTATGAACAGCCCATCTACCGTTTGATTTACCTGCAATCCCAAAAAAAATGTTAGCTCTCCCATAAGACTCATTTCAAACTCACTTTGCATTAATTTTACAAAGTCTTTGCTGAGAGTATCATTAGTGGAGCCAAAAATAATATCATCAACATAAACTTGAACAATTAAGATTTCCTTACCATTCAATTTTGTAAAGAGGGTTTGATCAATATTATCTCGTTTGAATTCATTTTGAATGAGGAAATCACTTAACCGTTCATACCATGCACGGGGTGCTTGTTTCAGACCGTAAAGTGCCTTGTCCAGCTTGTACACATGGTATGTATGCTTTGTGTCTTCAAACCCCAGTGGTTTCTCCACATACACGTCCTCTACCTCAAGTCTTGCTACTGGAGCAAAGGACTCATCAAAGTCAATTCCTAACTCTTGGCTATAGCCTTTGGCTACTAGCCTGGCCTTGTTCCTTGTTACCACTCCTTGATCGTTTGTTTTGTTTCGGAAAACCCATTTCGTTCCGATCACGGAGTGATTCTTAGGGCATGGAACAAGGAACCACACTTTGTTCCGTTGGAACTGGTGTAGTTCCTCTTGCATGGCCATGATCCATGACTCATCATTCAAGGCTTCTTCTATGGAGTGAGGTTCAAATTGAGAAAGCAAGGCTATGTAATCCTGATTTTCAACTTCCCTGAAAGAGGCTCGTGTTCGTATTCCTTCTTCTACATTGCCCATCACATTATCCGGCAGATGGTCCTTTGGAAAGGTCCATTGCATTGGTAGCTACTGTTCAACTTGAATTTCCTGATTAGCATCATCTTCTTGTGGTTCTTCTTCTTCTTGTTTCTCAGTTTTTCTTTCTTTCTTTCCGATATCTTCAACATCCAACTCATCATCCTGCAAGACAGATTTTTCATTAGTTCTATTTTGAGATGATTCATCAATAATGACATGGGGGGTTTCCTCAACTACAAGAGTTCTCAAGTTGTACACTCGATATGCTCTTGAGCTAAGTGAGTACCCAAGAAGTATACCTTTGTCACTTTTGGGATCAAATTTTGCCAGGTCTATCTTACCATTGTTATGAATGTAACAGGTTGAGCCAAATGGTCTAAGATATGAAATGTTTGGCTTCTTACCTCGGTACAGCTCATAGGGGGTTTTCTTCAACAATGGTCTTACCATGGCACGGTTGATTATGTAGCATGCTGTGTTCACTGCTTCAGCCCAAAAGTACCTCGGCAGATTATTCTCATTTAGCATGGTTCTTGCCATTTCGATCAGTGTTCTATTCTTCCTTTCAATAACGCCATTTTGTTCGGGGGTTCTTGGTGCGGAGAAGTCGTGAGTGTAGCCTTGAGCCCTACAAAAATTGCTGAACTCATGGTTATCAAATTCCCTGCCGTGATCACTCTGCACGGTTTTGATGCAAAACCCCTTTTCATTTTGAACCACCCTGCAAAATGCTTCAAATTCCGTGAGGGCATCATTTTTATGAGAAAGGAAGTAAACCCAACAGAATCTTGAGTAATCATCCACAATTACAAAACCACATAATTTACCACCCAAGCGGTGTGTTCTGCTTGGTCCAAAGAGATCAATGTCGATGATTTCAAGAGGTCTCGATGTGGTCACATCATTCTTGCTCTTGAATGATGTCCTTGTTTGTTTCCCCATGCTACACGCCCCACACACTCCATCATCGACGACCTTCAACTTGGGCAGTCCAATTATCAAATCATTTCTAGATAATTTTAGCAAAATATTGAAACTAGCATGCCTAAGCCGGCGATGCCAGAGCCAAGCATCATCATTGTTCCTTGTAACTAAACCAAAATTCTCATGAGAGGCATCATTCAAGTCTATCATATAGACATTGTTATTCCTGAAACCAATGAACTTTATCTCATGAGTATTTCTATTCAAAACAGTGTAGTGGTTAGAATCAAAAATCACATTGTATCCTTTATCACAAAGTTAGCTTGTGCTTAAGAGATTATGATGCAAACCTTTCACAAGCAATACATTTTCAATGGTATGATTTTGATTCTTACCTATCTTACCTTCTCCGATGATTTTACCTTTGTCCTTACCACCGAATGCTATTGTCCCACCATCCTTTTCATGCAGGTCCACAAATCATTCCTTGTTTCCCGTCATATACCGAGAGCAACCACTGTCCAAATACCATTTGTTCTATTGAGCTCTCGAGTAGACCTGCAATTCAACCAAAGTGCTTATGGAGATTTTGGTACCCAAGCAAGCTTGGGTCCATGATGGTCAGAGGCATGATGCATATATGATCTATTTCTGAATCTAGCAGAATTTTCTTCATCATATTTCAGAATTCTACAATCATACATGTCATGACCCATTTTTCCACAATAGAAGCAAGTGGTGGCTCTATCTCTTTTTCTCCTTCTACCAACATTTGAAAAGGAATTATGCATGTGTTTCAATGGTTTGGAGGATGCTGAACTTATGGGGACCCAATGGGTTGTTTGAACTTTTGATTTTTCAAGGATGGCAAAAGCATCCTTTAGCTCTTTTATTTGAGCCATTTGAGATTGGCTTTGTTCTTCGGCCTTTACTTTGGCTTCATTGCAAGTAATGCTTTCAAGCTTTTCTTGTTCCATATCATTTTTTAATTCTTCATGTATTTTCAGAAATGTGGATTGTTCTTCTCTCATTCATGAAATCTCTTCTTCAAACAGTTCAATTTTGGATTCAAGAATTTCATTTTCATGCTTCATGTTTTCATTTTCTGATTTTAAAGCATGGCACTCTTCACATGATTTTTTAGTATGCACAAAATGATCAATTTTCTGTTTCAAATTTCTATTTTCAGATTTGAATCTTTTACATTTTTCATATAAAGATTCATATGCATTTTACCATTGTTCACAAGTAAGAGTTTCAGTTTCAGAATCTACCTTATTTCCTTCGTCATCATTGGCCATGAGACATAGATTCTGGACTAGCTCATCTAGTCCATCTTCATTTCCGGATTCCTCCTGATCTTCATCACTCCATGTGCCCATCATGGCCTTGGGCTTCCTAAACTTACCTTTCTTCACCTTCTTGATGAGATCGGGGCACTCACCTCGCATATGGCCGGGTTTCTTGCATTCATAGCAAATCACTTCTTCTTTCTTGCTACTTTCTCCTCTGTTTGGTCCTTGCCTTCTTGGTCCCTTCCTGAACTGACCACCAAAGTTTCTTGTTCTTTTGACAAACCTTCTTGCTCTTTGTGTGATCATGGCAACCAGTTCCTCATCTTCTGTGTTGCCAATGGAATCATTGTCACTGCCCTCTGAATCTTGTGGATTCACCCTTAGGGCCAATGGTGTGACAATTTTCTTTTTCTTGTGATCCTCCTCGCTCCTTTTGATGTTTATTTCATATGTCATCAGCGAGCCGATCAACTCATCAAGAGTTAGAGTGCTGAGATCCTTGGAGTTATCAATTACAGTGGCTTTTGTATGCCACTGTGGTGAGAGGGATCTTAGAACTTTTCTGACAAGCTCCTTGTTGGAATACTCCTTGCCAAGTCCCTTTAGTCCATTTGCAATTTCTATCAATCTAGCAAACATGTCAGAAATGGACTCATCTTGCTTCATTGCGAACAGCTCGTAGTCCCGGACTAAAAGATTGGCTTTGGTTTCCATTACTTCCGACGTTCCTTCATAGATAAGCCGTAGCTTGTTCCACATCTCCTGTACAGAGGAACACGTAGATATACGTGAGTATTCATTAGGATGAACAGCACATTGAATTATATTCATAGCTTTAAAATTCGTTGAACACTTCCTAATATCTTCTTCATCCCACTCATTCTCATTTTCAGATATAACATATGGACCCCTACTTATGACACGCCAAACATCGTAGTCCTGGGCACGTAGGAAGACATATATTCTATTTTTCCAGTAGGGGTAGTTTGATCCATCAAAGAACGGAGGTCTTTGAATGGAATGCCCTTCGGGCATCATCCCCTTGTTTGCCATATAATGGGATCTGGCTCTGATGACCGTGTGGTCGAGATTAAACAGAGACCAAGGCTCTGATACCAATTGTTGAGTCCCGGAGGGTGGCAATCAAGAGGGGAGGGGTGAATTGATGGCCAAATAAAATAAACTACTTGCGTGAATTCTATACTAATTATGCATACAAGCTCTAGCCTTACACGAACAAGATCACACTCGTGGATGCGTGTGAAGTGGGTGTGATTGATAGAGAAAATGGTGAATGCTCACCTCACCGCGAAGCCCACTTGACAAGTAAATGAAGTAGCAAACCACAATTGACACAAGGAATTTTTAGGTGGTTCGGGTACACTATCGTGTCCCCTACGTCCACCCCTCACACGGAGGATTAAGGCTTCACTATGTAGTGAATCACACACACACGCTGTGTAGAACAGCAAGCACACACACACACACACACACACACACACACACACACACACACACACACACACACACACACACACACACACACACACACACACACACACACACACACACACACACACACACACACACACACACACACACACACACACACACACACGGCTTCCGATCTGGTAGCCAAACGCGCACATGCGCACATACACACACTCGCGTTCATGTTTCCGAACACGAACACTACACACAAGAATCGAAAGTTATGATTACACAAATATTCAAGATCAAGCAAAATGATTCATAATGAGAAGTTTAGAAAGTGATTTATCCTGATCGATGCTCTCCCTATCACTTCAGCGAATTTCGTTGAACACTTGGTGCAGCCCGATGATCGTTCTTGACGATTGTGCTCGGATGTGGTACGATCTTGAACTCCACGCAGCCAACCAGTAGGATGTCGATTTGGAGGCTTGAATCCCTCTTCTTTCCTTCACTTTCATGCACACAACAAGGTGGAAGAAGAGTTGTGGCTGCTGGTTGCGACCTGCACTCACAAGGGTTAGAGCAAAAACCCAAAATCAGAGGATGCGAATATTTCTTAGGGTTTTCATCTCAATAGGATGATATATAGGCTAAGGGTGGTCAAGGGATGTCTAGGGGACAAGATCCACTCATCAAGGAGTGGTTTAGGGACAGCCACACAAGTGTGGTTTGACATTAAGCTCGCATGGACAAGAGTCCACAATCACGGCGCCGCCTAGACCAGAAAGGGTCGACCCTTGGGGTCGACCCTCGTGAGGGGCCAGACGGCATGGGTCGACCCTTGGGGTCGACCCTCGAGTGAATGGGTCGACCCTTGGGGTCGACCCTTGCAGGTCTTGTGAAGGAGCCCGCCGGGTTCACAAAATAAATCACCAGGGGGCGACCCTTGGGGTCGACCCTTGCAGCTGGGGGTCGACCCAATGGGTCGACCCTTTCAGCTGGAGATGAAAGGCCTACTTTAGAACATCCAAAAGATTGGTGAAAGACCCACTAAGTCCAAGAACAAGTCTAGGGGTTCAAGATGGTTTTTAAAGCATGAGAGGGAATGAAATTCAAACCATTTAAACTTAGATGAGTCCTAAATGAATTTAATCCTTGAGATCAAAATAAAGAACTTCAAACCACACATTCAAAAGGCAATATGTTGAAGTTGATCTCACCAACCGTCCTTGAACGTTGGTAATCTTTGGCCATATAGATTGTCCTTTCAAAACAACTTCTGAATTAGATTCTTCGTCCAAATTCAAATCAAGACACTTACCCTAGAGATGATGTTCTTGAGCCTTCTAGACGCCAAATCCTTATGTGATGTGATCACTTCCAAAGCTCATTTTTAGTTCATATAAATTCATTTGGTCATCATCAAAATCCATAAGACATAATACATGAGGAGGGGGTTCAACATGTCCATGTCTAGTTGTGCATCTATGTTCCTTTTCTTTCTTAGAGATATAGTTGAGTGTTTAATTCTGAATTTGAAATGGTAAGAGACTTATATTGAAAATATAATCTCTTTCTTGTTCAAAAATGTTTGGTCTTTTGTTTATGCTCGATCGACCCGACTGTTTATCTATCACGTTCCGAGCAAACGACACGTTCCGCTGCTATTGGTTCGGGACGTGACAGAGCTATCTTGGCACAAGTAGATGATGAAGGCAAATAAAGGCAGCTTATTACCACTCTAAGTTGTTTAACCCGGTAGAGGCCAAGTGCACTGCCATGGAAAAGACTTGTGCTGCATTAGTTTGGGTAGCTCCGAAGCTGAAGCACTATTTCCTAGCCCACCAGGTTAGGCTGATATCTAGAATAGATCTAATTCATTATCTCTTAGAAAAGCCCATCCTTTCTAGTAGGTTAGCTCGCTGGCAGAGCTTCCTCTCTCAGTTTGATATCACATTCGTTGTTCGGAAGGTAATCAAAGGATATGCCGTCGCTGAGCATCTTGCCCATCTTCCTATCCCCCACACTGACTCTATTCAGGATGAGTTCCCTGATGAGCATCTCGTTGTTCTTACCCATCACCCCTTCTGGTCTTTGAACTTTGATGGTGCACTCAACTCTCAAGGCCGAGGGATAGGTGCCGTTCTCCTCACCCTAGAAGGAGTGACAATTTCTCTCGCTTGTCAACTCCGCTTTCCTGCTACCAACAACATTGCTAAGTACAAAGCTCTCCTAGCCGGATTGAAGCATGCCCATCTCTTAGGCGTGCGTTACTTGAACATTGTAGGAGATTCTCAGCTTGTTCTGCGCCAAGTTCTTTCCACATACCGTACTCGTGACTCGAAACTCAAGCCGTATCAAGATTTGGTCACTCTCTTGGCTAGGCAATACTACAAATTGATCTACATTCACACTCCTCGATCTCAGAATATCCTTGCCGATGCTCTGGCATCGCTTGCTTCCTCCTTATCTTTTCCTCTCAGTCGGAGCACAGAGACTATCGTCGTCCAGAGATTGGACGCCCCTTCTCTTTAGGGTCCTTGGTTTGACAACCTTAGGAAGACTGTAGAGGTGAAGGCTGAGAAGAAAGATTTGAAGGAAGTTTCTTTGACAGAATTAGAAGAGATCTTTGAAGAAGAAGAATTGCCTTGGTATCATAAAATTGAGCTGTATTGTAAGGATCGATCGTTCCCAGAAGGGGCAAATGTCGAGTAGCGTAAGGCTATTAGAAGAGCCGCCTCAAGGTACACCATCATTGTTGGAGAATTGTACATGCGCGCTCTCAATGGAATGCTCATGAGGTGTTTAGATGATGATGAAGCTTGGAAGGTGGCTGTAGTAGCTCATTCAAGCGAGTGTGGAGGTCATGTCAATGGCCAGGCTCTAGCGAAGAAGATCCTTAGGCAGGGTTATTATTGACCCACTCTAGAGGAAGATTGTTCCCTCTATGTCCGGAGGTGTCTTAAATGCCAACTCCATGCTGATAAGATCCATGCTCCTGCTTCATCTCTCCATCCTCTCTCTGCTCCTTGGCTGTTCTCTATGTGGACATTCAACATTGTGGGCCCGCTAGGTGATCCCGATTCTTAGACCAAGCAAAAATCCTTCATTTTTACTGCCACTGAGTACTTCACCAAATGGGCCGAAGCGGAAGCATACGCAGAGATCAAAGCAACCATGGTGTGCCGCTTCATCCTAAAGAACATCATCTCGCTGTTTGGGGTGCCAAATAGTATCATCACCGACAATGGGCCCCAGTTCATCTCACAAGAGCTCCAGGACCTTTGTAACAAGTTCAATATTGCATTGCATCATTCATCTCCATATTACCCTCAAGGTAACGGTCAAGTCGAAGCCACTAATAAAACCCTTCTTAAAATCATAAAGAAAACATGCGAATCTCATATTTTTGCTGATTGGCCTGAGCGATTAGTGGGGGCTCTATGGGCTTGTCTTACCTCCATCCGTACTCCTACGGGGCAAACCCCCTATGCTCTCACTTACGGGATGGAGGCGGTACTTCCATATGAGATCTTGATCCTTTCCCTAAGGGTGCAGCTTGATAAGGAACTTAATCTCGACGAGTGTCGAGAGGCGTTGCTGGTCCAACTGGAACTCTTGAATGAGAAGAGGCTAAATGCTGCCGATCACGTGTCTGTTTATCAAAAGAGAGTCTCGCGTTATTTTCAAAAGAAGGTAATTGAACGTATATTTCAAATAGGTGATATGGTTCTGAAACACAAATTTATTAGGTCTGGAGGTCTTAGGTCTAAATTGCAACATAACTGGGAAGGGCCGTTCGTAGTGAAAGCGGCTTATCCAGGGGACATGTACCGTCTAGTTAATGCAGAAGGTGAGGAGCTGTCTCACGCTTGGAATGGGTTGTATCGTAAGCATTTTTTTTCCTTAGAGTCAGGCTAGCGCCAACCTGGTAGCGAGGTGTCTCTTCCCTTGATCACAAAAGAGGACCCCGAGCACGACAATCACACACTACACGGCAATTCTAGTCAAGTTTTCCTCTACTATGTGACACCGTCTCTCCTTTGGTCATGCTTAGGGGAACTAAAAGTCCCTACTTTTCTCTCTTCAGCCAGGTGTAGGGGCAAGGTGTGAATAAGGGGGAGATGACCAACCTAGATACCCTAACGAGAGGAGGTCTCAAATAGTGGCAGTCCATCATGACCTGATTCCACAAGAAGAAAAGAAAGAAAAAAAATCAAATCAAATCAGTTAAAAGGAGCATGAATCAAGGCAAAAGCCACCACGTCTATCAAAAGCACAAAGTGCAATGTCAAATTGCTCCAAAGAAAAATAAAATATTGAACTAGCCATGACACGAGTGATAGTACAGTTTCTCCGTGGGACGTTATGAGCCCGGTCGTATGCATGCCTAGAGTGGATGAAGGTTCGATGATGGACACAAAGCCCCGGCACAACAAATTGAATCTCCAACCGGGTCATCACGGGAGGAATTCGAGCCCTAAAAACTTCCATCCCTGCGCTAGGCTTATCCCCAACTACTCTTCTCTCTCTCCCTCAAAATACTGGAATATACCCAGGGTATGGCCCTTGGAGAGGCACCGTTATATGAATGAGGTAGGCTCGGCTAGGAATTGTCACCCCTAATGCACGCCAACCTCGGGGAATTCTTAGTGGAATATGCAGGACCCTCATTGTCAGGGCAGAACTAGTATCAAAATCCAAAAAACCAGATATTTCAAAAAGCCAAAAAAGCAGATATTTCAAAAAGCCAAAAAAATTAGATATTTCAAAAATCCAAAAAATCAAATATTTCAAAATCTAAAAAATCAGATATTTCAAAAAGCCAAAAAAATCAGATATTTTAAAAGGCCAAAAAATCAGATATTTCAAAAATCCAAAAAAAAATCAGATATTTCAAAAATCCAAAAAATTAGATATTTCAAAAATAAAAAATCAGATATTTCAAAAATCCAAAAATCCAAAAAATTAGATATTTAAAAATCTAAAAAATTAGATATTTCAAAAATCCATAAAATTCAGATATTTCAATAGAATAAAAAAAAATTCACACCATCGTCTACATTTCATAGCATGCATTGCATTTATTGTTATTATGTCTTCGCCTATTTAACAAGGCTCCACCCTTTGACCAAATATCAAGGATTGGTCATTTTCTAACTTGCTGCATGTAAGGGGTTGGGCCTAAGAACACATCTAACTTGTTTTATTGTTTTAGTGTGCACAGGAACAGGTTGCAATGACCTGACACCCAAGAACTCGCAAGCTTCTCTGTTCTCTTTCCCGTGCAGTCTTTTCTTAGACCGTTAAGCTCCTTCTGGTGGTCAATTGACGACCGTTACCCCCACCCGAAAACCAGAATTTTCAGGCTTCTCTGATCCTTCCACCTTGCGGTCTTTTGTTAGACCGTTAAGCTCCTTCTGGCGGTCTAGTAGCGACCGCATGCCTCACCCGAGGGCAAAAACAACAGTTTTCCTTTGCCGCTTCCTCTTGCGGTCTATCGCCAGACCGTTAGGCAAGCCTGGCGGTCCTTTGGTGGACCATTTTCTAAACAGAGAACTCTGTTCCATCTGATCATGCATGCCAAAAAGGGACAATTCCACAACACATCTTTCAATTAATCCTTCTATTTCATTCACTAATGGTTCATAGTACATCATTCTCTTAATAAGGTTCAATACATAATCATGGAACTCATGCTACATTCAATTTCACATCCGCGTGGGGCCGAATCCTGCGTAGTGCCTTCACGTAAGCTCGGTAACCCTCCTCATCTTCTGTCACTTCGGACTCTAGGGTACGGACTCGGCTCATCACTCACATGGTCAGAGCGCTCCGAACCGCTTGCTCATCCTCCTTAGTCCCGATCTTCCTAGCTTGAAGGGGAGGGAAGTGTGATAGTGCTGGAACCATGGTGCGAGGAAGTCCAACTTGTAAGTAGCATCGGTGGGGGTTGTAGAGCACCAAGGGGGTGTTTCCCACTAGCTGGAAGTCCAAGCCCAGTCGCCGGGGTAGTCTAAGTGTAGTGCCTTGAAGAGCACGTGGTCGCATCATGAATTTGTCAAGTGGTAAGGTGTTGAGGAAGAGGCGCCAATCATCCCTTGTCTTCTTATCTGTAGTCCGGCATTCAACCTATTGAGGAAACCCAAATGCACCTTCAACAAAGAAGAGTGGATGGCTCCCAAATATGCGGCTAGCTGATGGCACATCCTCCTTGGGTAGAAACTTTAGTCTAATCCCCATCCAACATTCAAGGACAATCATAGACCCGAAGAGGGGACCCCCAAGAGAAGCTGAACTAATACCTTCATAAATGTAAGAAAGGATGACTTGGGAGATGGATAAACCCCGCCATATAACTCACTGATGACACGGAGGTTTGGAATGTCCAAGAGATGGTCGGTGGTGGGAAAGAGCAAAACTCCACATAAGCAAATGGAAGTAGCTTTGGCTATGGCTTCATACCTCCCCCACTTGTTTCTGCAATGGGCGGTGATCCATTGGGCCATGGGTATCAAGTGAATATGGCGGGAGCTAATCATGGTTTTTACATCCTTTGTGTTGTGTATGAAATCCCCCAAGATGAGTGATGGGTCTATAGGGTCAACCGTATGACACCCTCGTTCTTCATCTCCCACCTTAGTCCTAGGAAGGGCTAGGTAAGTCTCAACCTCCTCTATAAGGACAGTAGCTTCAAAGGTTGGGAACACAAATGTGTGTGTTTGAGGGTGCCATAACTCCACTAAAGCTTAAATGCTAGACCAATCTAGGGAGATTTTTTTTAAATTCTTAACTAAGACTAGTAGAGGGTGGAGGTGCCATGCCCTTAAGATTGAGATAACTTCTAAAGGGAGTTCCTTTATCATGGGAGCAACCCACTTCAGGCTAGAGTAGCATCGTGGGCCAAGAAGGAGCTGAAAAAAAAAGAAAAGAGAAAAAAAGAAGAAGAAGAAGAGGAGTGATATGAGGAATTTAAGGAAGTTGATGAAATTTTGAAAACCATTGATTTGACTAACCTCTCTTGAAGGGTTTGTGCTCAGATGTTTAGGGGTAGAAGTCAGCCGCTACAGCTCCCCATGTTTCTTCCTAGCCGGTCTTGGACCTTTGTAAACACTCTCACCCATGGTGCTAGCTTCAAAGGTCCTTTTCATGGTTATTTGGGTTGTTTTCCTAAGGTTTTTAAGGCTTAGAGAAAGGGTTTTCTGTGAGCTACGAGTTCTGGGTGTATTCCTAGTTATAGAGCTTGAGTTCCTAGTCCTGTTGCATTAGGATTGAGGCTAGGAAGCTTCAATTTGAGTTAGGATGAGTCTTAGTGCAGTATGGGCACTACTATCCACTGGTTGGGACTCTCCCGGAGAGTCCTGCTCAAATTTAACAGAGTCTTTTCTCTTGCGGTCTATTGCGCGACCGCTAGGATTATCTAGCGGTCGTTAGATGACCGTTTATCCTCTTCTTTCACCGCCTTCTCTCTCGCTCCCCTAACGGTCTCATCTTGACCGTTTGGCACCCTTTGCGGTCTCATGAAGACCATTTTTTGTCATTGTCTATCACCGTTTCTCCCACGTGTTCTCACATGTGTTCTTCCTCTCCTCGATTTTCGTGCCTTCAAATGTGCTCTTTCTCCCTCTATCTCACTGTGTGTCAATCTTAGGTGTTTGCATCCACACATTTGCATTTTCTAAAAGTCATGAGTACAATGATCATATCATATATATCATAAGAGCATGTACATGTGTCTCATAAGTACATCAAACGGGTCCCTCTCCTGGACCACCGCTGTCTCCAGTCCCCTCACGCCTCTTCACTAGCGGACCCATAGCCGTGCTCCCCTCCTCGCGGTGGTGTCGGCGCCGCTCGTCCTCCTCGTGCCTCCGCTGGCCGGAAGAACCGGTAAGATAATCTCAGTGACCACTGCGTGCGCCGCTCTGTGACACATTATGAGAGGATCATCCGCCAAAAGCTGGAGTGCTCTCTTCAAAGCTTTGATCTCGGCCCTCAGCTCCCTCACCTCCAGCTGAGAGTCCGCTGCCTCTGCTGCTCCAGTCCTCAGTCGCTCCACCTCTGCACGGAGATGGGCCACCTCTACTGCCTCTGTCCGGAGCCGCTCTGCCTCGCTCAGCGCGACTGCCAGCTCTTTAGTCTGCATAGGCATTCATCATGGTCAGTAAAGTGCATTCATAAGCATTTAAGTCAAAAGGGAAAGTTCGGTCGGTTTGCTTACCCTCTCTACGAGAGTGGCCTCGATCTCCTCGGCCCGAGCAACTGCCGGTGCAAAGTCGGCGTCCCGCTCAGCCCTGTCCGCTGGTGGCTGGGAGGAAGAGGAAGGAGCGTCTGGTCCCTGTCTCTGTGTTCCCTCAGCCCGCTGCATTTAGAAGTCAGTCAAGTCCATAGCATTGCATATTAAGTCTAAGGTTAAGTAAAGCTCACCAGAAGCTCCAGCGCGTGCTGGAACTCATCCTGCTGCTGAATGAGAGAGTGGAGGAGACACTAGAGCTCCGCTATCCATCCCTGAGGGTCTAGATGCATATAAAAAGTCAAGTCGTTAGTGCATTATAAGTCATTAAGGAAGCATAAGTTTAGAAGTCATACCGATCATCGAGAGCCACGGAAGACCTGGTCTCCATAGCATCTGGCATAGGCCTTCAGGTAGGCCTCATCACTAGCGGCTCGGGCTCGCACTACCCGACCTCGCCTCGTCCAGTCACGTATCTAGTCCACCGTTCGGGTGACCCAGTCGATCTCTCCAGTCAGTCCTCGGGAAGATCGCCCCACGCGCTCCTCCTCTCGTGTCGGGAACTCCACCTCTGGCTGGTGGACACCCCTCGTCCTCATCACTAGGCGGTAGTGTAGTGGCTCAATGATGTTCATGCAGTGCAGCCACACATCTCGTCCTGCGTACGCCTGGGCTACCTCCACCTAGGGCTATCCCTCGTGACCCTCATCACGGTATGGTGTCCAGCGCACCTGAAAGGTGATAAAGTAAAGTGTCAGCATTAAAAGCATTTAGTTGCATTTAGAAGTGCAGAGTTTAGAGTCTTACCGATGCATAAGGCAATGTGTCGATGTCATCCTAGATCGCCCGCGCTAGGCGTCGCAGCGACCCGGTGTCCCGTATCACCATCCACCGCCTTGCGATAGGTACTCGGTTTGACTGTACCTCCTTCCCTCTCCCTAGGTCGGGGAGGTACATGTTGGTCCATACCTGCATGTTCAATGTCAGCATGTAGCAAGTCTCATAATCATAGTAATTGCATATCCATTTAAGGTAGAGGGGTTACCTGAAGTAGAGGTGAGAACCCTCCTAGCATCATCTGTCGGTCGGTGGTGCTGAGGGAGTCGAATAGGAAGGCTAGTTCGGCCCTGCCCCATGCGTACTCCCCAACTTCGTCTAGGTACCTCAGTAAAGGAAGGAGCTTACAACTCACTCCGTCCGCCCTCGTCGTGAGGATTAGCTTCCCGAACATCAACATCAGGAAGCGGTGAAGGATGACGTCTCCCTCTAGACCTGGTCCCGCAGCCACTCCCTCTCTGGCTTTGTCTATCAGCCTCCCTAAGTGCTCCTCTGGTAGCTCTCCCATGGCTATAGCCGCTCCTCTCAGTCCCAGGCTCTCCTGGAGGGTCGCTCGTGCCAGCATGGACGAATGGTGTCCCGGCCTTGTCAGCTCCAATCCCAGCAGCTCTCGCACCAACTCCCGATAGTCGACGTACGTCGTCCCCATCACAGGTGCTCTGTGGACTCTCAATCCGGTGATCTGTGCCACGTCCTCTAGCGTGGGGATCATATGACCCCACGGGAACAAGAACGCCCTGCAGACTAAATCCCACTGGTCGTGGAACGCGTAGAGGAGGGCCGTGTCTAGTCTCATCATCTCGATCCCGAGAAGCTGAGCGAACACCATCACAGCCAATCTCTCTCTAGAAATCTGGCAGCGCCATATACACTGCTCGGACCTGTAGCCACGATATCCTCATCCGTCGCTTTCCCTGCATGCATTTAACAGTCAAGGTCAGTCATCCATATAGTTTAATAAGTCATACATTGCATTAAAAAGAAAAAAAATACCCTCAGAACCCTAACGGTCCTCTCTTGACTGTTTTTATGGCCTTAGCGATCTGGATCAGACCGTTTGGCGCCCTAGCGATCGCTGGAACGACCGC
Organism: Amorphophallus konjac; assembly: GCA_022559845.1. Taxonomy (NCBI): domain Eukaryota; kingdom Viridiplantae; phylum Streptophyta; class Magnoliopsida; order Alismatales; family Araceae; genus Amorphophallus; species Amorphophallus konjac. The sequence continues at coordinate 155,768,347 of CM040118.1, read as the reverse complement.
TAGGCACTCGCCGTAGCGGCGGTGTTTTCTTTCGTTTCCCTAGCTCTAGAAAGTGGCCCAGAGGGCCTGTACATGTCTCCAGTGAGTCCCCTAACCCATTCCCTCGCTATTCTCCCCTCATGCATGATCTAGAAAAATTAAAAATTGGGTTTTTATGGGTCTCGACCTACCTCGGACGAGGGGGTTTCGGTCGTCGCCTCGGGCGCTTCCTCGGCCGTGTGCTCGCCATCGTCATCCCCAGCACCTCCCTCGGGCACTGTGGGCGCCGTTGATGGTTCCCCAGCCTCCGCCTGTGGTCTTCCTTCCGTTCGGTTCGCCGGAACTTCGGGCTCATTCTCCCTAGCCATGCGGCGTTGGAACCGCAGTATCGCTCTTTTCTTCGCCATTTTTTGAGTATGGGACTATTGGTTTATTGGCAATGGGACTAGGAGATCGCCGGTTGCCATCGGTCGCCGGTCGCCGGTCGCCGGTGAGGGTTTGGAATGAGAGGGTTTGAGTTTGAATGAGATGGGAGGGGTTCGAACTGGCATTCACGGTTGTGAATTCACCAAGCGCCTTGTGGTCGTGCGATGCACCCTCAGGTAGTCTTTGGCGGTCCTCCCGAGACTATTTTTCTCAGGGTTACACCCGTTGGGGAATGTGAACCGCCTCAAGGGTAGCGGTCATGCGATGGACCGTTAGGCTTCCCCTTGTGGTCTTTACATGACTATTTTTATGCTATTATGATTGAATGATGATATATTTGCTCATGTGTGACCTTTATCTTATTTGACGCATTATGCTTATTTCTTCGGCTTGATTATTGATGGCTAATCTCTATAAATGCAAATTCATAAGCACCATCATGTCACGCCACTTCCCATCATGCAGGTAAGTGAGATAAGTATTTCGATCCTAAGTCCCTTAATGCATTACTATATGTTATCTATGATGTATTATCTCGAGAACCAACTGGTCATTCATGTGTTCTAGGATATGATGTTCCCCTTTAACAAAAATGATGATGATCTAGGTGCACATGTTTAATCATTGGATAGGCCGTTAGGTTGGAAGAGTTGGGGGATGATGGTTCTATCTCGCACGCCGTGGTTGCAGATAGTGTCTTGACCCCGATTTATCCGGTCTAGCAATACTATTCTCGAGTATCTTTCTATTTTACGATTTCTTTGCATTCATTTTGATGATTTCTTTTACTTTAGGCTAGCATGCATCATACGCATCTTTGAGCATTCATGAGCCTTAATCTATCTGAAGTGTCTCAGTACCGGTGGATAATTGTGCGTCCATGATCATTGGATAGGGAGAGTCATTCCCTCTGAGTTGAAAGGTTTCCTTCGGTCTATTTTTCTTGGTTTGGTTAACAGAGGATCCTTGTCTGGAGTTTAGTTGCTCGTCTTTTACTTTTCGATGTTCCCATCGCCTATCAGCTATGCGTTCCAGTGAGGAGGTTGGTCGTGTTTTATTTTCTTAGTTGTTAGTTCCTCCAGACGTACATCATTCGGTTTGGCTGTTCCTTATGATTGGTTCTAAGTTCTTTGAAAGATTCCTATCGCTCGTTGGTTGAGGACGGGTGTCGTTTACCTTAACACCCGCTTTTCAGTCCACTCCGCTTCATTTTTGCTTCATCTTCATATTCCATTTTGCTTTCGCTTCACCTCTGCTCGCTTCCCTGCAAAGAGGACGTTAAGGAGGGGCATCTGTTGACAACCGTTTTATGACCAATGAGTTGTGTCATCTCCCTATCTTATTTTGTGATGTCCCAGGTTATTCATCGGTTATTGGGCCACTTTTGTTGCTTTTTGGGCTTATTTTATGGGTTCTCTCCCCGGTTGGGCCTAGTTCTTTCTATTTCTCGTCATTTGAGCTTATTGGGCCTAGATGAGGGCTAATGAGGATTATTTTACGGATTAACTCAGAGATTTATCTGCCTTTATCTCTTTTGCCACGTCTATTAGCCTAGCGGTCTATCGCGCGACCGTTAATGGATGTTGGCAGTCCTTTGCTAGGCCGCTAGGCAGATAGAGAGTCATGTTGGGTTTCCTTGTTCTTATCTCTTGGTGGTCGGTTGAGCCTAGCGGTCTATCGGTCGACCATTTTTCATGCCTTGCAGTCTATCGCAAGACCGTTAGGGTCTATCGCAAGACCGTTAAGGTAGACAGAGAGTCCTGCTCTGTCTTATCTTCCTCTCATCATCAGTAGTCAAAATAGAGTCCTTAGTTCGGTGTTTTCTCTCTGAATGTTGATCCTCAAAAGCTCTTATTTGTTTCTATGGACTCTTGGGAGTATTATCTTTGAGATTTATCTAAGTTCAGCCCTATTTTTGTGCTATTATCCCTCCAACTCGACCTAAGGTTTTAGGGCTCTATAAATAGAACCCTTGACTTCCTGGCTTGAGGAGGAGATTTCTAGATCTTGCGATGAAGTGTTGTCGCATCCTGGAGCGAGTACCAACCAGGGAGAGCTTGTGTCTGCGTCCTAGGGTCGTCAAGTCTAGGGAGTAGCCGGTTTCTTTTGAGTTTTTGTGTCTTTTATTCTCTTAGTCTTTGTCAGCTTAGCATCATCATAGCATCAATTCTCCTTCTTCTTCCACGTTCTTCTGCACTCACATCACGTTTTTAAACATCCTCCTACTGTTTTCACACCCCACAGGGGTTAAAAAACCACCAACCCCCCAGGTATTCACCTTCCTTTTATGCATATTAGCACTTTTGCTCTATAGATACTTGTGGACACCAAAAAATGTCGATGAGGATCATACGGCATGCACGTCTCGACATTCGAGAGCAAGCCGAAGATGGAAATGCCGAACAAACCTCATGCCTCGCCCGATCAGGACGAGAACTCGCTTGGTGGTCCACTACCTGCTAAGGAAGCCCCCCAGGCAGAAGATACAGCTACAATGCTCTGACCGACCATGCCGAGAGCTGAGTCAGAGAGAAGTCGGGAACTCTGGCACAATCTCGGCATGCACAGAAAGTTACGCAGAATCTGGGACCGAGTCCCGAAGGCTGCGAATGGAAAATTGTGGAGGCCATACATTGCAACCGGAACATTCTGGGAATGCCGACATTCATATAAACGGCCGCGACTCCGAGAAGAATCCGTTTAGTGCTTAAAACGGCACGAAGGAGCCTTAAAACGGCGCGCCTTAAAACGGCGCGCCCCCCTCTTAAAACGGCGCGCCCCTTTCTCTTTGGCTGTCCGGTGCGCTCCTGTCGAGGGGGCCTTCCCCCTTTTGATGCTCTAATACGGCGCGCCCATGCTGATGTCTTAATCCGGCGCGCCACTTTCAAAGAACCCCCATTTTGGCAACTTAATCCGGCGCACTATAGGACCTATCGTGCCCCCATTTTCAAAAGCTTTGCCTTCAAATGCTAAAACTATGCGCAAATTGTGTTTGGGTTTAAACCGGCGCGGTCACCATTCCACCGCGCCGTTTTAACCTCATGCCATCCCATCAAAACTCCGATGCTCTGTTTTTGTTTAAATGCGGTGCGCAGGGGGGCATTTAATGTTTTGAAGCCATGCCTTCACCCCGTTCGACAGCAAAGCGGCAGTGGTGGCAGCAGTGGCAGATCCTCCCGGCAAATCCGCAAATGTCCCATCCTCGGACGAACGCCAGTGTACTCCACGAACCAGCATCATCCAGCACAACAACAACGTTGTTGCGAACAGGGCAGAGGTGGCGGGAGTTTTCTCCCCCACTGTCCATTCTATAAAAAGGCATGCCCCACTGTTGAAGAAGAAGAAGAAGAGTTGGCTGCTCAAACCCCCTCGGCGGTATGCAGTGAAGAGAAGAAGAAAAATAAGAGGAGAAGGCCACCCGAAGAGAAGGAAGCTCCACCCATCCACGCCAGAGAGGTGAAGAAAGAAAGAGAGAGGAGAGTGAGAGTGAGAGGTGAGCTCGAAGGGGGAGGAGCTTGTGCTCCGTTCCCCCTCCCCCATCGATGTATTCCCTCCTTTCTCTCTACTGTACTCTCCCCCTTTCTCCGCTTTAGGGTAGATTTCCAGCTGTATTTCCCTTTGCAAATGAATAAAAAGAGAAGTTCTTTTTGCAACACACGGTGTTCTTCTGCCTCCCTCTCTTTCCCTCTGCCTTCTCCTCATCCAGGCCCTTCGAAGCTTGCTTCTCCATAGTAGGGCCTTCGAAGGAGTTCGTCAGGGGATGAACATTCATCGCCTCTCATGGCACACATTCGTCCCACTTATGAAACCATCACCCGTGAGCTGTGGCAGTTCTTGAAGGCTAGTCCTCGAGCTTCATACACTCACTTATGGGTTATTGGACTGCCGTGAGGTCTACATTTTGAGGTTCACCCCGGAGCAATCCATTTGGTGTTCCTCTATTTTCTCTGGCAAGCGTCAGTCCGGGGGAGGTGCTACCCAAATTTTGCCAGGGGAAGAACACGTAAGAACAGACAGACGAACAACTAAGCCCTCTGAATCAAGCTGAATCTCTGAGTTCCTGCACAAACTCTTCAAACGAAACACTTGAATCTTCATGCTAATTCACCCTAACAAACAACTAAAACACTTAAACTTCCTCTCCACAAACTTAATCTATCAGCTCGATAAACAAACTAATCAACAAATCAACCCACAGGTGAAAGAAACAAGAAACAGAGCATAAAAGAATGAAAGAAACCTCATAGAAGCTATCCCGGCTGTAGACACGCTAAAATTGACATTATTTTGAGTATATTTCATATTGCCATGAGATGCCCCATTTGACCCTCAAATCGGCTTATTTGAGTGGTTTTTCCCACTTTTCTTGAATTTCCTCTATTTTCCCCTATTTTTCCTATTTTTTATATTTTTTTGGATTTTGTTGGCATCTATCTCCATTTTTATGATTTTATGAATTCACGCCTTGATCCAGGGCACGTTTTGTTTCACGACCGGACCTAGGGTGCCTTTTAAAGAAGTGACGACCTCTGGAAAGGGCGTCAATTCCTGGCATTATCTAATTTTTGAAAAAGAATAAATGTTTGAAAAATGTTAATTAACGCCCTTCTTTGGGGCGTGTTTCAATTGACGCCTCTCTTGGAGGCGTGTTTTAGAATTTTCAAATAAGAGAAATATTTATTTCCCAAATTGATCTGGGAGTTGACGCCCTTGGCCAGGTCGTGTTTTGAATTAACGCCCTATGGTAGGTCGTCAATTCTTGAATTGACGCCCTGACCCACGGCGTGTTTCATCTTCTGTCTTCGCAGCCCTTTCCCCAGAGAGTCCTTGCTTCGTTAGACACCTTCCTTGATTGGGGACTGGAGTCTTGCCTCCGTAGGGCTCTTGCCATTCTTATCTTTTCCTATATTTGATCTGTTCTATTTAATAGAGCCGACGGCTCTATTAATTACATGGGATCCCCTTCGATTTTTTTTCTTCTTATTCTTCTGCTTCAGTTTCTCTTCTTCTTCTTCTTTTGTTTTTACAGGTGGTGCTGCGTCCGAATTGGCTGAAGGAGGGAGACTTCCTGTGCATCCAAAGTCCATCCTTTTACGAAGGAACTCTCTCCCCATCGAGGATTCAAGCCAAAGCGCAGGCTTCTTCGTTTATTTTTATTTCTTTTGTTCATTGCATCGTTCATGCATGCATATATCATTATTATGTTGATTTTCCTCTCAACCATCATTGAGATCTTCCCATAAGTGCAACTCATGCACTCTTTCCCCTTAATTTTTATTCATATTTTCATGCATTCATCATATCTCCCCACACCCTCTTTGCATAGGGGTTTAAGGGCAACCACCCTTAAGGTGTGTTCTTGCACATGTTTTCATGCTCATCTATATATATGGATTTGATGCTACACTCACCATGTTTCTAATCCATATCTTTGTTGGTGTTTGTTTTTGTTTGCAAGGGTAATTAATTGAAGAACTCTCTTCATCGGCCAGCCGATTTGAAGAGAAAGGAAAGCACTCACATCCCCGCACCTTTAAAGGTATTTTTCGCGATCCCTCCCTATTTATTATTCTTATACTTTTGAGGCGTTCGCGTCTCTAGCGATCACAAATTCCCCTTAGCATCTCGTGCTATTTCATGCATATTTATTCATATTCTTAATTCTTCCTTAAGTGGATTTAATTAGAATCTATAAATTGGCGATCACGGTGGGACCCTTTGTGTTCTTCTTTTTTATTACCCCTTTCCCCTTTGGCACCCTCGCGTGCCCTTTCCCTTTGGTACCCACGGTACCCCTCCTTTGTGCCCCTCGGGCACCCTCCATTGTGCTTTGCACTCTCCCCAAGTGATCTGTCAGCTTGTTAGATTTTCTTTTTGAAAATTCCACTTATCCGAAATTTTTGATGAGCATGTTATACTCTGCTGCATTTTATTGATTGCCCTGTGACTGTGAGTGTTTGATATTGCTGGCCGTGGGGTCTTTCTGGGAATTAACGCCTCTGTCAGAGGCGCTTTTTAATTTCACGCCCTCACCCACGGCATTTTATGCATGTCTAACGCCTTCTGACAGGACGTCTTCTATCATACCCTGCTTATCTGTGAATTCACGCCCTTCTCCAGGGCGCCTTTTTATATTGTAACGCCTCACAGTAAGGCGTTTTATTCATTCGGCTGTGCGTACCCCTGAGAGTTGACGCCCTCGACCAGAGGCGTCCATTTGATTTGTAGCGCCCCATACCAGGGCGTGTTTTTACCTTGCCTGTGTGGGCCCTCACAGTGATTCACGACAGTGACCCTGTCGTTTCTTTTCTGGCTAGCGCCTCTCTCTAGGGCGTCTTGTTATTTGGTAACGCCTCACATCAAGGCGTTTCTTTCTCTCGGCCGTGCGCACCTCTGAGAGTTAACGCCCTACCCCAGGGCGTGTTTTAGATTTGACGCCCTCTCTGTGAGGCGTCCTTTCCTCAGGTAGCGCCTCACACCAGGGCGCATTTTTATTAGTAGCGACCTTCCACAGGTCGTCTCTCTCCTGTGATTTCACAGAGCCTCCGCTTATTCATGCTTCGTTGATTTATATTATTATTTGGCTCTATTGGTGATTTGCCTATCCCCTTGCACATATTGCATTCATTCATTTGCATTGGTTTGGGAGACCTCTTCTCTCCTCACTAGGATCCACACACCCTCTTGGAATTGGGACGACCCTCCATTGAGCATTCCGTCTCTTTGGACCGGAAATCCCTTTTCCAAGCCTCCATAAGTCCCCGCACCCGTGGATTCCCTCACGGACGCCGGGCAGGTTGTACCCTTTGAAGTCCCGAATTAGTTGGCCTAAACGTGGTGAGAGAGTGTTCCTAGTTGGCATTGGAGTTAAATCATATTGAAACTAGGATCCCACCTTGTGTGAATCACATCAATCTTGTTAAAATTCATTAATTCACCAAGGTTCAAACATAAAAATCAAGGTAACCATTTCAACTTGGGTGTGTTCCTTTGCCAATTGTTTGCACATTAAATTGCTTGCATGGCTTACTTTGATAGACAAAACAACATGTTCAATTCAATTAATGTTCATGAGGGTGATCAACCTGGCACATCTTATTCCCCTCAAATTCAACATGTTCATCATTCTCACCATACTTTCAAGGGACCACGTCCTCATTCTTATGGTCATGCCCGACCCATGGGCAATGTCCATCCTCATGGTCCCCCTACTCAATTTCAAGCCACTACTCCTACGGGACCGCCTCGTCCCAATGATGAGAAGGTCTCCCAAATTTTGCATGCATTAGATCATCTCACCCCTCAACAGATCCAAGCCCTTAAGGTCGCTGTTGAGGGTGCATCTCCTTCATCTTCCCCTTCCAATCCTAATCGGGTGGCCCATCACCCACCTCCCTCTTCTATTCACAATCCTCCACGGGTGGCCCATCACCCACTTCCCTCTTCCACTCATGTTCCTAATCGGGTAGCCCATTACCCATCTCCTTCTATTCACACTCCTCCTCGGGTGGTCCGACACCCGCCTCCTTCTATTCCTCCTCCATCACGGCCCCGAGGCCCATTTACTCCTTGCAATCCAGCCCGTCCGGGTTCTTTTACGGGTCATCCCGTCAACTCCCCTCCACGGCCTTTTTATGCGGCCCCTCCTCCTTCAAGGACCTGCCAGCCCTCGGTTGTTCAAGTCACACCCCTCCAACAATCTCTGCTTGAAAAGATTACTTTGATGGAGGAACAAATAAAGAGGGTCACGGCTCCTCCTACTCCAGTCAATCCTCTCCATGCCACTCTGGACGAGATTACAAAGATGGAGAGAGAATGGAAAGACAGGAGGGATGATTACGGCGTCGGCGGTTCAAGTGAGCAAGAGCCGGCATTCGAAGAATCCGAGGCAGTATACGATGATGATGAAGCTCCGCAGGCACCCCTTCCGAGTTTCCTTAACTTTCCGCTTTCCCCATTTTCATTCGATGAACCCCCTACTCAGGAGGAAACCACTCCTAATTCAACCCCTATTTCCGAAACCTCTTGGTGTTACGACGATGGGTCGATACTCCAATCACCCACGCCGGCACATTTTGAGTCTACTCCCACTCCTAACACCGCTCTCCCTGTTCGGCGTTTTCTCCGCACCAAACCTCCCCCAATTAAACCATCACCCATTAGACCTCCACTGATTACACCTCCATCCACTATGCCATCAATCTTCACAACACCAGCCTCCCCCGAGTCTTCCACTATAAAACCTCTACATATTGAGCCTTTAGCCTTCACCGAGCCTACCATTGAACTGTCCCCAATTCAACCTCCTGTTATCCCATTATCACCGCCTCAACCCACCTTACCTACTCCCCCACTTAACCCTTCACCCTTACCTATGGTTAATCCTGAGCAGGATCCACCACTTTTTGCACTCGAGCTAACCCCGACCGCTTGCAAGCAAAGGGAGAAACTCGATGTGTTTGAACCTCCACTTACGCCAACACTTTCCATTATACCTCCACCACTCACAAAGCCTTCCGCCTCCGCTTCACCTCCTTCTACTACTCGGAATGTGGGTGCTTCTGCAAGTATATGTGCCGAAGATGATCAAGAGCCGGGCAAGACAGATTTGGCCATGGCCGTGATGTTCAAGACCCAAGAATTTATTTGCCGGATGCCAATCCGGATCATTGTGCCAAGCATGATTGAAGAGGCCAAGTCGCCACCACGCCAAGCATTCATGCTGCGTAAGGGCCGGGCAGGGCACCCTTTGTTCCAATTTCCAAATCTTGAACTCCTCGGCAACATGATGCTTCCAAGCCTAACTTTCCAACTCCCTCCCGCTATTACTTTTCACCTTCCAAGGGAGTTGTTATTTACCATTGAAGCTTCATCATGGGCTTATGCTTTGTCCATTAAGCCAGTTGGCTATACTCTTTCACTACCGTGGAGGGGCAGTTATTTTGGCACTAAGGGGCCTTCCACTCCTTTTTCCACTCCATCCATGTTTTTATCCATCACATTCTCTTCATGGACCACTCCAAGGGGAAAGAGGAGGATCTCGCCCTCTCGCCCTTCATATTCCTCATATTCTTTGCATCTCATGCATTTTTCTTTCATCCATTCATTCTATTCATTGCATTACATTTGCATACAATTGCACCTCCTGATTCCCAGATTTCCAAACCCGTATCTTCCCCGCCTTCCGGCACCCCCGGATCCTCCGCATTTCCCATCTTATTCATATTCATCTTCATTACTCGGGCATCGCACCCCTTTCCAACCTTTTCATCTCCCAGATTTCTCTCCCTTCTTCCCAGGGCATCGCGTCCCTCGGCATTTTCTTCCTCCGGAACCTCCGGACTTTCCCCTCGGGCATGACGCCCCTTTCCATCTTCTCCTTCCTGATTTGCTTCCTCCGGAACCTCCGGACTTTCCCTTTGGGCACGACGCCCCTCTCCACCTTTTTTATTTACTTCCTCCGGAACCTCCGGACTTTTCCCTCGGGCACGACGCCCCTTTCCACCTTCTCCTTCCTGATTTCATTCCTCCGGAACCTCCAGACTTATCTCTCGGGCATCGCGCCCCTTTCCATTTTCTCCCTACGGAACCTCCGGACCATCCATCTTTCTTCCAGTTCATCTTTCTGTTCTTCCAAGACATCACCTCCTTCGTTCTCTTCTTCCTTTTTCATCACTCTTTTTCAGATTTCTTCTCAGGACATCGCGTCCCTTCTTTTGTCATCCCTCCGGAGCCTTCAGATTTTTCCTCTCATGATTCTCCTCTGCCTCCGGACCCTCCGGATCCGCCTCTTTCTATCTACCAATTTCTTTTTCTAATTCCTCCTGATTGTGGGTCCGACCCAACTTCTTCCACATCCACTGCCTTGGGCATCTGCCCATTCTCCCATTGCTTTCGAGGCTTTAGTCCTCATTCCTCCTTCTAATTCTCCTCTCCTTCTGTAGACTGTTCCATGTGATCAGGGTCTCCACGCCTTAGTGAGGGAGTTCTAGCCCTCGCCTCTTTTCCTTTTTTCCTTATTCGTCTGAGTCTGGTCTTGGCACCACTCCTTCTTGTTAAGCCACTTTCAATCCTTTGCTTCCAATCCTTTATCTGCCTAAGAGGACTATCCCACGATGATCAACCTCTCGCGACAGTTGCTTTAACAAAGGTTGCAAGGTAACATATTGGCGTAAGTATGCATTTATATGATATCATTACCTCATTACTTCACGCATGATTTTCAAAATGAAGTGCTTCCTAACAAGATTAAGAGTGGTGTTTTAGATCTTTATCTTAGGCTTTTGTTAAATTAAATCATTGTTAAAAAGAGTCTTTAGGCTTACTTATGCAGCACCTTGGTTAATAAAAACCCCGCGCTGGGAATTCAACATTCTCTCCCTGCTTGTTAAGATCAACCCTTAGCTGGGCACCTCACACACTTCACGGCGTCCTTAGCCGGCTCCTTTGGTTAAACACCGTTGCTACCTTGGCCATGCCATGAGAATTCCTGAAAGTCTTTTCTCTTCTTTGCTCGGCCACGTGCAGGGGCAAGAGGTTGACGGATGAGATGACCAACCTTGGTAATCCCCAATACGAGAGGAGTCTCAAATAGGGGCAGTCTTGACCCAAACTAAATATGAATTTCATGATATACATCTCGCCAAAAGGGCTATTATGAAAATCAAGTCAGAATTTCGATAAAAGCAAGATTGTGAATTATGACATGACAAGAGTGGCAAAGTCCCCGCAAGAAAAACCCCGGTCGTATGCATGTCAAGGGTCTAAAAATCAAAGGCATAAAGCCCCGGCGCAACAGACTACCTCTTTGAGGGGGAACACCTTGGAAAGAATTCAAGTCCCGACATCTCCCAGCCTGCATAAAGCTTATCCCAAGTTATTCTTCTCTTCTCCCTCCAAGACCGAACGTTTCTCAAGTATGGCCTTGGTAGGGGTACCGTTGATCAAGGGCAGTCGATTATAGGGCGCCACCCTTCAATGCACGCCCAGCTTTGGGCAGTTTTTAGCAAAAGGGGAAGAAACGAGGACCCCTAGCCAGTGGTTTAAGACACCCTTTGATGCTGCTTTAGCAATGTCTAACCAAAAATCAAACAAAAAATCAGATATTTCTACCAAAAATTCACAAACAAAATTGAAATATTTTTCAAAACCCATAAAAATTTACATATTTTTCCAAAAATTCATAAAAATTTGAATATCTTTTTCAAAATTCATAAAAATTTACATATTTCAAAAAAAACTCCATAAAAATTGCATTGTATTTTCTGATGGTGTTTTGCAGGAACAGCTTTGCAAGGACCAAGAGCACGGGATGAGTCCTATCTCCACTCATTGCTATCAATCTATTGATTCTCCCGATATTCTCATGACATGCCACCCTGGGTATTTTTGGTTATTACCTCCTTATATCATTTTGGTTATATCTCCTGATTATCATTCTGATTATTCATCTCCAGATCGTTCAATCAACTCCTACTAATTTCTTTTGATCAATTCTACTGACGGGCATTATCAGATCTTGATCATTCAACTCCAAATCGTGATTAGCCAAGTTGGCATCCTCATGACAAAATAACAAACAATGATGCTTTGCAATATCATGATTCAACTCATAATGGTTACTATGTTGTGACATGCTTTGATTCATGATATGCTTGCTACGCTTAAATGCCTTATTCATTGCTTGTTATCTTTTATATCTTGGCTGATGAATTTTTGAGCGCATGATAAGAAGCTCTTGGTCCCACCGACTGAGCATCATCATCCAAGCCCCACGGTGCTTGCAGCTCAGTTCTCAGTTCCCATGCTCATTGCACCACCATCTCCTATATGCATTTTACTATATGTTACATATGCTACTAGATTATATCAAGGACCTTGTGGCTTTGGTAAATCTGGAATTTGAGTTCCCCTTCATCAAAAACGATGACGATTCCAGAGGCATCTCAGTCATACGGATAGGCCGTTGAGCCGTCCGAGCCTGGGGACGATGGTTCCTTTTTATGAGTTGGTGCGTGGATAAACGGGCTTCGGCTTAGTATCAGCTCGTGAAATCAGTTTCTTGACCCAGTCTTGGCAGCTTAGCAATATTATCCTTGGTTATCTTATATTTTCATTTGATTTAATTTTTCCTTTTAAACCCAGCATGCATTCATGTAGGAATTTGAAACAATTGTTGAAAAATCACTCTGATGAGCTGACTTTGAGGGTTGAAGTTGATCTTAATCTTTCCAGATATGAGATATTCCATGCCGGATTGAATCTTCAGTTCGTTTTGTTGCTGTTTTGGGTGATTTTCTCGAAAGCTCCTTGTTTGGATTTTTATCATCTTATTTCAATCCTTTCCTTTGATCCACCTTGGCTGCAGCACGTCCACTGGCTGGTAACCGCTCCCCAATGGTGAAACTTACAGGTTTGTGACCTGAGGTACTTCCACCGCGCTGGAAGTTGATCATTTATTTTATCTCCTTCGTGCACCGCGTGCACAACTCCCCTTTTATCCAAACATTGTTGATTTCATTGAATTTCCCGAGATTTGCTTCATCTCGTGCTTTTGATTTGATTCTCATCAAGTGATGTTGATTGCGTGTCTCATCACACCTTGACATCTACTTTTCAGTTTGTTACGCTCCCTTGCAAAGCAGACGCCAAAGCGGGGCAGCTGTAGACACGCTAAAATTGACATTATTTTGAGTATATTTCATATTGCCATGAGATGTCCCATTTGACCCTCAAATCGACTTATTTGAGTGGTTTTTCCCACTTTTCTTAAATTTCCCCTATTTTCCCCTATTTTTCCTATTTTTTCTATTTTTTTGGATTTTTTTGGCATCTATCTCCATTTTTATGATTTTATGAATTCACGCCTTGATCCAGGGCGCGTTTTGTTTCACGACCGGACCTAGGGCGCCTTTTAAAGAAGTGACGACCTCTGGAAAGGGCGTCAATTCCTGGCATTATCCAATTTTCGAAAAAGAATAAATGTTTGAAAAATGTTAATTAACGCCCTTCTTTGGGGCGTGTTTCAATTGACGCCTCTCCTGGAGGCGTGTTTTAGAATTTCCAAATAAGAGAAATATTTATTTCCAAAATTGATCTGGGAGTTGACGCCCTTGGCCAGGTCGTGTTTTGAATTAACACCCTATGGTAGGTCGTCAATTCTTGAATTGACGCCCTGACCCAGGGCGTGTTTCATCTTCTGTCTTCGCAGCCCTTTCCCCAGAGAGTCCTTGCTTCGTTAGACACCTTCCTTGATTAGGGACTGGAGTCTTGCCTCCGTAGGGCTCTTGCCATTCTTATCTTCTCCTATATTTGATCTGTTCTATTTAATAGAGCCGGCGGCTCTGTTAATTAGATGGGATCCCCTTTGATTTTTTTTCTTCTTATTCTTCTGCTTCAGTTTCTCTTCTTCTTCTTCTTTTGTTTTTACAGGTGGTGCTGCGTCCGAATTGGCTGAAGGAGGGAGACTTCCTGTGCATCCAAAGTCCATCCTTTTACGAAGGAACTCTCTCCCCATCGAGGATTCCAGCCAAAGCACAGGCTTCTTCTTTTATTTTTATTTCTTTTGTTCATTGCATCGTTCATGCATGCATATATCATTATTATGTTGATTTTCCTCTCAACCATCATTGAGATCTTCCCATAAGTGCAACTCATGCACTCTTTCCCCTTAATTTTTATTCATATTTTCATGCATTCATCATATCTCCCCACACCCTCTTTGCATAGGGATTTAAGGGCAACCACCCTTAAGGTGTGTTCTTGCACATGTTTTCATGCTCATCTATATATATGGATTTGATGCTACACTCACCATGTTTCTAATCCATATCTTTGTTGGTGTTTGTTTTTGTTTGCAAGGGTAATTAATTGAAGAACTCTCTTCATCGGCCAGCCGATTTGAAGAGAAAGGAAAGCACTCACATCCCCGCACCTTTAAAGGTATTTTTCGCGATCCCTCCCTATTTATTATTCTTATACTTTTGAGGCGTTCGCGTCTCTGGCGATCACAAATTCCCCTTAGCACCTCTTTGCTTCCCTTAAACCGGCGTGCCTGAAAGGGAGAAAATGATTAATCAAATGAGAGAAGAGACTTAAAGCTAATGAATAAAACTAATAAGGGGATCCGCGTGCGAGGGCGCACGTTGGTGAGTTCGGGCCTCGCACTTAACAATTCACACCCCCGGGCTGGGTGCAAAGAGAAAATCGATGATGCCTTGTGGTATCGAATGTGGACCTCGGAACCTCCGACATGGTCGTGATCCGAACATATCTCGGGCCAATAGTTCGTTAACTCGACCCGAGTCTCCCGAGATCTAATCCCGCAACCTCACATTAAACTTGTCGTGTCTACGGCAGACATTTGCACGGTTTTATCATCGTCTTCGATGCTTCAAACGTGGACTCGCGTCCAAACAATGAATGGTCCGACCGTGACCGACACGCACGTATACCTAGGAACCTTCGTTTCCCAAGACTGTGTGTGAAGAGAAAAGTAATGACGCCTCGTGGCATCAGACGTGGTCCTCGGAAACCCCGATATGGCCATAGTCCGCAACCACCTCGGGCCCATAGATCATCAGCTTGACCCATGTTCATCGGGATCCGATCCCGCACCCACATTAAACTTGCCGCACCTACGGCAGACGTCCGTACGATTTTATCGTTGTCCTTGACGCTATTAATACGGACTTCCGTCCGAATAATGAATGATCCGTTAGTGACCGACATATATATACCGGGATCTAATCCCGCGCTCGCATTAAACTTGCCATACTCACGGCAGACATTTGCACGGATTTGCTCCCGTCACCGTCTTATTTTCTACACGAACCTTCGTCCGAACACAAAATGGTCCATGAGTGACCGAAAAAACTCGAATGGAATGAGGCGGCTCTCGTCCTCCCCGAACCCTACGGATAGGGACATCAATAAGACCGTCGTGAGTCATGCTCGGACCTCGGGTTCGCCCCAACCATGGTCATCGCCTGACCTACATCCTAGGCCTATAGCCGGCTATCTCTATACACATCTTTGTTTTGGAATATAGTCCCGGGACACTTTCCCGCTGCCCTTCGGCACCGAAAACATTAATGATGCCCACGCAAGCCTCGTTTGGACAGCGGGAGGCGCCCCCGGAATGGTCCTGACTCGATCTTGCACCGGGCCAATAAACTCACCGATTTCTGACTGCTCTAACCGGGATTTAACCGAATGCTTCCAATTCCTGTGAACAATAAAGTTGTCGTACCCGGCATACATATGCTCCGGTTTTCCTATGATGATTACTCGTTTCTCAAACCGGACACTCGTCCGAACATCAAATGGTCAACAAATGACCGACATAATCTCGAATGCTTTGTTCTCACCCTCGCACGGGGATTTCAATGCTTCCTAATAGACTTTTCACGTAACTAATTTTCTGGCCATGAGGCCCCTTTTCCCGACGATTAATCAAGGGTGTTCCCCTCTCCGAGGAGATATAAATGACGCCGTGACCTTTATGGCTCGGCGGGTTCTAGTCCCGACACGAACTACACAATCGTCTGATTAGTCAGATCGAGCGCACAATAAATCGTCACTTTGTGACTGGCACACCCATGCACTTAATAAACCCAATAAATAAATAAACGAATAAACGGAAGATTTGTTAAATGAAAAGTGCGTCCACAATACTACACTTCCTTAAGGCTAATTGGGTTGTTTTTTCTTCTGTCTACACTCTTTTGCAGGTCTACAGTGCTCACTACACGAGGCACAACTCTTCTTGCCTGCCAGGAGGGGTGGATATTTGAGTTCCACATTACACTTTTCTGGGTGCGCTTAGAGGCCGTCGCCAGACCGTTTGCCTTCCCTTGAGGTCTATCAATCGACCGTTTTTCTTCGCCTTGCAGTCGCTTCAAGACAGTTTTCGCGTCTGCACCTGGGTTTTCTCTCCCACAGGCAAGTGTGCTTCACTTGGCTTCTTTCCAAGGTATGTGGTGTAGTTTTGCTGCATTACTTGCTTTGGTTGCCATCACGTCTTCTTCTTTTGGTATTTGTCATCATATTCTTCCATCTCATTTTATTTCATTTATTCTTTTGGTTGCTCCACACCCACGGTGATTGTTTGCTATATTCCTTTCTTTGCTTCACGCCCACGGCGTGTGTTTAGTTCCTTCTATTAGTTTTCTTTACACTGTTGAGATGACATGCCCACATGCTTTATACTTGATGTTATTGCTTGCTTGAGTTAGTACATATCACACCATCACACCTCCATCTCACACACCTCATCACATCCATCACATCAAAATATCAACACCGGCGTACATTTGCCCCGGTATTATAAGTATACTTGGGATGTTCCCGATCTGAACTCTCGTCCGATCATGAAATGGTGAGCATGCGACAGATATGATTTTTAATACCATCCTGCACCTTGATATAGGGGATTTTCATAATTTCAACACAACCTTCATTCGTTAGTGAAAATTGATCTTTAGGCCATTTGGCCCCTTATCTTGGTGATTAATCAGAGGTTTTCCCCTCTCCGATGGAATGTAATTAATGCCATGACCTTTATGACACGGCGGGTCTTCAGTCCTGACTCGATACCAACAATCGTCTAGTTAGTCAGACGGAGCGCACCATAGGCTTCAGACCACTCTAGTCTAGAAGCCTGAACCCATTGTCACTATGTGACTGGCACACCCTCGCACTTGATAAAAATGATAAACCGATAAACTGATCTACCGGTGAAAGATAAAATGACACCATGAGTTTAAAAGAGTGCATCCAACAAGTTGGCACGCCTGGTGGGACAAAGATCTCCTCTCGTCTATTCGCTAGGATTAGGGGCCCGACGGCCTTTCCCAAGATTTTAACTTCCGTAATTTGAAATTACAGGATGGATTAATTTCTGAAGAAACCAATGGCCGTCACCTTCGGTCCCTTGGTGGTTCCAAGCCATGCGGAGCATGGCTATTTGGCTATGCAGATACGCTTCGGTGACTTTCCCCCAATTGTTGGTTTCCCCAACTTCCTTGAGGTCATGGTCGTGAACCTCTTGGAGATCCAGGAGGATGAGCCCGTCGCCCCCGTGGAGGCGACACTCGAAGAGATGAAGGTGGTGGGCTACTTCGTCCACCACATTGATGCAAAGAAGAAGCGTACTCCAGCTGCCAGGAGGGCGGCTAAGAAGACTATCGGTACACTACAAGGCCGGCTATCCACCTCGGGCAAATCAGTTATGATCGGAGGAGTTCGGGTATTTCTGAATGGCCGCCAGGCCACCATTCCGCCCGACAGGGTGAACCCAATAGTCCCGGTGCACAATCAGTTCCACATGCTGGCCCAAGGAAAAGTGGACCACCCCAGGTCCAAACAGAAGCAAGGGTCGGCCCCGAAGCTAACAAAGTTCAAACAAGTATGGGTGCCCAAGCAGCGGGCCCCAGCCCCAATTCAACACAAGCCCTCCAGGACTAACATGCTCAAGAAAGAAGAAAAATAAGAGAAAGAAGAGAAGACCGAGGCGCTAGTCTGGGCGTCTCGAAGACCAGCCTTCCATGCCCATGGCCGGCAGGCGAATATTTATTCAAATGAAGAAAGATACGGTGAGAGCTCCGAGCGAAAGTGCCTTGCCTACAAACCACCGACACATGTTAGAGTGCCATCTTGATGAGGGCATCTCACAGTGCTCTCTTTGGCTCGGATCGTCTGCATCACTTTGAGGAGGACCGGCTATGATGATCGCATGTTATCTTCATTTCTTTGAAGTCTTATTTATGTATTTTCTTTATTGAGTCATGTAGTCATGAGTCCAATTTCCCTTGTTTTGTATTAATTGGGCTTTTGTATCCTAGTTTGGGCCCAAGTTGGTTGTTTAGGATAGCTTTGGTCTTTTACGTAAATGTCAAGGGCATGTCGGTCATGTAAAGAGTTGGGTGCCTATAAATATGACCCAACCCCCTCCCATTTGTAACACTTGATGCTTGAGAAATTGAAATCCACTTTGAGTGAATCCTCCCTCCCCTCTAGGAGTGTGACTCTCCTTCCATCTCTCTCTCTCTCCCTCTCTACTCACCTCTCCCAAGACAAATTCTAATTCGTATCTCCCTCTATTTTCACTTCCCAAGGCAACTTTCCCTCTTCCCAAGACATCCCTCACCCTTCCCTAGGCCCATCTTTACTCCCCATCACCTCTCTCAAGACTAATTTAAATTCGTATCTCTCCCCACTCCCACTTCCCAAGACACCTTTCCCTCTTCCCAAGGCATCCCCCACCCTTCCATAGGCCCTTCTTTACCCACCATCACCTCTCCCAAGACTAATTCGAATTCGCATCTCCCTCCATTCCCACTTCCCAAGACACCCCTCCCTCTTCCCAAGACATCCCCCACTTTTCCCTTGGCCCTTCATTAACTCCCCATTCCATCCCCAATTCAAATTTTAAATTTCAAACCCACCCTTCCCTAGACACGCATTAACTCCCTTTCCCATCCCCAATTCAAATTTAAATTTCATCTCTCCCCTTCCTTGCCAAAACCCCTCCTCCTCCATTGTATCCCCTCTCTCCTGTGCACACCCTGTCCCTCCCCTATCTTCTGCAACCCCAGTCCAGCTTCCCCCCCCCCATCTCTGCCCCGCCGCCCCAAGAGACCTCCATCAACGCCCTTCCCTCTTCCCCAGCCATCAACCTCCACTCCCTTGCCTTCCCTCACCCATTTCCTCCCCTTCCATAGCCCCCACCATAGGCAGTCTTGGTTCGGGTCGTAGGCAGCAGAAGTCTAGCAGTTGCAGAGAGTGCCATGATGTCATTGGGAGGCTTCAGGAGGCATACAATATACCGGTGGAATCATCGTCCTGTCAGCTTCGCAACGAGGGCAGTCCCGCCGTCATCCGATCTTAGAGCTGTCTGGAGGAGCAAATCTCGGCGACCTGCGTAGTTCTCCCCAGACAGACAACCAGAAGAAGCTTGCAGAGGCTCCCACGACCTGAGTTCTGAGATTCTTGGGGCACCACTTGGCGGAGGGCTTCTCCTTCAAGTCCTCTAACATCTCCAAGAAGCAGAGCCATTTTTGGACTTTGGAGTCAAGTGTTCCAGATTTTCTTCCCAAGGCGTGCAAGGTCAGTATCCCTGAGCCTGAACGGACACCCCACCACTGTTCCAGTCTTCGCGGTCAGCTCCGACCTCTTCCGACATCCCCGTTGGTCCCGAATCGAAGAGGACTCCACCACCATCGCAACGGCTCTGGCCTCGCCTTCATCGGAGCATAGGAGTGTTCGTGGCATCCTCATCTTCCAGCAGTAGTAGTCAGGGAGCAACCAGAACCAGAGCAGATCAGCCTTGTTCCAGACCCTGCCCCAGCCAGCGGTGCCATCAAAAAATTCTCCAAAAAATTCAAGCATCCTCCTGGGTCAACTAAGAATGTTTCAGCACCGGTTTCGGCCTCTTCTGAGCTCAACAGAGCCCGTGGCGGCGCCGTCATCGACTGATTGTTAGGCTGTTCCTGAGGCTGGCAGAACCGGCAGAGCTCGGCCATTCTGTTTCCAACTTAGCTCCCCCACCCCACCTAGCCGGCTTACAGCCCCTCCCTGCATGGAGGTATTGTTTGGTTGTAATTCACTTAACCCCCACCCCGAGACCCCCCCTCCTGCGTGAGGTGTAGTGCTGTAACCATCTTGATTTCAGGTCAAGCATCACCGACGCAGCGTGCTGGCACGTGCCCATGCTTCCCGGCTCGCCCACATCTCTAGTCGGGATCGGTGTATTCACACCGGTCAGGTGAGCGTCTGGTATCCCTTGGCTGGTTGCATGCTTTGATAGCTTAGTATTGTCTTTCAATGTCTGTCGGACAGTGAGAACAGAGCCCGGACTCGCACACCACCTTAAGTGTGCCCACCGCAGACCGTGAGTGAGTGCCACCCAAACCTATGCCCCGAGGTGCCGGCCGCCCACGAAGTTGGGAATCCCAGACCCTTAGGGGTCAGCCTAAGCCCACTATGTCTTCTAGAATGTTTGGGTCCCACGTCGGACCCTGGCCATCATTCCCATGTCACCATTGGGAGATTGTGTGCGCCGTGCGAGTGAGCTGCTAGCGTGAGTTCGTGTTACTCCTTGTATGCTTGTGGGTCTAGGTCCCAGGTTCAATAAGTCATCCTTCATCATCTTTGGGCTGTGCCACATCAAGTGGTATCAGAGCGGTTATAGGCTTGTTCTCACAAGGCTAGTCTTGGGGCGTCTTCACACTAGGTCGCTCTTAGGTGCACACGCACACCCGTGCATAGCCCACCCAACATTGCATGTCCACCCATAGCGTAGCCCCTTATCAATCCATTCCATCCTCCTCCGATTCCCCAATGAATCCCAATCTCCAAGGGAACCCTGCCCCCAACGAGCATGAGCTCCCCGATCACATTAGGTTCCTTGTGGAGGGTATGACCAATATCTTAGGGCGACTTGATGACATAACAGCTCGACTTGAGAAACTTGAGGAAAATAGGCCCGCCCCAAGGGTGGATGATAGAAGGGCACCTCCTCCGTGTGAGGGACCAGCCATAGGAGAGCTCAACCGTGACCACCCACCCGAGCCAGAATGGGACCCACCCCCAAGGAGAGATGATAGACCCCCCCGGGATAATCCAGATGATCACCTTGTAAGGCTTGTGAAAGTTGATGCCCCCACCTTTGATGGGTCGCATCACCCAAGCATCTATTTAGATTGTGAGGTAGCTATGGACCAATACTTCGATTGGTATCCCTTGACCGAGGATAGGAAAGTCAGACTTGCCAAAATGCAACTTACCAAGTTAGCCAAGACCCATTGGTTGAACGTTGAGGGATTGAGGATAGTTAGGAGGGAACCTCCCATCACCACATGGGGTGCCATGAAAGAACAACTCAAACTCAAATATGTCCCCCCCTCCTACCATCAAAACCTCCTAGATGAGTGGCAAGCCCTAACCCAAGAAGGGAAGACCGTGATGGAGTACATTGAAAAGTTTGATTACTACCTTCTTAAGTGTGGAGTCCAAGAGGATCACGCGGTCACACTGTCCCGCTTTAGGAATGGGCTTCAATTCCACATAAAGAAGGAGCTCTTCATGCGTCAAGTGACCACCATAGAGCAAGCCTACCAAATAGCCCATGATGCTGAGAAATTCTCTCATTATATCCGAATGGTTCCCCCTCGGGGGATGGACCCCAAATCCTTGGCACCTCGGACCAACACCCCACCTCCTCAACGAGGTCTCCTTCCCACCCCCATGGGAGATCCTCCTACTCGGGCAGCCCCTCCTAGTGGCACCCTTCCCCCTCGCCCCACAAGTGGTCCACCCAACCCCACTCCCAATAGACCCAATCCGGGGCCCACCCCCGTCACAATAGGGCCACCCCCAACCACCAAAGCGGGCAACAATGCTTTATGTGCCTTGGGTTTGGACACTTCACCAATCAATGCCTCGCCAAGGGAGCATCTAGCTTTCTCATTGAGGAGGCTAATCTCCTACCCCAAGCTGGGATTGAAGAAGAGGTTGAGGTTTTTGAGGCCTCTCCCGATTGGGAGGAGGAGTATGAAACCCACTACAATGAGACCAATCAAGAACAACCCCCTCCATCCACCAACCCTCACCTTGGAGTGGTTAGGTGCACCCTCACTCAAGCCCAGGAACATGATTGGAGAAGAAACACCATCTTCCATACCTACATCCGGATTGGGGGCCATGCTAGGAAAGTCATCTTGAATAATGGGAGTAGTGTGAATGTGGTGTCCCCTAACACCGTCAAACTTCTAGGTCTTACCATTTCCCCACACCCAAAACCTTATCGGGTAGCTTGGATCGATGCCACATCCGTACCTATCAGCACTCGTTGCCTTGTCCACATCACTTTTCAATCCTACCAGTGCCAATTTTGGTATGACATTCTGCTAATGGAAGTAGGGAGCATCCTTCTAGGGTGGCCTTGGATCTATGATGTAGATGCCACCTTCCTTGGAAGGACGAACACTTGCATTTTCACCCATGAGGGGAAAAGGATCCAACTCAACCCTTCACCACCCCGCTCCCTCCCCAAGAAGACACCCCCTTCCTTGGAGGGATCCCCTACCCCTCCCTCTATTCCAAGCACCACCCCATCAAGTCCTAGCCCTAGTTTGACCATTGGAATGACTAGGAGCATTCACCTCATCATTAGGCAAGAACTTGAGGAAGAAGTCAACCAAGGAGGACAAGTGTGTGCCATTGTCATTTGTCTTGGGGACTCCACCCCAACTGACCCACACCCAATAGAAATTCAATAACTCCTTGAGGACTTCCATGATGTGTTCCCCGATGAGCTCCCGGATAAGCTACCACCCATGTGTGATGTGCAACATGCCATCGACTTTGTGCCCGGAGCTACCTTACCCAACCTTCCCCTCTACCGCCTTAACCCTACCGAGAATGCTGAACTTAGGAGGTAAATTGAGGAGCTCATCAAGAAGGGCTTCCTCCGCATTAGCAAAAGCCCATGTGCCATCCCGACTCTTCTCACACCCAAAAGGGCGGAACTTGGCGCATGTGTGTAGATAGCCGGGCCATCAACAAGATAACGGTCAAGTATAGGTTTTCCATCCCTCAGCTAGATGACATGCTAGACATGCTTGCCGGAGCCACCATCTTCTCCAAGATCGACCTCAAGAGTGGCTATCACCAAGTTCGTATTAGGCCCGGGGATGAGTGGAAGACCACCTTTAAAACCAAGGATGGTCTCTATGAATGGCTTGTCATGCCCTTTGGCCTTTCCAATGCACCAAGTACCTTCATGTGCCTCATGACCGAGGTCCTCCAACCCTTCATTGCCATCTTCCTTGTCATCTACTTCGACGACATTCTCATATATAGCCAGTCCAAGGAAGCCCACCTCGATCACCTCAAGCAAGTGTGCACCGTTCTTAGGAAGGAGAGCCTCTTTGCCAACCCCGGGAAGTGTCACTTCTTGATCAACCAACTAGCCTTCCTAGGATTTATTGTCTCATCCCAAGGGGTGTCCATGGACCCCGAGAAGATCCAAGCCATTCTTGAGTGGCCCGAACCCAAGACCCTCCATGAGACATGAAGCTTTCACGGGCTAGCCACCTTCTATAGGAGATTCATTCGTGGGTTTAGCACTATCATAGCTCCTATCACGGATTGCCTCAAGAAGGGCACATTTGTTTAGACTAGGGCAGCCTCCAAAGCATTCCTAGAGCTCCAGGAAAAGATGACCCAAGCCCCGGTCCTTTGCCTATCCGACTTCTCTAAAGTCTTTGAGGTCACTTGTGATGCATCCAGGATAGGGATTGGAGGAATTCTTAGCCAAGAGGGTCACCCAATAGCCTATTTTAGTGAGAAACTTTGTGAGGCTAGGACTAGGTACTCCACATATGACAAAGAGCTTTATGCCGTGGTTCAATCCCTTCGGCATTGGAAGCACTATCTCCTACCCAAGGAGTTTGTGATCTTCTCGGACCACGAGGCTTTAAAGTACCTCAACACCCAACAAAAGCTCAATATCTGTCATGCCCAATGGGTAGAATACATTCAGGCCTATACCTTTGTCCTCAAGTACAAGATGGGTAGTGAGAATCACGCCGCCGATGCGCTGAGTAGGCGGGTAGCCTTACTTTCCACTATCCAGGTGGAAGTCACGGGG
This sequence comes from Amorphophallus konjac, assembly GCA_022559845.1. Taxonomy (NCBI): domain Eukaryota; kingdom Viridiplantae; phylum Streptophyta; class Magnoliopsida; order Alismatales; family Araceae; genus Amorphophallus; species Amorphophallus konjac. The sequence goes on along the minus strand of CM040118.1, from coordinate 155,744,289 downwards.
TTTGAGAGAATCAAAGGGGAATGATGTGACACAACCTTGGACCTAATGCAAGCAAGCACAATCGCATTCAAATGGGCTGAATTGGGCCACCACTCTATCGACGCTCACCCAAGCCCGGGACGACTTGGCAATGCCAAGTGGAGGAAGTGGGGTTGGACCCTTGCTGGTAGAGGGCCAGCAAGACCAATGTTTGATTCCCAAAGGGTGGGGATGCCCAAATCAAGGGGGCCGACAAAGTGCCAAAGGCACCGGTTGCAATATTCCCACGGTGATCACTCAAGTTTATGGGGCTTGAGGATCGGGCTCTCACTCGCATAACCAGCGGAATTAGAACTAATATTGAAAGACAAGCACTAAGTGGAGTGAAGGTTTGAGCACTTACTCGACCGGTTTGAAGAAACCGGTCCCGGTCGGAGACGAGGGCGAGCGGGGAGGCGAGTGGATCCCCACACGCCGCGGCGGTGTCGCTTGACCTGCCCAAACAAATTACACCACTACACCTCTCGCAGGAGGGGGACCTTGGGGTGGGGGTTAATGAAATTACAAACCAAAACTCCCTCCACACAGGGAGGGGCCTTCAGCCGGCCAAGCGGGGAGGCGAAAATGAGAAAGGAACACCGAAGTTGGTGGATGCCGATTCTGCTCACGTTCTGTGGGTGCTGACAGCTGACTGAAGATATGACTGCTGTGGTTGCTCACGAATTTTTTTGGGGACGAAACCACCTGGAGAAGCTTCGTAGGAGGCCAGGGAAGTCGTCCAATTTTTGTTGATTTCTTCTGACACCGTCGCTGAGCAGGATGGAGGTCCAAACAGAGAGGCAGACTCACGGACTGGCAGCTTCTGGTTTCTAGTAGTAGGTTGCAGAAGGTACCCCGACTGCTCCCGAACTCGGAATCACGCACCGTCAGAGTCGTTGGAACCGTGGATGAGTCCTCTTCACAGAAAAACTGACGGAGAATCTAAAAGGTGTCGGAGAAGACCTGGAGGCTCTGAACAAGGATGACTGGTCGGTGTAGACTGTGGGGAAGCAGATCCATGCAGCAGAGGGAAAAAATTGACAACTTCTGCTACGGGATGCTGAATGGAGTTCCGTTTCTTGATTCTGAAAGTAGACAGGCCGATGAAGAACTTTGAAGAAGCACTTGAGGACTGATTCCTTAAGGGTTCGTCGTGGCAGAGCTTCTAATCTGGCTTAGGTCCTCAGCCGAGGCAGAACTGTGCAGTTGTGGGAGAATGGATCTCCTGGACGGTTCAGAGATCGGAAGAAGATGAAACCACTTCTGTTGCGAAGGAGACTGGTAGACGCTTCCGAAGATGGCTCTTGAATCTTCAAACTCGTCCGGAGGAAGTCGTGATGGCCGCTGCAAGTTACTGCTCTTCTGTAGATCTTCGGTTGAGAGCTGTAGGTTGAAGATGATGGGGGGGAATGGGGTATATGGGAGGGGAAATGGGGGTGGATGAGTGTGGGGAAAGCCCGGGCTGTGAGGGGGTCTAGGAGGGGGTGTTCTAAGGTGGGGGAAGGGAAGAATGGGGTCTGGAAGGGGGTCTAACAGGTGGTGGGAGGAGGAGCTACGAATTTGGGAAGGTGGGTGAGAGGAGAAGTTGAGGGGGGGCACAAGTGAGTGGAGGGAAGGGTGGATTTCAAATTCAAATATGCTTTGGAAGTTGTGGGGTTGTGTGGGTAAGGGGTTGATTGTGTTGGAATGGGGAAAGTGGTGTTGGAATGTGGAAGATAGTGTTGGAATGGTGAAGGATCTCCTTGGGACTAGGGGGGTGGAGTAATGGAGGCCATGGGGAAGTGGAGGGCTTTAATGATGGTAGGTGGGGGTTGAGGTGGTTGGGAAGGGAGGAGAGAGAAGAAAATTCAAAATTGGGTGTTGAGGAGAGAGAAAGTGGAGTGAAAAAGAGGGATTAAGAGAGGGAAGGGTAGGGAATCTCTCCCCTAGGGTTTCTCACCCAAAAAATGTTGGAATCACTCCACTAAACTAAGCTTTGGACTCTCAAATGGCATTTTTCATTGATTGATTCATTAAGTTGAAATGGGGGGAATGGGGTCCTATATATAGGCAACCCACATTTTACAATAAGTCCCTGACAAAAGACTCAATGATAAATAACCGAGGGGGTAGGGGGTGCACTTGGGCCAAACCTAATGAATTGGGCCCAATAACTAACTAAACAACATAATAACTCTCAAACTTAGGGAAATAAACACAAGACCTAGGAACATGACTCAAATAAAAGGGAAAATACATCAAATGACTCAAATAAAAATTACATAGGACTCGAAATTAAATAATTAGACCATGCCGGATGTAACCGGGGCGAGGAGACGAGCTGTGAACGTGGGCATGGGAGGTGATGTCCCCATCAGGGAATATCTAAATTGCCTCGACTTTGGGACTCACTATAGCACCCTCTCCACTCAACCCCACAGGGAACATGGGGGATTCATACTCCAAGAGGGGTATCTTTTTAAGGGAGCTAGGCTATGCATACCCCAGACTTCACTTCTGGACTTCTTAGTTTGGGAGTTACACAGTAGTGGCCTAGCTGGTCACTTTGGGGTCCAAAAGACCATAGAGCTAGTTGAGAGACAATTCCATTGGCCCAGTCTCAAGAAGGATGTGGCCAACAATATGGGACAATGTCACATTTGTGCCTCGGCCAAGCAAGTGAGGCAAAACACTGGGTTTTATACACCCCTTCCCATCCCAGACCGACCTTGGGAGGACTTGAGCATGTACTTTATCCTTGGCCTACCTAGAACCTTGCGCAAACATGATTCCATCTTTGTATTTATTGATAGGTTCTCTAAGATGGCCCACTTTATCCCATGATCCAAGACTTTGGATGCTTCTAATGTCGCCCGTTTATTCTTTGATGAGGTAGCCTGACTCCATGGATTACCTAAGACCATTGTGTCCAGCCGGGATGTGAAATTCACCAATTACTTTTGGAAAACTCTCTGACATCTGATGGGAACCCTCCTCAAATTCTCCACTGCTTATCACCCTCAAACCGATGGCCAAACTGAGGTCGTCAACCGAAGCCTTGTAAACTTACCAGGTTGCCTAGTCGGGGACCAGCCCGAGAATTGGGATCTCCTCTAACCTCAGGCTGAGTTTGCCTACAATGATTCGGTCAATAGGTCCATAGGTAAGAGCACATTTTAGGTCGTGCATGGTTATAGGCCTAAAAAGCCTTCAGATCTTATTCCCCTTCCCCCACATGCTAGAGTGTCAGTCTCAGCTGAGTCCTTGGCACAACATATCAAAGTGTCACGCCCCGAGCCTTTATGACAGCGGAAGACTCGCTCAAGAAACGTGAACAGATGGTATGGTAAGCCTCTTGCAAGCAAGAATGATCAGAGCGCAAGACAATCACACACATAAATGCAATTGCACAATATTTTAATCAAAACTCCAACTTATTCCATTGATAATCAATATTCAAATACAATAACTTTCAACTTCTTTCAATCTATCAGACTCAATAAATAAGAAAATTACATAGACTCAATCTAAACAATGTAGACTCCCTACGTCTTCACTCTCAACTTGATATGCCTTTCATTCGCTCTCGGACCCGCTACTTGTATAACCTGAATCCGAATTCGAATCATTTTCATTTCCTAAAAAAGAATGGTAATAAGTAATGAGCACACTTGTCCAGTAGGTATCTTCGCATTAACATGAAGGCATGATTAAAGTAATTAATATTTTTGCTCTAGAGAAATAAGGTAAAATCATGCGAATGAGATCAATCATGCGATTAAACCAAAATAACAAAGATGATCGTTAAGATGCAATGAGAGCAAGTATGAATTATCAAGGATGTAACAAGAACATGTTATGACCTTTCATGAACAAGAATGTAACGAGAATGTACTAGCAAGTCACATAATCATCACTCCAGTATCTTTTACTTATGAGCAAGTACTTCATGAATTTTTGTGGAATATTAAGCAAGAAAGTCATGTACAAGTATCAATCATGCTGTATCATGGATTTTCACTTATTTATACAGAAAGTACTCCTAGCGTAATGCGATGCCAGTAGCATCATACTCCATGGTTTATAATAGTATGTTTCCGACAATCAGCCGAGGGGACTAGCATAGAGCCCTTGAACACAATCAGTGCTCGATCGCATCTTCAAGTATAAATCAAGCTATTTCCACGCATGTAACAATAAAATATGGCCAAGAATGTAATAAGTTCACGATAACACTATTCAATGAATGAATGCTTCAATTTTAAGAATGCGAGAGTCAAGAATGACTTAAACAAGGTTATGCTTATGGAAATAAATCGACAGCATAACGATCCATTTCTTAACTTTCATTCATTATATTAAGTTTCTTGATCAATATGATAAGTCCTAGACCATTATTAAGCCATCCAGAACCTTGGAAAATCAACCCTTGGGTCAAACCTTGGGTTAACATACTTAAGCTTTGTGACGGTCTTGTACTGGGCCGTTACATAACGTGACGCGCCAGTGTTGGGCCGTTACATTAGTCTTAATCTAGAAACAGTAAAATAGACTCAGTGAAATGTGACGGTCGTATATTGGGCCGTTAGATGCTCTTGACGGCCCAGTATAGATCCGTTACATTGCCAGAGCTAGAAACATCGATAGTGTAATCTACTAAATGGGCTTTAATGGTACAACCAACTCGGCGTCATAGTGGGAATCCCAAGCTCGTAGGGAATTACGGAGGCCTTGAAACAAGATTTCCTTGTCAATTAGAAGGAATATCCAATAGAGAGGTCCTTATGTCCAAGAATAATATTCCTATAGTGCAAAGTGTGAACTAATGGACAACATATCGGAATATGCGCCATGTACTTAAAGAAAATGACTCTATAGATAGAGAAAGAATGTGTAACGATGTGAAACCATGATAAAACTCAGTCAATACATATTTGGAAAATCATGATTTAGATACAAAACTATAGAATTTTGGCACATGAAATTAACATAACTTACGATAACTAAATTATGTAATTTCTACCATGAATCAGTAAATAATCTTAAAGACATGAAATCAGGTCAAAACCTAGATAACTAGGCTTATTTATAAGTTAAATTAACTAGTTTCTCATTCTGTCTACAGTTATCCTGACGGTCGAGAATGGGTGCGTCACAGTGACTGTGATGGTTTATCGTGAGGCTGTTACAGTAATGTAACGCTCCATCTATGGTGCGTCAGAGACAACAGAGAACTTCAAACACCACAGATGGTGTGACGGTTTATCGTAAGGCCGTTATATCATTGTGACGGGCTTATCTTGATGCGTCAGATCGTCTGCTAGCAGAAAAGATATAAAAATCTAAGCTCTCAACTTACATCATGTCTGGAAATCATATATAAATTTTCACATGATAGAATGAAGGCTAAGCTACTAGTATGCATAGACTTTCAGTGACTTTGACAAGAGAGTTCCTTTTCAACTTAGTTAGGGTTAAGGGTATTCATATATGTATGACCTACTAAAACATGAAATTCATGATCTATGATATATGAAATCAATCAAAACCAGAGGGCTTTTATCCCTAACAAGATGTTTTTGCCAATCATGAGATAACCTAACTCTTACCTAGGCTTCAAGCTTCTAATTTGAGTCTGAAAATCGAGCCCTAGCTCTCCTTTTCCAGCGATTTTCCAGTAACTTCCTGTTGCTCTATCTCTCCAACCTCTTGTCCTAAAGATGTGAAATTTTGAGGGTACGAAGATAAAACTAAGGTGATCAAAAAGTTCTAAAGGATTGAGCTCTAATTACCTCATTTAGACGTCCTAATCTCTTGATCTTCAGTGGTCTTGCGTTCAATTTCCTGGGTAATTATGGTCGAACCAGCAACTTTAGAAGCTTCAATCTCCTTGGTTGCTTGATCTCCTAACATGAAATTTGGAGAACTATTAGTCTAAAATATACTAAACAAAATCTTCTAAAGAACTTACCCGAAATTATGACTCCTTACCTTGATTCTTCACGAGCCAAAAGTAAGGGTCGCTCAGTTCAGAACTAGGTCCTATTTATAGGGTTTTGACTAGGGTTTGAAGATTAGATCGATTCTAGAGTCCTTAATTTGCTAGAACCTAATCCCTAAGAGTCCCTAGTAATGTTATAAGTTCTTCTAAGTCGATCTCCTATAGATAGGATCCCAAAGTTCTAATCTTTTTGCTCATTTTTCCATTCACGGAACTGACAGAGTGTAACGCATCAAGACTGGTCCGTTACATGACTGTGGTGGTCGCACGATAGATCGCTACATCCAACGTTCACAGAATTCAACATAAATCAAACTCTTTTATTAATTATCCATATTATTATCCATAAAAATAGTTTTATATTCTTAAAATACGTAAATAGGCTAAATAACGTTCTAGAATATGGGCCAAACTTAATGGGCTTGGTCCTTAAACCTTTTGGATCTTCTTTAAATAGGCTAGGTTAATTATTTAACACAATTAGGGCTTATAATGTCCTTTAAATTCAACAATCCTTTTATTAATCTATTTAGCCCTTATAACTCCTAATAAATTCCACAATCCAGGAATTACTTATATAAATTTTGGGGCACTACACCCTCCCCCGCTTAGAAGAATTTGGTCCCCAAATTTAATACATGGATTATGGAGAGTGCACTTACAGTTAAATAATTCTGAGAATCTTTTCCACATGGCTGCTTCGGTTTCCCATGTTGCTTCATATGGCCATGTTTTCTTCCATTGAATCTTGACCATAGGAATAACTTTATTTCTTAGTTGACGCACTTCCCGTTCCAGAATCTTTATTGGCATTTGCTCGTACGTCATATCCTATTGATTCTCCAGATTTTCATAAGTGATAATATGGTCAGGATCATATACATACTTCTTTAGCATAGAGACGTGAAATACGTCATGAACTCTAGCTAATTGTGGAGGTAAAGCCAGTTTGTAGGCCACTTCACCAACCCTCTCGAGAATTTCAAATGGACCAATGAACCTTGGAGTTAACTTTCCATTAATGCCAAATCTTCGAATACCACGGCCTGGAGAAACCTTTAGATACACATGGTCTCCTACTTGAAATTCCAAGTCGCGTCTTCGATTATCAGCATAAGATTTCTGCCTGTCTTGTGCCATCTTCAGTCTTTCTTGAATGAGCTTGACCTTCTCTAAAGAATCCCTGATAATATCGGGGCCTAGGAATTGTCTTTCCTCTATTTCATTCCAACATATTGGTGATCGACAACTTTTTTCATATAGAGCTTCAAAAGGTGCCATTTGTATGCTGGCCTGATAACTATTATTATATACAAATTCTACTAGAGGCAAGTGATCATGCCAACTACCTCCAAAATTAATAGCACAAGCCTTGAGCATATCTTCTACTACTTGATTCATTCTTTCTGTCTGACCATCAGTTTGTGGATGAAAGGCTGTGCTGAAATTTAATTTAGTTCCTAATGACTGTTGTAGACCCTTCCAAAACTGTGATGTGAATCGAGGATCTCTATCAGATATAATAGTGACGGGGACACCATGTAATTTGACAATTTCCTTTGTGTATAATGCTGCCAGGATATCCACAGACCATCGACTTTTGATTGGTATGAAATGTGCAGATTTAGTTAATCGGTCTATGATTACCCATATATCATCGTGTCCACCTCTTGTCTTAGGTAACCTCATAATGAAATTCATCCCTATACTCTCCCATTTCCATTTGGGAATATTCAAGGGATGCAATTTACCTGCGGGTCTAAAATACTTTGCCTTTACTTGTTGGCAAGTGAGACATCGAGACATTCAACATGAATGTTTCTGGAGGTAGAAATCCAGAATTAAATGGCTACTGAGAGAGATAGAAATACTAAATACTTCTACATGAAAACTATGGCAAATAGGAAGAAAAGCGTGATTCCCCATCTGTGAAATTCAGCTGTTATTCTGACTTTGAACAATGAGGAGATGAAAGGAATTGCTGTTGCTCACTTTCAGAAAGCCTTCACCTCCCAGTATCACCATATTGATGAGCAGTTCCTCAGTAACATTCCCCAGGTGATCTCTCCTGCTGACAATGAATACCTTTGTGCCATTCCATCGGACTTTGAAATTTAGGAAGCTATTTTCCATTTGTCACCTGATAGTGCCCCTGGTCCTGATGGTTTCTCGAGGGCCTTCTTTCAAAAAACCTGGAAAGTCACTGCAACTGTGCTAAGAAGAGCTATTCAGGAATTCTTTTCCACTAGAAGCATGCTACCCAGGTTCATAACTGCTACACTAATTGCTCTCATCCCTAAAGTCAGCAATGCTACTAAAATTTTTGAGTATCGGCCGATAAGTCTCTGCAACTTTGTTTACAAGATAATGTCAAAAATAGTCAGCAATAGACTATCCACCATATTGCCTAAGATAATTTCTCCTGAACAATCTGCTTTTGTTAAAGGGAGATTAATTGTGGAGAACATTGCCATTGCTCAAGAACTGATTCATGAATTGGGCAGGAAAACAAGAGGAGGGAATGTCATACTCAAATTGGACATGGCCAAGGCCTATGATTGAACTGAATGGGATTTCCTTTATGCTGTCCTAGTAAAGTTTGGCTTCAGTGCTGATTTTAGGGCTCTTATTCATTCAATGATTAGTAATTGTTGGTTTTCTGTTTTGCTGAATGGTGACTCAGCAGGTTTCTTTCACTCTTCAAGGGGGGTTCGCCAAGGAGACCCAATGGCCCCAGCTCTATTCATCATTGCTGAGGAAGCACTGAGCAGAGCAAACCGGACAGCCCAAACTGAGGGTAGAGTGGACTAGTTTGCTGGACCACAAAGATGCCCGAACATATCACACCTTTTATTTGCCGATGATACTTTGGTGTTTACTAAGGCAAATGCTGCTTCAATAAGAAACCTAATGGGCACTCTGAAATCTTATGAGAGGGCTTCTGGCCAACTAATCAACGCAGGGAAAAGTGGTTTTTTTACTCACCCAAAAGCCAAGCCTTCCACCATTAAAAGGATTCAAGAAATTACTGGATTCACTCATCACTCTTTCCCACATAAGTATCTGGGTTTCCCTCTACACCATGGCAGATCCAAAAAAGTATACTATATTGGCATAATCTCCTCCATAAAGAAGCGCATTGCAGGATGGCAAACCACCTATTTATCTCAGGGTGCCAGAGTTATTCTCCTGAAACACATACTCACGTCCATCCCAATCTATTCATTAGCCTCCTCCCCTCTGCATATTGGTATCCATCAAACATTAGACCGGTCATTTGCCAATTTCTTCTGGGGATATTCCACCCAAGGAAACAAAAGACACTGGAAATCTTGGGAGGCCATTTGCAAACCAACCAAATAGGGTGGACTTGGAATCCTTTCTCTGAGACAGATGGAGCTGGCGTTTAGAGTTAAAATGCTATGGATGGCCATTCATTCTAATTCCATACGGGCTGAATTCTTCAGAGCTAAATATATTAGAGGTAGACATTTATCCAAAGTAGACTTCAAGGAGATGAAAGGGCATTCCAGGAGGTGTTGGACCAAGGCAAAGGAGCTGATTCTACAGCATAAAAGAATAATTGTTAGGGATGGCTGCTCCTCCAATTTCTGGCTGGACACTTGGATTGGCAATAAACCATTGGCTTCCTATATTCACAACAATAACATCCCAAACTTGAACATATCTGTAAGAGAAGCTGTCATGAATCCTACCCCTGAAGACTGCCATTTTATTGAATGTCTGCTCCCCCCGGATGTCAAAACAGCAATCTGGACTACTAATTTCAGCCACCACCAAGACAAGGTGATCTGGAGCCTCTCCTCTTCAGGTGAATGTTTGATATCGTCAACTTATAAAGACATCTGCAGTCACTCCTCTGCTTTGACATCAATTCCATATGACCGGCTATGGACTAAATGGATCCCTACTAAGATCTCTGTGCATATTTGGAAGATTCTAAACAACTGCATACCGACTGATACAAGAATAAAGTCCATTGGTATCCCCCTTCCATCGAAATGCCATTGATGCAAACAACCTCAAGTGGAGGACATGAATCACCTTTTTATTCTCAGTGATTGGGATATTGGCCTTTAGTCATCCTTCCAGAGGATTGGCTGCCAGTTCAGGGGTAATACCACCAACTCCCTGATTCTTAACACTATCCAGGATACAAACACTAAAAAATCTCTGTTTGACCTATTCAAACTAACAACTCTCAGTTTTGGACTGTGGGAGATCTGGCTAGCAAGGAATGCAGCTCGGCATGAAGGAAAAATTGCAACCGCCCAAAGCATATTCCACAAGGTGCTATCTCAAGTCAAGCAGGCCATTAGCAAAGCTGAGCTTTGGGAAGGAAACCTTAGCATGCGCAACAGGCTGGCTGGTATTGGCATCAAAGCAGCAGTAAAGGCCTCCTTTAGTAAAAATCATCAAATGGTTATGCCCTCCTTGGCCCTACATCAAACTAAATACTGATGAGCTCACAAGAAGACTGGACATTCATGAGGCGGTGGTGTCATTCGGGACCACCAGGGGAATACCTTATTGGCTTTCTCACACTACTATGGCCAATGTAATAGCTTAGTTGCTGAAGCAAGGGCCTTGATGGATGGAGTCAAATATCTGCACACGATCACTTACCAGCACACAAAGATTAAGAGCGATTCTCTCATCCTTGTTCAAGTGCTGAATAGGAAGATCAACTGTCCATGGGAAATTCTTCCCTTTGTCAGAGACATATGGAGCAGCATGCCCCAACCAATGATCATATCTCATATTTTCAGAGAAGCTAACAATGTAGCTGATTCCTTAGCGAACCTTGCTTGCCACACAAATTGTAATAGCTTCTTCAATTCGCAGCATGAGCTTCCCAGATTGGCCAAGGGTGCTGCTAGACTAGATAAGCTAGGTTTGCCTAGCATTCGACTATTGTAATATTTTCCCTTCATTCCATGATCAATAAAATAACCCCCTAGGTGTGAGTTGGCATGTGTTTTCTGAATTGGAATCACAACCTCTCACCACTAGGTAGGGCTTTTTATATATATATAAAAAAACTATTTCCCTCTTCATGTTGGGCCACCAGAAATTTCTTTTGAGATCCTGATACATTTTTGTACTACTTGGGTGAATGGTATACCTAGATTTATGTGCTTCTTCTAGAATAAATTTCTTCGTATCCTCATGATCCGGTACACATACTCGGTTTTTAAATAGCAATCTTCCATCCTTAATAGAAAAAAATACGGCCTTTGTTCAATATTGGCCTTGATCTCCAATAATATAGGATCATCATCTTGCAGCTTGACCAGATCTTCTATCAATGTAGGTTGAGCTTGAATATTAGCTAGGAAACAATCCTCCTTCCTATCAATATCTAAGTACAACTGAGCAAATTGAGGAATAAGATTAGTCATACTAATCATGATACTTGATAGCATACCCATTGGTTTTCTGCTGAGTGCATCAGCTACAGCATTAGCCTTGCCAGGATGATATTGAATAGCAAAATCAAAATCTTTGAGATATTCTAACCATCTTCTCTGCCTCATATTTAGCTTTTTTTGAGAAAATAAATATTTCAAGCTCTTGTGGTCTGAGTAGACCGTGAACTTCTCCCCATAAAGATAATGATGCCAAAATTTTAAGGCAAAAATAACCGCTGTTAATTCCAAATCATGCACAGGATAATTTTCCTCGTGACGCTTCAATTGTCTTGAAGAATAACAAATTACTTTTCCATTCTGCATGAGAACGCATCCTAAGCCAATGCCAGATGCTTCCGTATATACTTCGAATCCACCACCTTCCACTGGTAGTGATAGAATAGGAGCTGTAGTGAGATGATTCTTAAGCGTTTGAAAACTCTCTTCACATTCCTTGGACCAGACAAAAGGATTTTCTTTTCTTGTGAGTCTAGTTAAAGGAACTGTAATCTTTGAGAAATCCTTAATGAATCTTTTATAATAACCAGCTAGACCCAGAAAACTTCGTACTTCTGCTACGGTCGTTGGCCGGCTCCAATTCTTGACAGCTTCTACTTTAGAAGGATCCACCGCGATACCTTCTTTTCAAATAATGTGGCCTAGGAATGAAACTTCCTTGAGCACGAATTCGCACTTGTTTAACTTAGCATAGAGTTTATGTTCTCTAAGTGTTTGCAATGCTATTTTCAAATGTTCTTCATGTTCCTCCTTTCTCTTAGAATATATCAAGATATCATCAATGAAGACGACGATAAACTGGTCCAGATATGGCTGGAAGACACTGTTCATAAGTTGCATGAATGATGCCGGGGCATTAGTTAACCCAAATGGCATTACCACGAATTCATAGTGGCCATAACGACTTCGAAAAGCCGATTTATAAATGTCTTCTTCTTTAATTCTAAGCTGATGATAACCTAATCTGAGGTCAATCTTAGAGAAATACTATGCTCCCGAAAGCTGATTGAAGAGCTCATCAATACGCGGCAACGGATACTTGTTTTTAATTGTGAGTTGATTCAGTCGCTGGTAATCTATGCATAATCTGAGAGAACTATCCTTCTTCTTGACAAATAGAATCGGCGCACCCCAAGGGGATGTGCTTGGTCTGATGAAACCTTTGTCTAGTAATTCCTGCAACTGTCTCTTTAATTCCTTGAGTTCTGTGGGGGACATCCTATAAGGGGCTATAGATGCAAGTGGTGCTCCTGGGATGAGTTTAATAGTGAAGTTCACTTCCCTCTCGAGCGGTAAACTAGGTAATTCGGATGGAAACACATCTGAGAACTCATTTACAATAGGAATGTTCACTAAGATAATCTCCTTGGATATGTAATAATGACAGAAGTAAGAAAAGCTTCACATCCTTGCGAGATAAGTTTGCAAGTGTGAAGAGAAGATATGATGGTAGGATGCCTCTTGTACTTGATGCCAAGAAAAGAGAATCTTGGAAGACCAAGTTTTCGGAAGGATATAATCCTATTTTTGCAATTGATATAAGCATCATGATCTACAAGCCAATCTACCCCTAAAATAGCATCGTAACCTTTCATGTCAAGGCATACTAAATTTGCGGGGAGATTATGACCTTCTACTATGACTTCGCTATCAGGATAATAGTCGGTAAGCTTTGTTATAGAACCTAAGGGTGTGGTAATAGTGAGATTCGAAGGCAAGGGAACCGATGTAATTGGTAGTGTTTTTGTAAAAGTAGTGGAGATAAAGGAATGAGAGGCACTAGTATCAAATAGCACAAATGCAGGATGAGAATAAATTTGAAGAGTACCTGAGAGAAAAATAACAACTTGTTATTTCTCGTAGAATTGGAATAAAAATCAATCTTAAAGCTAATTAACTATCTTATCCCGGGCTCTACCCAATTCTCACATGGGTGTGAAAATTTCTTCCTTAGTTCATAGGTAGGGGTCCTTAAACCTTGGACTTATCCTATGACATGATTCTTCTCCCTAAGTCCTGAGACATAGGCTCTGATAACAACTTAACTGTCACGTCCCGAGCCTTTATGACAACGGAACACTCGCTCGAGAAACGTGAACAACTGGCATGGTAAGCCTCTTGCAAGCAAGAATGATCAGAGCGCAAGATAATCACACACATAAATGCAATTGCACAATATTTTAATCAAAACTCCAACTTATTCCATTGATAATCAATATTGAAATACAATAACTTTCAACTTCTTTCAATCTACCAGACTCAATAAATAGGAAAATTACATAGACTCAATCTAAACAATGTAGACACCCTACGTCTTCACTCTCAACTTGATATGACTTTCATTCACTCTCGGACCCGCTACTTGTATGACCCGAATCTGAATTCGAATCACTTTCATTTCTTAAAAAAAATGGTAATAGGTAATGAGCACACTTGCCCAGTAGGTATCTTCGCATCAACATGAAGGCATGATTAAAGTAATTAACATTTTTACTCTAGAGAAATAAGGTAAAATCATGCGAATGCGATCAATCATGCGATTAAACCAAAATAACAAAGATGATCGTTAAGATGCAATGAGAGCAACTATGAATTATCAAGGATGTAATAAGAACATGTTATGGCCTTTCATGAACAAGAATGTAATGAGAATGTACTAGCAAGCCACATAATCATCACTCCAGTATCTTTTACTTATGAGCAAGTACTTCGTGAATTTCTGTGGAATATTAAGCAAGAAAGTCATGTACAAGTATTAATCATGCTGTATCGTGGAATTTCACTTATTTATAGAGAAAGTACTCCCAACGTAATGCGACGCTAGTAGCATCATACCCTATGGTTTATAATAGTATGTTTCCGACAATCAGCCGAGGGGACTAGCATAGAGCCCTTGAACACAATCAGTGCTCGATCGCATCTTCAAGTATAAATCAAACTATTTCCACGCATGTAATAATAAAGTATGGCCAAGAATGTAATAATTCACGATAACACTATTCAATGAATGAACGCTTCAATTTTAAGAATGCGAGAGTCAAGAATGACTTAAACAAGGTTATACTTATGGAAATAAATCGGCAGCATAACGATACATTTCTTAACTTTCATTCATTATATTAAGTTTCTTGATCAATATGATAAGTCCTAGACCATTATTAATCCATCTAGAACCTTGAAAAATCAACCCTTGGGTTAACATACTTAAGCTTTGTGACGGTCTTGTACTGGGCCGTTACATAACGTGACGCTCCAGTGTTGGACCGTTACATTAGTCTTAATCTAGAAACAATAAAATAGACTCAGTGAAATGTGACGGTCATATATTGGGCCGATAGATGCTCCTAACGGTCCAGTATAGATCCGTTACATTGCCAGAACCAGAAACATCGATAGTGTAATCTACTAAATGGGCTTTAATGGTACAACCAACTCGGCGTCTTAGTAGGAATCCCAAGCTCGCAGAGAATTACGGAGGCCTTAAAACAAGATTTTCTTGTCCATTGGAAGGAATATCTAATAGAGAGGTCCTCATGTCCAATAATAATATTCATATAGTGCAAAGTGTGAACTAATGGACAACATACCGGAATATGCGTCATGTACTAAAAGAAAATGACTCTATAGATAGAGAAAGAATGTGTAACGATTGTGAAACCATGATAAAACTCCGTCAATACATCTTTGGAAAATCATGATTTAGATACAAAACTATAGAATTTTGGCACATGAAATTAACATAACTTAAGATACCTAAATTACACAATTTCTATCTTGAATAAGTAAATAATCTTAAAGACATGAAATCATGTCAAAACTTAGATAATGAGGCTTATTTATAAGTTAAATTAACTAGTTTCCCATTCTGTCTATAGTTACCGTAACAGTCGAGAATGGGTGCGTCACAGTGACTGTGACGGTTTATCGTGAGGCCGTTACAGTAATGTAACGCTCCATCTATGGTGCGTCAGAGACAACAGAGTACTTAAAACACCACAGAAGGTGTGACGGCTTATCGTAAGGCCGTTATATCATTGTGACGGTCTTACCTTGATGCGTCAGATCGTCTGCTGGCAGAAAAGATATAAAAATCTAAGGTCTCAACTTACATCATGTCTGAAAATCATATATAAACTATCACATGATAGAATGAAGGCTAAGCTACTAATATGCATAGACTTTCAGTGAATTTGACAAGAGAGTTCCTTTTCAACTTAGTTAGGGTTAAGGGTATTCATGTATGCATGACCTACTAAAACATGAAATTCATGATCTATGATGTATGAAATCAATCAAAAATAGACGGCTTTTATCCCTAACAAGATGTTTTTACCAATCATGAGATAGCCTACCTCTTAACTAGGCTTTAAGCTTCTAATTTGAGTCTAAAAATCGAGCCCTAGCTCTCCTTTTCCAGTGATTTTCCAGCAACTTCCTGTTGCTCTATCTCTCCAACCTCTTGTCCTAAAGATGTGAAATTTTGTGGGTAAGAAGATGAAATTAAGGTGATCCAAAAGTTTTAAAGGATTGAGCTCTAACTACCTCGTTGAGACGTCCTAATCTCTTGATCTTTAGTGATCTTACGTTCAGTTTCCTAGGTAATTATGGTCGAACCAGAAACTTTGGAAGCTTCAATCTTCTTGGTTGCTTGATCTCCTAACATGAAATTTGGAGAACTATTAGTCTAAAGTATACTAAACAAAATCTTCTAAAGAACTTATCCGAAATTATGACTCCTTACCTTGATTCTTCATGAGCCAAAAGTAAGGGTCGCTTAGTTCAGAACTAGGTCCTATTTATAGGGTTTTGACTAGGGTTTGAAGATTAGATCGATTCTAGAGTCCTTAATTTACCAGAACCTAATCCCTAAGAGTCCTTAGTAATTTTATAAGTTCTCCTGAGTCGATCTAATGTAGATAGGATCCCAAAGTTCTAATCTTTTTGCTCATTTTTCCATTCACGAAACTGACAGAGTGTAACGCATCAAGACTGGTGCGTTACATGACTGTGGCAGTCGCACGATAGACCGCTACATCCAACATGCACAGAATTGAACATAAATCAAACTCTTTTGTTAATTATCTATATTATTATCCATAAAATAGTTTTTTATCCTTAGAATACGTAAATAGGCTAAATAACCTTCTTGAATATGGGCCACACTTAATGGGCTTGGTCCTTAAACCTTTTGGATCTTATTTCAATAGGCTAGGTTAATTATTTAACACAATTAGGCCTTATAATGTCCTTTAAATTCAATAATCCTTTTATTAATCTATTTAGCCCTTATAACTCCTAATAAATTCCATAATCTGGAAATTACTTATATAAATTTTAGGGCACTACATAAAGAGTTGCATGATGACATCCGCAAGCATATAAGGAAAAGCAATGAGGCTTATAAAAGGTAGGTAGATGCTCGACGACGCCACTGCAAGTTCCAAGTGGGAGACTCGGCTATGGTGAGGACGGAGCGGCTCCTCCCGGGGCCTGCCTCCAAATTGAGGGCACAAGGTTTGAGAACCTTTCGAGTTCTGAGACGACGTGGTAGTAATGCTTATGAGTTGGACCTACCTGAGGGTTTTGGGGTACACCCTACCTTCAACGTGGCAGACCTGGTACCCTACAAGGGCCCCGCGGTGGGACCCAGTGAGGAGCTTGAGCCTTTACGCTCCCTTGAGAGAGACACCCACAGTGGGACTCTACCTCCTAGCTTGAGAGGCCGACGTGAGCAGGTGGAGGCAATACTGGATGACCAAAGTACCATTACCAGGCATAGGATGTACCAGTGCTACCTAGTGAGGTGGAAGAACCGTCCCCCAACAGAGGATACTTGGGTGAGCCGGGAGGACTTTCTATGCCTTGACCCAGATATTTTGGAGCACTACCACAGCCAGGCGGACCCATACTCAATGGGGTCGAGTTCTCCCCACCGTGGGGGATTTGATGAGGGCATCTCACAGCGCTCTCTTTGGCTCGGATCATCTGCATCACTTTGAGGATGACCGGCTATGATGATCGCATGTTATCTTAATTTCTTTGAAGTCTTATTTATGTATTTTCTTTATTGAGTCATGTGGTCATGAGTCCAATTTCCCTTGTTTTGTATTAATTGGGCTTTGGTATCCTAGATTGGACCCAAGTTGGTTGTTTAGGATAGCTTTGGTCTTTTGTGTAAAATTTTTTTTTTTATGAAACCAAGTCATCTAACATGGAAAAAGGGAGAGTGCACCCCCATTCCAAAGGAGTCTTTTGTGTAAATGTCAAGGGTATTTTGGTCATGTAAAGAATTGGGTGCCTATAAATAGGACCCAACCCCCTCCCATTTGTAACACTTGATGCTTGAGAAATTGAAATCAACTTTGAGTGAATCCTCCCTCCCCTCTAGGAGTGTGACTCTCCTTCCACTCTCTCTCTCTATCGCCCTCTCTACTCACCTCTCCAAAGACTAATTCGAATTCGTATCTCCCTCCATTTTCACTTCCCAAGACACCTTTCCCTCTTCCCAAGACATCCCTTACCCTTCCCTAGGCCCATCTTTACTCCCCATCACCTCCCCCAAGACTAATTCAAATTCGTATCTCCCTCCACTCCCACTTCCCAAGACACCTTTCCCTCTTCCCAAGGCATCCCCCACCCTTCCCTAGGTCCTTCTTTACCCACCATGGATATGCGCAGCGTAGAGTGATATAGAAGGGGGGATGAATAGATCACTCCCGAAAATTAATAATTCAGCGATAAATCAATACTTTGGTTTCTCAACCCCTCAGATACTTCGAAACGGATTGCTAAAGCGGTCAATAACTATGACAGAGTAAGTAAGTGAGATCGAGAGGGCTATTCATAGTGAAGCAAAATGACGAACAGAGGAAGAGCAACACAACAGTAACAAGCAAACCACAGAAGAGGCAGGGAGTTTTTAAGGTGGTTCAATTGCAGTCTGCAATCTACATCCACCCCTCACTCCAAACCAGAGTGAGGCTTCCACTAGCAAAGGCTAGAACGCAGACTCAGTCTGCAAACAGGTGCTACCTAACAGCTTGACCAGGGGAACAACCTCCCCTCTTCCTCCAGACCGGAGGGAAACCCTAGTGACACACAATCACTAGAAACTAGAGACAAATGTCTCTCTTCCTCCAGATTAGGAGGGAAACCCTAGTGACGCACAATCACTAGAAACCAGAGACAAACGTCTCTCTTCCTCCATACCAGGAGGGAACCCGCAAGCGACACCCTGTCACTTACAAACCGGAGGACCAATCCTCCCTTCCTCCGATCACTGGAGGGTAACAATATGAGATAAGTAAAGATGAAATGAAAACGGAAAACAAGAAAATCGAAGAACGAAAATCTTTTCTAAAGACAAAGAACAATGTAGCTTCCGTAGAAGCAGATCTTCACAGTCACAGACACTGCTCTCTCTCTCTCTCAAATACTTTTCTCTCAGATCTGGATGGAGTGGGATCCTTCTAGAATTCTCTGCTCTCACACTGCTCTCTCGCTTCTCTTTTCTTTATATCTGGATCGTGCAGCCTCTCAAAATGCTTTCTTCTTTTTCCACGATCGATCTTCTTCCGAAGGAAGAAGCTCCATATTTATAGCAGCAGCAGGTAGGGCGTGTGGCTTCCAGATTCCCGCCCAGAGAGCAGCTCGGATCACGTGCCAGGTGCCAACCTTGGGTCACGTGCCCAATCATCAGCTTGAATCAATCAGTAGGAAGAGAAGAAAGGGATGCATCAAGTTAGTTCAGGATTTGAACTAAGCGTGTATAGACATGATGCAGCATATAGGCAAGTATGTACATCGACGATGAGTGCTCAAGCATGCTTTTTACGAATGTACAGACTTTGTATATAATGCGCAGAGCCATGAACATACTTTGTCTTGAAGGATGCATATGCATAAAGGAATGTATGGACTTTGAATATGAATGCTTGGTCATGCCTTCAACGAGTGTACAGACTCTGGATGTACTGTGCAAATGATGCACAGATATGCTCTGAACACGGGCTGTATAGACTTTGTTTGAGAGAGATGCACACATGCACATAGAAAAGTATGCACAATGAATATGGATGCACTGACATGCCCTTGAGGAATGTATACACTTTGTATGCAATGCGCAGAGCCATGTACAGACTTTGCAATGCCTATTGAGAAATCATATGACAACGACGTACAGACTTGCTGTAATGATGCACAAACATAACAGAAAGGAATGTGCAGACTTTGTGTGCGTGCATGCTGTAAGGCAACGTATAGACATTGGCTGTATAGACTTGCATATGCATGGAGAGGCAAGGCAATGTATAGACACTGGATGTACAGACTTGCATATGCATGGAGAGGCAAGGCAATGTATAGACTTAGTGTATGCATTCTAGGCAAACGCTGTACAGACTTTAAGAGACGATGCATGCACAAGTAGAGACGATGATGCTGTACAGACTTTGAGAGATGATGCATGCACAAGATGCTAAGTGAGATGCTAAGACAATGTGTAGACTTGATCGTTGCAGGCAGATGATGTATAGACTTTAAATCAAGAGATGATGCATGTACAAACGATGCAATGTACAGACTTGAAATCAAGGGATGCACTGGCTGTAGAGACTTTGTGTGTGTGCTAAAGCCGTGAACGTAGGTAATGATAGGAATGTATAGACTTGCGTTCATGCAGTAATGTATAGACTTGAACGCGTGCATGCTATGCGATGTACAGACTTTGAGCGCGTGCATGCTATGCGATGTACAGACTTTGAACGCGTGCATGCTATGCGATGTACAGACTTTGAGCGCGTGCATGCTATGCGATGTACAGACTTTGAACGCGTGCATGCTATGCGATGTACAAACTTTGAACATGATGCATGAGTTGATCTAGAGATAGAAACAAATTGATTTATAGTGTGAGACATCATCAAAACGTAGGAATGCAACAATCCCCCATTTTTGATGATGGCAACACTATGAATCAATCAATATTAGAGCATTAAAAACATGCAATATTAAGCGCATCATGCAAACAATCTAAGCACAACTTCTGAACCTCTTCTCTCACCAAAAACCACTCCCCCACAACTCACTCTCAGAAATTGCCATGAACCAGATGACCTACTTTCAGATATTATATAACCTCTTCCTACTATCAGATATTGCATTGCATAACCTCTCTCCCCCTTTGACATCATCAAAAGAAAATGAAGGATATATGAAAGTGCTGGAGACATGAGGAAGAAGTACAATAACTTCTTAGTGTAGAAAGACACGAGCAAGTCTTAAGAGAATAAGTGAGGTGCTAAACTGAAGCGAAGATTCTTGAACTCTAGTGAACAATAGAGAGCTAGAATGAGAGAAAAGTTTATCAACATACATAGTATATGATTTAGAACAGGAGTGACCAAGTATGGCATGACATAGCTGAACAGGCAACTATCCCAGAAGACGACAAGAGGCAAAGTCAAGGAAGATGTTCTCAAGGTATTGAGGACAAGCAATCCATTAAATTGCATAGAGACGGGGGATTTTGTGGTGTTTTTCAAGAAGACCAATGAGTAAGTTGGTAATTCACTCTTTTGACATTAGGGAGACACCTTGATTAGAGGCCTGAATCCCCAGTTACTCACTGTGAGTACCTCATTACCTCCTTTTTTTTAAAGAAACAGAGTTAGTAACTATGGCTTTTGACATGAGGAAATATCTTGATTAGAGGCCAGAGTCCCCAGTTACTCACCAGCTAGCCACCATTACTCTGTGATGGTCAGGATATTAATGTCATTTCTTTTCATTTTTTTGTTACGCATTTGACACCTCATGACATAGGAAAAACTTCATTTCATTGATGAAGCTCCCAGTTTCTCAGTGGCCAAATCATAGATCTTTGTTTATTCAGTTGATCCCTTGTGTTGAGGAGATGGAATGATTGAAAACAATACCAGAAGAATTATTTCTTGAAGTGGATCTTGAAGTCTAGATTTCAAGTTGTTTTGGTCAGATATCAAGACATACAGGTTTTGGCCTGAACCGGAATCACTGACAATGTAGGAAGATATACTTTGTACACTTGATCCAGATCTCTGATAGACTACCAGAGGGAAGATTCTAGCTAGACTTTAGCAACACAGACTTATAGACTTAAGAGATGAGTGAGATTCTACTGTCTGAGAGAACCGCACTAGTTCAGTCATGAGAACCAACAATGACACACATCTGGTCAGTCTTTTTGAATCAGTCAAAGAACTCCCCCTCTCACAGCTCAACCAGCTCCCCCTTAATCATAGCATTACTGAAGGCTAACCATTTGACACACAGAACTCCCCCTCACAATAGGAACAGTCTTCACACTTAAGACAACTTGAATAAGCCTAATTATCTTCTCAGTGTAGTGAATTTTTCATTGTCTAGAGGTTTGGTGAAGATGTCAGCAATCTGATTAGCAGTGCCTACATGAATCAGTTCAAAGTTATTCTTAGAGACCTCATCTCTTATGAAATGATGTCTTATCGCTATGTGTTTGGTGCGGGAATGCAAAATAGGGTTCTTGGCTAGATTGATGGCACTGGTATTATCACAATAGATAGGTGTGCACCCCAGGTCTACTTGGTTGTCCTGAAGCTGGTGTTTAATCCAAATGACTTGTGTACCACAACTCCCTGCAGCCACATATTCAGCCTCTGCACTGGAGAGGGCCACAGAGTGTTGTTTCTTGGAGCCCCAAGACACTAAACACCCACCTAAAAATTCACAGTGGCCACTAGTGCTTTTCCTGTCTAGTTTACACCTTGCATAATCTGCATCTGTGTATGCAACTAAATCAAGTGTGTGTGATGCAGGAAACCATAGACCAAGAGAGTGTGTAGCTGACAAATATCTAAAAATTCTTTTCATTGCAGCTAAATGTGATTCAGTGGGTCTAGACTGATACCTTGCACACATTCCTACACTGGACTGTATATCAGGTCTAAAGACTGTCAAGTAAAGTAGAGATCCAATCATACCTCGATAGAGCTTGGCATTTACTTCTTTACCTGTCTCATCTGCATCCAGTGAGGTGTTGGTACTCATAGGTGTTGTAATGTGCTTCAGGTTGTTCATACCAAACCTCTTGAATCGTTCCATTGTATATTTGGTCTGGTTGATGAAGCATCCATCCTCTAATTATTGTATATGTAAGCCAAGAAAATACTTTAGTTCACCTACCAAACTCATCTCAAATTCAGCAGACATCATTTTAGAGAATTCATCACATAATTCACAGCTAGTTGATCCAAACACAATGTCATCTACATATACCTGAACTATGATGAGATCTTTATTTGTACCCTTGGGAAATAAAGTTTGATCAACCTTACCTCTCTTGTAGCCCTTGCTGATCAGAAATTCAGTCAGTCTTTCATACCATGCTCGAGGAGCTTGCTTTAGACCGTACATGGCTTTGTTTAATCTGAAAACTTGGTTAGGTTGAGGAGAGAATTGAAATCCAGGGGGTTGTTCAACAAAAACCTCTTCCTTAATGACTACATTTAAGAAGACACTTATTAACATCCATTTGTTGGAGTTTTATATTTTTAGAGCACGCAAAGGCTAGCAATATTCTTATTGCTTCCATCCTAGCAACAGGTGCATAGGATTCATCGAAATCAACACCAAATTCCTGACAGTAGCCCTTGGCTACTAGTCTGGCCTTATTCCTGGAAATGATTCCATCTTCATTCATTTTATTTTTAAACACCCACTTAGTTCCTATGATATTAACACTTTCTGGTCTTGGAACAAGCTCCCAGACATTATTTCTTTCGAACTGACCTAATTCCTCACACATAGCATTGACCCAAGATTGATCAGCCAAGGCCTCTTCTACTGATTTGGGTTCAATTTGTGAGACCAAAGCAATTAGGTCTTGATTATTAATATTCCTAAAATGAGACCTAGTCCGAAGAGGATCTTTAGGGTTGCCTATGACATTATCTATCGGATGATCTTTAAGAAATCTAACATTTATTGAAGACTCACATGTTTCTTCTGGCCCTTCCTGGTTGGGAGGATTTGATGTTCCACTCGGCTGAGTCTTCTCTTCTTCTTGGTCTTCTAGGAATTCCCCATCGTGATTGGAATCCTTGTCAATATTTTTAATGTTAGTAACACCTCTCTCATCACTAAAAATGATGTGTGGAGACTCTTCAATTTTCTGGTCTGTTATGTTAAAGACCCTATTTGCCCTTGACACTTCAGAGTATCCTAAAAATATTCCAGGGGAGCTTTTAGCTTCAAACTTATCTAAGTCTTTCTTTTCATTATTATGAATAAAGCATTTAGCTCCAAAAATTCTGAAATGAACCAACTTTTGTTTCTTACCTTTTAGTAGCTCATAGGGTGTTTTCTTGTGAATAGGTCTTACCATGGCCCTGTTGATTATATAAGTTGCTGTATTGGCCGCCTCTGCCCAGAATTTCCTTGGTAATTGACTCTTAATCAGCATGGTTCGGGCCATCTCCACAATAGTTCTATTTCTTCTCTCCACAATTCCATTCTGTTCAGGTGTCCTGGGAGAAGAAAACCTGTGTGTTAGTCCCTCTCTTTCGCAAAAATTAGAAAACATGGAGTTTTCAAATTCACCTCCATGGTCAGATTGAATTGTACAAATCTTGTATTTTCCTTCTTGTTTGACCTTATTGAAAAACTGGTTAAACTTTTGAAAATCATCGCTTTTACAGGCTAAGAAAAAGATCCATGAAAACCTAGAGTGGTCATCAATGATCACATAGCCAAACCTATTCCCATTAAGGCTCTGAGTCCTAGTAGGACCAAAGAGGTCCATATGAAGAAGTTCCGTTGGTCTAGAGGACAATGGCTCAGATCTTAGCTTGAAAGATTTTCTGGTCTATTTGCCTAGAGCACAGGCATCACAGGATTTTGAAATAGAATTGAACTTGATTCTAGGTAAGCCTCTAACTAAATCATGTTTGACCAATTTATTTAAGGTAGAGAAACTAGCATGACCTAGACGTCTATGCCATTCAAAAGCATCACTTTCATAGTTAGCAGATAAACAAAGATTAGGTTCAGATTCAACGTCTAAGTCTATCATGTAGACATTATTAGTCCGGTTGGCTACAAATTTAACCACATCGGAATTTATTTCAAAAATTTTGCATGAGTCATTATCAAACACAACCCTGTGACCCTTGTCACATAATTGACTAATGCTAATCAGGTTGTGTTGAAGACCTTCCACAAGTAGAACTTTTTCAATGCAGTTTGTGGAAGACTTACCTACTGTGCCAACTCCAATGATCTTACCTCTGTTCTTTCATCCAAATTTGACCAGACCCCCTACCTTCATCTCTAACTTGCTGAACTTGGATCGGTCTCTTGTCATGTGCCTGGAGCAGCCACTATCGAGGTACCACTTGTTGTCTTCAGCTGCCAGGCCGACCTACACAATCAAAATCAAGTAAAGTGATTTGGAACCCAAGATGAGTTGGGTCCAAAGACATTATTCAAATTTCTAAGCAGATGTTTACGAATCCAGATTTGCTTCAACATGGTTTTCCCTGGAACCTTTACTTCGGGTTTATTGAAATTATAACCAGGGTTATGTCCAGCTGGTCTGGAGAAGTAAACTCTATTCCAGTCATTGGGCTTCCCATTCCTGGGATACCTCCGGTGAGCTTGTTGATTAACAGATTTTTGAGGATGATAGTTATTTCTCCAGTAGATCCTGTTTGGACCCATCTGTTTGTAGTAATTCTAGCTTTTATCCTGATCCATTTGCTTGGTCCATCTACCATTTATGTTCTGGTGAGTGGGCTGAGTGAAGTTCTTCACAAAATTCATTCCCATTTTAAGTGGTCGACCAGCACTGTTTGTTAAATTTTCTTTCGGACGTTGAGCTCCTTGACTACTATTTGAGCTGGATGGTGTGTCCAGCTTCTCTTTTCCCTTCTCTGGGCAGAAGGTTGTGGTTTTGAATTGAAGGGGTCTCTTGTTAGTTGGGTCATAGCCTAGACCCTCCCTATTGAAGTTAACCCTTGTCCCTAGTATAGCATCCGGACTTGTTTTTCCTTGAACAAATTTTTCCAAAACCTTATGTTTGTCTTCCAGCTCTTTTTGCAGAGACTCAGAATTTTTTAAGAGCTCAGCGTTCACTTTCTTAACAGCTTCATATTTCTCTGAGATCACTCTATTTTCTTTCAGGCTTTCTTCAATTTTGATTTTGAGTTCGTTGAGCTGGGTGTGACTCTCCTGGTACCTTGTGCTTTTCATTTTCTTTTCTCAAGGATGTCATTTCTTCGAATTCTTTCCTTAATGTCCGTCTTTCCTCACTGATTTGGGTTAGTTCCTCAATATTAGTATTGAATTTTCTCTTGAGGACCCTATGCTCTTTACTGAGTGAATTGAACTTGTCTAATAATTCAGCATAGGCATCTTCCTAGTCATCAATAGAAAAATTTTCAAAGACATTTGTTACCTCCTCTTCGCTATTCGCCATTAGGCAAATTCCTTCTTCATCTTCCTCCGAGGAAGTGCTTTCCGGATATTCTTCCTCATCGCTCCACGTGTAGACCATTGCCTGTGGCTTCTTCTTTTTCTGCACCTTTGAGCTCTTCTTCTGAAAGTAGGGACCCTGCTTCTGGAGATCTGGGCAGTCCCCTTTCATGTGTCCCTGTTTGTTGCAATGAAAACAAGTCATTCTCTTAGTATTTCTGTCCTTATTATTGCTAGATTCAACGTTCTTACTAAAGGAGTATGGCTTCTTCCTCCTAAAGGTCTTCCCCTTAGTCCTTAAAAATTTTCTGAACTGTCGAGTGAGCATTGCCTGCTCCTCCTGGTCGAGATCAGAAAAACCATTGGACTCGGGGCTACTGCTCCCGCTGCTGCTACCCTTGTTGCGGGATGCCTTGAGAGTAATATTCTTGCCCTTCTTGTCACTTCCCTCATCGCCTTCTTTAAAGTTCATCTCATAGGTCATGAGAGATCCTATGAGTTCATTCACTGTCATAGTCTTCAGATCCTTTGACTCTTCTATCACGATGGCCTTAGTGTGCCATGCTTGGGTTAGAGATCAAAGAATCTTCCTGACTATATCTGCCTCAGCTAGCTCTTTCCCTAGCCCATTAAGAGTGTTCGTGATCAAGGACAACCTGGCATACATTTCAGTGATATTCTCCTCTGGATTCATCTTAAACAATTCATACTTAGAGGTGAAGAGATTTACCTTCGTGGCTTTCACTTGAGCTGTACTTTCGTAGATTAGTTCGAGCTCATCCCACATTCGCTTGGCCGTCCTATAGGCTGATATGCGGGCGTATTCATCTGGGTGAACATCACACTGGATGATGTTCAGGGCCGTCCAGTTAAGTGAATATAACTTGACATGATCATCTGTCCACGTGTCCTCGTTCGGTGGCAGGTCATACGGCCCTGTAGTGATTACCCTCCACAGCTTGTGGCTCTGTGACCTGATGAATACCTCCATCCTATTTTTCCAGAAGAGATAATTATTACCATCAAAGAATGGAGGGTGACTAATGGATTGTCCCATAGCCATGAAACTTCGAGGACCAGTAGGATTACCCTGACCGTTGGCCCACATGATGCCAACCTGCTCTGATACCAATTGATATGCGCAGCGTAGAGTGATATAGAAGGGGGGGATGAATAGATCACTCCCGAAAATTAATAATTCAGCGGTAAACCAATACTTCGATTTCTCAACCCCTCAGATACTGCGAAACGGATTGCTAAAGTAGTCAATAACTATGACAGAGTAAGTAAGTGAGATCGAGAGGGCTGTTCACAGTGAAGCAAAATGACGAACAGAGGAAGAGCAACACAGTAGTAACAAGCAAACCACAGAAGAGGCAGGGAGTTTTTAAGGTGGTTCGATTGCAGTCTGTAATCTACATCCACCCCTCACTCCAAACCAGAGTGAGGCTTCCACTAGCAAAGGCTAGAACGCAGACTCAGTCTGCAAACAGGTGCTACCTAATAGCTTGACCAGGGGAACAACCTCCCCTCTTCCTACAGACCAGAGGGAAACCCTAGTGACACACAATCATTAGAAACCAGAGACAAACGTCTCTCTTCCTCCAGACCAGGAGGGAAACCCTAGTGACACACAATCACTAGAATCCAGAGACAAACGTCTCTCTTCCTCTAGACCAGGAGGGAACCCACAAGCGACACCCTGTCACTTGCAAATCGGAGGACCAATCCTCCCTTCCTCCGATCACTGGAGGGTAACAATATGAGATAAGTAAAGATGAAATGAAAACGAAAAACAAGAAAATCGAAGAACGAAAATCTTTTCTAAAGACAAAGAACAATGTAGCTTCCGTAGAAGCAGATCTTCACAGTCACATACACTGCTCTCTCTCTCTCAAATACTTTTCTCTCAGATCTGGATGGAGTGGGATCCTTCTGGAATTCTCTGCTCTCACACTGCTCTCTCGCTTCTCTTTTCTTTATATCTGGATCGTGCAGCCTCTCAAAATGCTTTCTGCTTTTTCCACGATCGATCTTCTTCCAAAGGAAGAAGCTCCATATTTATAGCAGCAACAGGTAGGGCGTGTGGCTTCCAGATTCCCGCCCAGAGAGCACCTCGGATCACGTGCCAGGTGCCAACCTCGGGTCACGTGCCCAATCATCAGCTTGAATCAATCTACAGGAAGAGAAGAAAGGGATGCATCGAGTTAGTTCAGGATTTGAACTAAGCATGTACAGACATGATGCAACATATAGGCAAGTATGTACATCGACGATGAGTGCTTAGGCATGCTTTTTACGAATGTACAGACTTTGTATATAATGCGCAGAGCCATGAACAGACTTTGTCTTGAAGGATGCATATGCATAAAGGAATGTATGGACTTTTAATATGAATGCTTGGTCATGCCTTCAGCGAGTGTACAGACTCTGGATGTACTGTGCAAACGATGCACAGATATGCTCTGAACACAGGCTGTATAGACTTTGTTTGAGAGAGATGCACACATGCACATAGGAAAGTATGCACAACGAATATGGATGCACTGACATGCCCTTGAGGAATGTATACACTTTGTATGCAATGCGCAGAGCCATGTACAGACTTTGCAATGCCTATTGAGAAATCATATGACAACGACGTACAGACTTGCTGTAATGATGCACAAACATAATAGAAAGGAATGTGTAGACTTTGTGTGCGTGCATGCTGCAAGGCAACGTATAGACACTGGCTGTATAGACTTGCATATGCATGGAAAGGCAATGCAATGTATAGACACTGGCTGTACAGACTTGCATATGCATGGAGAGGCAAGGCAATGTATAGACTTAGTGTATGCATTCTAGGCAAACGTTGTACAGACTTTAAGAGACGATGCATGCACAAGTAGAGACGATGATGCTGTACAGACTTTGAGAGACGATGCATGCACAAGACGCTAAGTGAGACGCTAAGACAATATGCAGACTTGATCGTTGCAGGTAGACGATGTATAGACTTTAAATCAAGAGATGATGCATGTACGAACGATGCAATGTACAGACTTGAGATCAAGGGATGCACTGGCTGTACAGACTTTGTGCGTGTGCTAAAGCAGTGAACGTAGGTAATGATAGGAATGTATAGACTTGCGTTCATGCAGCAATGTATAGACTTGAACGCGTGCATGCTATGCGATGTACAGACTTTGAGCGCGTGCATGCTATGCGATGTACAGACTTTGAACGCGTGCATGCTATGCGATGTACAGACTTTGAGCGCGTGCATGCTATGCGATGTACAGACTTTGAACATGATGCATGAGTTGCTCTAGAGATAGAAACAGATTGATTTATAGTGTAAGACATCATCAAAATGTAGGAATGCAACAACCATCACCTCTCCCAAGACTAATTCGAATTCACATCTCCCTCCATTCCTACTTCCCAAGACAACCCTCCCTCTTCCCAAGACATCCCCCACTCTTCCCTAGGCCCTTCATTAACTCCACATCCCATCCCCAATTCAAATTTTGAATTTCAAACCCACCATTCCCTAGACACGCATTAACTCCCTTTCCCATCCCCAATTCAAATTTAAATTTCATCTCCCCCCCTTCCTTGCCAAAACCCCTCCTCCCCCATTGTATCCCCTCTCTCTTGTGCACACCCAATCCCTCTCCCATTATATCCCCTCTCTCTTGTGCACACCCAGTCCCTCCCCCATCTCCTACAACCCTAGTCCAGCTTCCCCCCCCATCTCTGCCCCTCAACCCCAAGAGACCTCCAGCAACGTCCCTCCCTCTTCCCTAGCCATCAACCCCCACTCCCTTGCCTTCCCTCACCCATTTCCTCCCCTTCGATAGCCCCTACCACATGCAATCCTGGTTCGGGTCGTAGGCAGTAGAAGTCCAGCAGCTTGCAGAGAGTGCCACGACGTCATTGAGAGGCTTCATGAGGCGTACTATATACCGGTGGAATCGTCGTCCTGTCAGCATCGTAACGAGGGTAGTCCCGCCGTCATCCGAT
Source organism: Amorphophallus konjac (assembly GCA_022559845.1). Lineage (NCBI taxonomy): Eukaryota > Viridiplantae > Streptophyta > Magnoliopsida > Alismatales > Araceae > Amorphophallus > Amorphophallus konjac. The sequence goes on along the minus strand of CM040118.1, from coordinate 155,714,343 downwards.
CTTGGAGCTGTCTGGAGTAGCAAATCTTGGCGACCTGCACAGTTCCCCCCAGACAGACAACTAGAAGAAGCTTACATAGGCTCCCACAACCTGAATTCTAAGATTCTTGGGGCACCACTTGGCTGAGAGCTTCTCCTTCAAGTCCTCTATCATATCCAAGAAACAGAGCCATTTTTGGACCTTGGAGTCAAGAGTTCAACAAGAACCAGAGCAGATCAGCCCTGTTCCAGACCCTGCCCCAGCCAGCGGCGGCATCAAAAAATTCTCCAAAAAATTCAAGCGTCCTCCTGGGTCAACTGAGAAAGTTTCGGCACCGGTTTCGGCCTCTTCTGAGCTTAGCAGAGCCCGTGGCGGCACCGTCATCGACTGACTGTCAAGCTGTTCCTGAGCCTGGCAGAACCGGCGGAGCTCAGCCATTCGGTTTCCAACTGAGCTCCCCCACCCCGCTTGGCAGGCTTAGAGCCCCTCCCTACATGGAGGTAGTGTTTGGTTTTAATTCACTTAACCCCCACCCCGAGACCCCACCTCCTGCGCGAGGTGTAGTGCTGTAACCATCTTGAGGTCAAGCATCACCGACGCAGCGTGCCAGCACATGCCCACGCTTCCCGACTCACCCACGTCTCCAGTCAGGATCAGTGTATTCACACCATTCAGGTGAGCGTCTGGTATCCCTTGGCTGGTTGCATGCTTTGCTAGCTTAGTATTGTCTTTGAATGCCCGTCGGACGGTGAGACAAGAGCCCGGACTTGCACACCACCTTAAGTGTGCCCACCGTGGACCGTGAGCGAGTGCCACCCAAACCCACGCCCCGGCGTGCCGGCCGCCCATGAAGTTGGGAATCCCAGACCCTTAAGGGTCAGCCTAAGCCCGCTAGGTCTTCTAGAACATTTGAGTCCCACCTCGGACCCTCGCCATCATCCCCCGGTCACCATCGGGAGATTATGTGCACCGTGCGAGTGAGCCGCTAGCGTGAGTTCATGTTACTCCTTGTATGCTTGCGGGTCTAGGTCCCAGGTTCAATAAGTCATCCTTCATCATCTTTGGGCTATGCCACATCACATCTCCAATGGTCTGCCTAACCAATGGGCAAGACGACATCACTCAAGCCATAAGAGAATACCTCCGCGGCCTCGAAAATACCCTCTTGGGGACATAACGGCTCTTAGAAGCCGTGAATGATGCCGAAAGAAACCGGGGGCAATGGATCAACCCAGAAGGCATCGAGGATGTGAAGTCGGGATGCTATGGGCCACCCCTCTATGGAGAAGCCGCGTCGAGAATCTTGATATTTGACAGGTTAACTTTCCCTGGACAGTCAACCAGGAAGGTGACCCGAAGAAAAAAGAAGCTGTAGGTGTACACCTGCAATATGGCCAGAGTGGCCGGTCATTACTGGGCCCTCCATGAAGACCAAGAAGAAGTGACCAGGCTTGCTGACAGGCCGGGTCCCATCACCAGAAGAAGAAGAGCCGCGACTGAGATAATACAAGCCCTCGCTAGCGGAACAAGCTCAAATGTGGTCGCCACAGGGACAAACGTGATCACCACTGAATATGAAGAGGAAAGGCCACCACCTCTTCTAGATACTCCAATGGAAGGGGGAGGCCAAGCTCCTAGCCCATCCGCCCCCGATCCGGTAATGATGATGCTACTTCAAGCATATCGGCACGAGATTGAAGCTCTGAAGAGGCAAGTGGAAGAATTGACCATGCACGCTTCTGCCTCGAAGCAGGTCGAAGCCCCTCCAGAAACATCCCGGTGAGGTGCTGATGAATTTGAGGGCTCGCCCCAAATGACGGCTTCTCATCCAATTCCCAACTATACTGGGGGCACGGCTTCAATATCACCGCCAGCTCCTCAACATCAAGGCACCACCATGGTACCTCAAGCAGTGGTGCTGGCAACACCCCAAAGCCAGCCGGTTCATTTCTACCCAGAACCGATGGACTCAACAGCGACGAACAAGTTGATGATTGAACAAATGATCGAGATGAAGCTGCTCGATTGGGGTGCCGAAGAATACGCCACTTTTGATGTGTACAAGGTGCCTTACCCTATCCATCATGCGGCCAAAAGACTGCCTCTCAGCGTCACTAAGCCTCCGAAGTTTGACAAATTCAATGGCCAAGGCTCACCGAAGGAACACATAGCCTATTACATCAACGTGATGGGCGATCTGGCAACTGATAAATTATACCTACTGAAGTTTTTCGGGTCCTTGCTCATGGGTATCACCTTCGAATGGTACTTGAATCTATCGGCGGGGTCTATTATCGACTAGCCGGATATGCAAAGAAAGTTCCAGGAGCGGTTTCATGTATGTAATACCCCGTATTTAATTAGCAATTTTTATTAATATTTCCTGTTCAAATTGGAATTTTTAAGAATTTATTTGAATTAAGTTGAATTAATAAATGAATAGAAATGGAAATAAACCATTAAAAATTTAAATTGAAATGAAAATGAAATGTGATCCAAATTAAAATAAGGTATGAATGAAATAAAACATAAATGCAATTGATTTGGAATGAAAATGAAATTAAAAGAGAGAATTTGGAATTTGAATTTCGAATTTAATATTTTATTAATAAATGAATAGTGAAGTGGAATTTAGTTGACCGTATTAAAATCTCGAAAAATGGTAATTGGGTAGCTGATCATTTGCTTAACAAACTTTTCTTCTATGATTAACCCTAATAAAATCGTTAACCTGGTCAAATCTAGAGTTTAATTGGGATTAGAATCCACCAACCCCCAATAGTAACTTCTATAGTAACCTACACCTTAAAACATGAAATTAGAACTCATTCCTTAATTAAATTCGATGAGGTTAGAGGCAAATGAAAGGTATTGATTGGTAGTTTAATAACCCTTAACCAATTTCGTGTAAAATTAACCAGGATAGAAGTGATTAGATGAGTTTGATCGAGGTCAAGCATTTCGGCGGCGTAAGTTACACGTCTCTTCTAGCTCGAAATTCACCCTTCCTAGAAGGATCCAGAAGGTGTATTAGGTATTAAAAGAAAGCTTAAAGAGTCTAGTTTCATTTGGTAGCTGGGTCAATCGACGAGGAGTACAGATCTGGGAGTATTCGGCGATTTAGTGGAAGGTGTTCTTCGGACTTGGTTCTTCTTCATCCAACTCTTTGATCCTTGATTAAGGTAGGTACCCTTCACCAAATGAAGCATGTAAATATAGTATCTTGATCTGCTTGACGAGATCTATCGTTTGGGACTGAAAGCCCTAAATTTTATAGAGTATTGAGGGAGATATCAAGCGATCTTTGGAGGATATTCTTCTAGTTCGTGGGTTTTCTTATTTGCTGAAGTTTAGATCTTCAATTGAGGTAGGTTTTAACAGATCTAAACCTTATTGTTATATATGAATGGAATCCTCATCTTGTTAGCTTCCTTCCTACGTAGAAAGCCCTAATTTTTATCAACCATGTTAGGTTAATTTCTCGTTTTAGCAAGCTTATGTTCTTGTTAGGTTTAAGTGAGCCCTTTTAGTCTAAGCTTGAATCCCCATGACTAATCACAGGCTAAACATGAAATTAAGCATGACATCTTGTTTATCTCTTTCCTGTCTTTCCATTGATATCTCGTTTGCTTAATTCCATGAAGAAACAGAAAAGTTATGTTGATTCTAATCAAGGGATCTTGAATCCCGTTCTCTGCTCGTTAAGGCGCTATGTACCAGGGGCGCGATCTTTAACGTGCTATCCCGATATAACACAATCTTGTAGACCCCCAGCCCTGGCAGAACACGTTCAAACCTTAAAAATTTAATATATTCAGATTTTTGGGATCGCGCTAGCTTTACCTAGCGCGTTCTTCATTAAGGCGCTATGGCCCTATAGCGCGACATGCTTCTTACCCCAATTGCTTGAGGGGTCGAGTCGTAAGCCCTCTGATGCAGATTATAATTCTGTAAGATGTTATATGGTTTCTGTAAGATGCTATATAAGATATATGTTCAGTTAGAAAACATCTTTGTCCAGTTTTCAAATTAATCAAAAGGGTTTTCATGTTCTTTTAGTTCCGATATTCTTTGATTCCAGAATTATAATGTTAGCTTCTGAACGTTTTTTTCCAATATACTTATAATATTTTTACGTAGTTAAGATGTTAATTGAGTAGTACTAATAGTTAGTACCCCCACCTGTTAACCTAGCTTTCAAACTTAATCATTGGATTTTCCTTGTTCTTAATTTCTTCAACCTGACGACCCCGATCTTCTAAGGGGTTATAACAGAACGTTTCTTGTGTGTTTTCGAGCTATATTAAGTCCCTGCAGATACTATTAAGTTGTGTTATGTGTTTATTAACCCCTGTGTTTATCCAGTTTTCAAACTAAATTGAATTTCTGGCCCTGTCTTGGACGCGCCATACTTCCCCAGCGCGTTCTTGATAAACGCGCTACCTGTCTATAGTGCGTTCATACACAGAATTTCATTTTTGAGCCGTTAGCTATCTTATTTCTATCAGACTATTGTATATTCTTATTTCTGAATGCAGTAAGTTAATTTTTATCCCTCAAGGGTCCAGTATATCAAAAGGTGTTGTCCGAACGTTAGGCTACGCCTATCGGGATGGTCGCACGCTTGCGCGTGTGATCTTCGGATCGATTACCTCCGCCACGTACTGAGTCCTTGTTGGAATCCTTAGTGTTTTTATCAATTGGTTAGCTACCCACAACATGTAATTGGTTTTGTTATAAGTGTAATCATGTAATTGAACTTGAACGTATAATTATCATGTTAAACATTTGAGTTTATGAAAATGTAATCGGGTTAAATTTAGCTTGAATTCTTAACAGCCTAAAAACTTGTTAACCAACATAATAAAATGTTTAACCATGGAACTAAGAATGATCTAATTATTGCATTTTCCTACTTACCCTTTCATTCTTGGTTTCCACGACTCGATATGTCGTTAAACATTATGCCAAAGTTGAATTCTCTATACTTCTTGTTATTTCGATATTCAATCAGATCTGTGCTTATTACTTGATAGCTTGTTCTTTGAAATTTATTGGCCATGAAATGTGAAAGTCTAGATTCGTGGGATCTTGTGATCCAAATAAATCAATGTCTGGCAAACAAATAAGGGCTTGGTCTAGTCTTGGGAGGAGCACCCGAACACTACTTGTATCCCCATGGAGGTGGTTGACTAGGTGTGGCATTGGCACCAGTACTTGACATGTGATTAATCTAGGGGCTTTCCACTACTCTCTACTAGTTTACACTTTCCACTTTTTCCTGTTCTATGATTTACTTGTGGTTACTCTACTTGCTATTACTTGAAAGTGGAAATGTTACATGCGTGATATACTTGCTTGATTGGCCAAATTATAACTACACTTGTACTCGTACTTGTTCTTACTTGTTCCTACTTGTTATTACTTGTTCATATTGAAGTTCTTGTTCTTGCATAAATTGTTATCTCTTGATTCTTGACTTTGCAAGATCTTATTACATTATTCTTGCTCTTGACATCCATTTCCTTGTTTATCATTGCATATAACATCTAATCAAAGCATTAATCACGTACACTTGCCTGTTATTACCTACTGAGCATTGGCTCATAGTATTGTTTTCCCCCTTTCCAGGTTATTCAGGTGGTGACATTCACTCGGACGGGGAGTGATTTGAGTGCTACTGGAGTGTGCCTCTATCTAGGTTGCCGTGTTGGCACAGTAGTATTTCCAGTTATTACTTTTGGTGTTATATTAGTGTTCTAGTTCTGTATTAGACCAGTTGTTGTATTAATGAGTTTGGAAGTTATGTTTAAATCAGTTGATTATTGTAATAAGAGAATTAGAACCCTTCCTATCTCATTGTGCAGTTTTAGAACATAATTCTAGTGCTAGCGTGTTTCTGACTGTACGTCCCGGTATTCCGCGTCGGGGCGTGACAGTTTAGGTGGTATCAGAGCCAAGTTTTAATATTCCTAGGTTTTCTAAATTCTAGGGTTCTAAGTGTGTCTTAGGATCCATACCCTTGTAAAAATCTAGAACCCGACCTGGTGAGATTGGGTAGAAATTGGGTTAAGTTCATACCTTAATCATGTTGTCATCTGCTTTCTTGACCCTAAGTGATCTGTTCTTCGTGGAGGCTTTTGAAATGGCCGTCGATCGTGCGGAGTGGAGGAATTTGCAGCGCACGGTTCAAGGCCTTACGCAGGCATTGCAGCAAGTGGCTCAGGCAGGAGGAGCACATCATGGCACCGGTGATTTATACCGGAACTTCCGTGGAATGAATCCACCCAGATTTGCTGGATCGACCGATCCCGACGAAGCCGAACATTGGCTTGATGATATGGCGAGGATTTTTGAGGTCATACAATGCACCGATCAAGAACGTGTCTTATTATCGACCTTCCAACTGGAACGTGATGCACGTGCATGGTGGGACTCTATTAAGGCAGTACTCGGAGATCAGCCGATTACTTGGGGAGAGTTCGAGGAACATTTCAATAGCAAGTATTTTTCTGATCGAGTGCAAGAGAAGAAGGCGGCCGAGTTTGCGGCTCTGAAACAGCGGAGCTTATCAGTAGCCGAGTATGAAGCACAATTCTCCAGACTGTCTAGATATGCTACTCATCTCATTTCCACTGAGAAGATGAAGGCGAAGCGCTTTCTTAATGGGTTGAAGCTTCACTATATCAACCAATTGGCACCTATAGAGATATCGACTTATTTTGAGATGGTAAGAAAGGCGCAAGTTCTGGAAGACACTCTCGAGATGACGGAGAGGATCCGAGGCCAAGGCATGAAGAAAGAGCAGCCGAAGGATTTCAAGAAAAGCAACGTCGGACCTAGTTTTATCAAGAAGAGGCCCGCGAGTGGGTCAAGTTCGTGGACCGGAGCAGGATCATGGAAAGGAAAGATGCCGAAGCAAGAGGAAAGGAAGCTCGGCCCTATTGTACCCTTTAAGGGTGTGTGCAGATATTGTGACCGTCCTGGTCATAGGATGGAGGAGTGCTGGCGCAAGTTGGGCGCCTGTCTTCGTTGCGGGAGTAGGGAGCACTGTATCCCAGATTGTCTGTTAGTATCGGAGCAAGCTACACCGGCAAAGCCTCAATTCTTCAAGAAGCCGCAAGGCAAGCTTCAAGCACTTCAGGTAGATGAAGCAGATACAGCCGAAGAAGGTGGACTCGTCGAAGATACTCTCGATATACTCGACAAGCCAGCCTTTGTTCTTTTTGATACTGGTGCAACGCATTCCTTTATTTCTCGGAGATTTGCTAAGTCTTTAGTTGTGGAACCTATTTTGATGAATTCTCCGTTAGAAATTTCTACACCTATTGGCTCTAGATCAGCAATTCAGCATTTCTATCCTTCTAGTAAGGTTATGATTGATGATCAGAATTTCCCAGTTGATTTAGTCTGCATGGACATGAAGGATTATGATGTAATCCTAGGAGCAGATTGGTTGGCCAAGCATGAGGCCAATGTTCACTGCAGTTCTAGCTCGGTGTCTTTTAATAGACATCCGGATCTTTCATTTATGGGGATTAGATACCATCGCTCCGTCTCACTTATTTCGGCCCTTCGTGCTGATAAACTGATGAGGCGAGGTTGCAAGGCATTTCTAGCCTTTGTCTATGCTACTCCTGAGCAGCAAGTGGAGATTAAGGATATCCCTGTTGTCCATGAATTTCTTGATATATTTCCTGAGGAACTACCTAGACTTCTGCCTGAGAGGGAAGTTATCTTCTCCATTGATGTTATTCCGGGTTCTTCTCCTGTCTTTAAAGCTCCTTATCGTATGTCTTCTGCGGAGTTGAGAGAATTGAAGCAGCAATTGATGGAGTTACTTGAGAAGGGTTTCATTCGCCCTAGTACTTCCCCTTGGGGAGCCCCTGTATTATTTGTTCGGAAGAAGGATGGTTCGATGAGGCTGTGCATCGATTATCGGCAGTTGAATCAATTGACTATCAAGAATAAGTACCCATTGCCGAGGATTGATGAATTATTTGACCAGATAGCGGGAGCTCAATTCTTTTCTAAGATCGATCTTCGATCGGGATATCACTAGTTGCGGATTAAGGAAGAGGATATCTTTAAAACGGCTTTCCGCAGCAGGTATGGTCATTTCGAATTTGTCGTTATGCCCTTTGGATTAACGAATGCACCGACAGCTTTTATGCAGTTGATGAACAGTGTGTTTAGACCCTATCTTGATCAATGGTTCATGGTATTCATTGATGATATCTTGATCTATTCCAAGAGTGAAGGAGAGCATGCCGAACACTTGAGATTGGCACTGCAGTTATTAAGAGACCATCAGTTATATGCCAAGTTCAGTAAGTGTGATTTCTGGTTGCCAGAGGTGTCCTTTTTAGGGCATATTATTACCAAGGAAGGTATTTCTGTTGATCCTTCTAAAGTGGAAGCAGTGAAGAATTGGGAACAGCCTACTAGTGTGACCGAGATCAGAAGTTTCTTAGGCCTGGCAGGCTATTATCGCAGATTCATTCAAGATTTCTCCAAGATTGCGGTACCTCTTACTAGATTAACCCGCAAGGAGAACAAGTTCGAATGGTCAGAAGATTGTCAACGAAGTTTTCAGATTTTGAAGGACTGCTTGACTACGGCACCTGTTTTGGCTTTACCTTCTGGTGAAGGAGGTTTTGTGGTCTATACGGATGCATCTGGAATTGGTCTAGGCTATGTGCTTATGCAGCATGGGAAGGTAATTGCTTATTCTTCCAGGCAGTTGAGGAAGCATGAAGAGAACTATCCTGTTCATGATTTGGAATTGGCAGCTGTTGTCTTTGCTTTGAAGATTTGGAGACATTACTTGTATGGAGAATCTTTCACGGTATTCTCAGATCACAAGAGCTTGAAGTATTTGTTCTCTCAGAAAGAACTCAATATGCGATAGCGCAGATGGCTGGAATATTTGAAGGACTTTGACTTCTCTATTGAGTATCACCCTGGTAAAGGTAATGTGGTGGCAGACGCATTGAGCCGGAAGCCTGTAGCAAAGTTATCCAGTTTGATGATGCAAGAGTGGAAGTTACTGGAACAGTTATCTAGTCTGGATCTTAATATTGACAATGATCGAGTTTTGATTGCTCAGATTCAACTTAAGCCTGAATTATTAATGGAGATCAAGTCTTTGCAAGATAATGATCCCGAACTGGTGGAGATCAAGGGAAAATTGAGCAGCAGACCGGATTTCCTGATTTCCGACGATGGAAGACTTCTATTTCAAGGACGAACGTGTATACCTGACGTAGCTGAGATCAAGAACAAGTTTCTGGAAGAAGCCCACAGATCTAAATACACGATTCATCCTGCAGGCACTAAAATGTTCAAAGACTTGAAAAGATCCTTTTGGTGGCCGAATATGAAAAGAGAAGTGGCAGATTTTGTGAGTAGATGCCTGGTATGTCAGCAAGTCAAGGCCGAGCACTTCAGACCGGTAGGGAAATTGTAATCACTCGATATACCCCAATGGAAGTGGGAGAGTATTGGCATGGATTTTATCATGGGACTGCCTAGAACTCGTGGTGGTTTTGATGCAATTTGGGTAATCGTCGACAGACTGACAAAGTCAGCCCATTTCTTGTCCATTAAATCTAAATGGATAGTTGATGTTCTAGCAGCTCTGTATATAAAGGAAGTGGTGAGATTGCATGGTATTCCAGTGAATATAATGTCTGATCGAGACCCTAGATTCACTTCTTATTTCTGGAAGGGACTGCAAGAGTCTTTAGGTACTCGTTTGAATTTCAGCACGGCATTCCATCCACAGACAGATGGGCAGACGGAGAGAACTAACCAGATAGTGGAGGATATGCTGAGAGCATGTATGATTGACTTTGGTGGTAATTGGAATGAGCATTTGGCATTGGTTGAATTCACCTACAATAACAGCTATCAGTCTAGTATTCAGATGGCCCCATTTGAAGCTTTGTATGGAAGAAGCTGTCGATCCCCGTTCTGTTGGGACGAGGTGGGCAAAAAGCAATGGCTTGGACCGGATCTTATCTCGGAATCATCACAGAACATCCGTATTGTCCGAGATCGGTTACAAGTGGCTCAGTCAAGACAGAAGAGTTATGCCGATAATAGAAGAAGGGCATTGGAATTCCAAGTAGGTGACCATGTGTTTTTAAAGGTCTCTCCTTCGAGAGGGATTCGCAGATTTGGTATTCGTGGCAAGCTGAGTCCGAGGTATATTGGCCCGTTTGAGATTCTAGATAGAGTGGGAGAAGTGGCTTATCGATTGGCATTACCGCCTCAGTTATCTGGCGTGCACAATGTCTTCCATATTTCTATGTTGCGGAAGTATGTGTACGACCCCACTCATGTTATTCAACATATGGACTTTGAACTGAAGGAGGATCTGACCTATGAGGAAAGACCAATAAAGATTTTGGACCAGAAGCAGCAGCAACTCTGGAGTCGAGCTATACCTATGGTCAAGGTACAATGGAGTCGACGTGGAGCAGAAGAAGCTACCTGGGAATCCGAAGAGGTGATGAGGAAGCGGTATCCCGACCTTTTCTAGGTTAGCAGATTCTTTTATTTTCGCATCTTAATGCAGTGAATTTGGAGGACCAAATTCTTTTAAGTAGGGGAGGGTGTAATACCCCGTATTTAATTAGTAATTTTTATTAATATTTCCTGTTCAAATTGGAATTTTTAAGAATTTATTTGAATTAAGTTGAATTAATAAATGAATAGAAATGGAAATAAACCATTAAAAAGTTAAATTGAAATGAAAATGAAATGTGATCCAAATTAAAATAAGGTATGAATGAAATAAAACATAAATGCAATTGATTTGGAATGAAAATGAAATTAAAAGAGGGAATTTGGAATTTGAATTTCGAATTTAATATTTTATTAATAAATGAATAGTGAAGTGGAATTTAGTTGACCGTATTAAAATCTCGAAAAATGGTAATTGGGTAGCTGATCATTTGCTTAACAAACTTTTCTTCTATGATTAGCCCTAATAAAATCGTTAACCTGGTCAAATCTAGAGTTTAATTGGGATTAGAATCCACCAACCCCCAATAGTAACTTCTATAGTAACCTACACCTTAAAACATGAAATTAGAACTCATTCCTTAATTAAATTCGATGAGGTTAGAGGCAAATGAAAGGTATTGATTGGTAGTTTAATAACCCTTAACCAATTTCGTGTAAAATTAACCTGGATAGAAGTGATTAGATGAGTTTGATCGAGGTCAAGCATTTCGGCGGCGTAAGTTACACGTCTCTTCTAGCTCGAAATTCACCCTTCCTGGAAGGATCCAGATGGTGTATTAGGTATTAAAAGAAAGCTTAAAGAGTCTAGTTTCATTTGGTAGCTGGGTCAATCGACGAGGAGTACAGATCTGGGAGTATTCGGCGATTTAGTGGAAGGTGTTCTTCGGACTTGGTTCTTCTTCATCCAACTCTTTGATCCTTGATTAAGGTAGGTACCCTTCACCAAATGAAGCATGTAAATATAGTATCTTGATCTGCTTGACGAGATCTATCGTTTGGGACTGAAAGCCCTAAATTTTATAGAGTATTGAGGGAGATATCAAGCGATCTTTGGAGGATATTCTTCTAGTTCGTGGGTTTTCTTATTTGCTGAAGTTTAGATCTTCAATTGAGGTAGGTTTTAACAGACCTAAACCTTATTGTTATATATGAATGGAATCCTCATCTTGTTAGCTTCCTTCCTACGTAGAAAGTCCTAATTTTTATCAACCATGTTAGGTTAATTTCTCGTTTTAGCAAGCTTATGTTCTTGTTAGGTTTAAGTGAGCCCTTTTAGTCTAAGCTTGAATCCCCGTGACTAATCACAGGCTAAACATGAAATTAAGCATGGCATCTTGTTTATCTCTTTCCTGTCTTTCCATTGATATCTCGTTTGCTTAATTCCATGAAGAAACAGAGGAGTTATGTTGATTCTAATAAAGGGATCTTGAATCCCGTTCTCTGCTCGTTAAGGCGCTATGTACCAGGGGTGCGATCTTTAACGCGCTATCCCGATATAGCGCAATCTTGTAGACCCCCAGCCCTGGCAGAACACGTTCAAACCTTAAAAATTTAATATATTTAGATTTTTGGGATCGCGCTAGCTTTACCTAGCGCGTTCTTCATTAAGGCGCTATGGCCCTATAGCGCGACATGCTTCTTACCCCAATTGCTTGAGGGGTCGAGTCGTAAGCCCTCTGATGCAGATTATAATTCTGTAAGATGTTATATGGTTTCTGTAAGATGCTATATAAGACATATGTTCAGTTAGAAAACATCTTTGTCCAGTTTTCAAATTAAACAAAAGGGTTTTCATGTTCTTTTAGTTCCGATATTCTTTGATTCCAGAATTATAATGTTAGCTTCTGAACATTTTTTTCCAATATACTTATAATATTTTTACGTAGTTAAGATGTTAATTGAGTAGTACTAATAGTTAGTACCCCCACCTGTTAACCTAGCTTTCAAACTTAATCATTGGATTTTCCTTGTTCTTAATTTCTTCAACCTGACGACCCCGATCTTCTAAGGGGTTATAATAGAACGTTTCTTATGTGTTTTCGAGCTATATTAAGTCCCTACAGATACTATTAAGTTGTGTTATGTGTTTATTAACTCTTAGAACCCCTGTGTTTATCCAGTTTTCAAACTAAATTGGATTTCTGGCCCTGTCTGGGACGCGCCATACTTCCCCAGCGCGTTCTTGATAAACGCGCTACCTGTCTATAGCGCGTTCATACACAGAATTTCATTTTTGAGCCGTTAGCTATCTTATTTCTATCAGACTATTGTATATTCTTATTTCTGAATGCAGTAAGTTAATTTTTATCCCTCAAGGCTCCAGTATATCAAAAGGTGTTGTCCGAACGTTAGGCTACGCCTATCGGGATGGTCGCACGCTTGCGCGAGTGATCTTCGGATCGATTACCTCCGCCACGTACTGAGTCCTTGTTGGAATCCTTAGTGTTTTTATCAATTGGTTAGCTACCCACAGCATGTAATTGGTTTTGTTATAAGTGTAATCATGTAATTGAACTTGAACGTATAATTATCATGTTAAACATTTGAGTTTATGAAAATGTAATCGGGTTAAATTTAGCTTGAATTCTTAACAGCCTGAAAACTTGTTAACCAACAGAATAAAATGTTTAACCATGGAACTAAGAATGATCTAATTATTGCATTTTCCTACTTACCCTTTCATTCTTGGTTTCCATGACTCGATATGTCGTTAAACATTATGCCAAAGTTGAATTCTCTATACTTCTTGTTATTTCGATATTCAATCAGATCTGTGCTTATTACTTGATAGCTTGATCTTTGAAATTTATTGGCCATGAAATGTGGAAGTCTAGATTCGTGGGATCTTGTGATCCAAATAAATCAATGTCTGGCAAACAAATAAGGGCTTGGTCTAGTCCTGGGAGGAGCACCCGAACACTACTTGTATCCCCATGGAGGTGGTTGACTAGGTGTGGCATTGGCACCAGTACTTGACATGTGATTAATCTAGGGGCTTTCCACTACTCTCTACTAGTTTACACTTTCCACTTTTTCCTGTTCTATGATTTACTTGTGGTTACTCTACTTGCTATTACTTGAAAGTGGAAATGTTACATGCGTGATATACTTGCTTGATTGGCCAAATTATAACTACACTTGTACTCGTACTTGTTCTTACTTGTTCCTACTTGTTATTACTTGTTCATATTGAAGTTCTTGTTCTTGCATAAATTGTTATCTCTTGATTCTTGACTTTGCAAGATCTTATTACATTATTCTTGCTCTTGACATCCATTTCCTTGTTTATCATTGCATATAACATGTAATCAAAGCATTAATCACGTACACTTGCCTGTTATTACCTACTGAGCGTTGGCTCATAGTATTTTTTTCCCCCTTTCCAGGTTATTCAGGTGGTGACATTCACTCGGACGGGGAGTGATTTGAGTGCGACTAGAGTGTGCCTCTATCTAGGTTGCCGTGTTGGCACAGTAGTATTTCCAGTTATTACTTTTGGTGTTATATTAGTGTTCTAGTTCTGTATTAGACCAGTTGTTGTATTAATGAGTTTGGAAGTTATGTTTAAATCAGTTGATTATTGTAATAAGAGAATTAGAACCCTTCCTATCTCATTGTGCAATTTTAGAACATAATTCTAGTGCTAGCGTGTTTCTGACTGTACGTCCCGGTATTCCGCGTCGGGGCGTGACAATGTAACTGAAAGGGAGGTTACTGTGGCCGAACTTTATGTAACCATGAAGAAGAATGATGAAACTGCCCTAGAATACATCAAGAGATGGCGGAACCACAGCATGAGATGCAGGCGTCCGCCACATCAAGAAGATGCAATTCAAATCTGCAAGTAGAATCTGAGGCGCAAAGTCCTCGAAAAGATGATCGGTATGTGATAAGTGACCATTTCTTATGATAATTCATTGCATGTACACCATTTTATGTGCATATAATTAGGTAATTATGTATATTTCATAGTTAACCTCAACCCCGCATTTAAATTGGAGCTTTCACGCAAATTGATTAATTCGATTATCTTATTTAATAATAAATTAAAGTTGAGGGTCATGAGCATTAATTCCCAATTGCCTAATTATGAGCATTTGAGATTTATGTGCACATTGTGGTAATTTTTATGGAGTAAAGTGCAATTATGTATATGTAGGACACCGAAGGCAATTACAAAAGAAGCCGGCGGCAAAACTGTCACCACTACGTTGACCAAGTCAAAAGCACATATTTTGATTGGAGGGAAAAGAAAATTTAAAAGTTTGAAATTGAGGAAAAGAAACACATATTTCGGTTGGAGGGAAAATTGAATTCAAAGTTTGAAATAAAGGAGAGACATGATGAGCCTTGGGAAAGGGGGTGCCCAAAGTCTAAGAAAGGGGGTGCCCACCTACTTTTCCTCTTCCCCATGCATCATATTCCACTTAAATCTCAGCCATCCATCTCCTTTTGATGTAATATCCACCCTTCATCTACCCAACTTTCCCTATAAATAGCCCATGACAAGGAGGAGAAAGGGAGTTCTTCTTTTGGTAATTTTCACCCTCTCCCTCTCACATCTTAGGTCACCAATTTCGCCCTCTTCCGTCCCTCTTCTCTTCTTTCTGTCTTCATAAAAGTTCTTCTTTTTTACGTCCTCTACAACTTCTTCTTCTACAACATCTTCTAATTCCCTCTGGTTTTTATGATATTTCGTATTTTGCACTGTACTGTCCTGTTCATCTGTGAACCAGTGTTTTGCTCTATTCTTCCCCTTATTTCTTCCTCTTATAGTCATTTTCTGCTCTTAGTGTCTTCATGAAAGTTCTTCATTTTTAAGTTTTCTACAACTTCGTCTTCTACACTATCTTCTCATTCTTTCTGGTTTTGATGTTATTTCCCCTTTTTCAACTTGCTATCCTTTGTTTTTACTGTTCATATGAGGTGCAAGCTTTTGTTATTCCTCCATTTTGAAGCCCTTCTGCTCTTCTTTGCTATCTATATTCTTCATCAAAGTTCTTCCCCTCTCCCTCCTCTTCAACTTCTTCTTCTTCAGCATCCCCTAATTCATCTTGGTTTCAAAGTCATTCTCCTCCAAGAGCGGATTCAACGACGAAGGTGACTTCCTCCCGGCGTAGACGACATCTTCGACGAGGTGGTTCGTGATCCAAGGCCAAGAGAGGACGGCGCCGTCATCACCATTGCTATTACCATCTCCAAACTCCAGACTTTTCTTTCTCTTATTACTTTTGTGTTATTTCACTTCATTGTAATCTCGTTGCGTCATTAGTGTAATCTTGTTTCACATTTCATGTACTCTTTCTTTTAAGTTAATGAAAGGAGTTGTTCTTTTGATCTAGTTCTTGCTATTCTTCCCTCTCTACCCCCTTCTTCTATATCTTCTTTCCACTTCATGCAATTATTTTCTGTAGCATAGGCACATAGTCATAGGTATTTTTAATTAATTGTTAGAATCGTTCTTTGTTTCATCCGTTTTCTTCAAGCAATCAAATCGCAAATATTTTCCAAAGGAGTTCAAGATTTTTAACTTTAAAAATCTCTTCTTCCTTGTGGATTCGACCCGTGCTTGCCATAGTACTACGTTCTCTTTTGATCATTTTGTTCTAGTTCGATTTTAAGATTGTTAGCGCGCGTGTAGTAACGACATACGCTTCCGCGTTATAAATTTTTGGCGCCGTTGCCGGGGAAAAATGATGATTTTTGATTTAAGAACTTTATTTTCCTTGTGTATATAGTATACTAATAAAGCTCTCTTTTTTTTTTACAGGATAAAAAAAATCAAAAAGAATCAGAGGTACGTTTGCATTTCTTTCTTTTATCTTTTGATTTTGTCATTCATTTCAAAAAAAGGAGAGAACGAGGGATTGCCCTTCAAGTAAGTGTCCTAACTCCTCTAATTTTGTGTTATTTCCTTAATATTTTTGTATATTGTGGTCAGATAGGTTCACTAAATAAAAAAAAAACTCTTCACTTGAACCCAATAAAAAATTCTCATTCCAAGAGTAGAAATCACACATCCATGCTCTAAGTCATGCATCATTTAGGATAGAAGTTTTTTTTCCTTGTTGTTTAACTTTGGTCATTGCATTTTGGAGATTGCGAGGGGCAAGGTGAGTTCTTTTCTAAATCACATGCTCATGCATACTTGCATAGAACCCCTTGTTTGAATTTGATTTGTTGTATATCATTCTAAAATATTCTAAGGGCAACACCCATAAGTAAGATAAGGTGGGAATTTCATCACCATTCCTTAGCCCACAAATCACAATTTCCTTCATCTTTGCATCACCTAGACCCTAAAAAAAATTCAATAGACGTTGGCCCTGGGTTCACACTATGGTTCTTGTGTTATTTGGGTTTACCCTCTTGTGAAAACCGGTGCCTAAGGCAAGACGGTCGGACGGCAAACGCCTTCAGCGGGCTAGTGGTTTGTAATTAGGTCCCTACGAAAGTAGGGGGAGCCTCCCACTACCCCACCCCTTACCTGGCCGGTGAAAATATTGAGGTTGAACTCAAGTTACACTTTAGCCATTTTGTGAAACCCAATTTGTAGGTCTAAGTCACATCTAGATCATTAGGTAATTTATGTGACAACTTGTTTGTGTTTGCATAAAAAAATAAGAAAAAAAAAATAAAATAAACAAAAAAATTCCTCATCTTCTTTCTCTTCGTCCTAGTTTGTGTCAAAACCAAAAAAAATATATAAATCATCATGAAAAAAAATTCTCTCTCATCTCTCTCTTCGTCCTAGTTTTTGCAAGGAAGAAGATCACAACATCCAAACCTACTAGGACCCACTCAGGAAATAGAGAGAGTATTGTATCCAAGAGACGATCTCCAAGAAGATCTTATGGCCGAAAATCAAGGACCTCACCACCAAAATCTTATGGCCGGAAATCCCAATCCTCCAAAGCAAATGAAAGATTATTTCATTCCCAACTAATATCAACCTCCATCTTGCATTTACATTCCTTAAAATCAAGCCATCCATTATGAGATCAAGTCAAGCACAATTCAAATGCTCCTCTCATTTTATGAAAATACCAATGAGGACCCCTACAAGCACATTGATGAATTTTTAGAAATTTGTTCCACGATAAAAATCTAAAATTTCTCGGATGATGCCCTTAGATTGACCCTCTTTCCATTCTCTCTTAAGGATACGGTTAAATATTGGTTAGGCACTATAGGGAAGCCAATGAGAACTTGGGCCGAGATGCAACAAGAATTTTTGAAGAAGTTCTACCCTATAGGCCGCACTGATACCATGAGAAGGGCAATCACGGGTTTTACCCAAACTCCAGGAGAACAAATGCATGAGTCATGGGAAAGACTCAAGGAATTGCTTAGGAAGTGTCCTCACCATGGGTTGTCCAAATGGCAAAAGTCTAAGCTTTTTATGAGGGTCTATCCGATCAATTTAGACAAATGGTAGATGCATCATGTGGAGGGGCATTCATGAGCAAAAGTGAGGATGAGGCGTATGATTTGTTCGAAATGCTTAGTGAGAATTCTATCAATCATGCTTCTTTATCATCCTATGAGAGATCCATTGGGCCCTCCAAGCGGGCCGGATTATATGAGGTCAAGGCCCGGGGTGATTTTGAACCAAGATTGGACATAAGTCTCATCACTCAAAAGTTGGATAAAGTAGAGAGTCTGACTTAAAAGTTAGATCAACTCTTGACTTTGAAAGACCCTTCTTGCCAACCATCATCTCACTCCTACTCGGGTCAATCTGTCACTCCAAATGAGGCATACACTCTTTGTGCAAGCCCATCCCATCACATCACGGAGTGTCCAACTGCGGCTCAATTACCCCCTGCCATCCAGGAGCAAGTCTTTGTAGCCCAAGGATTCTCTAAGCCCAATAATGACCCATTTTCAAACACATACAATCCGGGCTGGAGGAATCACCCGAACTTTTCTTGGAAATCCCAACAAGCTCTACCTCAAGCAACCAACCCCTCTATTCATCAAGCCTAAAAGCAACCCATGCAAAGTCAATTTCAAACCCAACCCAACACCTTCAATCCATTTGGTAGAGTGCCACAAGCTCAATTCCTTCCTATGGGCTATTCACATTTTCAATCTAATCAAGGCCAACCCACTTATCAACCTCCGTCTCAATCCAACTTTGAAGATAAACTCAATCAACTCCAACAAATCATCTTGAATAAACAACAATCCATTTCTAAGTTGGAAAGTCAAATAGGATAATTAGCGGAAGCTACAATGAGAAGAGAAGTGGGTCAACTTCCAAGTCAACCCGTGGCCAACCCAAGAAACCAACCCCCGGATTTTCCTCCACAACCGGGCCTCCTACCTCAACCCATCCCACAAGCCCAACCTAATGGCCCACAATTTGAAAATGTCAAGGCTATTTCAACTTTGAGGAGTGGGAAGGTGTTAGATGACCCATACATGGATGGAAAGGAGTTGCAAGATTCCATAGAAAAGAATCAAGATAATGAGAATGCAAGCAGGGAGGATTGCACTCAAGATAAGTTGGGGGGAGATCCTAAAGGGAAAGGAAAGGCCCATGAAGATCCAAATTTCTATCAGCCCAAGGTCCCCTTTCCTAATGCCCTAGAACCCAAGCCCACTAAGACTAGGCCGGCCCAAAATGAGGAATTCATGGAGCTCTTTTCACAAGTTCACATCAATATTCCACTCCTAGATGTCATAAAACATGTTCTGGCCTACGCCAAATTTTTCAAAGAGCTTTGCACTCCAAGAAGAGGGCCCAAGTCGACCCCTAAGAAAATTTGGCTCTCCGAGGATGTTAGTACGGTCTTGATGAATAATCTCCCTAGAAAGTTGAAGGATCCCGGTGCTCCCCTCATCTCATGCAATATAGGTGGTGTAACCTTTGACCGTGCCCTCCTCGACTTAGGAGCTAGTGTCAACCTTTTACCCACCTCTGTTTATGAGCAATTTGATATATGGAACTCAAGCCAACCCCCGTCATTCTCCAACTGGACGATCGCTCTGTCAATACCCCTCGAGATTTGATAGAGGATGTGATTGTGAAAGTCCATGATTGCTACTTCCACGTTGATTTCCTCATTCTTGACATGGCCTCCTCCTCGGAGCTAAGTCACACCCCAATCATCCTAGGCCGCCCATTCCTTGCTACTGTGAAAGCTAACATCAATTGTGCTACGGGGACGATGGACATCTCATTCGGAGGATAAAAAACTTCTCTCAATGTGTTCAAAGCCTCCCAATATTTGGACCTACATGAAGAATGCCACTTCATAGACATCTATGATGAACTTATTGAGAATGATCTGGGCATGGGTCAAATAAGGGAAGTCAATGCTCTTCAAGATTCCCCTCATCATAGTAGCATTTGACATAAGGTTGAACCACTTCCAGCTTTGCAAGATGAACCAGCCCTTCCATCACTTGAAAGTCCTCCTAAACTTGGGCTTAAGCCCCTTCCAGACTCCCTCAAATATGCATTCCCAGGCCCCGATCAAACCCTTCATATTATCTTAACTTCCAATCTTACCCCTACCCAAGAAACACTTCTCCTAGAAGTCCTTAGGACTCACAAGGGTGCCATAGGTTGGACAGTGGCCGATCTTAAGGGGATAAGTCCGTCTATTTGCATGCATCACATTTACATAGAGGACAATGCCAAACCTAGTCGGGAAATGCAAAAGAGGTTGAACCCGAACATGAAGGAGGTGGTGAAGAAGGAGGTTGTCAAATGGCTCGATGCGGGAATTATTTATCCCATATCGGATAGTCAATGGGTGAGTCCCCCTCAAGTGGTTCCTAAGAAATCGGGACTCACCGTGGTCCAAAATGAACAAGGAGAAGATGTGCCCACTAGGCCCACCACGGGATGGAGAGTGTGCATCGATTATAGGAAACTCAATGCCATGACCAAAAAGGACCATTTTCCACTCCCCTTCATTGACCAAATTCTAGAAAAATTGGCGGGCCAAAGATATTTTTGTTTCCTAGATGGATATTCTGGGTACAATCAAGTGGCCATTTATCCGGAAGACCAAGAGAGGACCACATTCACTTGCCCATATGGAACATTTACCTTTCGGAGAATGCCATTCGGTCTTTGCAACGCACCGGCCACTTTTCAAAGGTGCATGATGGCCATTTTCTCTGATATGGTAGGAGAATTCGTGGAGATCTTTATGGATGATTTTTCTGTGTTTGGGGAGTCATTTGAAAACTGCTTGGAAAATTTGAAGAAAGTGCTTGTGAGATGTATTGAAACCAACCTTGTTCTTAGTTGGGAAAAGAGTCAATTCATGGTTCAAGAGGGCATAGTTTTGGGCCATATTCTGTCCGAACGGGGTATAGAGGTGGATAAAGCCAAGATCGACCTTATTTCTAATCTCCCTCCTCCGACCTCTGTGAGGCAAATTCGTTCATTCCTCAACCATGCCGATTTTTACAGCCGGTTCATAAGTAACTTTTCTAAGATTGCCCGCCCGTTAACTCTTCTCTTTGCCAAAGACACTCCATTCCATTTAGATGTTGCCTACCTTGAGGCTTTCAATACCCTTAAAGAGGCTTTGACAAAGGCACCCATTCTCCAATCTCCTAATTGGTCTTTGCCTTTTGAAATCATGTGTGATACCTCCGACTATGCTATCGGGACAGTTCTAGGCCAAAGAATTGACAAGTGTCCGGTGTTGATATATTATGCGAGTCGCACCCTCGCCGATGCTCAGCTTAACTACACCACCACGAAAAAGGAGCTATTAGCTGTTATCTTTGCCCTTGAAAAGTTTCGATCATATCTCTTAGGGGCAAAAGTCATTGTGTACTCTGATCACTCAGCTCTCAAATATTTATTCTCTAAGAAGGATGTCAAACCTAGACTCATTAGGTGGATCTTCCTACTCCAAGAATTTGATCTTGAGATCCGAGACAAAAAAGGTTATGAGAATAAAGTTGCCGATCATCTTTCTCGGATTCTCACAACTGATAATGCTCCTTTGCAAGATTCATTTCCAGATTAACATCTCTTGTCTATCACCCATAGTCAACTCCCATGGTTCGCAGACATTGTCAACTACTTAGCTGTGGGACAAATTCCTAATGGGTGGTCGAAACATGAAAAAGAACATTTCTTTACCAAAATAAAATACTATTTCTGGGAAGATTCTGAATTATTCCACGTAGGTCCAAATCAAATAATTAGGAGATGTGTCCCCGAGGAAGAACAACAAAGCATCTTGAATTTTTATCACACTCTAGCTTGTGGGGCACACTTCGCGGGAAAGAAAACAGCCGCCAAAGTGTTGCAAAGTGGATTCTTCTGGCCCACTCTCTTCAAAGACACCTATGAATTTAGCAAGACTTGTCTTAGGTGTCAAGCCATTGGAAACATGAGCAAACGCGATATGATGCCACTCAACCCCATTCTAGTGGTCGAAATCTTTGATGTTTGGGGAATTGATTTTATGGGACCCTTTCTGCCATCATTCGGACATGAGTACATTCTTGTGGCAG
Source organism: Amorphophallus konjac (assembly GCA_022559845.1). NCBI lineage: Eukaryota > Viridiplantae > Streptophyta > Magnoliopsida > Alismatales > Araceae > Amorphophallus > Amorphophallus konjac. The sequence continues at coordinate 155,692,335 of CM040118.1, read as the reverse complement.
TCGACTATGTGTCTAAATTGATTGAAGCCATTGCCACCCGGACTAATGATCACAAAATTGTCAGGAAGTTTATCCGAAAGAATATATTTTCAAGGTTCGGGTGTCCGAGGGCGATCATTAGTGATGGAGGTTCTCATTTCACTCATCCCCAATTCTGAGCTCTTCTCGGGAAATATGGGATCACTCATAAGATTGCCACCCCCTATCACCCCCAGACAAGTGGTCAAGTGGAGACATCCAATAGGGAGATCAAAAATATCCTGCAGAAATCTATTAGGCCCGATAGGAAGGATTGGTCCGAAAGATTGGATGACACTCTTTGGGCCTATTGGACAGCATACAAAACCCCCATTGGAATGTCTCCATATAGGTTAATCTTTGGAAAAGCTTGTCACTTACCTGTTGAGCTTGAGCATAGGGCCTATTGGGCTATTAAACAGTTCATTTTTGACTTGGCCCAAGCCGGATCTCATAGAGCCCTACAACTAAATGAGTTGGAGGAGTTGAGGAATGAAGCCTATGAAAATGTCAAGATTTACAAAGCCAAGACCAAAGCTTTCTATGATAAACACATTGTGAGAAAATCATTTCAATCTGATCAAAAAGTTTGGCTCTTTAATTCAAGGTTGCGCTTATTCCCCGGAAAATTAAAGTCTAGATGGGATGGACCATTTGTTGTGCTCAAAGCCTTTGATCATGGTGCTGTTAAAATTCTAGATCCTAAAAATGGTCAAATTTTCACTGTCAATGGTCAGCGTCTTAAACTCTACTTGGAAAACACACAACTTTCATCAAAGGAATCAATCCCACTGAGTGACCCATGATAAATATAAGATTATCGTCTGGCTGAAGACGTTAAACTTAGCGTTTGTTGGGAGGCAACCCAATCATTTCTCTTCAAAAATCTAGTGAGTCATTTTCATTTGTGTTTGTAGGAGCTGGAAGAAGTCATTCGGAAAACTGCCTGCCAAAATAGCCACATCTACGCACCCTAGGTTGTACCTTTCCTTCCCAAACATTCATGTATGTATTGTCCTGTTCATATATTCTACATGCCATTGAGGACAATGTCATTCAAGTTGGGGGGGGGAGAGAAAAATTTTCATGATGCATATAATACAACCTGATAGGAGTTCCGTCTTGCATGTCATCGTTGCATGAAAGAAGAAAGATGTAAGCCCCATTTTGAGTTTCATGATTCATGCTTAAATTAAAAGTAATTCTAGAATAGAAAAGACTAGGGAAAAGGATGTGAGAAATTGAGTCAATCTAGCAATGGAAAACTGATATAAGAATCCCTTTAAAGTTCATGTGCACTTTATAAAAAAAAGAAAGAAAGAAATTCACATTGCACACTAATGAAACAAGCAAGACAAGCCCCCTGCCATTTTAGGTATGATGTCTGATATTCTGCACCTCTTAAGAAAAGAGATCTTTTTACAAAGCTTTCTGCCAAATTATCCATCAAATAAGTGCACTGGCATTATGAAAAAAAAGATAGAAAAAAAAATACCATGAAAAATATCCTTAATCTTAGTAACCGGTCCTACTTCACCTAAGATGTGTTGAGGTTCGCGTAAAATGGAAAAGGGAACCTGGATCTGCAAAACTGGGACTGCTTCTCCTAAGGCAAGAGTCGAGGTTTACATTGAGCAGTGAAGGGTAATGCAACATCATGTGTGGTATAAAAGATCCCAAAGGGACAAAACAATAAGGCTGACAAAAAACTAATATACTTAATGCTCTGATCTAAGAGGTGCAGGGTTGAAAGGCATTTACTTGGAATAGCGAATGGGGGATGTAATTGTCTAAGCTGTGGATTTGGTAGTTACACATGTACAAGTGCTATTGAGCTTTAATTTGAATTCTTAATCATGTACTATTAAGTTCCTACATCAGGCTAGTGTGTATTAATGATTCCAGATTCCTAATCTTTGGTTGATTCTATGAAGGAATAACATGATATGAGAGCATGAATTTTGCAAACTCTTGTTAGTCCTAAAATTCAATTTATTGGCATTGCTAAGGGACTAGCAATAAGTAAGTTTGGGGGTGTGATAAGTGTCCATTTCTTATGACAATTCATTGCATGTACACCATTTTATGTGCATATAATTAGGCAATTATGCATATTTCATAGTTAACATCAACCCCGCATTTAAATTGGAGCTTTCACGCAAATTGATTAATTCGATTATCTTATTTAATAATAAATTAAAGTTGAGGGTCATGAGCATTAATTCCTGATTGCCTAATCATGAGCATTTGAGATTTATGTGCACATTGTGGTAATTTTTATGGAGTAAAGTGCAATTATGTGTGTGTGGGACACCGAAGGCAATTACAAAAGAAGCCGGGGGCAAAACTGTCACCACTACTTTGACCAAGTCAAAAGCACATATTTTGATTGGAGGGAAAAGAAATTTTAAAAGTTTGAAATTGAGGAAAAGAAACACATATTTCGGTTGGAGGAAAAATTGAATTCAAAGTTTGAAATAAAGGAGAGACATGATAAGCCTAGGGAAAGGGGGTGCCTAAAGTCCAAGAAAGGGGGTGTCCACCTACTTTTCCTCTTTCCCATGCATCATATTCCACTTAAATCTCAGCCATCCATCTCCTTTTGATATAATATCCACCCTTCATTTACCCAACTTTCCCTATAAATAGCCCATGACAAGGAGGAGAAAGGGAGTTCTTCTTTTGGCAATTTTCACCCTCTCCCTCTCACATCTTAGGTCACCAATTTTGCCCTCTTCCGTCCCTCTTCTCTTCTTGCTGTCTTCATAAAAGTTCTCTATTTTTAAGTCCTCTGCAACTTCTTCGTCTACATCATCTTCTAATTCCTTCTGGTTTTCAAGCTATTTCGTATATTTCACTGTACTGTCATGTTCATCTGTGAACCAGTGTTTCTCTCTGTTCTTCCCCTTATTTCTCCCTCTTCTGAACATTTTCTGCTCTTAGTGTCTTCATGAAAGTTCTTCATTTTTAAATGTTCTACAACTTCTTCGTCTACACCATCTTTTCATTCTTTCTGGTTGTGAAGTTATTTCCCATTTTTCAACTTGTTGTCATGTGTTTTTACTGTTCATCCGAGGTGCAAGCTTTTATTATTCCTCCATTTTGAAGCCCTTCTTCTCTTCTTTGCTATCTATATTCTTCATCAAAGTTCTTCCCCTCTTCCTCCTCTTCAACGTCTTCTTCTTCAGCATCCCCTAATTCATCTTGGTTTCAAAGTCATTCTCCTCCAAGAGCGGCTTCAACGACGAAGGTGACTTCCTCCCGACGTAGACGACATCTTCCGCGAGATGGTTCGTGATCCAAGGCCAAGAGAGGACAGTGCCGTCATCACCATTGCTGCTACCATCTCTAAACTCCATACTTTTCTTGTTCTTATTGCTTTTGTGTTATTTCATTTCATTGTAATCTCGTTGCATCATTAGTGTAATCTTATTTCACATTTCATGTACTCTTTCTTTTAAGTTAATGAAAGGAGTTATTCTTTTGATCTTGTTCTTGCTATTCTTCCCTCTCTACCCCTTTCTTCTATCTCTTCTTTCCACTTCATGTAATTATTTTCTGTAGCATAGGCACATAGTCATAGGTATTTTTAATTAATTGTTAGAATCGTTCTTTGTTTCATCACTTTTCTTCAAGCAATCAAATCGCAAATATTTTCCAAAGGAGTTCAAGATTTTTAATTTTAAAAATCTCTTCTTCCTTGTGGATTCGACCCGTGCTTGCCATAGTACTACATTCTCTTTTGATCATTTTGTGCGAGTTCGGTTTTGAGATTGTTAGCGCGCGTGTAGTAACGACAGTATGGAGATCAGGTCCTTCGACCGATTAAATAATGTGGTGGCAGAGATTGAAACCTTCCTCTACAGATACTCTTCAACTCCAGCTGCCTCAAACCAGATGGCAAAGATAGCTGATAAGCGGCCCGCGCCCAAAGAAGTCAACATAGTTGACTTCAAGGACTTCGAGCAGTAGAAGAATAAGGGTAAAGGAGTAGCCAACACTCCTCCTGCTAAGCCGGCTGAACAGCAAGAAAGTGCCTCCCTGCGATCCAGAATGAACAAGCTTTATTCCTTCCCAAGGGAGAAGACTCGGGTCATCTTTGAATGGGCCACCAAATACAATAAGATTACCCTCCCGGAGCCAAATAGACCCGGTGATGTCAAGAGGAAAGATAATCTTCGATTCTGCCCGTATCATCAGATGCTCGGGCTCACCATCAAAGATTGCTATGTGTTAGAAGACATCATTGAAGGCATGATCAAGAAGGGAGAGCTCCAGATGGGCGAACACACGGTGGACCCACCACGCCCTCACGAGATGCCTATGATGGGGGCCACGGCCAATATGATATCTTTATATCAACAATTTCCCAAAGAGGTGGCAGAAGCTTGTACGAAGCACACCTACGAGGCATTCATCCTGACCCCCGCAAAGGACCAGGGAAATTGGAAGATGGTGCTAAATAAGACAAGAAGAAAGTCAGCATTGTTGAGTATATCCAGGTGATTTTGATGATAACAAAACCCAGGTCATGTGTTTTCTCACGTGCCATGTATTAACAATCAAGTTCGACCTTCATACGCAATCAAGGCCTAATTTCATCATGCACTATGCTTAAGTGTTCATACCCCTCCCAATGCATAAATCCATCTTGGTTCTGAAACTGCCCAGGCCAAGCTTAACTCACTCATTTTAATTGTAACAGGATGTGTCATAAACAGATTAGCTCACATGTTATGATTCATTGGCTAACCTCTTTATTTTTTCAAAAATTCCGGCTAGCGGTCGATCGCTAGTCAGGGGCCGGTCGATCGATTTTCCCAGCAACGAAAGCCTAATCTCTGTAAAATTCCGGTTGACCGCCCCCTCCTAGTGGTCGACTGCCAGCCTCAAAGCAGCCATCTTTGACTTTGTTTTCTACAACGTGGGAAGCCCTCTTCATTGGGTTTGTTTAATCAAAAAGTCACCAAACTTATCATGATTTGTGGATCTGGTTCCTGGCTTATCTCTTGAACATTCAAGAGTTATAAAAACATATCTTTGGGGTAAGGAACCCTAATCATCTAATGGAGATCAAGGAGGCTATCAAGAGGAGAGAAGAGTGCTGGTGCTGTAGCCGTGAACAATGCTCTGGGAAAGAAGTTCTTCATCCATCTTCAAGTGATTCAAGTCACATATGGAGCAGATCAACCCCAAGCCAAGTGGAGATCAAGCTGCATCCAAAAACCTTCTTCATCAACTAAGGGGGAGCTTGAATCTCAAGTTTTCTCTTTGTGTCTTCCATTCGATTTCTATTTTAGATTCAAGTGTGTGTTCTTGTAATATCTGAATACTTGTGTGTGTGTAGATCTACGCAGATCCGTGTGTGTGTGTGTGTGTGTTTATTTCTTCACATCTCTCTGTGATTTGGTGCTTGCTCACCTTCGTGGTGTTGTGCCTCTTAAGCACAAGCATATGCTATGTTGTTTTGATGATAGCAACACAGTGAGAGTATCACAGGTGCATTCATAACAGTGAGTCAGTATAGATGCATTGCATTCTTTCAGTTAGCTTCAGTTCAATATCTGCTTTGTGCATACATTGCATCAGTGCACTTAGATGGGTTGACCCCCCAGATTCGCATGTCTATACATCGCGCTTTCTGAAGTGTGTACAGTCAGTGCATCAAGTCTACACAATGCACACACACACAGCTCTCTATACATTCATGCATTAAAGTTTGTACATTGTACTGTTCATGCATTCATCGAACAAGTCTATACATTCATGCATTGTTCATGAAGTCTATACATCAGACTGGTCTGCATAGGCTAAGTCTATACATCGTCCAGTACAATCATGCATTGTTCATGAAGTCTATACAGCCTTTTGCATTGGACTTAAAGTCTATACATTGGCAAGTCTATACAGCCAGTGCATATGTAAAGTCTATACATTGCACTGTTTGTAGACTGTTCATGCTTTCACTTCAGTAAGTCTGTACATTGCTCACCGTCTCACTGAGCGTCTCAAGTGGACACCAAGTGTGTACACTGCCATCTTGCAGTACAGCATAAGTATATACACTGGACCGTCTCAATTAGCGTCTTATGCATAGGCGAAGTCTACACATTGAAGCATGCATTGTCTTCAAGTATGTATAGCGTCCAGTGTCTCACTGTTAAAGTCTGTACATACTTCATCGTCTCATTCACCGTCTCATGCAAGTCTATACATTGGTATATTTTACCTACGTTGCAACTAGCAAGTCTGTACACTGGTGATTTTACCTACGTTGCACTTGCAAGTCTACACATCGTGAAGTCTATACATTCAATTACTTTGCTTTGCTCAAGTCTGTACAGTCTTTCCCTTGGCAAGTCTATACATCGTTCGTCTGCATTTAGAAGACTATACAGTCTTGGCTGTTTAGCGTCTCATGCATCATCTTGGTGGAAAGTCTGTACAGCCGTCCGTCTCATCTTCCATCTCAGTTGAACATTGCAAAGTCTATACATCCGTTACATGCATCATTCTTCATGTCCATACATTGCACTGTAGCTGGAGCTGTGCAAGTCTGTACATCGTTGCATTGGCCAAGTATATACAATGCCATTTGTTCATGCATGTTAGCAAGACTATCTAAGTCTATACATTGGTTCATTTATCAAGTCTGCACATCCCTTACAGCAAGTATATACATTCGTTGCGCATAGTCTTGAGCATATAGGAAGTATGTACATCGAGTATGTCTGTACATCGTGCAACTATTGATTCGAAGTCTGTACAGCATATGTTCTTCAAAGTCTTCACATTGCATCGTGTGCTTCATCATTCAAGTATGTACAGGGTCTGCTTGGAATGCATTGGTCATCAAGTCTACACACTCTGTGTGTCTGCATCGCATTCATCAAGTCTATACACTCTTGTGTCTGCATTGCATTCACTCTAAGTCCATACACTGCATTTGGGCATTGTTCTTCACAGCAAGTATGTACATTGTTCAGAACGCCAAGTCCATACAGCCATTGTGCATACTTCATCTTGTGCATCACTACACACACTGCAAAGTCTATACATTATCTTCGCATTATCAAGTCTACACATTGCTTGATGCATCGAACGAAGTCTATACAATGTGTCGACATTAAACTGATAATTCTCTGTCTGACAGGCTCTGTTCGTGAAGCTTAATGAAGGGGCACGTGATCCGAGGCTGGAAGGGCTGACAGGATGACACGTGGCCAAAACACTTGGGCGGGAAATGTGGAAGACAAAAGCCCAGTGTTGCTCCTGCTGTGACTGCTTATAAAAGGAAACCTTCGTCCACAGATGAAGACTGATTGAAGCAGAAGGAGAGAAGCAGAAGAGCAGAAGCAGAGAGAAAGAATAGAGAGTTGTTCGATCCAGAGAAAAGAGAAGAAGAAGAAAACAAAGAGAGAAGAAGCAGAAGAGAAAAAGTGAGAGATAGAGAGCTCGAGCAGAGTGTGAAGAGAAGAAGAAGAGAGAGAGAGAGAGAGAAGGAGTTCGTTCCTCAGATCTTTGGTTCAAAACTAGATCTGAGGTTGCTCACTTGTTTGAGCTATATTCCCTGCAGAGATTTTCTTTATCTTTCGTTTGTCTTTTGTTTAGTTTTTTTTCGAAACTCTTGTGTTCAAGCTGTGTGGCAGCACTTGCAGTGTTGGATTCCACTAGACGGCTAAGCTGTATTGCCCAGTGGGTTTTGTAGAGGAGGATTCCTCTGGACAGCAAGATGTGAGGCTCAGCAGGTGAGGAGGATTCCTCGGACAGCAAGCTATGAGGCTCAGCGGATTGTAGGCAAGCTGTGAGGCCCAGCGGTTCAAGCTGTGAGTCAGCAGTAAGCCACACTCGGGTTGAGTGTGGGGTGGATGTAGGTCTGGAGGACCGAACCACCTAAAAGCCTTTGTCTACTGTGTGATTGTTTTACGGTTTGCCTAGCTTCTATATTTCTATCTTCGCACAGTAGATGTATGCTTAGGACGGTTCTTCATCTGTTCTGGGTGGCATTCGCAATGTGCCCACTATCTGTTCAGTAGAAGTTTTCATTCCGCATTTGATTCTGCTGCAGTAATTTTTTAACGGGAGATTGATCTATTCACCCCCCTCTAGATCACTCTTTAGCGTCCCAACAATTGGTATCAGAGCCTAACTCTTTGTGCAGGACTAACATCCTAAAGAGGATCGGCCATGGATGCTAGAGGGCTAACAGTAGAGGGTCAGTCCACTACGAAGCCACCATTCTTCGATGGTTCCAACTTTCCATATTGGAAGAACCGGATGCAGGTCTTCCTCAGAGCCAAAGATTACGAGGTATGGAAAATTGTGAGCAAAGATCCTTATGAGTTACATGAGAATGAGGAATTATGGACCATAGAAGAAGTCCGAAAATCTACTCTGAATTGGAGCGCTATCAACGCCATTCATTGTGCACTCCATCCCACTGAATTTGATAGAGTGTCATCCTGCAAGACAGCGAAGGAGATGTGGGATACCCTCAATGTTATCTATGAGGGAACATCTGAAGTGAGAGAGACGAGGGCAAATATGCTAGTGTCAAAGTATGAAGCATTTCGGATGAAGCCTGGTGAGACAGTGACCAAAATGTATGCTCGTCTGACCATCATCACAAATGGTCTAAGAAATCTGGGAAAGAGTTATACTAATCATGAAGTTGTAAGGAAGATCCTTCGATCGTTGACTCCTATATGGCATACCAAAGCAACTGTGGTTGAGGAGTCAAAAGATCTACAAAAGATGAAACCCAATGAGCTGATAGGTTCCTTGATGGCGTACGAGATGAATTTACTACAATCTGAAGAGCTCGGAAACAGGAAGCCTATTGCTCTGAAGGCCAAGCATAGCTGCTCAAAACAGTCCAGCAGCATTGGATCATCCAGTGATCGGAGTTCATCTGGATCAGATCTTGAAAAGGATGAAATAGCTATGATCACAAAAGAGTTCAGTAGATTTCTTAGAAGAGAAAGGAAGAATCTCTACAGAAAATACCACAGCAGGAAGCAAAACAGGTATAAATTTAACCCTGCTGAAAAATCTGATGTTAATGCTTGTTATCATTGCAGGAAGACAGGTCATATGAAGGCTGATAGTCCAGAGTTACAGAAAATGAAAGGAAGACCATGGAAGAAACCGCCAAAGGGAAAGGCCATGGTCAGTACATGGAGTGATGAGGAAGAAGGCACGCTGAGCACTTCCTCAGATAGTGGAAAATCAGAAAAGGACATCTGCTTGATGGCCAGGAATGGAGAAGAAGAAGAAGAGTCTGATCAGGTATCATCCCTTTTCAAACATTACACTATTTCTGATTGGGCAGATGCTTATGGAGATCTGTTAGATAAAGCTAATGATATTAGGAAGGAAAATAGACTCTTGAATAAGAAAATGAATTCTCTGGTTAATGATAAAACTCTTTCTGATAAGGTTGCATGCTTACAATCAGAGAATGACAAATTGAAAAATGCATGTTCTGAGTTTGATGAATTAAAGCATGTTGTGATTGATTGTAGGAAAGAAAAAGAATTGCTGAAAAATGTTGTTGATGAATTAAAGATGAAAATTCAGATGTCCGAAAAAGAAATTAAGATTTCAAATGAAAAATATGAAGCTGTCTTGTCAGTGAATGTTGAATTGAAGAAAACTATTGAAAATCTGGAAAATGAAAATTCTGACAAAATGAAAATCATTGAAAGCATGACCCAAGGAACAAAAAATCTAAATGTCTTGCTAGGGTCAAAAGTTAATTTCAGAAAGGAGGGTATCGGCTTTAATCCCTCAGCTAAAAAGAGCTTTGAATTGAAAACTATTTCATTTGTGGGAGAAAAGAATAGAGGACCACTCATAAAAATGGTCAATGAAAAATCTGCTTTCAAAAATGTAAAATCAAAAGTGTTCAGTGCTAAGGACAAGGGAAAGCAGAAAGTTGTTGAGCCTAGAGCTGCATGCTCTTCTCCCAAGGATAAGTCCAAGGCTAGGGGTCAGCCAGCTAGCACATCAAAACCCCAGCCCAAGGCTGCTAAGTCTCCATCACCATCAACCGCCCAGAAAAAGACCCAACATAAGTAAGTTCAGAAACCTAGTGGGTCAAAGGTGGCAGGGAGACCTAGTGTAGCTAGGAACCAGTCTGCTCATCCCTATTTCCCTTGAGCCCAAGTCTATCATCACAATCTCTCACAAACATTTAATAGGTTTGGGTGGAACCCTGCATACATGAGGTCTAGGTATTAGCATTTCCCCACTTGGTATCAGCCCTATAGACCTCAGCCAGCTAGGAGATGGGATAGTCAGTTTAGGACATGGAGCCCTAGTCACCAGGGGTTCTATGGTCATCCTAGGACCAATTTGGGCCACAACTTCCAGCACAATCATTGGCCAAGGCACTGGCAGAAAAACAAAAATGTTTTTAATAAAATGAATGCCAGGACTACACAACAACCATCAAAGCACCAGAAAAAGAAAACTAAACCTGTCGGTGCTGAGAAAAAGAAAAATAACAAAAAGAACTCTCAAGCTGTAGAATCCACCAAACCTTCCACCTTTACACAAATGTGGATCCCTAAATAGCTGTTGTCATGTTTTCACTCTCAAATGTCTGGTTCTGTCTTGGGGCCCAAAATATCTTGGGTTCCAAAACCTGCTCCCTAAGTGTGTTTGCAGGTATGTCTGGTAGCCGGGAACAAACTGATGAAACAGAAAAAGCTACTTCAGGCATATGACAAGAGGCAGGGCCAAAATCCTAAGAGCTGAAATAAATTGGAGGCCTTGTCAAAAATCTGATGCAACACCAAGGGTAAAAATAAATCAATCTGGTAAAGCAGGTAAGTGATTTACCTTCAGAATTGAATTGAGAAAGTCATGTTGATTTGATTGTTTGATGTTAGGGTGCTTGGCACGGATACAGAGGGGGGTGAATGTATCCTTCTACAGAAAATGGCCAAATTAAAATAAGGATGCTAGATAAGGGCATAGGATAGAACTAATTCGTTTCAACTCAAATACAAACTCATGGGCGAGCCTATCCAAGCATCTAGCGGAAGCAATCAAACAATCAAGCAAGCCACTGCACAAGATATTTAGGTGGTTCGGTCCACAGACCTACATCCACCCCTCACTCCCAACCGGAGTGAGGCTTCACTAGCAAATTCTAGAACCAAGCAGACTCAGTCTGCAAACAGTTGCTGCCACACAGCTTGACCAGGGAAACAGACTTCCCTCTACCTCCCAACCGGAGGGACACCCAAGTGACTCCCAGCCACTTGAAAACTAGAGGTCGAAGACCTCTCTTCATCCAGACCAGGAGGGACACCTGGACCTGTAACTACAAGCCCAGAACCGGAGGACTAGCCTCCCTTCCTCTAACCAGAGGGAAACCCACAAGTGACAACCTGTCACTTGCAACCCGGAGATCAGATCTCCCTTCTCCTGAACCAACAGGAGGAACCCGATCCCCAGCAGGGCAATCGGAAGACTAAAGATAATCAAAAAAACAAAGAAAAAAACAATAAACGAAAATGACACAGCAATCAGAAAGCTGTAAAAGATGAAAACATAGATGTGGCTCTCAACGGAGCTGACTGGCCTGGATTTGATCCACGGTCCAGTAGACAGATCTTCAATAGCTTCGTCCTTCTTCTCCACGAACTCTCTCTCTCTCTCTTTCTTTCTCCTCTGCTCTCTTCCTCTTTCACTCTCTGCTGCACTTCTTCTTCTTCACTCTTTCTTCTCTCTTCACACGAGCACTATCTCTCCCTCTTTTTCTTCTTTTTTTTTTCTTTTCAATCATCTTTTATCTGTTGACGAAGGCTACATTATATAGCAGTAGCAGCAGGTGGATAGGGCACAAGTCGCGTGTGCCTCCCACACTCGATCCAGAACCTTCCTGCCACGTGTCTTTATAGGATTGGTTCCTCTTGTCTCGGATCACGTGCAGCCCAGGTGTGTGGAATGTTCTTCCTCGGACCTGTAAGGAGATAAAAACCATTAACACTAAGGGCCACAAGAACTAGAACTGCATGAGGTATGTGGAAATGACAAGAGGTGCACTATACAGAGAACGACACGAGATACAGTGGTGACAAAATAGATACTATAACGGGAACGACACGAAGTAGAAAGAGAACAGCACAAAGTAGAAAAAAAAGAACGACACGAAGTAGAAAAGATTACTACAGTACGAGACAAGGAGAGCATGACACGAGGTCAGATGAAAGCAGCATGAGGTAAAGAGAAAATGACACGAGGTAACAAGGACAACACGAAGACACGAATACAAAAATAACACGAAGACACGAATACGAAAACAACACGAAGACACGAATACAGAGCTGTTCGAACATTCGAATGACTCGAAGACGAGGACGACACGGGCTAACGATAACTCGAAGATGAAACACAGGAATTGACACGGAGTGTGGTTAAGGCGAGAAGGACACGAAGTCTAAAGAGAAAAACCAACACGAAGACACAAGCATGAAAATAACATGAAGACACAAAAACAAAACTAACACGGAGACACAAATACTAAGGCAACACGGAGACACGAATAGAAAGGTAACACGAAGACAACTCGAGTACAAAGCTGTTTGAACATTCGAACGACTCGAAGATGACAACAGAAACGACACGAAGTGGTTGCAAATCAGGAAAGACACGAGGTCTAGGAAAAGCAACACGAAGTCAGAAATAACAAGGAAACGACTCGAACTAAGGACAATACTTAGAGAAGGTTGCACGAAGTGAAAACAACACTAAGATAGAAGATGACACGGCTATCACGACACGTGATGAAGCAGTGACACCAAAACAAAACGACTCGAGGAACAACAGTAAGTGACACGAAATTTAACAAGCAGACATAAAAGATGACACGAGATGAGGTCACAAAGTGACAAAGACACGAGGTCTGGAAAGCACGACATGAAGACATGAGACAGACACGTCTTCAACAACACGAGGTACGAAAGGACGACACGGCGTGTTGAAAACACAAACAATACTAAAACTAAAACGACACGAAGGCAAACAGTGCGACACGAGGTGTTATACACAAACATGACGAAGTACCAACCAACACGAAGACAGTCCCTGAAAATACCTGAAGTGAAATGAAGGTTTATTCTTCTCAGAAAAATATTCTTGGTTCACTTTCACAGAAAAAATATTTTTGTTATTTTTTATTTCACAGAGATATTTTTGAACACTACTAAGACTTATAGTGTTGTCATCATCAAAACATGTAAAGATTCAACAAGACTCAACAATCTCCCCCTTTTTGATGGATGGCAACACTATGAGCCTTGAGTCTTTGCAGAGAAAAAAGATTTCAGCCTTTCCAAGGCTAAACAAACATCAGCACCATTATAAAACATTTTTAAAGTGTCAAATAGCCATTCTCAATGAATAACAAACATTAAACATTCTCAACGAGCTAGCAAAGGCCTGATTTCTCCCCCTTTGTCATCATCAAAAAGAAGGAAACAAGAAGGATGCAACAATGCAAATGATATGAAATTTAATTAATAAGTCCAAGAGTGTGAGAGGGAAAGCCTCAAAATGGGCAAGAAGATACAGAGCATTGTTTTTCAAGAGAAATATCTGGCTTGTCTGCTAGAAGGGCCACGCGGCCTGCCATGTGGTGGTCTCCCCCTTGGAGAAGCAGAAGTATATTCTTGAGGTGTAGTTCTGCTAGAAGAAGCTTGACCAGGTGCTGAACCCAAGGTTGACTGAAATTCCTTTAGGTCATTTGACAGTTCAGCTAGCCAATACACCACAGCGCTTCTGACATGTGCCACTTCAGAAATGATGTCGTCTTGGCGAATATTGACAGTTTCATATCTGTCAGTCAGAATTGTCAGTTCTGTTAAGAAGGCGACCAATTTATCATAGATCTGCTGAATACCTGGACCTAGGGCACTGGATGACTTCTTCAAAACTTCTAAGGATGTTCTTATCTCAAAGCAGTGATCTATAATGTTGGTAGATATTTTGATGGAGGAAATTTGAACATCTTGTAACTCACTCAGTGCTTTTGCTATTTTTGAACAAACCTCCTGCAGACCTTGCATCAGGGATCTGTTGGCATCATCTGAAGCCTTTTTGTTGAGTAGGAACCGTTTCCATTCAGTGAGGAGAGATATCTCAAGCTTCAGTAGCCTGGAATGTACCTGATTGATGTTGAGAGTGACATATGTGAGCAGATCATCTAATTTCTTATCTTGTTTCTGCATCTACTGAGTCAAGTTTATGAGAAGTTCTTTAATGTTGGGCGCCCGAGCAGATTCAATGTTGGGCGCCTGTGCAGATAGAAGTCTAGGTGGACCTAGAGGTGTACCAAAAAATTCACTGCCAGGTGTAGTTCTCTCAGCTGCTTCCTCTTGTACTGGCATATGACTACTCTCAGCTGGGACATGATCTTCATCTTCAGCTTGAGTTTCTTTCTGAGGAATTACCCCTTCAGGTGCCTCTTCTTCACTTGAAGATTCTGTATCTAGTTCTATGATAGGAGCTTTCTCCTGACACTCATCCACTATATCTTCCATGAGATTCTGAACTGCAGGATTTTCATCAAGTGCATGTTCTAGAATTTCAGATGTAACTACGTTTTCAGCCTCTTCCAAACTTTTCTCCACAGCTTCTCTTAGAATGACATTAACAAAGTCAGTAAGTTCTTGATCATAACTTACTTGCTCTTGATCAGGCTGTTCCACGGGCACCATCTCCTCTTCAGATATCTTCCCAAAGGAATCAAACAGACCATCAATGTTTGCATCCAGATCAGCCTGAATACTTTTTTCAGACAACCTGATTTCTTCAGATGCAACTTCAACCAGCCTCTGAAAGGAAAAAGATACTTCAGTGGGTGCCGCTGGCAAAATAGACTCTGGTTGTTCAGCTGGTGTTTCCTGTTGAGCAATCTCAGAAACTAATTGCACACTAGCTTGGGTTAAGTCTTGAGATTGTTCCAGATGCTCCCCCTGAATTTGTGATTCTTTAACTTTCTGGGTCTTAACTTGCCCCACTATGGAAGATCCCTCCAAGCCCAAAAACACTGAAACAAAATTCATATTGAATACGTTTCGGGCCTTAACCTTAGATGCGGCCTCTCCATCCAAGCAAATCTCTGAATACTTGAAGATGTCTATCAGATGGGCGGCATAGGGAAGGTGTCTCTTGGATCCAATACATCCCTTCATGATAGTAAAAATGATCTCTGGCAAACATATCTTTACATTCTTTATCAGACAGAACAGTAGAAATCTCTGTGTGTCTGTGATTCTTCCTCTAGCTCCAGTCTGTGGGGTGATAATGGAAGCAATGACGTTCTGAAGGAGCTTGTGAAGAGGAGGAAATGACGATGTCTGATAAGCTTTTAGCTTCAACTGCCCCTTATCATGAATATTACTGGGTTTACCAGTAATGACTGAGAAAGCTTCATGGAGACTGTATCGAAAGCTTCTCTCTACCTCCCCTTTATCTGGAATACTGAGGTCTTTGTGGAGGGAGTCACATGTAACAGTTATCTCGACCCCTTTAACAGATGATAACAAGGCAGACTTGTCTCGGCTCAAGGACAAATTATTGTAAAATTCCATTACCGGCCTAGGGTAATAGACACGGTGATTTTCTAAGAAATTTATCCACTCCTGAAACTCAAAGATTTTCAACAGTTCTGGAAACTTCGAGACCATAGTTTCATCTCTGAAATCTATTATTCTAGGAAGAATGATTTTCCCACTTTCTAAGAACACGGTAGACTGAGAAATCCTGGTACCTTGTTCTGAAGACACTTCCGCAGCAGGTTCTGGCTCAAGACATCTCTGTTGCTTAGATGAAGGCTCTTCAACTATTTCTTTTCCCTTCCTCTTCCTTTCACCATGAGCTGCTGACATTTGCTGATCCATCTGCCGTAACTTCCAGAGTATCAACTCTCTCTTGCCGGTTGCTACTGGAAGTAAAGCTAGACCCAAGAGAGGAAGAGATCTCTGTGGGGAAAGGAAGTGAGCGGGAAAGGATGGGGATGTGTTTGAAGGAACGCTCAAGGTGGAGCGGCACGAATATGAATAGGAAGCGGCAAGGGGAAATGAGGGTTTGTGGATGAAGGCGTGTGAAACAAGAAGGGTTTTGTCGGGTTGCTTTTTACTCTTATCAAACTTTTTCTGGAAATACCCAAACTACCCTCAGTCATGATGTAACGCAGCTACTGCCTGTTAAAGCTTGCCCTTCAATATATGGACTAGTTATATTCTTCCAAATTCCATGGTCAGTTACCTCAAGATGTTAAATCAACATGATCACAAAATTAGCTGTTAAAGTTGCTTAACCTAGAGAGAGTCACGATTAAATTACTCCTTATGTTTGTCAAGCAACGAAATAACATATCGATGTTAAGCAGATTTCATTTCTTCATTTAATGAACAAGAGAAGGCATACAGGGTCAACCAATTTTGTTGAGCACAAGGTAGAATAGGTCCTTTTTACATAAGGAGACATGTTTATCAGACACCAGAAACCCTGGTTACTCAGGACGGACTACCTTTATGCCAATCAAAGCCAATGAAATTTTCTTTGAGGACTTCCCCCCCCCTTTTTTTTTAACATTTCTATACATAGATAGGTAGTTGTATCATGACAGAAACTCTGGACTTCTCTGATCTAGAGTGTCTATTTCTCCATAAAAGTCATTGCTCTGCCACAAAGAATGGCGTATTCCCTGGTGGCACTTCTCATGATTTTAGACACAAGATAGATATCTTACTTAACACAATTTTTTATCTCAGAGCTCTCTACACATAAGTTTCAGTTAAGTCGAGATCCTCAACAAGTTTTTCTCATTTAACAGGAGCTTTTATAATATGTTGACCAACACTTGAGAGGATAACTTAGAAGGATCAAGGACCAAATATAACCCCCATTCATTGAAGTTCTTTATTAACAGGTATGAGTTGTTACATTAGATATTGGGTGGTTTAAGGTATACAGATCACATCTGATAAGAGTAAGAAGACAGTAAAAACAATTTCTTTGAGAGAATTTCTGAACCAAAAGTGATAGGAGAGATATAAGAAGGTGGCTGACCGAATGGGGAGAGATGAGATGAGATGAGCAGCATTCCCATCAACAAGCCAACAAGTGAGAGGTCACTCAAGACATTAAGCACTAAGGACACATCTTGAAGAAGTTCTGTCTCACATCCAGAGAAGCTCTTGGGCAATAAACTGTAACCTCATGAGATGACAAATCTTTACACCACATTAACTGCATCGGCTGACAAAATTCTTCAGAAACCAAATGGCCTGTCAAGCTCCTTTTCAGCCCACTCAAGGACATCTCACACACGACTCTTGGAAGTATTAATTATTTATTGAATGCAGTGTTTGCCATGAAAATTAAACATGTATGTTTGTGAGTTATGCACATACCGTTTTCAAACAGTATTCACATTCAGTTCAGATTTTCAGAAATTTCATAGTGCATGTTCAGAAAATAATGCAACTTGCAGATGATGAATGAATATGCAAGAACAGATTCAATATGCATGCACTAGATGAAACTAAGAGCAGGATATGTAAGAATACATCAAACCAGATATGCAATAAGTTTCAAAATGGGACATGCAGAGAGATTACCTGAACAGTGTGAGAATGGGGTTTTCATTCTTGAGTGCCTTGGATCATTACCCCTTTTATTCCAGTCCCAAGGCACACCTGTAAAATAAAGTTTATTTTGCACAAACAGGTACCCAAGAAGTCTTGGGTCCTGACATGACATTATTATTTCTAGCAGGTTTTCTCAGTACATTTCCAGGAGTAGTTTTTAGATCTGATTTATGCATATTCTTATTAGCATGAATTCTATGTGCATACACATGAGATTTTCTGTTAACAGAGTAAAAATTTTGTTTACCAAAACTGGTTTGGTTTTGATATCCTGCCAGTCAACAGGTTGCAGCCCTGTGACCTGGCTTCCCACAATGATGACATGAAGGTTTTACAAATTGTCTTATAGGGAATTTAGCATGTTTGAGATTCACATTTCTACCCTGAATATGCCAACAGTCCTTGACTGTATGGCCATGCTTTCTACAGTGAGAGCAAATGAAAGAATTTCTTCTAAAGGAACCTGACCAGCATTCAGAGGCCCTGTGACCCATTTTGTTGCAGTTAAAACAGATGATATGCTGGTTCATTGAAACAGATTTATTTTTATTAAAAATATGTTGGTTTGTAGGAAATTTAGCATGATATGAATAAAAGGTTTTCTTACCACTAGCAAACCAGCAATGAGCAATAGAGTGACCTAATTTGCCACAATTAGAGCATGTGACATTTCTTTTCTGAGGTGATGGATTTTTGCCATAAGATCTCCTAGCATTCTTATCATCCTTCTCCATCAACTTACACTCATGCATCAGATGACCAACTTTATGACAGTAATGACAGATATTCTTCCTTTTAGATGCATGTGAGTGTGTGTGAGGACTGTGATCAGCAAATGCTGATGGACCCTTTTCATTTATTTTCTGATTTTCAGTCCTTTTCTGATTTTTATCTTGTTTTCCTATTTTCTTAGCCTTGTACTGAATTGGAGATGAAGTGGAAGCCTTTTCCTGTTCAGAAGATTTAATGAAAATAGTTTTTAGCTTGGATCCATCAACCTTTTTCAACTTTTCAGTTTGTTTCTGATTCTTCTGAACATTTGGTTGTTTACTTTCTGAGGTTGTGGCTATATCAGAAGCTTTGACAAAGGATGTCGTCAGCTTGTTTTCAAAAACTTTTTTATTGACATTGTTGTAGCCCAACCCTTCCTTTTGAGTATTTACCTTCATTCCTAACAACCTGTCCAGATTTTCTTGACCACTCACAAACTTTGACAAGGAGCTTTTCAGATCCTGAATCTCATTATCAAGAGATGCAATGTGTATTTCATAACTAGCGATCTCTTGTTCACTACAATTGACAGTTTCATTCAAAACCTTATTAGCTGTTTTGTATTCTGCAATTTCCTTTCTCAGCTCATCTACTTCATCAGTTTCGTTTGTACAGATGACCTTTCCTTTCTCCAATGTGAGAAGTCTTTCAGACATGGCGCTGTTTAACAATTTTAATTTTTTAACTTCTTCTTTAAGCTTATCATTTTGAATTAACTCATTTATTAGAAGCTGATCTTCTGAGTCAACCATGCTTTCTCTCCTAGCTTCAAACTCCCTCAATTCCTTTTGTTGTTTTTCAAAATCTTTCTGTAGTTCTATGTTTACAGATTTTATGGCATTAAACTTTTCAATCAGCAAATCATTCTCTCGTTTAAGTTTCTTTAATTGTTCTTTATTTTCTTTAGAGAGCTTTCTTAGAGAGTCATTCTCATTTTTCAGTTTGTTTAAGTCAGATTTAACGCGTTCAAATTCTTTCAGCATCAGATTATCAGACATACTAGCATCAAGAGCATTTTTCAGTTCATCATAATTTCTACAAGGAAAGCTTGAACTATCTAAACCAGTACCCTTCTTCAATTTTTTATACTATTTTTTTAACAGTTCATGAGATTCAATTAGTTCAGCATAAGCATTCTCCCAATCTTCTAGAGAGAAATTCTTGAAGAGATTTACCTCATCATCATCATCTTCTTTAGTTTGATTGCTGCCTTGATCGCTTCTGTTGGCCATCATGCAGCTTGTTTGATTTCCTTTCCCGGCTCTCTTCATCATTTCCAACATATCCCTTGCAGATCTGCAATCAAGGAAACATGAGTGAAATGCTTTGTCAGTGGCTGCTTTCATCAGATTTATAGCTGTCTGATTCTCCGCATACATTGATTCGTGACTGTCAGTCCATTTGGACCTTTTCTTTGGTAATTTATGAGGACCATGTGAAATCACTTTCCACAGGTCTGGATCAACGGATTTAACATAATCACGTAAAGCACTGTGCCACTGGTTGAAATCAAAACCACTGAAGACAGGTGGACAAGCCATTGAAGCAAATAGCAGATAAATTCAATGCAACAGAAATCTTGATGCACTAAAGGCAAATAAGCACCTAAGACCGTAAGATCGAATCTGCAGGTCGCTGGACCTTATATGCAGATACCCGCTCTGATACCAACTGTTAGGGTGCTTGGCCCGGATACAGAGGGGGGTGAATGTATCCTTCTACAGAAAATGGCCAAATTAAAATAAGGATCCTAGATAAGGGCACAGGATAGAACTAATTCGTTTCAACTCAAATACAAACTCATGGGCGAGCCTATCCAAGCATCTAGCGGAAGCAATCAAACAATCAAGCAAGCCACTGCACAAGATATTTAGGTGGTTCGGTCCACAGACCTACATCCACCCCTCACTCCCAACCGGAGTGAGGCTTCACTAGCAAATGCTAGAACCAAGCAGACTCAGTCTGCAAACAGTTGCTGCCACACAGCTTGACCAGGGAAACAGACTTCCCTCTACCTCCCAACCGGAGGGACACCCAAGTGACTCCCAGCCACTTGAAAACTAGAGGTCGAAGACCTCTCTTCCTCTAGACTAGGAGGGACACCTGGACCTGCAACTACAAGCCCAGAACCGGAGGACTAGCCTCCCTTCCTCTAACCAGAGGGAAACCCACAAGTGACAACCTGTCACTTGCAACCCGGAGATCAGATCTCCCTTCTCCTGAACCAATAGGAGGAACCCGATCCCCAGCAGGGCAATCGGAAGACCAAAGATAATCAGAAAAACAAAGAAAAAAACAATAAACGAAAATGACACAGCAATCAGAAAGCTGTAAAAGATGAAAACATAGATGTGGCTCTCAACGGAGCTGACTGGCCTGGATTTGATCCACGGTCCAGTAGACAGATCTTCAATAGCTTCGTCGTTCTTCTCCACGAACTCTCTCTCTCTCTTTCTTTCTCCTCTGCTCTCTTCCTCGTTCACTCTCTGCTGCATTTCTTCTTCTTCACTCTTTCTTCTCTCTTCACACGAGCACTATCTCTCCCTCTTTTTCTTCTTTTTTTTTCTTTTCAATCATCTTTTATCTGTGGACGAAGGCTGCATTATATAGCAGCGGCAGCAGGTGGATAGGGCACAAGACGCGTGTGCCTCCTACACTCGATCCAGAACCTTCCTGCCACGTGTCTTTATAGGATTGGTTCCTCTTGTCTCGGATCACGTGCAGCCCAGGTGTGTGGAATGTTCTTCCTCGGACCTATAAGGAGATAAAAACCATTAACACTGAGGGCCACAAGAACTAGAACTGCATGAGGTATGTGGAAATGACAAGAGGTGCACTATACAGAGAACGACATGAGATACAGTGGTGACAAAACAGATACTATAACGGGAACGACACGAAGTAGAAAGAGATCAGTACAAAGTAGAAAAAAAAGAACGACACGAAGTAGAAAAGATTACTACAGTACGAGACAAGGAGAGCATGACACGAGGTCAGATGAAAGCAGCATGAGGTAAAGAGAAAACGACACGAGGTAACAAGGACAACACGAAGACACGAATACAAAAACAACACGAAGACACGAATACGAAAACAACACGAAGACACGAATACAGAGCTGTTCGAACATTCGAACGACTCGAAGACGAGGACGACACGGGCTAACGACAACTCGAAGATGAAACACAGGAATTGACACGGAGTGTGGTTAAGGCGAGAAGGACACGAAGTCTAAAGAGAAAAACCAACACGAAGACACAAGCATGAAAATAACACGAAGACACAAAAACAAAACTAACACGGAGACACAAATACTAAGGTAACACGGAGACACGAATAGAAAGGTAACACGAAGACAACTCGAGTACAAAGCTGTTCGAACATTCGAACGACTCGAAGATGACAACAGAAACGACACGAAGTGGTTGCAAATCAGGAAAGACACGAGGTCTAGGAAAAGCAACACGAAGTCAGAAATAACAAGGAAACGACTCGAACTAAGGACAATACTTAGAGAAGGCTGCACGAAGTGAAAACAACACTAAGACAGAAGATGACACGGCTATCACGACACGTGATGAAGCAGTGACACCAAAACAAAATGACTCGAGGAACAACAGTAAGTGACACGAAATTTAACAAGCAGACATAAAAGATGACACGAGATGAGGTCACAAAGTGACAAAGACACGAGGTCTGGAAAGCACGACATGAAGACATGAGATAGACACGTCTTCAACAACACGAGGTACGAAAGGACGACACGGCGTGTTGAAAACACAAACAATACTAAAACTAAAACGACACGAAGGCAAACAGTGCGACACGAGGTGTTATACACAAACATGACGAAGTACCAACCAACACGAAGACAGTCCCTGAAAATATCTGAAGTGAAATGAAGGTTTATTCTTCTCAGAAAAATATTCTTGGTTCACTTTCACAGAAAAAATATTTTTGTTATTTTTTATTTCACAGAGATATTTTTGAACACTACTAAGACTTATAGTGTTGTCATCATCAAAACATGTAAAGATTCAACAAGACTCAACATTTGATGTATGATATTCTATTCTTGTCTAGCTGATCAGTCTGTATTCCAGACTCAGCTATTGAATTTAATTCTGCTCAAATTCAATGCTATTCTCTTGCCAGTTATTGCATGTGTACATAAGATGGTAGATGCACTACACAACCATGTTCATACTCAATGCATGTGTCTAATGTTTGCATATATCATTTGCATGACTATCATTTGCTTATTATTGTAGTCTGCATGTCGTGTAATGCATATCATCATATGTTGAAAAATCTGAAAAGGATAAAAATGTTCATGACTTGGGTGCATAAACTTGAAATGATTGCATATCATCATTGTCAGGTTTGGATTTTCTGAACTCTCCTCATACATGATTTGCATATAGATGATTGTCTGAAATTGCATATGCATACATGTTGATTTGTTGGTGCTAAACTGAAGCTTCTGAAATATGAATTGAACAATCATGCTAATGGTAATTCTCTTCTGTCTAATTTGCATGAATCATATCTGAATGCAAATTTTGATATCATGTGATGTGATTTCAATACCTTTCATGCATATAGACAGGGGGAGCTTGTATGCTGTCGCTTGGTCATCATTATCAGATTTGTTGCATAGTATGCATGTAGAACAGTGTATTGCATATCATATCTTTTGCATCTTGGTGTCAGGAGGAGCTGAGAGTTCTGTTCAATTCTTTGAATCTTTTCACTTCTCATTGTCCCCATTCAATTCATTCACATTCCTTAACATCAGATGCCATTGGACCTTATTGCCTATTGCTATCACTGTTTATCATTTGCCATCATTTCCCTAACCTTCACTGAACAACAGTATTGCTTCTGTTTATACATTGAGCTGTGGTTATTACAATTGTTCACTTATAAGAATCACACGTAGAAATTGAAAGGAACTGAAGGTTTAACTTTTATAAATTGAAGAGTTTACTGTCTACACTTCAGAAATTGAGATAAAAGAAAACTTTTATAGCTCTTAATCTTTGTCTCGTGGTTAAAATAGAATAAGTTTTTTTTTAATGCCTGAAAGTGTTTGACTGGAAATGACTAGAAAAGGTAAATGAGAGTGTGTACTGATTTTTTAAACAATCACTCTAAAAGAAATAAGGGTAGCAGTAAATAAGATCATCAATGCAAAGAGCTGAACATAGTGACAGAGCAATGGCCGAATTGCACTGAGAAACTGTGATCTCCTCCAATGAAGCAAGAGAATTCATAAGTCATGAAGTGCTTCAGATTACCTCTATTCATAGGGTCAAATCTATAGGGGGAGTTTTCACCAAGTAATTGGGGGTACTGGCCTCTGATCAAGGTGTGCCCTTAATGTCAAAGGTGAAAATTGTTCCTTGTAGGTCTTGATCTGAAATAGATCTAGTAGTTTATGCCTAGTAACTGGGGGTACCTGCCTCTGATCAAGGTATACACCTAATGTCAAAAGCATAAAATGCCACTGGTCTATTCACTTAGCTCAGTTTCTGAAAATTAAAAAGTGAAAAATAAACTGCTGTAACCCTTTGAAATCAAAAGTCATTGAGTGAAAATTATTTTTCTCAATACATATTCAAGTTGCCTTTCTTGAACTTCCATGTTTAATCACAAAGGGCATTATTTTTGACTTCTCTATTAAAAACATGTGCCTTAGATTCATTGCTATAAATGGAGTCTAAAACTCTTTTTCAGTGGTCAGTTGCTTTACTCTATTTTTATCACTGTTAAACCTGAATTCTTTCATAACAGTATATTACTGAATCTTATACTTTAACAGTCGTTTACAATCATACTCATTTTTCTGAACCACTGCTTCAGCTGTTGTGTAATGACCCCTTATTGTCTTCATGTTCCTTCCCTACCTTTGATCATTTGTGTCATCGGTCCATATTCCTTCTCAAAGGGGGAGCCATAATTCAGGGGGAGTCAGTACTCCATGGGGAGTTTGAGCATGTATTCTGCATGTTGCACTCATGTGTTTCTTTCTTTTTGATCATGTCAAAGGGGGAGAATATTTGACTCACTGTCACTTTGTTGCCATTATCAAAAAGGGGGAGAATGTTGTGCCTGTTAGGCACAAGCATATGCTATGTTGTTTCGATGATAGCAACACTGTGAGAGTATCATAGGTGCATACATAATAGTGATTCAGTATAGATGCATTGCATTCTGTTAGTTAGCTTCAGTTCAATATCTGCTTTGTGCATACATTGCATCAGTGCACTTAGATGGGTCGACCCCCCAGATTCGCATGTCTATACATCGCGCTTTCTGAAGTGTGTACAGTCAGTGCATCAAGTCTACACAATGCACACACACACAGGTCTCTATACATTCATGCATTAAAGTCTGTACATTGGACTGTTCATGCATTCATCGATCAAGTCTATACATTCATGCATTGTTCATGAAGTCTGTACAGCCTTTTGCATTGGACTTAAAGTCTATACATTGGCAAGTCTGTATAGCCAGTGCATATGTAAAGTCTATACACTGCACTATTTGCAGACTGTTCATGCTTTCACTTCAGCAAGTCTGTACATTGCTCACCGTCTCACTGAGCGTCTCAAGTGGACACCAAGTGTGTACACTGCCATCTTGCAGCATAGCATAAGTATATACACTGGACTGTCTCAATTAGCGTCTTATGCATAGGTAAAGTCTACCCATTGAAGCATGCATTGTCTTCAAGTATGTACAGCGTCCAGTGTCTCACTATTAAAGTATGTACAGACTTCATTATCTCATTACCCGTCTCATGCAAGTCTATACAATGGTATATTTTACCTACGTTGCAACTAGCAAGTCTGTACACTGGTGATTTTACCTACGTTTCACTTGCAAGTCTACACATCATGAAGTCTATACATTCAATTGCTTTGCTTTGCTCAAGTCTGTACAGTCTTTCCCTTGGCAAGTCTATACATCGTTCGTCTACATTTAGAAGACTATACAGTCTTGGCTATTTAGCGTCTCATGCATCGTCTTGGTGGAAAGTCTGTACAGCCGTCCGTCTCATCTTCCGTTTCAGTTGAACATTGCAAAGTCTATACATTCGGTACATGCATCATTCTTCATGTCCATACATTGCACTGTAGCTGGAGCTGTGCAAGTTTGTACATCGTTGCATTGGCCAAGTATATACAATGCCATTTGTTCATGCATGTTAGCAAGACTTTCTAAGTCTATAGATTGGTTCATTTATCAAGTCTGCACATCCCTTACAGCAAGTATATACATTTGTTGTGCATAGTCTTGAGCATATAGAAAGTATGTACATCGAGTATGTCTGTACATCGTGCAACTATTGATTCGAAGTCTGTACAGCATATGTTCTTCAAAGTCTTCACATTGCATCGTGTGCTTCATCATTCAAGTCTGTACAGGGTCTGCTTGGAATGCATTGGTCATCAAGTCTACACACTCTGTGTGTCTGCATCGCATTCATCAAGTCTATACACTCTTGTGTCTGCATTGCATTCACGCTAAGTCCATACACTGCATTTGGGCATTGTTCTTCACAGCAAGTATGTACATTGTTCAGAACGCCAAGTCCATAGAGCCATTGTGCATACTTCATCTTGTGCATCACTGCACACACTGCAAAGTCTATGCATTGTCTTCGCATTATCAAGTCTACACATTACTTGATGCATCGAACGAAGTCTATACAATGTGTCGACATTAAACTGATAATTCTCTATCTGACATGCTCTGTTCGTGAAGCTTAATGAAGGGGCACGTGATCCGAGGCTGGAAGGGCTGACAGGATGACACGTTGCCAAAACACTTGGGCGGGAAATGTGGAAGACACACGCCCAGTGTTGCTCCTACTGTGACTGCTTATAAAAGGAAACCTTCGTCCACAGATGAAGACTGATCGAAGCAGAAGGAGAGAAGCAGAAGAGCAGAAGCAGAGAGAAAGAATAGAGAGCTGTTCGATCCAGAGAAAAGAGAAGAAGAAGAAAAGAAAGAGAGAAGAAGCAGAAGAGAAAAAGTGAGAGATAGAGAGCTCGAGCAGAGTGTGAAGAGAAGAAGAAGAGAGAGAGAGAGAGAGAAGGAGTTCGTTCCTCAGATCTTTGGTTCAAAACTAGATCTGAGGTTGCTCACTTGTTTGAGCTATATTCCCTGCAGGGATTTTCTTTATCTTTCATTTGTCTTTTGTTTTGTTTTTTTTCGAAACTCTTGTGTTCAAGCTGTGTGGCAGCACTTGCTGTGGTGGATTCCACTGGACGGCTAAGCTGTATTGCCCAGTGGGTTTTGCAGAGGAGGATTCCTCTGGACAGCAAGCTGTGAGGCTCAGCAGGTGAGGAGGATTCCTCGGACAGCAAGCTATGAGGCTCAGCGGATTGTAGGCAAGCTGTGAGGTGCAGCGGTTCAAGCTGTGAGTCATCAGTAAGCCACACTCGGGTTGAGTGTGGGGTGGATGTAGGTCTGGAGGACCGAACCACCTAAAAGCCTTTATCTACTGTGTGATTATTTTACGGTTTGCCTAGCTTCTATATTTCTCTCTTCACACAGTAGATGTATGCTTAGGACTGTTCTTCATCTGTTCTGGGTGGCATTCGCAATGTGCCCACTATCTATTCAGTAGAAGTTTTCATTCCGCATTTGATTCTGCTGCAGTAATTTTTTAACGTGAGATTGATCTATTCACCCCCCTCTAGATCACTCTTTAGCGTCCCAACAATTGGTATCAGAGCCTAACTCTTTGTGCAGGACTAACATCCTAAAGAGGATCGGCCATGGATGCTAGAGGGCTAACAGCAGAGGGTCAGTCCACTACGAAGCCACCATTCTTCGATGGTTCCAACTTTCCATATTGGAAGAACTGGATGTAGGTCTTCCTCAGAGCCAAAGATTACGAGATATGGAAAATTGTGAGCAAAGATCCTTATGAGCTACATGAGAATGAGGAATTATGGACCAGAGAAGAAGTCCGAAAATCTACTCTGAATTGGAGCGCTATCAACGCCATTCACTGTGCACTCCATCCCACTGAATTTGATAGAGTGTCATCCTGCAAGACAGCGAAGGAGATGTTGGATACCCTCAAAGTTATCTATGAGGGAACATCTGAAGTGAGAGAGACGAGGGAAAATATGCTAGTGTCAAAGTATGAAGCATTTCGGATGAAGCCTGGTGAGACAGTGACCGAAATGTATGCTCATCTGACCATCATCACAAATGGTCTAAGAAATCTGGGAAAGAGTTATACTGATCATGAAGTTGTAAGGAAGATCCTTCGATCGTTGACTCCTATATGGCATACCAAAGCAACTGTGGTTGAGGAGTCAAAAGATCTACAAAAGATGAAACCCAATGAGCTGATAGGTTCTTTGATGGCGTACGAGATGAATTTACTACAAGCTGAAGAGCTCAAAAACAGGAAGCCTATTGCTCTGAAGGCCAAGCATAGCTGCTCAAAATAGTCCAGCAGCATTGGATCATCTAGTGATCGGAGTTCATCTGGATCAGATCTTGAAAAGGATGAAATAGCTATGATCACAAAAGAGTTCAGTAGATTTCTTAGAAGAGAAAGGAAGAATCTCTACAGAAAATACCATAGTAGGAAGCAAACAGGTATAAATTTAACCCTGCTGAAAAATCTGATGTTAATGCTTGTTATCATTGCAGGAAGACAGGTCATATGAAGGCTGATTGTCCAGAGTTACAGAAAATGAAAGGAAGACCATGGAAGAAAGCGCCAAAGGGAAAGGCCATGGTCAGTACATGGAGTGATGAGGAAGAAAGCACGCTGAGCACTTCTTCAGATAGTGGAAAATCAGAAAAGGACATCTGCTTGATGGCCAGGAATGGAGAAGAAGAAGAAGAGTCTGATCAGGTATCACCCCTTTTCAAACATTACACTATTTCTGATTGGGCAGATGCTTATGGAGATCTGTTAGATAAAGCTAATGATATTAGGAAGGAAGACAGACTCTTGAAGAAGAAAATAAACTCTCTGGTTAATGATAAAACTCTTTCTGATAAGGTTGCATGCTTACAATCAGAGAATGACAAATTGAAAAATGCATGTTCTGAGTTTGATGAATTAAAGCATGTTGTGATTGATTGTAGGAAAGAAAAAGAATTGCTGAAAAATGTTGTTGATGAATTAAAATTGAAAATTCAGAAGTCTGAAAAAGAAATTAAGATTTCAAATGAAAAATATGAAGCTGTCTTGTCAGTGAATGTTGAATTGAAGAAAACTATTGAAAATCTGGAAAATGAAAATTCTGAAAAAATGAAAATCATTGAAAGCATGACCCAAGGAACAGAAAATCTAAATGCCTTGCTAGGGTCAAAAGTTAATTTCAGAAAGGAGGGTCTCGGCTTTAATCCCTCAGCTAAAAAGAGCTTTGAATTGAAAACTATTTCATTTGTGGGAGAAAAGAATAGAGGACCACTCATAAAAATGGTCAATGAAAAATCTGCTTTCAAAAATGTAAAATCAAAAGTGTCTAGTGCTAAGGACAAGGGAAAGCAGAAAGTTGTTGAGCCTAGAGCTGCATGCTCTTCTCCCAAGGATAAGTCCAAGGCTAGGGGTCAGCCAGCTAGCACATCAAAACCCCAGCCCAAGGCTACTAAGTCTCCATCACCATCAACCGCCTAGAAAAAGACCCAACATAAGTCAGTTGAGAAACCTAGTGGGTCAAAGGTGTAAGGGAGACCTAGTGTAGCTAGGAACCAGTCTGCTCATCCCTATTTTCCTAGAGCCCAAGTCTATCATCACAATCACTCACAAACATTTAATAGGTTTGGGTGGAACCCTGCATACATGAGGTCTAGGTATCAGAATTTCCCCACTTGGTATCAGCCCTATAGACCTCAGCCAGCTAGGAGATGGGATAGTCAGTTTAGGACATGGAGTCCTAATCACCAGGGGTTCTATGGTCAGCCTCGGACCAATTTGGGCCACAACTTCCAGCACAATCATTGGCCAAGGCACTGGCAGAAAAACAAAAATGTTTTTAATAAAATGAATGCCGGGACTACACAACAACCATCAAAGCACCAGAAAAAGAAAACTAAACCTGTTGGTGCTGAGAAAAAGAAAAATAACAAAAAGAACTCTCAAGCTGTAGAATCCACCAAACCTTCCACCTTTACACAAATGTGGATCCCTAAACAGCTGTTGTCATGTTTTCACTCTCAAATGTCTGGTTCTGTCTTGGGGCCCAAAATATCTTGGGTTCCAAAACCTGCTCCCTAAGTGTGTTTGTAGGTATGTCTGGTAGTCGGGAACAAACTGATGAAACAGAAAAAGCTACTTCAGGCATATGAAAAGAGGCAGGGCCAAAATCCTAAGAGCTGAAAGAAATTGGAGGCCTTGTCAAAAATCTGATGCAACACCAAGGGTAAAAATAAATCTATATGGTAAAGCAGGTAAGTGATTTACCTTCAGAATTGAATTGAGAAAGTCATGTTGATTTAATTGTTTGATGTATGATATTCTATTCTTGTCTAGCTGATCAGTCTGTATTCCAGACTCAGCTATTGAATTTAATTCTGCTCAAATTCAATGCTATTCTCTTGCCAGTTATTGCATGTGTACATAAGATGGTAGATGCACTACACAACCATGTTCATAGTCAATACATGTGTCTAATGTTTGCATATATCATTTGCATGACTATCATTTGCTTATTGTTGTAGTCTGCATGTCGTGTAATGCATATCATCATATGTTGAAAAATCTGAAAAGGATAAAAATGTTCATGACTTGGGTGCATAAACTTGAAATGATTGCATATCATCATTGTCAGGTTTGGATTTTCTGAACTCTCCTCATACATGATTTGCATATAGATGATTGTCTGAAATTGCATATGCATACATGTTGATTTGTTGGTGCTAAACTGAAGCTTCTGAAATATGAATTGAACAATCATGCTAATGGTAATTCTCTTCTGTCTAATTTGCATGAATCATATCTGAATGCAAATTTTGATATCATGTGATGTGATTTCAATACCTTTCATGCATATAGACAGGGGGAGCTTGTATGCTGTCGCTTGGTCATCATTATCAGATTTGTTGCATAGTATGCATGTAGAACAGTGTATTGCATATCATATCTTTTGCATCTTGGTGTCAGGAGGAGCTGAGAGTTCTGTTCAATTCTTTGAATCTTTTCACTTCTCATTGTCCCCATTCAATTCATTCACGTTCCTTAACATCAGATGCTATTGGACCTTATTGCCTATTGCTATCACTATTTATCAATTGCGATCATTTCCCTAACCTTCACTGAACAACATTATTGCTTCGGTTTATACATTGAGCTGTGGTTATTACAATTGTTCACTTATAAGAATCACACGTACAAATTGAAAGGAACTGAAGGTTTAACTTTTATAAATTGAAGAGTTTACTATCTGCACTTCAGAAATTAAGATAAAAGAAAACTTTTATAGCTCTTAATCTTTGTCTCGTGGTAAAAATAGAATAAGTTTTTTTTTAATGCCTGAAAGTGTTAGACTGGAAATGACTAGAAAAGGTAAATGAGAGTGTGTACTGATTTTATAAACAATCACTCTAAAAGAAATAAGGGCAGTAGTAAATAAGATCATCAATGTAAAGAGCTGAACATAGTGACAGAGCAATGGCCGAATTGCACTGAGAAACTGTGATCTCCTCCAATGAAGCAGGAAAATTCATAACTCATGAAGTGCTTCAGATTACCTCTGTTCATAGGGTCAAATCTATAGGCGGAGTTTTCACCAAGTAACTGGGGGTACTGGCCTCTGATGAAGGTGTGCCCTTAATGTCAAAGGTGAAAATTGTTCCTTATAGGTCTTGATCTGAAATAGATCTAGTAGTTTATGCCTAGTAACTGGGGATACCTGCCTCTGATCAAGGTGTACACCTAATGTCAAAAGCATAAATGCCACTGGTCTATTCACTTAGCTCAGTTTCTGAAAATTAAAAAGTGAAAAACAAACTGCTGCAACCCTTTGAAATCAAAAGTCATTGAGTGAAAATTATTTTTCTCAATACATATTCAAGTTGCCTTTCTTGAACTTCCATGTTTAATCACAAAGGGTATTATTTCTGACTTCTCTATTAAAAACATGTGCCTTAGATTCATTGCTATAAATGGAGTCTAAAACTCTTTTTCAGTGGTCAGCTGCTTTACTCTATTTTTATCATTGTTAAACCTGAATTCTTTCAAGACAGTATATTGTTGAATCTTATACTTTAACAGTCGTTTATAATCATACTCATTTTTCTGAACCACTGCTTCAGCTGTTGTGTAATGACCCCTTATTCTCTTCATGTTCCTTCCCTACCTTTAATCATTTGTTTCATCGGTCCATATTCCTTCTCAAAGGGGGAGCCATAATTCAGGGGGAGTCAGTACTTCAGGGGGAGTTTGAGCATGTATTCTGCATGTTGCACTCATGTGTTTCTTTCTTTTTGATCATGTCAAAGGGGGAGAATATTTGACTCACTGTAACTTTGTTGCCATCATCAAAAAGGGGGAGAATGTTGTGCCTGTAGCATCCCGAAATTTTAAATACAAAATAAATAAAACAACTATAAATATTTGTCTTGGAAATTAAATTTCGATAAAGGAAAAGCAATAGTTAGCTAAATAGTTAATGAGCTTAAATAATAATAAAAGTATAAGTAAATAAATTGAGAAATGAAAATTAGAATAACCTTTATTTATTTGAGTTTGAAATTAAAAATATAATTCAAGAATAGATGAGTACACATACATATAAAGACATTTATAGGATCGAACCTGACTCTGATACCTGAGTCAACAATGCAAAATAGATAAGATATACAAATAAATAAAGTTAAAGGAAGTAAAGTATGTATATAAAGTTCTACCAATTAGATAAAACTATTTATTAGTCAACTAAATATAATTAGTGGGCCTTTGCATTAAAACAGTTATATGTAATATATATATATATAAATATATTATAAACTAACCCAAATAATACTATTTGGCCTTAACGGAGATATGTATATATATAATATTAAGTTTCTTCAAAATAGCCGAAGTTGCGTTCGAATGGGGAATTAACTATTTCCTAAATAATTAAAGCCTCACCATATTAAAAGGAAGTTGAAAGAGGAAATATGTAACATACATACGGTAATGGGCCTAAACCCACCCATATAGTAGAATCCCTTCATTAATTAAATCTAATTAACCACCATGAAAAGAACCCACATATCTTACATGGACCTAATATACAAAATGCCAACCCATCTCTTAATAACCCAAACCATGTACTTGGGCTTTTCCAACAGCAAGCCATGTGTGGCCACCCAACCCAAAGCCAAACCTAATTGCCAACGTCACGTTGCATATTCGAACGTGAGAACGATAAGGTTTTGCAGAGTAAAATAGGAAAGCGACTGAGGTTTTGGCAGGGGAGAGATTTGAATGAGAAAGTCTAAAACCATTAGGATTATTGCGTGAGAATTTAACTCCCGATGGGAAACTTAAAGCCTAAGAACCCTATAAATATGTGCCCCTGTGACAACAGACGCAGCATCTTGTAGGTGTCGTCGCTGGGTTGCTGCTGCGTTCGACGGAGGGGAGGTGCTTTGTGCCCCTATTACTTCTTCTGTGTTCGTCCTCCTTCTGCACGATGTTGTTGTAGCCGTGCTGTGAACACGAAGGAGAAGCTCGTGGCATCTTCCTCTGCATCCTCATCTTCCTCTAATCTTCATAAATCCAAGCAAGCGGTAGGTGTTCTCTCGTAAAGCAAAACTTATAAATCTTAACTTGTTAACCTTGCATGATCCCTGCACAGCATGTTTCCTATTAGTTACTTAAGTCCAAGAATAAGTAAACTAATGCATACATAATCATGTTATACTTCTGGCATTCCTGCTTTACGTGAAAGGAAATTAACGCATGGTTACTAGATTTTTAATCGAGTAATAATATGTTTAAAATCTTGGATACGTATACTCTTGAAATCTTCATATATTTCTTAAAATTTCCACACCTTTATATAATAATGTTAACTAGTTAACAACTTGTTTAACTAAACATATGAATTGTTGAAGTCACACGGCGAATCACGGTTTTTACTGTAGCAAGATAGTTATGGATTTTTGCTTTGTCGGACTGTTCGTGGGTGTCGGAGTGACCTTTGGTCATGAAATTTTATGGGCGTGTTATTGGGGTGGAGACCGAGGTAGTGAGAGTGGTTGCACCATTTTTTGTGCCCCCTATCTCAAGATCTCCCGTCTCTCAACGAAAAATTATTTTGAACGTCTGGTTGGGTAGAGTTTTTCGAGCCCGTCATTTCGGTATATTATAAGCTAGATTCCGACATGGTTACGTATAGAAACGGGAGGTTTGAAAATACAAATTTTTTGAAATAACGACCCACCAACGGTCGTCATAATAAAAGTGGACGCCGCTGTTCATAGGCGTCAGATTAACATATATATATATATATATATATATATATACATATATATATATATATATATATATATACATATATATATATATATATATATATATACATATCCTGTATGCATATCTTTGAAAATCCATAATTATTAAAATATGTAACAGAAAATTAAAAAAAAATATTTTTGGAATCCTTGTATTTTTCTCCTTATTATCATATATTCTATTTCCTTAAATTATTTTAAATAAATCAATGTGTCTTTGAATGTATATTTTTGGAAATTATTCAATTAAATAGATATAAATGTGAATTCTTGTTAAATAAATTAAGTTAAAAATTATAAAATTAACGTCCCTCCAAGAGGACGCTAATAAAAAAATGACATCACCCCTCGGCGTCAAATAATATAAGTTTATTTAATTATAGTTAATTATAGAATTGGATTGACGTGAATTCTATAATTATCGCATTCATGTTCTCACCTTCTTCTTCCGGTTTTGACGCATACCTCGGGTCTTTTGACACTCTCATCTCACGTCCGTAGATGGAGTCCCTCTTTCGTGATTGATTCACATTATACACCTCAACTCTCGGTGACATACGAGTCCTCCGTTGGACATTCCGTTCCTTCGGACTGGCAAGTTAGTCATTGGGACCTCCGTAAGTCTCCGCTAGCCTTGGATTCCCTCAAGACAGCCGAGCTGGTTTTACCTTAAAAACCCTGGATCTGATCCGTGTTACTTTGATTTTCTGTTAGTCTTGACACTCTACTCCTTTTGGAATCTTCTTGTCATCAATTCGAGAACATAACCCTTTGACTCTGTATTTGGCCAAATCTGATTCTAAAACATTAAGGGCTCTGGGTCCGCAACTTTTCAGTGCCAGATAGGACGGAAGTCCAATTCTGTAAACCATGGTAAATTCAGGGTGTGGCATTACACCAAACTCTGTACATCTGTCATATTCTGTTATTCTGTTATTCTGCAAACTCTGTTAATTCTGTTATATCTGTCATTCTGCAAATTCTGTTAATTCTAGAAGTTCTGTTATTTTGATATTTTGTTGTTTGGTTATTCTGATAATTTAGATATTCTGTTAGATTGTTTAATTCTGCCTATATTTATTGAAACTCTGTTATATTTTGGCCAATTCTGCAGTTATGTTCGTCCACGTATCTATCCTTGTTATATTCTGATTGCTTGTCCTTGACTCCGCATGGGAATTCATCCCTATTTCTCTTGATCTCGTAACTGCCTTTGACTTTAGTATTCATCTTTCCTGTTAGATTGATCGTCATGATTTTCTACTTCCATGCCTTGCATCTTCATGAACATGTTAATTGGCTAATCACTTATATCATGCTTGATGAGAGATGTAATTCCTACTGAGCGTTTCGTTCACCAGCCTATCTTTAACATTTTTCAGGTACCAACATTGAAGATAGTCCATCAGATGGGGAAGGGCAAGAGTGATGAGTGTAATGGAGAATCGTGTCGGTGTCTTTTATCTTCTTGAGTCTTGTCCTATCATTGAGTCTTTTCTTTTTTTATTAAGAGTGATGAGTCTTTTCATTTAAATATGTAAGTGAGTCAAGAATTGTAAGTTTGACCTTTGATATTAATAAGAATTGTATTTTCGTCATTATCGTCTAGCCTTGAAGTTGTGTCTTATGAGTTGCTCTGATTATTCACAACTGTATCGCTACCACGTTCCGACCAATACGTTCCACTGCTATCGGATCGGGGCGTGACAGAAGTGGTATCAGAGCCTAGGTATATTAAACCCTAGGTCTTAACTATAGGTCACCATCAGTTCTAGGTTCAACCCCATTATTACCTGGTGAGATTGGGTAGAACCTTGGGTTAAGAGCTAAAAAGGAAATTAAAATACTAATAAGATTAGCTTATGAAGATAGCTTAGTAAAATTTCACGAGAATTACTTGATAATCTTACATGAATTATTTGTGTCTTGTAGAACTAGATAGATAACAATGGCCGCCGAGCGTGCCCAATGGCGTGAAATGCAAAGGACAATACAAGGTTTGACCCAGGCTCTTCAGCGGGTAGCCGAGGGTGGAGCCAATCGTGGAGCTGGAGAGTTGCATCGTGAGTTCCGGAGCCTCAATCCTCCTAGATTTAGTGGAACTCCTGAACCTGATGTGGCGGAAGATTGGACTAAGGAGATGGAAAGAATCTTCCGAGTAATGCAATGCTCGGATCAAGATAAGGTCCTTTTAGCAACATTTCAACTAGAGAAGGACGCAAGGGCTTGGTGGGAATCCGTAGAAGCCACTCTGCCAAACATTCAAGTAACTTGGGTAGAATTTTTAGAACATTTCAACGATAAGTATTTCTCGGAGAGAGTTCGAGAGAGAAAGGCGGGAGAGTTTGCTTCACTTAAACAAAGAAGCATGTCTGTGGCGGAATATGAGGCCCAATTCTCGAGGTTGTCACGATACGCGCCTCATTTGATCATGACCGAAAAGATGAAAGCTAGGAGGTTCTTAAATGGACTAAGACTGCAATACATACCCCAGTTAGCACCAATGGACATTCAATCATATGCCGAGATGGTTAAGAGAGCTCAGCTATTGGAAGACGCTATGGAATTATCTGACAAGGTCAAGGCACGATTGGAAAAGAATAAAGTAGATAATGGCAATAAAAGGTCGAATGATGAGAATAGAGTTCCGAACGGCAAGAAGCCTAAGGAAGCAAAGTGCAAGCATTGTGGGAATGATGGTCATAAATCTGAAAAGTGTCACTGGAAGAACGGAGCTTGCTTTCGTTGTGGAAGCTAGGAGCATAAGGTAGCTGATTGTCCCCTTCCTAAAGATCAACCTCAGCAGGCAAAAGATCATAATAAGGAACGGCGTCAAGGACGAATGCAAGCAATGAGACAAGTCGAACATGCTGACAATGGATTAGCTGGAGGTACCCCTCAACCTTAGCTTAAATTCTTAGTTGTTTTACTAGCATGCCTAGATGATTTTATCTTATGAATGGAAACTAGAACTAGATACCCCACTGATATATATTGGAGATGAATTTCAGTTGAATTTGGGGACCAAATTCTTTTCAGTGGGGGAGGGTGTAGCATCCCAAAATTTTAAATACAAAATAAATAAAACAACTATAAATATTTGTCATGGAAATTAAATTTTGATAAAGGAAAAGCAATAGTTAGCTAAATAGTTAATGAGCTTAAATAATAATAAAAGTATAAGTAAATAAATTGAGAAATGAAAATTAGAATAACCTTTATTTATTTGATTTTGAAATTAAAAATATAATTCAAGAATAGATGAGTACACATACATATAAAGACATTTATAGGATCGAACCTGACTCTGATACCTGAGTCAACAATGCGAAATAGATAAGATATACAAATAAATAAAGTTAAAGGAAATAAAGTATGTATATAAAGTTCTACCAATTAGATAAAACTATTTATTAGTCTACTAAATATAATTAGTGGGCCTTTGCATTAAAACAGTTATACGTAATATATATATAAATATATTATAAACTAACCCAAATAATACTATTGGGCCTTAACGGAGATATGTATATATATAATATTAAGTTTCTTCAAAATAGCCGAAGTTGCGTTCGAATGGGGAATTAACTATTTCCTAAATAATTAAAGCCTCACCATATTAAAAGGAAGTTGAAAGAGGAAATATGTAACATACATACGGTAATGGGCCTAAACCCACCCATATAGTAGAATCCCTTCATTAATTAAATCTAATTAACCACCATGAAAAGAACCCACATATCTTACATGGACCTAATATACAAAATGCCAACCCATCTCTTAATAACCCAAACCACGTACTTGGGCTTTTCCAACAGCAAGCCATGCGTGGCCACCCAACCCAAAGCCAAACCTAATTGCCAACGTCACGTTGCATATTCGAACGTGAGAACGATAAGGTTTTGCAGAGTAAAATAGGAAAGCGGCTGAGGTTTTGGCAGGGGAGAGATTTGAATGAGAAAGTCTAAAACCATTAGGATTATTGCGTGGGAATTTAACTCCCGATGGGAAACTTAAAGCCTAAGAACCCTATAAATATGTGCCCCTGTGACAACAGAGGCAGCGTCCTGTAGGTGTCGTCGCTGGGTTGCTGCTGCGTTCGACGGAGGGGAGGTGCTTTGTGCCCCTATTACTTCTTCCGTGTTCGTCCTCCTTCTGCACGATGATGTTGTAGCCGTGCTGTGAACAAGAAGGAGAAGCTTGTGGCTTCTTCCTCTGCATCCTCATCTTCCTCTAATCTTCATAAATCCAAGCAAGCGGTAGGTGTTATCTCTTAAAGCAAAACTTACAAATCTTAACTTGTTAACCTTGCATGATCCCTACACAGCATGTTTCCTATTAGTTACTTAAGTCCAAGAATAAGTAAACTAATGCATACATAATCATGTTATACTTCTGGCATTCCTGCTTTATGTGAAAGGAAATTAATGCATGGTTACTAAATTTTTAATCGAGTAATAATATGTTTAAAATCTTGGATACGTATACTCTTGAAATCTTCATATCTTTCTTAAAATTTCCACACCTTTATATAATAATGTTAACTAGTTAACAACTTGTTTAACTAAACATATGAATTGTTGAAGTCACACGGTGAATCACGGTTTTTACTGTAGCAAGATAGTTATGGATTTTTGCTTTGTCGGACTGTTCGTGGGTGTCGGAGTGACCTTTGGTCATGAAATTTTATGGGCGTGTTATTGGGGTGGAGACCGAGGTAGTGAGAGTGGTTGCACCGTTTTTCATGCCCCCTATCTGAAGATCCCCCGTCTCTCAACGAAAAATTATTTTGAACGTCTGGTTAGGTAGAGTTTTTCGAACCCGTCATTTCGGCATATTATAAGCTAGATTCCGACATGGTTACGTATAGAAACGGGAGGTATGAAAATACAATTTTTTTGAAATAACGACCCACCAACGGTCGTCATAATAAAATTGACGCCACTGTTCATAGGCGTCAGATTAACATATATATATATACATATATCCTGTATGCATATCTTTGAAAATCCATAATTAATAAAATATGTAACAGAAAATTATAAAAAATATATTTGTGGAATCCTTGTATTTTTCTCCTAATTATCATATATTCTATTTCCTTAAATTATTTTAAATAAATCAATGTGTCTTTGAATGTATGTTTTTGGAAATTATTCAATTAAATAGATATAAATGGGAATTCTTGTTAAATAAATTAAGTTAAAAATCATAAAATTCACGTCCCTCCAAGAGGACGCTAATAAAAAATGATGTCACCCCTCGGCGTCAAATAATATTAGTTTATTTAATTATAGTTAATTATAGAATTGGATTGACGTGAATTCTATAATTAACGCATTCATGTTCTCACCGTCTTCTTCCGGTTTTGACGCATACCTCGGGTCTTTTGACACTCTCATCTCACGTCCGTAGATGGAGTCCCTTTTTCGTGATTGGTTCACATTATACACCTCAACTCTCGGTGACATACGAGTCCTCCGTTGGACATTTCGTTCCTTCGGACTGGCAAGTTAGTCATTGGGACCTCCGTAAGTCTACGCTAGCCTTGGATTCCCTCAAGGCAGCCGAGCTGGTTGTACCTTAAAAACCCTGGATCTGATCCGTGTTACTTTGATTTTCTGTTAGTCTTGACACTTTACTCCTTTTGGAATCTTCTTGTCATCAATTCGAGAACATAACCCTTTGACTCTGTATTTGGCCAAATCTGATTCTAAAACATTAAGGGCTCTGGGTCTACGACTTTTCAGTGTCAGGTAGGACGGAAGTCCAATTCTGTAAACCATGGTAAATTCAGGGTGTGGCATTGCACCAAACTCTGTACATCTGTCATATTCTGTTATTCTGCAAACTCTGTTAATTCTGTTATATCTGTCATTCTGTAAATTCTGTTAATTCTAGAAGTTCTGTTATTCTGATATTTTGTTGTTCGGTTATTCTGATAATTTAGATATTCTGTTAGATTGTTTAATTCTGCCTATATTTATTGAAACTCTGTTATATTCTGGCCAATTCTGAAGTTATGTTCATCCGCGTATCTATCCTTGTTATATTCTGATAGCTTATCCTTGACTCCCCATGGGAATTCATCCCTATTTCTCTTGATCTCGTTACTGCCTTTGACTTTAGTATTCATCTTTCCTGTTAGATTGATCGTCATGATTTTCTAGTTCCATGCCTTGCATCTTCATGAACATGTTAATTGGCTAATCACTTATATCCTGCTTGATGAGAGATGTAATTCCTACTGAGCGTTTCGCTCACCAGCCTATCTTTAACATTTTTCAGGTACCAACATTGAAGATAGTCCATCAGATGGGGAAGGGCAAGAGTGATGAGTGTAATGGAGAATCGTGTCGGTGTCTTTTATCTTCTTGAGTCTTGTCCTATCATTGAGTCTTTTATTTTTTTTATTAAGAGTGATGAGTCTTTTCATTTAAATATGTAAGTGAGT
Organism: Amorphophallus konjac; assembly: GCA_022559845.1. Classification (NCBI taxonomy): domain Eukaryota; kingdom Viridiplantae; phylum Streptophyta; class Magnoliopsida; order Alismatales; family Araceae; genus Amorphophallus; species Amorphophallus konjac. The sequence goes on along the minus strand of CM040118.1, from coordinate 155,651,934 downwards.
CAAGAATTGTAAGTTTGACCTTTGATATTAATAAGAATTATATTTTCATCATTATCGTCTAGCCTTGAAGTTGTGTCTTATGAGTTACTCTAATTATTCACGACTGTATCGCTGCCACGTTCCGACCAATACGTTCCGCTGCTATCGGATCGGGGCGTGACAGTGCCTCTTAGGCACAAGCATATGCTATGTTGTTTTGATGATAGCAACACAGTGAGAGTATCACAGGTGCATTCATAACAGTGAGTCAGTATAGATGCGTTGCATTCTGTCAGTTAGCTTCAGTTCAGTATCTGCTTTGTGCATACATTGCATCAGTGCACTTAGATGGGTCGACCCCCCAGATTCGCATGTCTATACATCGCGCTTTCTGAAGTGTGTACAGTCAGTGCATCAAGTCTACACAATGCACATACACACAGGTCTCTATACATTCATGCATTAAAGTTTGTACATTAGACTATTCATGCATTCATCGAACAAGTCTATACATTCGTGCATTGTTCATGAAGTCTATACTTCGGACTGGTCTGCATAGGCTAAGTCTATACATCGTCCAGTACAATCATGCATTGTTCATGAAGTCTGTACAACCTTTTGCATTGGACTTAAAGTCTATACATTGGCAAGTCTGTACAGCCAGTGCATATGTAAAGTCTATACATTGTACTGTTTGCAGACTGTTCATGCTTTCACTTCAGCAAATCTGTACATTGCTCACCGTCTCACTGAGCGTCTCAAGTGGACACCAAGTGTGTACACTGCCATCTTGCAGCACAGCATAAGTATATACACTGGACCGTCTTAATTAGCATCTTATGCATAGGCGAAGTCTACACATTGAAGCATGCATTGTCTTCAAGTATGTACAGCGTCCAGTGTCTCACTGTTAAAGTCTGTACAGACTTCATCGTCTCATTCACCGTCTCATGCAAGTCTATACATTGGTATATTTTACCTACGTTGCAACTAGCAAGTCTGTACACTGGTGATTTTACCTACGTTGCACTTGCAAGTCTACACATCGTGAAGTCTATACATTCAATTGCTTTGCTTTGCTCAAGTCTGTACAGTCTTTCCCTTGGCAAGTCTATACATCGTTCGTCTACATTTAGAAGACTATACATTCTTGGCTGTTTAGCGTCTCATGCATCGTCTTGGTGGAAAGTCAGTACAGCCATCCGTCTCATCTTCCGTCTCAGTTGAACATTGCAAAGTCTATACATCCGTTACATGCATCATTCTTCATGTCCATACATTGCACTGTAGCTGGAGCTGTGCAAGTCTGTACATCGTTGCATTGGCCAAGTATATACAATGCCATTTGTTCATACATGTTAGCAAGACTGTCTAAGTCTATACATTGGTTCATTTATCAAGTCTGCACATCCCTTACAGCAAGTATATACATTCATTGTGCATAGTCTTGAGCATATAGGAAGTATGTACATCGAGTATGTCTGTACATCGTGCAACTATTAATTCGAAGTCTGTACAGCATATGTTCTTCAAAGTCTTCACATTGCATCGTGTGCTTCATCATTCAAGTCTGTACAGGGTCTGCTTGGAATGCATTGGTCATCAAGTCTACACACTCTGTGTGTCTGCATCGCATTCATCAAGTCTATACACTCTTGTGTCTGCATTGCATTCACGCTAAGTCCATACACTGCATTTGGGCATTGTTCTTCACAGCAAGTATGTACATTGTTCAGAACGCCAAGTCCATACAGCCATTGTGCATACTTCATCTTGTGCATCACTGCACACACTGCAAAGTCTATACATTGTCTTCGCATTATCAAGTCTACACATTGCTTGATGCATCGAACGAAGTCTATACAATGTGTCGACATTAAACTGATAATTCTCTGTCTGACAGGCTCTGTTCGTGAAGCTTAATGAAGGGGCACGTGATCCGAGATTGGAAGGGCTGACAGGATGACACGTGGCCAAAACACTTGGGCGGGAAATGTTGAAGACACGCGCCCAGTGCTGCTCCTGCTGTGACTGCTTATAAAAGGAAACCTTCATCCACAGATGAAGACTGATCGAAGCAGAAGGAGAGAAGCAGAAGAGCAGAAGCAGAGAGAAAGAATAGAGAGCTGTTCGATCCAGAGAAAAGAGAAGAAGAAGAAAAGAAAGAGAGAAGAAACATAAGAGAAAAAGTGAGAGATAGAGAGCTCGAGCAGAGTGTGAAGAGAAGAAGAAGAAGAGAGAGAGAGAGTGAAGGAGTTCGTTCCTTAGATCTTTGGTTTAAAACCAGATCTAACGTTGCTCACTTGTTTGAGCTATATTCCCTGCAGGGATTTTCTTTATCTTTCGTTTGTCTTTTGTTTTGTTTTTTTTCAAAACTCTTGTGTTCAAGCTGTGTGGCAGCACTTGCAGTGGTGGATTCCACTGGACGGCTAAGCTGTATTGCTCAGCGGGTTTTGCAGAGGAGGATTCCTCTGGACAGCAAGCTGTGAGGCTCAGCAGGCGAGGAGGATTCCTCGATCAGCAAACTGTGAGGCTCAGCGGATTGTAGGCAATCTGTGAGGCACAGTGGTTCAAGCTGTGAGTCAGCAGTAAGCCACACTCGGGTTGAGTGTGGGGTGGATGTAGGTCTGGAGGACCGAACCACCTAAAAGCCTTTATCTACTGTGTGATTGTTTTATGGTTTGCCTAGCTTCTATATTTCTATCTTCGCACACTAGATGTATGCTTAGGGCGGTTCTTCATCTGTTCTGGGTGGCATTCGCATTGTGCCCACTATCTGTTCAGTAGAAGTTGTCATTCCGCATTTGATTCTGCTGTAGTAATTTTTTAATGGGAGATTGATCTATTCACCCCCCTCTAGATCACTCTTTAGCGTCCCAACACGTGGGAGTTTCGAACTCCTCACGTGTGGGTGTGTGTGTTTTGATCTTGTAATCCTTTACAAGATAGTGTGGGAATCCTCACAGATTGTGAGGGGTGGACGTAGGTTGCCGTTGTTGCATCCGAACCACCTAAAAATCTCTGTCTCTTATGTGGTTTGATCCTTTTCATCTATTTCCATTCTATGCAGCATACACTTAGTTTATTTTGATTGTCTTGTTGAGTTAGATATAGCATAATCTATCATTCTCATATCAACTCTTCGGTGTATAAAAAGGTGGGTTCGGATCGACAAGGCAAACCTTGTCAGGAAGATAACATCTTGCGTGAGTTGAATCTCCGGATTCCCACCTCCGCCATCGTACCTAAGATCGGTTGAGTGCGGTAGATTCTATTAGATCTCTTAGTTTTCATTTAGTTCTGGATTTCATCTCGGCCATTATTCACACTTGTTTGAATTGGGCAAAAGTTTGTTAAATGTTGTATACACCCAATTTACCCCCCTCTTGGGTGTCGTTGATCGCAGGACTTCAATTGGTATCAGAGCTAAGACTCTATTTCTTTCAGATCTAACGAGCTAGACTAAGATCCAGATCAGTGGCAAACAAGGGTATGATGCCTGAGGGTGACTCCATTCATCATCCTCCATACTTTGATGGCTCAAATTACTCCTATTAGAAAAATAGAATGCATATTTTTTTGAGAGCCCAGGAGTATGAGATCTGGAGAGTTGTGGACAAGGGTCCTTACAAACTCTCTGACGATGAAGAGAAATGGACACCCGAGGAAATTAAGAAATGCACCGTCAATTTTAATGCTATGAATATTATGCAATGTGCCATACATCCTAATGAATTCTCTCGTGTATCCATGTGCAGTTCAGCAAAGGAAATGTGGGACAAATTGCGGCTCATTTATGAGGGAACCTCCGAGGTCAAGGAGACCAAGGCAAATCTCCTCGTAAGAGATTATGAGCTGTTCAAAATGAAGCCTGAAGAAATAATTTCAGAGATGTTCGCAAGATTAACTGAGATCACAAATGGTCTCAAAAGCCTTGGAAATGAGTACACAAACTCCGATCTTGTAAGGAAGGTTCTGAGATCAGTTCCATCAGCGTGGCACACAAAAGCCACAGTAATTGAGGATTCGAAGAACCTGTCCACACTCTCTTTGGACAAGCTCATAGGGTCACTCATGACCTATGAGATAAATATGAAGAGAACAGCCGAGGAAGATACGAAGAAGAAGAAAGTGGTTGGATTGAAAGCTCATCAATCTGATGAAGACTTTCAAGAAGAAGAATCCAACGAGGGAAGCAATGAAGAAGAAGACTTGGCCATGATAACTCACCAAGTAAGGAGATTTTTAAAAAAGAAGAGGAATTTCCAAGGTAACTTCAAAAAGGAGCAAAGGAAGCCCATTCAAACCAAGGGCGAGTCAAGCAAGCCCAACAATGTCATTTGCTATGAATGCAAGAAGCCCAGACACATGAGAGGAGAGTGTCCAGATCTGAAGAAGAAGTTAAAGAAGGAGAAATTCAGAAAGCCAAAAGTAATGGTCGCTACATGGAGCGACGAAGAGGAAGAGCTGTCCGAAGAAGAGCTCGGAGAGCTCATGGAGAGCCTGTGCCTCATGGCACATGAAGATGATTCGACGGAGGTAAATTCTGACTCTGATTTTATCTCAAATGAACAATGGGAGTCGGAATATGAAAAATTGTATATAAAATATAAGAAAATCAGATCTGAAAATAAAACTCTCAAAAAGAAAATTGATGATTTGTCACATGAAGATATCCTTGTTAAATTTGAGAAACTGGAATAAGAATGGTTTGAGCTAACCGAAGAAAAAGAAACCTTGCTTTAAACGATTTCAGATCTTGAAAAAGTCAAAGAGGAGCTATCATGTAAACTGTCTGAAATTGAAAAAGTTTATGAAAAGCTCAAGAATGAAAAAGAAACTCTAACCTCATCCATTTCAGAAATTGAAAATAAAAATGTGAGCTTGAATAAAGAGATGACTGACTTGCAGTTCACTCTCTCTAGGTTCGTCAAGGGCAAACAAAATCTAGATAACTTGTTGGGAGTTAGAGTCAATTTCCAGAAGGAAGGATTGGGATATACTCCCCAAAATAAAAACCCCTTTGAGCATAAAAGTACTACATTCTATATTCATGAAAAAGAAAACAACCATGCCTCATGTTCCAACTCTAAGCCAAAACATGTCCAACCCAAACCACGATAATTTCAAAGAAAGTTTGCACCTGTTAACTGTTATCATTGTGGTAGATTTGATCATGTTGTTGCAAATTGCTAGTTCAAAAAAAATTCACTAAGAAATCATACTTTTTGGATCAAGAAAAGATATGCACAGAATTGGACTAACTCCTACGGACCCAAACTAGCTTGGGTACCAAAATCATTTGCATGAGAATGTTATTTCCTGCAGATATGTCTTCAAGCCAGGGGGAGCAAATGGTACTTGGATAGCGGCTACTCAAGGTATATGACAGGGGACAAGAAGGTGTTCTCTACACTGCAAGATAAGGATGGAGGTTCAGTTACGTTTAGAGGTAAGGACAAAGGTAAAATTATTGGAATCGGCAATATAGGTAAGAACTCTAAAATTCTTATCGAGAATGTCCTTTTGGTGAAAGATTTAAATCACAATCTCTTAAGCATAAGCCAGTTGTGTGACAAGGGTTTTAAAATTATTTTTGATGAAACCCACTGCCTTGTCATAAATAAAACCTCTAATGAAATTAGATTCATCGGCAAGAGAAGTAACAATGTCTATACTATTGATCCAGATGATGTTTCCCGTGATGATGTGCGCTTGGTAGCAAACAATCATGATAGTGCATGGCTATGGCACCGAAGACTAGGTCATGCTAGTTTTGGAGTAATCTCCAAGTTGTCTAAACATGACTTACTAAATGGTTTGCCAAAATTAAAATTTATAAGTCATAAAATCTGTGAAGGTTGCACAAAAGACAAGCAAAGACGCATATCATTCAAAAATAAGAACATTGTTTCTACCTCCCAGCCTTTAGAATTGCTGCATCTTGATTTGTTTGGCCCAACTAGGACATCCAGCCTAGGAGGGAAATCCTATGGTTTTGTGATTGTTGATGATTATTCCAGATTTACATGGGTGTTATTTCTATCCAATAAAAATGATGCATTAATAGAGTTTCAAGTGTTTTGCAGGAAAATCCAAAATGATAGAGGCTACCTTATCACCACCATTCAAAGTGATCATGGTGGGGCATTTGAAAATCATGAATTCAGCAATTTTTGTGAAGAGCAGGGGTACACGCATAATTTTTCATCACCAAGGACGTCCCAACAAAATGGAGTGGTGGGGAGGAAAAATAGAATATTGATAGACATGACACGGACCATGTTATGTGAAAATTCTCTACCAAAATACTTTTGGGCTGAGGTGGTAAGTACAGCGTGTTACATCATCAATAGGGCAATGGTAAGGCCCATTTTGAAGAAAACTTCCTATGAGCTCTACAAGGGTAAGAAACCAAATATTTCCCATCTTAAACCCTTTGGATGTTTATGTTTCATCCTGAACAATGGTACATCCAATCTAGGTAAGTTTGATGAGAAAATTGACAAGGGAACTTTCCTAGGTTATGCACTTAACTCTAGAGATTATCGAGTGTTTAATAAACGGACTTTGGTTGTTGAAGAAAGTCCTCATGTGATTTTTGATGAATCTGAACTAAAACTGACAAACCAATCTATTCAAATTGTGGATGTAGGAGAAGCTCCCAAAAACTCAACTAATGCTGGAACATCTGAAGCCAAGGATGAACCAAAGGAAGGAATACCCAGCAAGAGTGAAGAAGATGAAGATCCTTCAATTGAAACACTGCAAGAGCAGCAAGTGCAGCATCCCGACTTGCCCATCATCTCTACATTCTTAAATGATCATCCAGCTAAAAATATAATCGGTAATCCTCAAGACGGGGTAAGAACCAGATCATCACTAAGGCAAGTAGAAGAAGAGGATTTGATAGCCTTAATCTCACAGGCAGAGCCTAAGGATATCCATGAAGCTCTTCAAAATGAATCTTGGATCCAGGCTATGCATGAAGAATTACATCAGTTCGAAAGAAACTAGGTGTGGACTCTTGTGCCGCGACCTAAGAATCAATCCATAATCAGAACCCGATGGGTTTTCAAAAATAAGTTAAATGATACGGGATTGGTTGTTAGGAACAAGGCTCGGCTTGTGGCCAAAGGGTATAGCCAGGAGATGGGTATTGATTTTGATGAGTCATTTGCACCCATTACTCGTCTAGAAGCAGTCTGGATTCTATTGTCTTATGCTTGCTCATCTAACTTTAAATTATTTCAAATGGATGTTAAATCTACGTTTATAAATGGGTATATCAAAGAGGATGTGTTTTTAGAACAACCTCCAGGTTTTGAAGACCCCAAACATCCACAACATGTGTACAAGCTCCAGAAGACCTTGTACGGATTGAAGCAAGCACCAAGGGCATGGTATGAACGGCTCACCTCATTTCTGATTGAAAATAGTTTCAAGAGAGGTAAGATTGATCAAACACTTTTCACAAGGAAATCAGGTAAACACATATTAGTAGTTCAAGTGTATGTAGATGATATAATTTTTGGAGCTACTAATAATGTGGTGTGTGATGAATTTGCAAAAATTATGCAAGGAGAATTTGAGATGAGCTTAATAGGTGAATTAACATTCTTTCTTGGACTACAGGTGAAGCAAACATCTGAGGGCATTTTCATAAGTCAATCCAAGTATACAATGGAGCTGTTGAAAAAATATGGGATGGCTGAAGCAAAACCTTTGACAACTCCAATGGCCACAACCTCGAAGTTAGATAAAGATGAAAAATGGTAAAACATTAGATCCTACACTATTTCGAGGTATGATCGGATCACTATTGTATCTTACGGCATGCCGCCTTGACATTCAATTCAGTGTATGTCTTTATGCCCGTTTTCAGTCATGCCCTAAAGAATCTCATTTAACGGTTGTTAAAAGCATTTTTAGATACTTACTTGGCACAATAGATTTTGACTTGTGGTTTCCCATCGGTAGCTCTTTTGATTTGATTGCATACATCGATGCGGATTATGCAGGATATATTGTAGATCGTAAAAGTACTAGTGGGCATTGTCAGCTTCTTGGTGGGTGTCTAGCCTCATGGGCCTCCAAGAAACAACATTCAGTAGCTCTCCCAATGGCCGAGGCTGAATATGTAGCCGCCAGAAGTTGTGGAGCCCAAGTACTTTGGATCAAAAATCAATTGCTTGACTTAGATATTGAAATGAAATGTGTGCCAATCTTGTGTGATAATACCAGTGCAATCAGTTTGTCAAAAAACCATGTTCAACATTCTAGGACCAAGCATATTGATATTCGTCATCACTTTCTAAGAGATGATGTAGGAAAAGGGGTCTTTGAATTGAATTTCATTGACACACACAATCAGCTAGCTGACATCTTCACAAAACCCATAAACCATGATCAATTTAACAAGATAAGAAGAGAACTTGGGATGTGCTTGGGTGAGAGCATACATGCATAGGTTTGCACTTTGGATAAGAGTTGCATTTGTAGAAACTCATATGCATCAAGGGTAGGAAAACATGCATATTATCTATACTTTTTTTAATACCTTGTATGTTCACATACACTCCTGCATGCTTGAATGTATTTATATATATAGCCCTCCTTGAAAATTTTTTCTAAGGCCAGATATTCCTTGGTTAAATAATTGTGGACTTAGTGATGTCGGACCTAAGGAAACTTCTGAGGGGGAGTTAGAAACTTTCCTCAAATCTACATCTCTTTTCTTCCCTCCACTTCAAGACGTTGGCTCAAATCTGAAGGTCGGATGATAGTCCCCCCCAAATAAAAAAATGATATAAAAAAATTGAATGAAAAAAATAGAAAAGAAAAGAAAAAGAAACAAAAAATACAAATATGGGGTTTTGGGGCTAGCGGTCGACCGCCGGTCCTGCACCGGTCGACCGGTGGCGGCTAACCAGCCCGACCGGGTCTCATCCAAGCCACCTTATAAGGGGTCCTAAAACTCCTCCTTGTTATTCCATCACTCCCATTCCCTCTCCACCACTTTGCCCTAACCCTAGAACCTCACAACTCCACCTCTCAAGCCCCTAAACCTCATCATTCCTCCACCCGCACAAGATCCGGCGTGTTCGTCACGATTTCGGGATGAACTCCATTTGGCCGTTCATGCGTACGTGGAGTTCCCTCCTTGGTTCCAGGCTGTGGAGAAGGCTTTTGCAAGCCCATGAAGTGTCCGTTGATCTATCTTCATTCCCCGGGACGAGAGTCATCCCTTCAAGGGTTTTTCACCGGGTTTCTAGTTCGGGATGCCGCATAGACGAAGCTCTTGGCGTTTTGCCCAAGGGGAAGCGAGTGGCCGGAGACGAGAGGCCCCGGTTCCTCCACCACAGCAAGCACTTGCACCTCTTCGTGCACCTCGGTTGCCTCCACGTCCCATTATCGACCCTCGACTGGTCGACTTCAATGAGGTAAACGAGCTTTTGCCTGATATCTGTGCTGTCTTTGAGATTCAGCCAGGATGGACTGATTTCATCACTAGATATAACCGTTATTACCCAAGTCTAGTGCAACAGTTTTGGAGAGGGGGATTTCTGTAGCCCACCCAAAGAGCAGCCCAACAAGACCCAACAGGGTCCAACGAGGCAAGCCAACCTGAGTGATAGCCCACGGGGCCCACTCAGGAAAGAAAAGCCCAATAAACAAACACTCGAGGAACCAACTCTCCCCGGCGGCCTCTAGGCTCGGAGGGCCCGAGTGATGGTCAGGTCATAAGGAAGGTCCGGACCAAGCCGTTTCCCCGCCCGGGAGAGACAGGCATTAGTCGACCTATCCGACCCCTCTTTCACCGAGCTATGCTCATCGCCTGGACAGGGCTGGCGTTTCAGGAGCTCGGCCAGACCAAATATCATCCGTTCAAGAGTCCCCAACGGATAGGGGAGTCAAGAAACTGCCGGACTTCAAGGCGATAACGTTCTCACGATAAGGCCATGAAAGCCCACGTTAAGGACGTAACTCCCGCCGGAGACCCCTCAGCTTGCAGGACTCCTGAAGGCGGCACACTATTTAAACCAGGGCTACCCTCCGACGGAAGAAGAGAGCCATCTAGGTACTCATAGACCCAAACTCCTGAGCAATCCGTTTCACCCTCTGGTGGAGAGGAATCTCACGCGCTAGCTTTTCTCCTCCCCATTATTGCTTCCACCACAACTCTATTGACTTAGCCACCGGAGGGTTTTACCCCAGGGAAGCCCCCTGGGCCCTCTGATACGTTTCTCTATCTTGCAGTTCATCTTCAGGTGATCCACAGCCCGCTCAGGATACAAGCGTGAGATTTCGCCTCTTCATTTGGCGCCGTCTGTGGGAAACGCACGAAGAGCCGAGATGGTGAGAAGAAGCTCAGGGAGGAGATCCACCGTCGAGAAGGGCAAGGCCGTGGTGGCGGCAGGAGATGGCCCCTCTAGGGCCTCACAGGACCCTCCCTCCAACGCCAGCGTCCCCACCAACGGACCGCCGCCCGCTCCGACGGTGACGGGGGTACCCCCCAACGGTGGCGACGAGGTCTTCCAGGCCCTCAATAAGAAGCTTGACGTCCTCATGAAGCTCATGAGGGCCCAGGCGGCAAGGGATGCCAGGTCCCGCGCCCCGTCCAGGAGCCCCCCCCGAAGTGCGTCCCAGCATACCGCTGGGGGCCGCTTCACCCTCCGCGGTCAGCAGCTCATCCGCAACAACGTGGGAGGACCCTCGCAAGCTCCGCCCCCGGAGCAAGAGGCTTCCTCCACGCCCAGAAAGGGGAAACAGAGGGCGAGGCCTCCACGCCCGAGCGCCGGCAGTCCTGAGGATCACCACGACGCTCCCCCCAGTCCCACGGCACGACCGCAGCCGAAACTATCCCTCCGGCTGAGGGATTTCGAAAGACGTTTTACAGAGCAAGAGCGCGCCCTCCGCGCCCTGCAGAAAACCTCTTTCCCGGAGGATGAGGAGAAATCCCCTTTCTCCGAATACATCTTGAAGGCAGAGGTGTCTCCCAGAACCTCCATTCCGACCTTCAAGCTTTATGATGGCCAGGGCGACCCAGCCGACCACTACGACAGCTTCGATGCCCTGGTGACTCTGCATGGAACACTGGATCCTATTAAATGCCGAGCCTTTGCGGCCACCCTGGTCCAAGGCGCTCAGGCATGGTTCCGGGCCCTCGCCCCTGGGTCCATCCGGGACTTCAGGCAATTCGGGTGAGTCTTCAAGGAGAGCTTCGCCGGAAGCGCCCCCCCAAGGTCAGTAGCGGGGCTCCTGGCCCTCAAACAGGCACAAGGGGAAAGGTTCTGGGCTTATGTCCACCGATTTAAATCGGAAGCCCTCAGAATTCCCCGCCTGGATGTGGCCTCGGCCACGACCGCTCTGACCGGGGGCACCCGGGACGAGAACCTCCACCGCGAACTTGTCCTCCACCCTCCCTCGACCCTTGCCGAGCTAGTGACTCTGGCACTGCGCCACGCCGAGTGCGAAGAAGTACTCAGCACCTGCCAAGACACAACCGGCTCGGGTCGGGAGGGGGACAAGAAGCGAGCCTCCGAGCCAAACCCTGGCTCGGGCAAGAAGCGCGATCGGGAAGGAGAGCGCAAGAGGAAGTATGAGCGGTACACCCCGCTGACCGCGCCAGTCTACGAGATCTATGAAGACATCAAAGACTCGGGACTCCTCCTCCGGCCTGAACCGATGAGATCGAAGAACCGCAAGCGCGACAGGCATTGCCTGTTCCACGGCGACCACGGGCACCACACCGGCGACTGGCACCAGCTCCAGGACGAGATCAAACGTCTCATCCGTCAGGGGCACCTGGCCCGGTTTACAGCCGGGCGCAAAGAAGACCGGGACGCCGCCGAGGAGATCGACAACGCCCCCCGAGGGGTCCACATCAACGTCATCTTCGGAGGAACGGTGTCGTGCGGCGACACCAGCCGAGGAAGGAAGCATCATGTCGAGCGGGCCAGCCAGGTCTTAGAGCCCTCCAGCAGCCCGCCGAGGGAGCCCCAGGTCATAGTCTTCTCCGACCAAGACCTGGAAGGGCTAAAGACCCCGCATGATGATGCCCTCGTTATCTCGGCCACAACAAACCATTGTAACGTAGATAGAATTCTGGTTGACAATGGGAGCGCCCCCGATGTATTATCTTACGACTGTTTTCCTTAAGATGGGGGAAGACCCATCCAAGCTCCGCCCGATCCGAACACCCCTTTGCGGGTTTAACGGCCTAGCCACCTACCCCGAGGGAGCCCTAAGCCTACCGGTCACCATCGGCGCCCCACCCAAAACCGTTACGGTCATGGTGGACTTCATAGTGATTAAGGGTATGATAGCATACAACGCCATTTTCGGTCGGAAAATCCTCAGCCGGATAAAGGCCGTACCATCTACCTATCACCAGAAAATGAAGTTTCCCACCAAAAATGGGTTGGGGGAAGTCCGAGGTAACCAGGCCACAGCTAGAAGGTGCTACAACATCTCGGTGGAAGCCTCAAGGCCGGACGGGGGAGATAAGGGCCCCAAGGGAATTGAAGGGAAGACCGTAACCGCCGAGCCCGGTGGCGAATTGCTAACGGTATTCCTAAACGATGACCCGGCCCTCGGAGTAAGGATCGGAGCCGACCTACCACCCATGGAACAGCAGCAATACAATTAATTCCTTTCTGAGTATGTTCAGGTCTTTGCTTGGTCCGATGATCAACTCCCTGGCATACCAGAGAAGACCGTGATGCACAAGCTCAGCCTCGACCCCACCGTGAGGCCCGTACAGCAACGGAGAAGGAAGCATGCGCCCGAGAAACATGCGATCATCAAGGCGCAGGTCACCAAGGGACAAGAGACAGGCCTCTTCAGACCAGTCCTGTACCCTACGTGGCTAGCCAATGTCGTCATGGTGCCAAAAACTACAGGCAAATGGCGAATGTGCGTGGACTTCACCGATCTGAATAAGGCTACCCCCAAGGACTGCTATCCGCTACCGAGCATCGACCAATTGGTTGATTCAACCTCAGGCAACGAGATATTCAGTTTCCTGGATGCCTATTCAGGTTATCACCAGATCAGAATGAACCCAGAAGATGTCGAGAAGACCGCCTTCATCACTGACTACGGCGTGTACTACTACACCCGGATGCCTTTCGGGTTGAAGAACGCCGGAGCCACATATCAGCGACTGGTAAATCACATGTTCGAGGGACAGCTGGGTCGGAACGTCGATGCTTACATTGACAACATGCTCGTCAAGACCCCCAAGGCCCAAGACCACTTCACTGACCTTGCCGAAACCTTCGGCACCCTCCTGAAGTACAACATGAAGCTCAACCCCGCCAAGTGCGCCTTTGGAGTAAAATCTGGGAAGTTCCTGCGTTTCCTGGTCACTCAGCACGGGATCGAAGCCAACCCCGACAAAGTCCAGGCCATCCTGGACATGCGCCCGCCCACATGCATTAAAGACGTTCAGCGTCTGGCAGGGCGTGTCGCCGCTCTCAGCCGTTTCCTATCCCGTGCGGCCGAACGATGCTTGCCCTTCTTCAAACTGATGAGGGGACCCAAGCTAGCGTCTGCTACGTTCGCATGGGATGAGGAGTGCCAGACAGCATTCGCCGAGCTTAAAAAGTTCCTGGCTTCGCCACCGGTGCTTTCCAAGCCCGCCCCAGGTGAAGTCTTGATGCTCTACCTCTCAGCGACGCCATCAACGGTCAGCTCGGTCCTAGTCAGAAATGACTCGAGAATCGAAAGACCAGTCTACTACACCAGCAAGGTGCTCAATGAGGCCGAACGGAGGTACCCCGCAACTGAGAAACTCGTGCTAGCGTTGGTTACCTCCGCAAGGTGCCTCCGCCCCTACTTCCAGGGGCACCCCATCACCGTGCTAACCGGCGAGCCGTTGAAGAAGATTCTGGCCCACCCCGAGGCCTCAGGGCGACTCGTCAAATGGGCTATTATGCTCGGGGCCTACGACATCTCGTACCGGCCGCGATCAGCAATCAAAGGCCAAGCGCTCGCCGACTTCATTGCCGAAAGCACCATCCCGGCCGAGGACAGGCCTCCGACCACGACCAGGCCAACCTGGGAACTGTTCGTCGATGGATCGTCCAATTCGGCAGGCAGCGGTGCGGGGATACTCCTGAGGTCCCCCGAAGGGATAGAGCTATAGTACGCCTTGAAATTCAACTTTCAGGCATCCAACAACGCTTCTGAGTACGAGGCCCTTATCTCGGGAGCGCGCATTGCCCAACGGCTGGGGGTCGAGCGAGTCAGGATCCACACCGACTCTCAACTAGTCGCAGGTTAGGTCAACGGCGAGTATGAAGCTCGGGAGGCACCCATGATCAAATACCTTCAGTTGGTCCGGAGCCTGGCCCAACAGTTCGAGGAATTTGGGGTAGTCCGGATAGCTCGGGAGCAAAACTCTCGGGCGGACGCCCTCTCTCGATTGGCCTCCTCCCTAGACCAGGAAGGTACACGATCGGTCCTCCTAGAAGAGCTAGAGCGCCCGAGCATTGACACGGAGCTCCTCGCTGTTGACTCGGCCACTCCAAGTGACTGGCGCTCCCCCTACCTGTCCTGGCTACAAGACTCCCAAGAGCCCTCCGACCCTCTAGAAGCCCGCCAAATGAAGTATCAAGCTCAGCGCTTCGTCGTCTTCGACAACACTCTCAACCGAAGATCGTTCTCCGGTCCCATCCTGAAGTGCCTCGGTCCCGACGAGGCAAGCCGAGCCATCCAAGAGATTCATGAAGGCCTGTGCGGAGCGCACTCAGGGGCAAGGTCGCTGGCCAGAATCCTATTACGACAGGGGTACTGGTGGCCCACCCTGCAGCGCGACTGCTCGGCCTATGTTCAACAGTGCGACCGATGCCAGCGGTTCGACCACTTGGTCCATCAGCCGGCTACGGAACTTGTCACCCTAGCCGAGCCTTACCCTTTCGCTCGGTGGGGAATCGATATCCTTGGGCCATTCCCAACAGCCCAGTCCCAGAAGAAGTTCATCATCGTCGCCATCAACTACTTCACCAAGTGGATCGAGGCCGAGGCTACGGCGAGGATCACCGAGATAGTCGTTTGGGGTTTTGTTTGGAAATCGATCATTTGTCGCTTTGGCATCCCCCGAGTGATAGTAAGCGATAACGGTCGGCAATTCGACTCTCGGTACTTCCGAGATAGATGCGCCGACCTAAATATCCGCAACCACTTCACTTCGGTCGCCCACCCTCAGGCCAACGGGCTGGTTGAAAATGCCAACAAGACTATCTTGAAAGGCATAAAAACCAGACTCGGCAAGGCTAAGGGTAGCTGGCTCGAGGAATTGCCTAGCGTATTATGGTCGCACCGAACAACCCCCAGGACGGCAACCGATGAAAGCCCTTTTCAGTTGGTATATGGCACCGAAGCCGTCGTTCCATTGGAGATCGCCAATCCGTCTCTCCGAGTGATCAGCTTCTCACTCGAGGCAAACGGGCAAAAATTGCTCGAGAACCTCGACCTAGCAGACGAACTCCGAGAGATCGCGAACGTCCCAGCAACGGAGTACCAGCGCCGCCTCACTCGATACTACAACGCCAAGGTCCGAGACAGACGTTTCCAACCGGGGGACTTCATCCTCAGGAAGGCCGAAGCCTCTCGACCACTAGAGGCGGCGGGCAAGCTATCCCTCAACTGGGAAGGCCCCTACCGAGTGGTCGAGACGCTCGGAAAAGGTGCGTACAGGTTAGCGACAATGGAAGGGGAACCTATTCCTCGGACATGGAACGCAGCCGCACTATGCAAATTCTATTTTTGAAATTGTACAGCAAGATGGACGGAATAAATCCCTTTTCTTTTCATTCCAAACCATTGGTACATCAGATAGGCAAATGCCAGTACATCACATAGAAAAAAGCAAAAATCCGTCTAACACCGCCTCAAGGGGTCATCGCTCGGCTGACTCGGTCTTGATCTCCTCGCGTCCAGCCACTGACTCTGCCTCGTGCGGAAACTGGCTCGGACAAGAGGTGGTCAAGCCAGTTGCCTCGGGTGGCCCGTGACAAAGGTAACAGAGGGATTGCAGGAGGGAAGCCACCTTTAAACGTTGAGGAAGGCTACCTCCCAAGTTGGCAACAACCAGGAAAAAGGAGCGCCGTGAAGGCCTCCCCTCTTCCAATCTGCCAACTCCTTGGAAGGAAGGAGAGAGCAAGCAGCCCCCGAAGAGCGAAAGAAATGAAGAGCAGAAGAGGGAGAAAGAGGCTGCAGATGGAGGAAGGCTTCGGTGAGGAGGGAGCTTGATACGCCTCTTCCCCTCACACGGAGGGAAGTAACGGGGGGCCCCCCTGATGCCCCCATCCGTCCTCCGCCTCGGTGTCCACCCGGAAGCCATGCTAGAACTGAGAAAGGGCAAGAACCGTGCCTTCACACGTCGAAGCCCTCTCCAGATCTGCGCGGCGACCGTTGGACCCGTGTCGTGCACACGCGGCGACCGTGGGATCCGTTCAACATTACAGGGCAGCGGGAGCCCGCCGCTCCCCGTCGTCGGCGGTGTCACCCTCCGAAGGATCCTCCATGCTCCGAATATAAGGGCACAACGCACAGTGAAGACGAAGGAGCGAGGAAAGACTGTTAGAGAAAATCCCAAGCAGTGAAGAGGAAAGGGCACCTTTCGGTCCTTCTTATAGTCCAAAGGAGGCTACACGCCTTAAATGACCCCCCCTCCTCGGAAACACGCCAAAGGATTTCTCCCCTGAACAGTCACATCCAACTCCTCGTCCCCCGCCCTAGCGGGATTCACGAAGCGACCTGACATTCAAAGCATGAGGGAACGGAAAGACGCCCCGTCAGA
This sequence comes from Amorphophallus konjac, assembly GCA_022559845.1. Taxonomy (NCBI): domain Eukaryota; kingdom Viridiplantae; phylum Streptophyta; class Magnoliopsida; order Alismatales; family Araceae; genus Amorphophallus; species Amorphophallus konjac. The sequence goes on along the minus strand of CM040118.1, from coordinate 155,635,145 downwards.
AGCCTACCAAAACTGCATGCGAAAACCACGCAGGACATATCGGCACCTCCCAACCACTCAAGATCCGCCAACCAAATCACGGCAAGGATGTTACTCAAACAGAGCAAGTCATTTATTATCACACCAAAAGGAAACCCTCTAAAAGGAGGGAAGAAAGACAAAAAGGGAAGGAGGCAAAGTACATCAGGCCTCGGGCCCACTTTGACATTCGGGAACGGCGGAAGGAGACGCGTCACCCCCGGCGCCTTCGGTGACGGCCGGCTCGGACACTGACCTTGCCTGTGCGAGAACTGTCTCGATCGTGAGCCCTCCCAAAACGCCCGGAGCCGGTGACCCCGATGGAGGCAACCCCTCCGAATCTCCCCCGACCGACGAGGAAGAGCTGGAAACTGACTCATCCGAGTCATAACACTGGCTGAAGGGGAACTCGATCGCGGAGTTTTGCTCATCGGCATAGTCCACCGCCCGGCGATAGCCTTGCTTGAACCCCTTTCGAGCACCCCGGCGTAGCGCTACCTCATAATAGGGTAGGGCGGCTTCCACCAGGTCGGCCGAGTAAGCATCCGAGCTCCTGTAACGCTCGATTGCCTCCGCCTCGACCTGACCCGCCCTTCCGACGAGCTTGACCCGAGCCCGCTCCGCCTCGGCCGCGTGCTCCTCCGCCCGGGCCCGATCCGCCTCAGCCTCAGCTCGGAGACGCTCCGCCACCTCCGCCCGATCTAGCAGCTCGGTGCGTTCGAGCTCCCAGCGATTGTCTAGCTCAAGGCGACGCAGACGCTCCTCCTCAAGGAATCGACTTGTCCTCTCGAGAGACTCTCGGGTCTTGGTGAGCTGTTCGGCCAGCACCCCGGCTTCCAGTCGGCTCGCCCGCGCCACCTCCCGAAACACGGAGAACTCCTGCCGGAGCCCCTCATGCTCCCCCTTGAGTCGGGCCAGTTTCCTCTTGCAGCCCCCAAGGGTCCAGGCAAGGTTCAACCGCTCCGCCTCCGTTCGGGCGTGCGCCTCCGCCATCAAAGCCGCCGACCGAGCTATGACCAGGCCGCCCTCCATCAAGACATCAAGGATCCCGGGGGGGGGGGGGGGGGGGTATTGCACCTTTCTCCCCCCTTCGTCCTTGCGACAATCGACCTGCAGACCCGATACAGGTCGCCCGTAATGCCGAGCCTTTCCAAGGGCTCCGACAGAGGGGACCGCTCCGCCCGGGGCACCCCGCCAGAAGACTCCACTCAAGTGACGGAACCAACCGCCTCATGCGCCATGGTCGGTTAGGGTTGTGACGCCTCCCCGGGCGAACCCCCAACCTCGACCGGCGCCACGGGACCGACCGCACCGGGAGCTCCAAGCACCTGGGGCTGCAATGCCCTAGCGGGTGAACCCCCAGCCCTGCCTGTCTCGGCCCGCACCTCGCCGATCGAGACATCCCCGCCTTCGGCCAATCCCCCGGCCTCGGCACCAGCTACTTCGACATCGGCCCCCTCTGCCTCCGTGGGGGGGAGAGCCGACCCATCGCCGCCCTCTGATGGGCCCCCGGTCTCCTCGGCCCCCTCTCGCCTGGCAGGTGGGGGAGCTGGCCCCGAGGGGTCGGCCCCATCTTGCCCCCGAGAGGGGAGCGCCGCCGAGCCGGAGTCACCCCCGGCGGTAGGAGGAAGACCGACCTTCTTGGCCCGTTTCTTGGCCTTCACGGCCTCTCGCAACTTTCCCGCCATGGGATCCTTGCGCTTTGTACCAGTTGGCCGTGAAGACTCCCCGGGAGCCACCCCCTTGCCCTTATCTCGGGCTTGGGCGCGACTCACAGAAGCATCTGGCTCATCGGCCGCCGAGTCATCTCTCAAATCAATGACCTCAGTAGCTTCCTCCAGAGGTTCCCGCCTAACGTCTGCCACAAAGGGAGAAGACCCGGTCAGGAGAAAGAAAGTAACTACCATCCCAGGAGAAGAGCCTCGAGAGCGGTACCTGTCGACATCAACCGCGTAAGCAAGCACCGTTCGATGTTCTCCGGCGTCACCAGCTCCTCGGTCGACTGGCGGTTACCCAGCAGACGAGCGGCCTGCCACTCCACATGCGAAGGGAACTCCTTCGGGCGAGGGGGAAGATTCGGATGAAAATTGGGCGAGATCAGACATCTCCAAAACTCGTCCGTCGCCTCCGCCTTCACCTAGAAGAATTGGGTCTTCCACCCCTTGTGCGAGGAGTCCTTTGCAGCGAGGGAGATGCAACTCTTGTTCCACCTCACCTAGATGAAGTAAAAGCCCTTCCCCGCCGATGGGTGCGCTTTCAGCTCGAAAAAATAATGAAAGAGGTCCAAGGAAGGAAAAATGCCATGCTGACGATAGAGAATCCGAAAGGCGGAAAGAAGGAGATATGAGTTGGCCACCAAATGAATAGGCACCAACCGGAAAAACTCGAGAAGCTGGAGTACAAGAGGCTCGAAGGGAAGGCGGAACCCACTCTTCCAAGCAAGAAGGAAAGTGCAAATGTGCCCCGTACGACTGTCCAGACTCGTCTCATACGGGGCAGCGGCAGCAAAGCTGTACCTGAAAGGCAAGCGAAAGCGATGCTCCAGCTTCCTCACCTCGGCCTCCCCCAACTCACTGCAGTTGGAGACGGGCTCCTGCCTCACCTGCCCGATTTCCAGAGGCAGACCAGCCATCGAGCAGGAAGATGATCCCTCACGCGAGCTCAAAGACTCCGGAGGGGAAGGAAGTTTCCGGACCGCCTCCGCGGTTATCCTCGCCAACTCCTCAAACGTCGCCGCAAGACTCTGCGCCTCCACTGTGCCCTCACGGCGCATCAAGGAGCCCCAGAAGCAAAGAAACTAAGGAAAGCCCAAAACCCTGAGAAGCCTAGAACGACGAACAGCGCCCAACGCCTATAAAACCCTGGAGGAAGGCGGCGCGTCGTTCCGTGCTCCGAGAAAAGGGGGGCCCCTTCAGTTCAAATCCGTCAGGATCATCATTACGGGCCCAGGCGACCACTATACGTGGCTCCATCACGCCAACAGAATTCCACCCACCTGAGCCACGCCGGTCCAAAGCCTCAAAAACTACTCAACCGAGCCTCCATGGCTCGGGAGTAGGAGGGGGACAAGTGGAGATGGGGATTTCTGTAGCCCACCCAAAGAGCAGCCCAACAAGACCCAACAGGGTCCAACGAGGCAAGCCAACCTGAGTGACAGCCCACGGGGCCCACTCAGGAAAGAAAAGCCCAATAAACAAACACTCGAGGAACCAACTCTCCCCGGCGGCCTCTAGGCTCGGAGGGCCCGAGTGATGGTCAGGTCATAAGGAAGGTCCGGCCCAAGCCGTTTCCCCGCCCGGGAGAGATAGGCATTAGCCGACCTATCCGACCCCTCTTTCACCGAGCTATGCTCATCGCCCGGACAGGGCTGGCGTTTCAGGAGCTCGGCCAGACCAAATATCATCCGTTCAAGAGTCCCCAACGGATAGGGGAGTCAAGAAACCGCCGGACTTCAAGGCGACAACGTTCCCACGATAAGGCCATGAAAGCCCACGTTGAGGACGTAACTCCCGCCGGAGACCCCTCAGCTTGCAGGACTCCTGAAGGCGGCACACTATTAAAACCAGGGCTACCCTCCGACGGAAGAAGAGAGCCATCCAGGTACTCATAGACCCAAACTCCTGAGCAATCCGCTTCACCCTCTGGTGGAGAGGAATCTCACGCGCTAGCTTTTCCCCTCCCCATTATTGCTTCCACCACAGCTCTACTGACTTAGCCATCGGAGGATTTTACCCCAGGGAAGCCCCCTGGGTCCTCTGATACGTTTCCCTATCTTGCAGTTCATCTTCAGGTGATCCACAGCCCGCTCAGGATACAAGCGCGAGATTTCACCTCTTCAAGTTTTATGGGAATTTGATTGCAAGGAATGAGGAATTATTTTCTATTGTATAAGGGGTTGAGATTCACATTACTCCCGATCTGTTTGAGAGATGCTTAGGAGTTGCGGCTAGAGGAGCCGACTTGGTTTTTGGTCATGGGGAGGTTGAGGACACATTTCTTGCTATGACCAGTTGTGAGTACGTGCGTGGTGTTAGCAATTTAATTGAATTGAATGCGAATCATTTTCCACCACTACAGCATGCATTGCATCATATGTTTACCTCTCTCATTTACCCAAAGAGTGGCAGTAGAAATGAAGTGACAGAGGTACAAAAAATTTTGTTTTACAATGTGATGAATGGGATTCAAGTCAACATGGGTCGCCTCATGATGACTCTCATAGGAGCTTGCCGAACCAATTTGCGACGTTCATTGCCTTATGCCTCACAGTTGACCGGCATATTCATTCATGTTGGGATCAATTTGGCAAACGAACAGTTCATTTATGTTCGACATGATGATATTTACAATAAGCATAAGATCTTTATAGATATGGGATATTACTATGGTCCCGATGGTGAGCTACGTCGGGATGTGCCTACTTATGGAGAAGAAATTGATAGTGAGGAAGAGCAGGAACAGGAACAACAACAGGATCAAGGGGATGTCCCCCCTCTAGTTCAGGCCGAGGAGCAGCCTCCCCCACCCTCACCTCATCATATGAAACCCGAGATGCCTCCTCCACCACAGTTCTATCATGGAGAGTCCTCCACTCAGGAGGCCACACAGCACTCTTGGGTAGATTATGAGACTTTTGACATGCGGTTTACTGGGCTAGAGACTCGTGTGGACACTTTTGGGGATCGACATTCTACTCTCAGGGATCGCATCGACACTATGGGCAATGTGATTGACACCATGTCAGGTCACATAGATTCCTTCTCCACTATTATGGATACCCTCTCCACTCAAATGGCCACACTCTCCACTCATATGACTAGCCTCACTGACAGTGTTGCTGATTGCAGTCGGGTCTTCCACATCATGAACATGACACTTCTTGGCATGTCGAGCCGTGGTGCGGCTTGTGACCTCGCCATTGGCCGTATTCAGGATAGTCTTCAGATTCAAGATCATTCTCTTGAAGACATTCATCGCCGCCTTGGTTATCAGCCTCCTCCTCTAGTAGACCAGCCTCCTGCAGATGCACCATGAGGATTTTTCATTTTTTTTTCATCTAGATTGCTGTACTTTGGTCTTGTGTCACTTGGGTCCCCCTTCGTCTATCCTATCCCCTTTTGATGATGCCAAAGGGTGAGAAGTAGTAGTGCAGGTTCTATATCTATGTATGTCGGTATGTTTATGTGTTTGCATGTATGATCATGTGAGGATCATTGAGTCTATTCTATATTTATGCATTTTCTTAGTTACTTGTGTCTAGAGTCGTGCATTCACTCTCGCATTAATGTACCTTGTAATGAAATGATGAATTAAATGCAACCTGTGTTTGATCTCAAATGGTTGGCTCTTGTGTCTCATTTCTTTTCTAATTGGCAAATAAAGTGTTGAATGGTTTGTGTTCGCTGGCTTGATGGGATGTGAGTGAAATGCCTTGATTTTGAACTTTGATCTCAATTTTCAAACATTGCTTAAAGGCACGTTCATGTATTTCAATACCCTCTCAGTTTTGTCATCATCAAAAAGGGGGAGATTGTTGAATATATCTAGGTGATTTTGATGATAACAAAACCCAGGTCATGTGTTTTCTCATGTGCCATTTATTAACAATCAAGTTCGACCTTCATACTCAATCAAGGCCTAATTTCATCATGCACTATGCTTAAGTGTTCATACCCCTCCTAATGCATAAATCCATCTTGGTTCCGAAACTACCCAGGCTAAGCTTAACTCACTCATTTTAATTGAAACAAGATGTGTCATAAACTGATTAGCTCACATATTATGATTCATTGGCTCACCTCTTTATTTTTGCAGAATTTCCAGCCAGTGGTCGACCGCCATTCAGGGGTCGGTCGACTTATTTTCCCAACAACGAAAGCCCAATATCTGTAAAATTCTAGTCGACCGCCCCCTCCTAGCGATCGACCGCCAGCCTCGAAGCAGTCATCTTTGACTTTGTTTTCTACAACGTGGGAAGCCCTCTTCATTGGGTTTGTTTAATCCAAAAGTCACCAAACTTACCATGATTTGTGGATCTGGTTCCTGGCTTTTCTCTTGACCATTCAAGAGTTATAAAAACATCTCTTTGGGATAAGGAACCCTAATCATCTAAGGGAGCTGAAGGAGGCTATCAAGAGGAGAGAAGAGTGCTGGTACTGTAGCCGTGAACAGTGCTTCTGGAAGGAAGTTCTTCATCCATCTTCAAATGATTCAATCCACATCTGGAGCAGATCAACCCCAAGCCAATTGGAGATCAAGCTGCATCCAAAAACCTTCTTCATCAACTAAGGGGGAGCTTGAATCTGAAGTTTTCTCTTTGTGTCTTCCATTCAATTTCTATTTCAGATTCAAGTGTGTGTTCTTGTAATATCTGAATACTTGTGTGTGTGTGTGGATCTACGTAGATCCGTTTGTGTGTGTGTGTGTTTATTTCATTACATCTCTTTGTGATTTGGTGCTTGTTCACCTTCATGGGAATTCCGAACTCCTCACGTGTGGGTGTGTGTGTTTTGATCTTGTAATCCTTTACCAGATAGTGTGGGAATCCTCACATATTGTGAGGGGTGGACGTAGGTTGCCGTTGTTGCATCCGACCCACCTAAAAATCTTTGTCTCTTGTGTGGTTTGATCCTTTTCATCTATCCCCATTCTGTGAAGCATACACTTAGTTTATTTTGATTGTCTTGTTTAGTTAGATCTAGCATAATCTATCATTCTCATATCAACTCTTCAGTATATAAAAAGGTGGGTTCAGAATGACAAGGCAAACCTTGTCAAGAAGATAACATCTTGGGTGAGTTGAATCTCCAGATTCTCACCTCCGCCATCGTACCTAAGATCGGTTGAGTGCGATAGATTCTATTAGATCTCTTAGTTTTTATTTAGTTCTGGATTTCATCTCGGCCATTATTCACACTTGTTTGAATTGGGCAAAAGCATGTTAATAGTTTGTATACCCCCAATTCACCCCCCTCTTGGGTGTCATTGATCGCGGGACTTCAGGCATCCCGCCCTACCCAAGGAGTCCAAATTCATGGTGTCACACCTCAGCCACCACCGCCGGTCTTAACCCCGATATGGTACGAAACCTATCCTCAACTGGTCCTTCGAAGGCCAACCAATAAGAAGAAGAAGCAGCTCCCGCTGTGAATGCATATACAAGCCAGCCCGGCAGTCACACGACTGTAGGCGATCATCGATGGGTTGGAGGAATTTGAACAACCTGAAATCCATCCGCTGCAGCTGAAGGAATATGTTCCTTGAGAGCATTTTGAATCCCTGGGGTTGGCCGAAGAAGCCAAAGCCAAGGTAGAAGAACCAAGAATATGGGATCAACCTCCCCAAGCGCAGCTGCCAGTTGTGAAGGAGAAGAAAAAGAAAAAGAAGTCGAAGAATAAAATAAAATGCAGCATTGTGTCCTACAATACCCTGTCGGCCTTGTTCAACATGGCCAAAAACTCCAAAGAGGAGGATGAAGAAATATGCTTCACGGCAACCAAAGCAAATCAAGCCGAAGCTTCTACTTCCCAGCATGCCACTAAATCTGGGAGGAGATGGGTACATTTGCCCTTGGCCAATCACAATATTATATTCCGGGGTGAGTAGCCATACCACATCCCCAAACCTGAAGTCAAGGGAGCAAGAGTCCCACCTCCATCGAGCCTCTACCCTGAAGATACAACCGGCAAAGTGGTCCCCTCATTCACCGAATTTCTGCTTGCGCAAAAGGGTAAACAGCCAAGTCAACAGGCCGAGTCAAAAGCCAAGAGCGCTCTTGGATCTGCCTTAGATACACCATTCTGGGCAAACAAAAATAGTGAAGGCACTCCCTCTACGGCTAAGCCCGTCCAGATAAAAGAGCCAACCGACCAAGAATGTCGGGACTGGGCAACCACCGAAGAAGAAGACAAGCTATCTTTCCCGCCGACTCCTCCGGCACCGAAGCATGGCAAGCATAGCAAGGCCGAAGAAGTTAAGCTAGCCAATGTCAGGGCCGACAACCGAATAATGAGGCAACTGAAGAGAATCCCGACAAGATTCAGCATCTGGGAGATACTCTCTCTAGATGAAGAAACCAGGCAAGCTGTCATTACAGCCTTACAAACTCCAGCACACTATGAGAGCTACTTCAACGAGATGCATTCGGGGATGGCTATCACCTTCACTGAAGAAGATATGCTCCTGCCTTTGACCAGCCATAATAGACCCTTGTATATGAGGGGACAGTTGAATGGCCAACCTATAAATAGGATCCTGGTTGACCCTGGGGTAGTAGTAAACATACTCCCCTATCGGGTCTACCAGAAATGTTATTTCAACGTACACCTGATCGAGGTCAGGGACATGAAGATAGATGGGTTCAACCAGAAGTTCAAAGTCCCAATGGGCATAGCGGAGTTCGAGCTTTCGCTGGGAGACTTCACCACCAAGGTGCAGTTCCACGTCATCAACAATGATACATCGTATAAAGCATTGTTGTGCCGACCATGGCTACATCAAAACCGAGTAGTGTCTTCTACTTTGCACCAGTCCCAGGACAGCAAGGAAGAAAGAATATTTGCTGACCTACACCCCTTTGAGGTGTTTGAATGCCATCTGCTTGACGTATCACTCTATATGGAGAAGCCGAAGCAGAACTCCTAGCCGGTTCAAAGCAAAGGGAAAAAGATAGTAGAGGATTACGAATGGTTCCCTCCGCCTCCGCCCAGCTATGTGGCTCCGCAGGAGGTATCTCACATTTCTGAAGTCGAAGGGGTGGTTTGAGCAATCCCATCAGATATTCACCCCGAGCCAGAGATGCCGAAGCTCGAAGATTTTCTGGGGTACGTGAAGGTCCCTCCAGGGATCGTGAAGCCCCTCAAAAGTATAGACTGTCAGACAGTCGAATTATTGAAGATGTTGTAGGTGCCCAATCCTGAGGGCCAAACCATAATATTCTATACGGCTAATGAACAGCCGGTAAAAGGGGATGGTGATTACAAATTCCCTAAAGAAACTTATGACCCGATCGGCCCGATTATGGGACTTTCGGACATATCCGGTAAATCAGTGAAGATGGCCAGGAGGTAGCAAGTCCCCTTCTTCCAAGCCACCAGCCGAAACCAAATGTTCAAAAAGTTGTGGTACCCACCCAACTTGGATAAAGAACTTCTGAAGATTACCCGACACCCAGGCTTGGGTTTCTCAATAGAAGAATTCTATGAAGCGAACAAGGTATCTATCTCGGCTCCGGCTGGCGACGACCCTCTAGAAGGTCCAGATGCATAGGAAGCCGAGAGCCAAGAACAACATGTACCTCCGACCATCGAAACGCAAGATGAAGAAGTGTTCCTCTAGAACCCGCCTTCATGCAGGGATGTAAGGACGGTCCCATCCACTTCTGAGGGGCCGATCCCAAATGGTCATGATGGCGGGCTGCCGCCATCTCTGCCCGACGTCGGAATAGAAGACAGCGGTCCAATCCACGCTCCGGACTTCACCCAATAAGACCCTGTTATGTTCGCAGTATGCTTTGAGCAACAGCAGGAGATCGAGACATTGAAGGCACAGTTGGCCGAAATGACCAAACTACTATCTGATCTAACTGAGGGCATCCTCTTCCGGCGGGATAGATCCACGAACCCGGGGCACTCCCCAGTAACCATGACAGAATGGGAGAATCAATCCCCGAGCACCAACTTTAGTGATTTCATGCACTCGATGACGAAGGCGAAGGAAGTAGCCGGTCCTTCAACTTGCCGGCTGGTGGAATGAATCCTCATGTTGCAGGAGAAGATGCAGAAGCCTTATTCCTTCCCGAGGAATAAAAGTCAGGGGATCTTTGAATGGGCTTGCCACTACGGCAAGGTTACTCACCTAGTGCCCAACAGGCCAGAGGATGCCAAAAGAAGTGATGACCCTCGATTCTTCCCCTATCATCGGGTACTAGGCAACCCTATTGAAGAGTATTATGTGTTCAAAGATATTGCTTAAGGCCTGATCGAGAAGGGTGAACTAAAGATAGGGGAATATGAAATGAATCCACCGTGCCCTCATGAAGCGGGCAGTTATGAAAGGGGAGTCCACATGATATTGGTCCACTATCGGACCCCTGAAGATGTAGCATAGGCTGAGCAAAGCAAGCCTCAAACCAAGAAACAACTGTCTGAGCGGAAAATATCAACCTCAAAAGGGGAGGCGTATGACGCCGGTCCCCTAACAGTGGGGGTCGCTTGCTCGACGAATGAAAGATAGCATGAAGCAAATGTGATTTTCCTATTCACCCCCACGGGTGAGGGCCCCGTAGAAGCTATCTACGATGATTATCAAAAAGAGTGTGAGGAAACCCTGCGACTCTCTATGCCAGGGGATACCCCGAAGACCCATACAATGATGCATGAAGGGTTGATGGCCGATGTCCCCTGCAAATGTTGAGAATTTATTAAAGCAAAGGTCGGCATGACTTCTAATAATACTCCACGGGGGCGAGAAGTTGAAGAACTCCCTGCCACCCCTAGGACTAATTCACCCATGGGCCAACAACCAAGCCGCCTAAAAAATGTATTGCCCGTGCCAATGCCGATTCAAGGGCTAGGGAAAGAAGCTGGAAAAGCACCATCCCTGAGCGAAACAAGACAAGAGGGCACCTATCATGTCCTCGAAGTCGAAGAAGACGATGAAGGCTTTATCGAATGGTAGCTGACGCCTCCGAAAATAGAAGATGGCAGCCAGGTCACCGTCGATGAGCTGATCGAAGTAAACCTCGGCACAGAAGATGAGCCCAGGCCAACCTTCCTCAGTGCCCTTCTTCCCCCAAAAGAAAGAAAGTGATATATACAGCTCCTCCAAGAATTCCAAGACCGTTTTACTTGGAACTACAAAGAAATGCCTGGCCACAGCCCTGAAATGCCTCAGCATATATTGGCCATTAACCCCGAGGCTGAACCAGTGAAGCAATCACCCCGGAGGATGAGGCCAAAATTGATTAGTCATGTTTGCAAGGAGGTCGACAAGCTCGTAGACGTCGACTTCGTAGCAGAAAACCAATATACCACCTGGCTGGCCAATATTGTGCCCGTCAAGAAGAAGAACGGCCAGATCCGGATATGTGTCGACTTTCGGGACCTGAACAAGGCATGCCCAAAGGATGATTTCTCGATGCCCATCACTGAAGTCATGATTGATGCTACTATGGGCCACAAAGCTCTATCTGTAACGCCTGAAGATTTTCTATGACTTTTTTGGATTTAAAATATAATTATAAAAGCATTTAATGGGCTATTAATTGAATTATAATGAATTAAATCTAGTTATTTAGGCCCTACACTAATCCAAGAGGAATAGGCTCGTATAATAAAACCCACTTGGCCCAAAAAGTTATTCTGGACCTTAGCCCAAATTCTAGAACCTTAAAGAAAGTATATTCACGGAATTAAGGGATAATTACTCTTCATTTTTGATAAATAAATGGATATTATCAAAAGAGTTTGAACTAGCTTCAAATTCAGCGCTCAAGGTGGAAAACGGTCTATCGCGAGATGGCATGGCGCTGGTAAACGGTCTAGAGCTAGACCGCTAAGGCACTGTAGTTCTGTGAGAATGAGAAAACGTGAAAAGATTAGATTTTTGGCATCCAAATCACCTGGTATCGATTCCATCTACTAGTTAGATAAGTCTAGAAGGCTAGTATATCGAATTGAAAGCCTAATGTGGACTCTAGATTCATTCTAATCCTTAAAACCCTAGCTAACCCTATAAATAGATCCCATATTTGACGTGTGCGACCCTTACTTTTGGCTCGCGTCGAACTAAGGTAAGGAGGACCAATCAGAGGTAAGTTTCTTCTAGGAATTTGTTTATTATAGTTAGAACTAACTTTCCACAAAATTTTGTTCTAGGAGATCAAGTCTACAAGGAGTTAGAGGCTTCCAAAGTTGCTGATCCTACACCAATAACTCAGGAAATAGTGCGGCCGACCCAAGAAGATCAGGGAATTAGAAGCCCCAAACGAGGTAATTACATCAAGGTTATTTAGAACAATTTGTTCCTATTAGTACCCTCTTCTTACCCTCAAAATTTCACCTCTTTAGGTCAAGGGAATCAGGAGATACAAGGGCGTGAATTTGCTGATTTAGTTCAGGACGGGCAGAGATCTAGGGTTGACTTGCAGCCTTAAATTTGAAGTTTAAAGCCCAAAACCAAGGTAGGGTATCTCATGAATGGCTCAAACTCAAAGTTGGGGATAAAAGCCCTCTAGTTTCAATCGATTGCATGCATTATATCTTGAGAATTTGATGTTTTCATTAGGACTATGCATCTAGTATATCCTCATGCATAAACTAGCCTTAATGAAGTAAAAGGAGAATCTTCTTGTTAATTACATGAACCTATGCATATTGTTGGCCTATCTTCATTCTATAATGATTATAGAAGTTTAATTATGTTATTTTCTAGGCATGATATATCTTGGATTAATATGTTATCTTATTATTATTTAGTTTTCTATAACACGGGATGAAACGGTCTTCCTATGGACCGCCAGACACTCTAGCGGTGGCCCGATAGACCGTTTGGCCCAGTGAAATGGTCCTGCACTAGACCATTTTCAATTACTGATTTCTGTAATATTGTTAACCGAAACATATTACAGATTAGCCTTAATTATTACATGATAAGCCTAGTTAACTAAGTTTTATTCCTGGTTTTAAAACTTGTTTCATATACTTAGTTAATTCTATTGTTTATCATAGTAGATTTCATGGTTCTTATGTACTTAGAATCATATTTTAACATTATGTTAATTTATGACCAAAAGCATATACTCTTTTAATTAAATACATGTTTCAAACGATAGAGGATTCATGATTTAACTTGATCACTGTTTTACACGATTCTTTCTCTTCTAAGAGTCATTTTCTTAAGTACATGGCACATATTCCGGTATGTTGTTATTAGTTACACCTTTGCACATTAAGTACACAATCTTGGACATGATGACCTCTCCTTTGGATATTCCTTCCAATGGACTAGGAAATATTATTTCAAGGCCTCTGTAAGACTCCTTGAGTCTGGGATTCCCTCCTGGACGCCGAGCTGGTTGTACCATTAAAGCCCATTATCTAGAAAGCACTTTACCGGTGTTTTGTGTATTCTGGAACTTAGTGGCCTTCTGGTTGACCGCCAGATTCTGCTAGCGGCCCTGCACTTGACCACTAACGATCCCTAAACGGACCTCCATAGGACCGCAAAGCTTTAAAAGGATTTTCTCGTGTTCGACGACTCAGTCTCATGAAACGGTCCAAGACTAGACCGCTTGAAGTTCTAAACGGTCCAGCATATGACCGCTTTCTATGCTAAACGGTCCAGTAATAGACCGTTTCGTTCTTGATTTTATCTAACCCATGGTTTGACCTTTGGGGTTGGTTTTCTTGAGTTCATGAGTTTCTGGACTCTAAACCTATGATAATAAGTCAAGGTAAAGGTATGGAAAATAAAGAAAGTATCGTTATGCTGCCGGATTTTCTTCATAGCATAACCTAGTTATTAATGCATTTCTTGAATTCTCATAACCAATTATTGGTACATTCTATATCTTGGTTACTTATCATGGAACCTTTGTTTGAACTTGTACATTATTGGCCCCATTATTGTTATAAACGTGGAAGTAGCTTGATTTATACTTGAAGATGTAGTTCGAGCACTGATTGTGTTCAAGGGCTCTATGCTAGTCCCCTCGACTGATTGTCAGAAACATACTGTAAACCATGGGGTATGATGCTATTGGCGTCGCATTGCGCTGGGAGTACTTTCTCTATAAATAAGTGAAATATCCACGGGATTCCACATAAATTCATGAAGTACTTGCTACTAAGTGAAGAGTACTTTCTTGCTTGTTACATGACTTTCTAGTGCATAGCCTTCATGGTTATGAAAAGTACATTCTTGTTACATTCTTGTTCATGAAAAGGCCAAATTTACTTTCTTGATTGATGAATCATATTCTTATATCTCGTACTCGACTGTATCTTGTTGCTTTGGTTATATACGTGTTTCATTGTATCAGCATGATTTATCTTATTCTCTAGAGTTAAAATATTAATCATTTAAATTTGCCTTCATGTTGATACGAAGATACCTATTGGACAAATGTGCTCATTATCCTACTTTCCAATCTTTTCAGGAGAATCTAGTGGGTCGAATTCTGATTACTCAAGTGATGGATCTGAGAGCGATTGAAGGATACGTGACTCGGGAGAAGCCTTAGTTATCAATGTCTAGTCAAGTCATGATGTAATTTTTATTTTCTTAAGTCTAGTGAAAAGATCTTATGTACTTTGGAATGATTTTATGAAGGAATAAAGTTGAAAGATTTTAGTGAATTACATTGTGCAATTACTTTTTATGTGATTGTCTTGCGCTCTAATTATATTGTTTGCTCGAGGCGTACTAGCCTGCTGTTCACGTTCTCGATTATTTCCGCTACATAATCTCAGGACATCACAGTTAAAGTGGTATCAGAGCCTAGGACTAGAAGTCCTAGGGAAAAAGTCATGTCATAGGCTAAGTCCAAGTTTTAAGGACCCACACCTATGAAACTAGGAAAGAAAATTCCCAACCTATGAGAGGAATTGGGTAGAACATGGGATGAGATAGTAATTAGAGTTAATTCTAAGGATTAACCTCACTCATTCCATTAGAATTAACAAATTCATTACTCTTCTCAGGTACCTCACTCTCATAATGGCTCACCGTGTTGACTGGAACGGTATGCAACAAACCGTTACAGGTCTCACTCAAGCATTACAGAACATGGCGCAAGTTGGCACAGGTGCAAGAGCTGGAGACTTACACCGCAATTTTAGGAGCTTAAATCCTCCGTGGTTTTTGGGTTCTTCTGATCCAGATGAAGCCGAGAATTGGATAGATGAGATGAATCACATATTTGAAGTCATGCAATGTGCTGATCAAGAGAATGTTCGTCTTGCTACGTTCCAACTAAATAAAGATGCCCGTACATGGTGGAAGTCAATTCTGGCACCGCCAGCTGATGCACCTCATACTTGGGAGGGTTTCCTTACACTCTTCCGAGCCAGGTACTTCTCCGAACATGTTAAGGACAGGAAGGCTATGGAGTTTGCTTCGTTACGCCAAGGCATGATGACAATAGCAGAGTATGAACTTCAATTTTCTAGGCTAGCGCCTTATGCTCCTCACTTGGTTAGCACCGACTTGTTAAAAGCTAACCGATTTATGGATGGATTGAGGCCCGACTATATTGTACAACTTGGGACTCAGAACATCCGTACTTATGCGGAGATGGTCCAGCGAGCGCATCTATGTGAAAGGACCTTGGAGAAGGTCAAAAAATTGAAAGGAAAGGGAGAGGAGCCTAGCCGAAGGTCTGATCGGCATGGTAAGAAGAAGTTTAGTATCACGGAACCCTACAAATCCCGTGATAGCAAGAAGAGATCTCGGAATGGGAGTGGTAGTGGGTACCATCAAAATAAGAATGTCAAGGAAGAAGACAAACAAGTCACCACGGCTTAAAAATTTTGCAAGAAGTTTGGTCATGCGGCCGAAGAATGTTGGAAGCGTCTCGGTACTCGTCTACGATGTGGCAGTCGGGAGCACCGTATGCCGGATTGCCCCCTTATGAAGGAACAATCTTCTGGTGGTGGACGTAAGCGATAAGCCAGCCTTAATGCTATAATGGAAGATGAAGAAGCGCCCAAGAATGATGGGCTAATGGAAGGTACTATCCAAATCTATTCCCATCCTATATTCATACTATTTGATACCGGTGCTTCTCATTTCTTTATATCTTCTACTTTTGCAAAAACCTTACCTATTGCAACAGTTCCTCTACCTTCAGACCTAGCAATCACTGCACCATTAGGTCCCGAAACCAAACTTACAACCTATTATCCTGATAGTGAAGTAGGGGTAGAAGGTCACAATCTTCCAGCAAACCTCGTATGCCTTGACATGGAGGGCTACGATGCTATTCTAGGTGTAGATTGGCTTGTAGATCACGATGCCTATATAAATTGTCACAACTGGATTATCTCTTTTCGAAAACCAGGTCTTCCAAGGTTTTCCTTCCTAGGTATCAAATATAGAAAGCATCCTACCATTATTTCATCTCTTCACGTTTGCAAACTTATTTCGCAAGGATGTGAAGCTTTCCTTTCTTTCGTAATCATTACCAAATCCAAAGAGATCATCTTCGAAGACATTCCTATTGTAAATGAGTTTCCCGATGTATTTCTATCAGATTTTCCTGGTTTACCGCCCGATAGGGAAGTAAACTTTTTCATTGAACTCATTCCCAGAGCAGCACCTGTTTCAATAGCTCCCTACAGGATGTCCCCCACAGAACTCAAGGAATTGAAGAAACAACTTTAGGAGTTATTAGATAAGGGTTTCATTCGACCTAGCACATCACCTTGGGGTGCGCCATTTCTATTCGTCAAGAAGAAGGATGGATCCCTCAGGCTATGTATCGACTACCGGCGACTGAATCAACTCACAATTAAGAATAAATATCCGTTGCCGCGAATTGATGAACTCTTTGACTAGATTTCAAGAGCGGAATATTTCTCCAAGATAGACCTCAGGTGAGGTTATCATCAGCTGAAGATCAAAGATGAAGACATACACAAGATTGCTTTTCGGAGCAGATATGGCCACTATGAATTTGTGGTAATGCCGTTCCGGTTAACCAATGCCCCGGCAGCATTTATGCAACTCATAAACAATATCTTCAGGCCCTATCTCGACCAGTTTGTAGTCATCTTCATTGATGATATTCTTATATACTCCAAGACAAAGGAGGAACATGAAGAGCACTTAAGAATAGCCTTGTAAACACTAAGAGAGCACAAACTTTACCCAAAGCTTAGTAAGTATGAGTTCTAGATAAAGGAGGTCTCTTTCCTTGGCCATATTATTTCAAAAGAAGGAATTACTATCGATCCTTCTAAAATAGAAGCTGTTAAGAACTGGAGCCGGCCGACGACCGTATCTGAAGTCAGAAGTTTTCTAGGTCTAGCTGGTTATTACAGGAGATTTATCAAAGATTTTTCTAAGATCGCCGTTCTTTTGACTAGACTCATAAGAAAGGAAAATCCTTTTATATGGTCAAAGGATTGTGAAGAGAGTTTCCAAACTCTTAAAGAACACATTACCACTGCACCTATATTAACACTACCCACAGAGGGTGGTGGCTTTGATGTCTATACGGATGCGTCTGGCATTGGTCTAGGATGTGTCCTTATGTAAAATGGAAAGGTGATTTGCTATTCATCAAGGTAGTTAAAGCGTCACGAAGAAAATTACCCTGTACATGATCTGGAATTAGCTGCGGTCATATTCTCATTGAAGATTTGGCGACATTACCTTTATGGGCAGAAATTCATCATATTTTCAGATCATAAAAGTCTGAAATACCTCTTCACCCAGAAGGAGTTAAACATGCGACAATGCAAATGGTTGAAGTATCTCAAAGGCTTCGACTTTACTATCCAATATCATCCAGGAAAAGCAGATGCTATAGCTGACGCTCTTAGCAGAAAGCCAATGGCAACTCTAGCAAGCCTCAAGAGAGGTATAACTTGTCTTATTGAAGATTTTTCTCATTTAAATCTTGATATTGACAGAGAAGGAGAAGGAGGTATGATTGCCAATATAAGGTCTCAACCTACATTGATCAAGGACATAGTCCAATTGCAAGAAAATGATCCCACATTGATGGAGATTAAGGATAATATTGATCAGAGACCGGAATTTTCTATCTCAAATGATTGAAGGCTATTATTTATGGATCGAATTTGTGTGCCAAATCATGATGACACTAAGAAATTGATCATGGAAGAAGCTCACAAATAAAGGTATGCTATTCACCCTGGTGCTACCAAGATGTATCAAGATATGAGAAGAAACTTTTGGTGGCCTAATATGAAAAGAGAAGTAGCAGATTTTGTGTCCCGATGTCTCGCTTGTCAACAAGTAAAAGCAGAACATTTAAAACCCGTTGGAAAATTACACCCCTTGAATATTCCCGAGTGGAAGTGGGAAAGTATAGGGATGGATTTTATCATGGGTTTACCCAAGACAAGAGGTGGACACGATGGTATATGGGTGATTATAGACCGATTAACTAAATCTGCACATTTTTACCAATCAAAAGTGCATGGTCTGTGGATGTACTAGTAGCATTATACATGAAGGAGATTGTCAAATTGCATGGTGTCCCTGTTACCATCATATCTGACCGAGACCTTCGGTTTACATCACAATTCTGGAAAGGTCTACAACATTCATTAGGGACCCGACTTAACTTTAACATTGCATTCCACCCATAAACTGATGGTCAAACTGAAAGGACAAATCAAGTGGTAGAAGATATACTTAGAGCTTGTGCTATTGACTTTGGAGGAAGTTGGCATGACCATTTACCTCTAGTGGAATTTACCTATAACAATAGCTATCAAGCTAGCATTCAAATGGCACCATTCGAGGCTCTATATGGTAGAAGTTGTCATTCGCCTATTTGCTGGAATGAAGTAGGAGAAAGATAATTTCTCGGTCTCGATATCATTAGGGACACTACCGATAAGATAAAGTTTATTCGAGAAAGACTTCAAGTGACACAAGATAGGCAGAAATCATATGCTGATAATCGAAGGCATGACCTAGAATTTCAAGTAGGAGACCATGTATTTCTTAAAGTTTCTACAGGTCGAGGTATTCGAAGATTTGATATCAAAGGCAAGCTTAGACCAAGATTCATTGGCCCTTTTGAAATTCTTGAAAGAGTTGGAGAGGTGGCTTATCGTCTAGTATTACCTCCACAGCTGGCAGGAGTTCATGATGTATTCTGTGTCTCTATGTTAAAGAAATATGTCTATGATACGTTCCATATTATCACTTATGATAATCTACAAATCTAAAAGGATTTGACGTACGAACAAAAGCATCACAAAATCATTGATCGAGAGGTACGTCAGCTTCGGAATAAAACCATTCCTATGATAAAAATCTGGTAGAAGAAAGGATCAGAGCAAGGAGCAACATGGGAAACTGAAGAAGCCATACGTAAAAGATTCCCGGAGATATTTGAATGTAAGTATACTCTCCATAAAATCTATGTATTGAATTTGGGTACAAATTCTTTTTAAGTGGGGGAGGGTGTAACGCTAGAAGATTTCCTATGAATTTTTTAGATTTAAAATATAATTATTAAAGCATTTAATGGGCTATTAATTGAATTATAATGAATTAAATCTAGTTATTTAGGCCCTACACTAATCCAAGAGGATTAGGCCCGTATAATAAAACACACTTGACCCAAAAAGTTGTTTTGGACCTTAGCCCATGTTGTGTCCCTATGATCATTTAAGTTCACTTGGGTAAATCGACATCATTCTACGATCATATATGTTCTGTGGTATTCTTGGTTTTGATAATGGCTAAACACTATTCATCATTGATATTTCCCACTCTCATGTAATTGACATACGTGATGGTTTGATTATGACAGGTATGCCATTACATGGAAAAGAAATTCAGTGGAGTCGGCAAAAGTGAAAGCTCGTGGATCGCGCCCAAGCAAGGATGCGAAAACAAGCACAAGTTGACACTCGATATTTGGCTTGTCACACATCCAAGGTCAATGCACAAAGAAATATAGCCAAGAGAATCCAAGGCCAGAAACACAATTGATGCCATTTAGACTATCAAGGGAGATGTCACGGACATGAACGGGCCGCTAAAGAACTTAAGCGACGGAACCAAAGCACGTAACGGACCGACCTGGGCAAGCCCGGGGTCTGCCCAGCTGGCGGTCGACCGCCAGCACAGGGGCGGTCGACCGCCCAGCCAGGGAATGCCAGTATGTATGTCTTTCAGCTGGCGGTCGACAGCCAGCCCGTAGCGGTCGATCGGAAATCTCGAGGACAGCCCGTTTGCAGGTTTCACAGTAGCGGTCGACCGCCAGGAGCTGCAGGTCGACCGCCAGCCCCGAGCCTTCAATGTTGACTTTGTTTCCAACTTCAAAAAGGGCCATTCAACATGGATTTGTTTAATCCAAAAGTCACCTAAACACCCATGATTTGTGGATCTGGTCTGAGGCTTGTCTATAGACCATTCAAGGTCTATAAAACTCTCACTTGAGAAATTAGAAACACTACGGCTTCAAGGCTTCAAGGGAGATCAAGGGAGCTCATTGTCGAGGTAATGTAGCACCTCCGTGAACAGTGTTTCGGGAGGAAGTTCTTCATCCATTCCAAGGTGTTTCAAGGTGAGATCTGAAGCAAGCAACCTCCAACAAAGCTAGAAGCACTCAAGGTTCTCAAAGGTGATCAAAGCTACATCCATACATCTCTTCATCAACTCAAGCAGATTCAAGGAAGCACAACTCACAAGGAAGAAGAAGCCATTGCTGTTGAATCAAGAAGAGTGTCTTGTGAAGAAGATAGAAGCCTCTATTGGTGATCTACATCCATCGAAGAATCCGATTCAAGCTCCAGTAATTTCAGACAAGATCTTTCTTCTTGAGCTCACTTCATATCATGTTTGAATAGCTTGATATTTGTTCTTTCTTCTTCATTTCATTCGAACAATCAAAATTGAGAATCGTCCCTACCGGTGGTTAGTAGGAAGGCAATCGGAGGTTGTCCGATCTGCGTTGTTGACGTCCCTGCCAGGTGGTTAGTAGGAAGGCAATCGGTGGTCTTTCCGATTTGTGGTTCAGTGCGTGGCACTAGTGGAGCCTCACCGGATTTGGTGAGGGGTGGACGTAGGACTGGGGATTCAGTCCAAACCACCTTAAAATCTTGTGTGTTGTGGTTTGTTTGTGTGATTGTTTCGTTCTAAATGCATGCTTAGGTTCGAATCGATATATTAGTAATCATCTTGCTAAGCAAATCGTTGTGTCCTACATTTAGCTAGTTATATTCCGCTTCAATTTATCTCATCAAGCTATATAGAGGGTTACATTGCGAAAAGAGGGGCAGATTTATTCACCCCTCCCCTCTAGATCCGCTATCCACTGCACAACAAGTGGTATCAGAGTCTAATCTCTCATTATGGGGTCCAATGACCTGGAGGGAAATGGTGGATCAGCATCTAAGGGTTATTTACCTGAAGGACACTCTACGAACAGACCTCCTTATTTCACTAGATCTAACTATCCTTATTGGAAACATCGCATGCAGGTGTTCATTCGCGCCCAAGACTACGAACTTTGGCGTGTGATCAGCAAAGGTCCGTATGAGCTTACGGATAATGAGGACTTGTGGACCAAAGAACAAATACGACAATCCACCGTCAACTAGAGTGCTAAACATATCATGCAATGCTCACTCCATCCAGTTGAATTCTCAAGAGTAGCCACCTGCACAACTGCGAAATTGATGTGGGATAAGCTAGAGGTAATCTACGAAGGAACCTCTCAGGTACGAGAAATAAAAGCTAATATTTTAGTTTCTGAATATGAAATGTTCCGCATGAAGCCTGATGAGTCAATTCAAGATATGTATGCTCGCTTAACTGTGCTTACTAATAGTTTAACTGATTTGGGAAAGAAATATACAGAGCAAGAACTTGTAAGAAAATTCTCAGATCATTAACTCCAGCATGGCACACGAAGGCAACCGTTGTTGAAGAATCAAAAGATCTCGCAACCACCAAGGTAGATGAACTCATTGGGTCATTAATGACCTATGAGATCAACCTCAAGAACAAAGAGGCCGAGGCACCTAAGAAGAAGTCCCTAGCTCTTAAAGCTGGACCCAACCGTCAAGATACTTCTGATGAAGGTAAGGATTCGGGAAGTGAGCGAGATGAGGATGACGTAGCCATGCTCACATGTAAGTTCAAGAAATTCCTGAGAAAGGAAGGTAAGAGCTTCATGAGAGGAAGGTCAAGGGTAAGAAATGGTTTCAAATCTAATTTTAAAAATTCTAAGAAATCTGACAAAATCATTTGTTATTCTTGCAACAAACCAGGGCATTTCAAGAATGACTGTCCCGACAGATTCAGAAAAGCTGACAAATGGAAGGGCAAGAAGAATAATAAGGCCATGGTGTCCACATGGAGCGATGAAGAGGAAAGTAATGATGGAACTATCTCCTCGGACAAAGAAAAAGAAGATTTCTGTCTCATGGCCAAAGGTGACGAAGAAATTGAGGTAAAATCTCCATTTGAAGATTATACAAGTGATGATTGGGAGGATGCATATATACAACTCATGGAAAAATATGAAATGTACAAAAAGGAAAATAAATCATTGAAAAATAAAATCAATTCTTTTGTGCATGATCATGACAAGGATGATAAGAATGCTCTACTTGAAACTGAAATTGAAGATCTTAAGAAAATGATTGAGGATTTGGAAGAAGGAAGAAAAGAAATGGCTAACTTGGAAACTGAAAATGAAAACTTGAGAAATGAGATTGATAGCATTAAGCTAAAAAGGCAAACCTATGAAAAGAACAGCAAACTGAGTAATGAAAAATATGAAGCTGTAAAACATGTCAACACTCAACTCTTGCAAAACATTAAAAACTTACAAAAAGAATTGAAGGATAAACAACAATCCTTGGAAAATTTCGTGGATGGAAAAGAAAACCTAGATGCCTTGCTAGGTACTAGGATGAATTTCAACAAGGAAGGGTTGGGTTTTGAACCAACAAACAAAAGGCCAATTGGGCTAAAAATAGTCACATTTGTCTCATCTTCCGAAGCCTCCACCTCAAACATAACTCCCACACAAAACTAGCAAAAACAAAAGGAGAAAGGAAAAGAAAAGATTGAAGGGGGAGTCACCAACATTCCCAAAAAGCATGTCCAAAGACCTAAGAAAGGTCGACCTTCCCCGCAGCATAGGTCAACACATTCTTGGCCATTGCATGCTCAGTCTTCCAGATATCACCAAAACTAGATTGCACATTCATATAGGCCAACACCACCATACTTTTGGAGAAATTGTGATTCATGTGTTCATCAATCCTATAATTTTCAATCTCCTAGGTGACAGAACAATCACTCTCAACCCAAAAATAACCAATGGCCACAATGGGTTAAGAAGCCAACTTCATCAAACTTTCACAAATTCCAACCAAGAACCTCCAAACAGAAAATGAACGTCAAAGTTGAAAAGAAAAACCAAATCCCTGCTCTAAGCAAACAAAACATGAATGTTAGAAAAGTCTGAATTCCAAAAGAAATGGTTTCATACTTTGAAAATTTGAAGAGTATGATGGGACCCAAATTTGGTTGGGTTCCAAACACATTTGCTTAATTGCTTGTGTAGGAGTGTCTTGCAACCATACATAACAGGTGGTACTTTGATAGCGGCTGTTCAAGACACATGACCGGAGATAAATCAAAATTTTATCTCTTGGAGGAAAAGGAAGGAGGACATGTCACATTTGGAGGGAACAACAAAGGAAAAATCATTGGAACAGGTAATATAGGTAAGAACCTCTCCAACTCCATTGGAAATGTATTGCTAGTTGAAGGTTTGAAATATAACCTACTAAGCATAAGTCAATTATGTGATAAAGGTCACAAAGTATTGTTTGATTCTCATAAATGTAAAATCTTTGAACCAAAATCTGACAAGGTAAAATTTTTTGGTAAGAGAGTCAACAATGTTTACATGATTGACTTAGATGATCCTGCTTATTCAAACCTTTGTCTCGCTGCACCAAAATCTGAAATTGCATGGTTATGGCATCGTAGACTAGGACATGCTAGCTACAATGTCTTGCATAAACTCTTGAAGCATTCAATGGTGAAAGGTTTGCCTGAACTATCCTTTAAATAAGAAAATAAATTGTGTGATGCATGTGCCCTAGGTAAACAAACTAGAAAATCATTCAAGGGAAGATCTGAAAATACATCATCCAAACCACTCGAGCTAATTCATATGGACTTGTTTGGTCCAACCAGAACTACTAGTTTAAGTGGTAGAAATTATGGATATGTCTTGGTGGATGACTTTTCTAGGTTCACATGAGTTTTCTTTCTCACACATAAGAATGATGCTTTTGACGAGTTTCAGGCACTCTACATGAAGATGAAGCAGGACTGTGAGTTTAAAATTTTTAAGATTCAATCTGATCATGGTGGTGAATTTGAAAATGCTAATTTCTATAATCTCTGTAGGGCTGAAGGCATTCCACACCGATTCTCTTCACCAAGAACGCCGGAGCAAAATGGTGTAGTTGAAAGAAGAAACCGAACACTTGTAGAGATGGCAAGAACCATGCTTGCTGAATGGCAAATTCCAAGGAGATTTTGAGCTCAAGTGGTAAACTCGACATGTTATATTATCAACCGCTCTATGGTAAGGCCACACACCAAAAAGACTCCTTATGAGTTGCTAAAAGGTAAAAAGCCCTCTCTCTCACATATGAAAGTGTTTGGATCAAAATACTTCATTCACAACAATGACAAAAGAGACTTAGATAAATTCTAGCCCAAGAGCGATGAAGGTATATTCCTTGGATATTCTAATAGATCTAGGGCTTATAGAATTTATAATATCAAAAGTCAAACTGTGGAAGAATCACCCCATGTTTCCTTTGATGAATATCATGATTCTAACAATGATAACTCTTGTAGGAAAAATGATGAAGATGGAGAATTCCTAAACATGAAGGACAAGAGTGATCCTCCACAAGAAGAAATAAAAGAAGATGGTGACCTAGCTGAATCAAACAATGCAAGAGATCAAGCTCCAAGGGAAGGTAACGATTCTACAAACATTAGAATTCTTAAGGATCATCCCTTGGAAAATGTCATTGGGAGCTTGAATGACCCACCTAGAACAAGGTCATATTTTAGAATTGTGGAAGAACTAGATCAACTTGCTCTTGTCTCTCAGCTAGAACCCAAAAACAGTGATAAAGCCTTAAAAGATGAAAACTGGATAAATTCCATGCAAGACGAGTTAAACCAGTTTGAAAGAAATAAAGTTTGGCATCTCGTTCCTAGACCCTCATCACAATCTGTCATAGGCACTAAATGGGTTTTTAGGAACAGACTAAGTGAGGATGGCAAGATAATAAGAAACAAGGCGAGATTGGTGGCTCAAGGGTATAATCAAGAGTTTGGGGTAGACTTTGATGAATCTTATGCCCCTGTTGCTAGACTCGAAGCCATCAGAATTTTACTTGTCTTTGCATGCTCCCTTAGTATAAAACTGTATCAAATGGATGTCAAAAGTGCTTTCTTGAATGACTTGATCAAAGAAGAAGTCTATGTTGAGCAGTCCCCAGGCTTTGAGAATTCTAACAATGCAGATTTTGTATACAAGCTAGACAGGGCGCTTTATGGACTTAAGCAAGCACCAAGAGCTTGGTATGATAGACTAAGCTCGTTCCTCATTGAAAAAGGGTACACACGAGGTAAGGTAGATCAAACACTTTTCACCAAGAAGCAAGATAAGAACATCTTGATTGTTCAAATTTATGTTGATGACATTGTGTTTGGTTCTACAAAATCTGAAATGTGTGAGGAATTTGCTAACCTCATGACTAGCGAATTTGAGATGAGCCTAATGGGAGAACTTCAATTCTTTCTCGGTTTGCAGGTCAACCAAGGAGAAGATGGTTGCTTCATAAGCCAAGCCAAATATATCAAGGAGCTGCTAAAAAGATTTGACATGGTAAACAGCAAAATCATTGCAACTCCGATGAGCACCTCAACTTCACTGGATTCGGATGAAAATGGTAAATTGGTGGATGCAAAGGTCTATAGAGGTATGATTGGCTCTTTGCTTTAACTGACTGCATCCCAACCAGATATCCAGTTTAGAGTATGTCTTTGTGCTAGATTTCAAGCCAGTCCTAGAGAATCTCATTTGACTGCCGTCAAACGTATCCTTCGATATCTTGCCGGCACTCAAGATTTGGGATTGCGGTATCCCTCATCATGTGATTTATCTCTTATATCTTATTCTGATGTGGATTACGCTAGATGCAAGCTGGATCGTAAGAGTACTAGTGGCTATTGCCAGTTTCTAGGCGGGTGTTTAGTTTCTTGGGCCTCCAAGAAACAACATTCGGTTGCCCTCTCAACCGCGGAGGCAGAATATGTTGCTGCGAGGAGCTGCGGCACCCAAGTGTTATGGATTAAACACCAACTCTAAGACTACTTGGTGGATCTTGGTTGTGTCCCGATTCTGTGTGATAACACTAGTGCTATCAACCTTGCAAAAAATCCAGTCCAGCACTCTAGGACTAAGCATATTGAGATTAGGCATCACTTCATTAGAGACGAGGTTAGTAAGAAAAATTTTGAACTGTATTTTGTTGATACTCTAAATCAAATTGCTGATATTTTCACCAAGCCCTTGTGTAATGACAGGTTTTCAACACTCAGAAGGGAGCTTGGTCTTTGCCGACCTCAGGCCACTAAAAATTGAAATGATGATCATATTCAATTAGTTGTGTGTTTTGCACGTTGGTATTCATGCATTGTTTATATGTCAATATGTCTTTT
The DNA here is from genome assembly GCA_022559845.1 of Amorphophallus konjac. NCBI lineage: Eukaryota > Viridiplantae > Streptophyta > Magnoliopsida > Alismatales > Araceae > Amorphophallus > Amorphophallus konjac. Next base: position 155,608,637 of record CM040118.1, on the reverse strand, counting down.
TGCATATGGTGTCGCATTGCATGTAGTTGCATAATCAAGTTGAATCTATGTTCCCAATACATTGCATGGTTTGTGTCGCATCATTCTTGTATGGCCATGGTATATCAAATGTTGATGTATGGAAGGGCATGTTATGCTTGTCTTGAAGCACTCAATATGCGTGAGGTTTCACCTCCGCCAAGTACCATGTGTCAATGTCGCATATAGGCCATATAGTAAGGGGGAGTTGTACTTGTGCAACATTCATGCATATTCATTCTGTGGCATTTAATAAGTGTACAACCATACGCTGGGTCATACATTTCATTTCTGCTACCTTCATGAGTGACTAGGTCAACCTCATTTGCCATTCCACTTGATTGCAAACATAACCCCTTCGCGTATCCATTGCATACCCTTAGGGGGAGTTTTGTTGAGTCTCTTAATCTCTTACAATCTGTGCTTCCATGGCTTACAGTCTATATATGAGATCATGAGACTGACAAATAGATGGTGTGAGAGCTTTCTATTATATGAACTGATGATTGTCTATTCAATGAAAATGGTTCAGATCTAATGATTTCCTTGTAGTTCTGCTATATTTTGCTTGAAATCATCTATATTCTGTCGTTTTAATAGACCTTAACTAGAGATTACATGTTGTGCCTTGAATAACTTTCCTACGATCTGAAAAATCTAAACGTCATGACACTCTTAGTGATACTCTAAAGCTTAGTATTGTTTCTAAACATCTTGATGAGCTGGAACTCTTGAAAATCAATTTGACAGAGCAATGATACTGTTGCACGGAGAAATATGTCACGTCATCCAATCAAGTGACGAATGATATGTCATGATGTGCCTCTGTTATCTCTGTCTCAATTCATTTGGACTCTAGGCAGAGCAATGGCATAATTGCTGAGAAATATATCCTCTCATCAAAGAAATGAGATTGGGTATGTCATGACGTGACGTTGCTATCTCTGTTCATTCCGAAGCATAACCGTTAGTCTTGCCAAATACCTAGGAATACGGGCGTCTAAACAACGTGTATTCTTATGGCTAGGAGGCGTGTACTAGAGTTGATTGCTCGTAAAATATGAGTAATATGCCTTCAAATTCAAAAGAGATTGAAATTCAAAGTTATTGCACTCATAACACTTCCATGCTCTAATCATGATTGTTTAGCTTCAATACTAGTTTTTGTGTTATTTCCTATGCAGTTATTGAATATGGATATCTAAGACAAGGGAAGGTTAAACACTACCATGATATGGACTTTGGTTCATTTCTATTAAATCTTGGATGTAGCTGCTTTTCGAACTCTATTGATGAACTCGGACTTCATTAGCTTTGAAACACATATATATATTGTTCGCTGTATGATTTCAATTTCCATATAATGGCTTACTCTTCCACTATAATTCCACTCTGATCTCTAGACCATTTATCACCTGTTGTTTCATATCCCTCCTTTTTGCTGTTGACATCTCTGTGTGAGTCCTTTCCCTTGTAAAGAGTGACATGGCTTATGTAAAGAGGGAAGAGCGGGGGATGTGTGAATGGTGTATGGGGAGAGTCAAAGGGGGAGAATCTCCATTGCTCACTTTGCATCTCATATGTGTATGTGATGGGGTTTGCATAAATGCATAGCATTCATATATGCATTCATATCTACATCATACTTGCATTCACATCATGGATCTTGAGCTGTACTCGTTGCATATGTCATAAACTCTGTAATCTTGGATGTTACTGCCACATAATGACTCACGATGTTGCCATCATCAAAAAGGGGGAGAATGTTGTGTCCCTATGATCATTTAAGTTCACTTGGGTAAATCGACATCATTCTACGGTCATATAAGTTCTGTGGTATTCTTGGTTTTGATAATGGCTAAACACTATTCGTCATTGATATTTCCCACTCTCATGTAATTGACATACGTGATGGTTTGATTATGACAGGTATGCCATTACATGGAAAAGAAATTCAGTGGAGTCGGCAAAAGTGAAAGCTCGTGGATCGTGCCCAAGCAAGGATGCGAAAATAAGCACAAGTCGACACGCGATATTCGGCTTGTCACACATCCAAGGTCAATGTACAAAGAAATATAGCCAAGAGAATCCAAGGCCAGAAACACAATTGATGCCTTTTAGACTATCAAGGGAGATGTCACGGACATGAACGGGCCGCTAAAGAACTTAAGCGACGGAACCAAAGCACGTAACAGACCGACCCGGGCAAGCCCGGGGTCTGCCCAGCTGGCGGTCGACCGCCAGCACAGGGGCGGTCGACCGCCCCAGCCAGGGAATGCCAGTATGTATGTCTTTCAGCTGGCGGTCGACCGCCAGCCCGTAGCGGTCGACCGGAAATCCCAGGGACCGCCCGTTTGCAGGTTTCACATTAGTGGTCGATCGCCTGGAGTTGCAGGTCGACCACCAGCCCCGAGCCTTCAATGTTGACTTTGTTTCCAACTTCAAAAAGGGCCATTCAACATGGATTTGTTTAATCCAAAAGTCACCTAAACACCCATGATTTGTGGATCTGGTCTGAGGCTTGTCTATAGACCATTCAAGGTCTATAAAACTCTCACTTGAGAAATTAGAAACACTATGGCTTCAAGGATTCAAGGGAGATCAAGGGAGCTCATTTTTGAGGTACTGTAGCACCTCCGTGAACAGTGTTTCGGGAGGAAGTTCTTCATCCATTCTAAGGTGTTTCAAGGTTAGATCTAAAGCAAGCAACCTTCAACAAAGCTTGAAGCACTCAAGGTTCTCAAAGGTGATCAAAGCTACATCAATACATCTCTTCATCAACTCAAGCAGATTCAAGGAAGCACAACTCACAAGGAAGAAGAAGCCATTGCTGTTGAATCAAGAAGAGTGTTTTGTGAAGAAGATAGAAGCCTCTATTGGTGATCTACATCCATCGAAGAATCCGATTCAAGCTCCAGCAATTTCAGACAAGATCTTTCTTCTTGAGCTCATTTCATATCATGTTTGAATAGCTTGATATTTGTTCTTTCTTCTTCATTTCATTCGAACAATCAAAATTAAGAATCGTCCCTACCGGTGGTTAGTAGGAAGGCAATCGGAGGTTGTCCGATCTGCGTTGTTGACGTCCCTACCAGGTGGTTAGTAGGAAGGCAATCGGTGGTCTTTCCGATTTGCGGTTCAGTGCGTGGCACTAGTGGAGCCTCACCGGATTTGGTGAGGGGTGGACGTAGGACTGGGGATTCAGTCCGAACCACCTTAAAATCTCGTGTGTTGTGGTTTGTTTGTGTGATTGTTTCGTTCTAAATGAATGCTTAGGTTCGAATCAATATATTAGTAATCATCTTGCTAAGCAAATCGTTGTGTCCTTCGTTTAGCTAGTTATATTCCGCTGCAATTTATCTCATCTAGCTATATAGAGGGTTACATTGCGAAAAGAGGGGCAGATCTATTCACCCCTCCCCTCTAGATCCGCTGTCCACTACACAACAACCCATATTCTAGAACCTTAAAGAAAGTATATTGATGGAATTAAGGGATAATTACTCCTCATTTTTAATAAATAAATGGATAATATAAAAAGAGTTTGAACTAGCTTCAAATTCGGCGCTCAAGGTGGAAAACGGTCTATCGCGAGACCGCATGGCGCTGGTAAACGGTCTAGAGCTAGACCGCTAAGGCACTGCAGTTCTGTGAGAATGAGAAAATGTGAAAAGATTAGATTTTTGGCATCCAAATCATCTGGGATCGATTCTATTCTACTAGTTAGATAAGTTTAGAAGGCTAGTAGATCAAATTAAAATCCTAATGTGGACTCTAGATTCATTCTAATCCTTAAAACCCTAGCTAACCCTATAAATAAATCCCAGATTTGACGTGTGCGACCCTTACTTTTGGCTCGCGTGGAACTAAGGTAAGGAGGACGAATCAGAGGTAAGTTTCTTCTAGGAATTTGTTTATTACAGTTAGAACTAACTTTTCTCAAAATTTTGTTCTAGGAGATCAAGTCTACAAGGAGTTAGAGGCTTCCAAAGTTGCTGATCCTACACCAATAACTCAGGAAATAGTGCGGCCGACCCAAGAAGATAAGGGAATTAGAAGCCCCAAATGAGGTAATTAGATATAGGTTATTTAGAACAATTTGTTCCTATTAGTACCCTCTTCTTACCCTCAAAATTTCACATCTTTAGGTCAAGGGAATCAGGAGATACAAGGGCATGAAGTTGCTGATTTAGTTCCGGACAAGTAGAGAACTAGGGTTGACTTGCAGCCTTAAATTCGAAGTGTAAAGCCCAAAACCAAGGTAGGTTATCTCATGAATGGCTCAAACTCAATGTTAGAGATAAAATCCCTCTCGTTTCAATCGATTGTATGCATTGTATCTTGAGAATTTGATGTTTTCTTTAGGACTATGCATCTAGTATATCCTCATGCATAAACTAGCCTTAATGAAGTAAAAGCAGAATCTTTTTGTCAATTACATGAACCTATGAATATTGTTGGCCTATCTTCATTCTATCATGATTATAGAAGTTTAATTATGTTGATTTACAGGCATGATATGCCTTGGATTAGTATGTTGTCTTATTATTATTTAGTTTTCTATAACACGGGATGAAACGGTCTTCCTGTGGACCACCAGACACTCTAGCGGTCGCCTGATAGACCGTTTGGCCCAGTGAAACGGTCCTACACTAGACCGTTTTCAATTACTGGTTTCTGTAATTTTGTTAACCGAAACATATTGCAGATTAGCCTTAATTATTATATGGTAAGCCTAGTTAACTATATTTTATTACAAGTTTTAATACTGGTTTCATATACTTAGTTAATTCTATTATTTATCATAATAGATTTCATTGTTCTTATTGTACTTAAAATCATATTTTAACATTATGTTAATTTATGACCAAAAGCATATACTATTGTAATTAAATACATGTTTCAAAAGATAGAGGATTCATGATTTAACTTGATCACTGTTTTACACGATTCTCTCTCTTCTAAGAGTTATTTTCTTAAGTACATGACACATATTTCGGTATGTTGTCTTTAGTTACACATTTGCACATTAAGTACACAATCTTGAGTCTAGTGAAAAGATCTTATGTACTTTGGAATGATTTTACGAAGGAACAAAGTTGAAGGATTTTAGTGAATTACATTGTGCAATTACTTTTTATGTGATTGTCTTGGGCTCTGATTATATTGCTTGCTTGAGACGTACTAGCCAGTTATTCACGTTCCGGATTATTTTCGCTGCAAAATCTCGGGGCGTGACACTACCCTTTATGGACGGGTCATCTGGATATAACCAGATATGGATAGCCGAGCATGACAGAATTCATACGGCTTTCTGATCACCCAAGGGGATCTTCCACTATAAAAGGGTGTCTTTCGGCCTCAAGAATGCTGGCGCCACATATCAAAGGGCGATGATAAGAATATTCGATGAATTGCTCTATGATAAAGTCGAATGCTACATCGATGATCTGGTCGTCAAAATCAAGAAGAAGGAAGATCACCTGAGTGACCTCAGGGTTATATTCCAAAGGCTCCGGCAATACGAGCTGAAGATGAACCCATTGAAGTGCTCCTTCGGCATTTCCAGTGGGGAATTTCTGAGCTTCATCATTTGATATTGGGGAATTGTAATAGGCCCCTCCAAGATAAAGGCTATTCAGGAGCTGCCACCTCCAGAGAACTTAACGGAACTGTGGTCTTTGCAGGGCCTATTAGCCTATATCCGAAGGTTCATCTCCAACCTGTCCGGGCGATGTAAGCCATTCCATAAGCTGATGATGAAGGGAATGCCATTCAGCTAGAATCAAGAATGCCAAAAGGCTTTTGACCAACTGAAGGAATATTTGAAGACCCCACCAGTGCTGGGGGCACCTGTCAAAGGGCGGCCATTAATTCTCTACATAGCCGCCATCAAATATTCACCGGGGGCAATGCTAGCCCAGAACAATGATGAGGGGAAGGAGCAAGCAATTTATTACCTCCGTCGAAGACTGGTCGGGGCGGAAGCAAAATATACCCCGGTCGAGAAAGTTTGCCTTGCCTTGGTCTTCACAGCCAAGAAAATGAGGCATTACATGCTCTCGCATTAAATACAGCTGATATCAAGGGCCGACCCGGTCAAATATCTCTTGTCCCAACCGGCACTGAAGGGGCGACTGAGAAAATGGGCTGTCATTTTGATGGAATTTGATATCACATATGTGCCGTAAAAGGCCATTAAAGGCTAGGCAATAGCATATTTATTTACAGCACATCCCGTGCCTGAGAATTCCCCTCTAATCACGGAGCTTCCGAAAGATGAAACACTAGAAGTGGACCAAGTCCGTCAAGCCATATGGCAGTTATACTCTGACGGAGCATCCAGAACTGAAACATCACAGTCTAGGCATACGAGGACCAGAGCCGAAGCAGGCATCGTCCTCAAATCCCCGGAAGGAGAAGTGCTGCATACATTGTGCTCGATCAACAAGCTGTGCACGAATAATGAAGCAGAATATGAAGCCTTAATCATTGGTCTTCAGATAGCCCTCCATATGGAGATTCGAATGCTGCAAGTGTTCGGTGACTCAATGCTGATCGTCAAACAAGCACAGGGAAAATTTGATGTCCGAAAGCCCGGATTGATCCCTTATTGCCCCAAGGTGAAGAAGCTCATGGGGAAATTTTATTTCATCGAGTTAGGCCATGTCGGTCGAACTCAAAATGCTTAGGCAAATGCACTGGCGAAACTAACCTGCTCGCTGGCAGTCCTGCCAGATGAATCCCTCAATATAATAGTGATAAACAGGTGCCAGTTTCCCAGTATGATAGAGGCGCCCGGTGAAGAAGAAGAATGTGAAGCTGCAATAGCAGAAGCAATCACCTCCGCTGACTAGAGGGAACCTCTGATGCAATGGTTTAAACACCAAGAATTGCCCAAGCAAAGGGAAGAAAAGATCAGATTGATTAGAATGAAATACTCTTATGAAGTCAGAAATGGAACTTTGTTCCGAACTGTGGCAGATGCCAGAATAAAGGTGCTCCTTCAATGTATATCTATGGAGGAGGCCTAGATAGTCATGAAAGAAGTTCATCCGGGAACAGCCGACGCTCACCAAGCTGGGCCAAAAATGAAGATTGAAATCAAGAAGCTGGGATATTACTGGCCAACTATGTTTGATGATTGTTGCAAGTATGCCAAGTCATGCCATAAATGCCAGTAGCATGCTGCAATCCCAAGAAGACCCCCAATACATTTGCATCTAACGGCCCCTAATTGGCCTTTTGCTCAATGGGGCACTGATGTCATGGGCCCACTGCATGCGTCTTCATCGGGATGCAAATACATTCTAGCGGCGACATATTACTTCTCTCGCTAGGTAGAGGCTGTGGCTCTAAGAGAAGTGACAGGAGAAATCGTAGTCAGATCTGCCCGTCGAAATATTGTATTCAGATTCGACGTGCCCGATCGAATTTTCTCCGACAATGGAAGCCATTTTTGGAATCAAAAGGTCTATAGATTGGCCGATAAATTTAAAATTGATTGGAGGACATCCACTCCCTACAACCCACAAGCAAACGGGTTAGCGGAAGCCTTCAACAAAACACTATGCACACTCCTTGCCAAGACGGTCAGCTCTAGCAAGAAGGATTGGGAAGACAAAATGTATGAAGCACTGTGAGTTAACTGCACCTTGTACAAGACCCCCACAGGTTGCTCACCCTTCTTACTGGTGTACGGATTGAAAGCGGTCATCCCGATAGAGCTGGAGATACCCTCATTGCAGGTCGTGATCTAGCACGAATTGGCCAAAGACGGCCAAACAAACATGAAAAGAAGATTGGAGGAGCTCTCTGATTTGGAAGGACAACGTCTCAAAGCCCAGCAAAACATATAGGTCTATCAGGCCCGTATGGCCTGCGCCTTCGATAAGCTCGTCAAAGAGCTAGAATTCAAGAAAGGAGACCTAGTCATGGTCAAGCGAAGAGAAGTCATGGTAGCCAATCCCAAAGGCAAATTGAATGAAAATTGGATAGGACCATATGTGTTCCAGAAAGTTAATGAAGGCGGTGCTTATGTCGTCGTCAACCATCGGGGAGAAGTTTAGTTTCCACCCCTTAATGGGAAACACCTGAAGCTGTACCATGCGCCGCACCCTCTGCTCGGCGATTAATTGAAACCAATACCCCACAAGGAACAAGATTGTATCTTGGAACTCTTTACATGAACCACTAAACTCAGCGCCCAAGGCCTTTTGGGGTCTTAGCCAAGGGATTCGACCTAGACCTTTCGTCTAAGTCAGAGAAACTCAAAACCCTTGCGTCGGTGCGATCCCAGCATCGATGAACTATTAGAACGATGTAGTGGTGCAAACTAAGATTCAGAGGGGGGGTGAATGAATCTCCCTCTAAAAACTTGATCAAATTAAAACTTAACCTGAAGACTTTAGACTAATGCGGAATTAAAAACCGTCAGGATTATAGATAGGAAAGAGCCTAGCATACATCTAACAGTTGACACATTGAAAATCAAACAACAGTACGCAAGATCTTTTTAGGTGATTCAGTCCTTAGGACCTACATCCACCCCACACTCCAACCAGAGTGTGGATTCTGCAGCCAAACAGCTTGAACAGCTGGGCCTCACAGCTTGCCAATAATCTGCTGATTCACAGCTTCAACCGCTGGGCATTACAGCTTAAGCCACCGCTGATTCACAACTTCAAACCGCTGGGCCTTACAGCTTATGCCACCGTTGATACACAGCTTAAAAAAAGTATTAAAAATGAAAACATAGAATCAAAATGTTTAGCATCAGAAGGTTGATAGTAAAGACAAATCAAATGCTCACGCAGGAGCGCTATTCCTTGGATCTGATCCAAGGAACACAGTGGAGAACATATCTTCAAGACTTGCTTCAATTGCTTCAGAAAATCTTCTCTCGAGATCCCTCTTCTTCACTATCTCATGATCACCTTTCACTCTCAGACTCACACTCTTCTGTCTCTTAGATATCTGCTGAAATACGGCACTCTATTCTTCTTCTCAGATCTCTTCTTCTCTGTTTCTCTCTCGGACTTTTTCTTCAAAATTCCATCATCTGTAGAAGGCGCGACCGGGTCTTCTATATATATATAAAGCTCGCGAGAGAGGGGCACGTGAAAAACATGTTTCCCGGCCAGAAATTTCAACAAGAGCGCGCTTATCGGAGCCCACGTGTTAGATCTAGAGGATGAGAGAGGGACACGTGGCTGAGAGTTCTTGGAGAGCAAGTCTCCTTAAATCACGTGCTTCAGTCCCAAAGTCTTGGAACACGTGCCTTACTTGACGTTCTATTTATCTCAGAAACTTGGGAATTTCATTTATCATGTCAATTAAAACAGTGGCATTTTGTCGAACACTTGGTGAGCGGGAGTTCATATAAGCATTCATATGCACAGACTTATTATAGGAATGAGACAAGCATGCACCGACTAGGTACATATATAGACGTGAATGCATAGACCATTTATGTGCATTAAGTAGATGTGCACAGACCTTTACATAAGACAAAGATGTGCACCGACTCTTACATGCATAAGATAAACCATGCACCGACCTTAAAATGTAAGATACAAATAATGCACTGACTCTTGTATGCATATGATAAAACGTGCATCGACTAGACATGCAGTCATCAGGAGTGCACCGACTTCTGTATGCATGAGACACAAACGTGCACCGACCCTTGCATGCGTGCAGCCAAAAGATGCACCGACCTATACAAGCCTGATGCAAAAGTTGCACTGACCGTTATACACTTAAGATGAAAACATGCACGGACCTATATTGCACAAGGCATAGTATGCACCGACTTGTTCTACCCTATGCAGAGAATGCACTGACTTCTACATGCTCGAGGCAAAAAATTGCACCGACCTTATGATCACACATCAGAACATGCACTGACCTGGTGCGCATTCACGCAGGATGTGCACTGACTATGAGCAGAGAAGCGAAGATTGCACCGACCTAATTAGGAGAACAAAATGACGTGCACCGACCTTATTCTTCCATAAGCGTACGGCAAAACTGTGCACCGACTACACGTGCATTCTACAAAAAGAAATGCACCGACCTACATGCTGATGAGAATATGCACGGACCTGATATGCATAAAATGGTAAAAATGCACTGACTTATTTACTATCCTTAGACACACAAAATATGCATTGACCTATATGCCGTCCTTGCATGAAGACTCACAATGTATGCACAGACCTATATGAATGCATAAACATAAACTGCATCGACGTTGATGAACTCTATGAATGATCATGCAACAACCTGTGTTCTGATACTAAGACACACAACAGATTAGATTGAAGAGTTTATTCATTTTAGTCTTAGCATGATTCATAGAATGTCATTCTCAAAACCAAGGTTCCAACATTCTCCCCCTTTTTCATGATGACAACTATGAGTCATATATGATCAAAAATAGTCAATGAATTAAACAATCATTCTTCACACACTCATTCAATTCTAAACACTCAAGCAGGTAAGATCACAAGATGTTAATGATCATTCACAGAATTTATTCGCTGACATCTACAGCAAGAATAACATTCAACACGAATATGCATTCAACACAAATATGCAATATGAAGTGATTACATTTCTGTGTATAGTAAGAAAAACAAACTAATTTTTGATTGAGTATCTCATAGACATATCTGATAGATAAAAGAATCTCATTCACAGCATTTTTACAACAGAAACATCATAAACATATCAGCATCAGTCAGCATCTGCTCAGCATTAGCATCTGTCCAAACATCAAAAACATATCAGCATCAGTCAGTATCTGCTCAGCATTAGCATCTGTCCAAACATCAAAAACATGTCCAAACATCAAAAACATATCAGCATCAGTCAGTATCTGCTCAGCAGCAGCATCTGTCCAAACATCAAAAACATATCAGAATCAGTTAGTATCTGCTCAACATAAGCATCTGTCCCTCCAACAATGAACTGTCCACAATGAACTGTCAACCATGAACTGTCATACATGACCAAAAATTCCCCGCCTTTGTCATTATCAAAAATAATTGGAGGACTCTTAGACATCAGCATGACTTGTTCGGCCAGAACTAGCACCTATGGAGCTTCCCCTTCCTCTGGGTGGAGTACTGCTAGAACTGCCACTTAGAGGTATTGCCCTTGGATATGGAATTCTTTCAACTTTAGTTCTAAGGGCTGCAAACTTGGCCATCACTTTCTGGTCATTCTGCTTGACTAAGGCATGAAGCTCTTTGACAGTAGTTGTCATATCCACAAACCAGTTTTGCATCATGCTACCCAGATTGTCTAATTGTGAAGTCTGCTGGTTGTGTATATCAGCCATAAAAGTAGAGGAGCTGGGGGCCTGTTCAGTGACAACATTTTTGAAGCTGTTGGCTATCATCTGAACTTGTGCATGAACTATTTCTAGTTTCTCACGGATAATCCCAATCTGTATCATGCTGCCATGCACTTCACCAGATATAGCATTGATTCTCTTGGTTAGAGCCTTCTGCTCCCCTTTAAGTAGGGTCATCTGAAGTTTCACATGATCTAACTCTATCTTAATGTCATATGAGTGGACAAGAGTCTGAGTGAGCTTTATGAAGGATGTAGTCTGAGTCTCTTGCATTTTGCCCAAAATATCTCTAGCTTTCTGACACACTGTCAGTAAAGATTCCAAGACCCCATGCAATCTTAAATTAGACTTGTGCTTGTCATATACAAACGTTATCCATTAACTGTTCACAGTCTGTTCTAAGTGTAGCATCCTGGCATCAAGTCTCTGAATGACTGAATGCATGTGCATGAATTGTGCATTCATCATTATTCCTTGACTCATAATAAGGTTTACCAATGTGGTAAACATCTCTGTAATTTGTGGTGCTGAGTCATTACTACCTGAACTTGAGGGTTGAAATTATGGGGGATTGAATGTCTCTTCAGGAGACAAGGGAGGCTGAATTCAAAAAGCAGTAAGTGGCCCATGATGAGGTCCATAGACAGGAGCAAGACCTAGATATTGTTCCTGTGGGAATACTACCTCAGCTTCTTGGGCTTCTTGAGGTTGCTCTTCCTGAACCACTTCTACTCTTTGCTCTTCTTGAACTTCTACCTCTCTTTGCTCTTCCTGAAGATCTCCCTCTCTTTGCTGCATAAATATTTGTTCAGGCTGATCATCTGCTTGTTGCTGAGACTGCTGTCTAAAGTGATCAAACAACTCATCAATATGCTGATCCAATTGCTGCATAATTCGTTCATCATTCAAGTTCAGCTCATGAACTTCTTGTTCCAGCTGCATATCTCTAAGATGTTGTACTACAAGAACTACATCTATGACTACTTCCATTTTTTGCACTGCAGAAGCTTCAGTTCTGACTTCCTCTATTTCTTTAACAATATCTTCTGGTTGTTCAATCATTATCTGTTTCCTTTCAGCTGTTACAGGATGAATGTCTTCTTGAGGCACTTGAGAAGATTGTTGTAAAATAACATCTTATGTACTTGTTGGCTAGTGTTCTGACTGTGATTCAACTTGAATCTGACTCTTTTTCTCTAAAGGACTATCTTTTTCTGATTGATCCTTTACTTGACTGGCAGAGGAAATATCCTTTACTAGAATCTGTTTCAACTTCATGATTTTATTAATGAAATCCATATTGTAGACATTTACTTTGGGGATCTCCTTTGAACTCTCATCCTCTAGAGAAATGTCTACTTTCATGAACACAGCAGTTAAGTGGGCTGCATAGGGTAGATTTCTTCTAGAATCCTTACAAGTTCCCATGATCTGAATAATTATCTCTGGCAGACAAATCCTGATCCTCTTTAGCAAACAAAAGAGAATAAATCTCTGGGACTCAGTCAGTCTCCCTCTCCCTCCAACTTGTGGAGTTATCATTGTGGTAATAATATGGTGTAATAATCTCTTAAGAGGAGAGAACTTGTTTGCATTAAACTGACCAAGTTTCATTTGCTTCTTGTCTTTGGGATTGCTAGGCACATCTGTGATAAGGGAGTATGCATCATGAAGATTATACACAGAACCTCCTTCAATTTCCCCATCTTCTGGAATTCTAAAGACTTTATGAAGGAAATGCCTAGATATTTCAATCTTAATCCCCTTAACAATAGTCAAAAGTTTTGACTGTTCAGGATCATATTTCAGATTGTTATAGAACTCTTCAACAAGTCTCGGATAATAAACTCTATGCTTACCCAGGAATTTCTTCCATTTTTGAAATTTAAACAGCTCAACCAATTCAGGATATCTTGAAGTCATTTCATGGTTGTAAAAATCCACATACCGTGGGAACATAATCTTCCCAGCTTCCAAAATTACTACAGCTTGCTTTGACGCTCTAGCGGGATCATCTTCTTTTTCAAAGGTTGTATCTGCCGTAATGGGAGTGGTTCCCGCTTCCTTTTCTTTCCCTTTTTCCGACTCTTCTTTAGGCACCTCAGAGCTTATATCTTGATCCTCTACCGTCTTTAATCTTTTCTCCTTTGGTGACGACTCTACAGCCACCGCGGGCGAGGAATCCTCTGGTAGCTATTCCTCCATTGCCTTCATCTTCCCCTTGCTCTCGGCGGTCTGATACGACATGGTAGAAGCAATGAAGATTGGAGGACGAATCGTAGAAGAACGAAAAGAAAAGATGTAGAAAGGGAAACTAGAGAGACCAGGCTCACGGTCTCGACACGAGAGACGGAGTCATAAATGCGGGAGGAGGATTCGGCTTGAATGAAGAGGGTATGATAGACAATGCAAGTAGGGTAGGGTATTTTATATGAAATACTGCCGACTTTACCAATTTCAACAGTTAATACCCAGACTACCCTTTACTTGAAAGAAAATGCCTTTCCAAGCCTCTTTGTGATTCCCAGCATATGCGATTATATCTTATAATATGAAATCTTCACAAATAATTCCTATCAAGTAAACTCAGTAGAGATAAATCAGTTTTATCAAGGACACTGCCCAATCAGAGAAATCATTAATCTTACTAGTCATTTTCATTAGCCAAAACTGATTGAAAAATCTATTTTATATTAAACTTAGAACATTTTTAGTTTACTGAAAAGACCCCCGAGTCAACCATATTTTTCATTGAACTTTTATAAATTTTGATTGAGCAATCCAGTATTATAGCACCTTTTTACTCAAGAAGACATGTTGATTAAACACCATAATCCCTGGTTACTCAGTGCAGTTTACCTTTATGCTTCGTATTTTGAACAGAGATAGCATTTATTATCATGACTTGACCTCTGAATTTCTTTGAAACAGATGGTAAGTTTCTCAAATAATATGCCATTGCTCTACCTATTTCATTTTTCATTTAATGGCGTATTCCTTGGTCTTTTAACAGAATTTTCTTAAAACTTGGCTTAAGGACCATATAAACACCAGATTTCCTATCAGATTGACTTATTACTAATGACTTTCAGATTTTTCGATAACTTTCTGTGCAGTTCCAATTTGGACTATTTTAAGACCATTGAAGAATCATTCAAGGTTAATTGTGAGTATTTTAAGATAAGATTTAATCTGCATACACAGAAAATCACACTTCAGTTACGATCAATAATTTTGTTCTCAGTTTAGAGTTATCTTAGTAGTTGACTGTTGAAGATAAGTAAAGGTGACAGATTTCATACTTTACTCCCCCTGAATAACACAGTCTATGAATTTATTATGAAGAATAGATGAGAACTGGGAAGTGGATAAGTCAAAGAGAAGACGAGCAATGAGATATGAATGAAGGCCACTCAAGAGCAAGGTTAAGACTAAGTGCCAAATAGCACACATCCAAAGACTCAGCCTTAAAGTTTATCAACAGACTACCAGCTTTCTCTATAATCCAGCAACATTCAACCTTCAGCTTGGGAAAAAATTAGTGTTTCCAAAAACCAATTCTCAAACAACTGACCTTTTATCTTGGACTAGACTCAAACTGGTTCCAAAATCAATATCTCAGTAGAAGCACTTCACTAGTCATCAGACACATTTAACCCACTGATCAAGTAGCAATGCAACAATAATCAACAGACAGTCCAGCCCCAAAACAGTATTGACACAATCTCTAATCAGCTCAGCTCCCCCTCAAAATGTGCAGAGATTTCAATCAAGCATTACTTTTTTTCATAGGGTACACAGAGATGCAGCAACTCAATGCACATTTCAGATTTAAACTACATGCAATGTTTTGGACTCTTGGTACTTGGCAGAGGTCTAGCCTCTACACATGGCGTGGGTTTCCAGACAGAAGACAGCTGCCCTTCTCCCAACTTCCATTTGATATACCAAGAAGTCATGCAGACTTATGCATCTACTCATGAACATGAATGACTAACTTAACAAAAATCTTACATGGAATTAGCATGAATCAGATTATCATCATGCATTACTCATAACAAGATGGCATCCATCATCAATTTATTCCAATCAAGCATGCATCATTCCACAGAGAGCATTATTCAGGCAATTTCAATTAAGAGAGTTGAGAAGTGGGGTTTAACTAACCTTTGTGCCCTGATTTTATTGAACCTCATTTTATTTTATCCACAGGAGCACACCTGCATCCAAAAGGTTATTTGAAATATCTTGGAGCCCAAGAGTTCTTGGGTCCAACAGGATTAGTAGCACCCCACATTGGTGCTTTCCAATTATTCTAACCACTCATCCAAGAGCATTCAGAAGTAATGTGGCCTAGTTTTCCACAATTATTGCATATGGGAAGTTTATGCATGAAGACAGGATCATGAACTCTCCTAAATGCAGAATGTTTCTTATGAGTAGGATAAATCGCATTGTCTTTCACAAACCAATAGTTAGATTTAACATGCTCAAACTTTCCACAGTTAAAACATGTAACCTTCTGAGTTTCAGATCTTCTAGCATGCTTATTAACATAATTGTTTTGAGCATGAATTTTTCTAAAAGTTTGATTTTCTTGTTTCATTAAATTACAGTTATGCATGTAATGACCTCTTTTTTCACAGTAAAAGCATGCATCAGAAGTATTTCTAACAAATCTTTTCACAGGTTTATTTTTAACTATATTTACATGTTTGCGTGCATCTAACTCATCATTTCTCAAAACAATGCAATCATCCATAACATGTCCATTCCTACCACAGTAGTGACATTCATACAAATTGGTGACAGGTTTGTTCATTATGTGACCAGAAGTATTAAGGACATTCACAGGAGGAGCATTGTTCTTCTTTTTTTATTTTTCAACCTTTTTCAGATTTTTAATTGAATTTTCTAATTTCTGAGCAGTAAAATGAAAAATAGATGATCCAGAGAATTTTTCTTGTTCTGAGCTTGCCATTAACTTTCTTATTAACTAGACTATAGCCCAGACCCTCTTTCTGAAAATTTACATTCGAGCCAAGAAGTTTATTCAAATTGTCTTTCCCTTTAACAAATTTTGCCAATGAGTTTTTCAGATCTTCAATCTCAGTTTGCAACGAAGCATTGTTGATCTCATAACTAGCAATGTCATTTTCACAGGAAATTACTTGATGATGCAAAGCATCATTCAAACTTTGGAGTTTGTCTATATCTTGTTTTAGCTTTGTTTCACAGTTAGCTTCATTGTCTTTCAAGACAGATTTTCCCTTTTCTATAACTAACCATTTTTCTGACATAACAACGTTCAGGACCATTAGCTTTTTGTTCTGTTCTTTCAGATGATTGTTTTCTTCCAACAATTTATCTTCATATTCATCAGTTTCCTTTTTCTTTTCAAGCAATAACTCATTTTCTTCGTTTAATGACCTGATTAGACTCTTATGCATGTTATCATCAGAATCAAGATCATCAATCAATTCTTTTAAGAAAGCACATTCATTGCATGAGTTTTCAGCTTCTCTCTTTTTCATGTCTGATTTTAGATTTTCATTCTCTACTTTTAAATGTGTAACTTCAGAGATCATTTCTCTTCTTAGCTTTTTCTTTTCAAATTTTAGTTTCTCATATTTTTTAATCAAATGTTCATGCAATGCAACAAGATCTTCAAAACTGAAATTATCAGTTTCACAGTTTACCTGTGAAGATGAATCTTTCATCTGATCACTGCTATGATTTCTGGCCATGAGGCACTTCACTTCATCTTCACATTTGTTGATTGGTATCATGTTGATGATTTTAGTAGCACTCCTACACTCAGAGATGAACAGAAATTGGTCAACATTTATCGCCCTTCTCGTTAGTTCCAAGGCCTTTTGATTCTCAGAGAACTTTAGTCTATCGGAAGCATTCCATTAAGATTTATCCTCTAGAATGTCATATGGACTGAGTGCAATAAGTATCAACAAATTAGGATCAACAGAAATAACATAGTCTCTAAATTTCCCAACCCAGCCATAAAACTCAAAACCAGTGAACTGAGGAATTTCAGACATTCCAGACAAAAACAAATCAAATCAAAGATCACAATGAACGAGATGAAAGCAGCTTCCACCAAAAATGAGACAGGATCTAATCTGCAGGTCGTTGGACATTCTGTTGTAGATTCCCGCTCTCATACCAATTGTTAGAATGATGTAGTGGTGCAAACCAAGATTCAGAGGGGGGGGGTGAATGAATCACCCTCTAAAAACTTGATCAAATTAAAACTTAACTTAAAGACTTTAGGCTAATGCGGAATTAAAAACCGTCAGGATTATAGATAGGAATGAGCCTAGCATACATCTAACGGTTGACACATTGGAAATCAAACCACAGTACGTAAGATCTTTTTAGGTGGTTCAGTCCTTAGGACCTACATCCACCCCACACTCCAACCAGAGTGTGGATTATGCTGCCAAACAGCTTGAACGGCTTGGCCTCACAGCTCGCCAACAATCCACTGAGTCACAGCTTCAACCGCTGGGCATTACAGCTTAAGCCACCGCTGATTCACAGCTTCAAACTGCTAGGCCTTATAGCTTATGCCACCGCTGATACACAGCATAGAAAAGGTATGAAAATGAAACTAGAGAATCAAAATGTTCAGCATCAGAAGGCTGACAGTAAAGACAAATCAAATGCTCACGTAGGAGTACTGTTCCTTGGATCTGATCCAAGGAACACAGTGGAGAACAAATCTTCGAGACTTGCTTCAATTGCTTCACAAAATCTTCTCTCGGGATCCCTCTTCTTCACTATCTCACGATCACCTTTCACTCTCAGACTCACACTCTTCTTTCTCTCAGATATCTGCTGAAATACGACACTCTGTTCTTCTTCTCAGATCTCTTCTTCTCTTTTTCTCTCTCAGACTTTTTCTTCAAAATTCCATCATCTGTAGAAGGCGCAACCGGGTCTTCTATATATAATGCTCGCGAGATAGGGGCGTGTGAAAAACATGTTTCCCACCCAGAAATTCCAACAAGAGCGCGCTTATCGGAGCCCACATGTCAGATCTGGTGGATGAGAGAGGGACACGTGGCTAAGAGTTCTTGTAGACCAAGTCTCCTTAAATCACATGCTTCAGTCCCAGAGTCTTGGAACATGTGCCTTACTTGACATTCTATTTATCTCAGAAACTTGGGAATTTCATTTATCTTGTCAATTAAAACAGTGGCATTTTGTCAAACACTTGGTGAGCTGGAGTTCATATAAGCATTCATATGCACGAACTTATTATTTGAATGAGACAAACATGCACCGACTAGGTACATATATAGACGTGAATGCATAGACCATTTACACGCATTAAGTAGACATGCACAGACCTTTACATAAGACAAAGATGTGCACCGACTCTTACATGCATAAGATAAACCATGCACCAACCTTAAAATGTAAGATACAAATAATGCTCTGACTCTTGTATTCATATGATAAAACGGGCATCGACTATACATGCAGTCATCAGGAGTGCACCAACTTCTGTATGCATGAGACACAAACGTGCAGCGACCCTTGCATGCGTGCAGCCAAAAGATGCACCGACCTATACAAGCCCAATGCAAAAATTGCATTGACCGTTATACACTTAAGATGAAAACATGCACGGACCTATATTACACAAGGCATAGTATGCACTGACTTGTTCTACCCTAAGTAGAGAATGCACTGACTTCTACATGCTCGAGGCAAAAAACTGCACCGACCTTATGAACAAACATCAGAACATGCACTGACCTGGTGTGCATTCACGCAGGATGTGCACTGACTATGAGTAGAGAAGCGAAGATTGCACCGACCTTATAAGGAGAACACAACGACATGCACCGACCTTATTCTTCCATAAGCGTAAGGCAAAACCGTGCACTGACAACATGTGCATTCTACAAAAAGAAATGCACCGACCTACATGCTGATGAGAATATGCACGGACCTGATATGCATAAAATGGTAAAAATGCACTGACTTATTTGCTGTCCTTAGACACGTAAAATATGCATTGACCTATATGCCGTCCTTGCATGAAGACTCACAATGTATGCACAGACCTATATGAATGCATAAACATAAACTACATCGACGTTGATGAACTCTATGAATGATCATGGAACAACCTGTGTTCTGATACTAAGACATACAACAGATTAGATTGAAGAGTTTATTCATTTTAGTCTTAGCATGATTCATAGAATGTCATTCTCAAAACCAGGGTTCCAACATGAACCACCTTAACTCGGCACCTAAGGCCTTCTGGGGTCTCAGCCAAGGGATTCGACCTAGACCTTTCGTCTAAGTCGGAGAAGCATGAAACCCTTACGTCGGTGCGATTACAGCATCGATGAACCACCTTAACTCGATGCCTAACGCCTTCGGGGGTCTAAACCGAGGGATTTGACCTAGACCTTTCGTCTATGTCAGAGAAACCTGAAACCCTTGCGTCGGTGCGATCCCAGCATCGATGAACCACCTTAACTCGACGCCTAAGCCCTTCCAGGGTCTCAACCGAGGGGTTCGACCTAGACCTTTCATCTAAGTCGGAGAAGCCTGAAATCCTTGCGTCAAGTGCAATCCCAGCATGGATGAACACACTTAACTTGGTACCCATGGCCTTTCGAGGTCCTAACTGAGAGGCACGGCCTAGACCTTCCGTCCAGTCTGGATAAACCCGATTCCATTGCACTGGCATAAACCTAATATCGACGATACTAGTATACCCCTATAATCCAGTACCACCATGATGTTCAAAAAAAAAGAAAAAAAGAAAGAAATGATCCCTTAATGTTTTGAACTCGGCGCCCAAGGCCTTCCGGGGTCTTAGCCGAGTGATTCGGCCTAGACCTTTCATCTAAGTCAGAGAAACCAGAAACCCTTGTGTTGGTGCGATCCCAGCATCGATGAACCACCTTCATTCGGTGCCTAAGGCCCTCCAGGGTCTCAGCCGAGGGATTGGACCTAGACCCTTCGTCTAAGTTGTATAAACCCAAACTCCTTGTGTTGGTGCAATCTCAGCATCGATGAACCACTTACCTCGGCACCCATGGCCTTCCGAGGTCTTGGCCATGAGGCATGGCTTAGACCTTCTGTTTAAAACCAGATAAATTGAATATCCTTGCGTCAGTATAGACCTAATATCGGTGAATATCATCTCGGTTGGCGCCTGACTCCCAGTCAGGACCAACCGATATAGTTCACGGCCGGGAACACCCTCATGAAGCCGAAGATCCTCCCCGGGCAAGAAGATGACACCCGCGGGCCACGCTTCCTCTTCCTTCACTCGCAACACCCGCAAGTGGGGTGCATTTGTTGGCATTCAAAAAAAAAGAGAAGAAGTATCAGCGTCCCTTCACGCAACTGCCAATTCTTTAACTGGCGACTCGTGAAGTGACGCCAATTTTGTAGGTTGACTTAGCCTCCTTTCAGGTCGACTCAAGTAATGAACCCCCCTTCACGTGGACGTCATCTCTTAAATGGGCGCCTTCACACGGTGACGCCAATTCTTGGATTACTAGATTTTCTGAAGCTTATTAGATTTTTATTCCGAAGAATGGGCGCATTTCAGAACGGACGTGAATTCATCAATCAGCGCCCTCTTGCGTGGACGCTAATTCTTGGCGATATTATAAGTTACTAAATTATATAAGCCAAAGAATTAGTGCCCATCCACTCGGATGCTAATTTAAGAATCTGCGGCCTACCCTGCAGATGCCATTTTCACGTGTTCAGGTACTGTAGCATTTACAGTGCCTCTATTTTCCCGCGACGGCCGACAGTGCTCCCATGCCGTCGAGTGTCAACCCTCGTGCGTGGCTGTCGGAGAGGATGCCACCGGAGAGGCCCCCCCTACCTCACCCACTCTCCTACCAAGCCGTAGCTGATGAGGCAACTAAAGAGAATCCCGGCAAGATTTAGCGTCTGGGAGATACTCTCTCTAGATGAAGAAACCAGGCAAGCTGTCATTGCAGCTTTACAAACTCCAACACACTACGAGAGCTACTTCGCCGAGATGCATTCGGGGATGGCTATCACCTTCACTGAAGAAGATATGCTCCTGCCTTTGACCAGCCATAATAGACCCCTGTATATGAGGGGATAGTTGAACGGCCAAACTATAAACAGGATCCTGGTTGACCCTGGGGCAGCAGTAAACAACGTCCCCAATCGAGTCTACCAGAAATATTATTTCAACATACACCTGATCGAGGTTAGGGACATGAAGATAGCTGGGTTCAACCAGAAGTTTGAAGTCCCAATGGGCATAGCGGAGTTCGAGCTTTCGCTGGGAGACTTCACCACCAAGGTGCAGTTCCACGTCATCAACTGTGATACATCGTACAAAGCATTGCTGGGCCGACCATGGCTACATCAAAACCAAGTAGTGTCTTCCACTTTGCACTAGTGCATCAAGTACTCCCGGGACAGCAAGGAAGAAAGAATATTTGCTGACCTACACCCCTTTGAGGTGTTTGAATGCCATCTGCTTGACGCATCACTCTATATGGAGAAGCCGAAGCAGAACTCCCAGCCAGTTCAAAGTAAAGGGAAAAAGATAGTAGAGGATTACGAATGTTTCCCTCTGCCTCCTCCCAGCTATGTGGCACCGTAGGAGGTGTCTTACATTTCTGAAGTCGAAGGGGTGGTTTGAGCAATCCCATCAGATATTCACCCCGAGCCAGAGATGTCGAAGCTCGAAGATTTGCCGGGGTACATGAAGGTCCCTCCAGGGATCGTGAAGCCCATCACGAATATAGACTGTCAGACAGTCGAATTATTGAAGATGCTGGAGGTGCCCAATCCTGAGGGCCAACCCACAATATTCTATACGGCTAATGAACAGCCGGTAAAAGGGGATGATGATTACAAATTCCCCGAAGAAACTTATCACCCGGTCGGCCCGATTATGGGACTTTCGGACATATCCGGTAAATCAGTGAAGATGGCCAGGAGGTAGCAAGCTTCTTCCAAGCCACCAGTCGAAACCAAATGTTCAAAAAGTTGTGGTACCCACCCAACTTGGATAAAGAACTTCTGAAGATTACCTGGCACCCAGGCTTGGGTTTCTTAATAGAAGAATTCTATGAAGCGAACAAGGTATCTGTCTCGGCTCCGGCTGGCGACGACCCTCCAGAAGGTCCAGATACACAGGAAGCCGAGAGCCAAGAACAACATGTACCACCGGCCCTCAAAACGCAAGATGAAGAAGTGTTCCTCTGGAACCTACCTCCATGCAGTGATATAAGGACGATCCCATCCTCTTCTGAGGGGCCGGTCCCAAATGGTCGTGATGACGGGCTGCCGCCATCTCCGCCCGATGTCGGAACAGAAGATAGCGGTCCAAGCCACGCTCCAGACTTCTCCCAATAAGACCCTGTTATGTTCGCAGTATGCTATGAGCAACAGTAGGAGATCGAGATATTGAAGGCACAGTTGGCTGAAATGACCAAACTATTGTTTGATCTAACTAAGGGCATCCTCCTCCGGTGGGATAGATCCACGAACCCGGGGCACTCCTCTGTAACCACGGCGGAATGGGAGAATCAATCCCCGAGCACCAACTTTAGTGATTTCATGCACTCGAGGAGGAAGGTGACGGAAGTAGCCGGTCCTTCAACTAGCTGACTGGTGGAATGAATCCCCATGTTGCAGGAGAAGATGCATAAGCCTTATTCCTTCCCGAGGAATAAAACTCGGGGGATCTTTGAATAGGCTTGCCACTACGGCAAGGTTACTCTCCCAGAGCCTAAGAGGCCGGAGGATGCCAGAAGAAGTGATGACCCTCGATTCTTCCCCTATCATCGGGTACTAGGCCACCCTATTGAAGACTATTATGTGTTCAAAGATATTGCTCAATGCCTGATCGAGGAGGGTGAACTAAAGATAGAGGAATATGAAGTGAATCCACCATGCCCTCATGAAGCGGGCAGTTATGAAAGGGGAGTCCACATGATCTCGGTCCACTACCGGACCCCCGAAGATGTAGCAGAGGCCAAGCAAAGCAAGCCTCAGAACAAGAAACAACCGTCTGAGCAGCAAATATCAACCTCAAAAGGGGAGGCGTGTGACGCCGGTCCCCTAACAGAGGGGGTCGCTTGCTTGATGAATCAAAGATGCCATGAAGCAAATGTGATTTTCCTCTTCACCCCCACGGGTGAGGGCCCCGTAGAAGCTATCTACGATGATTATCAAGAAGAGTGTGAGGAAACCCTGCAGCTCTCTATGCCAGGGGATACCCCGAAGACCCATACAATGATGCATGAATGGTTGAAGGCTAATGTCCCCTGCAAACATCAGGAATTTATTGAAGCAAAGGTCGGCATGACTTCTAATAATACTCCACGGGGGCGAGAAGCTGAAGAACTCCCTACCGCCCCTAGGAGTAATTCACCCACGGGCCATCAACCAAGCCGCCCGAAAATTGTATTGCCGGCCCCAATGCCGATTCAAGGGCTAGGGAAAGAAGCTAGAAAAGTACCATCATTGAGCGAAACAAGACAAGAGGGCACCTATGATGTCCTCAAAGTCAAAGAAGATGATGAAGGCTTTATCGATCTGTAGTTGGTGCCTCCGGAAATAGAAGATGGTGACAAGGTCACCATCAATGAGCTGATCGAAGTAAACCTCGGCACAGAAGATGAGCCCAGGCCAACCTTCCACAGTGCCCTTCTTCCCCCGAAAGAAAGAAAGCGATATATACAGCTCCTCCAAGAGTTGCAAGACCGTTTTACTTGGAACTACAAAGAAATGCAAGCCTTAGCCCTAAAATATCTCAGCATACATTGGCCATTAACCCCGAGGCTAAACCAATAAGGCAATCACCCCTGCGGATGAGGCCAAAATTGATAAGTCGGGTTTGCAAGGAGGTCGACAAGCTCGTAGACGTCGACTTCGTAGCAGAGAACCAATATACCACATGGCTGGACAATATTGTGCCCGTCAAGAAGTAGAACGGCCAGATCCGAATATGCGTTGAATTCCGGGACTTGAACAAGGCATGCCCAAAAGATGATTTCTCGGTGCCCATCACTGAAGTCATGATTGATGCTACTACGGGCCACAAAACACTATCTGTAACGTCCGAAGATTTCCTATGAATTTTTTGGATTTAAAATATAAATATGAAAGCATTTAATGGGCCATTAATTGAATTATAATGAATTAAATCTAGTTATTTAGGCCCTACACTAATCCAAGAGGATTAGGCCCGTATAATAAAACCCACTTGGCCCAAAAAGTTGTTTTGGACCTTAGCCCATATTCTAGAACCTTAAAGAAAGTATATTTGTGGAATTAAGGGATAATTACTCCTCATTTTTTATAAATAAATGGATAATATCAGAAGAGTTTGAACTAGCTTCAAATTCGGCGCTCAAGGTGGAAAATGGTCTACCGCGAGACCGCATGGCACTGGTAAACGGTTTAGAGCTAGACCGCTAAGGCGCTGCAGTCCCGTGAGAATGAGAAAACGTGAAAAGATTAGATTTTTGGCATCCAAATCACCTAGGATTGATTCTATCTACTAGTTAGATAAGTCTAGAAGGCTAGTAGATCGAATTGAAAGCCTAATGTGGACTCTAGATTCATTCTAATCCTTAAAACCCCAGCTAACCCAATAAATAGATCCCAGATTTGACGTATGCGACCCTTACTTTTGGCTCTCGTGGAACTAAGGTAAGGAGGACGAATCAGAGGTAAGTTTCTTCTAAGAATTTGTTTATTATAGTTAGAACTAACTTTTCTCAAAATTTTATTCTAGGAGATCAAGCCTACAAAGAGTTAGAGGCTTCCAAAGTTGCTGATCGTACACCAATAACTCAGGAAATAGTGCGGCCGACCCAAGAAGATAAGGGAATTAGAAGCTCCAAACGAGGCAATTAGATAGAAGTTATTTAGAACAATTTGTTCCTACTAGTACCTTCTTCTTACCCTCAAAATTTTACGTCTTTAGGTCAAGGGAATCAAGAGATACAAGGGCATGAAGTTGCTAATTTAGTTCAGGACGAGCAGAGAACTAGGGTTGACTTGCAGCTCTAAATTTGAAGTTTAAAGCCCAAAACCAATGTAGGTTATCTCATGAATGGCTCAAACTCGACGTTTGGGATGAAAGCCCTCTCGTTTCAATCGATTGCATACATTGTATCTTGAGAATTTGATGTTTTCATTAGGACTATGCATCTAGTATATCCTCATGCATAAACTAGCCTTAATGAAGTAAAAGGAGAATCTTCTTATTAATTACATGAACCTATGCATATTGTTGGCCTATCTTCATTCTATCATGATTATAGAATTTTAATTATGTTGATTTCCAGGCATGATATGTCTTGGATTAGTATTTTGTCTTATTATTATTTAGTTTTCTGTAACACGGGATGAAACGGTCTTCCTGTGGACTGCTAGACACTCTAGCGGTCGCCCGATAGACCGTTTGGCCCAGTGAAACGATCCTGCACTAGACTATTTTCAATTACTGATTTCTAAAATATTGTTAACTGAAACATGTTGCAGATTAGCCTTAATTATTATATGATACGACTAGTTAACTAAGTTCTATTCCTGGTTTTAATACTGGTTTCATATACTTAGTTCATTCTATTGTTTATCATAATAGATTTCATGATTCTTATTGCACTTAGAATCATATTTTAACATTATATTAATTCATAACCAAAAGCATATACTATTGTAATTAAATAGATGTTTCAATTGATACAGGATTCATGATTTAACTTGATCATTGTTTTACACGATTCTTTCTCTTCTAAGAGTCATTTTCTTAAGTACATGGCACATATTCTGGTATGTTGTCATTAGTTACACATTTGCACATTAAGTACACAATCTTGGACATGATGACATCTCCTTTGGATATTCCTTCCAACGGACTAGGAAATCTTGTTTCAAGCCCTCCGTAAGACTCCTTGAGCCTGGGATTCCCTCTAAGACGCCGAGATTGTTGTACCATTAAAGCCCATTATCTAGAAAGTACTTTACCGGTGTTTTGTATATTCTGGAACATAGTGGCCTTCTGGTTGACCACCAGATTCTGCTAGCGGCCCTACACTTGACCGCTAACGGATCCTAAACGGACCTCCATTGGACCGCAAAGCTTTAGAAGGATTTTCTCGTGTTTGACGAGTCTGTCTCATGAAACGGTCCAAGACTAGATCGCTTAAAGTACTAAACGGTCCAGCATATGACCACTTTCTGTGCTAAACGGCCCAGTAATAGATCATTTGGTTCCTGATTTTATCTAACCCATGGTTTGACCTTTGGGGTTGGTTTTCTTGAGTTCATGAATTTCTGGACTTTAAACCTATGATAATAAGTCAAGGTAAAGGTATGGAAAATAAAGAAAGTATCATTATGCTGTCGAATTTTCTTCATAGCATAACCTAGTTATTAATGTATTTCTTGAATTCTCATAAGTAATTATTGGTACATTCTATATCATGGTTACTTATCATGGAACCTTTGTTTGAACTTGTACATTATTGGCCACATTATTGTTATAAACGTGGAAGTAGCTTGATTTATACTTGAAGATGCAGTTCGAGCATTGATTGTGTTCAAGGACTCTATGCTAGTCCCCTCGGCTGATTGTCGGAAACATACTGTAAACCATGGGGTATGATGCTACTGGCGTCGCATTGCGCAGGGTGTACTTTCTTTATAAATAAGTGAAATATCCACGAGATTTCACATAAATTCACGAAGTACTTGCTACTAAGTGAAGAGTACTTTCTTACTTGTTACATGACTTCATGGTTATGAAAAGTACATTCTTGTTCATGAAAAGGCCAAATTTACTTTCTTGATTGATGAGGCATATTCTTATATCTCATACTCGATTGTATCTTGTTGCTTTGGTTATATACGTGTTTCATCATATCTGTATGATTTATCTTACTCTCTAGAGCTAAAATGTTAATCATTTAAATTTACCTTCATGTTGATACGAAGATACCTACTGGGAAAGTGTGCTCATTATCCTACTTTCCAATATTTTCAGGAGAATCTAGTGGGTCGGATTTCGATTATTCAAGTGATAGATCCGAGAGCGATTGAAGGATACGTGACTCGAGAGAAGCCTTAGTTATCAATGTCTAGTCGAGTCATGATGTGATTTTTATTTTCTTGAGTCTAGTGAAAAGATCTTATGTACTTTGGAATGATTTTATGAAGGAATAAAGTTGAAGGATTTTAGTGAATTACATTGTGCAATTACTTTTTATGTGATTGTCTTCGCTTTGATTATATTGCTTGCTCGAGGTGTACTAGCCGGCTGTTCACATTCCTAATTATTTTCGCTGCATAATCTCGGGGCGTGACACTATCCTTCATGGACGGGTCATCCGGATATAACCAGATATGGATAGCCGAGCATGATAGAAGCCATACGGCTTTCCGATCACCCAAGGGGATCTTCCACTATAAAAGGATGCCTTTCAGCCTCAAGAATGCCAGCGCCACATATCAAAGGACGATGACAAAAATATTCGATGAATTGCTCTATGATAAAGTCGAATGCTACATCGACGATCTGGTCGTCAAAATCAAGAAGAAGGAAGATCACCTGAGTGACCTCAGGGTTATATTCCAAAGGCTCCGGCAATACGAGCTGAAGATGAACCCATTGAAGTGCTCCTTCGGTGTTTCCAGTGGGAAATTTTGGGGCTTCATCGTCTGATATTGGGTAATTGTAATAGGCCCCTCCAAGATAAATGCTATTCAGGAGCTGCCACCTCCAAAGAACTTAATGGAACTGTGATCTTTGCAGGGTCGATTAGCATATATCAGCAGGTTCATCTCCAACCTGTCCGGGCGATGTCAGCCATTCCAAAAGTTGATGATGAAAGACATGCCATTCAGCTAGAATCAAGAATGCCAAAAGGCTTTTGACCAGCTGAAGGAATATTTGAAGACCCCACCAGTGCTGGGGACACCTGTCAAAGGGCGGCCATTAATTCTCTACATAGCCGCCATCGAATATTCACCGGGGGCAATGCTAGTCCAGAACAATGATGAGGGGAAGGAGCAAGCACTTTATTACCTCAGTCGAAGACTGGTCGGGGCGGAAGCAAAATATACCCCGATCGAGAAAGTTTGCCTTGCCTTGGTCTTCGCAGCCAAGAAAATGAGGCATTACATGCTCTCGCATGAAATACAGCTGATATCAAGGGACGACCCGGTCAAATATCTCTTGTCCCAACCGGCACTGAAGGGGCGACTGAAAAAATGGGCCGTCATTTTGATGGAATTTGATATCACATATGTGCCGTAAAAGGCCATTAAAGGCCAGGCAATAGCATATTTTTTTGCAGTACATCCCGTGCCAGAGAATTCCCCTCTAATCATGGAGCTTCCGAAAGATGAAACACTAGAAGTGGACAAAGTCTGTCAAGCCATATGGTAGTTATATTTTGATAGAGCATCCAGAAGTGAAACATCGCAATCTAGGCATACGAGGACAAGAGCCGGAGCATGCATCGTCTTCAAATCCCTGGAAGGAGAAGTGCTGCATACATTGTGCTCGATCAACACGCTGTGCACGAACAATGAAGTAGAATATGAAGCCTTAATCATTGGTCTTTATATTACCCTCCATATAGAGATTCGAATGCTGCAAGTGTTCAGTGACTCAATGTTGATCGTCAAACAAACACATGGAAAATTTGATATCCGGAAGCCCAGATTGATCCCTTATTGCGCCAAGGCGAAGAAGCTCATGGGGCAATTTTATTTCATCGTGTTAGGCCATGTCGATCGAAGTCAAAATGCTCAGGCAGATGCGCTGGTGAAACTAACCAGCTCGCTAGCAGTCCTGCCAGATGAATCCCTCAATATAATAGTGATAAACAGATGCCATTTTCCCAGCATGATAGAGGCGCCCGGTGAAGAAGAAGAATGTGAAGCTGCAATAGTAGAAGCAATCACCTCCCCTGACTGGACGGAACCTCTGATGCAATGGTTTAAACACCAAGAATTGCCCAAGCAAAGGAAAGAAAAGCTCAGATTGATTAGAATGAAATACTCTTATGAAGTCAGAAATGGAACTTTGTTCCGGATTGTGGCAGATGCCAGAAGAAAGGTGCTCCTTCGTTGTATATCTACGGAGGAGGCCTAGACAGTCATGAAAGAAGTTCATGCCATAACAGCCGGCGCTCACCAAGCTGGGCCAAAAATGAAGATTGAAATCAAGAAGCTGGGATATTACTGGCCAACTATGTTTGATGACTGTTGCAAGTATTCTAAGTCATGTCATAAATGCCAACAGCATGCTGCAATCCCAAGAAGACCCCCAATACATTTGCATCTGACGGCCCCCAATTGGCCTTTTGCTGAATGGGGCACTGATGTCGTGGGCCCACTACATGCGTCTTCTTCGAGATGCAAATACATTCTAGCGGTGACATATTACTTCTCCCGCTAGGCAGAGGCTGTGGCTCTAAGAGAAGTGATAGGAGAAATCGTAGTCAGATCTGTTCGTCGAAATATTGTATTCCGATTTGGCGTGCCCGATCGAATTGTCTCCAACAACGGAAGCCATTTTCAGAACCAAAAGGTCTATAGATTGGCCGATAAATTCAAAATTGATTGGAGGACATCGACTCCCTACAACCCACTAGCAAACGGGTTAGCGGAAGCCTTCAATAAAACACTATGCACACTCCTTGCCAAGACGGTTAGCTCTAGCAAGAAGGATTGGGAAGACAGAATGTATGAAGCACTGTGGGTGTACTGCACCTTGTACAAGACCCCCACAGGTTGCTCACCCTTCTCACTGGTGTACGACTTGAAAGCGGTCGTCCCGATAGAGCTGGAGATACCCTCATTGCAGGTCGCGATCCAACATGAATTGGCTAAAGACGACCAAACAAACTTAGA